>CM060882.1:177025668-179779835 GCA_030762935.1 Hymenopus coronatus
TTCAGGGTTGCGTATCTGAGCCTGGGACTTCTGTCTTTTCAGTGACCTCGAGAAGGCTTATGATACCTGTTGGCGGGCAGGAATAATACGTTCCCTATACAACTGGAACATACGTGGACGCCTTCCGTTATTTATTCAGGAGTTTATTAGGGACCGCGCTTTCCGAGTAAGGGTCTGCTCGGTTATATCAAATAATTTTGTTCAAGAGAACGGAGTGCCACAGGGATCGGTACTAAGCGTCAAGCTGTTTGCTATAGCAATTAATTCTATCTCAAAATGTATTCTCCCAGGAGTATCGTCCTGCTTATTCGTAGACGACTTTGTGTACGAGGCGATTACCACCTTCGCTGCGGTTTGGCACAGTTTTACTACCATTCGCGGATGAGACGAGATTCCTTGGGTTGATCTTCGATAGAAAACTGTGTTGGCTACCACATACAGCACAGCTGAAAGCGCGCTGTAACCGTTCTCTGAATATTCTACGGATACTAAGTGGCAAATCTTGGGGAGCGGATCGGACAGTCTTGCTGTGACTTTATCGCTCACTGATCCGAGCCAAGTTAGATTTTGGAAGCATAGTTTATTCTTCGGCAAGACCATCTGTGCTTAGAAGATTAGACACTGTCCATAATCAGGGTATACGTCTCGCGGTTGGAGCTTTTCTCCAACCAGTCCAGTAGCCGGCCTTTATGCTGAATCGGCGGAACCCCCTCTGCAGTGTAGACGAGATATTCTATTAACAAATTATGGCTGTGGGCTAAAGTGCATGCCTTCGCAGCCACCGTTCACTCCTTTTTTTAACACCGAGCTGGACGAACGTTATAGAAATATCTCAACTAGTCCACGGCCCCCAGGTGTTCGGTTCCGAATGCTTCTTCATAAGCACGATATCGTAATGCCTAGAATGTTTCCCAATGGAGAAAGGGTGCACCCATCTGTTTACTTACAACATCCCACGTAAACCTCGAGATGACGGCATACCGAAAGTCTACATTGCATTTTCTGGTATCCGTAGACGTTTTTTAGAATTTTTGTATATATACTGACGGAAGTAAGTGTACCGTTGGTGTTGGGTGCGCCTTTGTTTATGATACCGAACAATATACATTCGGTTTTCATACTGCCACATCTATTTATAGTGCGGAGCTATACGCAATATATCGAGCCATTCTGCACGTTTGCCGTCGAAGTTTAAGTCACTGCCTTATATTGAGTGACTCCCTGAGTGCACTTCAGAGCCTTGGTGATCTCTACAACTATCATCCTATCGTGCAGCATATCCAGGATGCCCTCCACGTTTTATATACTTCCGGGGTTAATTTGGAGTGTGCATGGATTCCTAGTCACATTGGCTTGCCGGGGAATGAACTGGCAGATTTTGCAGCAAAGATGGCAACCACCGAGCCCAGTACAAAAATGTCTTGTATAACATCGGAAGTCTTTAAGCTTGTTGTGCGCAGGGCTATACTTTCGTGCTGGCACAATGAGTGGTCAGCTCTCCGCGGAAGCAAGCTTAGAGTAGTGAAAGACCTTCCAACAAACTGGGTAACTTTCTCTCGTCATTCTCGACGGGAGGAAGTAATTTAGGCTCGTTTGCGTATTAGCACTGCAATTTTACACATAGTTTTGTTTTTAAGAGTGAATCTTCTCCATTGTGTCCGCTTTGTGGAGAAGATTTGTCTGTCCGTCATGTGTTGCTAGATTGTGTTAATCTAGCACATATTCGAGAATCACTGCAACTGCCGGTCAGCCTTGCAGAAGTCGTGGCGGACGATAATCGAGCGGTAGCTAAGATTTTTAAATTTTTATCGAAGATAACCTTTAAATTTCGGATTTGGTTGTTTTTATCCTTATTTTTGTATTACTTTTTTTCTTTTCTTTTCTCTAATCACCAATCTGTGGCTTTTGCTATGATAAACTTTTTTACCCTAATCTTTAGACTAATCTTTCGTTCTTATTAATAATATTTTTTATTGAGCTTTATCTCTGGCTTTTGCCATGATTTGTTTAATAAGGGTGCTAATGACCTTGCAGTTGGGCGCCCATAAACACTAACCATCACCATCATCATCATCATCATCATCATCATCAGTGCAGTGATGAAGGTGTATGTATGAATCTCAATGTAGTGATATAGGTGTATGTATATGTCTCAGTGTAGTGATATATGTATGTGTCTCAAGGTAGTGATGTAGGTGTATGTATGGGTGTCAGTGTTGTGAAGAAGGTGTATGTGTGTGTCTCAGTGTTATTATGTAGGTTTATGTAGATGTCTTAGTGTTGTAATGTAGGTGTATGTGTGTGACGCAGTGTAGTGATGTAAGTATATGCGTGTCTCAGTTTAGTGATGTAGGCGTATGAATTTATCTCGGTGGTGCGATGAACGTTTATGTATGTATCTCAGTCCAATGATGGTTGTATATGTATGTGACTGAGTTTATAAATCTATATATATATATATATAGTCTCAGTGTAGTGATGTACGTGTATGTATATTATGTATATGTCTCAGAGTAGTTATGTAGGTTTATGCATTGGTCTCTGTGTTGTGAAGTAGCAGTATGTGTGTGTCTCAGTGTAGTGATGTAGGTAGGTGTAACTGTCTTAGAACAGTGATGTAGGTGTATGTATATGTCTCAGTGTAGTGATATATGTATGTGTCTCAGAGTAGTGATGTAGGTGTATGTATGGGTGTCAGTGTTATGAAGTAGCAGTATGTGTGTGTCTCAGTGTAGTGATGTAGGTAAGTGTAACTGTCATAGAACAGTGATGTAGATGTATGTATGTGTCTCAGTGTTTTGATGTAGGTTTTTGTATCCGTCTCCATGTAGTGATGTACGTATATGTAAGTGTATTATGTTAGATGAAAGTGTATGTGTGTGGGACTTAGTGTAGTGATGTAGGTTAATGTATGTGATTCAGTGTTCTGATATAGGTGTATGGATGGGTCTCATTGTAGTGATGAAGGTGTTTTTTGTGACTGAGTGCAGTGATGTATGTGTAGGTAAGTGTCGCAAGCTAGATATAGGTGTATGTGTTTTAGTGAAGAATGAATGAGTATGTGTATCTCCAAGGGTTGTAATGTAGGTGTATAAATTTGTCTCACTGTAGTTTGTGGGTGTCTCAGTTTTTGATGTAGGGGTATGTGTGTCTCAGTGTAGTGATGTAGGTACATGCGAGTGTCTCGGTGTAGTGATGTAGGTGAATGTATATGTATCATGTTGTGGTGTAGGTGTGTAGGTGACTGTCTAGTTGTGTAGGTGTATATGTCTGGCTCAGTGTTGTGATGAATTTATACGTGTATGTCTGAGTGCTGTTATCTAAGTGTACGTAGGTGTCTCAGTGTTGTGATGTGGGCGTTGGATTTCAGTAATGTGATGTAAGTTTATGTAGGTGTCTGAGTACAGTTACTAAGGTGTATGTATGTGTCTTCGTGTAGTGATGCAGGTATATGTATGTGTCTCAGTGTAGTGATGTAGGTGTCTCAATGTAGGGATGTAGGTATATGTATGTGTCTCAGTGTAGTGATGTAGGTGTATGTCTGTGACTCAGTGTAGTGATGTAAAAGAATGAATTTGTCTCAATTTTAGTTGGTGTGTGTGTGTGACTTAGTGTAGTGATGTAGGTGTCTGTATGTGGGTAGAGTTTTGATGTAGGAGTATGTATATGTATCAGCTTAGTGATGTATTAGTTTGCATGTGTCTCAGTGTATCGATGTGTATGTATTTAAGCTTCTCAATGTTAGATGTATGTGTATGTGTTCGCCTTAGTGTAGTTCTGTGGGTGTATGTATCTGTCAAAGTGTTGTGATGTAGTTGATTGTATGTGTCCCAGCGCAGCACTCTAGGTGTATGTATATGTCTCAGTGTAGTCATGTAGGTTTATGTGAGTGTCACAGAGCAGTGACCCCCCCAGGGGCCTACTGCAACAGGCACGGGTTTGGCGCACCCGGGGGTTCCCGAGCCACTCACCGCCATATTATCCCCATTGCCACTAACTGTAGCAGGGTTTGTGTTCAGGTCGGTGTGTGTGTGTGTATATGTGTGAATACGCAATTGTCGCTTTCTGCGCGTGTGTAACCGCCTCATATTCCTCTTCTGGTGTCTGTATGTGGGCAGAATTTTGATGTAGGAGTATGTATATGTCTCAGTTTAGTGATGTATGAGTTTGCATGTGTCTCAGTGTATCGATGTATATGTATTTAAGCTTAGTGTTGTTATGTAGGTGTTGTAAATGTCCCAGCGCAGTACTCTATGTGTATATATGTGTCTCAGTGTAGTCATGTAGGTGTATGAAGTGTCTCACAGCAGTGATCCCCCCAGGGGCCTACAACGATAGGTACGGGTTTGGCGCACCCGGGGGTTCCTGAGCCACTCACCGCCCTATCATCCCCATTGCCAATAACTGTAGCAGGGTTTGTTTAGGAAGGTGTGTGTGAGGGTATATGTGTGAATACGCAATTGTCACTTTGTAAGCGTGTGTACCTGCCTCATCTTCCTCTTGTGGCATTATTCCTAATCCGTCGTTGTTTTGACGATGGTGTATGTGTGTGTCTCGGCTATTGTGATGTAGATGAATGTAGGTGTCTCATTCTTGCGATGTATTTCTCTCAGTGCTGTAACGTAGATGTATGTGTGTGTCCCAGTTTAGTGATATAGGTGTATAAATTTGTCGCAGAAGTGTTGTGAAAGTATATGTATGTATCTAAGTGCGGTGATGAAGGTATTCGTATGTGTTTCGGTTTAGTAATGTAGGAAAAAGTATGTGTCTCAGTGCAATGATGTAAGGTTTGATGTGCGTCTAAGTGTTAATTAGTTGTATGTATGTGTCTCAGTGTAGTGATGCGGTTGTATGTGTGTCTCAGGGTAGTGATGTAGATATACGTATGTCTCTCAGTTAAGTGATGTAGGTGTAAGTATATATCTCAGAGTAGTGATGTAGGTGCGTGTATGGCGCTCAGGGTTGTTACATAGCTGTATATGTTTGTCTCAGTATAGTTATACATGTAGATGTGTGTGCCTCAGTGCTGTGATGAAGGTTTATGTATGTTACTCGTGCAATAATAAAGGTGTATATATGTTTCTCAGAAATGTGTATAGGGGCATGTATCTTTCGCAGTACAGTATTGTGAGTGTAAGTATCTGTCTCAGTGCAGTGCAGTTATTTTGGTGTAAGTATATGCCTTAATTCATTTATGTAAATGTATGTATAAGCCTCAGTGTAGAGATGTAGATGTATGTGTTTTTCTATGTGGTGAGATGTAAGAATACATTTTACCCTAATTGCAGTGATGTAGGCGTATATACTTTTCTCAGTGCATTGCTGTAGGTGTATGTAATTGATTCACAGTATTCATGCAGCAGGACGAAAGAGCATAAGTAGAGTGATGTAGATGTGTCTACGGTGTAAATGTTGTGAGGGAGGTGACTATAATGGGCTAGTTCTAGTGAGCAGGTGTGTGTCTATGTCTCAGTTTTGTGATGTCTATGTATGTGTGTGTCTCAATGTTGGGACTTAGGTGCATGCAGGTTTCTCAGTTTTGTGATGTAGGTTTCTGTATGCGTCGGCCTGTAGTGTAAGTGTACCAATTTTAGTTTTTGGTGTATGTGTGTGACTTAGTGTAGGATGTAGGTGTCTGTATGTGGGCAGAGTTTTGATGTAGTAGAATTTATATGTCTCAGTTTAGTGATGTTTGTGTTTGCATGTGTCTCAGTGTATCGATGTATATGTATTTAAGCTTCTCAGTGTAAGATGTAGGTGTATGTGTTCGCCTTAGTGTTGCTCTGTGGGTGTACGTAATTTTCAAAGTGATGTGATGTAGGTGTATGTAAGTGTCTCATAGCAGTGATCCCCCCATGGGCCTACAACAATAGATAAGGGTTTGCGCACGCGGACGTTCCGGAGCCACTCACCGCCATATCATCCCCATTGCCACTAACTGTAGCAGGGTTTGTGTACAGGTCGCTGTGTGTGTATGTGTGAATACCCAATTGTCCCTTTCAGCGCGTGTGTACCCGCCTCATCTTCCTCTTCTGGCATTATTCCTAATGCGTCGTTGTTTTGACGAAGGTGTATAAGTGTGTCTCGGTTATTGTGATGTAGATGAATGTAGGTGTGTCATTCTTGTGATGTATTTGTCTCAGTGTTGTAACGTAGATGTATGTGTTTGTCCCAAATTAGTGATATAGGTGTATGAATTTGACCCGGAAGTGTTATGAAAGTATATGCTTGTATATAAGTGCAGTGATGAAGGTATACGTATGCGACTGAATGCAGTAATGTAGGAAAAAGTATATGTCTCAGTGCAGTGATGTAAGAGTTTATGTGCGTTCAGTGTTAATGCAGTTGTATGTATGCGTCTCAGTGAAGGGATGCGTTTGTATGTGTGTATCAGGGCAGTGATGTAGATATATGTATGTCACTCAGCTTAGTGATGTAGGTGTTAATATACATCTCAGAGTAGTGATGTATGTGAGTGTATGGCTCTCAGTTTTGTTATATATGTTTATATGTTTATCTCAGTATAGTTATACATGTAGATATGTGCCTCATTGCAGTCATGAGGGTTTATGTAGGTGACTCGTGCAATGATGTAGGCGTATATATGTTTCTCAGAGCTGTGATGTAGGTGTATGTATCTTTCCTAGTACAGTATAGTGAGCGTAAGTATCTGTCTCAGATCTGTGCAGTATGCCAGTTTAAGTATATGCCTTAATTCAGTGATATAATATATGTGTAAGCCTCAGAGTAGAGATGTAGTTGTATTTATCTAGGTGGTAGGATGTAGGAATATATTTTACCCTAATTGCAGTGATGTAGGGTATATATTTCCCTCAGTGCAGAGCTCAAAGTGTATGTATTTGATTCACAGTAATCATTCAGCAGTACGAATGTGTATAAGTAGAGTGATGTAGGTGTATCTACGGTGTAAGTGTTTTGATGGAGGTGACCATAATGGTTGTAGTGAGTAGGTGTGTGTCTATGTCTCAGTGTTGTGATGTATATGCATGAGTGTGTCCCAATATTTGGAATAAGGTGTATGCAAGTATCTCAGTGTTGTGATGTAGGTTTTTGTATGCGTTGCCGTCTAGTGTAAGGGTATCAATTGTAGTTGTAGGTGTATGTGTGTGACTAAGTGTAGTTAAGTAGGGGTCTGTATGTGAGCAGCGTTTTGATGTAGGAGTATGTATATGTCTCAATGTAGTGATGTAATAGTTTGCATGTGTCTCAGTGTATCGATGCAAATGTATTCAGGTGTCTCAGTGTTAGAAGTAGATGTACGTGTTCGCCTTAGTGCAGTTCTGTAGGTGTATGTATATGTCTCAGTGTAGTGATGTAATATTTTGCATGTGTCTAAATGTATCAATGTAAATGTATTTAAGTGTCTCAGTGTTATATGTAGGTGTAAGTGTCGCCTTAGTGTTGTGCTGTAGGTGTATGTATCTGTCACAGATTATGTAAGTGTCCCAGCGCAGTACTCTTTGTGTATATATGTGTCTCAGTGTAGTCATGAGGGTTTACGTAGGTGAGTCGTGCAATGATGTAGGCGTAAATTTCTTTCTCAGAGCTGTGATGTGGGTGTATATATCTTTCCTAGTACAGTATAGTGAGCGTAAGTATCTGTCTCAGTGCAGTGCAGTATGCCAGTGTAAGTATATGCCTTAATTCAGTGATGCAAGTGTATGTGTAAGCCTCAGAGTAGAGATGTAGTAGTATGTATTTGTCTAGGTGGTGGGATGTAGGAATATATTTTACCCTAATTGCAGATATGTAGGGGTATTTATTTCTCTAAGTGCAGAGCTGAAAGTGTATGTATTTGATTCACAGTAATCTTGCAGCGGTACGAATGTGTATAGGTAGAGTGATGTAGGTGTATCTACGGTGTAAGTGTTGTGATAGAGGTGACCATAATGGCTGTAGTGAGTAGGTGTGTGTCTATGTCTCAGTGTTGTGATGTCTATGCATGTGTGTGTCCAAATATTTGGAATAAGGTGTATGCAGGTATCTCAGTGTTGGGATGTAGTATTTTGTATGCGTTGCCGTGTAGTGTAAGGGTATCAATTGTAGTTGTAGGTGTATGTGTGTGACTAAGTGTAGTTATGTAGGTGTCTGTATGTGAGCAGCGTTTTAATGTAGGAGTATGTATATGTCTCAGAGTAGTATTGTTATAGTTTGCATGTGTCTCAGTGTATCGATGTAAATGTATTCAGGTGTCTCAGTGTTAGATTTAGGTGTACGTGTTCGCCTTAGTGTAGTTCTGTGTTCGCCTTAGTGTAGTTCTGTAGGTGTATGTATATGTTTCAGTGTAGTGATGTAATATTTTGCATGTGTCTCAGTGTATCAATGTAAATGTATTTAAGTGTCTTACTGTTATATGTAGGTGTAAGAGTCGCCTTAGTGTTGTGCTGTAGGTGTATGTTTCTGTCACAGTGTTGTTATGTAGGTGTATGTAAGTGTCCCACCGCAGTACTCTATGTGTATATATGTGTCTCAGTGTAGTCATGTAGGTGTATGAAGTGTCTCAGAGCAGTGATCCCCCCAGGGGCCTACTACAATAGGTACGGGTTTGGCGCACCCGGGGGTTCCTGAGCCACTCACCGCCCTATCATCCCCATTGCCAAAAACTGTAGCAGGGTTTGTGTTTAGGTAGGTGTGTGTGAGTGTAAATGTGTGAATACGCAATTGTCGCTTTGGAAGCGTGTGTACCTGCCTCATCTTCCTCTTGTGGCATTATTCCTAATCCGTCGTTGTTTTGACGATGGTGAATGTGTGTGTCTCGGCTAATGTTATGTAGATGAATGTAGGTGTCTCATTCTTGTGATGTATTTCTCACAGTGCTGTAACGTAGATGTATGTGTGTGTCCCAGTTTAGTGATATAGGTGTATAAATTTGTCGCAGAAGTGTTGTGAAAGTATATGTATGTATCTAAGTGCGGTGATGAAGGTATTCGTATGTGTCTGGGTTTAGTAAAGTAGGAAAATGTGTGAGTCTCAGTGCAGTGATGTAAGAGTTTATGTGCGTTCAGTGTTAATGAAGTTGTATGTATGCGTCTCATTGTAGTGATGCATTTGTATGTGCGTCTCAGGGTAGTGATGTAGATATATGTAAGTCACTCAGCTTTGTGATGTAGGTGTTAATATACATCTCAGAATAATGATGTAGGTGAGTGTATGGCTCTCAGTGTTGTTATATAGGTGTATATGTTTATCTCAGTATAGTTATACATGTGGATATGTGCCTCATTGCAGTCATGGGGGTTTATGTAGGTGACTCGTGCAATGATATAGGCGTATATATGTTTCTCAGAGCAGTGATGTAGATGTATGTATCTTTCCTAGTACAGTATAGTGAGCGTAAGTATCTGTCTCAGACAGTGCAGTATGCCAGTATAAGTATATGCCTTAATTCAGTGATGTAATTGTATGTGTAAGCCTCAGAGTAGAGATGTAGTTGTATTTGTCTAGGTGGTGGGATGTAGGAATATATTTTACCCTAATTGCAGTGATGTAGGGGTATTTATTTCTCTCAGTGCAGAGCTGAAAGTGTATGTGTTTGATTCACAGTAATCTTGCAGCGGTACGAATGTGTATAGGTAGAGTGATGTAGGTGTATCTACGGTGTAAGTGTTGTGATGGAGGTGACCATAATGGTTGTAGTGAGTAAGTGTGTGTCTATGTCTCAGTGTTGTGATGTCTATGCATGTGTGTGTCCAAATATTTGGAATAAGGTGTATGCAGGTATCTCAGTGTTGTGATGTAGGTTTTTGTATGCGTTGCCGTGTAGTGTAAGGGTATGAATTGCAGTTGTAGGTGTATGTGTGTGACCAAGTGTAGTTATGTAGGTGTCTGTATGTGAGAGGTGTTTTGATGTAGGAGTATGTATATGTCTCAGTGTAGTGATGTAATAGTTTGCATGTGTCTCAGTGTATCGGTGTAAATGGATTCAGGTGTCTCAGTGTAAGATGTAGGTGCACGTGTTCGCCTTAGTGTAGTCTGTAGGTGTATTTATATGTCTCAGTGAAGTGATGTAATATTTTGCATGTGTCTCAGTGTATCAATGTAAATGTATTTAAGTGTCCCAGTGTTATATGTAGGTGTAAGTGTCGCCATAGTGTTGTGCTGTAGGTGTATGTATCTGTCACAGGGTTGTTATGTTATTGTATGTAAGTGTCCCAGCGCAGTACTCTATGTGTATATATGTGTCTCAGTGTAGAAATGTAGGTGTATGAAGTGTCTCAGAGCAGTGATTCCCCCCCGGGGCCTACTAAAATAGGTACGGGTTTGGCGCACCCGGGGGTTCCTGAGCAACTCATCGCCCTATCATCCCCATTCCAAAAACTGAAGCAGGGTTTGTGTTTAGGTAGGTGTGTGTGAGTGTAAATGTGTGAATACGGAATTGTCACTTTGTAAGCGTGTGTACCTGCCTCATTTTCCTCTTGTGGCATTATTCCTAATCCGTCGTTGTTTTGACGCTGGTATGTGTGTGTCTCGGCTAATGTTATGTAGATGAATGTAGGTGTCTCATTCTTGTGATGTATTTCTCTCAGTGCTGTAACGTAGATGTATGTATGTGTCCCAGTTTAGTGATATAGGTGTATAAATTTGTCGCAGAAGTGTTGTGAAAGTATATGTATGTATCTAAGTGCGGTGATGAAGGTATTCGTATGTGTCTTGGTTTAGTAAAGTAGGAAAAAGTATGAGTCTCATTGCAGTGATGTAAGAGTTTATGTGCGTTCAGTGTTAATGCAGTTGTATGTATGCGTCTCATTGTAGTGATGCATTTGTATGTGTGTCTCAGGGTAGTGATGTAGATATATGTATTTCACTCAGCTTAGTGATGTAGGTGTTAATATACATCTCAGAATAATGATGTAGGTGAGTGTATGGCTCTCAGTGCTGTTATACAGGAGTATATGTTTATCTCAGTACAGTTATACATGTAGATATGAGCCTCATTGCAGTCATGAGGGTTTACGTAGGTGAGTCGTGCAATGATGTAGGCGTATATTTCTTTCTCAGAGCTGTGATGTAGGTGTATGTATCTTTCCTAGTACAGTATAGTGAGCGTAAGTATCTCTCTCAGTGCAGTGCAGTATGCCAGTGTAAGTATATGCCTTAATTCAGTGATGTAAGTGTATGTGTAAGCCTCAGTGTAGAGATGTAGTTGTATGTATTTGTCTAGGTGGTGGGATGTAGGAATATATTTTAGCCTAATTGCAGTGATGTAGGGGTATTTATTTCTCTCAGTGCAGAGCTGAAAGTGTATGTATTTGATTCACAGTAACCTTGCAGCGGTGCGAATGTGTATAGGATGAGTGATGTAGGTGTATCTACGGTGTAAGTGTTTCGATGGAGGTGACCATAATGGTTTTAGTGAGTAGGTGTGTGTCTATGTCTCAGTGTTGTGATGTCTATGCATGTGTGTGTCCCAATATTTGGAATAAGGTGTATGAAGGTATCTCAGTGTTGTGATGTAGGTTTTTGTATGCGTTGTCGTGTAGTGTAAGGGTATCAATTGTAGTTGTAGGTGTATGTGTGTGACTAAGTGTAGTTAAGTAGGGGTCTGTATGTGAGCAGCGTTTTGATGTAGGAGTAATGTATATGTCTCAATGTAGTGATGTAATAGTTTGCATGTGTCTCAGTGTATCGATGCAAATGTATTCAGGTGTCTCAGTGTTAGAAGTAAATGTACGTGTTCGCCTTAGTGTAGTTCTGTAGGTGTATGTATATGTCTCAGTGTAGTTATGTAATATTTTGCATGTGTCTGAGTGTATCAATGTAAATGTATTTAAGTGTCTCAGTGTTATATATAGGTGTAAGTGTCTCCTTAGGGTTGTGCTGTAGGTGTATGTATCTGTCTGTGTTGTTATGTAGGTGTATGTAAGTGTCCCGGCGCAGTACTCTATGTGTATATACGTGTCTCAGTGTAGTCATGTAGGTGTATGAAATGTCTCAGAGCAGTGATCCCCCCAGGGGCCTACTACAATAGGTACGGGTTTGGCGCACCCGGGGGTTCCTGAGCCACTCGCCGCCCTATCATCCCCATTGCCAAAAACTGTAGCAGGGTTTGTGTTTAGGTAGCTGTGTGTGAGTGTAAATGTGTGAATACGCAATTGTCACTTTGTAAGCGTGTGTACCTGGCTCATCTTCCTCTTGTGGCATTATTCCTAATCCGTCGTTGTTTTGACGATGGTGTATGTGTGTGTCTGGGCAAATGTGATGTAGATGAATGTAGGTGTCTCATTCTTGTGATGTATTTCTCTCAGTGCTGTAACGCAGATGTATGTGTGTGTCCCAGTTTAATGAAATAGGTGTATAAATTTGTCGCAGAAGTGTTGTGAAAGTATATGAATGTATCTAAGTGCGGTGATGAAGGTATTCCTATGTGTCGGGGTTTAGTAATGTAGGAAAAAGTATGTGTCTCAGTGCAGTGATGTAAGAGTTTATGTGCGTTCAGTGCTAATGCAGTTGTATGTATGCGTCTCATTGTAGTGATGCGTTTGTATGTGTGTCTCAGGGTAGTGATGTAGATATATGTATGTCACTCAGCTTAGTGATGTAGGTGTTAATATACATCTCAGAATAGGGATGTAGGTGAGTGTATGGCTCTCAGTGTTGTTATATAGGTGTATATGTTTATCTCATTATAGTTATACATGTAGATATGTGCTTCAATGCAGTCATGAGGGTTTATGTAGGTGACTCTTGCAATGATGTAGGCGTATATATGTTTCTCAGAGCTGTGATGTAGGTGTATGTAGCTTTCCTAGTACAGTATAGTGAGCGTAAGTATCTGTCTCAGACAGTGCAGTATGCCAGTGTAAGTATATGCCTTAATTCAGTGATGTAAGTGTATGTGTTAGCCTCAGAGTAGAGATGTAGTTGTATTTGTCTAGGTGGTAGGATGTAGGAATATATTTTACCCTAATTGCAGTGATGTAGGGTATTTATTTCTCTCAGTGCAGAGCTGAAAGTGTATGTATTTGATTCACAGTAATCATGCAGCAGTATGAATGTGTGTAAGTAGAGTGATGTAGGTGTATCTACGGTGTAAGTGTTATGATGGAGGTGACCATAATGGTTGTAGTGAGTAGGTGTGTGTCTATGTCTCAGTGTTGTGATGTCTATGCATGTGTGTGTCCCAATATTTGGAATAAGGTGTATGAAGGTATCTCAGTGTTCTGAGGTAGGTTTTTGTATGCGTTGCCATGTAGTATAAGGGTATCAATTGCAGTTGTAGGTTTATGTGTGTGACTAAGTTCAGTCATGTAGGGGTCTGTATTTCAGCAGCGTTTTGATGTAGGAGTATGTATATGTCTCAAGGTAGTGATGTAATAGTGCATGTGTCTCAGTGTATCGATGTAAATGTATTCAGGTGTCTCAGTGTTAGAAGTAGATGTACGTGTTCGCCTTAGTGTAGTTCAGTAGGTGTATGTATATGTCTCAGTGTAGTGATGTAATATTTTGCATGTGTCTCAGTTGATCAATGTAAATGTATTTCAGTGTCTCAGTGTTATATGTACGTGTAAGTGTTCGCCTTAGTGTAGTGCTGTAGGTGTATGTATCTGTCAGTGTTGTTATGTAGGTGTATGTAAGTGTCCCAGCGCAGTACTCTATGTGTATATATGTGTCTCAGTGTAGTCATGTAGGTGTATGAAGTGTCTCAGAGCAGTGATCCCCCCAGGGGCCTACTACAATAGGTACGGGTTTGGCGCACCCGGGGGTTCCTGAGCCACTCACCGCCCTATCATCCCCATTGCCAAAAACTGTAACAGATTTTGTGTTTAGGTAGGTGTGTATGAGTGTAAATGTGTGAATACGCAATTGTCACTTTGTAAGCGTGTGTACCTGCCTCATCTTCCTCTTGTGGCATTATTCCTAATCCGTCGTTGTTTTGACGATGGTGATGTAAGTGTATGTGTAAGCCTCAGATTAGAGATGTAGTTGTATTTGCCTAGGTGGTGGGATGTAGGAAGATATTTTATCCTAATTGCAGTGATGTAGGGTATTTATTTCTCTCAGTGCAGAGCTGAAAGTGTATGTATTTGATTCACAGTAATCATGCAGCAGTACGAATGTGTATATGTAGAGTGATGTAGGTGTATCTACGGTGTAAGTGTTTTGATGGAGGTGACCATAATGGTTGTAGTGAGTAGGTGTGTGTCTATGTCTCAGTGTTGTGATGTCTATGCATGTGTGTTTCCAAATATTTGGAATAAGGTCTATGCAGGGATCTCAGTGTTGTGATGTAGGTTTTTGTATGCGTTGCCGTGTAGTGTAAGGGTATCAATTGCAGTTTTAGGCGTATGTGTGTGACTATGTGTAGTTATGTAGGTGTCTGTATGTGAGCAGCGTTTTGATGTAAGAGTATGTATATGTCTCAGTGTAGTGATGTAATAGTTTGCATGTGTCTCAGTGTATCGATGTAAATGGATACAGGAGTCTCAGTGTAAGATGTAGGTGTACGTGTTCGCCTTAGTGTAGTTCTGTAGGTGTATCTATATGTCTCAGTGTAGTGATGTAATATTTTGCATGTGTCTCAGTGTATCAATGTAAATGTATTTAAGTGTCTCAGTGTTATATGAAGGTGTAAGTGTTCGCCTTAGTGTAGTGCTGTAGGTGTATGTATCTGTCAGTGTTGTTATGTAGGTGTATGTAAGAGTCCCACCGCAGTACTCTATGTGTATATGTGTCTCAGTATAGTCATGTAGGTGAATGAAGTGTCTCAGAGCAGTGATCCCCCCAGGGACCTACTACAATAGGTACGGGTTTGGCGCACCCGGGGGTTCCTGAGCCACTCACCGCCCTATCATCCCCATTGCCAAAAACTGTAACAGAGTTTGTGTTTAGGTAGGTGTGTGTGAGTGTAAATGTGTGAATACGCAATTGTCACTTTGTAAGCGTGTGTACCTGCCTCATCTTCCTCTTGTGGCATTTGTCCTAATCCGTCGTTGTTTTGACGATGGTGATGTAAGTGTATGTGTAAGCCTCAGATTAGAGATGTAGTTGTATTTGCCTAGGTGGTGGGATGTAGGAAGATATTTTATCCTAATTGCAGTGATGTAGGGTATTTATTTCTCTCAGTGCAGAGCTGAAAGTGTATGTATTTGATTCACAGTAATCATGCAGCAGTACGAATGTGTATAAGTAGAGTGATGTAGGTGTATCTACGGTGTAAGTGTTTTGATGGAGGTGACCATAATGGTTGTAGTGAGTAGGTGTGTGTCTATGTCTCAGTGTTGTGATGTCTATGCATGTGTGTGTCCAAATATTTGGAATAAGGTCTATGCAGGTATCTCAGTGTTGTGATGTAGGTTTTTGTATGCGTTGCCGTGTAGTGTAAGGGCATCAATTGCAGTTGTAGGTGTATGTGTGTGACTAAGAGTAGTTATGTAGGTGTCTGTATGTGAGCAGCGTTTTGATGTAGGAGTATGTATATGTCTCAGTGTAGTGAAGTAATAGTTTGCAAGTGTCTCAGTGTATCGATGTAAATGGATTCAGGTGTCTCAATGTAAGATGTAGGTGTACGTGTTCGCCTTAGTGTAGTTCTGTAGGTGTATGTATATGTCTCAGTGTAGTGATGTAATATTTTGCATGTGTCTCAGTGTATCAATGTAAATGTATTTAAGTGTCTCAGTGTTATATGTAGGTGTGAGTTTTCGCCTTAGTGTAGTGCTGTAGGTGTATGTATCTGTCAGTGTTGTTATGTAGGTGTATGTAAGTGTCCCACCGCAGTACTCTATGTTTATATGTGTCTCAGTGTTGTCATGTAGGTGTATGAAGTGTCTCAGAGCAGTGATCCCCTCAGGGGCCTAGTACAATAGGTACGGGTTTGGCGCACCCGGGGGTTGCTGAGCCACTCACCGCCCTATCATCCCCATTGCCAAAATATGTAACAGGGTTTGTGTTTAGGTAGGTGTGTGTGAGTGTAAATGTGTGAATACGCAATTGTCACGTTGTAAGCGTGTGTACCTGCCTCATCTTCCTCTTGTGGCATTATTCCTAATCCGTCGTTGTTTTGACGATGGTGTATGTAAGTGTATGTGTAAGCCTCAGATTAGAGATGTAGTTGTATTTGCCTAGGTGTTGGGATGTAGGAAGATATTTTATCCTAATTGCAGTGATGTAGGGTATTTATTTCTCTCAGTGCAGAGCTGAAAGTGTATGTATTTGATTCACAGTAATCATGCAGCAGTACGAATGTGTATAAGTAGAGTGATGTAGGTGTATCTACGGTGTAAGTGTTTTGATGGAGGTGACCATAATGGTTGTAGTGAGTAGGTGTGTGTCTATGTCTCAGTGTTGTGATGTCTATGCATGTGAGTGTCCAAATATTTGGAATAAGGTCTATGCAGGTATCTCAGTGTTGTGATGTAGGTTTTTGTATGCGTTGCCGTGTAGTGTAAGGGCATCAATTGCAGTTATAGGTGTATGTGTGTGACTAAGTTTAGTTATGTAGGTGTCTGTATGTGAGCAGCGTTTTGATGTAGGAGTATGTATATGTCTCAGTGTAGTGAAGTAATAGTTTGCAAGTGTCTCAGTGTATCGATGTAAATGGATTCAGGTGTCTCAGTGTAAGATGTAGGTGTACGTGTTCGCCTTAGTGTAGTTCTGTAGGTGTATGTATATCTCAGTGTAGTGATGTAATATTTTGCATATGTCTCAGTGTATCAATGTAAATGTATTTAAGTGTCTCAGTGTTATATGTAGGTGTAAGTGTTCGCCTTAGTGTAGTGCTGTAAGTGTATGTATCTGTCAGTGTTGTTATGTAGGTGTATGTAAGTGTCCCACCCCAGTACTCTATGTGTATATGTGTCTCAGTGTAGTCATGTAGGTGTATGAAGTGTCTCAGAGCAGTGATCTTCTCAGGGTCCTAGTACAATAGGTACGGGTTTGGCGCACCCGGGGGTTCCTGAGCCACTCACCGCCCTATCATCCCCATTGCCAAAATCTGTAACAGGGTTTGTGTTTAGGTAGGTGTGTGTGAGTGTAAATGTGTGAATACGCAATTGTCACGTTGTAAGCGTGTGTACCTGCCTCATCTTCCTCTTGTGGCATTATTCCTAATTAGAAGTTGTTTTGACGATGGTGTATGTGTGTGTCTCGGCTAATGTGATGTAGATGAATGTAGGTGTCTCATTCTTGTGATGTATTTCTCTCAGTGCTGTAACGTAGATGTATGTGTGTGTCCCAGTTTAGTGATATAGGTGTAAAAATTTGTCGCAGAAGTGTTGTGAAAGTATATGTATGTATCTAAGTGCGGTGATGAAGGTATTCCTATGTGTCTGGGTTTAGTAATGTAGGAAAAAGTATGTGTCTCAGTGCAGTGATGTAAGAGTTTATGTGCGTTCAGTGTTAATGCAGTTGTATGTATGCGTCTCATTGTAGTGATGCGTTTGTATGTGTGTCTCAGGATAGTGAAGTAGATATATGTATGTCACTCAGCTTAGTGATGTAGGTGTTAATATACATCTCAGAATAGTGATGTAGGTGAGTGTATGGCTCTCAGTGTTGTTATATAGGTGTATATGTTTATCTCATTATAGTTATACATGTAGATATGTGCCTCAATGCAGTCATGAGGGTTTATGTAGGTGACTCGTGCAATGATGTAGGCGTATATATGTTTCTCAGAGCTGTGATGTAAGTGTATGTATCGTTCCTAGTACAGTATAGTGAGCGTAAGTATCTGTCTCAGACAGTGAGGTATGCCAGTGTAAGTATATGCCTTAATTCAGTGATGTAAGTGTATGTGTAAGCCTCAGAGTAGAGATGTAGTTGTATTTATCTAGGTGGTAGGATGTAGGAATATATTTTACCCTAATTGCAGTGATGTAGGGTATTTATTTCTCTCAGTGCAGAGCTGAAAGTGTATGTATTTGATTCACAGTAATCATGCAGCAGTACGAATGTGTATAAGTAGAGTGATGTAGGTGTATCTACGGTGTAAGTGTTTTGATGGAGGTGACCATAATGGTTGTAGTGAGTAGGTGTGTGTCTATGTCTCAGTGTTGTGATGTCTATGCATGTGTGTGTCCCAATATTTGGAATAAGGTGTATGAAGGTATCTCAGTGTTGTGATGTAGGTTTTTGTATGCGTTGCCGTGTAGTGTAAGGGTATCAATTGTAGTTGTAGGTGTATGTGTGTGACTAAGTGTAGTTAAGTAGGAGTCTGTATGTGAGCAACGTTTTGATGTAGGAGTAATGTATATGTCTCAATGTAGTGATGTAATAGTTTGCATGTTTCTCAGTGTATCGATGCAAATGTATTCAGGTGTCTCAGTGTTAGAAGTAAATGTACGTGTTCGCCTTAGTGTAGTTCTGTAGGTGTATGTATATGTCTCAGTGTAGTGATGTAATATTTTGCATGTGTCTCAGTGTATCAATGTAAATGTATTTAAGTGTCTCAGTGTTATATGTAGGTGTAAGTGTCGCCTTAGGGTTGTGCTGTAGGTGTATGTATCTGTCACAGTGTTGTTATGTAGGTGTATGTAAGTGTACCAGCGCAGTACTCTATGTGTATATATGCGTCTCAGTGTAGTCATGTAGGTGTATGAAGTGTCTCAGAGCAGTGATCCCACCAGGGCCTACTACAATAGATACGGGTTTGGCGCACCCGGGGGTTCCTGAGCCACTCACCGCCCTATCATACCCATTGCCAAAAACTGTAGCAGGGTTTGTGTTTAGGTAGGTGTGTGTGAGTGTAAATGTGTGAATACGCAATTATCACTTTGTAAGCGTGTGTACCTGCCTCATCTTCCTCTTGTGGCATTATTCCTAATCCGTCGTTGTTTTGACGATGGTGTATGTGTGTGCCTCGGCTAATGTGATGTAGATGAATGTAGGTGTCTCATTCTTGTGATGTATTTCTCTCAGTGCTGTAACGTAGATGTATGTGTGTGTGTGTCCCAGTTTAGTGGTATAGGTGTATAAATTTGTCGCAGAAGTGTTGTGAAAGTATATGTATGTATCTAAGTGCGGTGATGAAGGTATTCCTATGTGTCTGGGTTTAGTAATGTAGGAAAAAGTATGTGTCTCAGTGCAGTGATGTAAGAGTCTATGTGCGTTTAGTGTTAATGCAGTTGTATGTATGCGTCTCATTGTAGTGATGCGTTTGTATGTGTGTCTCAGGGTAGTGATGTAGATATATGTATGTCACTCAGCTTAGTGATGTAGGTGTTAATATATATCTCAGAATATTGATGTAGGTGAGTGTATGGCTCTCAGTGTTGTTATATAGGTGTATATGTTATTCTCAGTATAGCTATACATGTAGATATGTGCCTCATTGCAGTCATGAGGGCTTACGTAGGTGACTCGTGCAATGATGTAGGCGTTTATATGTTTCTCAGAGCTGTGATATACGTGTATGTATCTTTCCTAGTACAGTATAGTGAGCGTAA
Organism: Hymenopus coronatus; assembly: GCA_030762935.1. Classification (NCBI taxonomy): domain Eukaryota; kingdom Metazoa; phylum Arthropoda; class Insecta; order Mantodea; family Hymenopodidae; genus Hymenopus; species Hymenopus coronatus. The sequence continues at coordinate 177,045,072 of CM060882.1, forward strand.
GTATTTGTCTCAGTGCAGTGCTGTATGCCAGTGTGAGTATGTGCCTTAATTCAGTGATGTAAGTGTATGTGTAAGCCTCAGTGTAGAGATGTAGTTGTATGTATTTGTCTAGGTGGTAGGATGTAGGAATATATTTTACCCTAATTGCAGTGATGTATGGGTATTTATTTCTCTCAAAGCAGAGATGAAAGTGTATGTATTTGATTCACAGTAATCTTGCAGCGGTACGAATGTGTATAGGTAGAGAGATGTAGGTGTATCTACGGTGTAAGTGTTGTGATGGAGGTGAGCATAATGGGTGTAGTGAGTAGGTGTGTGTATATGTCTCAGTGTTGTGATCTCTATGCATGTGAGTGTCCAAATATTTGGAATAAGGTGTATGCAGGTATCTCAGTGTTGTGATGTAGGATTTTGTATGCGATGCCGTGTAGTGAAAGGGTATCAATTGCAGTTGTAGGTGTATGTTTGTAACTAAGTGTAGTTATGTAGGGGTCTGTATGTGAGCAGCGTTTTGATGTAGGATTATGTATATGTCTCAGTGTATTATTGTAATAGTTTGCATGTGTCTCAGTGTATCGATGTAAATGTATTCAGGTGTCTCAGTGTTAGATGTAGGTGTACGTGTTCGCTTTAGTGTAGTTCTGTAGGTGTATGTATATGTCTCAGTGTAGTGATGTAATATTTTGCATGTGTCTCAGTGTATCAATGTAAATGTATTTAAGTGTCTCAGTGTTATATGTAGGTGTAAGTGTCGCCTTAGTGTTGTGCTGTAGGTGTATGTATCTGTCACAGTGTTGTTATGTAGGTGTATGTAAGTGTCCCAGCGCAGTACTCTATGTGTATATATGTGTCTCAGTGTAGTCATATAGGTGTATAAAGTGTCTCAGAGCTGTGATCCCCCCAGGGGACTATACAATAGGTACGGGTTTGGCGCACCCGGGGGTTCCTGAGCCACTCACCGCCCTATCATCCCCATTGCCAAAAAATGTGGCAGAGTTTGTGTTTAGGTAGGTGTGTGTGAGTGTAATTGTGTGAATACGCAATTGTCACTTTGTAAGCGTGTGTACCTGCCTCATCTTCCTCTTGTGGCATTATTCCTAATCCGTCGTTGTTTTGACGATGGTGATGTAAGTGTATGTGTAAGCCTCAGAGTAGAGATGTAGTTGTATTTGTCTAGGTGGTGGGATGTAGGAATATATTTTACCCTAATTGCAGTGATGTAGGGTATTTATTTCTCTCAGTGCAGAGCTGAAAGTGTATGTATTTGATTCACAGTAATCATGCAGCAGTACGAATGTCTATAAGTAGTGTGATGTAGGTGTATCTACGGTGTAAGTGTTTTGATGGAGGTGACCATAATGGTTGTAGTGAGTAGGTGTGTGTCTATGTCTCAGTGTTGTGATGTCTATGCATGTGTGTGTCCCAATATTTGGAATAAGGTGTATGCAGGTATCTCAGTGTTGTGATGTAGGTTTTTGAATGCGTTGCCGTGTAGTGTAAGGGTATCAATTGTAGTTGTAGGTGTATGTGTGTGACTAAGTGTAGTTAAGTAGGGGTCTGTATGTGAGCAGCGTTTTGATGTGGGAGTATGTATATGTCTCAATGTAGTGATGTAATAGTTTGCATGTGTCTCAGTGTATCGATGCAAATGTATTCAGGTGTCTCAGTGTTAGAAGTAGATGTACGTGTTCGCCTTAGTGTAGTTCTGTAAGTGTATGTATATGTCTCAGTGTAGTGATGTAATATTTTGCATGTGTCTCAGTGTATCAATGTAAATGTATTTAAGTGTCTCAGTGTTATATGTAGGTGTAAGTGTTCGCCTTAGTGTAGTGCTGTAGGTGTATGTATCTGTCAGTGTTGTTATGTAGGTGTATGTAAGTGTCCCACCCCAGTACTCTATGTGTATATGTGTCTCAGTGTAGTCATGTAGGTGTATGAAGTGTCTCAGAGCAGTGATCCCCTTAGGGGCCTAGTACAATAGGTACGGGTTTGGCGCACCCGGGGGTTCCTGAGCCACTCACCGCCCTATCATCCCCATTGCCAAAATCTGTAACAGGGTTTGTGTTTAGGTAGGTGTGTGTGAGTGTAAATGTGTGAATACGCAATTGTCACGTTGTAAGCGTGTGTACCTGCCTCATCTTCCTCTTGTGGCATTATTCCTAATCCGTCGTTGTTTTGACGATGGTGTATGTGTGTGTCTCGGCTAATGTGATGTAGATGAATGTAGGTGTCTCATTCTTGTGATGTATTTCTCTCAGTGCTGTAACGTAGATGTATGTGTGTGTCCCAGTTTAGTGATATAGGTGTATAAATTTGTCGCAGAAGTGTTGTGAAAGTATATGTATGTATCTAAGTGCGGTGATGAAGGTATTCCTATGTGTCTGGGTTTAGTAATGTAGGAAAAAGTATGTGTCTCAGTGCAGTGATGTAAGAGTTTATGTGCGTTCAGTGTTAATGCAGTTGTATGTATGCGTCTCATTGTAGTGTAGCGTTTGTATGTGTGTCTCAGGATAGTGAAGTAGATATATGTATGTCACTCAGCTTAGTGATGTAGGTGTTAATATACATCTCAGAATAGTGATGTAGGTTAGTGTATGGCTCTCAGTGTTGTTATATAGGTGTATATGTTTATCTCATTATAGTTATACATGTAGATATGTGCCTCAATATAGTCATGAGGGTTTATGTAGGTGACTCGTGCAATGATGTAGGCGTAACAATGTTTCTCAGAGCTGTGATGTAGGTGTATGTATCGTTCCTAGTACAGTATAGTGAGCGTAAGTATCTGTCTCAGACAGTGCAGTATGCCAGTGTAAGTATATGCCTTAATTCAGTGATGTAAGTGTAGGTGTAAGCCTCAGAGTAGAGATGTAGTTGTATTTGTCTAGGTGGTAGGATGTAGGAATATATTTTACCTTAATTGCAGTGATGTAGGGTATTTATTCCTCTCAGTGCAGAGCTGAAAGTGTATGTATTTGATTCACAGTAATAATGCAGCAGTACGAATGTCTATAAGTAGTGTGATGTAGGTGTATCTACGGTGTAAGTGTTTTGATGGAGGTGACCATAATGGTTGTAGTGAGTAGGTGTGTGTCTATGTCTCAGTGTTGTGATGTCTATGCATGTGTGTGTCCCAATATTTGGAATAAGGTGTATGCAGGTATCTCAGTGTTGTGATGTAGGTATTTGTATGCGTTGCCGTGTAGTGTAAGGGTATCAATTGCAGTTATAGGTGTATGTGTGTGACTAAGAGTAGTTATGTAGGTGTCTGTATGTGAGCAGCGTTTTGATGTAGGAGTATGTATATGTCTCAGTGTAGTGAAGTAATAGTTTGCAAGTGTCTCAGTGTATCGATGTAAATGGATTCAGGTGTCTCAGTGTAAGATGTAGGTGTACGTGTTCGCCTTAGTGTAGTTCTGTAGGTGTATGTATATGTCTCAGTGTAGTGATGTAATATTTTGCATATGTCTCAGTGTATCAATGTAAATGTATTTAAGTGTCTCAGTGTTATATGTAGGTGTAAGTGTTCGCCTTAGTGTAGTGCTGTAAGTGTATGTATCTGTCAGTGTTGTTATGTAGGTGTATGTAAGTGTCCCACCCCAGTACTCTATGTGTATATGTGTCTCAGTGTAGTCATGTAGGTGTATGAAGTGTCTCAGAGCAGTGATCCCCTCAGGGGCCTAGTACAATAGGTACGGGTTTGGCTCACCCGGGGGTTCCTGAGCCACTCACCGCCCTATCATCCCCATTGCCAAAATCTGTAACAGGGTTTGTGTTTAGGTAGTTGTGTGTGAGTGTAAATGTGTGAATACGCAATTGTCACGTTGTAAGCGTGTGTACCTGCCTCATCTTCCTCTTGTGGCATTATTCCTAATCCGAAGTTGTTTTGACGATGGTGTATGTGTGTGTCTCGGCTAATGTGATGTAGATGAATGTAGGTGTCTCATTCTTGTGATGTATTTCTCTCAGTGCTGTAACGTAGATGTATGTGTGTGTCCCAGTTTAGTGATATAGGTGTATAAATTTGTCGCAGAAGTGTTGTGAAAGTATATGTATGTATCTAAGTGAGGTGATGAAGGTATTCCTATGTGTCTGGGTTTAGTAATGTAGGAAAAAGTATGTGTCTCAGTGCAGTGATGTAAGAGTTTATGTGCGTTCAGTGTTAATGCAGTTGTATGTATGCGTCTCATTGTAGTGATGCGTTTGTATGTGTGTCTCAGGATAGTGAAGTAGATATATGTATGTCACTCAGCTTAGTGATGTAGGTGTTAATATAAATCTCAGAATAGTGATGTAGGTGAGTGTATGGCTCTCAGTGTTGTTATATAGGTGTATATGTTTATCTCATTATAGTTATACATGTAGATATGTGCCTCAATGCAGTCATGAGGGTTTATGTAGGTGACTCGTGCAATGATGTAGGCGTATATATGTTTATCAGAGCTGTGATGTAGGTGTATGTATAGTTCCTAGTACAGTATAGTGAGCGTAAGTATCTGTCTCAGACAGTGCAGTATGCCAGTGTAAGTAAATGCCTTAATTCAGTGATGTAAGTGTATGTGTAAGCCTCAGAGTAGAGATTTAGTTGTATTTGTCTAGGTGGTAGGATGTAGGAATATATTTTACCCTAACTGCAGTGATGTAGGGTATTTATTTCTCTCTGTGCAGAGCTGAAAGTGTATGTATTTGATTCACAGTAATCATGCAGCAGTACGAATGTGTATAAGTAGAGTGATGTAGGTGTATCTACGGTGTAAGTGTTTTGATGGAGGTGACCATAATGGTTGTAGTGAGTAGGTGTGTGTCTATGTCTCAGTGTTGTGATGTCTATGCATGTGTGTGTCTCAATATTTGGAATAGAGTGTATGAAGGTATCTCAGTGTTGTGATGTAGGTTTTTGTATGCGTTGCCGTGTAGTGTAAGGGTATCAATTGTAGTTGTAGGTGTATGTGTGTGACTAAGTGTAGTTAAGTAGGGGTCTGTATGTGAGCAACGTTTTGATGTAGGAGTAATGTATATGTCACAATGTAGTGATGTAATAGTTTGCATGTGTCTCAGTGTATCGATGCAAATGTATTCAGGTGTCTCAGTGTTAGAAGTAAATGTACGTGTTCGCCTTAGTGTAGTTCTGTAGGTGTATGTATATGTCTCAGTGTAGTGATGTAATATTTTGCATGTGTCTCAGTGTATCAATGTAAATGTATTTAAGTGTCTCAGTGTTATATGTAGGTGTAAGTGTCGCCTTAGGTTTGTGCTGTAGGTGTATGTAACTGTCACAGTGTTGTTATGTAGGTGTATGTAGGTGTACCAGCGCAGTACTCTATGTGTATATATGCGTCTCAGTGTAGTCATGTAGGTGTATGAAGTGTCTCAGAGCAGTGATCCCCCCAGGGGCCTACTACAATAGGTACGGGTTTGGCGCACCCGGGGGTTCCTGAGCCACTCACCGCCCTATCATCCCCATTGCCAAAAACTGTAGCAGGGTTTGTGTTTAGGTAGGTGTGTGTGAGTGTAAATGTGTGAAAACGCAATTGTCACTTTGTAAGCGTGTGTACCTGCCTCATCTTCCTCTTGTGGCATTATTCCTAATCCGTCGTTGTTTTGACGATGGTGATGTAAGTGTATGTGTAAGCCTCAGATTGGATATGTAGTTGTATTTGCCTAGGTGGTGGGATGTAGGAAGATATTTTATCCTAATTGCAGTGATGTAGGGTATTTATTTCTCTCAGTGCAGAGCTGAAAGTGTATGTATTTGATTCACAGTAATCATGCAACAGTACGAATGTGTATAAGTAGAGTGATGTAGGTGTATCTACGGTGTAAGTGTTTTGATGGAGGTGACTATAATGGTTGTAGTGAGTAGGTGTGTGTCTATGTCTCAGTGTTGTGATGTCTATGCATGTGTGTGTCCCAATATTTGGAATAAGGTGTATGCAGGTATCTCAGTGTTGTGATGTAGGTTTTTGTATGCGTTGCCGTGTAGTGTAAGGGTATCAATTGTAGTTGTAGGTGTATGTGTGTGACTAAGTGTAGTTAAGTAGGGGTCTGTATGTGAGCAGCGTTTTGATGTGGGAGTATGTATATGTCTCAATGTAGTGATGTAATAGTTTGCATGTGTCTCAGTGTATCGATGCAAATGTATTCAGGTGTCTAAGTGTTAGAAGTAGATGTACGTGTTCGCCTTAGTGTAGTTCTGTAAGTGTATGTATATGTCTCAGTGTAGTGATGTAATATTTTGCATGTGTCTCAGTGTATCAATGTAAATGTATTTAAGTGTCTCAGTGTTATATGTAGGTGTAAGTGTCGCCTTAGTGTTGTGCTGTAGGTGTATGTATCTGTCACAGTGTTGTTATGTAGGTGTATGTAAGTGTCCCAGCGCAGTACTCTATGTGTATATATGTGTCTCAGTGTAGTTATGTAGGTGTGTGAAGTGTCTCAGAGCAGTGATCCCCCCAGGGGCCTACTACAATAGGTACGGGTTTGGCGCACCCGGGGTTCCTGAGCCACTCACCGCCCTATCATCCCCATTGCCAAAAACTGTGGCAGGGTTTGTGTTTAGGTAGGTGTGTGTGAGTGTAAATGTGTGAATACGCAATTGTCACTTTGTAAGCGTGTGTACCTGCCTCATCTTCCTCTTGTGGCATTATTCCTAATCCGTCGTTGTACTGACGATGGTGATGTAAGTGTATGTGTAAGCCTCAGAGTAGAGATGTAGTTGTATTTGTCTAGGTGGTGGGATGTAGGAATATATTTTACCCTAATGGCAGTGATGTAGTGTATTTATTTCTCTCAGTGCAGAGCTGAAAGTGTATGTATTTGATTCACAGTAATCATGCAGCGGTACGAATGTGTATAAATAGAGTGATGTAGGTGTATCTACGCTGTAAGTGTTTTGATGGAGGTGACCATAATGGTTGTAGTGAGTAGGTGTGTGTCTATGTCTCAGTGTTGTGGTGTCTATGCATGTGTGTGTCCCAATATTTGGAATAAGGTCTATGCAGGTATCTCAGTGTTATGATGTAGGTTTTTGTATGCGTTGCCGCGTAGTGTAAGGGTATCAATTGCAGTTGTAGGTGTATGTGTGTGACTATGTGTAGTTATGTAGGTGTCTGTATGTGAGCAGCGTTTTGATGTTGGAGTATGTATATGTCTCAATGTAGTGATGTAATAGTGTGCATGTGTCTCAGTGTATTGATGCAAATGTAGTCAGGTGTCTCAGTGTTAGAAATAGATGTGCGTGTTCTCGTTAGTGTAGTTCTGTAGGTGTATGTATATGTCTCAGTGTAGTGATATAATATTTTGCATGTGTCTCAGTGTATCAATGTAAATGTATTTTAGTGTCACAGTGTTATATGTAGGTGTAAGTGTTCGCCTTAGTTTAGTGCTGTAGGTGTATGTATCTGTCAGTGTTGTTATGTAGGTGTATGTAAGTGTCCCAGCGCAGTACTCTATGTGTATATATGTGTCTCAGTGTAGTCATGTAGGTGTATGAAGTGTCTCAGAGCAGTGATGCCCCCAGGGCCTACTACAATAGATACGGGTTTGGCGCACCCGGGGGTTCCTGAGCCACTCACCGCCCTATCATACCCATTGCCAAAAACTGTAGCAGGGTTTGTGTTTAGGTAGGTGTGTGTGAGTGTAAATGTGTGAATACGCAATTATCACTTTGTAAGCGTGTGTACCTGCCTCATCTTCCTCTTGTGGCATTATTCCTAATCCGTCGTTGTTTTGACGATGGTGTATGTGTGTGCCTCGGCTAATGTGATGTAGATGAATGTAGCTGTCTCATTCTTGTGATGTATTTCTCTCAGTGCTGTAACGTAGATGTATGTGTGTGTGTGTCCCAGTTTAGTGATATAGGTGTATAAATTTGTCGCAGAAGTGTTGTGAAAGTATATGTATGTATCTAAGTGCGGTGATGAAGTTATTCCTATGTGTCTGGGTTTAGTAATGTAGGAAAAAGTATGTGTCTCAGTGCAGTGATGTAAGAGTCTATGTGCGTTTAGTGTAAATGCAGTTGTATGTATGCGTCTCATTGTAGTGATGCGTTTGTATGTGTGTCTCAGGGTAGTGATGTAGATATATGTATGTCACTCAGCTTAGTGATGTAGGTGTTAATATATATCTCAGAATATTGATGTAGGTGAGTGTATGGCTCTCAGTGTTGTTATATAGGTGAATATGTTATTCTCAGTATAGTTATACATGTAGATATGTGCCTCATTGCAGTCATGAGGGCTTACGTAGGTGACTCGTGCAATGATGTAGGCGTTTATATGTTTCTCAGAGCTGTGATATAGGTGTATGTATCTTTCCTAGTACAGTATAGTGAGCGTAAGTATTTGTCTCAGTGCAGTGCAGTATGCCAGTGTGAGTATGTGCCTTAATTCAGTGATGTAAGTGTATGTGTAAGCCTCAGTGTAGAGATGTAGTTGTATGTATTTGTCTAGGTGGTAGGATGTAGGAATATATTTTACCCTAATTGCAGTGATGTAGGGTATTTATTTCCCTCAGTGCAGAGCTGAAAGTGTATGTATTTGATTCACAGTAATCATGCAGCAGTACGAATGTGTATAAGTAGTGTGATGTAGGTGTATCTACGGTGTAAGTGTTTTGATGGAGGTGACCATAATGGTTGTAGTGAGTAGGTGTGTGTCTATGTCTCAGTGTTGTGATGTCTATGCATGTGTGTGTCCCAATATTTGGAATAAGGTGTATGCAGGTATCTCAGTGTTGTGATGTAGGTATTTGTATGCGTTGCCGTGTAGTGTAAGGGTATCAATTGCAGTTATAGGTGTATGTGTGTGACTAAGAGTAGTTATGTAGGTGTCTGTATGTGAGCAGCGTTTTGATGTAGGAGTATGTATATGTCTCAGTGTAGTGAAGTAATAGTTTGCAAGTGTCTCAGTGTATCGATGTAAATGGATTCAGGTGTCTCAGTGTAAGATGTAGGTGTACGTGTTCGCCTTAGTGTAGTTCTGTAGGTGTATGTATATGTCTCAGTGTGGTGATGTAATATTTTGCATATGTCTCAGTGTATCAATGTAAATGTATTTAAGTGTCTCAGTGTTATATGTAGGTGTAAGTGTTCGCCTTAGTGTAGTGCTGTAAGTGTATGTATCTGTCAGTGTTGTTATGTAGGTGTATGTAAGTGTCCCACCCCAGTACTCTATGTGTATATGTGTCTCAGTGTAGTCATGTAGGTGTATGAAGTGTCTCAGAGCAGTGATCCCCTCAGGGGCCTAGTACAATAGGTACGGGTTTGGCTCACCCGGGGGTTCCTGAGCCACTCACCGCCCTATCATCCCCATTGCCAAAATCTGTAACAGGGTTTGTGTTTAGGTAGTTGTGTGTGAGTGTAAATGTGTGAATACGCAATTGTCACGTTGTAAGCGTGTGTACCTGCCTCATTTTCCTCTTGTGGCATTATTCCTAATCCGAAGTTGTTTTGACGATGGTGTATGTGTGTGTCTCGGCTAATGTGATGTAGATGAATGTAGGTGTCTCATTCTTGTGATGTATTTCTCTCAGTGCTGTAACGTAGATGTATGTGTGTGTCCCAGTTTAGTGATATAGGTGTATAAATTTGTCGCAGAAGTGTTGTGAAAGTATATGTATGTATCTAAGTGCGGTGATGAAGGTATTCCTATGTGTCTGGGTTTAGTAATGTAGGAAAAAGTATGTGTCTCAGTGCAGTGATGTAAGAGTTTATGTGCGTTCAGTGTTAATGCAGTTGTATGTATGCGTCTCATTGTAGTGATGCGTTTGTATGTGTGTCTCAGGATAGTGAAGTAGATATATGTATGTCACTCAGCTTAGTGATGTAGGTGTTAATATACATCTCAGAATAGTGATGTAGGTGAGTGTATGGCTCTCAGTGTTGTTATATAGGTGTATATGTTTATCTCATTATAGTTATACATGTAGATATGTGCCTCAATGCAGTCATGAGGGTTTATGTAGGTGACTCGTGCAATGATGTAGGCGTATATATGTTTATCAGAGCTGTGATGTAGGTGTATGTATCGTTCCTAGTACAGTATAATGAGCGTAAGTATCTGTCTCAGACAGTGCAGTATGCCAGTGTAAGTAAATGCCTTAATTCAGTGATGTAAGTGTATGTGTAAGCCTCAGTGTAGAGATGTAGTTGTATGTATTTGTCTAGGTGGTAGGATGTAGGAATATATTTTACCCTAATTGCAGTGATGTAGGGTATTTATTCCTCTCAGTGCAGAGCTGAACGTGTATGTATTTGATTCACAGTAAACATGCAGCAGTACGAATGTGTATAAGTAGAGTGATGTAGTTGTATCTACGGTGTAAGTGTTTTGATGGAGGTGACCATAATGGTTGTAGTGAGTAGGTGTGTGTCTATGTCTCAGTGTTGTGATGTCTATGCATGTGTGTGTCCCAATATTTGGAATAAGGTGTATGAAGGTATCTCAGTGTTGTGATGTAGGTTTTTGTATGCGTTGCCGTGTAGTGTAAGGGTATCAATTGCAGTTGTAGGTGTATGTGTGTAACTAAGTGTAGTTATGTAGGGGTCTGTATGTGAGCAGCGTTTTGATGTAGGAGTATGTATATGTCTCAGTGTAGTATTGTAATAGTTTGCATGTGTCTCAGTGTATCGATGTAAATGTATTCAGGTGTCTCAGTGTTAGATGTAGGTGTACGTGTTCGCCTTAGTGTAGTTCTGTAGGTGTATGTATATGTCTCAGTGTAGTGATGTAATATTTTGCATGTGTCTCAGTGTATCAATGTAAATGTATTTAAGTGTCTCAGTGTTATATGTAGGTGTAAGTGTCGCCTTAGTGTTGTGCTGTAGGTGTATGTATCTGTCACAGTGTTGTTATGTAGGTGTATGTAAGTGTCCCAGCGCAGTACTCTATGTGTATATATGTGTCTCAGTGTAGTCATGTAGGTGTATGAAGTGTCTCAGAGCAGTGATCCCCCCAGGGGCCTACTACAATAGGTACGGGTTTGGCGCACCCGGGGGTTCCTGAGCCACTCACCGCCCTATCATCCCCATTGCCAAAAACTGTAGCAGGGTTTGTGTTTAGGTAGGTGTGTGTGAGTGTAAATGTGTGAAAACGCAATTGTCACTTTGTAAGTGTGTGTACCTGCCTCATCTTCCTCTTGTGGCATTATTCCTAATCCGTCGTTGTTTTGACGATGGTGATGTAAGTGTATGTGTAAGCCTCAGAGTAGAGATGTAGTTGTATTTGTCTAGGTGGTGGGATGTAGGAATATATGTTACCCTAATTGCAGTGATGTAGGGTATTTATTTCCCTCAGTGCAGAGCTGAAAGTGTATGTATTTGATTCACAGTAATCATGCTGCAGTACGAATGTGTATAAGTAGTGTGATGTAGGTGTATCTACGGTGTAAGTGTTTTGATGGAGGTGACCATAATGGTTGTAGTGAGTAGGTGTGTGTCTATGTCTCAGTGTTGTGATGTCTATGCATGTGTGTGTCCCAATATTTGGAATAAGGTGTATGCAGGTATCTCAGTGTTGTGATGTAGGTATTTGTATGCGTTGCCGTGTAGTGTAAGGGTATCAATTGCAGTTGTAGGTGTATGGGTGTGACTATGTGTAGTTATGTAGGTGTCTGTATGTGAGCAGCGTTTTGATGTAGGAGTATGTATATGTCTCAGTGTAGTGATGTAATAGTTTGCACGTGTCTCAGTGTATCGATGCAAATGTATTCAGGTGTCTCAGTGTTAGAAGTAGATGTACGTGTTCTCGTTAGTGTAGTTCTGTAGGTGTATGTATATGTCTCAGTGTAGTGATGTAATATTTTACATGTGTCTCAGTGTATCAATGTAAATGTATTTAAGTGTCTCAGTGTTATATGTAGGTGTAAGTGTTCGCCTTAGTGTAGTGCTGTAGGTGTATGCATCTGTCAGTGTTGTTATGTAGGTGTATGTAACTGTCCCAGCGCAGTACTCTATGTGTATATATGTGTCTCAGTGTAGTCATGTAGGTGTATGAATTGTCTCAGAGCAGTGATCCCCCCAGGGGCCTACTACAATAGGTACGGGTTTGGCGCACCCGGGGGTTCCTGAGCCACTCACCGCCCTATCATCCCCATTGCCAAAAACTGTAGCAGGGTTTGTGTTTAGGTAGGTGTGTGTGAGTGTAAATGTGTGAAAACGCAATTGTCACTTTGTAAGCGTGTGTACCTGCCTCATCTTCCTCTTGTGGCATTATTCCTAATCCGTCGTTGTTTTGACGATGGTGATGTAAGTGTATGTGTAAGCCTCAGATTAGAGATGTAGTTGTATTTGCCTAGGTGGTGGAATGTAGAAGATGTTTTATCCTAATTGCAGTGATGTAGGGTATTTATTTCTCACAGTGCACAGCTGAAAGTGTATGTATTTGATTCACAGTAATCATGCAGCAGTACGAATGTGAATAAGTAGAGTGATGTAGGTGTATCTACGGTGTAAGTGTTTTGATGGAGGTGACTATAATGGTTGTAGTGAGTAGGTGTGTGTCTATGTCTCAGTGTTGTGATGTCTATGCATGTGTGTGTCCCAATATTTGGAATAAGGTGTATGCAGGTATCTCAGTGTTGTGATGTAGGTTTTTGAATGCGTTGCCGTGTAGTGTAAGGGTATCAATTGTAGTTGTAGGTGTATGTGTGTGACTAAGTGTAGTTATGTAGGTGTCTGTATGTGAGCAGCGTTTTGATGTAGGAGTATGTATATGTCTCAGTGTAGTGATGTAATGGTTTGCATGTGTCTCAGTGTATCGATGTAAATGGATTCAGGTGTCTCAGTGTAAGATGTAGGTGTACGTGTTCGCCTTAGTGTAGTTCTGTAGGTGTATGTATATGTCTCAGTGTAGTGATGTAATATTTTGCATGTGTCTCAGTGTATCAATGTAAATATATTTAAGTGTCTCAGTGTTATATGTAGGTGTAAGTGTCGCCTTAGTGTTGTGCTGTAGGTGTATGTATCTGTCACAGTGTTGTTATGTAGGTGTATGTAAGTGTCCCAGCGCAGTACTCTATGTGTATATATGTGTCTCAGTGTAGTTATGTAGGTGTGTGAAGTGTCTCAGAGCAGTGATCCCCCCAGGGGCCTACTACAATAGGTACGGGTTTGGCGCACCCGGGGGTTCCTGAGCCACTCACCGCCCTATCATCCCCATTGCCAAAAACTGTGGCAGGGTTTGTGTTTAGGTAGGTGTGTGTGAGTGTAAATGTGTGAATACGCAATTGTCACTTTGTAAGCGTGTGTACCTGCCTCATCTTCCTCTTGTGGCATTATTCCTAATCCGTCGTTGTCTTGACGATGGTGATGTAAGTGTATGTGTAAGCCTCAGAGTAGAGATGTAGTTGTATTTGTCTAGGTGGTGGGATGTAGGAATATATTTTACCCTAATGGCAGTGATGTAGTGTATTTATTTCTCTCAGTGCAGAGCTGAATGTGTATGTATTTGATTCACAGTAATCATGCAGCGGTACGAATGTGTATAAATAGAGTGATGTAGGTGTATCTACGCTGTAAGTGTTTTGATGGAGGTGACCATAATGGTTGTAGTGAGTAGGTGTGTGTCTATGTCTCAGTGTTGTGGTGTCTATGCATGTGTGTGTCCCAATATTTGGAATAAGGTCTATGCAGGTATCTCAGTGTTATGATGTAGGTTTTTGTATGCGTTGCCGCGTAGTGTAAGGGTATCAATTGCAGTTGTAGGTGTATGTGTGTGACTATGTGTAGTTATGTAGGTGTCTGTATGTGAGCAGCGTTTTGATGTTGGAGTATGTATATGTCTCAATGTAGTGATGTAATAGTGTGCATGTGTCTCAGTGTATTGATGCAAATGTAGTCAGGTGTCTCAGTGTTAGAAATAGATGTGCGTGTTCTCGTTAGTGTAGTTCTGTAGGTGTATGTATATGTCTCAGTGTAGTGATATAATATTTTGCATGTGTCTCAGTGTATCAATGTAAATGTATTTTAGTGTCACAGTGTTATATGTAGGTGTAAGTGTTCGCCTTAGTTTAGTGCTGTAGGTGTATGTATCTGTCAGTGTTGTTATGTAGGTGTATGTAAGTGTCCCAGCGCAGTACTCTATGTGTATATATGTGTCTCAGTGTAGTCATGTAGGTGTATGAAGTGTCTCAGAGCAGTGATCCCCCCAGGGCCTACTACAATAGATACGGGTTTGGCGCACCCGGGGGTTCCTGAGCCACTCACCGCCCTATCATACCCATTGCCAAAAACTGTAGCAGGGTTTGTGTTTAGGTAGGTGTGTGTGAGTGTAAATGTGTGAATACGCAATTATCACTTTGTAAGCGTGTGTACCTGCCTCATCTTCCTCTTGTGGCATTATTCCTAATCCGTCGTTGTTTTGACGATGGTGTATGTGTGTGCCTCGGCTAATGTGATGTAGATGAATGCAGGTGTCTCATTCTTGTGATGTATTTCTCTCAGTGCTGTAACGTAGATGTATGTGTGTGTGTGTCCCAGTTTACAGTTTAGTGATATAGGTGTATAAATTTGTCGCAGAAGTGTTGTGAAAGTATATGTATGTATCCAAGTGCGGTGATGAAGGTATTCCTATGTGTCTGGGTTTAGTAATGTAGGAAAAAGTATGTGTCTCAGTGCAGTGATGTAAGAGTCTATGTGCGTTTAGTGTAAATGCAGTTGTATGTATGCGTCTCATTGTAGTGATGCGTTTGTATGTGTGTCACAGGGTAGTGATGTAGATATATGTATGTCACACAGCTTAGTGATGTAGGTGTTAATATATATCTCAGAATATTGATGTAGGTGAGTGTATGGCTCTCAGTGTTGTTATATAGGCGAATATGTTATTCTCAGTATAGTTATACATGTAGATATGTGCCTCATTGCAGTCATGAGGGCTTACGTAGGTGACTCGTGCAATGATGTAGGCGTTTATATGTTTCTCAGAGCTGTGATATAGGTGTATGTATCTTTCCTAGTACAGTATAGTGAGCGTAAGTATTTGTCTCAGTGCAGTGCAGTATGCCAGTGTGAGTATGTGCCTTAATTCAGTGATGTAAGTGTATGTGTAAGCCTCAGTGTAGAGATGTAGTTGTATGTATTTGTCTAGGTGGTAGGATGTAGGAATATATTTTACCCTAATTGCAGTGATGTAGGGTATTTATTCCTCTCAGTGCAGAGCTGAACGTGTATGTATTTGATTCACAGTAAACATGCAGCAGTACGAATGTGTATAAGTAGAGTGATGTAGTTGTATCTACGGTGTAAGTGTTTTGATGAAGGTGACCATAATGGTTGTAGTGAGTAGGTGTGTGTCTATGTCTCAGTGTTGTGATGTCTATGCATGTGTGTGTCCCAATATTTGGAATAAGGTGTATGAAGGTATCTCAGTGTTGTGATGTAGGTTTTTGTATGCGTTGCCGTGTAGTGTAAGGGTATCAATTGCAGTTGTAGGTGTATGTGTGTAACTAAGTGTAGTTATGTAGGGGTCTGTATGTGAGCAGCGTTTTGATGTAGGAGTATGTATATGTCTCAGTGTAGTATTGTAATAGTTTGCATGTGTCTCAGTGTATCGATGTAAATGTATTCAGGTGTCTCAGTGTTAGATGTAGGTGTACGTGTTCGCCTTAGTGTAGTTCTGTAGGTGTATGTATATGTCTCAGTGTAGTGATGTAATATTTTGCATGTGTCTCAGTGTATCAATGTAAATGTATTTAAGTGTCTCAGTGTTATATGTAGGTGTAAGTGTCGCCTTAGTGTTGTGCTGTAGGTGTATGTATCTGTCACAGTGTTGTTATGTAGGTGTATGTAAGTGTCCCAGCGCAGTACTCTATGTGTATATATGTGTCTCAGTGTAGTCATGTAGGTGTATGAAGTGTCTCAGAGCTGTGATCCCCCCAGGGGACTACTACAATAGGTACGGGTTTGGCGCACCCGGGGGTTCCTGAGCCACTCACCGCCCTATCATCCCCATTGCCAAAAACTGTGGCAGGGTTTGTGTTTAGGTAGGTGTGTGTGAGTGTAAATGTGTGAATACGCAATTGTCACTTTGTAACCGTGTGTACCTGCCTCATCTTCCTCTTGTGGCATTATTCCTAATCCGTCGTTGTTTTTACGATGGTGATGTAAGTGTATGTGTAAGCCTCAGAGTAGAGATGTAGTTGTATTTGTCTAGGTGGTGGGATGTAGGAATATATTTTACCCTAATTGCAGTGATGTAGGGTATTTATTTCCCTCAGTGCAGAGCTGAAAGTGTATGTATTTGATTCACAGTAATCATGCAGCAGTACGAATGTGTATAAGTAGTGTGATGTAGGTGTATCTACGGTGTAAGTGTTTTGATGGAGGTGACCATAATGGTTGTAGTGAGTAGGTGTGTGTCTATGTCTCAGTGTAGTGATGTCTATGCATGTGTGTGTCCCAATATTTGGAATAAGGTGTATGCAGGTATCTCAGTGTTGTGATGTAGGTTTTTGTATGCGTTGCCGTGTAGTGTAAGGGTATCAATTGCAGTTGTAGGTGTATGTGTGTGACTATGTGTAGTTATGTAGGTGTCTGTATGTGAGCAGCGTTTTGATGTAGGAGTATGTATATGTCTCAATGTAGTGATGTAATAGTTTGCATGTGTCTCAGTGTATCGATGCAAATGTATTCAGGTGTCTCAGTGTTAGAAGTAGATGTACGTGTTCTCGTTAGTGTAGTTCTGTAGGTGTATGTATATGTCTCAGTGTAGTGATGTAATATTTTGCATGTGTCTCAGTGTATCAATGTAAATGTATTTATGTGTCTCAGTGTTATATGTAGGTGTAAGTGTTCGCCTTAGTGTAGTGCTGTAGGTGTATGTATCTGTCAGTGTTGTTATGTAGGTGTACTTAAGTGTCCCAGCGCAGTACTCTATGTGTATATATGTGTCTCAGTGTAGTCATGTAGGTGTATGAATTGTCTCAGAGCAGTGATCCCCCCAGGGGCCTACTACAATAGGTACGGGTTAGGCGCACCCGGGGGTTCCTGAGCCACTCACCGCCCTATCATCCCCATTGATAAAAACTGTGGCAGGGTTTGTGTGTAGGTAGGTGTGTGTGAGTGTAAATGTGTGAATACGCAATTGTCACTTTGTAAGCGTGTGTACCTGCCTCATCTTCCTCTTGTGGCATTATTCCTAATCCGTCGTTGTTTTTACGATGGTGATGTAAGTGTATGTGTAAGCCTCAGAGTAGAGATGTAGTTGTATTTATCTAGGTGGTGGGATGTAGGAATATATGTTACCCTAATTGCAGTGATGTAGGGTATTTATTTCCCTCAGTGCAGAGCTGAAAGTGTATGTATTTGATTCACAGTAATCATGCTGCAGTACGAATGTGTATAAGTAGTGTGATGTAGGTGTATCTACGGTGTAAGTGTTTTGATGGAGGTGACCATAATGGTTGTAGTGAGTAGGTGTGTGTCTATGTCTCAGTGTTGTGATGTCTATGCATGTGTGTGTCCCAATATTTGGAATAAGGTGTATGCAGGTATCTCAGTGTTGTGATGTAGGTATTTGTATGCGTTGCCGTGTAGTGTAAGGGTATCAATTGCAGTTGTAGGTGTATGGGTGTGACTATGTGTAGTTATGTAGGTGTCTGTATGTGAGCAGCGTTTTGATGTAGGAGTATGTATATGTCTCAATGTAGTGATGTAATAGTTTGCATGTGTCTCAGTGTATCGATGCAAATGTATTCAGGTGTCTCAGTGTTAGAAGTAGATGTACGTGTTCTCGTTAGTGTAGTTCTGTAGGTGTATGTATATGTCTCAGTGTAGTGATGTAATATTTTACATGTGTCTCAGTGTATCAATGTAAATGTATTTAAGTGTCTCAGTGTTATATGTAGGTGTAAGTGTTCGCCTTAGTGTAGTGCTGTAGGTGTATGCATCTGTCAGTGTTGTTATGTAGGTGTATGTAAGTGTCCCAGCGCAGTACTCTATGTGTATATATGTGTCTCAGTGTAGTCATGTAGGTGTATGAATTGTCTCAGAGCAGTGATCCCCCCAGGGGCCTACTACAATAGGTACGGGTTTGGCGCACCCGGGGGTTCCTGAGCCACTCACCGCCCTATCATCCCCATTGCCAAAAACTGTAGCAGGGTTTGTGTTTAGGTAGGTGTGTGTGAGTGTAAATGTGTGAAAACGCAATTGTCACTTTGTAAGCGTGTGTACCTGCCTCATCTTCCTCTTGTGGCATTATTCCTAATCCGTCGTTGTTTTGACGATGGTGATGTAAGTGTATGTGTAAGCCTCAGATTAGAGATGTAGTTGTATTTGCCTAGGTGGTGGGATGTAGAAGATAGTTTATCCTAATTGCAGTGATGTAGGGTATTTATTTCTCACAGTGCAGAGCTGAAAGTGTATGTATTTGATTCACAGTAATCATGCAGCAGTACGAATGTGAATAAGTAGAGTGATGTAGGTGTATCTACGGTGTAAGTGTTTTGATGGAGGTGACTATAATGGTTGTAGTGAGTAGGTGTGTGTGTCTATGTCTCAGTGTTGTGATGTCTATGCATGTGTGTGTCCCAATATTTGGAATAAGGTGTATGCAGGTATCTCAGTGTTGTGATGTAGGTTTTTGAATGCGTTGCCGTGTAGTGTAAGGGTATCAATTGTAGTTGTAGGTGTATGTGTGTGACTAAGTGTAGTTATGTAGGTGTCTGTATGTGAGCAGCGTTTTGATGTAGGAGTATGTATATGTCTCAGTGTAGTGATGTAATGGTTTGCATGTGTCTCAGTGTATCGATGTAAATGGATTCAGGTGTCTCAGTGTAAGATGTAGGTGTACGTGTTCGCCTTAGTGTAGTTCTGTAGGTGTATGTATATGTCTCAGTGTAGTGATGTAATATTTTGCATGTGTCTCAGTGTATCAATGTAAATGTATGTAAGTGTCTCAGTGTTATATGTAGGTGTAAGTGTTCGCCTTAGTGTAGTGCTGTAGGTGTATATATCTGTCAGTGTTATTATGTAGGTGTATGTAAGTGTCCTACCGCAGTACTCTATGTGTATATGTGTCTCAGTGTAGTCATGTAGGTGTATGAAGTGTCTCAGAGCTGTGATCCCCCCAGGGGCCTACTACAATAGGTACGGGTTTGGCGCACACGGGGGTTCCTGAGCCACTCATCGTCCTATCATCCCCATTGCCAAAAACTGTAGCAGGGTTTGTGTTTAGGTAGGTGTGTGTGAGTGTAAATGTGTGAATACGCAATTGTCACTTTGTAAGCGTGTGTACCTGCCTCATCTTCCTCTTGTGGCATTATTCCTAATCCGTCGTTGTTTTGACGATGGTGGTGTAAGTGTATGTGTAAGCCTCAGATTGGAGATGTAGTTGTATTTGCCTAGGTGGTGGGATGTAGGAAGATATTTTATCCTAATTGCAGTGATGTAGGGTATTTATTTCTCTCAGTGCAGAGATGAAAGTGTATGTATTTGATTCACAGCAATCATGCAGCAGTACGAATGTGTATAAGTAGAGTGATGTAGGTGTATCTAAGGTGTAAGTGTTTTGATGGAGGTGACTATAATGGTTGTAGTGAGTAGGTGTGTGTCTATGTCTCAGTGTTGTGATGTCTATGCATGTGTGTGTCCCAATATTTGGAATAAGGTGTATGCAGGTATCTCAGTGTTGTGATGTAGCTTTTTGTATGCGTTGCCGTGTAGTGTAAGGGTATCAATTGTAGTTGTAGGTGTATGTGTGTGACTAAGTGTAGTTAAGTAGGGGTCTGTATGTGAGCAGCGTTTTGATGTGGGAGTATGTATATGTCTCAATGTAGTGATGTAATAGTTTGCATGTGTCTCAGTGTATCGATGCAAATGTATTCAGGTGTCTCAGTGTTAGAAGTAGATGTACGTGTTCGCCTTAGTGTAGTTCTGTAGGTGTATGTATATGTCTCAGTGTAGTGATGTAATATTTTGCATGTTTCTCAGTGTATCAATGTAAATGTATTTAAGTGTCTCAGTGTTATATGTAGGTGTAAGTGTCGCCTTAGTGTTGTGCTGTAGGTGTATGTATCTGTCACAGTGTTGTTATGTAGGTGTATGTAAGTGTCCCAGCGCAGTACTCTATGTGTATATATGTGTCTCAGTGTAGTTATGTAGGTGTGTGAAGTGTCTCAGAGCAGTGATCCCCCCAGGGGCCTACTACAATAGGTACGGGTTTGGCGCACCCGGGGGTTCCTGAGCCACTCACCGCCCTATCATCCCCATTGCCAAAAACTGTGGCAGGGTTTGTGTTTAGGTAGGTGTGTGTGAGTGTAAATGTGTGAATACGCAATTGTCACTTTGTAAGCGTGTGTACCTGCCTCATCTTCCTCTTGTGGCATTATTCCTAATCCGTCGTTGTCTTGACGATGGTGATGTAAGTGTATGTGTAAGCCTCAGAGTAGAGATGTAGTTGTATTTGTCTAGGTGGTGGGATGTAGGAATATATTTTACCCTAATGGCAGTGATGTAGTGTATTTATTTCTCTCAGTGCAGAGCTGAATGTGTATGTATTTGATTCACAGTAATCATGCAGCGGTACGAATGTGTATAAATAGAGTGATGTAGGTGTATCTACGCTGTAAGTGTTTTGATGGAGGTGACCATAATGGTTGTAGTGAGTAGGTGTGTGTCTATGTCTCAGTGTTGTGGTGTCTATGCATGTGTGTGTCCCAATATTTGGAATAAGGTCTATGCAGGTATCTCAGTGTTATGATGTAGGTTTTTGTATGCGTTGCCGCGTAGTGTAAGGGTATCAATTGCAGTTGTAGGTGTATGTGTGTGACTATGTGTAGTTATGTAGGTGTCTGTATGTGAGCAGCGTTTTGATGTTGGAGTATGTATATGTCTCAATGTAGTGATGTAATAGTGTGCATGTGTCTCAGTGTATTGATGCAAATGTAGTCAGGTGTCTCAGTGTTAGAAATAGATGTGCGTGTTCTCGTTAGTGTAGTTCTGTAGGTGTATGTATATGTCTCAGTGTAGTGATATAATATTTTGCATGTGTCTCAGTGTATCAATGTAAATGTATTTTAGTGTCACAGTGTTATATGTAGGTGTAAGTGTTCGCCTTAGTTTAGTGCTGTAGGTGTATGTATCTGTCAGTGTTGTTATGTAGGTGTATGTAAGTGTCCCAGCGCAGTACTCTATGTGTATATATGTGTCTCAGTGTAGTCATGTAGGTGTATGAAGTGTCTCAGAGCAGTGATCCCCCCAGGGCCTACTACAATAGATACGGGTTTGGCGCACCCGGGGGTTCCTGAGCCACTCACCGCCCTATCATACCCATTGCCAAAAACTGTAGCAGGGTTTGTGTTTAGGTAGGTGTGTGTGAGTGTAAATGTGTGAATACGCAATTATCACTTTGTAAGCGTGTGTACCTGCCTCATCTTCCTCTTGTGGCATTATTCCTAATCCGTCGTTGTTTTGACGATGGTGTATGTGTGTGCCTCGGCTAATGTGATGTAGATGAATGTAGGTGTCTCATTCTTGTGATGTATTTCTCTCAGTGCTGTAACGTAGATGTATGTGTGTGTGTGTCCCAGTTTACAGTTTAGTGATATAGGTGTATAAATTTGTCGCAGAAGTGTTGTGAAAGTATATGTATGTATCCAAGTGCGGTGATGAAGGTATTCCTATGTGTCTGGGTTTAGTAATGTAGGAAAAAGTATGTGTCTCAGTGCAGTGATGTAAGAGTCTATGTGCGTTTAGTGTAAATGCAGTTGTATGTATGCGTCTCTTTGTAGTGATGCGTTTGTATGTGTGTCACAGGGTAGTGATGTAGATATATGTATGTCACACAGCTTAGTGATGTAGGTGTTAATATATATCTCAGAATATTGATGTAGGTGAGTGTATGGCTCTCAGTGTTGTTATATAGGCGAATATGTTATTCTCAGTATAGTTATACATGTAGATATGTGCCTCATTGCAGTCATGAGGGCTTACGTAGGTGACTCGTGCAATGATGTAGGCGTTTATATGTTTCTCAGAGCTGTGATATAGGTGTATGTATCTTTCCTAGTACAGTATAGTGAGCGTAAGTATTTGTCTCAGTGCAGTGCAGTATGCCAGTGTGAGTATGTGCCTTAATTCAGTGATGTAAGTGTATGTGTAAGCCTCAGTGTAGAGATGTAGTTGTATGTATTTGTCTAGGTGTTAGGATGTAGGAATATATTTTACCCTAATTGCAGTGATGTAGGGTATTTATTCCTCTCAGTGCAGAGCTGAACGTGTATGTATTTGATTCACAGTAAACATGCAGCAGTACGAATGTGTATAAGTAGAGTGATGTAGTTGTATCTACGGTGTAAGTGTTTTGATGGAGGTGACCACAATGGTTGTAGTGAGTAGGTGTGTGTCTATGTCTCAGTGTTGTGATGTCTATGCATGTGTGTGTCCCAATATTTGGAATAAGGTGTATGAAGGTATCTCAGTGTTGTGATGTAGGTTTTTGTATGCGTTGCCGTGTAGTGTAAGGGTATCAATTGCAGTTGTAGGTGTATGTGTGTAACTAAGTGTAGTTATGTAGGGGTCTGTATGTGAGCAGCGTTTTGATGTAGGAGTATGTATATGTCTCAGTGTAGTATTGTAATAGTTTGCATGTGTCTCAGTGTATCGATGTAAATGTATTCAGGTGTCTCAGTGTTAGATGTAGGTGTACGTGTTCGCCTTAGTGTAGTTCTGTAGGTGTATGTATATGTCTCAGTGTAGTGATGTAATATTTTGCATGTGTCTCAGTGTATCAATGTAAATGTATTTAAGTGTCTCAGTGTTATATGTAGGTGTAAGTGTCGCCTTAGTGTTGTGCTGTAGGTGTATGTATCTGTCACAGTGTTGTTATGTAGGTGTATGTAAGTGTCCCAGCGCAGTACTCTATGTGTATATATGTGTCTCAGTGTAGTCATGTAGGTGTATGAAGTGTCTCAGAGCTGTGATCCCCCCAGGGGACTACTACAATAGGTACGGGTTTGGCGCACCCGGGGGTTCCTGAGCCACTCACCGCCCTATCATCCCCATTGCCAAAAACTGTGGCAGGGTTTGTGTTTAGGTAGGTGTGTGTGAGTGTAAATGTGTGAATACGCAATTGTCACTTTGTAACCGTGTGTACCTGCCTCATCTTCCTCTTGTGGCATTATTCCTAATCCGTCGTTGTTTTTACGATGGTGATGTAAGTGTATGTGTAAGCCTCAGAGTAGAGATGTAGTTGTATTTGTCTAGGTGGTGGGATGTAGGAATATATTTTACCCTAATTGCAGTGATGTAGGGTATTTATTTCCCTCAGTGCAGAGCTGAAAGTGTATGTATTTGATTCACAGTAATCATGCAGCAGTACGAATGTGTATAAGTAGTGTGATGTAGGTGTATCTACGGTGTAAGTGTTTTGATGGAGGTGACCATAATGGTTGTAGTGAGTAGGTGTGTGTCTATGTCTCAGTGTAGTGATGTCTATGCATGTGTGTGTCCCAATATTTGGAATAAGGTGTATGCAGGTATCTCAGTGTTGTGATGTAGGTTTTTGTATGCGTTGCCGTGTAGTGTAAGGGTATCAATTGCAGTTGTAGGTGTATGTGTGTGACTATGTGTAGTTATGTAGGTGTCTGTATGTGAGCAGCGTTTTGATGTAGGAGTATGTATATGTCTCAATGTAGTGATGTAATAGTTTGCATGTGTCTCAGTGTATCGATGCAAATGTATTCAGGTGTCTCAGTGTTAGAAGTAGATGTACGTGTTCTCGTTAGTGTAGTTCTGTAGGTGTATGTATATGTCTCAGTGTAGTGATGTAATATTTTGCATGTGTCTCAGTGTATCAATGTAAATGTATTTAAGTGTCTCAGTGTTATATGTAGGTGTAAGTGTTCGCCTTAGTGTAGTGCTGTAGGTGTATGTATCTGTCAGTGTTGTTATGTAGGTGTACTTAAGTGTCCCAGCGCAGTACTCTATGTGTATATATGTGTCTCAGTGTAGTCATGTAGGTGTATGAATTGTCTCAGAGCAGTGATCCCCCCAGGGGCCTACTACAATAGGTACGGGTTAGGCGCACCCGGGGGTTCCTGAGCCACTCACCGCCCTATCATCCCCATTGATAAAAACTGTGGCAGGGTTTGTGTGTAGGTAGGTGTGTGTGAGTGTAAATGTGTGAATACGCAATTGTCACTTTGTAAGCGTGTGTACCTGCCTCATCTTCCTCTTGTGGCATTATTCCTAATCCGTCGTTGTTTTTACGATGGTGATGTAAGTGTATGTGTAAGCCTCAGAGTAGAGATGTAGTTGTATTTGTCTAGGTGGTGGGATGTAGGAATATATGTTACCCTAATTGCAGTGATGTAGGGTATTTATTTCCCTCAGTGCACAGCTGAAAGTGTATGTATTTGATTCACAGTAATCATGCAGCAGTACGAATGTGAATAAGTAGAGTGATGTAGGTGTATCTACGGTGTAAGTGTTTTGATGGAGGTGACTATAATGGTTGTAGTGAGTAGGTGTGTGTCTATGTCTCAGTGTTGTGATGTCTATGCATGTGTGTGTCCCAATATTTGGAATAAGGTGTATGCAGGTATCTCAGTGTTGTGATGTAGGTTTTTGAATGCGTTGCCGTGTAGTGTAAGGGTATCAATTGTAGTTGTAGGTGTATGTGTGTGACTAAGTGTAGTTATGTAGGTGTCTGTATGTGAGCAGCGTTTTGATGTAGGAGTATGTATATGTCTCAGTGTAGTGATGTAATGGTTTGCATGTGTCTCAGTGTATCGATGTAAATGGATTCAGGTGTCTCAGTGTAAGATGTAGGTGTACGTGTTCGCCTTAGTGTAGTTCTGTAGGTGTATGTATATGTCTCAGTGTAGTGATGTAATATTTTGCATGTGTCTCAGTGTATCAATGTAAATATATTTAAGTGTCTCAGTGTTATATGTAGGTGTAAGTGTCGCCTTAGTGTTGTGCTGTAGGTGTATGTATCTGTCACAGTGTTGTTATGTAGGTGTATGTAAGTGTCCCAGCGCAGTACTCTATGTGTATATATGTGTCTCAGTGTAGTTATGTAGGTGTGTGAAGTGTCTCAGAGCAGTGATCCCCCCAGGGGCCTACTACAATAGGTACGGGTTTGGCGCACCCGGGGGTTCCTGAGCCACTCACCGCCCTATCATCCCCATTGCCAAAAACTGTGGCAGGGTTTGTGTTTAGGTAGGTGTGTGTGAGTGTAAATGTGTGAATACGCAATTGTCACTTTGTAAGCGTGTGTACCTGCCTCATCTTCCTCTTGTGGCATTATTCCTAATCCGTCGTTGTCTTGACGATGGTGATGTAAGTGTATGTGTAAGCCTCAGAGTAGAGATGTAGTTGTATTTGTCTAGGTGGTGGGATGTAGGAATATATTTTACCCTAATGGCAGTGATGTAGTGTATTTATTTCTCTCAGTGCAGAGCTGAATGTGTATGTATTTGATTCACAGTAATCATGCAGCGGTACGAATGTGTATAAATAGAGTGATGTAGGTGTATCTACGCTGTAAGTGTTTTGATGGAGGTGACCATAATGGTTGTAGTGAGTAGGTGTGTGTCTATGTCTCAGTGTTGTGGTGTCTATGCATGTGTGTGTCCCAATATTTGGAATAAGGTCTATGCAGGTATCTCAGTGTTATGATGTAGGTTTTTGTATGCGTTGCCGCGTAGTGTAAGGGTATCAATTGCAGTTGTAGGTGTATGTGTGTGACTATGTGTAGTTATGTAGGTGTCTGTATGTGAGCAGCGTTTTGATGTTGGAGTATGTATATGTCTCAATGTAGTGATGTAATAGTGTGCATGTGTCTCAGTGTATTGATGCAAATGTAGTCAGGTGTCTCAGTGTTAGAAATAGATGTGCGTGTTCTCGTTAGTGTAGTTCTGTAGGTGTATGTATATGTCTCAGTGTAGTGATATAATATTTTGCATGTGTCTCAGTGTATCAATGTAAATGTATTTTAGTGTCACAGTGTTATATGTAGGTGTAAGTGTTCGCCTTAGTTTAGTGCTGTAGGTGTATGTATCTGTCAGTGTTGTTATGTAGGTGTATGTAAGTGTCCCAGCGCAGTACTCTATGTGTATATATGTGTCTCAGTGTAGTCATGTAGGTGTATGAAGTGTCTCAGAGCAGTGATCCCCCCAGGGCCTACTACAATAGATACGGGTTTGGCGCACCCGGGGGTTCCTGAGCCACTCACCGCCCTATCATACCCATTGCCAAAAACTGTAGCAGGGTTTGTGTTTAGGTAGGTGTGTGTGAGTGTAAATGTGTGAATACGCAATTATCACTTTGTAAGCGTGTGTACCTGCCTCATCTTCCTCTTGTGGCATTATTCCTAATCCGTCGTTGTTTTGACGATGGTGTATGTGTGTGCCTCGGCTAATGTGATGTAGATGAATGTAGGTGTCTCATTCTTGTGATGTATTTCTCTCAGTGCTGTAACGTAGATGTATGTGTGTGTGTGTCCCAGTTTACAGTTTAGTGATATAGGTGTATAAATTTGTCGCAGAAGTGTTGTGAAAGTATATGTATGTATCCAAGTGCGGTGATGAAGGTATTCCTATGTGTCTGGGTTTAGTAATGTAGGAAAAAGTATGTGTCTCAGTGCAGTGATGTAAGAGTCTATGTGCGTTTAGTGTAAATGCAGTTGTATGTATGCGTCTCATTGTAGTGATGCGTTTGTATGTGTGTCACAGGGTAGTGATGTAGATATATGTATGTCACACAGCTTAGTGATGTAGGTGTTAATATATATCTCAGAATATTGATGTAGGTGAGTGTATGGCTCTCAGTGTTGTTATATAGGCGAATATGTTATTCTCAGTATAGTTATACATGTAGATATGTGCCTCATTGCAGTCATGAGGGCTTACGTAGGTGACTCGTGCAATGATGTAGGCGTTTATATGTTTCTCAGAGCTGTGATATAGGTGTATGTATCTTTCCTAGTACAGTATAGTGAGCGTAAGTATTTGTCTCAGTGCAGTGCAGTATGCCAGTGTGAGTATGTGCCTTAATTCAGTGATGTAAGTGTATGTGTAAGCCTCAGTGTAGAGATGTAGTTGTATGTATTTGTCTAGGTGGTAGGATGTAGGAATATATTTTACCCTAATTGCAGTGATGTAGGGTATTTATTCCTCTCAGTGCAGAGCTGAACGTGTATGTATTTGATTCACAGTAAACATGCAGCAGTACGAATGTGTATAAGTAGAGTGATGTAGTTGTATCTACGGTGTAAGTGTTTTGATGGAGGTGACCATAATGGTTGTAGTGAGTAGGTGTGTGTCTATGTCTCAGTGTTGTGATGTCTATGCATGTGTGTGTCCCAATATTTGGAATAAGGTGTATGAAGGTATCTCAGTGTTGTGATGTAGGTTTTTGTATGCGTTGCCGTGTAGTGTAAGGGTATCAATTGCAGTTGTAGGTGTATGTGTGTAACTAAGTGTAGTTATGTAGGGGTCTGTATGTGAGCAGCGTTTTGATGTAGGAGTATGTATATGTCTCAGTGTAGTATTGTAATAGTTTGCATGTGTCTCAGTGTATCGATGTAAATGTATTCAGGTGTCTCAGTGTTAGATGTAGGTGTACGTGTTCGCCTTAGTGTAGTTCTGTAGGTGTATGTATATGTCTCAGTGTAGTGATGTAATATTTTGCATGTGTCTCAGTGTATCAATGTAAATGTATTTAAGTGTCTCAGTGTTATATGTAGGTGTAAGTGTCGCCTTAGTGTTGTGCTGTAGGTGTATGTATCTGTCACAGTGTTGTTATGTAGGTGTATGTAAGTGTCCCAGCGCAGTACTCTATGTGTATATATGTGTCTCAGTGTAGTCATGTAGGTGTATGAAGTGTCTCAGAGCTGTGATCCCCCCAGGGGACTACTACAATAGGTACGGGTTTGGCGCACCCGGGGGTTCCTGAGCCACTCACCGCCCTATCATCCCCATTGCCAAAAACTGTGGCAGGGTTTGTGTTTAGGTAGGTGTGTGTGAGTGTAAATGTGTGAATACGCAATTGTCACTTTGTAACCGTGTGTACCTGCCTCATCTTCCTCTTGTGGCATTATTCCTAATCCGTCGTTGTTTTTACGATGGTGATGTAAGTGTATGTGTAAGCCTCAGAGTAGAGATGTAGTTGTATTTGTCTAGGTGGTGGGATGTAGGAATATATTTTACCCTAATTGCAGTGATGTAGGGTATTTATTTCCCTCAGTGCAGAGCTGAAAGTGTATGTATTTGATTCACAGTAATCATGCAGCAGTACGAATGTGTATAAGTAGTGTGATGTAGGTGTATCTACGGTGTAAGTGTTTTGATGGAGGTGACCATAATGGTTGTAGTGAGTAGGTGTGTGTCTATGTCTCAGTGTAGTGATGTCTATGCATGTGTGTGTCCCAATATTTGGAATAAGGTGTATGCAGGTATCTCAGTGTTGTGATGTAGGTTTTTGTATGCGTTGCCGTGTAGTGTAAGGGTATCAATTGCAGTTGTAGGTGTATGTGTGTGACTATGTGTAGTTATGTAGGTGTCTGTATGTGAGCAGCGTTTTGATGTAGGAGTATGTATATGTCTCAATGTAGTGATGTAATAGTTTGCATGTGTCTCAGTGTATCGATGCAAATGTATTCAGGTGTCTCAGTGTTAGAAGTAGATGTACGTGTTCTCGTTAGTGTAGTTCTGTAGGTGTATGTATATGTCTCAGTGTAGTGATGTAATATTTTGCATGTGTCTCAGTGTATCAATGTAAATGTATTTAAGTGTCTCAGTGTTATATGTAGGTGTAAGTGTTCGCCTTAGTGTAGTGCTGTAGGTGTATGTATCTGTCAGTGTTGTTATGTAGGTGTACTTAAGTGTCCCAGCGCAGTACTCTATGTGTATATATGTGTCTCAGTGTAGTCATGTAGGTGTATGAATTGTCTCAGAGCAGTGATCCCCCCAGGGGCCTACTACAATAGGTACGGGTTAGGCGCACCCGGGGGTTCCTGAGCCACTCACCGCCCTATCATCCCCATTGATAAAAACTGTGGCAGGGTTTGTGTGTAGGTAGGTGTGTGTGAGTGTAAATGTGTGAATACGCAATTGTCACTTTGTAAGCGTGTGTACCTGCCTCATCTTCCTCTTGTGGCATTATTCCTAATCCGTCGTTGTTTTTACGATGGTGATGTAAGTGTATGTGTAAGCCTCAGAGTAGAGATGTAGTTGTATTTATCTAGGTGGTGGGATGTAGGAATATATGTTACCCTAATTGCAGTGATGTAGGGTATTTATTTCCCTCAGTGCAGAGCTGAAAGTGTATGTATTTGATTCACAGTAATCATGCTGCAGTACGAATGTGTATAAGTAGTGTGATGTAGGTGTATCTACGGTGTAAGTGTTTTGATGGAGGTGACCATAATGGTTGTAGTGAGTAGGTGTGTGTCTATGTCTCAGTGTTGTGATGTCTATGCATGTGTGTGTCCCAATATTTGGAATAAGGTGTATGCAGGTATCTCAGTGTTGTGATGTAGGTATTTGTATGCGTTGCCGTGTAGTGTAAGGGTATCAATTGCAGTTGTAGGTGTATGGGTGTGACTATGTGTAGTTATGTAGGTGTCTGTATGTGAGCAGCGTTTTGATGTAGGAGTATGTATATGTCTCAATGTAGTGATGTAATAGTTTGCATGTGTCTCAGTGTATCGATGCAAATGTATTCAGGTGTCTCAGTGTTAGAAGTAGATGTACGTGTTCTCGTTAGTGTAGTTCTGTAGGTGTATGTATATGTCTCAGTGTAGTGATGTAATATTTTACATGTGTCTCAGTGTATCAATGTAAATGTATTTAAGTGTCTCAGTGTTATATGTAGGTGTAAGTGTTCGCCTTAGTGTAGTGCTGTAGGTGTATGCATCTGTCAGTGTTGTTATGTAGGTGTATGTAAGTGTCCCAGCGCAGTACTCTATGTGTATATATGTGTCTCAGTGTAGTCATGTAGGTGTATGAATTGTCTCAGAGCAGTGATCCCCCCAGGGGCCTACTACAATAGGTACGGGTTTGGCGCACCCGGGGGTTCCTGAGCCACTCACCGCCCTATCATCCCCATTGCCAAAAACTGTAGCAGGGTTTGTGTTTAGGTAGGTGTGTGTGAGTGTAAATGTGTGAAAACGCAATTGTCACTTTGTAAGCGTGTGTACCTGCCTCATCTTCCTCTTGTGGCATTATTCCTAATCCGTCGTTGTTTTGACGATGGTGATGTAAGTGTATGTGTAAGCCTCAGATTAGAGATGTAGTTGTATTTGCCTAGGTGGTGGGATGTAGAAGATAGTTTATCCTAATTGCAGTGATGTAGGGTATTTATTTCTCACAGTGCAGAGCTGAAAGTGTATGTATTTGATTCACAGTAATCATGCAGCAGTACGAATGTGAATAAGTAGAGTGATGTAGGTGTATCTACGGTGTAAGTGTTTTGATGGAGGTGACTATAATGGTTGTAGTGAGTAGGTGTGTGTCTATGTCTCAGTGTTGTGATGTCTATGCATGTGTGTGTCCCAATATTTGGAATAAGGTGTATGCAGGTATCTCAGTGTTGTGATGTAGGTTTTTGAATGCGTTGCCGTGTAGTGTAAGGGTATCAATTGTAGTTGTAGGTGTATGTGTGTGACTAAGTGTAGTTATGTAGGTGTCTGTATGTGAGCAGCGTTTTGATGTAGGAGTATGTATATGTCTCAGTGTAGTGATGTAATGGTTTGCATGTGTCTCAGTGTATCGATGTAAATGGATTCAGGTGTCTCAGTGTAAGATGTAGGTGTACGTGTTCGCCTTAGTGTAGTTCTGTAGGTGTATGTATATGTCTCAGTGTAGTGATGTAATATTTTGCATGTGTCTCAGTGTATCAATGTAAATGTATGTAAGTGTCTCAGTGTTATATGTAGGTGTAAGTGTTCGCCTTAGTGTAGTGCTGTAGGTGTATATATCTGTCAGTGTTATTATGTAGGTGTATGTAAGTGTCCTACCGCAGTACTCTATGTGTATATGTGTCTCAGTGTAGTCATGTAGGTGTATGAAGTGTCTCAGAGCTGTGATCCCCCCAGGGGCCTACTACAATAGGTACGGGTTTGGCGCACACGGGGGTTCCTGAGCCACTCATCGTCCTATCATCCCCATTGCCAAAAACTGTAGCAGGGTTTGTGTTTAGGTAGGTGTGTGTGAGTGTAAATGTGTGAATACGCAATTGTCACTTTGTAAGCGTGTGTACCTGCCTCATCTTCCTCTTGTGGCATTATTCCTAATCCGTCGTTGTTTTGACGATGGTGGTGTAAGTGTATGTGTAAGCCTCAGATTGGAGATGTAGTTGTATTTGCCTAGGTGGTGGGATGTAGGAAGATATTTTATCCTAATTGCAGTGATGTAGGGTATTTATTTCTCTCAGTGCAGAGATGAAAGTGTATGTATTTGATTCACAGCAATCATGCAGCAGTACGAATGTGTATAAGTAGAGTGATGTAGGTGTATCTAAGGTGTAAGTGTTTTGATGGAGGTGACTATAATGGTTGTAGTGAGTAGGTGTGTGTCTATGTCTCAGTGTTGTGATGTCTATGCATGTGTGTGTCCCAATATTTGGAATAAGGTGTATGCAGGTATCTCAGTGTTGTGATGTAGGTTTTTGTATGCGTTGCCGTGTAGTGTAAGGGTATCAATTGTAGTTGTAGGTGTATGTGTGTGACTAAGTGTAGTTAAGTAGGGGTCTGTATGTGAGCAGCGTTTTGATGTGGGAGTATGTATATGTCTCAATGTAGTGATGTAATAGTTTGCATGTGTCTCAGTGTATCGATGCAAATGGATTCAGGTGTCTCAGTGTTAGAAGTAGATGTACGTGTTCGCCTTAGTGTAGTTCTGTAGGTGTATGTATATGTCTCAGTGTAGTGATGTAATATTTTGCATGTTTCTCAGTGTATCAATGTAAATGTATTTAAGTGTCTCAGTGTTATATGTAGGTGTAAGTGTCGCCTTAGTGTTGTGCTGTAGGTGTATGTATCTGTCACAGTGTTGTTATGTAGGTGTATGTAAGTGTCCCAGCGCAGTACTCTATGTGTATATATGTGTCTCAGTGTAGTTATGTAGGTGTGTGAAGTGTCTCAGAGCAGTGATCCCCCCAGGGGCCTACTACAATAGGTACGGGTTTGGCGCACCCGGGGGTTCCTGAGCCACTCACCGCCCTATCATCCCCATTGCCAAAAACTGTGGCAGGGTTTGTGTTTAGGTAGGTGTGTGTGAGTGTAAATGTGTGAATACGCAATTGTCACTTTGTAAGCGTGTGTACCTGCCTCATCTTCCTCTTGTGGCATTATTCCTAATCCGTCGTTGTCTTGACGATGGTGATGTAAGTGTATGTGTAAGCCTCAGAGTAGAGATGTAGTTGTATTTGTCTAGGTGGTGGGATGTAGGAATATATTTTACCCTAATGGCAGTGATGTAGTGTATTTATTTCTCTCAGTGCAGAGCTGAATGTGTATGTATTTGATTCACAGTAATCATGCAGCGGTACGAATGTGTATAAATAGAGTGATGTAGGTGTATCTACGCTGTAAGTGTTTTGATGGAGGTGACCATAATGGTTGTAGTGAGTAGGTGTGTGTCTATGTCTCAGTGTTGTGGTGTCTATGCATGTGTGTGTCCCAATATTTGGAATAAGGTCTATGCAGGTATCTCAGTGTTATGATGTAGGTTTTTGTATGCGTTGCCGCGTAGTGTAAGGGTATCAATTGCAGTTGTAGGTGTATGTGTGTGACTATGTGTAGTTATGTAGGTGTCTGTATGTGAGCAGCGTTTTGATGTTGGAGTATGTATATGTCTCAATGTAGTGATGTAATAGTGTGCATGTGTCTCAGTGTATTGATGCAAATGTAGTCAGGTGTCTCAGTGTTAGAAATAGATGTGCGTGTTCTCGTTAGTGTAGTTCTGTAGGTGTATGTATATGTCTCAGTGTAGAGATATAATATTTTGCATGTGTCTCAGTGTATCAATGTAAATGTATTTTAGTGTCACAGTGTTATATGTAGGTGTAAGTGTTCGCCTTAGTTTAGTGCTGTAGGTGTATGTATCTGTCAGTGTTGTTATGTAGGTGTATGTAAGTGTCCCAGCGCAGTACTCTATGTGTATATATGTGTCTCAGTGTAGTCATGTAGGTGTATGAAGTGTCTCAGAGCAGTGATCCCCCCAGGGCCTACTACAATAGATACGGGTTTGGCGCACCCGGGGGTTCCTGAGCCACTCACCGCCCTATCATACCCATTGCCAAAAACTGTAGCAGGGTTTGTGTTTAGGTAGGTGTGTGTGAGTGTAAATGTGTGAATACGCAATTATCACTTTGTAAGCGTGTGTACCTGCCTCATCTTCCTCTTGTGGCATTATTCCTAATCCGTCGTTGTTTTGACGATGGTGTATGTGTGTGCCTCGGCTAATGTGATGTAGATGAATGTAGGTGTCTCATTCTTGTGATGTATTTCTCTCAGTGCTGTAACGTAGATGTATGTGTGTGTGTGTCCCAGTATACAGTTTAGTGATATAGGTGTATAAATTTGTCGCAGAAGTGTTGTGAAAGTATATGTATGTATCCAAGTGCGGTGATGAAGGTATTCCTATGTGTCTGGGTTTAGTAATGTAGGAAAAAGTATGTGTCTCAGTGCAGTGATGTAAGAGTCTATGTGCGTTTAGTGTAAATGCAGTTGTATGTATGCGTCTCATTGTAGTGATGCGTTTGTATGTGTGTCACAGGGTAGTGATGTAGATATATGTATGTCACACAGCTTAGTGATGTAGGTGTTAATATATATCTCAGAATATTGATGTAGGTGAGTGTATGGCTCTCAGTGTTGTTATATAGGCGAAAATGTTATTCTCAGTATAGTTATACATGTAGATATGTGCCTCATTGCAGTCATGAGGGCTTACGTAGGTGACTCGTGCAATGATGTAGGCGTTTATATGTTTCTCAGAGCTGTGATATAGGTGTATGTATCTTTCCTAGTACAGTATAGTGAGCGTAAGTATTTGTCTCAGTGCAGTGCAGTATGCCAGTGTGAGTATGTGCCTTAATTCAGTGATGTAAGTGTATGTGTAAGTCTCAGTGTAGAGATGTAGTTGTATGTATTTGTCTAGGTGGTAGGATGTAGGAATATATTTTACCCTAATTGCAGTGATGTAGGGTATTTATTCCTCTCAGTGCAGAGCTGAACGTGTATGTATTTGATTCACAGTAAACATGCAGCAGTACGAATGTGTATAAGTAGAGTGATGTAGTTGTATCTACGGTGTAAGTGTTTTGATGGAGGTGACCATAATGGTTGTAGTGAGTAGGTGTGTGTCTATGTCTCAGTGTTGTGATGTCTATGCATGTGTGTGTCCCAATATTTGGAATAAGGTGTATGAAGGTATCTCAGTGTTGTGATGTAGGTTTTTGTATGCGTTGCCGTGTAGTGTAAGGGTATCAATTGCAGTTGTAGGTGTATGTGTGTAACTAAGTGTAGTTATGTAGGGGTCTGTATGTGAGCAGCGTTTTGATGTAGGAGTATGTATATGTCTCAGTGTAGTATTGTAATAGTTTGCATGTGTCTCAGTGTATCGATGTAAATGTATTCAGGTGTCTCAGTGTTAGATGTAGGTGTACGTGTTCGCCTTAGTGTAGTTCTGTAGGTGTATGTATATGTCTCAGTGTAGTGATGTAATATTTTGCATGTGTCTCAGTGTATCAATGTAAATGTATTTAAGTGTCTCAGTGTTATATGTAGGTGTAAGTGTCGCCTTAGTGTTGTGTTGTAGGTGTATGTATCTGTCACAGTGTTGTTATGTAGGTGTATGTAAGTGTCCCAGCGCAGTACTCTATGTGTATATATGTGTCTCAGTGTAGTCATGTAGGTGTATGAAGTGTCTCAGTGCTGTGATCCCCCCAGGGGACTACTACAATAGGTACGGGTTTGGCGCACCCGGGGGTTCCTGAGCCACTCACCGCCCTATCATCCCCATTGCCAAAAACTGTGGCAGGGTTTGTGTTTAGGTAGGTGTGTGTGAGTGTAAATGTGTGAATACGCAATTGTCACTTTGTAACCGTGTGTACCTGCCTCATCTTCCTCTTGTGGCATTATTCCTAATCCGTCGTTGTTTTTACGATGGTGATGTAAGTGTATGTGTAAGCCTCAGAGTAGAGATGTAGTTGTATTTGTGTAGGTGGTGGGATGTAGGAATATATTTTACCCTAATTGCAGTGATGTAGGGTATTTATTTCCCTCAGTGCATAGCTGAAAGTGTATGTATTTGATTCACAGTAATCATGCAGCAGTACGAATGTGTATAAGTAGTGTGATGTAGGTGTATCTACGGTGTAAGTGTTTTGATGGAGGTGACCATAATGGTTGTAGTGAGTAGGTGTGTGTCTATGTCTCAGTGTAGTGATGTCTATGCATGTGTGTGTCCCAATATTTGGAATAAGGTGTATGCAGGTATCTCAGTGTTGTGATGTAGGTTTTTGTATGCGTTGCCGTGTAGTGTAAGGGTATCAATTGCAGTTGTAGGTGTATGTGTGTGACTATGTGTAGTTATGTAGGTGTCTGTATGTGAGCAGCGTTTTGATGTAGGAGTATGTATATGTCTCAATGTAGTGATGTAATAGTTTGCATGTGTCTCAGTGTATCGATGCAAATGTATTCAGGTGTCTCAGTGTTAGAAGTAGATGTACGTGTTCTCGTTAGTGTAGTTCTGTAGGTGTATGTATATGTCTCAGTGTAGTGATGTAATATTTTGCATGTGTCTCAGTGTATCAATGTAAATGTATTTAAGTGTCTCAGTGTTATATGTAGGTGTAAGTGTTCGCCTTAGTGTAGTGCTGTAGGTGTATGTATCTGTCAGTGTTGTTATGTAGGTGTACTTAAGTGTCCCAGCGCAGTACTCTATGTGTATATATGTGTCTCAGTGTAGTCATGTAGGTGTATGAATTGTCTCAGAGCAGTGATCCCCCCAGGGGCCTACTACAATAGGTACGGGTTAGGCGCACCCGGGGGTTCCTGAGCCACTCACCGCCCTATCATCCCCATTGATAAAAACTGTGGCAGGGTTTGTGTGTAGGTAGGTGTGTGTGAGTGTAAATGTGTGAATACGCAATTGTCACTTTGTAAGCGTGTGTACCTGCCTCATCTTCCTCTTGTGGCATTATTCCTAATCCGTCGTTGTTTTTACGATGGTGATGTAAGTGTATGTGTAAGCCTCAGAGTAGAGATGTAGTTGTATTTATCTAGGTGGTGGGATGTAGGAATATATGTTACCCTAATTGCAGTGATGTAGGGTATTTATTTCCCTCAGTGCAGAGCTGAAAGTGTATGTATTTGATTCACAGTAATCATGCTGCAGTACGAATGTGTATAAGTAGTGTGATGTAGGTGTATCTACGGTGTAAGTGTTTTGATGGAGGTGACCATAATGGTTGTAGTGAGTAGGTGTGTGTCTATGTCTCAGTGTTGTGATGTCTATGCATGTGTGTGTCCCAATATTTGGAATAAGGTGTATGCAGGTATCTCAGTGTTGTGATGTAGGTATTTGTATGCGTTGCCGTGTAGTGTAAGGGTATCAATTGCAGTTGTAGGTGTATGGGTGTGACTATGTGTAGTTATGTAGGTGTCTGTATGTGAGCAGCGTTTTGATGTAGGAGTATGTATATGTCTCAATGTAGTGATGTAATAGTTTGCATGTGTCTCAGTGTATCGATGCAAATGTATTCAGGTGTCTCAGTGTTAGAAGTAGATGTACGTGTTCTCGTTAGTGTAGTTCTGTAGGTGTATGTATATGTCTCAGTGTAGTGATGTAATATTTTACATGTGTCTCAGTGTATCAATGTAAATGTATTTAAGTGTCTCAGTGTTATATGTAGGTGTAAGTGTTCGCCTTAGTGTAGTGCTGTAGGTGTATGCATCTGTCAGTGTTGTTATGTAGGTGTATGTAAGTGTCCCAGCGCAGTACTCTATGTGTATATATGTGTCTCAGTGTAGTCATGTAGGTGTATGAATTGTCTCAGAGCAGTGATCCCCCCAGGGGCCTACTACAATAGGTACGGGTTTGGCGCACCCGGGGGTTCCTGAGCCACTCACCGCCCTATCATCCCCATTGCCAAAAACTGTAGCAGGGTTTGTGTTTAGGTAGGTGTGTGTGAGTGTAAATGTGTGAAAACGCAATTGTCACTTTGTAAGCGTGTGTACCTGCCTCATCTTCCTCTTGTGGCATTATTCCTAATCCGTCGTTGTTTTGACGATGGTGATGTAAGTGTATGTGTAAGCCTCAGATTAGAGATGTAGTTGTATTTGCCTAGGTGGTGGGATGTAGAAGATAGTTTATCCTAATTGCAGTGATGTAGGGTATTTATTTCTCACAGTGCAGAGCTGAAAGTGTATGTATTTGATTCACAGTAATCATGCAGCAGTACGAATGTGAATAAGTAGAGTGATGTAGGTGTATCTACGGTGTAAGTGTTTTGATGGAGGTGACTATAATGGTTGTAGTGAGTAGGTGTGTGTCTATGTCTCAGTGTTGTGATGTCTATGCATGTGTGTGTCCCAATATTTGGAATAAGGTGTATGCAGGTATCTCAGTGTTGTGATGTAGGTTTTTGTATGCGTTGCCGTGTAGTGTAAGGGTATCAATTGTAGTTGTAGGTGTATGTGTGTGACTAAGTGTAGTTAAGTAGGGGTCTGTATGTGAGCAGCGTTTTGATGTGGGAGTATGTATATGTCTCAATGTAGTGATGTAATAGTTTGCATGTGTCTCAGTGTATCGATGCAAATGTATTCAGGTGTCTCAGTGTTAGAAGTAGATGTACGTGTTCGCCTTAGTGTAGTTCTGTAGGTGTATGTATATGTCTCAGTGTAGTGATGTAATATTTTGCATGTTTCTCAGTGTATCAATGTAAATGTATTTAAGTGTCTCAGTGTTATATGTAGGTGTAAGTGTCGCCTTAGTGTTGTGCTGTAGGTGTATGTATCTGTCACAGTGTTGTTATGTAGGTGTATGTAAGTGTCCCAGCGCAGTACTCTATGTGTATATATGTGTCTCAGTGTAGTTATGTAGGTGTGTGAAGTGTCTCAGAGCAGTGATCCCCCCAGGGGCCTACTACAATAGGTACGGGTTTGGCGCACCCGGGGGTTCCTGAGCCACTCACCGCCCTATCATCCCCATTGCCAAAAACTGTGGCAGGGTTTGTGTTTAGGTAGGTGTGTGTGAGTGTAAATGTGTGAATACGCAATTGTCACTTTGTAAGCGTGTGTACCTGCCTCATCTTCCTCTTGTGGCATTATTCCTAATCCGTCGTTGTCTTGACGATGGTGATGTAAGTGTATGTGTAAGCCTCAGAGTAGAGATGTAGTTGTATTTGTCTAGGTGGTGGGATGTAGGAATATATTTTACCCTAATGGCAGTGATGTAGTGTATTTATTTCTCTCAGTGCAGAGCTGAATGTGTATGTATTTGATTCACAGTAATCATGCAGCGGTACGAATGTGTATAAATAGAGTGATGTAGGTGTATCTACGCTGTAAGTGTTTTGATGGAGGTGACCATAATGGTTGTAGTGAGTAGGTGTGTGTCTATGTCTCAGTGTTGTGGTGTCTATGCATGTGTGTGTCCCAATATTTGGAATAAGGTCTATGCAGGTATCTCAGTGTTATGATGTAGGTTTTTGTATGCGTTGCCGCGTAGTGTAAGGGTATCAATTGCAGTTGTAGGTGTATGTGTGTGACTATGTGTAGTTATGTAGGTGTCTGTATGTGAGCAGCGTTTTGATGTTGGAGTATGTATATGTCTCAATGTAGTGATGTAATAGTGTGCATGTGTCTCAGTGTATTGATGCAAATGTAGTCAGGTGTCTCAGTGTTAGAAATAGATGTGCGTGTTCTCGTTAGTGTAGTTCTGTAGGTGTATGTATATGTCTCAGTGTAGAGATATAATATTTTGCATGTGTCTCAGTGTATCAATGTAAATGTATTTTAGTGTCACAGTGTTATATGTAGGTGTAAGTGTTCGCCTTAGTTTAGTGCTGTAGGTGTATGTATCTGTCAGTGTTGTTATGTAGGTGTATGTAAGTGTCCCAGCGCAGTACTCTATGTGTATATATGTGTCTCAGTGTAGTCATGTAGGTGTATGAAGTGTCTCAGAGCAGTGATCCCCCCAGGGCCTACTACAATAGATACGGGTTTGGCGCACCCGGGGGTTCCTGAGCCACTCACCGCCCTATCATACCCATTGCCAAAAACTGTAGCAGGGTTTGTGTTTAGGTAGGTGTGTGTGAGTGTAAATGTGTGAATACGCAATTATCACTTTGTAAGCGTGTGTACCTGCCTCATCTTCCTCTTGTGGCATTATTCCTAATCCGTCGTTGTTTTGACGATGGTGTATGTGTGTGCCTCGGCTAATGTGATGTAGATGAATGTAGGTGTCTCATTCTTGTGATGTATTTCTCTCAGTGCTGTAACGTAGATGTATGTGTGTGTGTGTCCCAGTTTACAGTTTAGTGATATAGGTGTATAAATTTGTCGCAGAAGTGTTGTGAAAGTATATGTATGTATCCAAGTGCGGTGATGAAGGTATTCCTATGTGTCTGGGTTTAGTAATGTAGGAAAAAGTATGTGTCTCAGTGCAGTGATGTAAGAGTCTATGTGCGTTTAGTGTAAATGCAGTTGTATGTATGCGTCTCATTGTAGTGATGCGTTTGTATGTGTGTCACAGGGTAGTGATGTAGATATATGTATGTCACACAGCTTAGTGATGTAGGTGTTAATATATATCTCAGAATATTGATGTAGGTGAGTGTATGGCTCTCAGTGTTGTTATATAGGCGAAAATGTTATTCTCAGTATAGTTATACATGTAGATATGTGCCTCATTGCAGTCATGAGGGCTTACGTAGGTGACTCGTGCAATGATGTAGGCGTTTATATGTTTCTCAGAGCTGTGATATAGGTGTATGTATCTTTCCTAGTACAGTATAGTGAGCGTAAGTATTTGTCTCAGTGCAGTGCAGTATGCCAGTGTGAGTATGTGCCTTAATTCAGTGATGTAAGTGTATGTGTAAGTCTCAGTGTAGAGATGTAGTTGTATGTATTTGTCTAGGTGGTAGGATGTAGGAATATATTTTACCCTAATTGCAGTGATGTAGGGTATTTATTCCTCTCAGTGCAGAGCTGAACGTGTATGTATTTGATTCACAGTAAACATGCAGCAGTACGAATGTGTATAAGTAGAGTGATGTAGTTGTATCTACGGTGTAAGTGTTTTGATGGAGGTGACCATAATGGTTGTAGTGAGTAGGTGTGTGTCTATGTCTCAGTGTTGTGATGTCTATGCATGTGTGTGTCCCAATATTTGGAATAAGGTGTATGAAGGTATCTCAGTGTTGTGATGTAGGTTTTTGTATGCGTTGCCGTGTAGTGTAAGGGTATCAATTGCAGTTGTAGGTGTATGTGTGTAACTAAGTGTAGTTATGTAGGGGTCTGTATGTGAGCAGCGTTTTGATGTAGGAGTATGTATATGTCTCAGTGTAGTATTGTAATAGTTTGCATGTGTCTCAGTGTATCGATGTAAATGTATTCAGGTGTCTCAGTGTTAGATGTAGGTGTACGTGTTCGCCTTAGTGTAGTTCTGTAGGTGTATGTATATGTCTCAGTGTAGTGATGTAATATTTTGCATGTGTCTCAGTGTATCAATGTAAATGTATTTAAGTGTCTCAGTGTTATATGTAGGTGTAAGTGTCGCCTTAGTGTTGTGTTGTAGGTGTATGTATCTGTCACAGTGTTGTTATGTAGGTGTATGTAAGTGTCCCAGCGCAGTACTCTATGTGTATATATGTGTCTCAGTGTAGTCATGTAGGTGTATGAAGTGTCTCAGAGCTGTGATCCCCCCAGGGGACTACTACAATAGGTACGGGTTTGGCGCACCCGGGGGTTCCTGAGCCACTCACCGCCCTATCATCCCCATTGCCAAAAACTGTGGCAGGGTTTGTGTTTAGGTAGGTGTGTGTGAGTGTAAATGTGTGAATACGCAATTGTCACTTTGTAACCGTGTGTACCTGCCTCATCTTCCTCTTGTGGCATTATTCCTAATCCGTCGTAGTTTTTACGATGGTGATGTAAGTGTATGTGTAAGCCTCAGAGTAGAGATGTAGTTGTATTTGTCTAGGTGGTGGGATGTAGGAATATATTTTACCCTAATTGCAGTGATGTAGGGTATTTATTTCCCTCAGTGCATAGCTGAAAGTGTATGTATTTGATTCACAGTAATCATGCAGCAGTACGAATGTGTATAAGTAGTGTGATGTAGGTGTATCTACGGTGTAAGTGTTTTGATGGAGGTGACCATAATGGTTGTAGTGAGTAGGTGTGTGTCTATGTCTCAGTGTAGTGATGTCTATGCATGTGTGTGTCCCAATATTTGGAATAAGGTGTATGCAGGTATCTCAGTGTTGTGATGTAGGTTTTTGTATGCGTTGCCGTGTAGTGTAAGGGTATCAATTGCAGTTGTAGGTGTATGTGTGTGACTATGTGTAGTTATGTAGGTGTCTGTATGTGAGCAGCGTTTTGATGTAGGAGTATGTATATGTCTCAATGTAGTGATGTAATAGTTTGCATGTGTCTCAGTGTATCGATGCAAATGTATTCAGGTGTCTCAGTGTTAGAAGTAGATGTACGTGTTCTCGTTAGTGTAGTTCTGTAGGTGTATGTATATGTCTCAGTGTAGTGATGTAATATTTTGCATGTGTCTCAGTGTATCAATGTAAATGTATTTAAGTGTCTCAGTGTTATATGTAGGTGTAAGTGTTCGCCTTAGTGTAGTGCTGTAGGTGTATGTATCTGTCAGTGTTGTTATGTAGGTGTATGTAAGTGTCCCAGCGCAGTACTCTATGTGTATATATGTGTCTCATTGTAGTCATGTAGGTGTATGAATTGTCTCAGAGCAGTGATCCCCCCAGGGGCCTACTACAATAGGTACGGGTTTTGCGCACCAGGGGGTTCCTGAGCCACTCACCGCCCTATCATCCCCATTGCCAAAAACTGTAGCAGGGTTTGTGTTTAGGTAGGTGTGTGTGAGTGTAAATGTGTGAAAACGCAATTGTCACTTTGTAAGCGTGTGTACCTGCCTCATCTTCCTCTTGTGGCATTATTCCTAATCCGTCGTTGTTTTGACGATGTTGATGTAAGTGTATGTGTAAGCCTCAGATTAGAGATGTAGTTGTATTTGCCTAGGTGGTGGGATGTAGGAAGATATTTTATCCTAATTGCAGTGATGTAGGGTATTTATTTCTTACAGTGCAGAGCTGAAAGTGTATGTATTTGATTCACAGTAATCATGCAGCTGTACGAATGTGTATAAGTAGAGTGATGTAGGTGTATCTACGGTGTAAGTGTTTTGATGGAGGTGACTATAATGGTTGTAGTGAGTAGGTGTGTGTCTATGTCTCAGTGTTGTGATGTCTATGCATGTGTGTGTCCCAATATTTGGAATAAGGTGTATGCAGGTATCTCAGTGTTGTGATGTAGGTTTTTGAATGCGTTGCCGTGTAGTGTAAGGGTATCAATTGTAGTTGTAGGTGTATGTGTGTGACTAAGTGTAGTTAAGTAGGGGTCTGTATGTGAGCAGCGTTTTGATGTGGGAGTATGTATATGTCTCAATGTAGTGATGTAATAGTTTGCATGTGTCTCAGTGTATCGATGCAAATGTATTCAGGTGTCTCAGTGTTTGAAGTAGATGTACGTGTTCGCCTTAGTGTAGTTCTGTAGGTATATGTATATGTCTCAGTGTAGTGATGTAATATTTTGCATGTGTCTCAGTGTATCAATGTAAATGTATTTAAGTGTCTCAGTGTTATATGTAGGTATAAGTGTTCGCCTTAGTGTAGTGCTGTAGGTGTATGTATCTGTCAGTGTTGTTATGTAGGTGTATGTAAGTGTCCCACCCCAGTACTCTATGTGTATATGTGTCTCAGAGTAGTCATGTAGGTGTATGAAGTGTCTCAGAGCAGTGATCCCCTCAGGGGCCTAGTACAATAGGTACGGGTTTGGCGCACCCGGGGGTTCCTGAGCCACTCACCGCCCTATCATCCCCATTGCCGAAATCTGTAACAGGGTTTGTGTTTAGGTAGGTGTGTGTGAGTGTAAATGTGTGAATACGCAATTGTCACATTGTAAGCGTGTGTACCTGCCTCATCTTCCTCTTGTGGCATTATTCCTAATCCGTCGTTGTTTTGACGATGGTGTATGTGTGTGTCTCGGCTAATGTGATGTAGATGAATGTAGGTGTCTCATTCTTGTGATGTATTTCTCTCAGTGCTGTAACGTAGATGTATGTGTGTGTCCCAGTTTAGTGATATAGGTGTATAAATTTGTCGCAGAAGTGTTGTGAAAGTATATGTATGTATCTAAGTGCGGTGATGAAGGTATTCCTATGTGTCTGGGTTTAGTAATGTAGGAAAAATTATGTGTCTCAGTGCAGTGATGTAAGAGTTTATGTGCGTTCAGTGTTAATGCAGTTGTATGTATGCGTCTCATTG
Organism: Hymenopus coronatus; assembly: GCA_030762935.1. Taxonomy (NCBI): domain Eukaryota; kingdom Metazoa; phylum Arthropoda; class Insecta; order Mantodea; family Hymenopodidae; genus Hymenopus; species Hymenopus coronatus. The sequence goes on from CM060882.1 coordinate 177,088,594, forward strand.
TAGTGATGCGTTTGTATGTGTGTCTCAGGATAGTGAAGTAGATATAAGTATGTCACTCAGCTTAGTGATGTAGGTGTTAATATACATCTCAGAATAGTGATGTAGGTGAGTGTATGGCTCTCAGTGTTGTTATATAGGTGTATATGTTTATCTCATTATAGTTATACATGTAGATATGTGCCTCAATGCAGTCATGAGGGTTTATGTAGGTGACTCGTGCAATGATGTAGGCGTATATATGTTTCTCAGAGCTGTGATGTAGGTGTATGTACCGTTCCTAGTACAGTATAGTGAGCGTAAGTATCTGTCTCAGACAGTGCAGTATGCCAGTGTAAGTATATGCCTTAATTCACTTATGTAAGTGTATGTGTAAGCCTCAGAGTAGATATTTAGTTGTATTTGTCTAGGTGGTAGGATGTAGGAATATATTTTACCCTAATTGCAGTGATGTAGGGTATTTATTTCTCTCTGTGCAGAGCTGAAAGTGTATGTATTTGATTCACAGTAATCATGCAGCAGTACGAATGTGTATAAGTAGAGTGATGTAGGTGTATCTACGGTGTAAGTGTTTTGATGGAGGTGACCATAATGGTTGTAGTGAGTAGGTGTGTGTCTATGTCTCAGTGTTGTGATGTCTATGCATGTGTGTGTCCCAATATTTGGAATAGAGTGTATGAAGGTATCTCAGTGTTGTGATGTAGGTTTTTGTATGCGTTGCCGTGTAGTGTAAGGGTATCAATTGTAGTTGTAGGTGTATGTGTGTGACTAAGTGTAGTTAAGTAGGGGTCTGTATGTGAGCAACGTTTTGATGTAGGAGTAATGTATATGTCACAATGTAGTGATGTAATAGTTTGCATGTGTCTCAGTGTATCGATGCAAATGTATTCAGGTGTCTCAGTGTTAGAAGTAAATGTACGTGTTCGCCTTAGTGTAGTTCTGTAGGTGAATGTATATGTCTCAGTGTAGTGATGTAATTTTTTGCATGTGTCTCAGTGTATCAATGTAAATGTATTTAAGTGTCTCAGTGTTATATGTAGGTGTAAGTGTCGCCTTAGGGTTGTGCTGTAGGTGTATGTATCTGTCACAGTGTTGTTATGTAGGTGTATGTAAGTGTACCAGCGCAGTACTCTATGTGTATATATGCGTCTCAGTGTAGTCATGTAGGTGTATGAAGTGTCTCAGAGCAGTGATCCCCCCAGGGGCCTACTACAATAGGTACGGGTTTGGCGCACCCGGGGGTTCCTGAGCCACTCACCGCCCTATCATCCCCATTGCCAAAAACTGTAGCAGGGTTTGTGTTTAGGTAGGTGTGTGTGAGTGTAAATGTGTGAATACGCAATTGTCACTTTGTAAGCGTGTGTACCTGCCTCATCTTCCTCTTGTGGCATTATTCCTAATCCGGCGTTGTCTTGACGATGGTGATGTAAGTGTATGTGTAAGCCTCAGTGTAGAGATGTAGTTGTATGTATTTGTCTAGGTGGTAGGATGTAGGAATATTTTTTACCCTAATTGCAGTGATGTAGGGTATTTATTCCTCTCAGTGCAGAGCTGAACGTGTATGTATTTGATTCACAGTAAACATGCAGCAGTACGAATGTGTATAAGTAGAGTGATGTAGGTGTATCTACGGTTTAAGTGTTTTGATGGAAGTGACCATAATGGTTGTAGTGAGTAGGTGTGTGTCTATGTCTCAGTGTTGTGATGTCTATGCATGTGTGTGTCCCAATATTTGGAATAAGGTGTATGAAGGTATCTCAGTGTTGTGATGTAGGTTTTTGTATGCGTTGCCGTGTAGTGTAAGGGTATCAATTGCAGTTGTAGGTGTATGTGTGTAACTAAGTGTAGTTATGTAGGGGTCTGTATGTGAGCAGCGTTTTGATGTAGGAGTATGTATATGTCTCAGTGTAGTATTGTAATAGTTTGCATGTGTCTCAGTGTATCGATGTAAATGTATTCAGGTGTCTCAGTGTTAGATGTAGGTGTACGTGTTCGCCTTAGTGTAGTTCTGTAGGTGTATGTATATGTCTCAGTGTAGTGATGTAATATTTTGCATGTGTCTCAGTGTATCAATGTAAATGTATTTAAGTGTCTCAGTGTTATATGTAGGTGTAAGTGTCGCCTTAGTGTTGTGCTGTAGGTGTATGTATCTGTCACAGTGTTGTTATGTAGGTGTATGTAAGTGTCCCAGCGCAGTACTCTATGTGTATATATGTGTCTCAGTGTAGTTATGTAGGTGTATGAAGTGTCTCAGAGCTGTGATCCCCCCAGGGGACTACTACAATAGGTACGGGTTTGGCGCACCCGGGGGTTCCTGAGCCACTCACCGCCCTATCATCCCCATTGCCAAAAACTGTGGCAGGGTTTGTGTTTAGGTAGGTGTGTGTGAGTGTAAATGTGTGAATACGCAATTGTCACTTTGTAACCGTGTGTACCTGCCTCATCTTCCTCTTGTGGCATTATTCCTAATCCGTCGTTGTTTTTACGATGGTGATGTAAGTGTATGTGTAAGCCTCAGAGTAGAGATGTAGTTGTATTTGTCTAGGTGGTGGGATGTAGGAATATATTTTACCCTAATTGCAGTGATGTAGGGTATTCATTTCCCACAGTGCAGAGCTGAAAGTGTATGTATTTGATTCACAGTAATCATGCAGCAGTACGAATGTGTATAAGTAGTGTGATGTAGGTGTATCTACGGTGTAAGTGTTTTGATGGAGGTGACCAAAATGGTTGTAGTGAGTAGGTGTGTGTCTATGTCTCAGTGTAGTGATGTCTATGCATGTGTGTGTCCCAATATTTGGAATAAGGTGTATGCAGGTATCTCAGTGTTGTGATGTAGGTATTTGTATGCGTTGCCGTGTAGTGTAAGGGTATCAATTGCAGTTGTAGGTGTATGTGTGTGACTATGTGTAGTTATGTAGGTGTCTGTATGTGAGCAGCGTTTTGATGTAGGAGTATGTATATGTCTCAATGTAGTGATGTAATAGTTTGCATGTGTCTCAGTGTATCGATGCAAATGTATTCAGGTGTCTCAGTGTTAGAAGTAGATGTACGTGTTCTCGTTAGTGTAGTTCTGTAGGTGTATGTATATGTCTCAGTGTAGTGATGTAATATTTTGCATGTGTCTCAGTGTATCAATGTAAATGTATTTAAGTGTCTCAGTGTTATATGTAGGTGTAAGTGTTCGCCTTAGTGTAGTGCTGTAGGTGTATGTATCTGTCAGTGTTGTTATGTAGGTGTACTTAAGTGTCCCAGCGCAGTACTCTATGTGTATATATGTGTCTCAGTGTAGTCATGTAGGTGTAGGAATTGTCTCAGAGCAGTGATCCCCCCAGGGGCCTACTACAATAGGTACGGGTTAGGCGCACCCGGGGGTTCCTGAGCCACTCACCGCCCTATCATCCCCATTGATAAAAACTGTGGCAGGGTTTGTGTTTAGGTAGGTGTGTGTGAGTGTAAATGTGTGAATACGCAATTGTCACTTTGTAAGCGTGTGTACCTGCCTCATCTTCCTCTTGTGGCATTATTCCTAATCCGTCGTTGTTTTTACGATGGTGATGTAAGTGTATGTGTAAGCCTCAGAGTAGAGATGTAGTTGTATTTGTCTAGGTGGTGGGATGTAGGAATATATGTTACCCTAATTGCAGTGATGTAGGGTATTTATTTCCCTCAGTGCAGAGCTGAAAGTGTATGTATTTGATTCACAGTAATCATGCTGCAGTACGAATGTGTATAAGTAGTGTGATGTAGGTGTATCTACGGTGTAAGTGTTTTGATGGAGGTGACCATAATGGTTGTAGTGAGTAGGTGTGTGACTATGTCTCAGTGTTGTGATGTCTATGCATGTGTGTGTCCCAATATTTGGAATAAGGTGTATGCAGGTATCTCAGTGTTGTGATGTAGGTTTTTGCATGCGTTGCCGTGTAGTGTAAGGGTACCAATTGTAGTTGTAGGTGTATGTGTGTGACTAAGTGTAATTAAGTAGGGGTCTGTATTTGAGCAGCGTTTTGATGTGGGAGTATGTATATGTCTCAATGTAGCGATGTAATAGTTTGCATGTGTCTCAGTGTATCGATGCAAATGTATTCAGGTGTCTCAGTGTATCGATGCAAATGTATTCAGGTGTCTCAGTGTTAGAAGTAGATGAACGTGTTCGCCTTAGTGTAGTTCTGTAGGTGTATGTATATGTCTCAGTGTAGTGCTGTAAAATTTTCATGTGTCTCAGTGTATCAATGTAAATGTATTTAAGTGTCTCAGTGTTATATGTAGGTGTAAGTGTCGCCTTAGTGTTGTGCTGTAGGTGTATGTATCTGTCACAGTGTTGTTATGTAGGTGTATGTAAGTGTCCCAGCGCAGTACTCTATGTGTATATATGTGTCTCAGTGTAGTCATGTAGGTGTATGAATTGTCTCAGAGCAGTGATCCCCCCAGGGGCCTACTACAATAGGTACGGGTTTGGCGCACCCGGGGGTTCCTGAGCCACTCACCGCCCTATCATCCCCATTGCCAAAAACTGTAGCAGGGTTTGTGTTTAGGTAGGTGTGTGTGAGTGTAAATGTGTGAAAACGCAATTGTCACTTTGTAAGCGTGTGTACCTGCCTCATCTTCCTCTTGTGGCATTATTCCTAATCCGTCGTTGTTTTGACGATGGTGATGTAAGTGTATGTGTAAGCCTCAGATTAGAGATGTAGTTGTATTTGCCTAGGTGGTGGGATGTAGGAAGATATTTTATCCTAATTGCAGTGATGTAGGGTATTTATTTCTTACAGTGCAGAGCTGAAAGTGTATGTATTTGATTCACAGTAATCATGCAGCTGTACGAATGTGTATAAGTAGAGTGATGTAGGTGTATCTACGGTGTAAGTGTTTTGATGGAGGTGACTATAATGGTTGTAGTGAGTAGGTGTGTGTCTATGTCTCAGTGTTGTGATGTCTATGCATGTGTGTGTCCCAATATTTGGAATAAGGTGTATGCAGGTATCTCAGTGTTGTGATGTAGGTTTTTGAATGCGTTGCCGTGTAGTGTAAGGGTATCAATTGTAGTTGTAGGTGTATGTGTGTGACTAAGTGTAGTTAAGTAGGGGTCTGTATGTGAGCAGCGTTTTGATGTGGGAGTATGTATATGTCTCAATGTAGTGATGTAATAGTTTGCATGTGTCTCAGTGTATCGATGCAAATGTATTCAGGTGTCTCAGTGTTTGAAGTAGATGTACGTGTTCGCCTTAGTGTAGTTCTGTAGGTGTATGTATATGTCTCAGTGTAGTGATGTAATATTTTGCATGTGTCTCAGTGTATCAATGTAAATGTATTTAAGTGTCTCAGTGTTATATGTAGGTATAAGTGTTCGCCTTAGTGTAGTGCTGTAGGTGTATGTATCTGTTAGTGTTGTTATGTAGGTGTATGTAAGTGTCCCACCCCAGTACTCTATGTGTATGTGTGTCTCAGAGTAGTCATGTAGGTGTATGAAGTGTCTCAGAGCAGTGATCCCCTCAGGGGCCTAGTACAATAGGTACGGGTTTGGCGCACCCGGGGGTTCCTGAGCCACTCACCGCCCTATCATCCCCATTGCCAAAATCTGTAACAGGGTTTGTGTTTAGGTAGGTGTGTGTGAGTGTAAATGTGTGAATACGCAATTGTCACGTTGTAAGCGTGTGTACCTGCCTCATCTTCCTCTTGTGGCATTATTCCTAATCCGTCGTTGTTTTGACGATGGTGTATGTGTGTGTCTCGGCTAATGTGATGTAGATGAATGTAGGTGTCTCATTCTTGTGATGTATTTCTCTCAGTGCTGTAACGTAGATGTATGTGTGTGTCCCAGTTTAGTGATATAGGTGTATAAATTTGTCGCAGAAGTGTTGTGAAAGTATATGTATGTATCTAAGTGCGGTGATGAAGGTATTCCTATGTGTCTGGGTTTAGTAATGTAGGAAAAATTATGTGTCTCAGTGCAGTGATGTAAGAGTTTATGTGCGTTCAGTGTTAATGCAGTTGTATGTATGCGTCTCATTGTAGTGATGCGTTTGTATGTGTGTCTCAGGATAGTGAAGTAGATATAAGTATGTCACTCAGCTTAGTGATGTAGGTGTTAATATACATCTCAGAATAGTGATGTAGGTGAGTGTATGGCTCTCAGTGTTGTTATATAGGTGTATATGTTTATCTCATTATAGTTATACATGTAGATATGTGCCTCAATGCAGTCATGAGGGTTTATGTAGGTGACTCGTGCAATGATGTAGGCGTATATATGTTTCTCAGAGCTGTGATGTAGGTGTATGTACCGTTCCTAGTACAGTATAGTGAGCGTAAGTATCTGTCTCAGACAGTGCAGTATGCCAGTGTAAGTATATGCCTTAATTCACTTATGTAAGTGTATGTGTAAGCCTCAGAGTAGATATTTAGTTGTATTTGTCTAGGTGGTAGGATGTAGGAATATATTTTACCCTAATTGCAGTGATGTAGGGTATTTATTTCTCTCTGTGCAGAGCTGAAAGTGTATGTATTTGATTCACAGTAATCATGCAGCAGTACGAATGTGTATAAGTAGAGTGATGTAGGTGTATCTACGGTGTAAGTGTTTTGATGGAGGTGACCATAATGGTTGTAGTGAGTAGGTGTGTGTCTATGTCTCAGTGTTGTGATGTCTATGCATGTGTGTGTCCCAATATTTGGAATAGAGTGTATGAAGGTATCTCAGTGTTGTGATGTAGGTTTTTGTATGCGTTGCCGTGTAGTGTAAGGGTATCAATTGTAGTTGTAGGTGTATGTGTGTGACTAAGTGTAGTTAAGTAGGGGTCTGTATGTGAGCAACGTTTTGATGTAGGAGTAATGTATATGTCACAATGTAGTGATGTAATAGTTTGCATGTGTCTCAGTGTATCGATGCAAATGTATTCAGGTGTCTCAGTGTTAGAAGTAAATGTACGTGTTCGCCTTAGTGTAGTTCTGTAGGTGAATGTATATGTCTCAGTGTAGTGATGTAATATTTTGCATGTGTCTCAGTGTATCAATGTAAATGTATTTAAGTGTCTCAGTGTTATATGTAGGTGTAAGTGTCGCCTTAGGGTTGTGCTGTAGGTGTATGTATCTGTCACAGTGTTATGTAGGTGTATGTAAGTGTACCAGCGCAGTACTCTATGTGTATATATGCGTCTCAGTGTAGTCATGTAGGTGTATGAAGTGTCTCAGAGCAGTGATCCCCCCAGGGGCCTACTACAATAGGTACGGGTTTGGCGCACCCGGGGGTTCCTGAGCCACTCACCGCCCTATCATCCCCATTGCCAAAAACTGTAGCAGGGTTTGTGTTTAGGTAGGTGTGTGTGAGTGTAAATGTGTGAATACGCAATTGTCACTTTGTAAGCGTGTGTACCTGCCTCATCTTCCTCTTGTGGCATTATTCCTAATCCGGCGTTGTCTTGACGATGGTGATGTAAGTGTATGTGTAAGCCTCAGTGTAGAGATGTAGTTGTATGTATTTGTCTAGGTGGTAGGATGTAGGAATATATTTTACCCTAATTGCAGTGATGTAGGGTATTTATTCCTCTCAGTGCAGAGCTGAACGTGTATGTATTTGATTCACAGTAAACATGCAGCAGTACGAATGTGTATAAGTAGAGTGATGTAGGTGTATCTACGGTTTAAGTGTTTTGATGGAGGTGACCATAATGGTTGTAGTGAGTAGGTGTGTGTCTATGTCTCATTGTTGTGATGTCTATGCATGTGTGTGTCCCAATATTTGGAATAAGGTGTATGAAGGTATCTCAGTGTTGTGATGTAGGTTTTTGTATGCGTTGCCGTGTAGTGTAAGGGTATCAATTGCAGTTGTAGGTGTATGTGTGTAACTAAGTGTAGTTATGTAGGGGTCTGTATGTGAGCAGCGTTTTGATGTAGGAGTATGTATATGTCTCAGTGTAGTATTGTAATAGTTTGCATGTGTCTCAGTGTATCGATGTAAATGTATTCAGGTGTCTCAGTGTTAGATGTAGGTGTACGTGTTCGCCTTAGTGTAGTTCTGTAGGTGTATGTATATGTCTCAGTGTAGTGATGTAATATTTTGCATGTGTCTCAGTGTATCAATGTAAATGTATTTAAGTGTCTCAGTGTTATATGTAGGTGTAAGTGTCGCCTTATTGTTGTGCTGTAGGTGTATGTATCTGTCACAGTGTTGTTATGTAGGTGTATGTAAGTGTCCCAGCGCAGTACTCTATGTGTATATATGTGTCTCAGTGTAGTTATGTAGGTGTATGAAGTGTCTCAGAGCTGTGATCCCCCCAGGGGACTACTACAATAGGTACGGGTTTGGCGCACCCGGGGGTTCCTGAGCCACTCACCGCCCTATCATCCCCATTGCCAAAAACTGTGGCAGGGTTTGTGTTTAGGTAGGTGTGTGTGAGTGTAAATGTGTGAATACGCAATTGTCACTTTGTAACCGTGTGTACCTGCCTCATCTTCCTCTTGTGGCATTATTCCTAATCCGTCGTTGTTTTTACGATGGTGATGTAAGTGTATGTGTAAGCCTCAGAGTAGAGATGTAGTTGTATTTGTCTAGGTGGTGGGATGTAGGAATATATTTTACCCTAATTGCAGTGATGTAGGGTATTTATTTCCCTCAGTGCAGAGCTGAAAGTGTATGTATTTGATTCACAGTAATCATGCAGCAGTACGAATGTGTATAAGTAGTGTGATGTAGGTGTATCTACGGTGTAAGTGTTTTGATGGAGGTGACCAAAATGGTTGTAGTGAGTAGGTGTGTGTCTATGTCTCAGTGTAGTGATGTCTATGCATGTGTGTGTCCCAATATTTGGAATAAGGTGTATGCAGGTATCTCAGTGTTGTGATGTAGGTATTTGTATGCGTTGCCGTGTAGTGTAAGGGTATCAATTGCAGTTGTAGGTGTATGTGTGTGACTATGTGTAGTTATGTAGGTGTCTGTATGTGAGCAGCGTTTTGATGTAGGAGTATGTATATGTCTCAATGTAGTAATGTAATAGTTTGCATGTGTCTCAGTGTATCGATGCAAATGTATTCAGGTGTCTCAGTGTTAGAAGTAGATGTACGTGTTCTCGTTAGTGTAGTTCTGTAGGTGTATGTATATGTCTCAGTGTAGTGATGTAATATTTTGCATGTGTCTCAGTGTATCAATGTAAATGTATTTAAGTGTCTCAGTGTTATATGTAGGTGTAAGTGTTCGCCTTAGTGTAGTGCTGTAGGTGTATGTATCTGTCAGTGTTGTTATGTAGGTGTACTTAAGTGTCCCAGCGCAGTACTCTATGTGTATATATGTGTCTCAGTGTAGTCATGTAGGTGTAGGAATTGTCTCAGAGCAGTGATCCCCCCAGGGGCCTACTACAATAGGTACGGGTTAGGCGCACCCGGGGGTTCCTGAGCCACTCACCGCCCTATCATCCCCATTGATAAAAACTGTGGCAGGGTTTGTGTTTAGGTAGGTGTGTGTGAGTGTAAATGTGTGAATACGCAATTGTCACTTTGTAAGCGTGTGTACCTGCCTCATCTTCCTCTTGTGGCATTATTCCTAATCCGTCGTTGTTTTTACGATGGTGATGTAAGTGTATGTGTAAGCCTCAGAGTAGAGATGTAGTTGTATTTGTCTAGGTGGTGGGATGTACGAATATATGTTACCCTAATTGCAGTGATGTAGGGTATTTATTTCCCTCAGTGCAGAGCTGAAAGTGTATGTATTTGATTCACAGTAATCATGCTGCAGTACGAATGTGTATAAGTAGTGTGATGTAGGTGTATCTACGGTGTAAGTGTTTTGATGGAGGTGACCATAATGGTTGTAGTGAGTAGGTGTGTGACTATGTCTCAGTGTTGTGATGTCTATGCATGTGTGTGTCCCAATATTTGGAATAAGGTGTATGCAGGTATCTCAGTGTTGTGATGTAGGTTTTTGCATGCGTTGCCGTGTAGTGTAAGGGTACCAATTGTAGTTGTAGGTGTATGTGTGTGACTAAGTGTAGTTAAGTAGGGGTCTGTATTTGAGCAGCGTTTTGATGTGGGAGTATGTATATGTCTCAATGTAGCGATGTAATAGTTTGCATGTGTCTCAGTGTATCGATGCAAATGTATTCAGGTGTCTCAGTGTATCGATGCAAATGTATTCAGGTGTCTCAGTGTTAGAGGTAGATGTACGTGTTCGCCTTAGTGTAGTTCTGTAGGTGTATGTATATGTCTCAGTGTAGTGATGTAATATTTGGCATGTGTCTCAGCGTATCAATGTAAATGTATTTAAGTGTCTCAGTGTTATATGTAGGTGTAAGTGTCGCCTTAGTATTGTGCTGTAGATGTATGTATCTGTCACAGTGTTGTTATGTAGGTGTATGTAAGTGTCCCAGCGCAGTACTCTATGTGTTTACGTGTCTCAGTGTAGTCATGTAGGTGTATGTAGTGTCTCAGAGCTGTGATCCCCCCAGGGGCCTACTACAATAGGTACGGGTTTGGCGCACCCGTGGGTTCCTGAGCCACTCACCGCCCTATCATCCCCATTGCCAAAAACTGTGGCAGGGTTTGTGTTTAGGTAGGTGTGTGTGAGTGTAAATGTGTGAATACGCAATTGTCACTTTGTAAGCGTGTGTACCTGCCTCATCTTCCTTTTGTGGCATTATTCCTAATCCGTCGTTGTTTTGACGATGGTGATGTAAGTGTATGTGTAAGCCTCAGAGTAGAGATGTAGTTCTATTTGTCTAGGTGGTGGGATGTAGGAATATATTTTACCCTAATTGCAGCGATGTAGGGTATTTATTTTTCTCAGTGAAGAGCTGAAAGTGTATGTATTCGATTCACAGTAATCATGCAGCAGTACGAATGTGTATAAGTAGAGTGATGTAGGTGTATCTACGGTGTAAGTGTTTTGATGGAGGTGACCATAATGGTTGTAGTGAGTAGGTGTGTGTCTATGTCTCAGTTTTGTGATGTCTATGCATGTGTGTGTCCCAATATTTGGAATAAGGTGTATGCATGTATCTCAGTGTTGTGATGTAGGTTTTTGTATGCGTTGCCGTGTAGTGTAAGGGTATCAATTGCAGTTTTAGGTGTATGTGTGTGACTATGTGTAGTTATGTAGGTGTCTGTATGTGAGCAGCGTTTTGATGTAGGAGTATGTATATGTCTCAATGTAGTGATGTAATAGTTTGCATGTGTCTCAGTGTATCGATGCAAATGTATTCAGGTGTCTCAGTGTTAGAAGTAGATGTACGTGTTCTCGTTAGTGTAGTTCTGTAGGTGTATGTATATGTCTCAGTGTAGTGATGTAATATTTTGCATGTGTCTCAGTGTATCAATGTAAATGTATTTAAGTGTCTCAGTGTTATATGTAGGTGTAAGTGTTCGCCTTAGTGTAGTGCTGTAGGTGTATGTATCTGTCAGTGTTGTTATGTAGGTGTATGTAAGTGTCCCAGCGCAGTACTCTATGTGTATATATGTGTCTCAGTGTAGTCATGTAGGTGTATGAAGTGTCTCAGAGCAGTGATCCCCCCAGGGGCCTACTACAATAGGTACGGGTTTGGCGCACCCGGGGGTTCCTGAGCCACTCACCGCCCTATCATCCCCACTGCCAAAATCTGTAGCAGGTTTTGTATTTAGGTAGGTGTGTGTGAGTGTAAATGTGTTAATACGCAATTGTCACTTTTTAAGCGTATGTAACTGCCGCATCTTCCTCTTGTGGCATTATTCCTAATCCGACGTTGTTTTGACGATGATGTATGAGTGTGTCTCGGCTACTGCGATGTAGATGAATGTAGGTGTCTCATTCTTGTGATGTATTTCTCTCAGTGCTGTAACGTAGATGTATGTGTGTGTCCCAGGTTAGTGATATAGGTGTATAAATTTGTCGCAGAAGTGTTGTGAAAGTATATGTATGTATCTAAGTGCGGTGATGAAGGTATTCGTATGTGTCTGGGTTTAGTAAAGTAGGAAAAAGTATGAGTCTCAGTGCAGTGATGTAAGAGTTTATGTGCGTTCAGTGTTAATGCAGTTGTATGTATGCGTCTCATTGTAGTGATGCATTTGCATGTGTGTCTCAGGGTAGTGATGTAGATATATGTATGTCACTCAGGTTAGTGATGTAGGTGATAATATACATCTCAGAATAGTGATGTAGGTGAGTGTATGGCTCTCAGTGTTGTTATATAGGTGTATATGTTTATCTCAGTATAGTTATGCTTGTAGATATGTGCATCATTGCAGTCATGAGGGTTTGCGTAGGTGACTCGTGCAATGATGTAGGCGTATATATGTTTCTCAGAGCTGTGATGTAGGTGTATGTATCTTTCTTAATACAGTATAGTGGGCGTAAGTATCTGTCTCAGTCCAGTGCAGTATGCCAGTGTAAGTATGTGCCTTAATTCAGTGATGTAAGTGTATGTGTAAGCCTCAGTGTAGAGATGTAGTTGTATGTATTTGTCAGGTGGTTGGATGTAGGAATATATTTTACCCTAATTACAGTGATGTAGGGGTATTTATTTCTCTCAGTGCAGAGTTGAAAGTGTATGTATTTGATTCACAGTAATCTTGCAGCGGTACGAATGTGTATAGGTAGAGAGATGTAGGTGTATCTACGGTGGAATTGTTGTGATGGAGGTGACCATAATGGTTGTAGTGAGTAGGTGTGTGTCTATGTCTCAGTGTTATGATGTCTATGCATGTGTGAGTCCCAATATTTTGAATAAGGTGTATGAAGGTATCTCAGTGTTGTGATGTAGGTTTTTGTATGCGTTGCAGTGTAGTGTAAGGGTATCAATTGTAGTTGTAGGTGTATGTGTGTGACTAAGTATAGTTAAGTAGGGGTCTGTATGTGAGCAGCGTTTTGATGTAGGAGTAATGTATATGTCTCAATGTAGTGATGTAATAGTTTGCATGTGTCTCAGTGTATCGATGCAAATGTATTCAGGTGTCTCAGTGTTAGAAGTAAATGTACGTGTTCGCCTTAGTGTAGTTCTGTAGGTATATGTATATGTCTCAGTGTAATGATGTAATATTTTGCATGTGTCTCAGTGTATCAATGTAAATGTATTTAAGTGTCTCAGTGTTATATGTAGGTGTAAGTGTCGCCTTAGGGTTGTGCTGTAGGTGTATGTATCTGTCACAGTGTTGTTATGTAGGTGTATGTAAGTGTCCCAGCGCAGTACTCTATGTGTATATATGTGTCTCAGTGTAGTCATGTAGGTGTATGAAGTGTCTTAGAGCAGTGATCCCCCCAGGGGCCTACTACAATAGGTACGGGTTTGGCGCACCCGGGGGTTCCTGAGTCACTCACCGCCCTATCATCCCCATTGCCAAAAACTGTAGCAGGGTTTGTGTTTAGGTAGGTGTGTGTGAGTGTAAATAAGTGAATACGCAATTGTCACTTTGTAAGCGTGTGTACCAGCCTCATCTTCCTCTTGTGGCATTATTCCTAATCCGTCGTTGTTTTGACGATGGTGTATGTGTGTGTCTCGGCTAATGTGATGTAGATGGATGTAGGTGTCTCATTCTTGTGATGTATTTCTCTCAGTGCTGTAACGTAGATGTATGTGTGTGTCCCAGGTTAGTGATATAGGTGTATAAATTTGTCGCAGAAGTGTTTAGAAAGTATATGTATGTATCTAAGTGCGGTGATGAAGGTATCCGTATGTGTCTGGGTTTAGTAAAGTAGGAAAAAGTATGAGTCTCAGTGCAGTGATGTAAGAGTTTATGTGCGTTCAGTGTTAATGCAGTTGTATGTATGCGTCTCATTGTAGTGATGCATTTGTATGTGTGTCTCGGGGTAGTGATGTAGATATATGTATGTCACTCAGCTTAGTGATATAGGTGTTAATATACATCTCAGAATAGTGATGTAGGTGAGTGTATGGCTCTCAGTGTTGTTATATAGGTGTATATGTTTATCTCATTATAGTTATACATGTAGATATGTGCCTCAATGCAGTCATGAGGGTTATGTAGGTGACTCGTGCAATGATGTAGGCGTATATATGTTTCTCAGAGCTGTGATATAGGTGTATGTAGCTTTCCTAGTACAGTATAGTGAGCGTAAGTATCTGTCTCAGACAGTGCAGTATGCCAGTGTAAGTATATGCCTTAATTCAGTGATGTAAGTGTATGTGTAAGCCTCAGAGTAGAGATGTAGTTGTACTTGTCTAGGTGGTAGGATGTAGGAATATATTTTACCCTAATTGCAGTGATGTAGGGTATTTATTTCTCTCAGTGCAGAGCTGAAGGTGTATGTATTTGATTCACAGTAATCATGCAGCAGTATGAATGTGTATAAGTAGAGTTATGTAGGTGTATCTACGGTGTAAGTGTTTTGATGGAGGTGACCATAATGGTTGTAGTGAGTAGGTGTGTGTCTATGTCTCAGTGTTGTGATGTCTATGCATGTGTGTGTCCCAATATTTGGAATAAGGTGTATGAAGGTATCTCAGTGTTGTGATGTAGGTTTTTGTATGCGTTGCCGGGTAGTGTAAGGGTATCAATTGTAGTTGTAGGTGTATGTGTGTGACTAAGTGTAGTTAAGTAGGGGTCTGTATGTGAGCAGCGTTTTGATGTAGCAGTAATCTATATGTCTCAATGTAGTGATGTAATAGTTTGCATGTTTCTCAGTGTATCGATGCAAATGTATTCAGGTGTCTCAGTGTTAGAAGTAAATGTACGTGTTCGCCTTAGTGTAGTTCTGTAGGTGTATGTATATGTCTCAGTGTAGTGATGTAATATTTTGCATGAGACTCAGTGTATCAACGTAAATGTATTTAAGTGTCTCAGTGTTATATGTAGGTGTAAGTGTCGCCTTAGGGTTGTGCTGTAGGTGTATGTATCTGTCACAGTGTTGTTATGTAGGTGTATGTAAGTGTCCCAGCGCAGTACTCTATGTGTATATATGTGTCTCAGTGTAGTCATGTAGGAGTATGAAGTGTCTCAGAGCAGTGATCCCCCGAGGGGCCTACTACAATAGGTACGGGTTTGGCGCACCCGGGGGTTCCTGAGCCACTCACAGCCCTATCATCGCCATTGCCAAAATCTGTAGCAGGGTTTGTGTTTAGGTAGGTGTGTGTGAGTGTAAATGTGTGAATACGCAATTGTCACTTTGTAAGCGTGTGTACCTGCCTCATCTTCCTCTTGTGGCATTATTCCTAATCCGTCGTTGCTTTGACGATGGTGATGTAAGTGTATGTGTAAGCCTCAGATTAGAGATGTAGTTGTATTTGCCTAGGTGGTGGGATGTAGGAAGATATTTTATCCTAATTGCAGTGATGTAGGGTATTTATTTCTCTCAGTGCAGAGCTGAAAGTGTATGTATTTGATTCACAGTAATCATGCAGCAGTACGAATGTGTATAAATAGAGTGATGTAGGTGTATCTACGGTGTAAGTGTTTTGATTGAGGTGACCATAATGGTTGTAGTGAGTAGGTGTGTGTCTATGTCTCAGTGTTGTGATGTCTATGCATGTGTGTATCCCAATATTTGGAATAAGGTGTATGCAGGTATCTCAGTGTTGTGATGTAGGTTTTTGTATGCGTTGCCCTGTAGTGTAAGGGTATCAATTGTAGTTGTAGGTGTATGTGTGTGACTAAGTGTAGTTAAGTAGGGGTCTGCATGTGAGCAGCGTTTTGATGTGGGAGTATGTATATGTCTCAATGTAGTGATGTAATAGTTTGCATGTGTCTCAGTGTATCGATGCAAATGTATTCAGGTGTCTCAGTGTTAGAAGTAGATGTACGTGTTCGCCTTAGTGTAGTTCTGTAGGTGTATGTATATGTCTCAGTGTAGTGATGTAATATTTTGCATGTGTCTCAGTGTACCAATGTAAATGTATTTAAGTGTCTCAGTGTTAAATGTAGGTGTAAGTGTTCGCCTTAGTGTAGTGCTGTAGGTGTATGTATCTGTAAGTATTGTTATGTAGGTGTATGTATGTGTCCCAGCGCAGTACTCTGTGTGTATATATGTGTCTCAGTGTAGTCATGTAGGTGTATGAAGCGTCTCAGAGCAGTGATCCCCCCAGGGGACTACTACAATAGGTACGGGTTTGGCGCACCCGGGGGTTCCTGAGCCACTCACCGCCCTATCATCCCCATTGCCAAAAACTGTAGCAGGGTTTGTGTTTAGGTAGGTGTGTGTGAGTGTCAATGTGTGAATACGCAATTGTCACTTTGTAAGCGTGTGTACCTGCCTCATCTTCCTCTTGTGGCATTATTCCTAATCCGTCGTTGTTTTGACGATGGTGTATGTGTGTGTCTCGGCTAATGTAATGTAGAAGAATGTAGGTGTCTCATTCTTGTGATGTATTTCTCTCAGTGCTGTAACGTAGATGTATGTGTGTGTCCCAGGTTAGTGATATAGGTGTATAAATTTGTCGCAGAAGTGTTTAGAAAGTATATGTATGTATCTAAGTGCGGTGATGAAGGAATTCGTATGTGTCTGGGTTTAGTAAAGTAGGAAAAAGTATGAGTCTCAGTGCAGTGATGTAAGAGTTTATGTGCGTTCAGTGTTAATGCAGTTGTATGTATCCGTCTCATTGTAGTGATGCATTTGTATGTGTGTCTCAGGGTAGTGATGAAGATATATGTATGTCACTCAGCTTAGAGATGTAGGTGATAATATACATCTCAGAATAGTGATGTATGTGAGTGTATGGCTCTCAGTGTTGTTATATAGGTGTATATGTTTATCTCAGTATAGTTATACTTGTAGATATGTGCCTCATTGCAGTCATGAGGGTTTGCGTAGGTGACTCGTGCAATGATGTAGGCGTATATATGTTTCTCAGAGCTGTGATGTAGGTGTATGTATCTTTCTTAGTACAGTATAGTGAGCGTAAGTATCTGTCTCAGTCCAGTGCAGTATGCCAGTGTAAGTATGTGCCTTAATTCAGTGATGTAAGTGTATGTGTAAGCCTCACTGTAGAGATGTAGTTGTATGTATTTGTCTAGGTGGTTGGATGTAGGAATATATTTTACCCTAATTACAGTGATGTAGGGGTATTTATTTCTCTCAGTGTAGAGCTGAAAGTGTATGTATTTGATTCACAGTAATCTTGCAGCGGTACGAATGTGTATAAGTAGAGTGATGTAGGTGTGTCTACGGTGTAAGTGTTTTGATGGAGGTGACCATAATGGTTGTAGTGAGTAGGTGTGTGTCTATGTCTCAGTGTTGTGATGTCTATGCATGTGTGTGTCCCAATATTTGGAATAAGGTGTATGCAGGTATCTCAGTGTTGTGATGTAGGTTTTTGTATGCGTTGCCGTGTAGAGTAAGGGTATCAATTGTAGTTGTAGGTGTATGTTTGTGACTAAGTGTAGTTAAGTAGGGTTATGTATGTGAGCAGCGTTTTGATGTAGGACTATGTATATGTCTCAATGTAGTGATGTAATAGTTTGCATGTGTCTCAGTGTATCGATGCAAATGTATTCAGGTGTCTCAGTGTTAGAAGTAGATGTACGTGTTCGCCTTATTGTAGTTCTGTAGGTGTATGTATATGTCTCAGTGTAGTGATGTAATATTTTGCATATGTCTCAGTGTATCAATGTAAATGTATTTAAGTGTCTCAGTGTTATATGTAGGAGTAAATGTCGCCTTAGTGTTGTGCTGTAGGTGTATGTATCTGTTACAGTGTTGTTATGTAGGTGTATGTAAGTGTCCCAGCGCAGTACTCTATTGTAAATATGTGTCTCAGTGTAATCATGTAGGTGTATGAAGTGTCTCAGATCAGTGATCCCCCCAGGGGCCTACTACAATAGGTTCGGGTTTGGCGCAGCCGGGGGTTCATGAGCCACTCACCGCTCTATCATCCCCATTGCCAAAAACTGTAGCAGGATTTGTGTTTAGGTAGTTGTGTGTGAGTGTAAATGTGTGAATACGCAATTGTCACTTTGTAAGCGTGTGAACCTGCCTCATCTTCCTCTTGTGGCATTATTCCTAATCCGTCGTTGTTTTGACGATGCTGATGTAAGTGTATATGTTAGCCTCAGAGTAGAGATGTAGTTCTATTTGTCTAGGTGGTGGGATGTAGGAATATATTTTACCCTAATTGCAGTGATGTAGGGTATTTATAACTCTCAGTGCAGAGCTGAAAGTGTATGTATTTGATTCACAGTAATCATGCAGCAGTACGAATGTGTATAAGTAGAGTGATGTAGGTGTATCTACGGTGTAAGTGTTTTGATGGAGGTGACCATAATGGTTGTAGTGAGTAGGTGTGTGTCTATGTCTCAGTGTTGTGATGTCTATGCATGTGTGTGTCCCAATATTTGGAATAAGGTGTACGCAGGTATCTCAGTGTTGTGATGTAGGTTTTTGTATGCGTTGCCGTGTAGTGTAAGGGTATCAATTGTAGTTGTAGGTGTATGTGTGTGACTACGTGTAGTTAAGTAGGGGTCTGTATGTGAGCAGTGTTTTGATGTAGGAGTATGTATATGTCACAATGTAGTGATGTAATAGTTTGCATGTGTCTCAGTGTATCGATGCAAATGTATTCAGGTGTCTCCGTGTTAGAGGTAGATGTACGTGTTTGCCTTAGTGTAGTTCTGTAGGTGTATGTATATGTCTCAGTGTAGTGATGTAATATTTTGCATGTGTCTCGGTGTATCAATGTAAATGTATTTAAGTGTCTCAGTGTTATCTCTAGGTGTAAGTGTTCGCCTTAGTGTAGTGCTGTAGGTGTATGTATCTGTCAGTGTTGTTATGTAGGTGTATGTAAGTGTCACAGCGCAGTACTCTATGTGTATATATATGTCTCAGTGTAGTCATGTAGGTGTATGAAGTGTCTCAGAGCAGTGATCCCCCCAGGGGCCTACTACAATAGGTACGGGTTTGGCGCACCCGGGGGTTCCTGAGCCACTCACCGCCCTATCATCCCCATTGCCAAAAACTGTAGCAGGGTTTGTGTTTAGGTAGGTGTGTGTGAGTGTAAATGTGTGAATACGCAATTGTCACTTTGTAAGCGTGTGTACCTGCCTCATCTTCCTCTTGTGGCATTATATCTAATCCGTCGTTGTTTTGACGATGGTGTATGTGTGTGACTCGGCTAATGTGATGTACATGAATGTAGGTGTCTCATTCTTGTGATGTATTTCTCTCAGTGCTGTAACGTAGATGTATGCGTGTGTCCCCGTTTAGTGATATAGGTGTATAAATTTGTCGCAGAAGTGTAGTGAAAGTATATGTATGTATCTAAGTGCGGTGATGAAGGTATTCCTATGTGTCTGGGTTTAGTAATGTAGGAAAAAGTATGTGTCTCAGTGCAGTGATGTAAGAGTATATGTGCGTTCAGTGTTAATGCAGTTGTATGTATGCGTTTCGTTTTAGTGATGCGTTTGTATGTGTGTCTCAGGGTAGTGATATAGATATATGTATGTCACTCAGCTTAGTGATGTAGGTGTTAACATACATCTCAGAATAGTGATGTAGGTGAGTGTATGGCTCTCAGTGTTGTTATATAGGTGTATATGTTTATCTCAGTATAGTTATACATGTAGATATGTACCTCTTTGCAGTCATGAGGGTTTATGTAGGTGACTCGTGCAATGATGTAGGCGTATATATGTTTCTCAGAGCTGTGATGTAAGTGTATGTATCTTTCCTAGTACTGTATAGTGAGCGTAAGTATCTGTCTCAGACAGTGCAGTATGCCAGTGTAAGTATATGCCTTAATTCAGTGATGTAAGTGTATGTGTAAGCCTCAGAGTAGAGATGTACTTGTAGTTGTCTAGGTGGTGGGATGTAGGAATATATTTTACCCTAATTGCAGTGATGAAGGGTATTTATTTCTTTCAGTGCAGAGCTGAAGGTGTATGTATTTGATTCAAGTAATCATGCAGCAGTGCGAATGTGTATAAGTAGAGTGATGTAGGTGTATCTACGGTGTAAGTGTTTTGATGGAGGTGACCATAATGGTTTTAGTGAGTAGGTGTGTGTCTATGTCTCAGTGTTGTGATGTCTATGCATGTGTGTGTCCCAATATTTGGAATAAGGTGTATGCACGTATCTCAGTGTTGCGATGTAGGTTTTTGTATGCCTTGCCGTGTAGTGTAAAGGTATCAATTGTAGTTGTAGGTGTATGTGTGTGACTAAGTGTAGTTAAGTACGGGTCTGCATGTGAGCAGCGTTTTGATGTAGGAGTTTGTATATGTCTCAATGTAGTGATGTAATAGTTTGCATGTGTCTCAGTGTATCGATGCAAATGTATTCAGGTGTCTCAGTGTTAGAAGTAGATGTATGTGTTCGCCTTATTGTAGTTCTGTAGGTGTATGTATATGTCTCAGTGTAGTGATGTAATATTTTGCATATGTCTCAGTGTATCAATGTAAATGTATTTAAGTGTCTCAGTGTTATATGTAGGAGTAAGTGTCGCCTTAGTGTTGTGCTGTAGGTGTATGTATCTGTCACATCAGTCTTCATGTAGTGATGTAAATGTATGAATGTGTTCGGGTGTAGTGATGTACGTTTGTGTCTGTGACATAGTGTTATTGTGTACGTGTATCTATTTGTCTCATTGCAGTGATGTAGGTGTATGTATGTGTCTAATTGCAGTGATGTAAGTGTATTCGTGTGTCTTCGTGTAGTGATGTAGGTGTTTGTACATATCCCAATGAAATAATGTACGTGTTCGTCTGTGACTTAGTGTTGCTATGTATGTATATGTAGGTGCCTCTGTGTTGTGAAGTAGGTGTATGTGTGTGCCTCATGGTGGGATATAGGTGTTTGTATGTGTGTCAATGCAGTGAAGTAGAGGTATGCAGGTGTCTCAGTGTTGTGATGTAGTTGTATGTGTGTGTTTCAGAATTGTGATTAAGGTGTATGTAGGTGTCTAAGTGTAGTGATGTAAGTGTATTTGTGTCTCAGTGTATTAATGTAGGTGTCTTAGGTGTCTCAGTGTGGTGATGTCGGTGTTCTTTAGCCTCTCAATGTAGTGATGTAAGTGTATGTATGTTTACCAATGTAAGATGTAGTTGTATGTGTCTCTCATTGTAGTGATTCGCTTGTATATATGTGACTAGGTGTTGTGATTTAGATTTAAGTAGGTGTTTGATTTAGTGATGCAGGTGAATGGATTTGTGTTATTGTTGTTATGTAGCTTTCTCAGTGCAGTGATATGGGTTTATGTACGTGTCTTATATTTGCGATGTAGGTTTTGAAGGTTTCTATGTCTTATAATGGATGTGTATGTGTTTGTCTCTGTGTAGTCATGTAGGGTTATGTATGTGTCTC
Organism: Hymenopus coronatus; assembly: GCA_030762935.1. Taxonomy (NCBI): domain Eukaryota; kingdom Metazoa; phylum Arthropoda; class Insecta; order Mantodea; family Hymenopodidae; genus Hymenopus; species Hymenopus coronatus. Next base: position 177,109,790 of record CM060882.1, read on the forward strand.
ATTGGTGTGATTATATGTATGTAAGTGTCACATTGAGGTATAGTAGGTGTTTATATTTTTGTCAATGTTGCGATGTTGGTGTATATATAGGTTTCTCAGTTTTGGGAAGTAGGTGTATGTTTGTGTCTCAGTTATGTGATATAGATGTTTAAATGTGTCTCAGTGTAGTAATGTAACTGTTTTTATGTGGTACCGTGTAGTGATATAGCTGTATGTAAGTGTCCCAATGTTAAATTTAGGTATATATGTTTTATCTCAAATTAGTGATGAAGGTGTATGTATGTGTCTAAGTGTTGTGAGGTAGGTGTCGTTATGTGTCTCTTTGTAGCGATGTATGCCTTTACCCGTATCACAGAGTATCAAAGTAGGTGTTTTTACGTGTCGCAAATTAGATGTAGGTTTATGCGTGTGTCTTAGTGTAATGATGTAGGTGTACATACACATGTATCTGTCCCAGTTTTGTGAGGTAAGTGTATGTTTGTGCCTCAATGCAGTGTTGTAGGTGTATGTATGAGTCTCAGTGTGATCATGTATGTGTATGTGTATGTGAGTCTCTCAGAGCAGTGTTCCGCCCAGGGGCCTACTATTGTAGGTACGGGTTTAGCGCACCCGGGGGTCCCCGAGCCACTCACCGGTATATCATCCCCATGTCAACTAACTGTACCACGTTTGGTGATCGCGTTGGTATGTGAATGTGTGAATGTGTTTATGTGCAATTGTGTGCGCAAGTGTACTTGGCTCATTTTCCTCTTCTAGGCTTGATCCTCATATATTTATTGGTTGAGACGAGGGTTTATGTGAATGCCTCAGTTATTTTAATCTAGATGTATGTAGGTAACGCAGAGGAGTGAGGTAGGTGTATGTTTTTTCAGAATGTTGCAAAGTATCCGAATGTAGGTGTCCCAGTATTGGGAAGTAGGTGCCTTATGTGTGTGAGTGTATAGTGTATAGTGTATTATGGAGAAATATAAATATGTCACTGTGTAGTAATGTAGTTGTGGCTATGTTTCTCCGTTTAGTGATGTAGGTGTGGGTAAGTGTATCAATGTTAAATGTAGGTGTTTAGTGATGTAGGTGTATGTATGACTCTTAGTGTTTAGATGTAGGTGTATGTATGTGTCTCAGTGTAGAGGTTTTGTGTATTATTTGTCTCAGGATAGTGATGTTGTTGTAAGTATGAGTCTTATCGCTAGATATAGGTCGCAGTGTTGTGATGCAGATGTTAAGATGAAGGTGTATATATGTTTCTCAGTGCTTTGATATAAGTGTATGTATTTTTTCAGTGTTGTGATATAGGTGTAATTAGGTGTCTAGGTGCAGTAATATAGGTGTATGGTTGTGTCTCAGTTTACTGATGTAGATGTATGAATGTGACTCAGTGCAATGATGTAGGTGTATATTTGTTTCTCAGATTTGTGATGTAGGTGTTTGTATGTGTCCCTGTACAATATAGTAGGTGTACGTATCTGTTTCCCTGCAGTGCAGTTCTGTAGGTGGATGTATATGTCTCAGTGCAGTTATATTAGTGTATGTATGTGCCTCAGTGTAGAGATGACGGTGCATGTTTTTGTCTCTGTGGTGAGATGTATTATTATATTTTTCCCTAATGTAGGTTTATTTATTTGTCTCAGTGCAGTGTTGTAGATGTATGTATTTGATTCAGGGTATTCATGTAGGAGTGCGTATGCGTATCAGTGGAGTGATGTAGGTGTATATAAGGTGTCGTGTAGTGATGGAGGTGACTGACTATGTGTGTAGTTGTAGTGAAGTAGGTGTGTGTATTTGTCTCAGTGTTGTGATGCGTGTGTATGTGTGTCTCATGGTAGCAATGTAGGTGTCTCAGTGTGATGATGTATGACTGCTTTTGCGTCTCAGCCTAGTGATGTAGGTGTATGTAACTTTCTCAATGTTAATTGTAGATGTATGTGTCTGTCTTAGTGTAGTGATATGGGTGTATGTATTTGTCTCTGTGTTGTGATTTAGGGTATGTAGGGGTCTCAGTGTAGTGATAAAGATATGTGTAAGTCTCAGTGTTGTGATGTAGGTGAATGGATGTGCGTCAGCATTGTTCTGTAGGTTTATGTAGGTATCTCAATGGTGTGATGTGTGCGTATGTATCTGTATGAAATTTGCGATGTAGGTGTATATCGCTTATTCAGTTTTCTGATGGAGGTATATGTGTTGGTCTCAGTGTAGTGATGTAGGTGTATGTATGTGTCTCATTGGTGTGATTTAGGTGTATGTAGGTGTCTCAGTGCAGTATAGTAGGTGTATATATTTTTGTCAACGTTGCGATGTAGGCATATGTAGGATTCCCAGTTTATGAAAGTAGGTGTATGTATATGTCTCCTTTTGTGATGTAGGTGTATAAATCTTTCTCAGTGTAGTAATGTAGCTGTTTGTATGCGTCTCCGTGTATGATATAGGGGTATGTAAGTGTCTCAATGTTAGGTTTAGGTGTACATGTTTGTCTCAGTGTAGTGATGCAGGAGTATGTATGTGTTTCAGGTTGTGATGTAGGCGCATGTATGTGCCTCAGTGTAGAGATATAGGTGTTTGCATGAGCCTCAGATTATCGATGTAGGTGTTTTTGTGTGCCTCAATGTTAGATGTAGGTTTATGCATGTGTCTTAGTGTAGTAATGTATGTATGTGTCCCAGTGTTGTGAGATAAGTGTATGTTTGTGTCACAGTGCAGTGTTGTAGGTGTATTTATGAGTCTCAGTGTGATCATGTAGGTTTATGTAAGTGTCTCAGAGCAGCGATCCCCCCAGGTGCCTACTACGGTCGGTACGGGTTTGGTGCACCCAAGGGTTCCCCAGCCACTCGCCGCCATATCATGCCCATCGCCATAACTGTACCACGTTTTGTGTTCGGGTCGGTGTGTGTGGGTGTGTGTGTGTGTGTGTGTGACAGAATGTAGGTATGCACAACTGTCATTGTGTGCGCGTTTGTGTTTAACTCATGTCCCTCTTCCAGGATTATTCCTAATAAATTTAGTGTTTGGATATATGCCCTGATATAGTAACCAGGGCTGAAGGGTAGGATATTCAGATATTATTTATTTATTTATAAAGACACTCTAGCGGGTGTTGTGGTTCTAAGCATTTTTGCGGTTGTATGTGCGTGTGTGTGTGACCTGGCAATCTTGTGTGTGTATGTGTGAGTGTGTCTTGTCAGTCTGCAGGTGTCAGTGTATCCAGGCGCTCCTTGGGTGGGTGTTGTGAGTGTGTCCGGGCAGTGTTAAATGTGTGTGTGAGTGTGTTCAGGCAGTCTTGCGGGTGTTTGAGAATGTGTCCAGGCATTCTTGCGGGTGTGTGTGTGCGTTTGTCTAGGCAGTCTTGCGAGTGTGTGTGTGTGTGTGTGTGTGTGTGAGGGTACAGTTTGTTTTCTGGGTGTGTGCGTGAGTGTTATTTTGTCCAAGCAGTCCTGCGGGTGTGTGTGTGTGTGTGTGTGTGTGTGTGTGTGTGTGTGAATGTGTCCGGGCAGTGTTGCAGACAGATGTTTAAGAGTGTGTGTAGGATATCATTTAATTAATAAACATTTCGTAGGGCAGTATAGTATAAAATGCTCATCATATAATAAGCTATATTAGATTTGCTTATATTGTTTATTTCGAGGAACATGGAATGCGAGGCAATATTTTTATATCCTATCCACAAAATGTGACCGACATCTTCTAAATTTTGTTTCATTTTGCTTATTCTATGGTCAAATGTTTTTATCTTGTTGCATTTCAAAGTTGCAATCACCGGTGCAATATTAATTATTTCTTAACGTTTCGTTGTGTGTAGGTGTTTTGATTTTCTCTCTTAGATTTTGTTTTTTATAAACAAGCAATTCGCATCCATTGAAGCTTTCCCGTGGAATCAGAAATATTTGCAGCGGGATGGCTGATTAACTTCCGTTCATTGTATTGGAGAGAACTAGAATGTTTTATTCCAGGACCTTAGAAGAACCAATAAATCTGTGAGTGATAGAATTTGAGTCTTCAAGAGGAAAAACACTGAATTGCACCAAGTGACCGCATGAACTGTAAAAGTTAAGTGAGAATAAAGGTAAATTTCTTACAGAGAATCAGCTTAATGGGGTATTTAAGAAATGTCAACTCATTTCAGTGGCCTGGATCTGAAGAGCTCAACAAGGCCTAAGATATTTCAAATTTGGCACCGAACCCATGGGGGCTTAGGGATATAAAAGAAGACAGTGCACCTCAAAAAGCAGGAAGAGAAGCACCCAGTTTCAAGACCAGGAGTGCGGGTGTCGTAACAAGCTGGAGGACATGAGGGACGACCGGCTAGCAGTTGCAGAGGACGGAGTGAACCATCATCTTGTTCATTTTCATCACACCGTTGGTGAGTTCAACATGAATTTTTATTCTTGTTGTAGAAACATTGTGTTAGTAGATATATTTGATCATATTACAAAGTGGCTAACATATAAAGCTTACTATGAGTGGAGCGGGGTGCGGTGAAAAAGAAAATAATGCAGTAACAGAAGGCAGTGAAACAGCTGGTTCCTACCAAACACTTTTGGAACTAATAAAATCTGATCTGTTACTCTCAGATGGCATTCTCTAGATGCTCTACAAACAAGTTTTTTACAAAAGCTGATTCTTGTTTCTACACAATGCTAAGCGGGATACACATTAGCAGAATATTCTTTAAACTTAGTTCCTTATAAGTAGAAGGGAACTATTATTGGTGAGAAATTTCCTTGTGATTGACACTTGTGGGGTGTGTCGTTTGCTAAAGTTGCAGACCAATCATAGTATAGGAATAAATAACCGCCAGACGTGATGTCATCGGCGTTGCAGTGGTACAGTGGAAATTTACGCGCGAGTTCTCATGCATGATGATCAATTGTTTGTAATCAGATTGTTTGAAAAGTTCGGTTGTGTTATACATAGTGATTGTAAGGATTTACATTAGCAATCGTTACTACCCTTTTTATATCACGGACATTGCTCTTGTTCTCATCCTAGAACTATCACGAGTGACACTGTGATTTCAAAATGTCGTACAGCCTTGACATATGCGTTGAGGTTGTGTTAGCCGAAATGATAAAACTTTTCCGTTTGGTGAAATACAGGACCCAATGTTGAAAGTAATAGATGAGATAACAAGTGAGAAATGGGGAAAAATAGTTCTTCATACGAGAGTTATGAATGGAGAGATGAAGCCATTGTAGAGGAAGCAGTGGAACGTTTGTCACTGCTGATGCCCAGGGAGTAAATATGCCAACAGCGCACTGAGGCGGCCACGTGTCAGCAGAATCCCAATCACAAGGTAATTTCTCACCGATAATAAAGGAATGTGCTATGCTAAAGTGGTAGTCAAATGTTTTAAGAGCTGTCGTTATGCAATTGTAATTGCAAATTGCTTAATTTCTTCGCCAGGGGTAGAACGAAAGAAAAACAGACACTTCCTTTCTTAGAAAAGTTTAAGTACTTTACAATTGAAACCAATAACAAGGAATATCTCGGAAACGGTTACCTCCACTACAAAAACGTAAGGAGCACATATTGTGTTTTTGACGAGATATACATTTTTGTTTAGAAAGGTTTTGTTTATCTCTAACGGTTTAACAGTTTCGCAAAATTCATACAGAATTAAGAGGTCTTCAGAGGCTATTCTCAGAAAATTTTAGACATACATTTTTTTTTGGGGGGGGGATGTAAATATTTTTAATGTACCTGATTTTAATCAAAATCGTGACAGCCAATTTTTGAGGAAATCTAAATGTTCGAATCTTTTACCATGTAAAGGGTAGTTTGTGCTGCTAGGAATTTCTTAAAAATCTTCGTGTCGCCTCCTTGGAAAATACCAAACTTAAATACCACGCTTGGTATTTAAGGGTTTTTTCTGTTTTGAGCTGTGCTGCCCACAGACAGTCAGACAGACAGACAGACAGACACTTACACACACATACACACACACACGTATAAACTTCGACACGCTCTCGGACAATTTTCTAAAATTATTTTTACTTTCTCTATACGAACTATGTACATAGTGTATAGAGAAGGTATTACATTATACCCAAAATTCAATACCGAAATTTCAGCGGAAATATATGTTTTGAGACTCCCTGAATCCAATAAAAAGCATTTTAAGAAAAATGTTCGTGTGTGTCTGTCTGTCCGTCTGTCTGACTGTGTATGTGTGTCTGTGTCTGTGGGCAGCATAGCTCAAAAACGAGAAACCGTTTTAGGTTTGATATCTTCTAAAGATGCGATACAAAGATTTTCAAGAAAATCCCCCCTCCCCAAACTATCCTTTACATGGAAAAAAATTTGAAAATTTTGATTTTCTTAAAAATAGCAGCAACGATTTTGATTAAAATATCGTATATGAAAGCTATTTACCTGACATATAAAATGTATATCTTGAATTTTCTGGGAATAGCCCCTGAGAACTAATTTACTCTGGATGAATTTTACGGAATTGTGCATAACTGCTACATCGTAAGAGATGGGGAAAAACTAACTCCACAGAAAATGTAGCTCACGATAAAATACGCAATTTATGTCATATATATTTTTTTCGTGGATTTGATCATTTTTAAGATATTCCTAGTTTTACGTTTTAACTTTGAAAACCTAATACCTTTCTCATACAGGAATTTCTTAACTCCTGTCCATACAATCAAAGGAACTTCAGTTGCATAGCCACCAGCTTTTGGGTATCATTCTAACATATGGATCTCCCTCATTTCGCTCCTACTTAACAAGGAAGCAAGTAATAAGAATATTTCTGCTAATAGGCATGAAGTAAATAGAAGCATAGGTTTTTAACTAAAATTTGTTGCAGAAATGTAAAGAAAATCATGTGAATGGAACACATCGTTTTTTTTTATTTAGAGGATCCCAAAATAGGTATTTCCGGTGAAATCTCGGTATCAAATTTTTGGGTGTAATACAATACCTTCTCCATAGAAAGTGAAGAGAAAGTAAAAATATTCCCTCCTCTCCAAAACTATCGTTAGCATGCAAAACGAGTGTTAACATTTTTTCTATAAAAGTTGATCTAAACATTTTGGTTAAAATACGGTACATTAAATATACTTCTTGGCAATAAGATGTATCTATATCTTGATTTTCTTGGAAAAGCTGTTGAAGATCTCTTCTTACTTCATAACCTCTGCATAAAGTGTAAATAAAAAGTGACGGAGAGAGAGAGAGCGAGAGAGAGAGCGAGAGAGAGGGAGAGAGCGAGAGAGAGAGAGAGAAGAAACTGACTTCACAAAACTGTAGATCCCGTTAGTACATACAACATAAAGTGAAGTTAAAAATGTCCGAGATATTCCTTATTATTGGTTTCCATATTAAATATTAACCCTTTCTCACACAGGATTCCTTTTTCTACTCCGGGCCATACAAAGAGAACCGAATTTAAGTCACAAAGCAGTAGCAAACACCTATATATTTTTGTATTACTTTATTTCCTTCTCTTCGGAACTAAGTCGAAAAATGTTCCTGCTAAAGTTCAGCATGAGATAGAAAACTAATCTTTACTAAGAATAATTTGTTATTAAATAGTTACAGAAAGGGTACCTATCAGATTTTTACTTTCTCTGCACGTACTCTGTACATAGTGTATAGAGAAGGTATTGTATTACTCTAAAAATTGATACGGAGTATTCAACGAAAATACGTGATTAGACTCCCGGAATCCCCCCCCAAAAAAGGGAAAATTTGTGTGTCTATGGGCAGCATAACTCTAAAATGACTACACTATATTTATACCAAACTTGGACTATCTTCCATGGACGCGACTCGAAGATTTTCATGAAAACCTCCCAAACTCCAATTACCCTTTACATAGACCATATTTCCAAAACTTGTATTTTCTCAAAAAATGTCTCGAAGGGTATTGATTAAAATACCGTATGTTCAAGATATTTTTATGACAAACAAAATGATTATATTGCATTTTCTGGGAATAGCTTCTGAAGACCTCTGCGTTCTGGATGATTTTCATATAACTGACAAACCGTAAAAGATAGACTGAAACTTACTGCATAATAATGTAGATCTCATTAAAACACACAATTTATGTCATACAATTTTTTTTTTAATTGTGTTAGCCGTTTTCGAGATATCCCGGATTATTGGTTTCAATTTTAAGCCTCTTAAATTTTTCCTAAACGGGAAGACATATTTCCTTTCATTTGTTTACTCTTGACAAGGAAAGAGTTTGGAATTTCATTTGTTTCACAGAGTGCTGGGTTTTAAAGGATGAGACTATTGCTTTAGCCTGTGCATTTTCTTATTTTCCATTAGTTACAAGGAAGCTAGAAATAAGGCTAATTCCACTATGTTTATCTTGTTTAGTGTTATGTAGAGAAGAGATTTATATTTTTGTTAAAATTTTTGTTTACCGAACAGCTAAAGGACATCGTCTGAATGGAACACCTTATATTGTTCCCTTTTACTTACAAGGAACCAAGTAATAAGGACAATTTCTGCTAATGTTTAGCTCGATTATCATGAAGTAGTTAGAAGAATAAGCTTTTTAACAGTAATTTGTTACAGAGATGTAGAGAAAGTCATGTGAATGAGACAGAGTTTATTATCCCTTGAGAATACATGGAATGAAAGAACCTCTTCTATTTACAGTAAATTACACAGCAGTAACCATTTTATCCTATTATCGAATAAATGAAAGTGGCAGCTTAACAGTTTACCACTACCGTAACACATATAGCACAAAGAGGCACAGAAACTCCAATAACTCTGACGTAACTTAAAGTTTTTTGCAAGCAATTAAAAATATGCTTATTGGAAACCCAAACCAATGAGCTTATTTTCCACCAATTCGCTGATTTGATTGATATAGCAAGAACAAAAGGAAGTTTTATGTAGGATTTAACCCCTTAAGTATTTTACATCATATTTTATAATAACGGATTTTTGGTCATTTTTGCAGTTTAATTTGAATGTATAAAAAAGTACCTCCACGTAAAAGATTTATAAGATCAGGACTATTATATGTAAACAATAAATGTAAAAAGAAACTAGTAACAGTGAAGTACTAACACAAATATTAATATAAAAATAATAATTGCAACAAATTTTCACTTATGCTTTGAAATCCTTGCTTTGGACTAGTTTTGCAATGAATTTATTGCATTATCAACATAAATGTCCTTAGTTTTGGTTTGGTTTTTGATGTTGTTTATTTACACTGTTATGGTTACTACTACTAGGTGAATTGTGTACTAATGCATTGCTAATTACTGGAATAACACATATTTGGTAAGAGAGTCAACTGGAGGTATATCGGAATTCATTGCATGATTTCTATACTTTAATATAAATATGTTCTCCCAAAACCATTAAATCCATGCGCCCATTTAATTGTTTTAATAACTTTATACCTGGAATTATTTCATGATTAAATTACCAGAAATGTTTTGCTACAGCTGATCTATCAACTTGTTTGTATCTAATATTCCTAAAGTGTTCTTTTAGTCTGGTTTCCACATGACGTTTGGTTTTACCAATATAAACAAGGTCACAATTTAAACAATTTAATTGATGAATGCCAGATATTTTATTTCTTGAAATGTCATCCTTTTAAGAAAAGCCTAACCAGTATTTTATACTGTATTTATTTCTAGGAACCAATATAATGCCATGCTTTTGAAAATATTTGTGAATTTTTTATTTGCCCAAGGGTGATATACATTTTTTAAAAATGTAATTATCTTTTATTTTCTTAAGTGTAGAAATATTTTTTTTAGCTTTTTTGATATTTAAACTTCTCAATTTTTTTATTTATAAAATCAGTATTATAACCATTAATTAAAACAGTGTTGATAATGTGTTTATATTCGTTAGAGAATTTGTCTTTATTAAGGGGTAAATTAATTAACCTATAAATTAACCTATTAAAAACGGCAAATTTATGTGAAAAAGGGTTTAAGTCATCATTTTTTATATTACTATCGCTGGGTATTTTCTTTCTGTATATTACAAAATTCAATTTATTGTCTTTTTTTATTATTTTTAAATCCAGGAAACAGAGATAGCCATCGCTTTCAGTTTCTAATGTGACTTTTGCAGCCTTATCTTGTAAGTTTAAAAGTTTTAAAGCATCAGTTACATGTTTATCAGGAACAATAGCAAATATATCATCTACATATCTATACCAAGTTTTATCAATTGGAGGGAATGCTTTAGTGACCTGTATTTCAAAATAGCTCATGAAAAGATCAGCAAGAAAAGGTGAAAGTGGACTACCCCATGCTAAACCAGAAGTTTGTTGATACAATTAGTCATTAAAGCTGAAAAAATGTTGATCCAAACAGAGATTAGTAAGGATAACAAAATCATTTATTAAATCTTCATTCAGTTCTATAGAACTTAACCATTTTTTTAAAAATGTCAAAAGTTTTTCTCTAGGAATGCTTGGCAACAAAGCAGGTAAATCAAAAGAAAAAAGTTTATCATTAGTAGACAATGTGGTATTGCTGATCTTCTTCACTAGCTCAAAAGTATGTTTAATACTTAAGCTCTTAAATGTTTTATTTAACCATTTAGCTAGGTTGTAATAAGGTGAATTTATGCAATTTATAATAGGTCTCATTTTACTTCCAGGTTTATGAATTTTGGGAAGAGGATATATTCTGGGTAAAACTGGATTACTGACTTTTGTAGTTTGCTTTTCTTTATTTGTAATACCTTTAATTTCATTAAGGGTTTTATTATAATTTGAAATGCACGACTTTAAAGGTATAATATCAATGCTTTTGTAACCTTCACCTTGAAGTAACAGTTCCATTCTATTAATCTAATCAATTTTATTTAAAATTACAATGCTGTTACCTTTATCAGCTTTAGTATAGATTACATCTTTTTCTTTTAATGATTTAATAATTTGTTTATTTTGACTTACTTTAGGATAATTTTTATTCTAACTGTGTAATATTTTACTACATTTTTCTTTAACCAATAATTAATTATTTTCATTTAAATCCTGATTAGCAATTTCTATATTTGCTACATAATCGTCTATATTTTTTGAAAATTCTACACAGGTTTTTAAACCATTATTCAGAAAATTAATTTCCTTCTCATTGAAATTACAATTTGAAAGTTTACTTACATTATCTTTAATATATGACTTCATTGTCATGCCTGAGTACTAAAGGTTGCACCTCTGTCAGTGAAAATTGGCATTACATAAGACCATGTTTAGCTTGTAACATATAGTAGGCCATGACATTAACAATACTAAACGTTCATTTGTCTTTGTGAATTAATTACGTGGGGAATTTTTCTAGACATTTTCGTAATCTATTTAATCCAGAGACATTCAGCTTATAAGTGTCGGTTAGAATAGTGTATCGATAGAGATAGGAATAGCAGTTGTCATTCAAGGTGAAAAACGAATTCAGCTGGAATACTATCATCAGGTAAGCCTAGGATGCTGGTTTAACATAGTTAGGTAATAGAAATGCTCTATTAGAATAATGTTGGTTGTTTGACAATATTCTCGGGACAAAGTCTGCTGCATTCTCACAGTCAATGGCAGACAAGAATATCGCAGACATGAATCAGGTAAACCAAAATATATCACTTTGAAAAGTAAATCATCGTTATTGTTTATTTTCCCTTGCTGTATTATATGTCCAGTATAATGGAATTTCATTCACAGAGTATCAAGCTACTTGACAATAAGTACCTGGACGGAGAATTTAAGTCGATTATAAGATAACCTATGTATATATTGTAATTAATTGTCAATTATAAGTTAAAATACTTTAATATCATTACAATAAATTAACAAGTGTATTTTGGTGCAAAAGTATTATAAAGTGTAGAACAACTCTGTGTTGTCAGGAGTGCTAGGAGGAATTCTTGATAGTCTGAAGGAGAATTATGTACTGGTGTGTGTAAATGTGTCCGGAAAGCTTATGTATGAGTATATTAGAGTGTGATCATCTAGATATGTGGGTGTGTTAGATTATGTACGAGCAGACTTACGGATATGTTTGAGTGGGAACAGGAGGTGCTCCAGTATGTTTGAGTATGTCTGGGCAGATGTAGGTGCATGTAGGTGTATATGTGTGACTCAGTGTAGTGATGTAGATGTATGTATGTATATCAGTGCAGCGATGTCGGTGTATGTATGTGTCTGTGTTCTGATGTAGGTGCATATAGGTATCTTAATGTTGTGATGTAGATGTATGTGTGTGTCTCGGTGCAGTAATGTAGGTGTATATGTGAACGTCAGTGTAGTGATGTAGGTGTATGCATTTGCGTATGTGCAGTGATGTAGTGTATGTAGTTATCTCAGTGTTGTGATGTAGTGTATTTGTGTGTATCAGTCATGTGATTTAAGTGTATTTAGGTGTCTCAGTGAAGTGCTGTAGTTGAATGCGTGTGTGTCATTCTTGTGATGTAATGGTATGTATGTGTCTAGTGTAGTATTGAAGGTGTATGTTTCAGTCTCATTGTAGTGATGTAGCTGTATGTGTGTCTTAGTTTTGTGATGTGGGTGTATGTGTCTGTCTCAGTGGTGTGACGTAGATGTATGTGTGTGTCTCAGTATAGTGATGTGGGTGAATGTGTGTCTCAGTGTAGTAATGTAGGTGAATGTATGTGTCTCTTCGTGGTGATGTTGGTGTTCTTATGCGTCTCTGCATACTGAAGTAGGTATATATAAATTTCTCAAATATTAAATGTAGGTGAATGTGTGTGTCTCAGTGTAGTGATGTGGGTGTATATATCTGTCTCAGTGTTGTGATTTAGGCATACGTAGGTGTCTCAGTATAGTGATATAAATGTGTGTTATTCTCAGAGTTGTGATGTAGGTGAATGTTTGTGTGTCAGTATTGTGATGTAGGTGTCGCAGTGCAGTGTTGTTGGCGTATGTATGTGTCTCAAATTTGCGATGTAGGGGTATGTAGGTTTCTCGGTGTTGTGATGGAGGTGTACGTGTTTGTCTCAGTGTAGTGATGTAGGTGTGTGTATGTGTCTCAGTGGTGTCATTTAAGTGTATGTAAGGGTCTTAGTGCAGTGAAGCAGGTGTATGTATTTGGGTCAATGTTGCGCTATATTCTCTCGTGCATAGGCAAATAGGTGTATATGTGTCCCAGTGCTATGATGTAGGTTTATAAATGTGTCCTAGTGAAGTTATGTAGCTGTCTGTATGAGTCTCCGCGTAGTTATATAGGTGTATACAAGTGTCTCAAAGTTAGATGTAGGTGTATGTGTAGTGATGTAGGTGTATGTATGAGTCTCAGTGTTGCATTGTAGGTGTATGTAAGTGTCTCAGAGCAGTGATCCCCCCAGGGGCCTACTATGGTAGGTACGGGTATGGCACACCCGGGGTCCCGAGCCAACCTAAACTCCCTCGTGTGGACGACCTCCGAGTGGTGAGGGATTCAGTCTATCAAAATGCCCACCTACGTGATAGCCCTGCGTGGAGACCCGTGTCGCTGGAAGGGAATATTCTGGTTGATTCAGGGTTGCGTATCTGAGCCTGGGACTTCTGTCTTTTCAGTGACCTCGAGAAGGCTTATGATACCTGTTGGCGGGCAGGAATAATACGTTCCCTATACAACTGGAACATACGTGGACGCCTTCCGTTATTTATTCAGGAGTTTATTAGGGACCGCGCTTTCCGAGTAAGGGTCTGCTCGGTTATATCAAATAATTTTGTTCAAGAGAACGGAGTGCCACAGGGATCGGTACTAAGCGTCAAGCTGTTTGCTATAGCAATTAATTCTATCTCAAAATGTATTCTCCCAGGAGTATCGTCCTGCTTATTCGTAGACGACTTTGTGTACGAGGCGATTACCACCTTCGCTGCGGTTTGGCACAGTTTTACTACCATTCGCGGATGAGACGAGATTCCTTGGGTTGATCTTCGATAGAAAACTGTGTTGGCTACCACATACAGCACAGCTGAAAGCGCGCTGTAACCGTTCTCTGAATATTCTACGGATACTAAGTGGCAAATCTTGGGGAGCGGATCGGACAGTCTTGCTGTGACTTTATCGCTCACTGATCCGAGCCAAGTTAGATTTTGGAAGCATAGTTTATTCTTCGGCAAGACCATCTGTGCTTAGAAGATTAGACACTGTCCATAATCAGGGTATACGTCTCGCGGTTGGAGCTTTTCTCCAACCAGTCCAGTAGCCGGCCTTTATGCTGAATCGGCGGAACCCCCTCTGCAGTGTAGACGAGATATTCTATTAACAAATTATGGCTGTGGGCTAAAGTGCATGCCTTCGCAGCCACCGTTCACTCCTTTTTTTAACACCGAGCTGGACGAACGTTATAGAAATATCTCAACTAGTCCACGGCCCCCAGGTGTTCGGTTCCGAATGCTTCTTCATAAGCACGATATCGTAATGCCTAGAATGTTTCCCAATGGAGAAAGGGTGCACCCACCTTGTTTACTTACAACATCCCACGTAAACCTCGAGATGACGGCATACCGAAAGTCTACAATGCATTTTCTGGTATCCGTAGACGTTTTTTAGAATTTTTGTATATATACTGACGGAAGTAAGTGTACCGTTGGTGTTGGGTGCGCCTTTGTTTATGATACCGAACAATATACATTCGGTTTTCATACTGCCACATCTATTTATAGTGCGGAGCTATACGCAATATATCGAGCCATTCTGCACGTTGGCCGTCGAAGTTTAAGTCACTGCCTTATATTGAGTGACTCCCTGAGTGCACTTCAGAGCCTTGGTGATCTCTACAACTATCATCCTATCGTGCAGCATATCCAGGATGCCCTCCACGTTTTATATACTTCCGGGGTTAATTTGGAGTGTGCATGGATTCCTAGTCACATTGGCTTGCCGGGGAATGAACTGGCAGATTTTGCAGCAAAGATGGCAACCACCGAGCCCAGTACAAAAATGTCTTGTATAACATCGGAAGTCTTTAAGCTTGTTGTGCGCAGGGCTATACTTTCGTGCTGGCACAATGAGTGGTCAGCTCTCCGCGGAAGCAAGCTTAGAGTAGTGAAAGACCTTCCAACAAACTGGGTAACTTTCTCTCGTCATTCTCGACGGGAGGAAGTAATTTAGGCTCGTTTGCGTATTAGCACTGCAATTTTACACATAGTTTTGTTTTTAAGAGTGAATCTTCTCCATTGTGTCCGCTTTGTGGAGAAGATTTGTCTGTCCGTCATGTGTTGCTAGATTGTGTTAATCTAGCACATATTCGAGAATCACTGCAACTGCCGGTCAGCCTTGCAGAAGTCGTGGCGGACGATAATCGAGCGGTAGCTAAGATTTTTAAATTTTTATCGAAGATAACCTTTAAATTTCGGATTTGGTTGTTTTTATCCTTATTTTTGTATTACTTTTTTTCTTTTCTTTTCTCTAATCACCAATCTGTGGCTTTTGCTATGATAAACTTTTTTACCCTAATCTTTAGACTAATCTTTCGTTCTTATTAATAATATTTTTTATTGAGCTTTATCTCTGGCTTTTGCCATGATTTGTTTAATAAGGGTGCTGATGACCTTGCAGTTGGGCGCCCATAAACACTAACCATCACCATCATCATCATCATCATCAGTGCAGTGATGAAGGTGTATGTATGAATCTCAATGTAGTGATATAGGTGTATGTATATGTCTCAGTGTAGTGATATATGTATGTGTCTCAGGGTAGTGATGTAGGTGTATGTATGGGTGTCAGTGTTGTGAAGAAGGTGTATGTGTGTGTCTCAGTGTTATTATGTAGGTTTATGTAGATGTCTTAGTGTTGTAATGTAGGTGTATGTGTGTGACGCAGTGTAGTGATGTAAGTATATGCGTGTCTCAGTTTAGTGATGTAGGCGTATGAATTTATCTCGGTGGTGCGATGAACGTTTATATATGTATCTCAGTCCAATGATGGTTGTATATGTATGTGACTGAGTTTGTAAATCTATATATATATATATATAGTCTCAGTGTAGTGATGTACGTGTATGTATATTATGTATATGTCTCAGAGTAGTTATGTAGGTTTATGCATTGGTCTCTGTGTTGTGAAGTAGCAGTATGTGTGTGTCTCAGTGTAGTGATGTAGGTAGGTGTAACTGTCTTAGAACAGTGATGTAGGTGTATGTATATGTCTCAGTGTAGTGATATATGTATGTGTCTCAGAGTAGTGATGTAGGTGTATGTATGGGTGTCAGTGTTATGAAGTAGCAGTATGTGTGTGTCTCAGTGTAGTGATGTAGGTAAGTGTAACTGTCATAGAACAGTGATGTAGGTGTATGTATGTGTCTCAGTGTTTTGATGTAGGTTTTTGTATCCGTCTCCATGTAGTGATGTACGTATATGTAAGTGTATTATGTTAGATGAAAGTGTATGTGTGTGGGACTTAGTGTAGTGATGTAGGTTAATGTATGTGATTCAGTGTTCTGATATAGGTGTATGGATGGGTCTCATTGTAGTGATGAAGGTGTTTTTTGTGACTGGGTGCAGTGATGTATGTGTAGGTAAGTGTCGCAAGCTACATATAGGTGTATGTGTTTTAGTGAAGAATGAATGAGTATGTGTATCTCCAAGGGTTGTAATGTAGGTGTATAAATTTGTCTCACTGTAGTTTGTGGGTGTCTCAGTTTTTGATGTAGGGGTATGTGTGTCTCAGTGTAGTGATGTAGGTACATGCGAGTGTCTCGGTGTAGTGATGTAGGTGAATGTATATGTATCATGTTGTGGTGTAGGTGTGTAGGTGACTGTCTAGTTGTGTAGGTGTATATGTCAGGCTCAGTGTTGTGATGAATTTATACGTGTATGTCTGAGTGCTGTTATCTAAGTGTACGTAGGTGTCTCAGTGTTGTGATGTGGGCGTTGGATTTCAGTAATGTGATGTAAGTTTATGTAGGTGTCTGAGTACAGTTACTAAGGTGTATGTATGTGTCTTCGTGTAGTGATGCAGGTATATGTGTGTGTCTCAGTGTAGTGATGTAGGTGTCTCAATGTAGGGATGTATTTATATGTATGTGTCTCAGTGTAGTGATGTAGGTGTATGTCTGTGACTCAGTGTAGTGATGTAGAAGAATGAATTTGTCTCAATTTTAGTTGTTGGTGTGTGTGTGTGACTTAGTGTAGTGATGTAGGTGTCTGTATGTGGGTAGAGTTTTGATGTAGGAGTATGTATATGTATCAGCTTAGTGATGTATTAGTTTGCATGTGTCTCAGTGTATCGATGTGTATGTATTTAAGCTTCTCAATGTTAGATGTATGTGTATGTGTTCGCCTTAGTGTAGTTCTGTGGGTGTATGTATCTGTCAAAGTGTTGTGATGTAGTTGATTGTATGTGTCCCAGCGCAGCACTCTAGGTGTATGTATATGTCTCAGTGTAGTCATGTAGGTTTATGTAAGTGTCACAGAGCAGTGACCCCCCCAGGGGCCTACTGCAACAGGCACGGGTTTGGCGCACCCGGGGGTTCCCGAGCCACTCACCGCCATATTATCCCCATTGCCACTAACTGTAGCAGGGTTTGTGTTCAGGTCGGTGTGTGTGTATATGTGTGAATACGCAATTGTCGCTTTCTGCGCGTGTGTAACCCCCTCATATTCCTCTTCTGGTGTCTGTATGTGGGCAGAGTTTTGATGTAGGAGTATGTATATGTCTCAGTTTAGTGATGTATGAGTTTGCATGTGTCTCAGTGTATCGATGTATATGTATTTAAGCTTAGTGTTGTTATGTAGGTGTTGTAAATGTCCCAGCGCAGTACTCTATGTGTATATATGTGTCTCAGTGTATCGATGCAAATGTATTCAGGTGTCTCAGTGTTAGAAGTAGATGTACGTGTTCGCCTTAGTGTAGTTCTGTAGGTGTATGTATATGTCTCAGTGAAGTGATGTAATATTTTGCATGTGTCTCAGTGTATCAATGTAAATGTATTTAAGTATCTCAGTGTTATATGTAGGTGTAAGTGTCGCCTTAGGGTTGTGATGTAGGTGTATGTATCTGTCACAGTGTGGTTATGTAGGTGTATGTAGGTGTCCCAGCGCAGTACTCTATGTGTATATATGTGTCTCAATGTAGTCATGTAGGTGTATGAATTGTCTCAGAGCAGTGATCCCCCCAGGGGCCTACTACAATAGGTACGGGTTTGAGGCACCCGGGGGTTCCTGAGCCACTCATCGCCCTATCTTCCCCATTGCCAAAAATTGTAGCAGGGTTTGTGTTTAGGTAGGTGTGTGTGAGTGTAAATGTGTGAATACGCAATTGTCACTTTGTAAGCGTGTGTACCTGCCTCATTATCCTCTTGTGGCATTATTCCTAATCCGTCGTTATTTTGACGCTGGTGTATGTGTGTGTCTCGGCTAATGTGATGTAGATGAATGTAGGTGTCTCATTCTTGTGATGTATTTCTCTCAGAGCTGTAACGTAGATGTATGTGTGTGTCCCAGTTTAGTGATATAGGTGTATAAATTTGTCGCAGAAGTGTTGTGAAAGTATATGTATGTATCTAAGTGCGGTGATGAAGGTATTCGTATGTGTCTGGGTTTAGTAAAGTAGGAAAAAGTATGAGTCTCAGTGCAGTGATGTAAGAGTTTATGTGCGTTCAGTGTTAATGCAGATGTATGTAAGCGTCTCATTGTAGTGATGCATTTGTATGTGTGTCTAAGTGTAGTGATGTAGATATATGTATGTCAATCAGCTTAGTGATGTAGGTGATAATATACATCTCAGAATAATGATGTAGGTGAGTGTATGGCTCTCAGTGTTGTTATATATGTGTATATGTTTATATCATTACAGTTATACATGTAGATATGTGCCTCATTGCAGTCATGAGGGTTTACGTAGGTGAGTCGTGCAATGATGTAGGCGTATATTTCTTTCTCAGAGCTGTGATGTAGGTGTATGTATCTTTCCTAGTACAGTATAGTGAGCGTAAGTATCTGTCTCAGTGCAGTGCAGTATGCCAGTGTAAGTATATGCCTTAATTCAGTGATGTAAGTGTATGTGTAAGCCTCAGTGTAGAGATGTAGTTGTATGTATTTGTCTAGGTGGTGGGATGTAGGAATATATTTTACCCTAATTGCAGATATGTAGGGGTATTTATTTCTCTAAGTGCAGAGCTGAAAGTGTATGTATTGGATTCACAGTAATCTTGCAACGGTACGAATGTGTATAGGTAGAGTGATGTAGGTGTATCTACGGTGTAAGTGTTGTGATAGAGGTGACCATAAGGCTGTAGTGAGTAGGTGTGTGTCTATGTCTCAGTGTTGTGATGTCTATGCATGTGTGTGTCCAAATATTTGGAATAAGGTGTATGCAGGTATCTCAGTGTTGGGATGTAGGTTTTTGTATGCGTTGCCGTGTAGTATAAGGGTATCAATTGCAGTTGTAGGTGTATGTGTGTGACTAAGTTCAGTTATGTAGGGGTCTGTATTTGAGCAGCGTTTTGATGTAGGAGTATGTATATGTCTCAATGTAGTGATGTAGTAGTTTGCATGTGTCTCAGTGTATCGATGTAAATGTATTCAGGTGTCTCAGTGTTAGAAGTAGATGTACGTGTTCGCCTTAGTGTAGTTCAGTAGGTGTATGTATATGTCTCAGTGTAGTGATGAAATATTTTGCATGTGTCTCAGTGTATCAATGTAAATGTATTTAAGTGTCTCAGTGTTATATGTAGGTGTAAGTATTCGCCTTAGTGTAGTGCTGTAGGTCTATGTATCTGTCAGTGTTGTTATGTAGGTGTATGTAAGTGTCCCACCGCAGTACTCTATGTGTATATATATGTGTCTCAGTGTAGTCATGTAGGTGTATGAAGTGTCTCAGAGCAGTGATCCCCCCAGGGGCCTACTACAATAGGTACCGGTTTGGCGCACCCGGGGGTTCCTGAGCCACTCACCGCCCTATCATCCCCATTGCCAAAAACTGTAGCAGGGTTTGTGTTTAGGTAGGTGTGTGTGAGTGTAAATGTGTGAATACGCAATTGTCACTTTGTAAGCGTGTGTACCTGCCTCATCTTCCTCTTGTGGCATTATTCCTAATCCGTCGTTGTTTTGACGATGGTGAATGTGTGTGTCTCGGCTAATGTTATGTAGATGAATGTAGGTGTCTCATTCCTGTGATGTATTTCTCACAGTGCTGTAACGCAGATGTATGTGTGTGTCCCAGTTTAGTGATATAGGTGTATAAATTTGTCGTAGAAGTGTTGTGAAAGTATATGTATGTATCTAAGTTCGGTGATGAAGGTATTCGTATGTGTATGGGTTTAGTAAAGTAGGAAAAAGTGTGAGTCTCAGTGCAGTGATGTAAGAGTTTATGTGCGTTCAGTATTAATGAAGTTGTATGTATGCGTCTCATTGTAGTGATGCATTTGTATGTGCGTCTCAGGGTAGTGATGTAGATATATGTAAGTCACTCAGCTTTGTGATGTAGCTGTTAATATACATCTCAGAATAATGATGTAGGTGAGTGTATGGCTCTCAGTGTTGTTATATAGGTGTATATGTTTATCTCAGTATAGTTATACATGTAGATATGTGCCTCAATGCAGTCATGAGGGTTTATGTAGGTGACTCGTGCAATGATGTAGGCGTATACATGTTTCTCAGAGCAGTGATGTAGGTGTATGTATCTTTCCTAGTACAGTATAGTGAGCGTAAGTATCTGTCTCAGACAGTGCAGTATGCCAGTGTAAGTATATGCCTTAATTCAGTGATGTAAGTGTATGTGTAAGCCTCAGAGTAGAGATGTAGTTGTATTTGTCTAGGTGGTGGAATGTAGGAATATATTTTACCCTAATTGCAGTGATGTAGGGTATTTATTTCTCTCAGTGCAGAGCTGAAAGTGTATGTACTTGATTCACAGTAATCATGCAGCAGTACGAATGTGTATAAGTAGAGTGATGTAGGTGAATCTACGGTGTAAGTGTTTTGATGGAGGTGACCATAATGGTTGTAGTGAGTAGGTGTGTGTCTATGTCTCAGTGTTGTGATGTCTATGCATGTGTGTGTCCAAATATTTGGAATATGGTGTATGCAGGTATCTCAGTGTTGTGATGTAGGTTTTTGTATGCGTTGCCGTGTAGTGTAAGGGTATCAATTGCAGTTGTAGGTGTATGTGTGTGACTAAGTGTAGTTATGTAGGTGTCTGTATGTGAGCAGCGTTTTGATGTAGGAGTATGTATATGTCTCAGTGTAGTGATGTAATAGTTTGCATGTGTCTCAGTGTATCGATGTAAATGGATTCAGGTGTCTCAGTGTAAGATGTAGGTGTACGTGTTCGCCTTAGTGTAGTTCTGTAGGTGTATGTATAGGTCGCAGTGAAGTGATGTAATATTTTGCATGTGTCTCAGTGTATCAATGTAAATGTATTTAAGTGTCTCAGTGTTATATGTAGGTGTAAGTGTCGCCTTAGTGTTGTGCAGTAGGTGTATGTATCTGTCACAGCGTTGTTATGTTATTGTATGTAAGTGTCCCAGCGCAGTACTCTATGTGTATATATGTGTCTCAGTGTAGAAATGTAGGTCTATGAAGTGTCTCAGAGCAGTGATTCCCCCCCGGGGCCTACTAAAATAGGAACGGGTTTGGCGCACCCGGGGGTTCCTGAGCCACTCATCGCCCTATCATCCCCATTGCCAAAAACTGAAGCAGGGTTTGTGTTTAGGTAGGTGTGTGTGAGTGTAAATGTGTGAATACGCAATTGTCACTTTGTAAGCGTGTGTACCTGCCTCATTTTCCTCTTGTGGCATTATTCCTAATCCGTCGTTGTTTTGACGCTGGTGTATGTATGTGTCTCGGCTAATGTTATGTAGATGAATGTAGGTGTCTCATTCTTGTGATGTATTTCTCTCAGTGCTGTAACGTAGATGTATGTGTGTGTCCCAGTTTAGTGATATAGGTGTATAAATTTGTCGCAGAAGTGTTGTGAAGGTATATGTATGTATCTAAGTGCGGTGATGAAGGTATTCCTATGTGTCTGGGTTTAGTAATGTAGGAAAAAGTATGTGTCTCAGTGCAGTGATGTAAGAGTCTATGTGCGTTTAGTGTTAATGCAGTTGTATGTATGCGTCTCATTGTAGTGATGCGTTTGTATGTGTGTCTCAGGGTAGTGATGTAGATATTTGTATGTCACTCAGCTTAGTCATGTAGGTGTTAATATATATCTCAGAATATTGATGTAGGTGAGTGTATGGCTCTCAGTGTTGTTATATATGTGTATATGTTATTCTCAGTATATTATACATGTAGATATGTGCCTCATTGCAGTCATGAGGGCTTACGTAGGTGACTCGTGCAATGATGTAGGCGTTTATATGTTTCTCAGAGCTGTGATGTAGGTGTATGTATCTTTCCTAGTACAGTATAGTGAGCGTAAGTATCTGTCTCAGTGCAGTGCAGTATGCCAGTGTAAGTATATGCCTTAATTCAGTGATGTAAGTGTATGTGTAAGCCTCAGTGTAGAGATGTAGTTGTATGTATTTGTCTAGGTGGTGGGATGTAGGAATATATTTTACCCTAATTGCAGTGATGTAGGGGTATTTATTTCTCTCAGTGCAGAGCTGAAAGTGTATGTATTTGATTCACAGTAATCTTGCAGCGGTGCGAATGTGTATAGGTAGAGTGATGTAGGTGTATCTACGGTGTAAGTGTTTTGATGGAGGTGACCATAATGGTTTTAGTGAGTAGGTGTGTGTCTATGTCTCAGTGTTGTGATGTCTATGCATGTGTGTGTCCCAATATTTGGAATAAGGTGTATGCAGGTATCTCAGTGTTGTGATGTAGGTTTTTGAATGCGCTGCCGTGTAGTGTAAGGGTATCAATTGCAGTTGTAGGTGTATGTGTGTGACTATGTGTAGTTATGTAGGTGTCTGTATGTGAGCAGCGTTTTGATGTAGGAGTATGTATATGTCTCAATGTAGTGACGTAATAGTTTGCATGTGTCTCAGTGTATCGATGCAAATGTATTCAGGTGTCTCACTGTTAGAAGTAGATGTACGTGTTCTCGTTAGTGTAGTTCTGTAGGTGTATGTATATGTCTCAGTGTAGTGATGTAATATTTTGCATGTGTCTCAGTGTATCAATGTAAATGTATTTAAGTGTCTCAGTGTTATATGTAGGTGTAAGTGTTCGCCTTAGTGTAGTGCTGTAGGTGTATGTATCTGTCAGTGTTGTTATGTAGGTGTATGTATGTGTCCCACCGCAGTGTTCTCTATGTGTATATGTGTCTCAGTGTAGTCATGTAGGTGTATGAAGTGTCTCAGAGCAGTGATCCCCTCAGGGGCCTACTACAATAGGTACGGGTTTGGCGCACCCGGGGGTTCCTGAGCCACTCACCGCCCTATCATCCCCATTGCCAAAATCTGTAACAGGGTTTGTGTTTAGGTAGGTGTGTGTGAGTGTAAATGTGTGAATACGCAATTGTCACGTTGTAAGCGTGTGTACCTGCCTCATCTTCCTCTTGTGGCATTATTCCTAATCCGTCGTTGTTTTGACGATGGTGTGTGTGTGTGTCTCGGCTAATGTGATGTAGATGAATGTAGGTGTCTCATTCTTGTGATGTATTTCTCTCAGTGCTGTAACGTAGATGTATGTGTGTGTCCCAGTTTAGTGATATAGGTGTATAAATTTGTCGCAGAAGTGTTGTGAAAGTATATGTATGTATCTAAGTGCGGTGATGAAGGTATTCCTATGTGTCTGGGTTTAGTAATGTAGGAAAAAGTATGTGTCTCAGTGCAGTGATGTAAGAGTTTATGTGCGTTCATTGTTAATGCAGTTGTATGTATGCGTCTCATTGTAGTGATGCGTTTGTATGTGTGTCTCAGGATAGTGAAGTAGATATATGTATGTCACTCAGCTTAGTGATGTAGGTGTTAATATACATCTCAGAATAGTGATGTAGGTGAGTGTATGGCTCTCAGTGTTGTTATATAGGTGTATATGTTTATCTCAGTATAGTTATACATGTAGATATGTGCCTCAATGCAGTCAAGAGGGTTTATGTAGGTGACTCGTGCAATGAAGTAGGCGTATATATGTTTCTCAGAGCTGTGATGTAGGTGTATGTATCGTTCCTAGTACAGTATAGTGAGCGTAAGTATCTGTCTCAGACAGTGCAGTATGCCAGTGTAAGTATATGCCTTAATTCTGTGATGTAAGTGTATGTGTAAGCCTCAGAGTAGAGATGTAGTTGTATTTGTCTAGGTGGTAGGATGTAGGAATATATTTTACCCTAATTGCAGTGATGTAGGGTATTTATTTCTCTCAGTGCAGATCTGAAAGTGTATGTATTTGATTCACAGTAATCATGCAGCAGTACGAATGTGTATAAGTAGAGTGATGTAGGTGTATCTACGGTGTAAGTGTTTTGATGGAAGTGACCATAATGGTTTTAGTGAGTAGGTGTGTGTCTATGTCTCAGTGTTGTGATGTCTATGCATGTGTGTATCCCAATATTTGGAATAAGGTGTATGAAGGTATCTCAGTGTTGTGATGTAGGTTTTTGTATGCGTTGCCGTGTAGTGTAAGGGTATCAATTGTAGTTGTAGGTGTATGTGTGTGACTAAGTGTAGTTAAGTAGGGGTCTGTATGTGAGCAGCGTTTTGATGTAGGAGTAATGTATATGTCTCAATGTAGTGATGTAATAGTTTGCATGTGTCTCAGTGTATCGATGCAAATGTATTCAGGTGTCTCAGTGTTAGAAGTAAATGTACGTGTTCGCCTTAGTGTAGTTCTGTAGGTGTATGTATATGTCTCAGTGTAGTGATGTAATATTTTGCATGTGTCTCAGTGTATCAATGTAAATGTATTTAAGTGTCTCAGTGTTATATGTAGGTGTAAGTGTTCGCCTTAGTGTAGTGCTGTAGGTGTATGTATCTGTCAGTGTTGTTATGTAGGTGTATGTAGGTGTCCCACCGTAGTACTCTATGTGTATATATGTGTCTCAGTGTAGTCATGTAGGTGTATGAAGTGTCTCAGAGCAGTGATCCCCTCAGGGGCCTAGTACAATAGGTACGGGTTTGGCGCACCCGGGGGTTCCTGAGCCACTCACCGCCCTATCATCCCCATTGCCAAAATCTGTAACAGGGTTTGTGTTTAGGTAGGTGTGTGTGAGTGTAAATGTGTGAATACGCAATTGTCACGTTGTAAGCGTGTGTACCTGCCTCATCTTCCTCTTGTGGCATTATTCCTAATCCGTCGTTGTTTTGACGATGGTGATGTAAGTGTATGTGTAAGCCTCAGATTAAAGATGTAGTTGTATTTGCCTAGGTGGTGGGATGTAGGAAGATATTTTATCCTAATTGCAGTGATGTAGGGTATTTATTTCTCTCAGTGCAGAGCTGAAAGTGTGTGTATTTGATTCACAGTAATCATGCAGCAGTACGAATGTGTATAAGTAGAATGATGTAGGTGTATCTACGGTGTAAGTGTTTTGATGGAGGTGACTATAATGGTTGTAGTGAGTAGGTGTGTGTCTATGTCTCAGTGTTGTGATGTCTATGCATGTGTGTGTCCCAATATTTGGAATAAGGTGTATGCAGGTATCTCAGTGTTGTGATGTAGGTTTTTGAATGCGCTGCCGTGTAGTGTAAGGGTATCAATTGCAGTTGTAGGTGTATGTGTGTGACTATGTGTAGTTATGTAGGTGTCTGTATGTGAGCAGCGTTTTGATGTAGGAGTATGTATATGTCTCAATGTAGTGACGTAATAGTTTGCATGTGTCTCAGTGTATCGATGCAAATGTATTCAGGTGTCTCACTGTTAGAAGTAGATGTACGTGTTCTCGTTAGTGTAGTTCTGTAGGTGTATGTATATGTCTCAGTGTAGTGATGTAATATTTTGCATGTGTCTCAGTGTATCAATGTAAATGTATTTAAGTGTCTCAGTGTTATATGTAGGTGTAAGTGTTCGCCTTAGTGTAGTGCTGTAGGTGTATGTGTCTGTCAGTGTTGTTATGTAGGTGTATGTAAGTGTCCCAGCGCAGTACTCTATGTGTATATATGTGTCTCAGTGTAGTCATGTAGGTGTATGAATTGTCTCAGAGCAGTGATCCCCCCAGGGGCCTACTACAATAGGTACGGGTTTGGCGCACCCGGGGGTTCCTGAGCCACTCACCGCCCTATCATCCCCATTGCCAAAAACTGTAGCAGGGTTTGTGTTTAGGTAGGTGTGTGTGAGTGTAAATGTGTGAATACGCAATTGTCACTTTGTAAGCGTGTGTACCTGCCTCATCTTCCTCTTGTGGCATTATTCCTAATCCGTCGTTCTTTTGACGATGGTGTATAAGTGTGCCTCGGCTAATGTGATGTAGATGAATGTAGGTGTCTCATTCTTGTGATGTATTCCTCTCAGTGCTGTAACGTAGATGTATGTGTGTGTCCCAGGTTAGTGATATAGGTGTATAAATTTGTCGCAGAAGTGTTGTGAAAGTATATGTATGTATCTAAGTGCGGTGATGAAGGTATTCGTATGTAACTGGGTTTAGTAAAGTAGGAAAAAGTATGAGTCCAGTGCAGTGATGAAAGAGTTTATGTGCGTTCAGTGTTAATGCAGTTGTATGTATGCGTCTCATTGTAGTGATGCATTTGTATGTGTGTCTCAGGGTAGTGATGTAGATATATTTATGTCACTCAGCTTAGTGATGTAGGTGATAATATACATCTCAGAATAGTGATGTAGGTGAGTGTATGGCTCTCAGTGTTGTTATATAGGTGTATATGTTTATCTCAGTATAGTTATACATGTAGATATGTGCCCCATTGCAGTCATGAGGTTTTACGTAGGTGAATCGTGCAATGATGTAGGCGTATATATGTTTCTCAGAGCTGTGATGTAGGTGTATGTATCTTTCCTAGTACAGTATAGTGAGCGTAAGTATTTGTCTCAGTGCAGTGCGGTATGCCAGTGTAAGTATGTGCCTTAATTCAGTGATGTAAGTGTATGTGTAAGCCTCAGTGTAGAGATGTAGTTGTATGTATTTGTCTAGGTGGTAGGATGTAGGAATATATTTTACCCTAATTGCAGTGATGTAGGGGTATTTATATCTCTCAGTGCAGAGCTGAAAGTGTATGTATTTGATTCACAGTAATCTTGCAGCGGTACGAATGTGTATAGGTAGAGAGATGTAGGTGTATCTACGGTGTAAGTGTTGTGATGGAGGTGACCATAATGGGTGTGGTGAGTAGGTGTGTGTCTATGTCTCAGTGTTGTGATGTCTATGCATGTGTGTGTCCAAATATTTGGAATAAGGTGTATGCAGGTATCTAAGTGTTGTGATGTAGGTTTTTGTATGCGTTGCCGTGTAGTGTAAGGGTATCAATTGCAGTTGTAGGTGTATGTGTGTAACTAAGTGTAGTTATGTAGGGGTCTGTATGTGAGCAGCTTTTGATGTAGGAGTATGTATATGTCTCAGTGTAGTATTGTAATAGTTTGCATGTGTCTCAGTGTATCGATGTAAATGTATTCAGGTGTCTCAGTGTTAGATGTAGGTGTACGTGTTAGCCTTAGTGTAGTTCTGTAGGTGTATGTATATGTCTCAGTGTAGTGATGTAATATTTTACATGTGTCTCAGTGTATCAATGTAAATGTATTTAAGTGTCTCAGTGTTATATGTAGGTGTAACTGTTCGCCTTAGTGTAGTCCTGTAGGTGTATGTATCTGTCAGTGTTGTTATGTAGGTGTATGTAAGTGTCCCAGCGCAGTACTCTATGTGTATATATGTGTCTCAGTGTAGTCATGTAGGTGTATGAACTGTCTCAGAGCAGTGATCCCCCCAGGGGCCTACTACAATAGGTACGGGTTTGGCGCACCCGGGGGTTCCTGAGCCACTCACCGCCCTATCATCCCCATTGCCAAGAACTGTAGCAGGGTTTGTGTTTAGGTAGGTGTGTGTGAGTGTAGATGTGTGAATACGCAATTGTCACTTTGTAAGCGTGTGTACCTGCCTCATCTTCCTCTTGTGGCATTATTCCTAATCCGTCGCTGTTTTGACGATGGTGATGTAAGTGTATGTGTAAGCCTCAGAGTAGAGATGTAGTTGTATTTGTCTAGGTGGTGGGATGAAGGAATATATTTTACCCTAATTGCAGTGATGTAGGGTATTTATTTCTCTCAGTGCAGAGCTGAAAGTGTATGTATTTGATTCACAGTAATCATGCAGCAGTACGAATGTGTATAAGTAGATTGATGTAGGTGTATCTACGGTGTAAGTGTTTTGATGAAGGTGACCATAATGGTTGTAGTGAGTAGGTGTGTGTCTATGTCTCAGTTTTGTGATGTCTATGCATGTGTGTGTCCCAATATTTGGAATAAGGTGTATGCAGGTATCTCAGTGTTGTGATGTAGGTTTTTGTATGCGTTGCCGTGTAGTGTAAGGGTATCAATTGCAGTTTTAGGTGTATGTGTGTGACTATGTGTAGTTATGTAGGTGTCTGTATGTGAGCAGCGTTTTGATGTAGGTGTATGTATATGTCTCAATGTAGTGATGTAATAGTTTGCATGTGTCTCAGTGTATCGATGTAAATGGATTCAGGTGTCTCAGTGTTAGAAGTAGATGTACGTGTTCGCCTTAGTGTAGTTCAGTAGGTGTATGTATATGTCTCAGTGTAGTGATATAATATTTTGCTTGTGTCTCAGTGTATCAATGTAAATGTATATATGCGTCTCAGTGTTATATGTAGGTGTAAGTGTTCGCCTTAGTGTAGTGCTGTAGGTGTATGTATCTGTCACAGTGTTGTTATTTAGGTGTATGTAAGTGTCCCAACGCAGTTCTCTATGTGTATATATGTGTCTCAGTGTAGTCATGTAGGTGTATGAAGTGTCTCAGAGCAGTGATCCCCCTAGGGGCCTACTACAATAGGTACGGGTTTGGCGCACCCGGGGCTTCCTGAGCCACTCACCGCCCTATCATCTCCATTGCCAAAAACTGTAGCAGGGTTTGTGTTTATGTAGGTGTGTGTGAGTGTAAATGTGTGAATACGCAATTGTCACTTTGTAAGCGTGTGTACCTGCCTCATCTTCCTCTTGTGGCATTATTCCTAATCCGTCGTTGTTTTGACGCTGGTGTGTGTGTGTGTCTCGGCTAATGTGATGTAGATGAATGTAGGTGTCTCATTCTTGTGATGTATTTCTCTCAGTGCTGTAACGTAGATGTATGTGTGTGTCCCAGTTTAGTGATATAGGTGTATAAATTTGTCGCTGAAGTGTTGTGAAAGTATATGTATGTATTTAAGTGCGGTGATGAAGGTATTCGTATGTGTCTGGGTTTAGTAAAGTAGGAAAATGTGTGAGTCTCAGTGCAGTGATGTAAGAGTTTATGTGCGTTCAGTTTTAATGCAGTTGTATGTATGCGTCTCATTGTAGTGATGCATTTGTATGTGTGTCTCAGGGTAGTGATGTAGATATATGTATGTCACTCAGCTTAGTGATGTAAGTGTTAATATACATCTCAGAATAATGATGTAGGTGAGTGTATGGCTCTCAGTGTTGTTATACAGGTGTATATCTTTATCTCAGAACAGTTATACATGTAGATATGTGCCTCATTGCAGTCATGAGGGTTTACGTAGGTGAGTCGTGCAATGATAAAGGCGTATATTTCTTTCTCATAGCTGTGATGTAGGTGTATGTATCTTTCCTAGTACATTATAGTGAGCGTAAGTATCTGTCTCAGTGCAGTGCAGTATGCCAGTGTAAGTATATGCCTTAATTCAGTGATGTAAGTGTATGTGTAAGCCTCAGTGTAGAGATGTAGTTGTATGTATTTGTCTAGGTGGTGGGATGTAGGAATATATTTTACCCTAATTGCAGTGATGTGGGGGTATTTATTTCTCTCAGTGCAGAGCTGAAAGTGTATGTATTTGATTCACAGTAATCTTGCAGCGGTACGAATGTGTATAGGTAGAGTGATGTAGGTGTATCTACGGTGTAAGTGTTTTGATGGAGGTGACCATAATGGTTGTAGTGAGTAGGTGTGTGTCAATGTCTCAGTGTTGTGATGTCTATGCATGTGTGTGTCCAAATATATGGAATATGGTGCATGCAGGTATCTCAGTGTTGTGATGTAGGTTTTTGTATGCGTTGCCGTGTAGTGTAAGGGTATCAATTGCAGTTGTAGGTGTATGTGTGTGACTAAGTGTAGTTATGTAGGTGTCTGTATGTGAGCAGCGTTTTGATGTAGGAGTATGTATATGTCTCAGTGTAGTGATGTAATAGTTTGCATGTGTCTCAGTGTATCGATGTAAATGGATTCAGGTGTCTCAGTGTAAGATGCAGGTGTACGTGTTCGCCTTAGTGTAGTTCTGTAAGTGTATGAATATGTCTCAGTGTAGTGATGTAATATTTTGCATGTGTCTCAGTGTATCAATGAAAATGTATTTAAGTGTCTCAGTATTATATTTAGGTGTAAGTGTTCACCTTAGTGTAGTGCTGTAGGTGTATGTATCTGTCAGTGTTGTTATATAGGTGTATATGTTTATCTCATTATAGTTATACATGTAGATATGTGCCTCAATTCAGTCATGAGGGTTTATGTAGGTGACTCGTGCAATGATGTAGGCGTATATATGTTTCTCAGAGCTGTGATGTAGGTGTATGCATCGTTCCTAGTACAGTATAGTGAGCGTAAATATCTCTCTCAGACAGTGCAGTATGCCAGTGTAAGTATATGCCTTAATTCAGTGATGTAAGCGTATGTGTAAGCCTCAGAGTAGAGATGCAGTTGTATTTGTCTAGGTGGTAGGATGTAGGAATATATTTTACCCTAATTGCAGTGATGTAGGGTATTTATTTCTCTCAGTGCCGAGCTGAAAGTGTATGTATTTGATTCACAGTAATCATGCAGCAGTATGAATGTGTATAAGTAGAGAGTTGTAGGTGTATCTACGGTGTAAGTGTTTTGATGGAGGTGACCATAATGGTTGTAGTGAGTAGGAGTGTGTCTATGTCTCAGTGTTGTGATGTCTATGCATGTGTGTGTCCCAATATTTGGAATAAGGTGTATGAAGGTATCTCAGTGTTGTGATGTAGGTATTTGTATGCGTTGCCGTGTAGTGTTAGGGTTTCAATTGTAGTTGTAGGTGTATGTGGGTCACTAAGTGTAGTTAAGTAGGGGTCTGTATTTGAGCAGCGTTTTGATGTAGGAGTAATGTATATGTCTCAATGTAGTGATGTAATAGTTTGCATGTGTCTCAGTGTATCGATGCAAATGTATTCAGGTGTCTCAGTGTTAGAAGTAAATGTACGTGTTCGCCTTAGTGTAGTTCTGTAGGTGTATGTATATGTCTCAGTGTAGTGATGTAATATTTTGCATGTGTCTCAGTGTATCAATGTAAATGTATTTAAGTGCCTCAGTGTTATATGTAGGTGTAAGTGTCGCCTTAGGGTTGTGCTGTAGGTGTATGTATCTGTCACAGTGTTGTTATGTAGGTGTATGTAGGTGTCCCAACGCAGTACTCTATGTGTATATATGTGTCTCAGTGTAGTCATGTAGGTGTATGACGTGTCTCAGAGCAGTGATCCCCCCAGGGGCCTACTACAATAGGTACGGGTTTGGCGCACCCGGGGGTTCCTGAGCCACTCACAGCCCTATCATCCCCATTGCCAAAAACTGTAGCAGGTTTTGTGTTTAGGTAGGTGTGTGTGAGTGTAAATGTGTGAATACGCAATTGTCACTTTGTAAGCGTGTGTACCTGCCTCTTCTTCCTCTTGTGGCATTATTCCTAATCCGTCGTTGTTTTGACGATGGTGTATGTGTGTGTCTCGGCTAATGTGATGTAGATGAATGTAGGTGTCTCATTCTTGTGATGTATTTCTCTCAGTGCTGTAACGTAGATGTATGTGTGTGTCCCAGTTTAGTGATATAGGTGTATAAATTTGTCGCAGAAGTGTTGTGAAAGTATATGTATGTATCTAAGTGCGGTGATGAAGGTATTCCTATGATTCTGGGTTTAGTAATGTAGGAAAAAGTATGTGTCTCAGTGCAGTAATGTAAGAGTTTATGTGCGTTCAGTGTTAATGCAGTTGTATGTATGCGTCTCATTGTAGTGATGCGTTTGTATGTGTGTCTCAGGGTAGTGATGTAGGTATATGTATGTCACTCAGCTTAGTGATGTAGGTGTTAATATATATCTCAGAATAGTGATGTAGGTGAGTGTATGGCTCTCAGTGTTGTTATATAGGTGTATATGTTTATCTCAGTATTGTTATACATGTAGATATGCACCTCATTGCAGTCATGAGGGTTTATGTAGGTGACTCGTGCAATAATGTAGGCGTATATATGCTTCTCAGAGCTGTGATGTAGGTGTATGTATCTTTTCTAGTACAGTATAGTGAGCGTAAGCATCTGTCTCAGACAGTGCAGTATGCCAGTGTAAGTATATGCCTTAATTCAGTGATGTAAGTGTGTGTGTAAGCCTCAGAGTAGAGATGTAGTTGTATTTGTCTAGGTGGTGGAATGTAGGAATATATTTTACCCTAATTGCAGTGATGTAGGGTATTTATTTCTCTCAGTGCAGAGCTGAAAGTGTATGTATTTGATTCACAGTAATCATGCAGCAGTACGAATGTGTATAAGTAGATGATGTAGGTGTATCTACGGTTTAAGTGTTTTGATGGAGGTGACCATAATGGTTGTAGTGAGTAGGTGTGTGTCTATGTCTCAGTGTTGTGATGTCTATGCATGTGTGTGTCCCAATATTTGGAATAAGGTGTATGCAGGTATCTCAGTGTTGTGATGTAGGTTTTTGTATGCGTTGCCGTGTAGTGTAAGGGTATCAATTGTAGTTGTAGGTGTATGTGTGTGACTAAGTGTAGTTAAGTAGGGGTCTGCATGTCAGTAGCGTTTTGATGTAGGAGTATGTATATGTCACAATGTAGTGATGTAATAGTTTGCATGTGTCTCAGTGTATCGATGCAAATGTATTCAGGTGTCTCCGTGTTAGAAGTAGATGTACGTGTTCGCCTTAGTGTAGTTCTGTAGGTGTATGTATATGTCTCAAAGTAGTGATGAAATATTTTGCATGTGTCTCGGTGTATCAATGTAAATGTATTTAAGTGTCTCAGTGTTATCTGTAGGTGTAAGTGTTCGCCTTAGTGTAGTGCTGTAGTTGTATGTATCTGTCAGTGTTGTTATGTAGGTGTATGTAAGTGTCACAGCGCAGTACTCTATGTGTATATATATATATGTCTCAGTGTAGTCATGTAGGTGTATGAAGTGTCTCAGAGCAGTGATCCCCCCAGGGGCCTACTACAATAGGTACGGGTTTGGCGCACCCGGGGGTTCCTGAGCCACTCACCGCCCTATCATCCCCATTGCCAAAAACTGTAGCAGGGTTTGTGTTTAGGTAGGTGTGTGTGAGTGTAAATGTGTGAATACGCAATTGTCACTTTGTAAGCGTGTGTACCTGCCTCATCTCCCTCTTCTGGCATTATTCCTAATGCGTCGTTGTTTTGACGATGGTGATGGAAGTGTATGTGTAAGCCTCAGGGTAGAGATGTAGTTGTATTTGTCTAGGTGGTGGGATGTAGGAATATATTTTACCCTAATTGCAGTGATGTAGGGTATTTATTTCTCTCAGTGCAGAACTGAAAGTGTATGTATTTGATTCACAGTAATACTGCTGCAGTACGAATGTGTATAGGTGTGGTGATGTAGGTGTATTTACGGTGTAAGTGTTTTCATGGATGTCACCATAATGGTTGTAGTGAGTAGGTGTGTGTCTATGTCTCAGTGTTGTGATGTCTATGCATGTGTGTGTCCCAATATTTGGAATAAGGTGTATGCAGGTATCTCAGTGTTGTGATGTAGGTTTTTGTATGCGTTGCCGTGTAGTATAAGGGTATCAATTGCAGTTGTAGGTGTATGTGTGTGACTAAGTGTAGTTATGTAGGTGTCTGTATGTGAGCAGCGTTTTGATGTAGGAGTATGTATATGTCTCAGTGTAGTGATGTAATAGTTGCATGTGTTTCAGTGTATCAATGTAAATGTATTCAGGTGTCTCAGTGTTAGATGTAGGTGTACGTGTTCGCCTTAGTGTAGTTCTGTAGGTGTATGTATATGTCTCAAGGTAGTGATGTAATATTTTGCATGTGTCTCAGTGTATCAATGTAAATTTATTTAAGTGTCTCAGTGTTATATGTAGGAGTAAGTGTCGCCTTAGTGTTGTGCTGTAGGTGTATGTATCTGTCACAGTGTT
This sequence comes from Hymenopus coronatus, assembly GCA_030762935.1. Classification (NCBI taxonomy): domain Eukaryota; kingdom Metazoa; phylum Arthropoda; class Insecta; order Mantodea; family Hymenopodidae; genus Hymenopus; species Hymenopus coronatus. The sequence continues at coordinate 177,143,927 of CM060882.1, forward strand.
GTTATGTAGGTGTATGTAAGTGTCCCAGCGCAGTACTCTATGTGTATATATGTGTCTCAGTGTAGTCATGTAGGTGTATGAAGTATCTCAGAGCAGTGATCCCCCCAGGGGCCTACTACAATAGGTACGGGTTTGGCGCACCCGGGGGTTCCTGAGCCACTCACCGCCCTATCATCCCCATTGCCAAAAACTGTAGCAGGGTTTGTGTTTAGGTAGGTGTGTGTGAGTGTAAATGTGTGAATACGCAATTGTCACTTTGTAAGCGTGTGTACCTGCCTCATCTTCCTCTTGTGGCATTATTCCTAATCCGACGTTGTTTTGACGATGGTGTATGTGTGTGTCTCGGCTAATGTGATGTAGATAAATGTAGGTGTCTCATTCTTGTGATGTATTTCTCTCAGTGCTGTAACGTAGATGTATGTGTGTGTCCCAGTTTAGTGATATAGGTGTATAAATTTGTCGCAGAAGTGTTGTGAAAGTATATGTATGTATCTAAGTGCGGTGATAAAGGTATTCGTATGTGTCTGGGTTTAGTAAAGTAGGAAAAAGTATGAGTCTCAGTGCAGTGATGTAAGAGTATATGTGCGTTCAGTGTTAATGCAGTTGTATGTATGCGTGTTATTGTAGTGATGCATGTGTATGTGTGTCTCAGGGTAGTGATGTAGATATATGTATGTCACTCAGCTTAGTGATGTAGGTGTTAATATACATCTCAGATTAGTGATGTAGGTGAGTGTATGGCTCTCAGTGTTGTTATATAGGTGTATATGTTTATCTCAGTATAGTTATACATGTAGATATGTGCCTCATTGCAGTCATGAGGGTTTACGTAGGTGACTCGTGCAATGATGTAGGCGTATATATGTTTCTCACAGCTGTGATGTAGGTGTATGTATCTTTCCTAGTACAGTATAGTGAGCGTAAATATCTGTCTCAGACAGTGCAGTATGCCAGTGTAAGTATATGCCTTAATTCAGTGATGTAAGCGTATGTGTAAGACTTAGAGTAGAGATGTAGTTGTATTTGTCTAGGTGGTAGGATGTAGGAATATATTTTATCCTAATTGCTGTGATGTAGGGTATTCATTTCTCTCAGTGCAGAGCTGAAAGCGTATGTATTTGATTCACAGTAATCATGCAGCAGTACGAATGTGTATAAGTAGAGTGATGTAGGTGTATCTACGGTGTAAGTGTTTTGATGGAGGTAACCATAATGGTTGTAGTGAGTAGGTGTGTGTCTATGTCGCAGTGTTGTGATGTCTATGCAGGTGTGTGTCCCAATATTTGGAATAAGGTGTATGCAGGTATCTCAGTGTTGTGATGTAGGTTTTTGTATGGGTAGCCGTGTAGTGTAAGGGTATCAATTGTAGTTGTAGGTGTATGTGTGTGACTAAGTGTAGTTAAGTAGGGGTCTGTATGTGAGCAGCGTTTTGATGTAGGAGTATGTATATGTCTCAATGTAGTGAAATAATAGTTTACATGTGTCTTAGTGTATCGATGCAAATGTATTCAGGTGTCTCAGTGTTAGAAGTAGATGTACGTGTTCGCCTTATTGTAGTTCTGTAGGTGTATGTATATGTCTCAGTGTAGTGATGTAATATTTTGCATGTGTCTCAGTGTATCAATGTAAATGTATTTAAGAGTCTCAGTGTTATATGTAGGAGTAAGTGTCGCCTTAGTGTTGTGCTGTAGGTGTATGTATCTGTAACAGTGTTGTTATGTAGGTGTATGTAAGTGTCCCAGCGCAGTACTCTATGTGTATATATGTGTCTCAGTGTAATCATGTAGGTGTATGAAGTGTCTCAGAGCAGTGATCCCCCCAGGGGCCTACTACAATAGGTACGGGTTTGGCGCACCCGGGGGTTCCTGAGCCACTCACCGCCCTATCATCCCCATTGCCAAAAACTGTAGCAGGGTTTGTGTTTAGGTAGGTGTGTGTGAGTGTAAATGTGTGAATACGCAATTGTCACTTTGTAAGCGTGTGAACCTGCCTCATCTTCCTCTTTTGGCATTATTCCTATTCCGTCGTTGTTTTGACGATGGTGATGTAAGTGTATATGTAAGCCTCATAGTAGAGATGTAGTTGTATTTGTCTAGGTGGTGGGATGCAGGAATATATTTTACCGTAATTGAAGTGATGTAGGGTATTTATTTCTCTCAGTGCAGAGCTGAAAGTGTATGTATTTGATTCACAGTAATCTTGCAGCGGTACGAATGTGTATAGGTAGAGTGATGTAGGTGTATATCTACGGTGTAAGTGTTGTGATGGAGATGACCATAATGGTTGTAGTGAGTCGGTGTGTGTCTATGTCTCAGTGTTGTGATGTCTATGCATGTGTGTGTCCAAATATTTGGAATAAGGTGTATGCAGGTATCTCAGTTTTGTGATGTAGATTTTTGTATGCGTTGCCGTGAAGTGTAAGGGTATCAATTGCAGTTGTAGGTGTATGTGTGTGATTAAGTGTAGTTATGTAGGTGTCTGTATGTGAGCAGCGTTTTGATGTAGGAGTATGTATATGTCTCAGTGTAGCATTGTAATAGTTTGCATGTGTCTCAGTGTATCGATGCAAATGTAGTCAGGTGTCTCCGTGTTAGAAGTAGATGTACGTGTTCGCCTTAGGGTAGTTCTGTAGGTGTATGTATATTTCTCAGTGTAGTGATGTAATATTTTGCAAGTGTCTCAGTGTATCAATGTAAATGTATTTAAGTGTCTCAGGGTTATATGTAGGAGTAAGTGTCGCCTTAGTGTTGTGCTGTAGGTGTATGTATCTGTCACAGTGTTGTTATGTAGGTGTATGTAAGTGTCCCAGCGCAGTACTCTATGTGTATATATGTGTCTCAGTGTAGTCATGTAGGTGTATGAAGTGTCTCAGAGCAGTGATCCCCCCAGGGGCCTACTACAATAGGTACGGGTTTGGCGCACCCGGGGGTTCCTGAGCCACTCACCGCCCTATCATCCCCATTGCCAAAAACTGTAGCAGGGTTTGTGTTTAGGTAGGTGTGTGTGAGTGTAAATGTGTGAATACGCAATTGTCACTTTGTAAGCGTGTGTACCTGCCTCATCTTGCTCTTGTGACATTATTCTTAATCCGTCGTTGTTTTGACGATGCTGATGTAAGTGTATATGTGAGCCTCAGAGTAGAGATGTAGTTGTATTTGTCTAGGTGGTGGGATGTAGGAATATATTTTACCCTAATTGCAGTGATGTAGGGTATTTATTTCTCTCAGTGGGGAGCTGAAAGTGTATGTATTTGATTCACAGTAATCATGCAGCAGTACGAATGTGTATAAGTAGAGTGATGTAGGTGTATCTACGGTGTAAGTGTTTTGATGGAGGTGACCATAATGGTTGTAGTGAGTAGGTGTGTGTCTATGTCTCAGTGTTGTGATGTCTATGCATGTGTGTGTCCCAATATTTGGAATAAGGTGTATGCAGGTATCTCAGTGTTGTGATGTAGGTTTTTGTATGCGTTGCCGTGTAGTGTAAGGGTATCAATTGTAGTTGTAGGTGTAGGTGTGTGACTAAGTGTAGTTAAGTAGCGGTCTGCATGTCAGTAGCGTTTTGATGTAGGAGTATGTATATGTCACAATGTAGTGATGTAATAGTTGGCATGTGTCTCAGTGTATCGATGCAAATGTATTCAGGTGTCTCCGTGTTAGAAGTAGATGTACGTGTTCGCCTTAGTGTAGTTCTGTAGGTGTATGTATATGTCTCAAAGTAGTGATGTAATATTTTGCATGTGTCTCGGTGTATCAATGTAAATGTATTTAAGTGTCTCAGTGTTATCTGTAGGTGTAAGTGTTCGCCTTAGTGTAGTGCTGTAGGTGTATGTATCTGTCAGTGTTGTTATGTAGGTGTATGTAAGTGTCACAGCGCAGTACTCTATGTGTATATATATGTCTCAGTGTAGTCATGTAGGTGTATGAAGTGTCTCAGAGCAGTGATCCCCCCAGGGGCCCACTACAATAGGTACGGGTTTGGCGCACCCGGGGGTTCCTGAGCCACTCACCGCCCTATCATCCCCATTGCCAATAACTGTAGCAGGGTTTGTGTTTAGGTAGGTGTGTGTGAGTGTAAATGTGTGAATACGCAATTGTCACTTTGTAAGCGTGTGTACCTGCCTCATCTCCCTCTTCTGGCATTATTCCTAATGCGTCGTTGTTTTGACGATGGTGATGGAAGTGTACATGTAAGCCTCAGGGTAGAGATGTAGTTGTATTTGTCTAGGTGGTGGGATGTAGGAATATATTTTACCCTAATTGCAGTGATGTAGGGTATTTATTTCTCTCAGTGCAGAACTGAAAGTGTATGTATTTGATTCACAGTAATCATGCTGCAGTACGAATGTGTATAGGTGTGGTGATGTAGGTGTATTTACGGTGTAAGTGTTTTCATGGATGTCACCATAATGGTTGTAGTGAGTAGGTGTGTGTCTATGTCTCAGTGTTGTGATGTCTATGCATGTGTGTGTCCCAATATTTGGAATAAGGTGTATGCAGGTATCTCAGTGTTGTGATGTAGGTTTTTGTATGCGTTGCCGTGTAGTATAAGGGTATCAATTGCAGTTGGAGGTGTATGTGTGTGACTAAGTGTAGTTATGTAGGTGTCTGTATGTGAGCAGCGTTTTGATGTAGGAGTATGTATATGTCTCAGTGTAGTGATGTAATAGTTTCATGTGTCTCAGTGTATCAATGTAAATGTATTCAGGTGTCTCAGTGTTAGATGTAGGTGTACGTGTTCGCCTTAGTGTAGTTCTGTAGGTGTATGTATATGTCTCAAGGTAGTGATGTAATATTTTGCATGTGTCTCAGTGTATCAATGTAAATGTATTTAAGTGTCTCAGTGTTATATGTAGGAGTAAGTGTCGCCTTAGTGTTGTGCTGTAGGTGTATGTATCTGTCACAGTGTTGTTATGTAGGTGTATGTAAGTGTCCCAGCGCAGTACTCTATGTGTATATATGTGTCTCAGTGTAGTCATGTAGGTGTATGAAGTATCTCAGAGCAGTGATCCCCCCAGGGGACTACTACAATAGGTACGGGTTTGGCGCACCCGGGGGTTCCTGAGCCACTCACCGCCCTATCATCCCCATTGCCAAAAACTGTAGCAGGGTTTGTGTTTAGGTAGGTGTGTGTGAGTGTAAATGTGTGAATACGCAATTGTCACTTTGTAAGCGTGTGTACCTGCCTCATCTTCCTCTTGTGGCATTATTCCTAATCCGACGTTGTTTTGACGATGGTGTATGTGTGTGTCTCGGCTAATGTGATGTAGATGAATGTAGGTGTCTCATTCTTGTGATGTATTTCTCTCAGTGCTGTAACGTAGATGTATGTGTGTGTCCCAGTTTAGTGATATAGGTGTATAAATTTGTCGCAGAAGTGTTGTGAAAGTATATGTATGTATCTAAGTGCGGTGATAAAGGTATTCGTATGTGTCTGGGTTTAGTAAAGTAGGAAAAAGTATGAGTCTCAGTGCAGTGATGTAAGAGTATATGTGCGTTCAGTGTTAATGCAGTTGTATGTATGCGTGTTATTGTAGTGATGCATGTGTATGTGTGTCTCAGGTTAGTGATGTAGATATATGTATGTCACTCAGCTTAGTGATGTAGGTGTTAATATACATCTCAGATTAGTGATGTAGGTGAGTGTATGGCTCTCAGTGTTGTTATATAAGTGTATATGTTTATCTCAGTATAGTTATACATGTAGATATGTGCCTCATTGCAGTCATGAGGGTTTACGTAGGTGACTCGTGCAATGATGTAGGCGTATATATGTTTCTCACAGCTGTGATGTAGGTGTATGTATCTTTCCTAGTACAGTATAGTGAGCGTAAATATCTGTCTCAGACAGTGCAGTATGCCAGTGTAAGTATATGCCTTAATTCAGTGATGTAAGCGTATGTGTAAGCCTTAGAGTAGAGATGTAGCTGTATTTGTCTAGGTGGTAGGATGTAGGAATATATTTTATCCTAATTGCAGTGATGTAGGGTATTCATTTCTCTCAGTGCAGAGCTGAAAGCGTATGTATTTGATTCACAGTAATCATGCAGCAGTACGAATGTGTATAAGTAGAGTGATGTAGGTGTATCTACGGTGTAAGTGTTTTGATGGAGGTAACCATAATGGTTGTAGTGAGTAGGTGTGTGTCTATGTCTCAGTGTTGTGATGTCTATGCAGGTGTGTGTCCCAATATTTGGAATAAGGTGTATGCAGGTATCTCAGTGTTGTGATGTAGGTTTTTGTATGGGTAGCCGTGTAGTGTAAGGGTATCAATTGTAGTTGTAGGTGTATGTGTGTGACTAAGTGTAGTTAAGTAGGGGTCTGTATGTGAGCAGCGTTTGGATGTAGGAGTATGTATATGTCTCAATGTAGTGAAATAATAGTTTACATGTGTCTTAGTGTATCGATGCAAATGTATTCAGGTGTCTCAGTGTTAGAAGTAGATGTACGTGTTCGCCTTATTGTAGTTCTGTAGGTGTATGTATATGTCTCAGTGTAGTGATATAATATTTCGCATGTGTCTCAGTGTATCAATGTAAATGTATTTAAGTGTCTCAGTGTTATAAGTAGGAGTAAGTGTCGCCTTAGTGTTGTGCTGTAGGTGTATGTATCTGTCACAGTGTTGTTATGTAGGTGTATGTAAGTGTCCCAGCGCAGTACTCTATGTGTATATATGTGTCTCAGTGTAGTCATGTAGGTGTATGAAGTGTCTCAGATCAGTGATCCCCCCAGAGGCCTACTACAATAGGTACGGGTTTGGCGCACCCGGGGGTTCCTGAGCCACTCAACGGCCTATGATCCCCATTACCAATAACTGTAGCAGGGTTTGTGTTTAGGTAGGTGTGTGTGAGTGTAAATGTGTGAATACGCAATTGTCACTTTGTAAGCGTGTGTACCTGCCTCATCTTCCTCTTGTGGCATTATTTCTAATCCGGCGTTGTTTTGACGATGGTGATGTAAGTGTATGTGTAAGCCTCAGAGTAGTGATGTAGTTGTATTTGTCTAGGTGGTAGGATGTAGGAATATATTTTACCCTAATTGCAGTGATGTAGGGTATTTATTTCTCTCAGTGCAGAGCTGAAAGTGTATGTATTTGATTCACAGTAATCGTGCAGCAGTACGAATGTGTATAAGTAGAGTGATGTAGGTGTATCTACGGTGTAAGTGTTTTGATGGAGGTGACCATAATGGTTGTAGTCAGTAGGTGTGTGTCTATGTCTCAGTGTTGTGATGTCTATGCATGTGTGTGTCCCAATATTTGGAATAAGGTGTATGCAGGTATCTCAGTGTTGTGATGTAGGTTTTTGTATGCGTTGCCGTGTAGTATAAGGGTATCAATTGCAGTTGTAGGTGTATGTGTGTGAGTAAGTGTAGTTATTTATGTGAGCAGCGTTTTGATGTAGGAGTATGTATATATCTCAATGTAGTGATGTAAAAGTTTGCATGTGTCTCAGTGTATCGATGTAAATGTATTCAGGTGTCTCAGTGTTAGAAGTAGATGTACGTGTTCGCGTTAGTGTAGTTCTGTAGGTGTGTGTATATGTCTCAGTGTAGTGATGTAATGTTTTGCATGTGTCTCAGTGTATCAATGTAAATGTATTTAAGTGTCTCAGTGTTATATGTAGGTGTAAGTGTTCGCCTTAGTGTAGTGCTGTAGGTGTAGGTATCTGTCAGTGTTGTTATGTAGGTGTATGTAAGAGTCCCAGCGCAGTACTCTATGTGTATATATGTGTCTCAGTGTAGTCATGTAGGTGTATGAAGTGTCTCAGAGCAGTGATCCCCCCAGGGGCCTACTACAATAGGTACGGGTTTGGCGCACCCGGGGGTTCCTGAGCCACTCACCGCCCTATCATCCCCATTGCCAAAAACTGTTGCAGGGTTTGTGTTTAGGTAGATGTGTGTGAGTGTAAATGCGTGAACACGCAATTGTCACTTTGTAAGCGCGTGTACCTGCCTCATCTTCCTCTTGTGGCATTATTCCTAATCCGTCGTTGTTTTGACGATGGTGATGTAAGTGTATGTGTAAGCCTCAGAGTAGAGATGTAGTTGTATTTGTCTAGGTGGTGGGATGTAGGAATATATTTTACCCTAATTGCAGTGATGTAGAGGTATCTATTTCTCTCAGTGCAGAGCTGAAAGTGTATGTATTTGATTCACAGTAATCTTGCAGCAGTACGAATGTGTATAGGTAGAGTGATGTAGGTGTATCTACGGTGTAAGTGTTGTGATGGAGGTGACCATAATAGTTGTAGTGAGTAGGTGTGTGTCTATGTCTCAGTGTTGTGATGTCTATGCATGTGTGTGTCCAAATATTTGGAATAAGGTGTATTAAGGTGTCTCAGTGTTGTGATGTAGGTTTTTGTATGCGTTGCCGTGTAGTGTAAGGGTATCAATTGCAGTTGTAGGTGTATGTGTGTGATTAAGTGTTGTTATGTAGGTGTCTGTATGTGAGCAGCGTTTTGATGTAGGAGTATGTATATGTCTCAGTGTAGTATTGTAATAGGTTGCAGTTTCTCAGTGTATCGATGTAAATGTATTCAGATGTCTCAGTGTCAGATGTAGGTGTACGTGTTCGCCTTTGTGTAGTTCTGTAGGTGTATGTATATGTCTCAGTGTAGTGATGTAATATTTGCGTGTGTCTCAGTGTATCAATGTAAATGTAGTTAAGTGTCTCAGTGTTATATATAGGTGTAAGTGTTCGCCTTAGTGTAGTGCTGTAGGTGTATGTATCTGTCAGTGTTGTTATGTAGATGTATGTAAGTGACCCACCGCAGTACTCTATGTGTATATATGTATCTCAGTGCAGTCATGAAGGTGTATGAAGTGTCTCAGAGCAGTGATCCCCCCAGGGGCCTACTACAATAGGTACGGGTTTGGCGCACCCGGGGGTTCCTGAGACACTCACCGCCCTATCATCCCCACTGCAAAAATCTGTAGCAGGGTTTGTGTTTAGGTAGGTGTGTGTGAGTGTAAATGTGTGAATACGCAATTCTCACTTTGTAAGCCTGTGAACCTGCCTCATCTTCCTCTTGTGGCATTATTCCTAATCCGTCGTTGTTTTGACGATGGTAATGTAGGTGTATATGTAAGCCTCAGAGTAGAGATGTAGTTGTATTTGTCTAGGTGTTGGGATGTAGGAATATATTTTACCCTAATTGCAGTGATGTAGGGTATTTATTTCGCTCAGTGCAGAGCTGAAAGTGTATGTATTTGATTCACAGTAATCATGCAGCTGTACGAATGTGTATATGTAGAGTGATGTAGGTGTATCTACGGTGTAAGTTTTTTGATGGAGGTGACCATAATGGTTGTAGTGAGTAGGTGTGTGTCTATGTCTCAGTGTTGTGATGTCTATTCATGTGTGTGTCCCATATTTGGAATAAGGTGTATGCAGGTATCTCAGTGTTGTGATGAAGGTTTTTGTATGCGTTGCCGTGTAGTGTAAGGGTATCAATTGTAGTTGTAGGTGTATGTGTGTGACTAAGTGTAGTTAAGTAGGGGTCTGTATGTGAGCAGCGTTTTGATGTAGGAGTATGTATATGTCACAATGTAGTGATGTAATAGTTTGCATGTGTCTCAGTGTATCGATGCAAATGTATTCAGGTGTCTCCGTGTTAGAAGTAGATGTACGTGATCGCCTTAGTGTAGTTCTGTAGGTGTATGTATATGTCTCAGTGTAGTGATGTAATATTTTGCATATGTCTCAGTGTATCATTGTAAATGTATTTAAGTGTCTCAGTGTTATATGTGGGTGTAAGTGTTCGCCTTAGTGTAGTGCTGTAGGTGCATGTATCTGTCAGTGTTGTTATGTAGGTGTATGTAAGTGTCCCAGCACAGTACTCTATGTGTGTATATGTGTCTCAGTGTAGTCATGTAGGTGTATGAAGTGTCTCAGAGCTGTGATCCCCCCAGGGGCGTACTACAATAGGTACGGGTTTGGCGCACCCGGGGGTTCCTGAGCCACTCACCGCCCTATCATCCCCATTGCCAAAAACTGTAGCAGGGTTTGTGTTTAGGTAGGTGTGTGTAAGTGTAAATGTGTGAATACGCAATTGTCATTTTGTAAGATTCTGTACCTGCCTCATCTTCCTCTTGTGGCATTATTCCTAATCCGTCGTTGTTTTGACGATGGTGTATGTGTGTGTCTCGGCTAATGTGATGTAGATGAATGTAGGTGTCTCATTCTTGTGATGTATTTCTCTCCCTTGCTGTAACGTAGATGTAAGTATGTGTCCCAGTTTAGTGATATAGGTGTATAAATTTGTCGCAGCAGTGTTGTGAAAGTATATGTATCTAAGTGCGGTGATGAAGGTATTCCTATGTGTCTGGATTTAGTAATGTAGGAAAAAGCATGTGTCTCAGTGAAGCGATGTAAGAGTTTATGTGCGTTCAGTGTCAATGCAGTTGTATGTATGCGTCCCATTGTAGTGATGCGTTTGTATGTGTGTCTCAGGGTAGTGATGTAGATATATGTATGCCATTCAGCTTAGTGATGTAGGTGTTAATATACATGTCAGAATAGTGATGTAGGTGAGTGTATGGCTCTCAGTGTTGTTATATAGGTGTATATGTTTATCTCAGTATAGTTATACATGTAGATATGTGCCTCATTGCAGTCATGAGGGTTTATGTAGGTGACTCGTGCAATGTTGTAGGCGTATATATGTTTCTCAGAGCTGTGATGTAGGTGTATGTATCTTTCCTAGTACAGTATAGTGAGCGTAAGTATCTGTCTCAGACAGTGCAGTATGCCAATGTAAGTATATGTCTTAATTCAGGGATGTAAGTGTATGTGTAAGCCTCAGAGTAGAGATGTAGTTGTATTTGTCTAGGTGGTAGGATTTAGGAATATATTTTACCCTAATTGCATTGATGTATGGTATTTATTTCTCTCAGTGCAGAGCTGAAAGCGTATGTATTTGATTCACAGTAATCATGCAGCAGTACGAATGTGTATAAGTGGAGTGATGTAGGTGTATCTACGGTGTGAGTGTTTTGATGGAGGTGACCATAATGGTTGTAGTGAGTAGGTGTGTGTCTATGTCTCAGTGTTGTGATGTCTATGCATGTGTGTGTCACAATATTTGGAATAAGGTGTATGCAGGTATCTCAGTGTTGTGGTGTAGGTTTTAGTATGCGTTGCCGTGTAGTGTAAGATTATCATTTTTAGTTGTAGGTGTATGTGTGTGACTAAGTGTAGTTAAGTAGGGGTCTGTATGTGAGCAGCGTTTTGATGTAGGAGTATGTATATGTCTCAATGTAGTGATGTAATAGTTTGCATGTGTCTCAGTGTATCGATGCAAATGTATTCAGGTGTCTCAGTGTTAGAAGTAGATGTACGTGTTCGCCTTATTGTAGTTCTGTAGGTGTATGTATATGTCTCAGTGTAGTGATGTAATATTTTGCATGTGTCTCAGTGTATCAATGTAAATGTATTTAAGTGTCTCAGTGTTATATGTAGGAGTAAGTGTCGCCTTAGTGTTGTGCTGTAAGTGTATGTATCTGTCACAGTGTTGTTATGTAGGTGTATGTAAGTGTCCCAGCGCAGTACTCTATGTGTATATATGTGTCTCAGTCTAAACATGTAGGTGTATGAAGTGTCCCAGAGCAGTGATCCCCCCAGGGGCCTACTACAATAGGTACGGGTTTGGCGCACCCGGGGGTTCCTGAGCCACTCACCGCCCTATCATCCCCATTGCCAAAAACTGTAGCAGGGTTTGTGTTTAGGTAGGTGTGTGTGAGTGTAAATGTGTGAAAAGGCAATTGTCACTTTGTAAGCGTGTGTACCTGCCTCATCTTCCTCTTGTGGCATTATTCCTAAGCCGTCGTTGTTTTGACGATGTTGATGTAAGTGTATCTGTAAGCCTCAGAGTAGAGATGTAGTTATATTTGTCTAGGTGGTGGGATGTAGGAATATATTTTACCCTAATTGCAGTGTTGTAGAGTATTTATTGCTCTCAGTGCAGAGCTGAAAGTGTATGTGTTTGATTCACAGTAATCATGCAGCAGTACGAATGTGTATAAGTAGAGTGATGTAGGTGAATCTACGGTGTAAGTGTTTTAATAGAGGTGACCATAATGGTTGTAGTGAGTAGGTGTGTGTATATGTCTCAGTGTTGTGATGACTATGCATGTGTGTGTCCCAATATTTGGAATAAGGTGTATGCAGGTATATCAGTGTTGTGATGTAGGTTTTTGTATGCGTTGCCGTGTAGTGTAAGGGTATCAATTGTAGTTGTAGGTGTATGTGTGTGACTAAGTGTAGTTAAGTAGGGGTCTGTATGTGAGCAGCGTTTTGATGTAGGTGTATGTATATGTCTCAATGTAGTGATGTAATAGTTTGCATGTGTCTCGGTGCATCGATGCAAATGTATAGAGGTGTCTCAGTGTTAGAAGTAGATGTACGTGTTCCCCTTAGTGTAGTTCTGTAGGTGTATGTATATGTCTCAGTGTAGTGATGTAATATTTTGCATGTGTCTCAGTGTATCAATGTAAATGTATTTAAGTGTCTCAGTGTTATATGTAGGTGTAAGTGTCGCCTTAGTGTTGAGCTGTAGGTGTATGTATCTGTCACAGTGTTGTTATGTAGGTGTATGTAAGTGTCCCAGCGCAGTTCTCTATGTGTATATATGTCTCTCAGTGTAGTCATGTAGGTGTATGAAGTGTCTCAGAGCAGTGATCCCCCCAGGGGCCTACTACAATAGGTACGGGTTTGGCGCACCCGGGGGTTCCTGAGCCACTCACCGCCCTATCATCCCCATTGCCAAAAACTGTAGCAGGGTTTGTGTTTAGGTAGGTGTGTGTGAGTGTAAATGTGTGAATACGCAATTGTAACTTTGTAAGCGTGTGTACCTGCCTCATTTTCCTCTTGTGGCATTATTCCTAATCCGTCGTTGTTTTGACGACGGTGATGTAAGTGTATGTGTAAGCCTCAGAGTAGAGAGGTAATTGTATTTGTCTAGGTGGTGAGATGTAGGAATATATTTTACCATAATTGCAGTGTTGTAGGGTATTTAAATCTCTCAGTGCAGAGCTGAAAATGTATGTATTTGATTCACAGTAATCATGCAGCAGTACGAATGTGTATAAGTAGAGTGATGTAGGTGTATCTACGGTGTAAGTTTTTTGATGGAGGTGACCATAATGGTTGTAGTGAGTAGGTGTGTGTCTATGTCTCAGTGTTGTGATGTCTATGCATGTGTGTGTCCCAATATTTGGAATAAGGTGTATGCAGGTATCTCAGTGTTGTGATGTAGGTTTTTGTATGCGTTGCCTTGTAGTGTAAGGGTATCAATTGTAGTTGTAGGTGTATGTGTGTGACTAAGTGTAGTTAAGTAGGGGTCTGTATATGAGCAGCTTTCTGATGTAGGAGTATGTATATGTCACAATGTAGTGATGTAATAGTTTGCATGTGTCTCAGTGTATCGATGCAAATGTATTCAGGTGTCTCCGTGTTAGAAGTAGATGTACGTGTTCGCCTTAGTGTAGTTCTGTAGGTATATGTATATGTCTCAGTGTAGTGATGTAATATTTTGCATGTGTCTCAGTGTATCAATGTAAATGTATTTTTAAGTGTCTCAGTGTTATATGTAGGTGTAAGTGTTCGCCTTAGTGTATTGCTGTAGGTGTATGTATCTGTCAGTGTAGTCATGTAGGTGTATGAAGTGTCTCAGAGCAGTGATCCCCCCAGGAGCCTACTACAATAGGTGCGGGTTTGGCGCACCCGGGGGTTCCTGTGCCACTCATCGCCCTATCATCCCCATTGCCAATATCTGTAGCAGCGTTTGTGTTTAGGTAGGTGTGTGTGAGTGTAAATGTGTGAATACGCAATTGTCACATTGTAAGCGTGTGTACCTGCCTCATCATCCTCTTGTGGCCTTATTCCTAATCCGACGTTGTTTTGACGATGGTGTATGTGTGTGTCTCGGCTATTGTGATGTAGATGAATGTAGGTGTCTCATTCTTGTGATGTATTTGTCTCAGTGCTGTAACGTAGATGTATGTGTGTGTCCGAGTTTAGTGATATGTGTGTACGAATTTGTCGCAGAGGTGTTGTGAAAGTATATGTATGTATCTAAGTGCGGTGATGAAGGTATTCGTATGTGTTTGGGTTTAGTAATGTAGGAAAAAGTATGTGTCTCAGTGCAGTGATGTAAGGGTTTATGTGCGTCTAAGTGTTAATTAGTTGTATGTATGTGTCTCAGTGTAGTGATGCGGTTGTATGTGTGTCTCAGGGTGGTGATGTAGATATACGTATGTCTCTTAGTTTAGTGATGTAGGTGTAAGTTTATATCTCAGAGTAGTGATGTAGGTGCGTGTATGGCGCTCGGGGTTGTTACATAGCAGTATATGTTTGTCTCAGTATATTTATACATGTAGATGTGTGTGCCTCAGTGCTGTGATGAAGGTTTATGTATGTGACTCGTGCAATAATAAAGGTGTATGTATGTTTCTCAGAGCTGTGTATAGGGGCATGTATGTTTCCCAGTACAGTATAGTGAGTGTAAGTATCTGTCTCAGTGCAGTGCAGTTATTTTGGTGTAAGTATATGCCTTAATTCATTGATGTAAGTGTATGTAAAAGCCTCAGTGTAGAGAGGTAGATGTATGTGTTTGTATATGTGGTGAGATGTAGGAATATATTTTACCCTAATTGCAGTGATGTAGGGGTATATTTTTTCTCAGTGCATTGCTGTAGGTGTATATATTTGATTCACAGTATTCATGCAGCAGGACGAAAGAGCATAAGTAGAGTGATGTAGATGTATCTACGGTGTAAGTGTTGTGAGGGAGGTGACTATAATGGGCTAGTTCTAGTGAGCAGGTGTGTGTCTATGTCTCAGTTTTGTGATGTCTATGTATGTGTGTGTCTTAATGTTGGGACTTAGGTGCATGCAGGTTTCTCAGTGTTGTGATGTAAATTTCTGTATGCGTCGGCCTGTAGTGTAAGTGTATCAATTTTAGTTTCTGGTGTATGTGTGTGACTTAGTGTAGGATGTAGGTGTCTGTATGTGGGCAGAGTTTTGATGTAGGAGTATGTATATGGCTCTGTTTAGTGATGAAATAGTTTGCATGTGTCTCAGTGTATCGAAGTAAATGTATTTAAGTGTCTCAATGTTAGATATAGGTGTCTCAGGGTAACGATGTACGTGTTTTTATGTGTTATGTATGAATGTGTCACAGTGTAGATGTGTTTGCTTATGTATGTGTTACAAGAGTGGTGCTGTGGGGGTTTGTATGGGCCTCAGTCTTATGATGTAGCTGTATGCCTATGTCCCAGTTTTGTGATGCAGGTGTATGAAACGGTCTCAGTGTTTAGATGTAGTTGTATATATGTTTGTCAGTACTTTGATGTAAATGTATGTATGTATGTATGTATGTATGTATGTATGTATGTATGTATGTATGTATGTATGTATGTATGTATGTATGTATGTATGTATTTATGTGTCTCAATGTTATGATATAGGTGTATGTAGGTGTCTCGGTTCAGTGATGTAGGTAAACATGTGTACCAAAATGTTTTCATGTAAGTGTATGTATGTGTCTCAGTGTTGCGGGGTAGGTGTATATAAGTGTCTCATAATTGTCATAATAGGTGTATGTAGGTGAGTCAGTGCAGCGATATAGGTGTGTGTCTCATTGCTATGATGTAGGCGAATGTATGGGTCTCATTGCAATGATGCATTTGTATTTGTGTGTCTTCGTGTAGTGATGTAAATGTATGAATGTGTTCGGGTGTAGTGATGTACGTTTGTGTCTGTGACATAGTGTTATTGTGTACGTGTTTCTATTTGTCTCATTGCAGTGATGTAGGTGTATGTATGTGTCTTATTGCAGTGATGTAGGTGTATTCGTGTGTCTTCGTGTAGTGATGTAGGTGTTTGTACATATCCCAATGAAATAATGTATGCGTTCGTCTGTGACTTAGTGTTGCTATGTATGTATAAGTAGGTGCCTCTGTGTTGTGAAGTAGATGTATGTGTGTGCCTCATGGTGGGATATAGGTGTTTGTATGTGTGTCAATGCAGTGAAGTAGAGGTATGCAGGTGTCTCAGTGTTGTGATGTAGTTGTATGTGTGTGTTTCAGAATTGTGATTAAGGTGTATGTAGGTGTCTAAGTGTAGTGATGTAAGTGTATTTGTGTCTCAGTGTATTAATGTAGGTGTCTTAGGTGTCTCAGTGTGGTGATTTTGGTGTTCTTTAGCCTCTCAATGTAGTGATGTAAGTGTATGTATGTTTACCAATGTAAGATGTAGTTGTATGTGTCTCTCATTGTAGTGATTCGCTTGTATATATGTGACTAGGTGTTGTGATTTAGATGTAAGTAGGTGTTTGATTTAGTGATGTAGGTGAATGGATTTGTGTTATTGTTGTTATGTAGCTTTCTCAGTGCAGTGATATGGGTTTATGTACGTGTCTTATATTTGCGATGTAGGTTTTGAAGGTTTCTATGTCTTATAATGGATGTGTATGTGTTTGTCTCAGTGTAGTCATGTAGGGTTATGTATGTGTCTCATTGGTGTGATTATATGTATGTAAGTGTCTCATTGAGGTATAGTAGGTGTTTATATTTTTGTCAATGTTGCGATGTTGGTGTATATAGGTTTCTCAGTTTTGGGAAGTAGGTGTATGTTTGTGTCTCAGTTATGTGATATAGATGTTTAAATGTGTCTCAGTGTAGTAATGTAACTGTTTTTATGTGGTACCGTGTAGTGATATAGCTGTATGTAAGTGTCCCAATGTTAAATTTAGGTATATATGTTTTATCTCAAATTAGTGATGAAGGTGTATGTATGTGTCTAAGTGTTGTGAGGTAGGTGTCGTTATGTGTCTCTTTGTAGCGATGTATGCCTTTACCCGTATCACAGAGTATCAAAGTAGGTGTTTTTACGTGTCGCAATGTTAGATGTAGGTTTATGCGTGTGTCTTAGTGTAATGATGTAGGTGTATGTATCTGTCCCAGTTTTGTGAGGTAAGTGTATGTTTGTGCCTCAATGCAGTGTTATAGGTGTATGTATGAGTCTCAGTGTGATCATGTATTTGTATGTGTATGTGAGTCTCTCAGAGCAGTGTTCCGCCCAGGGGCCTACTATTGTAGGTACGGGTTTAGCGCACCAGGGGGTCCCCGAGCCACTCACCGGTATATCATCCCCATGTCAACTAACTGTACCACGTTTGGTGATCGCGTTGGTATGTGTATGTAGGTAACGCAGAGGAGTGAGGTAGATGTATGTTTTTTCACAATGTTGCAAAGTATCCGAATGTAGGTGTCCCAGTATTGGGAAGTAGGTGCATTATGTGTGTGAGTGTATAGTGTATTATGGAGAAATATAAATATGTCACTGTGTAGTAATGTAGTTGTGGCTATGTTTCTCCGTTTAGTGATGTAGGTGTGGGTAAGTGTATCAATGTTAAATGTAGGTGTATGTGTGTGACTCAGTTTAGTGATGTAGGTGTATGTATGACTCTTAGTGTTTAGATGTAGGTGTATGTATGTGTCTCAGTGTAGAGGTTTTGTGTATTATTTGTCTCAGGATAGTGATGTTGTTGTAAGTATGAGTCTTATCGCTAGATATAGGTCGCAGTGTTGTGATGCAGATGTTAAGATGAAGGTGTATATATGTTTCTCAGTGCTTTGATATAAGTGTAAGTATTTTTTCAGTGTTGTGATATAGGTGTAATTAGGTGTCTAGGTGCAGTAATATAGGTGTATGGTTGTGTCTCAGTTTACTGATGTAGATGTATGAATGTGACTCAGTGCAATGATGTAGGTGTATATTTGTTTCTCAGATTTGTGATGTAGGTGTATGTATGTGTCCCTGTGCAATATAGTAGGTGTACGTATCTGTTTCAGTGCAGTGCAGTTCTGTAGGTGTATGTATATGTCTCAGTGCAGTTATATAAGTGTATGTATGTGCCTCAGTGTAGAGATGACGGTGCATGTGTTTGTCTCTGTGGTGAGATGTATTATTATATTTTTCCCTAATTGCAGTGATGTAGGTTTATTTATTTGTCTCAGTGCAGTGTTGTAGATGTATGTATTTGATTCAGGGTATTCATGTAGGAGTGCGTATGCGTATCAGTGGAGTGATGTAGGTGTATATACGGTGTCGTGTAGTGATGGAGGTGACTGACTATGTTTGTAGTTGTAGTGAAGTAGATGTGTGTGTTTGTCTCAGTGTTGTGATGCGTGTGTATGTGTGTCTCATGGTAGCAATGTAGGTGTCTCAGTGAGGTGATGTATGACTGCTTTTGCGTCTCAGCCTAGTGATGTAGGTGTATGTAGGTATCTCAATGGTGTGATGTGTGCGTATGTATGTGTATGAAATTTGCGATGTAGGTGTATATCGCTTATTCAGTTTTCTGATGGAGGTATATGTTTTGGTCTCAGTGTAGTGATGTAGGTGTATGTATGTGTCTCATTGGTGTGATTTAGGTGTATGTAGGTGTCTCAGTGCAGTATAGTAGGTGTATATATTTTTGTCAACGTTGCGATGTAGGCATATGTAGGATTCCCAGTTTATGAAAGTAGGTGTATGTATATGTCTCCTTTTGTGATGTAGGTGTATAAATCTTTCTCAGTGTAGTAATGTAGCTGTTTGTATGCGTCTCCGTGTATGATATAGGGGTATGTAAGTGTCTCAATGTTAGGTTTAGGTGTACATGTTTGTCTCAGTGTAGTGATGCAGGAGTATATATGTGTTTCAGGTTGTGATGTAGGCGCATGTATGTGCCTCAGTGTAGAGATGTAGGTGTTTGCATGAACCTCAGATTATCGATGTAGGTGTTTTTATGTGCCTCAATGTTAGATGTAGGTTTATGCATGTGTCTTAGTGTACTAATGTATGTATGTGTCCCAGTGTTGTGAGTTAAGTGTATGTTTGTGTCACAGTGCAGTGTTGTAGGTGTATTTATGAGTCTCAGTGTGATCATGTAGGTTTATGTAAGTGTCTCAGAGCAGCGATCCCCCCAGGTGCCTACTACGGTCGGTACGGGTTTGGTGCACCCAAGGGTTCCCCAGCCACTCGACGCCATATCATGCCCATCGCCATAACTGTACCACATTTTGTGTTCGGGTCGGTGTGTGTGGGTATGTGTGTGTGTGTGTGTGTGACAGAATGTAGGTATGCACAATTGTCATTGTGTGCACGCGTGTCATGTC
Organism: Hymenopus coronatus; assembly: GCA_030762935.1. Lineage (NCBI taxonomy): Eukaryota > Metazoa > Arthropoda > Insecta > Mantodea > Hymenopodidae > Hymenopus > Hymenopus coronatus. Next base: position 177,163,090 of record CM060882.1, read on the forward strand.
CCTCTTCCAGGATTATTCCTAATAAATTTAGTGTTTGGATATATGCCCTGATATGGTAACCAAGGCTGAAGGGTAGGATATTCAGATATTATTTATTGATTTATAAAGACACTCTAGCGGGTGTTGTGGTTCTAAGCATTTTTACGGTTGTATGTGCGTTTGTGTGTGTCCTGGCAATCTTGTGTGTGTATGTGTGAGTGTGTCTTGTCAGTCTGCAGGTGTCAGTGTATCCAGGCGCTCCTTGGGTGGGTGTTGTGAGTGTGTCCGGGCAGTGTTAAATGTATGTGTGAGTGTGTTCAGGCAGTCTTGCGGGTGTTTGAGAATGTGTCCAGGCATTCTTGCGGGTGTGTGTGTGTGTGTTTGTCCAGGCAGTCTTGCGAGTGTGTGTGTGTGTGTGTGTGTGAGGGTACAGTTTGTTTTCTGGGTGTGTGCGTGAGTGTTATTTTGTCCAAGCAGTCCTGCGGGTGTGTGTGTGTGTGTGTGTGTGTGTGTGAATGTGTCCGGGCAGTGTTGCAGACAGATGTTTAAGAGTGTGTGTAGGATATGATTTAATTAATAAACATTTCGTAGGGCAGTATAGTATAAAATGCTCCTTCATATAATAAGCTGTATTAGATTTGCTTATATTGTTTATTTCGAGGAACATGGAATGCGAGGCAATATTTTTATATCCTATCCACAAAATGTGACCGACATCTTCTAAATTTTGTTTCATTTTGCTTATTCTATGGTCAAATGTTTTTATCTTGTTGCATTTCAAAGTTGCAATCACCGGTGCAATATTAATTATTTCTTAACGTTTCCTTGTGTATAGGTGTTTTGATTTTCTCTCTTAGATTTTGTTTTTTATAAACAAGCAATTCGCATCCATTGAAGTTTTCCCGTGGAATCAGAAATATTTGCAGCGGGATGGCTGATTAACTTCCGTTCATTGTATTGGAGAGAACTAGAATGTTTTATTCCAAGACCTTAGAAGAACCAATAAATTTGTGAGTGATAGAATTTGAGTCCTCAAGAGGAAAAACACTGAATTGCACCAAGTGACCGCATGAACTGTAAAAGTTAAGTGAGAATAAAGGTAAATTTCTTACAGAGAATCAGCTTAATGGGGTATTTAAGAAATGTCAACTCATTTCAGTGGCCTGGATCTGAAGAGCTCAACAAGGCCTAAGATATTTCAAATTTGGCACCGAACCCATGGGGGCTTAGGGATATAAAAGAAGACAGTGCACCTCAAAAAGCAGGACGAGAAGCACCCAGTTTCAAGACCAGGAGTGCGGGTGTCGTAACAAGCTGGAGGACATGAGGGACGACCGGCTAGCAGTTGCAGAGGACGGAGTGAACCATCATCTTGTTCATTTTCATCACACCGTTGGTGAGTTCAACATGAATTTTTATTCTTGTTGTAGAAACATTGAGTTAGTAGATATATTTGATCATATTGCAAAGTGGCTAACATATAAAGCTTACTATGAGTGGAGCGGGGTGCGGTGAAAAAGAAAATAATGCAGTAACAGAAGGCAGTGAAACAGCTGGTTCCTACCAAACACTTTTGGAACTAATAAAATCTGATCTGTTACTCTCAGATGGCATTCTCTAGATGCTCTACAAACAAGTTTTTTTACAAAAGATGATTCTTGTTTCTACACAATGCTAAGCGGGATACACATTAGCAGAATGTTCTTATTACTTAGTTCGTTATAAGTAGAAGGGAACTATTATTGGTGAGAAATGTCCTTGTGATTGACACTTGTGGGGTGTGTCGTTTGCTAAAGTTGCAGACCAATCATAGTATAGGAATAAATAACCGCCAGACGTGATGTCATCGGCGTTGCAGTGGTACAGTGGAAATTTACGCGCGAGTTCTCATGCATGATGATCAATTGTTTGTAATCAGATTGTTTGAAAAGTTCGGTTGTGTTATACATAGTGATTGTAAGGATTTACATTTGCAATCGTTACTACACTTTTTATATCACGGACATTGCTCTTGTTCTCATCCTAGAACTATCACGAGTGACACTGTGATTTCAAAATGTCATGCAGCCGTGACATATGCGTTGAGGTTGTGTTAGCCGAAATGATAAAACTTTTCCGTTTGGTGAAATACAGGACCCAATGTTGAAAGTAATAGATGAGATAACAAGTGAGAAATGGGGAAAAATAGTTCATCATACGAGAGTTATGAATGGAGAGATGAAGCCATTGTAGAGGAAGCAGTGGAACGTTTGTCACTGCTGATGCCCAGGGAGTAAATATGCCAACAGCGCACTGAGGCGGCCACGTGTCAGCAGAATCCCAATCACAAGTTAATTTCTCACCGATAATAAAGGAATGTGCTATGCTAAAGTGGTAGTCAAATGTTTTAAGAGCTGTCGTTATGCAATTGTAATTGCAAATTGCTTAATTTCTTCGCCAGGAGTAGAACGAAAGAAAAACAGACACTTCCTTTCTTAGAAAAGTTTAAGTACTTTACAATTGAAACCAATAACAAGGAATATCTCGGAAACGGTTACCTCCACTACAAAAACGTAAGGAGCACATATTGTGTTTTTGACGAGATATACATTTTTGTTTAGAAAGGTTTTGTTTATCTCTAACGGTTTAACAGTTTAGCAAAATTCATACAGAATTAAGAGGTCTTCAGAGGCTATTCTCAGAAAATTTTAGACATACATTTTTTTGGGGGAGGATGTAAATATTTTTAATGTACCTGATTTTAATCAAAATCGTGACAGCCAATTTTTGAGGAAATCTAAATGTTCGAATCTTTTACCATGTAAAGGGTAGTTTGTGCTGCTAGGAATTTCTTAAAAATCTTCGTGTCGCCTCCTTGGAAAATACCAAACTTAAATACCACGCTTGGTATTTAAGGGTTTTTTCTGTTTTGAGCTGTGCTGCCCACAGACAGTCAGACAGACAGACAGACACTTACACACACATACACACACACACGTATAAACTTCGACACGCTCTCGGACAATTTTCTAAAATTATTTTTACTTTCTCTATACGAACTATGTACATAGTGTATAGAGAAGGTATTACATTATACCCAAAATTCGATACCGAAATTTCAGCGGAAATGTATGTTTTGAAACTCCCTGAATCCAATAAAAAGCATTTTAAGAAACATGTTCGTGTGTGTCTGTCTGTCCGTCTGTCTCACTGTGTATGTGTGTCTATGTCTGTGGGCAGCATAGCTCAAAAACGAGAAACCGTTTTAGGTTTGATATCTTCTAAAGATGCGATACAAAGATTTTCAAGAAAATCCCCCCTCCCCAAACTATCCTTTACATGGAAAAAAATTTGAAAATTTTGATTTTCTTAAAAATAGCAGCAACGATTTTGATTAAAATATCGTATATGAAAGCTATTTACCTGACATATAAAATGTATATCTTGAATTTTCTGGGAATAGCCCCTGAGAACTAATTTACTCTAGATGAATTTTACGGAATTGTGCATAACTGCTACATCGTAAGAGATGGGGAAAAACTAACTCCACAGAAAATGTAGCTCACGATAAAATACGCAATTTATGTCATATATATTTTTTTCGTGGATTTGATCATTTTTAAGATATTCCTAGTTTTACGTTTTAACTTTGAAAACCTAATACTTTTCTCATACAGGAATTTCCTAACTCCTGTCCATACAATCAAAGGAACTTCAGTTACATAGCCACCAACTTTTGGGTATCATTCTAACTTATGGATCTCCCTCATTTCGCTCCTACTTAACAAGGAAGCAAGTAATAAGAATATTTCTGCTAATAGGCATGAAGTAAATAGAAGCATAGGTTTTTAACTAAAATTTGTTGCAGAAATGTAAAGAAAATCATGTGAATGGAACACATCATTTTTTTATTCAGAGGATCCCAAAATAGGTATTTCCGGTGAAATCTCGGTATCAAATTTTTGGGTGTAATACAATACCTTCTCCATAGAAAGTGAAGAGAAAGTAAAAATATTCCCTCCTCTCCAAAACTATCGTTAGCATGCAAAACGAGTGTTAACATTTTTTTCTAAAAAAGTTGATCTAAACATTTTGGTTAAAATACGGTACATTAAATATACTTCTTGGGAATAAGATGTATCTATATCTTGATTTTCTTGGAAAAGCTGTTGAAGATCTCTTCTTACTTCATAACCTCTGCATAAAGTGTAAATAAAAAGTGATGGAGAGAGAGAGCGAGAGAGAGGGAGAGAGCGAGAGAGAGAGAGAGAGAGAAGAAACTGACTTCACAAAACTGTAGATCCCGTTAGTACATACAACATAAAGTGAAGTTAAAAATGTCCGAGATATTCGTTATTATTGGTTTCCATATTAAATATTAACCCTTTCTCACACAGGATTCCTTTTTCTACTCCGGGCCTTACAAAGAGAACCGAATTTAAGTCACAAAGCAGTAGCAACCACCTATATATTTTTGTATTACTTTATTTCCTTCTCTTCGGAACTAAGTCGAAAAATGTTCCTGCTAAAGTTCAGCATGAGATAGATAGAAAACTAATCTTTACTAAGAATAATTTGTTATTAAATAGTTACAGAAAGGGTACCTATCAGATTTTTACTTTCTCTGCACGTACTCTGTACATAGTGTATAGAGAAGGTATTGTATTACTCTAAAAATTGATACCGAGTATTCAACGGAAATACGTGATTAGACTCCCGGAATCCCCCCCCCCAAAAAAAGGGAAAATTTGTGTGTCTATGGGCAGCATAACTCTAAAATGACTACACTATATTTATACCAAACTTGGACTATCTTCCATGGACGCGACTCGAAGATTTTCATGAAAACCTCCCAAACTCCAATTACCCTTTACATAGACCATATTTCCAAAACTTGTATCTTCTCAAAAAATGTCTCGAAGGGTATTGATTAAAATACCGTATGTTCAAGATATTTTTATGACAAACAAAATGATTATATTGCATTTTCTGGGAATAGCTTCTGAAGACCTCTGCGTTCTGGATGATTTTCATATAACTGACAAACCGTAAAAGGTAGACTAAAACTTACTGCATAATAAAGTAGATCTCATTAAAACACACAATTTATGTCATACAAATTTTTTTTTAATTATGTTAGCCGTTTTCGAGATATCCCGGATTATTGGTTTCAATTTTAAGCCTCTTAAATTTTTCCTAAACGGGAAGACATATTTCCTTTCATTTGTTTACTCTTGACAAGGAAAGAGTTTGCAATTTCATTTGTTTCACAGAATGCTGTGTTTTAAAGGATGAGACTATTGCTTTAGCCTGTGCATTTTCTTATTTTCCATTAGTTACAAGGAAGCTAGAAATAAGGCTAATTCCGCTATGTTTATCTTGTTTAGTGTGATGTAGAGAAGAGATTTATATTTTTGTTAAAATTTTTGTTTACCGAACAGCTAAAGGACATCGTCTGAATGGAACACCTTATATTGTTCCCTTTTACTTACAAGGAACCAAGTAATAAGGACAATTTCTGCTAATGTTTAGCTCGATTATCATGAAGTAGTTAGAAGAATAAGCTTTTTAACAGTAATTTGTTACAGAGATGTAGAGAAAGTCATGTGAATGAGACAGAGTTTATTATCCCTTGAGAATACATGGAATGAAAGAACCTCTTCTATTTACAGTAAATTACACAGCAGTAACCATTTTATCCTATTATCGAATAAATGAAAGTGGCAGCTTAACAGTTTACCACTACCTTAACACATATAGCACAAAGAGGCACAGAAACTCCAATAACTCTGACGTAACTTAAAGTTTTTTGCAAGCAATTAAATATATGCTTATTGGAAACCCAAATCAATGAACTTATTTCCTGCCAATTCGCTGATTTGAGTGATATAGCAAGAACAAAAGGAAGTTTTATGTAGGATTTAACCCCTTAAGTATTTTACATCATATTTTATAATAACGGATTTTTGGTCATTTTTGCAGTTTAATTTGAATGTATAAAAAAGTACCTCCTGGTAAAAGATTTATAAGATCATGACTATTATATGTAAACAATAAATGTAAAAAGACACTTGTAACAGTGAAGTACTAACACAAATATTAATATCAAAATAATAATGGCAACAAATTTTCACTTATGCTTTGAAATCCTTGCTTTGGACTAGTTTTGCAATGAATTTATTGCATTATCAACATAAATGTCCTTAGTTTTGGTTTGGTTTTTGATGTTGTTTATTTACACTGTTATGGTTACTACTACTAGGTGAATTGTGTACTAATGCATTGCTAATTACTGGAATAACACATATTTGGTAAGAGAGTCAACTGGAGGTATATCGGAATTCATTGCATGATTTCTATACTTTAACATAAATATGTTCTCCCAAAACCATTAAATCCATGCGCCCATTTAATTGTTTTAATAACTTTATACCTGGAATTATTTCATGATTAAATTACCAGAAATGTTTTGCTACAGCTGATCTATCAACTTGTTTGTATCTAATATTCCTAAAGTGTTCTTTTAGTCTGGTTTCCACATGACGGTTGGTTTTACCAATATAAACAAGGTCACAATTTAAACAATTTAATTGATGAATGCCAGATATTTTATTTCTTGAAATGTCATCCTTTTAAGAAAAGCCTAACCAGTATTTTATACTGTATTTATTTCTAGGAACCAATATAATGCCATGCTTTTGAAAATATTTGTGAATTTTTTATTTGCCCAAGGGTGATATACATTTTTTAAAAATGTAATTATCTTTTATTTTCTTAAGTGTAGAAATATTTTTTTTTAGCTTTTTTGATATTTAAACTTCTCAATTTTTATATTTATAAAATCAGTATTAAAACCATTAATTAAAACAGTGTTGATAATGTGTTTATATTCGTTAGAGAATTTGTCTTTATTAAGGGGTAAATTAATTAACCTATAAATTAACCTATTAAAAACGGCAAATTTATGTGAAAAAGGGTTTAAGTCATCATTTTTTATATTACTATCGCTGGGTATTTTCTTTCTGTATATTACAAAATTCAATTTATTGTCTTTTTTTATTATTTTTAAATCCAGGAAACAGAGATAGCCATCGCTTTCAGTTTCTAATGTGACTTTTGCAGCCTTATCTTGTAAGTTTAAAAGTTTTAAAGCATCAGTTACATGTTTATCAGGAACAATAGCAAATATATCATCTACATATCTATACCAAGTTTTATCAATTAGAGGGAATGCTTTAGTGACCTGTATTTCAAAATAGCTCATGAAAAGATCAGCAAGAAAAGGTGAAAGTGGACTACCCCATGCTAAACCAGAAGTTTGTTGATACAATTAGTCATTAAAGCTGAAAAAATGTTGATCCAAACAGAGATTAGTAAGGATAACAAAATCATTTATTAAATCTTCATTCAGTTCTATAGAACTTAACCATTTTTTTAAAAATGTCAAAAGTTTTTCTCTAGGAATGCTTGGAAACAAAGCAGGTAAATCAAAAGAAAAAAGTTTATCATTAGTAGACAATGTGGTATTGCTGATCTTCTTCACTAGCTCAAAAGTATGTTTAATACTTAAGCTCTTAAATGTTTGAAAAATGTTTTATTTAACCATTTAGCTAGGTTGTAATAAGGTGAATTTATGCAATTTATAATAGGTCTCATTTTACTTCCAGGTTTATGAATTTTGGGAAGAGGATATATTCTGGGTAAAACTGGATTACTGACTTTTGTAGTTTGCTTTTCTTTATTTGTAATACCTTTAATTTCATTAAGGGTTTTATTATAATTTGAAATGCAGGACTTTAAAGGTATAATATCAATGCTTTTGTAACCTTCACCTTGAAGTAACAGTTCCATTCTATTAATGTAATCAATTTTATTTAAAATTACAATGCTGTTACCTTTATCAGCTTTAATATAGATTACATCTTTTTCTTTTAATGATTTAATAATTTGTTTATTTTGACTTACTTTAGGATAATTTTTATTCTAACTGTGTAATATTTTACTACATTTTTCTTTAACCAATAATTAATTATTTTCATTTAAATCCTGATTAGCAATTTCTATATTTGCTACATAATCGTCTATATTTTTTGAAAATTCTACACAGGTTTTTAAACCATTATTCAAAAAATTAATTTCCTTCTCATTGAAATTACAATTTGAAAGTTTACTTACATTATCTTTAATATTTGACTTCATTGTCATGCCTGAGTACTACAGGTTGCACCTCTGTCAGTGAAAATTGGCATTACATAAGACCATGTTTAGCTTGTAACATATAGTAGGCCATGACATTAACAATACTAAACGTTCATTTGTCTTTGTGAATTAATTACGTGGGGAATTTTTCTAGACATTTTCGTAATCTATTTAATCCAGAGATATTCAGCTTATAAGTGTCGGTTAGAATAGTGTATCGATAGAGATAGGAATAGCAGTTGTCATTCAAGGTGAAAAACGAATTGAGCTGGAATACTATCATCAGGTAAGCCTAGGATGCTGGTTTAACATATTTAGGTAATAGAAATGCTCTATTAGAATAATGTTGGTTGTTTGACAATATTCTCGGGACAAAGTCTGCTGCATTCTCACAGTCAATGGCAGACAAGAATATCGCAGACATGAATCAGGTAAACCAAAATATATCACTTTGAAAAGTAAATCATCGTTATTGTTTATTTTCCCTTGCTGTATTATATGTCCAGTATAATGGAATTTCATTCACAGAGTATCAAGCTACTTGACAATAAGTACCTGGACGGAGAATTTAAGTTGATTATAAGATAGCCTATGTATATATCGTAATTAATTGTCAATTATAAGTTAAAATACTTTAATATCATTACAATAAGTTAACAAGTGTATTTTGTTGCAAAAGTATTATAAAGTGTAGAACAACTCTGTGTTGTCAAGAGTGCTAGGAGGAATTCTTGATAGTCTTAAGGAGAATTATGTACTGGTGTGTGTGTGTAAGTGTGTCCGGAAAGCTTATGTATGAGTATATTAGAGAGTGATCATCTAGATATGTGGGTGTGTTAGATTATGTACGAGCAGACTTACGGATGTGTTTGAGTGCGAACAGGAGGTGTTCCAGTATGTTTGAGTATGTCTGGGCAGATGTAGGTGCATGTAGGTGTATATGTGTGACTCACTGTAGTGATGTAGATGTATGTATGTGTCTCAGTGCAGTGATGTCGGTGTATGTATGTGTCTGTGTTCTGATGTAGGTGCATATAGGTATCTTAATGTTGTGATGTAGATGTATGTGTGTGTCTCGGTGCAGTAATATAGGTGTATATGTGAACGTCAGTGTAGTGATGTAGGTGTATGCATTTGCGTATGTGCAGTGATGTAGTGTATGTAGTTATCTCAGTGTTGTGATGTAGTGTATTTGTGTGTATCAGTCATGTGATTTACGTGTATTTAGGTGTCTCAGTGAAGTGCTGTAGTTGAATGCGTGTGTATCATTCTTGTGATGTAATGGTATGTATGTGTCTCAGTGTAGTATTAAAGGTGTATGTTTCAGTCTCATTGTAGTGATGTAGCTGTATGTGTGTCTTAGTTTTGTGATGTGGGTGTATGTGTCTGTCTCAGTGGTGTGACGTAGATGTATGTGTGTGTCTCAGTATAGTGATGTGGGTGAATGTGTGTCTCAGTGTAGTAATGTAGGTGAATGTATGTGTCTCTTCGTGGTGATGTTGGTGTTCTTATGCGTCTCTGCATACTGAAGTAGGTATAAAAAAATTCTCAAATATTAGATGTAGGTGTATGTGTGTATTTCAGTGTAGTGATGTGGGTGTATATATCTGTCTCAGTTTTGTGATTTAGGCATACGTAGGTGTCTCAGTATAGTGATATAGATGTGTCTTATTCTCAGTGTTGTGATGTAGGTGAATGTTTATGTGTCAGTATTGTGATGTAGGTGTCTCAGTGCAGTGTTGTTGGCGTATGTATGTGTCTCAAATTTGCGATGTAGGGGTATGTAGGTTTCTCGGTATTGTGATGGAGGTGTATGTGTTTGTCTCAGTGTAGTGATGTAGGTGTGTGTATGTGTGTCAGTGGTGTGATTTAAGTGTATTTAAGGGTCTTAGTGCAGTGAAGCAGGTGTATGTATTTGGGTCAATGTTGCGATATATTCTCTCGTGCATTGGCAAATAGGTGTATATGTGTCCCAGTGCTATGATGTAGGTTTATAAATGTGTCCTAGTGAAGTTATGTAGCTGTCTGTATGAGTCTCCGCGTAGTGATATAGGTGTATACAAGTGTCTCAATGTTAGATGTAGGTGTATGTGTATGTGTAGTGATGTAGGTGTATGTATGAGTCTCAGTGTTGCATTGTAGGTGTGTGTAAGTGTCTCAGAGCAGTGATCCCCCCAGGGGCCTACTATGGTAGGTACGGGTATGGCGCACCCGGGGTCCCTAACCAACCTAAACTCCCTCGTGTGGGCGACCTCCGAGTGGTGAGGGATTCAGTATATCAAAATGCCCACCTACATGATAGCCCTGCGTGGAGACCCGTGTCGGTGGAAGGGAATATCCTGGTTGATTCAGGGTTGCGTATCTGAGCCTGGGCCTTCTGTCTTTTCAGTGACTAGGGAGGGTACGCAACTTAATACACCACTTTGGTTTTTGCTTCACCTAAAATGGAGGCTAGGGCCTAGCCCACCCCTAGTCAATCGGCCAGGACTAGGTATTATAACGAACTCCAGGGTGAGTGGTACGGTGAGCCTGCTATATCCCCTGTATAGCCCTGTCATCCCAATGGGGTGACCCTTTGTTGGGCTCCGTGGTGGGTGGGGAGCACCGGGGAATGAAAAAAAATTTTACTTTCATGGCAAAATCAAATTGCCATTAAATATGATACTGAGTTTGGAAAAGAACTAGTCAAGTGTTGTGGTCCTCGCTACTCGATTTTCAATAGAACAGAGGAAGGAAGAAAGTTCTCTAGCGTAAGCCCTTTTATTATTCAAAAGGGTCTTGATAACATTGCTGGTCCTGTAAAATCTTGTAGAAGAGCTCGTAATGGCACGCTCCTGGTAGAAGCAGAATCAGCATCCCAGGCTGCATATATACTAAATTCCAAAATGTTAGCTAGCTACCCAGTAAAGGATGATGTACGCAAAAGCTTGATTTCCTCACGCGGTGTGGTAAACACGTGCGCATTGGACGGTTTGACCTGTGAGGAGATTCATGAAAATCGTGCTTCCCAAGGCGTAACATCTGTGTATCGGGTTGAAAGAAAAGTAAATGGAGATACGTGCCTACCGTACCCTGTTTATTTCCTTCGATCGGGTAGATCTCCCACAAAGGATAATGGCAGGGTATGAATCCATTGAGGTAAGACCGTATATACCGGACCCGCTCAGATGATATAAATGTCAGCGCTTTGGCCACACCAGCGAATTCTGCAACGGTGAGTCTACCTGTGTGAACTGTGGCAAAATCTCGCATGACGGAGAATGCACGTCAGCTCCAACGTGTATTAACTGTAACGGTGAACATACATCAAGTTCCCGTAGTTGTGCCCGTTTTGCAGAGGAAAAGATGGTCCAGGAGATACGGGTTAAAGAGAAGGTGTCCTTCTTGGAAGCCCGGAAACTCTTGCGAATCCGCCAACCCTCTGTCCCATAGTATGGTATTCTATTGGTAGGTGATGTAAATGCCCACCATACACTTTGGGGCTCACCTCGGGCTTGTGCTAGAGGTAAGTTAATTGCTGATTTCTTGAATAATTCTAACCTAATTCTCCTGAAAACCGGAGAACCTGCATTTCTTTCTGATGGTTTTAACAGTTTTTCACACTTGGATTTAGCAGTTTGTTCACCAATATTAGCAACTTTCTTACAGCGGAACATCATCTCTGATCTACATTCTAGTAACCACTTTTCATGTCTTATCAGTCTCTTGCCACAAGATACATGTTACACACGTTTACCTAGATGGCGTATATATCAAGTCAACTGGAACCTTTACTCCCGGTTGGCTATCTTTTATTACAACGAGCACGACTCTGAAAATGTCTTAGTGGAGCACCTCACAAAAAATATTCCTGATGCAGCCGAGCAGTCTATTCCGCGGTCGACGACCCAAACCAGTCGTCGATTTCCGGCAGCTTCGTGGACTGATGAATGCCGGAATCCCAGTCGAGCTCGCATGCGTGCTCTCAAGATTTTCCAACGTCGCCCAACACTGGATAACCTGATTGAGTATAAAAAGATGCATGCCAAATCTAGGCAGGCTGTTAAGGATAGCAAAAAGACATCATGGAGCAAGTTTGTAGCGTCATTCAATCGACATGCACCTTCCTCTCTCGTATGGGATAAGTTATGGACGGAAAAATGACTCATACGCCAATCGCCGGACTTAAAACAGCTGTAGCAGATGTCGTTGATAAGTTTGACGTGGCCACACTTTTGGCGGTGCTTTCGCTCAAGTGTCTAGTTCAGAGAATTATTCGCCTGATTTTCTTCCCGTTAAGGCTCAGGTGGAATCGCAAGGTTTCAACTTTCGTTCTAATAATCTTGAAGATTTCAATCGACTATTCACCATGAGGGAGCTAGACCATGCACTATCATCTTCGCGAAACTCTGCACCAGGTCCTGATGGAATACACGTCCAAATGTTGCAACATCTCTCTCCTGAAGGTAAGGCCTTCCTACTCGAGGTCTATAATCGTGTTTGGGTTGACGCCACTTTTCCAGAAATGTGGCGAGAGGCCACCATCGTACCTATTTTGAAAGCTGAAAAGGACCGTTTTCTTCCATCCAGCTACCGTCTAATTTCCCTCAACAGTTTCGCTTGCAAGGTGATGGAACGCATAGTCAATGGACGGCTGACATGCTGGTTGGAAACTCATAACCTACTGACCAACACCCAGTGCGGTTTTCGACGACGTCGTTCAGCAACTGACCAACCTGTCTCGACTTCGACGCAGATAATGAATGGATTTATGAAGAACTATCTCACCGTTGGGGTGTTCTTTGACCTCGAGAAGGCTTATGATACCTGTTGGCGGGCAGGAATAATACGTTCCCTATACAACTGGAACATACGTGGACGCCTTCCGTTATTTATTCAGGAGTTTATTAGGGACCGCGCTTTCCGAGTAAGGGTCTGCTCGGTTATATCAAATAATTTTGTTCAAGAGAACGGAGAGCCACAGGGATCGGTACTAAGCGTCACGCTGTTTGCTATAGCAATTAATTCTATCTCAAAATGTATTCTCCCAGGAGTATCGATCATCCTGCTTATTCGTAGACGACTTTGTGTACGAGGCGATTACCACCTTCGCTGCGGTTTGGCACAGTTTTACTACCATTCGCGGATGAGACGAGATTCCTTGGGTTGATCTTCGATAGAAAACTGTGTTGGTTACGACATACAGCACACTGAAAGCGCGCTGTAACCGTTCTCTGAATATTCTACGGATACTAAGTGGCAAATCTTGGGGAGCGGATCGGACATTCTTGCTGCGACTTTATCGCTCACTGATCCGAGCCAAGTTAGATTTTGGAAGCATAATTTATTCTTCGGCAAGACCATCTGTGCTTAGAAGATTAGACACTGTCCATAATCAGGGTATACGTCTGGCGGTTGGAGCTTTTCTCCAAGCAATCCAGTAGCCAGCCTTTATGCTGAATCGGCGGAACCCCCTCTGCAGTGTAGACGAGATATTCTATTAACAAATTATGGCTGTGGGCTAAAGTGCATGCCTTCGCATCCAACGTTCACTCCTTTTTTTAACACCGAGCTGGACGAACGTTATAGAAATATCTCAACTAGTCCACGGCCCCCAGGTGTTCGCTTCCGAATGCTTCTTCATAAGCACGATATTGTAATGCCTAGAATGTTTCCCAATGGAGAAAGGGTGCACCCACCTTGGTTACTTACAACATCCCACGTAAAATTCGGGATGACGGCATACCGAAAGTCTAAATGCTTTTTCTGGCATCCGTAGACGTTTTTTTAGAATTTTTGTCAAACTACAATGACCGAACTTGTATATATACTGACGGAAGTAAGTGTACCGTTGGTGTTGGGTGCGCCTTTGTTTATGATACGGAACAATATACATTCGGTTTTCATACTGGCACATCTATTTATAGTGCGGAGCTATACGCAATATATCGAGCTATTCTGCACGTTGGCCGTCGAAGTTTAAGTGACTGCCTTATATTGAGTGATTCCCTGAGTGCACTTAAGAGCCTTGGTGATCTCTACAACTATCATCCTATCGTGCAGCATATCCAGGATGCCCTCCACGTTTTATATACTTTCGGGGTACATTTGGAGTGTGCATGGATTGCTAGTCACATTGGCTTGCCGGGGAATGAACTGGCAGATTTTGCAGCAAAGATGGCAACCACCGAGCCCAGTACAAACATTTCTTGTATAACATCGGAAGCCTTTAAGCTTGTTGTGCGCAGGGCGATACTTTCGTGCTGGCACGATGAGTGGTCAGCTCTCCGCGGAAACAAGCTTAGAGTAGTGAAAGACCTTCCAACAAACTGGGTAACTTTCTCTCGTCATTATCGACGGGAGGAAGTAATTTAGGCTCGTTTGCGTATTAGCACTGCAATTTTACACATAGTTTTGTTTTTAAGAGTGAATCTTCTCCATTGTGTCCGCTTTGTGGAGAAGATTTGTCTGTCCGTCATGTGTTGCTAGATTGTGTTAATCTAGCACATATTCTTGAATCACTGCAACTGCCGGTCAGCCTTGCAGAAGTCGTGGCGGATGATAGTCGAGCGGTAACTAAGATTTTTAAACTTTTATCGAAGATACCCTTTAAATTTCGAATTTGGTTGTTTTTATCCTTGTTTTTGTATTACTTTTTTGCTTTTCTTTTCTCTAATCACCAATCTGTGGCTTTTGCTATGATAAACTTTTTTACCCCAATTTTTAGACTAATCTTTCGTTCTTATTAATAATATTTCTTATTGAGCTTTATCTCTGGCTTTTGCCATGATTTGTTTAATAAGGGCGTTGATGACCTTGCAGTTGGGCGCCCATAAACACTAACCATACACCGTCATGATGAAGGTGTATGTATGAATCTCAATGTAGTGATATAGGTGTATGTATATGTCTCAGTGTAGTGATATATGTATGTGTCTCAGGGTAGTGATGTAGGTGTATGTATGGCTGTCAGTGTTGTGAAGAAGGTGTATGTGTGTGTCTCAGTGTTATTATGTAGGTTTATGTAGATGTCTTAGTGTTGTAATGTAGGTGTATGTGTGTGACCCAGTGTAGTGATGTAAGTGTATATGCGTGTCTCAGTTTAGTGATGTAGGCGTATGAATTTGTCTCTGTGGTGCCATGAACGTTCATGTATGTATCTCAGTCCAGTGATGGTTGTATATGTATGTGTCAGTTTATAAATTTATATATATATATATATATATATATATATATATATATATATATATATATATATGTATATATATAGTATCAGTGTAGTGATGTCCGTGTATGTATATTATGTATATGTCTCAGAGTAGTTATGTAAGTTTATGCATTGGTCTCTGTGTTGTGAAGTAGCAGTATGTGTGTGTCTCAGTATAGTGATGTAGGTAGGTGCAACTGTCTTAGAACGGTGATGTAGGTATATGTATATGTCTCAGTGTAGTGATATATGTATGTGTCTCAGAGTAGTGATGTAGGTGTATGTATGGGTGTCAGTGTTGTGAAGTAGCAGTATGTGTGTGTCTCAGTGTAGTGATGTAGGTAGGTGTAACTGTCATAGAACAGTGATGTAGGTGTATGTATGTGTCTCAGTGTTTTGATGTAGGTTTTTGTATCCGTCTCCATGTAGTGATGTACGTGTATGTAAGTGTATTATGTTAGATGAAAGTGTATGTGTGTGGGACTTAGTGTAGTGATGTAGGTTAATGTATGTGATTCAGTGTTCTGATATAGGTGTATGGATGGGTCTCATTGTAGTGATGAAGGTGTTTTTTGTGACTAAGTGCAGTGATGTATGTGTAGGTAAGTGTCGCAAGCTAGATATAGGTGTATGTGTTTTAGTGAAGAATGAATGTGTATGTGTATCTCCAAGGGTTGAAATGTAGGTGTATAAATTTGTCTCACTGTAGTTTGTGGGTGTTTCAGTTTTTGATGTAGGGGTATGTGTGTCTCAGTGTAGTGATGTAGGTACATGCGAGTGTCTCGGTGTAGTGATGTAGGTGTATGTATATGTATCATGTTGTGGTGTAGGTGACTGTCTAGTTGTGTAGGTGTATATGTCAGGCTCCGTGTTGTGATGAATTTATACGTGTATGTCTGAGTGCTGTTATCTAAGTGTACGTAGGTGTCTCAATGTTGTGATGTGGGCGTTGGATTTCAGTATTGTGATGTAAGTTTATGTAGGTGTCTGAGTACAGTTACTAAGGTGTATGTATGTGTCTCCGTGTAGTGATACAGGTATATGTATGTGTCTCAGTGTAGTGATGTAGGTGTCTCAATGTAGGTATATGTATGTGTCTCAGTGTAGTGATGTAGGTGTATGTCTGTGTCTCAGTGTAGTGATGTAGAAGAATGAATTTGTCTCAATTTTAGTTGTTGGTGTATGTGTGTGACTTAGTGTAGTGATGTAGGTGTCTGTATGTGGGTAGAGTTTTGATGTAGGCGTATGTATATGTATCAGTTTAGTGATGTATTAGTTTGCATGTGTCTCAGTGTATCGATGTGTATGTATTTAAGCTTCTCAATGTTAGATGTAGGTGTATGTGTTCGCCTTAGTGTAGTTCTGTGGGTGTATGTATCTGTCAAAGTGTTGTGACATAGTTGTATGTATGTGTCCCAGCGCAGTACTCTAGGTGTATGTATATGCCTCAGTGTAGTCATGTAGGTTTATGTAAGTGTCACAGAGCAGTGACCCCCCTCCCCAGGGGCCTACTGCAATAGGCACGGGTTTGGCGCACCCGGGGGTTCCCGAGCCACTCACCGCCATATCATCCCCATTGCCACTAACTGTAGCAGGGTTTGTGTTCAGGTCGGTGTGTGTGAGTGTCTGTGTGTATATGTGTGAATACGCAATTGTCGCTTTCTGCGCGTGTATAACCGCCTCATCTTCCTCTACTGGTGTCTGTATGTGGGCAGAGTTTTGATGTAGGAGTATGTATATGTCCCAGTTTAGTGATATATGAGTTTGCATGTGTCTCAGTGTATCAATGTATATGTATTTAAGCTTCTCAATGTTAGATGTAGGTGTATGTGTTCGCCTTAGTGTAGTTCTGTGGGTGTATGTTTCTGTCAAAGTGTTGTGATGTAGGTGTATGTATGTGTCCCACCGCAGTACTCTAGGTTATGTATATGCCTCAGTGTAGTCATGTAGGTGTATGTAAGTGTCTCAGAGCAGTGATCCACCCAGGGGCCCACAACAATACGTACGGGTTTGGCGCAAATGGGCTTTTCGGAGCCAGTCACCGCCATGTCATCCCCATTGCCATTAACTGTAGCAGGGTTTGTGTTCAGGTCGCTGTGTGTGTATATGTGTGAATACGTAATTGTCGCTTACTGCGCGTGTGTACCCGTTGTTGTGACGAAGGTGTATAAGTGTGTCTCGGTTATTGTGATGTAGATAAATGTAGGTGTCTCATTCTTGTGATGTATGTGTCTCAGGGTTGTAACGTAGATGTATGTGTTTGTCCCAGTTTAGTGATATAGGTGTATGAATTTGACCCGGAAGTGTTATGAAAGTATATGCTTGTATCTAAGTGCAGTGCTGAAGGTATACGTATGCGACTGAATTCAGTAATGTAGTAAAAGTATAGGTCTCAGTGCAGTTATGTAAGAGTTTATGTGCGATCAGTGTTAATGTAGTTTTATGTATGTGTCTCTGAGTAGTGATGTGTTTGTATGTGTGTCCGAGGGTATTGATGAAAATACATGTACGGAGCTCAGGGTTGTTATATAGCAGTATATGTTTTTCTCAGTGTAGTGATACATGTAGATGTGTGTGCCTCAGTGCTGTGATGAAGGTTTGTGTATGTGACTCGTGCAATAATAAAGGTGTATAAATGTTTCTCAGAGCTGTGACGTAGGTGCATGTATGATTCGCAGTACAGTATAGTGAGTGTAAGTATCTGTCTCAGTGCAGTGCAGTTATTTTGGTGTAAGAATATGCCTTAATTCATTGATGTAAGTGTATGTATAAGCCTCAGTGTAGAGATGTAGATGTATGTGTTTTTCTATGTGGTGAGATGTAGGAATACATTTTACCCTAATTGCAGTGATGTAGGGGTATATATTTTTCTCAGTGCATTGCTGTAGGTGTTTGTATTTGATTCACAGTATTCATGCAGCAGGACGAATGAGCATAAGTAGAGTGATGTAGATGTATCTACGGTGTAAGTGTTGTGAGGGAGGTGACTATAATGGTCTAGTTCTAGTGAGCATTTATGTTTCCCAGCGCAGTACTCTAGGTGTATGTATATGTCTCAGTGTAGTCATGTAGGTGTATGTAAGTGTCTCCTAGCAACGATCCCCCCAGGGGCCTACAACAATAGGTACGGGTTTGCGCACGCGGGCGTTCCGGAGCCACTCACCGCCATATCATGCCCATTGCCACTAAATGTAGCAGGGTTTGTGTTCAGGTCGCTGTGTGTGTATATGTGTGAATACCCAATTGTCGCTTTCTGCGCGTGTGTACCCGCCTCATCATCCTCTTCTGGCATTATTCCTAATGCGTCGTTGTTGTGACGAAGGTGTATAAGTGTGTCTCGGTTATTGTGATGTAGATGAATGTAGGTGTGTCATTCTTGTGATGTATGTGTCTCAGTGTTGTAACGTAGATGTATGTGTCTGTCCCAGTTTAGTGATATAGGTGTATGAATTTGACCCGGAAGTGTTATGAAAGTATATGCTTGTATCTAAGTGCAGTGATGAAGGTATACGTATGCGACAGAATGCAGTAATGTAGGAAAAAGTATATGTCTCAGTGCAGTGATGTAAGAGTTTATGTGCGTTCAGTGATAATGCAGTTGTATGTATGCTTCTCAGTGTAGTGATGTAGGGTATTTATTTCTCTCAGTGCAGAGCTGAAAGTGTATGTATTTGATTCACAGTAATCGTGCAGCAGTACGAATGTGTATAAGTAGAGTGATGTAGGTGTATCTACGGTGTAAGTGTTTTGATGGAGGTGACCATAATGGTTGTAGTGAGTAGGTGTGTGTCTATTTCTCAGTGTTGTGATGTCTATGCATGTGTGTGTCCCAATATTTGGAATAAGTTGTATGCAGGTATCTCACTGTTGTGATGTAGGTTTTTGTATGCGTTGCCGTGTAGTATAAAGGTATCAATTGCAGTTGTAGGTGTATGCGTGTGACTAAGTGTAGTTATGTAGGGGTCTGTATGTGAGCAGCGTTTTGATGTAAGAGTATGTATATGTCTCAATGTAGTAATGTAATAGTTTGCATGTGTCTAGGTGTATCGATGCAAATGTTTTCAGGTGTCTCAGTGTTAGAAGTAGATGTACGTGTTCGCCTTAGTGTAGTTCTGTAGGTGTATGTATATGTCTCAGTGTAGTGATGTAATTTTTTGCATGTGTCTCTGTGTATCGATGTAAATGTATTTAAGTGTCTCAGTGATATATGTAGGTGTAAGTGTTCGCCTTAGTGTAGTGCTGTAGGTGTATGTATCTGTCAGTGTTGTTATGTAGGTGTATGTAAGTGTCCCAGCGCAGTACTCTATGTGTATATATGTGTCTCAGTGTAGTCATGTAGGTGTATGAAGTGTCTCAGAGCAGTGATCCCCCCAGGGGCCTACTACAATAGTTACGGGTTTGGCGCACCCGGGGGTTCCTGAACCACTCACCGCCCTATCATCCCCATTGCCAAAAACTGTAGCAGGGTTTGTGTTTAGGTAGGTGTGTGTGTGAGTGTAAATGTGTGAATACGCAATTGTCACTTTGTAAGCGTGTGTACCTGCCTCATCTTCGTCTTGTGGCATTATTCCTAATCCGTCGTTGTTTTGACGATGGTATATGTGTGTGTCTCGGCTAATGTGATGTAGATGAATGTAGGTGTCTCATTCTTGTGATGTATTTCTCTCCCTTGCTGTAACGTAGATGTATGTGTGTGTCCCAGTTTAGTGATATAGGTGTATAAATTTGTCGCAGAAGTGTTGTGAAAGTATATGTATCTAAGTGCGGTGATGAAGGTATTCCTATGTGTCTGGATTTAGTAATGTAGGAAAAAGTATGTGTCTCAGTGCAGCGATGTAAGAGTTTATGTGCGTTCAGTGTTAACGCAGTTGTATGTATGCGTCTCATTATAGTGATGCGTTTGTATGTGTGTCTCAGGGTAGTGATGTAGATATATGTATGTCACTCAGCTTAGTGATGTAGGTGTTAATATACATCTCAGAATAGTGATGTAGGTGAGTGTATGGCTCTCAGTGTTGTTATATAGGTTGTATATGTTTATCTCAGTATAGTTATACATGTAGATATGTGCCTCATTGCAGTCATGAGGGTTTATGTAGGTGACTTGTGCAATGATGTAGGCGTATATATGTTTCTCAGAGCTGTGATGTAGGTGTATGTATCTTTCCTAGTACAGTATAGTGAGCGTAAATATCTGTCTCAGACAGTGCAGTATGCCTGTGTAAGTATATGCCTTAATTCAGTGATGTAAGTGTATGTGTAAGCCTCAGAGTAGAGATGTAGTTGTATTTGTCTAGGTGGTAGGATTTAGGAATATATTTTACCCTAATTGCAGTGATGTAGGGTATTTATTTCTCTCAGTGCAGAGCTGAAAGCGTATGTATTTGATTCACAGTAATCATGCAGCAGTACGAATATGTATAAGTAGAGTGATGTAGGTGTATCTACGTTGTAAGTGTTTTAATGGAGGTGACCATAATGGTTGTAGTGAGTAGGTGTGTGTCTATGTCTCAGTGTTGTGATGTCTATGCATGTGTGTGTCCAAATATTTGGAATAAGGTGTATGCAGGTATCTCAGTGTTGTGATGTAGGTTTTAGTATGCGTTGCCGTGTAGTGTAAGGGTATCAATTGTAGTTGTAGGTGTATGTGTGTGACTAAGTGTAGTTAAGTAGGGGTCTGTATGTGAGCAGCGTTTTGATGTAGGAGTATGTATATGTCTCAATGTAGTGTTGTAATAGTTTGCATGTGTCTCAGTGTATCGATGCAAATGTATTCAGGTGTCTCAGTGTTAGAAGTAGATGTACGTGTTCGCCTTATTGTAGTTCTGTAGGTGTATGTATATGTCTCAGTGTAGTGATGTAAAATTTTGCATGTGTCTCAGTGTATCAATGTAAATGTATTTAAGTGTCTCAGTGTAATCATGTAGGTGTATGAAGTGTCTCAGAGCAGTTATCCCCCCAGGGGCCCACTACAATAGGTACGGGTTTGGCGCACCTGGGGGTTCCTGAGCCACTTACCGCCCTATCATCCCCATTGCCTAAAACTGTTGCAGGGTTTGTGTTTAGGTAGGTGTGTGTGAGTGTAAATGTGTGAATACACAATTGTCACTTTGTAAGCGTGTGTACCTGCCTCATCTTAATCTTGTGGCATTATTCCTAATCCGTCGTTGTTTTGACGATGGTGATGTAAGTGTATCTGTAAGCCTCAGAGTAGAGATGTAGTTTTATTTGTCTAGGTGGTGGGATGTAGGAATATATTTTACCCTAATTGCAGTGTTGTAGGATATTTATTTCTCTCAGTGCAGAGCTGAAAGTGTATGTATTTGATTCACAGTAACTATGCAGCAGTACCAATGTGTATAAGTAGAGTGAAGTAGGTGTATCTACGGTGTAAGTGTTTTGATAGAGGTGATCATAATGGTTGTAGTGAGTAGGTGTGTGTCTATGTCTCAGTGTTGTGATGTCTATGCATGTGTGTGTCCCAATATTTGGAATAAGGTGTATGCAGGTATATCAGTGTTGTGATGTAGGTTTTTGTATGCGTTGCCGTGTGGTGTAAGTGTATCAATTGTAGTTGTAGGTGTATGTGTGTGACTAAGTGTAGTTAAGTAGGGGTCTGTATGTGAGCATCTTTTTGATGTAGGTGTATGTATATGTCTCAATGTAGTGATGTAATAGTTTGCATGTGTCTCAGTGTATCGATGCAAATGTATTCAGGTGTCTCAGTATCAGAAGTAGATGTACGTGTTCCCCTTAGTGTAGTTCTGTAGGTGTATGTTTATGTCTCAGTGTAGTGATGTAATATTTTGCATGTGTCTCAGTGTATCAATGTAAATGTATTTAAGTGTCTCAGTGTTATATGTAGGTGTAAGTGTCGCCTTAGTGTTGAGCTGTAGGTGTATGTATCTGTCACAGTGTTGTTATGTAGGTGTATGTAAGTGTCCCAGCGCAGTACTCTATGTGTATATATGTGTCTCAGTGTAGTCATGTAGGTGTATGAAGTGTCTCAGAGCAGTGATCCCCCCAGGGGCCTGTTACAATAGGTACGGGTTTGGCGCACCCGGGGGTTCCTGAGCCACTCACCGCCCTATCATCCCCATTGCCAGAAACTGTAGCAGGGTTTGTGTTTAGGTAGTTGTGTGTGAGTGTAAATGTGTGAATACGCAATTTTCACTTAGTAAGCGTGTGTACCTGCCTCATCTTCCCCTTGTGGCATTATTCCTAATCCGTCGTGGTTTTGACGATGGTGTATGTGTGTGTCTCGGCTAATGTGATGTAGATGAATGTAGGTGTCTCATTCTTGTGATGTATTTCTCTCAGTGCTGTAACGTAGATGTATGTGTGTGTCAAAGTTAGTGATATAGGTGTATAAATTTGTCGCAGAAGTGTTGTGAAAGTATATGTATCTAAGTGCGGTGATGAAGGTATTCCTATGTGTCTGGTTTTAGTAAAGTAGGAAAAAGTATGAGTCTCAGTGCAGTGATGTAAGAGTTTATGTGCGTTCAGTGTTAATGCAGTTGTATGTATGCGTCTCATTTTAGTGATGCGTTTGTATGTGTGTCTCAGGGTAGTGATGTAGATATATGTATGTCACTCAGCTTAGTGATGTAGGTGTTAATATACATCTCAGAATAGTGATGTAGGTGAGTGTATGGCTCTCAGTGTTGTTATATAGGTGTATATGTTTATCTCAGTATAGTAATACATGTAGATATGTGCCTCATTGCAGTCAGGAGGGTTTACGTAGGTGACTCGTGCAATGATGTAGGCGTATATATGTTTCTCAGAGCTGTGATGTAGAGGTATGTATCTTTCCTAGTACTGTATAGTGAGCGTAAGTATCTGTCTCAGTGCAGTGCAGTATGCCAGTGTAAGTATATGCCTTAATTCAGTGATATAAGTGTATGTGTAAGCCTCAGTGTAAAGATGTAGTTGTATGTATTTGTCTAGGTGGTGGGATGTAGGAATATATTTCACCCTAATTGCAGTGATGTAAGAGTATCTATTTCTCTCAGTGCAGAGCTGAAAGTGTATGTATTTGATTCACAGTAATCTTGCAGCGCCACGAATGTGTATAGGTAGAGTGATGTAGGTGTATCTACGGTGTAGGTGTTGTGATGGAGGTGACCATAATGGTTGTAGTTAGTAGGTGTGTGTCTATGTCTCAGTGTTGTGATGTCTATGCATGTGTGTGTCCAAATATTTGGAATAAGGTGTATGCAGGTATCTCAGTGTTGTGATGTAGGTTTTTGTATGCGTTGCCGTGTAGTGTAAGGGTATCAATTGCAGTTGTAGGTGTATGTGTGTGACTAAGTGTAGTTATGTAGGTGTCTGTATGTGAGCAGCGTTTTGATGTGGGAGTATGTATATGTCTCAGTGTAGTATTGTAATAGTTGGCATGTGTCTCAGTGTATCGATGTAAATGTATTCAGGTGTCTCAGTGTTAGATGTAGGTGTACGTGTTCGCCTTAGTGTAGTTCTGTAGGTGTATGTATATATCTCAGTGTAGTGATGTAATATTTTGCATGTGTCTCAGTGTATCAATGTAAATGTATTTAAGTGTCTCAGTGTTATATGTAGGTGTAAGTGTTCGCCTTAGTATAGTGCTGTAGGTGTATGTATCTGTCAGTGTTGATATGTAGGTGTATTTAAGTGTCCCACCGCACTACTCTATGTGTATATATCTGTCTCAGTGTAGTAATGTAGGTGTATGAAGTGTCTCAGAGCAGTGATCCCCCCAGGGGCCTACTACAATAGGTACGGGTTTGGCGCACCCGGGGGTTCCTGAGCCACTCACCGCCCTATCATCCTCATTGCCAAAAACTGTAGCAGGGTTTGTGTTTAGGTAGGTGTGTGTGAGTGTAAATGTGTGAATACGCAATTGTCACTTTGTAAGCGTGTGTAACTGCCTCATCTTCCTCTTGTGGCATTATTCCTAATCCGTCGTTGTTTTGACGATGGTGTATGTGTGTGTCTTGGCTAATGTGATGTAGATGAAGGTAGGTGTCTCATTCTTGTTATGTATTTCTCTCAGTGCTGTAACGTAGATGTATGTGTGTGTCCCAGTTTAGTGATATAGGTGTATAAATTTGTCGCAGAAGTGTTGTGAAAGTATATGTATGTATCTAAGTGCGGCGATGAAGGTATTCCTATGTGTCTGGGTTAAGTAATGTAGGAAAAAGTATGTGTCTCAGTGCAGTGATGTAAGAGTTTAAGTGCGTTCAGTTTTAATGCAGTTGTATGTATGCGTCTCATTGTAGTGATGCGGTTGTATGTGTGTCTCAGGGTAGTGATGTAGATATATGTATGTCACTCAGCTTAGTGATGTAGGTGTTAATATACATCTCAGAATAGTGATGTAGGTGAGTGTATGGCTCTCAGTGTTGTTATATAGGTGTATATGTTTATCTCAGTATAGTTATACATGTAGATATGTGCCTCATTGCAGTCATGAGGGTTTATGTAGGTGACTCGTGCAATGATGTAGGCGTATATATGTTTCTCAGAGCTGTGATGTAGGTGTATGTATCCTTCCTAGTACAGTATAGTGAGCGTAAGTATCTGTCTCAGACAGTGCAGTATGCCAGTGTAAGTATATGCTTTAATTCAGTGATGTAAGTGTATGTGTAAGCCTCAGAGTAGAGATGTTGTTGTATTTGTCTAGGTGGTGGGATGTAGGAATATATTTTACCCTAATTGCAGTGATGTAGGGTACTTATTTCTCTCAGTGCAGAGCTAAAAGTGTATGTATTTGATTCACAGTAATCATGCAGCAGTACGAGTGTGTATAAGTAGATTGATGTAGGTGTATCTACTGTGTAAGTGTTTTGATGGAGCTGACCATAATGGTTGTAGTGATTAGGTGTGTGTCTATGTCTCAGTGTTGTGATGTCTATGCATGTGTGTGTCCAAATATTTGGAATAAGGTGTGTGCAGGTATGTCAGTGTTGTGATGTAGGTTTTTGTATGCGTTGCTGTGTAGTGTAAGGGTATCAATTGCAGTTGTAGGTGTATGTGTGTGACTAAGTGTAGTTAAGTAGGGGTCTGTATGTGAGCAGCGTTTTAATGTAGGAGTATGTATATGTCTCAATGTAGTTATGTAATAGCTTGCATGTGTCTCAGTGTATCGATGCATGTGTATTCAGGTGTCTCAGTGTTAGAAGTAGATGTACGTGTTCGCCTTAGTGTAGTTCTGTAGGTGTATGTATATGTCTCAGTGTAGTGCTGTAATATTTTGCATGTGTCTCAGTGTATCAATGTAAATGTATTTAAGTGTCTCAGTGTTATATGTAGGTGTAAGTGTCGCCTTAGTGTTGTGCTGTAGGTGTATGTATCTGTCACAGTGTTGTTATGTAGGTGTATGTAAGTGTCCCAGCGCAGTACTCTATGTGTATATATGTGTCTCAGTGTAGTCATGTAGGTGTATGAAGTGTCTCAGAGCAGTGAGCCCCCCAGGGGCCTACTACAATAGGTCCGGGTTTGGCGCACCCGGGGGTTCCTGAGCCACTCACCGCCCTATCATCCCCATTGCCAAAAACTGTAGCAGGGTTTGTGTTTAGGTAGGTGTGTGTGAGTGTAAATGTGTGAATACGCAATTGTCACTTTGTAAGCGTGTGTACCTGCTTCATCTTCCTCTTGTGGCATTATTCCTAATCCGTCGTTGTTTTGACGATGGTGATGTAAGTGTATGTGTAAGCCTCAGAGTAGAGATGTAGTTGTATTTGTCTAGGTGGTGGGATGTAGGAATATATTTTACCCTAATTGCAGTGATGTAGGGTATTTATTTCTCTCAGTGCAGAGCTGAAAGTGTATGTATTTGATTCACAGTAATCATGCAGCAGTGCGAATGTGTATAAGTAGAGTGATGTAGGCGCATCTACGGTGTAAGTGTTTTGATGGAGGTGACCATAATGGTTGTAGTGAGTAGGTGTGTGTCTATGTCTCAGTGTTGTGATGTCTATGCATGTGTGTGTCCCAATATTTGGAATAAGGTGTATGCAGGTATCTCAGTGTTGTGATGTAGGTTTTTGTATGCGTTGCCGTGTAGTATAAGGGTATCAATTGTAATGTAGGTGTATGTGTGTGACTAAGTGTAGTTATGTAGGGGTGTGTATGTGAGCAGCGTTTTGATGTAGGAGTATGTATATGTCTCAATGTAGTGATGCAATAGTTTGCATGTTTCTCAGTGTATCGATGCAAATGTATTCAGGTGTCTCAGTGTTAGAAGTAGATGTACGTGTTCGCCTTAGTGTAGTTCTGTAGGTGTATGTATATGTCTCAGAGTAGTGATGTAATACTTTGCATGTGTCTCAGTGTATCAATGTAAATGTATTTAAGTGTCTCAATGTTATATGTAGGAGTAAGTGTCGCCTTAGTATTGTGCTGTAGGTGTATGTATCTGTCACAGTTTTGTTATGTAGGTGTATGTAAGTGTCCCAGCGCGGTACTCTATGTGTATATATGTCTCTCAATGTAGTCATGTAGGTGTATGAAGTGTCTCAGAGCAGTGATCCCCCCAGGGTCTACTACAATAGGTACGGGTTTGGCGCACCCGGGGGTTCCTGAGCCACTCACCGCCCTATCATCCCCATTGCCAAAAACTGTAGCAGGGTTTGTGTTTAGGTAGGTGTGTGTGAGTGTAAATGTGTGAATACGCAATTGTCACTTTGTAAGCGTGTGTACCTGCCTCATCTTCCTCTTGTGGCATTATTCCTAATCCGTCGTTGTTTTGACGATGGTGTATGTGTGTGCCTCGGATAATGTGATGTAGATGAATGTAGGTGTCTCATTCTTGTGATGTATTTCTCTCAGTGCTGTAACGTAGATGTATGTGTGTGTCCCAGGTTAGTGATATAGGTGTATAAATTTGTCGCAGACGTGTTTAGAAAGTATATGTATGTATCTGAGTGCGGTGATGAAGGTATCCGTATGTGTCTGGGTATAGTAAAGTAGGAAAAAGTATGTCTCAGTGGAGTGATGTAAGAGTTTATGTGCGTTCCGTGTTAATGCAGTTGTATGTATGCGTCTCATTGTAGTGATGCATTTGTATGTGTGTCACAGGGTAGTGATGAAGGTATATGTATGTCACTCAGCTTAGTGATGTAGGTGCTAATATACATCTCAGAATAGTGATGTAGGTGAGTGTATGGCTCTCAGTGTTGTTATATAGGTGTATATGTTTATCTCAGTATTGTTATACATGTAGATATGTGCCTCATAGCAGTCATGAGGGTTTATGTAGGTGACTCGTGCAATAATGTAGGCGTATATATGCTTCTCAGAGCTGTGAAGTAGGTGTATGTATCTTTTCTAGTACAGTATAGTGAGCGTAAGCATCTGTCTCAGACAGTGCAGTATGCCAGTGTAAGTATATGCCTTAATTCAGTGATGTAAGTGTATGTGGAAGCCTCAGAGTAGAGATGTAGTTGTATTTGTCTAGGTGGTGGTTTGTAGGAATATATTTTACCCTAATTACAGTGATGAAGGGTATTTATTTCTTTCAGTGCAGAGCTGAAAGTGTATGTATTTGATTCACAGTAATCTTGCAGCGGTACGAATGTGTATAGGTAGAGCGATGTAGGTGTATCTACGGTGTAAGTGTTGTGATGGTGGTGACCATAATGGTTGTAGTGAGTAGGTGTGTGTCTATGTCTCAGTGTTGTGATGTCTATGCATGTGTGTGTCCAAATATTTGGAAGAAGGTGTATGCAGGTATCTCAGTGTTGTGATGTAGGTTTTTGTATGCGTTACCGTGTTGTGTAAGGGTATCAATTGCAGTATTAGGTGTATGTGTTTGATTAAGTGCAGTTATGTAGGTGTCTGTATGTGAGCAGCGTTTTGATGTAGGAGTATGTATATGTCTCAGTGTAGTATTGTAATAGTTTGTATGTGTCTCATTGTATCGATGCAAATTTATTCAGGTGTCTCAGTGTTAGAAGTAGATGTACGTGTTCGCCTTAGTGTAGTTCTGTAGGTGTATGTATATGTCTCAGTGTAGTGATGTAATATTTTGCATGTGTCTCAGTGTATCAATGTAAATGTATTTAAGTGTCTCAGTGTTATATGTAGGTGTAGTGTCGCCTTAGTGTTGTGCTGTAGGTGTATGTATCTGTCACAGTGTTGTTATGTAGGTGTATGTAAGTTTCCCAGCGCAGTACTCTATGTGTATATATGTGTCTCAGTGTAGTCATGTAGGTGTATGAAGTGTCTCATAGCAGTGATCCCCCCAGGGGCCTACTACAATAGGTACGGGTTTGGCGCACCCGGGGAATCCTGAGCCACTCACCGCCCTATCATCCCCATTGCCAAAAACTGTAGCAGGGTTTGTGTTTAGGTAGGTGTGTGTGAGTGTAAATGTGTGAATACGCAATTGTCACTTTGTAAGCGTGTGTACCTGCCTCATCTCCCTCTTCTGGCATTATTCCTAATGCGTCGTTGTTTTGACGATGGTGCTGGAAGTGTATGTGTAAGCCTCAGGGTAGAGATGTAGTTGTATTTGTCTAGGTGGTGGGATGTAGGAATATATTTTACCCTAATTGCAGTGATGTAGGGTATTTATTTCTCTCAGTGCAGAACTGAAAGTGTATGTATTTGATTCACAGTAATCATGCTGCAGTACGAATGTGTATAGGTAGAGTGATGTAGGTGTATTTACGGTGTAAGTGTTTTGATGGATGTCACCATAATGGTTGTAGTGAGTAGGTGTGTGTCTATGTCTCAGTGTTGTGATGTCTATGCATGTGTGTGTCCCAATATTTGGAATAAGGTGTATGCAGGTATCTCAGTGTTGTGATGTAGGTTTTTGTATGCGTTGCCGTGTAGTATAAGGGTATCAATTGCAGTTGTAGGTGTATGTGTGTGACTAAGTGTAGTTATGTAGGTGTCTGTATGTGAGCAGCGTTTTGATGTAGGAGTATGTATATGTCTCAGTGTAGTGATGTAATAGTTGCATGTGTCTCAGTGTATCAATGTAAATGTATTCAGGTGTCTCAGTGTTAGATGTAGGTGTACGTGTTCGCCTTAGTGTAGTTCTGTAGGTGTATGTATATGTCTCAGTGTAGTGATGTAATATTTCGCATGTGTCTCAGTGTATCAATGTAAATGTATTTAAGTGTCTCAGTGTTATAAGTAGGATTAAGTGTAGCCTTAGTGTTGTGCTGTAGGTGTATGCATCTGTCACAGTGTTGTTATGTAGGTGTATGTAAGTGTCCCAGCGCAGTACTCTATGTGTATATATGTGTCTCAGTGTAGTCATGTAGGTGTATGAAGTGTCTCAGAGCAGTGATCCCCCCAGGGGCCTACTACAATAGGTACGGGTTTGGCGCACCCGGGGGTTCCTGAGCCACTCACCGCCCTATCATCCCCATTGCCAAAAACTGTAGCAGGGTTTGTGTTTAGGTAGGTGTGTGTGAGTGTAAATGTGTGAATACGCAATTGTCACTTTGTAAGCGTGTGTACCTGCCTCATCTTCCTCTTGTGGCATTATTCCTAATCCGGCATTGTTTTGACGATGGCGATGTAAGTGTATGTGTAAGCCTCAGAGTAGAGATGTAGTTGTATTTGTCTAGGTGGTAGGATGTAGGAATATATTTTACCCTAATTGCAGTGATGTAGGGTATTTATTTCTCTCAGTGCAGAGCTGAAAGTGTATGTATTTGATTCACAGTAATCGTGCAGCAGTACGAATGTGTATAAGTAGAGTGATGTAGGTGTATCTACGGTGTAAGTGTTTTGATGGAGGTGACCATAATGGTTGTAGTGAGTAGGTGTGTGTCTATGTCTCAGTGTTGTGATGTCTATGCATGTGTGTGTCCCAATATTTGGAATAAGGTGTATGCAGGTATCTCAGTGTTGTGATGTAGGTTTTTGTATGCGTTCCGGTGTAGTATAAGGGTATCAATTGCAGTTGAAGGTGTATGTGTGTGAGTAAGTGTAGTTATGTATGTGAGCAGCGTTTTGATGTAGGAGTATGTATATATCTCAATATAGTGATGTAATAGTTTGCATGTGTCTCAGTGTATCGATGTAAATGTATCCAGGTGTCTCAGTGTTAGAAGTAGATGTACGTGTTCGCGTTAGTGTAGTTCTGTAGGTGTATGTATATGTCTCAGTGTAGTGATGTAATGTTTTGCATGTGTCTCAGTGTATCAATGTAAATGTATTTAAGTGTCTCAGTGTTATATGTAGGTGTAAGTGTTCGCCTTAGTGTAGTGCTGTAGGTGTAGGTATCTGTCAGTGTTGTTATGTAGGTGTATGTAAGTGTCCCACTTAAGTACTCTATGTGTATATATGTGTCTCAGTGTAGTCATGTAGGTGTATGAAGTGTCTCAGAGCAGTGATCCCCCCAGGGGACTACTACAATAGGTACGGGTTTGGCGCACCCGGGGGTTCCTGAGCCACTCACCGCCCTATCATCCCCATTGCCAAAAACTGTTGCAGGGTTTGTGTTTAGGTAGGTGTGTGTGAGTGTAAATGTGTAAATACGCAATTGTCACTTTGTAAGCGTGTGTACCTGCCTCATCTTCCTCTTGTGGCATTATTCCTAATCCGTCGTTGTTTTGACGATGGTGATGTAAGTTTATGTGTAAGCCTCAGAGTAGAGATGTAGTTGTATTTGTCTAGGTGGTGGGATGTAGGAATATATTTTACCCTAAATGCAGTGATGTAGAGGTATCTATTTCTCTCAGTGCAGAGCTGAAAGTGTATGTATTTGATTCACAGTAATCTTGCAGCGGTACGAATGTGTATAGGTAGAGTGATGTAGGTGTATCTACGGTGTAAGTGTTGTGATGGAGGTGATCATAATGGTTGTAGTGAGTAGGTGTGTGTCTATGTCTCAGTGTTGTGATGTCTATGCATGTGTGTGTCCAAATATTTGGAATAAGGTGTATGCAGGTATCTCAGTGTTGTGATGTAGGTTTTTGTATGCGTTGCCGTGTAGTGTAAGGGTATCAATTGCAATTGTAGGTGTATGTGTGTGATTAAGTGTAGTTATGTAGGTGTCTGTATGTGAGCAGCGTTTTGATGTAGGAGTATGTATATGTCTCAGTGTAGTATTGTAATAGGTTGCACGTGTCTCAGGGTATCGATGTAAATGTATTCAGATGTCTAAGTGTCAGATGTAGGTGTACGTGTTCGCCTTTGTGTAGTTCTGTAGGTGTATGTATATGTCTAAGTGTAGTGATGTAATATTTGCGTGTGTCTCAGTGTATCCATGTAAATGTAGTTAAGTGTCTCAGTGTTATATGTAGGTGTAAGTGTTCGCCTTAGTGTAGTGCTGTAGGTGTATGTATCTGTCAGTGCTGTTATGTAGGTGTATGTAAGTGTCCCAGCCCAGTACTCTATGTGTGTATATGTGTCTCAGTGTAGTCATGTAGGTGTATGAAGTGTCTCAGAGCTGTGATCCCCCCAGGGGCCTACTACAATAGGTACGGGTTTGGCGCACCCGGGGGTTCCTGAGCCACTCACCGCCCTATCATCCCCATTGCCAAAAACTGTAGCAGGGTTTGTGTTTAGGTAGGTGTGTGTAAGTGTAAATTTGTGAATACGCAATTGTCATTTTGTAAGATTCTGTACGTGCCTCATCTTCCTCTTGTGGCATTATTCCTAATCCGTCGTTGTTTTGACGATGGTGTATGTGTTTGTCTCGGCTAATGTGATGTAGATGAATGTAGGTGTCTCATTCTTGTGATGTATTTCTCTCCCTTGCTGTAACGTAGATGTATGTGTGTGTCCCAGTTTAGTGATATAGGTGTATAAATTTGTC
This sequence comes from Hymenopus coronatus, assembly GCA_030762935.1. NCBI lineage: Eukaryota > Metazoa > Arthropoda > Insecta > Mantodea > Hymenopodidae > Hymenopus > Hymenopus coronatus. Next base: position 177,195,198 of record CM060882.1, read on the forward strand.
GCAGAAGTGTTGTGAAAGTATATGTATCTAAGTGCGGTGATGAAGGTATTCCTATGTGTCTGGATTTAGTAATGTAGGAAAAAGTATGTGTCTCAGTGCAGCGATGTAAGAGTTTATGTGCGTTCAGTGTTAATGCAGTTGTATGTATGCGTCTCATTGTAGTGATGCGTTTGTATGTCTGTCTCAGGGTAGTGATGTAGATATATGTATGTCACTCAGCTTAGTGATGTAGGTGTTAATATACATCTCAGAATAGTGATGTAGGTGAGTGTATGGCTCTCAGTGTTGTTATATAGGTGTATATGTTTATCTCAGTATAGTTATACATGTAGATAGGTGCCTCATTGCAGTCATGAGGGTTTATGTAGGTGATTAGTGCAATGATGTAGGCGTATATATGTTTCTCAGAGCTGTGATATAGGTGTATGTATCTTTCCTAGTACAGTATAGTGAGCGTAAGTATCTGTCTCAGACAGTGCAGTATGCCAGTGTAAGTATATGCCTTAATTCAGTGATGTAAGTGTATGTGTAAGCCTCAGAGTAGAGATGTAGTTGTATTTGTCTAGGTGGTAGGATGTAGGAATATATTTTACCATAATTGCAGTGTTGTAGGGTATTTGTTTGTCTCAGTGCAGAGCTGAAAGTGTATGTATTTGATTCACAGTAATCATGCTGCAGTACGAATGTGTATAAGTAGAGTGATGTAGGTGTATCTACGGTGTAAGTGTTTTGATGGAGGTGACCATAATGGTTGTAGTGAGTAGGTGTGTGTCTATGTTTCAGTGTTGTGATGTCTATGCATGTGTGTGTCCCAATATTTGGAATAAGGTGTATGCAGGTATCTCAGTGATGTGATGTAGGTTTTAGTATGCGTTGCCGTGTAGTGTAAGGGTATCAATTGTAGTTGTAGGTGTATGTGTGTGACTAAGTGTAGTTAAGTAGGGGTCTGTATGTGAGCAGCGTTTTGATGTCGGAGTATGTATATGTCTCAATGTAGTGATGTTATAGTTTGCATTTGTCTCAGTGTATCGATGCAAATGTATTCAGGTGTCTCAGTGTTAGAAGTAGATGTACGTGTTCGCCTTATTGTAGTTCTGTAGGTGTATGTATATGTCTCAGTGTAGTGATGTAATATTTTGCATGTGTCTCAGTGTATCAATGTAAATGTATTTAAGAGTCTCAGTGTTATATGTAGGAGTAAGTGTCGCCTTAGTGTTGTGCTGTAGGTGTATGTATCTGTAACAGTGTTGTTATGTAGGTGTATGTAAGTGTCCCAGCGCAGTACTCTATGTGTATATATGTGTCTCAGTGTAATCATGTAGGTGTATGAAGTGTCTCAGAGCAGTGATCCCCCCAGGGGCCTACTACAATAGGTACGGGTTTGGCGCACCCGGGGGTTCCTGAGCCACTCACCGCCCTATCATCCCCATTGCCAAAAACTGTAGCAGGTTTTGTGTTTAGGTAGGTGTGTGTGAGTGTAAATGTGTGAATACGCAATTGTCACTTTGTAAGCGTGTGAACCTGCCTCATCTTCCTCTTTTGGCATTATTCCTAATCCGTCGTTGTTTTGACGATGGTGATGTAAGTGTATATGTAAGCCTCAGAGTAGAGATGTAGTTGTATTTGTCTAGGTGGTGGGATGCAGGAATATATTTTACCGTAATTGCAGTGATGTAGGGTATTTATTTCTCTCAGTGCAGAGCTGAAAGTGTATGTATTTGATTCACAGTAATCATGCTGCAGTACGAATGTGTATAAGTAGAGTGATGTAGGTGTATCTACGGTGTAAGTTTTTTGATGGAGGTGACCATAATGGTTGTAGTGAGTAGGTGTGTGTCTATGTCTCAGTGTTGTGATGTCTATGCATGTGTGTGTCCCAATATTTGGAATAAGGTGTATGCAGGTATCTCAGTGTTGTGATGTAGGTTTTTGTATGCGTTGCCTTGTAGTGTAAGGGTATCAATTGTAGTTGTAGGTGTATGTGTGTGACTAAGTGTAGTTAAGTAGGGGTCTGTATATGAGCAGCTTTTTGATGTAGGAGTATGTATATGTCACAATGTAGTGATGTAATAGTTTGCATGTGTCTCAGTGTATCGATGCAAATGTATTCAGGTGTCTCCGTGTTAGAAGTAGATGTACGTGTTCGCCTTAGTGTAGTTCTGTAGGTATATGTATATGTCTCAGTGTAGTGATGTAATATTTTGCATGTGTCTCAGTGTATCAATGTAAATGTATTTTTAAGTGTCTCAGTGTTATATGTAGGTGTAAATGTTCGCCTTAGTGTATTGCTGTAGGTGTATGTATCTGTCAGTGTAGTCATGTAGGTGTATGAAGTGTCTCAGAGCAGTGATCCCCCCAGTAGCCTACTACAATAGGTGCGGGTTTGGCGCACCCGGGGGTTCCTGTACCACTCATCGCCCTATCATCCCCATTGCCAATATCTGTAGCAGCGTTTGTGTTTAGGTAGGTGTGTGTGAGTGTAAATGTGTGAATACGCAATTGTCACATTGTAAGCGTGTGTACCTGCCTCATCAACCTCTTGTGGCCTTATTCCTAATCCGACGTTGTTTTGACGATGGTGTATGTGTGTGTCTCGGCTATTGTGATTTAGATGAATGTAGGTGTCTCATTCTTGTGACGTATTTGTCTCAGTGCTGTAACGTAGATGTATGTGTGTGTCCCAGTTTAGTGATATGTGTGTACGAATTTGTCGCAGAGGTGTTGTGAAAGTATATGTATGTATCTAAGTGCGGTGATGAAGGTATATAAAGTATATGCACACTGGTGTAAGTATATGCCTTAATTCATTGATGTAAGTGTATGTAAAAGTCTCAGTGAAGAGAGGTAGATGTATGTGTTTGTATATGTGGTGAGATGTAGGAATATATTTTACCCTAATTGCAGTGATGTAGGGGTATATCTTTTTCTCAGTGCATTGCTGTAGGTGTATATATTTGATTCACAGTATTCATGCAGCAGGACGAAAGAGCAGAGTGATGTAGATGTATCTACGGTGTAAGTGTTATGAGGGAGGTGACTATAATGGGCTAGTTCTAGTGAGCAGGTGTGTGTCTATGTCTCAGTTTTGTGATGTCTATGTATGTGTGTGTCTTAATGTTGGGACTTAGGTGCATGCAGGTTTCTCAGTGTTGTGATGTAAATTTCTGTATGCGTCGGCCTGTAGTGTAAGTGTATCAATTTTAGTTTCTGGTGTATGTGTGTGACTTAGTGTAGGATGTAGGTGTCTGTATGTGGGCAGAGTTTTGATGTAGGAGTATGTATATGTCTCAGTTTAGTGATGTATGTGTTTGCATGTGTCTCAGTGTATCGATGTATATGTATTTAAGCTTCTCAATGTTAGATGTAGGTGTATGTGTTCGCCTTAGTGTTGCTCTGTGGGTGTACGTAATTCTCAAAGTGTTGTAATGTACGTGTATGTATGTGTCCCAGCGCAGTACTCTAGCTGTATGTATATGTCTCGGTGTAGCCATGTAGGTGTATGTAAGTGTCTCAGAGCAGTGATCCCCCCAGGGGCCTACAACAATAGGTACGGGTTTGGCGCCCGCGGGCGTTCCGGAGTCACTCACCGCCATATCATCCTAATTGCCACTAATTGTAGCAGGGTTTGTGTTCAGTTCGCTGTGTGTGTATGTGTGTGAATACGCAATATTCGCTTTCTGCACGTGTGTACCCGCCCCATTTTCCTCTTCTGGCAGGATTCCTAGTGCGTCGTTGTTGTGACGAAGGTGTATGAGTGTATCTCGGTTTTTGTGATGTAGATGAATGTAGGTGTGTCATTCTTGTGATGTATGTTTCTCAGTGTTGTAACGTAGATGTATGTGTTTGTCCCAGTTTAGTGATATTGGTGTATGAATTTGACCCGGAAGAGTTATGAAAGTATATGCTTGTAATTAAGTGCAGTGATAAAGGTATACGTATGCGACTTAATGCAGTAATGTAGGTAAAAGTTTATGTCTCAGTGCAGTGATATAAGAGTTTATGTGCGTTCAGTGTTAATGCAGTTGTAAGTATGCGTCTCAGTGTGGTGCTGCGTTTGTATGTGTGTCTCAGGGTAGTGATGTAGATATATGTATGTCACTCAGCTTAGTGATGTAGGTGTTAATATATATCTCAGAGTAGTGATGTAGGTGAGTGTATGGCTCTCAGTGTTGTTATATAGGTGTATATGTTTGTCTCAGTATAGTTATACAAGTAGATATGCGCCTCATTGCAGTCATGAGGGTTAATGTATGTGACTCGCGCAATGAGGTAGGCGTATATATGTTTCTCAGAGCTGTGATGTAGGTGTATGTATCGTTCCTAGTACAGTAAAGTGAGCGTAACGATCTGTCTCAGTGCAGTGCAGTATGCCAGTGTAAGTATATGCCTTAATTCAGTGATGTAAGTGTATGTGTAAGCCTCAGTGTAGAGATGTAGTTGTATGTATTTGTCTAGGTGGTGGGATGTAGGAATATATTTTACCCTAATTGCAGTGATGTGGGGGTATTTATTTCTCTCAGTGCAGAGCTATAGGTTAATGTATTTGATTCACAGTTATCATGGAGCAGTACGAATGTGTATAAGTGGAGTGATGTAGGTGTATTTACGGTGTAAGTGTTGTGATGGAGCTGACCATAATAGGTGTAGTGAGTAGGTGTGTGTCTATGTCTCAGTGTTGTGATGTCTATGCATGTGTGTGTCCCAATATTGGGAATAAGGTGTATGCAGGTATCTCAGTGTTGCGATGTAGGTTTTTGTATGCGTTGCCGTGTAGTGTAAGGGTATCAATTGTAGTTGTAGGAGTATGTGTGTGACTTAGTGTAGTTATGTAAGTGTCTGATAGTATGCTGCGTTTTGATGTATGAGAATGTATATGTCTCAGTGTAGTGATGTAATGGTTTGCATGTGTCTCAGTGTATCGATGTAAGTGTATTTAGGTGTCTCTGTGTTAGATGTAGGTGTAGGTGTACGTGTTCGCCTTAGTGTAGTTCTGTAGCTGTATGTATACGTCTCAGTGTAGTGATGTAATATTTTGCATGGGTCTCAGTGTATCGATGTAAATGTATTTAAGTATCTCAGTGTTATATGTAGGTGTACGTGTTCGCCTTAGTATAGTTCTGTAGGTGTATGTATCTGTCACAGTGTTGTTATGTAGGTGTAGGTAAGTGTCCCAGCGCAGTACTCTATGTGTATGTATTTGTCTCAGTGTAGTCATGTAGGTGTATGAAGTGTCTCAGATCAGTGATCCCCCCAGAGGCCTACTACAATAGGTACGGGTTTGGCGCACCCGGGGGTTCCGGAGCCACTCACCGGCCTATCATCCCCATTGCCAATAACTGTAGCAGGGTTTGTGTTTAGGTAGGTGTGTGTGTGAGTGTAAATGTGTGAATACGCAATTGTCACTTTGTAAGCGTGTGTACCTGCCTCATCTTCCTCTTGTGGCATTATTCCTAATCCGTCGTTGTTTTGACGATGGTGTATGTGTGCTTGTCTCGGCTATTGTGATGTAGATGAATGTAGGTGTCTCATTCTTGTGCTTTATTTGTCTCAGTGCTGTAACGTAGATGTATGTGTGTGTCCCAGTTTAGTGATATAGGACTATGAATTTGTCGCAGAGGTGTTGTGAAAGTATATGTATGTATCTAAGTGCGGTGATGAAGGTATTCGTATGTGTCTGGGTTTAGTAATGTAGGAAAAAGTATGTGTTTCAGTGCAGTGATGTAAGAGTATCTGTGCGTCTAAGTGTTAATTAGTTGTATGTATGTGTCTCAGTGTAGTGATGCGTTTGTGTGTGTGTCTCAGGGTAGTGATGTAGATATATGTAGTCTCTCAACTTAGTGATGTAGGTGTTAGTGTACATCTCAGTGTAGTGATGTAGGTGAGTGTATGGCTCTCAGTGTTGTTATATAGGAGTATATGTTTGTCTCAGTATAGTTATACATGTAGATGTGTGTGCCTCAGTGCTGTGATGAAGGTTTACGTATGTGACTCCTGCAATGATAAAGGTGTATATATGTTTCTCAGAGCTGAGATTATAGGTGCATGTATGTTTCCCAGTACAGTATACTGAGTGTAAGTATCTGTCTCAGTGCAGTTCAGTTATGTTGGTGTAAGTATATGCCTCAATTCATTGATGTAAGTGTATGTATAAGCCTCAGTGTAGAGAGGTAGGTGTATGTATTTGTCTATGTGGTGAGATGTAGGAATAAATTTTACCCTAATTGCAGTGATGTAGGGGTATTTATTTTTCTCAGTGCATTGCCAAAGGTGTATGTATTTGATTCACGGTATTCATGCAGCAGACGAATGAGTATAAGTGGAGTGATGTAGGTGTATCTACAGTGTAAGTGTTGTGGTGGAGGTGACTATAATGTTCTAGTTGTAATGAGTAGGTGTGTGTATATTTCTCAGTGTTGTGGATTTATGAATGTGTGTATCTCAATGTTGGGAATTAGTAGTATGAAGCTGTCTCATTGTTGTGATGTAGGTTTCTGTATGCGTTGCCGTGTAGTGTATGTGTATCAATCGTAGTTGTAGGTGTATGTTTGTGACTTAGTGTAGTGATGTAGGTGTCGGTATGTTTGCAGAGTTTTGATGTAGGAGTATGTATATGGCTCTGTTTAGTGATGAAATAGTTTGCATGTGTCTCAGTGTATCGAAGTAAATGTATTTAAGTGTCTCAATGTTAGATATAGGTGTCTCAGGGTAACGATGTACGTGTTTTTATGTGTTATGTATGAATGTGTCACAGTGTAGATGTGTTTGCTTATGTATGTGTTACAAGAGTGGTGCTGTGGGGGTTTGTATGGGCCTCAGTCTTATGATGTAGCTGTATGCCTATGTCCCAGTTTTGTGATGCAGGTGTATGAAACGGTCTCAGTGTTTAGATGTAGGTGTATATATGTTTGTCAGTACTTTGATGTAAATGTATGTATGTATGTATGTATGTATGTATGTATGTATGTATGTATTTATGTGTCTCAATGTTATGATATAGGTGTATGTAGGTGTCTCGGTTCAGTGATGTAGGTAAACATGTGTACCAAAATGTTTTCATGTAAGTGTATGTATGTGTCTCAGTGTTGCGGGGTAGGTGTATATAAGTGTCTCATAATTGTCATAATAGGTGTATGTAGGTGAGTCAGTGCAGCGATATAGGTGTGTGTCTCATTGCTATGATGTAGGCGAATGTATGGGTCTCATTGCAATGATGCATTTGTATTTGTGTGTCTTCGTGTAGTGATGTAAATGTATGAATGTGTTCGGGTGTAGTGATGTACGTTTGTGTCTGTGACATAGTGTTATTGTGTACGTGTTTCTATTTGTCTCATTGCAGTGATGTAGGTGTATGTATGTGTCTTATTGCAGTGATGTAGGTGTATTCGTGTGTCTTCGTGTAGTGATGTAGGTGTTTGTACATATCCCAATGAAATAATGTATGCGTTCGTCTGTGACTTAGTGTTGCTATGTATGTATATGTAGGTGCCTCTGTGTTGTGAAGTAGGTGTATGTGTGTGCCTCATGGTGGGATATAGGTGTTTGTATGTGTGTCAATGCAGTGAAGTAGAGGTATGCAGGTGTCTCAGTGTTGTGAGGTAGTTGTATGTGTGTGTTTCATAATTGTGATTAAGGTGTATGTAGGTGTCTAAGTGTAGTGATGTAAGTGTATTTGTGTCTCAGTGTATTAATGTAGGTGTCTTAGGTGTCTCAGTGTGGTGATGTTGGTGTTCTTTAGCCTCTCAATGTAGTGATGTAAGTGTATGTATGTTTACCAATGTAAGATGTAGTTGTATGTGTCTCTAATCCGTCATTGTTTTGACGATGGTGATGTAAGTGTATATGTAAGCCTCAGAGTAGAGATGTAGTTGTATTTGTCTAGGTGGTGGGATGCAGGAATATATTTTACCGTAATTGCAGTGATGTAGGGTATTTATTTCTCTCAGAGCAGAGCTGAAAGTGTATGTATTTGATTCACAGTAATCTTGCAGCGGTACGAATGTGTATAGGTAGAGTGATGTAGGTGTATCTACGGTGTAAGTGTTGTGATGGAGATGACCATAATGGTTGTAGTGAGTCGGTGTGTGTCTATGTCTCAGTGTTGTGATGTCTATGCATGTGTGTGTCCCAATATTTGGAATAAGGTGTATGCAGGTATCTCAGTGTTGTGATGTAGGTTTTTGTATGCGTTGCCGTGTAGTGTAAGGGTATCAATTGTAGTTGTAGGTGTATGTGTGTGACTAAGTGTAGTTAAGTAGGGGTCTGCATGTCAGTAGCGTTTTGATGTAGGAGTATGTATATGTCACAATGTAGTGATGTAATAGTTTGCATGTGCCTCAGTGTATCGATGCAAATGTATTCAGGTGTCTCCGTGTTAGAAGTAGATGTACGTGTTCGCCTTAGTGTAGTTCTGTAGGTGTATGTATATGTCTGAAAGTAGTGATGTAATATTTTGCATGTGTCTCGGTGTATCAATGTAAATGTATTTAAGTGTCTCAGTGTTATCTGTAGGTGTAAGTGTTCGCCTTAGTGTAGTGCTGTAGGTGTATGTATCTGTCAGTGTTGTTATGTAGGTGTATGTAAGTGTTTCAGCGCAGTACTCTATGTGTATATATATGTCTCAGTGTAGTCATGTAGGTGTATGAAGTGTCTCAGAGCAGTGATCCCCCCAGGGGCCTACTACAATAGGTACGGGTTTGGCGCACCCGGGGGTTCCTGAGCCACTCACCGCCCTATCATCCCCATTGCCAAAAACTGTAGCAGGGTTTGTGTTTAGGTAGGTGTGTGTGAGTGTAAATGTGTGAGTACGCAATTGTCACTTTGTAAGCGTGTGTACCTGCCTCATCTTCCTCTTGTGGCATTATTCCTAATCCGTTGTTGTTTTGACGATGGTGTATGTGTGTGTCTCGGCTAATGTGATGTAGATGAATGTAGTTGTCTCATTCTTGTGATGTATTTCTCTCAGTGCTGTAACGTAGATGTATGCGTGTGTCCCAGTTTAGTGATATAGGTGTATAAATTTGTCGCAGAAGTGTAGTGAAAGTATATATAGATGTATCTAAGTGCGGTGATGAAGGTATTCCTATGTGTCTGGGTTTAGTAATGTAGGAAAAAGTATGTGTCTCAGTGCAGTGATGTAAGAGTATATGTGCGTTCAGTGTTAATGCAGTTGTATGTATGCGTCTCATTTTAGTTATGCGTTTCTATGTGTGTCTCAGGGTAGTGATATAGATATATGTATGTCACTCAGCTTAGTGATGTAGGTGTTAACATACATATCAGAATAGTGATGTAGGTGAGTGTATGGCTCTCAGTGTTGTTATATAGGTGTATATGTTTATCTCAGTATAGTTATACATGTAGATATGTACCTCATTGCAGTCATGAGGGTTTATGTAGGTGACTCGTGCAATGATGTAGGCGTATATATGTTTCTCAGAGCTGTGATGTAGGTGTATGTATCTTTCCTAGTACAGTATAGTGAGCGTAAGTATCTGTCTCAGACAGTGCAGTATGCCAGTGTAAGTATATGTCTTAAATCAGTGATGTAAGTGTATGTGTAAGCCTCAGAGTAGAGATGTACTTTTATTTGTCTAGGTGGTGGAATGTAGGAATATATTTTACCCTAATTGCAGTGATGAAGGGTATTTATTTCTTTCAGTGCAGAGCTGAAAGTGTATGTATTTGATTCAAGTAATCATGCAGCAGTACGAATGTATATAAGTAGAGTGATGTAGGTGTATCTACGGTGTAAGTGTTTTGATGGAGGTGACCATAATGGTTGTAGTAAGTAGGTTTGTGACTATGTCTCAGTGTTGTGATGTCTATGCATGTGTGTGTCCCAATATTTGGAATAAGGTGTATGCAGGTATCTCAGTGCTGTGATGTAGGTTTTTGTATGCGTTGCCGTGTAGTGTAAGGGTATCAATTGTAGTTGTAGGTGTATGTGTGTGACTAAGTGTAGTTAAGTAGGGGTCTGTATGTGAGCAGCGTTTTGATGTAGGAGTATGTATATGTCGCAATGTAGTGATTTAATAGTTTGCATGTGTCTCAGTGTATCGATGCAAATGTATTCAGGTGTCTCAGTGTTACAAGTAGATGTACGTGTTCGCGTTATTGTAGTTCTGTAGGTGTATGTACATGTCTCAGTGTAGTGATGTAATATTTTGCATATGTCTCAGTGTATCAATGTAAATGTATTTAAGTCTCTCAGTGTTATATGTAGGAGTAAGTGTCGCCTTAGTGTTGTGCTGTAGGTGTATGTATCTGTCACAGTGTTGTTATGTAGGTGTATGTAAGTGTCCCAGCGCAGTACTCTATCTGTATACATGTGTCTCAGTGTAATCATGTAGGTGTATGAAGTGTCTCAGAGCAGTGATCCCCCCAGGGGCCTACTACAATAGGTACGGGTTTGGCGCAGCCGGGGGTTCCTGAGCCACTCACCGCCCTATCATCCCCATTGCCAAAAACTGTAGCAGGGTTTGTGTTTAGGTAGGTGTGTGTGAGTGTAAATGTGTGAATACGCAATTGTCACTTTGTAAGCGTGTGAACCTGCCTCATCTTCCTCTTGTGGCATTATTCCTAATCCGTCGTTGTTTTGACGATGCTGATGTAAGTGTATATTTAAGCCTCAGAGTAGAGATTTAGTTGTATTTGTCTAGGTGGTGGGAGGTAGGAATATATTTTACCCTAATTGCAGTGATGTAGGGTATTTATTTGTCTCAGTGCAGAGCTGAAAGTGTATGTATATGATTCACAGTAATCTTGCAGCGTTACGAATGTGTATAGGTAGAGCGATGTAGGTGTATCTACGGTGTAAGTGTTGTGATGGTGGTGACCATAATGGTTGTAGTGAGTAGGTGTGTGTCTATGTCTCAGTGTTGTGATATCTATGCATGTGTGTGTCCAAATATTTGGAAGAAGGTGTATGCAGGTATCTCAGTGTTGTGATGTAGGTTTTTGTATGCGTTACCGTGTTGTGTAAGGGTATCAATTGCAGTATTAGAAGTATGTGTTTGCTTAAGTGTAGTTATGTAGGTGTCTGTATGTGAGCAGCGTTTTGATGTAAGAGTATGTATATGTCTCATTGTAGTATTGTAATAGTTTGTATGTGTCTCAGTGTATCGATGCAAATGTATTCAGGTGTCTCAGTGTTAGAAGTAGATGTACGTGTTCGCCTTAGTGTAGTTCTGTAGGTGTATGTATATGTCTCAGTGTAGTGATGTAATATTTTGCATGTGTCTCAGTGTATCAATGTAAATGTATTTAAGTGTCTCAGTGTTATATGTAGGTGTAGTGTCGCCTTAGTGTTGTGCTGTAGGTGTATGTATCTGTCACAGTGTTGTTATGTAGGTGTATGTAAGTTTCCCAGCGCAGTACTCTATGTGTATATATGTGTCTCAGTGTAGTCATGTAGGTGTATGAAGTGTCTCAGAGCAGTGATCCCCCCAGGGGCCTACTACAATAGGTACGGGTTTGGCGCATCCGGGGGTTCCTGAGCCACTCACCGCCCTATCATCCCCATTGCCAAAAACTGTAGCAGGGTTTGTGTTTAGGTAGGTGTGTGTGAGTGTAAATGTGTGAATACGCAATTGTCACTTTGTAAGCGTGTGTACCTGCCTCATCTTCCTCTTGTGGCATTATTCCTAATCCGGCATTGTTTTGACGATGGCGATGTAAGTGTATGTGTAAGCCTCAGAGTAGAGATGTAGTTGTATTTGTCTAGGTGGTAGGATGTAGGAATATATTTTACCCTAATTGCAGTGATGTAGGGTATTTATTTCTCTCAGTGCAGAGCTGAAAGTGTATGTATTTGATTCACAGTAATCGTGCAGCAGTACGAATGTGTATAAGTAGAGTGATGTAGGTGTATCTACGGTGTAAGTGTTTTGATGGAGGTGACCATAATGGTTGTAGTGAGTAGGTGTGTGTCTATGTCTCAGTGTTGTGATGTCTATGCATGTGTGTGTCCCAATATTTGGAATAAGGTGTATGCAGGTATCTCAGTGTTGTGATGTAGGTTTTTGTATGCGTTCCCGTGTAGTATAAGGGTATCAATTGCAGTTGTAGGTGTATGTGTGTGAGTAAGTGTAGTTATGTATGTGAGCAGCGTTTTGATGTAGGAGTATGTATATATCTCAATATAGTGATGTAATAGTTTGCATGTGTCTCAGTGTATCGATGTAAATGTATCCAGGTGTCTCAGTGTTAGAAGTAGATGTACGTGTTCGCGTTAGTGTAGTTCTGTAGGTGTATGTATATGTCTCAGTGTAGTGATGTAATGTTTTGCATGTGTCTCAGTGTATCAATGTAAATGTATTTAAGTGTCTCAGTGTTATATGTAGGTGTAAGTGTTCGCCTTAGTGTAGTGCTGTAGGTGTAGGTATCTGTCAGTGTTGTTATGTAGGTGTAAGTAAGTGTCCCACTTAAGTACTCTATGTGTATATATGTGTCTCAGTGTAGTCATGTAGGTGTATGAAGTGTCTCAGAGCAGTGATCCCCCCAGGGGCCTACTACAATAGGTACGGGTTTGGCGCACCCGGGGGTTCCTGAGCCACTCACCGCCCTATCATCCCCATTGCCAAAAACTGTTGCAGGGTTTGTGTTTAGGTAGGTGTGTGTGAGTGTAAATGTGTGAATACGCAATTGTCACTTTGTAAGCCCGTGTACCTGCCTCATCTTCCTCTTGTGGCATTATTCCTAATCCGTCGTTGTTTTGACGATGGTGATGTAAGTTTATGTGTAAGCCTCAGAGTAGAGATGTAGTTGTATTTGTCTAGGTGGTGGGATGTAGGAATATATTTTACACTAAATGCAGTGATGTAGAGGTATCTATTTCTCTCAGTGCAGAGCTGAAAGTGTATGTATTTGATTCACAGTAATCTTGCAGCGGTACGAATGTGTATAGGTAGAGTGATGTAGGTGTATCTACGGGGTAAGTGTTGTGATGGAGGTGACCATAATGGTTGTAGTGAGTAGGTGTGTGTCTATGTCTCAGTGTTGTGATGTCTATGCATGTGTGTGTCCAAATATTTGGAATAAGGTGTATGCAGGTATCTCAGTGTTGTGATGTAGGTTTTTGTATGCGTTGCCGTGTAGTGTAAGGGTATCAATTGCAATTGTAGGTGTATGTGTGTGATTAAGTGTAGTTATGTAGGTGTCTGTATGTGAGCAGCGTTTTGATGTAGGAGTATGTATATGTCTCAGTGTAGTATTGTAATAGGTTGCACGTGTCTCAGGGTATCGATGTAAATGTATTCAGATGTCTCAGTGTCAGATGTAGGTGTACGTGTTCGCTTTGTGTAGTTCTGTAGGTGTATGTATATGTCTAAGTGTAGTGATGTAATATTTGCGTGTGTCTCAGTGTATCCATGTAAATGTAGTTAAGTGTCTCAGTGTTATATGTGGGTGTAAGTGTTCGCCTTAGTGTAGTGCTGTAGGTGTATGTATCTGTCAGTGTTGTTATGTAGGTGTATGTAAGTGTCCCAGCCCAGTACTCTATGTGTGTATATGTGTCTCAGTGTAGTCATGTAGGTGTATGAAGTGTCTCAGAGCTGTGATCCCCCCAGGGGCGTACTACAATAGGTACGGGTTTGGCGCACCCGGGTGTTCCTGAGCCACTCACCGCCCTATCATCCCCATTGCCAAAAACTGTAGCAGGGTTTGTGTTTAGGTAGGTGTGTGTAAGTGTAAATGTGTGAATACGCAATTGTCATTTTGTAAGATTCTGTACCTGCCTCATCTTCCTCTTGTGGCATTATTCCTAATCCGTCGTTGTTTTGACGATGGTGTATGTGTGTGTCTCGGCTAATGTGATGTAGATGAATGTAGGTGTCTCATTCTTGTGATGTATTTCTCTCCCTTGCTGTAACATAGATGTAAGTGTGTGTCCCAGTTTAGTGATATAGGTGTATAAATTTGTCGCAGCAGTGTTGTGAAAGTATATGTATCTAAGTGCGGTGATGAAGGTATTCCTATGTGTCTGGATTTAGTAATGTAGGAAAAAGCATGTGTCTCAGTGCAGCGATGTAAGAGTTTATGTGCCTTCAGTGTAATGCAGTTGTATGTATGCGTCTCATTGTAGTGATGCGTTTGTATATGTGTCTCAGGGTAGTGATGTAGATATATGTATGTCATTCAGCTTAGTGATGTAGGTGTTAATATACATGTCAGAATGGTGATGTAGGTGAGTGTATGGCTCTCAGTGTTGTTATATAGGTGTATATGTTTATCTCAGTATAGTTATACATGTAGATATGTGCCTCATTGCAGTCATGAGGGTTTATGTAGGTGATTCGTGCAATGATGTAGGCGTATATATGTTTCTCAGAGCTGTGATGTAGGTGTATGTATCTTTCCTAGTACAGTATAGTGAGCGTAAATATCTGTCTCAGACAGTGCAGTATGCCAATGTAAGTATATGCCTTAATTCAGGGATGTAAGTGTATGTGTAAGCCTCAGAGTAGAGATGTAGTTGTATTTGTCTAGGTGGTAGGATTTAGGAATATATTTTACCCTAATTGCAGTGATGTAGGGTATTTATTTCTCTCAGTGCAGAGCTGAAAGCGTATGTATTTGATTCACAGTAATCATGCAGCAGTACGAATGTGTATAAGTAGAGTGATGTAGGTGTATCTACGGTGTGAGTGTTTTGATGGAGGTGACCATAATGGTTGTAGTGAGTAGGTGTGTGTCTATGTCTCAGTGTTGTGATGTCTATGCATGTGTGTGTCACAATATTTGGAATAAGGTGTATGCAGCTATCTCAGTGTTGTGATGTAGGTTTTAGTATGCGTTGCCGTGTAGTGTAAGATTATCATTTTTAGTTGTAGGTGTATGTGTGTGACTAAGTGTAGTTAAGTAGGGGTCTGTATGTGAGCAGCGTTTTGATGTAGGTGTATGTATATGTCTCAATGTAGTGATGTAATAGTTTGCATGTGTCTCGGTGCATCGATGCAAATGTATAGAGGTGTCTCAGTGTTAGAAGTAGATGTACGTGTTCCCCTTAGTGTAGTTCTGTAGGTGTATGTATATGTCTCAGTGTAGTGATGTAATATTTTGCATGTGTCTCAGTGTATCAATGTAAATGTATTTAAGTGTCTCAGTGTTATATGTAGGTGTAAGTGTCGCTTTAGTGTTGAGCTGTAGGTGTATGTATCTGTCACAGTGTTGTTATGTAGGTGTATGTAAGTGTCCCAGCGCAACACTCTATGTGTATATATGTCTCTCAGTGTAGTCATGTAGGTGTATGAAGTGTCTCAGAGCAGTGATCCCCCCAGGGGCCTACTACAATAGGTACGGGTTTGGCGCACCCGGGGGTTCCTGAGCCACTCACCGCCCTATCATCCCCATTGCCAAAAACTGTAGCAGGGTTTGTGTTTAGGTAGGTGTGTGTGAGTGTAAATGTGTGAATACGCAATTGTCACTTTGTAAGCGTGTGTACCTGCCTCATTTTCCTCTTGTGGCATTATTCCTAATCCGTCGTTGTTTTGACGATGGTGATGTAAGTGTATGTGTAAGCCTCAGAGTAGAGAGGTAATTGTATTTGTCTAGGTGGTGAGATGTAGGAATATATTTTACCATAATTGCAGTGTTGTAGGGTATTTATTTCTCTCAGTCAAGAGCTGAAAGTGTATGTATTTGATTCACAGTAATCATGCTGCAGTACGAATGTGTATAAGTAGAGTGATGTAGGTGTATCTACGGTGTAAGTTTTTTGATGGAGGTGACCATAATGGTTGTAGTGAGTAGGTGTGTGTCTATGTCTCAGTGTTGTGATGTCTATGCATGTGTGTGTCCCAATATTTGGAATAAGGTGTATGCAGGTATCTCAGTGTTGTGATGTAGGTTTTTGTATGCGTTGCCTTGTAGTGTAAGGGTATCAATTGTAGTTGTAGGTGTATGTGTGTGACTAAGTGTAGTTAAGTAGGGGTCTGTATATGAGCAGCTTTTTGATGTAGGAGTATGTATATGTCACAATGTAGTGATGTAATAGTTTGCATGTGTCTCAGTGTATCGATGCAAATGTATTCAGGTGTCTCCGTGTTAGAAGTAGATGTACGTGTTCGCCTTAGTGTAGTTCTGTAGGTATATGTATATGTCTCAGTGTAGTGATGTAATATTTTGCATGTGTCTCAGTGTATCAATGTAAATGTATTTTTAAGTGTCTCAGTGTTATATGTAGGTGTAAATGTTCGCCTTAGTGTATTGCTGTAGGTGTATGTATCTGTCAGTGTAGTCATGTAGGTGTATGAAGTGTCTCAGAGCAGTGATCCCCCCAGTAGCCTACTACAATAGGTGCGGGTTTGGCGCACCCGGGGGTTCCTGTACCACTCATCGCCCTATCATCCCCATTGCCAATATCTGTAGCAGCGTTTGTGTTTAGGTAGGTGTGTGTGAGTGTAAATGTGTGAATACGCAATTGTCACATTGTAAGCGTGTGTACCTGCCTCATCAACCTCTTGTGGCCTTATTCCTAATCCGACGTTGTTTTGACGATGGTGTATGTGTGTGTCTCGGCTATTGTGATTTAGATGAATGCAGGTGTCTCATTCTTGTGATGTATTTGTCTCAGTGCTGTAACGTAGATGTATGTGTGTGTCCCAGTTTAGTGATATGTGTGTACGAATTTGTCGCAGAGGTGTTGTGAAAGTATATGTATGTATCTAAGTGCGGTGATGAAGGTATATAAAGTATATGCACACTGGTGTAAGTATATGCCTTAATTCATTGATGTAAGTGTATGTAAAAGTCTCAGTGTAGAGAGGTAGATGTATGTGTTTGTATATGTGGTGAGATGTAGGAATATATTTTACCCTAATTGCGGTGATGTAGGGGTATATCTTTTTCTCAGTGCATTGCTGTAGGTGTATATATTTGATTCACAGTATTCATGCAGCAGGACGAAAGAGCAGAGTGATGTAGATGTATCTACGGTGTAAGTGTTATGAGGGAGGTGACTATAATGGGCTAGTTCTAGTGAGCAGGTGTGTGTCTATGTCTCAGTTTTGTGATGTCTATGTATGTGTGTGTCTTAATGTTGGGACTTAGGTGCATGCAGGTTTCTCAGTGTTGTGATGTAAATTTCTGTATGCGTCGGCCTGTAGTGTAAGTGTATCAATTTTAGTTTCTGGTGTATGTGTGTGACTTAGTGTAGGATGTAGGTGTCTGTATGTGGGCAGAGTTTTGATGTAGGAGTATGTATATGTCTCAGTTTAGTGATGTATGTGTTTGCATGTGTCTCAGTGTATCGATGTATATGTATTTAAGCTTCTCAATGTTAGATGTAGGTGTATGTGTTCGCCTTAGTGTTGCTCTGTGGGTGTACGTAATTCTCAAAGTGTTGTAATGTACGTGTATGTATGTGTCCCAGAGCAGTACTCTAGCTGTATGTATATGTCTCGGTGTAGCCATGTAGGTGTATGTAAGTGTCTCAGAGCAGTGATCCCCCCAGGGGCCTACAACAATAGGTACGGGTTTGGCGCCCGCGGGCGTTCCGGAGTCACTCACCGCCATATCATCCTAATTGCCACTAATTGTAGCAGGGTTTGTGTTCAGTTCGCTGTGTGTGTATGTGTGTGAATACGCAATTGTCGCTTTCTGCACGTGTGTACCCGCCCCATTTTCCTCTTCTGGCAGGATTCCTAGTGCGTCGTTGTTGTGACGAAGGTGTATGAGTGTATCTCGGTTTTTGTGATGTAGATGAATGTAGGTGTGTCATTCTTGTGATGTATGTGTCTCAGTGTTGTAACGTAGATGTATGTGTTTGTCCCAGTTTAGTGATATTGGTGTATGAATTTGACCCGGAAGAGTTATGAAAGTATATGCTTGTAATTAAGTGCAGTGATAAAGGTATACGTATGCGACTTAATGCAGTAATGTAGGTAAAAGTTTATGTCTCAGTGCAGTGATATAAGAGTTTATGTGCGTTCAGTGTTAATGCAGTTGTAAGTATGCGTCTCAGTGTGGTGCTGCGTTTGTATGTGTGTCTCAGGGTAGTGATGTAGATATATGTATGTCACTCAGCTTAGTGATGTAGGTGTTAATATATATCTCAGAGTAGTGATGTAGGTGAGTGTATGGCTCTCAGTGTTGTTATATAGGTGTATATGTTTGTCTCAGTATAGTTATACAAGTAGATATGCGCCTCATTGCAGTCATGAGGGTTAATGTATGTGACCCGCGCAATGAGGTAGGCGTATATATGTTTCTCAGAGCTGTGATGTAGGTGTATGTATCGTTCCTAGTACAGTAAAGTGAGCGTAACGATCTGTCTCAGTGCAGTGCAGTATGCCAGTGTAAGTATATGCCTTAATTCAGTGATGTAAGTGTATGTGTAAGCCTCAGTGTAGAGATGTAGTTGTATGTATTTGTCTAGGTGGTGGGATGTAGGAATATATTTTACCCTAATTGCAGTGATGTGGGGGTATTTATTTCTCTCAGTGCAGAGCTATAGGTTAATGTATTTGATTCACAGTTATCATGGAGCAGTACGAATGTGTATAAGTGGAGTGATGTAGGTGTATTTACGGTGTAAGTGTTGTGATGGAGCTGACCATAATAGGTGTAGTGAGTAGGTGTGTGTCTATGTCTCAGTGTTGTGATGTCTATGCATGTGTGTGTCCCAATATTGGGAATAAGGTGTATGCAGGTATCTCAGTGTTGCGATGTAGGTTTTTGTATGCATTGCCGTGTAGTGTAAGGGTATCAATTGTAGTTGTAGGAGTATGTGTGTGACTTAGTGTAGTTATGTAAGTGTCTGATAGTATGCTGCGTTTTGATGTATGAGAATGTATATGTCTCAGTGTAGTGATGTAATGGTTTGCATGTGTCTCAGTGTATCGATGTAAGTGTATTTAGGTGTCTCTGTGTTAGATGTAGGTGTAGGTGTACGTGTTCGCCTTAGTGTAGTTCTGTAGCTGTATGTATACGTCTCAGTGTAGTGATGTAATATTTTGCATGGGTCTCAGTGTATCGATGTAAATGTATTTAAGTATCTCAGTGTTATATGTAGGTGTACGTGTTCGCCTTAGTATAGTTCTGTAGGTGTATGTATCTGTCACAGTGTTGTTATGTAGGTGTAGGTAAGTGTCCCAGCGCAGTACTCTATGTGTATGTATTTGTCTCAGTGTAGTCATGTAGGTGTATGAAGTGTCTCAGATCAGTGATCCCCCCAGAGGCCTACTACAATAGGTACGGGTTTGGCGCACCCGGGGGTTCCGGAGCCACTCACCGGCCTATCATCCCCATTGCCAATAACTGTAGCAGGGTTTGTGTTTAGGTAGGTGTGTGTGTGAGTGTAAATGTGTGAATACGCAATTGTCACTTTGTAAGCGTGTGTACCTGCCTCATCTTCCTCTTGTGGCATTATTCCTAATCCGTCGTTGTTTTGACGATGGTGTATGTGTGCTTGTCTCGGCTATTGTGATGTAGATGAATGTAGGTGTCTCATTCTTGTGCTGTATTTGTCTCAGTGCTGTAACGTAGATGTATGTGTGTGTCCCAGTTTAGTGATATAGGACTATGAATTTGTCGCAGAGGTGTTGTGAAAGTATATGTATGTATCTAAGTGCGGTGATGAAGGTATTCGTATGTGTCTGGGTTTAGTAATGTAGGAAAAAGTATGTGTTTCAGTGCAGTGATGTAAGAGTATCTGTGCGTCTAAGTGTTAATTAGTTGTATGTATGTGTCTCAGTGTAGTGATGCGTTTGTGTGTGTGTCTCAGGGTAGTGATGTAGATATATGTAGTCTCTCAACTTAGTGATGTAGGTGTTAGTGTACATCTCAGTGTAGTGATGTAGGTGAGTGTATGGCTCTCAGTGTTGTTATATAGGAGTATATGTTTGTCTCAGTATAGTTATACATGTAGATGTGTGTGCCTCAGTGCTGTGATGAAGGTTTACGTATGTGACTCCTGCAATGATAAAGGTGTATATATGTTTCTCAGAGCTGAGATTATAGGTGCATGTATGTTTCCCAGTACAGTATACTGAGTGTAAGTATCTGTCTCAGTGCAGTTCAGTTATGTTGGTGTAAGTATATGCCTCAATTCATTGATGTAAGTGTATGTATAAGCCTCAGTGTAGAGAGGTAGGTGTATGTATTTGTCTATGTGGTGAGATGTAGGAATAAATTTTACCCTAATTGCAGTGATGTAGGGGTATTTATTTTTCTCAGTGCATTGCCAAAGGTGTATGTATTTGATTCACGGTATTCATGCAGCAGACGAATGAGTATAAGTGGAGTGATGTAGGTGTATCTACAGTGTAAGTGTTGTGGTGGAGGTGACTATAATGTTCTAGTTGTAATGAGTAGGTGTGTGTATATTTCTCAGTGTTGTGGATTTATGAATGTGTGTATCTCAATGTTGGGAATTAGTAGTATGAAGCTGTCTCATTGTTGTGATGTAGGTTTCTGTATGCGTTGCCGTGTAGTGTATGTGTATCAATCGTAGTTGTAGGTGTATGTTTGTGACTTAGTGTAGTGATGTAGGTGTCGGTATGTTTGCAGAGTTTTGATGTAGGAGTATGTATATGGCTCTGTTTAGTGATGAAATAGTTTGCATGTGTCTCAGTGTATCGAAGTAAATGTATTTAAGTGTCTCAATGTTAGATATAGGTGTCTCAGGGTAACGATGTACGTGTTTTTATGTGTTATGTATGAATGTGTCACAGTGTAGATGTGTTTGCTTATGTATGTGTTACAAGAGTGGTGCTGTGGGGGTTTGTATGGGCCTCAGTCTTATGATGTAGCTGTATGCCTATGTCCCAGTTTTGTGATGCAGGTGTATGAAACGGTCTCAGTGTTTAGATGTAGGTGTATATATGTTTGTCAGTACTTTGATGTAAATGTATGTATGTATGTATGTATGTATGTATGTATGTATTTATGTGTCTCAATGTTATGATATAGGTGTATGTAGGTGTCTCGGTTCAGTGATGTAGGTAAACATGTGTACCAAAATGTTTTCATGTAAGTGTATGTATGTGTCTCAGTGTTGCGGGGTAGGTGTATATAAGTGTCTCATAATTGTCATAATAGGTGTATGTAGGTGAGTCAGTGCAGCGATATAGGTGTGTGTCTCATTGCTATGATGTAGGCGAATGTATGGGTCTCATTGCAATGATGCATTTGTATTTGTGTGTCTTCGTGTAGTGATGTAAATGTATGAATGTGTTCGGGTGTAGTGATGTACGTTTGTGTCTGTGACATAGTGTTATTGTGTACGTGTTTCTATTTGTCTCATTGCAGTGATGTAGGTGTATGTATGTGTCTTATTGCAGTGATGTAGGTGTATTCGTGTGTCTTCGTGTAGTGATGTAGGTGTTTGTACATATCCCAATGAAATAATGTATGCGTTCGTCTGTGACTTAGTGTTGCTATGTATGTATATGTAGGTGTCTCTGTGTTGTGAAGTAGGTGTATGTGTGTGCCTCATGGTGGGATATAGGTGTTTGTATGTGTGTCAATGCAGTGAAGTAGAGGTATGCAGGTGTCTCAGTGTTGTGATGTAGTTGTATGTGTGTGTTTCATAATTGTGATTAAGGTGTATGTAGGTGTCTAAGTGTAGTGATGTAAGTGTATTTGTGTCTCAGTGTATTAATGTAGGTGTCTTAGGTGTCTCAGTGTGGTGATGTTGGTGTTCTTTAGCCTCTCAATGTAGTGATGTAAGTGTATGTATGTTTACCAATGTAAGATGTAGTTGTATGTGTCTCTCATTGTAGTGATTCGCTTGTATATATGTGACTAGGTGTTGTGATTTAGATGTAAGTAGGTGTTTGATTTAGTGATGTAGGTGAATGGATTTGTGTTATTGTTGTTATGTAGCTTTCTCAGTGCAGTGATATGGGTTTATGTACGTGTCTTATATTTGCGATGTAGGTTTTGAAGGTTTCTATGTCTTATAATGGATGTGTATGTGTTTGTCTCAGTGTAGTCATGTAGGGTTATGTATGTGTCTCATTGGTGTGATTATATGTATGTAAGTGTCTCATTGAGGTATAGTAGGTGTTTATATTTTTGTCAATGTTGCGATGTTGGTGTATATAGGTTTCTCAGTTTTGGGAAGTAGGTGTATGTTTGTGTCTCAGTTATGTGATATAGATGTTTAAATGTGTCTCAGTGTAGTAATGTAACTGTTTTTATGTGGTACCGTGTAGTGATATAGCTGTATGTAAGTGTCCCAATGTTAAATTTAGGTATATATGTTTTATCTCAAATTAGTGATGAAGGTGTATGTATGTGTCTAAGTGTTCTGAGGTAGGTGTCGTTATGTGTCTCTTTGTAGCGATGTATGCCTTTACCCGTATCACAGAGTATCAAAGTAGGTGTTTTTACGTGTCGCAATGTTAGATGTAGGTTTATGCGTGTGTCTTAGTGTAATGATGTAGGTGTATGTATCTGTCCCAGTTTTGTGAGGTAAGTGTATGTTTGTGCCTCAATGCAGTGTTGTAGGTGTATGTATGAGTCTCAGTGTGATCATGTATGTGTATGTGTATGTGAGTCTCTCAGAGCAGTGTTCCGCCCAGGGGCCTACTATTGTAGGTACGGGTTTAGCGCACCAGGGGGTCCCCGAGCCACTCACCGGTATATCATCCCCATGTCAACTAACTGTACCACGTTTGGTGATCGCGTTGGTATGTGAATGTGTTTATGTGCAATTGTGTGCGCAAGTGTACTTGGCTCATTTTCCTCTTCTAGGCTTGATCCTCATATATGTATTGGTTGAGACGAGGGTTTATGTGAATGCCTCAGTTATTTTAATCTAGATGTATGTAGGTAACGCAGAGGAGTGAGGTAGATGTATGTTTTTTCACAATGTTGCAAAGTATCCGAATGTAGGTGTCCCAGTATTGGGAAGTAGGTGCATTATGTGTGTGAGTGTATAGTGTATTATGGAGAAATATAAATATGTCACTGTGTAGTAATGTAGTTGTGGCTATGTTTCTCCGTTTAGTGATGTAGGTGTGGGTAAGTGTATCAATGTTAAATGTAGGTGTATGTGTGTGACTCAGTTTAGTGATGTAGGTGTATGTATGACTCTTGGTGTTTAGATGTAGGTGTATGTATGTGTCTCAGTGTAGAGGTTTTGTGTATTATTTGTCTCAGGATAGTGATGTTGTTGTAAGTATGAGTCTTATCGCTAGATATAGGTCGCAGTGTTGTGATGCAGATGTTAAGATGAAGGTGTATATATGTTTCTCAGTGCTTTGATATAAGTGTATGTATTTTTTCAGTGTTGTGATATAGGTGTAATTAGGTGTCTAGGTGCAGTAATATAGGTGTATGGTTGTGTCTCAGTTTACTGATGTAGATGTATGAATGTGACTCAGTGCAATGATGTAGGTGTATATTTGTTTCTCAGATTTGTGATGTAGGTGTATGTATGTGTCCCTGTGCAATATAGTAGGTGTACGTATCTGTTTCAGTGCAGTGCAGTTCTGTAGGTGTATGTATATGTCTCAGTGCAGTTATATAAGTGTATGTATGTGCCTCAGTGTAGAGATGACGGTGCATGTGTTTGTCTCTGTGGTGAGATATATTATTATATTTTTCCCTAATTGCAGTGATGTAGGTTTATTTATTTGTCTCAGTGCAGTGTTGTAGAGGTATGTATTTGATTCAGGGTATTCATGTAGGAGTGCGTATGCGTATCAGTGGAGTGATGTAGGTGTATATACGGTGTCGTGTAGTGATGGAGGTGACTGACTATGTTTGTAGTTGTAGTGAAGTAGATGTGTGTGTTTGTCTCAGTGTTGTGATGCGTGTGTATGTGTGTCTCATGGTAGCAATGTAGGTGTCTCAGTGAGGTGATGTATGACTGCTTTTGCGTCTCAGCCTAGTGATGTAGGTGTATGTAGGTATCTCAATGGTGTGATGTGTGCGTATGTATGTGTATGAAATTTGCGATGTAGGTGTATATCGCTTATTCAGTTTTCTGATGGAGGTATATGTGTTGGTCTCAGTGTAGTGATGTAGGTGTATGTATGTGTCTCATTGGTGTGATTTAGGTGTATGTAGGTGTCTCAGTGCAGTATAGTAGGTGTATATATTTTTGTCAACGTTGCGATGTAGGCATATGTAGGATTCCCAGTTTATGAAAGTAGGTGTATGTATATGTCTCCTTTTGTGATGTAGGTGTATAAATCTTTCTCAGTGTAGTAATGTAGCTGTTTGTATGCGTCTCCGTGTATGATATAGGGGTATGTAAGTGTCTCAATGTTAGGTTTAGGTGTACATGTTTGTCTCAGTGTAGTGATGCAAGAGTATATATGTGTTTCAGGTTGTGATGTAGGCGCATGTATGTGCCTCAGTGTAGAGATGTAGGTGTTTGCATGAACCTCAGATTATCGATGTAGGTGTTTTTATGTGCCTCAATGTTAGATGTAGGTTTATGCATGTGTCTTAGTGTACTAATGTATGTATGTGTCCCAGTGTTGTGAGTTAAGTGTATGTTTGTGTCACAGTGCAGTGTTGTAGGTGTATTTATGAGTCTCAGTGTGATCATGTAGGTTTATGTAAGTGTCTCAGAGCAGCGATCCCCCCAGGTGCCTACTACGGTCGGTACGGGTTTGGTGCACCCAAGGGTTCCCCAGCCACTCGACGCCATATCATGCCCATCGCCATAACTGTACCACGTTTTGTGTTCGGGTCGGTGTGTGTGGGTATGTGTGTGTGTGTGTGTGTGTGTGTGACAGAATGTAGGTATGCACAATTGTCATTGTGTGCGCGCGTGTCATGTCCCTCTTCCAGGATTATTCCTAATAAATTTAGTGTTTGGATATATGCCCTGATATGGTAACCAAGGCTGAAGGGTAGGATATTCAGATATTATTTATTTATTTATAAAGACACTCTAGCGGGTGTTGTGGTTCTAAGCATTTTTACGGTTGTATGTGCGTGTGTGTGTGTCCTGGCAATCTTGTGTGTGTATGTGTGAGTGTGTCTTGTCAGTCTGCAGGTGTCAGTGTATCCAGGCGCTCCTTGGGTGGGTGTTGTGAGTGTGTCCGGGCAGTGTTAAATGTGTGTGTGAGTGTGTTCAGGCAGTCTTGCGGGTGTTTGAGAATGTGTCCAGGCATTCTTGCGGGTGTGTGTGTGCGTTTGTCCAGGCAGTCTTGCGAGTGTGTGTGTGTGTGTGAGGGTACAGTTTGTTTTCTGGGTGTGTGCGTGAGTGTTATTTTGTCCAAGCAGTCCTGCGGGTGTGTGTGTGTGTGTGTGTGTGTGTGTGTGTGTGTGTGTGAATGTGTCCGGGCAGTGTTGCAGACAGATGTTTAAGAGTGTGTGTAGGATATGATTTAATTAATAAACATTTCGTAGGGCAGTATAGTATAAAATGCTCCTTCATATAATAAGCGATATTAGATTTGCTTATATTGTTTATTTCGAGGAACATGGAATGCGAGGCAATATTTTTATATCCTATCCACAAAATGTGACCGACATCTTCTAAATTTTGTTTCATTTTGCTTATTCTATGGTCAAATGTTTTTATCTTGTTGCATTTCAAAGTTGCAATCACCGGTGCAATATTAATTATTTCTTAACGTTTCCTTGTGTATAGGTGTTTTGATTTTCTCTCTTAGATTTTGTTTTTTATAAACAAGCAATTCGCATCCATTGAAGTTTTCCCGTGGAATCAGAAATATTTGCAGCGGGATGGCTGATTAACTTCCGTTCATTGTATTGGAGAGAACTAGAATGTTTTATTCCAAGACCTTAGAAGAACCAATAAACTTGTGAGTGATAGAATTTGAGTCTTCAAGAGGAAAAACACTGAATTGCACCAAGTGACCGCATGAACTGTAAAAGTTAAGTGAGAATAAAATAAATTTCTTACAGAGAATCAGCTTAATGGGTTATTTAAGAAATGTTAACTCATTTCAGTGGCCTGGATCTGAAGAGCTCAACAAGGCCTAAGATATTTCAAATTTGGCACCGAACCCATGGGGGCTTAGGGATATAAAAGAAGACAGTGCACCTCAAAAAGCAGGAAGAGAAGCACCCAGTTTCAAGACCAGGAGTGCGGGTGTCGTAACAAGCTGGAGGACATGAGGGACGACCGGCTAGCAGTTGCAGAGGACGGAGTGAACCATCATCTTGTTCATTTTCATCACACCGTTGGTGAGTTCAACATGAATTTTTATTCTTGTTGTAGAAACATTGAGTTAGTAGATATATTTCATCATATTACAAAGTGGCTAACATATAAAGCTTACTATGAGTGGAGCGGGGTGCGGTGAAAAAGAAAATAATGCAGTAACAGAAGGCAGTGAAACAGCTGGTTCCTACCAAACACTTTTGGAACTAATAAAATCTGATCTGTTACTCTCAGATGGCATTCTCTAGATGCTCTACAAACAAGTTTTTTACAAAAGATGATTCTTGTTTCTACACAATGCTAAGCGGGATACACATTAGCAGAATATTCTTATTACTTAGTTCCTTATAAGTAGAAGGGAACTATTATTGGTGAGAAATTTCCTTGTGATTGACACTTGTGGGGTGTGTCGTTTGCTAAAGTTGCAGACCAATCATAGTATAGGAATAAATAACCGCCAGACGTGATGTCATCGGCGTTGCAGTGGTACAGTGGAAATTTACGCGCGAGTTCTCATGCATGATGATCAATTGTTTGTAATCAGATTGTTTGAAAAGTTCGGTTGTGTTATACATAGTGATTGTAAGGATTTACATTTGCAATCGTTACTACACTTTTTATATCACGGACATTGCTCTTGTTCTCATCCTAGAACTATCACGAGTGACACTGTGATTTCAAAATGTCATGCAGCCGTGACATATGCGTTGAGGTTGTGTTAGCCGAAATGATAAAACTTTTCCGTTTGGTGAAATACAGGACCCAATGTTGAAAGTAATAGATGAGATAACAAGTGAGAAATGGGG
The DNA here is from genome assembly GCA_030762935.1 of Hymenopus coronatus. Taxonomy (NCBI): domain Eukaryota; kingdom Metazoa; phylum Arthropoda; class Insecta; order Mantodea; family Hymenopodidae; genus Hymenopus; species Hymenopus coronatus. The sequence goes on from CM060882.1 coordinate 177,222,096, forward strand.
AAAAATAGTTCATCATACGAGAGTTATGAATGGAGAGATGAAGCCATTGTAGAGGAAGCAGTGGAACGTTTGTCACTGCTGATGCCCAGGGAGTAAATATGCCAACAGCGCACTGAGGCGGCCACGTGTCAGCAGAATCCCAATCACAAGGTAATTTCTCACCGATAATAAAGGAATGTGCTATGCTAAAGTGGTAGTCAAATGTTTTAAGAGCTGTCGTTATGCAATTGTAATTGCAAATTGCTTATTTGCTTGACCAGGAGTAGAACGAAAGAAAAACAGACACTTCCTTTCTTAGAAAAGTTTAAGTACTTTACAATTGAAACCAATAACAAGGAATATCTCGGAAACGGTTACCTCCACTACAAAAACGTAAGGAGCACATATTGTGTTTTTGACGAGATATACATTTTTGTTTAGAAAGGTTTTGTTTATCTCTAACGGTTTAACAGTTTAGCAAAATTCATACAGAATTAAGAGGTCTTCAGAGGCTATTCTCAGAAAATTTTAGACATACATTTTTTTTTGGGGGGGGGGATGTAAATATTTTTAATGTACCTGATTTTAATCAAAATCGTGACAGCCAATTTTTGAGGAAATCTAAATGTTCGAATCTTTTACCATGTAAAGGGTAGTTTGTGCTGCTAGGAATTTCTTAAAAATCTTCGTGTCGCCTCCTTGGAAAATACCAAACTTAAATACCACGCTTGGTATTTAAGGGTTTTTTCTGTTTTGAGCTGTGCTGCCCACAGACAGTCAGACAGACAGACAGACACTTACACACACATACACACACACACGTATAAACTTCGACACGCTCTCGGACAATTTTCTAAAATTATTTTTACTTTCTCTATACGAACTATGTACATAGTGTATAGAGAAGGTATTACATTATACCCAAAATTCGATACCGAAATTTCAGCGGAAATGTATGTTTTGAAACTCCCTGAATCCAATAAAAAGCATTTTAAGAAACATGTTCGTGTGTGTCTGTCTGTCCGTCTGTCTGACTGTGTATGTGTGTCTGTGGGCAGCATAGCTCAAAAACGAGAAACCGTTTTAGGTTTGATATCTTCTAAAGATGCGATACAAAGATTTTCAAGAAAATCCCCCCTCCCCAAACTATCCTTTACATGGAAAAAAATTTGAAAATTTTGATTTTCTTAAAAATAGCAGCAACGATTTTGATTAAAATATCGTATATGAAAGCTATTTACCTGACATATAAAATGTATATCTTGAATTTTCTGGGAATAGCCCCTGAGAACTAATTTACTCTAGATGAATTTTACGGAATTGTGCATAACTGCTACATCGTAAGAGATGGGGAAAAACTAACTCCACAGAAAATGTAGCTCACGATAAAATACGCAATTTATGTCATATATATTTTTTTCGTGGATTTGATCATTTTTAAGATATTCCTAGTTTTACGTTTTAACTTTGAAAACCTAATACTTTTCTCATACAGGAATTTCCTAACTCCTGTCCATACAATCAAAGGAACTTCAGTTACATAGCCACCAACTTTTGGGTATCATTCTAACTTATGGATCTCCCTCATTTCGCTCCTACTTAACAAGGAAGCAAGTAATAAGAATATTTCTGCTAATAGGCATGAAGTAAATAGAAGCATAGGTTTTTAACTAAAATTTGTTGCAGAAATGTAAAGAAAATCATGTGAATGGAACACATCATTTTTTTATTCAGAGGATCCCAAAATAGGTATTTCCGGTGAAATCTCGGTATCAAATTTTTGGGTGTAATACAATACCTTCTCCATAGAAAGTGAAGAGAAAGTAAAAATATTCCCTCCTCTCCAAAACTATCGTTAGCATGCAAAACGAGTGTTAACATTTTTTTCTAAAAAAGTTGATCTAAACATTTTGGTTAAAATACGGTACATTAAATATACTTCTTGGGAATAAGATGTATCTATATCTTGATTTTCTTGGAAAAGCTGTTGAAGATCTCTTCTTACTTCATAACCTCTGCATAAAGTGTAAATAAAAAGTGATGGAGAGAGAGAGCGAGAGAGAGGGAGAGAGCGAGAGAGAGAGAGAGAGAAGAAACTGACTTCACAAAACTGTAGATCCCGTTAGTACATACAACATAAAGTGAAGTTAAAAATGTCCGAGATATTCGTTATTATTGGTTTCCATATTAAATATTAACCCTTTCTCACACAGGATTCCTTTTTCTACTCCGGGCCATACAAAGAGAACCGAATTTAAGTCACAAAGCAGTAGCAACCACCTATATATTTTTGTATTACTTTATTTCGTTCTCTTCGGAACTAAGTCGAAAAATGTTCCTGCTAAAGTTCAGCATGAGATAGATAGAAAACTAATCTTTACTAAGAATAATTTGTTATTAAATAGTTACAGAAAGGGTACCTATCAGATTTTTACTTTCTCTGCACGTACTCTGTACATAGTGTATAGAGAAGGTATTGTATTACTCTAAAAATTGATACCGAGTATTCAACGGAAATACGTGATTAGACTCCCGGAATCCCCCACCCCAAAAAAGGGAAAATTTGTGTGTCTATGGGCAGCATAACTCTAAAATGACTACACTATATTTATACCAAACTTGGACTATCTTCCATGGACGCGACTCGAAGATTTTCATGAAAACCTCCCAAACTCCAATTACCCTTTACATAGACCATATTTCCAAAACTTGTATTTTCTCAAAAAATGTCTCGAAGGGTATTGATTAAAATACCGTATGTTCAAGATATTTTTATGACAAACAAAATGATTATATTGCATTTTCTGGGAATAGCTTCTGAAGACCTCTGCGTTCTGGATGATTTTCATATAACTGACAAACCGTAAAAGATAGACTAAAACTTACTGCATAATAAAGTAGATCTCATTAAAACACACAATTTATGTCATACAATTTTTTTTTTAATTATGTTAGCCGTTTTCGAGATATCCCGGATTATTGGTTTCAATTTTAAGCCTCTTAAATTTTTCCTAAACGGGAAGACATATTTCCTTTCATTTGTTTACTCTTGACAAGGAAAGAGTTTGGAATTTCATTTGTTTCACAGAGTGCTGGGTTTTAAAGGATGAGACTATTGCTTTAGCCTGTGCAAATTTTTCCTAAACGGGAAGACATATTTCCTTTCATTTGTTTACTCTTGACAAGGAAAGAGTTTGGAATTTCATTTGTTTCACAGAGTGCTGGGTTTTAAAGGATGAGACTATTGCTTTAGCCTGTGCATTTTCTTATTTTCCATTAGTTACAAGGAAGCTAGAAATAAGGCTAATTCCGCTATGTTTATCTTGTTTAGTGTTATGTAGAGAAGAGATTTATATTTTTGTTAAAATTTTTGTTTACCGAACAGCTAAAGGACATCGTCTGAATGGAACACCTTATATTGTTCCCTTTTACTTACAAGGAACCAAGTAATAAGGACAATTTCTGCTAATGTTTAGCTCGATTATCATGAAGTAGTTAGAAGAATAAGCTTTTTAACAGTAATTCGTTACAGAGATGTAGAGAAAGTCATGTGAATGAGACAGAGCTTATTATCCCTTGAGAATACATGGAATGAAAGAACCTCTTCTATTTACAGTAAATTACACAGCAGTAACCATTTTATCCTATTATCGAATAAATGAAAGTGGCAGCTTAACAGTTTACCACTACCTTAACACATATAGCACAAAGAGGCACAGAAACTCCAATAACTCTGACGTAACTTAAAGTTTTTTGCAAGCAATTAAATATATGCTTATTGGAAACCCAAATCAATGAACTTATTTCCTGCCAATTCGCTGATTTGAGTGATATAGCAAGAACAAAAGGAAGTTTTATGTAGGATTTAACCCCTTAAGTATTTTACATCATATTTTATAATAACGGATTTTTGGTCATTTTTGCAGTTTAATTTGAATGTATAAAAAAGTACCTCCACGTAAAAGATTTATAAGATCATGACTATTATATGTAAACAATAAATGTAAAAAGAAACTTGTAACAGTGAAGTACTAACACAAATATTAATATAAAAATAATAATTGCAACAAATTTTCACTTATGCTTTGAAATCCTTGCTTTGGACTAGTTTTGCAATGAATTTATTGCATTATCAACATAAATGTCCTTAGTTTTGGTTTGGTTTTTGATGTTGTTTATTTACACTGTTATGGTTACTACTACTAGGTGAATTGTGTACTAATGCATTGCTAATTACTGGAATAACACATATTTGGTAAGAGAGTCAACTGGAGGTATATCGGAATTCATTGCATGATTTCTATACTTTAATATAAATATGTTCTCCCAAAACCATTAAATCCATGCGCCCATTTAATTGTTTTAATAACTTTATACCTGGAATTATTTCATGATTAAATTACCAGAAATGTTTTGCTACAGCTGATCTATCAACTTGTTTGTATCTAATATTCCTAAAGTGTTCTTTTAGTCTGGTTTCCACATGACGTTTGGTTTTACCAATATAAACAAGGTCACAATTTAAACAATTTAATTGATGAATGCCAGATATTTTATTTCTTGAAATGTCATCCTTTTAAGAAAAGCCTAACCAGTATTTTATACTGTATTTATTTCTAGGAACCAATATAATGCCATGCTTTTGAAAATATTTGTGAATTTTTTATTTGCCCAAGGGTGATATACATTTTTTAAAAATGTAATTATCTTTTATTTTCTTAAGTGTAGAAATATTTTTTTTGGCTTTTTTGATATTTAAACTTCTCAATTTTTTTATTTATAAAATCAGTATTAAAACCATTAATTAAAACAGTGTTGATAATGTGTTTATATTCGTTAGAGAATTTGTCTTTATTAAGGGGTAAATTAATTAACCTATAAATTAACCTATTAAAAACGGCAAATTTATGTGAAAAAGGGTTTAAGTCATCATTTTTTATATTACTATCGCTGGGTATTTTCTTTCTGTATATTACAAAATTCAATTTATTGTCTTTTTTTATTATTTTTAAATCCAGGAAACAGAGATAGCCATCGCTTTCAGTTTCTAATGTGACTTTTGCAGCCTTATCTTGTAAGTTTAAAAGTTTTAAAGCATCAGTTACATGTTTATCAGGAACAATAGCAAATATATCATCTAGATATCTATACCAAGTTTTATCAATTAGAGGGAATGCTTTAGTGACCTGTATTTCAAAATAGCTCATGAAAAGATCAGCAAGAAAAGGTGAAAGTGGACTACCCCATGCTAAACCAGAAGTTTGTTGATACAATTAGTCATTAAAGCTGAAAAAATGTTGATCCAAACAGAGATTAGTAAGGATAACAAAATCATTTATTAAATCTTCATTCAGTTCTGTAGAACTTAACCATTTTTTTAAAAATGTCAAAAGTTTTTCTCTAGGAATGCTTGGAAACAAAGCAGGTAAATCAAAAGAAAAAAGTTTATCATTAGTAGACAATGTGGTATTGCTGATCTTCTTCACTAGCTCAAAAGTATGTTTAATACTTAAGCTCTTAAATGTTTGAAAAATGTTTTATTTAACCATTTAGCTAGGTTGTAATAAGGTGAATTTATGCAATTTATAATAGGTCTCATTTTACTTCCAGGTTTATGAATTTTGGGAAGAGGATATATTCTGGGTAAAACTGGATTACTGACTTTTGTAGTTTGCTTTTCTTTATTTGTAATACCTTTAATTTCATTAAGGGTTTTATTATAATTTGAAATGCAGGACTTTAAAGGTATAATATCAATGCTTTTGTAACCTTCACCTTGAAGTAACAGTTCCATTCTATTAATGTGATCAATTTTATTTAAAATTACAATGCTGTTACCTTTATCAGCTTTAATATAGATTACATCTTTTTCTTTTAATGATTTAATAATTTGTTTATTTTGACTTACTTTAGGATAATTTTTATTCTAACTGTGTAATATTTTACTGCATTTTTCTTTAACCAATAATTAATTATTTTCATTTAAATCCTGATTAGCAATTTCTATATTTGCTACATAATCGTCTATATTTTTTGAAAATTCTACACAGGTTTTTAAACCATTATTCAAAAAATTAATTTCCTTCTCATTGAAATTACAATTTGAAAGTTTACTTACATTATCTTTAATATTTGACTTCATTGTCATGCCTGAGTACTACAGGTTGCACCTCTGTCAGTGAAAATTGGCATTACATAAGACCATGTTTAGCTTGTAACATATAGTAGGCCATGACATTAACAATACTAAACGTTCATTTGTCTTTGTGAATTAATTACGTGGGGAATTTTTCTAGACATTTTCGTAATCTATTTAATCCAGAGACATTCAGCTTATAAGTGTCGGTTAGAATAGTGTATCGATAGAGATAGGAATAGCAGTTGTCATTCAAGGTGAAAAACGAATTCAGCTGGAATACTATCATTAGGTAAGCCTAGGATGCTGGTTTAACATATTTAGGTAATAGAAATGCTCTATTAGAATAATGTTGGTTGTTTGACAATATTCTCGGGACAAAGTCTGCTGCATTCTCACAGTCAATGGCAGACAAGAATATTGCAGACATGAATCAGGTAAACCAAAATATATCACTTTGAAAAGTAAATCATCGTTATTGTTTATTTTCCCTTGCTGTATTATATGTCCAGTATAATGGAATTTCATTCACAGAGTATCAAGCTACTTGACAATAAGTACCTGGACGGAGAATTTAAGTTGATTATAAGATAGCCTATGTATATATTGTAATTAATTGTCAATTATAAGTTAAAATACTTTAATATCATTACAATAAATTAACAAGTGTATTTTGTTGCAAAAGTATTATAAAGTGTAGAACAACTCTGTGTTGTCAAGAGTGCTAGGAGGAATTCTTGATAGTCTTAAGGAGAATTATGTACTGGTGTGTGTGTAAGTGTGTCCGGAAAGCTTATGTATGAGTATATTAGAGTGTGATCATCTAGATATGTGGGTGTGTTAGATTATGTACGAGCAGACTTACGGATGTGTTTGAGTGCGAACAGGAGGTGTTCCAGTATGTTTGAGTATGTCTGGGCAGATGTAGGTGCATGTAGGTGTATATGTGTGACTCACTGTAGTGATGTAGATGTATGTATGTGTCTCAGTGCAGTGATGTCGGTGTATGTATGTGTCTGTGTTCTGATGTAGGTGCATATAGGTATCTTAATGTTGTGATGTAGATGTATGTGTGTGTCTCGGTGCAGTAATATAGGTGTATATGTGAACGTCAGTGTAGTGATGTAGGTGTATGCATTTGCGTATGTGCAGTGATGTAGTGTATGTAGTTATCTCAGTGTTGTGATGTAGTGTATTTGTGTGTATCAGTCATGTGATTTACGTGTATTTAGGTGTCTCAGTGAAGTGCTGTAGTTGAATGCGTGTGTATCATTCTTGTGATGTAATGGTATGTATGTGTCTCAGTGTAGTATTAAAGGTGTATGTTTCAGTCTCATTGTAGTGATGTAGCTGTATGTGTGTCTTAGTTTTGTGATGTGGGTGTATGTGTCTGTCTCAGTGGTGTGACGTAGATGTATGTGTGTGTCTCAGTATAGTGATGTGGGTGAATGTGTGTCTCAGTGTAGTAATGTAGGTGAATGTATGTGTCTCTTCGTGGTGATGTTGGTGTTCTTATGCGTCTCTGCATACTGAAGTAGGTATAAAAAAATTCTCAAATATTAGATGTAGGTGTATGTGTGTCTTTCAGTGTAGTGATGTGGGTGTATATATCTGTCTCAGTTTTGTGATTTAGGCATACGTAGGTGTCTCAGTATAGTGATATAGATGTGTCTTATTCTCAGTGTTGTGATGTAGGTGAATGTTTATGTGTCAGTATTGTGATGTAGGTGTCTCAGTGCAGTGTTGTTGGCGTATGTATGTGTCTCAAATTTGCGATGTAGGGGTATGTAGGTTTCTCGGTATTGTGATGGAGGTGTATGTGTTTGTCTCAGTGTAGTGATGTAGGTGTGTGTATGTGTGTCAGTGGTATGATTTAAGTGTATGTAAGGGTCTTAGTGCAGTGAAGCAGGTGTATGTATTTGGGTCAATGTTGCGATATATTCTCTCGTGCATTGGCAAATAGGTGTATATGTGTCCCAGTGCTATGATGTAGGTTTATAAATGTGTCTTAGTGAAGTTATGTAGCTGTCTGTATGAGTCTCCGCGTAGTGATATAGGTGTATACAAGTGTCTCAATGTTAGATGTAGGTGTATGTGTATGTGTAGTGATGTAGGTGTATGTATGAGTATCAGTGTTGCATTGTAGGTGTGTGTAAGTGTCTCAGAGCAGTGATCCCCCCAGGGGCCTACTATGGTAGGTACGGGTATGGCGCACCCGGGGTCCCTAGCCAACCTAAACTCCCTCGTGTGGGCGACCTCCGAGTGGTGAGGGATTCAGTATATCAAAATGCCCACCTACATGATAGCCCTGCGTGGAGACCCGTGTCGGTGGAAGGGAATATCCTGGTTGATTCAGGGTTGCGTATCTGAGCCTGGGCCTTCTGTCTTTTCAGTGACTAGGGAGGGTACGCAACTTAATACACCACTTTGGTTTTTGCTTCACCTAAAATGGATGCTAGGGCCTAGCCCACCCCTAGTCAATCGGCCAGGACTAGGTATTATAACGAACTCCAGGGTGGGTGGTACGGTGAGCCTGCTATATCCCCTGTATAGCCCTGTCATCCCAATGGGGTGACCCTTTGTTGGGCTCCGTGGTGGGTGGGGAGCACCGGGGAATGAAAAAAAATTTTACTTTCATGGCAAAATCAAATTGCCATTAAATATGATACTGAGTTTGGAAAAGAACTAGTCAAGTGTTGTGGTCCTCGCTACTCGATTGTCAATAGAACAGAGGAAGGAAGAAAGTTCTCTAGCGTAAGCCCTTTTATTATTCAAAAGGGTCTTGATAACATTACTGGTCCTGTAAAATCTTGTAGAAGAGCTCGTAATGGCACGCTCCTGGTAGAAGCAGAATCAGCATCCCAGGCTGCATATATACTAAATTCCAAAATGTTAGCTAGCTATCCAGTAAAGGATGATGTACACAAAAGCTTGATTTCCTCACGCGGTGTGGTAAACACGTGCGCATTGGACGGTTTGACCTGTGAGGAGATTCATGAAAATCGTGCTTCCCAAGGCGTTACATCTGTGTATCGGGTTGAAAGAAAAGTAAATGGAGATACGTGCCTACCGTACCCTGTTTATTTCCTTCGATCGGGTAGATCTCCCACAAAGGATAATGGCAGGGTATGAATCCATTGAGGTAAGACCGTATATACCGGACCCGCTCAGATGATATAAATGTCAGCGCTTTGGCCACACCAGCGAATTCTGCAACGGTGAGTCTACCTGTGTGAACTGTGGCAAAATCTCGCATGACGGAGAATGCACGTCAGCTCCAACGTGTATTAACTGTAACGGCGAACATACATCAAGTTCCCGTAGTTGTGCCCGTTTTGCAGAGGAAAAGATGGTCCAGGAGATACGGGTTAAAGAGAAGGTGTCCTTCTTGGAAGCCCGGAAACTCTTGCGAATCCGCCAACCCTCTGTCCCATAGTATGGTATTCTATTGGTAGGTGATGTAAATGCCCACCATACACTTTGGGGCTCACCTCGGGCTTGTGCTAGAGGTAAGTTAATTGCTGATTTCTTGAATAATTCTAACCTAATTCTCCTGAAAACCGGAGAACCTGCATTTCTTTCTGATGGTTTTAACAGTTTTTCACACTTGGATTTAGCAGTTTGTTCACCAATATTAGCAACTTTCTTACAGCGGAACATCATCTCTGATCTACATTCTAGTAACCACTTTTCATGTCTTATCAGTCTCTTGCCACAAGATACATGTTACACACGTTTACCTAGATGGCGTATATATCAAGTCAACTGGAACCTTTACTCCCGGTTGGCTATCTTTTATTACAACGAGCACGACTCTGAAAATGTCTTAGTGGAGCACCTCACAAAAAATATTCCTGATGCAGCCGAGCAGTCTATTCCGCGGTCGACGACCCAAACCAGTCGTCGATTTCCGGCAGCTTCGTGGACTGATGAATGCCGGAATCCCAGTCGAGCTCGCATGCGTGCTCTCAAGATTTTCCAACGTCGCCCAACACTGGGTAACCTGATTGAGTATAAAAAGATGCATGCCAAATCTAGGCAGGCTGTTAAGGATAGCAGAAAGACATCATAGAGCAAGTTTGTAGCGTCATTCAATCGACATGCACCTTCCTCTCTCGTATGGGATAAGTTATGGACGGAAAAATGACTCATACGCCAATCGCCGGACTTAAAACAGCTGTAGCAGATGTTGTTGATAAGTTTGACGTGGCCACACTTTTGGCGGTGCTTTCGCTCAAGTGTCTAGTTCAGAGAATTATTCGCCTGATTTTCTTCCCGTTAAGGCTCACGTGGAATCGCAAGGTTTCAACTTTCGTTCTAATAATCTTGAAGATTTCAATCGACTATTCACCATGAGGGAGCTAGACCATGCACTATCATCTTCGCGAAACTCTGCACCAGGTCCTGATGGAATACACGTCCAAATGTTGCAACATCTCTCTCCTGAAGGTAAGGCCTTCCTACTCGAGGTCTATAATCGTGTTTGGGTTGACGCCACTTTTCCAGAAATGTGGCGAGAGGCCACCATCGTACCTATTTTGAAAGCTGAAAAGGACCGTTTTCTTCCATGCAGCTACCGTCTAATTTCTCTCAACAGTTGCGCTTGCAAGGTGATGGAACGCATAGTCAATGGACGGCTGACATGGTGGTTGGAAACTCATAACCTGCTGACCAACACCCAGTGCGGTTTTCGACGACGTCGTTCAGCAACTGACCAACCTGTCTCGACTTCGACGCAGATAATGAATGGATTTATGAAGAACTATCTCACCGTTGGGGTGTTCTTTGACCTCGAGAAGGCTTATGATACCTGTTGGCGGGCAGGAATAATACGTTCCCTATACAACTGGAACATACGTGGACGCCTTCCGTTATTTATTCAGGAGTTTATTAGGGACCGCGCTTTCCGAGTAAGGGTCTGCTCGGTTATATCAAATAATTTTGTTCAAGAGAACGGAGTGCCACAGGGATCGGTACTAAGCGTCACGCTGTTTGCTATAGCAATTAATTCTATCTCAAAATGTATTCTCCCAGGAGTATCGATCATCCTGCTTATTCGTAGACGACTTTGTGTACGAGGAGATTACCACCTTCGCTGCGGTTTGGCACAGTTTTACTACCATTCGCGGATGAGACGAGATTCCTTGGGTTGATCTGCGATAGAAAACTGTGTTGGTTACGACATACAGCACACTGAAAGCGCGCTGTAACCGTTCTCTGAATATTCTACGGATACTAAGTGGCAAATCTTGGGGAGCGGATCGGACATTCTTGCTGCGACTTTATCGCTCACTGATCCGAGCCAAGTTAGATTTTGGAAGCATAATTTATTCTTCGGATAGACCATCTGTGCTTAGAAGATTAGACACTGTCCATTATCAGGGTATACGTCTGGCGGTTGGAGCTTTCCTCCAAGCAGTCCAGTAGCCAGCCTTTATGCTGAATCGGCGGAACCCCCTCTGCAGTGTAGACGAGATATTCTATTAACAAATTATGGCTGTGGGCTAAAGTGCATGCCTTCGCATCCAACGTTCACTCCTTTTTTTAACACCGAGCTGGACGAACGTTATAGAAATATCTCAACTAGTCCACGGCCCCCAGGTGTTCGCTTCCGAATGCTTCTTCATAAGCACGATATTGTAATGCCTAGAATGTTTCCCAATGGAGAAAGGGTGCACCCACCTTGGTTACTTACAACATCCCACGTAAAATTCGGGATGACGGCAAACTACAATGACCGAACTTGTATATATACTGACGGAAGTAAGTGTACCGTTGGTGTTGGGTGCGCCTTTGTTTATGATACGGAACAATATACATTCGGTTTTCATACTGGCACATCTATTTATAGTGCGGAGCTATACGCAATATATCGAGCTATTCTGCACGTTGGCCGTCGAAGTTTAAGTGACTGCCTTATATTGAGTGATTCCCTGAGTGCACTTAAGAGCCTTGGTGATCTCTACAACTATCATCCTATCGTGCAGCATATCCAGGATGCCCTCCACGATTTATATACTTTCGGGGTACATTTGGAGTGTGCATGGATTGCTAGTCACATTGGCTTGCCGGGGAATGAACTGGCAGATTTTGCAGCAAAGATGGCAACCACCGAGCCCAGTACAAACATTTCTTGTATAACATCGGAAGCCTTTAAGCTTGTTGTGCGCAGGGCGATACTTTCGTGCTGGCACGATGAGTGGTCAGCTCTCCGCGGAAACAAGCTTAGAGTAGTGAAAGACCTTCCAACAAACTGGGTAACTTTCTCTCGTCATTATCGACGGGAGGAAGTAATTTAGGCTCGTTTGCGTATTAGCACTGCAATTTTACACATAGTTTTGTTTTTAAGAGTGAATCTTCTCCATTGTGTCCGCTTTGTGGAGAAGATTTGTCTGTCCGTCATGTGTTGCTAGATTGTGTTAATCTAGCACATATTCGTGAATCACTGCAACTGCCGGTCAGCCTTGCAGAAGTCGTGGCGGATGATAGTCGAGCGGTAGCTAAGATTTTTAAATTTTTATCGAAGATACCCTATAAATTTCGAATTTGGTTGTTTTTATCCTTGTTTTTTGTATTACTTTTTTGCTTTTCTTTTCTCTAATCACCAATCTGTGGCTTTTGCTATGATAAACTTTTTTACCCTAATTTTTAGACTAATCTTTCGTTCTTATTAATAATATTTCTTATTGAGCTTTATCTCTGGCTTTTGCCATGATTTGTTTAATAAGGGCGTTGATGACCTTGCAGTTGGGCGCCCATAAATACTAACCATACACCGTCATGATGAAGGTGTATGTATGAATCTCAATGTAGTGATATAGGTGTATGTATATGTCTCAGTGTAGTGATATATGTATGTGTCTCAGGGTAGTGATGTAGGTGTATGTATGGCTGTCAGTGTTGTGAAGAAGGTGTATGTGTGTGTCTCAGTGTTATTATGTAGGTTTATGTAGATGTCTTAGTGTTGCAATGTAGGTGTATGTGTGTGACCCAGTGTAGTGATGTAAGTGTATATGCGTGTCTCAGTTTAGTGATGTAGGCGTATGAATTTGTCTCTGTGGTGCGATGAACGTTCATGTATGTATCTCAGTCCAGTGATGGTTGTATATGTATGTGTCAGTTTATAAATTTATATATATATATATATATATATATATGTATGTATATATAGTATCAGTGTAGTGATGTACGTGTATGTATATTATGTATATGTCTCAGAGTAGTTATGTAAGTTTATGCATTGGTCTCTGTGTTGTGAAGTAGCAGTATGTGTGTGTCTCAGTATAGTGATGTAGGTAGGTGCAACTGTCTTAGAACGGTGATGTAGGTGTATGTATATGTCTCAGTGTAGTGATATATGTATGTGTCTCAGAGTAGTGATGTAGGTGTATGTATGGGTGTCAGTGTTGTGAAGTAGCAGTATGTGTGTGTCTCAGTGTAGTGATGTAGGTAGGTGTAACTGTCATAGAACAGTGATGTAGGTGTATGTATGTGTCTCAGTGTTTTGATGTAGGTTTTTGTATCCGTCTCCATGTAGTGGTGTACGTGTATGTAAGTGTATTATGTTAGATGAAAGTGTATGTGTGTGGGACTTAGTGTAGTGATGTAGGTTAATGTATGTGATTCAGTGTTCTGATATAGGTGTATGGATGGGTCTCATTGTAGTGATGAAGGTGTTTTTTGTGACTGTGTGCAGTGATGTATGTGTAGGTAAGTGTCGCAAGCTAGATATAGGTGTATGTGTTTTAGTGAAGAATGAATGTGTATGTGTATCTCCAAGGGTTGAAATGTAGGTGTATAAATTTGTCTCACTGTAGTTTGTGGGTGTCTGAGTTTTTGATGTAGGGGTATGTGTGTCTCAGTGTAGTGATGTAGGTACATGCGAGTGTCTCGGTGTAGTGATGTAGGTGTATGTATATGTATCATGTTGTGGTGTAGGTGACTGTCTAGTTGTGTAGGTGTATATGTCAGGCTCAGTGTTGTGATGAATTTATACGTGTATGTCTGAGTGCTGTTATCTAAGTGTACGTAGGTGTCTCAATGTTGTGTTGTGGGCGTTGGATTTCAGTATTGTGATGTAAGTTTATGTAGGTGTCTGAGTACAGTTACTAAGGTGTATGTATGTGTCTCCGTGTAGTGATACAGGTATATGTATGTGTCTCAGTGTAGTGATGTAGGTGTCTCAATGTAGGTATATGTATGTGTCTCAGTGTAGTGATGTAGGTGTATGTCTGTGTCTCAGTGTAGTGATGTAGAAGAATGAATTTGTCTCAATTTTAGTTGTTGGTGTATGTGTGTGACTTAGTGTAGTGATGTAGGTGTCTGTATGTGGGTAGAGTTTTGATGTAGGCGTATGTATATGTATCAGTTTAGTGATGTATTAGTTTGCATGTGTCTCAGTGTATCGATGTGTATGTATTTAAGCTTCTCAATGTTAGATGTAGGTGTATGTGTTCGCCTTAGTGTAGTTCTGTGGGTGTATGAATCTGTCAAAGTGTTGTGACATAGTTGTATGTATGTGTCCCAGCGCAGTACTCTAGGTTATGTATATGCCTCAGTGTAGTCATGTAGGTTTATGTAAGTGTCACAGAGCAGTAACCCCCCTCCCCAGGGGCCTACTGCAATAGGCACGGGTTTGGCGCACCCGGGGGTTCCCGAGCCACTCACCGCCATATCATCCGCATTGCCACTAACTGTAGCAGGGTTTGTGTTCAGGTCGGTGTGTGTGAGTGTCTGTGTGTATATGTGTGAATACGCAATTGTCGCTTTCTGCGCGTGTATAACCGCCTCATCTTCCTCTACTGGTGTCTGTATGTGGGCAGAGTTTTGATGTAGGAGTATGTATATGTCCCAGTTTGGTGATATATGAGTTTGCATGTGTCTCAGTGTATCAATGTATATGTATTTAAGCTTCTCAATGTTAGATGTAGGTGTATGTGTTCGCCTTAGTGTAGTTCTGTGGGTGTATGTTTCTGTCAAAGTGTTGTGATGTAGGTGTATGTATGTGTCCCACCGCAGTACTCTAGGTTATGTATATGCCTCAGTGTAGTCATGTAGGTGTATGTAAGTGTCTCAGAGCAGTGATCCACCCAGGGGCCCACAACAATACGTACGGGTTTGGCGCAAATGGGCGTTTCGGAGCCAGTCACCGCCATGTCATCCCCATTGCCATTAACTGTAGCAGGGTTTGTGTTCAGGTCGCTGTGTGTGTATATGTGTGAATACGTAATTGTCGCTTTCTGCGCGTGTGTACCCGCCTCATCTTCTTCTGGCATTATTCCTAATGCGTCGTTGTTGTGACGAAGGTGTATAAGTGTGTCTCGGTTATTGTGATGTAGATAAATGTAGGTGTCTCATTCTTGTGATGTATGTGTCTCAGTGTTGTAACGTAGATGTATGTGTTTGTCCCAGTTTAGTGATATAGGTGTATAATTTTTGACCCGGAAGTGTTATGAAAGTATATGCTTGTATCTAAGTGCAGTGCTGAAGGTATACGTATGCGACTGAATTCAGTAATGTAGTAAAAGTATAGGTCTCAGTGCAGTTATGTAAGAGTTTATGTGCGATCAGTGTTAATGTAGTTTTATGTATGTGTCTCTGAGTAGTGATGGGTTTGTATGTGTGTCCGAGGGTATTGATGAAAATATATGTACGGCGCTCAGGGTTGTTATATAGCAGTATATGTTTTTCTCAGTGTAGTGATACATGTAGATGTGTGTGCCTCAGTGCTGTGATGAAGGTTTGTGTATGTGACTCGTGCAATAATAAAGGTGTATAAATGTTTCTCAGAGCTGTGACGTAGGTGCATGTATGATTCGCAGTACAGTATAGTGAGTGTAAGTATCTGTCTCTGTGCAGTGCAGTTATTTTGGTGTAAGAATATGCCTTAATTCATTGATGTAAGTGTATGTATAAGCCTCAGTGTAGAGATGTAGATGTATGTGTTTTTCTATGTGGTGAGATGTAGGAATACATTTTACCCTAATTGCAGTGATGTAGGGGTATATATTTTTCTCAGTGCATTGCTGTAGGTGTTTGTATTTGATTCACAGTATTCATGCAGCAGGACGAATGAGCATAAGTAGAGTGATGTAGATGTATCTACAGTGTAAGTTATGTGAGGGAGGTGACTATAATGGACTAGTTCTAGTGAGCATTTATGTTTCCCAGCGCAGTACTCTAGGTGTATGTATATGTCTCAGTGTAGTCATGTAGGTGTATGTAAGTGTCTCCTAGCAACGATGCCCCCAGGGGCCTACAACAACAGGTACGGGTTTGCGCACGCGGGCGTTCCGGAGCCACTCACCGCCATATCATGCCCATTGCCGCTAAATGTAGCAGGGTTTGTGTTCAGGTCGCTGTGTGTGTATATGTGTGAATACCCAATTGTCGCTTTCTGCGCGTGTGTACCCGCCTCATCATCCTCTTCTGGCATTATTCCTAATGCGTCGTTGTTGTGAGGAAGGTGTATAAGTGTGTCTCGGTTATTGTGATGTAGATGAATGTAGGTGTGTCATTCTTGTGATGTATGTGTCTCAGTGTTGTAACGTAGATGTATGTGTCTGTCCCAGTTTAGTGATATAGGTGTGTGAATTTGACCCGGAAGTGTTATGAAAGTATATGCTTGTATCTAAGTGCAGTGATGAAGGTATACGTATGCGACTGAATGCAGTAATGTAGGAAAAAGTATATGTCTGAGTGCAGTGATGTAAGAGTTTATGTGCGTTCAGTGATAATGCAGTTGTATGTATGCTTCTCAGTGTAGTGATGTAGGGTATTTATTTCTCTCAGTGCAGAGCTGAAAGTGTATGTATTTGATTCACAGTAATCGTGCAGCAGTACGAATGTGTATAAGTAGAGTGATGTAGGTGTATCTACGATGTAAGTGTTTTGATGGAGGTGACCATAATGGTTGCAGTGAGTAGGTGTGTGTCTATGTCTCAGTGTTGTGATGTCTATGCATGTGTGTGTCCCAATATTTGGAATAAGGTGTATGCAGGTATCTCAGTGTTGTGATGTAGGTTTTTGTATGCGTTACCGTGTAGCGTAAGGGTATCTATTGTAGTTGTAGGTGTATGTGTGTGACTAAGTGTAGTTAAGTAGGGGTCTGTATGTGAGCAGCGTTTTGATGTAGGAGTATGTATATGTCTCAATGTAGTGATGTAATAGTTTGCATGTGTCTCAGTGTATCGATGCAAATGTATTCAGGTGTCTCCGTATTAGAAGTAGATGTACGTGTTCGCCTTAGTGTAGTTCTGTAGGTGTATGTATATGTCTCAGTGTAGTGATGTAATATTTTGCATGTGTCTCAGTGTATCAATGTAAATGTATTTAAGTGTCTCAGTGTTATATGTAGGTGTACATGTTCGCCTTAGTGTAGTGCTGTAGGTGTATGTATCTGTCAGTGTAGTCATGTAGGTGTATGAAGTGTCTCAGAGCAGTGATCCCCCCAGGGGCCTACTGCAATAGGTACGGGTTTGGCGCACCCGGGGTTCCTGAACCACTCACCGCCCTATCATCCCCATTGCCAATATCTGTAGCAGCGTTTGTGTTTAGGTAGGTGTGTGTGTGTGTAAATGTGTGAATACGCAATTGTCACTTTGTAAGCGTGTGTACCTGCCTCATCTTCATCTTGTGGCCTTATTCCTAATCCGTCGTTGTTTTGACGATGGTGTATGTATGTGTCTCGGCTATTGTGATGTAGATGTATGTAGGTGTCTCATTCTTGTGATGTATTTGTCTCAGTGCTGTAACGTAGATGTATGTGTGTGTCCCAGTTTAGTGATATAGGTGTACGAATTTGTCGCAGAGGTGTTGTGAAAGTATATGTATGTATCTAAGTGCGGTGATGAAGGTATTCGTATGTGTTTGGGTTTAGTAATGTAGGAAAAAGTATGTGTCTCAGTGCAGTGATGTAAGGGTTTATGTGCGTCTAAGTATTAATTAGTTGTATGTATGGGTCTCAGTGTAGTGATGCGGTTGTATGTGTGTCTCAGGATAGTGATGTAGATATACGTATGTCTCTTAGTTTAGTGATGTAGGTTTAAGTTTATATCTCAGAATAGTGATGTAGGTGCGTGTATGACGCTCAGGGTTGTTACATAGCAGTATATGTTTGTCTCAGTATTGTTATACATGTAGATGTGTGTGCCTCAGTGCCGTGATGAAGGTTTATGTATGTGACTCGTGCAATAATAAAGGTGTATATATGTTTCTCAGAGCTGTGTATAGGGGCATGTATGTTTCCCAGTACAGTATAATGAGTGTAAGTATCTGTCTCAGTGCAGTGCAGTTTTTTTGGTGTAAGTATATGCCTTAATTCATTTATGTAAATGTATGTATAAGCCTCAGTGTAGAAATGTAGATGTATGTGTTTTTTATGTGGTGAGATGTAGGAATACATTTTACCCTAATAGCAGTGTTGTAGGCGTATACACTTATCTCAGTGCATTGCTGTAGGTTAATGTAATTGATTCACAGTATTCATGCAGCAGGACGAAAGAGCATAAGTAGAGTGATGTAGGTGTATCTACGGTGTAAGTGTTTTGATGGAGGTGACCATAATGGTTGTAGTGAGTAGGTGTGTGTCTATGTCTCAGTGTTGTGATGTCTATGCATGTGTGTGTCCCAATATTTGGAATAAGTTGTATGCAGGTATCTCACTGTTGTGATGTAGGTTTTTGTATGCGTTGCCGTGTAGTATAAAGGTATCAATTGCAGTTGTAGGTGTATGCGTGTGACTAAGTGTAGTTATGTAGGGGTCTGTATGTGAGCAGCGTTTTGATGTAAGAGTATGTATATGTCTCAATGTAGTAATGTAATAGTTTGCATGTGTCTCAGTGTATCGATGCAAATGTTTTCAGGTGTCTCAGTGTTAGAAGTAGATGTAAGTGTTCGCCTAAGTGTAGTTCTGTAGGTGTATGTATATGTCTCAGTGTAGTGATGTAATTTTTTGCATGTGTCTCAGTGTATCGATGTAAATGTATTTAAGTGTCTCAGTGATATATGTAGGTGTAAGTGTTCGCCTTAGTGTAGTGCTGTAGGTGTATGTATCTGTCAGTGTTGTTATGTAGGTGTATGTAAGTGTCCCAGCGCAGTACTCTATGTGTATATATGTGTCTCAGTGTAGTCATGTAGGTGTATGAAGTGTCTCAGAGCAGTGAACCCCCAGGGGCCTACTACAATAGGTACGGGTTTGGCGCACCCGGGGGTTCCTGAACCACTCACCGCCCTATCATCCCCATTGCCAAAAACTGTAGCAGGGTTTGTGTTTAGGTAGGTGTGTGTGAGTGTAAATGTGTGAATACGCAATTGTCACTTTGTAAGCGTGTGTACCTGCCTCATCTTCCTCTTGTGGCATTATTCCTAATCCGTGGTTGTTTTGACGATGGTGTATGTGTGTGTCTCGGCTAATGTGATGTAGATGAATGTAGGTGTCTCATTCTTGTAATGTATTTCTCTCAGTGCTGTAACGTAGATGTATGTGTGTGTCCCAGGTTAGTGATATAGGTGTATAAATTTGTCGCAGACGTGTTTAGAAAGTATATGTATGTATCTGAGTGCGGTGATGAAGGTATCCGTATGTGTCTGGGTATAGTAAAATAGGAAAAAGTATAAGTCTCAGTGGAGTGATGTAAGAGTTTATGTGCGTTCAGTGTTAATGCAGTTGTATGTATGCGTCTCATTGTAGTGATGCATTTGTATGTGTGTCACAGGGTAGTGATGTAGGTATATGTATGTCACTCAGCTTAGTGATGTAGGTGCTAATATACATCTCAGAATAGTGATGTAGGTGAGTGTATGGCTCTCAGTGTTGTTATATAGGTGTATATGTTTATCTCAGTATTGTTATACATGTAGATATGTGCCTCATTGCAGTCATGAGGGTTTATGTAAGTGACTCGTGCAATAATGTAGGCGTATATATGCTTCTCAGAGCTGTGAAGTAGGTGTATGTATCTTTTCTAGTACAGTATAGTGAGCGTAAGCATCTGTCTCAGACAGTGCAGTATGCCAGTGTAAGTATATGCCTTAATTCAGTGATGTAAGTGTATGTGTAAGCCTCAGAGTAGAGATGTAGTTGTATTTGTCTAGGTGGTGGGATGTAGGAATATATTTTACCCTAATTGCAGTGATGAAGGGTATTTATTTCTCTCAGTGCAGAGCTGAAAGTGTATGTATTTGATTCACAGTAATCATGCAGCAGTACGAATGTGTATAAGTAGAGTGATGTAGGTGTATCTACGGTGTAAGTGTTTTGATGGAGGTGACCATAATGGTTGTATTGAGTAGGTGTGTGTCTATGTCTCAGTGTTGTGATGTCTATGCATGTGTGTGTCCCAATATTTGGAATAAGGTGTATGCAGGTATCTCAGTGTTGTGATGTAGGTTTTTGTATGCGTTGCCGTGTAGTGTAAGGGTATCAATTGTAGTTGTAGGTGTATGTGTGTGACTAAGTGTAGTTAAGTAGGGGTCTGTATGTGAGCAGCGTTTTGATGTAGGAGTATGTATACGTCTCAATGTAGTGATGTAATAGTTTGCATATGTCTCAGTGTATCAATGCAAATGTATTCCGTTGTCTCCGTGTTAGAAGTAGATGTACGTGTTCGCCTTAGTGTAGTTCTGTAGGTGTATGTATATGTCTCAGTGTAGTGCTGTAATATTTTGCATGTGTCTCAGTGTATCAATGTAAATGTTTTTAAGTGTCTCAGTGTTATATGTAGGTGTAAGTGTCGCCTTAGTGTTGTGCTGTAGGTGTATGTATCTGTCACAGTGTTGTTATGTAGGTGTATGTAAGTGTCCCAGCGCAGTACTCTATGTGTATATATGTGTCTCAGTGTAGTCATGTAGGTGTATGAAGTGTCTCAGAGCAGTGATCCCCCCAGGGGCCTATTACAATAGGTACGGGTTTGGCGCACCCGGGGGTTCCTGAGCCACTCACCGCCCTATCATCCCCATTGCCAAAAACTGTAGCAGGGTTTGTGTTTAGGTAGGTGTGTGTGAGTGTAAATGTGTGAATACGCAATTGTCACTTTGTAAGCGTGTGTACCTGCCTCATCTTCCTCTTGTGGCATTATTCCTAATCCGTCGTTGTTTTGACGATGGTGATGTAAGTGTATGTATAAGCCTCAGAGTAGAGATGTAGTTGTATTTGTCTAGGTGGTGGGATGTAGGAATATATTTTACCCTAATTGCAGTGATGTAGGGTATTTATTTCTCTCAGTGCAGAGCTGAAAGTGTATGTATTTGATTCACAGTAATCATGCAGCAGTACGAATGTGTATAAGTAGAGTGATGTAGGCGCATCTACGGTGTAAGTATTTTGATGGAGGTGACCATAATGGTTGTAGTGAGTAGGTGTGTGTCTATGTCTCAGTGTTGTGATGTCTATGCATGTGTGTGTCCCAATATTTGGAATAAGGTGTATGCAGGTATCTCAGTGTTGTGATGTAGGTTTTTGTATGCGTTGCCGTGTAGTATAAGGGTATCAATTGTAATGTAGGTGTATGTGTGTGACTAAGTGTAGTTATGTAGGGGTGTGTATGTGAGCAGCGTTTTGATGTAGGAGTATGTATATGTCTCAATGTAGTGATGCAATAGTTTGCATGTGTCTCAGTGTATCGATGCAAATGTATTCAGGTGTCTCAGTGTTAGAAGTAGATGTACGTGTTCGCCTTAGTGTAGTTCTGTAGGTGTATGTATATGTCTCAGAGTAGTGATGTAATACTTTGCATGTGTCTCAGTGTATCAATGTAAATGTATTTAAGTGTCTCAGTGTTATATGTAGGAGTAAGTGTCGCCTTAGTGTTGTGCTGTAGGTGTATGTATCTGTCACAGTTTTGTTATGTAGGTGTATGTAAGTGTCCCAGCGCAGTACTCTATGTGTATATATGTGTCTCAGTGTAGTCATGTAGGTGTATGAAGTGTCTCAGAGCAGTGATCCCCCCAGGGTCTACTACAATAAGTACGGGTTTGGCGCACCCGGGGGTTCCTGAGCCACTCACCGCCCTATCATCCCCATTGCCAAAAACTGTAGCAGGGTTTGTGTTTAGGTAGGTGTGTGTGAGTGTAAATGTGTGAATACGCAATTGTCACTTTGTAAGCGTGTGTACCTGCCTCATCTTCCTCTTGTGGCATTATTCCTAATCCGTCGTTGTTTTGACGATGGTGTATGTGTGTGCCTCGGATAATGTGATGTAGATGAATGTAGGTGTCTCATTCTTGTGATGTATTTCTCTCAGTGCTGTAACATAGATGTATGTGTGTGTCCCAGGTTAGTGATATAGGTGTATAAATTTGTCGCAGACGTGTTTAGAAAGTATATGTATGTATCTGAGTGCGGTGATGAAGGTATCCGTATGTGTCTGGGTATAGTAAAGTAGGAAAAAGTATGTCTCAGTGGAGTGATGTAAGAGTTTATGTGCGTTCCGTGTTAATGCAGTTGTATGTATGCGTCTCATTGTAGTGATGCATTTGTATGTGTGTCACAGGGTAGTGATGTAGGTATATGTATGTCACTCAGCTTAGTGATGTAGGTGCTAATATACATCTCAGAATAGTGATGTAGGTGAGTGTATGGCTCTCAGTGTTGTTATATAGGTGTATATGTTTATCTCAGTATTGTTATACATGTAGATATGTGCCTCATTGCAGTCATGAGGGTTTATGTAGGTGACTCGTGCAATAATGTCGGCGTATATATGCTTCTCAGAGCTGTGAAGTAGGTGTATGTATCTTTTCTAGTACAGTATAGTGAGCGTAAGCATCTGTCTCAGACAGTGCAGTATGCCAGTGTAAGTATATGCCTTAATTCAGTGATGTAAGTGTATGTGGAAGCCTCAGAGTAGAGATATAGTTGTATTTGTCTAGGTGGTGGGATGTAGGTATATATTTTACCCTAATTACAGTGATGAAGGGTATTTATTTCTTTCAGTGCAGAGCTGAAAGTGTATGTATTTGATTCACAGTAATCTTGCAGCGGTACGAATGTGTATAGGTAGAGTGATGTAGGTGTATCTACGGTGTAAGTGTTGTGATGGAGATGACCATAATGGTTGTAGTGAGTAGGTGTGTGTCTATGTCTTAGTGTTGTGATGTCTATGCATGCATGTGTGTGTCCAAATATTTGGAATAAGGTGTATGCAGGTATCTCAGTGTTGTGACGTAGGTTTTTGTATGCGTTGCCGTGTAGTGTAAGGGTATCAATTGCAGTTGTAGGTGTATGTGTGTGATTAACTGTAGTTATGTAGGTGTCTGTATGTGAGCAGCGTTTTGATGTAGGAGTAGGTATACGTCTCAGTGTGGTATTGTAATAGTTTGCATGTGTCTCAGTGTATCGATGCAAATGTATTCAGGTGTCTCAGTGTTAGAAGTAGATGTACGTGTTCGCCTTAGTGTAGTTCTGTAGGTGAATGTATATGTCTCAGTGTAGTGATGTAATACTTTGCATGTGTCTCAGTGTATCAATGTAAATGTATTTAACTGTCTCAGTGTTATATGTTGGAGTAAGTGTCGCCTTAGTGTTGTGCTGTAGGTGTATGTATCTGTCACAGTTTTGTTATGTAGGTGTATGTTAGTGTCCCAGCGCAGTACTCTATGTGTATATATGTGTCTCAGTGTAGTCATGTAGGTGTATGAAGTGTCTCAGAGCAGTGATCCCCCCAGGGGCCTACTACAATAGGTACGGGTTTGGCGCACCCGGGGGTTCCTGAGCCACTCACCGCCCTATCATCCCCATTGCCAAAAACTGTAGCAGGGTTTGTGTTTAGGTAGGTGTGTGTGAGTGTAAATGTGTGAATACGCAATTGTCACTTTGTAAGCCTGTGTACCTGCCTCATCTTCCTCTTGTGGCATTATTCCTAATCCGCCGTTGTTTTGACGATGGTGTATGTGTGTGTCTCGGCTAATGTGATGTAGATGAATGTAGGTGTCTCATTCTTGTGATGTATTTCTCTCAGTGCTGTAACGTAAATGTATGCGTGTGTCCCAGTTTAGTAATATAGGTGTATAAATTTGTCGCAGAAGTGTAGTGAAAGTATATGTACGTATCTAAGTGCGGTGATGAAGGTATTCCTATGGGTCTGGTTTTAGTAATGTAGGAAAAAGTATGTGTCTCAGTGCAGTGATGTAAGAGTATATGTGCGTTCAGTGTTAATGCAGTTGTATGTATGCGTCTCATTTTAGTGATGCGTTTGTATGTGTGTCTCAGGGTAGTGATATAGATATATGTATGTCACTCAGCTTAGTGATGTAGGTATTAATATACATCTCAGAATAGTGATGTAGGTGAGTGTATGGCTCTCAGTGTTGTTATATAGGTGTATATGTTTATCTTAGTATAGTTATACATGTAGATATGTACCTCATTGCAGTCATGAGGGTTTATGTAGGTGACTCGTGCAATGATGTAGGCGTATATATGTTTCTCAGAGCTGTGATGTAGGTGTATGTATCTATCCTAGTACAGTATAGTGAGCGTAATCATGTGTCTCAGACAGTGCAGTATGCCAGTGTAATTATATGCCTTAATTCAGTGATGTAAGTGTATGTGTAAGCCTCAGAGTAGAGATGTACATGTATTTGTCTAGGTGCTGGGATATAGGAATATATTTTACCCTAATTGCAGTGATTAAGGGTATTTATTTCTTTCATTGCAGAGCTGAAAGTGTATGTATTTGATTCAAGTAATCAAGCAGCAGTACGAATGTGTATAAGTAGAGTGATGTAGGTGTACCTACGGTGTAAGTGTTTTGATGGAGGTGACCATAATGGTTGTATTGAGTAGGTGTGTGTCTATGTCTCAGTGTTGTGATGTCTATGCATGTTTGTGTCCCAATATTTGGAATAAGGTGTATGCAGGTATCTCAGTGTTGTGATGTAGGTTTTTGTATGCGTTGCCGTGTAGTGTAAGGGTATCAATTGTAGTTGTAGGTGTATGTGTGTGACTAAGTGTAGTTAAGTAGGGGTCTGTATGTGAGCAGCGTTTTGATGTAGGAGTATGTATATGTCTCAATGTAGTGATGTTATAGTTTGCATTTGTCTCAGTGTATCCATGCAAATGTATTCAGGTGTCTCAGTGTTAGAAGTAGATGTACGTGTTCGCCTTATTGTAGTTCTGTAGGTGTATGTATATGTCTCAGTGTAGTGATGTAATATTTTGCATGTGTCTCAGTGTATCAATGTAAATGTATTTAAGAGTCTCAGTGTTATATGTAGGAGTAAGTGTCGCCTTAGTGTTGTGCTGTAGGTGTATGTATCTGTCACAAAGTTGTTATGTAGGTGTATGTAAGTGTCCCAGCGCAGTACTCTATGTGTATATATGTGTCTCAGTGTAATCATGTAGGTGTATGAAGTGTCTCAGAGCAGTGATCCCCCCAGGGGCCTACTACAATAGGTACGGGTTTTGGCGCACCCGGGGGTTCCTGAGCCACTCACCGCCCTATCATCCCCATTGCCAAAAACTGTAGCAGGGTTTGTGTTTAGGTAGGTGTGTGTGAGTGTAAATGTGTGAATACGCAATTGTCACTTTGTAAGCGTGTGAAAATGCCTCATCATCCTCTTGTGGCATTATTCCTAATCCGTCGTTGTTTTGACGATGGTGATGTAAGTGTATATGTAAGCCTCAGAGTAGAGATGTAGTTGTATTTGTCTAGGTGGTGGGATGTAGGAATATATTTTACCGTAATTGCAGTGATGTAGGGTATTTATTTCTCTCAGTGCAGAGCTGAAAGTGTATGTATTTGATTCACAGTAATCTTGCAGCGGTACGAATGTGTATAGGTAGAGTGATGTAGGTGTATCTACGGTGTAAGTGTTGTGATGGAGATGACCATAATGGTTGTAGTGAGTAGGTGTGTGTCTATGTCTCAGTGTTGTGATGTCTATGCATGTGTGTGTCCAAATATTTGGAATAAGGTGTATGCAGGTATCTCAGTTTTGTGATGTAGGTTTTTGTATGCGTTGCCGTGAAGTGTAAGGGTATCAATTGCAGTTGTAGGTGTATGTGTGTGATTAAGTGTAGTTATGTAGGTGTCTGTATGTGAGCAGCGTTTTGATGTAGGAGTATGTATATGTCTCAGTGTAGCATTGTAATAGTTTGCATGTGTCTCAGTGTATCGATGCAAATGTAGTCAGGTGTCTCCGTGTTAGAAGTAGATGTACGTGTTCGCCTTAGTGTAGTTCTGTAGGTGTATGTATATGTCTCAGTGTAGTGATGTAATATTTTGCATGTGTCTCAGTGTATCAATGTAAATGTATTTAAGTGTCTCAGTGTTATATGTAGGAGTAAGTGTCGCTTTAGTGTTGTGCTGTAGGTGTATGTATCTGTCACAGTGTTGTTATGTAGGTGTATGTAAGTGTCCCAGCGCAGTACTCTATGTGTATATATGTGTCTCAGTGTAGTCATATAGGTGTATGAAGTGTCTCAGAGCAGTGATCCCCCCAGGGGCCTACTACAATAGGTACGGGTTTGGCGCACCCGGGGTTTCCTGAGCCACTCACAGCCCTATCATCCCCATTGCCAAAAACTGTAGCAGGGTTTGTGTTTAGGTAGGTGTGTGTGAGTGTAAATGTGTGAATACGCAATTGTCACTTTGTAAGCGTGTGTACCTGCCTCATCTTGCTCTTGTGGCATTATTCTTAATCCGTCGTTGTTTTGACGATGCTGATGTAAGTGTATATGTGAGCCTCAGTGTAGAGATGTAGTTGTATTTGTCTAGGTGGTGGGATGTAGGAATATATTTTACCCTAATTGCAGTGATGTAGGGTATTTATTTCTCTCAGTGCAGAGCTGAAAGCGTATGTATTTGATTCACAGTAATCATGCAGCAGTACGAATGTGTATAAGTAGAGTGATGTAGCTGTATCTACGGTGTAAGTGTTTTGATGGAGGTGACCATAATGGTTGTAGTGAGTAGGTGTGTGTCTATGTCTCAGTGTTGTGATGTCTATGCATGTGTGTGTCACAATATTTGGAATAAGGTGTATGCAGGTATCTAAGTGTTGTGATGTAGGTTTTAGTATGCGTTGCCGTGTAGTGTAAGATTATCATTTGTAGTTGTAGGTGTATGTGTGTGACTAAGTGTAGTTAAGTAGGGGTCTGTATGTGAGCAGCGTTTTGATGTAGGAGTATGTATATGTCTCAATGTAGTGATGTATTAGTTTGCATGTGTCTCAGTGTATCGATGCAAATGTATTCAGGTTTCTCAGTGTTAGAAGTAGATGTACGTGTTCCCCTTAGTGTAGTTCTGTAGGTGTATGTATATGTCTCAGTGTAGTGATGTAATATTTTGCATGTGTCTCAGTGTATCAATGTAAATGTATTTAAGTGTCTCAGTGTTATATGTAGGAGTAAGTGTCGCCTTAGTGTTGTGCAGTAAGTGTATGTATCTGTCACAGTGTTGTTATGTAGGTGTATGTAAGTGTCCCAGCGCAGTACTCTACGTGTATATATGTGTCTCAGTGTAAACATGTAGGTGTATGAAGTGTCTCAGAGCAGTAATCCCCCCAGGGGCCTACTACAATAGGTAGGGTTTGGCGCACCCGGGGGTTCCTGAGCCACTCACCTCCCTATCATCCCCATTGCCAAAAACTGTAGCAGGGTTTGTGTTTAGGTAGGTGTGTGTGAGTGTAAATGTGTGAAAACGCATTTGTCACTTTGTAAGCGTGTGTACCTGCCTCATCTTCCTCTTGTGGCATAATTCCTAATCCGTCGTTGTTTTGACGATGGTGATGTAAGTGTATGTGTAAGCCTCAGATTAGAGATGTAGTTGTATTTGTCTAGGTGGTGGGATGTAGGAATATATTTTACCCTAATTGCAGTGTTGTAGGGTATTTATTTCTCTCAGTGCAGAGCTGAAAGTGTATGTGTTTGATTCACAGTAATCATGCAGCAGTACGAATGTGTATAAGTAGAGTGATGTAGGTGTATCTACGGTGTAAGTGTTTTGATAGAGGTGACCATAATAGTTGTAGTGAGTAGGTGTGTGTATATGTCTCAGTGTTGTGATGTCTATGCATGTGTGTGTCCCAATATTTGGAATAAGGTGTATGCAGGTATCTCAGTGTTGTGATGTAGGTTTTTGTATGCGTTGCCGTGTAGTGTAAGGGTATCAATTGTAGTTGTAGGTGTATGTGTGTGACTAAGTGTAGTTAAGTAGGGGTCTGTATATGAGCAGGAGTATGTATATGTATATGTCACAATGTAGTGATGTAATAGTTTGCATGTGTCTCAGTGTATCGATGCAAATGTATTCAGGTGTCTCCGTGTTAGAAGTAGATGTACGTGTTCGCCTTAGTGTAGTTCTGTAGGTATATGTATATGTCTCAGTGTAGTGATGTAATATTTTGCATGTGTCTCAGTGTATCAATGTAAATGTATTTTTAAGTGTCTCAGTGTTATATGTAGGTGTAAGTGTTCTCCTTAGTGTAGTGCTGTAGGTGTATGTATCTGTCAGTGTTGTTATGTAGGTGTATGTAAGTGTCCCACCGCAGTACTCTATGTGTATATATTAGTCTCAGTGTAGTCATGTAGGTATATGAAGTGTCTCAGAGCAGTGATCCCCCCAGGGGCCCACTACAATAGGTACGGGTTTAGCGCACCCGGGGGTTCCTGAGCCACTCACCGCCCTATTGTCCCCATTGCCAAAAACTGTAGCAGGGTTTGTGTTTAGGTAGGTGTGTGTGAGTGTAAATGTGTGAATACACAATTGTCACTTTGTAAGCGTGTGTATCTGCCTCATCTTCCTCTTGTGGCATTATTCCTAATCCGTCGTTGTTTTGACGATGGTGTATGTGTGTGTCTCGGCTAATGTGATGTAGATGAATGTAGGTGTCTCATTCTTGTGATGTATTTCTCTCAGTGCTGTAACGTAGATGTATGTGTGTGTCCCAGTTTAGTGATATAGGTGTATAAGTTTGTCGCAGAAGTGTTGTGAAAGTATATGTATGTATCTAAGTGCGGTGATGAAGGTATTCCTATGTGTCTGGGTTTAGTAATGTAGGAAAAAGTATGTGTCTCAGTGCAGTGATGTAAGAGTTTATGTGCGTTCAGTGTTAATGCAGTTGTATGTATGCGTCTCAATGTAGTGATGCATTTGTATGTGTGTCACAGGGTAGTGATGTAGGTATATGTATGTCACTCAGCTTAGTGATGTAGGTGCTAATATACATCTCAGAATAGTGATGTAGGTGAGTGTATGGCTCTCAGTGTTGTTATATAGGTGTATATGTTTATCTCAGTATTGTTATACATGTAGATATGTGCCTCATTGCAGTCATGAGGGTTTATGTAGGTGACTCGTGCAATAATGTCGGCGTATATATGCTTCTCAGAGCTGTGAAGTAGGTGTATGTATCTTTTCTAGTACAGTATAGTGAGCGTAAGCATCTGTCTCAGACAGTGCAGTATGCCAGTGTAAGTATATGCCTTAATTCAGTGATGTAAGTGTATGTGGAAGCCTCAGAGTAGAGATGTAGTTGTATTTGTCTAGGTGGTGGGATGTAGGTATATATTTTACCCTAATTACAGTGATGAAGGGTATTTATTTCTTTCAGTGCAGAGCTGAAAGTGTATGTATTTGATTCACAGTAATCTTGCAGCGGTACGAATGTGTATAGGTAGAGTGATGTAGGTGTATCTACGGTGTAAGTGTTGTGATGGAGATGACCATAATGGTTGTAGTGAGTAGGTGTGTGTCTATGTCTTAGTGTTGTGATGTCTATGCATGCATGTGTGTGTCCAAATATTTGGAATAAGGTGTATGCAGGTATCTCAGTGTTGTGACGTAGGTTTTTGTATGCGTTGCCGTGTAGTGTAAGGGTATCAATTGCAGTTGTAGGTGTATGTGTGTGATTAACTGTAGTTATGTAGGTGTCTGTATGTGAGCAGCGTTTTGATGTAGGAGTAGGTATACGTCTCAGTGTGGTATTGTAATAGTTTGCATGTGTCTCAGTGTATCGATGCAAATGTATTCAGGTGTCTCAGTGTTAGAAGTAGATGTACGTGTTCGCCTTAGTGTAGTTCTGTAGGTGAATGTATATGTCTCAGTGTAGTGATGTAATACTTTGCATGTGTCTCAGTGTATCAATGTAAATGTATTTAAGTGTCTCAGTGTTATATGTTGGAGTAAGTGTCGCCTTAGTGTTGTGCTGTAGGTGTATGTATCTGTCACAGTTTTGTTATGTAGGTGTATGTTAGTGTCCCAGCGCAGTACTCTATGTGTATATATGTGTCTCAGTGTAGTCATGTAGGTGTATGAAGTGTCTCAGAGCAGTGATCCCCCCAGGGGCCTACTACAATAGGTACGGGTTTGGCGCACCCGGGGGTTCCTGAGCCACTCACCGCCCTATCATCCCCATTGCCAAAAACTGTAGCAGGGTTTGTGTTTAGGTAGGTGTGTGTGAGTGTAAATGTGTGAATACGCAATTGTCACTTTGTAAGCCTGTGTACCTGCCTCATCTTCCTCTTGTGGCATTATTCCTAATCCGCCGTTGTTTTGACGATGGTGTATGTGTGTGTCTCGGCTAATGTGATGTAGATGAATGTAGGTGTCTCATTCTTGTGATGTATTTCTCTCAGTGCTGTAACGTAAATGTATGCGTGTGTCCCAGTTTAGTAATATAGGTGTATAAATTTGTCGCAGAAGTGTAGTGAAAGTATATGTACGTATCTAAGTGCGGTGATGAAGGTATTCCTATGGGTCTGGTTTTAGTAATGTAGGAAAAAGTATGTGTCTCAGTGCAGTGATGTAAGAGTATATGTGCGTTCAGTGTTAATGCAGTTGTATGTATGCGTCTCATTTTAGTGATGCGTTTGTATGTGTGTCTCAGGGTAGTGATATAGATATATGTATGTCACTCAGCTTAGTGATGTAGGTATTAATATACATCTCAGAATAGTGATGTAGGTGAGTGTATGGCTCTCAGTGTTGTTATATAGGTGTATATGTTTATCTTAGTATAGTTATACATGTAGATATGTACCTCATTGCAGTCATGAGGGTTTATGTAGGTGACTCGTGCAATGATGTAGGCGTATATATGTTTCTCAGAGCTGTGATGTAGGTGTATGTATCTATCCTAGTACAGTATAGTGAGCGTAATCATGTGTCTCAGACAGTGCAGT
This sequence comes from Hymenopus coronatus, assembly GCA_030762935.1. NCBI lineage: Eukaryota > Metazoa > Arthropoda > Insecta > Mantodea > Hymenopodidae > Hymenopus > Hymenopus coronatus. The sequence goes on from CM060882.1 coordinate 177,253,334, forward strand.
ATGCCAGTGTAATTATATGCCTTAATTCAGTGATGTAAGTGTATGTGTAAGCCTCAGAGTAGAGATGTACATGTATTTGTCTAGGTGCTGGGATATAGGAATATATTTTACCCTAATTGCAGTGATTAAGGGTATTTATTTCTTTCATTGCAGAGCTGAAAGTGTATGTATTTGATTCAAGTAATCAAGCAGCAGTACGAATGTGTATAAGTAGAGTGATGTAGGTGTACCTACGGTGTAAGTGTTTTGATGGAGGTGACCATAATGGTTGTATTGAGTAGGTGTGTGTCTATGTCTCAGTGTTGTGATGTCTATGCATGTTTGTGTCCCAATATTTGGAATAAGGTGTATGCAGGTATCTCAGTGTTGTGATGTAGGTTTTTGTATGCGTTGCCGTGTAGTGTAAGGGTATCAATTGTAGTTGTAGGTGTATGTGTGTGACTAAGTGTAGTTAAGTAGGGGTCTGTATGTGAGCAGCGTTTTGATGTAGGAGTATGTATATGTCTCAATGTAGTGATGTTATAGTTTGCATTTGTCTCAGTGTATCCATGCAAATGTATTCAGGTGTCTCAGTGTTAGAAGTAGATGTACGTGTTCGCCTTATTGTAGTTCTGTAGGTGTATGTATATGTCTCAGTGTAGTGATGTAATATTTTGCATGTGTCTCAGTGTATCAATGTAAATGTATTTAAGAGTCTCAGTGTTATATGTAGGAGTAAGTGTCGCCTTAGTGTTGTGCTGTAGGTGTATGTATCTGTCACAAAGTTGTTATGTAGGTGTATGTAAGTGTCCCAGCGCAGTACTCTATGTGTATATATGTGTCTCAGTGTAATCATGTAGGTGTATGAAGTGTCTCAGAGCAGTGATCCCCCCAGGGGCCTACTACAATAGGTACGGGTTTTGGCGCACCCGGGGGTTCCTGAGCCACTCACCGCCCTATCATCCCCATTGCCAAAAACTGTAGCAGGGTTTGTGTTTAGGTAGGTGTGTGTGAGTGTAAATGTGTGAATACGCAATTGTCACTTTGTAAGCGTGTGAAAATGCCTCATCATCCTCTTGTGGCATTATTCCTAATCCGTCGTTGTTTTGACGATGGTGATGTAAGTGTATATGTAAGCCTCAGAGTAGAGATGTAGTTGTATTTGTCTAGGTGGTGGGATGTAGGAATATATTTTACCGTAATTGCAGTGATGTAGGGTATTTATTTCTCTCAGTGCAGAGCTGAAAGCGTATGTATTTGATTCACAGTAATCATGCAGCAGTACGAATGTGTATAAGTAGAGTGATGTAGCTGTATCTACGGTGTAAGTGTTTTGATGGAGGTGACCATAATGGTTGTAGTGAGTAGGTGTGTGTCTATGTCTCAGTGTTGTGATGTCTATGCATGTGTGTGTCACAATATTTGGAATAAGGTGTATGCAGGTATCTAAGTGTTGTGATGTAGGTTTTAGTATGCGTTGCCGTGTAGTGTAAGATTATCATTTGTAGTTGTAGGTGTATGTGTGTGACTAAGTGTAGTTAAGTAGGGGTCTGTATGTGAGCAGCGTTTTGATGTAGGAGTATGTATATGTCTCAATGTAGTGATGTAATAGTTTGCATGTGTCTCAGTGTATCGATGCAAATGTATTCAGGTTTCTCAGTGTTAGAAGTAGATGTACGTGTTCCCCTTAGTGTAGTTCTGTAGGTGTATGTATATGTCTCAGTGTAGTGATGTAATATTTTGCATGTGTCTCAGTGTATCAATGTAAATGTATTTAAGTGTCTCAGTGTTATATGTAGGAGTAAGTGTCGCCTTAGTGTTGTGCAGTAAGTGTATGTATCTGTCACAGTGTTGTTATGTAGGTGTATGTAAGTGTCCCAGCGCAGTACTCTACGTGTATATATGTGTCTCAGTGTAAACATGTAGGTGTATGAAGTGTCTCAGAGCAGTGATCCCCCCAGGGGCCTACTACAATAGGTAGGGTTTGGCGCACCCGGGGGTTCCTGAGCCACTCACCTCCCTATCATCCCCATTGCCAAAAACTGTAGCAGGGTTTGTGTTTAGGTAGGTGTGTGTGAGTGTAAATGTGTGAAAACGCATTTGTCACTTTGTAAGCGTGTGTACCTGCCTCATCTTCCTCTTGTGGCATAATTCCTAATCCGTCGTTGTTTTGACGATGGTGATGTAAGTGTATGTGTAAGCCTCAGATTAGAGATGTAGTTGTATTTGTCTAGGTGGTGGGATGTAGGAATATATTTTACCCTAATTGCAGTGTTGTAGGGTATTTATTTCTCTCAGTGCAGAGCTGAAAGTGTATGTGTTTGATTCACAGTAATCATGCAGCAGTACGAATGTGTATAAGTAGAGTGATGTAGGTGTATCTACGGTGTAAGTGTTTTGATAGAGGTGACCATAATAGTTGTAGTGAGTAGGTGTGTGTATATGTCTCAGTGTTGTGATGTCTATGCATGTGTGTGTCCCAATATTTGGAATAAGGTGTATGCAGGTATCTCAGTGTTGTGATGTAGGTTTTTGTATGCGTTGCCGTGTAGTGTAAGGGTATCAATTGTAGTTGTAGGTGTATGTGTGTGACTAAGTGTAGTTAAGTAGGGGTCTGTATATGAGCAGGAGTATGTGTATATGTATATGTCACAATGTAGTGATGTAATAGTTTGCATGTGTCTCAGTGTATCGATGCAAATGTATTCAGGTGTCTCCGTGTTAGAAGTAGATGTACGTGTTCGCCTTAGTGTAGTTCTGTAGGTATATGTATATGTCTCAGTGTAGTGATGTAATATTTTGCATGTGTCTCAGTGTATCAATGTAAATGTATTTTTAAGTGTCTCAGTGTTATATGTAGGTGTAAGTGTTCTCCTTAGTGTAGTGCTGTAGGTGTATGTATCTGTCAGTGTTGTTATGTAGGTGTATGTAAGTGTCCCACCGCAGTACTCTATGTGTATATATTAGTCTCAGTGTAGTCATGTAGGTATATGAAGTGTCTCAGAGCAGTGATCCCCCCAGGGGCCCACTACAATAGGTACGGGTTTAGCGCACCCGGGGGTTCCTGAGCCACTCACCGCCCTATTGTCCCCATTGCCAAAAACTGTAGCAGGGTTTGTGTTTAGGTAGGTGTGTGTGAGTGTAAATGTGTGAATACACAATTGTGACTTTGTAAGCGTGTGTATCTGCCTCATCTTCCTCTTGTGGCATTATTCCTAATCCGTCGTTGTTTTGACGATGGTGTATGTGTGTGTCTCGGCTAATGTGATGTAGATGAATGTAGGTGTCTCATTCTTGTGATGTATTTCTCTCAGTGCTGTAACGTAGATGTATGTGTGTGTCCCAGTTTAGTGATATAGGTGTATAAATTTGTCGCAGAAGTGTTGTGAAAGTATATGTATGTATCTAAGTGCGGTGATGAAGGTATTCCTATGTGTCTGGGTTTAGTAATGTAGGAAAAAGTATGTGTCTCAGTGCAGTGATGTAAGAGTTTATGTGCGTTCAGTGTTAATGCAGTTGTATGTATGCGTCTCAATGTAGTGATGCGTTAGTATTTGTGTCTCAGGGTAGTGATATAGATATATGTATGTCACTCAGCTTAGTGATGTAGGTGTTAATATACATCTCAGAATAGTGATGTAGGTGAGTGTATGTCTCTCAGTGTTGTTATATAGGTGTATATGTTTATCTTAGTATAGTTATACATGTAGATATGTACCTCATTGCAGTCATGAGGGTTTATGTAGGTGACTCGTGCAATGATGTAGGCGTATATATGTTTCTCAGAGCTGTGATGTAGGTGTATGTATCTTTCCTAGTACAGTATAGTGAGCGTAATCATGTGTCTCAGACAGTGCAGTATGCCAGTGTAATTATATGCCTTAATTCAGTGATGTAAGTGTATGTGTAAGCCTCAGAGTAGAGATGTACATGTATTTGTCTAGGTGCTGGGATATAGGAATATATTTTACCCTAATTGCAGTGATTAAGGGTATTTATTTCTTTCATTGCAGAGCTGAAAGTGTATGTATTTGATTCAAGTAATCAAGCAGCAGTACGAATGTGTATAATTAGAGTGATGTAGGTGTACCTACGGTGTAAGTGTTTTGATGGAGGTGACCATAATGGTTGTATTGAGTAGGTGTGTGTCTATGTCTCAGTGTTGTGATGTCTATGCATGTGTGTGTCCAAATATTTGGAATAAGGTGTATGCAGGTATCTCAGTTTTGTGATGTAGGTTTTTGTATGCGTTGCCGTGAAGTGTAAGGGTATCAATTGCAGTTGTAGGTGTATGTGTGTGATTAAGTGTAGTTATGTAGGTGTCTGTATGTGAGCAGCGTTTTGATGTAGGAGTATGTATATGTCTCAGTGTAGCATTGTAATAGTTTGCATGTGTCTCAGTGTATCGATGCAAATGTAGTCAGGTGTCTCCGTGTTAGAAGTAGATGTACGTGTTCGCCTTAGTGTAGTTCTGTAGGTGTATGTATATGTCTCAGTGTAGTGATGTAATATTTTGCATGTGTCTCAGTGTATCAATGTAAATGTATTTAAGTGTCTCAGTGTTATATGTAGGAGTAAGTGTCGCCTTAGTGTTGTGCTGTAGGTGTATGTATCTGTCACAAAGTTGTTATGTAGGTGTATGTAAGTGTCCCAGCGCAGTACTCTATGTGTATATATGTGTCTCAGTGTAATCATGTAGGTGTATGAAGTGTCTCAGAGCAGTGATCCCCCCAGGGGCCTACTACAATAGGTACGGGTTTGGCGCACCCGGGGGTTCCTGAGCCACTCACCGCCCTATCATCCCCATTGCCAAAAACTGTAGCAGGGTTTGTGTTTAGGTAGGTGTGTGTGAGTGTAAATGTGTGAATACGCAATTGTCACTTTGTAAGCGTGTGAAAATGCCTCATCATCCTCTTGTGGCATTATTCCTAATCCGTCGTTGTTTTGACGATGGTGATGTAAGTGTATATGTAAGCCTCAGAGTAGAGATGTAGTTGTATTTGTCTAGGTGGTGGGTGTAGGAATATATTTTACCGTAATTGCAGTGATGTAGGGTATTTATTTCTCTCAGTGCAGAGCTGAAAGTGTATGTATTTGATTCACAGTAATCTTGCAGCGGTACGAATGTGTATAGGTAGAGTGATGTAGGTGTATCTACGGTGTAAGTGTTGTGATGGAGATGACCATAATGGTTGTAGTGAGTAGGTGTGTGTCTATGTCTCAGTGTTGTGATGTCTATGCATGTGTGTGTCCAAATATTTGGAATAAGGTGTATGCAGGTATCTCAGTTTTGTGATGTAGGTTTTTGTATGCGTTGCCGTGAAGTGTAAGGGTATCAATTGCAGTTGTAGGTGTATGTGTGTGATTAAGTGTAGTTATGTAGGTGTCTGTATGTGAGCAGCGTTTTGATGTAGGAGTATGTATATGTCTCAGTGTAGCATTGTAATAGTTTGCATGTGTCTCAGTGTATCGATGCAAATGTAGTCAGGTGTCTCCGTGTTAGAAGTAGATGTACGTGTTCGCCTTAGTGTAGTTCTGTAGGTGTATGTATATGTCTCAGTGTAGTGATGTAATATTTTGCATGTGTCTCAGTGTATCAATGTAAATGTATTTAAGTGTCTCAGTGTTATATGTAGGAGTAAGTGTCGCCTTAGTGTTGTGCTGTAGGTGTATGTATCTGTCACAGTGTTGTTATGTAGGTGTATGTAAGTGTCCCAGCGCAGTACTCTATGTGTATATATGTGTCTCAGTGTAGTCATATAGGTGTATGAAGTGTCTCAGAGCAGTGATCCCCCCAGGGGCCTACTACAATAGGTACGGGTTTGGCGCACCCGGGGTTTCCTGAGCCACTCACAGCCCTATCATCCCCATTGCCAAAAACTGTAGCAGGGTTTGTGTTTAGGTAGGTGTGTGTGAGTGTAAATGTGTGAATACGCAATTGTCACTTTGTAAGCGTGTGTACCTGCCTCATCTTGCTCTTGTGGCATTATTCTTAATCCGTCGTTGTTTTGACGATGCTGATGTAAGTGTATATGTGAGCCTCAGAGTAGAGATGTAGTTGTATTTGTCTAGGTGGTGGGATGTAGGAATATATTTTACCCTAATTGCAGTGATGTAGGGTATTTATTTCTCTCAGTGCAGAGCTGAAAGCGTATGTATTTGATTCACAGTAATCATGCAGCAGTACGAATGTGTATAAGTAGAGTGATGTAGCTGTATCTACGGTGTAAGTGTTTTGATGGAGGTGACCATAATGGTTGTAGTGAGTAGGTGTGTGTCTATGTCTCAGTGTTGTGATGTCTATGCATGTGTGTGTCACAATATTTGGAATAAGGTGTATGCAGGTATCTAAGTGTTGTGATGTAGGTTTTAGTATGCGTTGCCGTGTAGTGTAAGATTATCATTTGTAGTTGTAGGTGTATGTGTGTGACTAAGTGTAGTTAAGTAGGGGTCTGTATGTGAGCAGCGTTTTGATGTAGGAGTATGTATATGTCTCAATGTAGTGATGTAATAGTTTGCATGTGTCTCAGTGTATCGATGCAAATGTATTCAGGTTTCTCAGTGTTAGAAGTAGATGTACGTGTTCCCCTTAGTGTAGTTCTGTAGGTGTATGTATATGTCTCAGTGTAGTGATGTAATATTTTGCATGTGTCTCAGTGTATCAATGTAAATGTATTTAAGTGTCTTAGTGTTATATGTAGGAGTAAGTGTCGCCTTAGTGTTGTGCTGTAGGTGTATGTATCTGTCACAGTTTTGTTATGTAGGTGTATGTTAGTGTCCCAGCGCAGTACTCTATGTGTATATATGTGTCTCAGTGTAGTCATGTAGGTGTATGAAGTGTCTCAGAGCAGTGATCCCCCCAGGGGCCTACTACAATAGGTACGGGTTTGGCGCACCCGGGGGTTTCTGAGCCACTCACCGCCCTATCATCCCCATTGCCAAAAACTGTAGCAGGGTTTGTGTTTAGGTAGGTGTGTGTGAGTGTAAATGTGTGAATACGCAATTGTCACTTTGTAAGCCTGTGTACCTGCCTCATCTTCCTCTTGTGGCATTATTCCTAATCCGTCGTTGTTTTGACGATGGTGTATGTGTGTGTCTCGGCTAATGTGATGTAGATGAATGTAGGTGTCTCATTCTTGTGATGTATTTCTCTCAGTGCTGTAACGTAGATGTATGTGTGTGTCCCAGTTTAGTGATATAGGTGTATAAATTTGTCGCAGAAGTGTTGTGAAAGTATATGTATGTATCTAAGTGCGGTGATGAAGGTATTCCTATGTGTCTGGGTTTAGTAATGTAGGAAAAAGTATGTGTCTCAGTGCAGTGATGTAAGAGTTTATGTGCGTTCAGTGTTAATGCAGTTGTATGTATGCGTCTCAATGTAGTGATGCGTTAGTATTTGTGTCTCAGGGTAGTGATATAGATATATGTATGTCACTCAGCTTAGTGATGTAGGTGTTAATATACATCTCAGAATAGTGATGTAGGTGAGTGTATGGCTCTCAGTGTTGTTATATAGGTGTATATGTTTATCTTAGTATAGTTATACATGTAGATATGTACCTCATTGCAGTCATGAGGGTTTATGTAGGTGACTCGTGCAATGATGTAGGCGTATATATGTTTCTCAGAGCTGTGATGTAGGTGTATGTATCTTTCCTAGTACAGTATAGTGAGCGTAATCATGTGTCTCAGACAGTGCAGTATGCCAGTGTAATTATATGCCTTAATTCAGTGATGTAAGTGTATGTGTAAGCCTCAGAGTAGAGATGTACATGTATTTGTCTAGGTGCTGGGATATAGGAATATATTTTACCCTAATTGCAGTGATTAAGGGTATTTATTTCTTTCATTGCAGAGCTGAAAGTGTATGTATTTGATTCAAGTAATCAAGCAGCAGTACGAATGTGTATAAGTAGAGTGATGTAGGTGTACCTACGGTGTAAGTGTTTTGATGGAGGTGACCATAATGGTTGTATTGAGTAGGTGTGTGTCTATGTCTCAGTGTTGTGATGTCTATGCATGTGTGTGTCCAAATATTTGGAATAAGGTGTATGCAGGTATCTCAGTTTTGTGATGTAGGTTTTTGTATGCGTTGCCGTGAAGTGTAAGGGTATCAATTGCAGTTGTAGGTGTATGTGTGTGATTAAGTGTAGTTATGTAGGTGTCTGTATGTGAGCAGCGTTTTGATGTAGGAGTATGTATATGTCTCAGTGTAGCATTGTAATAGTTTGCATGTGTCTCAGTGTATCGATGCAAATGTAGTCAGGTGTCTCCGTGTTAGAAGTAGATGTACGTGTTCGCCTTAGTGTAGTTCTGTAGGTGTATGTATATGTCTCAGTGTAGTGATGTAATATTTTGCATGTGTCTCAGTGTATCAATGTAAATGTATTTAAGTGTCTCAGTGTTATATGTAGGAGTAAGTGTCGCCTTAGTGTTGTGCTGTAGGTGTATGTATCTGTCACAAAGCTGTTATGTAGGTGTATGTAAGTGTCCCAGCGCAGTACTCTATGTGTATATATGTGTCTCAGTGTAATCATGTAGGTGTATGAAGTGTCTCAGAGCAGTGATCCCCCCAGGGGCCTACTACAATAGGTACGGGTTTGGCGCACCCGGGGGTTCCTGAGCCACTCACCGCCCTATCATCCCCATTGCCAAAAACTGTAGCAGGGTTTGTGTTTAGGTAGGTGTGTGTGAGTGTAAATGTGTGAATACGCAATTGTCACTTTGTAAGCGTGTGAAAATGCCTCATCATCCTCTTGTGGCATTATTCCTAATCCGTCGTTGTTTTGACGATGGTGATGTAAGTGTATATGTAAGCCTCAGAGTAGAGATGTAGTTGTATTTGTCTAGGTGGTGGGATGTAGGAATATATTTTACCGTAATTGCAGTGATGTAGGGTATTTATTTCTCTCAGTGCAGAGCTGAAAGTGTATGTATTTGATTCACAGTAATCTTGCAGCGGTACGAATGTGTATAGGTAGAGTGATGTAGGTGTATCTACGGTGTAAGTGTTGTGATGGAGATGACCATAATGGTTGTAGTGAGTAGGTGTGTGTCTATGTCTCAGTGTTGTGATGTCTATGCATGTGTGTGTCCAAATATTTGGAATAAGGTGTATGCAGGTATCTCAGTTTTGTGATGTAGGTTTTTGTATGCGTTGCCGTGAAGTGTAAGGGTATCAATTGCAGTTGTAGGTGTATGTGTGTGATTAAGTGTAGTTATGTAGGTGTCTGTATGTGAGCAGCGTTTTGATGTAGGAGTATGTATATGTCTCAGTGTAGCATTGTAATAGTTTGCATGTGTCTCAGTGTATCGATGCAAATGTAGTCAGGTGTCTCCGTGTTAGAAGTAGATGTACGTGTTCGCCTTAGTGTAGTTCTGTAGGTGTATGTATATGTCTCAGTGTAGTGATGTAATATTTTGCATGTGTCTCAGTGTATCAATGTAAATGTATTTAAGTGTCTCAGTGTTATATGTAGGAGTAAGTGTCGCCTTAGTGTTGTGCTGTAGGTGTATGTATCTGTCACAGTGTTGTTATGTAGGTGTATGTAAGTGTCCCAGCGCAGTACTCTATGTGTATATATGTGTCTCAGTGTAGTCATATAGGTGTATGAAGTGTCTCAGAGCAGTGATCCCCCCAGGGGCCTACTACAATAGGTACGGGTTTGGCGCACCCGGGGTTTCCTGAGCCACTCACAGCCCTATCATCCCCATTGCCAAAAACTGTAGCAGGGTTTGTGTTTAGGTAGGTGTGTGTGAGTGTAAATGTGTGAATACGCAATTGTCACTTTGTAAGCGTGTGTACCTGCCTCATCTTGCTCTTGTGGCATTATTCTTAATCCGTCGTTGTTTTGACGATGCTGATGTAAGTGTATATGTGAGCCTCAGAGTAGAGATGTAGTTGTATTTGTCTAGGTGGTGGGATGTAGGAATATATTTAACCCTAATTGCAGTGATGTAGGGTATTTATTTCTCTCAGTGCAGAGCTGAAAGCGTATGTATTTGATTCACAGTAATCATGCAGCAGTACGAATGTGTATAAGTAGAGTGATGTAGCTGTATCTACGGTGTAAGTGTTTTGATGGAGGTGACCATAATGGTTGTAGTGAGTAGGTGTGTGTCTATGTCTCAGTGTTGTGATGTCTATGCATGTGTGTGCCACAATATTTGGAATAAGGTGTATGCAGGTATCTAAGTGTTGTGATGTAGGTTTTAGTATGCGTTGCCGTGTAGTGTAAGATTATCATTTGTAGTTGTAGGTGTATGTGTGTGACTAAGTGTAGTTAAGTAGGGGTCTGTATGTGAGCAGCGTTTTGATGTAGGAGTATGTATATGTCTCAATGTAGTGATGTAATAGTTTGCATGTGTCTCAGTGTATCGATGCAAATGTATTCAGGTTTCTCAGTGTTAGAAGTAGATGTACGTGTTCCCCTTAGTGTAGTTCTGTAGGTGTATGTATATGTCTCAGTGTAGTGATGTAATATTTTGCATGTGTCTCAGTGTATCAATGTAAATGTATTTAAGTGTCTTAGTGTTATATGTAGGAGTAAGTGTCGCCTTAGTGTTGTGCTGTAGGTGTATGTATCTGTCACAGTTTTGTTATGTAGGTGTATGTTAGTGTCCCAGCGCAGTACTCTATGTGTATATATGTGTCTCAGTGTAGTCATGTAGGTGTATGAAGTGTCTCAGAGCAGTGATCCCCCCAGGGGCCTACTACAATAGGTACGGGTTTGGCGCACCCGGGGGTTCCTGAGCCACTCACCGCCCTATCATCCCCATTGCCAAAAACTGTAGCAGGGTTTGTGTTTAGTTAGGTGTGTGTGAGTGTAAATGTGTGAATATGCAATTGTCACTTTGTAAGCCTGTGTACCTGCCTCATCTTCCTCTTGTGGCATTATTCCTAATCCGCCGTTGTTTTGACGATGGTGTATGTGTGTGTCTCGGCTAATGTGATGTAGATGAATGTAGGTGTCTCATTCTTGTGATGTATTTCTCTCAGTGCTGTAACGTAAATGTATGCGTGTGTCCCAGTTTAGTGATATAGGTGTATAAATTTGTCGCAGAAGTGTAGTGAAAGTATATGTACGTATCTAAGTGCGGTGATGAAGGTATTCCTATGGGTCTGGGTTTAGTAATGTAGGAAAAAGTATGTGTCTCAGTGCAGTGATGTAAGAGTATATGTGCGTTCAGTGTTAATGCAGTTGTATGTATGCGTCTCATTTTAGTGATGCGTTTGTATGTGTGTCTCAGGGTAGTGATATAGATATATGTATGTCACTCAGCTTAGTGATGTAGGTATTAATATACATCTCAGAATAGTGATGTAGGTGAGTGTATGGCTCTCAGTGTTGTTATATAGGTGTATATGTTTATCTTAGTATAGTTATACATGTAGATATGTACCTCATTGCAGTCATGAGGGTTTATGTAGGTGACTCGTGCAATGATGTAGGCGTATATATGTTTCTCAGAGCTGTGATGTAGGTGTATGTATCTATCCTAGTACAGTATAGTGAGCGTAATCATGTGTCTCAGACAGTGCAGTATGCCAGTGTAATTATATGCCTAAATTCAGTGATGTAAGTGTATGTGTAAGCCTCAGAGTAGAGATGTAGTTGTATTTGTCTAGGTGCTGGGATATAGGAATATATTTTACCCTAATTGCAGTGATTAAGGGTATTTATTTCTTTCATTGCAGAGCTGAAAGTGTATGTATTTGATTCAAGTAATCAAGCAGCAGTACGAATGTGTATAAGTAGAGTGATGTAGGTGTACCTACGGTGTAAGTGTTTTGATGGAGGTGACCATAATGGTTGTATTGAGTAGGTGTGTGTCTATGTCTCAGTGTTGTGATGTCTATGCATGTTTGTGTCCTAATATTTGGAATAAGGTGTATGCAGGTATCTCAGTGTTGTGATGTAGGTTTTTGTATGCGTTGCCGTGTAGTGTAAGGGTATCAATTGTAGTTGTAGGTGTATGTGTGTGACTAAGTGTAGTTAAGTAGGGGTCTGTATGTGAGCAGCGTTTTGATGTAGGAGTATGTATATGTCTCAATGTAGTGATGTTATAGTTTGCATTTGTCTCAGTGTATCCATGCAAATGTATTCAGGTGTCTCAGTGTTAGAAGTAGATGTACGTGTTCGCCTTATTGTAGTTCTGTAGGTGTATGTATATGTCTCAGTGTAGTGATGTAATATTTTGCATGTGTCTCAGTGTATCAATGTAAATGTATTTAAGAGTCTCAGTGTTATATGTAGGAGTAAGTGTCGCCTTAGTGTTGTGCTGTAGGTGTATGTATCTGTCACAAAGTTGTTATGTAGGTTTATGTAAGTGTCCCAGCGCAGTACTCTATGTGTATATATGTGTCTCAGTGTAATCATGTAGGTGTATGAAGTGTCTCAGAGCAGTGATCCCCCCAGGGGCCTACTACAATAGGTACGGGTTTGGCGCACCCGGGGGTTCCTGAGCCACTCACCGCCCTATCATCCCCATTGCCAAAAACTGTAGCAGGGTTTGTGTTTAGGTAGGTGTGTGTGAGTGTAAATGTGTGAATACGCAATTGTCACTTTGTAAGCGTGTGAAAATGCCTCATCATCCTCTTGTGGCATTATTCCTAATCCGTCGTTGTTTTGACGATGGTGATGTAAGTGTATATGTAAGCCTCAGAGTAGAGATGTAGTTGTATTTGTCTAGGTGGTGGGATGTAGGAATATATTTTACCGTAATTGCAGTGATGTAGGGTATTTATTTCTCTCAGTGCAGAGCTGAAAGTGTATGTATTTGATTCACAGTAATCTTGCAGCGGTACGAATGTGTATAGGTAGAGTGATGTAGGTGTATCTACGGTGTAAGTGTTGTGATGGAGATGACCATAATGGTTGTAGTGAGTAGGTGTGTGTCTATGTCTCAGTGTTGTGATGTCTATGCATGTGTGTGTCCAAATATTTGGAATAAGGTGTATGCAGGTATCTCAGTTTTGTGATGTAGGTTTTTGTATGCGTTGCCGTGAAGTGTAAGGGTATCAATTGCAGTTGTAGGTGTATGTGTGTGATTAAGTGTAGTTATGTAGGTGTCTGTATGTGAGCAGCGTTTTGATGTAGGAGTATGTATATGTCTCAGTGTAGCATTGTAATAGTTTGCATGTGTCTCAGTGTATCGATGCAAATGTAGTCAGGTGTCTCCGTGTTAGAAGTAGATGTACGTGTTCGCCTTAGTGTAGTTCTGTAGGTGTATGTATATGTCTCAGTGTAGTGATGTAATATTTTGCATGTGTCTCAGTGTATCAATGTAAATGTATTTAAGTGTCTCAGTGTTATATGTAGGAGTAAGTGTCGCCTTAGTGTTGTGCTGTAGGTGTATGTATCTGTCACAGTGTTGTTATGTAGGTGTATGTAAGTGTCCCAGCGCAGTACTCTATGTGTATATATGTGTCTCAGTGTAGTCATATAGGTGTATGAAGTGTCTCAGAGCAGTGATCCCCCCAGGGGCCTACTACAATAGGTACGGGTTTGGCGCACCCGGGGTTTCCTGAGCCACTCACAGCCCTATCATCCCCATTGCCAAAAACTGTAGCAGGGTTTGTGTTTAGGTAGGTGTGTGTGAGTGTAAATGTGTGAATACGCAATTGTCACTTTGTAAGCGTGTGTACCTGCCTCATCTTGCTCTTGTGGCATTATTCTTAATCCGTCGTTGTTTTGACGATGCTGATGTAAGTGTATATGTGAGCCTCAGAGTAGAGATGTAGTTGTATTTGTCTAGGTGGTGGGATGTAGGAATATATTTTACCCTAATTGCAGTGATGTAGGGTATTTATTTCTCTCAGTGCAGAGCTGAAAGCGTATGTATTTGATTCACAGTAATCATGCAGCAGTACGAATGTGTATAAGTAGAGTGATGTAGCTGTATCTACGGTGTAAGTGTTTTGATGGAGGTGACCATAATGGTTGTAGTGAGTAGGTGTGTGTCTATGTCTCAGTGTTGTGATGTCTATGCATGTGTGTGTCACAATATTTGGAATAAGGTGTATGCAGGTATCTAAGTGTTGTGATGTAGGTTTTAGTATGCGTTGCCGTGTAGTGTAAGATTATCATTTGTAGTTGTAGGTGTATGTGTGTGACTAAGTGTAGTTAAGTAGGGGTCTGTATGTGAGCAGCGTTTTGATGTAGGAGTATGTATATGTCTCAATGTAGTGATGTAATAGTTTGCATGTGTCTCAGTGTATCGATGCAAATGTATTCAGGTTTCTCAGTGTTAGAAGTAGATGTACGTGTTCCCCTTAGTGTAGTTCTGTAGGTGTATGTATATGTCTCAGTGTAGTGATGTAATATTTTGCATGTGTCTCAGTGTATCAATGTAAATGTATTTAAGTGTCTTAGTGTTATATGTAGGAGTAAGTGTCGCCTTAGTGTTGTGCTGTAGGTGTATGTATCTGTCACAGTTTTGTTATGTAGGTGTATGTTAGTGTCCCAGCGCAGTACTCTATGTGTATATATGTGTCTCAGTGTAGTCATGTAGGTGTATGAAGTGTCTCAGAGCAGTGATCCCCCCAGGGGCCTACTACAATAGGTACGGGTTTGGCGCACCCGGGGGTTCCTGAGCCACTCACCGCCCTATCATCCCCATTGCCAAAAACTGTAGCAGGGTTTGTGTTTAGGTAGGTGTGTGTGAGTGTAAATGTGTGAATACGCAATTGTCACTTTGTAAGCCTGTGTACCTGCCTCATCTTCCTCTTGTGGCATTATTCCTAATCCGCCGTTGTTTTGACGATGGTGTATGTGTGTGTCTCGGCTAATGTGATGTAGATGAATGTAGGTGTCTCATTCTTGTGATGTATTTCTCTCGGTGCTGTAACGTAAATGTATGCGTGTGTCCCAGTTTAGTGATATAGGTGTATAAATTTGTCGCAGAAGTGTAGTGAAAGTATATGTACGTATCTAAGTGCGGTGATGAAGGTATTCCTATGGGTCTGGGTTTAGTAATGTAGGAAAAAGTATGTGTCTAAGTGCAGTGATGTAAGAGTATATGTGCGTTCAGTGTTAATGCAGTTGTATGTATGCGTCTCATTTTAGTGATGCGTTTGTATGTGTGTCTCAGGGTAGTGATATAGATATATGTATGTCACTCAGCTTAGTGATGTAGGTATTAATATACATCTCAGAATAGTGATGTAGGTGAGTGTATGGCTCTCAGTGTTGTTATATAGGTGTATATGTTTATCTTAGTATAGTTATACATGTAGATATGTACCTCATTGCAGTCATGAGGGTTTATGTAGGTGACTCGTGCAATGATGTAGGCGTATATATGTTTCTCAGAGCTGTGATGTAGGTGTATGTATCTATCCTAGTACAGTATAGTGAGCGTAATCATGTGTCTCAGACAGTGCAGTATGCCAGTGTAATTATATGCCTTAATTCAGTGATGTAAGTGTATGTGTAAGCCTCAGAGTAGAGATGTACATGTATTTGTCTAGGTGCTGGGATATAGGAATATATTTTACCCTAATTGCAGTGATTAAGGGTATTTATTTCTTTCATTGCAGAGCTGAAAGTGTATGTATTTGATTCAAGTAATCAAGCAGCAGTACGAATGTGTATAAGTAGAGTGATGTAGGTGTACCTACGGTGTAAGTGTTTTGATGGAGGTGACCATAATGGTTGTATTGAGTAGGTGTGTGTCTATGTCTCAGTGTTGTGATGTCTATGCATGTTTGTGTCCCAATATTTGGAATAAGGTGTATGCAGGTATCTCAGTGTTGTGATGTAGGTTTTTGTATGCGTTTCCGTGTAGTGTAAGGGTATCAATTGTAGTTGTAGGTGTATGTGTGTGACTAAGTGTAGTTAAGTAGGGGTCTGTATGTGAGCAGCGTTTTGATGTAGGAGTATGTATATGTCTCAATGTAGTGACGTTATAGTTTGCATTTGTCTCAGTGTATCCATGCAAATGTATTCAGGTGTCTCAGTGTTAGAAGTAGATGTACGTGTTCGCCTTATTGTAGTTCTGTAGGTGTATGTATATGTCTCAGTGTAGTGATGTAATATTTTGCATGTGTCTCAGTGTATCAATGTAAATGTATTTAAGAGTCTCAGTGTTATATGTAGGAGTAAGTGTCGCCTTAGTGTTGTGCTGTAGGTGTATGTATCTGTCACAAAGTTGTTATGTAGGTGTATGTAAGTGTCCCAGCGCAGTACTCTATGTGTATATATGTGTCTCAGTGTAATCATGTAGGTGTATGAAGTGTCTCAGAGCAGTGATCCCCCCAGGGGCCTACTACAATAGGTACGGGTTTGGCGCACCCGGGGGTTCCTGAGCCACTCACCGCCCTATCATCCCCATTGCCAAAAACTGTAGCAGGGTTTGTGTTTAGGTAGGTGTGTGTGAGTGTAAATGTGTGAATACGCAATTGTCACTTTGTAAGCGTGTGAAAATGCCTCATCATCCTCTTGTGGCATTATTCCTAATCCGTCGTTGTTTTGACGATGGTGATGTAAGTGTATATGTAAGCCTCAGAGTAGAGATGTAGTTGTATTTGTCTAGGTGGTGGGATGTAGGAATATATTTTACCGTAATTGCAGTGATGTAGGGTATTTATTTCTCTCAGTGCAGAGCTGAAAGTGTATGTATTTGATTCACAGTAATCTTGCAGCGGTACGAATGTGTATAGGTAGAGTGATGTAGGTGTATCTACGGTGTAAGTGTTGTGATGGAGATGACCATAATGGTTGTAGTGAGTAGGTGTGTGTCTATGTCTCAGTGTTGTGATGTCTATGCATGTGTGTGTCCAAATATTTGGAATAAGGTGTATGCAGGTATCTCAGTTTTGTGATGTAGGTTTTTGTATGCGTTGCCGTGAAGTGTAAGGGTATCAATTGCAGTTGTAGGTGTATGTGTGTGATTAAGTGTAGTTATGTAGGTGTCTGTATGTGAGCAGCGTTTTGATGTAGGAGTATGTATATGTCTCAGTGTAGCATTGTAATAGTTTGCATGTGTCTCAGTGTATCGATGCAAATGTAGTCAGGTGTCTCCGTGTTAGAAGTAGATGTACGTGTTCGCCTTAGTGTAGTTCTGTAGGTGTATGTATATGTCTCAGTGTAGTGATGTAATATTTTGCATGTGTCTCAGTGTATCAATGTAAATGTATTTAAGTGTCTCAGTGTTATATGTAGGAGTAAGTGTCGCCTTAGTGTTGTGCTGTAGGTGTATGTATCTGTCACAGTGTTGTTATGTAGGTGTATGTAAGTGTCCCAGCGCAGTACTCTATGTGTATATATGTGTCTCAGTGTAGTCATATAGGTGTATGAAGTGTCTCAGAGCAGTGATCCCCCCAGGGGCCTACTACAATAGGTACGGGTTTGGCGCACCCGGGGTTTCCTGAGCCACTCACAGCCCTATCATCCCCATTGCCAAAAACTGTAGCAGGGTTTGTGTTTAGGTAGGTGTGTGTGAGTGTAAATGTGTGAATACGCAATTGTCACTTTGTAAGCGTGTGTACCTGCCTCATCTTGCTCTTGTGGCATTATTCTTAATCCGTCGTTGTTTTGACGATCCTGATGTAAGTGTATATGTGAGCCTCAGAGTAGAGATGTAGTTGTATTTGTCTAGGTGGTGGGATGTAGGAATATATTTTACCCTAATTGCAGTGATGTAGGGTATTTATTTCTCTCAGTGCAGAGCTGAAAGCGTATGTATTTGATTCACAGTAATCATGCAGCAGTACGAATGTGTATAAGTAGAGTGATGTAGGTGTATCTACGGTGTAAGTGTTTTGATGGAGGTGACCATAATGGTTGTAGTGAGTAGGTGTGTGTCTATGTCTCAGTGTTGTGATGTCTATGCATGTGTGTGTCACAATATTTGGAATAAGGTGTATGCAGGTATCTCAGTGTTGTGATGTAGGTTTTAGTATGCGTTGCCGTGTAGTGTAAGATTATCATTTGTAGTTGTAGGTGTATGTGTGTGACTAAGTGTAGTTAAGTAGGGGTCTGTATGTGAGCAGCGTTTTGATGTAGGAGTATGTATATGTCTCAATGTAGTGATGTAATAGTTTGCATGTGTCTCAGTGTATCGATGCAAATGTATTCAGGTTTCTCAGTGTTAGAAGTAGATGTACGTGTTCCCCTTAGTGTAGTTCTGTAGGTGTATGTATATGTCTCAGTGTAGTGATGTAATATTTTGCATGTGTCTCAGTGTATCAATGTAAATGTATTTAAGTGTCTCAGTGTTATATGTAGGAGTAAGTGTCGCCTTAGTGTTGTGCAGTAAGTGTATGTATCTGTCACAGTGTTGTTATGTAGGTGTATGTAAGTGTCCCAGCGCAGTACTCTACGTGTATATATGTGTCTCAGTGTAAACATGTAGGTGTATGAAGTGTCTCAGAGCAGTGATCCCCCCAGGGGCCTACTACAATAGGTAGGGTTTGGCGCACCCGGGGGTTCCTGAGCCACTCACCTCCCTATCATCCCCATTGCCAAAAACTGTAGCAGGGTTTGTGTTTAGGTAGGTGTGTGTGAGTGTAAATGTGTGAAAACGCATTTGTCACTTTGTAAGCGTGTGTACCTGCCTCATCTTCCTCTTGTGGCATAATTCCTAATCCGTCGTTGTTTTGATGATGGTGATGTAAGTGTATGTGTAAGCCTCAGATTAGAGATGTAGTTGTATTTGTCTAGGTGGTGGGATGTAGGAATATATTTTACCCTAATTGCAGTGTTGTAGGGTATTTATTTCTCTCAGTGCAGAGCTGAAAGTGTATGTGTTTGATTCACAGTAATCATGCAGCAGTACGAATGTGTATAAGTAGAGTGATGTAGGTGTATCTACGGTGTAAGTGTTTTGATAGAGGTGACCATAATAGTTGTAGTGAGTAGGTGTGTGTATATGTCTCAGTGTTGTGATGTCTATGCATGTGTGTGTCCCAATATTTGGAATAAGGTGTATGCAGGTATCTCAGTGTTGTGATGTAGGTTTTTGTATGCGTTGCCGTGTAGTGTAAGGGTATCAATTGTAGTTGTAGGTGTATGTGTGTGACTAAGTGTAGTTAAGTAGGGGTCTGTATATGAGCAGGAGTATGTATATGTATATGTCACAATGTAGTGATGTAATAGTTTGCATGTGTCTCAGTGTATCGATGCAAATGTATTCAGGTGTCTCCGTGTTAGAAGTAGATGTACGTGTTCGCCTTAGTGTAGTTCTGTAGGTATATGTATATGTCTCAGTGTAGTGATGTAATATTTTGCATGTGTCTCAGTGTATCAATGTAAATGTATTTTTAAGTGTCTCAGTGTTATATGTAGGTGTAAGTGTTCTCCTTAGTGTAGTGCTGTAGGTGTATGTATCTGTCAGTGTTGTTATGTAGGTGTATGTAAGTGTCCCACCGCAGTACTCTATGTGTATATATTAGTCTCAGTGTAGTCATGTAGGTATATGAAGTGTCTCAGAGCAGTGATCCCCCCAGGGGCCCACTACAATAGGTACGGGTTTAGCGCACCCGGGGGTTCCTGAGCCACTCACCGCCCTATTGTCCCCATTGCCAAAAACTGTAGCAGGGTTTGTGTTTAGGTAGGTGTGTGTGAGTGTAAATGTGTGAATACACAATTGTCACTTTGTAAGCGTGTGTATCTGCCTCATCTTCCTCTTGTGGCATTATTCCTAATCCGTCGTTGTTTTGACGATGGTGTATGTGTGTGTCTCGGCTAATGTGATGTAGATGAATGTAGGTGTCTCATTCTTGTGATGTATTTCTCTCAGTGCTGTAACGTAGATGTATGTGTGTGTCCCAGTTTAGTGATATAGGTGTATAAATTTGTCGCAGAAGTGTTGTGAAAGTATATGTATGTATCTAAGTGCGGTGATGAAGGTATTCCTATGTGTCTGGGTTTAGTAATGTAGGAAAAAGTATGTGTCTCAGTGCAGTGATGTAAGAGTTTATGTGCGTTCAGTGTTAATGCAGTTGTATGTATGCGTCTCAATGTAGTGATGCGTTAGTATTTGTGTCTCAGGGTAGTGATATAGATATATGTATGTCACTCAGCTTAGTGATGTAGGTGTTAATATACATCTCAGAATAGTGATGTAGGTGAGTGTATGGCTCTCAGTGTTGTTATATAGGTGTATATGTTTATCTTAGTATAGTTATACATGTAGATATGTACCTCATTGCAGTCATGAGGGTTTATGTAGGTGACTCGTGCAATGATGTAGGCGTATATATGTTTCTCAGAGCTGTGATGTAGGTGTATGTATCTTTCCTAGTACAGTATAGTGAGCGTAATCATGTGTCTCAGACAGTGCAGTATGCCAGTGTAATTATATGCCTTAATTCAGTGATGTAAGTGTATGTGTAAGCCTCAGAGTAGAGATGTACATGTATTTGTCTAGGTGCTGGGATATAGGAATATATTTTACCCTAATTGCAGTGATTAAGGGTATTTATTTCTTTCATTGCAGAGCTGAAAGTGTATGTATTTGATTCAAGTAATCAAGCAGCAGTACGAATGTGTATAAGTAGAGTGATGTAGGTGTACCTACGGTGTAAGTGTTTTGATGGAGGTGACCATAATGGTTGTATTGAGTAGGTGTGTGTCTATGTCTCAGTGTTGTGATGTCTATGCATGTGTGTGTCCAAATATTTGGAATAAGGTGTATGCAGGTATCTCAGTTTTGTGATGTAGGTTTTTGTATGCGCTGCCGTGAAGTGTAAGGGTATCAATTGCAGTTGTAGGTGTATGTGTGTGATTAAGTGTAGTTATGTAGGTGTCTGTATGTGAGCAGCGTTTTGATGTAGGAGTATGTATATGTCTCAGTGTAGCATTGTAATAGTTTGCATGTGTCTCAGTGTATCGATGCAAATGTAGTCAGGTGTCTCCGTGTTAGAAGTAGATGTACGTGTTCGCCTTAGTGTAGTTCTGTAGGTGTATGTATATGTCTCAGTGTAGTGATGTAATATTTTGCATGTGTCTCAGTGTATCAATGTAAATGTATTTAAGTGTCTCAGTGTTATATGTAGGAGTAAGTGTCGCCTTAGTGTTGTGCTGTAGGTGTATGTATCTGTCACAAAGTTGTTATGTAGGTGTATGTAAGTGTCCCAGCGCAGTACTCTATGTGTATATATGTGTCTCAGTGTAATCATGTAGGTGTATGAAGTGTCTCAGAGCAGTGATCCCCCCAGGGGCCTACTACAATAGGTACGGGTTTGGCGCACCCGGGGGTTCCTGAGCCACTCACCGCCCTATCATCCCCATTGCCAAAAACTGTAGCAGGGTTTGTGTTTAGGTAGGTGTGTGTGAGTGTAAATGTGTGAATACGCACTTGTCACTTTGTAAGCGTGTGAAAATGCCTCATCATCCTCTTGTGGCATTATTCCTAATCCGTCGTTGTTTTGACGATGGTGATGTAAGTGTATATGTAAGCCTCAGAGTAGAGATGTAGTTGTATTTGTCTAGGTGGTGGGATGTAGGAATATATTTTACCGTAATTGCAGTGATGTAGGGTATTTATTTCTCTCAGTGCAGAGCTGAAAGTGTATGTATTTGATTCACAGTAATCTTGCAGCGGTACGAATGTGTATAGGTAGAGTGATGTAGGTGTATCTACGGTGTAAGTGTTGTGATGGAGATGACCATAATGGTTGTAGTGAGTAGGTGTGTGTCTATGTCTCAGTGTTGTGATGTCTATGCATGTGTGTGTCCAAATATTTGGAATAAGGTGTATGCAGGTATCTCAGTTTTGTGATGTAGGTTTTTGTATGCGTTGCCGTGAAGTGTAAGGGTATCAATTGCAGTTGTAGGTGTATGTGTGTGATTAAGTGTAGTTATGTAGGTGTCTGTATGTGAGCAGCGTTTTGATGTAGGAGTATGTATATGTCTCAGTGTAGCATTGTAATAGTTTGCATGTGTCTCAGTGTATCGATGCAAATGTAGTCAGGTGTCTCCGTGTTAGAAGTAGATGTACGTGTTCGCCTTAGTGTAGTTCTGTAGGTGTATGTATATGTCTCAGTGTAGTGATGTAATATTTTGCATGTGTCTCAGTGTATCAATGTAAATGTATTTAAGTGTCTCAGTGTTATATGTAGGAGTAAGTGTCGCCTTAGTGTTGTGCTGTAGGTGTATGTATCTGTCACAGTGTTGTTATGTAGGTGTATGTAAGTGTCCCAGCGCAGTACTCTATGTGTATATATGTGTCTCAGTGTAGTCATATAGGTGTATGAAGTGTCTCAGAGCAGTGATCCCCCCAGGGGCCTACTACAATAGGTACGGGTTTGGCGCACCCGGGGTTTCCTGAGCCACTCACAGCCCTATCATCCCCATTGCCAAAAACTGTAGCAGGGTTTGTGTTTAGGTAGGTGTGTGTGAGTGTAAATGTGTGAATACGCAATTGTCACTTTGTAAGCGTGTGTACCTGCCTCATCTTGCTCTTGTGGCATTATTCTTAATCCGTCGTTGTTTTGACGATCCTGATGTAAGTGTATATGTGAGCCTCAGAGTAGAGATGTAGTTGTATTTGTCTAGGTGGTGGGATGTAGGAATATATTTTACCCTAATTGCAGTGATGTAGGGTATTTATTTCTCTCAGTGCAGAGCTGAAAGCGTATGTATTTGATTCACAGTAATCATGCAGCAGTACGAATGTGTATAAGTAGAGTGATGTAGGTGTATCTACGGTGTAAGTGTTTTGATGGAGGTGACCATAATGGTTGTAGTGAGTAGGTGTGTGTCTATGTCTCAGTGTTGTGATGTCTATGCATGTGTGTGTCACAATATTTGGAATAAGGTGTATGCAGGTATCTCAGTGTTGTGATGTAGGTTTTAGTATGCGTTGCCGTGTAGTGTAAGATTATCATTTGTAGTTGTAGGTGTATGTGTGTGACTAAGTGTAGTTAAGTAGGGGTCTGTATGTGAGCAGCGTTTTGATGTAGGAGTATGTATATGTCTCAATGTAGTGATGTAATAGTTTGCATGTGTCTCAGTGTATCGATGCAAATGTATTCAGGTTTCTCAGTGTTAGAAGTAGATGTACGTGTTCCCCTTAGTGTAGTTCTGTAGGTGTATGTATATGTCTCAGTGTAGTGATGTAATATTTTGCATGTGTCTCAGTGTATCAATGTAAATGTATTTAAGTGTCTCAGTGTTATATGTAGGAGTAAGTGTCGCCTTAGTGTTGTGCAGTAAGTGTATGTATCTGTCACAGTGTTGTTATGTAGGTGTATGTAAGTGTCCCAGCGCAGTACTCTACGTGTATATATGTGTCTCAGTGTAAACATGTAGGTGTATGAAGTGTCTCAGAGCAGTGATCCCCCCAGGGGCCTACTACAATAGGTAGGGTTTGGCGCACCCGGGGGTTCCTGAGCCACTCACCTCCCTATCATCCCCATTGCCAAAAACTGTAGCAGGGTTTGTGTTTAGGTAGGTGTGTGTGAGTGTAAATGTGTGAAAACGCATTTGTCACTTTGTAAGCGTGTGTACCTGCCTCATCTTCCTCTTGTGGCATAATTCCTAATCCGTCGTTGTTTTGATGATGGTGATGTAAGTGTATGTGTAAGCCTCAGATTAGAGATGTAGTTGTATTTGTCTAGGTGGTGGGATGTAGGAATATATTTTACCCTAATTGCAGTGTTGTAGGGTATTTATTTCTCTCAGTGCAGAGCTGAAAGTGTATGTGTTTGATTCACAGTAATCATGCAGCAGTACGAATGTGTATAAGTAGAGTGATGTAGGTGTATCTACGGTGTAAGTGTTTTGATAGAGGTGACCATAATAGTTGTAGTGAGTAGGTGTGTGTATATGTCTCAGTGTTGTGATGTCTATGCATGTGTGTGTCCCAATATTTGGAATAAGGTGTATGCAGGTATCTCAGTGTTGTGATGTAGGTTTTTGTATGCGTTGCCGTGTAGTGTAAGGGTATCAATTGTAGTTGTAGGTGTATGTGTGTGACTAAGTGTAGTTAAGTAGGGGTCTGTATATGAGCAGGAGTATGTATATGTATATGTCACAATGTAGTGATGTAATAGTTTGCATGTGTCTCAGTGTATCGATGCAAATGTATTCAGGTGTCTCCGTGTTAGAAGTAGATGTACGTGTTCGCCTTAGTGTAGTTCTGTAGGTATATGTATATGTCTCAGTGTAGTGATGTAATATTTTGCATGTGTCTCAGTGTATCAATGTAAATGTATTTTTAAGTGTCTCAGTGTTATATGTAGGTGTAAGTGTTCTCCTTAGTGTAGTGCTGTAGGTGTATGTATCTGTCAGTGTTGTTATGTAGGTGTATGTAAGTGTCCCACCGCAGTACTCTATGTGTATATATTAGTCTCAGTGTAGTCATGTAGGTATATGAAGTGTCTCAGAGCAGTGATCCCCCCAGGGGCCCACTACAATAGGTACGGGTTTAGCGCACCCGGGGGTTCCTGAGCCACTCACCGCCCTATTGTCCCCATTGCCAAAAACTGTAGCAGGGTTTGTGTTTAGGTAGGTGTGTGTGAGTGTAAATGTGTGAATACACAATTGTCACTTTGTAAGCGTGTGTATCTGCCTCATCTTCCTCTTGTGGCATTATTCCTAATCCGTCGTTGTTTTGACGATGGTGTATGTGTGTGTCTCGGCTAATGTGATGTAGATGAATGTAGGTGTCTCATTCTTGTGATGTATTTCTCTCAGTGCTGTAACGTAGATGTATGTGTGTGTCCCAGTTTAGTGATATAGGTGTATAAATTTGTCGCAGAAGTGTTGTGAAAGTATATGTATGTATCTAAGTGCGGTGATGAAGGTATTCCTATGTGTCTGGGTTTAGTAATGTAGGAAAAAGTATGTGTCTCAGTGCAGTGATGTAAGAGTTTATGTGCGTTCAGTGTTAATGCAGTTGTATGTATGCGTCTCAATGTAGTGATGCGTTAGTATTTGTGTCTCAGGGTAGTGATATAGATATATGTATGTCACTCAGCTTAGTGATGTAGGTGTTAATATACATCTCAGAATAGTGATGTAGGTGAGTGTATGGCTCTCAGTGTTGTTATATAGGTGTATATGTTTATCTTAGTATAGTTATACATGTAGATATGTACCTCATTGCAGTCATGAGGGTTTATGTAGGTGACTCGTGCAATGATGTAGGCGTATATATGTTTCTCAGAGCTGTGATGTAGGTGTATGTATCTTTCCTAGTACAGTATAGTGAGCGTAATCATGTGTCTCAGACAGTGCAGTATGCCAGTGTAATTATATGCCTTAATTCAGTGATGTAAGTGTATGTGTAAGCCTCAGAGTAGAGATGTACATGTATTTGTCTAGGTGCTGGGATATAGGAATATATTTTACCCTAATTGCAGTGATTAAGGGTATTTATTTCTTTCATTGCAGAGCTGAAAGTGTATGTATTTGATTCAAGTAATCAAGCAGCAGTACGAATGTGTATAAGTAGAGTGATGTAGGTGTACCTACGGTGTAAGTGTTTTGATGGAGGTGACCATAATGGTTGTATTGAGTAGGTGTGTGTCTATGTCTCAGTGTTGTGATGTCTATGCATGTGTGTGTCCAAATATTTGGAATAAGGTGTATGCAGGTATCTCAGTTTTGTGATGTAGGTTTTTGTATGCGCTGCCGTGAAGTGTAAGGGTATCAATTGCAGTTGTAGGTGTATGTGTGTGATTAAGTGTAGTTATGTAGGTGTCTGTATGTGAGCAGCGTTTTGATGTAGGAGTATGTATATGTCTCAGTGTAGCATTGTAATAGTTTGCATGTGTCTCAGTGTATCGATGCAAATGTAGTCAGGTGTCTCCGTGTTAGAAGTAGATGTACGTGTTCGCCTTAGTGTAGTTCTGTAGGTGTATGTATATGTCTCAGTGTAGTGATGTAATATTTTGCATGTGTCTCAGTGTATCAATGTAAATGTATTTAAGTGTCTCAGTGTTATATGTAGGAGTAAGTGTCGCCTTAGTGTTGTGCTGTAGGTGTATGTATCTGTCACAAAGTTGTTATGTAGGTGTATGTAAGTGTCCCAGCGCAGTACTCTATGTGTATATATGTGTCTCAGTGTAATCATGTAGGTGTATGAAGTGTCTCAGAGCAGTGATCCCCCCAGGGGCCTACTACAATAGGTACGGGTTTGGCGCACCCGGGGGTTCCTGAGCCACTCACCGCCCTATCATCCCCATTGCCAAAAACTGTAGCAGGGTTTGTGTTTAGGTAGGTGTGTGTGAGTGTAAATGTGTGAATACGCACTTGTCACTTTGTAAGCGTGTGAAAATGCCTCATCATCCTCTTGTGGCATTATTCCTAATCCGTCGTTGTTTTGACGATGGTGATGTAAGTGTATATGTAAGCCTCAGAGTAGAGATGTAGTTGTATTTGTCTAGGTGGTGGGATGTAGGAATATATTTTACCGTAATTGCAGTGATGTAGGGTATTTATTTCTCTCAGTGCAGAGCTGAAAGTGTATGTATTTGATTCACAGTAATCTTGCAGCGGTACGAATGTGTATAGGTAGAGTGATGTAGGTGTATCTACGGTGTAAGTGTTGTGATGGAGATGACCATAATGGTTGTAGTGAGTAGGTGTGTGTCTATGTCTCAGTGTTGTGATGTCTATGCATGTGTGTGTCCAAATATTTGGAATAAGGTGTATGCAGGTATCTCAGTTTTGTGATGTAGGTTTTTGTATGCGTTGCCGTGAAGTGTAAGGGTATCAATTGCAGTTGTAGGTGTATGTGTGTGATTAAGTGTAGTTATGTAGGTGTCTGTATGTGAGCAGCGTTTTGATGTAGGAGTATGTATATGTCTCAGTGTAGCATTGTAATAGTTTGCATGTGTCTCAGTGTATCGATGCAAATGTAGTCAGGTGTCTCCGTGTTAGAAGTAGATGTACGTGTTCGCCTTAGTGTAGTTCTGTAGGTGTATGTATATGTCTCAGTGTAGTGATGTAATATTTTGCATGTGTCTCAGTGTATCAATGTAAATGTATTTAAGTGTCTCAGTGTTATATGTAGGAGTAAGTGTCGCCTTAGTGTTGTGCTGTAGGTGTATGTATCTGTCACAGTGTTGTTATGTAGGTGTATGTAAGTGTCCCAGCGCAGTACTCTATGTGTATATATGTGTCTCAGTGTAGTCATATAGGTGTATGAAGTGTCTCAGAGCAGTGATCCCCCCAGGGGCCTACTACAATAGGTACGGGTTTGGCGCACCCGGGGTTTCCTGAGCCACTCACAGCCCTATCATCCCCATTGCCAAAAACTGTAGCAGGGTTTGTGTTTAGGTAGGTGTGTGTGAGTGTAAATGTGTGAATACGCAATTGTCACTTTGTAAGCGTGTGTACCTGCCTCATCTTGCTCTTGTGGCATTATTCTTAATCCGTCGTTGTTTTGACGATGCTGATGTAAGTGTATATGTGAGCCTCAGAGTAGAGATGTAGTTGTATTTGTCTAGGTGGTGGGATGTAGGAATATATTTTACCCTAATTGCAGTGATGTAGGGTATTTATTTCTCTCAGTGCAGAGCTGAAAGCGTATGTATTTGATTCACAGTAATCATGCAGCAGTACGAATGTGTATAAGTAGAGTGATGTAGCTGTATCTACGGTGTAAGTGTTTTGATGGAGGTGACCATAATGGTTGTAGTGAGTAGGTGTGTGTCTATGTCTCAGTGTTGTGATGTCTATGCATGTGTGTGTCACAATATTTGGAATAAGGTGTATGCAGGTATCTAAGTGTTGTGATGTAGGTTTTAGTATGCGTTGCCGTGTAGTGTAAGATTATCATTTGTAGTTGTAGGTGTATGTGTGTGACTAAGTGTAGTTAAGTAGGGGTCTGTATGTGAGCAGCGTTTTGATGTAGGAGTATGTATATGTCTCAATGTAGTGATGTAATAGTTTGCATGTGTCTCAGTGTATCGATGCAAATGTATTCAGGTTTCTCAGTGTTAGAAGTAGATGTACGTGTTCCCCTTAGTGTAGTTCTGTAGGTGTATGTATATGTCTCAGTGTAGTGATGTAATATTTTGCATGTGTCTCAGTGTATCAATGTAAATGTATTTAAGTGTCTTAGTGTTATATGTAGGAGTAAGTGTCGCCTTAGTGTTGTGCTGTAGGTGTATGTATCTGTCACAGTTTTGTTATGTAGGTGTATGTTAGTGTCCCAGCGCAGTACTCTATGTGTATATATGTGTCTCAGTGTAGTCATGTAGGTGTATGAAGTGTCTCAGAGCAGTGATCCCCCCAGGGGCCTACTACAATAGGTACGGGTTTGGCGCACCCGGGGGTTCCTGAGCCACTCACCGCCCTATCATCCCCATTGCCAAAAACTGTAGCAGGGTTTGTGTTTAGGTAGGTGTGTGTGAGTGTAAATGTGTGAATACGCAATTGTCACTTTGTAAGCCTGTGTACCTGCCTCATCTTCCTCTTGTGGCATTATTCCTAATCCGCCGTTGTTTTGACGATGGTGTATGTGTGTGTCTCGGCTAATGTGATGTAGATGAATGTAGGTGTCTCATTCTTGTGATGTATTTCTCTCAGTGCTGTAACGTAAATGTATGCGTGTGTCCCAGTTTAGTGATATAGGTGTATAAATTTGTCGCAGAAGTGTAGTGAAAGTATATGTACGTATCTAAGTGCGGTGATGAAGGTATTCCTATGGGTCTGGGTTTAGTAATGTAGGAAAAAGTATGTGTCTCAGTGCAGTGATGTAAGAGTATATGTGCGTTCAGTGTTAATGCAGTTGTATGTATGCGTCTCATTTTAGTGATGCGTTTGTATGTGTGTCTCAGGGTAGTGATATAGATATATGTATGTCACTCAGCTTAGTGATGTAGGTATTAATATACATCTCAGAATAGTGATGTAGGTGAGTGTATGGCTCTCAGTGTTGTTATATAGGTGTATATGTTTATCTTAGTATAGTTATACATGTAGATATGTACCTCATTGCAGTCATGAGGGTTTATGTAGGTGACTCGTGCAATGATGTAGGCGTATATATGTTTCTCAGAGCTGTGATGTAGGTGTATGTATCTATCCTAGTACAGTATAGTGAGCGTAATCATGTGTCTCAGACAGTGCAGTATGCCAGTGTAATTATATGCCTTAATTCAGTGATGTAAGTGTATGTGTAAGCCTCAGAGTAGAGATGTACATGTATTTGTCTAGGTGCTGGGATATAGGAATATATTTTACCCTAATTGCAGTGATTAAGGGTATTTATTTCTTTCATTGCAGAGCTGAAAGTGTATGTATTTGATTCAAGTAATCAAGCAGCAGTACGAATGTGTATAAGTAGAGTGATGTAGGTGTACCTACGGTGTAAGTGTTTTGATGGAGGTGACCATAATGGTTGTATTGAGTAGGTTTGTGTCTATGTCTCAGTGTTGTGATGTCTATGCATGTTTGTGTCCCAATATTTGGAATAAGGTGTATGCAGGTATCTCAGTGTTGTGATGTAGGTTTTTGTATGCGTTGCCGTGTAGTGTAAGGGTATCAATTGTAGTTGTAGGTGTATGTGTGTGACTAAGTGTAGTTAAGTAGGGGTCTGTATGTGAGCAGCGTTTTGATGTAGGAGTATGTATATGTCTCAATGTAGTGATGTTATAGTTTGCATTTGTCTCAGTGTATCCATGCAAATGTATTCAGGTGTCTCAGTGTTAGAAGTAGATGTACGTGTTCGCCTTATTGTAGTTCTGTAGGTGTATGTATATGTCTCAGTGTAGTGATGTAATATTTTGCATGTGTCTCAGTGTATCAATGTAAATGTATTTAAGAGTCTCAGTGTTATATGTAGGAGTAAGTGTCGCCTTAGTGTTGTGCTGTAGGTGTATGTATCTGTCACAAAGTTGTTATGTAGGTGTATGTAAGTGTCCCAGCGCAGTACTCTATGTGTATATATGTGTCTCAGTGTAATCATGTAGGTGTATGAAGTGTCTCAGAGCAGTGATCCCCCCAGGGGCCTACTACAATAGGTACGGGTTTGGCGCAGCCGGGGGTTCCTGAGCCACTCACCGCCCTATCATCCCCATTGCCAAAAACTGTAGCAGGGTTTGTGTTTAGGTAGGTGTGTGTGAGTGTAAATGTGTGAATACGCAATTGTCACTTTGTAAGCGTGTGAAAATGCCTCATCATCCTCTTGTGGCATTATTCCTAATCCGTCGTTGTTTTGACGATGGTGATGTAAGTGTATATGTAAGCCTCAGAGTAGAGATGTAGTTGTATTTGTCTAGGTGGTGGGATGTAGGAATATATTTTACCGTAATTGCAGTGATGTAGGGTATTTATTTCTCTCAGTGCAGAGCTGAAAGTGTATGTATTTGATTCACAGTAATCTTGCAGCGGTACGAATGTGTATAGGTAGAGTGATGTAGGTGTATCTACGGTGTAAGTGTTGTGATGGAGATGACCATAATGGTTGTAGTGAGTAGGTGTGTGTCTATGTCTCAGTGTTGTGATGTCTATGCATGTGTGTGTCCAAATATTTGGAATAAGGTGTATGCAGGTATCTCAGTTTTGTGATGTAGGTTTTTGTATGCGTTGCCGTGAAGTGTAAGGGTATCAATTGCAGTTGTAGGTGTATGTGTGTGATTAAGTGTAGTTATGTAGGTGTCTGTATGTGAGCAGCGTTTTGATGTAGGAGTATGTATATGTCTCAGTGTAGCATTGTAATAGTTTGCATGTGTCTCAGTGTATCGATGCAAATGTAGTCAGGTGTCTCCGTGTTAGAAGTAGATGTACGTGTTCGCCTTAGTGTAGTTCTGTAGGTGTATGTATATGTCTCAGTGTAGTGATGTAATATTTTGCATGTGTCTCAGTGTATCAATGTAAATGTATTTAAGTGTCTCAGTGTTATATGTAGGAGTAAGTGTCGCCTTAGTGTTGTGCTGTAGGTGTATGTATCTGTCACAGTGTTGTTATGTAGGTGTATGTAAGTGTCCCAGCGCAGTACTCTATGTGTATATATGTGTCTCAGTGTAGTCATATAGGTGTATGAAGTGTCTCAGAGCAGTGATCCCCCCAGGGGCCTACTACAATAGGTACGGGTTTGGCGCACCCGGGGTTTCCTGAGCCACTCACAGCCCTATCATCCCCATTGCCAAAAACTGTAGCAGGGTTTGTGTTTAGGTAGGTGTGTGTGAGTGTAAATGTGTGAATACGCAATTGTCACTTTGTAAGCGTGTGTACCTGCCTCATCTTGCTCTTGTGGCATTATTCTTAATCCGTCGTTGTTTTGACGATGCTGATGTAAGTGTATATGTGAGCCTCAGAGTAGAGATGTAGTTGTATTTGTCTAGGTGGTGGGATGTAGGAATATATTTTACCCTAATTGCAGTGTTGTAGGGTATTTATTTCTCTCAGTGCAGAGCTGAAAGTGTATGTGTTTGATTCACAGTAATCATGCAGCAGTACGAATGTGTATAAGTAGAGTGATGTAGGTGTATCTACGGTGTAAGTGTTTTGATAGAGGTGACCATAATAGTTGTAGTGAGTAGGTGTGTGTATATGTCTCAGTGTTGTGATGTCTATGCATGTGTGTGTCCCAATATTTGGAATTAGGTGTATGCAGGTATCTCAGTGTTGTGATGTAGGTTTTTGTATGCGTTGCCGTGTAGTGTAAGGGTATCAATTGTAGTTGTAGGTGTATGTGTGTGACTAAGTGTAGTTAAGTAGGGGTCTGTATATGAGCAGGAGTATGTATATGTATATGTCACAATGTAGTGATGTAATAGTTTGCATGTGTCTCAGTGTATCGATGCAAATGTATTCAGGTGTCTCCGTGTTAGAAGTAGATGTACGTGTTCGCCTTAGTGTAGTTCTGTAGGTATATGTATATGTCTCAGTGTAGTGATGTAATATTTTGCATGTGTCTCAGTGTATCAATGTAAATGTATTTTTAAGTGTCTCAGTGTTATATGTAGGTGTAAGTGTTCTCCTTAGTGTAGTGCTGTAGGTGTATGTATCTGTCAGTGTTGTTATGTAGGTGTATGTAAGTGTCCCACCGCAGTACTCTATGTGTATATATTAGTCTCAGTGTAGTCATGTAGGTATATGAAGTGTCTCAGAGCAGTGATCCCCCCAGGGGCCCACTACAATAGGTACGGGTTTAGCGCACCCGGGGGTTCCTGAGCCACTCACCGCCCTATTGTCCCCATTGCCAAAAACTGTAGCAGGGTTTGTGTTTAGGTAGGTGTGTGTGAGTGTAAATGTGTGAATACACAATTGTCACTTTGTAAGCGTGTGTATCTGCCTCATCTTCCTCTTGTGGCATTATTCCTAATTCGTCGTTGTTTTGACGATGGTGTATGTGTGTGTCTCGGCTAATGTGATGTAGATGAATGTAGGTGTCTCATTCTTGTGATGTATTTCTCTCAGTGCTGTAACGTAGATGTATGTGTGTGTCCCAGTTTAGTGATATAGGTGTATAAATTTGTCGCAGAAGTGTTGTGAAAGTATATGTATGTATCTAAGTGCGGTGATGAAGGTATTCCTATGTGTCTGGGTTTAGTAATGTAGGAAAAAGTATGTGTCTCAGTGCAGTGATGTAAGAGTTTATGTGCGTTCAGTGTTAATGCAGTTGTATGTATGCGTCTCAATGTAGTGATGCGTTAGTATTTGTGTCTCAGGGTAGTGATATAGATATATGTATGTCACTCAGCTTAGTGATGTAGGTGTTAATATACATCTCAGAATAGTGATGTAGGTGAGTGTATGGCTCTCAGTGTTGTTATATAGGTGTATATGTTTATCTTAGTATAGTTATACATGTAGATATGTACCTCATTGCAGTCATGAGGGTTTATGTAGGTGACTCGTGCAATGATGTAGGCGTATATATGTTTCTCAGAGCTGTGATGTAGGTGTATGTATCTTTCCTAGTACAGTATAGTGAGCGTAATCATGTGTCTCAGACAGTGCAGTATGCCAGTGTAATTATATGCCTTAATTCAGTGATGTAAGTGTATGTGTAAGCCTCAGAGTAGAGATGTACATGTATTTGTCTAGGTGCTGGGATATAGGAATATATTTTACCCTAATTGCAGTGATTAAGGGTATTTATTTCTTTCATTGCAGAGCTGAAAGTGTATGTATTTGATTCAAGTAATCAAGCAGCAGTACGAATGTGTATAAGTAGAGTGATGTAGGTGTACCTACGGTGTAAGTGTTTTGATGGAGGTGACCATAATGGTTGTATTGAGTAGGTGTGTGTCTATGTCTCAGTGTTGTGATGTCTATGCATGTGTGTGTCCAAATATTTGGAATAAGGTGTATGCAGGTATCTCAGTTTTGTGATGTAGGTTTTTGTATGCGTTGCCGTGAAGTGTAAGGGTATCAATTGCAGTTGTAGGTGTATGTGTGTGATTAAGTGTAGTTATGTAGGTGTCTGTATGTGAGCAGCGTTTTGATGTAGGAGTATGTATATGTCTCAGTGTAGCATTGTAATAGTTTGCATGTGTCTCAGTGTATCGATGCAAATGTAGTCAGGTGTCTCCGTGTTAGAAGTAGATGTACGTGTTCGCCTTAGTGTAGTTCTGTAGGTGTATGTATATGTCTCAGTGTAGTGATGTAATATTTTGCATGTGTCTCAGTGTATCAATGTAAATGTATTTAAGTGTCTCAGTGTTATATGTAGGAGTAAGTGTCGCCTTAGTGTTGTGCTGTAGGTGTATGTATCTGTCACAAAGTTGTTATGTAGGTGTATGTAAGTGTCCCAGCGCAGTACTCTATGTGTATATATGTGTCTCAGTGTAATCATGTAGGTGTATGAAGTGTCTCAGAGCAGTGATCCCCCCAGGGGCCTACTACAATAGGTACGGGTTTGGCGCACCCGGGGGTTCCTGAGCCACTCACCGCCCTATCATCCCCATTGCCAAAAACTGTAGCAGGGTTTGTGTTTAGGTAGGTGTGTGTGAGTGTAAATGTGTGAATACGCAATTGTCACTTTGTAAGCGTGTGAAAATGCCTCATCATCCTCTTGTGGCATTATTCCTAATCCGTCGTTGTTTTGACGATGGTGATGTAAGTGTATATGTAAGCCTCAGAGTAGAGATGTAGTTGTATTTGTCTAGGTGGTGGGATGTAGGAATATATTTTACCGTAATTGCAGTGATGTAGGGTATTTATTTCTCTCAGTGCAGAGCTGAAAGTGTATGTATTTGATTCACAGTAATCTTGCAGCGGTACGAATGTGTATAGGTAGAGTGATGTAGGTGTATCTACGGTGTAAGTGTTGTGATGGAGATGACCATAATGGTTGTAGTGAGTAGGTGTGTGTCTATGTCTCAGTGTTGTGATGTCTATGCATGTGTGTGTCCAAATATTTGGAATAAGGTGTATGCAGGTATCTCAGTTTTGTGATGTAGGTTTTTGTATGCGTTGCCGTGAAGTGTAAGGGTATCAATTGCAGTTGTAGGTGTATGTGTGTGATTAAGTGTAGTTATGTAGGTGTCTGTATGTGAGCAGCGTTTTGATGTAGGAGTATGTATATGTCTCAGTGTAGCATTGTAATAGTTTGCATGTGTCTCAGTGTATCGATGCAAATGTAGTCAGGTGTCTCCGTGTTAGAAGTAGATGTACGTGTTCGCCTTAGTGTAGTTCTGTAGGTGTATGTATATGTCTCAGTGTAGTGATGTAATATTTTGCATGTGTCTCAGTGTATCAATGTAAATGTATTTAAGTGTCTCAGTGTTATATGTAGGAGTAAGTGTCGCCTTAGTGTTGTGCTGTAGGTGTATGTATCTGTCACAGTGTTGTTATGTAGGTGTATGTAAGTGTCCCAGCGCAGTACTCTATGTGTATATATGTGTCTCAGTGTAGTCATATAGGTGTATGAAGTGTCTCAGAGCAGTGATCCCCCCAGGGGCCTACTACAATAGGTACGGGTTTGGCGCACCCGGGGTTTCCTGAGCCACTCACAGCCCTATCATCCCCATTGCCAAAAACTGTAGCAGGGTTTGTGTTTAGGTAGGTGTGTGTGAGTGTAAATGTGTGAATACGCAATTGTCACTTTGTAAGCGTGTGTACCTGCCTCATCTTGCTCTTGTGGCATTATTCTTAATCCGTCGTTGTTTTGACGATGCTGATGTAAGTGTATATGTGAGCCTCAGAGTAGAGATGTAGTTGTATTTGTCTAGGTGGTGGGATGTAGGAATATATTTTACCCTAATTGCAGTGATGTAGGGTATTTATTTCTCTCAGTGCAGAGCTGAAAGCGTATGTATTTGATTCACAGTAATCATGCAGCAGTACGAATGTGTATAAGTAGAGTGATGTAGCTGTATCTACGGTGTAAGTGTTTTGATGGAGGTGACCATAATGGTTGTAGTGAGTAGGTGTGTGTCTATGTCTCAGTGTTGTGATGTCTATGCATGTGTGTGTCACAATATTTGGAATAAGGTGTATGCAGGTATCTCAGTGTTGTGATGTAGGTTTTAGTATGCGTTGCCGTGTAGTGTAAGATTATCATTTGTAGTTGTAGGTGTATGTGTGTGACTAAGTGTAGTTAAGTAGGGGTCTGTATGTGAGCAGCGTTTTGATGTAGGAGTATGTATATGTCTCAATGTAGTGATGTAATAGTTTGCATGTGTCTCAGTGTATCGATGCAAATGTATTCAGGTTTCTCAGTGTTAGAAGTAGATGTACGTGTTCCCCTTAGTGTAGTTCTGTAGGTGTATGTATATGTCTCAGTGTAGTGATGTAATATTTTGCATGTGTCTCAGTGTATCAATGTAAATGTATTTAAGTGTCTTAGTGTTATATGTAGGAGTAAGTGTCGCCTTAGTGTTGTGCTGTAGGTGTATGTATCTGTCACAGTTTTGTTATGTAGGTGTATGTTAGTGTCCCAGCGCAGTACTCTATGTGTATATATGTGTCTCAGTGTAGTCATGTAGGTGTATGAAGTGTCTCAGAGCAGTGATCCCCCCAGGGGCCTACTACAATAGGTACGGGTTTGGCGCACCCGGGGGTTCCTGAGCCACTCACCGCCCTATCATCCCCATTGCCAAAAACTGTAGCAGGGTTTGTGTTTAGGTAGGTGTGTGTGAGTGTAAATGTGTGAATACGCAATTGTCACTTTGTAAGCCTGTGTACCTGCCTCATCTTCCTCTTGTGGCATTATTCCTAATCCGCCGTTGTTTTGACGATGGTGTATGTGTGTGTCTCGGCTAATGTGATGTAGATGAATGTAGGTGTCTCATTCTTGTGATGTATTTCTCTCAGTGCTGTAACGTAAATGTATGCGTGTGTCCCAGTTTAGTGATATAGGTGTATAAATTTGTCGCAGAAGTGTAGTGAAAGTATATGTACGTATCTAAGTGCGGTGATGAAGGTATTCCTATGGGTCTGGGTTTAGTAATGTAGGAAAAAGTATGTGTCTCAGTGCAGTGATGTAAGAGTATATGTGCGTTCAGTGTTAATGCAGTTGTATGTATGCGTCTCATTTTAGTGATGCGTTTGTATGTGTGTGTCAGGGTAGTGATATAGATACATGTATGTCACTCAGCTTAGTGATGTAGGTATTAATATACATCTCAGAATAGTGATGTAGGTGAGTGTATGGCTCTCAGTGTTGTTATATAGGTGTATATGTTTATCTTAGTATAGTTATACATGTAGATATGTACCTCATTGCAGTCATGAGGGTTTATGTAGGTGACTCGTGCAATGATGTAGGCGTATATATGTTTCTCAGAGCTGTGATGTAGGTGTATGTATCTATCCTAGTACAGTATAGTGAGCGTAATCATGTGTCTCAGACAGTGCAGTATGCCAGTGTAATTATATGCCTTAATTCAGTGATGTAAGTGTATGTGTAAGCCTCAGAGTAGAGATGTACATGTATTTGTCTAGGTGCTGGGATATAGGAATATATTTTACCCTAATTGCAGTGATTAAGGGTATTTATTTCTTTCATTGCAGAGCTGAAAGTGTATGTATTTGATTCAAGTAATCAAGCAGCAGTACGAATGTGTATAAGTAGAGTGATGTAGGTGTACCTACGGTGTAAGTGTTTTGATGGAGGTGACCATAATGGTTGTATTGAGTAGGTGTGTGTCTATGTCTCAGTGTTGTGATGTCTATGCATGTTTGTGTCCCAATATTTGGAATAAGGTGTATGCAGGTATCTCAGTGTTGTGATGTAGGTTTTTGTATGCGTTGCCGTGTAGTGTAAGGGTATCAATTGTAGTTGTAGGTGTATGTGTGTGACTAAGTGTAGTTAAGTAGGGGTCTGTATGTGAGCAGCGTTTTGATGTAGGAGTATGTATATGTCTCAATGTAGTGATGTTATAGTTTGCATTTGTCTCAGTGTATCCATGCAAATGTATTCAGGTGTCTCAGTGTTAGAAGTAGATGTACGTGTTCGCCTTATTGTAGTTCTGTAGGTGTATGTATATGTCTCAGTGTAGTGATGTAATATTTTGCATGTGTCTCAGTGTATCAATGTAAATGTATTTAAGTGTCTCAGTGTTATATGTAGGAGTAAGTGTCGCCTTAGTGTTGTGCTGTAGGTGTATGTATCTGTCACAAAGTTGTTATGTAGGTGTATGTAAGTGTCCCAGCGCAGTACTCTATGTGTATATATGTGTCTCAGTGTAATCATGTAGGTGTATGAAGTGTCTCAGAGCAGTGATCCCCCCAGGGGCCTACTACAATAGGTACGGGTTTGGCGCACCCGGGGGTTCCTGAGCCACTCACCGCCCTATCATCCCCATTGCCAAAAACTGTAGCAGGGTTTGTGTTTAGGTAGGTGTGTGTGAGTGTAAATGTGTGAATACGCAATTGTCACTTTGTAAGCGTGTGAAAATGCCTCATCATCCTCTTGTGGCATTATTCCTAATCCGTCGTTGTTTTGACGATGGTGATGTAAGTGTATATGTAAGCCTCAGAGTAGAGATGTAGTTGTATTTGTCTAGGTGGTGGGATGTAGGAATATATTTTACCGTAATTGCAGTGATGTAGGGTATTTATTTCTCTCAGTGCAGAGCTGAAAGTGTATGTATTTGATTCACAGTAATCTTGCAGCGGTACGAATGTGTATAGGTAGAGTGATGTAGGTGTATCTACGGTGTAAGTGTTGTGATGGAGATGACCATAATGGTTGTAGTGAGTAGGTGTGTGTCTATGTCTCAGTGTTGTGATGTCTATGCATGTGTGTGTCCAAATATTTGGAATAAGGTGTATGCAGGTATCTCAGTTTTGTGATGTAGGTTTTTGTATGCGTTGCCGTGAAGTGTAAGGGTATCAATTGCAGTTGTAGGTGTATGTGTGTGATTAAGTGTAGTTATGTAGGTGTCTGTATGTGAGCAGCGTTTTGATGTAGGAGTATGTATATGTCTCAGTGTAGCATTGTAATATTTTGCATGTGTCTCAGTGTATCGATGCAAATGTAGTCAGGTGTCTCCGTGTTAGAAGTAGATGTACGTGTTCGCCTTAGTGTAGTTCTGTAGGTGTATGTATATGTCTCAGTGTAGTGATGTAATATTTTGCATGTGTCTCAGTGTATCAATGTAAATGTATTTAAGTGTCTCAGTGTTATATGTAGGAGTAAGTGTCGCCTTAGTGTTGTGCTGTAGGTGTATGTATCTGTCACAGTGTTGTTATGTAGGTGTATGTAAGTGTCCCAGCGCAGTACTCTATGTGTATATATGTGTCTCAGTGTAGTCATATAGGTGTATGAAGTGTCTCAGAGCAGTGATCCCCCCAGGGGCCTACTACAATAGGTACGGGTTTGGCGCACCCGGGGTTTCCTGAGCCACTCACAGCCCTATCATCCCCATTGCCAAAAACTGTAGCAGGGTTTGTGTTTAGGTAGGTGTGTGTGAGTGTAAATGTGTGAATACGCAATTGTCACTTTGTAAGCGTGTGTACCTGCCTCATCTTGCTCTTGTGGCATTATTCTTAATCCGTCGTTGTTTTGACGATGCTGATGTAAGTGTATATGTGAGCCTCAGAGTAGAGATGTAGTTGTATTTGTCTAGGTGGTGGGATGTAGGAATATATTTTACCCTAATTGCAGTGATGTAGGGTATTTATTTCTCTCAGTGCAGAGCTGAAAGCGTATGTATTTGATTCACAGTAATCATGCAGCAGTACGAATGTGTATAAGTAGAGTGATGTAGGTGTATCTACGGTGTAAGTGTTTTGATGGAGGTGACCATAATGGTTGTAGTGAGTAGGTGTGTGTCTATGTCTCAGTGTTGTGATGTCTATGCATGTGTGTGTCACAATATTTGGAATAAGGTGTATGCAGGTATCTCAGTGTTGTGATGTAGGTTTTAGTATGCGTTGCCGTGTAGTGTAAGATTATCATTTGTAGTTGTAGGTGTATGTGTGTGACTAAGTGTAGTTAAGTAGGGGTCTGTATGTGAGCAGCGTTTTGATGTAGGAGTATGTATATGTCTCAATGTAGTGATGTAATAGTTTGCATGTGTCTCAGTGTATCGATGCAAATGTATTCAGGTTTCTCAGTGTTAGAAGTAGATGTACGTGTTCCCCTTAGTGTAGTTCTGTAGGTGTATGTATATGTCTCAGTGTAGTGATGTAATATTTTGCATGTGTCTCAGTGTATCAATGTAAATGTATTTAAGTGTCTCAGTGTTATATGTAGGAGTAAGTGTCGCCTTAGTGTTGTGCAGTAAGTGTATGTATCTGTCACAGTGTTGTTATGTAGGTGTATGTAAGTGTCCCAGCGCAGTACTCTACGTGTATATATGTGTCTCAGTGTAAACATGTAGGTGTATGAAGTGTCTCAGAGCAGTGATCCCCCCAGGGGCCTACTACAATAGGTAGGGTTTGGCGCACCCGGGGGTTCCTGAGCCACTCACCTCCCTATCATCCCCATTGCCAAAAACTGTAGCAGGGTTTGTGTTTAGGTAGGTGTGTGTGAGTGTAAATGTGTGAAAACGCATTTGTCACTTTGTAAGCGTGTGTACCTGCCTCATCTTCCTCTTGTGGCATAATTCCTAATCCGTCGTTGTTTTGACGATGGTGATGTAAGTGTATGTGTAAGCCTCAGATTAGAGATGTAGTTGTATTTGTCTAGGTGGTGGGATGTAGGAATATATTTTACCCTAATTGCAGTGTTGTAGGGTATTTATTTCTCTCAGTGCAGAGCTGAAAGTGTATGTGTTTGATTCACAGTAATCATGCAGCAGTACGAATGTGTATAAGTAGAGTGATGTAGGTGTATCTACGGTGTAAGTGTTTTGATAGAGGTGACCATAATAGTTGTAGTGAGTAGGTGTGTGTATATGTCTCAGTGTTGTGATGTCTATGCATGTGTGTGTCCCAATATTTGGAATAAGGTGTATGCAGGTATCTCAGTGTTGTGATGTAGGTTTTTGTATGCGTTGCCGTGTAGTGTAAGGGTATCAATTGTAGTTGTAGGTGTATGTGTGTGACTAAGTGTAGTTAAGTAGGGGTCTGTATATGAGCAGGAGTATGTATATGTATATGTCACAATGTAGTGATGTAATAGTTTGCATGTGTCTCAGTGTATCGATGCAAATGTATTCAGGTGTCTCCGTGTTAGAAGTAGATGTACGTGTTCGCCTTAGTGTAGTTCTGTAGGTATATGTATATGTCTCAGTGTAGTGATGTAATATTTTGCATGTGTCTCAGTGTATCAATGTAAATGTATTTTTAAGTGTCTCAGTGTTATATGTAGGTCTAAGTGTTCTCCTTAGTGTAGTGCTGTAGGTGTATGTATCTGTCAGTGTTGTTATGTAGGTGTATGTAAGTGTCCCACCGCAGTACTCTATGTGTATATATTAGTCTCAGTGTAGTCATGTAGGTATATGAAGTGTCTCAGAGCAGTGATCCCCCCAGGGGCCCACTACAATAGGTACGGGTTTAGCGCACCCGGGGGTTCCTGAGCCACTCACCGCCCTATTGTCCCCATTGCCAAAAACTGTAGCAGGGTTTGTGTTTAGGTAGGTGTGTGTGAGTGTAAATGTGTGAATACACAATTGTCACTTTGTAAGCGTGTGTATCTGCCTCATCTTCCTCTTGTGGCATTATTCCTAATCCGTCGTTGTTTTGACGATGGTGTATGTGTGTGTCTCGGCTAATGTGATGTAGATGAATGTAGGTGTCTCATTCTTGTGATGTATTTCTCTCAGTGCTGTAACGTAGATGTATGTGTGTGTCCCAGTTTAGTGATATAGGTGTATAAATTTGTCGCAGAAGTGTTGTGAAAGTATATGTATGTATCTAAGTGCGGTGATGAAGGTATTCCTATGTGTCTGGGTTTAGTAATGTAGGAAAAAGTATGTGTCTCAGTGCAGTGATGTAAGAGTTTATGTGCGTTCAGTGTTAATGCAGTTGTATGTATGCGTCTCAATGTAGTGATGCGTTAGTATTTGTGTCTCAGGGTAGTGATATAGATATATGTATGTCACTCAGCTTAGTGATGTAGGTGTTAATATACATCTCAGAATAGTGATGTAGGTGAGTGTATGGCTCTCAGTGTTGTTATATAGGTGTATATGTTTATCTTAGTATAGTTATACATGTAGATATGTACCTCATTGCAGTCATGAGGGTTTATGTAGGTGACTCGTGCAATGATGTAGGCGTATATATGTTTCTCAGAGCTGTGATGTAGGTGTATGTATCTTTCCTAGTACAGTATAGTGAGCGTAATCATGTGTCTCAGACAGTGCAGTATGCCAGTGTAATTATATGCCTTAATTCAGTGATGTAAGTGTATGTGTAAGCCTCAGAGTAGAGATGTACATGTATTTGTCTAGGTGCTGGGATATAGGAATATATTTTACCCTAATTGCAGTGATTAAGGGTATTTATTTCTTTCATTGCAGAGCTGAAAGTGTATGTATTTGATTCAAGTAATCAAGCAGCAGTACGAATGTGTATAAGTAGAGTGATGTAGGTGTACCTACGGTGTAAGTGTTTTGATGGAGGTGACCATAATGGTTGTATTGAGTAGGTGTGTGTCTATGTCTCAGTGTTGTGATGTCTATGCATGTGTGTGTCCAAATATTTGGAATAAGGTGTATGCAGGTATCTCAGTTTTGTGATGTAGGTTTTTGTATGCGTTGCCGTGAAGTGTAAGGGTATCAATTGCAGTTGTAGGTGTATGTGTGTGATTAAGTGTAGTTATGTAGGTGTCTGTATGTGAGCAGCGTTTTGATGTAGGAGTATGTATATGTCTCAGTGTAGCATTGTAATAGTTTGCATGTGTCTCAGTGTATCGATGCAAATGTAGTCAGGTGTCTCCGTGTTAGAAGTAGATGTACGTGTTCGCCTTAGTGTAGTTCTGTAGGTGTATGTATA
Source organism: Hymenopus coronatus (assembly GCA_030762935.1). Lineage (NCBI taxonomy): Eukaryota > Metazoa > Arthropoda > Insecta > Mantodea > Hymenopodidae > Hymenopus > Hymenopus coronatus. The sequence goes on from CM060882.1 coordinate 177,295,555, forward strand.
TGTCTCAGTGTAGTGATGTAATATTTTGCATGTGTCTCAGTGTATCAATGTAAATGTATTTAAGTGTCTCAGTGTTATATGTAGGAGTAAGTGTCGCCTTAGTGTTGTGCTGTAGGTGTATGTATCTGTCACAGTGTTGTTATGTAGGTGTATGTAAGTGTCCCAGCGCAGTACTCTATGTGTATATATGTGTCTCAGTGTAGTCATGTAGGTGTATGAAGTGTCTTAGAGCAGTGATCCCCCCAGGGGCCTACTACAATAGGTACGGGTTTGGCGCACCCGGGGTTTCCTGAGCCACTCACCGCCCTATCATCCCCATTGCCAAAAACTGTAGCAGGGTTTGTGTTTAGGTAGGTGTGTGTGAGTGTAAATGTGTGAATACGCAATTGTCACTTTGTAAGAGTGTGTACCTGGCTCATCTTGCTCTTGTGGCATTATTCTTAATCCGTCGTTGTTTTGACGATGCTGATGTAAGTGTATATGTGAGCCTCAGAGTAGAGATGTAGTTGTATTTGTCTAGGTGGTGGGATGTAGGAATATATTTTACCCTAATTGCAGTGATGTAGGTTATTTATTTCTCTCAGTGCAGAGCTGAAAGCGTATGTATTTGATTCACAGTAATCATGCAGCAGTACGAATGTGTATAAGTAGAGTGATGTAGCTGTATCTACGGTGTAAGTGTTTTGATGGAGGTGACCATAATGGTTGTAGTGAGTAGGTGTGTGTCTATGTCTCAGTGTTGTGATGTCTATGCATGTGTGTGTCACAATATTTGGAATAAGGTGTATGCAGGTATCTCAGTGTTGTGATGTAGGTTTTAGTATGCGTTGCCGTGTAGTGTAAGATTATCATTTGTAGTTGTAGGTGTATGTGTGTGACTAAGTGTAGTTAAGTAGGGGTCTGTATGTGAGCAGCGTTTTGATGTAGGAGTATGTTTATGTCTCAATGTAGTGATGTAATAGTTTGCATGTGTCTCAGTGTATCGATGCAAATGTATTCAGGTGTCTCAGTGTTAGAAGTAGATGTACGTGTTCGCCTTAGTGTAGTTCTGTGGGTGTATGTATATGTCACAGTGTAGTGATGTAATATTTTGCATGTATCTCCATGTATCAATGTAAATGTATTTAAGTGTCTCAGTGTTATATGTAGGTGTAGTGTCGCCTTAGTGTTGTGCTGTAGGTGTATGTATCTGTCACAGTGTTGTTATGTAGGTGTATGTAAGTGTCCCAGCGCAGTACTCTATGCGTATATATGTGTCTCAGTGTAGTCATGTAGGTGTATGAAGTGTCTCAGAGCAGTGATCCCCTCAGGGGCCTACTACAATATGTACGGGTATGGCACACCCGGGGTTTCCTGAAACACTCACCGCCCTATCATCCCCATTGCCAAAAACTGTAGCAGGGTGTGTTTAGGTAGGTGTCTGTGAGTGTAAATGTGTGAATACGCAATTGTCACTTTGTAAGCGTGTGTATTTGCCTCATCTTCCTCTTGTGGCATTATTCTTAATCCGTCGTTGTTTTGACGATGGTGATGTAAGTGTATGTGTAAGCCTCAGAATAGAGATGTAGTTGTATTTGTCTAGGTGGTGGGATGTAGGAATATATTTTACCCTAATTGCAGTGATGTAGGGTATTTATTTCTCTCAGTGCAGAGCTGAAAGTGTATGTATTTGATTCACAGTAATCATGCAGCAGTACGAATGTCTATAAGTAGAGTGATGTAGGTGTAACTACGGTGTAAGTGTTTTGATGGAGGTGACCATAATGGTTGCAGTGAGTAGGTGTGTGTCTATGTCTCAGTGTTGTGATGTCTATGCATGTGTGTGTCCCAATATTTGGAATAAGGTGTATGCAGGTATCTCAGTGTTGTGATGTAGGTTTTTGTATGCGTTGCCGTGTAGTATAAGGTTATCAATTGCAGTTGTAGTTCTATGTGTGTGACTAAGTGTAGTTATGTAGGGGTCTGTATGTGAGCAGCGTTTTGATGTAGGAGTATGTATATGTCTCAATGTAGTGATGTAATAGTTTGCATGTGTCTCAGTGTATCGATGCAAATGTATTCAAATGTCTCAGTGTTAGAAGTAGATGTACGTGTTCGCCTTAGTGTAGTTCTGTAGGTGTATGTATATGTCTCAGTGTAGTGATGTAATATTTTGCATGGGTCTCAGTGTATCAATGTAAATGTATTTAAGTGTCTCAGTGTTATATGTAGGTGTAAGTGTTCGCCTTAGTGTATTGCTGTAGGTGTATGTATCTGTCAGTGTAGTCATGTAGGTGTATGAAGTGTCTCAGAGCAGTGATCCCCCCAGGAGCCTACTACAATAGGTGCGGGTTTGGCGCACCCGGGGGTTCCTGAGCCACTCATCGCCCTATCATCCCCATTGCCAATATCTGTAGCAGCGTTTGTGTTTAGGTAGGTGTGTGTGAGTGTAAATGTGTGAATACGCAATTGTCACATTGTAAGCGTGTGTACCTGCCTCATCATCCTCTTGTGGCCTTATTCCTAATCCGACGTTGTTTTGACGATGGTGTATGTGTGTGTCTCGGCTATTGTGATGTAGATGAATGTAGGTGTCTCATTCTTGTGATGTATTTGTCTCAGTGCTGTAACGTAGATGTATGTGTGTGTCTCAGTTTAGTGATATAGGTGTACGAATTTGTCGCAGAGGTGTTGTGAAAGTATATGTATGTATCTAAGTGCGGTGATGAAGGTATTCGTATGTGTTTGGGTTTAGTAATGTAGGAAAAAGTATGTGTCTCAGTGCAGTGATGTAAGGGTTTATGTGCGTCTAAGTGTTAATTAGTTGTATGAATGTGTCTCAGTGTAGTGATGCAGTTGTATGTGTGTCTCAGGGTGGTGATGTAGATATACGTATGTCTCTTAGTTTAGTGATGTAGGTGTAAGTTTATATCTCAGAGTAGTGATGTAGGTGCGTTAATGGCGCTCAGGGTTGTTACATAGCAGTATATGTTTGTCTCAGTATAGTTATACATGTAGATGTGTGTGCCTCAGTGCTGTGATGAAGGTTTATGTATGTGACTCGTGGAATAATAAAGGTGTATATATGTTTCTCAGAGCTGTGTATAGGGGCATGTATGTTTCCCAGTACAGTATAGTGAGTGTAAGTATCTGTCTCAGTGCAGTGCAGTTATTTTGGTGTAAGTATATGCCTTAATTCATTGATGTAAGTGTATGTAAAAGCCTCAGTGTAGAGAGGTAGATGTATGTGTTTGTATATGTGGTGAGATGTAGGAATATATTTTACCCTAATTGCAGTGATGTAGGGGTATATCTTTTTCTCAGTGCATTGCTGTAGGTGTATATATTTGATTCACAGTATTCATGTAGCAGGACGAAAGAGCATAAGTAGAGTGATGTAGATGTATCTACGGTGTAAGTGTTGTGAGGGAGGTGACTATAATGGGCTAGTTCTAGTGAGCAGGTGTGTGTCTATGTCTCAGTTTTGTGATGTCTATGTATGTGTGTGTCTTAATGTTGGGACTTAGGTGCATGCAGGTTTCTCAGTGTTGTGATGTAAATTTCTGTATGCGTCGGCCTGTAGTGTAAGTGTATCAATTTTAGTTTCCGGTGTATGTGTGTGACTTAATGTAGGATGTAGGTGTCTGTATGTGGGCAGAGTTTTGATGTAGGAGTATGTATATGTCTCAGTTTAGTGATGTATGTGTTTGCATGTGTCTCAGTGTATCGATGTATATGTATTTAAGCTTCTCAATGTTAGATGTAGGTGTATGTGTTCGCCTTAGTGTTGCTCTGTGGGTGTACGTAATTGTCAAAGTGTTGTAAATCACGTGTATGTATGTGTCCCAGCGCAGTACTCTAGCTGTATGTATATGTCTCGGTGTAGCCATGTAGGTGTATGTGTCTCAGAGCAGTGATCCCCCCAGGGGCCTACAACAATAGGTACGGGTTTGGCGCCCGCGGGCGTTCCGGAGTCACTCACCGCCATATCATCCTAATTGCCACTAATTGTAGCAGGGTTTGTGTTCAGTTCGCTGTGTGTGTATGTGTGTGAATACGCAAGTGTCGCTTTCTGCACGTGTGTACCCGCCCCATTTTCCTCTTCTGGCAGGATTCCTAATGCGTCGTTGTTGTGACGAAGGTGTATGTGTGTATCTCGGTTTTTGTGATGTAGATGAATGTAGGTGTGTCATTCTTGTGATGTATGTGTCTCAGTGTTGTAACGTAGATGTATGTGTTTGTCCCAGTTTAGTGATATTGGTGTATGAATTTGACCCGGAAGAGTTATGAAAGTATATGCTTGTAATTAAGTGCAGTGATAAAGGTATACGTATGCGACTTAATGCAGTAATGTAGGAAAAAGTTTATGTCTCAGTGCAGTGATATAGGAGTTTATGTGCGTTCAGTGTTAATGCAGTTGTAAGTATGCGTCTCAGTGTGGTGCTGCGTTTGTATGTGTGTCTCAGGATAGTGATGTAGATATATGTATGTCACTCAGCTTAGTGATGTAGGTGTTAATATATATCTCAGAGTAGTGATGTAGGTGAGTGTATGGCTCTCAGTGTTGTTATATAGGTGTATATGTTTGTCTCAGTATAGTTATACAAGTAGATATGCGCCTCATTGCAGTCATGAGGGTTAATGTATGTGACTCGCGCAATGAGGTAGGCGTATATATGTTTCTCAGAGCTGTGATGTAGGTGTATGTATCGTTCCTAGTACAGTAAATTGAGCGTAAGTATCTGTCTCAGTGCAGTGCAGTATGCCAGTGTAAGTATATGCCTTAATTCAGTGATGTAAGTGTATGTGTAAGCCTCAGTGTAGAAATGTAGTTGTATGTATTTGTCTAGGTGGTGGGATGTAGGAATATATTTTACCCTAATTGCAGTGATGTGGGGGTATTTATTTCTCTCAGTGCAGAGCTATAGGTTAATGTATTTGATTCACAGTTATCATGGAGCAGTACGAATGTGTATAAGTGGAGTGATGTAGGTGTATTTACGGTGTAAGTGTTGTGATGGAGCTGACCATAATAGTTGTAGTGAGTAGGTGTGTGTCTATGTCTCAGTGTTGTGATGTCTATGCATGTGTGTGTCCCAATATTGGGAATAAGGTGTATGCAGGTATCTCAGTGTTGCGATGTAGGTTTTTGTATGCGTTGCCGTGTAGTGTAAGGGTATCAATTGTAGTTGTAGGTGTATGTGTGTGACTTAGTGTAGTTATGTAAGTGTCTGATAGTATGCTGCGTTTTGATGTATGAGAATGTATATGTCTCAGTGTAGTGATGTAATGGTTTGCATGTGTCTCAGTGTATCGATGTAAGTGTATTTAGGTGTCTCTGTGTTAGATGTAGGTGTAGGTGTACGTGTTCGCCTTAGTGTAGTTCTGTAGCTGTATGTATACGTCTCAGTGTAGTGATGTAATATTTTGCATGGGTCTCAGTGTATCGATGTAAATGTATTTAAGTATCTCAGTGTTATATGTAGGTGTACGTGTTTGCCTTAGTGTAGTTCTGTAGGTGTATGTATCTGTCACAGTGTTGTTATGTAGGTGTAGGTAAGTGTCCCAGCGCAGTACTCTATGTGTATGTATTTGTCTCAGTGTAGTCATGTAGGTGTATGAAGTGTCTCAGATCAGAGATCCCCCCAGAGGCCTACTACAATAGGTACGGGTTTGGCGCACCCGGGGGTTCCGGAGCCACTCACCGGCCTATCATCCCCATTGCCAATAACTGTAGGAGGGTTTGTGTTTAGGTAGGTGTGTGTGTGAGTGTAAATGTGTGAATACGCAATTGTCACTTTGTAAGCGTGTGTACCTGCCTCATCTTCCTCTTGTGGCATTATTCCTAATCCGTCGTTGTTTTGACGATGGTGTATGTGTGTTTGTCTCGGCTATTGTGATGTAGATGAATGTAGGTGTCTCATTCTTGTGATGTATTTGTCTCAGTGCTGTAACGTAGATGTATGTGTGTGTCCCAGTTTAGTGATATAGGACTATGAATTTGTCGCAGAGGTGTTGTGAAAGTATATGTATGTATCTAAGTGCGGTGATGAAGGTATTCCTATGTGTCTGGGTTAAGTAATGTAGGAAAAAGTATGTGTTTCAGTGCAGTGATGTAAGAGTATCTGTGCGTCTAAGTGTTGATTAGTTGTATGTATGTGTCTCAGTGTAGTGATGCGTTTGTGTGTGTGTCTCAGGGTAGTGATGTAGATATATGTAGTCTCTCAACTTAGTGATGTAGGTGTTAGTGTACATCTCAGTGTAGTGATGTAGGTGAGTGTATGGCTCTCAGTGTTGTTATATAGGAGTATATGTTTGTCTCAGTATAGTTATACATGTAGATGTGTGTGCCTCAGTGCGGTGATGAAGGTTTACGTATGTGACTCCTGCAATGATAAAGGTGTATATATGTTTCTCAGAGCTGAGATTATAGGTGCATGTATGTTTCCCAGTACAGTATAGTGGGTGTAAGTATCTGTCTCAGTGCAGTGCAGTTATGTTGGTGTAAGTATATGCCTCAATTCATTGATGTAAGTGTATGTATAAGCCTCAGTGTAGAGATGTAGGTGTATGTATTTGTCTATGTGGTGAGATGTAGGAATAAATGTTACCCTAATTGCAGTGATGTAGGGGTATTTATTTTTCTCAGTGCATTGCCAAAGGTGTATGTATTTGATTCACGGTATTCATGCAGCAGACGAATGAGTATAAGTGGAGTGATGTAGGTGTATCTACAGTGTAAGTGTTGTGGTGGAGGTGACTATAATGTTCTAGTTGTAATGAGTAGGTGTGTGTATATTTCTCAGTGTTGTGGATTTATGAATGTGTGTGTCTCAATGTTGGGAATTAGTAGTATGCAGCTGTCTCATTGTTGTGATGTAGGTTTCTGTATGCGTTGCCGTGTAGTGTAAGTGTATCAATTGTAGTTGTAGGTGTATGTTTGTGACTTAGTGTAGTGATGTAGGTGTCGGTATGTGTGCAGAGTTTTGATGTAGGAGTATGTATATGGCTCTGTTTAGTGATGAAATAGTTTGCATGTGTCTCAGTGTATCGAAGTAAATGTATTTAAGTGTCGCAATGTTAGATATAGGTGTCCCAGGGTAACGATGTACGTGTTTTTATGTGTTATGTATGAATGTGTCACAGTGTAGATGTGTTTGCTTATGTATGTGTTACAAGAGTGGTGCTGTGGGGGTTTGTATGGGCCTCAGTCTTATGATGTAGCTGTATGCCTATGTCCCAGTTTTGTGATGCAGGTGTATGAAACGGTCTCAGTGTTTAGATGTAGGTGTATATATGTTTGTCAGTACTTTGATGTAAATGTATGTATGTATGTATGTATTTATGTGTCTCAATGTTATGATATAGGTGTATGTAGGTGTCTCGGTTCAGTGATGTAGGTAAACATGTGTACCAAAATGTTTTGATGTAAGTGTATGTATGTGTCTCAGTGTTGCGGTGTAGGTGTATTTAAGTGTCTCATAATTGTCATAATAGGTGTATGTAGGTGAATCAGTGCAGCGATATAGGTGTGTGTCTCATTGCTATGATGTAGGCGAATGTATGGGTCTCATTGCAATGATGCATTTGTATTTGTGTGTCTTCGTGTAGTGATGTAAATGTATGAATGTGTTCGGGTGTAGTGATGTACGTTTGTGTCTGTGACATAGTGTTATTGTGTACGTGTATCTATTTGTCTCATTGCAGTGATGTAGGTGTATGTATGTGTCTAATTGCAGTGATGTAGGTGTATTCGTGTGTCTTCGTGTAGTGATGTAGGTGTTTGTACATATCCCAATGAAATAATGTATGTGTTCGTCTGTGACTTAGTGTTGCTATGTATGTATATGTAGGTGCCTCTGTGTTGTGAAGTAGGTGTATGTGTGTGCCTCATGGTGGGATATAGGTGTTTGTATGTGTGTCAATGCAGTGAAGTAGAGGTATGCAGGTGTCTCAGTGTTGTGATGTAGTTGTATGTGTGTGTTTCATAATTGTGATTAAGGTGTATGTAGGTGTCTAAGTGTAGTGATGTAAGTGTATTTGTGTCTCAGTGTATTAATGTAGGTGTCTTAGGTGTCTCAGTGTGGTGATGTTGGTGTTCCTTAGCCTCTCAATGTAGTGATGTAAGTGTATGTATGTTTACCAATGTAAGATGTAGTTGTATGTGTCTCTCATTGTAGTGATTCGCTTGTATATATGTGACTAGGTGTTGTGATTTAGATGTAAGTAGGTGTTTGATTTAGTGATGTAGGTGAATGGATTTGTGTTATTGTTGTTATGTAGCTTTCTCAGTGCAGTGATATGGGTTTATGTACGTGTCTTATATTTGCGATGTAGGTTTTGAAGGTTTCTATGTCTTATAATGGATGTGTATGTGTTTGTCTCAGTGTAGTCATGTAGGGTTATGTATGTGTCTCATTGGTGTGATTATATGTATGTAAGTGTCTCATTGAGGTATAGTAGGTGTTTTTATTTTTGTCAATGTTGCGATGTTGGTGTATATAGGTTTCTCAGTTTTGGGAAGTAGGTGTATGTTTGTGTCTCAGTTATGTGATGTAGGTGTTTAAATGTGTCTCAGTGTAGTAATGTAGCTGTTTTTATGTGGTACCGTGTAGTGATATAGCTGTATGTAAGTGTCCCAATGTTAAATTTAGGTATATATGTTTTATCTCAAATTAGTGATGAAGGTGTATGTATGTGTCTAAGTGTTGTGAGGTAGGTGTCGTTATGTGTCTCTTTGTAGTGATGTATGCCTTTACCCGTATCACAGAGTATCAAAGTAGGTGTTTTTACGTGTCGCAATGTTAGATGTAGGTTTATGCGTGTGTCTTAGTGTAATGATGTAGGTGTATGTATCTGTCCCAGTTTTGTGAGGTAAGTGTAAGTTTGTGCCTCAATGCAGTGTTGTAGGTGTATGTATGAGTCTCAGTGTGATCATGTATGTGTATGTGTATGTGAGTCTCTCAGAGCAGTGTTCCGCCCAGGGGCCTACTATTGTAGGTACGGGTTTAGCGCACCCGGGGGTCCCCGAGCCACTCACCGGTATATCATCCCCATGTCAACTAACTGTACCACGTTTGGTGATCGCGTTGGTATGTGAATGTATGAATGTGTTTATGTGCAATTGTGTGCGCAAGTGTACTTGGCTCATTTTCCTCTTCTAGGCTTGATCCTCATATATTTATTGGTTGAGACGAGGGTTTATGTGAATGCCTCAGTTATTTTAATCTAGATGTATGTAGGTAACGCAGAGGAGTGAGGTAGGTGTATGTTTTTTCACAATGTTGCAAAGTATCCGAATGTAGGTGTCCCAGTATTGGGAAGTAGGTGCATTATGTGTGTGAGTGTATAGTGTATTATGGAGAAATATAAATATGTCACTGTGTAGTAATGTAGTTGTGGCTATGTTTCTCCGTTTAGTGATGTAGGTGTGGGTAAGTGTATCAATGTTAAATGTAGGTGTATGTGTGTGACTCAGTTTAGTGATGTAGGTGTATGTATGACTCTTAGTGTTTAGATGTAGGTGTATGTATGCGTCTCAGTGTAGAGGTTTTTTGTATTATTTGTCTCAGGATAGTGATGTATTTGTAAGTGTGAGTCTTATCGCTAGATATAGGTCGCAGTCTTGTGATGCAGATGTTAAGATGAAGGTGTATATATGTTTCTCAGTGCTTTGATATAAGTGTATGTATTTTTTCAGTGTTGTGATATAGGTGTAATTAGGTGTCTAGGTGCAGTAATATAGGTGTATGGTTGTGTCTCAGTTTACTGATGTAGATGTATGAATGTGACTCAGTGCAATGATGTAGGTGTATATTTGTTTCTCAGATTTGTGATGTAGGTGTTTGTATGTGTCCCTGTACAATATAGTAGGTGTACGTATCTGTTTCCCTGCAGTGCAGTTCTGTAGGTGTATGTATATGTCTCAGTGCAGTTATATAAGTGTATGTATGTGCCTCAGTGTAGAGATGACGGTGCATGTTTTTGTCTCTGTGGTGAGATGTATTATTATATTTTTCCCTAATTGCAGTGATGTAGGTTTATTTATTTGTCTCAGTGCAGTGTTGTAGATGTATGTATTTGATTCAGGGTATTCATGTAGGAGTGCGTATGCGTATCAGTGGAGTGATGTAGGTGTATATACGGTGTCGTGTAGTGATGGAGGTGGCTGACTATGTGTGTAGTTGTAGTGAAGTAGGTGTGTGTATTTGTCTCAGTGTTGTGATGCGTGTGTATGTGTGTCTCATGGTAGCAATGTAGGTGTCTCAGTGTGATGATGTATGACTGCTTTTGCGTCTCAGCCTAGTGATGTAGGTGTATGTAACTTTCTCAATGTTAATTGTAGATGTATGTGTCTGTCTTAGTGTAGTGATATGGGTGTATGTATTTGTCTCTGTGTTGTGATTTAGGGTATGTAGGGGTCTCAGTGTAGTGATAAAGATATGTGTAAGTCTCAGTGTTGTGATGTAGGTGAATGGATGTGCGTCAGCATTGTTCTGTAGGTTTATGTAGGTATCTCAATGGTGTGATGTGTGCGTATGTATGTGTATGAAATTTGCGATGTAGGTGTATATCGCTTATTCAGTTTTCTGATGGAGGTATATGTGTTGGTCTCAGTGTAGTGATGTAGGTGTATGTATGTGTCTCATTGGTGTGATTTAGGTGTATGTAGGTTTCTCAGTGCAGTATAGTAGGTGTATATATTTTTGTCAACGTTGCGATGTAGGCATATGTAGGATTCCCAGTTTATGAAAGTATATGTCTCCTTTTGTGATGTAGGTGTATAAATCTTTCTCAGTGTAGTAATGTAGCTGTTTGTATGCGTCTCCGTGTATGATATAGGGGTATGTAAGTGTCTCAATGATAGGTTTAGGTGTACATGTTTGTCTCAGTGTAGTGATGCAGGAGTATGTATGTGTTTCAGGTTGTGATGTAGGCGCATGTATGTGCCTCAGTGTAGAGATGTAGGTGTTTGCATGAGCCTCAGATTATCGATGTAGGTGTTTTTATGTGCCTCAGTGTTAGATGTAGGTTTATGCATGTGTCTTAGTGTAGTAATGTATGTATGTGTCAGGTGTTGTGAGTTAAGTGTATGTTTGTGTCACAGTGCAGTGTTGTAGGTGTATTTATGAGTCTCAGTGTGATCATGTAGGTTTATGTAGTTGTCTCAGAGCAGCGATCCCCCCAGGTGCCTACTACGGTCGGTACGGGTTTGGTGCACCCAAGGGTTCCCCAGCCACTCGCCGCCATATCATGCCCATCGCCATAGCTGTACCACGTTTTGTGTTCGGGTCGGTGTGTGGGTGTGTGTGTGTGTGTGACAGAATGTAGGTATGCACAATTGTCATTGTGTGCGCGTGTGTGTTTAACTCATGTCCCTCTTCCAGGATTATTCCTAATAAATTTAGTGTTTGGATATATGCCCTGATATAGTAACCAGGGCTGAAGAGTAGGATATTCAGATATTATTTATTTATTTATAAAGACACTCTACGGTTGTATGTGCGTGTGTGTGTGTCCTGGCAATCTTGTGTGTGTATGTGTGAGTGTGTCTTGTCAGTCTGCAGGTGTCAGTGTATCCAGGCGCTCCTTGGGTGGGTGTTGTGAGTGTGTCCGGGCAGTGTTAAATGTGTGTGTGAGTGTGTTCAGGCAGTCTTGCGGGTGTTTGAGAATGTGTCCAGGCATTCTTGCGGGTGTGTGTGTGCGTTTGTCCAGGCAGTCTTGCGAGTGTGTGTGTGTGTGTGTGTGTGTGTGAGGGTACAGTTTGTTTTCTGGGTGTGTGCGTGAGTGTTATTTTGTCCAAGCAGTCCTGCGGGTGTGTGTGTGTGTGTGTGTGTGTGTGTGTGTGTGTGTGAATGTGTCCGGGCAGTGTTGCAGACAGATGTTTAAGAGTGTGTGTAGGATATCATTTAATTAATAAACATTTCGTAAGGCAGTATAGTATAAAATGCTCCTTCATATAATAAGCTATATTAGATTTGCTTATATTGTTTATTTCGAGGAACATGGAATGCGAGGCAATATTTTTATATCCTATCCACAAAATGTGACCGACATCTTCTAAATTTTGTTTCATTTTGCTTATTCTATGGTCAAATGTTTTTATCTTGTTGCATTTCAAATTTGCAATCACCGGTGCAATATTAATTATTTCTTAACGTTTCCTTGTGTATAGGTGTTTTGATTTTCTCTCTTAGATTTTGTTTTTTATAAACAAGCAATTCGCATCCGTTGAAGTTTTCCCGTGGAATCAGAAATATTTGCAGCGGGATGGCTGATTAACTTCCGTTCATTGTGTTGGAGAGAACTAGAATGTTTTATTCCAGGACCTTAGAAGAACCAATAAATGTGTGAGTGATAGAATTTGAGTCTTCAAGAGGAAAAACACTGAATTGCACCAAGTGACCGCATGAACTGTAAAAGTTAAGTGAGAATAAAATAAATTTCTTACAGAGAATCAGCTTAATGGGTTATTTAAGAAATGTCAACTCATTTCAGTGGCCTGGATCTGAAGAGCTCAACAAGGCCTAAGATATTTCAAATTTGGCACCGAACCCATGGGGGCTTAGGGATATAAAAGAAGACAGTGCACCTCAAAAAGCAGGACGAGAAGCACCCAGTTTCAAGACCAGGAGTGCGGGTGTCGTAACAAGCTGGAGGACATGAGGGACGACCGGCTAGCAGTTGCAGAGGACGGAGTGAACCATCATCTTGTTCATTTTCATCACACCGTTGGTGAGTTCAACATGAATTTTTATTCTTGTTGTAGAAACATTGAGTTAGTAGATATATTTGATCATATTGCAAAGTGGCTAACATATAAAGCTTACTATGAGTGGAGCGGGGTGCGGTGAAAAAGAAAATAATGCAGTAACAGAAGGCAGTGAAACAGCTGGTTCCTACCAAACACTTTTGGAACTAATAAAATCTGATCTGTTACTCTCAGATGGCATTCTCTAGATGCTCTACAAACAAGTTTTTTTACAAAAGATGATTCTTGTTTCTACACAATGCTAAGCGGGATACACATTAGCAGAATGTTCTTATTACTTAGTTCGTTATAAGTAGAAAGGAACTATTATTGGTGAGAAATGTCCTTGTGATTGACACTTGTGGGGTGTGTCGTTTGCTAAAGTTGCAGACCAATCATAGTATAGGAATAAATAACCGCCAGACGTGATGTCATCGGCGTTGCAGTGGTACAGTGGAAATTTACGCGCGAGTTCTCATGCATGATGATCAATTGTTTGTAATCAGATTGTTTGAAAAGTTCGGTTGTGTTATACATAGTGATTGTAAGGATTTACATTTGCAATCGTTACTACACTTTTTATATCACGGACATTGCTCTTGTTCTCATCCTAGAACTATCACGAGTGACACTGTGATTTCAAAATGTCATACAGCCGTGACATATGCGTTGAGGTTGTGTTAGCCGAAATGATAAAACTTTTCCGTTTGGTGAAATACAGGACCCAATGTTGAAAGTAATAGATGAGATAACAAGTGAGAAATGGGGAAAAATAGTTCATCATACGAGAGTTATGAATGGAGAGATGAAGCCATTGTAGAGGAAGCAGTGGAACGTTTGTCACTGCTGATGCCCAGGGAGTAAATATGCCAACAGCGCACTGAGGCGGCCACGTGTCAGCAGAATCCCAATCACAAGGTAATTTCTCACCGATAATAAAGGAATGTGCTATGCTAAAGTGGTAGTCAAATGTTTTAAGAGCTGTCGTTATGCAATTGTAATTGCAAATTGCTTAATTTCTTCGCCAGGAGTAGAACGAAAGAAAAACAGACACTTCCTTTCTTAGAAAAGTTTAAGTACTTTACAATTGAAACCAATAACAAGGAATATCTCGGAAACGGTTACCTCCACTACAAAAACGTAAGGAGCACCTATTGTGTTTTTGACGAGATATACATTTTAGTTTAGAAAGGTTTTGTTTATCTCTGACGGTTTAACAGTTTAGCAAAATTCATACAGAATTAAGAGGTCTTCAGAGGCTATTCTCAGAAAATTTAAGACATACATTTTTTGGGGGGGGGGATGTAAATATTTTTAATGTACCTGATTTTAATCAAAATCGTGACAACCAATTTTTGAGGAAATCTAAATGTTCGAATCTTTTACCATGTAAAGGGTAGTTTGTGCTGCTAGGAATTTCTTAAAAATCTTCGTGTCGCCTCCTTGGAAAATACCAAACTTAAATACCACGCTTGGTATTTAAGGGTTTTTTCTGTTTTGAGTGTGCTGCCCACACACAGTCAGACAGACAGACAGACACTTACACACACATACACACACACACGTATAAACTTCGACACGCTCTCGGACAATTTTCTAAAATTATTTTTACTTTCTCTATACGAACTATGTACATAGTGTATAGAGAAGGTATTACATTATACCCAAAATTCGATACCGAAATTTCAGCGGAAATATATGTTTTGAGACCCCCTGAATCCAATAAAAAGCATTTTAAGAAAAATGTTCGTGTGTGTCTGTCTGTCCGTTTGTCTGACTGTGTATGTGTGTCTGTGTCTGTGGGCAGCATAGCTCAAAAACGAGAAACCGTTTTAGGTTTGATATCTTCTAAAGATGCGATACAAAGATTTTCAAGAAAATCCCCCCTCCCCAAACTATCCTTTACATGGAAAAAAATTTGAAAATTTTGATTTTCTTAAAAATAGCAGCAACGATTTTGATTAAAATATCGTATATGAAAGCTATTTACCTGACATATAAAATGTATATCTTGAATTTTCTGGGAATAGCCCCTGAGAACTAATTTACTCTGAATGAATTTTACGGAATTGTGCATAACTGCTACACCGTAAGAGATGGGGAAAAACTAACTCCACAGAAAATGTAGCTCACGATAAAATACGCAATTTATGTCATATATATTTTTTTCGTGGATTTGTTCATTTTTAAGATATTCCTAGTTTTACGTTTTAACTTTGAAAAACTAATACTTTTCTCATACAGGAATTTCTTAACTCCTGTCCATACAATCAGAGGAACTTCAGTTACATAGCCACCAGCTTTTGGGTATCATTCTAACTTATGTATCTCCCTCATTTCGCTCCTACTTAACAAGGAAGCAAGTAATAAGAATATTTCTGCTAATAGGCATGAAGTAAATAGAAGCATAGGTTTTTAACTAAAATTTGTTGCAGAAATGTAAAGAAAATCATGTGAATGGAACACATCATTTTTTTTATTCAGAGGATCCCAAAACAGGTATTTCCGGTGAAATCTCGGTATCAAATTTTTGGGTGTAATACAATACCTTCTCCATAGAAAGTGAAGAGAAAGTAAAAATATTCCCTCCTCTCCAAAACTATCGTTAGCATGCAAAACGAGTGTTAACATTTTTTCTAAAAAAGTTGATCTAAACATTTTGGTTAAAATACGGTACATTAAATATACTTCTTGGCAATAAGATGTATCTATATCTTGATTTTCTTGGAAAAGCTGTTGAAGATCTCTTCTTACTTCATAACCTCTGCATAAAGTGTAAATTAAAAGTGATGGAGAGAGAGAGCGAGAGAGAGAGAGAGAGAGGGAGAAGAAACTGACTTCACAAAACTGTAGATCCCGTTAGTACATACAACATAAAGTGAAGTTAAAAATGTCCGAGATATTCGTTATTATTGGTTTCCATATTAAATATTAACCCTTTCTCACACAGGATTCCTTTTTCTACTCCGGGCCATACAAAGAGAACCGAATTTAAGTCACAAAGCAGTAGCAACCACCTATATATTTTTGTATTACTTTATTTCCTTCTCTTCGGAACTAAGTCGAAAAATGTTCCTGCTAAAGTTGAGCATGAGATAGATAGAAAACTAATCTTTACTAAGAATAATTTGTTATTAAATAGTTACAGAAAGGGTACCTATCAGATTTTTACTTTCTCTGCACGTACTCTGTACATAGTGTATAGAGAAGGTATTGTATTACTCTAAAAATTGATACCGAGTATTCAACGGAAATACGTGATTAGACTCCCGGAATCCCCCCCCAAAAAAGGCAAAATTTGTGTGTCTATGGGCAGCATAACTCTAAAATGACTACACTATATTTATACCAAACTTGTACTATCTTCCATGGACGCGACTCGAAAATTTTCATGAAAACCTCCCAAACTCCAATTACCCTTTACATAGACCATATTTCCAAAACTTGTATTTTCTCAAAAAATGTCTCGAAGGGTATTGATTAAAATACCGTATGTTCAAGATATTTTTATGACAAACAAAATGATTATAAAATAAGAACTAAAGCTTTCCTGGCGACGTGTTAATTCAAAATCTTCTCGGGCTTCTAGCCAGGTGTCAAGCCAAGTTTTTACCTGGCTAGAAGCCCGAGGAGATTTTGAATTAAAATGATTATATTGCATTTTCTGGGAATAGCTTCTGAAGACCTCTGCGTTCTGGATGATTTTCATATAACTGACAAACCGTAAAAGATAGACTAAAACTTACTGCATAATAATGTAGATCTCATTAAAACACACAATTTATGTCATACAAATTTTTTTTTAATTGTGTTAGCCGTTTTCAAGATATCCCGGATTATTGGTTTCAATTTTAAGCCTCTTAAATTTTCCCTAAACGGGAAGACATATTTCCTTTCATTTGTTTACTCTTGACAAGGAAAGAGTTTGGAATTTCATTTGTTTCACAGAGTGCTGGGTTTTAAAGGATGAGACTATTGCTTTAGCCTGTGCATTTTCTTATTTTCCATTAGTTACAAGGAAGCTAGAAATAAGGCTAATTCCGCTATGTTTATCTTGTTTAGTGTGATGTAGAGAAGAGATTTATATTTTTGTTAAAATTTTTGATTACCGAACAGCTAAAGGACATCGTCTGAATGGAACACCTTATATTGTTCCCTTTTACTTACAAGGAACCAAGTAATAAGGACAATTTCTGCTAATGTTTAGCTCGATTATCATGAAGTAGTTAGAAGAATAAGCTTTTTAACAATAATTTGTTACAGAGATGTAGAGAAAGTCATGTGAATGAGACAGAGTTTATTATCCCTTGAGAATACATGGAATGAAAGAACCTCTTCTATTTACAGTAAATTACACAGCAGTAACCATTTTATCCTATTATCGAATAAATAAAAGTGGCAGCTTAACAGTTTACCACTACCTTAACACATATAGCACAAAGAGGCACAGAAACTCCAATAACTCTGACGTAACTTAAAGTTTTTTGCAAGCAATTAAATATATGCTTTTTGGAAACCCAAACCAATGAACTTATTTCCTGCCAATTCGCTGATTTGATTGATATAGCAAGAACAAAAGGAAGTTTTATGTAGGATTTAACCCCTTAAGTATTTTACATCATATTTTATAATAACGGATTTTTGGTCATTTTTGCAGTTTAATTTGAATGTATAAAAAAGTACCTCCACGTAAAAGATTTATAAGATCATGACTATTATATGTAAACAATAAATGTATAAAGAAACTAGTAACAGTGAAGTACTAACACAAATATTAATATAAAAATAATAATTGCAACAAATTTTCACTTATGCTTTGAAATCCTTGCTTTGGACTAGTTTTGCAATGAATTTATTGCATTATCAACATAAATGTCCTTAGTTTTGGTTTGGGTTTTGATGTTGTTTATTTACACTGTTATGGTTACTACTACTAGGTGAATTGTGTACTAATGCATTGCTAATTACTGGAATAACACATATTTGGTAAGAGAGTCAACTGGAGGTATATCGGAATTCATTGCATGATTTCTATACTTTAATATAAATATGTTCTCCCAAAACCATTAAATCCATGCGCCCATTTAATTGTTTTAATAACTTTATACCTGGAATTATCTCATGATTAAATTACCAGAAATGTTTTGCTACAGCTGATCTATCAACTTGTTTGTATCTAATATTCCTAAAGTGTTCTTTTAGTCTGGTTTCCACATGAAGTTTGGTTTTACAAATATAAACAAGGTCACAATTTAAACAATTTAATTGATGAATGCCATATATTTTATTTCTTGAAATGTCATCCTTTTAAGAAAAGCCTAACCAGTATTTTATACTGTATTTATTTCTAGGAACCAATATAATGCCATGCTTTTGAAAATATTTGTGAATTTTTTATTTGCCCAAGGGTGATATACATTTTTTAAAAATGTAATTATCTTTTATTTTTTTAAGTGTAGAAATATTTTTTTTTTAGCTTTTTTGATATTTAAACTTCTCAATTTTTTTATTTATAAAATCAGTATTAAAACCATTAATTAAAACAGTGTTGATAATGTGTTTGTATTCGTTAGAGAATTTGTCTTTATTAAGGGGTAAATTAATTAACCTATAAATTAACCTACTAAAAACGGCAAATTTATGTGAAAAAGCGTTTAAGTCATCATTTTTTATATTACTATCGCTGGCTATTTTCTTTCTGTATATTACAAAATTCAATTTATTGTCTTTTTTTATTATTTTTAAATCCAGGAAACAGAGATAGCCATCGCTTTCAGTTTTTAATGTGACTTTTGCAGCCTTATCTTGTAAGTTTAAAAGTGTTAAAGCATCAGTTACATGTTTATCAGGAACAATAGCAAATATATCATCTACATATCTATACCAAGTTTTATCAATTAGAGGGAATGCTTTAGTGACCTGTATTTCAAAATAGCTCATGAAAAGATCAGCAAGAAAAGGTGAAAGTGGACTACCCCATGCTAAACCAGAAGTTTGTTGATACAATTAGTCATTAAAGCTGAAAAAATGTTGATCCAAACAGAGATTAGTAAGGATAACAAAATCATTTATTAAATCTTCATTCAGTTCTATAGAACTTAACCATTTTTTTAAAAATGTCAAAAGTTTTTCTCTAGGAATGCTTGGAAACAAAGCAGGTAAATCAAAAGAAAAAAGTTTATCATTAGTAGACAATGTGGTATTGCTGATCTTCTTCACTAGCTCAAAAGTATGTTTAATACTTAAGCTCTTAAATGTTTCAAAAATGTATTATTTCACCATTTAGCTAGGTTGTAATAAGGTGAATTTATGCAATTTATAATAGGTCTCATTTTACTTCCAGGTTTATGAATTTTGGGAAGAGGATATATTCTGGGTAAAACTGGATTACTGACTTTTATAGTTTGCTTTTCTTTATTTTTAATACCTTTAATTTCATTAAGGGTTTTATTATAATTTGAAATTCAGGACTTTAAAGGTATAATATCAATGCTTTTGTAACCTTCACCTTGAAGTAACAGTTCCATTCTATTAATGTAATCAATTTTATTTAAAATTACAATGCTGTTACCTTTATCAGCTTTAGTATAGATTACATCTTTTTCTTTTAATGATTTAATAATTTGTTTATTTTGACTTACTTTAGGATAATTTTTATTCTAACTGTGTAATATTTTACTACATTTTTCTTTAACCAATAATTAATTATTTTCATTTAAATCCTGATTAGCAATTTCTATATTTGCTACATAATCATCTATATTTTTTGAAAATTCTACACAGGTTTTTAAACCATTATTCAAAAAATTAATTTCCTTCTCATTGAAATTACAATTTGAAAGGTTACTTACATTATCTTTAATATTTGACTTCATTGTCATGCCTGAGTACTACAGGTTGCACCTCTGTCAGTGAAAATTGGCATTACATAAGACCATGTTTAGCTTGTAACATATAGTAGGCCATGACATTAACAATACTAAACGTTCATTTGTCTTTGTGAATTAATTACGTGGGGAATTTTTCTAGACATTTTCGTAATCTGTTTAATCCAGAGACATTCAGCTTATAAGTGTCGGTTAGAACAGTGTATCGATAGAGATAGGAATAGCACTTGTCATCCAAGGTGAAAAACGAATTCAGCTGGAATACTATCATCAGGTAAGCCTAGGATGCTGGTTTAACATATTTAGGTAATAGAAATGCTCTATTAGAATAATGTTGGTTGTTTGACAATATTCTCGGGACAAAGTCTGCTGCATTCTCACAGTCAATGGCAGACAAGAATATCGCAGACATGAATCAGGTAAACCAAAATATATCACTTTGAAAAGTAAATCATCGTTATTGTTTATTTTCCCTTGCTGTATTATATGTCCAGTATAATGGAATTTCATTCACAGAGTATCAAGCTACTTGACAATAAGTACCTGGACGGAGAATTTAAGTTGATTATAAGATAGCCTATGTATATATTGTAATTAATTGTCAATTATAAGTTAAAATACTTTAATATCATTACAATAAATTAACAAGTGTATTTTGGTGCAAAAGTATTATAAAGAGTAGAACAACTCTGTGTTGTCAAGAGTGCTAGGAGGAATTCTTGATAGTCTTAAGGAGAATTATGTACTGGTGTGTGTAAGTGTGTCCGGAAAGCTTATGTATGAGTATATTAGAGTGTGATCATCTAGATATGTGGGGTGTGTTAAATTATGTACAAGCAGACTTACGGATGTGTTTGAGTGCGAACAGGAGGTGTTCCAGTATGTTTGAGTATGTCTGGGCAGATGTAGGTGTATGTAGGTGTATATGTGTGACTCACTGTAGTGATGTAGATGTATGTATGTGTCTCAGTGCAGTGATGTCGGTGTATGTATGTGTCTGTGTTCTGATGTAGGTGCATATAGGTATCTTAATGTTGTGATGTAGATGTATGTGTGTGCCTCGGTGCAGTAATGTAGGTGTATATGTGAACGTCAGTGTAGTGATGTAGGTGTATGCATTTGCGTATGTGCAGTGATGTAGTGTATGTAGTTATCTCAGTGTTGTGATGTAGTGTATTTGTGTGTATCAGTCATGTGATTTACGTGTATTTAGGTGTCTCAGTGAAGTGCTGTAGTTGAATGCGTGTGTATCATTCTTGTGATGTAATGGTATGTATGTGTCTCAGTGTAGTATTAAAGGTGTATGTTTCAGTCTCATTGTAGTGATGTAGCTGTATGTGTGTCTTAGTTTTGTGATGTGGGTGTATGTGTCTGTCTCAGTGGTGTGACGTAGATGTATGTGTGTGTCTCAGTATAGTGATGTGGGTGAATGTGTGTCTCAGTGTAGTAATGTAGGTGAATGTATGTGTCTCTTCGTGGTGATGTTGGTGTTCTTATGCGTCTCTGCATACTGAAGTAGGTATAAAAAACATTCTCAAATATTAGATGTAGGTGTATGTGTGTATTTCAGTGTAGTGATTTGGGTGTATATATCTGTCTCAGTTTTGTGATTTAGGCATGCGTAGGTGTCTCAGTATAGTGATATAGATGTGTCTTATTCTCAGTGTTGTGATGTAGGTGAATGTTTATGTGTCAGTATTGTGATGTAAGTGTCTCAGTGCAGTGTTGTTGGCGTATGTATATGTCTCAAATTTGCGATGTAGGGGTATGTAGGTTTCTCGGTATTGTGATGGAGGTGTATGTGTTTGTCTCAGTGTAGTGATGTAGGTGTGTGTATGTGTGTCAGTGGTATGATTTAAGTGTATGTAAGGGTCTTAGTGCAGTGAAGCAGGTGTATGTATTTGGGTCAATGTTGCGATATATTCTCTCGTGCATTGGCAAATAGGTGTATATGTGTCCCAGTGCTATGATGTAGGTTTATAAATGTGTCCTAGTGAAGTTATGTAGCTGTCTGTATGAGTCTCCGCGTAGTGATATAGGTGTATACAAGTGTCTCAATGTTAGATGTAGGTGTATGTGTATGTGTAGTGATGTAGGTGTATGTATGAGTCTCAGTGTTGCATTGTAGGTGTATGTAAGTGTCTCAGAGCAGTGATCCCCCCATGGGCCTACTATGGTAGGTACGGGTATGGCGCACCCGGGGTCCCTAGCCAACCTAAACTCCCTCGTGTGGGCGACCTCCGAGTGGTGAGGGATTCAGTATATCAAAATGCCCACCTACATGATAGACCTGCGCGGAGACCCGTGTCGGTGGAAGGGAATATCCTGGTTGATTCAGGGTTGTGTATCTGAGCCTGGGCCTTCTGTCTTTTCAGTGACTAGGGAGGGTACGCAACTTAATACACCACTTTGGTTTTTGCTTCACCTAAAATGGAGGCTAGGGACTAGCCCACCCCTAGTCAATCGGCCAGGACTAGGTATTATAACGAACTCCAGGGTGAGTGGTACGGTGAGCCTGCTATATCCCCTGTATAGCCCTGTCATCCCAATGGGGTGACCCTTTGTTGGGCTCCGTGGTGGGTGGGGAGCACCGTGGAATGAAAAAAAATTTTACTTTCATGGCAAAATCAAATTGCCATTAAATATGATACTGAGTTTGGAAAAGAACTAGCCAAGTGTTGTGGTCCTCGCTACTCGATTGTCAATAGAACAGAGGAAGGAAGAAAGTTCTCTAGCGTAAGCCCTTTTATTATTCAAAAGGGTCTTGATAACATTGCTGGTCCTGTAAAATCTTGTAGAAGAGCTCGTAATGGCACGCTCCTGGTAGAAGCAGAATCAGCATCCCAGGCTGCAAATATACTAAATTCCAAAATGTTAGCTAGCTATCCAGTAAAGGATGATGTATACAAAAGCTTGATTTCCTCCCGCGGTGTGGTAAACACGTGCGCATTGGACGGTTTGACCTGTGAGGAGATTCATGAAAATCGTGCTTCCCAAGGCGTAACATCTGTGTATCGGGTTGAAAGAAAAGTAAATGGAGAATACGTGCCTACCGTACCCTGTTTATTACCTTCGATCGGGTAGATCTCCCACAAAGGATAATGGCAGGGTATGAATCCATTGAGGTAAGACCGTATATTCCGGACCCGCTCAGATGATATAAATGTCAGCGCTTTGGCCACACCAGCGAATTCTGCAACGGCGAGTCTACCTGTGTGAACTGTGGCAAAATCTCGCATGACGGAGAATGCACGTCAGCTCCAACGTGTGTTAACTGTAACGGCGAACATACATCAAGTTCCCGTAGTTGTGCCCGTTTTGCAGAGGAAAAGATGGTCCAGGAGATACGGGTTAAAGAGAAGGTGTCCTTCTTGGAAGCCCGGAAACTCTTGCGAATCCGCCAACCCTCTGAACCATAGTATGGTATTCTATTGGTAGGTGATGTAAATGCCCACCATACACTTTGGGGCTCACCTCGGGCTTGTGCTAGAGGTAAGTTAATTGCTGATTTCTTGAATAATTCTAACCTAATTCTCCTGAAAACCGGAGAACCTGCATTTCTTTCTGATGGTTTTAACAGTTTTTCACACTTGGATTTAGCAGTTTGTTCACCAATATTAGCATCTTTCTTACAGCGGAACATCACCTCTGATCTACATTCTAGTGACCACTTTTCATGTCTTATCAGTCTCTTGCCACAAGATACATGTTACACACGTTTACCTAGATGGCGTATAGATCAAGTCAACTGGAACCTTTACTCCCGGTTGGCTATCTTTTATTACAACGAGCACGACTCTGAAAATGTCTTAGTGGAGCACCTCACAAAAAATATTCCTGATGCAGCCGAGCAGTCTATTCCGCGGTCGACGACCCAAACCAGTCGTCGATTTCCGGCACCTTCGTGGACTGATGAATGCCGGAATGCCAGTCGAGCTCGCATGCGTGCTCTCAAGATTTTCCAACGTCGCCCAACACTGGATAACCTGATTGAGTATTAACTGATGCATGCCAAATCTAGGCAGGCTGTTAAGGATAGCAAAAAGACATCATGGAGCAAGTTTGTAGCGTCATTCAATCGACATGCACCTTTCTCTCTCGTATGGGATAAGTTATGGACGGAAAAATGACTCATACGCCAATCGCCGGACTTAAAACAGCTGTAGCAGATGTTGTTGATAAGTTTGACGTAGCCACACTTTTGGCGGTGCTTTCGCTCAAGTGTCTAGTTCAGAGAATTATTCGCCTGATTTTCTTCCCGTTAAGGCTCAGGTGGAATCGCAAGGTTTCAAATTTCGTTCTAATAATCTTGAAGATTTCAATCGACTATTCACCATGAGGGAGCTAGACCATGCACTATCATCTTCGCGAAACTCTGCACCAGGTCCTGATGGAATACACGTCCAAATGTTGCAACATCTCTCTCCTGAAGGTAAGGCCTTCCTACTCGAGGTCTATAATCGTGTTTGGGTTGACGCCACTTTTCCAGAAATGTGGCGAGAGGCCACCATCGTACCTATTTTGAAAGCTGAAAAGGACCGTTTTCTTCCATCCAGCTACCGTCTAATTTCCCTCAACAGTTGCGTTTGCAAGGTGATGGAACGCATAGTCAATGGACGGCTGACATGGTGGTTGGAAACTCATAACCTACTGACCAACACCCAGTGCGGTTTTCGACGACGTCGTTCAGCAACTGACCAACCTGTCTCGACTTCGACGCAGATAATGAATGGATTCATGAAGAACTATCTCACCGTTGGGGTGTTCTTTGACCTCTAGAAGGCTTATGATACCTGTTGGCGGGCAGGAATAATACGTTCCCTATACAACTGGAACATACGTGGACGCCTTCCGTTATTTATTCAGGAGTTTATTAGGGACCGCGCTTTCCGAGTAAGGGTCTGCTCGGTTATATCAAATAATTTTGTTCAAGAGAACGGAGTGCCACAGGGATCGGTACTAAGCGTCACGCTGTTTGCTATAGCAATTAATTCTATCTCAAAATGTATTCTCCCAGGAGTATCGATCATCCTGCTTATTCGTAGACGACTTTGTGTACGAGGCGATTACCACCTTCGCTGCGGTTTGGCACAGTTTTACTGCCATTCGCGGATGAGACGAGATTCCTTGGGTTGATCTTCGATAGAAAACTGTGTTGGTTACGACATACAGCACACTGAAAGCGCACTGTAACCGTTCTCTGAATATTCTACGGATACTAAGTGGCAAATCTTGGGGAGCGGATCGGACAGTCTTGCTGCGACTTTATCGCTCACTGATCCGAGCCAAGTTAGATTTTGGAAGCATAGTTTATTCTTCGGCAAGACCATCTGTGCTTAGAAGATTAGACACTGTCCATAATCAGGGTATACGTCTGGGGGTTGGAGCTTTTCTCCAACCAGTCCAGTAGCCTGCCTTTATGCTGAATCGGCGGAACCCCCTCTGCAGTGTAGACGAGATATTCTATTAACAAATTATGGCTGTGGGCTAAAGTGCATGGCTTCGCATCCAACGTTCACTCCTTTTTTTAACACCGAGCTGGACGAACGTTATAGAAATATCTCAACTAGTCCACGGCCCCCAGGTGTTCGCTTCCGAATGCTTCTTCATAAGCACGATATTGTAATGCCTAGAATGTTTCCCAATGGAGAAAGGGTGCACCCACCTTGGTTACTTACAACATCCCACGTAAAATTCGGGATGACGGCATACCGAAAGTCTAAATGCTTTTTCTGGCATCCGTAGACGGTTTTTAGAATTTTTGTCAAACTACAATGACCGAACTTGTATATATACTGACGGAAGTAAGTGTACCGTTGGTGTTGGGTGCGCCTTTGTTTATGATACGGAACAATATACATTCGGTTTTCATACTCGCACATCTATTTATAGTGCGGAGCTATACGCAATATATCGAGCTATTCTGCACGTTGGCCGTCGAAGTTTAAGTGACTGCCTTATATTGAGTGATTCCCTGAGTGCACTTAAGAGCCTTGGTGATCTCTACAACTATCATCCTATCGTGCAGCATATCCAGGATGCCCTCCACGATTTATATACTTCCGGGGTTAATTTGGAGTGTGCATGGATTCCTAGTCACATTGGCTTGCCGGGGAATGAACTGGCAGATTTTGCAGCAAACATGGCAACCACCGAGCCCAATACAAAAATTTCTTGTGTAACATCGGAAGCCTTTAAGCTTGTTGTGCGCAGGGCGATACTTTCGTGCTGGCACGATGAGTGGTCAGCTCTCCGCGGAAACAAGCTTAGAGTAGTGAAAGACCTTCCAACAAACTGGGTAACTTTCTCTCGTCATTCTCGACGGGAGGAAGTAATTTAGGCTCGTTTGCGTCTTAGCACTGCAATTTTACACATAGTTTTGTTTTTAAGAGTGAATCTTCTCCATTGTCTCCGCTTTGTGGAGAAGATTTGTCTGTCCGTCATGTGTTGCTAGATTGTGTTAATCTAGCACATATTCGTGAATCACTGCAACTGCCGGTCAGCCTTGCAGAAGTCGTGGCGGATGATAGTCGAGCGGTAGCTAAGATTTTTAAATTTCTATCGAAGATACCCTTTAAATTTCGAATTTGGTTGTTTCTATCCTTGTTTTTGTATTACGTTTTTGGTTTTCTTTTCTCTAATCACCAATCTGTGGCTTTTGCTATGATAAACTTTTTTACCCTAATTTTTAGACTAATCTTTCGTTCTTATTAATAATATTTCTTATTGAGCTTTATCTCTGGCTTTTGCCATGATTTGTTTAATAAGGGCGTTGATGACCTTGCAGTTGGGCGCCCATAAACACTAACCATCACCATCATCATCATCATCATCAGTGTAGTGATGAAGGTGTATGTATGAATCTCAATGTAGTGATATAGGTGTATGTATATGTCTCAGTGTAGGGATATATGTATGTGTCTCAGGGTAGTGATGTAGGTGTATGTATGGGTGTCAGTGTTGTGAAGAAGGTGTATTTGTGTGTCTCAGTGTTATTATGTAGGTTTATGTAGATGTCTTAGTGTTGTAATGTAGGTGTGTGTGTGTGACGCAGTGTAGTGATGTAGGTATATGCGTGTCTCAGTTTAGTGATGTAGGCGTATGAATTTGTCTCGGTGGTGCGATGAACGTTTATGTATGTATCTCAGTCCAATGATGGTTGTATATGTATGTGACTGAGTTTATAAATCTATATATATATAGTCTCAGTGTAGTGATGTACGTGTATGTATATTATGTATATGTCTCAGAGTAGTTATGTAGGTTTATGCATTGGTCTCTGTGTTGTGAAGTAGCAGTATGTGTGTGTCTCAGTGTAGTGATGTAGGTAGGTATAACTGTCTTAGAACAGTGATGTAGGTGTATGTATATGTCTCAGTGTAGTGATATATGTATGTGTCTCAGAGTAGTGATGTAGGTGTATGTATGGGTGTCAGTGTTATGAAGTAGCAGTATGTGTGTGTCTAAGTGTAGTGATGTAGGTAAGTGTAACTGTCATAGAACAGTGATGTAGGTGTATGTATGTGTCTCAGTGTAGTGATATATGTATGTGTCTCAGAGTAGTGATGTAGGTGTATGTATGGGTGTCAGTGTTGTGAAGTAGCAGTATGTGTGTGTCTCAGTGTAGTGATGTAGGTAGGTGTAACTGTCATAGAACAGTGATGTAGGTGTATGTATGTGTCTCAGTGTTTTGATGTAGGTTTTTGTATCCGTCTTCATGTAGTCATGTACGTGTATGTAAGTGTATTATGTTAGATGAAAGTGTATGTGCGTGGGACTTAGTGTAGTGATGTAGGTTAATGTATGTGATTCAGTGTTCTGATATAGGTGTATGGATGGGTCTCATTGTAGTGATGAAGGTGTTTTTTGTGACTGAGTGCAGTGATGTATGTGTAGGTAAGTGTCGCAAGCTAGATGTAGGTGTATGTGTTTTAGTGAAGAATGAATGTGTATGTGTATCTCCAAGGGTTGTAATGTAGGTGTATAAATTTCTCTCACTGTAGTTTGTGGGTGTCTCAGTTTTTGATGTAGGGGTATGTGTGTCTCAGTGTAGTGATGTAGGTACATGCGAGTGTCTCGGTGTAGTGATGTAGGTGTATGTATATGTATCATGTTGTGGTGTAGGTGACTGTCTAGTTGTGTAGGTGTATATGTCAGGCTCAGTGTTGTGATGAATTTATACGTGTATGTCTGAGTGCTGTTATCTAAGTGTACGTAGGTGTCTCAATGTTGTGATGTGGGCGTTGGATTTCAGTATTGTGATGTAAGTTTATGTAGGTGTCTGAGTACAGTTACTAAGGTGTATGTATGTGTCTCC
Organism: Hymenopus coronatus; assembly: GCA_030762935.1. Lineage (NCBI taxonomy): Eukaryota > Metazoa > Arthropoda > Insecta > Mantodea > Hymenopodidae > Hymenopus > Hymenopus coronatus. Next base: position 177,323,489 of record CM060882.1, read on the forward strand.
GTGTAGTGATGCAGGTATATGTATGTGTGTCAGCGTAGTGATGTAGGTGTCTCAATGTAGGGATGTAGGTATATGTATGTGTCACAGTGTAGTGATTAAGGTGTATGTCTGTGTCTCAGTGTAGTGATGTAGAAGAATGAATTTGTCTCAATTTTAATTGTTGGTGTATGTGTGTGACTTAGTGTAGTGATGCAGGTATATGTGTGTGTCTCAGTGTAGTGATGTAGGTGTCTCAGTGTAGGGATGTAGGTATATGTATGTGTCTCAGTGTAGTGATGTAGGTGTATGTCTGTGTCTCATTGTAGTGATGTAGAAGAATGAATTTGTCTCAATTTTAGTTGTTGGTGTATGTGTGTGACTTAGTGTAGTGATGTAGGTGTCTGTATGTGGGTAGAGTTTTCATGTAGGAGTATGTATATGTATCAGTTTAGTGATGTATTAGTTTGCATGTGTCTCAGTGTATCGATGTGTATGTATTTAAGCTTCTCAATGTTAGATGTAGGTGAATGTGTTCGCCTTAGTGTAGTTCTATGGGTGTATGTATCTGTCAAAGTGTAGTGATGTAGTTGTATGTATGTGTCCCAGCGCAGTACTCTAGGTGTATGTATATGTCTCAGTGTAGTCATGTAGGTTTATGTAAGTGCCACAGAGCAGTGAACCCCCCCCCCCAGGGGCCTACTGCAATAAGCACGGGTTTTGCGCACCCGGGAGTTCCCGAGCCACTCACCGCCATATCATCCCCATTGCCACTAACTGTAGCAGGGTTTGTGTTCAGGTCGGTGTGTGTGAGTGTGTCTGTGTATATGTGTGAATACGCAATTGTCGCTTTCTGCGCGTGTATAACCGCCTCATCTTTCTCTTCTGGTGTCTGTATGTGGGCAGAGTTTTGATGTAGGAGTATGTATATGTCTCAGTTTAGTGATGTATGGGTTTGCATGTGTCTCAGTGTATCGATGTATATGTATTTAGGCTTCTGAATGTTAGATGTAGGTGTATGTGTTCGCCTTAGTGTAGCTCTGTGGGTGTACGTAATTGTCAAAGTGTTGTGATGTAGGTGTATGTATGTGTCCCAGCGCAGTACTCTAGGTGTATGTATATGTCTCAGTTAGTCATGTAGGTGTATGTAAGTGTCTCAGAGCAGTGATCCCCCCAGGGGCTTACAACAATAGGTACGGGTTTGCGCACGCGGGCGTTCCGGAGCCACTCACCGCCATATCATCCCCATTGCCACTAACTGTAGCAAAGTTTGTGTTCAAGTCGCTGTGTGTATATGTGTGAATACTCAATTGTCGCTTTCTGCGCGTGTGTACCCGCCTCAGCTTCCTCTTCTGGCATTATTCTTATGCGTCGTTGTTGTGACGAAGGTGTATAAGTGTGTCTCGGTTATTGTGATGTAGATGAATGTAGGTGTGTCATTCTTGTGATGTATGTGTCTCAGTGTTGTAACGTAGATGTATGTGTTTGTCCCAGTTTAGTGATATAGGTGTATGAATTTGACCCGGAAGTGTTATGAAAGTATATGCTTGTATCTAAGTGCAGTGATGAAGGTATACGTATGCGACTGAAGGCAGTAATGTAGGAAAAAGTATATGTCTCAGTGCAGTGATGTAAGAGTTTAAGTGCGTTCAGTGTTAATGCAGTTGCATGTATGCGTCTCAGTGTAGTGATACGTTTGTACGTGTGTCTCAGGGTAGTGATGTAGATATATGTATGTCACTCAGCTTATTGATGTAGGTGCTAATATACATATCAGAGTAGTGATTAAGGTGAGTGTATGGCTCTCAGTGTTGTTATATAGGTGTATATGTTTATCTCAGTATAGTTATACATGTGGATATGTGCCTCATTGCAGTCATGAGAGTTTATGTAGGTGACTCGTGCAATGATGTAGGCGTATATATGTTTCTCAGAGCTGTGATGTAGGTGTATGTATCTTTCCTAGTACAGTATAGTGAGCGTAAGTATCTGTCTCAATGCAGTGCAGTATGCCAGTGTAAGTATATGCCTTAATTCAGTGATGTAAGTGTATGTGTAAGCCTCAGTGTAGAGATGTAGTTGTATGTATTTGTGTAGCTGGTGGGATGTAGGAATATATTTTACCCTAATTGCAGTGATGTAGGGGTGTTTATTTCTCTCAGTGCAGAGCTGAAAGTGTATGTATTTGATTCACAAAATTCATGCAGCAGTACGAATGTGCATAAGTAGAGTGATGTAGGTTTATCTACGGTGTAAGTGTTTTGATGGAGGTGACCATAATAGTTGTAGTGAGTAGGTGTGTATCTATGTCTCAGTGTTGTGATGTCTATGCATGTGTGTGTCCCAATATTTAGAATAAGGTGTATGCAGGTATCTCAGTGTTGTGATGTAGGTTTTTGTATGCGTTGCCGTGTAGTGTAAGGGTATCAATTGCAGTTTTAGGTGTATGTGTGTGACCAAGTGTAGTTATGTAGGTGTCTGTATGTGAGCAGCGTTTTGTTAGAGGAGTATGTATATGTCTCAGTGTAGTGATGTAATAGTTTGCATGTGTCTCATTGTATCGATGTAAATGTATTCAGGTGTCTCAGTGTTAGATGTAGGTGTACGTGTTCGCCTTAGTGTAGTTCTGTAGGTGAATGTATATGTCTCAGTGTAGTGATGTAATATTTTGCATGTGTCTCAGTGTATCGATGTAAATGTATTTAAGTGTCTCAGTGTTAAATGTAGGTGTAAGTGTTCGCCTTAGTGCAGTTCTGTAGGTGTATGTATCTGTCAAGGTGTTGTTATGTAGGTGTATGTAAGTGTCCCAGCGCAGTACTCTATGTGTATATATGTGTCTCAGTGTAGGCATGTAGGTGTATGAAGTGTCTCAGAGCAGTGATCCCCCCAGGGGCCTACTACAATAGGTACGGGTTTGGAACACCCGGGTGTTCCTGAGCCACTCACCGCATTATCGTCCCCATTGCCAATAACTGTAGCAGGATTTGTGTTTAGGTAGGTGTGTGTGAGTGTAAATACGCAATTGTCACTTTGTGAGCGTGTGTACCTGCCTCATCTTCCTCTTGTGGCATTATTCCTAATCCGTCGTTGTTTTGACGATGGTGTATGTGTGTGTCTCGGCTATTGTGATGTAGATGAATGTAGGTGTCTCATTCTTGTGATGTATTTGTCTCAGTGCTGTAACGTAGATGTATGTGTGTGTCCCAGTTTAGTGATATAGGTGTATGAATTTGTCGCAGAGGTGTTGTGAAAGTATATGTATGATTCTAAGTGCGGTGATGAAGGTATTCGTATGTGTCTGGGTTTAGTAATGTAGCAAAAAGTATGTGTCTCAGTGCAGTGATGTAAGAGTTTATGTGCGTCTAAGTGTTAATTAGTTGTATGTATGTGTCTCGGTGTAGTGATGCGTTTGTTTGTGTGTCTCAGGGTAGTGATGTAGATATATGTATGTCTCTTAGTTTAGTGATGTAGGTGTAAGTATATATCTCAGAGTAGTGATGTAGATGCGTGTATGGCGCTCAGGATTGTTACATAGCAGTATATGTTTGTCTCAGTATAGTTATACATGTAGATGTGTGTGCCTCAGTGCTGTGATGAAGGTTTATGTATGTGACTCGTGCATTAATAAAGGTGTATATATGTTTCTCAGAGCTGTGATGTAGGTGCATGTATGTTTCCCAGTACAGTATAGTGAGTGTAAGTATCTGTCTCAGTGCAGTGCAGTTATTTTGGTGTAATTATATGCCTTAATTCATTGATGTAAGTGTATGTATAAGCCTCAGTGTAGTGATGTAGATGTATGTGTTTTTCTATGTGGTGACATGTAGGAATACATTTTACCCTAATTGCAGTGATGTAGGGGTATATATTTTTCTCAGTGCATTGCTGTAGGTGTATGTATTTGATTCACAGTATTCATGCAGCAGGACGAATGAGCATAAGTAGAGTGATGTAGATGTATTTACGGTGTAAGTGTTGTGAGGGAGGTGACTATAATGGGCTAGTTCTAGTGAGCAGGTGTGTGTCTATGTCTCAGTTATGTGATGTCTATGTATGTGTGTGTCTCAATGTTGGGACTTACGTGCATGCAAGTTTCTCAGTGTTGTGATGTAGGTTTCTGCATGCGTCGGCCTGTAGTGTAAGAGTATCAATTATAGTTGTTCTGTATGTGTGTGACTTAGTGTAGGATGTAGGTGTCTGTATGTGGGCAGATTTTTGATGTAGGAGTATGTATATGTCTCAGTTTAGTGATGTGTGAGTTTGCATGTGTCTCAGTGTATCGATGTATATGTATTTAGGCTTCTGAATGTTAGATTAGGTGTATGTGTTCGCCATAGTGTAGCTCTGTGGGTGTACGTAATTGTCAAAGTGTTGTGATGTAGGTCTATGTATGTGTCCCAGCGCAGTACTCTAGGTGTATGTATATGTCTCAGTGTAGTCATGTAGGTGTATGTAAGTGTCTCAGAGCAGTGATCCCCCCAGGGGCTTACAACAATAGGTACGGGTTTGCGCACGCGGGCGTTCCGGAGCCACTCACCGCCATATCATCCCCGTTGCCACTAACTGTAGCAGGGTTTGTGTTCAGGTCGCTGTGTGTGTATATGTGTGAATACCCAATTGTCGCTTTCTGCGCGTGTGTACCCGCCTCAGCTCCTCTTCTGGCATTATTCTTATGCGTCGTTGTTGTGACGAATTTGTATAAGTGTATCTCGGTTATTGTGATGTAGATGAATGTAGGTGTGTCATTCTTGTGATGTATGTGTCTCAGTGTTGTAACGTAGATGTATGTGTTTATCCCAGTTTAGTGATATAGGTGTATGAATTTGATCCGGAATTGTTATGAAAGTATATGGTTGTATCTAAGTGCAGTGATGAAGGTATAGGTACGCGACTGAATGCAGTAATGTAGGAAAAAGTATATGTCTCAGTGCAGTGATGTAAGAGTTTATGTGCGTTCAGTGTGAATGCAGTTGTATGTATTCGTCTCAGTGTAGTGATGCGTTTGTATGCGTGTCTCAGGGTAGTGATGTAGATATATTTATGTCACTCAGCTTAGTGATGTAGGTGCTAATATACATCTCAGAGTAGTGATATAGGTGAGTGTATGGCTCTCAGTGTTGTTATATAGGTGTATATGTTTATCTCAGTATAGTTATACATGTGGATATGTGCCTCATTGCTGTCATGAGAGTTTATGTAGGTGACTCGTGCAATGATGTAGGCGTATATATGTTTCTCAGAGCTGTGATGTAGGTGTATGTATCTTTCCTAGTACAGTATAGTGAGCGTAAGTATCTGTCTCCATGCAGTGCAGTATGCCAGTGTAAGTATATGCCTTAATTCAGTGATGTAAGTTTATGTGTAAGCCTCTGTGTAGAGATGTAGTTGTATGTGTTTGTCTAGTTGGTGAGATGTAGGAATATATTTTACCCTAATTGCAGTGATGTAGCGGTATTTATTTCTCTCAGTGCAGAGCTGAAAGTGTATGTATTTGATCCACAGTATTCATGCAGCAGTACGAATGTGCATTAATAGAGTGATGTAGGAGTATCTACGGTGTAAGTGTTGTGATGGAGATGACCATAATGGTTGTAGTGAGTAGGTGTGTGTCTATGTCTCAGTGTTGTGATGTCTATGCATGTGTGTGTCCCAATATTTAGAATAAGGTGTATGCAGGTATCTCAGTGTTGTGATGTAGGCCTTTGTATGCGTTGCCGTGTAGTGTAAGGGTATCAATTGCAGTTTTAGGTGTATGTGTGTGACTAAGTGTAGTTATGTAGGTGTCTGTATGTGAGCAGCGTTTTGTTATAGGAGTATGTATATGTCTCAGGCTAGTGATGTAATAGTTTGCATGTGTCTCATTGTATCGATGTAAGTGTATTCAGGTGTCTCAGTGTTAGATGTAGGTGTACGTGTTCGCCTTAGTGTAGTTCTGTAGGTGAATGTATATGTCTCAGTGTAGTGATGTAATATTTTGCATGTGTCTCAGTGTATCGATGTAAATGTATTTAAGTGTCTCAGAGTTAAATGTAGGTGTAAGTGTTCGCCTAAGTGAAGTTCTGTAGGTGTATGTATCTGTCAAGGTGTTGTTATGTAGGTGTATATAAGTGTCCCAGCGCACTACTCATTGTGTATATATGTGTCTCAGTGTAGTCATGTAGGTGTATGAAGTGTCTCAGAGCAGTGATCCCCCCAGGGGCCTACTACAATAGGTACGGGTTTGGAACACCCGTGTGTTCCTGAGCCACTCACCGCATTATCATCCCCATTGCCAATAACTGTAGCAGGAGTTGTGTTTAGGTAGGTGTGTGTGAGTGTAAATACGCAATTGTCACTTTGTGAGCGTGTGTACCTGCCTCATCTTCCTCTTGTGGCATTATTCCTAATCCGTCGTTGTTTTGACGATGGTGTATGTGTGTTTCTCGGCTATTGTGATGTAGATGAATGTAGGTGTCTCATTCTTGTGATGTATTTGTCTCAGTGCTGTAACGTAGATGTATGTGTGTGTCCCAGTTTAGTGATATAGGCGTATGAATTTTTCGCAGAGGTGTTGTGAAAGTATATGTATCTAAGTGCGGTGATGAAGGTATTCATTTGTGTCTGGGTTTAGTAATGTAGGAAAAGTATGTGTCTCTGTGCAGTGATGTAAGAGTTTATGTGCGTCTAAGTGTTAATTAGTTGTATGTATGTGTCTCGGTGTAGTGATGCGTTTATATGTGTGTCTCAGGGTAGTGATGTAGATATATGTATGTCTCTTAGTTTAGTAATGTAGGTGTAAGTATATAATTCAGAGTAGTGACGTAGGTGCGTGTATGGCGCTCAGGGTTGTTATATAGCAGTATATGTTTGTCTCAGTATAGTTATACATGTAGATGTGTGTGCCTCAGTGCTGTGATGAAGGTTTATGTATGTGACTCGTGCAATAATAAAGGTGTATATATATTTTTCAGAGCTGTGATGTAGGTGCATGTATGATTCCCAGTACAGTATAGTGAGTGTAAGTATCTGTCTCAGTTCAGTGCAGTATGCCAGTGTAAGTATATGCCTTAATTCAGTGATGTAAGTGTATATATAAGCCTCAGTGTAGAGATTTAGTTGTATGTATTTGTCTAGGTGGTGGGATGTAGGAATATATTTTACCCTAATTGCAGTGATGTAGGGGTATTTATTTCTCTCAGTGCAGAGCTGAAGGTGTATATATTTGATTTACAGTTATCATGCAGCAGTACGAATGTGTATATGTGGTGTTATGTAGGTGTATCTACGGTGGAAGTGTTGTGATGCAGGTTACTATAATGGTTGTAGTGAGTAGGTGTGTGTCTCTTTCTCAGTGTTGTGATGTCTATGCCTGTGCGTGTCCCAATATTTGGAATAAGGTGTATGCAGGTATCTCAGTGTTGTGATGCAGGTTATTGTATGCGTTGCCGTGTAGTGTAAGGGTATCAATTGAAGTTGCATGTGTATGTGTGTGACTAAGTGTAGTTATGTAGGTGTTTGTATGTGAGCAGCGTTTTGATGTAGGAGTATGTATATGCTTCAGTGTAGTGATGTAATAGTTTGCATGTGTCTCAGTGTATCGATGTAAATGTATTCAGGTGTCTCAGTGTTAGATGTAGGTGTACGTGTTCGCCTTAGTGTAGTTCTGAAGTTGTATGTATATGTCTCAGTGTAGTGGTGTAATATTTTGCATGTGTCTCAGTGTATCGTTGTAAATGTATTTAAGTGTCTCAGTGTTATATGTAGGTGTAAGTGTTCGCCTTAGATTAGTTCTGTAGGTGTATGTATCTGTCACGCTGTTGTTATGTAGGTATATGTAAGTGTCCCAGCGCAGTACTCCATGTGTATATATCTGTCTCAGTGTAGTCATGTAGGTGTATGAAGTGTCTCAGAGCAATGATCGCCCAAGGGGCCTACTAAAATAGGTACGGGTTTGGCGCACCCGGGGGTTCCCGAGCCACTCACCGCCCTATCAACCCCATTGCCAATAACTGTAACAGGGTTTGTGTTTAGGTAGGTGTGTGTGAGTGTAGATGTGTGAATACGCAATTGTCACTTTGTAAGCGTGTGTACCTGCCTCATCTTCCTCTTGTGGCATTATTCCTAATCCGTCATTGTTTTGACGATGGTGTATGTGTGTGTCTCGGTAATTGTGATGTAGATGAATGTAGGTGTCTCATTCCTGTGATGTATGTGTCTCAGTGTTGTAACGTAGATATATATGTGTGTCCCAGTTTAGTGATATAGGTGTATGAATTTGACCCGGAGGTGTTATGAAGGTATATGCTTGTCTCTAAGTGCAGTGATGAAGGTATGCGACTGAATTCAGTAATATAGGAAAAAGTATATGTCTCGGTGCAGTGATGTAAGAGTTTATGAGCGTTCAGTGTTAATGTAGTTGTATGTATGTGTCTCGGTGTAGTGATGCGTTTGTATGTGTGTCTCACGGTAGTGATGTAGATATATGTAGTCTGTCAGCTTAGTGATGTAGGTGTTAGTATACATCTCAGTGTAGTGATGTAGGTGAGTGTATGGCTCTCAGTGTTGTTATATAGGAGTATATATTTGTCTCGGTATAGTTATACATGTAGACATGCGCCTCATTGCAGTGATGAGGGTTAATGTATGTGATTCGTGCAATGATGTAGGTGTATATATGCTTCTCAGAGCTGTGATGTAGGTGTATGTATCTTTCCTAGTACAGTATAGTGAGCGTAAGTATCTGTCTCAGTGAAGTGCAGTACGCCGGTGTAGGTATATTCCTTAATTCAGTGATGTAAGTGTATGTATAAGCCTCAGTGTAGAGATGTAGTAGTATTCATTTGTATTGGTGGTGAGATGTAGGAATATATTTTACCCTAATTGCAATGATCTAGGGGTATTTATTTTACTCAGTGCAGAGCTCAAGGTGTATATATTTGATTCACAGTAATCATGAAGCAGTACGAATGTGTATAAGTTGAATGATGTAGGTGTATGTCTGTTCAGTGTTAATGTAGTTTTATGTATGTGTCTCAGTGTTGTGACGTGTTTGTATGTGTGACACAGGGTAGTGATGTTGATGTATGTATGTGTCTCAGTTTAGTGATGTAGGTGTAAGTATATATCTCAGAGTAGTGATCTAGGTGCGTGTATGGTTCTCAGTGTTGTTATATGGGAGTATATGTTTGTCTCAGTATACATGTATTTGTGTGTGCCTCAGTGCAGTGATGAAGGTTTATTTATGTGTCTCAGTGCAATGGTGTAGGTGTATATATAGTTCTCTAAGCTGTGATGTAGGTGTTTGTATGATTCCCAGTACAGCATAGTGAGCGTAAGTATCTGTCTCTGTGCAGAGCAGTTATGTAGCTGTAAATATATGCCTCAATTCAGTGATGTAAGCGTATGTATAAGCCTCAGTGTAGAGATGAAGGTGTATGCGTTTGTCTATGTGATGAGTTGTAGGAATACATGTTACCCTAATTGCAGTGATGTAGGGGTATTTATTTTTCTCAGTGCAATGCTGTAGGTGTATGCATTTGATTCACAGTATTCATGCAGCAGGACGAATGAGTATAAGTGGAGTGATGTAGGTGTACCTACGGTGTAAGTGTTGTGATGGAGGTGACTATAATGGTCTAGTTGTAGTGAGTAGGTGTGTGTATATTTCTCAGTGTTGTGAGATTTATGAATGTGTGTGTCTCAATGTTGGGAATTAGTAGTATGCAGGTGTCTCATTGTTGTGATGTAGGTTTCTGTATTCAGCCGTGTAGTGTAAGTGTATCAATTGTAGTTGTAGGTGTATGTTTGTGACTTAGTGTAGTGATGTAGGGGTCGGTATGTGTGCAGAGTTTTGATGTAGGAGTATGTATATGTCTCAGTTTAGTGATGAAATAGTTTGCATGTGTCACAGTGTACCGAAGTAAATGTATTTAAGTGTCTCAATGTTAGATGTAGGTGTACGTGTTCACCTTAGTGTAGTTCTGTAGGTGTATGTATCTGTCACAGTGTTGTGATATAAGTGTATGTATGTGTACCAGCGCAGTACTCTAGAAGTATGTATATGTCCCAGTGTAGTCATGTAGGTGTGCCAAAGTGTAACAGAGTAGTGATCCCCCCAGGGGCTACTACAATAGATACGGGTTTGGCACTCTCGGGGTTTTCCGAGCCACCTACCGCCCTATCATTCCCATTGCCGATACCTGTAGCAGGGTTTGTGTTCAGGTAGGTGTGTGTGATTTAGTGTGTGTTTAAATGTGTGAATACGCAATTGTCAATTTTTGCGCGTGTGTACCAGCCTCATCTTCCTCTTCTGGCATTATTCCTAATGCGTCGTTGTTGTGACGATGCTGTACGTGTGTGTATCGTTTATTGTGATGTAGATGAATGTGTGTGTCTCATTCGTGTGATGTATGTGTCTCAGTTGTGTAAAGTAGATGTATGTGTGCGTCCCAGTGTAGAGATATAGGTGTATGAATTTTTCCCGGAGGTGTTGTGAAAGAATATATATGAATCTAAGTGCAGTGATGAAGGTATACGTATGTGTCTAAGTTTATTAATGTAGCAAAAAGTAGGTGTCTAAGTGCAGTAATGTGAGACTTTATGTGCGTCTCAGTGTTAATGTAGTTGTATGAATGTGTCTCAGTGTAGTGATGCGTTTGAATGTGTGTCTTAGGGTAGAGATGTAGATATATGTATGTCTCGCAGTTTAGTGATGTAGGTGTAAGTTAATATCTCAGAGTAGTGATGTAGGTGCGTGTATGGATCTCAGTGTTGTTATATAGGAGTATATGTTTGTCTCAGTATACATGTAGATGTGTGTGCCTCAGTGCAGTGATGAATTTTTATTTATGTGTCTCAGTGCAATGGTGTAGGTGTATATATGTTTCTCTAAGCTGTGATGTAGGTGTTTGTATGATTCCCAGTACAGCATAGTGAGCGTAAGTATCTGTCTCTGTGCAGAGCAGTTATGTAGGTGTAAGTATATGCCTCAATTCAGTGATGTAAGTGTATGTATACGCCTCAGTGTAGAGATGAAGGTGTATGTGTTTGTCTATGTGATGAGATGTTGAAATACATTTTACCCTAATTGCAGTGATGTAGGGGTATTTATTTTTCTCAGTGCAATGCTGTAGGTGTATGTATTTGATTCACAGTATTCATGCAGCAGGACGAATGTGTATAAGTGGAGTGATGTAGGTGTATCTACGGTGTAAGTGCTGTGATGGAGGTGACTATAATGGTCTAGTTGTAGTGTGCCGGTGTCTGTCTATGTCTCAGTTTTGTGATACCTATGTATGTGTGAGTCTCAATTTTGGGACTTAGGTGCGTAGAGGTGTCTCAGTGTTGTGATGTAGGTTTCTGTATGCGTCGGCGTGTAGTGTAAGTGTATCAATTTTAGTTGTTGGTGTATGTGTGTGTCTTAGTGTAGAGATGTAGGTGTCTGTATGTAGAAAAAGTTTTGATGTAGGAGTATGTATATGTCTCAGTGTAGTGATGTAATAATTTACATGTGTCTCAGTGTATCGATGTAAATGTTTTTAATTGTCTCAGTATTAGATGTAGGTATATGTGTTTGCGTAAGTGTAGTTCTGTAGGTGTATGTATCTGTCACAGTGTTGTTATGTAGGTGTATGTAAGTGTCCCAGCGCAGTAGTCTAGGTGTATGTATATGTCTCAGTGTAGTCATGTAGGTGTATGTAAGTGTCTCAGAGCAGTGATCCCGCCAGTGGCCTACTTCATTACGTACGGGTTTTGCGCACCTAGGGTTTCCCGAGGCACTCACCGCCATATCATCCCCATTGCCACACTCTGTAGCGGAATTTGTGTTCAGGTCGGTATGTGTGTGTGTGTATATATGTGAGAATACGCAATTGACACTTTCTGCGCGTGTGTAGCCCCCTCATCTTACTCTTCTGGCATTATTCCTAATGCTTCGTTGTTGTGACGAAGGTGTATGTGTGTGTCTCGGTTGTTGTGATGTAGATGAATGTAGGTGTCTCATTCTTGTGATGTATGTGGCTCAGTGTTGTAACGTAGATGTATGTGTGTGTCTCAGTTTAGTGATATAGGTGTAGGAATTTGTCCCGGAGGTGTTATGAAAGTGTATGCATGTATCTAAGTGCAGTGATGAAGGTATACGTAAATGACTGAATTCAGCAATACGGGAAAAAGTATATGTCTCAGTGCAGTGATGTAAGAGGATATGTGCGTTCAGTGTTAATGTAGTTTTATGTATGTGTCTCAGTGTTGTGATATATTTGTATGTGTGACACAGGGTAGTGATGTAGATGTATGTTTGTGTCTCAGTTTAGTGATGTAGATGTAAGCATATATCTCAGAGTAGTGATGTAGGTGCGTGTATGGTTCTCAGTGTTTTTATATAGGAGTATATATTTGTCTCAGTATACATGTAGATGTGTGTGCCTCAGTACAGTGATGAAGGTTTATTTATGTGTCTCAGTGCAATGGTGTAGGTGTATATATGTTTCTCTAAGCTGTGATGTAGGTGTTTGTATGATTCTCAGTTTAGCATAGTGAGCGTAAGTATCTGTCTCTGTGCAGAGCAGTTATGTAGGTGTAAGTATATGCCTCAATTTAGTGATGTAAGTGTATGTATAAGCCTCAGTGCAGTGATATAGGTGTGTGTCTCATTGCTATGATGTAGGTGAATGTAAGTGTCTCATTGCAATGATGCATTTGTATTTGTGTGTCTTCGTGTAGTGATGTAGAAGTATGGATGTGTTCGGGTGTAGTGATGTACGTTTGTGTCTGTGACTTAGTGTTGTTGTGTAGGTGTATGTATTTTTCTCATTGCAGTGATGTAGGTGTATGTATGTGTCTCATTGCAGTGATGTAGGTGTATGTATGTGTCTCATTGCAGTGATGTAGGTGTATTCGTGTGTCTTCGTGTAGTGAGGTGGGTGTATGTACATGTCCCAATGAAATGATGTATAGATTCGTCTGTGACTTAGTGTTGCTATGTATGTGTATGTAGGTGTCTCTGTGTTGTGAAGTAGGTGTATGTGTGTGTCTCATGGTAGGATATAGGTGTTTTTATGTGTGTCATTGCAGTGAAGTAGAGGTATGAATGTGTCTCAATGTTGTGATATAGTTGTATGTGTGTGTTTCAGAATTGTGATTAAGGTGAATGCAGGTGTCTCAGTGTAGTGATGTAAGAATTTTTGTGTCTCAGTGTAGTAATGTAGGTGTCTTAGGTGTCTCAGTGTGGTGATGTTGGTGTTCTTATGCGTCTCAGTGTAGTGAGGTAAGTGTATGTATGTTTCCCAATGTAAGATGTAGTTGTATGTGTCTCTCATTGTAGTGATGAGCGTGTATATATGTCACTAGGTGTTGTGATTTAGATGTAAGTAGGTGTTTGATTTTGTGATGTAGGTGAATGGATGTGTGTCATTGTTGTTATGTAGCTGTCTCAGTGCAGTAATGTGGGTTTATGTACGTGTCTTATATTTGCGATGTAGGTTTTGAAGGTTTCTATGTTTTATAATGGATGTGTATGTGTTTATCTCAGTGTAGTCATGTAGGGTTATGTATGTGTCTCATTGGTGTGATTATATGTATGTAAGTGTCTCATTGCGGTATAGTAGGTGTTTATATTTTTGTCAATGTTGCGATGTTGGTGTATATAGGTTTCTCAGTTTTGGGATGTAGGTGTATGTTTGTGTCTCAGTTATGTGATGTAGGTGTTTAAATGTGTCTCAGTGTAGTAATGTAGCTGTTTTTATGTGGTACCGTGTAGTGATATAGCTGTATGTTAGTGTCCCAATGTTAAATTTATGTATATATGTTTTATCTCAAATTAGTGATGAAGGTGTATGTATGTGTCTAAGTGTTGTGAGGTAGGTGTCGTTATGTGTCTCTTTGTAGCTATGTATGCCTTTACCCGTATCACAGGGTATCAAAGTAGGTGTTTTTACGTGTCGCAATGTTAGATGTAGGTTTATGCGTGTGTCTTAGTGTAATGATGTAGGTGTATGTATCTGTCCCAGTTTTGTGAGGTAAGTGTATGTTTGTGCCTCAATGCAGTGTTGTAGGTGTATGTATGAGTGTCAGTGTGATCATGTATGTGTATGTGTATGTGAGTCTCTCAGAGCAGTGATCCGCCCAGGGGCCTACTATTGTAGGTCCGGGTTTAGCGCACCCGGGGGTCCCCGAGCCACTCACCGGTATATCATCCCCATGTCAACTAACTGTACCACGTTTGGTGATCGCGTTGGTATGTGAATGTGTGAATGTGTTTATGTGCAATTGTGTGCGCAAGTGTACTTGGCTCATTTTCCTCTTCTAGGCTTGATCCTCATATATTTATTGGTTGAGACGAGGGTTTATGTGAATGCCTCAGTTATTTTAATCTAGATGTATGTAGGTAACGCAGAGGAGTGAGGTAGGTGTATTTTTTTTCACAATGTTGCAATGTATCCGAATGTAGGTGTCCCAGTATTGGGAAGTAGGTGTATTATGTGTGTGAGTGTATAGTGTATTATGGAGAAGTATAAATATGTCACTGTGTAGTAATGTAATTGTTGCTATGTTTCTCCGTGTAGTGATGTAGGTGTGGGTAAGTGTATCAATGTTAAATGTAGGTGTATGTATGACTCTTAGTGTTTAGATGTAGGTGTATGTATGTGTCTCAGTGTAGAAGTTTTGTGTATTATTTGTCTCAGGATAGTGATGTAGTTGTAAGTATGAGTCTTATCGCTAGATATAGGTCGCAGTGTTGTGATACAAATGTTAAGATGCAGGTGTATATATGTTTCTCAGTGTTTTGATATAAGTATATGTATTTTTTCAGTGTTGTGAGATAGGTGTAATTAGGTGTCTAGGTGTAGTAATATAGGTGTATGGTTGTGTCTCAGTTTACTGATGTAGGTGTATATCGCTTTTTCAGTTTTCTGATGGAGGTATATGTGTTGGTCTCAGTGTAGTGATGTAGGTGTATGTATGTGTCTCATTGTTGTGATTTACGTGTATGTAGGTGTCTCAGTGCAGTATAATAGGTGTGTATATTTTTGTCAACGTTGCGATGTAGGCATATGTAGGATGCCCAGTTTATGAAAGTATGTATATGTCTTCATTTGTGATGTAGGTGTATAAATCTTTCTCAGTGTAGTAATGTAGCTGTGTGTATGCGTCTACGTGTATAATATAGGGGTATGTAAGTGTCTCAATGTTAGATTTAGGTGTACATGTTTGTCTCAGTGTAGTGATGCAGGAGTATGTATGTGTTTCAGGTTGTGATGTAGGCGCATGTATGTGCCTCAGTGTAGAGATGTAGGTGTTTGCATGAACCTCAGATTATCGATGTAGGTGTTTTTGTGTGCCTCAATGTTAGATGTAGGTTTATGCATGTGTCTTAGTGTAGTAATGTATGTATGTGTCCCAGTGTTGTGAGTTAAGTGTATGTTTGTGTCACAGTGCAGTGTTGTAGGTGTATTTATGAGTCTCAGTGTGATCATGTAGGTTTATGTAAGTGTCTCAGAGCAGTGATCCCCCCAGGTGCCTACTACGGTCGGTACGGGTTTGGTGCACTCAAGGGTTCCCCAGCCACTCGCCGCCATATCATGCCCATCGCCATAACTGTACCACGTTTTGTGTTTGGGTCGGTGTGTGTGGGTGTGTGTGTGTGTGTGTGACACAATGTAGGTATGCACAATTGTCATTGTGTGCGCGTGCGTATTTAACTCATGTCCCTCTTTCAGGATTATTCCTAATTAATTTAGTGTTTGGATATATGCCCCGGTATAGTAACCAGGGCTGAAGGGTAGGATATTCAGATATTATTTATTTATTTATAAAGACACTCTAGCGGATGTTATGGTTCTAAGCACTTTTGCGGTTGTATGTGTGTGTGTGTGTGTGTGTGTGTGTGTCCTGGCAATCTTGTGAGTGTATGTGTGAGTGTGTCTCGTCAGTCTGCAGGTGTCAGTGTATCCAGGCGCTCCTTGGGTGGGTGTGTGTTTCGTGGCAGCCTTGCGGCTGTTTGTGAGTGTGTCCGGGTAGTGTTAAATGTGTGTGTGAGTGTGTTCAGGCAGTCTTGCGGGTGTTTGAGAATGTGTCCAGGCATTCTTGCGGGTGTGTGTGTGCGTTTGTCCAGGCATTCTTGCGAGTGTGTGTGTGTGTGTGTGTGTGTGTGTGTGTGAGGGTACAGTTTGTTTTCTGGATGTGTGCGTGTGTGTTATTTTCTTGCGGGTGTTTGAGAATGTGTCCAGGCATTCTTGCGGGTGTGTGTGTGCGTTTGTCCAGGCATTCTTGCAAGTGTGTGTGTGTGTGTGTGTGTGTGAGAGGGTTCAGTTTGTTTTCTGGATGTGTGCGTGTGTGTTATTTTGTCCAAGTAGTCCTGCGGGTGTGTGTGTGTGTGAATGTGTCCGGGCAATGTTGCAGACAGATGTTTAAGAGTGTGTGTAGGATATCATTTAATTAATAAACATTTCGTAGGGCAGTATAATATAAAATGCTCCTTCATATAATAAGCTGTATTAAATTTGTTTATATTGTTTGTTTCGAGGAACATAAAATGCGAAGCAATATTTTTATATCCTATCCACAAAATGTGACCGACATCTTCTAAATTTTGTTTCATTTTGTGTATTCTATGGTCAAATGTTTTTATCTTGTTGCATTTCAAAGTTGCAATCACCGGTGCAATATTAATTATTTCGTAACGTTTCCTTGTGTATAGGTGTTTTGATTTTCTCTCTTAGATTTTGTTTTTTATAAACAAGCAATTCGCATCCATTGAAGTTTTCCCGTGAAATCAGAAATATTTGCAGCGGGATGGCTGATTAACTTCCGTTCATTGGTGAGTTCAACATGGATTTTTATTCTTGTTGTAGAAACATTGTGTTAGTAGATATATTTGATCATATTAACAAGTGGCTAACATATAAAGCTTACTATGAGGGGAGGGGGGTGCGGTGAAATAGAAAATAATGCAGTGGCAGAAGGCAGTGAAACAGCTGGTTTTCCTATCAAACACTTTTGGAACTAATAAAAATCTGATCTGTTACTCTCAGATGGCTTTCTCTAGGTGCTCTAGAAACAAATTGAAAAAGTTGCGGTGAAAAAGAAAATAATGCAGTGGCAGAAGGCAGTGAAACAGCTGGTTCCTACCAAACGCTTTTGGAACTAATAAAAATCTGATCTGTTACTCTCAGATGGCTTTCTCTAGATGCTCTACAATCAAGTTTCTTACAAAAGATGATTCTTGTTTCTACACAATGATAATCGAGATAAACATTAGCAGAATGTTCTTATTACTTAGTTCCTTATAAGTAGAAAGGAACTATTATTGGTGAGAAATTTCCTTGTGATTGACACTTGTGGGGTGTGTCGTTTGCTGGTAAGGGCTCTTCAAGTTGCAGACCAATAATAGTATAGGAATAAATAACCGCCAGACGTGATGTCATCGGCGTTACAGTGGTACAGTGGAAATTTACGCACGCGTTCTCATGCATGACTGATCAATTGTTTGTAATCCGATTGTTTGAAAAGTTCGGTTGTGTTATACATAGTGATTGTAAGGATTTACATTTGTAATCGTTACTACCTTTTTTATATCACGGACATTGCTCTTGTTCTCATCCTAGAACTATCACGAGTGACACTGTGATTTCAAAATGTCATACAGCCGTGACATATGCATTGAGGTTGTGTTAGCCGAAATGATAAAACTTTTCCGTTTGGTGAAATACAGGACCCAATGTTGAAAGTAATAGATGAGATAACAAGCGAGAAATGGGGAAAAATAGTTCATCATATGAGAGTTATGAATGGAGAGATGAAGCCATTGTAGAGGAAGAAGTGGAAAGTTTGTCACTGCAGATGCCCAGGGAGTAAATATGGCAACAGCGCACTGAGGCGGCCACGTGTCAGCAGAATCCCAATCACAAGGTAATTTCTCACCGATAATAAATGAATGTGCTATGCTAAAGTGGTAGTCAAATGTTTTAAGAGCTGTCGTTATGCAATTGTCATTGCAAATTGCTTATTTGGTTGGCCAGGAGTAGAACGAAAGAAAAACAAACACTTCCTTTCTTAGAAAAGTTTAAGTACTTTACAATTGAAACCAATAATAAGGAATATCTCGGAAACGGTTACCTCCACTAGAAAAACGTAAGGAGCACATATTGTGTTTTTGACGAGATATACATTTTTGTTCAGAAAGGTTTTGTTTATCTCTAACAGCTTAACAGTTTAGCAAAATTCATACAGAATTAAGAGGTCTTCAGAGGCTATTCTCAGAAAATTTAAGACATGCATTTTTTTTTTTTGGGGGGGGGGAAGTAAATATTTTTAATGTACCTGATTTTAATCAAAATCGTGACAGCCAATTTTTGAGGAAACCTAAATGTTCGAATCTTTTACCATGTAAAGGGTAGTTTGTGTGCTAGGATTTTCTTAAAAATCTTCGTGTCGCCTCCTTGGAAAATACCAAACCTAAATACCACGCTTGGTATTTAAGGGTTTTTTTCGGTTTTGAGCTGTGCTGCCCACAGACAGTCAGACAGACAGACAGACAGACACTTACACACACATACACACACACACACACACACACACACGTATAAACTTCGACACACTCACGGAAAATTTTCTAAAACTATTTTTACTTTCTCTATACGAACTATGTACATAGTGTATAGAGAAGGTATTACATTGTACCCAAAAATTCAATACCAAGATTTCAGCGGTAATACATGTTTTGAGACTCCCTGAATCCAATAAAAAACATTTTTAGAAAAATGTTCGTGTGTGTCTGTCTGTCTGTCCGTCTGTCTGACTGTGTATGTGTGTCTGTGTCTGTGGGCAGCATAGCTCAAAAACGAAAAACCGTTTTAGGTTTCATATCTTCTAAGGATGCGATACAAAGATTTTCAAGAAAATCCCCCCAACCCAACTATCCTTTACATGGAAAAAAAATTTGAAAATTTTGATTTTCTTAAAAATAGCAGTAACGATTTTGATTAAAATAACGTATATGAAAGCTATTACCTAACAGATAAAATGTATATCTTGAATTTTCTGGGAATAGCCCCTGAGAACTAATTTACTCTGGATGAATTTTACGGAATTGTGCATAACTGCTAAACCGTAAGAGATGGGGAAAAACTTACTTACAGAAAATGTAGCTCACGATAAAATATGCAATTTATGTAATATACATTTTTTTCGTGGAGTTGATCATTTTTAAGATATTCCTAGTTTTACGTTTTAACTTTGAAAGACTAATACTTTTCTCATTCAGGAATTTCTTAACTCCTGTCCATACAATCAAAGGAACTTCAGTTATATAGCCACCAGCTTTTGGGTATCATTCTAACTTATGGATCTCCCTCATTTTGCTCCTACTTAACAAGGAAGCAAGTAATAAGAATATTTCTGCTAATTGGCATGAAGTAAATAGAAGCATACGTTTTTAACTACAATTTGTTGCAGAAATATAAAGAAAATAATGTGAATGGAACACATCATTTTTTTTATTCAGAGGGTCCCAAAATATGTATTTCCGGAGAAATCTCGGCATCAAATTTTTGGGTGTAATACAATACCTGCTCCATAGTAAATGAAGAGAAAGTAAAAATATTCCCTCCTCTCCAAAACTATCGTTAGCATGCAAAACGAATGTTAACATTTTTTCTAAAAAAGTTGATCTAAACATCTTGGTTAAAATACGGTACATTAAATATACTTCTTGGCAATAAGATGTATCTATATCTTG
The DNA here is from genome assembly GCA_030762935.1 of Hymenopus coronatus. Classification (NCBI taxonomy): domain Eukaryota; kingdom Metazoa; phylum Arthropoda; class Insecta; order Mantodea; family Hymenopodidae; genus Hymenopus; species Hymenopus coronatus. The sequence continues at coordinate 177,343,179 of CM060882.1, forward strand.
ATTTTCTTGGAAAAGCTGTTGAAGATCTCTTCTTACTTCATTACCTCTGCATAAAGTGTAAATAAAATGTGATGGAGAGAGAGCGAGAGAGAGAGAGCGAGAGAGAGAGAGAGAGAGAGAGAGAGAGAGAGAGAGAGAAGAAACTTACTTCACAAAACTGTAGATCCCGTCAGTACATACAACATAAAGTGAAGTTAAAAATGTCCGAGATATTCGTTATTATTGGTTTCCATATTAAATATTAACCTTTTCTCACACAGGATTCATTTCCACCGCCCCCTAAAAAAGTAAAAAGGGAAAATTTGTGTGTCTGTGGCCAGCATAGCTCTAAAATGACTATACTATATTTATACCAAACTTGGAATTTAAGTTCACTATCTTCCATGGACGCGACTCGAAGATTTTCATGAAAACCTCCCAAACTCCAATTACCCTTTACATAGACCATATTTCCAAAACTTGTATTTTCTCAAAAAATGTCTCGAAACTTATTGATTAAAATACCGTATGTTTAAGATATTTTTATGAAAAACAAAATGATTATATTGCATTTTCTGGGAATAGCTTCTGAAGACCTCTGCGTTCTGGATGATTTTCATATAACTGACAAACCGTAAAAGATAGACTAAAACTTACTGCATAATAATGTAGATCTCATTAAAACACACAATTTATGTCACACACATTTTTTTTGATTGTGTTAACCGTTTTCGAGATATCCCGGATTACTGGTTTCAATTTTAAGCCTATTAAATTTTTCCTAAACGGGAAGACATATTTCCTTTCATTTGTTTACTCTTGACAAGGAAAGAGTTTGGAATTTCAATTGTTTCACACAGCGCTGGGTTTTAAAGGATGAGACTATTGCTTTAGCCTGTGCATTTTCTTATTTTCCTTTAGTTACAAGGAAGCTAGAAATAAGGCTAATTCCGCTTATGTTTATGTTGTTTAGCATGATGTAGATAAGAGATTTATGTTTTTGTTAAAATTTTTGTTTACCGAACAGCTAGAGGACATCGTCTGAATGGAACACCTTATATTGTTCCCTTTTACTTACAAGGAACCAAGTAATAATGACAATTTCTGCTAATGTTTAGCTCGATTATCATGAAGTAGTTAGAAGAATTAGCTTTTTAACAATAATTTGTTACAGAGATGTAGAGAAAGTCATGTGAATGAGACACTGGGAATACATGGAGTGAAAAAACCTCTTCTATTTACAGTAAATTACACAGCAGTAACCATTTTATCCTATTATCGATTAAATGAAAGTGGCAGCTTAACAGTTTACCACTACTTTAACACATATATCACAAAGAGGCACAGAAACTCCAATAACTCTGACGTAACTTAAAGTTTTTTGCAAGCAATTAAATATATGCTCATTGGAAACCCAAACCAATGAACTTATTTTCCACCAATTCGCTGATTTGATTGATATAGCAAGAACAAAAGGAAGTTTTATGTAGGATTTAACCCCTTAAGTATTTTACATCATATTTTATATTAACGGATTTGTTGGTCATTTTTGCAGTTTAATTTGAATGTATAAAAAAGTACCTCCACGTAAAAGATTTATAAGATCACGACAATTATATGTAAACAATAAATGTAAAAAGAAACTAGTAACAGTGAAGTACTAACACAAATATTAATATAAAAATAATAATTGCAAGAAATCTTCACTTATGCTTTGAAATCCTTGCTTTGGACTAGTTTTGCAATGAATTTATTGCATTATCAACATAAATGTCCTTAGTTTTAGTTTGGTTTTTGATGTTGTTTATTTACACTGTTATGGTTACTACTACTAGGTGGATTGTGTACTAATGCATTGCTAATTACTGGAATAAAACAAATTTGGTAAGGGAGTCAACTGGAGGTATATCAGAATTCATTGCATGATTTCTATACTTTAATATAAATATGTTCTCCCAAAACCATTAAATCCATGCGCCCATTTAATTGTTTTAATAATTTTACACCTGGATTTATTTCATGATTAAATTACCAGAAATGTTTTGCTACAGCTGATCTATCAACTTGTTTGTATCTAATATTCCTAAAGTGTTCTTTTAGTCTGGTTTCCATATGACGTTTGGTTTTACCAATATAAACAAGGTCACAAATTAAACAATTTAATTGATGAATGCCAGATATTTTATTTCTTGAAATGTCATCCTTTTAAGAAAAGCCTAACCAGTTTTTTATACTGTATTTATTTCTAGGAACCAATATAATGCCATGCTCTTTGAAAATATTTGTGAATTTTTTATTTGCCCAAGGGTGATAAGTACATTTTTTAAAAATGTAATTATCTTTTATTTTCTTAAGTGTAGAAATATTTTTATAGCTTTTTTGATATTTAAACTTCTCAATTTTTTTTATTTATCAAATCAGTATTAAAAGCATTAATTAAAACAGTGTTGATAACGTGTTTATATTTGTTAGAGAATTTGTCTTTTTTAAGGGGTTAATTAATTAACCTATAAATTAACCTATTAAAAACAGCAAATTTATGTGAAAAAGGGTTAAAGTCATAATTTTTTATATTACTATCACTGTAGATTTTCTTTCTGTATATTACAAAATTCAATTTATTGTCTTTTTTATTATTTTTAAATCCAGGAAACAGAGATAGCTATCGCTTTCAGTTTCTAATGTGACTTTTATAGACTTATCTTGTAAGTTTAAAAGTTTTAAAGCATCAGTTACATGTTTATCAGGAACAATAGCAAATATATCATCTACATATCTATACCAAGTTTTATCAATTAGAGGGAATGCTTTAGTGACCTGTATTTCAAAATAGCTCAGGAAAAGATCAGCAAGAAAAGGTGAAAGTGGACTACCCATTGCTAAACCAGAAGTTTGTTGATAGAATTAGTCATTAAAGCTTAAATAATGTTGATCCAAACAGAGATTAGTAAGGATATCAATATCATTTATTAAATCTTCATTCAGTTCTATGGAACTTCACCATTTTTTTGGAAATGTCGAAAGTTTTTCTCTAGGAATGCTTGGAAACAAAGCAGGTAAATCAAAAGAAAAAAGTTTATCATTAGTAGACAATGTAGTATTGCTGATCTTTTTGACTAGCTCAAAAGTATTTTTAATACTTAAGCTCTTAAATGTTTCAAAAATAATGGATTTTTTATTTAACCATTTAGCTAGGTTGTAAGTAGGTGAATTTATGCAATTTATAATAGGTCTCATTTTACTTCCAGGTTTATTGTTTTTGGGAAGAGGATATATTCTGGGTAAAACTAGATTACTGACTTTTATAATTTGCTTTTCTTTATTTGTAATACTTTTAATTTCATTAAGGGTTTTATTATAATTTGAAATGCAGGATTTTAAAGGTATAATATCAATGCTTTTGTAATCTTCACCTTGAAGTAACAGTTCCATTCTATTAATGTAATCAATTTTATTTAAAATTACTATGCTGTACCTTTATCAGCTTTAGTATAGATTACATCTTATTCTTTTAATGATTTAATAAATTGTTTATTTTGATTTACTTTAGGGTGATTTTTATTCTAACTGTGTAATATTTTACTACATTTTCCTTTAACCAATAATTTATTATTTTCATTTAAATCCTGATTAGCAATTTCTATATTTGTTCCATAATCATCTACATTTTTTGAAAATTCTACACAGGTTTTTAAACCATTATTCAAAAAATTAATTTCCTTCTCATTGAAATTACAATTTGAAAGGTTGCTTACATTCTCTTTAATATTTGACTTGATTGTCATGCCTGAGTACTACAGGTTGCACCTCTGTCAGTGAAAATTGGCATTACATAAGACCATGTTTAGCTTGTAACATATAGTAGGCCATGACATTAACAATACTAAACGTTCATTTGTCTTTGTGAATTAATTACGTGGGGAATGTTTCTAGACATGTTCGTAATCTATTTAATCTAGTGACATTCAGCTTATAAGCGTCGGTTAGGATAGTGTATCGATAGAGAAAGGAATGGCAGTTGTCATTCAAGGTGAAAATCGAATTCAGCTGGAATACTATCATCTGGTAAGCCTAGGTTGCTGGTTTAACATATTTAGGTAATAGAAATGCTCTATTAGAATAATGTTGGTTGTTTGACAATATTCTCGGGACAAAGTCTGCTGCATTCTCACAGTCAATGGCAGACAAGAATATCGCAGACATGAATCAGGTAAACCAAAATATATTACTTTAAAAATCGTTATTGTTTATTTTCCCTTGCTGTATTATATGTCCAGTGTAATGGAATTTCATTCACAGATTATCAAGCTACTTGACAATAAGTACCTGTACGGAGAATTTAAGTTGATTATAAGGTAGCCTATGTATATATTGTAATTAATTGTCAATTACAAGTTAAAAAACTTTAACATCGTTACAATAAATTAACAAGTGTATTTTGGTGCAAAAATATTATAAAGTGCAGAGCAACTCTGTGTTATTAGGAGCGCTAAGAGGAACTCTTGATAGTCTTAAGGAGAATTATGTACTGGTGTGTGTAAGTGTGTGCGGAAAACTTATGTATGAGTATATTAGAGTGTGATCAGCTAGATATGCGGGTGTGTTAGATTATGTCCGAGCAGACTAACGGATGCGTTTGAGTGCGAACAGGAGGTGTTCCAGTATGTTTGAGTATGTCTGGGCAGATGTAGGTGCATGTAGGTGTATATGTGTGACTCAGTGTAGTAATGTAGGTGAATGTATGTGTCCCTTCGTGGTGATATTGGTGTTCCTATGCGTCTCAGCATACTGAAAAGGTGTATATAAATTTCTCAAATATTAGATGTAGGTGTATTTGTGTGTCTCAGTGTAGTGATGTGGGTGTATATATCTGTCTCAGTGTTGTGATTTAGGCATACATAGGTGTCTCAGTGTAGTGATATAGATGTGTGTTATTCTCTGTGTTGTGATGTAGGTGAATGTTTGTGTGTCAGTATTGTGATGTAGGTGTCTCAGTGCAGTGATGTTGGTGTATGTATGTATCTCAAGTTTGCGATGTAGGGGTATGTAGGTTTCTCGGTATTGTGATGGAGGTGTATGTGTTTGTCTCAGTGTAGTGATGTAGGTGTGTGTATGTGTCTCAGTGGTGTGATTTAAGTGTTTGTAAGGGTCTTAGTGCAGTGAAGCAGGTGTATGTATTTGGGTCAATGTTGCGATATATTTGCATTGGCAAATAGGTGTATATGTGTCCCAGTGCTATGATGTAGGTTTATAAATGTATCCTAGTGAAGTTATGTAGCTGTCTGTATGAGTCTCCGCGTAGTGATATAGGTGTATACAAGTGTCTCAATGTTAGATGTAGGTGTATGTGTATGTGTAGTGATGTAGGTGTATGTGTGAGTCTGTGTTGCATTTTAGGTGTATGTAAGTGTCTCAGAGCAGTGATCCCCCCAGGGGCCTATTATGGTACGTACGAGTATGGCGCACCCGGGGTCCCGAGCCAACCTAAACTCCCTCGTGTGGGCAACCTCCAAGTGGTGAGGGATTCAGTCTATCAAAATGCCTACCTACGTGTTAGCCCTGCGTGGAGACCCGTGTCGGTGAAAGGGAATGTCCTTGTTGATTGAGGGTTGCGTTTCTGAGCCTGGGCCTTCTGTCTTTTCAGTGACTAGAGAGGGTACGCAACTTAATACACCACTTTGGTTTCTGCTTCAGCTATACAGAAGGCTAGGGACTTGCCCACCCCTAGTCAATCCGCCAGGACTAGGTATTATTACCAACTCCAGGGTGAGTGGGACGGTGAGCCTGCTATATTCCCTGTATGGCCCTGTCATCCCAATGGGGTGACCCTTTGTTGGGCTCCGTGGTGGGTGGGGAGCACCGGGGGATGAAAATAAAATTTTACTTTCATGGCAAAATCAAAAAATGCCCTTAAATATGGTACTAAGTTTGGAAAAGAAGTAGTCGAGTGTTGTGGTCCTCGCTACTCGATTGTCAATAGAACAGAGAAAGGAAGAAAGTTCTCTAGCGTAAGCCCTTTTATTATTCAAAAGGGTCTTGATAACATTGCTGGTCCTGTAAAATCTTGTATAAGAGCTCGTAATGGCACGCTCCTGGTAGAAGCAGAATCAGCATCCCAGGCTGCAAATATACTAAATTCCAAAATGTTAGCTAGCTATCCAGTAAAGGTCGATGTACACAAAAGCTTGATTTCCTTACGCGGTGGGGTAAACACGTGTGCATTGGACGGTTTGACCTGTGAGGAAATTCATGAAAATCGTGCTTGCCAAGGCGTAACATCTGTGTATCGGGTTGAAAGAAAAGTAAATGGTGAATACGTGCCTACCGTACCCTGTTTATTACCTTCGATCGGGTAGATCTCCCACAAAGGATAATGGCAGGGCATGAATCTATTGAGGTAAGACCGTATATACCGGACCCGCTGAGATGATATAAATGTCAGCGCTTTGGCCACACCAGCGAATTCTGCAACGGCGAGTCTACCTGTGTGAACTGTGGCAAAATCTCGCATGACGCAGAATGCACGTCAGCTCCAACGTGTGTTAACTGTAACGGCGAACATCCATCAAGTTCCCGTAGTTGTCCCCGTTTTGCGGAGCAAAAGACGGTCCAGGCGATACGGGTTAAAGAGAAGGTGTCCTTCTTGGAAGCCCGGAAACTCTTGCAAATCCGCCAACCTTCTGTCCCGAAGTATGGTACCTATAGCTCAGTTGTAGCTAAATCAGTACAAAGTCGGGAAATCGCAACTCAAACATGGGATATAAATGTGGTCACGGTTGCAGAAAAGATTCTCACAGCCAGCTCACTTTCTAAGCCTTTGACTTCAACATCTAAGTCAGAAGTTACATATGTAACTGTAAAAAGCACTAAAACTAAATCGCCGCCAAAGCAATCGACCTCGATCAATAAGTCTGGAAAGCTAATAATATATAAAGAACCAGAAAGAAAGTTTAAGAACACCTATGAGAGAACTGACTTCCTAAAACAAAGTGTAAATCCTATTCCCAAAGCAACAAAGCGAAACAAGGGTGCACGGGGGTCCTCTTCTGATGATTCGTCTGGGAAGGACTCAGGTCGGCATCTATCATCTTCGCCGGTATTTATTTCCAATCGGTTCGAGGTACTCGAACCGAAATTTTCAATTGGAAAGCGCTCCTCCCAAGTGGAGGAGATGGAGGAAGGTGATACTGCCCTCACTGCCAGAAGGACAGTGACAAAGAGGCAAGACCATCCTCCCGTAGAAGGTGCCTTTCCGACACCTAAAAAGAATAAACTCAACCGACCTCCGCAATGTAAAACTTATCCCCACAGGGGCCTACTACAATAGGTACGGGTTTGGCGCACCCGAGCCACTCACCGCTATACCATTTCCATTGCCACTAACTGTAGCAGGTTTTGTGTTCAGGTCGGTGTGTGTGTGTGTGAGTGTGTGTGTGTGTGTTTATATGTGTGAATACGCAATTGTATCCTTCTGCGCATTTGTACCCGCCTCATCTTTCTCTGTTGGCATTATTCCTAATGCGTCGCTGTTCTGACGATGGTGTATGTGTGTGTCTCGGTTATTGTGATGTAGATGAATGCAGGTGTCTCATTCTTGTGATGTATGTGTCTCAGTGCTGTAACGTAGATGTATGTGTGTGTCGCAGTTTAGTGATATAGTTGTAGGATTTTGGCTGGGAGGTGTTATGAAAGTATATGCATGTATCTAAGTGCAGTGATGAAGTTATACGTATGTGATTCAATTGAGTAATGTAGGAAAAAGTATATGAATCAGTGTAGTGATGTAAGAGTTTATGTGCGTTCAGTGTTAAAGTAGTTGTATGTATGCGTCTCAGTGTAGTGATGCGTTTATATGTGTGACACAGGGTAGTGATGTAGATGTATGTATGTGTCTCAGTTTAGTGATGGAGGTGTAAGAATATATGTCAGAGTAGTGATGTAGGTAAGTGTATGGCTCTCAGTGTTGTTATATAAGAGTTAGTGCTTGTCTCAGTATAGTTATACAGGTAGGTGTGTGTACCTCAGTGCACTGATGAAGGCTTATGTATGTGTCTCAGTGCAATAATGTAGGCTTATATATTGTTCTCAGAGCTGAGATGTAGATGTATGTATGCTTCCCAGCACAGTATAGTGAGAGTATCTGTCTCAGTGCAGTGCAGTATGTCGGTGTAAGTATATGCCTCAATTCAGTGATGTAAGTGTATGTATAAGCCTCAGTGTAGACATGTAGTTGTATGTGTTTGTCTAGGTGGTGAGATGTAGAAATATATTTTACCCTAATTGCAGTGATGTAGGGGTATTTATTTTTCTCTGTGCAATGCTGTAGGTGTATGTATTTGATTCACAATATTCATGCAGCACTACGAATGTGTATAACTGGAGTAATGTAGGTGTGTCTACGGTGTAAGTGTTATGATGGAGGTAACTATAATGGTCTAGTTGTAGTGAGTAAGTGTGTGTCTATGTCTCAGTGTTGTGATGTCTATGTATGTGTGTGTCTCAATGTTGGGAATAAGGTGTATGCAGGTATCTCACTGTTGTGATGTAGGTTTTTGTATGCGTTGCCGTGTAGTGTAAGGGTATCAATTGTAGTAGTAGTTATATGTGTATGACTTAGTGTAGTGATGTAGGTGTCTGAATGTGTGCAGAGTTTTGATGTGAGAGTATGTATATGTCTCAGTGTAGTGATGTAATAGTTTGCATGTCTCTCAGTGTATCGATGTGAATGAATTTAAGTGTCTCAGTGTTAGATGTAGGTCTACGTGTTCGCCTTAGTGTAGTTCTGTAGGTGTATGTATATGTCTCAGCTTAGAGATGTATTTGTTTGCATGTGTCTCAGTGTATCGATGTAAATGTATTTAAGATTCTTAATGTTAGATGTAGGTGTATGTGCTTGCCTTAGTGTAGTTCTATGGGTGTAGGTATGGATCACAGTGTTGTGATGTGGATGTATGTATGCTACCAGTGCAGTACTGTAGGTGTATGTATATGTTTCAGTATAGTCATGTAGGTTTATGTAAGTGTCTCAAGGCAGTGATTCACCCAGGGGCCTACTACAATAAGCACGAGTTTGGCGCACCCGGGGGTTCCCGAGCCACTCACCGCCATATCATCCCCATTGCCACTAACTGTAGCAGGGTTTGTGTTCAGGTCGGTGAGTGTGAGTGTGTGTGTGTATGTGTGAATACTCAATTGTTACTTTCTGGGCGTGTGCACCCGCCTAACTTCCTCTTCTGTCATTGTTCCTAATGCGTCGTTGTTGTGCCGATGGTGTATATGTGTGTATTGGTTATTGGAATGTAGATGAATGTAGGTGACTCACTCTTGTGACGTATGTGTCGCAGTGCTAAATCGTAGATGTATGTGTGTGTCCCAGTTTAGTGATATAGTTGTAGGAATTTGTCCCGGAGGTGTAATGAAAGTATATGCATGTATCTAAGTGCGCTGATGAAGGTATACGTATGTGACTGAATTCAGTAATGTAGGAAAATGTATATGTCTCAGTGCAGTGATCTAAGAGTTTATGTGCGTTCAGTGTTAATGTAGTTGTATGTATGTGTCTCAGTGTAGTGATGCGTTTGTATGTGTGACACAGGGTAGTGATGTGTATGTATTAATGTGTCTCAGTTTAATGATGTATTTGTAAGTATATATCTCAGAGTAGTGATATAGGTAAGTGTATGGCTCTCAGTGTTGATATATAGGAGAAAGTGTTTGTCTCAGTATAGTTATACAGGTAGGTGTGTGTACCTCAGTGCAGTGATGAAGGTTTATGTAATTGTCTCAGTGCAATGATGTAGGTGTTCTGTGGGTGTATGTATCTGTCAAAATGTTGTGATGTAGGTGTATGTATGTGTCCCAGCGCAGTACTCTAGGTGTATGTATATGTCTCAGTGTAGTCATGTAAGTGTATGTAAGTGTCTCAGGGCAGTGATCCCCCAGGGGACTACTACAAAAGGTACAGGTTTGGCGCACCCGGGGTTCCCGAGCCACTCACCACCATATCATCCCCATTGCCACTAACTGTAGCAGGGTTTGTATTCAGGTCGATGTGTGTGAGTGTGTATATGTGTGAATACGCAATTGTATCTTTCTGCGCATGTGTACCCACCTCATCTTCCTCTTCTGGCATTATTCCTAATGCGTCGTTGTTGTGACGATGGTGTATGTGTGTGTCTCGTTTATTGTGATGTAGATGAATGTAGGTGTCTCATTCTTGTGATATATGTGTCTCAGTGCTGTAACGTAGATGTATGTGTGTGTTCCAGTTTAGTGATATAGGAGTATGAATTTGTCCCGGAGGTGTTGTGAAGGTATGTGTATGAATCTAAGTGCAGTGATGAAGGTATACGTATGTGTCTGAGTTTAGTAATGTAGGAAAAAGTATGTGTCTCAGTGCAGTGATGTAAGAGTTTATGTGCGTCTCAGTGTTAATGTAGTTGTATGTATGTGTCTCGGTGTAGTGATGCGTTTGTATGTGTATCTCAGGGTAGTGATGCAGATATATGTATGTGTCTCAGTTTAGTGATGCGTTTGTATGTGACTCAGTGTAGTGATGTAGGTGTAAGTATATATCTAAGAGTAGTGATGTAGATGCGTGTATGGCTCTCAGGGTTGTTAATAGGAGTATGTGTTTGTTTCGGTATAGTTATACAGGTAGGTGTGTGTGCCTCATACAGTGATGAAGGTTTATGTATGTGTCTCAGTGCAATGATTTAGGTGTATATATGTTTTTCAGAGCTGTGATGTAGGTGTATGTATGTTTCCCAGTACAGTATAGTGAGTGTAATTATCTGTCTCAGTGCAGTGCAGTTATGTAGGTGTAGGTATATGCCTCGATTCAGAGATGTAAGTGTATGTATATGCCTCAGTGTAGAGATGTAGTTGTATGTGTTTGCCTAGGTGGTGAGATATAGGAATATATTTTACCCTAATTGCAGTGATGTAGGGGTATATATTTTTCTCAGTGCAATGCTGTAGGTGTATGTATTTTATTCACAGTATTAATGCAGCAGTACGAATGTGTATAAGTGGAGTGATGTAGCTGTGTATAAGGTGTAAGTGTTGTAATGGAGGTGACAATAATGGTCGAGTTTTAGTGAGTAGGTGTGTGTCTGTCTCAGTGTTGGGACGTCTATGTATGTGTGTGTCTCAATGTTGGGACTTAGGTGTATGCAGGTTTTTCAGTGTTGTGATGTAGGTTTCTTTTTAGTGTAGTTCTGTAGGTGTATGTATCTGTGACAGTGTTGTGATGTAGGTGTATATTTGTGTCCCGGCGCAATACTCTAGGTGTATGTATATGTCTTAATGTAGTCATTTAGCTGTATGAGGTGTCTCAAAGCAGTGATACCCCCTGGGGCCTACTTCGGTTGGTATGGGTTGGGCGCACTCGCGGTTTCCTGAGCCGCTCAATGCCATATCATCCAGATCCCGCTAACTGTGCCTTGTTTTGTGATCGTGTCGGTGTGCGTGTGTGAGTGCATATTTGCGCACTTGTCATTGTGTGCGCGTGTGTACTTGCCTCATAGAGGCTCATTCCTTATATATTTATTTGTTGTAATGAAGGTGTATTTGTTGTGTATCAGTTATTGTGATGTAGGTGTATGTAGCTATCTCAGTGTTATGATGTAGGTGTATGTGTGGTCTCAGTATAGTAATGTAGGTGTATGAATTTTTCTCGGTATTGTTATGAAAGTATATGTATTCATCTCAGTGCAGTTATGTTTATATATGTATGTGTTTGAGTGTAGTAATGTAGGTAAATGTATGTGACTCAATGTAGTCATGTAGGTTTTTATATGCGTCTGAGTTTTGTGATGAAGGTGTATGTACCTGTCTCAATATAGGGATGCATATTTATATACTTCTCAGTGTAGCAATGTATGTAGATGTCTCAAGGTGGTGATTTTGGTGTTCTTAAGCGTCTCAGTGTAGTGATGTAGATGTAAGAAAGTTTCTCAATGTTAAATGTAGGTTTTTGTATGTGTTCACTGTAGTGATATGGGTGTAGGTATTTGTCTTAGTGTTGTGATTTATGTGTATGTATTGTTCTCAGTGTAGTGAAATAGGTGTGTGTAAGTCTCAGTGCTTTGAAGTAGATGAATGCATGTGTGTCACTATTGCTATGTAGGTGTCTCAGTGCGGTGATGTCGGTGTATGTATGCATCTTAAGTTTGCGATGTAGGTTTATGAAGCTTTTTCAGTATTGTGATGGAGGTGTATGTGTTTGTCCCAGTGTGGTGATGTAGGTGTAAGTATGTGTCTCATTATTGTGATTTACGTGTATGTAGGTGTGTCAATGCAGTATAGTAGGTGTTTGTATTTTTGTCAAGGTTGTGATGTAGGAGTATATAGATTTTCTGTTTTGAAAAGTAGGTGTATATATGTGTCTCAGTTTTGTGAAGTAGGTGTATAAATGCGTCCCAGTGTAGTAATGTAGCTGTTTGTATGTTTCAACGTGTAGTGATGTAGGTGAATGTAATTGATTCAATGTTAGAGTTAGTTGTATATGTTTGTCGCAGTTTAGTAATGCAGGTGTTTGTATGTGTCTCAGTGTTGTGATGTAGGTGTATGTATGTGTCTCAGTGTAGTGATGTAGGTGTACGTATGTGTCTCGGTGTAGTATTGTACGTTTTTGCATTTGTCTCAGAATAACGATGTACGTGTTTTTATGTGTTATGTATGAATGTGTCACAGTGTAGATGTGTAGAGTGGTGCTGTAGGTGTATGTATGGGCCTCAGTGTTATGATACAGCTGTATGTATATGTCCCAGTGTTGTGATGCAGGTGTATGAAACTGTCTCAGTGTTTAGATGTAGGTGTATATATGTTTGTTAGTGCTTTGATGTAAATGTATGTATGTATGTGTCTCAGTGTTGTGATATAGGTGTATGTAGGTGTCTCAGTTCAGTGATGTAGGTAAACATGTGTAACACAATGTTTTGATAAAGGTGTGTGTATGTGCCTCAGTGTTGCGATGTGGATGTATTTAGGTGTCTCATTGTTGACATTATAGGTGTATCTAGGTGTATCAGTGCAGTGACTTAGGTGTGTGTCTCATTGCTATGATGTAGGTGAATGTATGTGTCTCATTGCAATGATGCATTTGTATGTGTGTGTCATCCTGTAGTGATGTAGAAGTATGGATGTGTCCGGGTGTAGTGATGTACGTGTGTGTCTGTTACTTAGTGTTGTTGTGTAGGTGTATGTATTTGTCTCAAAGCAGTGATGTAGGTGTATGTATTTGTCTCATTGCAGTGATGTAGGTGTATGTATTTGTCTCATTGCAGTGATGTAGGTGTATTCGTGTGTCTTCGTGTAGTGATGTAGATGTATGTACATGTCCCAATGAAATTATGTATGCGTTTGTCTGTTACTTAGTGTTGCTATGTATGTGTCTCTGTGTTGTGAAGTAGGTGTATGTGTGTGTCTCATGGTGGGATATAGGTGTTTTAGGTGTGTCAATAAAGTGAAGCAGAGGTATGAAGGTGTCTGAGTGTTGTGATGTAGTTGTATGTGTGTGTTTCAGAATTGTGATTAAGGTGTATGTAGGTGTCTCAGTGTAGTGATGTGAGTATATGTGCGTCTCAGTGTAGTAATATAGGTGTCTTAGGTGTCTCAGTGTGGTGATTTTGGTGTTTTTATGCTTTCAGTGTAGTGATGAAAGTGTATGTATGTTTCCCAATGTAAGATGTAGTTGTATGTGTGTCTCTCATTGTAGCGATGGGGGTGTATATATGTGACTAGGTGTTGTGATTTAGATGTAAGCAGGTGTTTCAGTGTTGTGATGTAGGTGAATGAATTTGTGTCATTGTTATGTAGATGTCTTAGAGCAGTGATATGGGTTTATGTATGTGTATTATATTTGCGATGTAGGTTTTGAAGGTTTCTATGTTTTATAATGGATGTGTATATTTTTGTCTCAGTGTAGTGCTGTAGGGTTATGTATGTATCTCATTGTTGTGGTTATATGTATGTAAGTGCCTCATTGCGGTATAGTAGGTGTTTATATTTTTGTCAATGTTGCGATATAGGTGTATGTAGGTTTCTCAGTTTTGGGAAGTAGGTGTATGTTTGTGTCTCAGTTATGTTATGTGGGTGTTTAAATATGTCTCAGTGTAGTAACGTAGCTATTTTTATGCGGTACCGTGTAGTGATATAGCTGTATGTAAGCGTCCCAATGTTAAATTTAAGTGTATATGTTTGCCTCATAGTAGTGATGAAGGTGTATGTATGTGTCTCAGTGTTGTGAGGTAGGTGTCGTTATGTGTCTCTTTGTAGCGATGTATGCGTTTGCATGTGTCACAGAGTATCAAAGTAGGTGTTTTTATGTGTCGCAATGTTAGATGTAGGTTTATGCGTGTGGCTTAGTGTAATGATGTAGGTGTATGTATCTGTCCCAGTTTTGTGAGGTAAGTGTATGTTTGTGCCTCAATGCAGTGTGTAGGTGTATGTATGAGTCTCAGTGTGATCATGTATGTGTATGTGTATGTGAGTCTCTCAGAGCAGTGATCCGCCCAGGGGCCTACTATTGTGGGTACGAGTTTGGCACACCCGGGGGTTCCCGACCCACTCACCGCTATACCATCCCCATGTCAACTAACTGTACCGCGTTTGGTGATCGCGTTGTTGTGTGAATGTGTTTAAGTGCAATTGTGTGCGCAAGTGTATTTGGCTCATTTTCCTCTTCTAAGCTTGATCCTCACATATTTATTTGTTGAGACGAAGGTTTATGTGTATGCATCAGTTATTTTAATCTAGGTGTATGTAGGTGACGCAGTGGAGTGAGGTAGGTGTATGTTTTTTCACAATGTTGCAATGTATCCGAATGTAGGTGTCCCAGTATTGGGAAGTAGGTGTATTATGTGTGTGAGTGTATAGTGTATTATGGAGAAGTATAAATATTTCACTGTGTAGTAATGTAGTTGTTGCTATGTTTCTCCGTGTAGTGATGTAGGTGTGGCTAAGTGTATCGATGTTAAATGTAGGTGTGTATGTGTGTGACTCAGTTTAGTGATGTAGGTGTATGTATGACTCTTAGTGTTTAGATGTAGGTATATGTATGTGTCTCAGTGTAGAGGTTTTGTGTATTATTTGTCTCAGGATAGTGATGTAGTTGTAAGTATGAATCTTATCGCTAGATATAGGTCGCACTGTTGTGATGCAGGTGTTAAGATGCAGGTGTATATATGTTTCTCAGCGCTTTGATATAAGTGTATGTATTCTTTCCGTGTTGTGATATAGATGTATGTAAGTATCTTGGTGTAGTAATATAGGTGTATGGTTGTGTCTCAGTTTACTGATGTAGATGTATGAATGTGACTCAGTGCAATGATGTAGGTGTATATTTGTTTCTCAGATTTGTGATGTAGGTGTATATATGTGTCCCTGTGCAATATAGTAGGTGTACGTATCTGTTTCAGTTCAGTGCAGTTCTGTAGGTGTATGTATATGTCTCTGTGAATTATACAAGTGTATGATGTGCCTCAGTGTAGAGATGACGGTGCATGTGTTTGTCTCTGTGGTGAGATGTATTATTATATTTTTCCCTAATTGCAGTGATGTAGGTTTATTTATTTGTCTCAGTGCAGTGTTGTAGATGTATGTATTTGACTCAGGGTATTCATGTAGGAGTGCGTATGCGTATCAGTGGAGTGATGTAGGTGTATATACGGTGTCGTGTAGTGATGGAGGTGACTATGTGTGTAGTTGTAGTGAAGTAGATGTGTGTATTTGTGTCAGTGTTGTGATTTCGGAGTATGTATATGTCTCAGTGTAGTGATATAGGTGTATGTGTGTTTCTCAATGTTGTTATGTAGGTGTATGGAGGTGTCCCAGTGTTTTGATGTAGGTGTTAGTGTGTGTCTCAGTATAGTGATGTAGGTGTATATATGTGTCTCAGTGTAGTGATGTGAGTGTATTTAAGTTTCTAAATGTTTGATGAGAGTATATGTCTGTCTACGTGTAGTGATGTGGGTGTATAAGCGTCTCTAGGGGTTGTGATTAAGGTGTATGTAGGTGTCTCAGTGTAGTGATATACGTGTGGGTAAGTCTCAGTGTTCTGATGTAGGTGAAGGAATGTGTGTCAATATTGTGATGTAGGTGTTTGTTGGTGTCTCCGTATTTAATAAAGATGTATGTGTGTTTCTCAGTGTAGTAATATCGGTATATGTATTTGTCTCAGTGTTGTGAGTTTGGTGTATGTAGATGTCTCCGTATAGCAATGTAGGTGTAAGTGGTTCAATTTTAGTTGTAGGTAAATGTGTGTTATCTCAGTGTAGTGATGTAGGTGTATGTATGTGTGTCAGTTTTGTGATGTTAGGGTATATGTTTGTGTCATTGTAGTGATGTAGGTGCATGTATGTGTCTCAGCGTATCGAGGTAGGTATATTGAAATGTTTCAATGTTAAATGTAGGTGTATGTGTGTGTCTTAGTATAGTGATGTAGGTGTGTCCCAGTGTTGGGAGGCAAGTGTATGTTTATGTCCCAGTGCAACGCTATAGGTGAATGTATATGTCTCAGTGTAGTCATGTTGGTGTATGTAAGGGTGTCAATGCAGGGGCTTACTACGATAGGTACGGGTTTGGCATACACAGGGGCTCCCGAGCCACTCACCGCCATATCATACCAATCGCCACTAACTGTACCACGTTTTGTGTTCGGGTTGGTGTGTGTGTGTGAATGTGTGTATGCGCACTGTCATTTTGTGCCCGTGTGTACTTGCCTTACCTTCCTCTTCTAGGATTATTTCTAATATATTCAGTTGTTGTGACGAAGTTGTATATGTGCGTCTCTGTTATTCTGATGTAGATGAATGTATGTGTCTCAGGGTTGTGATGTAATTGTCTCAAGGCTGTAATGTAGGTGTATTTGTGAGTCCCAATGTAGTGATGTGGGTATATGTGTGTGTATCAGGTTAGTGATGTAGGTGTAAGTATATATCTCAGAGTAGTGATGTAGGTGCGAGTATGGCTCCCAGTGTAGTTATATAGGAGTATGTGTTTGTCTCAGTATGGGTATTCAGGTGTGTGTGTGTGCCTCGGTGCAGTGATGAAGGTTTATGTATGTGTCTCAGTGCAATGATGTAGGTGTATATATGTTTCTCAGAGCTGTGATGTAGGTGTATGTATGTTTCCCAGTACAGTATAGTGAGTGAAAGTATCTGTCTCAGTGCAGTGCAGTTATCTAGGTATAAGTGTATGCCTCAAGTCAGTGATGTAAGTGTATGTATAAGCCTCTCTGTAGAGATGTAGGTGTATGTGTTTGTCTATGTGGTGAGATGTAGGAATATATTTTACCCTAATTGCAGTGATGTAGGGGTATTTATTTTTCTCAGTGCAATGGTGTAGGTGTATGTATTTGATTCACAGTATTCATGCAGCAGGACAAATTAGTATAAGTGGAGTGATGTAGGTGTATCTACGGTGTAAGTGTTGTAATGGAGGTGACTATAATGGTCTAGTTGTAGTGAATAGGTGTGTGTCTATATCTCAGTGTTGTGATGTCTATGTATCTGTGTGTCTCAATGTTGGGACTTATTAGTATGCAGGTGTCTCAATGTTATGATGTAGGTTTCTGTATGCGTTGCCGTGTAGTGTAAGTGTATCAATTTTAGTTGTTGGTGTATGTGTGTGCCTTAGTGTAGTGATGTAGGTATGTCGGGAGAGTTTTGAAGTAGGAGTATGTATATGTCTCAGTGTAGTGATGTAATAGTTTGCATGTGTCTCAGTGTATCGATGTAAATGTATTTAAATGTCTCAATGTTAGATGTAGGTTTATGTGTTAGCATTAGTGTAGTTCTGTAGGTGTATTTACCTGTCACAGTGTTGTGATAAAGGTGAATGTAAGTGTCCCAGCGTAGTACTCTAGGTGTATGTATATGTTTCAGTTTAGTCATAAGATTGTATGTAAGTGTCTCAGAACAGTGATCCCCACCAGGGGCCTACTACAATAGGCACGGGTTTGGCGCACCCGGTGCCTCCTGAGCCACTCACCGCCATATCATCCCCATTGCCACTAACTGTAGCAGGGTTTGTGCTCAGGTAGGCGTGTGTGATTGTGTGTGTGTGTGTGTGTGTGTGTGTGTGTGTAAATGTGAGAATACGCAATTGTCAATTTGAGCGCCTGTGTACCTGCCTCATCTTCCTCTTCTGGCATTATTGCTAATGCGTCGTTGTTGTGACGAAGCTGTATGTGTGTGTCTCGGTTATTGTGATGTAGACGAATGTAGGTGTCTCATTCATGTGATTAATGTGTCTCAGTGTTGTAACGTAGATGTATTTGTGTGTCCCGGTTTAATGATATAGATGTATGAATTTGTCCCGGAGGTGTTATGAAAGTATATGCGTGTATCTAAGTGAAGTGATGAAGGTATACGTATGTGACTGAATTCAGTAATGTAGGAAAAATTATGTGTCTCAGTGCAGTGATGTAAAAGTTTATGTGCGTCTGAGTGTTAATGTAGTTGCATGTATGTGTCTCAGTGTAGTGATGCGTTTGTGTGTGTGTCTCAGGGTAGTGATGTGGATATATGTATGTCTCTCAGTTTAGTGATGCAGGTGTTAGTATTAATCGCAGAGTAGTGATGTATGTGCGTGTAGGGTTCTCAGTGTTGTTATATAGGAGTATATGTTTGTCTCAGAATAGTTATACATGTAGATGTGTGTGCCTCAGTGCAGTGATGAAGGTTTATGTATGTGTCTCACTGCAATGATATAGGTGTAAATATGTTTCTCAGTAGGTATGTGATGTAGGTGTATGTATGTTTCCCAGTACAGTATAGTAAGCGCAGATATCTGTCTCAAGGAAGTGCAATATGTCGGTGTAAGTATATGCCTCAATTCTGTGATGTAAGTGTATGTATAAGCCTTAGTGTAGAGATGTAGTTGTATGTGGTGATCTAGGTGGTGAAATGTAGGAATATTTTTTACCCTAATTGCAGTGATGTAGGGGTATTTATTTTTCTCAGTGCAATGCTGTATGTGTATGTATTTGATTCACAGTGCGAATGTGTATAATTGGAGTGATGTAGGTGTATCTACGGTGTAAGTGTTGTGATGGAGGTGACTATGATGGTCTAGTTATAGTGTGTAGGTGTGAGTCTATGTCTCAGTGTTGTGATGTCTATGTATGTGTGTGTCCCAATATTTGGAATAAGGTGTATGCAGGTATCTCAGTGTTGTCATGTAGGTTTTTGTATGCGTTGCCGTGTAGTGTAAGGGTATCAATTGTAATTGTAGGTGTATGTGTGTGACTTAGTGTAGTGATGTATGTGTCTGTATGTGTGCAGACTTTTGATGTAGGAGTATATACATGTCTCAGGATAGTGATGTAATAGTTTGCATGTGTCTCAGTGTATCGATGTAAATGTATTAAGTGTCTCAGTGTTAGATGTAGGTGTACGAGATCGCCTTAGTGTAGTTCTGTAGGTGTATGTATATATCTCAGTGTAGTAATGTAATAATTTGAATGTGTCTCAGAGTGTCGATGTAAATGTATTTATTTAAGTGTCTCAATGTTATATGTAGGTGTACGTGTTGGCCTTAGTGTAGTTCTGTAGGTGTATGTATCTGTCACAGTAATGTTATGTAAGTGTATGTACGTGTTCCTGCGCAGTACTCTAGGTGTATGTATATGTCTCAGTGTAGTCATGAAGGTGTATGTAGGTGTCTCAGAGCAGTGATCCCCCCCAGAGTCCTACTGCAATACGCACGGGTTTGGCACACACGGGGGATCCCGAGCCACTCACCACCAACCATATCATCCCCATTTCCACTAACTGTAGCAGGGTTTGTGTTCAGGTCGGTGTGTGTGAATGTGTGTGTGTGTGTGTATGTGTGAATACGCAATTGTCACTTTCTGCGCGTGTGTACCCGTCTCACCTTCCTCATCTGGCATTAGTCCTAATACGTCGTCGTTGTGATGAAGGTGTATGTGTGTATCTCGGTTAACGTGATGTAGATGAATGTAGCCGTTTCTAAGGTAACACACTCTGTGCCGTTGCTAAGGTAACACACTGTGCGCCGTTGCTAATGTAACACACTTTGTCCGTAGCTAAGGTAACACACTGTGCGTCGTTGCGAAGGTAACACACTGTGTGCGGTCGCTAAGGTAACACTCTCTGCGGCGTTGCTAAGGTAACACACTGTGAGCCGTTGTTAAGGTAACACACCGTGCGCCATTGCTAAAGTAACACACTCAGTGCCGTTGCTATGGTAAAACACACTGTACCGTTGATAAACGAACGCACTGTGTGCTGTTGCTAAGGTACACACTGCGCACCGTTGCTAAGGTATCACACTGTGTGCCGTTGCTAATGTAAGACACAGTGGACCGTTGCTAACGTAGCACTGTGTTCAGTTGCTAAGGTAACAAACTGTGTGCCGTTGATAAGGTAACATAATGTGGGCTGTTGGCAAGGTAACACACTGTGCGCTGTTGCTAAGGTAGAGTCTTTGCGCGTTGCTAAGTTAACACACTGTGTGCCGGTGCTAAGGTAACACACTGTGCGCTGTTGCTAAGGTAACAAACTGTGTACTGTTGCAAAGTTAACACACTATGCGCAGTTGCTAAGGTAACACACTGTGTGCCGTTGCCAAGGTAGCACACTGTGTGCCGTTGCTAAGGTAACACACCCTATACCGTTGCTAAGGTAACACACTGTGTGCCGTTGCTAAGGTATCACACCCAATGCCGTTGCTAAGGTAACACACTTTATCCTTAGCTAAGGTAACACACTGTGCGTCGTTGCGAAGGTAACACACTGTGCGGTCACTAAGGTAACACTCTGTGCGTTGTGGCTAAGATAACACACTGTGAGCCGTTGTTAAGGTAACACACCGTGCGCCATTGCTAAGGTAACACACTCAGTGCCGTTGCTATGGTAAAACACTCTGTACCGTTGATAAAGGAACGCACTGTGTGCTGTTGCTAAGGTACGCACTGTGCACCGTTGCTAAGGTATCACACTGTGTGCCGTTGCTAATGTAAGACACAGTGGACCGTTGCTAAGGTAGCACTGTGTTCAGTTGCTAAGGTAACAAACTGTGTGCCGTTGATAAGGTAACACACTGTGCGCTGTTGCCAAGGTAACACACTGTGCGCTGTTGCTAAGGTGAGAGTCTTTGCGCGTTGCTAAGTTAACACACCTTGTGCCGGTGCTAAGGTAACACACTGTGCGCTGTTGCTAAGGTAACAAACTGTGTACTGTTGCAAAGTTAACACACTATGCGCAGTTGCTAAGGTAACACACTGTGTGCCGTTGCTAAGGTAGCACACTGTGTGCCGTTGCTAAGGTAACACACCCTATACCGTTGCTAAGGTAACACACTGTGCGCTGTTGCTAATGTAACACACTTTGTCCGTAGCTAAGGTAACACACTGTGCGTCGTTGCTACGGTACCACACTTTGTGCGGTGGCTAAGGTAACACTGTGCGGCGTGGCTAAGGTAACACACTCTGAGCCGTTGTTAAGGTAACACACCGTGCGCCGTTGCTAAGGTAACACACTCAGTGCCGTTGCTAGTATAACACACAGCGGCATTGTTAAAGTAACATATTGTGCGCCGTTTTAAAGGTGACACAGTCTGTGCCATTGCTAACGTTGCACATTGTGTGCTGTTGCTAAGGTAACACACTGTGTGCCGTTGCTAAGGTAACATTGTGCGTTGTTGTTAGAATAACACACTATGTGCGATTGATAAGGTAACACAATGTGCGGCGTTGCTAAGGTAACACACTGTGCGCAGTTGTTAAGGTAACACACTGAGCGCCGTTGCTAAAGTAACACACTCAGTGCCTGTTCTAAGGTAACGCACTGTACCACACTGCTAGGTAACACACTGTACCGTTGCTATAGTAAAACACTCTTTACCGTTGATAAGGTAACGCACTGTGTGCCATAGCTAACGTAACACACTTTGCGCCGTAACTAAGGTAACACACTGTGCGGTGTTGCTAAGGAAACACAGTGTCTGTGGTTACTTATGTAACACATTGTGCCGCATAGGTAAGGTGTACACAGATGCATTTTATAACGTAACACACTGTGTATTATTGCTAAGGTAACACACTTTGTCCGGTTGCTAAAGTAACACACTGTGCCCCGTTGATACGGTGACAAACTGTGTGCCTTTGATAAGGTAACACACTGTGCGCCGTTTTTAAGGTAACACACTGTGCGCCGTTGTTAAGGTAACACACTGTACGCCGTTGCTAAGGTAACACACTCAGTGCCGTTGCTAGGGTAACACACTTAGTGGCATTGTTAAGGTGACACACTGTGCGCCGTTTCTAAAGTGACACACTCTGTACCCTTGCTAACGTTGCACACTGTGTGCTGTTGTCAAGGTAACACAGTGTGTGCCGTTGCAAAGGTAACACACTGTGCGCCGTTGCTAAGTTAACACATTGTGTGCGGTTGATAAGGTAACACACTGCGCGGCGTGCTAAGATATCACACTGTGTGCCGTTATTAAGGTAAAACACAGTGCCGTTGCTAAAGTAACACACTGTGCCACGTTGTTAGGAAACACACTCTGTACCGTTGCTCAGGTAAATTACTCTGTACCGTTGATTAGGTAACACACTGTGCTCCGTTGCTATTGTAACACACTGTGTGCCGTTACTATGTTAACACACTGTGCACTGTTCCTAAGGTAACACACTGTCTGCCGTTTCTAAGGTAACACACTGTCCGCCGTAGCTAAGGTGACACACTCTGTGCCGTTGCTAAAGTAAAGCACAGTATGCCGTTGCTAAGGTAACACACTGGATAGCGTTGCTAAAGTAACACTCTCTGTGCCTTTGCTAAAGTAACACACTGTGTGCCGTTTCTAAGGTAACACACTTTGTCCGGTTGCAGAGTTAACACACCGAGTGCCGTTGCTAAGGTAACAAACCATGTGCCGGTTCTAAGGTAATACACTGAGTGGCGTTGCAAAGGTAACACACTGTCCGCCGTTGTTAAGGTAAAACTCTGTGCGCCGTTGCTAATGTAACACACTCAGTGCCGTTGCTAGGGTAACACACTTAGTGGCATTGTTAAGGAAACACACTGTGCGCCGTTGCTAAAGTGACATACTCGGTGCCGTTACTAACGTTACACAATGTGTGCTGTTGCTAAGCTAACACAAGGTGTGCATTTGCTAAGGTAACACACTGTGTGCGGTAGACAAGGTAACACACTGTGCGGCGTTGCTAAGGTATCACACTGTGCGGCGATGTTAAAGTAACACACTGTGTGCTGTTTTTCAGGTTACACACTCAGTGACGTTGCTAAGGTACCACACTGTGCCATGTTGTAAGGTAACGCACTCTATACCGAGGCTAAGCTAAAACACTCTGTACCGTTGATAAGGTAACACTGTGCTCCGTTGCTATGGTTACACACTGTGTGCCGTTGCCAAGGTAACACACTGTGCGCCGTTGCTAAGGTATCACACTGTGTGCCGTTCCCAAGGGAAAACACTGTGTTGTGTTGCTAAGATAACACACTGTGCGTAATTGCTAATGTAACACACAGTGCGCCGTTGCTAAGAAAACACACAGTATGTGCCGTTGTTAACGTGACACACTGTGTGCCGTTGCTAAGGTAACACACTGTGCGCCATAGATAAGGTGTACACAGATGCCTTTGCTAAGGTAACACACTGTGTTACGTTGCTAAGGTAACACAGTTTGTCCGGTTGCTAAAGTAACACGCCGCGTGGCGTTGCTAAGGTAACAAATGATGTGCCGTTGCTAAGGTAACACACTGTGCGCCGTTGATACGGTGACACACTGTGTGCCCTTGCAAAGGTAACACACTTTGCGCCGTTGATACGGTGACACGCACTGTGCCCTTGCAAAGGTAACACACTGTGCGCCATTGCTAAGGTAACACACTTTGCGCCCTTGATACGGTGACACACTGTGTGCCTTTGCTAAGGTAAAAAACTGTGCCCCGTTGATACGGTGACACACTGTGTGCCCTTGCTAAGGTAAAACACCTTGCGCCGTTGATAAGGTAACACACTGTGTGCCGTTGTTAAGGTAACACACTGTGCGCCGTTGCTAAGGTAACACACTCAGTGCCGTTGCTAGGGTACCACACTTAGTGGCATTGTTAAGGTAACACACTGTGCGCCGTTGCTAAAGTGACACACTCTGTACCGTTGCTAACGTTGCACACTGTGTGCTGTTGTTAAGGTAACACAGTGTGTGCCGTTGCAAAGGTAACACACTGTGCGCCGTTGCTAAGATAACACATTGTGTGCGGTTGATAAGGTAACACACTGTGCGGCGTGCCAAAATATCACAATGTGCGCCGTTATTAAGGTAACACACTGTGTGCCGTTGCTAAGGTAACACACTGTGTGCCGTTACTAAGGTAACACACTGTGCCACGTTGCTAGGAAACACACTCTGTACCGTTGCTCAGGTAAATCACTCTGTACCGTTGCTTAGGTAACACACTGAGCGCCGTTGCTCTGGTAACACACTGTGTGCCGTTACTAAGGTAACATACTGTGCACTATTGCTAAGGTAACACACTGTCTGCCGTTTCTAAGGTAACACACTGTCCGCCGTAGCTAAAGTGACACACTCTGTGCTGTTGCTAAAGTAAAGCACTGAGTGCCGTTGCTAAGGTAACACACTGGATACCGTTGCTAAAGTAACACACTCTGTGCCGTTGCTAAAGTATCATACTGTGCGCCCTAGCTAAGGTAACACTCTCTGTGCCTTTGCTAAGGTAACACACCGTGTGCCGTTGCTAAGATAACAATGTCCCGGTTTTAAGGTAACACACCGTGCTCCGTTGATAAGGTAACACACTGAGTGGCGTTGCAAAGGTAACACTCTGTGCGCCGTTGTTAAGGTAACAATCTGTGCGCCGTTGCTAATGTAACACACTCAGTGCCGTTGCTAGGGTAACACGCTTTGCGCCGATGTTAAGGTAACACACTGTGTGCCGTTTATCAGGTTACACACTCAGTGACATTGTTAAGGTACCACACTGTGCCATGTTGCAAGGTAACGATATACCGAGACTAAGGTAAAACACCATGTACCGTTGATAAGGTAACACTGTGCGCCGTTGCTATGGTTACACACTGTGTGCCGTTGCTAAGGTCACACAGTGTACGCCGTTGCTATGGTATCACACTGTGTGCCGTTCCCAAGGTAAAACACTGTGTTCTGTTGCTAAGGTAACACACTGAGCGTAATTGCTAATATAATTCACTGTGCGCCGTTGCTAAGGTAACACAAAGTAAGTGCCGTTGCTAACGTGACACACTGTGTGCCGTTGCTAAGGTAACACACTTTGACCGATTGCTAAGGTAACACACCGGGTGCCGTTGCTAAGGTAACACATTGTGCGCCGATGATACGGTGGCACACTGTGTGCCATTGCTAAGGTAACACACTTTGACCGATTGCTAAGGTAACAAACCATGTGCCGTTGCTAAGGTAACACATTGTGCGCCGTTGATACGGTGGCACACTGTGTGCAGTTGCTAAGGTAACACACTGTGCGCCGTTATTAAGGCAACACATTCTGCGCCGTTGATAAGGTAACACACTCAATGCCGTTGCTAAGGTAACACACTGTGCCACGTTGCTACTTAACACACTCTAAACCGTTGCTAAGGTAAAACGCTCTGTGCCGTTGCTAAGATAACAAACTGTGCGCTGTTGTTAAGTTAACACACTGTGCGCCGTTGCTAAGGTAACACACTGTTTATCGTTGCTAGGTAACATACTCTGTACCGTTGCTAAGGTAACACACTCTGTACCGTTGATAAAGGAACGCACTGTGTGCTGTTGCTAAGGTACACACTGTGCACCGTTGCTAAGTTATCACACTGTGTGCCGTTGCTAATGTAAAACACAGTGCACCGTTGCTAAGGTAGCACACTGTGTTCAGTTGCTAAGGTAACAAACACAGTGCCGTTGCTATGGTAACACACTGTGCGCTGTTGCCAATGTAACACACTGTGCGCTGTTGCTAAGGTAACAGTCTGTGCACGTTGCTAAGTTAACGCACTCTTTGCCGTTTTTAAGGTAACAAGCAGTACGACGTTGCTGAGGTAACACTTTGTGTGCCGGTGCTAAGGTAACACACTGTGTGCCGTTGCAAAGTTAACACACTATGCGCCGTTGCTAAGGTAACACACTGTGTGCCATTGCTAACGTAACACACTGTGCCCCATTGCTAAGTTAGAACACTGTGTGCCGGTGCTAAGGTAACACACTGTGTGCCGTTGCTGATCTAACACACCCTATGCTCTTGCTAAGGTAACACACTGTGCCCCGTCTCTAAGGTAACACACTTTGTCCGTAGTTAAGGGAACACTCTGTGCGCCGTTGCTAAGGTAACACTCTGTGCGGCGTTGCTAAGGTAACACACTGTGAACCGTTGCGAAGGAAACACACCATTCGCCGTTGCTAAGTAAACACACTCAGTGCAGTTGCTAGGATAACACACTTAGCGGCATTGTTAAGGAAACATACTGTGCTCCGTTTTTAAGATGACACACTCTGTGCCTTGATAACGTTGCACACTGTGTGCTGTTTATAAGGTAACACACTGTGTGCATTTGCTAAGGTAACACACTGTGCGTCGTTGTTAAAGTAACACACTATGTGCCGGTTCTAAGGTAACACACTGTGGCACGTTGGTGTGTATCAAGCTCTGTACCCTTGCTAAGGTAAAACACACTTTACCGTTAATAAGAAAATGCACTGTGTGCCATAGCTAAAGTAGCACACTGTGCGCAGTTACTAAGGTAACACACTGTGCGGTGTTGCTAAGGAAACACACTGTCTGCCCTTACTAAGGTAACACACGTGTGCCAAAGCTAAGGTGACACATCCTGTGCCGTTGCTAAGGTAGCTCATTCTGTGCCGTTGCAAAGGTAACACATTGTGCGCCGTAGCTAAGGTGTACACAGATGCCTTTGCTAAAGTAACACGCCGCGTGCCGTTTCTAAGGTAACACACTGTGCGCCGTTTATACGGTGACACACTGTGTGCCGGTTCTAAGGTAACACTCTGTGCGCCGTTGATAAGGTAGCACACTGAGCGGCGTTGCTAAGGTAACACACTCAGTGCCGTTGCTGGGGTAACACACTTACTTGCATTTTTAAGGTAACACACTGTGCGCCGTTACTAAAGTGCCTCACTCGGTGCCGTTGCAAACGTTACACACTGTGGCTAAGGTAACACATTGTGTGTCGATGCTAAGGTGACACACTGTGCACCGTTGCTACAATGACACACTGTGTGCGGTTGATAAGGTAACACACTGTGCGGCGTTGCTAAGGTATCACACTGTGCGCCCATGTTAAGGTAACATACTGTGTGCCGTTGCTCAGGTTACACACTCAGTGCCGTTGCTAAGGTACCACACTGTGCCATGTTGCAAGGTAACCCACTCTATACCGTGGCTAAGGTAAAACACTCTGTACCGTTGCTATGGTGACACACTGTGCGCCGTTGCTATGGTATCACACTGTGTGCCGTTCCCAAGGTAAAACACTGTGTTCAGTTGCTAAGGTAAAACACTTTGCGCCATTGCTATGGTATCAAACTGTGTGCGGTTCACAAGGTAAAACACTGTGTTCAGTTGCTAAGGTAACACACTGTGCGCCATTGCTAATGTAACAAACCTTGCACCGTTGTTAAGGTAACACAAGTTATGTGCCGTTGCTAACGTGACTACCCGTGTGACGTTGCTAAGGTAACACACTTTGTCCGGTTTCTAAGGTAACACATCGTGTGCCGTTGCTAAAGTAACAAACCATGAGCCGTTGCTAAGGTAACACATTGTGCGCCGTTGATACGGTGGCACACTCTTTGCAGTTGCTAAGGTAACACATTGTGCGCCGTTTTTAAGGCAACACACTCTGCGCCGTTGATAAGGCAACACACTCAGTGCCGTTGCTAAGGTAACACACTGTTTATCGTTGCTAGGTAACATACTCAGTACCGTTGCTAAGATAACACACTGTGTGCCGTTGCTAAGGTAACAAACTGTGCGCCGTTGCTAATGTAACACACTGTGTGACGTTGCTAAAGTAACTAACTGTTCGCCGTTGCTATGGAAACGCAACGTGTGCCGTTGCTACGGTAACACAATGTGCGCGGTTGATACGGTGACACACTCTGTGCCGTAGATAAATTAACACACTGTGCGACGTTGTTAAGGTACCGCACTGTGCGCCGTTGCTTATGAAACACACTCAGTGAAGTTGCTAAAGTAGCACACTGTGCTACGTTGCTAAGGTAACACACTGTGTTCCGTTGCTAAGGTACCACACTGCGTGCCGTTGCTAAGGTAACAGTCTGTGCGCGTTGCTAACACACTGTTTGCCCTTGCTAAAGTAACACACAATGCGACTTTGCTAAGGTAACACACTGTGCGCTGTTGCTAAAGTAACAAATTGTGTACCGTTGCTAAGGTAACACACTGAGCGCCTTTGCTAAGGTAACACACTGTGCGCCGTTGCATGTGTAACACACTGTGCGCGTTGCTAATGTAACACACGGTTTGCTGTTGCTAAATTAACACACTGTGCGACGTTGCTAGGGTTATACACTCTCTCGCGGTTGCTAAGGTAAAACAGTCTACACGGTTGATAAGGTAACACATTGTGCGCCGTTGTTAAGGTAACACACTGTGTGCCGTTGCTAAGGTAACATACTGTGCGCCATTTCTAGGGTATCACAATCTGTGCCGTTACTAAGCTAACACACTGTGCGCCTTTGCTAAGGTAACACACAGTCTGCCGTTTCTAAGGTAACACACTGTGCGCCGTAGCTAATGTGACACACTCTGTGCCGTTGGTAAGATAACACACTGTGTGCCGTTGCTAAGGTGACACACTGTGCGCCGTTGATAATGTAACACACTGTGCACCGTTGCTAGGGTAACGCACAGTGTCTGCCGTTGCTAAGCTACCACACTAAGTGCCGTTTCTAAGGTAAAACACTGTGCGCCGTTGCTAAGGTAACACACTGTGCGTCGTTGCTAACGTAACTCACTGTGCGCTGCTGCTAAGGTAACACACTGTGCGCCGTTGATACGGTGACACACTGTGTGCCGTTGCTTAGGTAACACACTGTGCGCCGTTGATAAGGTAACACATTGTGCGCCGTTGCTAAGGTAACACACTGAGCGGCGTTGCTAAGGTATCACTGTGCGCCGTTTTTAAGGTAACACACTGCGGTGTGTTGCTAAGGTATCACACTGTGCGCCGTTGTTAAGGTAAGACACTGTGTACATTGCTAAGGTAACACGCTCAGTGCCGTTGCTATGGTAACACACTGTGCCACGTTTCTAGGTAACACACTCTGTACCGTAGCTAAGGTAAAACACTCTATACCGTTGATAAGGTAATAGACTCTGCGCCGTTGCTATGGTAACACCCTGTGTGCCGTTGCTAAGGTAACACACTGTGTGGCGTTGCTAAGGTAACACACTGTGCGCCGTTGCTAAGGTATCACACTGTGCGCCGTTGCTAAGGTATCACACTGCGTGCCGTACCCAAGGTAAAACACTATGTTCAGTTGATAAGTTAACACACTGTACGCCGTTGCTAAGGTCACACACTGTGCGCCGTTGCTAAGGTAACACACAGAGTGTGCCGTTGCTAAGTTTACACGCTCTCTGCCGATTCTAAGTTAAAACACTGTGCGCCGTTGCTAAGGTAACACACTGGTCGCCGTTGCTAGTGTAACATACTGTGCGCGTTGCCAAGGTAACACGCTCTATGCTGTTGCTAAGGTAACACTATACGCAGTTGCTACGGCGACACACCCTGTGCCGTTGCTAACGTTGCACACTGTGTGCTGTTGTTAAGGTAACACACTGTATGCCGTTGCTAAGGTAACACAGTTTGCGCCTTTGTTAAAGTGACACATTGTGTGCGGTTGATAAGGTAACACACTGTGCGCCGTTGCTAAGGTTACACACTGTGTGCCGTTGCTAAGGTAACACACTGTGTGCCGTTGCTAGTGTAACACACTGTGCGCGTTAATAAGGTAACGCACTCTGTGCCGTTGCTAAGGTAACACACTGTGCGCCCTTGCTAAAATTACACACTGTGTGCTGTTGCTAAGGTAAAACAGTCTACACCGTTTATAAGATAAAACATTGTGCGCCGTTGTTAAGGTAACACATTGTGTGCAGTTGCTAAGGTAACATACTGTGCGTCATTTCTAAGGTATCACACTCTGTGCCGTTACTAAGGTAACACACTGTGCGCTGTTGCCATGGTAACACACTGTTACCATTTCTAAGGTAACAAACTATGCGCAGTTGCTACGGCGACACACCCTGTGCTGTTGCTAACGTTGCACACTGTGTGCTGTTGTTAAGGTAACACACTGTGTGCCGTTACTAAGGTGACACACACTGTGCCGTTTCTACGGTAACCAACTTTGTGCCGTTGCTAAGGTAACACACTGGATACCGTGGCTAAGGTAAACACTGTGCCTTTGCTAAGGTAACACATTGTGCGCCGTAGCTAAGGTGACACACATTGTCCGGTTGCTAAGTTAACACACTTTGTGCCGTTGCTAAGGTAAAAAGCCATATGCCGTTGCTAAGGTAACACAAGGCGCACCGTTGCCTAGGTAACACAATGTGTGCCGTTGCTAAGGTAACACGCTGTGCGCCGTTGCTAAGGTTAGACACTGTGTGCCGTTGCTAAGGTAAAACAGTCTACAGCGTTGATAAGGTAACACATTGTGCGCCGTTGTTAAGGTAACACATTGTGTTCAGTTGCTAAGGTAACTTACTGTGCGCCATTTCTAAGGTATCTCACTCTGTGTCGTTACTAAGGTAACACACTGTGCGCTGTTGCTAAGGCAACTCACTGTCTGCCGTTTCTAAGGTAATACACTGTACGCCGTAGCTAAGGTGACACACACTGTGCCGTTGATAAGGTAACACACTGTGTGCCGTTGCTAAGGTAACACACTGGATACCGTTGCTAAGGTAAACAGTCTATGCCGTTGCTAAGGTAACACACTGTGCGCCGTTTCTAAGATAAAACACTGAGCGACGTTGCCAAGGTAACACATTGTGCGCCGTTGCTAGTGCAACATACTGCGCGTTGCTAACACACTGTGTGCCATAGCTAAGGTAACACACTCTATGCTGTTGCTAAAGTAACACACTGTGCGCCGTTGCTAAGGTAATACACTATGCTATGGCGACACACCGTGTGCTGTTGCAAAACGTTGCACACTGTGTGCTGTTGTTAAGGTAACACACTGTGTACCGTTGCTAAGGTAACTAACTGTGCGCCGTTGTTAAATTAACACACTGTGTGCGGTTGATAAGGTAACACACTGTGTGCCGTTGCTAAGGTAACACACTACGCGCCGTTGCTAAGGTAACACTGTGTGCCGTTGCTAGTGTAACACACTGTGCGCGTTATTAAGGTAACACACTGTGCGCACTTGCTAAGGTTACACACTGTGTGCCGAAGCTAAGGTAACACACTGTGCGCCGTTGTATAGGTAACACACAGTGTGTGCGGTTGCTATGATAACACACTGCGTGCCGTTGCTAAGGAAACACACTGTGCGCCGTTGCTAAAGTAATATACTATGCGCAGTTGCTACGGCGACGCACCCTGTGCTGTTGCTAACATTGCACTATGTGTGCTGTTGTTAAGGTAACACACTGTGTGCCGTTACTAAGGTAACACACTGTAGCGCTGTTGCTAAGGTAACACACTGTCAGCCGTTTCTAAGGTAACACACTGTGCGCCGTAGATAAGGTGACACACACTGTGCCGTGTCTAAGGTAACCAACTTTGTGCCGTTGCTAAGGTAACACACTGGATACCGTTGCTAAGGTAAACACTCTGTGCCTTTGCTAAGGTAACACATTGTGCGCCGTATCTAAGATGACACACTTTGTCCGGTTGCTAAGGTAACACACCTTGTGCCGTTGCTAAGGTAAAAAACCATATGTTGTTGCTAAGGTAACACACTGTGCACCGTTGCTAAGGTAACACACTGTGCGCCGTTGCTAAGGTTACACACTGTGTGCCGTTGCTAAGGTAAAACAGTCTACAGCGTTGATAAGGTAACACATTGTGCGCCGTTGCTAAGGTAAAATACTGTGCGCCATTTCTAAGGTATCACACTCTGTGTCGTTACTAAGGTAACACACTGTGCGCTGTTGCTAAGTTAACATACAGTCTGCCGTTTCTAAAGTAATACACTGTACACCGTAGCTAAGGTGACACACACTGTGCCGTTGATAAGGTAACACACTGTGTGCCGTTGCTAAGGTAACACACTGGATACCGTTGTTATGGTAAACAGTCTGTGCCGTTGCTAAGGTATCACACTGTGCGCCATTCCTAAGGTTACACACTGGGTGCCGTTGCTAAGTTAACACATTGTGTGCCGTTGCTAATGTATCACACTGTGTGCCGTTGCTAGGGTAACAAACAGTGCGCCGATGCTAAGGTAACATACAGTGTGCCGTTGCTAAAGTAACTAACTGTACACCGTTGCTATGGTAACACAATGTGTGCCGTTGCTAAGGTAACACACTGTGCGCGGTTGATACGGTGACACGCAGGGTGCCGTTGCTAGGGTAATACACTGTGCGCCGTTGCTAATACACTGTTTACCGTTGCTAAGGTAACACACAGTGCGACGTACTAAGGAAACACACTGTGTGCCGTTGCTAAGGTAACACAATGTGCGCTGTTGCTAAGGTAACACACTGTGTGCCGTTGCTAAAGAAACTAACTGTTCGCCGTTGCTATGGTAACAAAAAATGTGCCGTTGCAAATGTAACACACTGTTCGCCGTTGCTTAGGTAACATACTGTGTGTCGTTGCTAAGGAAAAACACTGGGTGCCGTTTCTAAGGTAACACACTTTGTCCATAGCTAAGGTGACACACCCTGTGCCGTTGCTAACGTTGGACACTGTGTGCCGTTGCTAAGGTAACACACTATGTCCCGTTTCTAAGGTAACACACTGTGTGCCGTTTCTAAGGTAACACACTGTGTGTCGATGCTAAGGTAACACACTGTGCACCGTTGCTAAAATGACACACTGTGTGCGGTTGATAAGGTAACACACTGTGCGGCGTTGCTAAGGTATCACACTGTGCGCCAATGTTAAGGTAACACACATTGTGCCGTTGCTAAGGTACCACACTGTGCCATTTTGCAAGGTAACCCACCCTATACCGTGGCTAAGGTAAAACACTCTGTACCGTTGATAAGGTAACACACTGTACGCCGTTGCTGTGGTGACACACTGTGATCCGTTGCTAAGGTAACACACTGTGCGCCATTGCTATTGTAACACACTGTGCACCGTTGCTAAGGTAACACAAAATATGTGACGTTGCTAACGTGACTACCCGTGTGCCATTGCTAAGGTAACACATTCTGCGCCGTTCATACGGTGGCACACTGTTTGCCGTTGCTAAGGTAACACATTGTGCGCGGTTATTAAGGCAACACACTCTGCGCCGTTGATAAGGCAACACACTCAGTGCCATTGTTAAGGTAACACACTGTTTATCGTTGCTAGGTAACATACTCTGTACCGTTGCTAAGGTAAAACACTCTCTACCGTTGATAAAGGAACGCATTGTGTGCTGTTGCTAAGGTACACACTGTGCACCGTTGCTAAGTTATCACACTGTGTGCCGTTGCTAATGTAAGACACAGTGCGCCCTTGCTAAGGTAGCAGTCTGTGTTCAGTTGCTAAGGTAACAAATTGTGTGCCGTTGCTAAGGTAACACACTGTGCGCTTTTGCCAAGGTAACACACTGAGCGCTGTTGCTAAGGTAACAGTCTGTGCGCGTTGCTAAGTTAACGCACTGTTTGCCGTTTTTAAGGTAACAAGCAGTGCGACGTTGCTATGGTAACACACTGTTGGCCGGTGCTAAGGAAACACACTGTGCGCCGTAGTTAATGTGACACACTCTGTGCCGTTGCTAAGGTAACAAACCGTGTGCCGCTGCTAAGGTATCACACTGTGCGACATTGATACGGTGACACACTGTGTGCCGTTGCTAAGGTGACACACTGTGCGCCGTTGATAATATAACACACTGTGCACCGTTGCTAAGGTAACGCACAGTGTGTGCCGTTGCTAAGCTAGCACACTAAGTGCCGTTTCTAAGGTAAAACAATGTGCGCAGTTGCTAAGGTAACTCACTGTGCGCTGCTGCTAAGGTAACACACTTTGCGCCGTTGATACGGTGGCACACTGTGTGCAGTTGCTTACGTAACACACTGTGCGCCGTTGATAAGGTAACACATTGTGCGCCGTTGCTAAGGTAACACACTGAGCGGCGTTGCTAAGGTAACACACTGTGCGCCGTTGTTGAGGTAACACACTGTGTACATTGCTAAGGTAACACACTCTGTACCGTTGCTAAGGTAAAACACTATATACCGTTGATAAGGTAACACACTCTGCGCCGTTGCTATGGTAACACGCTGTGTGCCGTTGCTAAGGTAACACACTGTGCGCAGTTGCTAAGGTATCACACTGCGTGCCGTTCCCAAGGTAACACACTATGTTCAGTTGATAAGTTAACACACTGTGCGCACTTGCTAAGGTGCCACACTGAACGTTGTTGCTAAGGTGACACTGTGCGCCGTTGCTAACGTAACACACATTAAGCCGTTGCTAAGGTAACACACTGTACGCCGTTGCTAAGGTAACACACTGTGTGCCGTTGCTAGTGTAACACTCTGTGCGCGTTAATAAGGTAACACAGTGTGTGCCGTTGCTAAGGTAACACACTTTGTCCAGTTGCTAAGGTTACACAACTTGTGCCGTTGCTAAGGTAACAAGCCATTTGCCGCTGTTAAAGTAACACACTGTGCGCCGTTGATACGCTGACACACTCTGTGCCGTTGCTAAGGTAACACACTGTGCGCCGTTGATATAGTATCACACTGTGCGGCGTTGTTAAGGTAACACACTGTGCGCCGTTGAAGAAGTAACACACTGTGCGGCTTTGTTAAGGTAACACACTGTGCGCCGTTGTTAAGTTAACGCACTGTGCGCCGTTGCTATGGTAACACACTCAGTGCCGTTTTTAGGGTAACACATTTAGAGGCATTCTTAAGGTAACACACTGTGTGGCTTTTCTAAGGTAGAACACTATGCGGGTTTGCTAAGGTAACACAGTGTGCGCCGTTGCTAAGGTAACACAGTGTGCGCCGTTGCTAGTGCAACACACTGTGCGCGTTGCTAAGGTAACACACTGTGTACCGAAGCTAAAGTAACACACTATATGCCGTTGCTAATGTAACACACTTTGTCCATATCTAAGGTGACACACACTGTGCGGCGTTGCTAACGTTGGACAATGTGTGCCGTTGTTAAGGTAATACACTGTGCGCCGTTGCTAAAGTGACACACTCTGTGCCGTTGCTAACGTTGCACACTGAGTGCTGTTGCTAAGGTAACACACTGTGTGCTGTTGCTGAAGTAACACAATGTGCGCCGTTGCTAAGGTAACATTGCGCGCCATTGCTAAATTGACACACTCTGTGCCGTTGTTAACGTTGCACACTGTGTGCTTTTGCTAAGGTATCCCACTGTGCGCCGTTGCTAAGGTAACACACTGTGCGACGTTTTTAAGGTAACACACTGTGTTCGGTTGATAAGGTAACACACTGTGCGGTGTTGCTTAGGTAACACACCGTGCGCCGTTGTTAAAGTAACACACTGTGCGCCGTTGCTAGGTTACCCTCTCTGTACCTTCACAAAGGTAAAACACTCTGTACCGTTGCTAACGTAACACGCTGTACCGGTGATAAGATAACACACTGTGCGCCGTTGCTAAGGTAACTCACTGTGCGCCGTTGCTAAGGAAACTCATTGTGCGCCGTTGCTAATATAACACACTGATTGCGGTTGATAAGGTAGCACACTGTGCGGCGTTGCTAAGGTGACACACTGTGCCATGTCGCTAGATAACACACTCTGTACCGTTGCTAAGGTAAAACACTCTGTACCGTTGATAAGGTAACACACTGTGCGCCGTTGCTATGGTAACACACTGTGGGCCGTTGCTAAGGTAACACACTGTGCGCCGTTGCTTAGATATCACACTGTGTGCCGTTTCCAAGGTCACACACTGTGCGCGTTTGCTGAGATAACACACAGTATGTGCCGTGACTAAGGTAACACACTGTGTGCCGTTTCTAAGGTAACACACTGTGCGCCGTTGCTAGTGTAACACATTGTGCGCGTTGCTAAGGTAACACACTGAGTGCCGTTGCTAAGGTAACACACTGCCTGCCGAAGCTAAGGTAACACACTTTATGCCGTTTCTAATATAACACACTATATCCGTATCTAAGGTAACACACTGTGCGCCGTAGCTAAGGTAAAACACTCTGTGCCGTTGTTAAGGCAACACACTGTGTGCCGTTACTAAGGTAACACACTCAGTGCCGTTGCTAGGGTAACAAGTTGTGTAGCATTGATATGGTAACACACTGTGCACCGTTGTTAAAGTGACACACTCTGTTCCATTGCTAACCTTGCACACTTTGTGCTCTTGCTAAGGTAACACACTGTGTGGCGATGCTAAGTAACACATGTGCGCCGTTGCTAAGGTAACACACTGTGCCCGTTACTAAGGTGACACACTCTGTGCCGTTGCTAACGTTGCACACTGTGTCCCGTTGATAAGGTAACACACTGTGCGCCGTTGCTAAGAGACACACTGTGCCGTTGCTAAAGTAACACACTGTGCGCCATTGCTAAGGTAGCACACTCTGTGCCGTTGCTAAGGTGACACACTGTGTGCCATTGCTAAGGTGAAAAACTGTGTGCCGTTGCTAAGGGTACACTGTGCACCTTTGCTAAGGTGCCACACTGTGCGTTTTTACTAAGGTGACACACTGTCCGCCGTTGCTAAGGTAACACACTGTGTGCTGTTGCTAAGGTAACACAATGTGCGCCGTTGCTAAGATAACACTCTAGCCCATGTTGCTAGATAACACACTCTGTGCCGTTGCTAAGGTGACACACTGTGTGCCATTGCTAAGGTGAAAAACTGTGTGCCGTTGCTAAGGGAACACTGTGCACCTTTGCAAAGGTGCCACACTGTGCGTTTTTACTAAGGTGACTCACTGTCCGCCGTTGCTAAGCTAACACACTGTGTGCTGTTGCTAAGGTAACACAATGTGCGCCGTTGCTAAGATAACCCTCTAGGCCATGTTGCTAGATAACACACTCTGTTCCGTTGCTAAAGTAAAACGCTCTGTACCGTTGATAAGGTAACACACTGTGCGCCATTGCTAAGGTAGCACACTCTGTACCGTTGCTAAGGTGAAAAACTGTGTGCCGTTGCTAAAAGAACACTGTGCACCGTTGCTAAGGTGCCACACTGTGCGTTTTTGCTAAGGTGACACACTGTCCGCCGTTGCTAAGGTAACTCACTGTGCGCCGTTGCTAAGGTAAAACACTGTGCGCCGTTACCAAGGTGACACACCCTCTGCCGTTGCTAACGTTGCACACTGTGCACCGTTGCTAAAGTAACACACTTTGTCCGGTTGCTAAGGGAACACAACTTGTGCCGTTGCTAAGGTAACAAGCCATTTGCGCTGCTAAGGTAACACTATGTGTGCCGTTAATACGCTGACACACTGTGTGCCGCTTCTAAGGTAACACACTGTGCGCCGTTGATAAAGTATCACACTGTGCGGCCTTGATAAGGTAACACACTGTGCGCCGTTGTTAAGTTAACGCACTGTGCGCCGTTGCTAAAGTGACACACTCTTTGCCGTTGCTAAGGTAAATCAGTCTATACCGTTGATAAGGTAACACACTGTGCTCCGTTGCTATGGTCACACACTGAGTGCCGTTGCCAAGGTAAGACTCTGTGCGCCGTTGCTAAAGTATCACACTGTGTGCCGTTCCCAAGAAAACACACTGTGTTCAGTTGCTACGGTAACACACAATGCGCTGTTGATAATGTAACACACTGGGCGCGTTTGCTAAGGTAACACACACTGTGTGCCGTTGCTAAGGTAACACACTGTGTGCCTTTTCTAAGGAAATACACTGTGCGGCGTTCCTATGGTAGCACACAGTGCGCCGTTGCTAAGGTAACACACTGTGTACCGAAGCTAAGGTTACACATTGTGCGCCGTTGCTAATGTAACACACTTTGCTATGGTAAAACACAGTGTGCAATTTCTAAGGTAACACACTGTGTGTCGAAGTTAAGGTAAAATACTCTAAGCCGTTGCACAGTGTGCGCCGTTGCTAAGGTAACACAGTGTGCGCCGTTGCTAGTGTAACACACTGTGCGCGTTGCTAAGGTAACACACTGTGTACCGAAGCTAAAGTAACACACTCTATGCCGTTGCTAATGTAACTCACTTTGTCCATAGCTAAGGTGACACACTGTGCGGCGTTGCTAACGTTTGACAATGTGTGCCGTTGTTAAGGTAATACACAGTGCGCCGTTGCTAAAGTGACACACTGCGTGCTGTTGCTAAGGTAACAGACTGTGTGCGGTTGCTGAAGTAACACAATGTGCGCCGTTGCTAAGGTAACACTGTGCGCCGTTGCTAAATTGACACACTCTGTACCGTAGTTAACTTTGCACACTGTGTGCTTTTGCTAAGTTAACACACTGTACGCCGTTGCTAATGTAACACATTGTGCGCCGTTTTTAAGGTAACACACTGTGTTCGGTTGAAAAGGTAACACACTGTGCGGCGTTGCTTAAGTAACATACTGTGCGCCGTTGTTAAAGTAACACACTGTGCGCCGTTGCTAGGTAACACTCTCTGTACCTTTACAAAGGTAAAACACTCTGTACCGTAGCTAACGTAACACACTGTACCGGTGATAAGGTAACACACGGTGTGCGGTTGCTAAGGTAACACCGTTCGGAGTTGCTAAGGTAACAAACTGTGCGCCGGTGCCGTTGCTTACGTTGCACACTGTGTGCTGGTACTATGGTAACACACTGTGTGCTGTTCCTAAGGTAACACCCTGTGCGCCGGAGCTAAGGTAACACAATATGTGCCGTTGCTAATGTAGCAGACTCTGTGCCGTTGCTAAAGTGACACACTCGGTCCCATTGCTAACGTTGCACACTGTGCGCCGTTGCTAAAGTAACACACTGTGCGCAGTTGCTAAGGTAACACACTGTGCGCCGTTGCTAAGGTAACATACAGTGCGCCGTTCCTAAGGTAACACTGTAAGCCGTTGTAAGTTAACACACTGTGCGCCGTTGCTAAGGTAACACACTGTGCGCCGTTGTTAAGCTAACACACAGTGCGCCGTTATTAGGTAACACACTGTGCGCCGGTGCTAAGTTAACACACTGTGTGCGGTTGCTATGTTGACACACTGTGTGCCGTTGCTAAGGTAACACACTGTGTGCCGTTGCTAAGGTATCACAATCTGTGCCGTTGCTAAGGTAACATACTGTGCGCCCTTGCTAAGGTAACACACTGTGTGACGTTGCTGACATCACCATGTTCGCCGTTGCTAAGCTAACACAGTGTGCGCCGTTACTATGGCTTCACATTCTGTGCCGTTGCTAAGGTAACACAATGTGCGCCGTTGCTAAGGTAAAAATAGTGTGCCGTTGCTAAAGTAACTAACTGTTCGCCGTTGCTAAGGTAACACAGGATGTGCCATTGCTAAGGTAGAACACTCTGTGCCGTTGCTAAGATAACACACCATGCGCCTTTGCATAACTAACACACCGTTAACCGTTACTAGCCTAGCACACAGTACGGCGTTGCCAAAGTAACACATTCTGTGCCGTTGCTAAGGTAACAGACTGTGTGTCGTTGCTAAGGTAACACACTGTGTTAAATTGCTAAGGTAACACACTTTGCGCCGTGGCTAGGTAACATTCTGTAGCGTTGCTTAGGTAACACACAATGTGCTGTTACTAAAGTAACACAGTGTGCGCCTTTGCTAAGGTCAAACACATTGAGCTGTTGCTAAGGTAATACACTGTTCGCCGTTGCTAAGGTAACACAGTGTGCGCCGCTACTATGGCTTCACATTCTGTGCCGTTGCTAAGGTAACACAATGTGCGCCGTTGCTAAGGTAACACACAGTGTGTCGTTGCTAAAGTAACTTACTGTTCGCCGTTGTTAAGGTAACACAGGATGTGCCATTACTAAGATAGAACTCTGTTTGCCGTTGCTAAGGTAACACACTCTGTACCGTTGTTAAGGTAACACACTGTGTGCCGTTGCTATGGTAACACACTGTGCGCCGTTGCTAATGTAAAACACTCTGAGCGGATGCTAACGTAACACACTGTGCGGCGTTGCTAAGGTAACACATTGTGCGTCGTTGCTTAGTTAACACAGTGTGAGCGGTTGCTAAGGTAACACACTGTAAGCCGGTGCTAAGGTAACAGATTGTGTGCTGTTGCTAAGATAACGCACTGTGCGCCGTTGCTAAGGTAACACACTCTGTGCCGTTGCTCACGTTGCACAATGTGTGCTGTTGCTAAGGTAACACACTGTGTGCTGTTCCTAAGGTAACACACAGTATGCTGCTGCTAAGGTAACACACTGTCCGCCTTTGCTAAGGTAACACACTGTGTGTGGTTGCTAAGGTATCACCCTGTGTTGCTTAGGTAACAAACTCTGTGCCGTTCCTAAGGTAAGACACTGTGTCTCGTTGCTAAGGTGACATACTGTATCCCGTAAATAAGGTGACACACTGTGTCCCGTTGCTAAGGTAACACACTGTGTGGCGTAAAAAAGGTAACACTCTGTTATTCGTTGCTAATGTAACACAGTGTGCGCTGTTGCTAAGGTAACTCACTGTATGTCGTTGCTAAGGTAACACACTGTGCGCCGTTACTAAAGTGACACACTCTATGCCATTGCTAACGTTGCACACTGTGTGCTGTTGCTTTGGTAAAATACTGTGTGCCGTTGCTGAGGTAACACGCTGTGTGCCGTTGCTAAGGTATGAAACTCTGTGTCGTTGCTAAGGTAACAGCCTTTGTCCGTAGATAAGGTGACAAACTCTGTGCCGTTGTTAAGGTTGAACTATGTGTGCCTTTGCTAAGGTAAAACACTGTGTGCCATTGCTAAGATAATACACTCTGTGTGCCGTTGTTAAGGTAACATTCCTTGTGTCGTTTCTAAGGTAGCACAATGTGCGCCTTTTGCGAAGGTAACAAACTGTGTGCGGTCGGTAAGTTAAACACACTGTGAGGAGTTGTTAAGCTAACACACTGTGCGCTGTTGCTAAGGTAACACACCCTGTGCCTTTGCTAAGATAACACACTGTGCGCCGTTTCTAAGGTAACACACTTTGTGCCACTGCTAAGGTAACACACTGTGCGCCGTTACTAAGGTAACACACTGTGCGTCGTTGCTAAGTTAACTCACTCTGTGCCGTTGATAAGGTAACACACTGTGCGCCGTTACTAAGGTAACACACTGTGCGCCGTTGCTAATCTAAAACACTCTGAGCGGATGCTAACGTAACACACTCTGCGCCGTTTCTAAGGTAACACACATTGCGCCGTTGCTAAGGTAACACACTTCGTTCGGTTGCAAAGGGAACACACCGTGTGCCGTTGCTAGGGTAACAAACCCTGTGCCATTGCCAAGGTAACACACTGTGCACTGTTGATAAGGTGACACACTGTGTGCCGCTGCTAAGGTAACACACCGTGCGCCTCTTATAACATAACACACTGTGCGCCGTTGCTAAGGTAACACACTGCGTACCGTTGCTAAGTTAACACACTGTGTGCCATTGCTAAGGTACAACACTATGTGCTTTTGCTAAGGTAACACACTGTATGTCGTTGCTAAAGTAACACATTGTGCTGTTGCTAAGGTAACACACTGTGTGCCATTGCTAAGGTAACAATTGTGTGCCGTAACTAAAGTAACACACTTTGTTCAGTTGCTAAGGTAACACACCGTGTGCCGTTGCTAATATAACACACTGTCCGCCGTTGATAAGGTAACACACTGAGTGCCGTTCCTAAGGTAACACACTGTGCGCCATTGATAAGGAAACACACTGTGCGCCGTTGCTAAGGTAACACACTGCGTGACGTTTTGAAGGTAAAACACTGTGCGCTGTTGCTAAAGTAACACACTGTACGCTGTTGCCAAGGTAACACACTGTGCGTCGTTGCTAGATTAACACATTGTGCGCGTTCCTTAGGTAACACACTGTTTGCCGTTGCTAATGTAACACATTGTGCGCCGTTGCTAATGTAACACACTTTGCGCGCTGCTATGGTAAAACACAGTGTGCCGTTT
Organism: Hymenopus coronatus; assembly: GCA_030762935.1. Classification (NCBI taxonomy): domain Eukaryota; kingdom Metazoa; phylum Arthropoda; class Insecta; order Mantodea; family Hymenopodidae; genus Hymenopus; species Hymenopus coronatus. Next base: position 177,385,439 of record CM060882.1, read on the forward strand.
CTAAGGTAACACACTGTGTGTCGAAGCTAAGGTATCCCACTGTGTGCCGTTACTACGGTAACACACTCTGTGCCGTTGCTAAGGTTACACCCTGTGTGCGGTTGCTAAGGTCACACACTGTGCGGAGTTGCTAAGGTAACACACTGTGCGCCGTTGTTAAGGTAACACAATGTGCGCCGTGGCTAAAGTAACACACTTAGTGCCGTTACTAGGGTAACACACTTAGTGCCGTTACATGGGTAACACACTTAGTGCGTTACTAGGGTAACACACTGTGCGCCGTTGCTAAGGTGACGCACTCTGTGCCGATGCTAACGTTGCACACTGTGTGCTGTTGCTAAGGTAACATACTGTGTGTCGTTGCTAAGGTAACACACTGTGCGTCGTTCCTAAGGTAACACATTGTGCGCCGTTTCTAAGGTGACACACTCTGTGCCGTTGCTAACATTGCACACTGTGAGCTGATGCTAAGGTAATATACTGTGTGCCGTTGCTAAGGTTACACACTGTGCGCCGTTGCTGAGGTAACAAACTGAGCGCCGTCACAAAGGAAACACACAGTGTGCGGCGTTGCTAAGGTAACACACTGTGCGCCGTTGCTAAGGTAACACACTGTGTGCCGTTGCTAAGGTAACAAAATCTGTGCCGTTGCTAAGATAACACACTTTGTCAGTATCAAAGTGACACACTCGGTGCCGTTGTTAAGGTTGGACTACGTGTGTGCCTGTGCTAAGGAAACACACTGTGTACCGTTGCTAAGGTAACACACTCAGCGATGTTGCTAAGGTAACACACTGTGTGCCGTTGCTAAAGTAACCTTCTTTGTGCCTTTGCTAAGGTAACAAACTGTGTGTCGTTGCTAAGGTAACACACTGTGTTAAGTTGCTAAAGTAACACACTTTGCACCGTGGCTCGGTAACATTCTGTAGCGTTGCTTAGGTAACACACAATGTGCTGTTACTAAAGTAACACATGTGCGCCTTAGCTAAGGTCAAACACATTGAGCCGTTGCTAAGGTAACACACTGTGTGCCGTTGCCAAAGTAACACAGTGTATACCGTTGCTTAGGTAACACACTGTGTGCCCTTTCTAAGGTAAGACACGGTGTCCCGTTGCTTAGGTAACACACTCTGTGCCCCATCTAAGGTAACACACTGTGTGCGGTTGCTAAGGTAACACTGTGCGCCGTTGCTTGGGTAAAACACTGTGCGGCGTTGCTTAGGTACCACACTCTGTGCCGTTGCTAAGGTGACACACTGTGTGCCGTTGCTAAGGTAACAAACTGTGCTCCGTTGCTAAGGTAACAAAGAGTGCGCCGTTGCTAAGGTAACACAATGGCCGCCGTTGCTTATGTAACACATTCTGTGCTGTTGCTAAGGTAACACACTGTGCGCCGTTGCTAAGTTAACACATTGTAGGGCGTTACTAAGGTAACACACTGTGTGCCATTGCTAAGTTAACACACTGTAAGCCGTTGCTAAGGTAACACAATGTTAGCCGTTGCTAAGGTAACACACTGTGCGCCGTTGCTAATGTAACTGACTCTGTGACATTTCTAAGGTAACACACTCTGTGCCGTTGCTAAAGTTACACACTGTGTACCTTTGCTAAGGTAACACACTGTGTCCTGTTGGTAAGGTAAGACTGTGCGCCGCTGATAATGTACCACACTATGCCGTCGCTAAGGTAACACACTGTGCGCCGTTGCTAAGGTAACAATCTGTGTGTTGTCGCTGTGGTAACTCGCTGTGCCCCGTTGCTAAAGTAACTCACTGTGCGCGGTTGCTAAGGTAACACACTGTGCCTCGTTGCTAAGGTAACACACAGTGCCACGTTCCTAAGGTAACATTGTAAGCCGTTGCCAAGTTAACACACTGTGTACCGTTGCTAAGGTAACACACTGGATCCCGTTGCTAAGGTAACACACTCTGTGCCGTTGCTAAAGTAACACATGTGTCCTGTTGATAAGGTAACGAACTGTGCGAATTGCTAAAGTAACACATTGTGCGCCGTTGCTAAGGTAATAAACTGTGCGCCGTTGCTAAGGTAACACACTGTGTCCCGTTGCTAAGGTAACATACAGGGTGCCGTTGATAAGATAACACACTGTGCGCCGTTCCCAAGGTAAGTCACTGTGTTCAGTTGCTAAGGTAACACACTGTGTGCCAGGGCTAATGTAACAAACTGTGCGGCGTTGCAAGGAAAACACACAGTGTGTGCCGTTGCTAAGGTAACACACTTTGTGGCGTTTGTAAGGTAAAACACAGTGCGCCGTTGCTAAGGTAACACACTGTGTGCCAGGGCTAATGTAACAAACTGTGAGCCGTTGCAAGGGAAACACACACTGTGTGCCGCTGCTAAGGTAACAAACTATGCGCCGTTGATAAGACAACACACTTTGTCCGTATCTAAGATAACAAACTCTGTGCCGTGGTTAATGTTGGACACTCTGTGCATTTACTAAGGGAACACACTGTGTGCCGTTGCTAAGGTTATTCACTGTGTGCCGTTGCTAAGGTAACATTCTTTGTGTCGTTGCTAAGTTAGCACAATGTGCGCGGTTTTATGGTAACTCACTGTGTGCGGTCGCTAAAATAACACACTGTGAGGCGTTGCTAAGCTTACAATCTGTGCACCGTAGTTAAGGTATCACACTGTGGGCCGTTGCAAAGGTAACACACTGTGTGCCTTTTGTAAGGTAAAACACTGTGCACCGTTGCTGAGGTAACATATTGTGCGCCGTTGCTAAGCTAAACCACAGTGTGCCGTTGCTAAGGTAACAAACTTTGTGCCGAAGCTAAGGTAACACACTCTGTTCCGTTGCTAAGGTGACACACTGTGCGCCGTTGCTAAAATATTACTCTCTGTGCCGTTGCTGGGTAACACACTGTGCGACGTTGCTATGGTAATATAGTGTGATGTTTCTAAGGTAACACACAGTGCATCGTTTCAAGGTTACACACTGTGCGCCGTTGCTAAAATATTACACTCTGTGCCGTTGCTGGGTAACACACTGTGCGACGCTGCTATGGTAATATAGTGTGATGTTGCTAAGGTAACACACTGTGCGACGTTGCTATGGTAATATAGTGTGATTTTGCTAAGGTAACAACTGTATGCCGCTCCTAAGGTAACACACTCTCCGCCCTTGCTAAGGTAACACACTGTGTGTGGTTGCTAAGGTGACACCCTATGTTGCTTAGGTAACATACTCTGTGCCGTTGCTAAAGTAAAACACTATGTCTCGTTCGTAAGTTGACACACTGTGTCCCGTAACTTAGATGACACACTGTGTCCCATTGCTATGGTGACACACAGTGTGCCGTAGCTAAGGTAACACACTGTGTGCCGTTGCTAAGGTTACACACTCAGTGTCGTTGGTAAGGTAACACACTGTTCGCCGTTGCAACGGTAGCACAGTGTGCGCCGTTACTAAGGCATAAAACTCTGTGCCGTTGCTAAGGTAACACACTGTGCGCCATTGCTAAGGTAACAGACAGGTGCCGTTGCTAAGATAACTAGCTGTTCGCCGTTGCTAAGGTATCATAGAGTGTGCTGTTGCTACGGTAACACACGGTGTGACGTTGCTAAGGTAACACACTGTGCGCCGTTGCTAAGGTAACAGACAGGTGCCGTTGCTAAGATAACTAGCTGTTCGCCGTTGCTAAGGTATCGTAGAGTGTGTTGTTGCTACGGTAACACACGGTGTGACGTTGCTAAGGTAACACACTGTGCGCCGTTGCTAAGGTAACAGACCGGTGCCGTTGCTAAGATAACTAGCTGTTCGCCGTTGCTAAAGTAACACGGAGTGCGCCGTTGCTAAGGTAAGACACTGCGTGGCGTTGATAAGGCAACACAATGTGAGGTGTTGCTAAAGTAACACAGTGACCACTGTTGCTAGGATAACACACTGTACGTCGTTTATAAGGTAACACATTAAGCGCACTTGCTAAGGTAACATCCTGTGTACCGTTGCTTGGGTAACACACTCTGTGCCGTTTTTAAGGTAAGACACTGTGTCTCGTTGCTAAGGTGACACATAGTGTGCCGTAGCTAAGGTGACGCACTGTGTGTCGTTGCTAAGGTAACACAGTGTGAGCCGTTGCAAAGGTAATACACTGCACCGGTGCTAAGTTAACACTGAGTGTGCCGTTACTAAGTTAACTAACTGTTCGCCGTTGCTAAGGTAACACAGGGTGTGCCGTTGCTAAGGTAAAACACTGTGCGCTGTTGCTAAGGTAACACACTGTGCGCCGTTGCTAAGGTAACACACTGTGTCCTGTTGATAAGGTAACACACTGTGCTAATTGCTAAGGTAACACACTGTGCGCCGTTGCTAGGTAACAGACTCTGTACCGTTGCTAAGGTAAAACTCTCTGTGCCGTTGCTAAGGTAACACACTGTGCGCCGTTGTTAAGGTAACACACCGTGCGCCGTTGCTAAGGTAACAGACTGTGCGCGTCGCTAAGTTAACACACTGTTTGCCGTTGCTAAGGTAACACACAGTGTGCCGTTGCCAAGGTAACACATGTGTGCTGTTGCTAAGGTAACACACTGTGTGCCGTTGCTAAGGTAACACACTGTGCGCCTTTGGTAAGGTATCACACTGTGTGCCGTTGCTAAGGTAACACACTGTGAGCCATTGATAAGGTAACACACAGTGTGCCGTTGATAAAGAAACTAAATGTTCACCGTTGCTAAGGTAACACACTGTGCGCCGTTGCTAATGTAACACACTGTGCGCCGTTGGTAAGGTAACACACAGTGTGTGCCGTTGCTAAGGTAACACACTGAGTGCTGTTTGTAAGTTAAAACACTGTGCGCCGTTGCTAAGGTAACACACTGTGTGCCGTTCAAAGGTAACGCACTGTTCACCATTGCTTCGTTGCTAAGGTAACACACATTGCGCAGTTGGTAAGGTTACACACTGTGCGCCGTAGCTAAAGTAACACACTATGTGCCGTCGCTGAGGTAACACATTGTGCGCCGTTGCTTAGGTAACAAACTGTGTACCGTCGCTAATGTAACACACTGTGCGCCGTTGGTAAGGTAACACACAGTGTGTGCCGTTGCTAAGGTAACACACTGAGTGCTGTTTGTAAGTTAAAACACTGTGCGCCGTTGCTAATATAACACAATGTTCCCCGTTGTTATGGTAACACACAGTTTGTGCGGTGTCTAAGGTAACACACTGTGCGCCATTACTAAGGTAACAGACTGTGCGCCGTTTCTAGTGTAACACACTGTGCGCGTTGCTAAGGTTACACACTGTGTGCCGTTGCTAAGGCAGAAAAGTCAACACCGTTGAGAAGGTGTCGCATTGTGTGCCGTTGCTAAGGTAACATACTGTGCGCCGTTTCTAAGGTATCACAATTTGTGCCGTTACTAATGAAACAACCTGTGCGCTGTTGCTAAGGTAACACACTGTCTGCCGTTTCTAAGGTAACACACTGTGCGCCGTAGCTAAGGTGACACACTCTGTGCCGTTGCTCAAGTATCACACTGAGTGCGGTTGCTAAGGTCACACACTGTGGGCGGTTGCTAGAGTAGCACACTAAGTGCCGTTGCTAAGGTAACACACTGTGCGCCGTTGCTAAGATAAAACACTGTGTGCCGTTGCTAAGGTAACACACTGTGCGCCGTTGCTAATGTAATACACTGTGTGCCGTTGGTACGGTAACACACAGTGTGTGCCGTTGCTAAGGAAACACACTGTGTACCGAAGCTAAGGTAACACACTGTGCACCGTTGGTAATATAACACAATGTGCGCCGTTGTTAAGGTAACACACAGTTTGTGCGGTTGCTAATGTAACACACTGTGCGCCGTAGCTAAGGTGACACACTCTTTGCCGTTGTTAAGGTAGCACACTGTATGCCGTTGCTAATGTAACACACTGGATACCGTTGCTAAAGTAACACACTCTGTGCCGTTTCTAAAGTAACACGTGTGTCCTGTTGATAAGGTAACGCACTGTGCGAATTGCTACGGTAACACACTGTGCGCTGTTGCTAAGGTAATGAACTGTGCGCCGTTGCTAAGGTAACACACTGTGTCCTGTAGCTAAGGTAATATACTGTGTGCCGTTGATAAGATAACACACTGTAGTCCGTTTCCAAGGTAACTCACTGTGTTCAGTTCCTAAGGTAACACGCCGTGTGCCGTTGCTAAGGTAAGACACTGTGCGCCGTTGATAAGGTAACATACTGAGTGCCGTTGCTAAGGTAACACACTGTGCGCCGTTGATAAGGTAACACACTGTCCGCCGTTGCTAAGGTATCACTCTGCGTGCCGTTGTGAAGGTAACACACTGTGCGTTGTTGCTTAAGTAAGACATTGTGCGCTGTTTGCAAGGTAACACTCTGTGAACCGTTGCTAGCTTAACATACTATGCGCGTTGCTCAGGTAACATACTGTGTGCCGGATCTAAGGTAACACACTGTGTGCCGTTAACAAGGTAACACACTGAGCGCCGTTGCTAAGATAACACACTGTGTGCCGTTGATAAGGTGACACACTGTGCGCTTTTGCTTAGGTATCACACTCTGTACCCTTGCTAAGGTAACACACTGTGTGCCGTTTGTAAGGTAACACACTGTGGGCCGTTGCTACAGTAGCACACTAAGTGCCGTTGCTAAGCTAACACACTGTGCGCCCTTGCAGAGATAAAACACTGTGTGCCGTTGCTAAGGTAACAAACTTTGCGCCGTTGTTAATGTAACACACTGTGTGCCGTTGGTAAGGTAACAGATAGTGTGTGCCGTTGCTAAGGTAACACACTGAGTGCTCTTTGTAAGGTAAAACACTGTGCGCCGTTGCGAAGGTAAAACACTGTGCGCCGCTGCAAAGGTAACACACTGTTCTCCATTGCTAGTGTAACACACTGAGCGCGTTGCTAAGGTAACACACCGTGTGGCGTTGCTAAAGTAACACACTGTGTGCCGAAATTAAGGTAACACACTGTGTGCCGTTGCTAATATAACACAATGTGCGCCGTTGTTAAGGTAACACACAGTTTGTGCGGTTGCTAAGGTAACACACTGTGCGCCATTACTAAGGTAACACACTGTGCGGCGTTTGTAGTGTAACACACTATGCGCGTTGCTAAGGTTACACACCGTGTGCCGTTGCTAAGGTAGAAAAGTCTACACCGTTGATAAGGTGTCGCATAGTGTGCCGTTGCTAAGGTAACATACTGTGCGCCGTTTCTAATTATCACAATTTGTGCCGTTACTAAGGAAACAAACTGTGCGCTGTTGCTAAGGTAACACACTGTCTGCAGTTTCTAAGGTAACACACTGTGCGCCGTAGCTAAGGTGACACACTCTGTGCCGTTGCTTAGGTATCACACTGTGTGCCGTTGCTAAGGTAACACACCGTTTACCGTAGCAAAGGTAACACACTGTGTGCCGTTGCTAAGGTAAGACACTGGTGGCCGTTGCTAAAGTAACACACTTTGTTCGGTTTCTAAGGTAACACGCCATGTGCCGTTGCTAAGGTAAGACACTGTGCGCCGTTGATAAGGTAACATATTACGCCCCGTTGCTAAGGTAACATACTGGGTGCCGTTGATAAGATAACACACTGTGCGCCGTTCCCAAGGTAACTCACTGAGTTCAGTTGCTAAGGTAATAAACTGTGTGCCAGGGCTAATGTAACAAACTGTGCGGCGTTACCAGGAAAACACACAGTGTGTGCCGTTGCTAAGGTAACACACTTTGTGCCGTTTGTAAGCTAAAACAGAGTGCGCCGTTGCTAAGGTAACATACTGTGTGCCAGGGCTAATGTAACAAGCTGTGCGCCGTTGCAAGGGAAACACACACTGTGTGCCGCTGCTAAGGTAACAAACTCTGCGCCGTTGATAAGATAACACACTTTGTCCGTATCTAAGATGACAAACTCTGTGCCGTGGTTAAGGTTGGACTCCCTGTGCATTTCTAAGAGAACACACTAAGTGCCGTTGCTAAGGTAACACACTCTGCGCCGTTGCTAAGGTAACACACTGTGTAACGTTGCTAAGGTAACATTCTTTATGTCGTTGCTAAGTTAGCACAATGTGCGCAGTTTCTATGGTAACACACAGTGTGCGGTCGCTAAGGTAACACACTGTGAGGCGTTGCTAAGCTAACACACTGTGCGCCGTTGTTAAGGTATCACACTGTGCGCCGTTGGAAAGGTAATACACTGTGCGCTGTTGCTAAGGTATTACACTCTGTGCCGTTACTAAGGTAACACACTGTGTGCCGTTTGTAAGGTAAAACACTGTGCGCCGTTGCTAAGGTAACATACTGTGCGCCGTTGCTAAGCTAAACCAGAGGGTGCCGTTGCTAAGGTAACAAACTTTGTGCCGAAGCAAAGATAACACACTCCGTTCCGTTGCTAAGGTGACACACTGTGCGCCGTTGGTAAGGTATCACACTGTGTCCGTAGCTAGGGTGACTCACTCTGTGCCGTTGCTAACGTTAGACATAGTGTCCCGTTGCTAAGGTAACACACTGTGTGCCGTTATTAAGGTAACCCACTCTGTGCCATTGCTAAGGTAACACCCTGTGTGCGGTTGCTAAGGTCACACACTTTGCGCCGTTGTTATTTAACACACTGTGCACCGTTGCTAAGGTAACACACTGTGCGCCGTTGCTAAAATATTACACTCTGTGCCGTTGCTGGTTAACACACTGTGCGACGTTGCTATGGTAATATAGTGTGATGTTGCTAAGGTAACACACTGTTCACCGTTGCTAAGGTTACACACTGTGCGCCGTTGCTAAAATATTACACTCTGTGCCGTTGCTGGGTAACACACTGTGCGACGTTGCTATGGTAATGTAGTGTGATGTTGCTAAGGTAACACACTGTGCGACGTTGCTATGGTAATATAGTGTGATTTTGCTAAGGTAGCACACTGTGCGCCGTTGCTAAAATATTACACTCTGTGCCGTTGCTGGGTAACACACTGTGCGACGTTGATATGGTAATATAGTGTGATGTTGCTAAGGTAACACACTGTGCGCTGTTGCTAAAGTATTACACTCTGTGCCGTTGCTGGGTAACGCACTGTGCGACGTTGCTATGGTAATATAGTGTGATTTTGCTAAGGTAACAAACTTTGTGCCGAAGCAAAGATAACACACTCCGTTCCGTTGCTAAGGTGACACACTGTGCGCCGTTGGTAAGGTATCACACTGTGTCCGTAGCTAGGGTCACTCACTCTGTGCCGTTGCTAACGTTGGACATAGTGTGCCGTTGCTAAGGTAACCCACTCTATGCCGTTGCTAAGGTAACACCCTGTGTGCGGTTGCTAAGGTCACACACTTTGCGCCGTTGTTATTTAACACACTGTGCACCGTTGCTAAGTTAACACACTGTGCGCTGATGCTATAGTTTTACACTCTGTGCCGTTGCTGGGTAACACACTGTGCGACGTTGCTATGGTAATATAGTGTGATGTTGCTAAGGTAACACACTGTATGCCGTTCTAAGGTAACACCCTGTACGCCCTTGCTAAGGTAACATACTGTGTGTGATTGCTAAGGTGACACCCTATGTTGCTTAGGTAACATACTCTGTGCCGTTGCTAAGGTAAAACACTATGTCTCGTTCCTAAGTTGACACACTGTTGAGTCCCGTAACTTAGGTGACACACTGTGTCCCATTGCTATGGTCACACACAATCTGCCGTTGCTAAGGTAACACACTGTTCGCCGTTGAAAGGTAGCACAGAGTGCGCCGTTACTAAGGCATCACACTCTGTGCCGTTGCTAAGGTAACACACTGTGCGCCGTTGCTAAGGTAACAGACCGGTGCCGTTGCTAAGATAACTAGCTGTTCGCCGTTGCTAAGGTAACATAGAGTGTGCTGTTGCTACGGTAACACACGGTGTGACGTTGCTAAGGTAACACACTGTGCGCCGTTGCTAAGGTAACAGACAGGTGCCGTTACTAAGATAACTAGCTGTTCGCCGTTGCTAAGGTAACACAGAGTGCGCCGTTGCTAAGGTAAGACACTGTGTGGCGTTAAAAAGGCAACACAATGTGAGGTGTTGCTAAAGCAACACAGTGAGCACTGTTGCTAGGATAACACACTGTATGTCGTTTATATGGTAACACATTAAGCGCCCTTGCTAAGGTAACATCCTGTGTACCGTTGCTTAGGTAACACACTCTGTGCCGTTTTTAAAGTAAGACACTGTGTCTCGTTGCTAAGGTGACACACAGTGTGCCGTAGCTAAGGTGACGCACTGTGTGCCGTTGCTAAGGTAACACAGAGTGCCCCGTTGTTAAGGCAAGACACTGTGTGGCGTTGATTAGGCAACACAATGTGAGGCGTTGCTAAGGTAACACAGTGAGCACTGTTGCTAGGATAACACAATGTATGTCGTTGCTAGGATAACACATTAAGCGCCCTTGCTAAGGTAACATCCTGTGTACCGTTGCTTAGGTACCACTCTGTGCCGTTTTTAAGGTAAGACTCTGTGTCTCGTTGCTAAGGTGACACATAGTGTGCCGTAGTTAAGGTGACGCACTGTGTGCCGTTGCTAAGGTACCACAGTGTGAGCCGTTGCAAAGGTAATACACTGCACCGTTGCTAAGGTAACACTGAGTGTGCCGTTGCTAAGGTGACTAACTGTTCGCCGTTGCTAAGGTAACACAGGGTGTGCCGTTGCTAAGGTAAAACACTGTACACCGTTGCTAAGGTAACACATTGTCCGCTGTTGCTAAGGTAACACACTGTGCGCCGCTGCTAAGGTAACACACTGTGTCCTGTTGATAAGGTAACACACTGTGCGAATTGCTAAGGTAACACACTGTGCGACGTTGCTAAAGTATCAAAAAATGTGCCGTTGCTAAGGTAACACATTCAGTGCCGTTTCTAAGGTAACACACTGTGCCACGTTGCTAGGTAACACACTCTGTACCGTTGCTAAGGTAAAACACTCTGTGCCTTTGCTAAGGTAACACACTGTGCGCCGTTGTTAAGGTAACACACCGTGCGCCGTTGCTAAGGTAACAGCCTGTGCGCGTTGATAAATTAACACACTGTTTGCCGTTGCTAAGTTAACAGACAGTGCGGCTATGCTAAGGTAACACACTGTGTGCCGTTGCTAAGTTAATCCACTGTGCACATTTGGTAAGGTATTACACTGTGTGCCGTTGCTAAGGTAACACAAAGTGAGCCATTGATATGGTAACACACAATGTGCCGTTGCTAAAGGAACTAAATGTTCGTCGTTGCTATGGTAACACAATGTGTGCCGTTGCTAAGGTAACACACTGTGCGCCATTGCTATTGTAACACACAGTGCGCCGTTGCTAAGGTGACACACTCTGTGCCGTTGCATAGGTAATACACTGTGTGCCGTTGCTAAGGTAACACACCGTTTATCGTAGCAAAGGTGACACACTCTGTGCCGTTGCTAAGGTAACACACTGGTGGCCGTTGCTAAAGTAACACACTTTGTTCGGTTGCTAAGGTAACACGCCGTGTGCCGTTGCTAAGGTAAGACACTGTGCGCCGTTGATAAGGTAACATACTGAGTGCCGTTGCTAAGGTAACACACTGTGCGCCGTTGCTAAGGTAACACACTGTGAGCCATTGATAAGGTAACACACAATGTGCCGTTGCTAAAGAAACTATCTCTTCTCCGTTGCTATGGTAACACAATGTGTGCCGTTGCTAAGGTAACACATTGTGCGCCGTTGCTACGGTAACTTACTGTGTGCCGTTGCTAAGGTAATACACTGTGTGCCGTTGCTATGGTATAACACTTTGTCCGTAGCTAAGGTGACACACCCTGTGCCGTTGCTAACGTTGGACACTGAGTGCCGTTGCTAAGGTAACACACTGTGTGCCATTTCTAAGGTAACACACTGTTTGACTTGCTAAGGTAACACACTCTGCGTCGCAGCTAAGGTAACACACTGTGTGCGGTTGCTAAGGTAACACACTGTGCACCGTTGCTAAGTTAACACACTGTGGGCGGTTGCTAGAGTAGCACACTAAGTGCCGTTGCTAAGGAAACACACTGTGCGCCGTTGCTACTATAAAACACTGTGCGCCGTTGCTAATATAACACAATGTACGCCGTTGTTAAGGTAACACACAGTTTGTGCGGTTGCTAAGGTAACACACTGTGCGCGTTGCTAAGGTTACACACTGTTGCCGTTGCTAAGTTAGAAAATTCTACACCGTTGATAAGGTGTCACACTGTGTGCCGTCGCTAAGTTAACATACTGTGCGCCGTTTCTAAGGGATCACAATCTGTGCCGTTACTAAGGTAACAAACTGTGCGCTGTTGCTAAGGTAACACACTGTGTGCCGTTCCCAAGGTAACACACTGTGTTCAGTTGCTAAAGTAACACACTGTGCGCCATTGCTATTGTAACACACTGTGCGCCGTTGCTAAGGTAACACACTGTGCGCCGTAGCTAAGGTGACACACTCTGTGTCGTTGCTTAGGTAATACACTGTGTGCCGTTGCTAACGTAACACACCGTTTATCGTAGCAAAGGTGACACACTTTGTTCGGTTGCTAAGGTAACACGCCATGTGCCGTTGCTAAGGTAAGACACTGTGCGCCGTTGATAAGGTAACATACTGAGTGCCGTTGCTAAGGTAACACACTGTTCGCCGTTGATAAGGTAACACACAGAAGCGTTGCTAAGGTATCACACAGCGTGCCGTTGTGAAGGTAACACACTGTGCGTTGTTGCTAAAGTAAGACGCTGTGCGCTGTTTGCAAGGTAATACACTGTGCACCGTTGCTAGCTTAACATACTGTGCGCGTTGCTCAGGTAACATACTGTGTGCCGTTGCTAAGGTAACACACTGTGTGCCGTTAACAAGGTAACACACTGAACGCCGTTGCTAAGCTAACACAATGTGTGCCGTTGATAGGGTGACACACTGTGCGCTTTTGCTAAGGTATCACACTCTGTGCTGTTGCTAAGGTAAAACACTGTGTGCCGTTTGTAAGGTAACACACTGTGGGCCGTTGCTAAAGTAGCACACTAAGTGCTGTTGCTAAGCTAACACACTGTGCGCCGTTGCAGAGATAGAACACTGTGTGCCATTGCTAAGGTAACAAACTGTGCCACGTTGCCAATGTAACACACTGTGTGCCATTGGTAAAGTAACACACAGTGTGTGTCGTTGCTAAGGTAACACACTGAGTGCTGTTTGTAACGTAAACCATTGTGCGCCGTTGCTAAGATATAACACTGTGCGCCGTTGCAAGGGTAACACACTGTTCTCCATTGCTAGTGTAACACACTGAGCGCGTTGCTAAGGTAACACACTGTGTGGCGTTGCTAAAGTAACACACTGTGTGCCGGAGCTATGGTAACACACTGTGTGCCATTGATAATATAACACAATGAGCGCCGTTGTTAAGGTAACACACAGTTTGTGCGGTTGCTAAGGTAACACACTGTGCGCCATTACTAAGGTAACACACTGTGCGCCGTTTCTGGTGTAACACACTGTGCGCGTTGCTAAGGTTACACACTGTGTGCCGTTGCTAAGGTAGAAAAGTCTACACCGTTGAAACGGTGTCGCATCGTGTGCCGTTACTGTGGTAACATACTGTGCGCCGTTTCTAAGGTATCACAATTTGTGCCGTTACTATGGAAACAAAATGTACGCTGTTGCTAAGGTAACACACTGTCTGCCGTTTCTAAGGTAACACACTGTGCGCCGTAGCTAAGGTGACACACTCTGTGCCTTTGCTTAGGTAACACACTGTGTGCCGTTGCTAAGGTAACACACCGTTTACCGTAGCAAAGGTAACACACTGGGGGCCGTTGCTAAAGTAACACACTTTGTTCGGTTTCTAAGGTAACACGCCGTGGGCCGTTGCTAAGGTAAGCCACTGTGCGCCGTTGATAAGGTAACATACTGAGAGCCGTTGATAAGGTAACACACTGTGCGCCGTTGCTAAGGTATTACACTGCGTGCCGTTGTGAAGGTAATACACTGTGCGCCGTTGCTAAAGTAAGACACTGTGCGCTCTTTGCAAGGTAACACACTGTGCACCGTAGCTAGGTTAACATACTGTGCGCGTTGCTTTGGTAACATACTGTGTGTCGTTGCTAAGGTAACACATTAAGCGCCCTTGCAAAGCTAACATTAAGTTTGCCGTTCCTAAGATAACAACACATTGTTCGCCGTTGCTAAGGTAATACAGTGTGCGCCGTTGGTAAGGTAACACACTGTGTCCGTAGCTAGGGTGACTCACTCTGTGCCGTTGCTAACGTTGGATATAGTGTGCCGTTGCTAAGGTAACGCACTGTGTGCCGTTATTAAGGTAACCCACTCTGTGCCGTTGCTAAGGTAACACCCTGTGTGCGGTTGCTAAGGTCACACACTGTGCGCCGTTGTTATTTAACACACTGTGTGCCGTTGCTAAGGTATCACACTGCGTGCCGTTGTGAAGGTAACACACTATGCGTTTTTGCTAAAGTAAGACACTGTGCGCTGTTTGCAAGGTAATACACTGTGCACAGTTGCTAGCTTAACATACTATGCGCGTTGCTCAGGTAACATACTGTGTGCCGGATTTAAGGTAACACACTGTGTGCCGTTAACAAGGTAACACACTGAGCGCCGTTGCTAAGATAACACATTGTGTGCCGTTGATAAGGTGACACACTGTGCGCTTTTGCTTAGGTATCACACTCTGTACCGTTGCTAAGGTAACACACTGTGTGCCGTTTGTAAGGTAACACACTGTGGGCCGTTGCTACAGTAGCACACTAAGTGCCGTCTCTAAGCTAACACACTGTGCGCCCTGGCAAGGATAAAACACTGTGTGCCGTTGCTAAGGTAACAAACTTTGCGCCATTGCTAATGTAACACACTGTGTGCCGTTGGTAAGGTAACAGATAGTGTGTGCCGTTGCTAAGATAACACACTGAGTGCTCTTTGTAAGGTAAAACACTGTGCGCCGTTGCGAAGGTAAAACACTGTGCGCCGTTGCAAAGGCAACACACTGTTCTCCATTGCTAGTGTAACACACTGAGCCCGTTGCTAAAGTAACACACTGTGTGGCGTTGCTAAAGTAACACACTGTGTGCAGAAGCTAAGGTAACTAACTGTGTGCCGTTGCTAATATAACACAATGTGCGCCGTTGTTAAGGTAACACACAGTTTGTGCGGTTGCTAAGGTAACACACTGTGCGCCATTACTAAGGTAACACACTGTGCGCCGTTGCTAATGTAATACACTGTGTGCCGTTGGTAATGTAACACACAGTGTGTGCCGTTGCTAAGGTAACACACTGTGTGCCGAAGCTTAGGTGACACACTCTGCGCCGTTGCTAAAATAACACAATGTGGTCGGTGTTAAGGTAACACACAGTTTGTGCGGTTGCTAACGTAAAACACTGTGCGCCATTACTAAGGTAACACACTGTGCGCCGTTGCTAGTGTAACACCTTGTGCGCGTTACTAAGCTTACACACTGTGTGCCGTTGCTAAGGTAGAAAATTCTACACCGTTAATAAGGTGTCACATTGTGTGCCGTTGCTAAGGTAACATACTGTGCGCCGGTTCTAAGGTATCACAATCTGTGCCGTTACTAAGGTAACAAACTGTGCGCTGTTGCTAAAATAACACACTGTCTGCCGTTTCTAAGGTAACACACTGTGCGCCGTAGCTAAGGTGATACACTCTGTGCCGTTGCTTAGGTAACACACTGTGTGCCGTTGCTAAAGTAACACACCGTTTACCGTAGCAAAGGTGACACACTCTGTGCCTTTGCTTAAGTAGCACACCGTGTGCCGTTGCCTAAGGTAACACACCGTTTACCGTAGCAAAGGTAGCACACTCTTGCGCCGTTGCTATGGTAACACACTGTGTGCGGTCGCTAAGGTAACACACTGTGCGGCTTTGCTAAAGTATTACACTGTGCGCCGTTGGAAAGTTATTACACTGTGCGCCGTTGCTAAATTAACACACTGTGTGCCGTTGTTAAGGTAAAAATATTGTGTGCAATTGCTAAGGTAAAACACTCTGTGCCTCTGCTAAGGTAACACATTGTGCGCCATTGCTATGGTAACACACTGTGTGCTGTTGCTATGGTAACACATTGTGCGCCATTGCTAAGGTATCAATCTGTAGGCCGTTGCTAAGGTAACACACTGTGTGCCGTTGTTAAGGTAACAATATTGTGTGCAATTGCTAAGGTAAAACACTCTGTACCTTTGCTAAGGTAACGCATTGTGCGCCATTGCTATGGTAACACACTGTGTGCTGTTGCTAAGATAACACATTGTGCGCCATTGCTAAGGTATCAATCTGTAGGCCGTTGCTAAGGTAACACACTGTGTGCCGTTACTAAGGTAACATACTGTGCGCACGTTTCTAAGGTAACACACAGTGCGCCGTTGCTATAGTAACACACACTGTGTGCCGTTTCTAAGCTAACACACTGTGCGCCGAAGCTAAGGTGACATATTCTGTGCCGTTGCTAAGGTAACACATTGTGTGCCGTTGCTAAGGTATCAAACTGTAGGCCGTTGCTAAGGTAACATACTGTGCGCTGTTTCCAAGGTAACACACAGTGCGCCGTTGCTAAAGTAACACACACTGTGTGCCGTTTCTATGCTAAAATACTGTGCGCCGTAGCTAAGGTGACATATTCTGTGCCGTTGCTAAGGTAACACACTGTGTGCCGATGCTAAAGTAACACACTTTGCTCGGTTGGAAAGGTAACACACCGTGTGCCGTTGCTAGGGTAAAAAGTGTGCCATTGCTAAGGTAGTACACTGTGTACCGTTGATAAGGTGACCCACTGTGTGCCGTTGCTAAGGTAACACACTCTGCACCGTTGATAATAATACACACTGTGCACCGTTGCTAAGGTAACACACTGCGTGCCGTTGGGAAGGTAAATAATTGTGCGCCCTTGCTAAAATAACACACTTTTTGCTGTTCCTAAGGTGGCACACTGTTCGCCGTTGCTAAGATAACACACTATGCGCGTTGCTTAGGTAACACACTGTGTGCCGTTGCTAATGTGACACACTGTGTCCCGTAACCTAGGTAACACACTGTGTCCCGTTGCTAAGGTGACACACTGTGTGCGTTTGCTAAGGTAACTCAACATGTGCCGGTACCAAGGTCACACACTGTGTGCCAATGCTAAGGTACCACACTGTGCGCCGTTGCTATGGTAACATACTAGTTGTGTCGTTGCTAAGGTAAAACACTGTGCCATTGCTAAAGTAAAAAACTCTGTGCTTTTGCTCAGGTAACAAATTATATGCCGTCGCTAAGGTAACACACTGTGTGCCATTGCTAAGGTAACAATTGTGGGCTGCTGCTAAGGTAACACACGGTGTGCCGTTGCCAAGGTAACACACTCTGCACCATTGCTAACGTAACACACTGTGCGCCGTTGCTAAGGTAACACACACTGTGAGCCGTTTCTAAGGTAACACATTGTGTCCCGTTGCTAAGGTAACATACCGTTTACCGTAGCAAAGGTGACACACTCTGTGCCGTTGGTAAGGAAACACACTGTGTGCCGTTGCTAAAGTAACACACTTTGTTCGGTTGCTAAGGTAACACGCCGTGTGCCGTTGCTACGGCAAGAAACTGTGCGCCGTTGATAAGGTAACGTACTGAGTGCGGTGCTAAGGTAAGACACTGTGCGCCGTTGCTAAGGTAACACACTGCGTGCCGTTGTGAAGGTAACACACTGTGCGCCGTTGCTAAAGTAAGACACTGTGCGCTGTTGCCAAGGTAACACACTGTGCACCGTTGCTAGGTTAGCATAGTGTGCGCGTTGCTTAGGTAACATACTGTGTTCCGTTGCTAAGGTAACACACTGTGTGCCGTTAATAAGGTTGCACACAGAGCGCTGTATCTAAAGTAACACACTGTGTGCCGTTGATAAGGTGACAGACAGTGTCCCGTAACTAAGCTAATACAGTGTGTCCTATTCTTAAGGTGACACGCTGTGTGTCTTTGCTAAGGTAACACACTGTGCGCCGTTGTTAAGGTTACACACTGTGCGCTGTTGCTATGGTATCAAACTCTGTGCCGTTGCTAAGGTAACACACAGTGTGCCGTTTGTAAGGTAAAACACTGTGCGCCGTTGCTAAGGTAACACAGTGTGCGCCGTTGCAAAGGTAACACATTGTGCGCCGTTGCTAGTGTAACACACTTTGCGCGTTGCTAAGCTAAAACAGAGAGTGCCTTTGCTTAGGTAACACTCTGTGTGACGACACTAAGTTAACCCACTCTGTGCCGTTGCTAAGGTAACACACTGTGCGCCTTTTCTAAGGTAACACACTGTGTCCGTATCTAAGTTGACACACTCTGTCCCGTGGTTAATGTAGCGCACTGTGAGCCGTTACTAAGGTAACACAATCTGTGCCGTTGCTAAGGTAACACCCTGTATGCCGTTGCTAAGGTAACACACTGTGGGGCTTTACTATGGTAACACACTGTGTGATGTTGCTAAGGTTACACACTTTATGCCGTTTGTAAAGTTAAACACAGTGCGCCGTTGCTAAGGAAACACACTGTACGCCTTTGCTAGTGTAACACACTCTGCGCGTGTCTTTGGTAACATACTGTGTGCCGTTGCTAAGGTAACACACTGTGTGCCGTTGCTAAAGTAACAAACTCTGTGCCGTTGCTAAGGTAGCACACTGTGTGCCGTTGCTAAGCTACCACTCTGTATGCGGTTGTTAAAGTAGCACACTGTGCGACGTTTCTATGGTAACAAACTGTGCGTCGTTGCTAAGGTTACACAATGTCCGCCGTTTCTAAGGTGACACACTGTGTGCCGTTGCTAAGGTAACACATTTTGCGCCGTTGCTAAGGTAACACACTGTGGGCCGTTAAAAAGGTAACACACTGTATACCGTTGCTAAGTAAACACACTGTAAGCCGTAGCTAAGGTAACAACTTGTGCGCTTTTGCTAAGGTAACACACAGTGCGACGTTGCTAATGTAACACACTTTGTGTCGTTGCTAAGGTAACCCACTGTGTGACGTTGCTAAGGTAACACTGTCTGCCGTTGCTAAGGTATCGGACTCTGTGCCGTTGTTAAAGTAACACACAGTGCGCCGTTGCTTACGTAACACACCCTGTGCCGTTGCTATGGTAACACACTCTGTACCGTCGGTAAAGTAGCACACTACGCACCGTTGCTAAGGTAACAAACTGTGTACCGTCGCTAAGGCAACTCTCACCGCCATTGCTAAGATAACACACTGTGCTCGATTGCAAAGGTAACACTTTGTGCGCCGTTTCTAAGCTAACACATTGTGCCCGTTGCTATGGTAACAGTGTTTGCCGTTGCTAAGATACCACACTGTGCGCCGTTGCTAAGGTAACACAATCTGCGCCGTTGTTAAAGTAACACGCTGTGCCTCGTTGCTATGGTAACACAAGGTGTCCCGTTGCTAAGGCGACACGCTGCGTGCCGTTGCTAAGGTATCACACTCTGTGCCGTTGCTAAAGTAACCCATTGTGGGTCGTTGCCTAGGTAACACACTGTGTGCCGTTGCTAAGGCAACACACTGTGCGCTTTTGCTAATGGAACACACTGTGTGCCGTTGCTAAGGTAACACACTTTGTGCCGTTGCTAAGGTAACACACCTTTAGCCGTTGTTAAACTAACACACTTTGCGCCGTGGACAGGTAACACAATCTGTACCCTTGCTAAGGTAAAACAATCTGTACCTTTGATAAGGTAACACACTATGTGACGTTGCTCATATAACACGCGGTGTGCCGTTGGTAAGGTAACCCACTGTGTGCCGTTGCTAAGGTATCACACTCTGTGCCGTTGCTAAGGTTACATACTTTGCGCCGATGCTAAGGTAACACACTCTGTGCCGTTGCTAAGGTAACATTATGTGCGGCGTTGCTAAGGTAACTCAATGTGCCCCTAAGCTAGGTAACACGTTCTGTACCGTTGTTAAGGTAAAACCGTCTGTACCGTTAATCAGTTATCACAATGTGTGCCGTTGCTAAGGTATCACACTCTGTGCCGTTGCTAAGGTAACACACTGTGCGCCGTTGTAAGGTATCACACTGTGTGCCGTTGCTATGCTAACACACAGTGCGCCGTAGCTAAGGTCACACAAAGTGTCTCGTTATTAAGGCGACACACTCTGTGCCGTTGCTAAGGTAACACACTGTTTCCGTAGCTAAGGTAACACACTGTGTGCGGTTGCTAAGGCAACACACTGCTCTCCGTTGCTAAGATATCCCACTGTGTGTCGTTGCTAAATTAACACACTGTGCGCCAATGCTAGGTCACACACTCTGTACCGTTACTAAGGTAAAACACTCTGTACCGTTGATAAGGTAACACACTGTGCGCCGTTGCTAACGTCACACCCTGTGGCCCGTTGCTAAGGTATGACATTGTGTGCCGTTGCTAAGGTGACACACTGTATGCCGTTGCTAGAGGTAACACACTGTGCGCCGTTGCTGGGTAACACAATGTGTGTCGTTGCTAAGGTGCACACTATGCGCCGTTTCTAATGTGACACACTGTGTACCGTTGCTAAAGTAACACAATGTGTGCCGTTTCTAAGGTAGCACATTGTTTGCCGTTGCTAAGGTAACAAGCTCTGTACCGTTGCTAACGTAACACACTGTGTGCCGTTGCTAAGGTAACACACTGTGCGCCGGTTCTAAGGTCAAACACTCTGTGCGGTTGCTAAGGTAACACACTGTGAGGTGTGGCTAGGGTAACAAACTGTGCGCCGTAGCTAAGGTAACACAATGTGTGCCGTCGCTAAGGCAACTCTCTGTGCGCCGTTGCTAACGTAACACACTCTATTCCCTAGCTGAGGTAAGACACTGAGTCCCGTTGCTAAGAGAACACATTGTGTCCCGTTTCTATGCTAACACGCTGTGTCCCGTTGCTAAGGTGACAATTTGGTTTCCGTTTCTAAGGTAACACATTGTGCGGCGTTGCTAAGGTAACGCACTGTGCACCGTTGCTAAGGTCACACACTGTGCGCCGTTGCTAAGGTAACACACTGTGTGCCGTTGCTAAGGTAACACACTCTGTGCCCTTTTAAAATCTAAGACACTGTGTCCCGTTGCTTAGGTAACACACTCTGTGCTCTGTCTAAGATAAGACACTGTGTCCCGTTGCTAAGGTAACACACTGTGCGCCGTTGCTAAGGTAAAACACTCTAAACCGTTGATAAGGTAACAAACTATGCGCCGTTTTTAAGGTATTACTCTCTGTGCCGTTTGCAAGATAACACATTCTGTGCCGCTGCTAAGGTAACACAACGTCCCTCGCTGCACATGGTTAGTTACCTTAGCAACGGCACACTGTGTGTTACCTTAGCAACCGGACACAGTGTCTTACCTTAGCAACGGCACACAGTGAGTTACCTTAGCAACGGCACACAGCGTGTCACCTTTGCAACGGCACAAAGTGTGTTACCTTAGCAACGGCACAGAGTGTGTTACCTTAGCAAAACGCAAAGTGTGTTACCTTAGCAACGGCGCAGTGTGTGTTACCTTAGCAATTGCACACAATGTGTTACCTTAGCAACGGCGCACACTGATCAAGGGTTCAGAGTGCGTTACGTAGCATCAGCGCACAGTGTGTTATATTAGCAACGGCAAACAGTGTGTTACCTTAGCAACCGCGCACAGTGTGTTGCGTAAGAAACGGCGCGCAGTGAGTTACCTTAGAGACGGCACACAGTGTCTTACCTTAGTGACGGCAAAGAGGGTGTTACTGTAGCAACGGCACAGATTGTGTCGCCTTAATAACGGCACACAGTGTGTAACGTTAGCAACGGCAAACAGTGTGTCACCTCAGCAACGACACACAGTGCGCCACCCTAGAAACGGCGCACAGTGTCGCACCTTAGCAACGGCGCACATGGGGTCACCTGTGCAACGGCGCACAGTGTGTTACCCTAGCTAATGCACACAGTGTTTACCTTATCAATGGTACAGAGTGTGTTTCCTTAGCAACGGTACAGAGTGTGATACCCTAGCTACGGGGCACAGTGTGTTACCTTAACAACGGTACACACTGTGTTACCTTAGACACGGCGCACGACTTAACCTTATCAAAGGTACAGTGTTTTACCTTATGACGGTACAGAGTGTGTTACCTAGCAACGGCGCACAGTGTATTACTTTAGCAACGGCACAGAGTGTACTACCTTAGCAACGGGGCACAGTGTGTGACCCTAGCAACGGCGCACAGTGTTTTACCTTAGCAACGGTGCAGAGAGTGTTTCCTTAGTAACAGCACAGAGTGTGTTACATTAGCAACGGCACAGCGTCTGTTACCTTAGCAACGGCACACTGTGTGTTACCTTAGCAACGGCACACAGTGTGTTACCTTAGCAACCTCACACAGTGTGTTACCTTACTTACGGGAAAGAGTGTGTTACCTTAGCAACAGCAGAGAGTGTGTCGCCTTAGTAACGGAACACAGTGTGTTACCTTATAACGGCACACAGTGTGTTACCTTAGTAACGGCAAACAGTGTGTCACTTTAGGAACGGCGCACAGAGTGTTAACATAGCAACGGCACAGAGTGTGATACCTTAGCAACTGCACACAGTGTGTTACCTTAGCAACGTTGCACAGTGTGTTACCTAAGCAACGGTGCCATTTTGTTACCTTAGCAACTGGGCACAGTGTGATATTTTAGCAACCGCGCACAGTGTGTTACCTTAGCAACGGCTAACAGTGAGTTACACTAGCGACAGACAACAGTTTATTACCTTAGCAACGGCACACAGTGTGTTGCATTAGCAACGGCACACAGTGTGTTACTTTAGCAACCGCCCACAGTATGTTACCTTAGCAACGGAGCACAGTCTGTTACCTTTCCAATGGCACTCAGTGTGTTAGCTTAGTACCGGCGCAGAGTATGTTACTTTATCAACGGTACAGAGAATTTTACCTTAGCAACGGTGCAGAGTGTGTGACCTAGCAACGGCGCACAATGTGTTACCTTAACAACGGCACAGAGTGTGTTTACTTAGATACGGCGCACAGTGTTATAACGTAGCAACGGCGCACAGTGTGCAACCTCAGCAACGGCACAGAGTGTGTTAACATAGATACGGCGTGCAGTGTGGTACCGTAGCAACGGCGCACAATGTGTTACCTTAGCAACGGCGCACAGTGTGGTATCTTAGCAACGGCAAACACTGTTACCATAGCAACGGCGCACAATGTGTGACCTTAGCAACGGCAAACAGTGCGTTGCCTTAGCAGCTGCAAACACTGTTACCTTAGCAACGGCACACAGTGTGTTACCTTAGCAACGGCACACAGTGTGTTACTTTAGCAACCGCCCACAGTATGTTACCTTAGCAACGGGGCAAAGTCTGTTACCTTTCCAATGGCACTCAGTGTGTTAGCTTAGTACCGGCGCAGAGTATGTTACTTTATCAACGGTACAGAGAATTTTACCTTAGCAACGGCACAGAGTGTGTTTACTTAGATACGGCGCACAGTGTGGTAACGTAGCAACGGCGCAAAGTGTGGTATCTTAGCAACGGCACAGAGTGTGTTAACATAGATACGGCATGCAGTGTGGTAACGTAGCAACGGCGCACAGTGTGGTATCTTAGCAACGGCAAACACTAGTACCATAGCAACGGCGCAAAATGTGTGACCTTAGCAACGGCAAACAGTGCGTTGCCTTAGCAACTGCAAACACTGTTACCTTAGCAACGGCACACAGTGTGTTACCTTAGCAACGGCACACAGTGTGTTACTTTAGCAACCGCCCACAGTATGTTACCTTAGCAACGGGGCACAGTCTGATACCTTTCCAATGGCACTCAGTGTGCTAGCTTAGTATCGGCGCAGAGTATGTTACTTTATCAACGGTACAGAGAATTTTACCTTAGCAACGGTGCAGAGTGTGTGACCTAGCAACGGCGCACAATGTGTTACCTTAGCAACGGCACAGAGTGTGTTTACTTAGATACGGCGCACAGTGTTATAACGTAGCAACGGCGCACAGTGTGCAACCTCAGCAACGGCACAGAGTGTGGTAACATAGATACGGCGGGCAGTGTGGTACCGTAGCAACGGCGCACAGTGTGTTACCTTAGCAACGGGGCACAGTCTGTTTGTTACCTTTGCAACGGCACTCAGTGTGTTAGCTTAGTACCGGCGCAGAGTATGTTACTTTATCAACGGTACAGAGAATTTTACCTTAGCAACAGCACAGAATGTGTTTACTTAGATACGGCGCACAGTGTGGTAACGTAGCAACGGCGCAAAGTTTGGTATCTTAGCAACGGCACAGAGTGTGTTAACATAGATACGGCATGCAGTGTGGTAACGTAGCAACGGCGCACAGTGTGGTATCTTAGCAACGGCAAACACTAGTACCATAGCAACGGCGCACAATGTGTGACCTTAGCAACGGCAAACAGTGTGTTACCTTAATAACTGCCCACAGTGAGTAACCTTAGCGACGGTACACAGTTTGTTACCTTAGCAACGGCGCACAATGTGTTACCTCAGCGACGGCACATAGTGTGTTACTTTAGCTACGGCGCACAGTGTGTTACCTTACCAACTGCGCAATGTGTGTTACCTTAGCAACGAAGCAGAGTATGTTATCAGGAATGACGCTGTGTGTGTTACATTAACAACGGCTTACAGTGTTACCTTGGCAACAGCACACAGAGTGTTACCTCAGTGTCAGACCACAGAGTGTTACCTTATCAACTGCGCACAGTGTGTTACCTTAGCAGCCGCGCACAGTGTGTTACTTTATCAACGGCGCACAGTGTGTTGCACTAGTGACGGCACACAGTTTGTTACCTTAGCAATGGTGCACAGTGTGTTACCTTAGCAACGGGGCACAGTGTGTTACCTTAGCAACGGCTCAAAGTGTGTTACCTTAGCAACGGCAAACAGTATGTTACTTTATCAACGGTATAGTGTATTTTACCTTAGCAACGCTACGTAGTGTGTTACCTAGCAACGGCGCCCAGTGTGTTACCTTAGCAACTTCACACAGTGTGTTTACTTAACGACTCACAGTGTGTTGCCATAGAAACGGTGCACTGTATGTTACCTTAGCAACGGCACAGAGTGTGATATCTTGGCAACGGCGCAAACTGCGTTACCTTCGCAACGGCACACAGTGTGTAACGTCACTAACGGCACAGATTGTGTTACCTTGGCAACGGCACAGAGTGAGTTGCCTTAGCAACGGCGCACAGTGTGTTACCTTAGCAACGGCGTGCATTGTGTTACTTTAGCAACCGCACACAGTGTGTTACTTTAGCAACGGGGAACAGTGTGTTACCTTAGCAACGGCGCAGAGTATGTTACTTTATCAAACGTACAGAGTGTTTTACCTAACCAACGGTACAGAGTATGATACCTAGCAGCGGCGCACAGTGTGTTACCTTAGCAACGTCAGAGATTGTGTAGCCTTAGCAACGGCCACCACTGTTACCTTAGCAACGGCACACAGTGTGTTAACTTAGTAACTCCTCACGGTGTGTTACCATAGCATCCCCACAACTGTGTTACCTTAGCAATGGCGCATAGTGTGTTACCTTAGCAAAGGTGCACTGTGTGTTAACTTAGCAAAGGCGCACAGTGTGTTACTTTAGCAACGGCGCACAGTACACAGTGTGTTACCTTAGTAACAGCCCACAGTGTGTTACTCTAGCAAATTCGCACAGTGTGTTATTTTAGCAACCGCGCACAGTGTGTTACCTTAGCAACGGCGCACAGTGAGTTACACTAGCGACGGCACAAAGTTTGTTACGTTAGCAACCGACCACAGTGTGTTACCTCAGAAACGGCACAGAGTGTGTTAACTTAGCAACGGCGTACAGTATGGTACCTTAGCTACGGCAAACACTGTCACCATAGCAACGGCGGACAATGTGTAACCTTAGCAACGGCAAACAGTGTGTAATCATAGCAACTGCAGACACTGTTACCTTAGCAACGGCACACAGTGTGTTAGCTAGCAACTCACCTCGGTGAATTACCTTAGCAACGGGATACAGTGTGTTACCTTAGCAACGGCGCACAGAGTGTTACTTAAGCGACGGAACGGAGTGTGTTACTTTAGCAACGGCGCACAGTGTGTTACCTTACCAACGGCACACAGTGTGTTACCTTAGCAACGGAGCACAGTGTGTTACCTTACCAACGGCACACAGTGTGTTACCTTAGCATCGGCGCACTGTGAGTTACCTTAGTATCGGCGCATATTGTATTACCCTAGCAACGGCGCACAGGTGTTACCTTAGCAACGGCTTACAGTGTTGCTTTAGCAGCGGCACACAGTCTGTTACCTTAGTAACGACCCACAGCGTGTTACCTTAGCAACGGCGCACAGTGTGTTACCTTAGCAACGGCGCACAGTGCGTTACCTTACCAACGGCACACAGTGTGCTACCTTATCATCGGCGCACTGTGAGTTACCTTAGCATCGGCGCATAGTGTATTTCCTTGGCAACGGCGCACAGTGTGTTACCTTAGCAACGGCAAACTGTGTGTTTACTTAGCAACTGGGCACAGTGTGCTGCCTTAGCAAAGTCACACAGTGTGTTACCTTAGCAACGGCGCACAGGATGTTACATTATCAACAGTCCAATGTGTGTTACCTTAGCAACGGTACAGAGTGTGTTACCTAGCAACAGCGCACAGTGTGTTACCATAGCAACGGCACTGAGTGTGTTAACTTAGCAACGGCATTCAGTACAACAGCGCACAGCACAGCGCACAGTTTGTCATCATAGCAACGGCGCACGGTGTGTTACCTAGGCAAGGGCTTACAGTGTGTACCTAATCAACTCCGCACGGTGTGTTACCTTTTCAACGGCACACAGTGGGCTACATTAGAAACGGCACACAGTGTGTTACCTTAGTAACGGCCCACAGTGTCTTACACTAACAACGGCGCACAGTGGGTTACCTTACCAACAGCGCAGAGTGTTACTTTAGCAACGGCGGCCAGTGTGTTACCTTAGCAACGCCGCACAGTGTGTTACCTTAGCAACGGCGCCCAGGGGTTACCTTAGCAACGGAACACAGTGTGTTACCTTAGCAACGTCACACAGTGTCTTACCTTAGTAACGGCCCACAATGTGTCACCTTAGCAACAGCGCACAGAGTGTTAACTTAACAACGGCACATAGTGTCTCCTTAGCAAAGGCAGAGAGTGTACTACCTTAGCAAAGGCGCAAAGTGCTTTACCTTAGCAACGGCGCACAGTGTGTTACTTTAACAACGGCGCACACTGTGTTACTTTAGCAACCGCACACGGTGCGTTATCTTAGCAACGGCACAGAGTGTGTCGCCTTAGTAACGGCACACAGTGTGTTACCTTAGCAACAGCACACAGTGTGTTACGTTATTAACGGCACACAGTGTGTTACCTTAGCAACAGCACAATTGGTGTGTTACATTACCAACGGCGCACAGTGTTTTACCTTAGCAACGGCACACAGTGTGTTAACTTAGCAACGGCGCACATTGTTACTTTATCAACCGTACAGAGAGTTTTACATTAGCAACTGTGCAGAGTGTGTTACCTACCAACGTCGCAAAGTGTGTAACCTTAGCAACGGCACATTTTGTGTTAACTTAGATACGGCACACAGTGTGTTACCGTAGCAACGGCGCACAGTGTGTTACATTAGCAACGGCGCACAGTATGTTACCTTACCAACGGCGCACAGTGTGCTACATTAGTAACGGCATATAGTGTTACCTTAGCAACATCACAAAGTGTATTACCATAGAAAAAGCCCACTGTGTGTTACCTTAGCAATCGCGTACAGTGTGGTACTTTAACAACGGCTCCCATTGAGTTACACTAGCGAAGGCACACAGTTTGTTACCTTAGCAAAAGCGCACAGTATGTTACCTAAGCGACGGCACATAGTGTGTTACTTTAGCAACGGCGCACAGTGTGTTAAGTTAGCAACGACGCAGTGTAGTACCTTACCAACGGCAAACACTGTTACCATAGCAATGGTGCACCATGTATTACCTTAGCAACGGCAAAAAGTGTTTTGCCTTAGCAACTGCAAACACTGTAACCTTAGCAACGGCATACAGTGTGTTACGTTAGCAACTTCACACGGTGTGTTTCCTTATCAACCGCACACAGTGTCTTACCTTAGCAACGGCGCACAGTGTTTTACCTTAGCAACGGCGCACAGTGTGTTACCTTAGCAACGGCATTCAGTGTTACCTTAGCAACGGCACAAAGTGTGTTACTATAGTAGCAACCCACAGTGTGTTACCTTAGTGACTGCGCAAATTATGTTACCTTAGCAAGCGCGCACACTGTGTTACTTTAGCAACGGCGCACAGTGAGTTACACTAGCGACGGCACACAGTTTATTACCTTAGCAACGGCGCACAGTGTGTTACCTCAGCAGCGGCACATAGTGTGTTACTTTAGCAATGGCGCACAGTGTTTTAGCTTACCATCTGGGCACAGTGTGTTACCTTAGCAACGGCACACAGTGTGTTACCTCAGCGACGGCACATAGTGTGTTACTTTAGCTACGGCGCACAGTGTGTTACCTTACCAACTGCGCAATGTGTGTTACCTTAGCAACGAAGCAGAGTATGTTATCAGGAATGACGCTGTGTGTGTTACATTAACAACGGCTTACAGTGTTACCTTGGCAACAGCACACAGAGTGTTACCTCAGTGTCAGACCACAGAGTGTTACCTTATCAACTGCGCACAGTGTGTTACCTTAGCAGCCGCGCACAGTGTGTTACTTTATCAACGGAGCACAGTGTGTTGCACTAGTGACGGCACACAGTTTGTTACCTTAGCAATGTTGCACAGTGTGTTACCTTAGCAACGGGGCACAGTGTGTTACCTTAGCAACGGCTCAAAGTGGTTACCTTAGCAACGGCACACAGTATGTTACTTTATCAACGGTATAGTGTATTTTACCTTAGCAACGCTACGTAGTGTGTTACCTAGCAACGGCGCCCAGTGTGTTACCTTAGCAACTTCACACAGTGTGTTTACTTAACGACTCACAGTGTGTTACCATAGAAACGGTGCACTGTATGTTACCTTAGCAACGGCACAGAGTGTGATATCTTGGCAACGGCGCAAACTGCGTTACCTTCGCAACGGCACACAGTGTGTAACGTCACTAACGGCACAGATTGTGTTACCTTGGCAACGGCACAGAGTGAGTTGCCTTAGCAACGGCGCACAGTGTGTTACCTTAGCAACGGCGTGCATTTTGTTTCTTTAGCAACCGCACACAGTGTGTTACTTTAGCAACGGGGAACAGTGTGTTACCTTAGCAACGGCGCAGAGTATGTTACTTTATCAAACGTACAGAGTGTTTTACCTAACCAACGGTACAGAGTATGATACCTAGCAGCGGCGCACAGTGTGTTACCTTAGCAACGTCAGAGATTGTGTAGCCTTAGCAACGGCCACCACTGTTACCTTAGCAACGGCACACATTGTGTTAACTTAGTAACTCCTCACGGTATGTTACCATAGCATCCCCACAACTGTGTTACCTTAGCAATGGCGCATAGTGTGTTACCTTAGCAAAGGTGCACTGTGTGTTAACTTAGCAAAGGCGCACAGTGTGTTACTTTAGCAACGGCGCACAGTACACAGTGTGTTACCTTAGTAACAGCCCACAGTGTGTTACTCTAGCAAATTCGCACAGTGTGTTATTTTAGCAACCGCGCACAGTGTGTTACCTTAGCAACGGCGCACAGTGAGTTACACTAGCGACGGCACAAAGTTTGTTACGTTAGCAACCGACCACAGTGTGTTACCTCAGAAACGGCACAGAGTGTGTTAACTTAGCAACGGCGCACAGTATGGTACCTTAGCTACGGCAAACACTGTCACCATAGCAACGGCGGACAATGTGTAACCTTAGCAACGGCAAACAGTGTGTAATCATAGCAACTGCAGACACTCTTACCTTAGCAACGGCACACAGTGTGTTAGCTAGCAACTCACCTCGGTGAATTACCTTAGCAACGGGATACAGTGTGTTACCTTAGCAACGGCGCACAGAGTGTTACTTAAGCGACGGAACGGAGTGTGTTACTTTAGCAACGGCGCACAGTGTGTTACCTTACCAACGGCACACAGTGTGTTACCTTAGCAACGGAGCACAGTGTGTTACCTTACCAACGGCACACAGTGTGTTACCTTAGCATCGGCGCACTGTGAGTTACCTTAGTATCGGCGCATAGTGTATTACCCTAGCAACGGCGCACAGGTGTTACCTTAGCAACGGCTTACAGTGTTGCTTTAGCAGCGGCACACAGTCTGTTACCTTAGTAACGACCCACAGCGTGTTACCTTAGCAACGGCGCACAGTGTGTTACCTTAGCAACGGCGCACAGTGCGTTACCTTACCAACGGCACACAGTGTGCTACCTTAGCATCGGCGCACTGTGAGTTACCTTAGCATCGGCGCATAGTGTATTTCCTTGGCAACGGCGTACAGTGTGTTACCTTAGCAACGGCAAACTGTGTGTTTACTTAGCAACTGGGCACAGTGTGCTGCCTTAGCAAAGTCACACAGTGTGTTACCTTAGCAACGGCGCACAGGATGTTACATTATCAACAGTCCAATGTGTGTTACCTTAGCAACGGTACAGAGTGTGTTACCTAGCAACAGCGCACAGTGTGTTACCATAGCAACGGCACAGAGTGTGTTAACTTAGCAACGGCATTCAGTGCAACAGCGCACAGCACAACGCACAGTTTGTCATCATAGCAACGGCGCACGGTGTGTTACCTAGGCAAGGGCTTACAGTGTGTACCTAATCAACTCCGCACGGTGTGTTACCTTAGCAACGGCACACAGTGGGCTACATTAGAAACGGCACACAGTGTGTTACCTTAGTAACGGCCCACAGTGTCTTACACTAACAACGGCGCACAGTGGGTTACCTTACCAACAGCGCAGAGTGTTACTTTAGCAACGGCGGCCAGTGTGTTACCTTAGCAACGCCGCACAGTGTGTTACCTTAGCAACGGCGCCCAGGGGTTACCTTAGCAACGGAACACAGTGTGTTACCTTAGCAACGTCACACAGTGTATTACCTTAGTAACGGCCCACATTGTGTCACCTTAGCAAAAGCGCACAGAGTGTTAACTTAACAACGGCACATAGTGTCTCCTTAGCAAAGGCAGAGAGTGTACTACCTTAGCAAAGGCGCAAAGTGCTTTACCTTAGCAACGGCGCACAGTGTGTTACTTTAACAACGGCGCACACTGTGTTACTTTAGCAACCGCACACGGTGCGTTATCTTAGCAACGGCACAGAGTGTGTCGCCTTAGTAACGGCACACAGTGTGTTACCTTAGCAACAGCACACAGTGTGTTACGTTATTAACGGCACACAGTGTGTTACCTTAGCAACGGCACAATTGGTGTGTTACATTACCAACGGCGCACAGTGTTTTACCTTAGCAACGGCACACAGTGTGTTAACTTAGCAACGGCGCACATTATGTTACTTTATCAACCGTACAGAGAGTTTTACATTAGCAACTGTGCAGAGTGTGTTACCTACCAACGTCGCAAAGTGTGTAACCTTAGCAACGGCACATTTTGTGTTAACTTAGATACGGCACACAGTGTGTTACCGTAGCAACGGCGCACAGTGTGTTACATTAGCAACGGCGCACAGTATGTTACCTTACCAACGGCGCACAGTGTGTTACATTAGTAAGGGCATATAGTGTTACCTTAGCAACATCACAAAGTGTATTACCATAGAAAAAGCCCACTGTGTGTTACCTTAGCAATCGCGTACAGTGTGGTACTTTAACAACGGCTCCCATTGAGTTACACTAGCGAAGGCACACAGTTTGTTACCTTAGCAAAAGCGCACAGTATGTTACCTTAGCGACGGCACATAGTGTGTTACTTTAGCAACGGCGCACTGTGTGTTAAGTTAGCAACGACGCAGTGTAGTACCTTACCAACGGCAAACACTGTTACCATAGCAATGGTGCACCATGTATTACCTTAGCAACGGCAAAAAGTGTTTTGCCTTAGCAACTGCAAACACTGTAACCTTAGCAACGGTATACAGTGTGTTACGTTAGCAACTTCACACGGTGTGTTATCTTATCAACCGCACACAGTGTCTTACCTTAGCAACGGCGCACAGTGTTTTACCTTAGCAACGGCGCACAGTGTGTTACCTTAGCAACGGCATTCAGTGTTACCTTAGCAACGGCACAAAGTGTGTTACTATAGTAGCAACCCACAGTGTGTTACCTTAGTGACTGCGCAAATTATGTTACCTTAGCAAGCGCGCACACTGTGTTACTTTAGCAACGGCGCACAGTGAGTTACACTAGCGACGGCACACAGTTTATTACCTTAGCAACGGCGCACAGTGTGTTACCTCAGCAGCGGCACATAGTGTGTTACTTTAGCAATGGCGCACAGTGTGTTAGCTTACCATCTGGGCACAGTGTGTTACCTTAGCAACGGCACACAGTGTGTTACCTTAGCAACGGCGCACGGTATGTTACTTATCAACGGTTCAGTGTGTTTTACCTTAGCAACGGTACAGAGTGTGTTACCTAGCAACGGCGCCCTCTATGTTACCTTGGCAACCGCACACAGTGTGTTACATAAGCAACGGGGCACAGTTGTTACCTTAGCAACGGCACACAATGGGTACATTAGCAACGGCGCAGAGTGTGTTACCTTATCAACGGTACAGAGTGTTTTACGCTAATAACGGTATAGAGTGTGTTACCTTAGTACCTCGCACAGTGTGTTACCTAAGAACTGCGCACAGAGAGTTACCTTAGCGACGGCACACAGTCTGGCACCTTAGTAATCGGCGCATATTTTGTTACTTTTGCCACGGCACAGAGTGTGTTACTTTATCAACGGCGCACAGTGTGTTACCTTACCAACGTCACACAGTGGGTTACCTTAGCAACGGCAATCAGTGTGTAACGTTAGCAACGGCACAGATTGTGTTACCTTAGCAACGGCACAGAGTGTGTTACCTTAGCAACAGCGCACAGTATGTTATTTTATCAACATTGCAGATTGTTTTACCTTAGCAACGGCACAGAGTGTGTTACCTAGCAACGGCGCAACAGTGTGTTACAATAGCAACGGCACAGAGTGTGTTAACTAAGCAACAGCTGCCATTGTGTAACCATAGAAACGGCGCACAGTATGTTACCTTAGCAACGGCAAACAGTGTGTTGTCTTACCAACGGAACATACTTGGTTGCCTTATGAAAGGTACACAGTGTGTTACCTTAGCAACCGCACACAATATGTTACCTTAGCAGCGGCGCACAGGGTGTTACATTGGCAACAGCGCACTGTGTGTCACCTTGGCAACGGCGCACAGTGTGTTACCTTAGCAACGGCCCACAGTATGCTACCTTAGCAACGGCTTACAGTGTGTTCCTTCAGCAACGGCACACAGTGTGCCATTTTAGCAACTGCGCATACTGTGTTACCTTAGCACCGGCGCCCAGTGTGTTACCTTAGTAACGGCGCACAGTAGATATCTTAGCAACGGCGCACTGTGTCTTACCTTAGCAAAGGCGCACAGTGTGTTACCTTAGGAACGTTGCTGTGTGTATTACCGTAGCAACGGCATACAGTGTTACCTTAACAACGGCACACAGGGTGTTACCTCAGTAACAGCCCACAGAGTTTTACCTTAACAACTGCTGACAGTGTGTTACCTTAGCAACCGCGCACAGAGTGTTACTTTAGCAACGGCGCACAGTAAGTTACACTAATGACGGCACACGGTATTGTACCTTAGCAACTGCGCACAGTGTGTTACCTTAGCGACGGCACAGAGTGTGTTTACTTAACTGCGCACAGAGTGTAACCATAGAAACGGCGCACTGTGTGTTACCTTAGCAACGGGGCACAGTGTGTTACCTTAGCAACGGCTCAAAGTGTGTTACCATAGCAACGGCTCACAGTATGTTACTTTATCAACGGTATAGAGTATTTTACCGTAGCAACGCTACACAGTGTGTTACCTAGCAACGGCGCACAGTGTGTTTCCTTAGCAACTTCACAGAGTGTGTTTATTTAACGGCGCACAGACTGTAACCATAGAAACGGCGCACTGTGTGTTACCTTAGCAACGGCACAGAGTGTGTTTACTTAACGGCGCACAGAGTGTAACCATAGAAACGGCGCACTGTGTATTACCTTAGCAACGGCTCAAAGTGTGTTACCTTAGCAACGGCTCACAGTATGTTACTTTATCAACGGTATAGTGTATTTTACCTTAGCAACGCTACACAGTGTGTTACCTAGCAACGACGCACAGTGTGTTACCTAGCAACTTCACAGAGTGTGTTTACTTAACGGCGCACAGAGTGTAACCATAGAAACGGCGCACTGTGTGTAACCTTAACAACGGGGCACAGTGTGTTACCTTAGCAACGGCTCAAAGTGTGTTACCTTAGCAACGGCTCACAGTATGTTACTTTATCAACGGTATAGAGTATTTTACCGTAGCAACGCTACACAGTGTGTTACCTAGCAACGGCGCACAGTGTGTTACCTTAGCAACTTCACAGAGTGTGTTTACTTAACGGCGCACAAACTGTAACCACAGAAACGGCGCACAGTGTGTTTACTTAACGGCGCACAGAGTGTAACCATAGAAACGGCGCACGTGTGTTACCTTAGCAACGGCTCACAGTATGTTACTTTATCAACGGTATAGTGTATTTTACCTTAGAACGCTACACAGTGTGTTACCTAGCAACGGCGCACAGTGTGTTACCTTAGCAACTTCACAGAGTGTGTTTACTTAACGGCGCGCAGAGTGTAACCATAGAAACGGCGCACTGTGTGTTACCTTAGCAACGGCACAGAGTATGATACCTTAGCAACGGCGCAATTTGCGTTACCTAAACTACGCCACAGAATGTGTTACCTTAACAACGGAGCTCGGAGTGTTACCTTAGCAACGCCACACAGTGTGTTACTTTAGCAACCACACACAGTGTGTTTACTAATCAACGGTACAGAGTGTTTTACCTTAGTAACGGTATAGAGTGTGTTACCTGGCAACGGCGCCCAGGATGTTACCTTATCAACGGCGCACAATGTGTTACGTTAGCAACCGCGCACAGTGAGTTACCTTAGCAACGGCGCACAGAGAGTTAACTTAGCGACGGTACACAGTTTGTTGTCTTAGTAATCACGCACAGTGTGTTACTTTACCGACGGCACAGAGTGTGTTACTTTAGCAACGGCGCACAGTGTTTTACCTTACCAACGGCACACAGTGTGTTACTTTCGCAACGGCACGAAGTGTGTAACGTTAATAACGGCACAGATTATGTTACCTTGGCAACGGCACAGAGTGAGTTTCTTTAGCAAAGGCGCACAGTGGGTTACCTTAGCAACGGCGCACATTGTGTTACTTTAACAACCGCACACAGTGTGTTACCTTAGCATCGATGCTCAGTGTGTTACCTTAGCAACGTCTCAAAGTGTGTTACCTTAGCAACGACTCACAGTATGTTACTTTATCAACGGTATAGTGTATTTTACCTTAGCAACGCTACACAGTGTGTTACCTAGCAACGGCGCACAGTGTGTTACCTTAGCAATTTCACAGAATGTGTTTACTTAACGGCGCACAGAGTGTAACCATAGAAACGGCGCACTGTGTGTTACCATAGGAACGGCACAGAGTATGATACCTTAGCAACGGCGCAATTTGCGTTACCTAAACTACGCCACAGAATGTGTTACCTTAACAACGGAGCTCGGAGTGTTACCTTGGCAACGGCACAGAGTAAGTTACCTTAGCAACGGCGCACATTGTGTTACTTTAACAACCGCACACAGTGTGTTACCTTAGCATCGATGCACAGTGTGTTACCTTAGCAACGGCACACAGTGTGTTACCTTAACAACGGCGCACAGTGTGATACCTTAGCAACGGCGCACTGTGTCTTAACTTAGCAACGGCGTACAGTGTGTTACCTTAAGAACGACGTTGTGTGTGTTACCTTAGCAAAGGCATACAGTGTAATCTTAGCAACGGCACACAGGGTGTTACCTCAGTAACAGCCCACAGAGTGTTACCTTAGCAACTGCTCAAAGTGTTACCTTAACAACGGCACACAGGGTGTTACCTCAGTAACAGCCCACAGAGTGTTACCTTACCAACTGCTCAAAGTGTTACCTTAGCAACCGCACACAGAGTGTTACTTTAGCAACGGCGAACAGTAAGTTACACTAGTGAAGGCACACAGTTTGGTACCTTAGCAACTGCGAACAGTGTGTTACCTTAGCGACGGCACATAGTTACTTTAGCAATGGCGCACAGTGTGTTAACTTAGCAACGGGGCACAGTGTGTTACCTTAGCAACGGCTCAAAGTGTGTTACCTTAGCAACGGCATACAGTGTAATCTTAGCAACGGCACACAGGGTGTTACCTCAGTAACAGCCCACAGAGTGTTACCTTAGCAACTGCTCAAAGTGTTAGCTTAGCAACCGCGCACAGAGTGTTACTTTAGCAACGGTGCACAGTAAGTTACGCTAGTGACGGCACACAGTTTGGTACCTTAGCAACTGCGCACAGTGTGTTACCTTAGCGACGGCACATAGTGTGTTACTTTAGCAATGGCGCACAGTGTGTTAACTTAGCAACGGGGCACAGTGTGTTACCATAGCAACGGCTCAAAGTGTGTTACCTTAGCAACGGCGCACAGTATGTTACTTTATCAAACGTACAGAGTGTTTTACCTTACCAACGGTACAGTGTATTATACCTAGCAACGGCGCACAGTGTGTTACCTTAGCAACGGCAGAGAGTGTGTAAACTTAGCAAAGACGCAAAGTGTGGTACCTTAGCAATCTCAAACACTGTTACCATTGCAACGGCGCCCAGTGTGTTACCTTAGCAACGGGACACAGTGTGTTGCCTTAGCAACAACCACAGTTACCTTAGCCACGGCACACAGTGTGTTTCCTTAGCAACTCCTCACGATGTGTTACCATAGCAACCCCACAACTGTGTTACTTTAGCACCGTAGCACAGTGTGTTACCTTAGCAATGGTGCACTGTGTTTTAACTTAGCAACGGCGCACAGTGTGTTACCTTAGCAACGGTGCACAGTACACAGTGTTTTACCTTAGTGACAGCCCACAGTGTGTTACTTTAGCAAATGCGCACAGTGTGTTATTTTAGCAATCGCGCAAGGTGCGTAACATTAGCAACGGCGCACAATAAGTTACACTAGCGACGGCACAAAGTTTTTTACCTTAGCAACCGAGTACAGTATGTTATCTTAGCGACGGCACATAGTGTGTTACTTTAGCAACGGCTCACAGTATGGTACCTTAGCTACGGCAAACACTGTTACCATAGCAACGGCGGACAATGTGTAACCTTAGCAACGGCAAACATTGTGTTATCATAGCAACTGAAGACACTGTTACCTTAGCAACGGCACACAGTGTGTTAACTTAGCAACGGCTCACAGTATGGTACCTTAGCTACGGCAAACACTGTTACCATAGCAACGGCGGACAATGTGTAACCTTAGCAACGGCAAACAGTGAGTTATCATAGCAACTGAAGACACTGTTACCTTAGCAACGGCACACGGTGTGTTACCTTAGCAACTCCGCTCATTGTATTACCTTAGCAACACCGCACAGTGTGTTACCTTAGCAGCCGTACAGAGTATGTTACTTTAGCAACAGCACACAGTGTGCTACCTTAGCAACGGCACAGAGTGTGTTACTTTAGCAACGGCGTAAAGTTTATTTCCTTAGCATGGCCGCAGTGTGTTACCTTAAAAACCGCGAACAGTTGGTTACTTTAGCGACGGCACAGAGTGTGTTACTTTAGCAACGACGCACAGTGTGTTACCTTATCAACGGCACACATTGCGTTAACTTAACAACGGCGCACAGCGGGTTCCATTAGCCAGGGCACAGAGTGTGTCACCTTAGTGCCGGCACACAGTGTGTTACCTTAGTAACGGCACACAGTGTGTTACCTTAGCAACGGCGCACAGTGTGTGACATTAGCAGCGGCACAGAGCATATTACCTTGGAGACGGCGCACAGTGTGGTACCTTAGCAACGGCAAACAGTGTGTTTACTTAGCAACGGGGCACAGTGTGCTACCTTAGCAATGGCATACAGTGTGTTACCTTAGCAACGGCGCACACTATGTTACTTTATCAACAGTCCAATGTGTGTTACCTTAGCAACAGTACAGAGTGTGTTACCTAGCAAAGGCGCACAGTGTGTTACCTTAGCCACGGCACAGAGTGTGTTAACTTAGCAACAGCGCACAGTGTGTCATCATAGCAACGGCGCACAGTCTGTTACCTTAGCAACGGCGCACACCGTGTTACTTTAGCAACAGCACACAGTGTGTTACCTTAGCAACAGCACAGAGTGTGTTAAATTAGCAAAGGCCCACAGTGTGGTACCTTAGCAACGGCAAACACTGTTACCATTGCAACGGCGCACAATGTGATACCTTTGCAACGGCAAAGAGTGTGTTGCCTTAGCAACTGCAAACACTGTTATCTTAGCAACGGCACACAGTGTGTTACCTTAGCAACTCCGCACGGTGTGTTACCTTAGCAACCGTACAGAGCGTGTTACCTTAGCAACGGCGCACAGTGTGTTACCTTAGCAAAGGCGCACTGTGTGGTAACTTAGCAACGGCGCACAGTGTGTTACATTAGCAACGGCGCACAGTATGTTACCTTACCAACGGCGCACAGTGTGTTACATTAGTAACGGCATATAGTGTTACCTTAGCAACATCACAAAGTGTATTATCATAGAAAAAGTCCACTGTGTGTTACCTTAGCAATCGCGTACAGTGTGGTACTTTAACAACGGCTCCCAGTGAGTTACACTAGCGAAGGCACACAGTTTGTTAACTTAGCAAAAGCGCACAGTATTTTACCATAGCGACGGCACATAGTGTGTTACTTTAGCAACGGCGCACAGTGTGTTAAGTTAGCAACGACGCAGTGTCGTACCTTACCAACGGCAAACACTGTTACCATAGCAATGGCGCACCATGTATTACCTTAGCAACGGCAAACAGTGTTTTGCCTTAGCAACTGCAAACACTGTAACCTTAGCAACGGCATACAGTGTGTTACGTTAGCAACTCCACACGGTGTGTTTCCTTATCAACCGCACAAAGTGTCTTAACTTAGCAACGGCATTCAGTGTTACCTTAGCAACGGCACAAAGTGTGTTACTATAGTACCAACCCACAGTGTGTTACCTTAACGACTGCGCAAATTATGTTACCTTAGCAAGCGCGCACACGGTGTTACTTTAGCAACGGCGCACAGTGAGTTACACTAGCGACGGCACACAGTTTATTACCTTAGCAACGGCGCATAGTGTGTTACCTCAGCAGCGGCACATAGTGTGTTACTTTAGCAATGGCGCACAGTGTGTTAGCATACCATCTGGGCACAGTGTGTTACCTTAGCAACGGCACACAGTGTGTTACCTTAGCAACGGCGCACGGTATGTTACTTATCAACGGTTCAGTGTGTTTTACCTTAGCAACGGTACAGAATGTGTTACCTAGCAACGGCGCATGGCGTGTTACCTTGGCAACGGCGCACAAGGTTCTACCTTAGCAACGGCGCACAGTGTGTTACCTTAGCAACGGCAATTAGTGTTACCTTAGCAACGGCACAAAGTGTGTTACTATAGTAGAACCCACAGTGTGTTACCTTAACGACTGCGCAAATTATGTTACCTTAGCAAGCGCGCACACTGTGTTGCTTTAGCAACGGCGCACAGTGAGTTACACAAGCGACGGCACACAGTTTATTACCTTAGCAACGGCGCACAGTGTGTTACCTCAGCAGCGGCACATAGTGTATTACTTTAGCAATGGCGCACAGTGTGTTAGCTTACCATCTGGGCACAGTGTGTTACCTTAGCAACGGCACACACTGTGTTACCTTAGCAACGGCGCACGGTATGTTACTTATCAACGGTTCAGTGTGTTTTACCTTAGCAACGGTACAGAGTGTGTTACCTAACAACGGCGCACTCTATGTTACCTTGGCAACCGCACACAGTGTGTTACATAAGCAACGGGGCACAGTTGTTACCTTAGCAACGGCACACAGTGGGTACATTAGCAACGGCGCAGAGTGTGTTACCTTATCAACGGTACAGAGTGTTTTACGCTAATAACGGTATAGAGTGTGTTACCTTAGTACCTCGCACAGTGTGTTACCTAAGAACTGCGCACAGAGAGTTACCTTAGCGACGGCACACAGTCTGGCACCTTAGTAATCGGCGCATATTGTGTTACTTTTGCGACGGCACAGAGTGTGTTACTTTATCAACGGCGCACAGTGTGTTACCTTACCAACGTCACACAGTGGGTTACCTTAGCAACGGCAA
Organism: Hymenopus coronatus; assembly: GCA_030762935.1. Classification (NCBI taxonomy): domain Eukaryota; kingdom Metazoa; phylum Arthropoda; class Insecta; order Mantodea; family Hymenopodidae; genus Hymenopus; species Hymenopus coronatus. The sequence continues at coordinate 177,425,864 of CM060882.1, forward strand.
TCAGTGTGTAACGTTAGCAACGGCACAGATTGTGTTACCTTAGCAACGGCACAGAGTGTGTTACCTTAGCAACAGCGCACAGTATGTTATTTTATCAACATTGCAGATTGTTTTACCTTAGCAACGGCACAGAGTGTGTTACCTAACAACGGCGCAACAGTGTGTTACAATAGCAACGGCACAGAGTGTGTTAACTAAGCAACAGCTGCCATTGTGTAACCATAGAAACGGCGCACAGTATGTTACCTTAGCAACGGCAAACAATGTGTTGTCTTACCAACGGAACATACTTGGTTACCTTATGAAAGGTACACAGTGTGTTACCTTAGCAACCGCACACAATATGTTACCTTAGCAGCGGCGCACAGGGTGTTACATTGGCAACAGCGCACTGTGTGTCACCTTGGCAACGGCGCACAGTGTGTTACCTTAGCAACGGCCCACAGTATGCTACCTTAGCAACGGCTTACAGTGTGTTCCTTCAGCAACGGCACACAGTGTGCCATTTTAGCAACTGCGCATACTGTGTTACCTTAGCACCGGCGCCCAGTGTGTTACCTTAGTAACGGCGCACAGTAGATATCTTAGCAACGGCGCACTGTGTCTTACCTTAGCAACGGCGCACAGTGTGTTACCTTAGGAACGATGCTGTGTGTATTACCGTAGCAACGGCATACAGTGTTACCTTAATACCGGCACACAGGGTGTTACCTCAGTAACAGCCCACAGAGTTTTACCTTAGCAACTGCTGACAGTGTGTTACCTTAGCAACCGCGCACAGAGTGTTACTTTAGCAACGGCGCACAGTAAGTTACACTAATGACGGCACACGGTATTGTACCTTAGCAACTGCGCACAGTGTGTTACCTTAGCGACGGCACAGAGTGTGTTTACTTAACTGCGCACAGAGTGTAACCATAGAAACGGCGCACTGTGTGTTACCTTAGCAACGGGGCACAGTGTGTTACCTTAGCAACGGCTCAAAGTGTGTTACCATAGCAACGGCTCACAGTATGTTACTTTATCAACGGTATAGAGTATTTTACCGTAGCAACGCTACACAGTGTGTTACCTAGCAACGGCGCACAGTGTGTTTCCTTAGCAACTTCACAGAGTGTGTTTATTTAACGGCGCACAGACTGTAACCATAGAAACGGCGCACTGTGTGTTACCTTAGCAACGGCACAGAGTGTGTTTACTTAACGGCGCACAGAGTGTAACCATAGAAACGGCGCACTGTGTATTACCTTAGCAACGGCTCAAAGTGTGTTACCTTAGCAACGGCTCACAGTATGTTACTTTATCAACGGTATAGTGTATTTTACCTTAGCAACGCTACACAGTGTGTTACCTAGCAACGACGCACAGTGTGTTACCTTAGCAACTTCACAGAGTGTGTTTACTTAACGGCGCACAGAGTGTAATCATAGAAACGGCGCACTGTGTGTAACCTTAACAACGGGGCACAGTGTGTTACCTTAGCAACGGCTCAAAGTGTGTTACCTTAGCAACGGCTCACAGTATGTTACTTTATCAACGGTATAGAGTATTTTACCGTAGCAACGCTACACAGTGTGTTACCTAGCAACGGCGCACAGTGTGTTACCTTAGCAACTTCACAGAGTGTGTTTACTTAACGGCGCACAAACTGTAACCACAGAAACGGCGCACAGTGTGTTTACTTAACGGCGCACAGAGTGTAACCATAGAAACGGCGCACGTGTGTTACCTTAGCAACGGCTCAAAGTGTGTTACCTTAGCAACGGCTCACAGTATGTTACTTTATCAACGGTATAGTGTACTTTACCTTAGAACGCTACACAGTGTGTTACCTAGCAACGGCGCACAGTGTGTTACCTTAGCAACTTCACAGAGTGTGTTTACTTAACGGCGCGCAGAGTGTAACCATAGAAACGGCGCACTGTGTGGTCTACCTTAGCAACGGCACAGAGTATGATACCTTAGCAACGGCGCAATTTGCGTTACCTAAACTACGCCACAGAATGTGCTACCTTAACAACGGAGCTCGGAGTGTTACCTTAGCAACGCCACACAGTGTGTTACTTTAGCAACCGCACACAGTGTGTTTACTAATCAACGGTACAGAGTGTTTTACCTTAGTAACGGTATAGAGTGTGTTACCTGGCAACGGCGCCCAGGATGTTACCTTAGCAACGGCGCACAATGTGTTACGTTAGCAACCGCGCACAGTGAGTTACCTTAGCAACGGCACACAGAGAGTTAACTTAGCGACGGTACACAGTTTGTTGTCTTAGTAATCGACGCACAGTGTGTTACTTTACCGACGGCACAGAGTGTGTTACTTTAGCAACGGCGCCCAGTGTTTTACCTTACCAACGGCACACAGTGTGTTACCTTCGCAACGGCACGAAGTGTGTAACGTTAATAACGGTACAGATTATGTTACCTTGGCAACGGCACAGAGTGAGTTTCTTTAGCAAAGGCGCACAGTGGGTTACCTTAGCAACGGCGCACATTGTGTTACTTTAACAACCGCACACAGTGTGTTACCTTAGCATCGATGCTCAGTGTGTTACCTTAGCAACGTCTCAAAGTGTGTTACCTTAGCAACGGCTCACAGTATGTTACTTTATCAACGGTATAGTGTATTTTACCTTAGCAACGCTACACAGTGTGTTACCTAGCAACGGCGCACAGTGTGTTACCTTAGCAATTTCACAGAGTGTGTTTACTTAACGGCGCACAGAGTGTAACCATAGAAACGGCGCACTGTGTGTTACCATAGGAACGGCACAGAGTATGATACCTTAGCAACGGCGCAATTTGCGTTACCTAAACTACGCCACAGAATGTGTTACCTTAACAACGGAGCAAGGAGTGTTACCTTGGCAACGGCACAGAGTAAGTTACCTTAGCAACGGCTCACATTGTGTTACTTTAACAACCGCACACAGTGTGTTACCTTAGCATTGATGCACAGTATGTTACCTTAGCAACGGCACACAGTGTGTTACCTTAACAACGGCGCACAGTGTGATACCTTAGCAACGGCGCACTGTGTCTTAACTTAGCAACGGCGTACAGTGTGTTACCTTAAGAACGACGTTGTGTGTGTTACCTTAGCAACGGCATACAGTGTAATCTTAGCAACGGCACACAGGGTGTTACCTCAGTAACAGCCCACAGAGTGTTACCTTAGCAACTGCTCAAAGTGTTACCTTAACAACGGCACACAGGGTGTTACCTCAGTAACAGCCCACAGAGTGTTACCTTACCAACTGCTCAAAGTGTTACCTTAGGAACCGCACACAGAGTGTTACTTTAACAACGGCGCACAGTAAGTTACACTAGTGACGACACACAGTTTGGTACCTTAGCAACTGCGAACAGTGTGTTAAGTTAGCAACGACGCTGTGTAGTACCTTACCAACGGCAAACACTGTTACCATAGCAATGGCGCACCATGTATTACCTTAGCAACGGCAAACAGTGTTTTGCCTTAGCAACTGCAAACACTGTAACCTTAGCAACGGCATACAGTGTGTTACGTTAGCAACTCCACACGGTGTGTTTCCTTATCAACCGCACAAAGTGTCTTACCTTAGCAACGGCATTCAGTGTTACCTTAGCAACGGCACAAAGTGTGTTACTATAGTACCAACCCACAGTGTGTTACCTTAACGACTGCGCAAATTATGTTACCTTAGCAAGCGCGCACACTGTGTTACTTTAGCAACGGCGCACAGTGAGTTACACTAGCGACGGCACCCAGTTTATTACCTTAGCAACGGCGCACAGTGTGTTACCTCAGCAGCGGCACATAGTGTGTTACTTTAGCAATGGCGCACAGTGTGTTAGCTTACCATCTGGGCACAGTGTGTTACCTTAGCAACCGCACACAGAGTGTTACTTTAGCAACGGCGCACAGTAAGTTACACTAGTGACGGCACACAGTTTGGTACCTTAGCAACTGCGAACAGTGTGTTACCTTAGCGACGGCACATAGTTTGTTACTTTAGCAATGGCGCACAGTGTGTTAACTTAGCAACGGGGCACAGTGTGTTACCTTAGCAACGGCTCAAAGTGTGTTACCTTAGCAACGGCATACAGTGTAATCTTAGCAACGGCACACAGGGTGTTACCTCAGTAACAGCCCACAGAGTGTTACCTTAGCAACTGCTCAAAGTGTTAGCTTAGCAACCGCGCACAGAGTGTTACTTTAGCAACGGTGCACAGTAAGTTACACTAGTGACGGCACACAGTTTGGTACCTTAGCAACTGCGCACAGTGTGTTACCTTAGCGACGGCACATAGTGTGTTACTTTAGCAATGGCGCACAGTGTGTTAACTTAGCAACGGGGCACAGTGTGTTACCTTAGCAACGGCTCAAAGTGTGTTACCTTAGCAACGGCGCACAGTATGTTACTTTATCAAACGTACAGAGTGTTTTACCTTACCAACGGTACAGTGTATTATACCTAGCAACGGCGCACAGTGTGTTACCTTAGCAACGGCAGAGAGTGTGTAAACTTAGCAAAGACGCAAAGTGTGGTACCTTAGCAATCTCAAACACTGTTACCATTGCAACGGCGCCCAGTGTGTTACCTTAGCAACGGGACACAGTGTGTTGCCTTAGCAACAACCACTGTTACCTTAGCCACGGCACACAGTGTGTTACCTTAGCAACTCCTCACGATGTGTTACCATAGCAACCCCACAACTGTGTTACTTTAGCACCGTAGCACAGTGTGTTACCTTAGCAATGGTGCACTGTGTGTTAACTTAGCAACGGCGCACAGTGTGTTACCTTAGCAACGGCGCACAGTACACAGTGTGTTACCTTAGTGACAGCCCACAGTGTGTTACTTTAGCAAATGCGCATAGTGTCTTATTTTAGCAACCGCGCAAGGTGCGTAACATTAGCAACGGCGCACAATAAGTTACACTAGCGACGGCACAAAGTTTGTTACCTTAGCAACCGACTACAGTATGTTATCTTAGCGACGGCACATAGTGTGTTACTTTAGCAACGGTTCACAGTATGGTACCTTAGCTACGGCAAACACTGTTACCATAGCAACGGCGGACAATGTGTAACCTTAGCAACGGCAAACATTGTGTTATCATAGCAACTGAAGACACTGTTACCTTAGCAACGGCACACAGTGTGTTAACTTAGCAACGGCTCACAGTATGGTACCTTAGCTACGGCAAACACTGTTACCATAGCAACGGCGGACAATGTGTAACCTTAGCAACGGCAAACAGTGTGTTATCATAGCAACTGAAGACACTGTTACCTTAGCAACGGCACACAGTGTGTTACCTTAGCAACTCCGCTCATTGTTTTACCTTAGCAACACCGCATAGTGTGTTACCTTAGCAGCCGTACAGAGTATGTTACTTTAGCAACAGCACACAGTGTGCTACCTTAGCAACGGCACAGAGTGTGTTACTTTAGCAACGGCGTAAAATTTATTTCCTTAGCATGGCCGCAGTGTGTTACCTTAAAAACCGCGAACAGTTGGTTACTTTAGCGACGGCACAGAGTGTGTTACTTTAGCAACGACGCACAGTGTGTTACCTTATCAACGGCACACATTGCGTTAATTTAACAACGGCGCACAGCGGGTTCCATTAGCCAGGGCACAGAGTGTGTCACCTTAGTGCCGGCACACAGTGTGTTACCTTAGTAACGGCACACAGTGTGTTACCTTAGCAACGGCGCACAGTGTGTGACATTAGCAGCGGCACAGAGCATATTACCTTGGAGACGGCGCACAGTGTGGTACCTTAGCAACGGCAAACAGTGTGTTTACTTAGCAACGGGGCACAGTGTGCTACCTTAGCAATGGCATACAGTGTGTTACTTTAGCAACGGCGCACACTATGTTACTTTATCAACAGTCCAATGTGTGTTACCTTAGCAACGGTACAGAGTGTGTTACCTAGCAAAGGCGCACAGTGTGTTACCTTAGCCACGGCACAGAGTGTGTTAACTTAGCAACAGCGCACAGTGTGTCATCATAGCAACGGCGCACAGTCTGCTACCTTAGCAACGGCGCACACCGTGTTACTTTAGCAACAGCACACAGTGTGTTACCTTAGCAACAGCACAGAGTGTGTTAAACTAGCAAAGGCCCACAGTGTGGTACCTTAGCAACGGCAAACACTGTTACCATTGCAACGGCGCACAATGTGATACCTTTGCAACGGCAAAGAGTGTGTTGCCTTAGCAACTGCAAACACTGTTATCTTAGCAACGGCACACAGTGTGTTACCTTAGCAACTCCGCACGGTGTGTTACCTTAGCAACCGTACAGAGCGTGTTACCTTAGCAACGGCGCACAGTGTGTTACCTTAGCAAAGGCGCACTGTGTGGTAACTTAGCAACGGCGCACAGTGTGTTACTTTAGCAACGGCGCACAGTATGTTACCTTACCAACGGCGCACAGTGTGTTACATTAGTAACGGCATATAGTGTTACCTTAGCAACATCACAAAGTGTATTATCATAGAAAAAGCCCACTGTGTGTTACCTTAGCAATCGCGTACAGTGTGGTACTTCAACAACGGCTCCCAGTGAGTTACACTAGCGAAGGCACACAGTTTGTTAACTTAGCAAAAGCGCACAGTATTTTACCTTAGCGACGGCACATAGTGTGTTACTTTAGCAACGGCGCACAGTGTGTTAAGTTAGCAACGACGCAGTGTAGTACCTTACCAACGGCAAACACTGTTACCATAGCAATGGCGCACCATGTATTACCTTAGCAACGGCAAACAGTGTTTTGCCTTAGCAACTGCAAACACTGTAACCTTAGCAACGGCTTACAGTGTGTTACGTTAGCAACTCCACACGGTGTGTTTCCTTATCAACCGCACAAAGTGTCTTACCTTAGCAACGGCATTCAGTGTTACCTTAGCAACGGCACAAAGTGTGTTACTATAGTAGCAACCCACAGTGTGTTACCTTAACGACTGCGCAAATTATGTTACCTTAGCAAGCGCGCACACTGTGATACTTTAGCAACGGCACACAGTGAGTTACACTAGCGACGGCACACAGTTTATTACCTTAGCAACGGCGCACAGTGTGTTACCTCAGCAGCGGCACATAGTGTGTTACTTTAGCAATGGCGCACAGTGTGTTAGCTTACCATCTGGGCACAGTGTGTTACCTTAGCAACGGCACACAGTGTGTTACCTTAGCAACGGCGCACGGTATGTTACTTATCAACGGTTCAGTGTGTTTTACCTTAGCAACGGTACAGAATGTGTTACCTAGCAACGGCGCATAGCGTGTTACCTTGGCAACGGCGCACAAGGTTCTATCTTAGCAACGGCGCACAGTGTGTTACCTTAGCAACGGCAATTAGTGTTACCTTAGCAACGGCACAAAGTGTGTTACTATAGTAGAACCCACAGTGTGTTACCTTAACGACTGCGCAAATTATGTTACCTAAGCAAGCGCGCACACTGTGTTGCTTTAGCAACGGCGCACAGTGAGTTACACTAGCGACGGCACACAGTTTATTACCTTAGCAACGGCGCACAGTGTGTTACCTCAGCAGCGGCACATAGTGTATTACTTTAGCAATGGCGCACAGTGTGTTAGCTTGCCATCTGGGCACAGTGTGTTACCTTAGCAACGGCACACAGTGTGTTACCTAAGCAACGGCGCACGGTATGTTACTTATCAACGGTTCAGTGTGTTTTACCTTAGCAACGGTACAGAGTGTGTTACCTAGCAACGGCGCACTCTATGTTACCTTGGCAACCGCACACAGTGTGTTACATAAGCAACGGGGCACAGTTGTTACCTTAGCAACGGCACACAGTGTTTACATTAGCAACGGCGCAGAGTGTGTTACCTTATCAACGGTGCAGAGTGTTTTACGCTAATAACGGTATAGAGTGTGTTACCTTAGTACCTCGCACAGTGTGTTACCTAAGAACTGCGCACAGAGAGTTACCTTAGCGACGGCACACAGTCTGGCACCTTAGTAATCGGCGCATATTGTGTTACTTTTGCGACGGCACAGAGTGTGTTACTTTATCAACGGCGCACAGTGTGTTACCTTACCAACGTCACACAGTGGGTTACCTTAGCAACGGCAATCAGTGTGTAACGTTAGCAACGGCACAGATTGTGTTACCTTAGCAACGGCACAGAGTGTGTTACCTTAGCAACAGCGCACAGTATGTTATTTTATCAACATTGCAGATTGTTTTACCTTAGCAACGGCACAGAGTGTGTTACCTAGCAACGGCGCAACAGTGTGTTACAATAGCAACGGCACAGAGTGTGTTAACTAAGCAACAGCTGCCATTGTGTAACCATAGAAACGGCGCACAGTATGTTACCTTAGCAACGGCAAACAGTGTGTTGTCTTACCAACGGAACATACTTGGTTACCTTATGAAAGGTACACAGTGTGTTACCTTAGCAACCGCACACAATATGTTACCTTAGCAGCGGCGCACAGGGTGTTACATTGGCAACAGCGCACTGTGTGTCACCTTGGCGACGGCGCACAGTGTGTTACCTTAGCAACGGCCCACAGTATGCTACCTTAGCAACGGCTTACAGTGTGTTCCTTCAGCAACGGCACACAGTGTGCCATTTTAGCAACTGCGCATACTGTGTTACCTTAGCACCGGCGCCCAGTGTGTTACCTTAGTAACGGCGCACAGTAGATATCTTAGCAACGGCGCACTGTGTCTTACCTTAGCAACGGCGCACAGTGTGTTACCTTAGGAACGTTGCTGTGTGTATTACCGTAGCAACGGCATACAATGTTACCTTAATACCGGCACACAGGGTGTTACCTCAGTAACAGCCCACAGAGTTTTACCTTAGCAACTGCTGACAGTGTGTTACCTTAGCAACCGCGCAAGGAGTGTTACTTTAGCAACGGCGCACAGTAAGTTACACTAATGACGGCACACGGTATTGTACCTTAGCAACTGGGCACAGTGTGTTACCTTAGCGACGGCACAGAGTGTGTTTACTTAACTGCGCACAGAGTGTAACCATAGAAACGGCGCACTGTGTGTTACCTTAGCAACGGGGCACAGTGTGTTACCTTAGCAACGGCTCAAAGTGTGTTACCATAGCAACGGCTCACAGTATGTTACTTTATCAACGGTATAGAGTATTTTACCGTAGCAAAGCTACACAGTGTGTTACCTAGCAACGGCGCACAGTGTGTTTCCTTAGCAACTTCACAGAGTGTGTTTATTTAACGGCGCACAGAGTGTAACCATAGAAACGGCGCACTGGGTATTACCTTAGCAACGGCTCAAAGTGTGTTACCTTAGCAACGGCTCACAGTATGTTACTTTATCAACGGTATAGTGTATTTTACCTTAGCAACGCTACACAGTGTGTTACCTAGCAACGGCGCACAGTGTGTTACCTTAGCAACTTCACAGAGTGTGTTTACTTAACGGCGCACAGAGTGTAACCATAGAAACGGCGCACTGTGTGTTACCTTAACAACGGGGCACAGTGTGTTACCTTAGCAACGGCTCAAAGTGTGTTACCTTAACAACGGCTCACAGTATGTTACTTTATCAACGGTATAGAGTATTTTACCGTAGCAACGCTACACAGTGTATTACCTAGCAACGGCGCACAGTGTGTTACCTTAGCAACTTCACAGAGTGTGTTTACTTAACGGCGCACAAACTGTAACCATAGAAACGGCGCACAGTGTGTTACCTTAGCAACGGCACAGAGTGTGTTTACTTAACGACGCACAGAGTGTAACCATAGAAACGGCGCACGTGTGTTACCTTAGCAACGGCTCAAAGTGTGTTACCTTAGCAACGGCTCACAGTATGTTACTTTATCAACGGTATAGTGTACTTTACCTTAGAACGCTACACAGTGTGTTACCTAGCAACGGCGCACAGTGTGTTACCTTAGCAACTTCACAGAGTGTGTTTACTTAACGGCGCGCAGAGTGTAACCATAGAAACGGCGCACTGTGTGTTACCTTAGCAACGGCACAGAGTATGATACCTTAGCAACGGCGCAATTTGCGTTACCTAAACTACGCCACAGAATGTGTTACCTTAACAACGGAGCTCGGAGTGTTACCTTAGCATCGCCACACAGTGTGTTACTTTAGCAACCGCACACAGTGTGTTTACTAATCAACGGTACAGAGTGTTTTACCTTAGTAACGGTATAGAGTGTGTTACCTGGCAACGGCGCCCAGGGTGTTACCTTAGCAACGGCGCACAATGTGTTACGTTAGCAACCGCGCACAGTGAGTTACCTTAGCAACGGCGCACAGAGAGTTAACTTAGCGACGGTACACAGTTTGTTGTCTTAGTAATCGACGCACAGTGTGTTACTTTACCGACGGCACAGAGTGTGTTACTTTAGCAACGGCGCCCAGTGTTTTACCTTACCAACGGCACACAGTGTGTTACCTTCGCAACGGCATTGAAGTTTGTAACGTTAACAACGGCACAGATTATGTTACCTTGGCAACGGCACAGAGTGAGTTTCTTTAGCAAAGGCGCACAGTGGGTTACCTTAGCAACGGCGCACATTGTGTTACTTTAACAACCGCACACAGTGTGTTACCTTAGCATCGATGCTCAGTGTGTTACCTTAGCAACGTCTCAAAGTGTGTTACCTTAGAAACGGCTCACAGTATGTTACTTTATCAACGGTATAGTGTATTTTACCTTAGCAACGCTACACAGTGTGTTACCTAGCAACGGCGCACAGTGTGTTACCTTAGCAATTTCACAGAGTGTGTTTACTTAACGGCGCACAGAGTGTAACCATAGAAACGGCGCACTGTGTGTTACCATAGGAACGGCACAGAGTATGATACCTTAGCAACGGCGCAATTTGCGTTACCTAAACTACGCCACAGAATGTGTTGCCTTAACAACGGAGCTCGGAGTGTTACCTTGGCAACGGCACAGAGTAAGTTACCTTAGCAACGGCGCACATTGTGTTACTTTAACAACCGCACACAGTGTGTTACCTTAGCATCGATGCACAGTGTGTTACCTTAGCAACGGCCCACAGTGTGTTACCTTAACAACGGCGCACAGTGTGATACCTTAGCAACGGCGCACTTTGTCTTAACTTAGCAACGGCGTACAGTGTGTTACCTTAAGAACGACGTTGTGTGTGTTACCTTAGCAACGGCATACAGTGTAATCTTAGCAACGGCACACAGGGTGTTACCTCAGTAACAGCCCACAGAGTGTTACCTTAGCAACTGCTCAAAGTGTTACCTTAACAACGGCACACAGGGTGTTACCTCAGTAACAGCCCACAGAGTGTTACCTTACCAACTGCTCAAAGTGTTACCTTAGCAACCGCACACAGAGTGTTACTTTAGCAACGGCGCACAGTAAGTTACACTAGTGACGACACACAGTTTGGTACCTTAGCAACTGCGAACAGTGTGTTACCTTAGCGACGGCACATAGTTTGTTACTTTAGCAATGGCGCACAGTGTGTTAACTTAGCAACGGGGCACAGTGTGTTACTTTAGCAACGGCTCAAAGTGTGTTACCTTAGCAACGGCATACAGTGTAATCTTAGCACCGGCACACAGGGTGTTACCTCAGTAACAGCCCACAGAGTGTTACCTTAGCAACTGCTCAAAGTGTTAGCTTAGCAACCGCGCACAGAGTGTTACTTTAGCAACGGTGCACAGTAAGTTACACTAGTGACGGCACACAGTTTGGTACCTTAGCAACTGCGCACAGTGTGTTACCTTAGCGACGGCACATAGTGTGTTACTTTAGCAATGGCGCACAGTGTGTTAACTTAGCAACGGGGCACAGTGTGTTACCTTAGCAACGGCTCAAAGTGTGTTACCTTAGCAACGGCGCACAGTATGTTACTATATCAAACGTACAGAGTGTTTTACCTTACCAACGTTACAGTGTATTATACCTAGCAACGGCGCACAGTGTGTTACCTTAGCAACGGCAGAGAGTGTGTAAACTTAGCAAAGACGCAAAGTGTGGTACCTTAGCAATCTCAAAAACTGTTACCATTGCAACGGCGCCCAGTGTGTTACCTTAGCAACGGGACACAGTGTGTTGCCTTAGCAAAGGCAACCACTGTTACCTTAGCCACGGCACACAGTGTGTTACCTTAGCAACTCCTCACGGTGTGTTACCATAGCAACGCCACAACTGTGTTACTTTAGCACCGTAGCACAGTGTGTTACCTTAGCAATGGTGCACTGTGTGTTAACTTAGCAACGGCGCACAGTGTGTTACCTTAGCAACGGCGCACAGTACACAGTGTGTTACCTTAGTGACAGCCCACAGTGTGTTACTTTAGCAAATGCGCACAGTGTGTTATTTTAGCAACCGCGCAAGGTGCGTAACATTAGCAACGGCGCACAATGAGTTACACTAGCGACGGCACAAAGTTTGTTACCTTAGCAACCGAGTGAAGTATGTTATCTTAGCGACGGCACATAGTCTGTTACTTTAGCAACGGCTCACAGTATGGTACCTTAGCTACGGCAAACACTGTTACCATAACAACGGCGGACAATGTGTAACCTTAGCAACGGCAAACATTGTGTTATCATAGCAACTGAAGACACTGTTACCTTAGCAACGGCACACAGTGTGTTAACTTAGCAACGGCTCACAGTATGGTACCTTAGCTACGGCAAACACTGTTACCATAGCAACGGCGGACAATGTGTAACCTTAGCAACGGCAAACAGTGTGTTATCATAGCAACTGAAGACACTGTTACCTTAGCAACGGCACACAGTGTGTTACCTTAGCACCTCCGCTCATTGTATTACCTTAGCAACACCGCACAGTGTGTTACCTTAGCAGCCGTACAGAGTATGTTACTTTAGCAACAGCACACAGTGTGCTACCTTAGCAACGGCACAGAGTGTGTTACTTTAGCAACGGCGTAAAGTTTATTTCCTTAGCATAGCCGCAGTGTGTTACCTTAAAAACCGCGAACAGTTGGTTACTTTAGCGACGGCACAGAGTGTGTTACTTTAGCAACGACGCACAGTGTGTTATCTTATCAACGGCACACATTGCGTTAACTTAACAACGGCGCACAGCGGGTTCCATTAGCCAGGGCACAGAGTGTGTCACCTTAGTGCCGGCACTCAGTGTGTTACCTTAGTAACGGCACACAGTGTGTTACCTTAGCAACGGCGCACAGTGTGTGACATTAGCAGCGGAAAGAGCGTATTACCTTGGAGACGGCGCACAGTGTGGTACCTTAGCAACGGCAAACAGTGTGTTTACTTAGCAACGGGGCACACTGTGCTACCTTAGCAATGGCATACAGTGTGTTACCTTAGCAACGGCGCACACTATGTTACTTTATCAACAGTCCAATGTGTGTTACCTAGCAAAGGCGCACAGTGTGTTACCTTAGCCACGGCACAGAGTGTGTTAACTTAGCAACAGCGCACAGTGTGTCATCATAGCTACGGCGCACAGTCTGTTACCTTAGCAACGGCGCACACCGTGTTACTTTAGCAACAGCACACAGTGTGTTACCTTAGCAACAGCACAGAGTGTGTTAAACTAGCAAAGGCCCACAGTGGGGTACCTTAGCAACGGCAAACACTGTTACCATTGCAACGGCGCACAATGTGATACCTTTGCAACGGCAAAGAGTGTGTTGCCTTAGTAACTGCAAACACTGTTATCTTAGCAACGGCACACAGTGTGTTACCTTAGCAACTCCGCACGGTGTGTTACCTTAGCAACCGTACAGAGCGTGTTACCTTAGCAACGGCGCACAGTGTGTTACCTTAGCAAAGGCGCACTGTGTGGTAACTTAGCAACGGCGCACAGTGTGTTACATTAGCAACGGCGCACAGTATGTTACCTTACCAACGGCGCACAGTGTGTTACATTAGTAACGGCATATAGTGTTACCTTAGCAACATCACAAAGTGTATTATCATAGAAAAAGCCCACTGTGTGTTACCTTAGCAATCGCGTACAGTGTGGTACTTTAACAACGGCTCCCAGTGAGTTACACTAGCGAAGGCACACAGTTTGTTAACTTAGCAAAAGCGAACAGTATTTTACCTTAGCGACGGCACATAGTGTGTTACTTTAGCAACGGCGCACAGTGTGTTAAGTTAGCAACGACGCTGTGTAGTACCTTACCAACGGCAAACACTGTTACCATAGCAATGGCGCACCATGTATTACCTTAGCAACGGCAAACAGTGTTTTGCCTTAGCAACTGCAAAAACTGTAACCTTAGCAACGGCATACAGTGTGTTACGTTAGCAACTCCACACGGTGTGTTTCCTTATCAACCGCACAAAGTGTCTTACCTTAGCAACGGCATTCAGTGTTACCTTAGCAACGGCACAAAGTGTGTTACTATAGTAGCAACCCACAGTGTGTTACCTTAACGACTGCGCAAATTATGTTACCTTAGCAAGCGCGCACACTGTGTTACTTTAGCAACGGCGCACAGTGAGTTACACTAGCGACGGCACACAGTTTATTACCTTAGCAACGGCGCACAGTGTGTTACCTCAGCAGCGGCACATAGTGTGTTACTTTAGCAATGGCGCACAGTGTGTTAGCTTACCATCTGGGCACAGTGTGTTACCTTAGCAACGGCACACAGTGTGTTACCTTAGCAACGGCGCACGGTATGTTACTTATCAACGGTTCAGTGTGTTTTACCTTAGCAACGGTACAGAATGTGTTACCTAGCAACGGCGCATGGCGTGTTACCTTGGCAACGGCGCACAAGGTTCTACCTTAGCAACGGCGCACAGTGTGTTACCTTAGCAACGGCAATTAGTGTTACCTTAGCAACGGCACAAAGTGTGTTACTATAGTAGAACCCACAGTGTGTTACCTTAACGACTGCGCAAATTATGTTACCTTAGCAAGCGCGCACACTGTGTTACTTTAGCAACGGCGCACAGTGAGTTACACTAGCGACGGCACACAGTTTATTACCTTAGCAACGGCGCACTGTGTGTTACCTCAGCAGCGGCACATAGAGTGTTACTTTAGCAATGGCGCACAGTGTGTTAGCTTACCATCTGGGCACAGTGTGTTACCTTAGCAACGGCACACAGTGTGTTACCTTAGCAACGGCGCACGGAATGTTACTTATCAACGGTTCAGTGTGTTTTACCTTAGCAACGGTACAGAATGTGTTACCTAGCAACGGCGCACTGTGTGTTACCTTGGCAACCGCACACAGTGTGTTACATAAGCAACGGGGCACAGTTGTTACCTTAGCAACGGCACACAGTGTATACATTAGCAACGGCGCAGAGTGTGTTACCTTATCAACGGTACAGAGTGTTTTACGCTAATAACGGTATAGATTGTTTTACCTTAGTACCTCGCACAGTGTGTTACCTAAGAACTGCGCATGGAGAGTTACCTTAGCGACGGCACACAGTCTGGCACCTTAGTAATCGGCGCATATTGTGTTACTTTAGCGACGGCACAGAGTGTGTTACCTTATCAACGGTACAGAGTGTTTTACGCTAATAACGGTATAGAGTGTGTTACCTTTGTACCTCGCACAGTGTGTTACCTAAGAACTGCGCACAGAGAGTTACCTTAGCGACGGCACACAGTCTGGCACCTTAGTAATCGGCGCATATTGTGTTACTTTAGCGACGGCACAGAGTGTGTTACTTTATCAACGGCGCACGGTGTGTTACCTTACCAACGTCACACAGTGGGTTACCTTAGCAACGGCAATCAGTGTGTAACGTTAGCAACGGCACAGATTGTGTTACCTTAGAAACGGCACAGAGTGTGTTACCTTAGCAACAGCGCACAGTATGTTATTTTATCAACATTGCAGATTGTTTCACCTTAGCAACGGTACAGAGTGTGTTACCTAGCAACGGCGAACAGTGTGTTACAATAGCAACGGCACAGAGTGTGTTAACTAAGCAACAGCTGCCATTGTGTAAGCATAGAAACGGCGCACAGTATGTTACCTTAGCAACGGCAAACAGTGTGTTGTCTTACCAACGGAACATACTTGGTTACCTTATGAAAGGTACACAGTGTGTTACCTTAGCATCCACACACAATATGTTACCTTAGCAGCGGCGCACAGTGTGTTACATTGGCAACAGCGCACTGTGTGTTACCTTGGCAACGGCGCACAGTGTGTTACCTTAGCAACGGCCCACAGTATGCTACCTTAGCAACGGCTACCAGTGTGTTCCTTCAGCAACGGCACACAGTGTGCCATTTTAGCAACTGCGCATACTGTGTTACCTTAGCACCGGCGCCCAGTGTGTTACCTTAGCAACGGCGCACAGTGGATACTTTAGCAACGGCGCACTGTGTCTTACCTTAGCAACGGCGCACAGTGTGTTACCTTAGGAACGATGCTGTGTGTGTTACCGTAGCAACGGCTAACAGTGTTACCTTAACAACGGCACACAGGGTGTTACCTCAGTAACAGCCCACAGAGTGTTACCTTAGCAACTGCTGACAGTGGTTACCTTAGCAACCGCGCACAGAGTGTTACTTTAGCAACGGCGCACAGTAAGTTACACTAATGACGGCACACGGTATTGTACCTTAGCAACTGCGCACAGTGTGTTACCTTAGCGACGGCACAGAGTGTGTTTACTTAACTGCGCACAGAGTGTAACCAGAGAAACGGCGCACTGTGTGTTACCTTAGCAACGGGGAACAGTGTGTTACCTTAGCAACGGCTCAAAGTGTGATAACTTAGCAACAGCTCACAGTATGTTACTTTATCAACGGTATAGAGTATTTTACCGTAGCAACGCTACACTGTGTGTTACCTAGCAACGGCGCACAGTGTGTTACCTTAGCAACTTCACAGAGTGTGTTTAATTAACTGCACACAGACTGTAACCATAGAAACGGCGCACGGTGTGTTACCTTAGCAACGGCACAGAGTGTGTTTACTTAACGGCGCACAGAGTGTAACCGTAGAAACGGCGCACTGTGAGTTACCTTAGCAACGGCTCAAAGTGTGTTACCTTAGCAACGGCTCACAGTATGTTACTTTATCAACGGTATAGTGTATTTTACCTTAGCAACGCTACACAGTGTGTTACCTAGCAACGGCGCACAGTGTGTTACCTTAGCAACTTCACAGAGTGTGTTTACTTAACGGCGCACAGAGTGTAACCATAGAAACGGCGCACTGTGTGTTACCTTAGCAACGGGGCACAGTGTGTTACCTTAGCAACGGCTCAAAGTGTTTTACCTTAGCAACGGCTCACAGTATGTTAACTTTATCAACGGTATAGTGTATTTTACCTTAGCAACGCTTAACATTGTGTTACCTAGCAACGGCGCACAGTGTGTTACCTTAGATACGGCGCACATTGTGTTACTTTAACAACCGCACACAGTGTGTTACCTTAGCATCGATGCACAGTGTGTTACCTTAGCAACGGCTCAAAGTGTGTTACCTTAGCAACGGCTCACAGTATGTTACTTTATCAACGGTATAGTGTATTTTACCTTAGCAACGCTACACAGTGTGTTACCTAGCAACGGCGCACAGTGTGTTACCTTAGCAACTTCACAGAGTGTGTTTACTTAACGGCTCGCAGAGTGTAACCATAGAAACGGCGCACTGTGTGTTACCTTAGCAACGGCACAGAGTATGATACTTTAGCAACGGCGCAATTTGCGTTACCTAAACTACGCCACAGAATGTGTTACCCTAACAACGGAGCTCGGAGTGTTACCTTAGCAACGCCACACAGTGTGTTACTTTAGCAACCGCACACAGTGTGTTTACTAATCAACGGTACAGAGTGTTTTACCTTAGTAACGGTATAGAGTGTGTTACCTGGCAACGGCGCCCAGGGTGTTACCTTAGCAACGGCGCACAATGTGTTACGTTAGCAACCGCGCACAGTGAGTTACCTTAGCAACGGCGCACAGAGAGTTAACTTATCGACGGTACACAGTTTGTTGTCTTAGTAATCGACGCACAGTGTGTTACTTTAGCGACGGCACAGAGTGTGTTACTTTAGCAACGGCGCGCAGTGTTTTACCTTACCAACGGCGCACAGTGGGTTACCTTAGCAACGGCGCACATTGTGTTACTTTAACAACCGCACACAGTGTGTTACCTTAGCATCGATGCACAGTGTGTTACCTTAGTAACGTCTCAAAGTGTGTTACCTTAGCAACGGCTCACAGTATGTTACTTTATCAACGGTATAGTGTATTTTACCTTAGCAACGCTACACAGTGTGTTACCTAGCAACGGCGCACAGTGTGTTAACTTAGCAACGGCACAGAGTATGATACCTTAGCAACGGCGCAATTTGCGTTACCTAAACTACGCCACAGAATGTGTTACCTTAACAACGGAGCTCGGAGTGTTACCTTTGTCAACGGCACAGAGTGAGTTACCTTAGCAACGGCGCACATTGTGTTACTTTAAGAACCGCACACAGTGTGTTACCTTAGCATCGATGCACAGTGTGTTACCTTAGCAACGGCACACAGTGTGTTACCTTAACAACGGCGCACAGTGTGATACCTTAGCAACGGCGCACTGTGTCTTAACTTAGCTACGGCGTACAGTGTGTTACCCTAGGAACGACGTTGTGTGTGTTACCTTAGCAACGGCATACAGTGTAATCTTAGCAACGGCACACAGGGTGTTACCTCAGTAACAGCCCACAGAGTGTTACCTTAGCAACTGCTCAAAGTGTTAGCTTAGCAACCGCGCACAGAGTGTTACTTTAGCAACGGCGCACAGTAAGTTACACTAGTGACGGCACACAGTTTGGTACCTTAGCAACTGCGAACAGTGTGTTACCTTAGCGACGGCACATAGTTTGTTACTTTAGCAATGGCGCACAGTGTGTTAACTTAGCAACGGGGCACAGTGTGTTACCTTAGCAACGGCTCAAAGTATGTTACCTTAGCAACGGCATACAGTGTAATCTTAGCAACAGCACACAGGGTATTACCTCAGTAACAGCCCACAGAGTGTTACCTTAGCAACTGCTCAAAGTGTTAGCTTAGCAACCGCGCACAGAGTGTTACTTTAGCAACGGTGCACAGTAAGTTACACTAGTGACGGCACACAGTTTGGTACCTTAGCAACTGCGCACAGTGTGTTACCTTAGCGACGGCACATAGTGTGTTACTTTAGCATGGCCGCAGTGTGTTACTTTAAAAACCGCGAACAGTTGGTTACTTTAGCGACGGCACAGAGTGTGTTACTTTAGCAACGACGCACAGTGTGTTACCTTATCAACGGCACATATTGCGTTAACTTAACAACGGCGCACAGCGGGTTCCATTAGCCAGGGCACAGAGTGTGTCACCTTAGTGCCGGCACACAGTGTGTTACCTTAGTAACGGCACACAGTGTGTTACCTTAGCAACGGCGCACAGTGTGTGACATTAGCAGCGGCACAGAGCGTATTACCTTGGAGACGGCGCACAGTGTGGTACCTTAGCAACGGCAAACAGTGTGTTTACTTAGCAACGGGGCACAGTGTGCTTCCTTAGCAATGGTATACAGTGTGCTACCTTAGCAATGGCATACAGTGTGCTACATTAGCAACGGCACAGAGTGTGTTACTTTAGCAACGGCGTAAAGTTTATTTCCTTAGCATGGCCGCAGTGTGTTACCTTAAAAACCGCGAACAGTTGGTTACTTTAACGACGGCACAGAGTGTGTTACTTTAGCAACGACGCACAGTGTGTTACCTTATCAACGGCACATATTGCGTTAACTTAACAACGGCGCACAGCGGGTTCCATTAGCCAGGGCACAGAGTGTGTCACCTTAGTGCCGGCACACAGTGTGTTACCTTAGTAACGGCACACAGTGTGTTACCTTAGCAACGGCGCACAGTGTGTGACATTAGCAGCGGCACAGAGCGTATTACCTTGGAGACGGCGCACAGTGTGTTACCTTAGCAACGGCGCACACTATGTTACTTTATCTACAGTCCAATGTGTGTTACCTTAGCAACGGTACAGAGTGTGTTACCTAGCAAAGGCGCACAGTGTGTTACCTTAGCCACGGCACAGAGTGTGTTAACTTAGCAACAGCGCACAGTGTGTCATAGCAACGGCGCACAGTGTGTTACTTTAGCAACGGCGCACACCGTGTTACTTTAGCAACAGCACACAGTGTGTTACCTTAGCAACAGCACAGGGTGTGTTAAATAAGCAAAGGCCCACAGTGTGGTACCTTAGCAACGGCAAACACTGTTACCATTGCAACGGCGCACAATGTGATACCTTTGCAACGGCAAAGAGTGTGTTGCCTTAGCAACTGCAAACACTGTTACCTTAGCAACGGCACACAGTGTGTTACCTTAGCAACTCCGCACGGTGTGTTACCTTAGCAACAGCACAGAGCGTGTTACCTTAGCAACGGCGCACAGTGTGTTACCTAAGCAAAGGCGCACTGTGTGGTAATTAGCAACTGACCACAGTGTGTATCCTTAGCAACGGCGCACAGTGTGATACCTTAGCAACGGCTTACAGTGTTACCTTAGCTACGGCGCACAGTGATTTACATTTGCGACGGCACACAGTGAGTTAGCTTTGCAACGGCACATATTATGTTACTTTATCAACGGTACAGAGAGTTTTACCTTAGCAGCGGCGCACATTGTGTTACCATAGTAACAGCCCACAGTGTGTTACCTTAATAACTTTGCACAGTGTTATATTTTAGCAACCGCGCACAGTATGATACCCTATAAACGGCGCACAGTGAGTTACACTAGCGACGGCACTCAGCTTGTTACCTTAGCAACGGCGCACAGTGTCTTACCTTAGCGACGGAAAATAGTGTGCTACCTTAGCAACGGCACAGAGTGTGTTAACTTAGCCACGGCGCATAGTGTTGTACCTTTGCAACGGAAAACACTGTTACCATAGCAACGGCGCACAATGTGTTACCTTAGCAACGGCAAACAGTGTGTTACGTTTGCAACTGCGCACGGTTTGTTACCTTAGCAACGGCGCACATTGTCTTACCTTAGCGGCGGAACATAGTGTGCTACCTTAGCAACGGCACAGAGTGTGTTAACTTAGCCACGGCGCACAGTGTTGTACCTTCGCAACGGAAAACACTGTTACCATAGCAACGGCGCACAATGTGTTATCTTAGCAACGGCAAACAGTGTGTTGCCTTAGTAACTGAAAACACTGTTACCTTGGCAACGGCAAACAGTGTGTTACGTTTGCAACTGCGCACGTTGTGTTACCGTAGAAACCGCACACAGTGTGTTACCTTATCAACGGCACACAGTGTGTTACCTTAGCAAAGGTGCACTGTGTGTTGACTTAATAACGGCGCAGAGTGTGTTACCTTAGCACGGCGCAAAGTGTGTTACTTTAGCAACGGTTACAGTGTTACCTAAGCAGCGGCACACAGTGTGTTACCTTAATAACTGCCCACAGTGTGTTACCTTAGCAACCGCGCACAGTGTTTTACTTTAGCAACGGCGCATAGTGAGTTACCTTAGCGACGGTACACTGTATGTTACCTCAGTGACGGCACATAGTGTGTTACCTTAGGAACGCAGCTGTGTGTGTTACCTTAAAAACGGCACTCTGTATTTTACCCCAGTGACGGCACATAGTGTGTTACCTTAGGAACGCAGCTGTGTGTGTTACCTTAGCAACGGCATACAGTGTTACCTTAGCAACGGTAGACAGGGTGTTACCTCAGTAACAGCCCACAGAGTGTTACCTTAGCAACTGCGCACAGTGAGTTACCTTGGCAACCGCGCACAGTGTGTTACTTTAGCAACGGTGCACAGGGTGTTACATTAGCGACGGCACACAGTTTGTTACCTTAGCAACGGCGCACAGTGTGTAACCTTAGCGACGGCACATAGTGTGTTACTTTAGCAATGGCGCTGCGCACAGTGTGTTACTTTAGCAACGGTGCACAGTGAGTTACATTAGCGACGGCACACAGTTTGTTACCTTAACAACGGAGCACGGTGTGTTACCTTATCAACGCCACACAGTGTGTTACCTTAGCACCCGCACACAGTGGGTTACCTAATCAACGGTACAGAGTGTTTTACCTTAGTAACGGTATAGAGTGTGTTACCTTAGCAACCGCGCACAGTGTGTTACTTTAGCAACGGCGGACAGAGAGTTAACTTAGCGACGGCACACAGTGTGTAACGTTACTAACGGCACGGATTGTGTTACCTTGGCAACGGCACAGAGTGAGTTACCTTAGCAACGGCGCACAGTGTGTTACCTTAGCAACGGCGCACATTGTGTTACCTTAGCAACGGCGCACAATGTGTTACCTTAGCAACGGCGCACAGTGTGTTACCTTAGCATCGGCGCACATTGTGTTACCTTAGCAACGGCGCACATTGTGTTACCTTAGCAACGGCGCACAGTGTGTTACCTTAGCAACGGCGGACATCGTGTTACCTTAGCTACGGCGCACAGTGTGTTACCTTAGCAAAGGCGCACATTGTGTTACCTTAGCAACGGCGCACAATGTGTTACCTTAGCAACGGTGCACAGTGTGTTAACTTAGCAACGGCGAACATTTTGTTACCTTAGCCACGGCGCACAGTGTGTTACTTTAGCAACGGCTTATAGTGTTACTTTAGCAACGGCACACCGTGTGTACCTCAATAACAGCTGACAGTGTGTTACCTTAGCAACGGCGCACATTCTGTTACCTTAGCAACGGCGCACAGTGTGTTACCTTAGCAACGGCGCACAGTGTGTTACCTTAGCAACGGCGCACATTGTGTTACCTTAGCAACGGCGTACAATGTGTTACCTTAGCAACGGCGCACAGGGTGTTAACTTAGCAACGGCGAACATTTTGTTACCTTAGCCACGGCGCACAGTGTGTTACTTTAGCAAAGGCTTATAGTGTTACATTAGCAACGGCACACCGTGTATACCTTAATAACAGCTGACAGTGTGTTACCTTAGCAACGGCGCACAATGTGTTACCTTAGCAGCCGCGCACAGTTTTTTACTTTAGCAACGGCGCACAGTGAGGTACCTTAGTGACGGTACACAGTTTGTTACCTTAGCAACGGCGCAGAGTATGTTACCTCAGCGACGGCACATAGTGTGTTACTTTAGCTACGGCACACAGTGTGTTACCTTACCAACGGCACACAGTGTATTTCTTTAGCAACGGCACACAGAGTATTACTTTAGCAACCGCACACAGTGTGTTACCTTAGCAACGGGTCACAGTCTGTTACCTTAGCAACGGCACATAGTGTGTTACCTTAGCAACGGCGCACAGTTAGTTACTTTATCAACGGTACAGAGTGTTTTACCTTAGCAACGGTGCAGAGAGTGTTACCATGCAACGGCGCACAGTGTGTTACCTTTGCAACGGCACATAGTGTCTTAACTTAGATATGGCGCACAGTGTTTTACCGTAGCAACGGCACACAGCGTGTTACCTTAGTAACTCCGCACGGTGTGTTATCATAGCAACTTCACACATTGTGTTACCTTAGCAACGGCGCACAGTGTGTTCATAGCAACAGCGCACAGTGTGTTACCTTAGCAACGGCATAAAGTGTTATTTTTGCAACGGCACACAGTGTGTTATCTTAGTAACAGCCCACAGTGTGTTACCTTAGCAACTGCGCACAGTGTGTTATTTTAGCAATTGCGCACAATGTGTTACCTTAGCAACGGCGCACAGTGTGTTACTTTAGCAACGGCGCACAGTGTGTTACCTGAGCAACGGCGCACAGTGTGGTACCTTAGCAACCGCAAACACTGTTACCATAGCAACGGCGGACAATGTGTAATCTTAGCAACTGTAGACACTGTTACCTTAGCCTACTAAAATAGATGGAGGTTTGGCGCTCCCGGGGTTCCCGAGCCACTCACCAACATATCATCTTCCTTGCCACTAACTGTAGCAGGTTTTGTGTTCAGGTCGGTGTGTGGGAGTGTCTTCTTCTGGCATTATTCCTAATATATTTGGTTGTTGTTACGAAGGCGTATGTGTGTGTCTCGGTTATTGTGATGTAGATTAATGTAATTGTCTCATTCTTGTGATGTAGGTGCCTCAGTATTGTAACATAGGCGCATGTGTGTGTCCCAGTTTTGTGACATAGGTGTATGAATTTGTCTCGGGGTTGTTATGAAAGTATATGTATGTATCTAAGTGCAGTGATGAAGGTATATTTATCTGTCTGAGTGTAGTAATGTAGTAAAAAGTATGTGTCTCAGTGCAGTGATGTAAGAGTTTATATGCGTCTCAGTGTTAAAGTAGGTGTATGTATGTGTCTCAGAATAGTGATGTAGATGTATGTATGTGTCTCAGTTTAGTGATGTAGGTGTGTATGTGGCTCTCAGTGTTGTTATATAGGAGTATGTGTTTGCCTCAGTATAGTTGAACAGGTAGGTGTGTGTGCCTCAGTGCAGTAATGAAGGTTTATGTATGAATCTCAGTGCAATGACGTAGGTGTATAAATGTTTCTCAGAGTTGTGATGTAGATGTATGAATGTTTCCCAGTACAGTATAGTGAGTGTAAGTATCTGTCTCAGTGCTGTGCAGTTATGTAGGTGTAAGTATATGCCTCAATGCAGTGATGTAAGTGTATGTATAAACCTCAGTGTAGAGATGTAAATGTATGTGTATGTCTCGGTGGTGAGATGTAGGAATATATTTTTCCTTAACTGCAGTGATGTAGGTGTATATACGGTGTAAGAGTTGTGATGGAGATGACTATATGTGTCTAGTTGTAGTCAGTAGGTCTGTTTATTTGTCTCAGTGATGTGATGTCTATGTTTGTGTGTGACTCAGTGTTGGGACTTAGGTGTATGTAGGTGTCTAAGTGTTGTGATGTAGGTTTCTGTATGCGTCGCCGTGTAGTGATGTAGGTGTGTGTAACTGTATCAATTTTAGGTGTAGGTTTATGTGTGTGGCTTAGTGTAGTTATGTAGGTGTATGTATGTTTGCAGAGTTTTGATGTAGGAGTATGTATATGTCTCGGTGTAGTGATGTAATAGTTAGCATGTGTCTCAGTGTATTGATGTAGATGTATTTAAGTGTATAAATGTAAGATGTAGGTGTATGTGTGTATGCCTTAGTGTAGTATGTAATTCTGTAGGTGTATGTATATGTCTCAGTGTGGTGATGTAGGTGTATGTAAGTGTCTCTGAGCAGTGATCCCCCCAGGGGCCTATTACATTAGGTACGGATTTGGCGCACCCGAGGGTTCACGAGCCACTCACCGCCATACCCCCATTGCCTCTAATTGTAGAAGGTTTTGTGTTCAAGTCAGTGTGTGTGAATGTGTGTGTGTGTAAATGTGTGAATACGCAACTGTCACTTTCTGCGCGTATGTACCTGCCCCATCTTCCTCTATTGGCATTATTCCTAATATATTTAGTTGCTGTGACGAAGATGTATGTGCGTGTCTCGGCTATTGTGATGTAGATGAATGTAGGTGTCTCATTCTTGTGATGTAGGTGTCTCAGTGTTATAACGTAGGCGTATGTGTGTGTCCCAGTTTAGTGATATAGGTGTATGAATTTGTCTCGCAGGTGTTTGGAAAGTATATGTATGTATCTAAGTGCAGTGTTGAATGTATATGTATGTGTCTGAGTGTAGTAATGTAGGTAAAAGTATGTCTCAGTGGCGTGATGTAAGAGATTATATGCGTCTCAGTGTAAATATAGGTGTATGTATGTGTCTCAGTGTAGTGATGCGTTTGTATGTGTGACTCAGAGTAGTGATGTAGGTGTATGTATGTGTCTCAGTTTAGTAATGTAGGTGTAAGTATATATCTCAGAGTAATGATGTAAGCGTGTGTATGTTTCCCAGTACAGTATAGTGAGTGTAAGTATCGGTCTCAGTACAGTGCAGTTATGTAGGTTTATGTATATGCCTCAAGGCAGTGATGTAAGTGTATGTATAAGCCTCAGTGTAGAGATGTAGCTGTATGTGTTTGTCTGGGTAGTGAGATGTAGGAATATATTTTTCCCTAATTGCAGTGATGTAGGTGTATTTATTTTTCTCATTGCAATGCTTTAGGTGTATGTATTTGACTCACAGTATTCATGCAGCAGTACGAATGTGTACAAGTGGATAGATGTAGGTGTATATTCGGTGTAAGTGTTGTGATGGAGGTGACTATATGTGTCTAGTTGTAGTGAGTAGGTGTGTGTATTTGTCTCAGTGTTGTGACGTCTATGTATGTGTGTGTCTCAACTTAGGTGTATGCAGATGTCTCAGTGTTATGAATTAGGTTTCTGTAATCGTTTCCGTGTAGTGATGTAGATGTGTGTAAGTGTATCAAGTTTAGTTGTAGGTGTATGTGTGTGACTTAGTGTAGTGATGTAGGTGTATGTATGTGTGCAGAGTTTTGATGTATGTGTATGTATATGTCTCCGTGTAGTGGTGTAATAGTTTGCATGTGTCTCAGTGTTTCGATGTAGATGTATTTAAGTGTCTCAATGTTAGATGTAGATGTATTTGTTCGCCTTAGTGTAGTTCTGTAGGTGTATGTATCTGTCACAGTGTTGTGATGTAGGTGTATGTTTGTGTCCGAGCGCAGTACTCTAGGTGTATGTATATTGTAATTGTAATTTATTAGCAGCCTATAGACTCTTTTCGAGTATCGGGCATTGTCAGTTTACATTAAACAAAATTAGCATTAAATAAACTTAGTCTACATATATTATAAAAATACATTAATATATACAGGATGTTTGGTTTAACAAAGTATTAATATAGTCTACGTAAATTATTTTAAAAATTCATTGACGTCATACACAGGATTGTTCAATAAATATGTCTTGAGACATTGTTTAAATGTAACAGCATTTTCATTTTTTTCATATGCAGGGTGTCGATTACAAATGTGTAATCCTATTATATAGGGATCTTTATTTACAGATTTTACATTGTGGCTGGTATAATGTAAGTCAAGTTTGCATCTAGTGTCATGGTTATGTATTTCACTATTTAGTTTTGGATTTTTCTGGTTAATTAAGTAAGTTACTTTGTATATGTATAGAGATATTACAGTAAACATCTTTTCTCTTTTAAAAACTTCCCTGCATGATTCTCGACTCCCCATTTTAAACATAGTTCTGAAACATTTCTTTTGTAGCACTAGAACCCTTTGCATATGCATTTTATTACAATCTCCCCATAATTCAATATCATATTGGATATGTGAATAAATTAACCCATAGTATATAAGTTTTAGAACCTCAACATTACAAGTTTTTGCAAATTCCCTCATTAAATACAAACCTTTACGTATTTTTTTACAAAGGTCATCGATATGTTTAGTCCATAACATGATTTTATCCACTTGCATTCCTAAAAATTTGTGAGAATCTGATTCCTGTATTGCAACATTTCCAAAGTTAATATGAAATAATATATCTTTTTTCTTCTTGCTTAACTCAAATTTAATTATATTTGTCAGAGTTATTATTGAGGTTGAGAGATTTAAAAATGTGTTTATTCTTAGCGATTCATTGGTGGCTAAGGATTTCTATTCAAGATCATTGTTTGCTTTACATATAATAGTGGTGTCATCTGCATAGCTTATAATTTTACAATTAGATGTTGAATACATATCATTTAGCTATAAAATAAAGAATAATGGTCCAAATACTGAGCCTTGGGGTACACCGTATTTAACTATTTCAGCACTTGATTTAAATTTTGTTCTTTTTTTTTTTCCTTGTTTGAAACTTATTTCTGTGTATTGTACACGACCTTTTAGATACAACGAAATTAATCTATTGGTAACCCCTCTAATACCGTTCTTTTCTAAGATTAATAGTAATGTATCGTGTTGGACACAGTCAAACGCCTTAGATAGATAAAAAAATACGCTTACAGTTTTCTTTTTTTCATTTAGATTACTTAAGATGTTGTGAGTAAAGTCTATTAGGGCCTTGGTGGTTGATCTTTTAGCCCGAAAGCCATGCTGAAAATCATTTAAAATATCATATATTTCAAAGAAACTCATAATTCTCTTCAATAGTATTTTTTCGAACAACTTAGCTATAACCGAGGTAAGGGTTATAGGTCTATAGTTTTACATGTTACTTTTGTCTCCCTTTTTATGTATCGGAATGTGTATGTAATTTTCAAACAATCTGGGAAAATTCCTAGGTTTAGTGATGTATTTATCAGATGAACCCAGGGGATGTTCAAAACATGTTTACATCCTTTTAATAATTTCGAGCTAATTCCATCCCACCCAGTTGAATTTTTATTTTTAAATCCATTAATTAATCTTATAACTACATCTGCTGTAGTATCATACCGATAAAGCGAATTTCCTATACCTTTATTAGTTATAAACCCTGCAACATCAGGGGTATTTTGATTGCTAGCAACATTTATTAAGTAATCATTAAAACGATTGCATATCTGAAGTGGATTATTTTCTATGCAGTTATTAATGAGTGGATAAATATTTTCTTGCTTTAACTTTTCTTCCCTCATACTGTTAATCATTGACCATGCTGTTTTTGAATAGTTACTAGTATCAGAAAGCTTTTTTATCACCTTTTCTGATTTATTGTTTATCAACTCATATCCTCATATGCTTTTTTAAATTGTTTGTATTTGATATTGTAGTGCTCAAGTTTTGTTGATTTAGCAAGTAGATATAAATCCATATGTCTCAGTGTAGTCATGTAGCTGTATGTAAGTGTCTCAGAGCAGTGATCCCCCTAGGGCCTACTACAGTTGGCATGGGTTGGGCGCACACGCGGTTTCCCGAGCCGCTCAAAACCATATCATCCACATCGCCACTAACTGTGCCTCGTTTTGTGTTCGTGTCGGTGTGTGTGTGTGAGTGCGTATTTGCACACTTGTCATTGTGTGCGCATGTGTAATTGCCTCATCAACGCTCATTCCTTATATATTTATTTGTTGTAATGAAGGTGTATTTGTTCTGTATCAGTTATTGTGATGTAGGTGTATGTAGCTATCTCAGTGTTATGATGTGGGTGTATGTGTGTGTCTCAGTTTAGTAATGTAGGTGTATGAATTTTTCTCGGAGGTGTTACGAAAGTATATGTATGCATCTCAGTGCAGTGATGTTTATGTATGTGTCTGAGTGTAGTAATGTAGGAAAATGTTTGTGACTCAATGTAGTGATGTAGGTTTTTATATGCGTCTGAGTTTTGTGATGAAGGTATGTATGTGTCTCAATATAGTGATGCATGTTTATGTGTGTCTCAGTGTAGCAATGTATGTAGATGTCTCAAGGCGGTGGTTTTGTTTTTCTTAAGCGTCTCAGTGTAGTCATTTAGATGTAAGAAAGTTTCTCAATGTTAAATGTAGGTTTTTGTGTGTGTTCACTATAGTGATATGGGTGTATGAATTTGTCTTAGTGATGTGATTTAGGTGTATGTATTGTTCTCGGTGTATTGAAATAGGTGTGTGTAAGTCTCAGTGCTGTGATCTAGATAAATGAATGTGTGTACTATTGTTATGTAGGTGTATGTAGGTGTCTCAGTGCAGTGATGTTGGTGTATGTATGTATCCTAAGTTTGCGATGTAGGTGTATGAAGCTTTTTCAGTGTTCTAATGGATGTGTATGTGTTTGTCTCTGTATGGTGATGTAGGTGTAAGTATGTGTCTCATTATTGTGATTTAGGTGTATGTAGGTGTGTCAGTGCAGTATAGTAGGTGAATGTATTTTAGTCTTTGTTGCGATGTAGGAGTATATAGGTTCTCAGTTTTGAAAAGTAGGTGTATATATGTGTCTCAGTTTTGTGAAGTAGGTGTATAAATGTGTCCCAGTGTAGTAATGTAGCTGTTTGTATGTGTCTCCGTGTAATGATGTAGGTGAATGTAATTGATTCAATGTTAGAGCTAGTTGTATATGTTTGTCGCAGTTTAGTAATGCAGGTGTATGTATGAGTCTCAGTGTTGTGATGTAGGAGTATGTATGTGTCTCAGTGTAGTGATGTAGGTGTACGTATGTGTCTCAGTGTAGTATTGTACGTTTTTGCATTTGTCTCAGAATATCGATGTACGTGTTTTATTGTGTTATGTATGTATGTGTGATAGAGTAGATGTGTTTGCTTATGAATGAGTTACATGAGTGGTGCTGTAGTTGTATGTATGGACCTCAGTGTTATGATATAGCTGTATGTATATGTCCCAGTGTTGTGATGCAGGTGTATGAAACGGTCTCAGTGTTAAGATGTAGGTGTATATATGTTTGTCAGTGATTTGATGTAAATGGATGGATGGATGAATGGATGGATGGATGGATGGATGGATGGATGGATGGATGGATGGATGGATGGATGGATGGATGGATGGATGGATGGATGGATGGATGGATGGATGGATGGATGGATGGATGGATGGATGGATGGATGGATGGATGGATGGATGGATGGATGGATGGATGGATGGATGGATGGATGGATGGATGGATGGATGGATGGATGGATGGATGGATGGATGGATGGATGGGTCTCATTTCAGTGATGTAGGTAAACATGTGTACCACAATGTTTTGATGTAAGTGTATGTATGTGTCTCAGTGTTGCGATGTAGGTGTATTTAGGTGTCTCAGTGTTGTCATTATAGGTGTATGTAGGTATCTCAGTGCAGTGATATATGTGTATGTCTCATTACAATGATGCATTTTTATCTGTGTGTCTTCGTGTAGTGATGTAGATGTATGTATGTGTCCGGGTGTAGTGATGTACGTGTGTGTCTGTAACTTAGTGTTGCTGTGTATGTGTATGTAGGTGTCTCTGTGTTGTGATCTAGGTGCATGTGTGTGTCTCATGGTGGGATGTAGGTGCTTTTAGGTGTGTCAATGCAGTGAAGGAGAGGTATGAAGGTGTCGCAGTGTTGTAATGTAGTTGTATGTGTGTGCTTCAGTATTGTGATTACGGTGTATGTAGGTAGTGATGTAAGTGTATGTTTGTCTCTGTGTAGTAATGTAGGTGTCTTAAGTGTCTGTTGGTGTTCTTATGCATCTCAGTGTAGTAATGTAAGTGTATGTATGTTTCCCAATGTAAGATGTATATGTTTGTGTGTCTCTCAGTGTAATGATGAGTGTGTATATATGTGCCTACGTGTTGTGATGTAGATGTAAGTAGGTGTTTCAGTGTTGTGATGTAGATGAAAGAATATGTGTCATTTTTGTTATGTAGATGTCTCAGTGTAGTGATGTGGGTTTACGTATGTGTCTTCTATTTGCGATGTAGGTTTTGAAGGTTTCTATGTTTTATAATGGATGTGTATGTGTTTGTCTCAGTGTAGTCATGTAGGGTTATGTATGTGTCTCATTGGTGTGATTATATGTATGTAAGTGTCTCATTGCGGTATAGTAGGTGTTTATATTTTTGTCAATGTTGCGATGTAGGTGTATGTAAGTTTCTCAGTTTTGGGAAGTAGGTGTATGTATGTGTCTCAGTTATGTGATGTAGGTGTATAAATGTGTCTCAGTGTAGTAATGTAGCTGATTATATGCGGCACCGTGTATTGATATAGGTGTATGTAAGTGTCCCAATGTAAATTTAGGTGTATATGTTTGTCTCATATTAGTGATGAAGGTGTATGTATGCGTTTCAGTGTTGTGATGTAGGTGTCGGTATGTGTCTCATTGTAGTGATGTATGCGTTTACATGTGTCACAGGGTATCGAAGTAGGTGTTTTTATGTGACGCAATGTTAGATGTAGGTTTATGCGTTGCGTGTAATAGTGTAATGATGTAGGTGTATGTATCTGTCCCAGTTTTGTGAGGTAAGTGTATGTTTGTGTCTCAATGCAATGCTGTAGGTGTATGTATGAGTCTCAGTGTCATCATGTATGTGTATGTGAGTGTCTCAGAGCAGTGATCCGCCCAGGGGCTTACTATTGTAGGTACGGGTTTGGCGCACCCGGGGGTCCCCGAGCCACTCACCGGTATATCATCCCCATGTCAACTAACTGTACCACGTTTGGTGATCGCGTTGGTATGTGAATGTGTGAATGTGTTTATGTGCAATTGTGTGCGCAAGTGTACTTGCCTCATTTTCCTCTTCTAGGCTTGTTCCTCATACATTTATTTGTTGAGACGAGGGTTTATGTGTATGCCTCAGTTATTTTAATCTAGGTGTATGTAGGTGTCGCATTGGAGTGAGGTAGGTGTTTGTTTTTTCACAATGTTGCAATGTATCCGAATGTTTGTAAAGTTCGGTTGTGTTATACATAGTGATTGTAAGGATTTACATTTGTAATCGTTACTACCTTTTTTATATCACGGACATTGCTCTTATTCTCATCCTAGAACTATCACGAGTGACACTGTGATTTCAAAATGTCATACAGCCGTGACATATGCGTTGAGGCTATGTTAGCCGAAATTATAAAACTTTTCCGTTTGGTGAAATACAGGACCCAATGTTGATAACAAGTGAGAAATGGGGAACAATAATTCATCATACGAGAGTTATTCATGGAGAGATGACGGCATTTTTGAGGAAGCAGTGGAACGTTTGTCACTGCAGACAGCCAGGGAGTAAATATGGCAACAGCGCACTGAGGCGGCCACGTGTCAGCAGAATCCCAATCACAAGGTAATTTCTCATCGATAATAAAGGAATGTGCTATGCTAAGGTGGTAGTCAAATGTCTTAAGAGCTGTCGTTATGCATTTGTCATTGCAAATTGCTTCTTTGCTTGGCCAGGAGTAGAACGAAAGAAAAACAGACACTTCCTTTCTTAGAAAAGTTTAAGTACTTTACAATTGAAACCAATAACAAAGAGTATCTCGGAAACGGTTACCTCCACTACAGAAACGTAGAGGACATAGATTGTGTTTTTTGACGAGGTATACATTTTTGTTCAGAAAGGTTTTGTTTATGTCTAACGGTTTAACAGTTTAGCAAAATTCATACAGCATTAAGAGGTCCTCAGAGGCTATTCTCAGAAAATTTAAGACATACATTTTTTTTTGGGGGGGGGGGATGTAAATATTTTTAATGTACCTGATTTTAATCAATTTTTGAGGAAATCTAAATGTTCGAATCTTTTACCATGTAAAGGGTAGTTTATGCTGCTAGGATTTTCTTAAAAATCTTCGTGTCGCCTCCTTGGAAAATACCAAACTTAAATACCAAGTTTGGTATTTAAGGGTCTTTTTGGTTTTGAGCTGTGATGCCCACAGACAGTCAGACAGAGAGACAGGCAGACACACACACACACGCACACACGCATACACACACACACGTATAAACTTCGACACACTAACGGACAATTTTCTAAAAGTATTTTTACTTTCTCTTTACGAACTATGTACATAGTGCATAGAGAAGGTATTACATTGTACCCAAAAATTCGATACAGAGATTTCAGCGGAAATACATGTTTTGAGACTCCCTGAATCCAATAAAAGCATTTTTGGAAAAACGTCCGTGTCTGTCTGTCCTTCTGACTGAGTATGTGTGTGTGTCTGTGGGCAGCATAGCTCAAAAACGAAAAAACCGTTAGCGCCCAAACTTGGTATTTAGGTTTGATATCTTTCAAGAATACGATACAAAAATTTTCAAGAAAATCCCCCCACCCCAAACTATCCTTTACATGGAAAAAATTTTGAAAAATTTTATTTTCTTAAAAATGGCTGTAACGATTTTGATTAAAATAGCGTATATTAAAGGTATTTACCTGGCAAATAAAATGTATATCTTGAACTTTCTGGGAATAGCCCCTGAAAACTACTTTATTCTGGATGAATTTTACGGAATTGTGCATAACTGCTACACCGTAAGAGATGGGGAAAAACTATCTCCACAGAAAATGTAGCTCACGATAAAATACGCAATTTATGTGATCTACATTTTTTTCGTGGAGTTGATCATTTTTAAGATATACCTGGTTTTTCGTTTTAGCTTTGAAAAGCTTAATTTTCTCATACAGGAATTTCTTAACTCCTGTCCATACAATCAAAGGAACTTCAGTTACATAGCAACCAGCTTTTGGCTATCATTTCAACTTATGGATCTCCCTCATTTCGCTTCTAATTAACAAGGAAGCAAGTAATAAGAATATTTCTGCTAATTAGCATGAAGTGAATAGAAGCATATGTTTTTTAACTACAATTTGTTGCAGAGAAGTAAAGAAAGTCATGTGAATGGAAGATCAGATTTTTTTTATTCAGAGGGTCTCAAAGTATGTATTCTCAGTATCAAATTTTTGGGTGTAATACAATACCTTCTCCATAGTAAGCGTACAGAAAATAAAAATTCCCTCCTCTCCAAACTATCGTTAGCATGCAAAACGAGTGTTAACATTTTTTCTAAAAAAGTTGATCTAAACATTTTGGTTAAAATACGGTACATTAAATATATTTCTTGGTAATAAGATGTATCTATATCTTGATTTTCTTGGAAAAGCTGTTGAAAATCTCTTCTTACTTCATAACCTCTGCATAAAGTGTAAATAAAAAGTGATGAAGAGAGAGAGAGAGAGAGAGAGAGAGAGAGACAGCGAGAGAGTGAAGAAACTTACCTCACAAAAATGTAGATCCCCTTAGTACGTACAACATAAAGTGAAGTTAAAAATGTCCGAGATATTCGTTACTATTGGCTTCCATATTGAAATATTAACCCTTTCTCACACAGGATTCCTTTTTCTAATTCGGGCCATACAAAGAGAACCGAATTTAAATCACAAAGCAGCAGCAACCACCTATATATTTTTGTATTACTTTATTTCCTTCTCTTCGGAACTAAGTCGAAAAATGTTCCTGCTAAAGTTCAGCATGAGATAGATAGAAAACTAATCTTTACTAAGAATAGTTTGTTATTTAATAGTTAGAGAAAGGGTACCTATCTGATTTTACTTTCTCTGCACGTACTCTGTACGTAGTGTATAGAGAAGGTATTTTATTACACTAAAAATTGATACCGAGTATTCAACGGAAATACGTGATTAGACTCCTGAAATCCCCCCCCCAAAAGAAAGGAAAAAGGTGTGTGTCTATGGGCAGCATAGCTCTAAAATGACTATAGTATGTTTATACCAAACTTGGAATTCAAGTTCACTATCTTCCATGGACGCGACTCGAAGATTTTCATGAAAATCTCCCAGACTCCAATTACCCTTTACATAGACCATCTTTCCAAAACTTGTATTTTCTCAAAAAATGTCTCGAATGCTATTGATTAAAATACCGTATGTTCAAGATATTTTTATGACAAACAAAATGATTATATTGCATTTTCTGGGAATAGTCTCTGAAGACCTCTGCGTTCTGAATGATTTTCATATAACTGACAAACCGTAAAAGATAGACTAAAACTTACTGCATAATAATGTAGATCTCATTAAAGCACACAATTTATGTCATATACATTTTTTTTTAATTGTGTTAACCGTTTTCGAGATATCCCGGATTATTGATTTCAATTTTAAGCCTCTTAAATTTTTCCTAAACGGGAAGACATATTTCCTTTCATTTGTTTACTCTTGACAAGCAAAGAGTTTAGAATTTCAATTGTTTCACACAGCGCTGGGTTTTAAAGGATGAGACTATTGCTTTAGCCTGTGCATTTTCTTATTTTCCATTAGTTACAAGGAAGCTAGAAATTAGGCTAATTCCGCTATGTTTATCTTGTTTAGCATGATGTAGATAAGAGATTTATGGTTTTGTTAAAATGTTTGTTTACCAAACAGCTAGAGGACATCGTCTGAATGGAACACCTTATATTGTTCCCTTTTACGTACAAGGAACCAAGTAACAAGGACAATTTCTGCTAATGTTTAGCTCGATTATCATGAAGTAGTTAGAAGAATAAGCTTTTTAACAATAATTTCTTACAGAGATGTAGAGAAAGTCATGTGAATTGAACACAGTTTATTATCCCTTGGGAATACATGGAATGAATAAACCTCTTCTATTTACAGTAAATTACACAGCAGTAACCATTTTATCCTATTATCGAATAAATGAAAGTGGCAGCTTAACAGTTTACCACTG
Source organism: Hymenopus coronatus (assembly GCA_030762935.1). NCBI lineage: Eukaryota > Metazoa > Arthropoda > Insecta > Mantodea > Hymenopodidae > Hymenopus > Hymenopus coronatus. Next base: position 177,461,811 of record CM060882.1, read on the forward strand.
CCTTAACACATATAGCACAAAGAGGCACAGAAACTCCAATAACTCTGACGTAACTTAAAATTTTTTGCAAGCAATTAAATATATGCTCATTGGAAACCCAAACCAATGAACTTATTTCCTGCCAATTCGCTGATTTGTTTGATATAGCAAGAACAAAAGGAAGTTTTATGTAGGATTTAACCCCTTAAGTATTTTACATCATATTTTATAATAACGGATTTTTTGGTCATTTTTGCAGTTTAATTTGAATGTATAAAAAAGTACCTCCACGTAAAAGATTTATAAGATCACGACTATTATATACAAACAATAAATGTAAAAAGAAACTAGTAACATTGAAGTAGTAACACAAATATTAATATAAAAATAATAATTGCAACAAATCTTCACTTATGCTTTGAAATCCTTGCTTTGGACTAGTTTTGCAATGAATTTATTGCATTATCAACATAAATGTCCTCAGCTTTGGTCTGGTTTTTGATGTTGTTTGTTTACACTGTTATGGTTGCTGCTACTAGGTGGATTGTGTACTAATACATTGCTAACTACTGGAATAAAACAAATTTGGTAAGAGAGTCAATTGGAGGTATATCAAAATTCATTGCATGATTTCTATACTTTAATATAAATATTTTCTCCCAAACCATTAAATCGATGGGCCCATTTAAGTGTTTTAATAATTTTACATCTGGATTTATTTCATGATTAAATTACCAAAAATGTTTTGCTACAGCTGGTTTATCAACTTGTTTGTATTTAATATTCCTAAAGTGTTCTTTTACTCTGGTTTCCAAATGACGTTTGGTCTTACCAATATAAACAAGGTCACAATTTAAACAATTTAATTGATAAATGCCAGTTATTTTATTTTTTGAAATTTCATCCTTTTTAGAAAAGCCTAACCAGTTTTTTATACTGTATTTATTTCAAGGAACCAATATTATGCCATGCTCTTTGAAAATATTTGTGAATTTTTTATTTGCCCAAGGGTGATAAGTACATTTTTTAAAAATGTAATTATCTTTTATTTTCTTAAGTGTTGAAATATTTTTAATAGCTTTTTTGATATTTAAACTTCTCAATTTTTTTATTCGTAAATTCAGTATTAAAACCATTAATTAAAACAGTGTTGATAATGTGTTTATATTCGTTAGAGGATTTGTCTTTATTGAGGGGTAAATTAATTAACCTATTAAAAACAGCAAATTTATGTGAAAAAGGGTTAAAATCATAATTTTTTTTATAATAATCACTGTGGATTTGCTTTCTGTATATTCCAAAATTCAATTCATTGCCTTTTTTTAATATTTTTAAATCCAGGAAAGGGAGATAGCCATTACTTTCAGTTTCTAATGTGAATTTTATAGCCTTATCTTGTAAGTTTATAAGTTTTAAAGCATCAGTTACATGTTTATCAGGAACAATAGCAAATATATCATCTACATATCTATACCAAGTTTTATCAATTAGAGGGAATGCTTTAGTGACCTGTATTTCAAAATAGCTCATGAAAAGATCAGCAAGAAAAGGTGAAAGTGGACTACCCATTGCTAAACCAGAAGTTTGTTGATAGAATTAGTCATTAAAGCTGAAAAAATTGTGATCCAAACAGAGATTAGTAAGGATAACAAAATCATTTATTAAATCTTCATTCAGTTCTGTAGAACTTAACCATTTTTATAAAAATGTCAAAAGTTTTTCTCAAGGAATGCTTGGAAACAAAGCAGGTAAATCAAAAGAAACAAGTTTATCATTAGTAGACAATGTAGTATTGCTGATCTTTTTGACTAGCTCAAAAGAATTTTTAATACTTAAACTCTCAAATTTTTCAAAAATAATGGATTTTTTATTAAACCATTTAGCTAGGTTGTAAGTAGGTGAATTTATGCAATTTACAATAGGTCACATTTTATTTCCAGGTTTATGAATTTTGAGAAAAGCATATATTCTGGGTAAAACTGGATTACTGACTTTTAAAATTTGCTTTTTTTTATTTGTAATACCTTTAGTTTCATTAAGGGTTTTATTGTATTTTGAAATGCAGGATTTTAAAGGATTAATATCAATGATTTTGTAATCTTCACCTTGAAGTAACAGTTCCATTCTATTAATGTAATCAATTTTATCTAAAATTAGAATGCTGTTACCTATATCAGCTTTAGTATAGATTACATCTTTTTCTTTTAATGATTTAATAATTTGTTTATTTTGATTTACTTTAGGGTGATTTTTATTCTAATTGTGTAATAATTTACTACATTTTTCTTTAAACAATAATTTATTATTTTCATTTAAATCCTTATTAGCAATTTCTATATTTGCTACATAATTATCTATATTTTTTGAAAAATCTACACAGGTTTTTAAACCATTATTCAAAAAATTAATTTCCTTCTCATTGAAGTTACAATTTGACAGGTTACTTACATTATCTTCAATGTTTGACTTGATTGTCATGCCCGAGTACTACAGTTTGCACCTCTGTCAGTGAAAATTGGCATTACATAAGACCATGTTTAGCTTGTAACATATAGTAGGCCATGACATTAACAATACTAAACGTTCGTTTGTCTTTGTGAATTAATTACTTGGGGAATGTTTCTAGACATTTTCGTAATCTATTTAATCCAGTGACATTCAGCTTATAAGTGTCGGTTAGGATAGTGTATTGATAGAGAAAGGACTAGCAGTTGTCAGTCAAGGTGAAAAACGAATTCAGCTTGAATACTATCATTTGGTAAGGTTAGGTTGCTGGTTTAACATATTTAGGTAATAGAAAAGCACTATTAGAATAATGTTGGTTGCTTGACAATATTCTCGGGACAAAGTCTGCTGCATTCTCACAGTCAATGGCAGACAAGAATATCGCAGACATGAAAGAGGTAAACCAAAATATATTACTTTGAAAAGTATATCATCGTAATTATTTATTTTCCCTTGCTGTATTATATGTCCAGTATAATGGAATTTCATTCACAGAGTATCAAGCTACTTGACAATAAGTACCTGGACGGAGAATTTAAGTTGATTATAAGGTAGCCTATGTATATATTGTAATTAATTGTCAATTATAAGTTAAAATACTTTAATATCATTACAATAAATTAACAAGTGTATTTTGGTGCAAAAGTATTATAAAGTGTAGAACAACTCTGTATTGTCAGGAGAGCTAGGAGGAACTCTTGATAGTCTTAAGGAGAATTATGTACTGGTGTGTGTAAGTGTGTCCGGAAAATTTATGTATGAGTATATTAGAGTGTGATCAGCTAGATATGCGGGTGTGTTAGATTATGTCCGAGCAGACTTACGGATGTGTTTGAGTGCGAACAGGAGGTGTTCGAGTGTGTTTGAGTATGTCTGGGCAGATGTAGGTGCACGTAGGTGTATATGTGTGACTCAGTGTAGTGATGTAGATGTATGTTTGTGTCTCAGTGCAGTGATGTAGGTGTATGTATGTGTCTCAGTGTAGTGATGTAGGTGCATATAGGTATCTTAATGTTGTGATGTAGGTGTATGTGTGTGTCTCAGTGCAGTGATGCAGATGTATGTATGTGTCTCAGTTCAGTGATGTAGGTGTATGTGTGCGTCTGTGTTCTGATGTAGGTGCATGTAGGTATCTTAATGTTGTGATGTAGGTGTATGTGTGTGTCTCAGTGCAGTAATGTATGTGTATATGTGTGACTCAGTGTAGTGATGTAGGTGTATGCATTTGCCTAAGTGCAGTGATATAGTGTATGTAGTTATCTCAGTGTTGTTATGTAGTGTATTTATGTGTCTCAGTCATGTGATTTACATGTATTTAGGTGTCTCAGTGAAGTGCTGTAGTTGAATGCGTGTGTATCATTCTTGTGATGTAGGAGTATGTATGTGTCTCAGTGTAGTATTCAAGGTGTATGTTTCAGTCTCATTGTAGGGATGTAGCTGTATGTGTGTCTTAATTTTATGATGTGGGTGTATCTGTCTGTCTCAGTGGTTTGACGTAGATGTATGTGTGTGTCTCAGTGTAGTGATGTAGGTGTAAGGTTTTGTCTGAGTGTTGTTATGTAGGTGTATGTATATGTGTCGCTGGTGTGATGTAGCTGTATGTAATATTCATAGTTTAGTAGTGTAGGTGTAGGTATTTGTCTCAGTGCTGTGATGTAGGTGTATCTATGTGTCGCAATGTTAAGATGTAGGTGTATGTATATGTGTTAGTGCAGTGACATAGGTGTATGTTTTTGTCTCAGTGTAGTGATATAGCTGTATGTATTTGTCTCAGTGTTGTGATGATGTTGTGTGTATGTGTCTCAGTTTTCTGATGTAGTTGTGCATATTTGTCTCAGTATTTTCATGTAGGTGTATCTGTGTGTCTCGGTGTTGTGATGGGGTGTGTTTATGTGTCTCTGTGTGGTAATGTTGGTGTATGTATGAGGTCTCAGTGTAGTGATATAGGTGTGGGTATGTTTCTCAGTATAGAGATGTAGGTGTATTTATGTGTCTCAGTGTAGAGATGTGGGTGTATGTGTGTCTCAGTGTAGTAATGTAGGTGAATGTATGTGTCTCTTCGTGGTGATGTTGGTGTTCTTATGCGTCTCAGCATACTGAGGTAGGTGTATGTAAATTTCTCAAATATTAGATGTAGGTGCATGTGTGTGTGTCTCAGTGTAGTGATGTAGGTGTATAAATCTGTCTCAGTGTTGTGATTTAGGCATACATAGGTGTCTCAGTGTAGTGATATAGATGAGCGTTATTCTCAGTGTTGTGATGTAGGTGAATGGTTGTGTGTCAGTATTGTGATGTAGGTGTATGAAGGTGTCTCATTGCAGTGATGTTGGTGTATGTATGTGTCTCAAATTTGCGATGTAGGTGTATGTAGGTTTCTCGGTATTGTGATGGAGGTGTATGTGTTTGTCTCAGTGTAGTGATGTAGGTGTGTGTATGTGTCTCAGTGGTATGATTTAAGTGTATGTAAGGGTCTGAGTGCAGTGAAACAGGTGTATGTATTTGTGTCAATATTATGATATACTCTCTCGTGCATTGGCAAATAGGTGTATATGTGTCCCAGTGCTATGATGTAGGTTTATAAATGTGTCTCAGTGTAGTAATGCAGCTGTTTGTATGAGTCTCCGCGTAGTGATATAGGTTTATGCAAGTATCTCAATGTTAGATGTAGGTGTATGTGTATGTCTAGTGATGTAGGTGTATGTATGAGTCTCAGTGTTGTCATGTAGGTGTATGTAAGTGTCTCAGAGCAGTGATCCCCCCAGGGGCCTACTACGGTAGGTACGGGTCTGGCGCACCCGGGGTAATATTCGACTACTTGAAGTTGATAATCCAACAACATTACCAATAAAAGTATTAACACGAATTCTAATCCCCGAGCCAACCTGAACTCCCTCGTGTGGGCAACCTCCGAGTGGTGAGGGATTCAGTCTATCAAAATGCCCACCCATGTGTTGGCCGTGCGTGGAGACCCGTGTCGGTGGAAGGGAATATCCTGGTTGGTTGAGGGTTGCGTATCTGATCCTGGGCCTTTTGTCATTTCAGTGACTAGGGAGGGTACGCAACTTAATACATCACTTTGGTTTCTGCTTCACCTAAACGGGAGGCTAGGGACTAGCCCACCCCTAGTCAATCGGCCAGGACTAGGTATTATACCGAACTCCAGGGTGAGTGGAACGGTGAGCTTGCTATATCCCCTATGTAGCCATGTCATCCCAATGGGGTGGCCCCTTGTTGGGCTCCGTGGTGGGTGGGGAGCACCGGGGGATGATAATAAAATTTTACTTTCATGGCAAAATCAAAAAATGCCATTAAATATGGTACTGGGTTTGGAAAAAAAGTAGTCGAGTGTTGTGGTCCTCGCTACTCGATTGTCAATAGAACAGAGGAAGGAAGAAAGTTCTTTAGCGTAAGCCCTTTTATTATTCAAAAGGGTCTTGATAACATTGCTGGTCCTGTAAAATCTTGTATAAGAGCTCGTAATGGCACGCTCCTGGTAGAAGCAGAATCAGCATCCCAGGCTGCAAATATACTAAATTCCAAAATGTTAGCTAGCTATCCAGTAAAGGTCGATTACACAAAAGCTTGATTTCCTCACGCGGTGTGGTAAACACGTGCGCAATTGACGGTTTAACCTGTGAGGAAATTCAAGAAAATCGTGCTTCCCAATCGGGTTGAAAGAAAAGTAAATGGAGAATACGTGCCTACCCGTACCCTGTTTATTACCTTTGATCGGATAGATCTCCCACAAAGGATAATGGCAGGGTATGAATCCATTGAGGTAAGACCGTATATACCGACCCGCTCAGATGTTATAAGTGTCAGCGCTTTGGCCACAGCAGCGAATTCTGCAACGGTGAGTCTACCTGTGTGAACTGTGGCAAAATCTCGCATGACGGAGAATGCACGTCAGCTCCAACGTGTGTTAACTGTAACGGCGAACATCCATCAATTTCCCAAAGTTTTCCCCGTTTTGCAAAGGAAAAGACGGTCCAGAAGATACGCGTCAAAGAGAAGGTGTCCTTCTTGGAAGCCCGGAAACTCTTGCGAATCCGCCAACCCTCTGTCCCGAAGTATGGTACCTATAGCTCAGTTGTAGCTAAATCGGTACAAAGTCGGGAAATTGCAACTCAAACCTGCGATATAAACGGGGTCACGATTGCAGAAAAGATTCTCACAGCCAGCTCACTTCCTAGGCCTTCGACTTCAACATCTAAGTCAGTAGTATCATCTGAAACTATAAAAAGTGCTAAAATTAAATCGCCGCCAAATCAATCGACCTCGACCAACAAGTCTGGAAAGCTAATAATATAACAGCTGCAGGAGATGTTGTTGATAAGTTTGACGTGGCCAACACTTTTGGCAGTGCTTTCGCTCAAGTGTCTAGCTCAGAGAATTATTCGCCTGATTCCTTGGGTTGATATTGGATAGAAAACTGTGTTGGTCATCACAGCACAGCAGAAAGCGTGCTGTAACCATTCTCTGAATATTCTGCGGATCCTAAGTGGCAAATCTTGGGGAGCGGATCTAACAGTTTTGCTGTGACTTAACCGCGCACTAATCCGAGCCAAGTTAGATTGCGGATGCATAGTTTATTCTTCGGCAAGACCATCTGTGCTTAGAAGATTACACACTGTCCATAATCAGGGTATACGTCTGGCTGTTGGAGATTTTCCAACCAGTCCAGTAGCCAGCCTTTATGCTGAATCGGCGGAACCCCCTCTGCAGTGTAGACGAGATATTCTGTTAACAAATTATGGCTGTGGTCTAAAGTGCATGCCTTCGCATCCAACGTTCACTCCTTTTTTTTAACACCGAGCTGGACGAACGTTATAGAAATATCTCAATTGGTCCACGGCCCCCAGGTGTTCGCTTCCGAATGCTTCTTCATAAGCATGATATCGTAATGCCTAGAATGTTTCCCAATGGAGAAAGGGTGCACCAACCTTGGTTACTTACAACATCCCACGTAAACCTCGGAATGACGGCATACCGAAAGTCTACAATGCCTTTTTCTAGTATCCGTAGAAGTTTTTTAGAATTTTTTTCAAACTACAATGACCCAACTTGTATATATACTGACGGAAGTAAGTGTACCGTTGGTGTTGGGTGCGCCTTTGTTTATGATACCGAACAATATACATTCGGTTTTCATACTGGCACATCTATTTATAGTGCGGAGCTATACGCAATATACCGAGCCATTCTGCACGTTGGCCGTCGAAATTTAAGTGACTGCCTTATATTGAGTGATTCCCTGAGTGCACTTCAGAGCGTTGGTGATCTCTACAACTATCGTTCAATGCAGTGCAGTTCTTTAGGTGTATGTATATGTCTCAGTGATGTGATGTAAGTGTATGTATGTGCCTCGGTGTAGAGATGTCGGTGAATGTGTTTGTCTCTGTGGTGAGATGTATTAATATATTTTTCCCTAATTGCAGTGATGTAGGTGTATGTATGTGGTCTTAGTGTAGTTATGTAGGTGTTTATGAGTCTCAATTTTGTGAAGTAGATGTGTGTATGTGTCTCAGACTTGTGATGTAAGTTTATGTAGGTGTCTCAGTGCTTTGATGTAGGTGTATGTTAGTATCTCAGTTACTGATGTAGTGTATGTTTGTGTCTCAGAGCAGTCATGTAGCTGTCTATGTGCAGTGATAAAGGTGTAAGTATGTGTCTCAGTGTAGTGAAGTAGGTGTATATATATATTTCTCGGTGTAGTGAAGTAGATGTATGTAGGTGTCTCGGTGTAGTGAAGTAGGTGTATGTAGGTGTCTCGGTCTAGTGATAAAGGTATATGTATGTGTCCCAGTGCAGTGATATAGGGGTATATTTGTGATTCAGTGGTGTGATATTGGTGTATATAAGGGTCTCAGTGATGTATTGTAGATTTATGTGTGCGTCTCAATGTTGTGATGTAGGTGTATGTGTTGCCTCAGTGCAGTGATGTATGTATGTATGTATGTATGTATGTATGTATGTATGTATGTATGTATGTATGTATGTATGTATGTATGTATGTATGTATGTATGTATGTATGTATGTATGTATGTATGTATGTATGTATGTATGTATGTATGTATGTATGTATGTATGTATGTATGTATGTATGTATGTATGTATGTATGTATGTATGTATGTATGTATGTATGTATGTATGTATGTATGTATGTATGTATGTATGTATGTATGTATGTATGTATGTATGTATGTATGTATGTATGTATGTATGTATGTATGTATGTATGTATGTATGTATGTATGTATGTATGTATGTATGTATGTATGTATGTATGTATGTATGTATGTATGTATGTATGTATGTATGTATGTATGTATGTATGTATGTATGTATGTATGTATGTATGTATGTATGTTTCTTAGTGCAGTATTCCGGGTTTATACCTAGGTTTTGGAGTACACAGATGTTATGACTTTTTCTTACTCTGAAATAAATATTACAGTTTAAAACTTACCTGAGTAATTATTGCAGAAGGCGTAACATTCTTTCCTCATAGAACGCGCCATAAACGTATTAATTAACGAGTATGATACGCAGTGCTTAAAACTAACATGTACCCAATCATTTTACTCGAACTAACTGATTAATGGGGGTAACGCTACACGCAACTTACAATACCACAGTCTGTTAAACGGTACGGGAAAATGTTAGGGACCCACTGTAACGATTTTCTCCCGCCCTTCCTGCCCCAATCTCACGAAGAAACACAATATTTTCTTGTTTATTTCAACTATGTAGAGCACTCTAAAAATGATAACATGAATGGTTTAGAACAGGGGTTAAAACTAAGTTAATTAAAATCTGGTATGTTCTATTCACGCCACTTTCTCTACATCTCTGAAACAAATTATTGATAAGAAACGTATTATTCTATGTACATCATGCTAATTTATATAAAATAAGCAGAAACAGTCTAGTTACTTGCAAACTTATTACAAGTGTAAGGGAATTAAGGGAGTACCCTAGGCTAAAGCCATAGTCAAATACTTTAAAAGTTGGTCACCATGTTATTTAAGTTCCTTTGCTTGTATGACCAGAGCTACAAATTCCCGTATAAGTATTTGAAAACTCATATCAATCAAGAATTATTTCGAAAACCGTCAACTCCACGCGAAAACAAAAATATGTAGCTATATATCAATTTGTGCCTTTTTAACGAACTCCACATTGTTTGTTAAGCAAGTTTTTGTCTATCTCGTACGGTTTACCAGTTATGCAAAATTCCGCAAAATTCATCCACATTAAGATATCTTCAGAGGCTATTCCCAGACAGTTGAAGATATAAATTTTATTTTTCGTGACAATTCTTTAATATTCGATGTTTTAATCAAAATCGTTACAGCCATTTTTGAGAAAATCAAAACTTTGGAAAATGTTTCTTCGTAAAGGGTAGTGGGCGTAGGTGGATTTCCTTAACTTAAATATCAAGTTTGGTATTTAACAGTCTTTTCGTTTTTACTTATGCTGCCCAAACATACACACTCACACACACGGACATTTCCCAAAAAACGTTTTTTTTAATTCAAGGGTATCAAAATATACCTATATATTTCCGGTGAAATCTCGATATCGAATTTTTGCGTGTATTACAATACCTTCACTATACACTATGTATATGGTACGTGCAGAGAAAGTATTACATAAATCACGATAAATATTTAATATCTCATTGAAAATTATGTAGTACACTTATTTTGTAATTACTATGATTGTAAATTCTGACATTAAACATAGGTAGTTGTTTTGTTCATTCATTGGTAGATGGAGCAGATCGACTGCCACTAAGTTATCATTGTTTATAATTTTGTTTGGACAATAGATACAATTCTGTTTCCCTTCCTTCTTTTGCCATCTCTCAAATTTTAATTTTAAATTAAACTGGTATTGTTGACCAAACTTCAGTTGTAAGAAAATCATCCTCCGTGATCTGCGAGTGATTTGCTAGTCTCTGGTTCCGAAGGTCTCGGGTTCAAACCCGGCGGAGGCCGATGTATTTTTTTTTTTCGGGTGTAAAAGTCCTTACCATGGCTTACCTCGGGAAGCGAAGTAAAGTTGTTTATCCTATGTAGTAAATTTACGGCACATAAAAGAACCTAAACCCTGATAAAGAGACCTTTGAGCAAATTTATCAGTTCTTTCACGCCAGTAGTTAAATCCCAGATTAAGCAATGGATTAACGTTAATCCTGCCGCTAGGGGCGCTAGTGTCGCTGTTAATCCGCGGATTAAGGCGGATTAAGAGCGCTGTTGGGAGGTTTGAAAACTAGCACCAAGAGCGGAAGGATTATCGCTAAATCCACTGCTTAATCTGCGATTATTTTTATTTATTTATTTTTTCTTTTTGATACAGTATGATACATAATATTTATTGAAGAAATTGTATTATACAATGACAGCAGAATTGACGCAGTATTACGTCCTATTTATTTTAATACTAAATGATGATACACACTAGTACACTACTACTACTTAGCAATTTACAAAATACATGATGATAGTATTACACGATACACAGTTTTATATGACACACTATTTTAATACTAATGCACTGTTCACACAAAATAAATTTAAAGTTTGTGGTGATGGAGCACAGTTTTATATGACACACTATCTTAATACTACTGCACTGTTCAATTGTTTTTTTTTCAGTTTTCACTTTTTCACACAAAATAATTTTAAAGTTTGTGGTGATGGAGAGATGGTCGGTGTCTTCGGAATCACTGCTGTCGCTGTCGATCCTGAAAATGGTGCGATCTTGCATAGGTTTGGTGATGCAGGTGAGAAGAAGATGATGAAAGTTGTTGTGTGTTTCTATGGTTGGTATGGCCACCACGAACTCGTTGGAGAAGCTGGTGGAGAAGCACCCATCCGATGTGGCGTTGATGTCGAGGTTGGGAATCTTGTTGTGGCACAGGTATATGGATAGCTGAGCATTTGATCCGTGAGGATTAGCCTTGGAAGGGAGGCACTTGACATGGATGGCTTGGGAATTTTCGGTGATGAGTTTGACGATGATTTGTTTTTGATTGCCGAAGAAGGTGGTTTCAGTAGAGAGTAGGGAAACTTGGGAATATTGGCCATTAGCGGCGAGCTGGGGTAGAAATAGGAGTTTTAGGAGTAGGTTATTTCCTACGTGCACGGGATCGATTTCCCAGGGGTTCATTGTGGATCGAACTTCACTAGATATTTTTAGAATCCGTTTGAGAGTTTTTCTTCGCCTTGGTAGGTGAGGGTAAACTTGGTGTTAGAGAGGTTTTGGATGAGATCAGGAGTAGCCTTACCAAATCTTGCAGGTAGGAAGACTTCGGTTTCTTCGCCTTGCACTGAATATGGCACGTTTTGCTGTAGCTGAGAAACGCTGAGAATGTCTGTGTTGTTGGACAGGTCTTCGAGTAGACGGAGGGGGTCTTGACCCATGGTTCACTTGTTGCACCAGTGACAGTTTTTTATAAACGGTGGTGGTCCGTCGAACTGTGTTCTTTGTGACGGGAGGTTATAGTGGTTTTTGCACCGTTGGTATGGGGCGCAAGTGTGTTGGATGTGAGCAGGAATGTATTTCCACACGACGTCCACGTCTTCAGGTGGGTAGCGGTTGAAGATGGCGCTACAGTTTTCTAGAAGAACTTGACGTTCCTGAGGAAGAAGTGCCTCGATGCGCCTCTGGTTGTCCAGGTACTTGACGAGCACGGCGAAGCAGCCACAGGTCATGAGCAGCGCCTGTTGTTGAAGTATCTGTCGCGAAAGTTGTCGATTTGGTCTCGGAGCTTGGCGAGTTGTTGGAAGAACACCGCTTCACACCTGGAGCACAGGTTTGTATTGCTGGGACTGGAGATTTGGCAGCAACAATGTTTGCAGCGGAGTTGCTTTGCGACTGGCATTCCCGAACGCTGGATCCACACTGTGTAAGGCGGAAGCATTGGAGTGGGAATTTATAGGGATTTGAGAAACCGCAGTTCCGGGAAGTGCTAATTGGATGTTATCACATCCGCACTGTGTAAGGCGGAAACGCTGGTGTGGGAACTTATTGGGATTTGAAATATCACAGGAAACCAGTGACCGTTGGGACCGTTGGTGGGAAAGTCCGATGGGGATTCAAATTTTTTCAAATCCTTTGTGACGCCTCCTGTTTCCTGAGAAGACGGTTTTGATGGACGCTGAATATCCAATCACCGTGGATGTGATCGGGAGAGATGAAGAAACCGGTGTGGTCCAAATACACCGCTAAGCATGTACCGTAGCATATGCGATCTTGGTCGATCCAGTGCTGCATTTTAGCTGTGGAGATGTATTGTTGTTCGTAGAAAATGATGTATAAACCTCTTGTAGCCACAAATTGGAATCGTTGGTCCTGCCGTTCCTCGTCTGGCCACTCGTCTGATGTGAACTGGATGACGGTGAAATTGGCGTTGGAGAGGACGTAATGGATTTTATTTTCGCAGCTGTGAACTTTGACGGTGATGGATTTTCCGTCGTAGGAATGATCAATGAAACGCAGTGCATAAGGGACATTCTTCTTGGGATGATTTTCCACTTCGTAGTTTTTAAACACTTTAGATGCTTCGCAGTACACAGAGACATAATTTCTGTAACCCATGCTGAACGAGCAGCGGCACCAACTGGAACTGGGTACGGTAAGAGTAGAGCAGAGGACATGTTGGAGCATGCGCACTAAGGCGTGTTTTGCGAAATGGATAGAGCAAAATGGGGTTTGAGAAAGAGATCGGTTTCTAGGAATGTTCTGAAATTGGCGCATCGGATGTACTTGGTAAATTGGGTGAAATTCATGTTTTCGAAAGGGGTGCCGGCGGCGTGACAGTGAAGCATGTACTTGTAGTATGCCATAATTTGGTTTTGCACGTCCATTTCTTCTTTCTTCTTGTGATACATGATGTCGGTGATGATGCGCTGCAGGCTGTGCAAGGTGTTCCACTCTTCGCGGTTGAGCGTGACTGAGGTACCGTGAGGATCTCTGAAGACAATTTTTAGTTTCCCGAACACGTTCTTAAAGAGGACGGTGACGGTGTCGCTGAATCGATATTCCTGTAAACGACCCTCCGGATGATCCAGGCGTCGGTGAATGATGGGTATGGCGTCGACGAGATGATTCCACTCTGTGGAACCCAGGACCACAGCGCTTCGCTGGCCGCATTTGGCAATGGCTACCACCAGCTGGTGCGGGGACAGGGGCGAAAACCCGACACACACAAATTTGGTGTGTTTGGTGTTGAGGAAATAAATGTCTGATAGAGGGCCTACAAAGGTGCTAGGATGGGTAGGAGGGATGCAGGGACGCAGATCGTCATCGTTGAGGCAAATCTTTCTTTTTGCTCGAACGATTTTCGGTGCCTTCGGTGTCCCACTGAAACAATAGAGAATAGCATGTGAGTGCTATACACCAACAGCCACGTGGCAAAGACAAGTGTGAAAAAAAGAGGTATGCACAAACCTGTGTGGCGTGATGGCCTCGGCGTTCTGCATCGCTCTGGAAGACGAGCGATGGTGGGGCGGACCTTTTATAACAGCAGGAGCGTGTTCTGAAAGCACATGCGCGAGACAATGTTAAAAAAAAAAAAGAAAGAAAAAAGCAATATGAGACGGATAGTGACGATGAGGTACATCCATGAACTTACCTGTAACGGTCGGCAGGTTTGCTGAGCGTTAGAGCACTTTGTGTGACATACGTCTTTGTAGGTTTTGCGAATGACGTCATCGTTATGAGCGTAATTGCTGACGTGAAATTTGGAAAAGAACGTATGCTTAGGGAGACCGGAACAGCGGTGAGCGAGGTAATCGATGACGTAATGACCGCAAGTGGTGCTGTCAAAACCTTGCAGTCTTCTGACGTTGGTTGACCAACGCGTTCCGCAGATTGAATTTAAGAACCGAAGAAAATAGGGGGAAAGGGGCTCTATGCCGTAACTGTCAAAATATTCCCCCTGTGCTTGTTTATCCACAAAGATGCAAACCCAGTGTTGACCAGATTTGGTGCTGGGATCGGTGTTAGCCACAATGGCCACGGGAAGCGTTTGAGGACGGTGAAGTGCGGGTAGTCTATCGCAGGGGTAGACGCCTAAAAAGTGGGGGCGCGTAGAGGGGCAGGTGGATAGAAACTGTTGAATTTGGAAGGTGTTCATGAAACAAAATGGCTCTGTTAGCGTCAATTTCGACGGTGCGATGTATTTCCGCCATCACCAGCAGAATGACGGGTTCTGTCAATTTGTCGGCAAAACCGATGTTTATAGACACGCTACCGTGGCGCTGGCCGGAGATGTGTGACTCGTTGGCGCTCATGTCTGCAGTGAGATCGAAAGCCATGACGGTATACCCTTGCGGGTAGGCTTCTCTAATAATGGAGTGTCCTTCGTCCTTGAAATGAATCCCTAACCCATCCTGCAGGGTTTGAAAGCATTCCATGTAGTGGCCTTTTGAAAAGTCGGGTTGAAGCGGTTGGGAGGGTACGGGCTGACCGTTCACATAGAGTTGAAAGAAGTTCATTTTAAAGTGTTGTAAATTGTACGGATTTGCGTTAAAATTTCCCGAATAAGCCTTGTCGGTGACCATAGCCACGACCACTCTTCTGGGGACTTGCCCTATGAAGACGTCGCTAAACGTCATTGCTCTGGACTCTTTGGGGATGCTGAGGGCGTGAAAGCTGACATCCTTGAGATGGTACTTGGCATTGCTTTTTGAGAGCACGGCCTGGTGTGCAAGTTTGATGGTGGGCGAGGGTCGTACGGATTTTAAACGTAACGTGGCTGACAAGATGTCGGCGTAGCCCTTGAAGGTGGGCTGGTCGGAAAACAGGTAAAATTGGGGAGAGGCAGGGGTGAGTTTAATGGTCATGCTGACGTTATTCAAAAGCAGCTTCTCCTGCCTGAACAGAGCATTGGAAAGAGGGGTGATGAGTTGAACCACGTTGCTAGCTTTGGTAAACCCCTGACGCCACTGAAACCCCGCGTTGGCCACAAAAATATCCATGATGCCGGCCGTGTCCTTTCTCCAGAGGGATGATTGTAGTTTAGTGTTCATGGCATCTTCGGAGTAATTCAAAAGCGTCTCGATGTAGGTTCTGTAGGGGTACCCAGCTTGCGGCATGGATACGATGACGTTATTGAGGGAGACCTCTACCTGCTGAAACAGGGAATTTAAGGCATTGTTCACCAAAGTGGCTGTAAGATCATCCTTTAGAACGGCTCCCTTGTCATCCACGATGCGGACCATGAGTTCGAGCACCACGTAGGTCAAATCTAGGTAATCGTCCGCATTTCCGGAATAATGAAAGGTGATGGGGGCATTTTTCATGAGGGTATTTTGAGGGTTTAGATATAGGAACCTGGACTCCTCGATGTTCATCTGAACCGGCACCTCTTTAAAGAGGTCGAGTTCGGAACTCATGTGCACGGTTGTGTCTGCCATTACGAGAAGACGTCTTGTACCTTGCGCCTAGGACGTTTCAGCTTGGACTGTTTGTTCTTTTTGGGTTTAGTGCGTTTTATTCTCTTGATACCGGAACCGAGCATCGCGTCGAGCTTTTCGTTGGCCTTTCGTTTTAAATTGGATCCGGCCTCCCTGAGCCTGTATTTGAAGGCTTCCTTGGGCGATTTTCCCGCGGTGGTCACATCGGAGAGCACGTGCGCACCCACCTTGAGTGCCTCTTTACCTACCGCTTTCGCTCCGCTTTTCAAAAATGGCAGCACCCTTCTAAAGAGGCCTCCAAGAGCAGAAAATAGTCCGCTCCCTTTTTGGTAGCGGTTGCCCCTGTAAACGATGAAGTCGCGATCGTCGTATGCGCCTCCTGCCTGATTGAGGTAGTACTGCGTGACGTCGTGCACATCCATTATTGCGGTTTGGGTCGGAAGGCGAGAACTATAGTAGAAGAAAATCCGTCAGCAAATGGCAGCAGATCGCCATAACCGTTCCTTAAATCTATGTTTACCGTTTTGAAGTCCTGCTGTGTCAAGGGCACCCAATTTTGGGGGTAGAAGGTCTTTTCGTCGCTCATGTATGTGTTGTTGCTCCTTTCGTATTCCACCGCCACGCTCTCTATCACCTGAACAAAGGTGTCGCCCACCACTTGCGGGGCCACTAGATTGCAATAGATGAACATTTCGTAAGGAAAGCCCATATAGGGGTCTACAGGGTGTTTAGGACCTTTCTGAAGGATCACGTTGGTAAAGGGTTCGAAGCCAAGCATCTTGGCCATAGCGGGTGTTAGGAGCAAACTGTGAATGCGATGAAGGGGGTCGGATGGGCTGTTCTCCGGATCGGCACTGCCAGGGCTCGCATCCTCCTCTTCGGATTCACCTTTGTCTGGCTGCGAACCTTCGCCTCCCTGATTGGAAGTTGATGCGCCGTCGGGCTTTGGGTCCAAAGACGCATCGGATGATGATGCACCTTCGGGTTTTGTACCTGAAGGTGTCGCGATGGTAGGTTTTGTCGGGCGAGACGCTCCCTGGACGGGTTTTTGCTGCCCCGTAGGTTTCGGCTTTGGTTTCGGTTTTGGCTTTGGCTTGTGGTGGGGGACGTCGTTCAAAACGGCGGATTGTGTTATGATGTACGGTTTAGCAGTGCGCACGACGTTTTCTATATACCCAGAAAATGGAGTGTCGGGTAATCGCTCGGGATGCGTGACGGCCGCATTCACGCTTACCGTGTTCTTGCGCTCGTCGAAGAGGAAAAAGTTTTCCACCTGTAGGTGTTGCAGAATGAGTGCGTTGACGAGATTGACAAGGTCTTTTGGATTGTGCACGATGCCTTGAGGCATTTCTAAACTGAATTTGGAATGCGTAGGCAGGCGCGTCATGGTGTACTTGGTGCCCACGATGTGGGCATCGTTTCGGGAAACGTTATAAAATTTTACCGGATACCTAACCTTTTGCAGGGCCACTTCCCATTCTCCCTGCAGAACTATTCTCTCGGGCAAGATGTTTGAGAATCTCGCCGTGGTGTTATCGGTGAAGTGATCCATGGAAGCATTGCTCACTAGGGTGATGGAGAACGGCTTCGTCTTAATCATACCGAATCGATCGTCGAAGCCAGGACCCACGAGTTAAACTTGGGAGGATACCCCTTCCACTTGACCAGCAGCTGTTTGTTGCGTCCCCTACCCTTGCTTTGCACTATGCGTTCGATTTTGAAAGTCTCTGGAAGAGCGACCTTTTGTAACTCCTCTGTGTAAAATATGCCGTCAATGGATTCCCCAGTCAGATCCTGCAACTTATGTACCACAGGCTTGCCGCGCACGACCTCGGCTATCTTAAATATTTCGTCGGTCCAGTTCTGTTCGTACCCCTTATCGAATTTCATTTTTTCTTTGGAGATGCGCACGTGATCGCCAACGGAATATCGGGGCGCCCTCGTTCGTGGCTCGGGCTTGTTTCCGTACAGATTGTGGTAAACCTGTAAAATGTTAGTCTCGTTCACGTCCCTTGGCGCCATCTTTATTGACCTGTGATACGAACTATTGTACGACTGCATGAGAGCTGGAAGAACTTCCACGTATCTATAGCTGTTTTTAAGCGTGAAATATTTCCACATCTTCGTTTTTAAGGTGCGATTAAAGCGTTCCACAACGCTGGCTTTCACGTTATTTTTCGTGGTGTAATGTTGCACATCGTGCTTCTTTAGAAAAGCGCGAAATGTTTTGTTGGTAAACTCCGTTCCCTTGTCCGTTTGCAGGACCTTGGGGACGCGCTCGGAGAATATGGAGCGAAAAGCTTGCGCAACCTCGGTACCCAGCTTCGATTTTAGAGCAACAGCCCAACCGTATTTTGAAAACACGTCTATAACGGTGAGAATGTAGACGTAAGGTTTGTTGTGCTCTTTCACGCTGTTCATGACGTTAAGATCGGCTTCCCAAAGATCGTCCATATTGGTCACGTGATAGTATTTGGTGGGGTACTTCTTTCTAGCCGGTTTGTGCAAGGTGTAGCTGTCCTGGGTTTGAAGGAAGGACTCGATGTTCGCCTTTGATGCTCCCGTGGCCTTTCGCAGGGCCTTCACCGTGCCCAAACCGGCATAGTGCTCCGGCTTTTCGTAATACCGTCTTAGTGCCTTCCATTCCTTCATGCTTTACTTGTACAGGGGTTGCCAAAGACGTCTGCGAAAATGATATCTCGCGGCAGGCGATTTCTTTTTTTCTTTGCGAGGCGAAAAGGGGTTGATTTTTACGGTTCTGGGTTCGACCTCCAGCTTCACCGTCTCATTAACGTCTTCGTAAGCGTCATCATCAACATCATCATCATCGTCTTTGTTATTGCTAAGGTAGGGTCGTCTGACTTGTGTCACGAGATCGATATAGTGGCCCAATTTATATTTTACGAGGCGCCACTTTTCGTCAGGCGAGAGTTTTGATCGCTGCACCTTCTCGATTTCTTTAGCCAGCCTGGAAATAGTGTGGTCGATGACGTGAAGCTTCTGCACGGTCTTTGGTTCGGGGGCAACGAGGATCTGCTTGCCGTACTTCATCCTGTCAATTTTGACACCAGGGCACTCACCAGCGTAGCTAACACGGGTAGTAGAAATGCCGGCAGAAAGCCTCCCTTTTGTACCAAGATTTGCTTCTTTTTCTTCAGGGGGACTCGCTTGTCGACGAGTTTCCTCCAAGACCCTTTATGCCTCTTTAATCGACTCAAGCACTTTTTCGGTAGCTGCACGTGACCTCTACACACATTGAGCATACATTCGCAAATGGCCTTAATGAGATCGCCATCGGCATTTTTTATCAACTTTTTCCGCAAAGGGGCCTTTGCCTTGGCCAGAGCTGTCAAATTCGCGTGCTGCCTCGCTATGCGGGGACTGCTTAATTTTGCAAGGTTTAACCTGCCCCTAGCCATGTTGCCACG
This sequence comes from Hymenopus coronatus, assembly GCA_030762935.1. Classification (NCBI taxonomy): domain Eukaryota; kingdom Metazoa; phylum Arthropoda; class Insecta; order Mantodea; family Hymenopodidae; genus Hymenopus; species Hymenopus coronatus. The sequence goes on from CM060882.1 coordinate 177,481,155, forward strand.
GTAATGACGACCGCACCGAAAATGGAGCGTTATTTAACATCAGCGGTTCCAGTGGCGTAAACAAACCCTCGAAACAATGTAAAGTGTGCATCGATCCCGGGACTTCTTCTTGGTATGTGCAAATCTCGGCTTAAACCAAGCAAGAAAAAAATAATCATCGCCCTCAGTTGGGTACGAAATACGAGAGCTTCTCGTCCGGCACCTGTATCGGTTAGGCGTATATTGAGTGCAATCCAGCCCCAGATACCCATGCGGGTGTTCGGTGGCCTTTTCGAAAGCCTCCAAGAGAAACTTTGAGTTCCTGGGTTCGATCTGCTGACACAGCCTTTCGATCTGCATCTTGTCGCGGTTGTTTTTGAACACCACGATGTAGTTTGCATTGAGAGAGATGTTGCAATATTTCTGACCCTGAGGAAACACGTTTTGCAGAATGTACACGATGCCGAAGCGCTTGTGGTGGGAGTCTCTGGTGAAAAAATTAGACACGTCCTTCCCGCCACCCTCGACCATGAGATCGTCCAAGATGACGAGATACTTCTCGCCCGCCGAAGCAAGTTCGGGGATCCCCGCGTGAGTCTCACACCGCAGGGGCAAGGCTTCGAGTCTGGGCGAATACTCCGGAGGGTGGCACCACAGCACCTTTCTGGGGCGCTCGTCGAACATGTCGTCGGCGTGGCGAATCAGGTTTTTCACAAAGGTGGACTTTCCGCAGCGCGAAGGCCCCGCCACGAGCATCGTGCTGGGAAAATTGAATCGCCTAAGGTGCCGAGATCTGGGCATCGCGTCCCCAGGGGTCCCTGGTTCGAAATGAGCTTCGCCTGCGCTTGGCGTTTCATTTATGTTTTTCTCTTGTACCCGTAGGGATACGAGTCAAAATCCTCGGTGTAAACGCGCTTGTTGACCACCATTCTGAAGGTCTTCGTGCTCGGTTCGGTGACCACCGTCCAAAACGGTTTTCTAGAAATCTGAGTCCCCTCCAGAGTCACCGTCTTGCTTCGATCCGTCAGCACCATGTCGCGCATCACATCGGCGTTCACGTGCTGTAGATTGCCCCAATGGAGTGTAATGCCCTTCACCTTACATACCGAGACGGTCTTGTCCGTCTCCGGGCACTTGATCTCCATGCAATAGCTCTTCGGGCCCGTGGAGGCGAAACGGGTCATGTACGCACCTCGACCGTACTTCTCCAGCTCGTCCGTCATGTCACCCGCTCTCCGAGGCGCTTCAGGTACGAGTATAGCACCAGACGCGCATGCGCCGTGGTGTAAGCTGCAAGCACGGCGTTGGAGGCGGAGTTCACTCTCGGACTCTGGTCGCAGTACTTCCACACCACGTAAGTGACCTCACTCGACACGGGTACGTAGGTCTGCACTTCGATGCCCGGGTCATTGAGCAGGTCCAGAAGGCGGTCGTACCGGCCCACTAGCTCGCACGTGGACATGTTACTTTTCTGACCTAGTTTACCCCAGAACGAGTTCATCATCAGCTTGGCCAATTCCCGCCTGCCGGGGTTGGACGCGATGACCTCGGGATCGAGAACGACGCCTTCGTGTTCGAAGAACTGCTTCACGTACTCCTGCTTGGCTTCTGTCGTGTTGCAACCCGAGGGCCAGCCGGAGGCTTCGGTCTTGATCTTGAGGAACTGATTGACGTAGTCCTCGAACAGCCCCTTGGACCCGGTGCGCGGGTCGTACTGTGCCACGTCGTACTCCCAAATTTCGTAGACCTGGAGGAGCCGGTACCCCTCCTCCAAGGTTACCTTCATCTCGTCGACAACCCAGGTGCCCGACAAGGCCCTCTCGTCGTCCCCGTGCCGGCATTCGCCCTGGTTCTCCGTCTCTGCACATGCACGGCATAGCGGGAACATCAGCTTGCCGCAGATGCGCGCCGGTAGCACCGGGTGATACAGAGTTTGCGGGGGTAGAACCCGGCACTTTACAAGTCCTCCTCGCACGTCTTCTAGGCGAGGAAAGCGATCTACGTGGATCTTGGGGTGACCCACTGGGTACGGCTTTGTCTTGTTCACGAACGGGTACAGGCTACACACGTCATAATACAAAATCTTCCGGTCCCCGACCGCCTCGCAGTACGTCTTTGTACAGTTTGTGCGGCCTCCGTAGAAGGCATCTCTGGGGTTTAGGGGTTCGGGTACCGGGAAGTTCTTCGCATGGCGCATTAGGTCTTCGTTCGCCTTCATCAAGGCGTCGAACTCGCAACCCCACATTTCCACCACCGTATAGCCGGCCTCCCTGATCTGCCGGGTGAGCTTTTCGGTGCTTTCGAACCTGGAGGCCATGGTTTCTTTTCCCGTGCTGTATACCGGGGCATGACGGTTGTGAAAACAACGCCTGCACCCGTGGTAAAAACAACCGTGGAAGAAGTACACGTACTTTACAGGTCCTTCTTCTCTGTACCCGTCCACTTTGTGGCCTAAAATTTTAACCTCGCGGCCTCTCATAGCGTGCAGTATAACAAAGTTATTTTGTAATTCTAACCAAGTAAGCCATATGCACGCTATGCGAGACTGCCTGTCGACTAGGCGGTATCCTCCGACGGGCAAGAGCCCTAGCTTTTTCGGCGGTATGAAGCGATTTCTATAGACGCACATGCAAGCTTGCGCAATGGTGACGCATTCTCTGAACGGGTCTATGCCGTTCTCATCCAAAAACTGCCTTCTAAATTTTGCTACACCCTGGCTTAACAAAAGCACGTCCATTTTACAATACATCACCATTTCCGCCTTCATGTCGAAGACGTAGTTGGATACCACCTTTTCGTCGTGCCACTGCTCGAAGGCTCTTCGCCCCTCCACCGACATACCCCGTGGACAGTAATATCTTTTGTCGGGAATCGAACCCACGTAGTTCTGGTTTTCCTTGGTGTTAAATAAGTATGGAAAGTAGCCCTTGCTATCCTTCAATGCGAAGGTCTTTGAAAAGCGAGCCAGTGGCATGGGTATAAAGTTGAGCGAATCAATGAACGTGACGTCACCGTGGCGCATGCGGTATATTTTGTTCCCGTTCATTATAAGCTCAGGCGTCCAGTTCAAATTCTGAACCATGTACTTCAATAAAAATTGCCCGTCGTAGCTTCTGAGGTTATGGGCCACCACGATCACGTCTCCCAGGCTTCGAACCTCGCCTGGGTAATGTGACAAAACAATTGTTTTACCGGATCGTGCATAAAGACCCACTCTTTAATGCCACACTCTGTACAATACGCCATTTTAGTGGTCTCGTCTACGCATAACGGACAGCCTTGGTATAGCACGCACAGGTTTGGTACATGCTCGTACATTAATGGTTTGCCGGCATAAGCAGTGTCCTGTGTACATTCAAAATCGATGAACATGAACACGAACCTGTTTCTTTTGTTGGGAGAAACGTACGGCTGTATGAAACACGAGTGCCCGTCGTTCACGTGCGTCTTACAGTTGCTGCAATACTTCTCCCCACACTGATGAGGTATCTTTCTATGCCTGAGATTAACCATCTTTTGGCAGGTCGTACACACCTTCTCTACATCACACACGGAAAGTGCCTTTGGGTAGAAAGCCCCTTTTTTAATGTGATTTTGAAAACATGTAGGACCCTTAAAATCTCGGTTACACGCGGCACAGTGTATGTAAGCTAAATAGCTCTTTTCGCACTGCTGGTGACACTTTGTACACTTTTCCTCGCACCTGTGTAATTCTTTTTTGTTTGCCGAAGGATAATTACATTGTCGACAATACCACTTACATTTAAAACACATGTGTAGGTTTACTACGGCGTTAAAATGCCCCTCGTGATAAATGACGTCAATATGTTTGTTTACATTCTTTGCAGACGCATATAGCACGTTCTTGCCCGAATGATCTCCGAAAACAGTCACCTTATAGTCCTTTAACACAGTGTCGAAATGTCTGACGTCATCTATAGTAAATGCGCCATTTAATTTTCCCACTTTTGCGCAAAGGGCAATGGCCCTCTGCTTTTGCAAGAACTCACTGCGTCTCATGGTTTGATAATTGACGTCATTGTCGGCTTTGGCTTTGCTAACAACAATGGCTCTCGGCAAGCACAACTGGTCTTTGTTAATTATTTCTATTATTCCCTTATTACCGTTACAGGCATTGCACGGCTTATAGCACGATCCCGTCACCTGCTTTGTCCAAACAAATGTAATGTTTAGAGGTCCTGCTAGCAGAAATTGTTTATTGCTCTGCATTACCTTTTCAATGGATTTAATAACAACATCGGCATTGACTTGATCGATGCATCTCACACTCATATTGAACGGTTTGGATGGCTCGGTATCGCTCGATATCGATATTCCTAAGAAACCGGGTTCGTTATCCAGCAGGGTCTCTTTAGCAAACTTTACAATGTCGTTAAAGAGGTCTGTCACCCACTGCACAGAATTTGCATCTTTGTGTCCCGGGTTCACAACAATTTCGGTCTCTGTATAGCCAGAGAAAAGCCTTTTCATGCTTCGCTCCCTATGCGAAATAATTTCGAACCTCGGCTGCTTAATTTCGTCTTCCTCGCTCTCCGCCCATTCGTGCTCCATTGTACGAAACCACACTCTGGTCCTGGCCATTTTTTTTTTCTTTACCTGCTTCTTTTAAATTATATGTAAACACTCCGCAAGTCAAAAGTATCTCAGTTTTATATTATTTTAATATACACAACTAGCTATTACCCGAGCACACAACCAATAACTTTCCTGTTTCTAATACAATCGTTAGTTATCACACACAATTACGCATAAATCCCTCGAAAGCCTAAAATCGATATTCTTTTAAATCTTTAAAGCACTTTCTCACTGTTGCGAGCGGCTTATCGACACGTGTTTTTAAAGGACCCTTATCATCGCCGCAACTTCCGTCTGCGCGTTCAGTTAAAGAGCTCATTAAATCACCAGGTGGCTTATCTCGCCACCATTTCCAGAATTTTAATCGGGTGTTTTTTCCGGAGTACTTCCGGTCCCACCGTCGAACCACCGCAACATCCGCTTTCGATAAAACACTAATTTTCCTACCATTCACCACAAAACCACATTTAGTTTTTTCGTGCTAATGAGCTTCCGTTCTCACAGCATTTTTTAAAGATCACACGCTCTTTATCAACTTGTTATCGCGTCGGCCATATTGTGTGACGTAAATCCACATGTCGATTAGCAGTCCTTTAAATGTTGGGACTTTGTCACCAGGCCTTTACTTTCAGTTCTGTTGTCGAGCTTGTAGCTTCACCATGCATCGAACACACTTTTCTAGTTTCACCGTCAGCGACAGTTTTTTTTTTCTCCAACAACTAGCCGTTTGTGGCATCAAGTGGTGACTGAAGAAAGAATAGTAACAACCACTATCTCGCAGGTCTTCAGTGCGCCGAACGATTTCCATTCTTCAGAGCCGTCGTTTGCAGCGCTTCAAGAACCTGCATCTTGTACTTCGTCTCTGAACGCCACCGTAGAGTCGGGTGACGTCGCTAGGCATTCACAACTCTCGGCGTCGTCGCCCCCAGCGTCGCTCCCGGCGTCGCCCCCCACGTCGTCTCCGGCGAGGTGCTGCACTCCTCTTCCACCTGTGGAGCCGTCGATCATAGAGATTTCGTCTTCTTTAGACGACACCAACTCCACCAACATCACCGACGGTTACACAGAAGACGACGACGACGTCTCCTCTGTTGACGTCGCCAACGCCACCACCATCGACATCAACAACTGCTCCGGCTTCTCCGTACCCTGCAACTCCTCGTCGCCCCCGGCGTCACCCCCGGCGTCGCCCCCGGCGAGGTTCTGCACTCCTCTTCTACCTGTGGAGCCGTCGTCGACTATCGTGATTTCGTCTTCAGACGTCACCAACTCCACCAGCATCACTGCTGGATACACCGAAGACGACGACATCTCCTCTGTTGACATCTCCGCCCCCTGCATCTCCTCCCCCCTTGCCTCCTACGCCCCTTCCTACAGTCCGGTTTCCTCTCCTTCATTTGTAAATATTCGGACCTCCACCCCCGTCCCTATCGACGTTATTGATATATCCTCCCCTCTTACTCAATTCAAATTTGAGCAACATTCTTCCCCTCCGCCATTGCCTCCTTTTCATTCGTTACTCCCTCTCCTTTCCTCTAAGTTTCCCAGCAAGGGGTGCAGGCGCTCTCTGTTGCCAGCATTTAATCAGGGTTCGATCCCCGGGCGGTGTGAGGAGGAGTATCCACTGCAACAGGACGACGGATTTGATACAGCGTTCGCCAACGTTCGGGTTCCAGAGGAAGCCGACGACGAGCCCATCTGCGACCTTGCCATTCCCCTGCTGGTCCCGGTCTCGCCAGCATCGAGACTGCGGCTGGGAAAACGTCAACGAGCCCCAATAGCCCCGCTGGTGCCTTTGTCCCCCGAACCCCGGCCGTCGTATGCCCACCTAAAGAAGAGGCGTCTGCTATCATAAGTGATTCAGCGTGTTTATTGTAAACTCATATTTTTCAGTGTTGTATAGTTTTGTGTGTGTGTGTGTGTAATCTCCGTTCACATTTATGGACCCAGTCTAATTCTGTAAGTACTATGTGTGTTTTTTTCTAGTTGTATCTGTCTTTTCTTCGTTTTTGTTTCTCAGTAATGCCATGTCCTTGTCTCACCCCTTGCGATGAGAGTGAAATTAGAGATCTTATTCTTAACCGCCTCCCGTTTTACACAAACGACGAGCTTATGAATTATTTTATCCATATCGGTGCCGATTTGCAAGTGTTACAATCTATTTCTTTCCCCGAAGCTATCTATCAACCTATGTGCTTATTTTGCCAGGCCTATCGTCAGTGTTTATTAAATAACAGTTCAATTCCATCTCCTCGATTAATTCACTTTGTTTGTAAGTGTCCTATAGAAGTATTAAGGCATTGCCTTCCTTAAATATGTTTTGCTGTACCTCTCAGACTGGCTTCTGCACATTGTGCATGGCCAAACGTTACGACGCCAGAATTTTGCAATCCACTTTAAACATGTATACTGTTTACACAGTGTGGCACACGTCAAATCATAGTAGTTTCTCTCCCACTTGTTTGACGTGCCAGGCTCGTCGTGCCTGTTTCATTAATAATATTTCCATTGAATACAGGCATTTGCGCTACACAAACCAAGGGCCCTGTGTTCGATGTGGTGGTTACCGACCCCTAATGCGCAATTGATGTTATCCAATGGCATGGTTTTTTCAAATTATTTTCCATTTTATATATATATATATCTTAATTTTGTGTGTGTGTGTGTGTGTATTGTTTGGTATCTTTAATATTGGGAATTAGTTTTTTTCCTCCACCGATTTTTGAACCTTGTGCTGTTTTTTCTTTTTTTTTTTTATTATATGTATATATTTGTGAGGGTTTTACGCAATTTGAATTTTGTGTGTGATTTGTTTTTTCTTAAAACAATTTACAAAGAAAGACATTTCTTTTTCTAAACAATTGTTCGATTTTTGAACCTTGTGCTGTTTTTTTTTTATATGTATATATTTGTGAGGGTTTTACGCAATTTGAATTTTGTGTGTGATTTGTTTTTTCTTAAAACAATTTACAAAGAAAGACATTTCTTTTTCTAAACAATTGTTTTGTATGCCCACACATTAATAAATCCAATGTTTATATCTTAACTTCCTCATTCGATGTGTATTTCTTTATTTTCACTTATTGTGTTTCTCCTAACTAGGGTTCCTTTCCCTCTCCTAAATATTTTCTTTAGTAGTCATCCAATTTCAACTTCCTCATTAATTAGCATCGTATTCCATCTCTTCGTTGTTCCCCTCATCCACACCTCCTCCCCCAGTTTCCTCACCTTCTTCTTCCCCCTCTTCGTCGTATGTTGTTTCATAATTGGGAAAATTCTCCACCCCTCCAGTGCACGCGTTTTCCAATTTCCCAATCATATGCTTTAACCCCTCAAATTCCTCAAAAAGTTTAGCTACATTTCCTTTTATTCTGTTTACCAATGTCTGTTGCTTCGTCACATTCTCATGTTTCTCCTCCAGTTCTTTTCTCATTCTTTCCATCATCCCTCGCATTTGTCTTACCCTCTCTTCACACTCTTGTTTCTCCTTATTCACCCCCTCATTCTCCTTCTTTACTTCCTTCAATTTATTCTCGCATTCCTTTTTTATTTTTTGTTTCATCGCATTTATTTCCTTTTTGCACCTCTGTGATGCCGCTTTTCTTATCCTATTCACCGACACCCTTCCTACATCCCCACCATTCCCATTACATTCCGAATTTACCTTCAAGCTCCCCTCCGCAGACCACCTAGACGCCCTCTTCACCCTTCCACTTACTTTCCTCCCACCACCTAAGTTCAGCTGCCACTCACCATCGCCACATTTCCCAAACATATACACAAAATTTTCAGAAAAGTAGGAATTCATCTCATTTACCACACTATACGCCATCACAAGTTCGCTTTCCTCCGGAGTCAATTTCCAATCCAATTCCAACCCTTCCGGCAAATCTATCGTTTCCATCAACAAGCTACAATCTACCATCTCAACAAGAATCGAACTGTTGTCGCTAGCATACATTCTCACCGGTGTTTTATAAAATTCACACCCGGCTTCATCCTTAGCTTCTCCCTTTTCACACCCACATCTTCCTGTTCCAACATACCCCTCTGGACATTCAAGCTGTCCAAACTTCACTTTCCCGTACATCATCCCTGAACATCTCCGCCCCCTCTGACATCTCGTTATCGGTTTTAAACAATTATACACGTTTTTAAGTGTACCTAGGTTAATAAAGTCAGAACCAAACCTACACCCACTGCCTTTCCGGTATACGCATGTACAGTTAGGCAACAATTCATAATCCTTATCACATCTTGTCACATTTTCCAAATGTCCCGTCTCGCCATTCAACTCGAACCCACACCTCCCAAAACTAACGCAGCTCCTCTCCGCGCTGGCAACTGCCACCACCATCAACGCTATTACAATCATCCTTCCAATCTCATTTTCCATCCACCACCTCCCCTTTTATACCTTTATCTTCTCCTATTCACGCCAACCTATCACCAAGCGTTTTATTTCCACCAATCCCCGGCATTCTTTCCTACCCATCCACCATTCACATCGCACCTTATTTTCTCCAATCAAAACACTACACGTCACTTCCGCATGCCATTTTTACTTCTGCATTTCACACCATTCCCTCTTTTCATCCCCAGCTCCCGTCATCATCACTTCCACACGTTAATCCACTTTCGGATTACCTACACTCACATCCCAGATTAAGCCATTGGATTTAGCGATAATCCTTCCGCTCTTGGTGCTAGTTTTCAAACCTCCCAACAGCGCTCTTAATCCGCGGATTAACAGCGACACTAGCGCCCCTAGCGGCAGGATTAACGTTAATCCATTGCTTAATCTGGGATATTAACTACTCACGCCCAATATAAAATGGGACTCTGATAATCGAAGCCGTTAAAGAGAGTTCGTAAATAAAACTAAATTTAATTTAATTTCAGCTGTAATTCTTTTGTATATTTAAAATTTAATTATTATATCCATTTGCAAAATTGTATTTTTCAGCAATTAAAATAATTTAATTTTCAAACCCTGTTTTCATTATATACATATTATTCCGTCACGGCTACCTCTGTGCTACCTGGAGGATCTCACAAATATTGGTGCTATATTCAAGTGCGGCCCAAAATCGTGCTTAGATTTCATTTGACCTTGAGCCCTTACAAGTTAGAAAGCTCTGGTTTAGTATGTGTTTGATATTTTGTATGTCTCTAGTTATTAGAGAACGGCATGTTGAATTTTAAAACGTGTAGTGTAGGTATATAGCGACCGTAAGTGTGTGTGTGTGCGTGTGCGCGCGACCTGGGTCATAACTCATATCTGATTGGGCATCTGTTGTAACACCTGCATTAGTGGACACGTGTGTCGGCGGCCACTTCTTTTGGAATCGCAGCTGTGATTGTTACATCTGTGCGAGTGCACACGCGTTCTGTCGGAAGGTTTCTTGACATTGAAGCCGGGCATTGCTTCACCTGAGAGATTTTGTGACACTTGCTTGTGGAAATTGCCTGCCGCGTGATCGATAGGTATAAAAAGGGAAGGAAGCTCTGCCCATAGTCCAGTTAGGACGAGAAGTTCGCAGCGATAAGTAGTAATCGTCGCCGCAGCGAACGTCGAAACAAACTCTGGAAAAATAGACTTGTTTGTAGGAGAAAACAGCTTTTATTACAATACTTACATTGTGCTGTATTATAGATATTACAAACAGATTTACTGTCTCGGTAGGATGTGAACTCAGGATATTTTAAGTACTGGTTACAAAGATTCACTAAGTTGGTACAACTTTCCTCTATACCCACGCGGAGTTTGATCGTCATCTGTCATCTAGTTTGTTTACATACTCCATTTTGTTAGTTCATCTCAGAGGTGATTTGCGATTTTACGATGGATACAAATATTGAACAAAGGATCTGTCTCAAAGTTTGCATTGCAAACGGTATTTCGTGTGCCGAACAGTGGCGGCTCGTGCCTAAAACAAGTAGCGTGCTGCACGGGGGAAAAAAATGCATGCAACTCACCTAGTTTCGAAAAATGAAGTCCATACGCCGATGTTTCTTCATGCAGAATTTGTCCATCACTCTGACGTTGAAATCCCTGATATTTGTAACGAATTTCTTCTCTATGGATAGCATGGCCAGAGAGGTAAGGCGATCCTGACACATGGTGTTCCTCAGAAAGGTTTTTATCCTCTTCAAAGAGGAGAAACATCGTTCTGGTTCTGCAGTTGACATGGGAATAGTCACAACAATTCTTAAAACCTTTGTCACTTCACTAAAAGTTTTTTGCAGATTATTTTTTAGTGTCAACTGCAAGAGTGAAAGAGCACCTTCTACTTTCCTGAATTCCGGATGCTCATATAAAATGCTAAGTTCGGTTCGGAGCTTGTTTTTGTCGAGATCTTTGTATCGATCACAGACAATGCCGAGTTCTGTTTCAGGAAAAACTTGAGAAAATAATTCAAAGTTTTTTGCATCCAATAGTTTTGCAGCATCAAGATGTTCTGTGGACTCAAAGCGGCTGTGTACCTCCGATATTATTCGGTCACATACTTCCTTGGCATCTACTCCTAAGTTAGTTTCCCTACGACGTCTTTTTGTAACGTGGACGTTAGATGTCTGAATCTGGTGTGCTATATCATCCGTTCTACTTCGCACGGCATCAATTGCTTTGGCAAAAGATTGGACTGCATTTTTTGCCTTCACTGCATCCATCTGTCTTGCTTGTAGCTGATTATACAAAATGTCTACATGTGGCATTATTTTCTGAAAAAAAGCAAGCCAGAAATTAAATTCTCCATCCTCCAAATTATGCCGCAGGCCACTTTCTTGCACTGTCCTATCTGATAAAGATTGTTCTAATTCGTCAAAACAATCGATCAGAGATTCTCTGTGTTCATATACGGTGTTAACAGTCCTAGACTTGAAATTCCATCTTGTTGCAGATCCTCGAGGAACTCTTCGAGCAACAGTTGCTTCCAATGCTGCTAAACGCTGTGGAGATCTTGAAAAAAATGCTGGAAAAGCTGAGAGACTGCAGAAGAATATTCTGGTGGACTGATTTTGAGAAGCTGCTTTCTCCATAACCAGATTTAATTGATGGGCGTAACAATGTACATACTGTGCGAGAGGATAGTGTTCTTTCACCTTGATCTGCACGCCTGCTGTGTTGCCGCTCATTACAGACGCACCGTCATAAGTCTGGGCGATGATTTTATGGCGATCATCCTTAAAAAGGGTGTCCACTTCTTTCAAAATACAACCGGCAATAGAATTAGCGGTCTGATCAGATGGATTAAAAAATCCCCAAAACCGTTCATAAATAAAGCCGTTCCTTTCATATCTAAAAATTAATGCCAACTGAATTTTTTCAGTGATATCAGTGGTTTCGTCTGCCATGATAGCAACATAGGCTGCCTCCTTCATTTCTCTTTCAATTTCTTCGTGGCACACTTCCAACATGCAATCAAGTAGTTCATTCTGGATGGTCTTAGATAATCCTTTGAACACCTTATTGCTTTCGGTATGCTCTTTCATCGCACTGTCTATACTGCCCAATAGATTTATAAGGCCTAAAAATACGCCGGGATTATCTGACGTTTCCGTCTCATCATGTCCACGCAAAGCAAGCTCAAAGGCCCCACAAAATTTGATGCAGTCTATTATCCTGGATAATATGTATCTATTTTTCTCAACCTGTTCATTATGTTTTTGTGTAGCATCTTGATATGCCCTGCTTAGCTGCGTTGCAATATTTACACCTCCAAGCATTGAGAAGTCAAGCGAGTTTTTCATATGCTTCTTGCTATTTGAATGTTTTTTTATATATTCATTAACATGACCTAGATCTTTAACACCAGTCGTAGACCACGAATCTGTACTTCCAAACAAGAGGCAAGGAAAGTAAAAGAGCGCGTTTCTGATTTCACAACCACAGATCCAGTCACTGTTGTCATATATATTTGTGTTAAACTTTCTTGTGTAAATAGAATTTTTACTTCCTTTTGCTTTCTGTTCAATTTTTAGATCAGGAGTAGGTCGCCCTAAATTTTTTATCCTGATCTTTTCATCTAACGATCGCCTTGAAAAGGGAGTTTTTAACAGCTCATCAACTATATTCATTATGTATGACTAAAGTTTTCTTACCTATGAAAGTAACACAAACCTACACTGAATGATACTGAAATATAATAAAGTGCGATCACAGTTGGAAATAAACTGAAAACTGACACTGAATAACATTTACACAACAGAACACTTTGTTTCAATGTGATACACGTGGGCCTGTTAGATTTCACATTTGAGGAAGTAACACATTGCGCCAATATGAACTTATGGTTACCAATGTTAACAAACAATATAACAAACAATGTTCTGTACGTTCCAATGTGAATAAGGTATGGAGATAATAGTCCTTTTATGGCTCAGTTTGTATCACAAAGATATAATTAATTATAACTAAAATAAAACGTTGTAATACGCTTTAATTAATTTCACTAAATTCTGATGTTTAGTGTGGCACTTAGGTGAGTGTGGCAGGGCTGTTTCGTCTGCTGCCAAAACGATTATAAGGAAAAGAACTAACACTCGTAGCGATTTCATTGATTCCGTGTTTTAGCCAAACGCAGCACGTAGCAGTGCGAAAACGATGGGACAGCGACCGTCAGGGGGGCTAAGAGGGGAAGGTTCTACGCAAGCGCAATATTCACCTACCGTGCTTGATCGCTTTGAGCACGTGGATGCATTCCATTAGCTAAACTTGCGTGTTTACCTTGCTTCGAGAGTTCGTCATTGGCAGTGCTGCCTTTCTTATTACTACCATAATGTGTTATGTTTGTTACATGGTCCTTCAGCATGTCTGTTATGTAATTTAGAAGAAAAAAAAGTAGCGTGCTGCAGCTCTTCAGCACGTAAGGACGAGCCGCCCCTGGTGCCGAATCGCTCAAAATGTTACAGAGGGCTTACTGTGAATCGACTTTATCAAAATCACGTGCATATGAGTGGTACAGTGCATTCAAAAGTGGTCGAGATGTGGAAGATTTGCCTCGCTCTGGTCGGCCTTCAACGGTTTCAACAGAACTGAACATCGCTAAAGTGTAGAAAATTGAGCCTGAAAATCCTCATTTAGGTCAGAGAGATTGCCGCTGAACTTTCGGTGTCTCACGAATCGGTTCGTACAATTTTAAACGATTGTTTGGGCATTACACGCGTTGCAGCTCGGTTAGTTCCGAAAGACTTGGATTTTCTACAAAAACTCAATCGCGAAGGATTGCTGAGGACATGCTAGAACGAGTCAGTTCCGACCCCACATTCATGAAACGCATTGTAACTGGTGATGAGACGTGGGTTTACGAGTTTGACGCTCAAACCAGTCAACAAGCTTCCGAATGGCGCCTTCCAACTGAACCGAAACCTAAAAGGGCACGTGAAACTCGATCAAAACTAAAGGTCATGTTGACAGTTTTTTTTTTTTTTTTTTTCCTCCATTATCGCGGTGTCGTGCACTCAGAATTCTTGCCAGAAGGTCAGATGTTGAATAAAGACTATTATCTGAGCGTTATCCCGCGTTTGAGAGAACAAATACGGCGAAAAAGGCCAGATTTGTGGAACGACAACTCATGGATTCTGCATCACGATAATGCACCAGCTCACAAGACTATTATTGTGAATGAATTTCTGGCCCAAAACTCAACAAACGTCATCGAACAACCACCGTATTCACCTGATCTGTCTCCTGCTGATTTCTTTCTCTTTCCAAAACTCAAGTTACCACTTCGTGGCACCCGTTTTCAGGCGATAGAAGACATAAAGGAAAATTCGCGGCGACAAATGACATGGATTCCTAAAAGTGCCTACAAAAAATGTTTTGATGATTGGATTATTCGTTGGCATAAATGTATAATTTCAGAAGGGACCTACTTTGAAGGCGATAAAATAAAATTGGATGAATAATTCATTTTTCGTGTTTTATTGGCAAATTCCCGGAACTTTCTTGACACAGTAGTACTTCATGTCTCAATGTTGCTCTGCTTTTTGTTCGAATGAAAACTAGGGAGACAAGCTCTCAGAAAAGTGTGCACCAATAGCGCGTTTACAATAGCAATACAGCTACTAGATATCACAATGTATAGCATAATTCAGGTATCAATGTTGTTGCTCTGCTCTGTGTTCATATAAAGGCTTAGGGAGACGAGCGCTCAAGAAAACATGTGCAATAGTGTGTCTCCCATAGCAATAAAGCTCCATATATCCAAGTGCATAGTGTATTTCATGTGCCAATGTTGTTACTCTACCCTATGTCTGCATACAGGATAGGGAGACTAATGCTCAAGAAAACATGTGCAGTAGTATGTCTCCCATAGCAATAAAGCTACCATATATCCGAGTGCATAGTGTATTTCATGTGCCAATGTTGTTACTCTACCCTATGTTGGTATAAAGGCTAGGGAGACGGGTGCTCAAGAAAAAATGTGCAATAATATGTCTCCCATAGCAATAAAGCCACTACACATCAAGGTATATAGCAGACTTCATGTCTCAAGGTTCTTGCTGTACTCTTGTGTTCGAATGAAGAGTAGGGATACGAGCAAAGAAAATGTGTGCACATAGTATGTTTAGCATAGTAATAAAATTACTAGCTATCAGAAGATATAGCATACTTCTAGTGTCAGTGTTTATTGCCCTGCTCTTTGTTCGAATGAAGACTAGGGAACCAAGCACTCAAGAAAACGTGCACAATTACGAGTGTTTAAAGATCTTTGTTGGTTTGAAAGTGCTGCCCTCCTAGCCACGTCTTCAGTTCAGGGAAAAGGTGAAAGTCGCTGGGTGCCAGGTCAGGACTGTACGGTGGATGAACGAAAATGTCCCATTGAAATTGTTCAAGGAGCCAATGGGTTGTGCCAGCAGTGTGTGGACGAGCGTTGTCATGCATCAACACAATTCCTTAAGTCAGCATTCCTCTTCGTTTGTTTTGAATGGCTCTCCGCAAACGTAAAGCACGAAGAACAAATAAGCAAATATAGTAGTATGTATTACTTAGAAATCTAATTAGTAAATAATTAGTAAATCTAATTAGTAAATAATTTATAAATAATTGTTAATCTACTTTGAATACATACTAATGCTAATTGTGTGTAAAACTTAAAGTGACATAAACTGTCTTCTAAATGAGTTTGCAAAACTGTTAGATATATCTGCAGGTTTCCACGGCCCTAGTCCTTAGAGGATATGGTTTCCAGTGTAGGCTACGTCATTTCTTATACTGCCCTCTGCTGACATTTCACTGCAACTTATGTCCAGTTTCTTCCATGGGCCACTGGCACAACCAGTCCTAGTGAGCTGATATTTATACTTGTATGCTGGCAGGCTCCTCCTCTTTTCTCCTATTGGCTGTTGGTCTGCCAATCCCCTCTCACTCTGTCAGTAAGGCTTTCCAAATTGAATTAAGTGGTTTTCCTCTGTCTCTGTCGAGTTTGCTGTTTTGTTTAAAGATTTCGATGCCCTCTCATATTATTCTGCGTGTGTAACGACTGCATACTGCCAGAATCTTTATCTATGTGATGTCTGGTTTCTTTCATGTGTTTTATGAGAGCAGATTTTTCTGTTTGCGATTGTTTTATAAGTCCAGATTCATCAGATACACACATACACGCATCGAACAAGCTTAAACAAATTTAAATATTTAAGATTGGAGTCATCACTAATAATAATAATAAACCTAACCTAAAGGTGGAATGTATAGTTTGGTAATGTTTTGAAGCAGAGCAAGGAGGAGATTAGGAAGTCACATAGCTCCACAGTAACTAACACAGGAATCAATACAGGTCACCAGTTTCCTATCTTTACATTTTGCTGCCTCAAAAGACAGAAATGGGAGTCACATATGAACATTTTCTGCACTAGGAATAAGAACATGGGTTTTCAATAGTAGTCCCAAATGGTATACTCCAGCTAATTCCTTCAACTGCTGAGCCACAATTCTGATTGTCAGATGTCTGCCCCATTATATTATGCAATACCTCACTCTCCATGCAAGTACCTCTGGTGCTGTTTATCACGGCACAGGAACTCTCCATCAGATTTACTCGTATTTCTAAGTATTAAATGGACATAATTTGTATCTTTAAACATCATGCTCAACTACACAATAACTTTTCCATGTGGCTGAACAAGTTCAAGTCATTTTAACCTTTAGCTGCATGCATTAGTTTACTATATATGCCATTTTTCCTTTAATTCAAGTTTAAAACTGGAGTTCTAGTAAAAATATATGGGAATAGACCTAAAAAATTATTATATAAAATAATTGGGAAAATAGAATCTTTTTCTTCCCAATTAAAAGTTTTTATTCTTCTAAACCAGTTTTTATAATCCTGCCAAAGGCACTACCAAAAAGTTGGTTCAAATGATCATGAGTGTTAGGTGCTAGGTAATGGACTGGCCATCTATTCAAAGCCAAATGTTGCAAGTTCAAATCCAAGTGATTGTGGTGAAGGATGGCAAGAGCACAAGTAAAATAATCAGTGTAATGCTTGAAAGCTAATCGGGTTACATTTGACTGTAGTTATGTCGTTTTACTCTTTTATTTATTTAAAAAAATCACTGCAATTCCCGGCAAAAATTATTTATATTTTTACAATATAAAACAGTCTTGATTGCTTGTCGTTTATAGTTGAAGGTTAGTGTAACATGAAATTAATCCTAGAGTACAACCCTACTTGTATAGTTACCCTTAAAACAAGCAGAACTTATAGGTACTGACAGGCAACAAAGGGTTCACAGCTTATATTATTTGGATGACATAAATTATATGAGGGCTGTCCCAGAAGTACACACCTAACAAAGAAAGCACAACAATTTGTGGGAAAAAAGTCTTTATTTTTCTACATAGGTCTCCCTTCTGCTCGATACACTTTTACAAGCCATGTTCAATAGCTTTGATACCCTGTTTATAGTAAGAACTAGTGAGGTCTGCAAAATAGTTATCAAACACAGATTCCACCTCTTCACTGTTGGCAAATCTTCTACCACAAAGCCATTTCTTCAAGTTTGGAAACAGAAAATAATCAGAGAGGGTTAAATCTGGCAACTAGGGTGCAAGAGGAAGCAATTCAAATGTTAACTCACTGATTTTGGCCATGGCGATAATGTACATATGAATTGGTGCATTGTCTTGATGAAACAAAACTTTGTTTTTCGATAAAACAGCCGTTTTTGCTCAATTTCATCACCCAAATGCTGTAACTAGTTCGCTTAATATTTGCCAATGATTAATTTTCCTTTCTTCAATATAATCAATGAAAATTATCCTGTGTATGTCCCAGAAAACTGATGTCATGACCTTATTCGCAGGTGAAACGGTCTTTACCTTCTTTGGAGTCAATTCTCCCCTTCCAATCCACTGTTTTGATTATTCCTTCATCTCAGAGTGAAAGGATGGACCCAGGTTTCATCCATTGTTATGAATCAATGCAAAAACTCAGCTTTATTGCAGCAAAACATTGCCAAACACTTGACTGAAACATCCTCACGATGCTGTTTTTGTTCTATTGTGAACAAATGACACCCACTTTGCACACAACTTACAGAGCTTTTTGATATACCTGTAATGTCTGCTAGCTTGAGAACTTTCAATCGACAGTCATCCAATAAAATTTTCTGGATTTTCTTTAGAATTTCATTTATGGTCACGCTTAAACTCTGCCTTCCAATATTGCACTGTTGTAGACTCCCACGAAATATAATCTAGCTCAGCTTTAATTTTTTCAAATAAAAGTATTGTATCACATAATGATAGCCAGTTTTATCCATGTTTACAAATTCGCTGAGAGTTGGCTGCCAAACAAATGCTAAACAATGTAAAATTGTCAAACTTCAAACTTAAGCTTTCTAAGGTTGGTACTTTTTACTTTCTCTATACGTACTATATGCATGTGATAGAGAAGCTATTACACTCCACCAAAAAATTCCATACCGAGATTTCACCAGAAATATATGTTTTAGGGTCTCCTGCATAAAAAAAAAAGCACACACACACAGAGAGAGCGAGAGCGAGAGAGAGAGAAAGAGAGAGAAAGAAAGAGAGAGAAAGAAGAGAGAGAGAGAGAGAGAGAGAGAGAGAGAGAGAGAGAGAGAGAGAGAGAGAGAGAGAGAGTGTGTGTGTGTCAAAAATGAAAAGTCCGTTAAAAACCAAACTTGGTATTTAGGTTTGGTATCATCCAAGGATGGGACATGAAGATTTTCATGAAAATCCTCCCATCCCCAACTACCCTTTGCATGGAACTTTTTTTCGAAAAATTGGATTTTCTCAAAAATGGCTCTAACAATTTTGATTAAAATATTGTATATTAAAGATATTTACCTGACAAATAAAATGTATATTTTGAATTTTTTGGAATAGCCTCTGAAGACTAATTTATTCTGAATGAATTTTTACGAAATTTTACATAACTTCTAAACCCTAAGAGATGGACAAAAATTTAACACACAGCAAATGTAGAGCATGTTAAAACACACAATTTTTGTAATATACATTTTTTTCGTGGAGTTGATCATTTAGAGATATTCATTTTTATTGGTTTCAGGTTTTGGAAAACATACTTTTCTAATACAGGAATTTGTGAACTCCTGTCCATGCAAAGGAACTTCAGTTTACATAGCAACCAGCTTTTAACTATCACTTTAAGCTATGGAACTCCCATATTTCGCTTCTCCTTACAAGGAAGCAAGTAATAAGACTGTTTCTGCTAATTTTTCTCGATTAGCATGAAATAAAAGAATAAGTTTTTAACAATAATTTGAGGCAGAGATGTAGAGAAAGTCATGTGAATGGAACACATCAGATTTTTTTATAAAAGAGTGCTATTGTTGGTTATGTTATTCAATTTGAAGCTTACAGTGCACTTGGAAGATATGTGCATGTAATTTACAGATATAGAAACTTGTGCAACTACTTATGTGGTGCTTATTTAAACTAATTTCAATTAACTGAATTACTTTCAATCTTGAAAATAAGTTATGTAATATCCTAGAAACCTACACCTGAATAAATACTATGTGAAGATAAGTACTTCAATGTTAGTACAGAGGGAACAGTTTGGGTTTATAATACGTAAACACTGTTGAAATACAACAATAAAAAAATTTATTCATCAGTTATAGTGAGAGATGTTCTAATGCTAAAACATAACACTCAGCACAGAAAAGCACAATTTTTCTTTTCTTCCCTTCTGGGTTGCACAGTATGCATTTTTTTTTTAGTGTTTTAAAGCATTTTCATATACAATTTTGTGCTAATCCATCAAACAACATTAGTAATCAACTTACAGAAGTACAAAAATAGTTCCATATATTAAACATCTATCACAAATTGTTATTCACATTTGTACAGAGGAATGTAAATGGAGAGAAAGCTAATGTGTAGAATTAAAGCGGCCATTTTTACACAAAACTGTAGTAATGCTTATACTTTGGTATTGAAAGGAGCACAGCTTTTGCAAAATGTGTTTTATATCTTATAATGCAACACATTTTCATATGTGCATATGGAAAAATATGCTTCATGAACAAATGTTGATGTGTTCAAGTTGCTCATTACCTGCTTTATTTGAAATGATAGTATCATGACATATCATGATGCAAAGTGCCTAATGCTCTTCTTGCAAGTATAAAACCAGTAAGTACTGTTCGATGTCACAGTACTTTCTGCAAGTTGAACTTAACTTTGGCTTTTATATAGGAAATACTTCTGTGCTTGGTTATTTTAACCTCACCTAAGCCTATATATAAATGTAAAAAGAATCTAGCAACAGCTAGTTTTAGTCTGGTTTTTGATGTTGTTTATTTATTTATATTTTTGCCATTTTCTTCTGACACACCATAGTTAGGACTAGTACATGGTACTATTGCACCTTAGTTTAGAATATTTGCATTGCCTGTCACTGATGCATTTGCTTAAGAGTATGTTTTGCTGCATAATGACATTAGATATAAAATCAGAAATGATAAAAGCTAGTTAGGCAAAACAGTTTTAATTAATATTTTCTTATGAATGTTATAGTTAATGCATTTGTAATTAGTTTATTAAAGCTGATAGGACCTAAATTAGCACCAACAACAGTGGGTAGATTTCTAAGTAGTTCTCTTTTAATCTGCTGTTTTTAGTAATCCATTTGAATGTAGATCTTTTATTTATGGATGAATTTTAAAGATCAATGAAGAACAAGCACGTAACATAAATTTGTTTATGATCTAGAGAAATACTGCCACAGTAACACAATATGAGCAGTTTTTTCTGTTAAGACTGCAGAGGTTAAGTTACCAATGTTACAACATTAATATTAATAATAAAAAAAATGCCAAAATTTTAACTAACCTTATACTTTACTACCTTTCTTTGCTGCAGACACATTAATAACCCACAATTTGAATTGTGTGTGCCTTGAAGAACTGTTTTTCAATGGCTAATGTGGTATAATCAGAGAATGATCTCTCAACCTATTGTTTTCACAAAAGCTCATTATTATTTATACATGGTGAGCATTCTTGCTTCCCTCTACTTTTACATCGCCATCTAGTGGGAGTTTGGCGGCAACTCTCGGCCAAAGATAAAGTGGTGTCTCTCAGCTCTTGCTCACTTTGTAAATGTTTGTGATAAATAAAGTTATTCTATTCTATTCTATTATTGCTGTCAGGTTCAATCACTCACTATGACCTCAAAGTTGCAGTGACCTATTTTCTTTAATGAAACCGTTAATGCAGAGACTAATTCTAACCTCAATTTTCAATCACATGACACAAGAACAAAAATCTTATGGTTGGTTCCAACAAGATGCAACAGCACATACAGCTACTGAAATACGACAGGTGTTTCATGACAATTATAAGCATTAATTTGTGGCCACCTTTTTCCCCTCACCTTCTAGTAGCAATTTTTATTTATGGTGTTCTTTGAAAGATAAAATCATCATATGCTACAGGAACTTAATGTTATCATTATGCAGAGCTTTGGCAAGTGAGCGAGAAGGTATGCTGCCTGTTTTGAGAGCAGCATCTACTATAAGGGGGTCTCTACTGGCACCAATTCCCCGGCAACTCTTGCACAGTGGAGAAACAGCATTTGCCTTATATAATAATGACCTTATATATACATCTGGAAACAAGATTTCACTTTTGCTGTATAGTGATACTGCTTCATGAGTGTAGATGAGCATTTTGTTTCTGCAACTTTCTAATAACTTTCTAATCACAGAATGTATGGATAATCAGCTCTTTTCTGTTAAACTTAGACATACTTTTTTCAATTGATATTGCTAATTGAATTAACCAAACCATCTTAAACATTACACCAGCATTTCGTCATGTTTTTAAAGATCTTGATATAAGATAGCTGTTACATGACGGAAATATGAATGTTGATTTGTGGCATCCTCATTCCCGCTACCTGAGTAATTTTATTTATGGGGTTCTTTGAAAGAACAAGTGCATCGTTCTAACCCTTGTACACTATAGCCACTTAATGTTAACATCACAAGGATTCCCGCTGCTAAGCTTAGGCGAGTGTTTGAGAACATTTCCAGCAGTATCTACTACAAAGAATGTTCTTTAGTCTTGCACCTCTTTCCTGGGACTTTTCAGTTCTTTCGCACAGTGGAGAGGGGTCACAACAGGGTTTAATAACCCTACAAATCGGAAATTACAAAATAGTTATAACATAAAGGACGTCCACTCTGACCGTTTGCTACCCATAACCGCTAATCTATGCAACACATACTTCTATTACATATATTATAAAAAGAAACCAATTGTTCATAAAGATAACAGTTTTTTTCTTTTATAGTTATAAGTGCATAGTTTAGATCATTGTAGGATTATTATAGCCCCTTATGTAATCTTGGAGCTATAGAAACACGGAATGAAATGAGGATTTGTTTATTCAAGTTAAGGTAAACTCTAGTAAAGCCCAGTTGTGAAATTAGGTTTAAAATAATAGTGGAAACACTGTCCCTGTAGGCAAAGAGAATCCCTGGAGCATAACTATTATAAAAAGCTTGCTAGCAATATATGCATATGTATGAATGCAATTAACCCTTAAAATAAATGCAATGAACCAACGTGTACAAAAGTTTACCCTGAATGCACTGTATTAGCAAACCTAATTACCTCCAAGAGTTCCAGGAATTATGTTGTACACATGCTATGAAATTAAATCTACAAAGAAATAATAAAAATTATAACTTTTATATGGGTAGAGCAGATATGTTCCTACGCTGCAACTTTCAACCTGGTTTTGGGGCACAATTTCCGCTGTTATATTTATGAATTATTTGATACCAGAGAGCATAGATTTCTCATACAGAAACTTCAGGAAAACTTGATTCCTGATCAAAATTACTCCTTTGTTTTCCTGATGCATTACAACAGTTTTGCAGGCCTTTAGTAGATATAGATAACTGTCATTACAATGTAAATATCACTTCATACATTAACAATCATTCTGTGAAAAGCTTATCTTATAAATGCAATCAGTGTTACGAAAAGACTTATCATCATTGGCAACATTGAAACATGTCCCTCTCTATACAAGGAAAAACAAAAGTTCCTACACGAGTAATTTATTTACTCTTTTTAGATTTCTTAGTGACAGGTGGCTTTTTCGCTTTCAGTTTGGAAATCACCAGGTAGATGGTCAATATAGTAAAACCAAAGGATCCAAAACCAAATTTCCAAAGCCATGGATTATGTCTCAAGTAATCCACTATCATCTGGATGAAGTCATCACTGAAAACAATAACAGCAACACATGAAGTATCTGTAAAGAATTAAGTTAGGTTACATTTCACACCATTTTCAATAGCTACTTACAACGGACTCTTTGGCACAGGGACAGGTTCCCGTCGAGCGTTTTTGTACCAATCCGTGACAAACGATACAAATGAGGGCACATCATATTTTGGAATGTTATAACGATACATGCTGCCTTGTCGGAAGCTGAAACAGATCAAACATTCAATCACTAGTAAGGAAATGCCTTCTTAATAATAATAGCAACAAAAAATGCAAACTTACAGGATAAAATGAATACATCATAATAAACTTAAAACTTTTCTTATTTCAAAACAAGAATTATGGACCTGTATCTTAAAACTTAATAACCTAAAGTAACAGTAATTTTTATCGAAAGCATCTTAGAAACTACTCATTCATTTAATTAGAACAGTTTCCTCAGAGGTGAATACCTCAACTGTTTTTGAAAACCTCTTTTTATTGAATGTGCGTGTCTGTATTGCCAGAGCCCATATTCAGTCCATAAATTCTGTTGTACCCCATGACACGTCAATGTACAAATTGTCCATGTATTGTATATATAAGCTGAAATTAACTAAGAAAAATCCTACGTGTTACACTCACATGACTTTCTCTAGCTGCCTCCACAAATAAACCTTTACAAAAGATAATTCTTCTTTCTACATCATGCTAATCAAGATAAACATTAGCAGGATGTTCATAGTACTTAGTTCCTTATAAGTGGAAGGGAACTAAAGGAATGTGCTATGCTAAAGTGATAGTCAAATGTTTTAAAAGATATCTATGTGCGATTGTCACTGCAAATCGCTTCTTTGCTTGGCCAGGAGTAGAACAAAGAAAAATGGACACATCCTGTCTGAGAAAACTATAAGTACTTTACAATGAAACCAATTAGAAGGAATATCTCAGAAACGGTTACCTTCACAACAGAAATGTAAAGGACATAAACTGTGTATTTTGACAAGTTCTACATTTCTTGTGTAGTTACGTTTTTGCCTATCTCTTACAGTTTAGCAGTTAAGCAAAATTTATCCAAAATAAAGAGGTCTTCAGAGGCTATTCCCAGAAAATTCAAGATATAAATTTTATTTGGGATGTAAATATCTCTTTAATATGCACGATTTAAATCAAAGTTGTTAACAGCCATTTTTGAGAAAATCAAAATTTTAGAACACTTCTCCGTGAGGGTAGTTCGTGGTAAGGGGATTTTCTTGAAAATCTTTGTGTTGCATCTTTGGAAGATACCAAACCCAAATACCAAGTTTGGTATTTAACAGTCTTTTCATTTTTGAGCTATACTGTCCACACACACACACACACACACACACACACACAAAGACCTTTTTCTAAAAGTGCTTTTTTCGGACTATGGGGACCCCAAACATACATTTCCAGTGAAATCTTGAGATCAAATTTTTGGGTGGAATACAATACCTTCTCTATCCACTATGTACATACAAGCTAGAGAAAGTAAAAATTTGATGTGTTACATACACATGACTTTCTCTACCCTCACAAGCAATGAGTTGTTTCCACGCCTCTCCCTGAAGTAATTGATAAATGATTTTCGTCTGGCACCAGCTATGCAGCTATACATGGTTCTCTCCTTGCTGGAATTAGACCTCAAGGAGTCTTGATTGGTGTCATCAGATGATAATGTATATGCTGAACTGTTTGTCCTCTGATGGTTGAAGAGGAAATCCCTCCTGGTCAAGTCTTGGGCTTGATCACAGACGAGGAGTGGAATCAGTTTCAGAATGGCATCTGTTTGAGTACGAGCCATATTTACTGACGGAGGAATAGTGTGTTAGCCAGACAGCCTGAAGGTAACTTTTGTAGGGCAAAATTCCGGGGAAATATTTTCGGTAAGTCTAAATTTTTGTTTTATCTGCAGCTGTTTGTGATGGCCTGACACATCATTCCTCATTTTTTGGGAGAATTAGTATAAATCTTCACAAAATGACAAGTAACATTGTAATAAATATAAATGAATAAATTGTGGAATGGATTTCTTCCTTCTCATTATACCTTCTGTTAATTTCATTTTCCTATTAGCTAAATATAAGTAGATCCATGAATTCTATAGCAACACCTGTTAACGTCAAAAGCCAGCACAACAGCTACATTACAATGTCTTTATACATACACAGGGAATAGTGATAATCAAATGTTTAATAACTGCACATTGTATGTTGGCTTTAAAATTCCATACTCTTTCAATTTAATTGTGAAAAGCAACTGAAAATCAACAGAACTTGAAAGTATTGAATAATTCAACCATTACTAATGGATATATCAAAAGTTTTATGAGATAAAACAGAGCAATGTGATTAATGATAAACCTTTCCAGCAGTACAAACCTTATGTCAAATGCAGTTCCGTCTGTTCTCCTTTATGAAATGCTGGTGTTCACACATAATCAATTAAATAGTTCTGTCACAGATGGTGAAATTCATAACCATAGTACTAGGGGTAAAGCAAACCTGCACATTATAGGGCATAAAAGAACCTTGTATGGAAAAAGTCCACACTATAATGGCATTAAATTGTATAATAAACTCCCCTCATTACCAAGCAAGGCTGTATTTAGGAAGGAATTAAACAGATTTTTCATACAGGCTTGTTTTTATTCTGTAAATAAAAACCTGGAAACTTCTAGTTAATTAAATCATAAAACCATGCTTTGATGATGTAATTCATTGTAAATAGAAACATCTTATACTTTTAGTTCTTCATGTATTTACTTTCATTAATCTGTTCATACTAGTGTATAACTTATTTGTATCTGTCATGTTGCATTGTTGTAACTGACGATGGCAATATTTCTGTAATGAGATCCTATGGTGAATAAACTTGATTTGAATTGAAAAAAAAAATGGGTGATGCCACAAAAATAGTTATTTGAAATATTATGCTTTTGGTGCAGTGCATTTCTATCTATCACTCAACATTTACCAATTATACACGACCAGCTGGCTAAACCAGAACTTTTAAACTCCAGGGACAAATTAATCAATATCATTTATCCCTTCTGTTTTTATGAGAGTATTGTACAATACTCTAGAAAATTTTATAGTTATTCCTCCCCTCAGTCATTATTATTGTAATTTTGCTTAGTCCTGTCAATTCTAAACAACAGATTAAAAACCCCCAATATGAATACAAAAAATGTGAAACATTGCAGATTGTCTGATTCCTCAATCTCCCCACATTAGTCTTCTGAGCTCTGGAGATTATGCACAGCATGTAATAACCCTTTGTTGATGGAAGAATCCTTCATAGGAATGGGCAATCATTTTTAAATAATTATAGCAGGTTAAATTTGAAACCTTTGTACCTTCTTTTTGGTGGCATAAAAGCTATATAATTTCAATTTTTTTTAACAACTTGTTTAGTTTTAAGGGGGTTAGCCAGGGAAAGAATTTATCACATTTTTATTTTGGTATAAAATCTGCATGTAATAAGTTTGTACCAATGACATTTTGCAATGTTGAAAGATCTTTTTCTACCTACAGAGTATATTAAAAACAACAGAAAATTTGGAAATGTGGCTGGTTGTGTACTGCAACAGTGTTGAAATGTGAAGTTTGTTTTATATGAGTGTTATGTATTAAAATTATATGCTGAACTTTTTAGTTAAAATGTTTTAGCACGAGTATACTGTCTAATTAATTACCTTAAATTATCTATTAATAGCACTCTTCCATAAAGTAAAATAGTTTTCATATTTTTATCTGAGTTATGTTATAAAAGGTGTTTGTTGTCGACTTCCTTAAATGGGTAAGAAAATTGTTTAAAAACCTAAAGAGGTTAGTAGAAGATGGTTGGTTGGTATCTAATGTGGAGCAGTTGCACTGAAGCCATTCTCTCTCTTGCATTCCAATATTTTGACATCATATTATCGTGTTGACTAAAGGTTGGGCAGCGCAGTAGATGGTTTCCATCTATGTCTTCTTTAAGTGTACAGAAAGGACACAGAGGAGATCACACTATACTAATTCTGAATAAATGTTTTTATTCAACTTTTTGTAACCGTTTAAAATTAGGCACCATAAATGGTGGTTACATCACCTAAGAAAAGAAAGGTATGGACAGGAAAGAAAATGAAATGATACCCTAGGCCTCAGATACTCTAATACCATCAGGGTCGAAGAAAACAAGAGTTAAGTGAAGCAAGACTGGATAGGAAAGGTAAAAGAGAGGATCTGATATCAGTCCAGGTCAATAACTCATCAAGCTGACCAGAGCAGCCCTTCTCTTTAGTTCATCACATAATTTTGTTTAGATTGGTTCCTTTAAATCTTCAAATTACAGAAGTAATTAAAGGGTCTCCTTTCTATTATAACAAAATTGATATGTGATTACCAACAGCTGCACTACGTGAAGGTGAGGGATCGGACATTAGGTCAGTTCCTTTAAGCCTTCAATTAATTATTAAAGGAATTAAATGGTCTCCTACCTGTTAATAACCAAAGTCTTTCTGCAGTTAGAAGATAATAAAAAGCTAAAAATTCAGGGTCCTAGTAATATCACAGATAACCTATCAATAGTTTGAATTAGCAATATTAATTGTTAATGACAATACCTATAATTTTTGTGCTATGTATATAACTTATACTCAAATAAATGTGTCCATATTGCAACTGAAAATAGAATTACTTCTTGCAACAAAAATTTCCTAGGAGTAATAAAATATACACACATTTATTTGTAATATAAAAGGAGACGACATATACACATCTGGAGATTCTGCGATGCTGCATTTCGTTTTTCACCCTTTCCCTAGCGTGGGTTATTTAAATCTCATCCTTATCCTGGTAGGCTATTTAAACCTTAAAATAATTTAAATAGATGAAATAATATAACTTAAAGAATTGACTATGTGAGTTTTTGTGCCTTACACAGCAGTCTTGCTATTAACAAGACTTATGAGTCTTGCGAGTAATCGAGAATCTTGTGTGCTCGTTAGTCAAGCTCTCTCATGCCAACTATGCGTTCTCTGTATCTACTGGCTGCAAGAGGCATGCTTAGTGGCAGCGAGATTGAAAACTGACTTGACTAGCTGTAATCTGCACAGTTAATTTTCTTGATATCTTCTATGAATGTGCTATTTTATAAGTATTTTCATTAACGAATAAAGAAATTACACTACATTTGAATTTTCAAAACATCAAAAACTTATGTACCTTTTTCTTAGTATCCCTTTGGTGAACTTGCTTGAAAACAAGAGCACATAGAGTATTCAAATTAAGCTATTTTTGGCACAGAAGTTTTTTCTCTATGTTCCTTCAATGATTTTTAAAGTACTTTACAAATTATGTGTTTTTTTATTTCAAATTATTATGTATTTCATAGCACAATACCTATAGGATCTATATCAAAAGAAAATTAGCTGCGCCAAAATACTCATTGTGGACTGAAATATGTGTTACAAAATTTCATCGCAATATTTCAAATAGTTTTCAAGAAAAAGGCACACAAGTGTGAAAAATTATAAACCTGAGAAAACGACAAAAGAAAATTTTGTTTGATTGTTTTATTTAATGAGTGATTTACATACTTAAATACTGCCTAAAATCCACCATAATTGTAGTCAGCTTCTTCTTGCTGGTCAGAAACTAAAGAAACATGCCTTCTAAATATGTTTGCCTGTTAGAAATGTAGGAAAACAAGGGATCAAAGCTGATAATCAACCAAGCAGAAAAAGTGGGTGTGGCATGACAAGTCCTAACTTTTAAGTTTATTTGGACTACAAAGAAATCAAATTATGAAGCTGAATATATTAGCAATTAATTAGTTAATTAAACAAAAAATTAAAAAAATTGCCAATAAGGAACAACTATTTTCTACTTTATGCCATTCTTAACTAAAGGTCAAGGGCTTCTTCACAAGCACAAAAGCACTTTTATAGATCAAATGTGATGGTATTCAAGGCAAGGGCTTTGTGTATTCCTTTTTTTTTGTTTTGTTTTTTAGTGTTTCATCTTTTAACAACTTATGAAATGAAATTAGGTGATTATAGCCCCATGTCCGTTAGTCAGAATTCGACTTTTCAAGATAATGACTTATCAAAAATTTTGAGATTACACATGCACGAACACACACAGACTTTCTCTCTTCACAATATTAATACAGATTATAATCCTTCCAAATGAAGATGACTTCACAGGCTATTCTTGGAAATTCAATACATAACATTTACTGAGGATATTAATTGACAAATAAAAGATATTTTCCTAAAATTTGTTGTCATTTTTCAGCAAACAACAAATTTATAAAAATGTTTCCAGTAGCAGTAGTTTGGGACGGGGAATTTCCTTGAAAACCTTTGTGCCACGTTTTTGGAAGATACTGAACTTAAATGCCAAGTTTGGTATTTACCAGACTTTGTTGTTTTTGAATCTCTTCCTAAAAATTCAGATATCTTTTTCACTCAGGGCTCTCAAAACATGCATTTTCGGTGAAACCTCGGTATCAAATTTTTGGTTGGAATAAAAACCTTTCTTGAGTCATCATATACAAGATAGAGAGCATATAAGCCTGTTGTAAAACAATTCTTTCTTTTTTCTTTTTATCCAAGAAAAATTATATCCATAACCCAGATTGTTTATCACGTTGTTTAAAAATTTCCACTACAACTACAACACAGTGTACTACTGTATGCTAACTTTCAGTGCAATATTTCAAATAATCACTGTTATAGAGAATCAAATTTAACAACATTTTTATTCAATAAAAACAATTTGTTGGTTTTTGTAACATAAAACATCACTTGATTGTTCGTGAAACCAGTCCCAATAAGTAATTATCAAGCTTTCTTTTGTGTTACAAAACCCAACTCAAATTCTTTTCATTGGACATTAATCACATCACTCTCAAAAGCTCTTTTGCATATTTGCAAAATTTTAAATTTGTTTTATATTTTTATCTCGTGTATTAATTCACATGTCACTTTATCAGGGTTTTTCTCAGTATCAGTTCCCAAAAGAAAACTGTGCTGCATGGCAATTTTTGAAAGGCAGGGGCAATTACACATTGGTTATAAAATGAATTCAATTTACACCTGGTCTGCTTCACAAAGTAATAAATTACCTGGACATGTTTCGACTCTTGGTATCTTCTTGGACTGCTCTCCTTCTGGACTCCAAAATTCATGAGACAACGTTTCTGCTTTAAACTAAAAATCTTTTGCCATACATTTAATTCTAGTGGTAGCTGTATTGATTTTAGTAAGTGGACATTATTTTCAATGCTATAGCTAATGCCCCAAGCTCATTTCTTAAGTGTCGCAGGTGTTCCTTTGTTTCTTCTGGTTTTTCCTGTGTATCCTTTATCACAGTTTTGACAGTTGATTCTGTAAATTCCTGATGCAACTTGTTCTTCAGAAGTTTTTTTATGCTGTGGTAGTTTTGTGGGGCTAAGAAGATGTTGCGTTCTTTAAAGATCTTTTTAAATTTTCTGAAGGTCTGAGGGTGGAATGTGAATTTTTTGAAATTATTCTGGTTTTTTACTGCCATGAGGATGGTTGTAGCTGCTATTTTTCTCTTTCTCTCAACTGTTTTTATTTTTTCAGAACAAGTGTTTTGTTCTCAACAGTTTTTATTATTTGTTTAAGCTCTTTATCATATTCCATATTCCCCTTAGGAATGTTAAACAATCTGTTTAGCAAATTGTGGATGATTGCATGTTTGTGGCTGGTTGGGTTGAAGCTGTCTGTGTGTGTGTCCTTGAAAATTCCAAATTCCAGGATTTTATTGTTTGATAATTTTGAGGTCCAAAAACGGAAGGGTGTTGTCTTTCTCTGTTTCCATGGTAAATCTAATCTCTGACAACCCGCTCATCTATCAGCCCCCAGAGAAAGGAGAGGAGTCCATATAAGATACCAACAGTCGAAACATTTCCAGGTAATTTATTACTTAGTGAAGCAGACCAGAGTAAATTCAACTCATTTTATAACAAATGTGTAGGGCCCCTGAAATTTCACGAAAGCATTGTTTTAATGTCAGCAGGATCTCCATGCTTCAATGAATGAACTGTATGTAAATAACATTCAACAAAATTTCACAAATAAAATTCTTTTTGCGAATTTTGAGCATTTTTAGCTTTTGTGCAATATTTTGCACCAAATAGCACTTAAAATTCTATTTCCGTGCGTTAACTCCACCAAAAAGCACATTTTAAGTTCGATATGATATTCAAAATCGCTTTATATCGAATGTGAACTAAAATTGATATTATCTCATACCCAGCACTGTCGATGTTGAATGATGAAACTACAATCGATTTTAATCGATGACATAATTACCTGCGACGCTCTTGACCTTAAGTCTTATCTCACCCACCTGGGTAATGCGGTTACATTCAACAGGTCGTGAATTCGAATCTCGCTTAGGGTTAGTTACCAAATAATTTCTTCTTTTTTTTTGGGGGGGGGGGGGTTCCTTATCCTCAGAAGATAAATGTCAAGTAACTTTTAAGTTCCATTGATCCCTAGATCATTTGAGTATCATTTCACCAATTTCATTTATCGTCCGATATGACCAAAGGACGCTAAGCTAAAAAACCAAAAAAGGTTTCATCTCATCCATCTAATGATCTGTTTGCCTCTTAATCTGAAGCAGGAAATGAAATAGTACCGCTGGACCGCTGGATGTGTTTTTAAACCAAACTCGTGTGTATCCACCGGAAATTCATCGTACGGTTTTTAAACTCGTCGCCGAGATCCATCAACTTGTTCCTATTTTCAGCGTAGGATGGATTGCTTAACCATGAGTTGCATCATCCTCGAGAGACGAATGAAAATGATGGATAGTCCCTTAACGCAATTAATTGTAAACAATCGAACCGTTCATTTCAGCAGAAAACAGAGATCGCAAATTCCATTGCTGCAAACCATCGCTCATTGGTTAGATGAATACAAAATTTGCCCACCTACATGTGTGATAGGTGTAATCAACTGCAGCAGAGCTTTAACAATGATGATGGATGATTTTCTTTTAAGACGACATACCTAACATAATACATTGTTGAATTTTCGTAATGGTTTAGGGAGAGGGGAGAACGAAAATTTCCCACTATGTGCGCGATGGGAGAAAACAGCAGCAGAGCTTCAGCGACGACGATGCATACATTTTCTATTTAGATAACATACCTAAACATCTTTGCAAACATTTAGGTTCGTATTTGCGCGGAAAATCACATAATGCGTGAAAGGAAGAGGGGCAGAAACATTCACGGTATGTGTGCGGTAGGAGAAGATAAGCACACAATTAAACCTCTTTTACCGTTTCACCATTGGCAGCCGATACATTAGACAAAATAGTCGATGTAGAAGGAAATCCTCTATATATGTATTTTTTAGTCTCGAAGAGAAATGCAAATGGTGCCTCAATATTTTTGTTTGTATTTATTTGGTTCCTAAATAAATACAAACAAATTTTTTCCAACAAGAATGCTAACAGCTAACTTTATGGCACGAAATGAAACACACAAAAACCTGCTGTATGCATCACAACCTTGGTCATACAATTTCTGCCCTGTTTCACCACTGCAGTACCCACGAAGTCTGAAACTTGCTTTTTCTCATATGCTGTTGGGAAAGTATAATGAGAATGCAAGATGACCCCCCCTCCTCCTCCCAGTTCTCAATATTAATATTTTGGGGAAAAAAAACAACATTGTCTTGTATTCAAACAAATACTGTACAACTTACTTTGATCTCTGGCTTAGGCACTGATATCACTAGTTGAACACTACATTGTTTAAATAACTCAAATTAAATATAAAATATATGCTTCAATTGCTATTTATGGTGCTGAAATTTAAGGACCTATATTTTGGAACTGGTTTGGAGATATTCCCACAACATAAACCTGCATGTGGTCAAGCAGAAGGAGGAGGAAGTAAAATTGGCTGTCAATGGCCAAAGGGTGTCCATTTTGTGTTTATTGTGTTGCTGAGGTTGTTGAGCTGTGCTGCTGAACAAACGTATTTCTTGGTGGCATCAAGAAAATGCAAATATTGGCAGTCCTTCAATATTTTGACATTCAGTTTGACAATGTTGCTGGCCTTGTCACAGATTCTGCAAGATACATGACTTCATGTGCACAAATGCGTGACATGCTCTGCCCTGCAATGTTGGGACCACAAGTTGAACATTGTGGCGAGCATATGGTCCACACAGTTACAAGAACTAAATAAATGTGTGACAAATGCAAAGATGCTATTTTGACGTTACTTGGAAGAGGAGACAAAGATAATAGCTTTTCCAGCACCAGTGATGAGCAGATGGAATTCATGGTATAAATCTGTGTTATATGTGGTGATCATCTATACAAGATATGGTCAACTTCTGCAAGTTGATGGCCTTGCCAGATGGAGGTACTGCTGTGTGCTTTTTTTCTGAATTGCAAAATAAGAAGGTTGTGATCATCACCTTCCTTGGAGAGCACAGCCAGATGATTATTGATGCCATAACCACCTTAGCAGGATCTTCATATTCCTTTTGTCACAAAAACTACAAAGCAGAATTGCTGATATTCTCAGCAATTTCAGATTGGCTGTTTGATCCTAACACAGCTGCAGCCTTAAGTATTCTCAAATCTGAGGTAAGGAAAGCTGAAATTAAGCAATGTCAGGTCTCTGCAAGACAAAATTGACAAGAATTGCAACAATGGATCCTGCACAATTACTGAGAACATGGGCAAACTGTTTGATGAGAAAAAATTGTCAGAAACAATAAAGCAACTATATTGAAAATGTCAGCTGCCATGGAACTTCTTAAAAATCTGGAGTCATGTACTACTTTCTGGGTACTTGTGCTTTCCGACAATCATTAAAGGGTTGTGAATGTGCTTGACATTTTGCTCAACAAGAAAGGAGAACATCGCACATTTGTTGAACGCTGTGTGAAGGCATTATGGGTACCATACTCAAATGTAGATAGTGAATGTGCAACCTCCTCATGAGGACATTTATTGTCTGACTTGAGAACAAGTGCCTCTTCAGAAACTGTGTAAATGGAGTTGAATGTGTATTTTGGATCTGAGCAAAAAAGCTTGACTTTTATGGTGTGTGTGTGTGTATATAATCCTTTTTAGCTATGTGGTATTGTATTATGGTAACTTAATATGTTTAGTGTATGGAATTTAATTTGAATATGCATGCTTTGGTATGGGGTGTTTCTTGTGTGTGCAATTTAAGATATAATTATATATATATATATATATATATATATATATATATATATATATATATATATATATATATTATGGTTGGATTTGTGTGTATTTAAATAAATAAATATAGTTTTTCTTATTTACCGCTACATGAAAGTATTGGTTGTTTTAAACAGCTGAAAACTAAGTTTTTATACCGCTTTCCTTTAAATTTATTTACCATTTTTCAGGGGCCCTACCAATGTGTAATTACGGTGCACTGTGTACTACTTCCAGTATTTTGATTGTTTTAATCAATGGAAATAAGTTTCTGGTTAATTGAAGTAAGTAGTAAGTGATATAATATATAAATAAATATATAACATAAATTGTGTGTTTTAACGAGCTCTACATTTTTTGTGTGGTACATTTTTGTCTCTCTTACAGTTTATCAGTTATTCAAAATTCATCCAGAACGAACATGTCTTCAGAGGCTATTCCCAGAAAATTGAACATATACAGTTTGTCCATAAATATCTTAAATATAAGAGATTTTAATCAAAATCATGAAGTCATTTTTGAGAAAATCAAAATTTTCGAAAAATGCTACATGCAAAGGATAGTTTGGGGTGGGGGGATTTTCTTGAAAATCTTTGTGTCTCATTCTTGGAAGATACTAAACTTAAATAGCAAGTTTGGTATTTTACGGGCTTTTCATTTTTGAGCTATGCTGCCCAGACAGACAGTTTTCTAAGAACACTTTTTTGGGTTCAGCGGTCTCAAAACATGTATTTCTGGTGAAATCTTCTCTCTGCACTATTGTACATAGTATGTATAGAAAAAAAAAAGTAAGGTACTTACAAAATAAATGCGGGCACTTCCCACATTCCAAAGCGTCGAGCTGTCACTGCCCCAGTTCCCTGCTTGTTAACTCTGGCTACATTCAAACGTGTTCGTAACTTAGCACCAACAGCTTCCCAGCGAGCTTGCAGTCTTTGGCAGTCAACACAGTCAGTACTGTAACTGTTTAACAGAAACAAACTTTAAATAATACAGTTTTTAACATTTTATGTTGCCAAAACAGAATATATGTATGCATTAAGAGAGTATTTACCAGATATTACAAAAACTTTCAATTATGACACCCCAAAAACAACAAAAACAACAAATTCTTGAATGCGACAGTTAAATAATTGTGCTTTAAATGAATCAAATAGTGGTAATATTGATTGTCATTCCTTTGGTAGTTTAGAAATTAATTTAAAATAAAAGTTTTACGTACTGTAGTTTCCTTCCAAAAATCATATTTTGTAATCAAGCCTATCAAAATGCAGTATTTTGTTAAAAGTTGCTAAGGATTTTAATGCCTAAATAATCCATTGCACTCTGCCAGGTTTGAACCAGTGACTAGCATGTTATTCCTAGACCAGAGAGAAAGACCCTAATCACTGTTTGCACAGAAGTACTCAAGTTTAAACTTACAACATGATGAACCAGTCTCCAGTAGTGGCCCCACTGGATGCCTGGGTAAGATGCTCAAAGTTATCATCCGATAGTTCACGTACAGAAGGTTCCTTATTCTCAGTGAAAGTGTGCAGTATTAATTCATCATTAACCGGACCTGTTAATACAAACAACAAAATAATCATAAGAGAGCTTTTTGCTTGAACATTGATTTCTTACCCAAAGCTATTTCACTATAAAACAACATAATGGAATATATATTAGAAGCAGAAAAAAAGTAATGAAACAATTATTTTGCAACACTTCTAAATGATATAGTTTCAAAATAAAGACTCCTCCAATTTTGTACTAATACAGTTGTGTATTTTTATGACAGTAATTTTCTTTGTTTTTTTTTTCTGTCTTACCAAAAGTTAAGGCCTTTTATTACACTAGGCCACCAGACATATGCAGGGCAACCAATCATTTGCTCGGTCCGAAGGTAACTCGGTAGTTCTCACATGCAGAGCAGTGTATGTTGTTTTCCTCACTCTCTTTTCTGTGCACTGTCTTATTTAAGCTAATTGTGAACTTCAATATGTCTAATAAACTGCAGATTGTCACTGTGGAAATGACAGTGTAGACAAGACAAGAGAGAAATGCAAGAAGCACGAAGAAGCCCTGAAAGAGTGCCAACATTTTTTGGAAACAAAGATAAAAAAAATGTAAATGGCGTGCTATTTATGGACGCTCTTTAATTGCTATGGTTCTCAGCGTCCCATTCTATATTGGGCGTGAAAGACCGCTGAATTTTGTTCAGAGGTCTCTCTATCAGGTTGAGGTTCTTTATTAAATCCATGAAATGGGACCAACGGCTTTACTTCTCTTCCGAAGGAAGCCATGCTAAGGATTTTTACACCCGAAAAAATTCATTGTCCTTTGCCAGGTTTGAACCCATGAACTTGGGTGTATGAAGTTAGCATGGTAACCATTACACCTCGGAGGGCAACAAAACAAAGGTGAATATCCAAGATTTCATTTGTGCAGTCAAACAATAACTGCTATTTGGGATTACAGTTCTGAAGCTTATAGTAATACTTGGAATGAAATTATTTGTCGTCTGATTACAGTTCATCAAAAAGAGTATACTACAACTGTTACGATAGCATCTTTCTCTTCCTTCATTACAGGCACATGTGTATACTTATTGTGACATGTTCTCTCATCAGACTGACCAAATGGTGGCGGGATAGGCTGCAACCACTTGGCAGCTTGGCATGATACAATGCTCTGCCATCCAGGGCTACCAAACTGGTCCCGGGGCATATCAGCCAGTCAGCAGCTAATTTGTTGTGATGCCCTATCTAATAGGCTCCATAATAATCAATGCACAACAACGAGCGGCATCACTGATGTTGCAACTGGCTGCGCCACCTGGTGGCCTAGTGTAAGAAGGCCTTAAGGACCTTTAACCAGATATATTGTAATGTAGAGAGTGGTTGAAATGATGCTCAAATGGCCCAGGTTTGCTAGAGCTAATCTTCCCAGGAAAAGAGGAAAAATGCACAAAAACCTTTATTGAGGTGTTTCTCCTTAACCAAGGTTCGATTTAGGATCTCTTGAGTGTGAGACACACACACTACCACCTCACCATGAAGGTGCGCTCTCTCTGATTGTACAGCATGTTGTGTTACATGTAAATGTTGAATGTGAGACACACACACTACCACCTCACAATGAAGGTGTGCACTCTGATTGTACAGTATGCTATGTTACAAGTAAATGTTGAGTGTGAGACACGCACTACCACCTCAGCATGAAGGTGCGTGCTCTGATTGTACAGTATGTTGTGTTACATGCAATTGTTGGAAGACCTTCACCACCATCTTGGTTGGCACTTGGCACAATTCATACCAGAAAAACTTCAAAGAATGTGACTCAAGAAATTACTGGACCAAGAGTATGTTGTACTTATACATATATGCTTTTGAGTGTTACTTTGCAAGAGTTGGAACTTAGCAGCATTTTCATAACAGAATACTTGGAATTGTTACTGAATAACAAACATTATTTCCTATCCCTAGAATGCTAATATATTAAAATTAAAATGTGTGGGAAAATGAGGGAAGTGAATCGGATATAAAAAGGGGCAAAAGAGCCATATTGTGCAAGTGTGGGAAGAGCAAAGAGGAAACAGATATGTCATGGCAAATGAAAGGGTAGCAAGGTACAGATAGGAGGAAACGAGGGCAGCTATAAGAACAAAGGCAAGTGCAGTGTGAATAAATGTGTAAAAGGAGGATGACAAGTGGAAAGAGGGCAGGAAAGGTGAAAGAGAGGTAATTATCAAGAAAGTTGCAAGAAAGGGGTAGTTACACAGTATAAGAATAAACCAAGTAGCAGGACAAGTAGAAACAGAAGCAGAAATAGAAAAGTGTTAAAAGGAACACAAGTAGAACTGTTAAATATAAAGGAATCCATGGCCTTAAGATGCTTCAACACTGTGGAAATGCTAGTGTTTTGCTAAAGCCATCTTGTACTACACACTACATATACACCATACACAACATCTGTCAAATTAATTGTTTTTGCAGTTTTTGAAGTAAAAGATGAAGGACAAATGGAATATTTAATACAATCACATTTTTCGGCCTGTAGGAAGTTAAACTGGTATTATTCCTGTAAACATTGCAGCAAGGTCGTAACCTAATTTTGTTCTAATTTCTTAGTTAAAATTGAAGGAATGCAAAACATTACATTTTGACCAAACCTTATCGTTTGTCTCTCATGTCTATAGCCATTAATTCCACTTCATCGACTTATAGTGCACACCCAAACAGGGTGACAAGTATCAAAGATTATCCAAAAGATTATAATGACTTTCACCACTGTGGACTGCATTATTATATTCCAAGTCTCGGGAACATGCCCCCTATTCTCATGGGTCTAACATCATGAGCACAAAAGCTGCTAAATGGGTGAATAAGCAACAGGTTTCTTATAAGTCGGAGTAGCTTGCCAAAGTTGGCTCCTTCTCAACGGTCTTTCCAAGTTGGAAGTCTAAAATCTGACAAACAAAACAAAATTGTTCTGTTGATAATGTATAACATATTTCACCAAGTATACCACAAAAAAAAAAAAGAAAAACACTTAAATAAATGCTCTAACTTATGTATTGAAATATTTCACTAAGTATACTGCTGAAAATTCACTTAGTACACTAACTTATGCATTCAAACACATTTCCCTTTATTTATTCATGCTTCAGCTATTCGAGAAACTACAAACACCACACACATATTAACCGTTTTACTGGGTTAAATGTCCACCCCAAATTTAGTGCTCAATTGAACATTTAATACCGCAAAATCTTTATTATACCCAAATTAAGTGGCTGCGTGCGACCGGTGCACTTTGGTGGTAGAAAGGCACATTTTATATTACTAAAGCTCAACGAGCTGGGATGTGCAGGGCTGTTGTCCAAAAACATCAGTAGTTTTTTTTTTTTCACAATGCGTTCAGTTTTTCAAGGGAAGCAGTGAAAATGACGCCGGTCATCCACGCCTTTTTATTGGATTGCAAGTGATTTGGTACTTTCCAAACAGCGAGCTTTCACTGATTTCTCAATGACTAATGGAGTAAGCTTCTCTGTTCCATCTGCATTTGTTGTAAGCAATACAGTTCATCGATCTTTTCTTCTTTTGCCCCATGGCAAGGATTGCCCTTTACTGCGAGACCTCTCTGGTAGGAGGTTAAAGAATAGTCCCATCTCATCGCAATTGTAGATGTCGGAAATGTTGAAATTTTCCACAATTTTAGGAACTTCATCTTTCCAGTGATGCACAACTTCCTCAGCGACACTATTGGCTTCTCTGGCCACTTATGTCGTATCTTTAAAGCTCTCAGAAGCTCTAAAGTCATCCGTCATGTTGAGCTGCTTAGCAAAATCTAGTGCCTTCTCTTGTAACATTTTTCCATTGATGGGAACAATTTACTCACGAACCAGACAATTAGACATTTTTCTAAATCAGCAAAATACCCTGTTTGCATTCTCTTTACATTTTGATAGCTGCATCCAGGCTTTGATACATTGCGTATATCCTCTTCATTTTTTATTATGGTTGTCAGTGTGGGGTAAGGTAGGCCCAAATGCTCAGCAATATTCTTCTTCGTTTCTTTAGGACTGCTTTTAATCTCATCCAGAATTTTTAATTTTTCACCAAGAGTTAAGGATTTTCTTGTTTTCTTCCTTGTTGGTTGATCTTCACACATGTTTCTTCTCCTGTTTGTAACTCGGAACTCCACATTAAATAGATAAGTGACTGTTGGAACGATATGACAATGAAAGGATAAATGACAGTGAAAACAGCACGCTAGCAGTACTTGACTTAAAGCAGAGAAGTGACTGTTGAAACGAAGGTTAACAGATTGTTGGAATGATATGACAATGAAACGATAAGCATCAATGAAAACCGCAAGCCAGGCAATTCCAAGACTATACACATAAGCATACAACCATATGTTTTTAAAAACGTATAAATGGGTACATTTTGTGTATGGGGATCAGAAAAAGTGACGCATTACCAAGAAAACGTATAACCAAAAAAACGTATAATTGAGCAAAATTTTAATGGAGAACGACTGGTCCCTAAAATTTTAGCGTATATGTGTGAAAAATGTTGAAGTGAATAACGTATAAGTGTGCTTCAACTGCATCTAAAAATGATGGCTTGGCAAAAACGTCCTTCATCAGCTACAATGCATAAGGATAAGGCATTTCCTAATTGTCTTTATATTTGTGGATGGCACACAGCAAATCTTTATGTGAAATTTATACAAAATATAAACATGACTGTCCTATGAGAAAAACAGTGCCCCAGGCTCAAAAGGCCAAAACTATTTATCATCTGTGCTAAATAAACTAAAATTTGATCAAACATTATTGTTGTGTGAGGTGGACAGATGGTGCAAATGGTCTCAATTGATAGGCTATAGTGATGCACTCTTCCTGTGATCAACAAATGATTTGGCATGTAGACATGATTATCAACCTTGAAATTTTCAGAAATTCACTTTTAACATTATTTAATTTCTTCTCTGTGATGTTACTAAAAGTCATGCATTTCCTCCTAACCTACTTTGCTGCAGGGAGACGGGGGGTGCATGATTGTGTGTGTGTGTTAAGTTCTATGAAAGCAGATTACAGGGTGCCAGGCATTAGCTTTTCCACCACTACAGAATAGCGGTACATTACAGCCTTTATGTGAATGGCATGCAAGTTTGTAGATATTTTTTAATTGCAGTTTTTGCTGTTTAGGGTATCATTGATGAAATATACATCTGCATTTAGAAACTTAAGAGCGCAAATTTTAAAAACTTTTTTGAATCTCATGCCCTTAACTTTCTGGTCACAGATAAATGTTAGTTTTTAGAGTGATTCGAGTTAAGGAATGAATAATGTACTGAAATAACAAGGTTACATGAAAATGCATGCAAGTAATTAAATAGACACAGAGACCTCCATGCTGTAACTGATCCAAGTATGTGTCCTGTTTCTTCTTCTCTAAACAAACCAATATCTCAATGCCTTGCAACTGTTACTCACACATAACCACTCTAAGCTACTGAGTGCATGTCAATCTTCTAAACAATCATATGATTGATAAAATATCCTCATTTATTCCTGTATTATTTTAAAAAACCTGATGCTTTGCATTCAAATGAATTTTTCTACTAACTACTGTTACAAAAGATTATTGCTCTATCTACATTGTGATAATTGAGATAAACATTAGCAGAAATGGTTGTATTAGTTTCCTCTAGGTAAAAGGAGAAATAAGGTAATGTACTATGCTAAAGCTCTTGTAAAACACTCGCCCTTTAGTGAAACAATTGAATTTGGTTTGCCTTGCACTGCCAGGAGTAAAATAATGTGGAAATGAAAGGAAACATGACTTGTTTCAGAAAAGTAAGTACATTAATTCAGACCCCATTAGTCTGGACATCTTCACTCGCACTGCCTCCCATCAGTCTCAGTGCCACACCTAGTGGCAGGTTGATCACCTTCCATAGTACATGTAGAGAAAGTAAAACAAAATATACATGTGTAAGCATTTTCATCTACATGCTGCACATGCTCGAATGAAGAATAGAGGAAATACAGCAAGCGTATTTAAATTTCTGTAAAGGAGAGTAAAGTTTGCAACATAAACAATGTGTCTACAAATAAGGTAAATGAAGGAGAAGATACAGGGACAACAAAAATGAAAATAAAAGTTTGTCACATCAATGATGAAAGTATTCCTCACGCTTGCTGTCGTGGAAGAAACAAAATATTTACTGTCGACTGTTTCTCCATTCCTTTCATACTTCTACACTGGAAATACCATAAACAGGCCACCTGCCTATCTTACTTCTGCATGTGTTGCCATATGCAGGAATTGTAAACATTAACTTTACCAGTGGTACTCACCATCATACAGCAACGGTATGCCATGTCTGAAGAAAACCAGAGCAGGTTCCTTGTTGGGGTCGTACAATCTAACAAGCTGGCTGCTGACTGCCTTCACAACCCATGCATTTAACATATCCACAAGATCTTCCCGCAAATAGATTAGTTCATTTTCAAAGTTGTCACATTCTTCACAGTCTTTCTTGGCTGTAAAATGTATAACATATAATTAGTCAAGTTAATGGAAAGTATATTAATGAAAGTAATATCATTAAATAATATTTTTGGGTACAGAGAAAAAATAGTTAACTAGTAACATTTCCAATTCAATAATCTTTTCCAAGTTAAATTTTACATTTTGCACCACAAGTCTGTCATTCTGAGATGTGCATAAGAAATGTA
This sequence comes from Hymenopus coronatus, assembly GCA_030762935.1. Classification (NCBI taxonomy): domain Eukaryota; kingdom Metazoa; phylum Arthropoda; class Insecta; order Mantodea; family Hymenopodidae; genus Hymenopus; species Hymenopus coronatus. The sequence continues at coordinate 177,523,944 of CM060882.1, forward strand.
TAGTTGCATACTGTAATGTGTCTAATTCAGCTGGTATCCTATAATGTTTTTCAAATGGGAAGAGTTCTACTCTGCAGCTAATGAGATGTGTTATAGTGCTCTGCGTTGCCAGGTCGCTTTTCACATTTCCCTCTTACTCGCACACTAAGCATGCAAATCTGCCTGGCAGCATAATGTTTATTCATGTGCATTATGAAAACTATTTGAGCTAAAAATCTGTGGTTTTTACAGTTCGGCTACAAACATTACTCTCTATCTTGCTCGTGAATTATTTGAATATTTTGTGTTAGCGCTAGTAGTATTTATGAGAGATGGAATCACTTAGCGTATTACTCCCCAATTAAGTGGGAATGTAATGTCAACACAGCAGCAGCACTCCAATTGGTGCTGGTGCTCAAGGACAAATCTCTTCGTATTTGAAAGTCATTGTAACATCATTTATGAATAAAGGGTACACTAAGACCTGGTGTACGTATTTCAACAGACTGGCAATATAAACAGCACTATATTCCCATAACTCCATTTACGTATTTTCAGATTGTATTGATGTAAGCACTTTTCTGTTTAAATGCATGCCAAATGCTTATAAAAGTATTTAAGACATGATGCACAATATTTCTTCTTTTAATTCAATGCAGATTTCATTGACAATTACAATATTATGGAAAGTAAAGATGTGGATGCTTCCTCTTGTTTTTAGGAAGAGGTTAAAAAGGAGGCCTTCTCAAGTACAATGTGTTTCTTATTTCTACCTTTCAGTATCAAAAATTCATTCACTTTATATCATCAAAACATAAAGGGGATTAAAGAGTATTTTGAAGAGTTAAGTGTACATATTCAAGATATAAACTATGATACTACAGTGATTTGCATTACAGAGCACCACATGACAGAAGCAGAGCTAAAATCGTCAATTTCAGTAAGTACACATTAGTTCCAGTTTCTGTACAAGTAGTTTAAATTGTGCTGGAGTGAGCGAATATATTTGCTTAAAGCACAATAAAGTTCACCAGCATAAATGTTGCATTCTTCTGCGAGGAAAAAAAATTTGAATGCTGTTCAGTAAAAAGGAATTTAGTCAGGATATGTGTATCAGTTTAGCAATATAGAGCATCCACAGGGAACTTCCAAAGATTTATAAATAGATTAGAAGGAGCAATCTCATATATTTACTAGAGTTGGCTGATAAGTCCCGGGCCTCTCAATGAAAACAGTGTTTAAAAATATTTTGCTTTTGCTATTTTCTCAACATAGTCTCCAAAAAGACATTTGTCATATCAGTGTTCTAACTTAATTAAACCATCTCTGTAGTCGATTTATCAAGGTACTCAAAATAGCTGTTTACCACATCAATGATCCCCTCATTGCTATGAAATCTTTTACCAAATGAGGTCCTTTTCTTTTCACCTCATCACGCAAATGGTGCAGTAAGCTTGCGTAGTAGTCACCAGTGATACTTTTACCCTTTTCCAAGTAATCAATAAAACTAGTTCCCTGTACATCCCAGAAAACACTCGCCATAACCTTGTTAGCTGACAAAATTGACTTTTCTTTTTTTGGAGTTGGTGTACCTGGCGCAACCTACTGTTTTGATGTGATTAACTTTCTGAAGTGAAGTGATGTATCCAAGTTTCTTCTCAAAAATTCACTGAGAGTTTTAGTGTAGAGCTGGACATTCTCAACAGAAACAGTTTTTGTTTGCAACTTTTGGTTAGGTGTCAACAAACGTGGCACCCATCTTGCACAGACCTTGTGAAAGCCCAAAACATTACTTAAAATATTACCTGCACTTTCTTTTGATGTGTTTATGATCTCCGCTATCTCAAACAGCTTTAATTGCAATCTTCCAGTACTTAACAAACTTTTACAATGATCTCTGGAGTTGTCACTTTTACAGGACGTCAGAGCGAGGCTCATCACTATTGCTCGTACGTCCCATTTTAAACTCTGTAACCCACCTTTTAATCATTGAAAATGAAGGGGCAGAGTCTTTCGATGTACTGTCCATTTCCTCCTTGATTTTTTTAGGCATTAAGCCTTTCAAATGGAAGTATATAATCACTACTCGTTTTTCCAAATCCTCCATTTTCATGAAAACTTAAAGTTGCCTTGTTTAAACTGCTGTCATTCAAAAACTAAACAAGCTATTGACCTATAACTAAGGATACAAGTTAGTCTAGAGTTAAATTATACGGTGCTACCATCTGACTGGCCTAGTGGCGCCATATCTGTGTGAGGCCCTGGACTTATCAGCCAACCGTTATACACTGAAAATGCTAAAATAATAGTCTGTGAAGATTTTAATGTAAACATGTTTAATAACAGTGAAATTAAAATAAGCCTCACTTCCCTACTACATACATTTAACTTGGAATGTGGTTCAATTTCCCACCAGAATTCATATGACCACTGCACAGCTATAGACAATATTTTTCTAGACAAAGAAAAAATACCGAAGCATACCGTAGCCCTATTGTAAATGCTATGTCATACCACAATGCTTTTGTATTATTAGTGCATACAATGGCAGGAAATCAAACTGACAATGGAAACGGTAAGACTACAAGAAGAATAATTAGTCATGAGTGCATGAATAAACTCAAAGGAAATGACTCAAGTAAATGACAAATTTGATGAATTCCTCAAATTTCTTTCGTTTGAAGCTAATTTCCATAAGAAAACAATAAGCTCATCACAGATGACAAAAGTCAAACCATGGATTATCTCAGGTATAAGAAAGTCCTGTGAAAATAAAAGAAATTTACATCACACAAGTAATAATCCTAACATTAAATCACACTACAAAACATATTGTAAAATGCTTAAAAGAGTAATTAATGAATCAAAAAGAAGGTATTACGCTTTTGATGAAACCAGTAATAAAATTAAAGCAATGTGGAATATAATAAAAACTGAAACAGGAACAACTATCCTAAACAGTGAAATTGCATACATAACTATGGAAAATGAAAAGAAATAAGTTATCACTGCCTTTAACACACATTTCCTTAATGTAGCAAAAAGTAAAATAAACAGATCCGAGTAAAACTTAACTGCATTCAAATTCGGAAAAACTCATATCCAGAAATAAACTGTAAATTAAAGATGGATTCCACAAGTCCCAGAGAAATAGAAAGATTATTAATTCGCTAAATACCAAAACCCCTCATGAGTGGAAAGAGATTAGTACCAAATTACTAAAATATTGCCTATTTGAGTTGAAAGTGAACTGAAATGGTGTTTTATTTATGGATGCTCTTTAACTACTGTAGTTCTCAGCACCCTATGCATCACAGGGTGTCAAAGACTGCTTAATTTTGCTCAGAGGCCTCTCTATCATGCTTGAGGTTCTTTTACGTGCAGTATATGTATGACACGGGACCAATGGCTTTACTTCCCTTCCAAAGGAAACCATGCTAAGGATTTTTTGCCCAAAAAAATCCATTGTCCTTTTCCGGGCTTGAACTTGCTACTTTGGGTATATGAAGTTAGCATGGTAACCTTTACACATGGAGGATGACTGAGTTGGAAGTAGTCACATATTCAATCGTTCTCTCCTGTCAGGAACATTTCCAGAAAAAATTAAATAAACAATTGTTAAGCCTTTATACAAGAACCTCAAATTGAAGGCCCAATGGCAGCCTTTTCTAAAGTAATGGACAAAGCTGTATATAATCAAGTAATGAAATATATGGAATTAAACATAATCTCAGCATCGCAGTTTGGATTCCACAAAAAGATGTCAACAGAAATGCTACATACTTCTTCAAAGTATTAACAGCCTTGAATAAAAAGAAACTACCCTTAAGAGTATTTTATCATTGTTCAGGCACTTGACAATATAGATCACTCTTGTTAAAAAAGATACAATGAGATCTCTATAAATTGTGCAGATCTTACTGAAAACATATAAGCGCAGAAAAGCAGGGGCAGTGGTTGGGACTCTGAACCAGGGGTTATTACTAAAGGTGTCCCACAGGATTCTGTGCTTTGCTCTTTTGTTTTTAATATTTATAAATGACTTGCAAAGAATCAAAGCAGTGCTGTTTGCAGATGATGCTAGTGTACTTATATCAGAAAACTCGCATCAGCAATCAAGTTATTGAGTCAATAAAGCATTTGAACAACTCCACATTTGTAGGGATAGCATCTTGGGGACCAATAGCAGCACACATGCAGATACCAGTTGTATACCTACCGAGTAGAGACCGTCCTGCATTAGCAACTGCACACACCGCATGTAAACAGCTTGTAGTAACATGTTGCGGAACGTGGCAGTATTTTACAATACTGTTTTACAGGTAATTAGTGCCTTTGATGATAAGCATGCTCTTCAATCAACATTGTAGAATCTCTTGCTTCAAATGGATTACATGAAGATTTGCAATTCATACAGAAGAACTTTGCAGATATATCTACAGCAATAACACATATTTGGAAACATTGAAACGGCTGAGTGCTTAGGCTTTCACGGCTGGCCGGCATCTATCCAATAAAATGGCTGTCGAACTTGTGCAAGCAAGTAATCAGAAACCTGTGAGACTTGTTTTAGATTGTATGAAAAACAAAGTGAAGACAGCGTTTGGGAAAAATGTCAAATTTTCAATAATGCGTGAAATATGAAATGTAGTACTAGGTGTTGCTGCAGAAATAATTGCTGATAGAGCATCTTACACAATAGTCGATCATGTGCCCTATTTCCGTTTTCTTCCAATCACATCTTGTGATGTGGAGCAAAGTTTTTCACAATATAAATGTGCCAATCGGAGATAATTCACATTTAAGATGTTACGAATGTATGTTGTTGTGCATTGTAATCTATTTATCTTAACAAAATTATGCTGATATCTTGTTGCAACTGAATGTATGTAAATATTAAAATTGTTAGTTGCTGTAAATCAGTGGTATTTATGTTCACCTTCCACTGCTAATGAAAACACAGTCTACCACTGCCCCATTTTCCTTACTGTGATAAAACAAACTATATTCAATTCAAAACAATATATATAAATATATGAATTAATAATCAGGTATAACAATTACACCACTAGTGAGGTAAAATGTCTTGGGCTTCAAATACATGACAAACTCAGGTCATGCTTCTGAAACTCTGCTCTGCTTGCTTTGCCTTAAGAAACTTGAAAAAATTTCCTTAACCCAAATGTCTTAAGAACATTATATTTTGCCTCTTTCATTCCCATTTGCGATATGAAGTAATCTAGTGGGGTAATTTGGCACACAGCAATCATGTGTTTATAGTGCATAAAAAGTCCATATGTGTTATCAGTGGTGTAGGGCCTCATCATCCATGTAGATCTTGTTTAAAATTCAAAAAATGTTTACCCTTGCTGGTGAATACATATTCTCTCTTGAGCTATTGCAAATAATTACAGTAACTTCTCTACAACCTCGCTGTGCATGTCCACAGCACAAGGCAGGTGATTTTTATAGACCAGCAAATACCTTAAAACTGCTCCAAAAAGGATGTTACCAGTCTGCAATAAAAATGTATAATAACCTTCCACGTTACCTAAAACTATTGGACAATCCTTAAAGAAAGATTTAAAAAGATTCCTATATGCTCACTGTGTATATACTGTAGAGGAATTTCTTAATATGTCCTGCAAGTAAATATTTACGTTTTCATGGGGAATTGAAATCGATGAGCACATTTACCATATTCAATACTGTATGGAAATGGGGATTCAAAATGGGAGTTTTAGAAATGATCCTCCTAAAAAGTGGGGTCGGAATGAGATCAAATCAAAATATGTTATGTGGAAACACCACCTTATTCAAATATTTTTAGAACAGTAAATAAACTCTTCTTCTGCTACACTCATTGCATGCAGTATTCACAGATAATAAATATATGTTTAGCAGTTTCTCCAATGCAATTGCAAGTTGACCAACATAAGTAATTAAGTTATTTTCAAAGCCTGTGTATCAAAACAATTTTAATTTGTATGGAATTTAACATGTGAAATGCAGATTGTACTGAGATGGAAATGGACTCAAATTGATTTCAATTCCCCATGGAAACGTGTAATTCTGTGGAGGGGCACACTGCATGTATCAATGAGTTTGCATTATTGTTGGTATATGTTAATGCATGTCGTAAAGTTCACTCTTGAAATGGTAATTGTTTGAAATGTTCATATTACTCGATAGGTTTAAAAAAAATTATAATAAAAAAAAAAGGTGGGCATGTTATTTATTATGCATATCTTAATTATATAATGTGTTCAATGTCCCTGTGCATTGCCCAAACTGGGACAAAGTAAACTATCAATCCATACCTAGCAACGACTGGCCACTGTTACACATCATTACCCAAGAGGTCTGCAGCCTCTAGTCATTACCATCCTCAGCATTCCAGAAAGGTCATAATAATCTTTTAACATTCATCAGGTGCAACAGATCCCATCTTTTAGGTGTTTATTAAAAACAAAACAAACAAAAAGCTCTACCACCTTATATAACGTCAAGTGCTTCATATAATTTTATGCAATTGTCAAAATTGAGTTTTTTGAAGGGTGGTCAAACGTTTCTTACCGCAATAACACTCAAACGTAAACTATAAATATGCCACGTGTTGAGGTTATTCAATGCTTCCTTCTGATTTTCTCATCATACATAACCATGCCTATTCTCGTGGTTTCAGTAAAAATTCTATGTGACAAATAGAAGTAGCAAATATTATTGGAACGGAAAGAAAACATATGCAAGTTAGTGCCAATAGCAACACATTTTGTATTACCATACTTACTGAACAGAACTATAACGTATTTTTCGCTCCTGAAGAGGTTTAAAAGTTCATCATCAGTTACTACTTCTAACGATGCCGTGTTTGCGCTATATACAGAGCATATGAGTGCCGAAAATATTAGCAGTAATGACATTGTCATTCCACGTCCTATGTTTCTTCTTTTCTAGGCTGACATTCCAACAAACAAATGAGTAGTACAAAGCGCACACCAATGCACCAACATAACGGAAGTTATTACAAAGGTCCCACTGAGTCCAACCAACGATCCTTATACATATGGATAGCTATCTAAAACCCCACGCGCGATCTGAGGTCTGCTACGTCCGACATGTTGGCGGATACTAAACAAGTTTTCTACCATCAAATTCTCTCTAAGTAATGAGTTATTTTACGACATAAACCTCATCATCTTCGCATACGCTTCTCTTATTAAATAATTTTATTGGGTAATAGTATATTATTTAGTACCGTTTTATTTTCCGAAACGGTTTCTTCGAAAAGTAGGAGGAACGTTTCTTCCCAATTCGGCTGATATCTTTTATGAAAATGAATTCTACGTATTAAAACAAATCTGACGTGTTTCATCCACATGCCCCGTTATCTGTTTTGTAAACAATTTATTCTTACAAAGTAGTATCTTTAATCTACATCATACTAATAGAGATAAGTATTGGCAGAAATGATCCTATATAAGTAGAAGGTTAATAAGGGATAATCCTACGTTAAAACGATAGTCAGAACTTTTAACGAGCTGTCGCTCTTATATTGGCATTGAAATTCAGTTCTCTTTCCCTGGCTAGGAGTAAAACAAAAGAAATATGAAACTAAGAGGCTGTACATATTTTGTGTAGTAAGTTCCCCTCCCCCTATGTACCTCTTATGGTCTATCAGTTATGCAAAAGTTATTCAGAATGAAAAGGATTTCAGGGGCTATTCGCAAGAAATTCAGGATATACATTTTATTTTCCATGTAAATATCTTTAATAGTCATTTTAGACAAAGTTGTTGGAGGCATTTTGAGAAAATCGCTCATTTCAAAAAATGATTAATGTAAAGGGTAGTTTCAGATATGGGGATTTTTCTGTAAATCTTTGTGTCGCATCCTTAAAAGATTGTGAGCTTAAATATCAAGTTTCGGTTTTTTGTTTGTTGCTTTTTGCGTTTTGCTACTCCCCCCGACACACAATCACATACCTACCATATATATAATACACGGACCTTTTTCAATTTTTTGGTTTCATAGTCCTCAAATATGTATTTCCGGCGAAATCTTGACGTTGAGTTTTTGGGTGGAATGCAACACCTTCTTTACCCACTATGTCATACATCGTATATTTCAAGAAAGGAAATGTAACTTCTCCCAGGTGAGCATCTTCAGGGGTTCAATGAAAACTAATTCGGGCATAGTCGTAGATTTTAATACCTTGATGATGATGATGATGATGATGATGATGATAATGATGAGTAGAGTTAAGGGTGATCAACTGCGGCGGTTGTTAGTACTCTCCAAGAAGCGATCGTGCCTAAAACCAAAAAATAAAATTATTAAAATGAATTAAAAACGAAAAATGGAGGTAACACCAAAACAAATAAAATTGCCTATGGTAAAACATAGGTTCTAAAGACAATTTAAAAATAGGTTAAAGTGTAGAACTAAAACCAAATTCCTATTTTAGAAGCGCAGTGCTTAAAAGGTTAAAAACTCGAAAGAAGAAGGAAAACAGTCAGCTTCCTCTCCAGGGTCGCCCTCTGTGGTGTAATGGTTACCATGGTAACTTCATGTACCCAAAGTTGCGGGCTCAAACCCGGTGGAGGACAATGGATTTTTTCGGGTGTAAAACTCCTTAGCATGACTTCTTCGGAAGGGAAGTAAAGCCGTTGGTCCCATGTCGTAGATTTACGGCACGTAAAAGAACCTTAAGCCTCTGAGCAAAATTAAGCGGTCTTTCACACCCAGTTTAGAATGGGACGCTGAGAACCGAAGTAGTTAAATAGCGTCCATGAATAACTCACCATTTACATTTTACCTCTCCAGGAAAGGGAAAGGATTAAAATGAAAATAAACTAGATACGCAGATTAAAAGGCAGTGTAGATAAACATTTAAAAAGTTTATCATCGCTCTGAAATCATCAGCCAGGATCGCTTCAATACTGGCAGGCAGTTGCAGAGTGGCTCGTAAATGGGCTGTACTTGATTTACCGTCATGTCTTGACCGCAGATAGGAGTAGGATCTCTCCGAAACAGGTAGATGTGCGTGAAAAAGCAGTGACCTATGCGTAGGCCAGCCAGTATTACCTCCTCTGGTCGAGTGGTCGAATGCCGCGGATGCTCCACTGTAGGATGGCTATGGTCCATGTTAAGGGATAAGTTCTAAATAGAAAGACGTTTCTGCATATCGGTGCTGGACGGTTTAGTTTATTCTTTTTAGTCGTTGGACTAACACTTTTTCAGGAGCACGATTCTGCCGTTTACACACTATCCGTCAGGCAGTGAGGACATAATTCTCCTGATCCTTCTCTTCCACAGGGGAGGGTCCCTCACCAATAGAAACTTTCGGTTCGAGGACTGTTCGGCGAAGTTGATGGTCACCGATCTAGGTTCCCCCCAGAAGATTCCTCAGAAGAGGATCTGCGGGGAGAGTGGCGGGGACTTTTCCTCCCCTTAGTTGGTTTGGAAGTGGACTTTTCACTTTGTTTCAGGAAGGCATGTCGTACAGAACTGGTCTTGAAATGTTTCTCAGGTGCAGAGGAAGTCAGCGATTTACTGGTCCTATTTTCCGAGGCCGACAGTTTATGTGACAGATGTGCTACTGTGGAACTGGCGGATTTGGTAGACGTTGACTTATAATCTGCGCGCGCAAACTGTAAACCTAAAATCCTTCATTTCGGCAAACTGACCTATCAGTTGTATTAAAATTTTAATGTTGTATTAAAATCAACTTCAAAAGAAGAAACTATAAAAGTGTAATTTAAGTAATAGTAAGTGTAAGAATCTTCTACTGCAAAGAATTTCTAGAAACAATTAAAACACCGACGACTAGCCAGGGTAAAATTAATGTCTTTAGTCCAGTACTAAAATATTTTACTCTGACTTCTCGTTTTATTAATAAGACTATTTCTGCTAATTTTTTCTCGATTAGCATGAAGTAAGTAGAAGCAAAACGTTTTTATCAATAATTTGTTGCAGAGATACAGAGAAAATCATGTGAATGGAACACATAAGATTTTTCAAAATTAGAAGTACCTTATTGCTTGACATCGGCAAATAAATAATACTATGTGTAACAGCATCACCTGTAATATAGAAAGTTGGAAGTATTTACACTTTAATAATAACAACAACAACTTCACCTGCTATTACACCACACTATGCATTCGGGTTGTAAACTTACACATAGGAGCTTTAGGCCATTTGTAATTAGAGGAATGATCTTTGCAAGGAATGAGAACACAAGGATATTATTTGCTACAGTTGTCCTGAAAGCTTAACTTGAACCCGAAAGAAGAGTCAGAAGAGTCGATGTAACGGGCAGAACACATCAGTAGTCCGAGGCAAAAGGGAAGTATGCCTGACTCCCAAAACTTGCAAGATAACACTATGTTATTTCTAAATATTTTGTTTTTCTTTACTTTCTGTTTCAAAATGTCGTACAAAGTGTAATGTAAATGTATGTACAAAGGAGAATTGTTCCGTAGATTCGGATCTTCAAACTGCAGTCATTTTTTTACTAAAAAAGTATATAGTTCTTTGATAAGTATTATATTAAGAATAAAATGGATTTAAATAGTTTCACAACCATATTTAAACTTAAACAACTATAACTTGGTTCATAATCCAATATGATATATCGTTGTAAAACGTACGATCCCACAGTGTGTGTGCGCGTGTGTGTGTGTGTGTGTGTGTGTGTGTGTGTGTGTGTGTGTGGTTCTTTTGTACAGAGTGTCTTTCCCTACTTCCGTGAGTTTAAGCAGAGTAGGGGAAAGTTGTACTTCTTTCCATGCCATTATGTCACATCTTCTTTTTCAACAGAAGCCATGATTCACAAAGGTTGCTCTGGTACTACAGGTTGAAGATTGACCTTGCAAGGTAGTGTCGGCTAACACACGAGTCTACCATTCTGGTGTATGTGTCCACGGGGCTTGTAGTTGCAGTATAGCCCGGTGGCGTGCTTGGCCTTTTCCTTCTGAAATTCTGTTTTTCGCCGCGTGCGTTGTCGGTACTAGACTGAGACATGATTTTTAGTAGTGACTTTTTAAACTCGCTGTTAACAATAATGAATCTCATCTTTATAAAATCCTCCCCGAGCATCTTTCTAAGTGCAAGATGAAACTGTGATGTTCCGCTGACGGTTTTGTTGCGTTGGCACTACCTGCTACACGGGAGTTATTCCCGCTGAGGTGAAAGATAACCAGATCCTTGTTTGGACGCTAATGTCCACCGGACCGGACGGCGCGTCAGTAAATAACTTCCAACAACAACAGCTGTGTTAACCGGCATTTATCATTTCTCCTGCTTCGTTATGTAAACGAAACGTTATGAAAACGTTATGTAAACGTTATGAAAACGTTATGTACTTTATTTTTGACATGCAAACGCCCATCTCCATGATATCGCACTGCCGAACCATTTGCACTCCTCGCTGTACCGCCTCAGACGCAACCTCTACCCAATTTCCACGCTTGGCTACAGCTCCAGCCGCAGACACCAGGACCATATCTTCATTTAACGCCTCAGGAGGAGCCTTTTCAATATTTCAATGACGCCTGTCTGCAGCCGTTGGCCGCTTCGCCCAACATCATCTGTGCTGGTCAACATTCTAGGTCCCAATCTAGTTCGTTACAAGTGCTTGCGAACTCAGGATTTTCAGCAATCAGCGCAGGCAGTGCCGTTTTCTCCAGACTCAACACCGCACTCTTATCAAACTTCCTCTACATCGTACTCCCCTGCTTCCTGCTCATCCATCATTCTATCTCCCCCTCAGGTGAGTCCTTCAACCTTCAAAGCAGTCCTTTCTCCAGCAACCCAGAGGTCACACGTCCGCAGCGTCGAAGCTCCACGCAATCCATTCTTGCCCTGCTTTCTTTCGTCGCTAGCTTAGAACCCGCGCCCTCCAGAACATGCAAGTTCAACCTCCTCTCCTTTAGACGACGATGACGACTGTTCTCCCTCTCATCTTCCACAGCAACCATTAGCATTTACTCCTATAACGCCTGAATAGCAGTTTTCCCCAACCATTCATCGCCATGTCCTTTGCTAAATCCAAATCACAGTGTTATTTCTCCCGCTTCTCAGTCGCTGGTGCAGGTGCTCTCTTGGTCGCCCAATAAACCTTTCAAAAAAGAAAAGAAAAAGGCTAACCAAGCGCAACCTCCTGCCGCAGTTTGCATAACATGAACCAACTGTGATACTGTAGCACAGCAAAGGTTCAAGCGATGACGATCAGCGCTTCCCAACCATTTCGTTAGGCCATCAATCTGTCATACCACTGCTAGTACCATCACCAACCACCTAAGAGGCACGGGTGCGGTTGGCTCACCAAGTCCGATATACAACATGACTCCTCAGTCCGTCGCCAAAAGGCTACATCACTCCGCTTCTCCATTTTACAAGTCACGTGACCTCAATTCCACATTATCCTCATACGGATTAGCCTAAAAAGATTAACGACAATCCTTCCACATGGCGCTTTTCTAATCTACCGCCCTTGCTGTTAACCCACCGTAATCCTCCTTAAGCCGCGGATTAAGGCGGATTAACGCGACGCAAAAGCCCCCAGCGAAAGGATTATCGTAATTCAATTCGCTAATCTGTATGATATACTAAACAGGTGCTGATGGAATGAAAAGCTCATTTCCATTGTAGCAAGCTATTTAGAAATAGTATTCGCTCACACACACACACACTATAATATTTTCCATTATTGAGGTGTGCGTTCAGTCCCGCGTTTACTGGAAATAAACTGGAATGAAATTCACAAGTAATATCTCAATATAAATGATAAAACGTACTCTAGAAGATTATTGAATAGCTACGGTGCCTATAACAAAAAGGGGAGAATAAAGGACTGTGAGAGAAAAAAGGGATAAAATTAATACAAAAAAGGGAAAATGGTGCTACAAAAATACCTGCTTTAACAACTCAAGAGAAAATTCACATTGTGGCATCTTTCCGTAGAGCTTTAATTTATCTAAATATCCTACTCCTGATAATAATTCACATTATTTTTGTGTGTTTTTATTTTTTGGGTTGTGACAAAATGGTCTCCCTGAAATTCCGTGTAATTATTTTGCATCATCAGGAAATTTACTCAATGTTGTATTAAAATCAACTTCAAAAGAAGAAACTATAAAAGTGTAATTTAAGTAATAGTAAGTGTAAGAATTTTCTACTGCAGAGAATTTCTAGAAACAATTAAAACACCGACGACTAGCCAGGGTAAAATTAATGTCTTATGTCCAGTACTAAAATATTTTACTCTGACTTCTCGTTTTATTTTATTATTTAATTAGGTCAACGTCAGACGTCACTGAAACTGCTTCAAATTTAATTTAATCATAATGCTACACATGTTAGTTGCTGAGCGGTTGCCAGATAATAATAATAAGAAGCAGGAAAACAACAGCTGACAAAGGTTCAATTCCACAAAAAACATATACAAGGAAAATATAACTATTTATTTGCATACAACTATAAACAACTACATTCAACTTCCATACAGGAACAAAATTACTACCTAATGCGACACAAACAAGGAACAATGTATATTAAATAATTAACAATGTCTTTAGTTAAAAACAATTCTGTTGTACTCTTGTGGCATTACTGATGAGCAAAAGAAGTGGAAAAAAGGCGAACAAAGTGGCGTCGCTGCTTTCCGTGCCCAGATCCTCACGCTTGTGGATAACGCTGGTTCAGTCGCGTCCTCTTCCTCAAAGCTTCTTCCCTTATCTTGTTACTCAGCAGAAGTCTCTTCACTCTATTCTCGTGCTGTTTCTGTACAAATGAGATAAATAATTCTGCTATCAGTTAGTATGCCGCACTTGCGAATAAATATAAACCTTACTGCTTTTTACTTTCTCTACACGTACTGCGTAAGTAGTGTAAACAGAAGGTATTGTATGCACCTAAGCATTCAATACCGAGACTCCACCGGAAATACATATTTTGAGTCCCCTATAATTCCAAATTTTTTTTAGAAAAGGTCCCTGTGCGTGTTTGCGTGTGTGCAGCTCAATAACGAAAATACCGTTAAATACAAAATTTGGCATTTAGGTTAGGTATCTTCCAAGGATGCAACACGAAGATTTTCAAGGAAATCCCCCACCCCAACTACCGTTTACATGGAACTTTTTTCGAAAATGTTGCTTTTATCAAAAATTGCTCTAACAATTTTGATTAAAATATCCTGTATGAAAGACATTTGCCTGGCAAATAAAATGTATATCTTGAATTTTTTAGGAATAGTCTCGAACACTACTTTATTCAGGATGACTTTTACGGAATTTTGCGTAACTGCTAAACCATAAGAGATAGATAAAAGCTAACAATAGAAAATGTAAAGCTCATTAAAGTATACAATTTATGTTACATATCTACTTGTTTTTTTTTTTTGTTTTTTTTGTGGAGTTGATATTTTTAAAGATATTCCTTGTTATTGGTTTCAGTTTAAAATACTTATACTTTCCTCATATGGGAACCTGTCAACTCTTGGCCATAACACCAGAGGAAGTTTAATCATATAGCAATCAGCTTTTAAATCATTTGACTGTCGCTTTAGCCTATGGCACTGCCTTATTTCCCTTCTATTTACTAGGAAGCAAGTAATAAGACTATTTCTGCTAATTTTTTCTCGATTAGCATGAAGTAAGTAGAAGCAAAACGTTTTTATCAATAATTTGTTGCAGAGATACAGAGAAAATCATGTGAATGGAACACATAAGATTTTTCAAAATTAGAAGTACTTTATTGCTTGACATCGGCAAATAAATAATACTATGTGTAACAGCATCACCTGTTATATAGAAAGTTGGAAGTATTTACACTTTAATAATAACAACAACAACAACTTCACCTGCTATTACACCACACTATGCATTCGGGTTGTAAACTTACACATAGGAGCTTTAGGCCATTTGTAATTAGAGGAATGATCTTTGCAAGGAATGAGAACAGAAATATATTATTTGCTACGGTTGTCCTGAAAGCTTAACTTGAACCCGAAAGAAGAGTCAGAAGAGTCGATGTAACGGGCAGAACACATCAGTAGT
This sequence comes from Hymenopus coronatus, assembly GCA_030762935.1. NCBI lineage: Eukaryota > Metazoa > Arthropoda > Insecta > Mantodea > Hymenopodidae > Hymenopus > Hymenopus coronatus. Next base: position 177,538,984 of record CM060882.1, read on the forward strand.
CCGAGGCAAAAGGGAAGTATGCCTGACTCCCAAAACTTGCAAGATAACACTATGTTATCTCTAAATATTTTGTTTTTCTTTACTTTCTGTTTCAAAATGTCGTACAAAGTGTAATGTAAATGTATGTACAAAGGAGAATTGTTCCGTAGATTCGGATCTTCAAACTGCAGTCATTTTTTTACTAAAAAAGTATATAGTTCTCTGATAAGTATTATATTAAGAATAAAATGGGTTTAAATAGTTTCACAACCATATTTAAACTTAAACAACTATAACTTGGTTCATAATCCAATATGATATATCGTTGTAAAACGTACGATCCCACAGTGTGTGTGTGTGTGTGTGTGTGTGTGTGTGTGTGTGTGTGTGTGTGTGTGTGGTTGTTTTGTACAGAGTGTCTTTCCCTACTTCCTTGAGTTTAAGCAGAGTAGGGGAAAGTTGTACTTCTTTCCATGCCATTATGTCACGTCTTCGTTTTCAACAGAAGCCATGATTCACAAAGGTTGCTCTGGTACAACAGGTTGGAGATTGACCTTGCAAGGTAGTGTCGGCCAACACACGAGTCTACCATTCTGGTGTATGTGTCCGCGGGGCTTGTAGTTGCAGTATAGCCCGGTGGCGTGTTTGGCCTTTTCCTTCTGTAATTCTGTTTTTCGCCGCGAGCGTTGTCGGTGCTAGACTGAGACATGATTTTTAGTAGTGACTTTTTAACCTCGCTCTTAACAATAATGAATCTCATCTTTATAAAATCCTCCCCGAGCATCTTTCTAAGTGCAAGATGAAACTGTGATGTTCCGCTGACGGTTTTGTTGCGTTGGCACTACTTGCTACACGGGAAATATTCCCGCTGAGGTGAAAGATAACCAGATCCTTGTTTGGACGCTAATGTCCACCGGACCGGACGGCGCGTCAGTAAATAACCTCCAACAACAACAGCTGTGTTAACCGGCATTTATCATTTCTCCTGCTTCGTAACTCCAGTAAGACAAGATACGGGGCGTAATTCGTCGAGTTTTATAATTTTGGAAGAGTTTTCTGATTATCGAAATTATTGCGTGGTATAGCTCGCTGAATTGGCTTCTTTTTATGGTTAACCGTAAGGACTATTTTGTAATAGTGTAGCTACTGCTAAATGTATATTTATTACAATTTTGCAACAGTGCTTAGTAAAGTGGAAGTGACTTAGCAGTTTCTCTAAATTCTTCGTCCTGTTACCAAGCACGTTCAGTTGGTTTTTGCGATTCTGCCACATAATAGTGCATATGTATCCAGTTTAATTTTTGTTACTGTTCATGAGCGTCTAATGCACCGTTTAGTTTCTTAATTCTTAGTTGGTTCAATTCCTCGTAATATTCAACAATTCAGAGTGTTAGAACATTTGTTTCCCGGGGATATATTGCTGACGTAATAAACAGACTTCACTGGAGATATTTCTCATTGTGTTTATGTAACTGGACACCATAACATTTGTCATATATGTGACGTCACCAGAAAACGCTCCCAACTTCCTGGAAACTATTATTAATCCACTTTCCACTATACTTATAGACATTTATGTTTAACCCCAAGTGCATGACGAAAGACATTATGAGAACATGGACTTATAAAGTTAATATGACTACCAAAATGTCCGGATATTAAGATCTTTCATCTCACATTATGTAAGCAGTTTTGCTGTTACTGTGCTTAAGCTCGTGATTTATTAATATGTATATACTAAATGATTTTAATTATATTTTGAGAGTGTCTATTAAATTTTTGTGGTTATAATTATCGCTATTTATATTAAAGGTAGTTAGGTTGAATATGCTTTGGTTTCTGCTTAGATTCCTTTTACATCCAGTATTACTGACCTCTTTAATCACACGTTTAAATTAAGTAGCTAATCATTCTTTCGCTTCCTCGTGGCAAATAACCATCTAGAAGGCGGAAGAGGTTGCAATGCTAACACCAACGAAATTTAATTGGCTTTTTATGCAGGTTAGAATGTCAGAGTAACACAAACATTGATTAAAACATGGCTTAATTGAGGTTATTATTTATTTATGAGATTAGTAAGACCGACGGATCTAACAATACTATAGTTATTTACCTCTCGCGTCCATTCTTCGTCTGATAGAACTAGAGCATCTGCGGTGGCGCCTGTTCACGTCTCTGACCACCAGCTTGAATCCTGAATCTAACGCACTTAACTTTGCTCTTTCCAGACATGGATAATGTCCTGTAACATGAAACATTACTAGTTTTAACGCTTACAAACATTAAATAAATTAAAACGTTGAGTAAAGGCAAATTCTGGAATGAATCTTCCATACTGACTTCTCACCGGTGTGTGTATTTAATTCAGCTGCGGCCGACTCCATGATGTAGGTAGGGGAGGGGGGGTTGAGGAGGTTGATGGCGGATGTACATCTGGGTTTTATGACCATTATTGCTAAATCTTTCATAGCCTCACTTACAGGTTAGAGAAAGTAATGAACTCTAAAACAAATATGATTTTATTTATATTCAGAGGATACATCAGGCGAAACGTCTGTAATTCGCATTCTGGAGGTTCCGGGTTCAAATCCTGTAGGTCGAGTTATATGGCTGTATATGTTCCTGGTTTCCCTCAGTCACTAAGGTAATATCGGCTTGTGTATTTAATGCAACGGCTCAAAGTTCCACTTTAGTCTATAGAATTACAAAACTGAAAGTAGGAGGTAATAGCGACCGCGCTGACATCTATGCACAGATACGAGTAGTTAAAGGAGCTAGACTAAACTGACATGCACACCATCTGCTTGTCGTGGAGCAAAGTATTATGAATATGGGACTGACTGAACTTTGTCACCGACTGCTGATGGTGGAAGCATTAAGCTAGAGACCATGCTGTCTGGCAGATTACAGATGGCGCTAGCAGTCAGATTGTGCCATCTATCGCCATGTGCTTGGCACAAAGCAAAAGTAATATGAAACGGAGACACAGTCCACCACATACCCTCAACGAGGTATCTTACGGAACAAATTCATCGCGAAATGATCAAGAAATTACAGCTTGGCCAAGCGTTGAAAGTTCCCGTATGAGAAACATTTAAGTGTTTTAAAACTGAAATTAATAAGAAGGAATGTGTCGAAAACGGCCAATTCCATGAAAAAAGCTATTTGACATAAATTGTGTGGTTCATCAAGATCTACATTTTTTGTGTAGTAAGTTTTTGTCTACCTCTTACGGTTTGCCAGTTATGTAACATTTAATAAAAATCATCTAGAATAAAGAGGGCTTCAGAGGTTATTCCCATAAAGTTCAAGATATACATTTTATTTGTCATGTAAATATCTTAAATATAAGAGATTTTAATCAAAATCGTTTGAGGCATTTTTGAGAAAATTAAAATTTTCGATATAAAGAATAGTTTGGGGTGCGGGATTTTCTTGAAAATCTTCGTGTCGTATCCTTGGAATGTATTGATTGTTTGGTATTTAACAGTCTTTTCATTTTTGAGCTGTTCTGTCACACACACACACACACACACACACTCACATACATTTTCTTCTAAAAATTATTTTTTTTTTGGATTCAGGAAGTCTCAAACATGTTTTCTTCGTTGAAATCTCGGTATTGAATTTTTGGGTGCAATACAATACCTTCTCTATACACTGTGTACATAGTACGTGTAGAGAAAGTAAAAAGAAAAGCAATCCCTATTGCTTGCCCTCTATGCAAGTTCTTCGGTTGTTTCTTCGTCACGCAACTGTGACGTACTTCCTTGCTTTCAAAATGCTTTATTTGCTTCATTTTAACGCAGAATTCATAGCAGCTTTCCTTTTGTGTCTTGCACAGACGTGAAGAAAATATTCACACAGGTCTGAGATTCTGCGTTTCTTTTGTACTTAACTATAATGTAAATTTGCATAAATCTGTATAATAAAGTAAAACAGCATAAAGAAAATTTCATATTTTAGCGTTCTGTGTTATATTGACACCCTGACCAGGAAATTCATATGAGTGTCAGGTTCAGAGGTATTTAATAAGAGAATAAGTTTAAGAGCAGTAAGGCAAATAGAAGCATTGTGTTCACTCATTCGGGGGCTCTGGTCACAGGGGTATACTGCAGGTGCGCCGTAAAAACTAATTTTTTACCTCAAGGAGATATATAGGGTGTTTCTAAATTAGACCGACAAAACTTGGCAGCAGATAGATAACCTTATGTGAATCATATTTTGTCAAGTAACCTATGGGCTGCGACGCTTTGTTTCAGTGCAAGATGGATATTAATAGGAAGGAATTGGAGAAAATAGAGTACACTAGTGTCAGTCCAAGAGGCGTTTGTGGCTACTACTAGCACTAGGTTTGTTAACTTCCAGAGCTCACTAGCATTCTGTATTGTTTACTTCCCAGACTGCCACTTCTAACTGTTACTCTACGTACTGCTTCAGTTGTGAACAGAAGAGTGACGTTTGGCGCAGAAGCTTTGCCGGAAAAAATTTCCAAACCACCAGTGTCCTCACCATAAGACGTTTGCCAGTATTCATCAGACATTACATAGACGAGCAGATAAATGGGCAAGGACGGAGGTGTGTTGTATGAACACCTGAACTCGAGGAAGCCGTGCTGCAGTGGGTAGCGAATAATCCTTCGCTGAGTACTCGAGAGATCGCACGACACTTTCATGCTGGCCATGTCACGATCTGGAGAATTTTACAGGAAATGCTATTGCATCCATATCATCTTGACAGAGTCCATGTTCATACATCACGTGACTATCCACTCCGAGTGAATCTCTGTAATTGGTATTTGATCAAATGCATACTCCAACCAGAGTTTTCAAGCCGTGTATTGTTCACGGATGAAGCATGCTTCTTCACACATGAGAGGCAATTCTCATGTATGGTGCTTCGAAAACCCCCATGCCACGATTGTGCAATTACATCAACAACGATTTAGTGTCAATGTCTGGGCAGGGATTGTAGACGACTTCCTTGTGGCACCATACATTTTGCCCAATCGACTGAACGCCAATAATGATTTAGTATTTCTTCAACATGTTCTGCCTGAGTTACTGCATCCGCTTCCTCTCAACATCAGAATGAACATGAGGTTTCAGCATGATGGGGCACAAGCTCATTTTGGTAATCACGTACGCAGCCATCTGACAGCTACATTCGGCAATCGTTGGGTAGGTCGAGGTGGACCCACTACCTCGCTACCACGCTCTCCTGATTTGACGCCAATGGATTTCTTTTTGTGGGGCCACATGAAGGCAATGGTTTGCAGAACTGCTGTTGACACGGAGGATATCCTTGTAGTGTGAATTACCAGCGTAGCAGTTGAAATCAGGGAAACCCCTGGAATCTTTGGAAGGTAAGACAAGGTATGACACAGCGATGCACTTCTTATCTGGAAGTCAATGGACATGTGTTCTAGCACTTGTTGATGTGATAAGACAACCAATTAGACCAACTGTCTGTTGTTGTTGTTGTTTTTTCTTACATATGGGTGAGTGAACTTTCGTTTTTTCGTTATGTTTAGCTTCTTCTTGCCTGCACACAAATGTATGCAAAACTGAATGGCTTATTATTTGCACAAGCCTACTTACGTCCACTAATATACTTCTTGTACTGAAACGAGGGCCGCAGCCCATAAGTTCCTTATCCAAACATGCTTAAAAGAAGGGTATTTATCTACTCCCAAAGTTTGTCGGTCTAATCTAGAAACACTCTATATATTCTACAAATAGACACATTAATTTCACAGCTGAAAAAAACAAATAAAAGAAATTATAGAGTTATATTGAATAGATGTATAACGTTTTTTACTGTGGAGTTACAACCACCATTTTCTCTCGCATCTCCCAGTATTTATCAGTAAGTGGGGTACTTGTCAAAGAAGAGCAGCTGCTGAAGTGGTTGAGTCTATGGTGGCAGGTTGCAGAGTGTTCTGGTGTGTGACGATGTGATGTACATATTGGCTAGACCGTCCTGTCCTGTGGTTAGCAACTGCTCGTCTCGGGCAGTTTGATAATAGACGTATTTCATCTTTTGATTGTTAGTTACTGTTTTTACTTTCTCTAGCCTCCTATGTACCATGTACTCCACCCAAAAATTCTATGTCGAGATTTCACCGGAAATGCATGTTTTAGGACCCCCTGAGTCCAAAAAGAGCATTTTCAGAAACATGTCCGTGTGTGTGTGTGTGTGTGTGTGTGTGGACAGCATAGCTCAAAACAAACAGACGGTTAAATACCAAACTTTGTATATAAGTTTGGTATCTTCCAAGGATGCAACACGAAGATTTTCAAGAAAATCCCCCACCCCTAACTACCATTTACATTGAAAAATGTTTCCAAAATTTTGTTTTTCTTAAAAATGGCTCTAACGGTTTTGATTAAAATACCACATATTAAAGCCATTTCTATCAGAAATAAAATGTATATCTTGAATTTTCTGGGAATAGTTTCTAAGACCTGTTTAATCTCGATGAATTTTGTTTAATTTGGCATAACTAGTAAACCGTAAGAGATAGACAAAAACTTCTAAATAAAACATGTAGATCTTGTTAAAATACACAAGATATGTCATATACATTTTTTTTCGTGGAGCTTACCGTTTTCAAGCTATTCCTTGTTATTAGTTTCAGTTGTGAAGTACTTATACTTTTCTTAGACGGGAGTGTCCGTTTTACTTTTGTTCTACTCCTGGCCAAGAAAAGAAGCGATTTGACTATCACTTTAGGCTAGTGCATTCCCTTAGTTCCAGCCTGCTTATAAGGAACTAAGTAACAAAATTCTGCTAATGTTTATCTCGATTACCTTAGTGTTGAAAGAAGAATAACTTTTGTAAGAACTTTGTTTGTAGATTAGCTATTTGACTATCACTTTAGGCTAGTGTATTCCCTTAGTTCCAGTCTGCTTATAAGGAACTAAGTAACAAAATTCTGCTAATGTTTATCTCGATTACCTTAGTGTTGAAAGAAGAATAATCTTTTGTAAGAAGTGTGTTTGTGGATTAGCTAGAGAAAGTCATGTGAGTGTAACACATCAGATTTTGCTTTCTAGCAGATCGCGGCAAGCTTTTCAATATTTTTTGGTGTGTAATGCAAATTGAACTTCGCTATGGAACGTCTGGGTTCAGGGTTCCTCTTTTTGCAACCAAGTTGGTCACGTGATTGTCAGCAATGCCGCAGTGGGACAGGAGCTGTTTCCTTGTTTTGTGCAGTTAGGTTTCTAATAACTTTTCTTCAGATCAGAATGTCATTACAAATAGGTGTGCTGGCGAAGTTTGTGTTAGCAGCTTCAGAGGCACATAATATAGTCACTTTGGAACATGCTGATATGTTACCGTATTTTTCGGAGCATAAGACGCACTTTTTCGCTATAAAATAATGTCTAACATTTAACTGCGTCTTATGCTGCAAAGTTCACATGTGAAAATCAGCTAAATTTGCCGGTAGTTTCAACAATACATGGGTCAGTACCAAGGGAATATGGACTGTATGCTTGAGGTCTAACATAACATAAAGCAGCACACGAGCCTTAATGACAGACATAACTAATAGCAGTTTTGTGCTATAACGGGTTAAAGCAAAATTTCCTCTCACAGCCCCTTTCTTTTATTTTCAGTTGCCAGTAGCAAGTGTACCGTTGTGATGCTATACTGCCTAAACAAAATACATTCTCATTCAGTTTTGCATTCAAGTAAGAAGAAGTGCAATATACAAAAGAGCACTGTAATAGGGCAGCAAAAAGGCATTTTGGGTCCCCACCAACTGAGAAAGTATTCAGATATGAGTGAAAGTTAAAATGAAGTCTAAAGAATAATTTTTGTTGGGCTTCAAAACAGAGTGAAATGTATGTGATAGCTACATCACGTAGAGAATAAAACCTTTATTATTTTTATTTCAGCATTTTCTTAACAAAATCATCTTATGGTCTGGCATGACATTCTGAATTGCTCCCATCAAAAGTTGTATGCTATCTTCCAAGCGAGATGTATGTAAGAGAAGTCTGCAGTGTATGCCATCTCTTTCTGTTTGCGATCCATCGCCTCAGAGATTGTTTTGCTGACGGTCTTCCTATGTATCTTCAACTATTTATCAGTGGCAAGAAATACTTGTTAATCTATTTATTTTAAAGTGTTGATAGCATTGCTGTTTTAAGAAATCACTTTTTCTCTTGAAAGTTATAGATGTGTAATTGTTCCCTTGTATGATATAGACATGTGATCTTCAGTACAGGCCTAACAATGTATTCTCTGCAGGTTCAAGTTTATTGTTGTAATTCTGTATGCTATAAGTGGAACATAACATCTTACAATTGCATTCTTGTTTGTTGTCAGAGTTCTGTAAATGATACCACTAATTTCTGTTGTCAACTAGTCTTTAATTAGTCAATACTTGGTCCTATATGACTCCCATGAGGAAGGGATGAGAAGCGTTGTCGTGGAACACCATTTCGTTTGGCGAAAGTCACAAGGTCCATAAAGTCTCTCATTTGTGTATGTCTCCATAGCGTCCCTCTATGCCTCACAAGGTTCCTATGCTAAGCTAAAAGTCTAATATGTTACATTCACATGTTTTCTGTACCAGTTCTTCAACAAACAATATAAAAGCCTATTCTTCTATTTTATATTAATCACGATAAACAGTTGCAGAAATTTATTTATTACCCTGTAGGTGAATGGGGATTTTGGGAGTACAGAGGATCAAGCGATAGACAAGTCTTTTATGAGCGAGGCGCCTTGTGATGCTTTGAAATTTCGTTCTTTTTGTATGAATGTGAAAGACAGCCAGTAGTAATTTTACACTTAAGAAAAGTATATTTGTTTGCAAATCCAAACGATTAAGAGGGAATGTCTAGGAAATGGTAACTTCGTAAAAAAAATAAAAAATGGACATATATTTTGCGCTTTGAGGGATCTACACTTTCTTATGTATTATTTCTCTCTCTCTCTCTCTCTCTCTCTCTGTTACGGAGTATACTCACTCAAATACTCACTTTGGAGTATTTACAGAATTCAAAGTACTCATTTCTTTGTCCTGAAAATATCTTAAACATTTAGAATTTTAATCAAAATCATTAGAGCAGTTTTAGAAAATAAACATTTTTTAAGAATGTCCTGTTACATATAATTTGAAGTTGAGCATTTTTGAGCATTTTCTTTAAAATATTAATGTCGCATCCTTGGATGATGAACTTCAATACAAAATTTAGTATTTAATCCATTTTTATTCTCAGTTATCCTGTCCACCACCACTCAACTACTCACAAATACACACACACACCTTTTTCTAAAAGTGTGTTTCTTCATATTTAACATTTCTGGTGACATCATGGTATCTAATTTTTGGGAAGAGTACAATAACTATCTACAGTAAAAAAATAAAAATAATCTCTCTTTAGAGCATATTACACCGGCCCATGAATCCTAAAGGAAGACGGGAGAAATAAAATGATAGCGAATGAGGTACGGAAAAGTTAATGCCATGTAAAAATGCATTCCAGTATTTGTATGTCCGCCAGAGATAACCAGGAAAAAACTTGAGGTCGCTTATCAGAATGTGGACTTAAGTAGGGATTTCTCTTAAGCTATGGTGTGGTATGGTGTTTGTATATACTCACTGAGGTACTGACGAGACGACGTTCTGCAGTAACAATGGTCTTCCTCCAGTTTACCAATTCCCATACAATAAGAACACAAGTTCTTGCACAGCCGCTGCTCTTCCGCTCTGCCACTCGTCCCTGAAAAACATTAAGTGTTCAATTCACATCACTTTGTGTGTAACAAATTATTGTTAACAAGCTTTATCGTCTATTTCATGTTAAAACATTAGCAACAACGGTCTTATTACTTAGTTCCTTATAAGTAGAAGAGGAACACATTAGACTAAACCGACAGCCAAATGTTTTAAAATATGTTTGCTGTTTGATTGAATCTTACGGTTTACCAGTTATGCAAAATTCAATACCAATCATCCAGAATAAAGAGGTCTTTAGGGGCTATTCCCAGAAGATTACAGATATACATTGTATTTGTCATGTAAATAACTTAAATATAAGAGATTTTAATCAAAATAGTTAAGAGTCATTTTTAAGAAAATCAAAATTTTCGAAACATTTTCCATGTAAAGGGTAGTTTGGGGTGGGGGATTTCATTGGAAATCTTCGTGTCGCATCCTTGGAAAATACGGAACTTTGATACCAAGTTTGGTATTTAACGGTGTTTTCGTTTTTGAGCTCTTGCAGGGGGTATCATAACATGAATTTCCGGTGAAAATTCGGTATTGAATTGTTGAGGGTATTACAATACCTTCTCCATATACAATGTACATAGTACGTTAGAGAAAGTAAACATGATGTGTTCCATTCACACGACTTTCTGTACCTGCTCTGCAGCAAATGATTCTTACAAAAGCGTAGTCTTGTATCTAATCCGTGCTAATTATAATACGCATTAACAGAAATAGTCTTATAGGTTATTTCCTTGTAGAGAAATGAGGGAATGCACTAGCTAGAGCGATAAGCAAATATTTTAAAAGTAGTCGCTAAGTGATGACATTTAAATTCCAATGTTTTTGCATGGTTAGGAATAATAAACAAAGAAAAGCGAATGACGCATTTACATTTGAGAAAAGCATAAATATTTAAACTAATCACAAGGAATATGTCGGAAATGGTTTACTCCTTAAAAATAGTGGACATTAATTTTGCGTTTTAAGAGACCTGCATTATTTTATACATTAAGGTTTTGTCTATCTCTTACGGTTTACCAATGTCGAAATTAGTGCACATGCAAAATTGGTAGCACTACTCATAAATAAGCTATTGTCTTTATGATATTATCCCATCACTAGAATCTAATCAAACAGCAGTCGAACAACAAAATAAGGAGAATTGTTAGCACTACTCATAAATAAGCTATTGTCTTTATGATATCATCCCATCAATAGAATCTAATCAAACAGCAGTCGAACAACAAAATAAGGAGAATTGTTAGAGATGCAGCCCATGAAATGAGACAAGAAATTTTAGCAGATGTCAAAAGAAATAGAGGAACTGAAATGCCAAATAAAATACGGACAAGAGTGATGAGAAGAATAGAAGATCGAAACATATAGACATTTTTCTAAAAATTATTTTACAGAGGGTCTCAAAACATGTATTTCCGGTGAAAGCTTGGTATTGAATTCTTGAGTGCAATACAATGCCTTCTCTATACACTATGTAAAGTAAAAACGACGTAGAATCTTTGCTATAGTCGGCGTTCGTCTAATTCTATGTGACCGAGCGAGCTGGCTCGCAGTAACGTGTGAGACTCGGTTTCGGTATTTTCGTGGTTTTCCCGGGTCGATAGGCGATTGCCGCGATGCTTCCGCTTCTTCCAGGAATTACGTGCCTCCACTCTCTATTTCCTTTCAGCCATCTGTTTCACATCATTTATTTCAGGGTTGCAAGCCTAGGTGGTTGGTCTTTTTTTGGCAGGACGATGGAATGTATGGCATGATAAAATTTGTTCCTGGTACTTGATGGAATGCCGAGATCTTTTTCTTTCCTGGGAATGTTTGGTTTATTCCCAGGATCTCAGGCATTCAGGATGGTGTCATCTTGGAATAATTAGGGACCTCGTTCTTGCTAGCGCACACTTCCCATCATCCCTTTCCCTCAGGGGTCACGTTGGAGTACAAAGGGCCCACTCTGGCGGTGTGTGCTCCAATTACTGAAGTTCTCTTCGTCTGATTATTCTTAACCCTAAATTCTAAACTCCACCTTTGTATGAAAATAGCATTTAAAATTATAACAGTGATTTCGGTAGAAACTTAGGGGAACAAATTTGGGAACAATATATCGCTAACACTTGGTATTTTGCGTAATTAAATATTCCATTAAATTTAATGAACCATTTCGAGGTAATGCAATTTCTCCGCGAGTGATTATCGAGCATTAACATCAATTATGCTGCTTTTAATGGAAACATTATTTGACAGAAGAGCTTCAGCTTCTAGACCAAAATAACCCACATTTAACAATACTTGGTGTATATGCAGTGGTTAGTAAGGTTTTCAACACTGAGGTCAAGAAAAAAAAAACTTTACAGATGCATAAAAACGATATCTGTTCCTCCGAAATATCTAGAATCTGTTTGGCAAAAATGCATAGATAGGACAGGATTAATTATGTTATTTCGTGATTAAAATTCGTGAATAAATATTATTCTGCCTATTTGAGCATCAGGCTCAACAATGAGTTTTCAAGAACAGCGTTCCTGAAACACCTTCTGTCAAGAAGGTACCAGGAATTGATCATTTAAAAATCCTGTTTAAAAGGGGATTCAAAATTATTGTTGTCACTAAGTTGGTACAACTTTCCTCTATACCCACGTGTAGTTTGATCGTCATCAGTCATCTAGTTTGTTTACAGTACACCATTTTGTTAGTTCATCTCAAAGGTGATTTGCGATTTTACGATGGATACAAATATTGAACAAAGAATCTGTCTCAAATTTTGCATTGCAAATGTTATTTCGTGTGCCGAATCGCTGAAAACGTTGCAGAAGGGCTTACGGTGAATCAACTTCATCAAAAACACGTGCATATGAGTGCTACAGTGCATTCAAAGGTGGTCAAGATGTGGTGGAAGATTTGCCTCGCTTCGGTCGGCCATCAACGGTTTCAACTGGACTGAACAACGCTAAAGTGAAGAAAATGGTGTCTGAAAATCGCCATTTAGGTCTGAAGAGAGATTGCCGGTGAACTTTCTGTGTCTCATGAATCGATTCGTACCATTTTAAACGATTGTTTGGGTATGAGACGCGTTGCAGCTGGGTTAGATCCGAAAGACCCCCAGAATCCTACAAAAAAGCTTTTTTACAAAATTGTCCGTCTGTCTGTCTGCCAATTAGGGCGCGCGCGCGCGTGCATGTGTGTGTGTCTGGCAGGTTACCTAAAAACGAAAATTCCGTTAAATACCACACTTGGTATTCAAGTTAATTACCTTTCAAGGACACGAGACGAAGATTTTCAAGAGAAACCCCCACTCCCAGCTACCATTTACCTGGACAAATTTTCGAAAGATTTTATTTTCTCAAAAGTGGCTCTAACGATTTTTATTAATTTATCGTATATTAGAGATATTTACATGACAAATAAAATGTATATCTTGAATTTTTTGGGGATAGCCTCTGAAGACATGTTTATTCTGGATGAATTCTGCGAAATTGGTAAACCGTAAGATATAGAGAAGAACGTACTGAACAAAAAATGTAGAGCTTGTTAAAACACGCAATTTAAGTTACACTTTTTTTTCGTGGAGTTGACCGTTTTTGAGATATTCCTTGTTATTGATTTCAGCTTTAAAGTGGTTATTCTTTTCTCATACGGAGCTTGTCAGCTCCTGGCCACGCAAAGAAAGAGATTTCAATTCTATAGCAACCACATTTTAAAACACTTAACTGTCGGTTTAGCCTAGAGAATCCCCTACTTACACGAAACTAAGTAATAAGACAGTTTCTGCTAATGTTTATCTCGTTAGCATGAAGCAGATAGAAGAATGAGCTTTTTAATATTAATTTATTACAGAGATGTAGAGAAAGTTTTGAAGGGAGCACATCAGATTCTTTTCACAGAACATTAATTTATCTCATTTACAAGATTACCTTAAGACTCAATACCATTTTCCCTCTCTATTTTGTTGTACCCGTCGTCATTTAATGATTCAGAGAATTATTATTTTAAAATGCTTTTACACGTGTTGCAATTAATTCCGCACACTTCTTTCATTTAACTCGGTAAATTGAAATCATACAATTCAATTAAAACCCAGTTTGCAGTTTTTGTTTTTGTTTTATCGAATGCAGAAACTCGGTGACTTCAACTCAGTGAGATATAACACAGTTTTCATGTATATAATTTGTTACAACAGATATGATTTGAATTCTGGGAGATGCATTCTCACCTATCTACAGATTAATTCTTTATTTTAACGTAACATAGCGTATTATGTTCAAATTGGTAACATAATCCTGCTACTCTATTTTCATCAACGTTCTAACAAAATCTGATGTTTTACACTCACATGACTTTCTCTAGCTGCTCTTCTTACAAAAGATTATTCTTCTTTCTACACAATGCTAATCGAGATAAACATTAGCAGAATGTTCTTATTACTTAGTTCCTCTTAAGTAGAAAGCAACTAAAGGAATGCGCTATGCTAAAGTGATAGTCAAATGTTTTAAAAGCTGTCGTTATGCGATTGTCATAGCAAATCGTTTCTTTGCTTGGCCAGGAGTAGAACAAAAGTAAAACGCACACTTCCTGTCTGAGAAAAGTGTAAGTACTTGACAATTGAATCCGATAACAAGGAATATCTCGGAAACGGTTACCTCCACAACAATAACGTAGCTGACATAAATTGTGTGTTTTGACAAGATCTACATTTTTGTATGGTAAGCCTTTGTCCATCTCTTACGGTTTAGCAGTTAAGTAAAATTGGGAAAAATTCATCCAGAATAAAGAGGTCTTCAGATGCTATTCCCAGAAAATTCAAGGTGTACATTCTATTTGTGATGTAAATAACTTTAATATACGGGATTTTAATCAAAATTGTTAGAGGCATTTATGGGAAAATAAAAAATTTCGAACATTTTTCCATATAAAGAGTAGTTTTTGGTAGAGGGTTTTGTTGAAAATTTTCGTATATTTGGAAGATACTAAACCTAACTACTAAGTTTGATATTTAACTAACAGTGTTTTTGTTTTTGAGCTATGCTCTCCACACACCCACGATCACACACACACACGCGACCCTTTTTCTAAAAATGATTTTTTGGACTCAGAAGACCCCAAAACATATTTCCAGTGCAATCTCGACATCGAATTTTTGGATGGAATATAATATCTACCTTCTTTATCCACTATGTACATTGTACATGTGGACTAGAGAAAGTAAAAATTGAATTGAGTACACTCTTTAACAACAGTGGTTCTCAGCGCCCCCTTCTATATTGGGCGTGAATGACCGCTTAATTTTTCTCACAGGCCTCTTTATCACGCTTGAGGCTCTTTTAGGTGCCGTACATCTACGAAACGGGACCATCTGTTTTACTTCCTTTAGGAAGGAAAACATGCTAAGGATTTTGACGCTCGAAAAATCCATAATCCTCCGCCAGGTTTGAAAATGTAAATGGCGTTTTGTTTATGGACGCTCTTTAACTGCTGTGGTTCTCAGCGACCCATTCTATACTGGGCGTGAAAGACCGCTTAGTTCTGCTCAGAGGCCTCTCTATCAGGCTTGAGGTTCTTTTACGTGCCGTAAATGTACGACACGAAGGCTTTACTTCTCTTCCGAAGGAAGCCATGCTAAGGATTTATACGCCCGAAAAAATCCATCGTCCTCCGCCGGGTTTGAACCCGCGACCTTGGGTATATGAAGTTAGCATGGTAACCATTACACCATGGACGGCGACGTCAGGTTTCAATCCGCGACCTTGGGAACCAGAGGCTAATATGCTACTCCCAGACCGCGGAGGACGACAATGTTAGTAACAGCATTGCTCAACGGTACCCAAAGTGATAAACCGTAAAATAATTAAAGCAAACTCACAAAACCTTCATGTAGATTATGACAAAAGTATGGCGATATAAGACAGAAAACCGTACTGTGTGCGAGATCTGGTAGGCTCGTGGTGAGCCTAGGTATAGTTTCTGTGTACCTATCCTGGTGAGGGCTTAACCACGGGAATGAGGTGAAGGTTAAGGTTTTGTATTTGAGGTTTCTGGTGATGATGTTAAGGAGGTAGGCTGCTCGAACGGTTGTATTTTTCAGGAGCAGCATCCTTTTCCTCTACTCCGCTGGTATTTAATTTGTGAAAAATTGTTTTTGTGGATAATTTTGATTGACCTCTCTTAATGGGAGGGGAGAGTACTTGGTTCAGCTATTTTGCTGTTGGTTGGTTTGAAGCTGTTCCAGTGATCTGACAAGTGCATTCTCATGTTCACCCAATCTGGCGTAGAATTTATGAGCCCGGCGCCTAATGACATCTTCCACATATGGGAGGGCTGAAGCTTCATGAAGTAGCCTCAAAGGGAAACATCGACATACAGAATATATGGACCGGAGTCCTCTATTTGTATCCGCTGTAACCAGAGAAGCCAGGAGTCTGCTGCCATGCCCCACACTTCGCAGGCGTAGAGCATCAGGGGGACTACAAGCCCCTTGAAAAGACGTAACTTTAAGTGAAACAGCATTTGGGAGGCCACCGCTCTGTCCGACGTTCCCCGCACGTGTTCACGAAAAGTTAGGCCCTTATCAAGAGTGACGCCCAGGTATTTGATGGAATTTCCCCACTCTATCCTCTGGCCCTGATAGGAAAAGTTGGGTAACTGGGCTGCTGCGGGGCGTATTCTTGTGAACAGGCCTCTCATTGATACCAGCTGCGCTAAATTATCTTATCTATCTCTTGTTAATCCATATAAACCTTTACAAAAAATCCATTTACGTGACTTTCTCTGCATCTCTGAGCTTAAGGTCATATCGGGGGCTTTGCACTGGAAACAACTCATTGTCTGTAGGTTCTTTTAAGTTTGGTTTAAATCATTTATTTTCCTCAAGCGCACACATACTTCCAGACTCTGTGGGGGCAGGGAATAATTCTGGTTAAAGAAAATTTCCCCGTCCCAGCTGGGAATCAAACCCGGAACCTCATCTTGCTGACCACTCGAACACGGAAGCAGTCTGAGCTTATTCTTCTATTTCAACATAAAGGTTAGCAGAAACGGTCTTATTACTTAGTTCGTTATAAGTAGAAGGGAAACAAGGGAATACACTAGGCTAAACCGTCAGTCAAATGTTTTTCGATGTGGTTGCTATGAGATTGAAATCGTTTATTTGCGTGGCCAAGGGTTCACAAGTTGCTGTATGAGAAAAGCATGTTTAAAAACTGAATCCAATAACAAGAAATGTCTGGAAAACGGTGAATTTCACGAAAAAAAAAATGTATATAACATGAACTGTGTGTATTAACCAGATGTACATTTTTTGTGTGATAAGTTTTTTTCTATCTTTTACGATTTACTAGTTATGCAAAATGTCGCAAAACTCATCCAGAATAAAGATGTCCTTAGGGCATATTCCCAGAAAATTCAAGATATATATTTGGTTTCTCATGTAAATATCTTTAGTATTTGATTTCTAATCAAAATTGTTAGAGCCATTTTTGAGAAAATCAACATTTTCGAAAATATTTCCATGTAAAGGGTGCTTAGGGCATGGGGGGGATTTTCTTAGAAATCTTTGAGCCGCATCTTTTACTGAACTTACGAAGTTTGGTATTTAATGAACTTTTCATTTTTGAGCTAGTTTGCCCACACACACGCACACACATACAGACACACACACGGACATTTTTCTAAAAACCCTTTATTTGGATTCAGGAGGTCATAAAACATGTATATGCGGTGAAATTTCTATTGAATTTTTGGGTGGAAGTGCCTAAGTGACAAGGGGGAACCACGAGACCAAGTGAGACTGGAAGTTCAATGGGAATCGAACCCGCGCCTCCTGAATGCGAGTTGCACACGTTACCGCGGCATAACCTCGCTCTGTCATCTCGTGTATACTAAAACAGTAGCATAAGACCAAGGTGTAAAGATGCTACTGTGTTTGAAACAGAAATCTATGCTATTATCCGATGCATTCTTGAAAATAGTTACATTGGCAAACATATTCTTATATACTCAGATAGTCAGGCTGCACGTAAGGTTACACCAGGACTGGTTCAAAATTGACTAAACATGCTCAATGACCTGCAGAACAGGCATACAGGGCAATGAACTTGCAAGACAAGGAGCAGCTGCACAGTTTATTGGACCAGCGGAACATCTCGGTGTTTAATTAGAGAACTGGTCCAAAAGAAAACATAACAAGACCTGGCGAAAACAGACATGTAAGGTAAGAGCCTGCTAAAATGTAACAGACTTCAGCTGAGAACAATTGCTGCATGCATGCCCCTGTGAAAAAGTGGAGTGCTTCAGGGCAACTTAGATTGCAGATTTTGCAAGAAGGACACTGAAACAGACCAGAAGGAGGTACAAAACTTTTGTGAAAATGTTGATAGAACAGAAGACATACACATTGCAAGGCTGTACTCCTTTTTAAGGGCTGTTGGCTCTAAACGATACAGATAGCAAGTACAGATAGAGGAACATTGTTGGCTAAGTGTTACAGTATTTGATCGAGTAAGCTTTTGTTATGCGCACAATAAGCAATTTTTTCAGGCGTTGCTATAAAAGCAGATTTATATGCAGAAAGATGCACTCTGCTTGCTTGTTCATGTCCGCATTATATAACTGTGTCACGTGGGAAGATGAAACGTTTTCATTTTAATTGTGTGCTTTCTAATTAAGTGAATTGTCCGCCTGGACCTGTGTCAGGCAACCGTGCATGTCTTCACAAAGGCACTACAACAGACAACTTAGTTATACTATACGTTCCAGCGATTTCCTCATTTGTTTGCTTTAGGACGCTATTCCATTGTCGTCAACAACTATTGTGCAAAGGCATTGCCGCAATATGACCTAAAATGCTGTTTGGTGGAGCATACCGCGGTTTCCTAATCATTTCTAACATGAATCGAGACAACGACCCAAATGCCATTTCGACAACGTCTATGTCTCGGCAGCAATAACGTATAACAGTCTGCACGACATTAACATTTCTCCACAAACGATGGTCAAAGTTGCTTAATTTTTGTTGCGGTAAAATATTTGTAAGTCTGACTTTGAAAATATTCACATAAGGTTTATATATTTTATATATTTCAGTCAAAATATATAAACCTTATGTGAAACCTAACAGCTGTTAGTCATAGTGAATATTTATATACATACCTTACATAACAACATTCCATTTTCACTTTCTCTACACGTGTATAGAGAAGGTATTGTATTGCACCCAAAAATTCAATACCGAAATTTCACCGGAAATACATGTTTTACGACCCCGCCCCAAAAAGAGGCATTTTTAGAAAGAATTCCATGTATGTATGTATGTATGTATGTATGTATGTGTATGTATGTAGTCGCCCTCCGTGGTGTAATGGTTGCCACGCTGACTTCATATACCCAAGGTCACGGGTTCAAACCCGGCGGAGAGCAATGGATTTTTTCGGGTGTAAAAATCCTCAGCGTGGCTTCCTTTGGAAGGGAAGTAAAGCCGTTGGTCCCGTGTCGTACATTTACGGCACGTAACACAACCTCAAGCCTGTTAGAGAGGCCTCAGAGCAAAATTAACCGGTCTTCCACGCCCAATTTAGAATGTGACACTGAGAACCACAGTAGTCAAAGAGCGTCCATAAATAACACGCCATTTACATTTTTGTATGTGTATGTATGTATGTATGTATGTATGTATGTATGGATAGTACAGCTCAAAAACGAAAAGACCGTTACATAGCAAACTTAGTATTTAAGTTTGGTATCTTCCAAGGATGCGAAACGAAGATTTTTAAGAAAATCCCCACACTCCTAACTACCCTTTACATGGACAAATTTTCAAAAATTTTGTTTTTCTTAAAAATGACTAATGATTCCGATTAAATAGCACCTATTAAAGTCATTTCTATCACAAATAAAATGTCTATCTTAACTTTATGAGAATAGCTTCTAAAGACCTGTTTATTCTGGATGAATTTTGGTTAATTTGGCATAACCAGTAAGCCGTAAGAGATAGTCAACAACTTGCTATACAAAAACTGTAGGTATTGTTAAAATACACAAGTTATGTCATATACATTTTTTTTTTCGTGGAGCTTACCGTTCTCGAGGTATTCCTTATTATTAGTTTCCATTGTAAGGTACTTAGACTTTTCTCAGAGAGGAAATGTCTGTTTCTTTTGTTTTACTCCTGGCCTAGCAAAGAAGTGATTTGCAATGAAAATCGCATAAACGCAGCTTTTAAAACATTTGACTATCACTTTAGCCTACTGCATTACCTTAGTTCCAGTCTACTTATAAGGAATTAAGTAACAAAATTCTGCTAATGTTTATCACGATTAGCATGGTATTGATAGAAGAATAAGCTCTTTAACAATAATTTGTTACAGAGATGTAACAAATTATTGAAGTAAATAGAAGGCTAAGGTTTTTAACAATAATTTGTTGCCGCGATGTAGAGAAAGTCATCTGAATGGCACACAACAGATGTTTTTTTCTTTTGATTCAGGGAGGACCCAAAACATGTATTTCCGGTGAAATCTCTGTAACGAATTTTTGGGTGCAATAGAACACCTTCTCTATACCCTATGGTATAGGGTAAAAAGCTTTAATATACGACATTTTAATCAAAATTGCTAGAGCCATTTTTAAGAGAATCAAAATGTTCGAAAAAAGTTCCGTTTAAAGGGTATTTGGGGGGGGGGGTTCCTTATAAAATCTTGGTGTCGCCTCCTTGGAAGGTACTAAACTTAAATACCAATTCGAATTTTTGGGTGGAATGCAATACGTTCTCTATACACTATGTTCATAGTACGTGTAGAGAAAGTAAAAAAAAAAGAACCATTCTTAGAAAAAGGTCCGTATGTGTCTGTGGACAGTATAGCTGAAATACGAAAAGACCATTAAATACCAATTTAAGTTTTGTATGTTCCAAGGATGCGACATGAAGATTTTTAAGAAAACCCCCCACCCCCAACTACCCTTTACACGGAACATTTTTAGAAAATGTTGATTTTATCAAAAATGTCTCTAAAGATTATGTTTAAATAGTTTATACTTAAGATATTTATATGACAAATAAAATGTATATTTTCAATTTTCTGGGAATAGTCTCCTAAGATAAATTTATTCCGGATGAAATTTGCGGAATTTTATTTAACTGGTAAACCGTAAGAGGTAGACAAAAACTTACCACACAAAAAATGGAGAGCTCTTTAAAACACACAATTTATGTTATATACGTTTCGTTGCATTTAGTGTTTTTGAGATATTCCTTGTTATTAGTTTCAGCTTTAAAATACTATTCTTTTCTCATACAGGAATTTGTCAACTCCTGTTCATACAAACAAAGAAACTTCTGTCACATAGCAACCAGCTTTTGACCTTAACCTATGCTACTCCTTTATTTCCCTTCTACTTACAAGGCAGCAAGTAGGTATAAGGACCCTTTCTGCTTATTTTTGTAGATTAGTTTTAAATAAATGGAAGAATAAGCTTTCAAACATTAATTTATACAGAGACGTAGAGAAAGTCACATCAGATTTTTTAGAATTGCAATTATATTACTTTCTCTATACGAACTATGTACATAGTGTATATGGAAGGTATTGTATTGCACCCAAATATTCCATACCGAAATTTTACCGGAAATACATGTTTTGAGACTTCCTGAATCCAAAAAAAAGCATTTTTAGAAAAATGTCCGTGTGTGTGCTTTCTGTCTGGCTGTGTGTGTGTCTTTGGGCAGCATAGCTCAAAAACGAAAAGACCGTTAAAGCCCAAACTTGGTATTTAAGTTTGCTATCTTCCAAGGACGCGACACGAAGATTTTCAAGAAAATCTCCCCATCCCAAAGTACCCTTTACATGAAAAAAAATTGTAAAAATTTTGATTTTCTTAAAAATGCCTCTAACGATTTTGATTAAAATATCGTATATTAAAGATATTTACCTGACAAATAAAATGTATTTATTGAAGTTTCTGGGAATAGCCTCTGAAGACTATTTTATTCTGGATGAATTTTACGGAATTGTGCATAACTGCTAAACCGTAAGATATGGACAAAAACGTACTACACAGAAAATATAGAGCACATAAAAAACACACAATTTGTGTCATATACCATTTTTTTTTTTTTTTTTTTTTTTTTTTTTTTGGTGGAGTTGATCGTTTTTAGATATTCCTTGCTTTTCGTTTCTGCTTTGAAAAACTTACACTTTTCTCATACAGGAATTTTTCCACTCCTGCCCACACAAAAAAAGGAAATTCAGTCACATTGCAACCAGTTTTTGACTATCACTTTAATCTATTGTACTCCCTTATTTCCCTTTTACTTTATTTTTATTCTCGATTAGCATGAAGTAAATAGAAACATAAGCTTTTTAACAATAAATTGTTGCAGAGATGTAGAGAAAGTCATGTGAATGGAACACATCAGATTTTTTTTGTTTTTCATTTTTGATGTCGATTCTGAATTGCAGCCTAAGAATGATGTATTTCAGCTTTATTTTTAATTTCATCCAAGCATGCAATAACTGCAACACGTTTTTCATGCTCAAATGCTTAGAATTGTATCGATAAGCTTATGCATTACCTTAACATTGAATGGGGAGGGAAAATATAGCGGTTCTACGACCATTTAGCAACAAATTACGGTGGTACCACTGCCATCTGGTAGCTAATAACCGAATTATGTTCGCTAAGCACTGTTATTATTCATAACATGAGACTTTAAAAACTTTCCCGTACTATTTTTAAACATTTTTATTTAGACAAACCTTGTCGTGACAATAGCGAAAAAAAAAAAAAAAAAAAATTGCGCATTTTGGTGCAGTCGTTCGGAAGTGATGAGCGTACATACATTTCGGCGAATCATTTTTATGCACATAGATCGCACCCTAGCATGCAATAATTTCAATACATGTTTTTCATACTCAAATGCATAGAATTTAAACTTTATGCACCCATCTTTTCCTCTATAAGTTATAAAAATATTGAATGTTATGTAATAAAACTAGGTATCCTGAATTCGTGCTAACAAATACAAACATGAACGGATTTATTTTCACAAAAGCTTAATATTCTCCCTAGTTTGTGCTAATCGAGATAACAGATCATTTTATTTCCTTCTAGGTAGAAGAGAGATAAGGGTATACCCCAGTGAAAAATGATATCGAATCTTTAAAAAGCTTTCGGAGTGGGATGCAATTGAAATTCCTTTCTCTTTTGCATGACCGGATGAAGAAAGTGAATTATGACTTCCCATTGCAGAAAAATCTCAGGTATTGGAAATTTTAAAACCAACAAGGAATATTTCGGAAATGGTTAGTTCTATGTATCCGACATAAATTATATCTTTTAAGGGCATATACATGCAGTAGTTTTTGCTTAGTTTACAATGAGACTGTTGTAACAAGAACTTACCGGTGATGTTAACGATAAACATTATGGCGGCGAGAGCAAAAAAGAGAACAGTTGAACATCGCATAGTCATCATGTCTGCAGAACTGACTTAACAGCACAAACTGCGCGCCGCTCTTT
This sequence comes from Hymenopus coronatus, assembly GCA_030762935.1. NCBI lineage: Eukaryota > Metazoa > Arthropoda > Insecta > Mantodea > Hymenopodidae > Hymenopus > Hymenopus coronatus. The sequence continues at coordinate 177,562,208 of CM060882.1, forward strand.
ATACCCTGATCAGCTGACTTTCATGCAAGAGGGACATAAGTGCGCTGGCCTTCAGATATGTAAGTGTGATCCGTCGTATTAATAACGCAATACACGCCAATTTCTCCTCCAGCATGGCGTTGTTTCTTCTTTGATGCCAACGACAGACACCATTTCCGAATATGCAAATAATCCATATAAAATGCATTATAAATCTACACCATTGTAATTTATATCTGTTACATGGGCTGTTCAACCAGTTGCAAGCTTATATTTTGACTTTCTCTACATAGAGTATAGAGAAGGTATTGTATTGCACCCAAAAATTCATACCGAGATTTCACCGGAAATATGTGTTTTGGGATTCCCTGAAACGAAAAAAGCATTTTTAGAAACATGTCCGTTTCCGTGAGTGTGTGTATGTGTGTGTGTGTGTGTGTCTGTGTGGGCAGCATAGCTCAAAATCGAAAAGACCCTCAAATACCAAACTTCCAAGCATGCGACACGAAGATTTTCAAAAAATCCCCCGACCCCGAACTACCCTTTATATTCAACATTTTTTTGAAAATTTTGATTTTCTCTAAAATGCCTCTAACAATTTTGATTAAAATACCGTATGCTTAAGATACTTTAATGACAAACGAAATGTCTATCTTGGATTTTCTGGGTATAGCCTCTGAAGATCTCTTCCTTCTGGATGGTTTTTGTTGCATTTTGCATAATTGTTACACCGTAAGAGTATACAAAAACTTACTTCACAAAAAATGCAGTTGTGGATAAGATACACAATTAATGTCATATACATTTTTTTCGTGGAGTTGGCCGTTTTCGAGATATCCTTTGTTAATGACTTCAGTTTTAAAAACAAACTTTTCTCATACGGGAATTTGTCAACGCTTGGTTACGCAAAGAAACGAATTTCAAACCCATAGCAACCACATTTTAAAACATATGAATGTCGGTTTATCCTAGTGTATTCCCTTATTTCCCTTCTACTTATAAGGAACTAAGTAATAAGACCGTTTCTGCTAATGTTTTAGTGTTAAATAAATAGAAGCTTACTAACAATAATTTGTCACGAGGATGTAGAAAAGGCCATGCGAATGGAGCACATCGAACTTTTTACTTTGAACTATTGCCTCTTTGATTCTCCATGGTGTAATTGCACTTTTCCGTCTTTCTAATATTTAATTTACCGATATACTTGAGTTTGGTTGGCTCTTAATATTGCACAAGGTGACCTAAGACATTTTCAACTTCAGCTCTTAAGGTTACATATACTGGCATTTAGTAATTCGTTAATAGGTTTAAAATAAAGTGTTGTGCTACGCTTTAATATCCTGATTTACTATTTAAAAATAATAAATACTCCATTTTTAAGTATCCATTCATGTTGAATTCCCTTATGCTTGAGGTGTATAATACTTTTCCGAAATCTCACAATAGTTCATCAAACAAAAAGTATTTTGAGTTGTAATGTCTTTAGAACTTTACAGCCATTTTGTTAAAACATCACCATTATAAATAAATATACTAAACATGCGTAACATACATTCCAATTCCTAATAGCTTGGATGAAATTACTTAACGTTTGAAAACATGTTCCGTTAATTACTAGCTTTTCGTATATCTATTACAATATTTAAACGTTTTTAATATTTTAATTTATTATATTTAACATTTTCTCTAGCCCGAATGTGCAATGTACATAGTGGATAGAGAAGGAGTTGTATTTAAAAAAAATCGATACTGAGATTTTATCGGAAATACTTGTTTTGATGACACCGAGTCCTAAAAAGGCATTTTAGAAAAATGTCATGTGTGTGTGTGTTTGTGTCATTGGCTATTCCCAAAAAATTCCAGATATACATTTTATTTGTCAGGTAAATATATTTAATATCTGCTATTTTAACTAAAATCGTTAGAGCCATTTTTGAGAAAATCAACATTTTCGAAAAAAATTTCCATGTAAAGGGTAGTTCGGGGGGGGGGTGTTCTTGAAAATCTTTGTGTCGCATTCTATAAATATACCAAACCTGAATACCAAGTTGGTATTTAACGGACTTCTCGTTTCTGAGCTATGCTGTCCACAGACACACACACACACATACATAGACACACATGACATTTTTCTAAAAATGCTTTTTTTTGATTCAGAGGTCTCGTATTTCCGGCGAAATCTCCGTATCGATTTTTTGGGTGCATTAGAATACCTTATTTACACACCATGTACATAGTAGGTGTAGAGAAAGTAAAAATCAGGGAAATAAGGAAAACAATAAAAAAATCTGAAAGATGCAAAAAAAAAAAAAAAAAAAATTGCATTTCAGTGGATTCCTTCCCATATAGGAATAGAAGGGAATGAGAAAACTGATTATCTGGCGAAGGAAGGAACAAATATTTCTGCTTTTACAAAACACAGTCTGAGAGACTTGAATATCTACAGAAAATAAATGAGGGAAAACATCGGACATCACTTCTATAAAAGTCACCACAACAGTGGCAGCATTCCAACTATTGACGGGTCATGAGCGTTGGCTTAAATAAATAAATAAATACAGTTAACGTAATATTAAGCACATAATAAATACCACAACTTTTACTTTCTCCTCCACGTACCTAATAGAGAGGGCACCGTATGCCACTCAGAAATTAGGTACCCAAATTTCACCTAAAACAAGATTTGAGTAAAAAAGATATTTTTAGAAAAAAAACATAGGTGGATATGTGTATTTGTGTTTGTGTGTGTGTGTGTATAAATAACATACCTCAAAAACGAAATTTCGGATAAATTACACACTAAGTATTTAGATGCTGTATCTTCCAAAACGGCGACACAATGCTGAAGAAAATCGACCTCTCTAATTACTTTTTGTGCAGACTTTTAAAAAATGTTTATTTGCGCCAAATGGTTAAAGCGATTTAGTCTAAATTTCCCGTATTTAGGTTATTTACAAGTCAAATTAAAAATATGGATACTTGGAATTTTCTGGGAATAGCTTTTTATATCTTCACTTGAAGGAAAATTCATGAAACTGGGAAATGTTAAGCGAAGACAAAAATGTACTACAAAAAATGCAGATGTATTTAAAACACACTTTGTAGATTTAGACATTTCCGAGATATCCGTTTTGGTTGGTTTGACTTTTTAATGCCATTGTTATTCTTTTAAAGTTTTGTCGCTTTTCGGTTTCTCACGATGTCGTAACCAAAGAGTAAAGAATTTAATAATAGGTATAGCGAATGCCTTTGCAATATTCATTCGGTTTGCTCTTATCTCCTTGGACTTACAACAAAATGAGTAATTAAAATATATCTCCAAAGATTTATCTCGAGTGACATGAAGTAGATTAAAAAAAAAAAAAAAATTTCAATAATTAGTTAGTAAAAACTGTATACGAAATAAACGGTAGGGGCTAAAGAAAGTCATGCGAACGTAACGGATGCAACTTCAGATTTTTATGGATATACAACGACGGTGCAATACTTACCCGTGTTTCAAAATAATACATGGAGTTGGTAAGACAAATTGGTGTTACCATTGTGTGCTGATGTTTGTTACGCATGGCTAAAACAATAGACATAGCCAAGTTTGGATAGCAGGCCTTTCAGTTAGACGTTCAACGTGTTTTCACTAAAATGCAAAAAAGTGTAGAAGCATTCAGTGACGCGCTTTATACTTTTGGCTGAGAAAAACTGCTTTTATTTCCTCGCGGGTTCCGTGTTGTCCATCTTGGAGATTGGTTGAGATAACGGAGGCAGGTGTCGTACCTAGAAGGCACCATTTGCCTGGTCCCGGGCTCTTCCTCCGTTTAGATGGCTCAAAATGACCAGTTCGTCGTTTTGGCTTCACGGTGGAGCCAAGGATAGAATAGTACAACAAGGCTCCACTTGCCAATATGAGACACGGTTGTGGTTCACCGAGCTCATAACATTGACTGGGATCGTCAAGCCATAACTAAGCTGACCTTATGGAAGAGAAAGAGAGAGAATAAGAAAAAGGGAGGAAGGTCTCACTCACCAGTTACTGCTTGCAATGAGAGCCGCGAGTAATTAGCTTGGAGTACTGCAGGCTAACTACTGTCATGACACGAGCTGAGGGCAGCCCGATGGTGTGATAGACACATTCTTGCAAGTACTGACGGGAATGGCATCCGTTGAGGAGCAATTTTGCTGCCTCCCTTCACTCCCTAACCTTATTCACACCCACCATCCTGCAAACCTTACATTCCCGTTGAAAGTTTGAAGTCCAAGCAACTCTTAGTAGGATTGTAAAGGAGCTTGCCTACAGCAGCTGTTGGGACTGTTGCCATCGCTGGCTACTTTGTGTTTCAATCCGCAGACTTTGTGTCTGCGAAGTGATAGTAATTATCCGTGGTGCCGTTTTGTGGTGAACTTGTCCTTGTGATGTGGCGGGAACCATTCGCAATCTATGAGGCAGTTAAGATATTGAAAAGTAGAGTCGGATCGAAAATGTTCAATGTGATAGCCACAGATCTCCTAGTGGCCCAAATCCCTTCTGGCATTGAACATTTTCAGTTTGGCTCTATCTTAGCAACTCAAGTCCTACATACGGCTAGTCTGGAATGAATTGTTAATTGACAAAGTTAGATATTGGATTAACACTTTAAACTTAGTCGAGCATCCGTTTTTAACAAGGAATATGGTTACGAATGAGATCATTGAAAAGTCCACGGGTGTTTTCGCTGATTCTTGAGGGAAAGCTCGCGAAATGGCAGATGCCAGTGTGTGACGGAAACGGCAATTTATATTTCACATGATACGTTGAAGATGAAAAAGTTGTCAACTCGATGGGTGCTGCGATTTCTCCCTGTAGACAACAAGCAGGTGTGGCTTTTAACTTCCAAGCTGTGTTTACAGCTATTTAAGAGAAATTGGAAGAGCACTTTGTGTCGAGTTATTCCATCGATGTGAAATGAATTGTTCGTTATAAACAAGCAACAATTAAGATAATTAATAGAATGGGTTGCTTCTGGCGAATCTGCAACAAAGAAAGTAAAGGAAAGTGGTGAGGAGGATGTTTTCGATTGCGAAGTGTATGATACTATATGACTTCTTAGAAAAAGGCAAAAACCATTACTAGACATTGCTACAGTAAGTTACTGGCCCCATTCGACAAGAAGGTTTAAAAGACACGGTCCTTTTGTCTCATGACCAGCACATTCAAACGGAGTTTCACCACACGAATTGCTGCCCACTCTCTGTATTTGCCCTATTTGGCTCCCTGCTATGTCTTCTTGTTCTCAGACATGGTTCATGAGAACATTTAAATCATATAAGATCACTGTCAAGTCAGATGCGTATTTCTGACAGTTCCTTTTTTTTTTTTTTTTTTTTTTTTTTCAGGGGTTATAATATGTAGGAACTAATGGAGGAGTGTGTAATCGTAAAAGTGAACTGTGTTGAGAAATAAATAATTTGTTTAAAAAAATGACGTTTTTATTTTTAACCTGGGTACTTACTGAAGCAACCTCGTACATCCGGAGAGACGTGTATACACCCTTGCTCAATATTTATATTAAACCCTTGACTGTGATTAGAAAACGGTAGAGGATGTTCTTGTTCAAGTACTCTTGAAACCATCTTCCTTTCTTCTCTCTTTGACCACTCTCCTCGTGTATAGGACTGAAACCCACCTGGCGTTACAAACCAGCGCTGGAGTCAGGCGCCTGTTGAGAACTAGAGCCTCTTAATCAGAGAGAGTGCCTATGATTGGTTGTTCAGCCCGATGTCTGAAATGAAAATAAAGAAGTGAAAGATATGGAATTATTGATTATGGAGCAATTTGTGGAATGAATGTCAGGGGAAACTGGAACACGCCCAGAAGCTGTCTCGATCACCACAAATCCCATAAGCGCTTACCTGGGATCGAACCCGGGCCACGTAGGCGAGAGGCGAGGGTCTAACCACTCAGCCACGGTAGCACCTAACGCTAGAAATAACTAAGTTAGTATTAAACAAGATTATGAGTCTCGAAATCCTAAATGACTTAAACTGTTCTTATTTTTACGAAATAAAGTATGAGTGTATTGGCCTGAACACATTCTACATCGCTTTAATAACTCAGTAATATCGCGATGGAACTATTTAGTAAGGTACCTCGTTTACGGTATGTTATGGAAGCAGATGTTCCTGTCAAGCTCGTCCACTGTAGTCAGATAGCAAAGTGCAGCTAGCTTTCTAAGGTTCTATGTCCTCACACCATTGTTACCACCTAGCTCCGCGACATGAAGTAAAGTCTATAGATGTCAGTGCAATTTTATCTATTACAGTTTTGTTATTGCTTTGGAATGAAGCTGGAACTTTGGGACGTGGTATTATATATTATTTACCATGGCGACTGAGGAAAACTCCCATGGCATTTGAACCCGGGAGCTCCCAAATGCGGCTCTAATTAATTAAATAAATTACATTTTAATTAAATTAAATTTTAATTAAGTACGCGATGGCTGATTCTTGTATATATTATTGAATATAATTTTGTTTATAGGAAAACAAAGTGCTCTGAACTCCATGTCAGCAAAGTGACTGAACAATCAGCAGCTATGGGGTTCAAGCACGTACTTATAATTTTGAAACTATCAGACATTCGCCTCTTGACGCGTTTCTGTGCCACACCAACTCTTGAACAAAGATATTGAAGTCGTCTATATACAGGGTGTTAATGAACTACACCGAATATTTTCACAGGATATGTAGATTACTGAAATAAGTAATTTGAGATAGGAGACTTCTGGCCTGTTTATTGAAATTTCGAAGTAACGGCCATAAGTTTCTGAAGTGCCAGTACGCCACTGACTAATTTATCAACCATTTGAGAGCATAACACGAAAACAAAAGGACATATTACAGCGCACCGCTCTAGTGTAGTGGTTATGATACTGGCTTTCAAGTGAAAGATAGTTTCCGAGTTCGGGTCTCGTTCACGTATCGCGGCACGTCGTCTGGAATGAAAAAAATGATAACAAACATTTACACTATGACAGGACTCGAACTTACGACCTGTGGGATAGCAACTTCCCACTTTACATATTAAGCCACCAGAGCAGTTGAAAAAACGCATCCAGAGTAGGCTACATAACTGAAGAACGTAGTTAAAGAATGCTCAGTGTCGCACTGTCAAGTGATTAGTTCGAGATTTTACAGATTTTTGCGACATTAAATCTTGAGAACGCTAGTAACGAGCTGCTAAAAATCTATATTTCTATACTCGGGCAGTAGTTTTAAAGACATTCTAAGCCATTTTTTCAACCTGCTTTGCTTTAACACCGACTTATCAGCACCTGAAACCCACACGTTTAACGTTATGTTTATCCGGAGACCATGCATTGCCGATCTCAAATTACTTATATCAGTCACGTGCACAATCTCGCAAATTAATTTCGGTGTAGTTCATTAACACCCTGTATATTCAGTTTGTTTTTACTCGTTATAGGAATACGTTTTGCAATGTGTTTCAAGTTCTTCTGTGCGTATACAACGATTGCAGTAAGATGAAGTGGAAGTTTTAGAAGGAAAGTCTTACCTTAAATAGCTTCAATTTGCTGAAGAAATCTCACAGAGGGATTTTAAATGTTGCCCAACGCTATCTGTGAACGCGGCTACATCCTTGCAGTACTAAAACCTGTGTTAACCAATAAAATACATAAACTTACACCTCAACACTTGCTGAGATCGAATCACGATCAGAAAAGGTGTGCAAGCAATTATTTACAATCAAAGCAAGATTCACTATAATAAACTCAATTCTTTCAACTCAACAAAAGTGTAATTTTCGAATTATAGAGCATATTTGAAGGATTTTGGCAGCACAATTAATTGTTTGCAAATTTTAAATATTTAACTGCATACAAATTCGCTGCATGGTCATCTATTCAGATTGGCACGGGGGAAATTCCGAATTCATTTGTTCGCCAGTATGATTTGCCTAACATTATATGGCTGAGAGATAAACGTGCACACACGTTTATTTCAAATAACTATTGTACAGTTAATCATACTAAAAGTTAATATTTACGTATCCGCCCTGATTTTAGTACGTTAACGTAATATCATATTAGTTAGGATAGCTTTTCGCTTTGTATTTCATCTTTATTTTCACAGCCTGCCAGCGCTTTCCACAAACTCTGATCAACGGCATATGAGTTTCCATAATAACAAAGGGGAATTATAGACGATAAATGGTATCAGGGAGGGAGGAATACCATTTGCGTGGGCGGAAGTTTGATGTATTCCTTCTATAGCTTATCTCTAAGCGATGCAAATTGTGGTTGTCGATTTGCTCAAATTTGCTTGATACTTACTATATGTTTTAATTTCTCTACACGTACTCTGTACATAGTGTACAGAGAAGGTATTGTATTCTACCAGAAAATTCAATACCGAAATTTTACCACAAAAATATGTTTTGAGTCCACAAAAATTAGAAAAAGGTCCGCGCCTGTGTCTGTGTCCAAACTAGGTATTTAAGTTTATTGTCTTCCATGGATGCAACACGAAGATTTTCAAACAATTTCCCCCACTCCACTTTACATGGAACTTGTTTGAACATTTTATTTTTCTCAAAATGCCTCTAACGATTTTAACTAATTGCAGTATATTATAGATATTTTCATGGTAAATAAAATGTATGTTTTGAATTTTCTGGGAATAGCTTCTAAAGACCTGTTCGTTCTGGACAACATTTTTCTAAATTTTGAATGAACAGTAAACCGTAAGAGAATGACAAAAACGTACTATATAAAAATGTTGATCTCGTTAAAACACACGATTTATGTCATATGCATTGTTCTTGTAGAGTTGACCATTTCAAGATATTCCTTGTTATTAGTTTCCATTCAAAATACTTATATGTTTTTTCAGACAAGAAGTGTCTAAGATCAACCCCAAGGAATCTCGCCTCATTTGCGAATGAAGTAAATCTACCGCCAGAAGTTAACGCACAGTCACTTCTCAGCGGAAAAATGAAAGCCGTTTTTGAGCTCCAGTCATAAACGGCGTTCCTAAAAAAGGCGTACGCAGAGAAGCACAAAAGATGGCAAAATCGTTCATGAAGGAGCAGGACGAGACACTTGGGAGAAGACTTTGTGATTTAGAATGAATCGCTACAGCAAACAACTTCACGCTCAGAACCGATCCCTGTGGTACATCGTTCTCTTGAATAAAATGTTTAGATAAAATGAGCCGACCGCTACTCGAAAAACGTGGTCCCGCATAAATTCCTGAATGAACAACGGTAAGCGTCCACGTATATTCCAGTTGTGGAGGGAATGAATTACTACCGCTCACCAACACGTATCATAAGTCTTCTGGAGGTCAAAAAATATCCCAACTGTTTGGCATTTCTTAAGAAACCCGTCCGTGATCTGCGTTGATAGGGAGACAAGGTGGTCAGTTGCTGAACGACATCGTCAAAAACCACACTGGATGTTAGTCATGAGATGGTGGGATTCCAACCACCACACAAACCGTCTATTGATCATGCATTCCATCACCTGCTAACGCAACTGTGAGGGGAATAGGACGATAGCTGGACGGAAGATGATCGTCCTTTCTAGATTTCAAAATAGGTATGATGATGGCCTCCCGCACTGAGTGGGAAAAATGGCGTTAAACCAAACATGATTATATGCCTCGAGTATGAACGCCTTACCTTCAGGAATGATATGCCACAGTATTTGGACGTGGATTCTATCTGGACCTGGTGCAGAGTTTCGTGAAGAGGAAGTAGTATGGGCTAACTTCGCCATAGTGAAAACGTGATTGTAGTCTTCAAAGTTTCCGGAACGGAAAGAGAAACCCTGATATACCGTCTGAGCATTAAAGAGAAGACACTCAGACGGATAATAGTCTGATCTAGATAGTTCAGCGAAAGTATGCCTAAGGCGTTAGCCACGTCAAACTGATTTACAACATCGGCAGGTGTTTTGAGACCGGCGATTGGCATATGGGTCGGTTATCCAACCACACGCCAAAGCTTATCCCATACGACAGAGGAAGGTATATAGTGATTAAATGATGCTAGAAACTTGACCCATGAGATCTTTTTGCTATCCTTAATAACTTGTCTTGATTTGGCATGCAGCTTTTTATATTGAATCAGATTATTCCTGAGAGCACAAATGACAACCCGGCATTCAACTGTCCACCATGCCACCGGAAATCTGCGGGGTTGGCATTCGAATGGGGAACAGAGTGCTCAGCAACATAAAGAATAATTGTCTCTGTGAACTTTTGACTAAAAGATCCACAGACCTCCGCTCATCGTAGTTAAAAACACCAAGAGGGAATAAAACGCCCAGTTGGCGTGGTCTAGACGCCATCTAGATAAGCGGATGTATCAGGAGACTAATACGGCAAGCAAAGTGGTCACTAGAATCAAGTCAGAGATGATATTCCATCGCAAAAAAAAAAACAACAACAACAAAAACAACAACAAAAAGAACTGCTAACTGTGGTGAACAAATCGCCTTGTCAAGGTGAGAAAAACTGTGAAATACAACGGATAGAAATGTAGGCTCTCCGGTGCTCACGAGAGCTAAGTTACTACCGCCCAGAAAATCTGCAATTAACTTACCTCTCGCACAACCTCAAGGAGAGCCCAAAAGTGGGTAGTGGGCGTTCACGTCTCCTAGACTCCTATCAACAGAAAAGGTGTTTGTAGCTGAGAAACTATGTCTGCCAAGTCAGTGCGCGAGAAGTTGCCGGACGGAGGCAAATATATACTGCAAATCGTGAAACTGGTAGTAGGCAGCTCAATCCTGACCGCGACAGACTGGATGTCAGACTCTAATGATATGGGGTAAGCAAGAATATCATCTCTAACGAACCATGTGCAGGAACACCCTGTACCGAAGATAAAACACACCGTACACAAAAATATTGCCTGAAGGTAATGTTATCTTGTGGACGGAGCTTCGTCTCCTGTAAGCAGACGACCAAAGGCTGATTCTGGTTGAGAAGCATTTCAAGCTTAGGTCGATGCGGTCTAACTCCACGTAAGTTCCACTGTAGGACAGCCATGGGATAATCTAGATTATTGGAGAAGTTCTAGATTGAATGACGTTTATATAAATTGGGCTGTGCAGGTCGGTTTAATTTGCATTTCTTCGATATTTAACTAACACTCTTTACAGGAGTGCGATCCTGCCGATTACACACAGTACGTCTGGCGGAATCCTCCTGTTCCATATCTTCCGAGGATCCCTTCCAATAGAAAATTTCTGTTCCAAAGCCTGGAACCTTGGAAGTACTGATCGGCGAAGATGGTCGTCGTCTATCGGAGCTCCTCCCAGAAGAATCCCCGGAAGAGGATCTGCGTAAAGAGTGACGAGGACTCTTACTACCTTTGGAGGTTTTGGTTGCATCCGCGACACGTTCTTTGAGGAGGTCGGTTCTAACATAGCTGGTCTTAAAAGGTTTATCGGGTGCTGAATATGCTACTGTTTTGCCAGTCTCAGTGCCAGAGTTCGACGGTGATAATTGGGATGAACTATGCTTGGCATTGACGGATTTGGTAGTTGGTGACGCCGACGTAGACATAGTTGTTGAGGTCATCGGTAGAGGTCATGCAACTATAATCTTTTCTGCAATTGTGACCCCGTTAATATCGCAGGTCTGTGTTGCGATTTCCGCTTGGGTACCGGTTTAGCTACACCAGAGCTATATCAACCGGACCGCGGTACAGAGGATGTGCGGATGCGCAGGAGCTTACCGGCCCCCGGGAAGGACACCTTCTGTTTCACCCGTATCTCCTGGATGACTCTCTCCTCTGCAAAACGGGGACAGTCCCGGGAACTGATGGATGTTCACCATTGCAGTTGACGCAAGAGGAAATTTGCGTGCAACCACCCTCTCCGAAGTTAACACAGGTAGATTGACACGGTAATACTCGCTGGGGTGCCTAAAGCGCTGACACTTGTAGAACCGGCGAGGGTTCGGGACATAGGGTCTAACCTCGATGGCTTCGTATCCTGCCTTAATCCCTTGGGGTAGATCTACCCGATCAAAAGTAAGGAACAGGTTACGTGTAGGCACGAAGTCACCATTGACCCGCCACTTAACCCTGTACATAGCAGTTACTCCTCGCGCTGAAAGATTCTCCTGATTCTGCTCATTGGACAAGCTGTCCAAGGCGTGGGTGTTAATAACGCCGCGCGAGGAGTTCAGTGTCTTGTGCATCTCGATCTTAACCGGGTAACTACCCATCGTTTTGGCTATCAAAAGTTTAGTTGCCTGGGACGCGGATAGTGCTTCAACCAGAAGCGTGCCATTACAAGAGTGAACCCAAGATTTCACTGGACATGTTCGTCGTCCTCCGTGGTGTAATGCTACTATGCTAACTTCATATACCCAAGGTAGTGGGTTCCAACTCCGTGGAGGACGATGGATTTTTTTCGGGCATAAAAATCCATAGCATGGTTTCCTTCGGAAGGGAATTAAGCTGTTGATCCGTGTCGTAAATTTACGTAAAAGAACCTCAAGCCTGATAGAGAGGTCTCTGAGCAAAATTAAGCGGTCTTTCAGGCCCAGTATAGAATGGGACGCTGAGAACCACAGCAGGTAAAGAGCGTCCATAAATAAAACGCCACTTCATTTCATTATGAAAAGTTCGAACTTCCTCTGGTCTCCTAATTACTAAGTAGCGAGAACCATTGGACTCGACTAATTCTTTTCCGATCACTAAACTGGTTCTTTGTTTGTGTTTAGTTGCCATGATATGTTGGTAATTCATCCCCCCGAGGGCACAGCAGAGTTCGGTAACATTACCTAGTCCTGGTCGATTGACCAGGGGTGGGTTAGTTCCTAGCTTCCCATTCAGACGAACCAGAAACTAAAGTGGTGTATTAGGTTGCGCACCCTCCCAAAAGCCCAGGCTCAGGTACGCTACCCTCAACTAACCAGGATATTCCTTTCCACCGACTCGGGACTCCACGCACGGCCTACGTGTGGGTGGGCGTTTTGACTCCCTCACCTCTCGGAGGTTGCTCACACGAGGGAGCCAGGGTTGGTCCGAGTCCTCGGGTGTGCTAAACGCGGGGGGGGGGGGCTTCTATGAAATCAGTACATAAATAAATGATTAGGTTGGACCCGGAAAACCGTTGAAGGTGACTTTCATTAATAAATAAATTTATAGTAGAAAACGTAGTATTTTAGAGCATATGTTTATATGAACCTACTTCCTCGTTTCCATGTCAAGAATCCATCCACAAAAGTTGTAAAAGTGTTTTTGAATCATATAAGTATGTATAGACCTGGCAGGTACCAAATTACAAAACTATTTATCACCTTTAATGATGAAAACATGAAATTCTCCATTGTTGACTGTTTTTAAGTCGACAAATAAGGGTTACCTTTGGATAAAACAGACCGATATTCTGTAGATGGAACAAAAATTAAAATTGACATTGTAAAATACATATTTCAAGCTTGAATTTCACAAATACTGACTAAATAAGAAAAAATAAAATCTGATGTCTTCCATTCACATGATTTTCTCTACAACTGCGCAACAAATTATTGTTAAAAAGCTTATGTTTCTATTTACTTCATGCTAATCGAGAAAAACTTAAGAGAAATAGCTTTATTGCTTGCTTCCTTGTAAATGTAAATGTCGTGTTATTTATGGACGTTCTTTAACTGCTGTGGTTCTCAGCGTCCCATTCTAATTTTGCTCAGAGGCCTCTCAATCAGGCTTGAGGTTCTTTTACGTGCCGTAAGTCTACGACACGGGACCAACGGCTTTACTTCCCTCCCTTCCGAAGGAAGCCATGCTAAGGATTTTTACACCCGAAAAAATCCATCGTCCTCCGCCGGGTTTGAACCCGTGACCTTGCGTGTATGAAGTCAGCATGGTAACCATTACACCACGGAGGGCAACAATGCTTCCTTGTAAGTAGAGGCTAAATAAGGGAGTACCATAGGTTAAAGTGATAGTCAAAAGCTGGTTGCTATGTGACTGAAGTTCCTTTGTATGGACAGGGGTTGACCAATTCCTGTGTGGAACAGCGTAAGTTTTTAAAGCTGAAACCAAAAATAACGAGTATCTCGAAAACGATCAACTCCACGAAAAAAATGTACATAAAATAAACTGCCTGTTTTAAGGTGCTCTACATTTTTTGTGTTGTAAGTTTTTGTCCATCTCTTACGGTTTAGTAGTTATGCAAATATCCTTAAAATTCATCCAGAATAAAGTAGTCTTCAGGGTCTATTTCCAGAAAATTCAAGATATACATTTTATTTGTCAGGCAAATATCTTTAATATACGAAATTTTAATCGAAATCGTTACAGTCATTTTTGAGAAAATAAAAATTTTCGAAAAGAGTTCCAAAAGGGTATTTTGGGGTGGAGGGATTTTTCTCAAAATCTTCGTGTCACATCCTTGGAAGATACTAAACTCAAATACCAACTTTGGTCTTTTACCGACTTTTCGTTTTTGAGTTATCGTGTTCATAGACACACGGACACACGTACACCCTCACGGATCTTTTTCTGATAAAGCTTTTTTTGGATACAGGGGACCCTAAAACATATGCTTCCGGAGAAATCTCGGTACCCAATGTTTGGGTGGAGTGCAATACCTTCTCTATACACTATGTATATAGTACGTCTAGAGAAAGTAAAAATAAAAAGGTATTTTATTACAAAACGGCATGAAGTATGCATGCTCTCCACGGTTATTTTCATCTTAGTCATTTATAACTACGCTATAATAATGTAAGGAATGTTCACATTTTTGTAGAATATTGCTAATGTTTATTAACTGGTAGACGTTTCAACAAAATGTAACAAACGCTTGGCGAGACAATAACAAAAGCTGTTAACAGTCCGTGGTCTAATGAAGGTTAACAGTGTCTACAACATAACCTTCAAAGTCATGTGTATGTCTTGTGCAGGGAGTCTGACCATAAGAGAAGCATTTGCTTGAATATCAACTGAAGGTTATTCCTTTGGAGGAAATATTAAACCTGCTGTCAGCACAAAACACCCGAACACTTGCCTTATTTGGCTGCGAACATTACTCGCAATAGAACAGAAGCACAGGATAACCAACCATATATTCCTGAGTACACAAATAGTTAGCAACAGACGTACACTATTTTACACAAAACTAAAGTGGTCACAATGTTAAAAATCTGATGTATACCATTCACATGACTTTCTCTACATCTCTGTAACAAATTATTCTTAAAAAGCCTATACTGATATTTACTTCATGCTACTTCATGCTAATCAGATAAAATTAAAAGAAATAGTCTTATTACTTGCTTCCTAGTAAGTAGAAGCGAAATAAGAGAGTACTATAGGTTAAAGTGATAGTCAAACACTGGTTGGTATGTCACTGAAGTTCCTTTGTTTGTATGGACAGCAGTTGACAAATTTCTGTATGAGAAAAGTATGTTTTTCAAAGCAGAAACCAAAAACAAGGAATGTCTGAAAAACGATGAACTCCATGAGAAAAAAATGTATATAACATAAATTGTGTCTTTTAACGTGCTCTACATTTTTAGTGTATCAAGCTTTCTTACGGTTTAGCAGTTATTCAAAATTTCGTAAAATTCATCCAAAATAAAGTACTCTTCAGAGGCTATTCCCAGAAGATGCAAGATATACATTTCTATTTGTCAGGTAAATATCTTTAATATAAGAAATTTTAATCAAAATTGTTAGAGCCATTTTTAAGCAAAAATGAAAATTCGAAAAAAGTTCCATGTAAAGGGTAGTTGGGGGTGGGGGGATTTTTCTCAAAATATTCGTGTCGCATCCCTGGAAGATACCAAACTTAAATTCCAAGTTTGGTATTTTACCGACTTTTCGTTTTCTAGTTATCGTGTTCACAGACACACGGACACACACACACACACACACACACACACACACACACACACACACACACACACTGACTTTTTCCGAAAATGCATTTTTTTAGATAAAGGGGACCCTAAAACATATATTTCCGATGAAATCTCGGTATGAATTTTTGGGTGGAGTGCATAGTGTACATAGTGCGTATACAGAAAGTATACGCACTATGTACACTACCTGATGTGTTGCATTCACATAACTTTCTGTACACCTCTATAATAAATTATTGTTAATAAGTTTATTCTTCCATCTAGTCTATAATAATCGAGAGAAACATTAGCAGAAATTGTCTTAATTACTTGCTTCTTGCAAGTAGAAGGGAAATAAGGGAGTACACTAGATTAAGATAATCAAATGTTTTAAAATGTGATTGCCATGGGATTGAAATCAGTGGCCAAGAGTTGACCAGTTCACGTATGAGAAATGTCTAAGTGTTTTAAAACTGAAATCAATAACAAGAAATATCTCGAAAACGGCCAACTCTAAGAAAAAAATCTTATGTGTACCATTCACATGACTTTCTCTATATATCTGCAACAAATTATTCTTAAAAACCTTATACTTCTATTAACTTCATGCTAATCAGTAAAACATCAGCCGAAGTAGCCATATTACTTGATTCCTTGTAAGTAGGGGTGAAATAAGGGCGTACCATGGGTTAAAATGATAATCAAAAGTTGGTTGCTATGTCACTGAAGTTCCTTTGTTTGTATGGATAGAAGTTGACAAATTCCTGTATGAGAAATGTATAAGTTTTTCATAGCAGAAACCAAAAATAAGGAATGTCACAAAAAACGACGAACTCTACGAAAAAATGTATAGAACATAAATTGTGTGTATTAACGTGCTCTAAATTTTTTGTGTAGTAAGTTTTTGTCCATCTCTTACGGTTTAGCAGTTATTCAAAATTCAGTAAAATACATCCAGAATAAACTACTCTTCAGAGGCTATTCCCAGAAAATTCAAGATATACATTTTATTTGTCAGGTAAATATCTTTAACATACGAAATTTTAATCAAAACCGTTAAAGCCATTTTTGAGAAAATCAAAATTTTCGAAAAAACTGCCATGTAAAGGGTAGTTGGGGGTGGGGGGATTTTTATCAAAATCTTCGTGTCGCATCCCTGGAAGATAGTAAACTTAAATACCAAGTTTGGTATTTTATCTACTTCTCGTTTTTGAGTTATCGTGTTCACAGACACACGGACACACACACACGGACCTTTTTCCGAAAATGCTTTTGTAAGATAAAGGGGACCCTAAAACATATATTTCCGGTGAAATCTTGGTATCGAATTTTTTGGTGGAGTGCAATACATTCTCTATCCACTATGTACATAGTGCCTACAGAGAAAGTAAAAATGTATATGACATAAATTCTGTTTTATTGAGATCTACATTTTTGTGCAATGTCTATCTCTTACGGTTTACCAATTATGCAAAATTCAATAAAAAGAATCCAGAATAAAGAGGTTTTCAGAGACTATTCCCAGAAAATTTAACATATACATTTCGTTTGTCACAAAAATAGCTTAAACATATGTTATTTTAATCAAGATCGTTAGCCATTTTTGAGAAAATCAAAGTTTTCGAAAAATGTTCCATGTAAAGTGTAGTTTGGGGTAGAGCGATTTTCTTAAAACTCTTCGTGTTGCATCCTTGGAAGATACCAAACTTAAATACCAAATTTGGTATTTAACGGCCTTTTCGTTTTTGAGCTATGCTGCACACAGTCAAGCAGAAAACACACACACACACACACACACACACACACACACACACACACACACACACACACACACATACACACACAAAGACCTTTTGCTATTTTTGGGGGGTTAAGAGGGACATAACATGTATTTGTAGCGAAATCTCGGTATTGAATTTTTGGGTTACAATACCTTCTCTATACGCTATGTACATAGTACGTGTAGAGAAAGTAAAAACTACAAAAATGATGAAATACAATGTTTGAATTTAGGAAATTCTTTATCGAGCGGGATTGCTCAGGCGGTTTCGACTGTGACCTGCGGTCAGGAGGTCGCGGCTTCATTCCCTATGGCCGGCCTACTGTGGTTTCTTCGGGATTTTCCCGAGTCGCCAGGCAAATGCTGGGTACGTTTCTTTCATCCTCCCGAATTTCCGGTCCCCCCATATCGCTTCCATTGTCATTTCATTCATGCTTCATCCACTTGTTTTCTTTCAGCTTTAGAAGTGTTGGTGATGGTGCTTTGGTCCAGCGTGGCAGTGGAAAACAATGAAAGAATAAAAAAAATGTGCTCCATTCACATGACTTTCTCTGTAACAAATTATTGTTAAACAGGTTATTCTTCTATTTACTTCATGCTAAAATATCAGAAGCAATAGTTTTAGTACTTGCTTCCTTTTAAGTAGAAGGGAAATAAGGGAATACACTAGGCTAAACCGACAGTCAAATATTTTAAAATGTGGTTGCTATGGGATTGAAATACATTTTTTTCGTGGCCAGGAGTTTACTAGTCCCCGTATGAGAAAAAATGCAAGTTTTTACTTTCTCTACACGTACTACGTAGATAGTGTATAGAGAAGGTATTGTATTCCACCCAAAATTTTTATACTGAGACTTCATGGAGAATATATGTTTTGAGGCCCCCTGAATCCAAAACAAAAAGCATTTTAAGAAAAATATCCGTGTGTGTATGGGGGGGGGAGGGGGCACAATAGCTCAAAACCGAACACTCTGTTAAGTACCACAGTTGGTATTCAAGTTCAGTATCTTCCAAGGATGCGAAACGAAGATTTTCAAGAATCCCCGTCCCCCAAATATCCTTTACATAGAACAAACTTCGAACATTTTGGTTTTCTCAAAAATGGCTCTAACGATATTGTATACAGTATGTATTTACTTGACAAATAAAATGTATATCTTGAATTTTCTGAGAATAGATTTTGAACACATCTTTATTATGGGTGAATTTTGCTGAATTTTGTATTACGTGTAAACCGTAAGAAATGGACAAACGCTTAGCTCGTTAAAACACTGTAGAGCTCATTAAAACAAACAGTTATATAATATACATTTTTGTGTATGGTTGGCCGTTTTTGAGATATTCCTTGTTGTTGGTTTCAGCTTTAGTATAATTATAGTTTTCTCATATAGAAATTTGTCAACTCCTGTCCATACAAACAAAGGAACTTCAGCACCAGCACATAGGAACGAGCTTTTGACTACCACTTTAAACTATGGTACTCCCTTATTTCGCTTATGCTTACAAGGAAGCAAGTAATAAGACTATTTCTGCCAATTTTTTCTCGATTTTCTTGTTACCAACAATTGCTACAGAGATATTCAGAAAGTCAGATTTTTAAAACTGAAATTCTTAGCAAGTATCTGGAAAACGGCCAACTCCACGAAAAAAGTAATGACGTAAATTCTGTGTTTTATCGAGATCTACATTTTTTGTGAAGTAAGGTTTTGTCTATTTCTGAGGGTTTACTAGTTATGCAAGATTCAATAAAAATCATCAAGAATGAATGAAGAGGTCAGAGACAAAATCCAAGATATACATTTCGTTTGTCATAAAAGTATCTTAATCATGAGGGTTTTTAATCAAAATCGTTATAGCCATTTTTGAGAAAATCAAAAATTTCAAAAAATATTCTATGTAAAGGGTAGTTGGAATGGGAAATTTTGTTGAAAACCTTCTTGTCGCATTCTTCGTAGATACCAAACTGAAATAGCAAGTTTGTTATTGAACTGTCTTTTCGTTTTTGAACTTGCTGCTCACAGACACACACACGCGGACATTTTTCTAAAAATGCTTTTTTTTTGGATTCAGGGGGCGCAAAACATATATTTCCGGTGAAATCTCGGTATTGAATTTTTGGGTGCATTACAATACCTTCTCTATAATCACGATGTACATAGTACGTGTAGAGAAAGTAAAAATGTCATACGAACATTTGATAGGCTCTTTTTAGATTGGTTCAATAAAAATAGTACACGTGGTAATTTACTGTATACTCAATCAATGTGGTTATCAGTAATAATAATAATAATAATAGTAGTAATATAAATAATAATAATGGTAATGATAACAGTAATAATAACAATGATAATAATAATAGTTATAATAGTAGTAACAGTAATAACAATAAGAACAGTGATAGTAACAATAATAATAATAATAATAATAATAATAATAATAATAACAATAATAATAGTAATAGCAATAATAACAATAATAGTAATAACAATATTAATAACAGCAATAATACTAATGATAATAATAATAACAATAATAACAACAATATTAATAACAATAATACTAATAAAACAATAATAACAATAATAATAACAATAATACTAATAATAACAATAATAAAAACAAAAATAATTATAGCAATAATAACATTAATAATAGCAATAATAACAATAATACTAATAATAACAATAATAATAACAATAAAACTAATAATAGCAATAATAATAAGAACAATAATGATAATAATAACATTAATAATAACAATAACAATAATAATAAAAAAATAATAATAACAATAATAATACTAATAATAACATGTATTTCGGTATCGAATTTTTGGGTGCATTACAATACGTGCTCTATACACTATGTATACATAGTACAAAGTACAGCATAGTACAGCAAAAATGCTTTTTTTTTGGATTCAGGGGGCGCAAAACATATATTTCCGGTGAAATCTCGGTATTGAATTTTTGGGTGCATTACAATACCTTCTCTATAATCACGATGTACATAGTACGTGTAGAGAAAGTAAAAATGTCATACGAACATTTGATAGGCTCTTTTTAGATTGGTTCAATAAAAATAGTACACGTGGTAATTTACTGTATACTCAATCAATGTGGTTATCAGTAATAATAATAATAATAATAATAGTAGTAATATAAATAATAATAATGGTAATGATAACAGTAATAATAACAATGATAATAATAATAGTTATAATAGTAGTAACAGTAATAACAATAAGAACAGTGATAGTAACAATAATAATAATAATAATAATAATAATAATAATAACAATAATAATAGTAATAGCAATAATAACAATAATAGTAATAACAATATTAATAACAGCAATAATACTAATGATAATAATAATAACAATAATAACAACAATATTAATAACAATAATACTAATAAAACAATAATAACAATAATAATAACAATAATACTAATAATAACAATAATAAAAACAAAAATAATTATAGCAATAATAACATTAATAATAGCAATAATAACAATAATACTAATAATAACAATAATAATAACAATAAAACTAATAATAGCAATAATAATAAGAACAATAATGATAATAATAACATTAATAATAACAATAACAATAATAATAAAAAAATAATAATAACAATAATAATACTAATAATAACATGTATTTCGGTATCGAATTTTTGGGTGCATTACAATACGTGCTCTATACACTATGTATACATAGTACAAAGTACAGCATAGTACAGCAAAAAAGGGACATAGAACAATAATTATTATAGTACAAAATTACTATCCAGCAGAACGATGGCTTCTTTTCTGAAAATACCTATGTTACTTCATTGCGTTCAGATTGGTGTCAGTGCATTGCGCCTTTACGCCAGAAACAAAGGCACGCGTCTCTATTGTTTCTGAGATAATGTGGAATACATTTAACAAATTGAACATAGGCGTTAACTGTACCGCAGTTGTAAGGTACGATGAAGACGGGGTCGGTAACATTCTTTGTATTTGTAGCACTGAAGGTTTCGCATGAAGCCGCGAATTACAGAAATACAAACATTCACTTATAAACAGAAGATGGCGGTAGTTCCGGCACGTATAAATTCGTGGAGTAAACATAACCTGTATTTACGTCTGTAAAACAACTCTGCATGCAAACGTGTTATTGTACCAAGGTCATCACAGTGACAAAGACGTCTTTTTGCGATATATTGACAAGTTATTACTTTCTCTACCAAGAATATTAGGTACAGAAAGAAATGTCACCAGAAATGCGTATTTTGAGGACACCTGAATTTAAAAAATCTTATGTGTTCCATTTTTATTTGTAAAGTAAATATCTTTAATATATGATATATTTTAAGAAATCAACATTTTTTCGAAAAAAGTTCCATGTAAAGGGTAGTTTGGGGACAATACCAAACTTAAATACCAAGTTTTAAACGGTCTATGCTGCCCACAGACACACACACACATACACACAGACACACACACAGACAGACAGACAGACACACACACACACGGACATTTTTCTAAAAATGCTATGTTTGTATTAAGTAGGTCTGAAAACATGTATTTTCGGTGAAATCTCGGTATCGAATTTTTGGGTGCATTACAATACCTTGTCTATAAACTATGTACATAGTGCGTATAGAGAAAGTAAAAAAGCATTTTTAGAAAAATGTCCGTGTGTGTGTGAGGGCTGCATAGCTCAAAAACGATAATTGTTAAACCGTAAAAACTACTACACAAAAAATGTGATGTGTTCCATTCAGATTACTCTCTACATCTCTGCAACAAATTATTGTTAAAAAACTTATGCTTCTAATTACTTCATTTTAATCGAGAAAAAATAGCAGAATAATCTTATTACTTGCTTCCTTGTAAATAGAAAGGAAATAGGGCAGTACTATAGGCTAAACTGATAAGCATAAGCTGGTTACTATGTGACTGAAGTTCCTTTGTTTGTATAGACAGGAATTTGTATGAGAAAATTATCTTTTTTTCAAAGCTGAAACCAAAAACAAGGAATATGTCAAAAACCATCAACTCCACGAAAAAAATATACACATGACATACATTGTGTGTTTTAATGTGCTCGTCATTTTTTGTGTTAAGTTTTTGTCTAACTCTTACGGTTTAGCAGTTATGCAAAATTCCGTAAAATTCATCCAGAATAAAGTAGTGTTCAGAGGCTATTCCCAGAAAATTCAAAATATGCATTTTATTTGTCAGGTAAATATCTTTAATATTTGACATTTTAATCAAAATCGTTAAAGCCATTTTCGTGAAAATCAAAATTTTCGAATATTTTTCCATGTTAAAGGTAGTTTGGGGTGGGGGGATTTTCCTCAAAATCTTCGTGACGCATTTCTGTAAGACTGTATAACTTAAATGTCAAATTTGGTATCTTTTCGTTTTTGAGTTATCGTGTTCGCAGATACATACACACACGGACCTTTTACTGAAAATACTTTTTTGGATTCAGGGGACCCTAAAACGGCAATTTCCGGTGAAATCTCAGTATCGAATTTTTGGGTGCAATGCACTATGTATATAGTACATGTAGAGAAAGTAAAAATGACATCATCAGAATTCGGGCTTGTTAATGATACATGAAATGAAATTATATTTGGGAAATGAAATTTAAGAAGGAAAAGTTGTGGTAGTTGCAATTCGCCAAAGGCCGTATCAAGAGGATATTTCAGAAATTGTTAGCAGTTGATTTCCTGAAAGTTCATGTACTGGTGACCAGCTAGTTATATAAACAGAACACTAACGTTACTTTGATTTGAAGGCTCTTCGCTAGGTAGCAGGTGATGTTAAACAAACAAAACACTGACGAATGGCAAAGGGTGCTGATACGGCAAACTTCATTATGCGGACCGATGGTTCAGGTTTTGCTTGTCTTGCTCATTGATGCAATATATGGCCTTATTAAGTTAGGGTTTTCAAATGTGGCCTCCTCAAAACAAGCTGCACGATGTAGAAGCATTCCTCCACATGAAACGTAAATCCGTCCCTCGCTGTACGGTCGCAGAATCGAGCTAACAGACGAGGGCCGATCGAAGTAACGCACAATAAGCCTTTTACAAAAAAGTTTAATGCTTAAAAAATCTGATGTGTTACATGAAAACATTAGCAGAATGTTCTTATTACTTAGTTCCTTATAAGTAGAAGTGAACTAAAGGAATGTGCTATGCTAAAGTGATAGTAAAACGTTATCGTTATGCGATTGTCATTGCAAATCTCTTCTTTGCTTGGCCAGGAGTGGAACAAAAGAAAAACGGACACTTCCTGCCTGAGAAAAGTATAAATACTTTGCAATTGAAACCAATAACAAGGAGTATCTCGGAAACAGTTACCTCTGCAACAAAAATGTAATGGACATAAATTATGTGTTTTGACGAGATCTACATTTTTTGTGCAGCAAGTTTTTGTCTATCTCTTACGGTTTAGCAGTTAAGCAACATGTGGCAAAATTCGTCCCGCATAAAGAGATATCTTGAGGCATTTCCCAGATAATTCAAGATAAACGTTTTATTTGGGATGTAAATATCTTTGCTATGTGGGATTTTAATCAAAATCGTTAGAGCCATTTTTGAGTAAATCAATATTTTTAACAATCTTACAATGTAAAGGGTAGTTTGTGCTGGAGGTATTTTGTTGAAAAAGATCGTGTCCATCCTTGGAAGATACTAAACCTAAATACCAAGTTTGGTATTTAAACGGTCTTTTCGTTTTTGAGCTAAGCTGTCTCCAGACACACAGGTGAACCTTGTTCTAAAAATACTTCTTTCGGACTCAGGGGACTCCAAAACACATATTTTCAATGAAATCGCGATATCGAATTTTTTAAGTGGAATACAATATGTTCTCTATCCACTATGTACATCGTACATGCGGGCTAGAGAAAGTAAAAAATCACAATTGAAATTACACCTTTTACCCACTTTTCGACATAGTCACCAACTTTCACTACACATTTGTCTCTGTTACCAGCTTCAATATGCCTTGTTTGTAGAAGTCCGTTTCCCTGGAGTATAGCCATCTGCAGAGGCATCTGCCGCAAAGCGTTGGCCGGCCAAGAATTTCTTCATAGGACCAAACAGATGAAAGTCTGACGGTTCAAGTTCCGGACTGTATAGTGGATGCTGGAGCAATTCCCAACCAAATTTTGTGATTTTCTGACGAACATGAGCAGCAACATAGGACGAGCATTGTCATGAAGAAGTTTGACACTGTCAGCATTCTCCTTTGTCCCGTGTTGAACAAAGTCCACCAATAAAACACCATGGATATAACAGAACACTGCCACAAGCACTGTCCTAGCAGATTGATCACTTTGAATGTTTCCTTTACTGGGGAACCAGCATGTTTCTACTCCATACTTGCCATACATAGGAAATGTTGAACTATTGCGATGAGGTTCGCAGTTGCATACCTTGGTAGTTTAAAATTTCCGCCGCAATGCCTCTGACATTCTGCGGGGTTGCAGCTGTTACCGGTCTCCAGGATGTGGTAAATTGCTAAGGTTCACGCGGCCCTCTTGGAAGAATGAACACCACCTGGAGACATTGATACGACCCTTACAATCATCCCCGTGCACCCCACGCGTCCCTGTGAATTTCACTCGGTTTATGCCCCTTAGCCCACAAATATCGAACTACACCTCTCCGCTCTTCACACGTGGACGACAGTAGTGTACGCGCCATTTTTGTTGCGTAATTCACACTTACCTCGCTAGAGCTGCACATGAAAAAAATACCCTTCGTCATGAAAACTTCAATGTATATCTGTGTGAAATTGCAACATTCCAGCTGCAATACCAAGATAGAAAAGTCATTGTGCGTTACTTTTCGATCCGTTCGGTATATGCAGCTATTTTCCACTTCGGACAACTAAAAAGAATGAAATGAGATGGAAATACATGAGTACATCTCGACATATTTTGAAATATTCCTAATATATATTAAAAGTGCCCTTTACTTACTTTCTCAAATGAGTCTTTATGGTACGAGGAAATAGAACGTTCGGAATCTTATTTTACATTAAAAACTTTGTTGAACGTTTTCATCAGCACTTATTTGTAAAATTTGGAGAAAATAAAGTTATAAGAAGTTACTTTAACTGAAAAATTGTATATAAAACAAAATACTTGGAGCAGATTGTTTTAGTTTTGAATTTGAGGTTGGACTGTGTTTATTGGTTGTTTTCTCCTTTGATGTCATCCTATAACGGATCCTTTCCAGTCAACAATAAAATTGGAGTTGAAAATTCTTTATTTTGCGAGTTTTAATGAATTTAGTTTAAATTTATATTATTGTTTCAGCTCTTGTTATATGTATATATAAAACTGTTTATTGTAATCATTTAAAATACAAACTGATATAAAGATAGAGATTTTGATAATTTAAATAATAATAATAGTAATAATATTAATAATAATAGTAATAATTTTAATAAGCTTTATGAAAATCTATTCTGCATAGCTTACCAGACAAAACTATTAAGTATACCTATTACTCCACTTTTAAATAAAGATTCAATGTAGTTTTAAAACAAAGCCGCATAAGCGCAACTATACCTACGTCATTGTTAGACTTGTACTGAAAATTTCAAAGCTACTGTAACAAAGCTACACGATAACTCAAAAACGAAAAGATACCAAATTTGACATTTAAGTTATACAGTCTTACAGAAATGCGTCACGAAGATTTTGAGGAAAATCCCCCCACCCCAAACTACCTTTAACATGGAAAAATATTCGAAAATTTTGATTTTCACGAAAATGGCTTTAACGATTTTGATTAAAATGTCAAATATTAAAGATATTTACCTGACAAATAAAATGCATATTAATGGTTTTCATTAATATCAAGTTTGGTATTTAACGGTCTTTCCGTTTTTGAGCTATGCTGTCCACAGACACACACACATACACACAGACACACAAAGATAGACAGACAGACACACACACGGACATTTTTCTAAAAATGCATCTTTTGTATTCAGGGTGTCTTGAAAATATATATCCGGTGAAATCTCGGTATCGAATTTTTTGGTGCATTACAATACGTTCTCTATACACTATATACGTAGTACGTATAGGGAAAGTAAAAAGGAATGATAATGAAAGCAATGCTAAAAAGGAATTAAATAATTAGTATCAATACCTATTTTAAAATGGAAATCAATAACAATGAAGATTTATGGCATCAATTGCGCGTTTTAACAAGATCTCCAATTATGGAAGTGTAATCCAGAATGAAGATGTCTTCAGAGGCTATTCTCAGAAATTTCTAGATATACATTTTATTTTGCTGTAAATATGTTTAATATACAGAATTTTAATCAAAATCGTTTGAGCTATTTTTCAGGGACTCACAATTTTAAAACAGTTTTCCATGTAAATGTTAGTATGGGTGGGGGATTTTCTTGAGGATACTATACTTAATGTCAAGTTTGATATTTAAGCGACTTTTCGTCTTTGAGTTATACTGATCTCATACACATACACACACACTTTTTAATTTCTCTGCACGTACTATGTACATAGAGTATAGAGAAGGTATTGCATTCCATCCAAAAATTCGATACCGAGATTTCACCGGAAATACATCTTTTGGGCCTGCTGAATTCAAAAAGCATTTTTGAAAAAAAGGTTCGTGTATGTACGGGCGCGCGTGTGTGTATGTGTGTGTGTGTGTGTGTGTGTGTCTGGACAGCATAGCTCAAGAACGAAAATGACGGTTAAATACCAAACTTGGTATATAAGTTTGGTATCTTCCAAGGATGCGACATGAAGGTTTCAAGAAAATACTCCCCACCCCAAACTACCCTTTGCATGGAAAACATTTCGAAAATTTTGATTTTTTCAAAAAAATTCTAACGATTTCGATTAAAACTTCTTATATTTAAGATATTTACACGCCAAATAAAATGTATAGGTTGAATTTTCTGGGAATAACCTGTAAAGACCTCTCTATTCTGGACGATTTTAATTGGATTTTGCATAACTATTAAACTGTAAGAAATAGATAACAACTTACTACACAATAAATGTACATCACGATAAACCACACAATTTATGTAATATACATTTTTTCGTGAGGTTTATCGTTTTTAAGATATTCCTTGTATTTGGTTTCATCTTTAAAAAACATACTTTTCTCATACAGGAATTTGTCAACTCCTGTCCACACAAACAAAGCAACTTCAATCACATAGCAACCAGCTTTTGACTATCACTTTAGCCCATGATACTACCTTATTTCGCTTCTACTTACAAGGAAGCAAGTAATAAGACTATTTCTGCTATTTTTTTCTCGATTAGCATGAAATAGGTGCATAAGCTTTTTAACAATAATTTTGGCAGAGGTGTAGAGAAAGTCATGTGAGTGGAACACATCCAATTTTTCTAATACATATGCCACTTTTGGATAAACGGTCCTCAAATCATATTGCCGATGAAATCTCGGTATCGAATGCTTGGCAGGAATGCAATACCTTCTCTAGCTATTGTGTATTTTACATACGTGCTAGAGAAAGGGAATTAGTTTTGTTTGCTGAAACAGACCAAACACTTTTGCTGCTTTCATACAATGAGTAATGAAAATCCCGAACCTTCACAACATTTTTAGTGGAATGTGGAGTACCTTTGTGATAAGCAGAATAGCGGTGCCGATTCGGTGACTTGTCAAACTCATTTCCTGCTACTGGTCAAGAGCGGAACCGTTCCAAAGTTGTGGTCACGTGATGCGGCCCAAAGGTGGGTCAATGTGGGGTCTCCGTGATAAACGCTGAACATTTGTTGGAGCATATCAAAACACTGCATATAATGATATATTTCTCGTCATGCTTATGTGCCAACATACAACTCAATAATCCAGTACGAGGGTCATTCAGAAAGTGCTATCACGCAGTACCGGTTCTTCTGTTTTTCCGCCAAAGATCTGAGCCAAGATGTCACTGCCTCTTTGAGGTTGGGAAATCGTTTCCATCCAAAAAGTCATGTGCAGTGTCCAAAGTGAAACACTGGTTTTTCTGAATTCTTTTATCAACATTTACTTTCAACTGCTCCATAACGATTGATGAACTTCCACTCCGGTCTTTATCGTACACACTGTTATGTTTTTCCTTGATTACTCGTAAATTATGCGCCATTTCCTCACTGAAGACTCGTTCATTGCATTATCACAATACACTTGTGTTATATGTCTGTAAAATGCGATTGGCCGAACCTTTTTTTTGCATTAAAAAATCTGATGTGTTCCATTCACATGACTTTGTCTATATCTCTGCAACATATTATTATTAAAAAGCTTATGATTCTATTTAATTCATGCTAATCGAGAAAACATTAGCAGAAATAGTCTTATTACTTACTTCATTGTAAGTAGGAGCGAAATAAGGGAGAACCATAGGTTAAAGTGATAGTTAAAAGCAGGTTGCTATGTGACTGAAGATCCTTTGTTTATATGAACAGGAGTTGACAAATTCCTGAATAGAAAAGTATGTTTTCTTAAAGCTTAAACCAAGATACTAAACTTAAATACCAAGTTTGCTATTGTACAGACTTTTCGTTTTTGAGTTATCGTGTTCAGAGACACACGGACACACGGACGCACATACACAGACCTTTTTGTGAAAATGCTTTTTTTTTTTTTTTTTGGTTACAGGTGACCCTAAAACATATATTTCCGGTGAAATCTCGGTATCGAATTTTTGGGTACATAGTACGTGTAGAGAAAGTAAAAAAAGTCCCTTGTCGGTAGAGAAAATAATATCGGCAACAAATATATTAACAGAATGGAGATTACGTTGATAAATAGAGTAAGGTAGTGTAACTTTGTTTTAAAGTTTTGTGTTCATATCTTTCATTATTGTTTAGTTACGACAAATCGTCTGTCATTTTCTGCACGGCTTTCTCTTCTGGAGAAATTGCGAATATGTGGCTTTGCTTTGCAAGCAACTTCATAAAAGCAATTCTCAAAAGCTGTTTATTTAATGTTTCTTTATTTTAGAAGCCTTTTGCAAAATGATGGAAAAGTGTCAAACTACAGAATGAATCACCAAAATCTACTACACGGAATGTTTCTTAGGTCAGCATTTAAGTGTTTCATTCACACAAGATTCTCAAATGTAACTCATAAATATTTATAAGTTATACCAGAAAGTTATATATGTTATATAGTTGTTCCATCACCTGGAAACATTTCCATTGTCATGAGAATGATCAAACAAGACATTAGTAAAATAGGAAGCTTTCCTGGCGACGAACATATTCTAGACGTTCTCGGGCTTCGAGCCAGCGCGTGAGGTCATGGGTTCGATTCCCGAGACCGGCCTTCCTGGCCCATGGTTTTCCTGACATCCCCCCGAATTTCCTGTCTTTGTTGCCATCATCTGCATGGCATCTGTTTCAGGGTTGAAGACCAGGCGAACTGCATCTGGGTGGTGTCTTATGCATTGCATACGTTACTCATTGCGTCGTCGCGGGACCACCCTGTCGGGGCTCGCTTTCCGGCTAGAGGTCTATCCTTTAACATTATTGCGGTTCTTCTATTTAAGAAAACATTTTTTTTTATATTAAAATTTATTACATAGCCCATAATATTCACTATAACAATAAATATTTATGCTCCTTTTATATCTGTTTTCATGTGCTAAATTGTTTTATAGCGTTTTTGACATCAGCTATCGGCAGGGAGTCGAAATGTCCTGTCTTGTCAATGTTGAAGTTTGATCCATTTTCTCAGCAACTATTTAACATAATGAGCTACATTTTTCAACATATTTACTTATAATTGATAACAAATAGACTACTTCTCTTCATTAGAAAGCAAGGTGTGATTTTTTTTAAAAGAAAGCTCTAAAAATACTACTGAAAAATAACTAAAATAATATTTAAATAATGAACTAATGCATATACATTACTACGTTTTCGTTAATATAAACCCCATTTACGTGCAAATTCGTGGTAAAATTTTGACGTTTCAAAGATAACATTTAAAAAAATCTGATGTGTTTCATTCACATGACTTTCTCTACATCTCTGCAACAAATTATTGTTGTAATGTGTTTCTATTTACTTCATGCTAATCGAGAAAAATATAGCAGAAATACTCTTATT
Source organism: Hymenopus coronatus (assembly GCA_030762935.1). Lineage (NCBI taxonomy): Eukaryota > Metazoa > Arthropoda > Insecta > Mantodea > Hymenopodidae > Hymenopus > Hymenopus coronatus. The sequence goes on from CM060882.1 coordinate 177,592,963, forward strand.
ATTTTCTTTCTTATAAGTAGAAACGAAATAAGAGAGTATCATACGTTAAAGTGATGGTCAAAAGCTGGTTACTATGTGACTGAAGTTCCTTTGTTTGTATTGATAGGAGTTGACAAAATCCTGTATGATAAAAGTATAAGTTTTTTAAAGCTGCAACCAAAAATAAGGAATATCTCAAAAACGACCAACTCCACGCTTAAAATGTATGTAACATAAATGGTGTGTTTTAATGTGCTCTACATTTTTTATGTATGGTAAGTTTTGTCCATCTCTTATGGTTTAGCAGTTATGCAAAATTCATCAAGGATAAAGTAGTATTCAGAGGCTATTCCTAGAAAATTCAATATATATATATATATATATATATATATATATATATATATATATATTTTTTTTTTTTGACACGGGATACGATATTTTAATAAATATCTTTGGAGTCGGCATTTTTAAGAAAATCAAACTTTTCGAAAAAAATGCCTTTTAAAGAGTAGTTTGGAGCGGGGGATTTTTCTCAAAATCTTCGTGCCGCATTCCTAGAAGATACTAAACTTAAATACCAAGTTTGGTATTTTACCGACTCTTCGTTTTTGAGTTTTCGTGTTCACAGACACACGGACACACACACACGCGGACCTTTTTCTTCTTAATGCTTTTTGTGGATACATGGGATCCTAAAACGTTTATTTTCATTGAAATCTCGGTATGGAATTTTTGGGTGCAATTCAATACCTTGTCTATACACTATGTACATAGTACGTGTAGAGAAAGTAAAAAGAAGACAAGATGTTAAGAAGGATAAATGAATATGGAGGAAATGAGTTCCCGTAGAGTGAGGAATCAAGTCACAGAATATGAATCTTGTTGAGAAGTAATGAGGTGTATAATGGCAAATGGCATAAAACACGACATCATTTCCAGCAGCACGTATTTCTGTGTTATTAAATTCTCGTGCAACTTAAAGGTAACCAAACACCTCTTTGGCTTCCAAACTCAAAGAAGGGGGGAAAAGCCCTGTATTCCTTTCTCAGTTTACACTCACAAAGAGGACAAATAGCTTTAAGAACATCAGGAAGAAAAAATAATAAAGAGTATGTAGTTCATTAGCTGGCCGGGGAGCGTGAAAGGCGCTGTTGTATGCCCGCCTTCATCTTGTTTTAATTAACAAGAGAAGCAGGTGATTTTGCTAACACGTGTGTGGTTCCCGGCCCTTTACATCCTATACCGTTCAAGTCTTTGAGATAAAGCATTCTCATATATGCTTGCTACATATATTAATATTGTTATTATTAATATTATTATCGTGTATTAAAGTTATTTACCTGACATATAAAATGTATATTCTCAATTTTCTGGGAATAGCTTGTGCAGACTACTTTATTCTGGATGAAATTTACGGAATTTTACATAACTGCTAAACCGTAAGAGATGGACAAAACCTTACTACACAAAAAATGTAGAGCACGTTAAAAGACCAATTTATGTTATATGCATTTTTTTCGTGTAGTTGATCTTTTTTTTTTTTTTTTTTTTTTTTTAATATATTCCTAGTTTTTGGTTTCAGGTTTAAAAAACTTATAATTTTCTCATACACGGATTCGTCAACTCATGTCCATACAAAAAAAAAAAAAAGGGAACTTCAGTCACATAGAAACCGACTTTTGACTATTATTTAGCCTATGGCTCCCTAATTTCGCTTCTTTTTACTAGGAAGCAAGTAGTAAGACTATTTCTGTTTCTTTTTTCGATTACCATGAAGTAAATAGAAGCATAAGCTTTTTAACAATAATTCGTTGCAGAAGTGTAGATAAAGTCATGTAAATGTAACACATCAGATTTGTAAACATTTGATTATCCATTCAAACGCCTATTTTTGATTTATGAACAATTAACACGGTGTAAATAAAAATGAGTTTTTTAAAGAATAGAGTAAATATAATAATAAAATAATAAATAATATAATAATAAATGCGCAGAGAAATTCATATGAATGTCAGATATCAGATTGTGAATACAACATTTTAGTCTATCTTGAGTAATACAGATTCAAACTTACAGATTATAATGAGAAACCGTTAAAGGACTAATGCATGCTGTCCAAAACACGAGTAGTAGTAGTTTAGAACAAGTGTATCACATAAAAAGGGAAAGTCGTCATTCGTTTTTTACTTTCCCTAGCCCGCATGTACAATGCACATAGTGGATAGAGAAGGTATTATATTCCACCCAAAAATTCGTTGTAAAGATTTCACCGGGAATATATGTTTTGATGATTCCTGAGTCCGAAAAGAACATTTTTGGAAAAAGTTTTGCGTGTGTGTCTGTGACAGCTTAGCTCACAAACGAAAAGACCATTAAATACCAAACTTTGTATTAAGGTTTGGTATCTTCCAAGGATGTGACACGAAGATTTTCAAGAATTGGGTTACCATTTACATGGAAAAATGTTCGAAAATTTTGATGTTTTCAAAAATAGCTCTAACAATTATGATTAAAATACCGTATATTAAATATATTTACATGGCAAATAAAATGTATATCTTGAATTATATGGGAATAGCCTCTGAAGACTAATTTATTCTGGATGCATTTTGTGGAATATATTTTAACTACTAAATCATAAGAGATAGGCAAAAATCTTCTGCACAACAAGTGTATATCAAATCAAAATACACAATTTGTATCCTTTACGTTTTTGTTATAGAGGTAACTGTTTTCGAGTTATTTCTTCTTATTGGTTTCAATTTTAAAGTACTTATATACTTACTTTTCTCATACGGGAATTTGTCAACTCCTGCCTATACAAACAAAGGAACTTCAGTTACATAGCAACCAGCTTTTGACTATCACTTTAACCTATGGTACTCTCTTATTTCGGTTCTATTTACAAGGAAGCAAGTAATAAGACTATTTCTGCTAAGTTTTTCTGATTAGCATGAAGCAAATAAAAGCATGAGCTTTTTAATAATAATTTGTTACAGAGGTGTAGAGAAAGTCATGTGATTGGAACACATCAGATTTTGTTTGTTTGTGTCCTTGTTTGGAGATGCATGTTGCTGTCAAATAGAGTGTGCGGTTACGGTTTGGGACTCAACATCAGACAGCAAAGGGATATAATGACAGAGGTTGGCAGTGACACACATGTGCTCGGGGCATATAATGACATTTGTTTGCATTTCTCTAGGGGACCATGACACCCTGAACGTCTATTTCCTCATGTCTGAACTAGATCAGCACCCAACTTTCGTCTGCAAGGACTTGCTCCAATGGCTGCCTCAATTTTATATAAGGGACAGGTAGTTCTGCTTTTTAACATTTCCGTACGCCTTGGAATACGCGTCTGGTGGTGTAAGTGTGTCGACCGAAAGGTGAATCATGCGCTCCTTGTCCATATTGCTGGTGTTGGTGTTCTCAGTGAGGTGTATACACGGTGTCGGTGTGGGACAGCAGTGCAACACCTGGACCAAACTCCTCGGCTTCCTGAAGCGTGTCCTGGACGACTGCAAACACATCGCAATGGAGAGTAAGGACCACCCTGGCAAGGAGCTGTACCTGCAAGTGATGCAGCACTGTCTCAAGAAGAAAACACTCATCTCCTTGGACAGGATGTTAGAACTCGATGTGATCCCCTTGAACCGAGGAATGGAGCTCATCCGCTATTCCAACAACACCGCGAGAGTTGCTTATGGGACGTAAGTAATGTAAAACACGTGCCCACAAAGTAACTCGAGTCTTTTGGAACTGACTCATTTCATAGAGTCGAATATAAAACATTCTATGTGGGCATTTACAGCCAGAAGCATTTACATTTCGGTTCAGCCATAAAATGAAAAATAATTAAAATTTTGTTCATATTATCTTGAAAATGTTACTTTCATATACTTGGAAAACGCAGTGTCAAGTTTTGTATTTATTTATTTATCTATTATTTTTTTTTACTTTCTCTATACGTGCAATGTACATAGTGTACAGAGAATGTATTGCACTTCACCAAAAAATTCATTACCGAGATTTCACCGGAAATATATGTTTTAGGGTCCCCTGTATCCAAAAAAGGTATTTCCAGAAAAAGATCCGTGTGTGTGTGTGTGTGTCCATGTGTCAGTGTGTCCATGTGTCCATGTATCTGTGAACACGATAACTCAAAAACGAAAAGTCGGTAAAATACCAAACTTGGTATTTAAGTTTAAGTTTAGTATCTTCCGACACGAGGATTTTGAGAAAAATCCCCCACCTCCAACTACCCTTTACATGGAACTTTTTTAGAAAATTTCGATTTTCTAAAAAATTGCTCTAATGATTTTGATTAAAATACCGTATAATAAAGATATTTACCTGAAAAATAAAATGTATATTCTCAATTTTCTGGGAATAGCCTCTGAAGACTTTTATTCTGGGTCAATTTTAAAGAATTTTGCATAACTGCTAAACCGTAAGAGATGGACAAAAACGTACCACACAACAAATGTAGAGCATCTTAAAACACACAATTTATGTTATGTTATGTTTATTTTTCGTAGAGTTGATTGTTTTTTTAGATATTCCTTGTTTTTGGTTTCATCTATAAAAACTTATACTTTTCTCATACAGGACTTTGTGAACTCGTGTCAATGCAAACAAAGCAACCTCAGTCGCAGAGCAACCAGCTTTTGACTATCACTTTAACCTATGGTACTCCCTTATTTCGCTTCTACTAACAAGGAAGCAAGTAATAAGACTACTTCTGCTAATTTTTGCTCCATTAGATGAAGTAAATGGAATAATTTGTTGCAGTGATATAGAAAAAGTCATGTGAATGGAAAACATCAGATTTTTTTAGTATTGTTATAGATAGACATGCACATAAACGCACCCGCGCACGGTTTTGTGTGGTATTCAAATGACATCAAAACGTGTACTTCCGGTGAAATCTGGGTACGAAATATTAGATTGGAATGCAATACTTTCTCTACTTATAGTGTCTATATTTAACAGTGTTAATAAATGATATTATTTGGACTAGTTTCAAAGTGGTGTGTAACTATTAATTTTAATTATTTCATTTAGTTGTAATCTTTGAACTAATTAAAAATGATGGATCCACGAATTTAGCAAAACCATTATAACCACTAAATTCAGTTACAATAAAATAGTGTAAATTTCACAGACATCTGTATTTAAAATGCAGTCATACGACGTTTTAAACTGACAGACATGTATTCCCAGCCTTGCTGAATTTTAAAGCTCCTTTTCTCGTAATACTTTGTTTTCACTTCGAATTTTCTCGCATTGAAATTATCCCACATACATTTTTGACCCATTTTTTTGAACAACTCCTTATAATTTCTGGATATCTATTAAATACATCATTTTGGACAAATTTAATATATGAAAAATCAGAATATATATTTATGTTCCTAGAGCATTTAAATATTAACAAAAGTCAATAAAAATTATCTTTCTATTAATTTTAGCGTATAAATATAAGTTGGCGGTGCCGTAGCCGAGTGGTTAGACCACTCGCCTCCCAGCTAGGCAGCCCGTGTTCAATCCCAAGGGCCCACATGTGTGATTTCTGCTGGTTGAAGCGACGTCTGGGGAGCGGTTCCCCGAGCCCTCCGGTTTCCAAAGCTACTCATTCCACCTGTTGCTCCATCATCACCTTTCCTATCATCAATTTCACTTGCCTTCCATATGATCCACTTCCTCACGCTTATGCCTGGCTACGGGGCAGCTTCTCCATTCTGTGGTTTCGTGCCCTTGACTCCCAGACAGGCTTCTGACCTCTAGACATCCGCTTTTAGGTCCTAGAGGGGCGTTAGTCCTGCATATGATCCACTTCCTCACGCTTATGTCTGGCTACGGGCCAGGTTGTCCATTCTGTAGTTTCGTGCCGTTGGCTCCCCAACAGCTCCTGATCCCTAGACATCCGCTTGTAAGTCCTAGGAGAGTGTCAGTCTTACATATCACCCACTTCTTCACGCTTATGCCTGGCTACGGACCAGGTTCTCCATTCTGTTGTTTCGTGCAGTTGACTCCCAGACAGGCTTCTGAACCCTAGACATCCACTTGTAAGTCCTAGGTGAGTGTCAGTCCTACATATCATCTACATCCTCACCCTCATGCCTACGAACCTGGTTCATCATTCTGTGGTTTAGTACCGTTGGCTTCCCAACAGACTTCTGACCCCTAGACATCCGCTTGTAAGTCCAAGGGGAGTGTCAGTCCTACATATGATCAATTTCCTCACACTCATGCCTGGCTACGGGCCAGGGTCTCCATTCTGTGGTTTCGTGCCGTTGACTCCCAGACAAGCTTCTGACCCCTAGACATCCACTTGTAAGTCCTAAGGGAGTGTCAGTCCTACATATCATCCACTTCCTCACGTTCATGCCTGGTTACGGGCCAGGTTCTCCATTCTGTGGTTTAGTACCGTTAGACAGACTTCTGACCCCTAGACATCCGCTTGTAAGTCCTAGGAGAGTGTCAGTCCTAACTAGCGAGGGGTAAGCAGACTACGGAAAAAAAAAAAAAAATATATATATATATGTATGTATTATGAAAAAGTGTATAAAGAAGATGGAAGCTTGAAGAATTTATATAAAGCTTAATATATCTTTTATATAATGCATCTTAAAACATTGTCCATGCTAATTTTGTAATTTGGCAACAAATTCGTTACTGTGCATGGAAACTCGTGCACATTTTTTTCTATTTTCATTTATATATCATCTTTACCATCAAGGTGATATCGCGGCTTCTGTTTTGGAAAAAGTATTGCGTATTACTTTGGTGTTCAGTTATTCACTTGTGTATATTCTAAGATTATTTTGCATGGTAAAAACTTACCAAGGCGTGTAAAATAAGGGAAAGAGAGAGAGGGAGAAAGAGAGAGAAAATAATCACCTTGTTCTCAAACAAAACTGTTATAGCGAATAAGTAAAAGAACATATTGCATTACCATTATTCTATCCTCTGCAATCTGAGATCTTTCTTTTGTAACTTTATCCACGAATGTAGTGGCAATTTCTTCATTCGCGTTAGTTACATCTGCAATGACAATATGAGAGTTTCATGTATCACAGAACTCAAATAAAAATAATAATCTGATGTGTTCTATTCGCATGACTTTCTCTAACTGTTACACAAACACTTTCCTAACAAAAGATTATTCTTTTATCTACGACATGTTAATCAAGGTAAACATTTACCTTATTTCTTGCTTCCCTGTAAGTAGCAGAGACGTAAGGGAATACACTAGACTAAACTGATAGTCATTTTTTTTAAAATGTGGTCCTATGTGAAACAACTGAAAGTCGGTTCGCTTTGCAAGCCCTGCAGTAAAACACTAGAGATAAAACGAAACCTCACATCCCGTTTGAGACAAGTTTTAAGTACTTTAAAATTGAAACTAAACATACAAACACTACATAAAATGTATATGACATAAATTATATGTTTTACGAGATCTACGTGTTTTGTGGAGTAAGTTTTTTTTTCCTATCTCTCACGGTTTAACCGTTTACAAAATTCCACAATACTCTTCCAGAATAAAGAGCTCTTCAGGCCTAGTTATTCCCAGAAAATTCAAGATGCACACTTTATTTGTGAAGCAAATATTTTTAATATGCGGTATTTAATCAAAATCGTTAGAGGCATTTTTGAGAAAAACAAAATAAAAAAGAAATCATGTAATAGATAGTTTGTGGTGGGGGCTTTTCTTGAAAATCTTCGTGTCGTATCCTTGAAAGATACTAAACTTAAATACCCAGTTTGGTTTTTTACAGTATTTTCGTTTTTGAACTATTTTGTCCACACAGATGCTTTTTTGAATTCAGGGGGTCGCAAAGCAGTATTTCCGGTGAAATCTCGCTATCTAATTTTTGGGTTCAATACAATACCTTCTCTATAGGTTATGTACATAGTACCTGTAGAGAAAGTAAACATCGAGTATGTTACATTCATTCTTTTTCCTCTATCGCCTTGATATTCATCTACTTCATTTTAATCAAGATACATACTCAATAAAAAAAACTTTTGATATCTACTAAATCATTTTATGTGTTCAGCTTCTAATGCCTACTCATAAAATATATTATTTCTTGAAATTACTCCGAATATCCTGTGAGATTGACTTCAGTGTGTTGAATTGTACTACAAATATTTATAGTTTACCAATTATAGTCAATGTCTTTCGTGGCATTCAAATTTTCCGAGGTATTCATTGTTTTACTTAATAAACCTTTATTAAAGTGTTAATTTTCTACTCTCTTGTATCTTGACAGTCAAGCAAAAAGTGAATAATGCCAAAGCAACTGTTTTTCAAACACCTGAATATCACTTCAGCCTCCTGTTCATGAAATTAATTCTATAATGAACTACTTAAACGTTTATCTCAATTAACATGAGATATACACAAAAATCTGACGTGTTCCATTCACATGATGTTCTATACATCTCTGCAACAAATTATTGTTAAAAACTTAATTTGTCTATTTACTTAACGCTAGTCAGAAAAAAAAAATAGCAGAAATGATTATTACTCCATTCTTTCTAAGTAAAAAGCAAATAAGGGGGTGCCATAGGCTAAAAATGTAATTAAATGTTTTAAAAGCTGGTTATTAATGTGATTGAAGTTCCTTTGTTTGTATGGACACGAGTTCACAAATTCCTGTGTGAGAAAAGTATAAGTTTTCAAAGCTGAAACCAAAAACAAGGAATATATCTCAAAAACGGTCAACTTCACGACAAAAATATATGTAACACACATTGGGTTTCTTTAACGAGCATGTTGCCCTCCGTGGTGTAATGGTTACCATGCTGACTTCACATACCCGAGGTCGCGGGTTCAAACCCGGCGGAGGACGATGAATTTTTTCGGGTGTAAAAATCCTTAGCATGGCTTCCTTCGAAAGGGAAGTAAAGCCGTTGGTCCCGTGTCGTAGATTTACGGCACGTAAAAGAACCTCAAGCCTGATAAGAGAGGCCTGTGAGCAAAATTAAGCGGTCTTTCACGCCCAATTTAGAATGGGGCGCTGAGAACCACAGTAGTTAAAGAGCGTCCATAAATAACACGCCATTTACATTTTTTAACGAGCACTACGCTTTTTTTATTTTTTTTTTTATTTTTATTTTTTATCTCTTACAGTTTACCAGTTACGCAAAATTCATCCACAGATATCTTGAGTGGGTATTTCTAGAAAGTTGAAGATATACCTACATTTTTATTTGTAATGAAGATGACTTTAATATGAGTATTTTAATCAAAACAGTTAAAGCTAATTTTAAAATGTTTTATTTTCACAAAGTTGACTGACGATTTTGATTAAATGTTATTGTATGAGAGATGGTCGTCCTCCGTGGTTACTATGCCTCTGCAGGTTCAAACCTGGCGGAGGAGTGTGGAGTTTTTCGGACACAAAAATTCTTAGCATGGAACGGAAGTCAAGTTGGTGCTACCATGAAATATTTATTTGCATGTAAAAGAACTCATGGGAAAAGCCCGCCATTTCGCGACCGCACAGCGTCATTTGTGGACAACGAGCCATTTGTGGCGCATAACCGCAAACTCATGAACTAGAAATTCAAAGCCCATCCAGGAAACACCATAACGATGCCCCGTGGAGCTGCAGGAAACTAATATAAAAGATGGCAAACTAAATGTATATTCTGATTTTCTGAGAACACGCTCTTCATTCTGATGACTTTTACATAACCAGAAAGAGGTAGACAAAATCTTAATAGACAGCACATGTACATCTCGTTAAAACAAAACATTATTTCAGATAATGTTTCTGTGGAGTTACTCGTTTCCGAGGTATTTATTGTTATTTATTTCAATTTTAAAATACTGGTATTTTTCTTAGATAGGAAGCCGTCATTCGTTTTTCTTTTGTGTTACTTTAGGCCAGGCAAAACAAACCGAATTTCAATGTCATTCCGTAGCAGCAGCTTTAATAAGATTTGCCTCTCGCTTCAGCCTAGCGTATTCCCTTATTTAGCTTCTTCTTATAAGGTATAGGACATTTCTGCTAATGTGAATGAAACATATTATATTTTTCTGTCTACTTCTGATTACTCAAGATAAACCCAGCAGAGAGTATATTGTGGAGCTTTATTAATGAGTGGGTGAAGTTAGATCACGACCGCAGCGAGTTAATAAAACTACTTTTGTTAAATGCAATACTTTATCTACCTATATTTAACGAAATATGTTTTTAATGCAGAAAATAATTACTATACAGAACATTAAATCTTAGTGGCTTCGCCTGGGTGAGTGTTAGTCCGTTCGCCTCCCATCTAGGCGGCCCGGGTTCCTTCCCAAGCGCCCACATGTGGGATTCGTGGTGGACAAAGCGGCGTCTGGGCGGGTTTTCTCCGGTTTCCCCCGCTACTTATCACCTTTCCAACCATCAATTTCGCCTAATTTCATATCATTCACTTCCTCATGTTCATGCCTGGCTACAAGCCGACCTCTTGTAACAGGTTCTCCATTCTGTGGTTTCCTGGTATAGGCTCCCCGACAGGGTTCTCACCCCTAGGTGTTAGCTTGTAAGTCGTAGGGATGTGTCAGTCTTACAAATATACGGGGAGGGTAAGTCAATACGAAACGAAACACTAAATCTTATATCATAAGTTGGCAATAATCAGTAGAAGAACGTCTTTTGTTTTCAATGCCTTCTATGGTACTCGAGGAAAACAATACACTAAAAATTTGGAGAGGGAAATGCTTATTTCTTAGGAAGCATGACATAATTTATAAAGATCTTTGTAACACGTTGCTATGTGAAAATACATAACAATGTGTTATTTACTATATATGAAAATAAAAAAAAAACAAAAAACGTTTGCAATAGAAAAGTATCAATTAGTGGTTTGCTTTTAAACGGAAGTAGATAAAATATAGTATTATACAGTTCCTTGTAGATACAAGGATGATAGGCAAACATAATTAATAGTGAGGTGTTCAAAGGTAGTGGATTTATACTGATATAAACTTCCTTTCATGACATCAAAAGGAACAATTGAGAGCTGCGAAAACATCTTAAATGTTTTGAAAAATCCAAACCAATCACAATAAAACATCTCAGCAATGTCTAAAGCCACATAAAGATCAACATTTTCTTCTACTTCATGGATTTGGGCTTTTGGTCTTCTTTTGTTAATTAGTTTAGATACTTTTAAAAGCTATTACTCTATTTTTGTAGGTCGAGATGCTCATATTGTAGCTGCTTGTTCTTTAGTTTAATGTTAGGTCTGTTATTTGTACTGCCTTCTCAGTTGTGCTAAAGACTATAAAAAACAACAAACAACCGAAATATTTGAAATAAATTGTTTACCTTTAATATCTTCGTCTTCTTCTAGGTTTTCAAGTTTCGGAAGTTAAGTCCCGTAATGCACTAACATTTCATTCTATTTTCTTCACCAGAAAGGAAAATAAATAAAACGTTCAATTTGAGAAATGTATAGGTGTTTCAAAATAAAAATGATAATTAAATAGTTGACTCCACAAAAAATGTACTGTACTTAATTATGTGTTAAAACCAGATCTATTTTTTTTTTTTTTTTTTGCGTAGTAATATTTTTCTATTTCTTAAAGCTTACAAGTTAGGCAAAAATCGTGCAGAATAAACAAGACTGCATAAACTATTCTCGGAAAATTCAACATATACTTTCTACTTAGCATAAAATATATTAAAATATGACATTTTAATCAAAATCGCTAGATCCATTTTTGAGAAAATTAAAATTTCTAAAACATTCCATGTTAAGGGTAGTTTGGGGTGGACATTTTCTTGAAAGCTTTCATATCTCATCCTCCGAAAGCGTTGAACTTGAATATCAAGTTTGCGTGGAATATACCTTCTATGTACACTCTCACGTCAAGCCTTCTTGGGCTCATCTCAACTGTTTGGCACTTCTAAGGAACCCCGTACAATATTTGCGTGGAAAGCGATATACGGCAGTCAGCTGCTGAACGATGTCGAAAACAGCACTGGGTGTTGGTCAGTACCTTGTGGATTCCAGCCACCACACCACCTTGCAAACCCAACCGGTGAGGGAAACAAGATGGCAGCTTTTTCAGATTACATAATAGGTATGATGGTGGCCTCCTGCCACTTTTCGGGAGCACGATTATAGACCTCGAGTTGGATAGCTCTGCCCTCAGGAGGGAGACATTAGGACATGGATGCCATCTGGACCTGGAAATGTGTGGTCTAACTCCGTCGTGGCGAAAAGGTGATTGTAACCTTCAAGATTTCCGGAAAGAAAGGAGAAGCCTTGAGACTCTATCTGAGCCTTCCTTACCTTTAAGAATCATTGTCTGAGCTACACACCGCAGCGAAAGCACTGCCTAAAGAGTTAGCCACGCCAAACCTATAAACAACTGTTCAAGAAGCTGTTTTGAGACTGACGATGGCCATATGTGTCAATTTTCCGGCCACACGTCTCAAATTATCCCGTACAATAAACTGTTGTTTGTTACTGTTCTTAATAACTTGGCATGCATTTTCTTGTATTGTACACGATCTCCAATGTAGGGTGACGCTACAAGCCCTCAGAGTGAGCACGAATGGCATTCCGGAATTCATTGGTCCACCAAGGAATCGGAAATCGACGTCTTTGGCCAATCGACCGCGAAATAGATCCTCATCAGCAAGAATTAGTTACTGTGAGGTGTTCAACTAAAAAATTCACCGAGTCATGCTCGTTTAAGTTAAAAATGGTCAAACAGGAATAAAGGTTTCAGTTGCCTCGATCTACCATCTAGGTACATACGTGTGTGCTAAGAGACATAAGAATGGAAAATTGGTCACTAGAATGGAAGTCATAGATGATATTCCAGCGTAAGCTAACAACTAATCCAGGAGAGAAAATCGCAATATCGAGGTGAGAACAACTGTGAAAGGCGTCAGATAAAAATATAGCCTCTCCGGTTGTCAGAAGAGCTGTCATTATTGGCAAAAAAATCTGCAATTAACTGACATCTTGCACACGCCCGACGGGAGCCCCAGAGTGAGTGGTGGGCTTCACGTCACCTACCAACAGAAAAGGTGTTGGTATTTGAGAAATTAGGTCGTCAGATGGAGGCAAAAATACACTACAAAGGGTAAATTTTTACAGCAACTGACTGGATGTCAGACTGTGAGGATATTGATTTAGCGTAAATATCATCCATCCCTAATGAGCTTCATAGTGCCCCATGTGCAGGAACACCCTCTGCCGGTGATATGTCACACCGTGCAGCAGAGTAGTGCCTGAATATAACGTTGTGGTGAGGGCGGAACTTGGTCTCTTGTCAGCAGACAACCAAAGGTTGGTGCAACAACACTTCAAGTTCTGGTCGAATATCACTGTTGTATCGCCATGGTCAATAGAATGGGACAAGTGCTAAATTGAAAGGTGTTTCTGTATATTGGGCTGTATTGAATGGTTTCATTTCTTCTTCTTGACCTTGTACGCAGACGCACCCCTGTTCCAGGTTCTCCTGGATCTCCTCACTGGACATACCGTCCAATGAGCTGGTGGCTATAACCCCTCGCGAGGAGTTAAGGGTCTTGAGCATTTCGACTTTTACGGGGTAGTTGCCCAAAATACTTGCCCTTAGAATTCGCGTTGCCTGGGAGATGGAATTTGCTGCGACCAGGATATTGCCACTTGGAGTTCTAATGCGCCACTATAATTTGCAGAACTTTATGTATTGCGAAGGGGCTAACTGATGAAAATGTCCCTCCGTCCTCTGGTCGCTGTACAACTAAGTAACGAGAACCACTAAACTCAACTACTTCCTTTACAGAAACAGAATGTTTAGGTTGTGTCTCGCCAAAAATTAAAAAAATAAATAAACAAAAACTTCATTCCCAAGTGCTCCTCACTCACCACGGAGCCCATGAAGGGTTCCACTCACCCTGGAGTTCGGTATATTACCCAGTCCAAGTCGATTGACTGGGGGTGAGTTAGTCCCTAGCCTCCAGTTTAGGCGAATCACAAACAAAAGTGGTGTTTTAGGCTACGCGCGCTGCCCAGTTACTGAAGACCAGAAGCCCAGGCTCAGATACGCTAACCTGAACTAACCAGGATATCCCTTTCCACCGACGCACGGCCTACATGTGGGTGTGCGTTTTGACTCCCTCACCTCTCGGAGGTTGCCCACACGAGGGAGTTAGGGTCGGTCTGGGATCCCGGGTGCTCCAAGCGCGTACCTACCCTGTGGGGCTATGATTTGCTCTTCGACGGGCTCGTTTTCAAGTCCAGCATCATAATTACCATTCATTTACAGTCTTATTAAGACCCTTTGTTATATTTAATTAGAAAAACCTAAAATGTACTTGCCGAATAGGTATACAGAAGGCTACACTTTTTACATGATCCCTTTTAGCTTTTCGTTTTCTTTTTATTTATTAGAAACTAATCTAAATGCTCCACTTTTTGCGCAGTACTGCATGTTTTCAGTGTCTTATAGTGCAGTTGTGTTATATTAACTGAATTTTGATATCTACTTATTTGCTAATCGCTGTTGATTTTTAATCTGTTCCCCTTAAAACACTAAATAGATTTGAGTTTTTTACTTTCTCTACATGTATTTTGCACATAGTGTATAGAGAAAGTATTGCACTCCACCCAAAAATTCGATACCGAGATTATACCGTGTTTTAGGGTCCCCTGTATCCATAAAAAAAGCATTTTCACAAAAAGGTCCGCGCGCGTGTGTGTGAGTGTGTGTCCGTGTGTGAGTGTGCCTCTGAACACGATAACTCAAAAGGTCGATAAAATACCAAAATTGATATTTAAGTTCAGTATCTTCCAGGGATGCAACACGAAGATTTTGAGAAAAATTCTCCCACTCCAAACTACTCTTTACATGGAACTTTTTTCGAAAATGTTGATTTTCTAAAAATGGCTCTAGCGATTTTGATTCAGATATCGTATATTACAGATATTTACCTGACAAATAAAATGTATATCTTGAATTTTCTGGGAATAGCCTCTGAATAGCCAACTTTATTCTGGATGAATTTTGCGGAATTTCGCATAAGTGCTAAACCATAAGAGATGTAGAAAAACCTACCATTAAAAGATGTAGATCACGATAAAACACACAATTTATATCATTATACATTTTTATCGTGGAGTTGATCGTTTTCGAGATATTCTTTGCTATTGGTTTCAGCTTTAAAAAACTTATGCTTTTCTCATATAGGAATTTGTCAACGCGTGTTCATAGAAACAAAGGAACTTCAGTCACATAGCAACCAGCTTTTGACTATCATTTTAACCTATGGTACTCCTGTATTTCACTTCTACTTACAGGATGCAAGTAATAAGACTATTTCTGCTAATTTTTCTCAATTAGCATGAAGTAAGTAGAAGCAAAAGCTTTTTAACAATAATTTGTTGCAGATATGTAGAGAAAGTCATGTGAATGGAACACATCAGATTTTTTTTATTGTTTTATGCTCATATGTTAGTTAGTCCTTCAGTAGGCCTATCTAATTGCGTCAGTGGCATTGTTTGTATTCTGATACAGATATTCTGTTACTCATTTCTCTGTTAGTTAATTGAACACTTATACATGAATGGCATGTCTGATATCTTGTTAAAGGGGCAGAGCGACCGAAGAGGAAGCTTGGCATTTTCAAGTGTTGGATCGGCTTGGAGACCTGTTTCGGACTCATGCGCTACGATTCACCCTGGAAGATGAGACGGGCGACAGTGCTGCTGTTATTGAAAAGCAAACAGGTACGTGCTTCAGATGTTGAGATAACTTTATATAACAGCTTGTTGCTTATAACGAACGGGTCATCGAGAAGTCGCTCCGCACCTCCCGTGTAATCAAGATCCCCTAGAGTCAGGAATTCTGGTGGCAGCCCTGGCTGGCGCGAGCGTATGGTGAAAACGTTTCCCTGGTTAAGAAAACTACTGGGATCACTATATTCATGCATGAAAGGTAATGTAGAAAAATAATATGCAACTAGTCTGTTTAAAGAACATGTTGAAAATGTTTACCATTTTCTTGAAGACACAAATTCACTCGTTTTAATTTATTTTCCCGAACTGCAATTAATGTCTCCTTTGTTACAGATGTTATGTAATCTTCTATTGTCGTTTTCAGCTCATCGATTGTTTTTGAATTGCCTTTATAGACCGAAGCTTTAGCGGCTCCCCAAAGAAAATAATCCGGAGGGGTAAGATCAGGAGACCGCGAAGGCCACAGACTTTTAGAGATTAGTATTTCCCCAAAAAATTCCACTAACATACCTATGGTTTTATGTGATGCATGAGCAGTGGCGTTATCTTGTTGAAAACTGGGATCATCTTCATTTAGCTATGAAATAAATGGAAAAAGAATATCCAAGCAAAAAACATCTGAATTAATTGAGTTGTGGGAAAAATTGGCCGAATAATTCGAAAGCGAGAGATCGCACAACATATACAAATTTTCTCTGAATGTAAAAGGATTTCCTGAACTGCATTAGGATTTTCAGTAGACCATAATCACGTCTTTTATGACTTTACTCATCCTGATAAGTGCAACCAAGCTTCATCAGTAAAATATGTCCTATATAACACGTCAATTCCATGGTGCAAAATAATCCTCTGAAACCATTCACAATACTGAACTCTTTTCCCATGATCTGTGGGTTTTAAATCGTGGACGACTGATACCTTATATGGATACAAACCTGGTTCTTTTTTTGACTGCTTGTATGCGGAACGGTAAGAAATATCACGTTGTTGGGCCAATTTGTTCATTGATTTCTGTGGACTTTTAAGCATTCTATCCGATATATCCGATAGTTTTTCTTCTGTTAATACACTGGGTCTTCCACTTCTAACAGTATCATGCACTGAACCTGACTCCAGAAATTTATTAATTAAATCACGCACATTATCTCAGTGCGGTAATTTTGAATTGGGAATCTGACAATGAAACTTTGTTTCAATTTCTCAGTATAATTTCCACGTTCATTAAAACGTTTTCCACTAGAAACACACGTTCCTCTGAGCATACATTGATTTCGCTTCAAGCACAGGTCAGAACTCACAGCATAGTAGGCCATACTAACCAGTACAATAAATAACTCATGCGCTCGCAGCCGCTGATAACGCCGATAATGTAACATCCCGTCGGAATCGATTGCGATAAACCTAAGGATGCCAACCTTTTATCGAGCGGTGGCCAGCAGCAAGGTGCGGAGGAAGTTCTTGATGACCCGTTATAACAAGTGTATACTTTTGAGGGTTATAGAAACGAGTGATTCCTTAGAGTACGAGCCTTAATAAATACCATTACAGTATTAATTGATTTTATCGATTTGGCTACGTAACATCTTCACTTCAGCATCCAATTTTTACTTTCGCTACTGTTTACCTAGGTTAAAAAATGAAGTGTTCCATTCCACTCAATAATTCAATGCCGAGATTTCACCAGTAAATCCCATTTCCAAATGAAACCAATTTTTAGGAAAAAAAATCTAATGTTGTTCATTCACATAAGTTTCTCTACATATCTACAATAAATTATTGTTAACAAACTTATTCTTCTATCCAGAAAAAAATTAGAAGAAATAGTCTTATTACTTACTTCCTTGTACGTAGAACGGAAATAAGGAAATATACTATGGTAAAGTGATAGTCAAATGTTTTAAAAAGTGGTTGATATGTGATTGAAGTTCGTTTGCTCGTATGGACAGGAGTTGACAAATTTCCGTATGAGAAAAGTGTAAGTATTTTAAAACTGAAACTAATAGCAAGGAATATCTAAAAAATCTGATGTGTTCCATTCACATGTCTTTCTCTACATATCTTCAATAGATTATTGCTAAAAAGCTAATGCTTCTATTTACTTCATGCTAAACGAGAAAAAAATTAGCAGAAACAGTCTTATTACTTGCTTCCTTGTAAGTAGAAGCGAAACAAGGGAGTACCACAGGTTAGTATGAACTTCCTTTGTTTGAACAGAGGTTGACAAATTCCTGTATGAGAAGAGTACATGTTTTTCAAAGTTGAAACCAAAACACAGGAATATCTAAAAAAACAATTAGATCCACGAAAAAAAATGTAAATAACATAAAATAAAAATCTGAGGTATTTCATTCATTTTCTCTACATCTGTGCAAAAAAAAAATGGTATTAAAAAGCTTGTGTTCCTATTTACTTCATGCTAATCGAGGAAAAATTAGCAGAAATAGTCTTATTACTTGCTTCCTTGTAAGTAGAAGCGAAATAAGGGAGTAGCATAGGTTAAAGTGATAGTCAAAAGCTGGTTGCTATGTGACTGAAGTTCCTTTGTTTCTATGGACAGGAGTTGACAAATTCTCGTATGAGAAAAGTTTAAGTTTTTCGAAGCTGAAACAAAAAACAAGGAATATCTCAAAAACGACCAGCTCCACTAAAAAAATGTATAAGACATAAAATGTGTGTTTTAATGTGCTCTACATTTTTTTTTGTGTAGTAAGTTTTTGTCCAGTTCTTACGGTTTAGCAGTTATGCTAAAGTCTGTAAAATTCACTCAGAATAAAGTAGTCTCCAGAGGCTATTCCCAGAGAATTCAAAATATAGATTTTATTTGTCAGTTAAATATCTTTAATATACGATATTTTAATCAAAATCGTTACAGCCATTTTTTTTTTAGAAAATCAAAACTTTCGAAAAAGGCTCCATGTAAAGGGTAGTTTGGGGTGGGGGGATTTTTCTCAAAGTCTTCGTGTCGCACATCTGGAAGATAGATACTAAACCTAAATACCAAGTTACACACTCACACACACACACGGATCTTTTTCTGAAAATATATTTTTTGGATGCAGGAGATCCTAAAACATATATTTCCGGTGAAATCTCGTTATCAATTTTTTTGGTGAAGTGCAATACCTTCTCTATACACTATGTACATAGTACGTGTAAAGAGAATAAAAAACCATAGTGGGTGGAGAAGCTAATATAAATACAATTGTTTGTTTCCGATATAAAGTTTTTGTTTTTTCTGAACGGTTATTAGTTTTGATGAATTACTTACACGCCTACATAAACCTATGCTTACAAAAGGTTTAGTCGGCACATAATGATTGTTGGCTGAAGCACACTTTATTTTGACGAACGTCTGTCAAGTGTTTTGCATATTGACATTACGTTCGATAATAAAACAGTTGAGGATGAGGAGAGATAAACACATGGTGACCAAACAATCGACTGTGTGGTTTTTCACGCTGAATGCGCACGCGTGTAATTGTCTAATTATTTGAATTAGACTCGCCAATCAATTTAATGACCACCTTCTCTCCTGCCCTTTCATTTGATAAACACAAACTATGTCATTTTATGAGAACGTAATTTAATGCGTTTCTAACAGGTTGCGGAAATGAAACAATATTTCATCTCTGTAATTATACTCACAAGAGTAATTTTCAAAATGTTCTAAATTAATGTTTTCAATCTCATTCGTCCCACACAGAAACAAGACTGCCACGTAAAAGATCTAATCTGTTAAATTCACGCGACTTTCTCTACATCTCTGCAATTAATTATTATTAAAAAGTTTATTCTTCTATTTACGTAATGCTCGCACAGAAAAAAATTAGCAGAAACAGTCTTATCATCTGCTTCCTTATAAGTAGAAGCCAAATAAGGGAGTAGCATAGGTTAAAGTGATAGTCAAAAGCTGGTTGCTGTGTCACTGAATTTCCTTTGTTTGTATGGACAGGAGTTGACAAATTCCCATATGAGAAAAGTATAAGTACTTTAAAGCTGAAATTAATTTCAAGGGATATCTCAATATTCGTCAACTCTATGAAAACAATGTATAGAATATAAATTATGTGTTTAAGCGAGCTCTACATTTCATGTCTGGTAAGTTTTTGTCTATCTCTTACGCTTTACCAGTTATGCAAACTTACGCAAAATTCATCCAGAATAAACGTGTCTTCAGAAACTATTCCCAGAAAATTGTAAATATACATTTTACTTGTCAATAAATATCTGAAATATAAGAGGTTTTTATCAAGACCGTTAGGGCAATTTTTTAAAAAAATTAAAATTTTCGAAATTTTTCCCATATAAATGTTGGTTTGAGGTAGGGAGAATTTTCTCAAAAGCTTTGTCCTAGAAGATACCAAAATACCAAATTTGTATCTTCCAGGAGTGCAACACGAAGCTTTTCGTTCTTGAGCTACGATGTCAAAAGTCACACACACACACATACACACACCGACCTTTTTATAAAAATGTTTTGTTTTTTTCATTCAATGGGATCCAGAAAATGTATTTCCGGTGAAATCTGGGTATGGAATTTTTGGGTACATAATAATACCTAGTTCCACACTATGTAAATAGTACGTGTAGAGAAAGTAATAAAATCCTCTACCCTAAATCACTCTTTTATCTGAGATTGTTTTATTCAAAGTTTTGATTTTCTCAAACACCACTAACGATTTTGATTAAAATGCCATATGTTTAAATTATTTTTATGAGAAATGCGACATATAAATATTCCGAATTTTCTGTCATTAGCCTCTGAAGTCCTCTTTAAGTGATCTTAAGAAATTAGATCCCTTATAAACCACATTATGTCTAATACTTCTTTAGGAAACTGAAAGCTGAAATGTTGGTGTGTCCGCGTATCTGTCCCTCCATCCGTCTGTCTGTGGACAGCATAGCTCAAAAACGAAAAGACCTTTTAATACTAACTTGGTATTTAATTTCACTATGTGTATGTATGTATGTATGTATGTATGTATGTATGTATGTATGGGACACGAAGATTTTCAAGAAAATCCCCACAACCCCAACTATCCTTTAAACAGAAAAAATTTAGAAGATTTTGATTTTCTAAAAAATGGCTGTAACGATTTTGATTAAAATATCTTATATTAAATATATTTACCTGGCAAATGAAATGTACATCTTGAATTTTCTGGGAATAGCTTCCGAAGACTACTTTATATATTTCGGAAATTTTTATAACTGCTAAACCGAAAGGAATGGAAAAAAACTTACCACACCGAAAAAAGTAGATGGCGATAAAACACACAATTTATGTCATATACATTTTGTTCGTTTGTTTGTATATCTTTTTTAGATATTCCTTGTTTTTGGTTTCAGCTTCGAAAAACACGTTTCTTATATAAACAATGGAACTTCAGTCACACAGCAACGAGCTTTTGACTATCACTTTAACCTATGGTACTCCCTTATTTCTCTTCTACTTACAAGGAAGCAAGTAATAAGACTACTTCTGCTAATTGTTTCTCGATTAGCATGAAGTAAGAACAAACATAAGCTTTTTAACAATAATTTTTGCAGAGATGTAGAGAAAGTTGTGGGAATGGAACAAATCAGATCTTTCAATAGTATATTATTGGAATTTTTTAAAAATGTAATTATAATAGACATTTTTGTATGGAATCAACAAAGTCTTCACATCCTGTTAAAAAGTTTCATTATTGCTTAAGTTGCTCGAATCGTATTATACCTACAGGGAAATACATAACAAAGCCGTGTTTATAAATCTCTCTCCACTAATAGGAAGTATACGAAATAAGATTTAATAACAAGAAGTTGTTGAATGGAAAGAGAAAATCCTGTGAATGTATCAAATCATATTTTTAAATGTTACCGTCTTCACAAGTTCTTCTTCAGTGAGATATTTATTAAACAATTTCATCTGCATTTAATACAAAAATGATGTTTGGTACAATGCTATGTACATAGTGTATAGAGAACGTATTGTATTGCACCCAAAAATTCGATAACAAGATTCACCGGTAATATACTTTTTGGGTCTCCCTGAATCTAAAAAAGGCACTTTTAGACAAAGGTCCGCGAATGTGTGTGTCTGTGGACAGTAAACCCCAAAAACGAAAAGACCGTTAAATACCAAACTTGGTATATAAGTTTTGTGTGTGTATGTGTGTATGTATATATGTATGTATGTATGTATGTATGTATGCATGTATGTGTGTGTGTCTGTGTGTATCTGTGTATGTATGTATGCATGTATGTATGTATGTATGTCTGTATGTATGTATGTATGCATGTATGTATGTGTGTGTATGTGTGTATGTATGTGTGTATGTATGTATGTATGTATGTATGTATGTATGTATGTATGTGTGTATGTATGTATGCATGTATGCATGTATGTATGCATGTATGTATGTATGTATGTATGTATGTATGTATGTATGTATGTATGTATGTATGTATGTATGTATGTATGTATGTATGTATGTATGTATGTATTTCTCTGCAAGTGGGTATCACCCGGTGGCAGAGCTATATATGTATACAAGATATATAAACAATAAATCACAGCTGCCAGTTTATGGCATTGTAAGCTAGATATAATAGTTATTTACACAAATATGTAAACCTCAATTTTTCTCTCAATTCAGGTTATTTAATTTCATAATTAGAATCACCAACCAATTTAACATTTGTATTTACAACAATATAAAATCACAAGCATTTCATTTAAGGACTATTTACAAAAATTATCCAACATTAATATCAATATTTTTCCTAAATTTCTTCAGAGACAGAGGACAACCCCGAAAGGCTGCTCCAGGCAATTCATTCCTGTCTTTTATGGTTCTATTTACAAAGGAGAGCTTTCCCACGTCAGTTCTGTATATTCTACCCTTAATTTTGAACGGATGATCGTTTCGTGCTTAGTAAGTTGGGTTTTCCAGTTTGTCAGTAACGTCCTCCCATGCGTTTAAGCCAGCGTAAGCTTTAAATAACAAGCGGGAGACCTGGGTTCGATTCCCAGTACCGGCGTGGGGATTTTTCCCCCGCTGGGAGACCTGGACCGGGGTGCACTCAGCCTCGTGAGGTCCCTGGGGGGCCAATTGAGGAGCTACTTGATGGAGAAGTAGCGGCTCCAGGTCGTGAGGACCGCATTAACCGGCCGGGAGGGGCTCGAGGCGCTGACCACGTCTCACGCTCCAATACTGCACCCCATCCATGACGTCTGTAGTGGACCGAGATGGGGGACGCAGCGGCCGGGCGGTAGGCCAAGGTTCCCCGTGAGCCGTCGTGCCATGGAGTTATGTTAAGCTTTAAATAAAGCGCACAACCTCTGTTTCTCACGCCTAACTTTCAACGGCTCCCATTTTATCTCCTCAGCGTTTGTAGGCCCAAAATATTTACTCCTTTTTATGAATTTTATAGCCCTTTTCTGGATCTTTTCTAACGAATCAATTTGATTTACTCTATACGAATCCCAACAAGTTACTCCAAATTCCATGACCGGCCGCACTAAGGACTTGTACGTGATTTCCCTGGACTTTGCACTCCCCTTTTTTAAGATCCTCATTCGGAAGTGCAGTGTTTTCCACGCTTTCTTAGATACAGGATTTATCTGCTCGTCCCATCCAGCGTTACTCGCCAAGTAAACTCCCAAGTATTTGCAGCTGTCCACCTGTGGAATTTTTTCCCCACCCATGTGATAGTTTTGCAGAATTATCCCCCTAGATCTATTAAATGCAATTGACTTACTTTTGCCAGCGTTAATTTTCATTTTATTTGAAGCAGCCAAATCATTGATTTCATTTAAATCACTCTGAAGAGCAGTCTCATATTCAACATTTCTAATTTTATTGTAAATAATACAATCGTCTGCAAACAATCTTATCTGGCATTTTATATTAACAGTTATGTCATTTACAAAAATAAGAAAAAGTAACGGCCCCAGTACTGAGCGTAGGGAGATTAAAGACTAGCCTTGACAAACACATAGATAAATTCCTCAACCTCCCAGAGAAATAGTCACGTACTAGCTCCGGAGTTCAATGCTACACATTTGAGCGCCCAGAACCTAAATCACATCGTCCCCAGTTTTTAAGGCAGTCTGACGAAGTATGCCTTTTCATGGAGCTTACGAATCTAAAATGCAAATACAATAAACCGAAGTTTTCGAAAAAATCTGATGTATTCCATTCACATGGCTTTATCTATATCTCTGCAACAAACTATTGTTAAAAAGCGTATACCTCTATTTACTTGATACTAATCGAGACAAAATTAACAGAAATGCGATATTATAATCAAAATCGTTTGAGCCATTTCTAAGAAAATTAAAATTAAAATTAAAAGCTTCCGAAAACTTCCGTGTAAACGGTAGTTTGAGGTGAGGGGATTTTTCTCAAAATCTTCGTGTTGCATCCTTGCAGAATACTAAACTTAAATACCAAGTTTGGTGTTTTACCGACTTTTCGTTTTTGAGTTATCGTGTTCACAGACACACGGACACACGGACACACACACACACACACACACACCGCACACACATGCGGACCTTTTCCCGAAAATGCTTTTTTTAGATAAAAGGGACCCTAAAACATAGATATATTTCCGGTGAAATCTGGGTAACGAATTTTTGGGTGGAGTGCAATACCTTCTCTATACACAATGTACATAGTGCGTGTAGAGAAAGTAAAAATGCAAACCAACAGAAATAAAACTGAAACCTTTCAAAAGGAATATGGCTTTCAGAATGAGAGATGTATGTCACCACTTTAATGAATGTCGATGAATTTGGTTGATTGTTGACAGCCACTGGACGTGTACGACACAGACACTTCTACAGACACATCTTCCCGATGATGGTGGTCGCCTTCATGATGATGATCACCATTCTTGTGCCTCTGGGTTTCCAGTTCATGGCAGTGATCGGCGGCAAGGCTCTGTTGCTCAGCAAGATGGCTCTCATGCTGTCCTCGGCGCAGGCCATGAAGAGAGTCACCAGCGCATGGTTTGATGTCTATCATGCGCCCACAGCGCCCATCAGCTACGGTCATATACACCGCAGCTATCACCAACAACACGACCAGGATCATGATCACGATCGTCACCGTCATCAGCAGCAACAGTGGGATTTAGGTACGTCTGTGTTTTGATATTTGTTTACTCCAGTTTCGGCAGTAAACACTTGCCTTCTTCAGCTTCAGATATCTTTATTGGTTTTTATGATAAAAAGAAGCAGTACTAAAACCAAAGTTAAGTTCATTTTTTGTTAACCTTAGCAAGTCCACGTGTTCTATTAACAAAACATATTAGGCCTATTCAAAGCTTTGCTTGCTATTAATTTGCATTTTATTAGATCATTTTGGTTTGAGAGGGAGATCTTAAGGAAGAAATGTTTGTTATCTACTAGCTCAGGTAAGCTGGTAACTACCTACTAGAAAATGAACCGAGTCAGTTGGATCAGGTGTTTCAACTGGGACTGGCGTTGCGGAGGTCGTGGTCCACCTCTCTGACCTATGTGGCTTTTCGTGGATTTTTCGGGGTCACCAGGCGAATACTAGAGAGCTTCCTGTTTCTTCATCTCATCTCAACTTCATTCCAACCAGTCTCGTTCAGGGTTGTAAGTGTCGACGTGACTGCGCTTTGGACATACAGTTCTCGGCCGCAGGGTGGCATAGGAGTCGTCTGTAGGACTTAGGATGCGGGCTCCAACCTCTCTCCCGGGTTAAGACAAAGATCTGCTTGGATTAGATTTAACTGTGTTTTCACACAAGCCCTGTGTAGGAGAGAAGTTGGAAAGAAAGAGTCAGACTGAACAAAATCTATGTCATAGCCGGGATTTGAACCACGGATCTCCTGGTCTCTAGCCAGTTGCTCTTCCACTGAGCTACCATGAGAAAATGCCGGTACAGCATTGAATTTCTCAACTGACTCGTATATTTCCCAGTAACCCACAAGGAGATCTAAAATTATTTTGAGATGACAACCCCAATGGCGACTTACAATGTTGTATGTACTTTAAGATCCAGGATTCATAGTATAGCAAACTATTATGCTCAATTGATATTAGTTTAATTGTTTTTTTTTTCACTGTCTATGTGTAGGACAGGAGTTGGATAGGTAGAGTCCGACTGAAAAATTCAATGCCATAGCTGTGATTTGAACCACGGATCTAGCCGGTTACTTTACCACTGAGCTACCATGGCAATATGCCGACATAGCATTGAATTTCTCAACTGACTCGCATGTTTCCCGGTAAACCACAAGGTGATCCTCTTGGAGTATGTTAGGGACCCACCATACAGCTCTTTCCCCGCGGTCTGTTTCGGCTGCTCGTTTGGCACACACACTCACACATACAAGGAAATGATATCTCCTTTCTCAGAAAGTGTGGAGAGGATGAAAATGAAAACTGCTGATTTTCTCCCTCACGGCCACCTTGTGCATTTCTCCACACATTTTTCTCTCGCACCCTTTAAACAGGATATTTTATGTTCGTAAATCCTCTATCAAACAAACATTACTAAAGGTTGCTTCATATATGTTTATCTTATCATTCTTTCATTTGGATTTGTCTCATTTTAAGCGTTTGCGTTCATTTAGCAAAGTGAATGGTGAACTTTTTTGTGACCGAATTGCGAACTTCTCTCGGCCAAGCACAGGATAACACAGCGCTGAAGTTGAGACGTGACGTCAAGGCAAGAAGTACACAAAAGTGACACGGTTCGAAACCGAGCTTTTGCCTTAGAAATATTCCTATTTCAGCCTTTTTACTTTCTCTACACGTACTATGTCCATAGTGTATAGAGACGGTATTGCACTCCACCCAAAAATTCAATACCGAGATTTCACCGGAAATTAATTTTTTTGGTTCCCCTGTATCCAAAAGAAAAAAAAGCATTTTCAGAAGAAGGTCCGTGTGTGTGTGTGTGTGTGTGTGTGTGTGTGTGTGTGTGTGTCCATGTGTCTGTGAACACGATAACTCAAAAACGAAAAGTCGGTAAAATAACAAAATTGGTATTTAGGTTTAGTATCTTCCAGGGATGCAACATGAAGATTTTCAGAAAAAACTACCCCAACTACTCTTTACATGAAACTTTTTTTCGAAAATTTGGATTTTCTCAAAAATGGCTGTAACGATTTTGATTAAAATGTCGGATTTTAAAGGTGCTTACCTGACAAATGAAATGTACATCTTGAATTTTCTGGGAATAGCCTCTGAAGACTACTTTATTCTGATTGAATTTTACAGAATTTAGCATAACTGCTAAACCGTAAGAGATGGACAAAATTTACCACACAAAACATGTAGAGCACATTAAAACACAACATTTATATACATATTTTTTTTTTCTCGTGGAGTTGATCGTTTTTGAGATATTCCTTGTTTTTGGTTTCACTTTTGAAAAACTTAACTTTTCTCATACAGGAATGTGTCAACTCCTGTCCATACAAACAAAGAAACGTCAGTCACATAGCAACCAGCTTTTGACTATCACTTTAGCCTATACTACTCAAATAGTTCGCTTCTACTTACAAGGAAGCAGGTAAGACTGAGACTGCTAATTTTTTCTCGATTAGCATGAAGTAAATAGAAGCATAAACATGTTGACAATAATTTGCTGCACAGATGTAGAGAAAGCCATGTGAATGGAACACATCAGATTTTTTTATAGCATCTGCGGTTTCTTTTCTAGTCAACACACTTTTGATTGATTTGAATGACTCACATGATAGATTCTGACTCACATTTATTGCGTCCAATATTTTAAAATATGTAGGTAGGTTACATCTGCAATATTACATTGTTTTCGCTTGATTATATTTTCTGTCCGCTTGAGTGATTTTTAAATGAGAGCATTGTTCAAACTTCTGCTCTCTGCTCACAAAACTTTTGTTTGTGCCACATGAAAATCATCAGTGACGTCATCTACCTCTGTCTCCTCCTAACTCAGTACTTTTTATCCCATTACTCGACTTGCCTGTGGTTTAACGGTTTAGTCTTACCGAACCAGAGCTCACATGGGTTCGTCAGTGGTCCACATTCGGTTCGATCCCCTTGGTCAGCTCACCAGACCCTTGGGCGTGTTTCTGAGGTTTAGCCGGGTCAACAGGGGAATGCTGGGTAATTTTTCATAACCCTAATTTCCTGCCTGCTGTCATTTCCATTGTAGTTTTATTTAACCCTTAGTTTCTGTGTCGGCGAGGCGTAGCATGGATAAAGGATGCCTATAGCCAACGTCTCCGGACTTTGCAGGGATGATGACCGTCCCTTGGGGGCGTAGAGCTCTATGTCAGGGTTCTTCAATCTGGAAACAGTAAGGACCCTGGGATTGCTGTGAGTCTCTCGAGGGCGGAGATATACTAACCAACTTGGTCGAGTGTCGAGTCCCCTCTGTCAGCATTCTAATACTAATCCTAATTTTTAGTCTTAGGGTGCACATCACCAATAATGTGCGTTTCCTTCGACTCATTTAGACAACATTCTTTACACTTGCTCTTCTTTGGCGAATAGTTATTAGTAGAAGTTCGTACCGTTCGTCGATCCGTATATAAGTTACGACCGGCCGTCTCGCGGCTTCAAAACCAGTCATTGATAAGAACGCAGCGTGGAAAGGTAAACAGACCTGTTGTCAAATAAGCAGTACTGTTTCCAGAGAACAAAAATTACATGTATGACATTCATATAAGCACACCGATTTAGATCATCAGTTATGTACAACATACAAATTATTATATAATGTGTTAATGAACTATACCGAAATATTTTCACAGAATATGCAGATTACTTAAATAAGTAATTTGAGATAGGAGACTTATGACCTGTTTATTGAAATGTCAAAGTAACGGCTGTAAGTTTTTGAAATGCCAGTACACCACGTATCACAGCGTAAAATGAAAAAAAAAAAAGAAAATTATAAAAACATTTACTCTATGACAGGAATCGAACTCATGACCTTTGGTATAGGAGCTTCCCGCGTTACGCATTAAGCCACCAAAGCATAAAAAAACGCCTCCAGAGTAGGCTAACTCAAGACGTAGTTAATGAATGCTCAGTGTCGCACTGTCAAGTGATTAGTTCGAGATGTTACAGATGTTTGCGACATTAAATCTTTCGATATTTCCATACTCCGGCAGCAAATTTAAAGACATTCTAAGCCATTTCTTCAACCTGCTTTGCTTTAACACCAACTTATCAGCTACCTGACACCCACACGTTTAACGTTATGTTTATCCAGGGACCCAATAAGTTATATCACTCATGTGCACAATCTCGTAAATTATTTCGGTATAGTTCATAACGGTGACTAACTGATTTGTACATAAGACTATTTCTGTTACTTTTTTCTCGATTAACATGAAGTGAATAGAAGAAAGAGCACATTAATTTGTCGCACATATGTAGAGAAAGTCATGGAATGTAACCCATCAGATTTTTTACATTTTCACTTTTCATTTCCATCTTTATTTGAGGTAGGATGCTCGTGGATTAGTAGATCCGTCTTGACAGTTGTTCTACATGCCACAGTTCAGCTCCATACATCTGGACTGTAACAGTGTGATAGCTGTGTGTTAACTCTTTGAGTAAATTGCAATTAAATTAAATATATTTCTGTGAAGATGATTAACCGTTTGTTTACTAGAACTGTCATCAGTACATGAATAAGTATACACTGCTAGAAAACTTACTATGGTTGTAAAGCAAATTAATTTGTCACATATTTGAGCAGAACAAAGATGTTATTCCAACACCTTCCTTCATACCGATATGGTTCTGGGTTGCACTCTACGTTGATCTTTGCTCACGCAAGTAGCGCCCCATGATATTGCCAAACCTGGCCGCTGTTACTCTGCATAAGAAAAGTGGTACGAGCTTCCTAGTTCTGGTCATTAAACTTGACTAATGTAATTATAATTTAAATGTACTTGTGGTTTCTGTAACCCTGTAACAATCAGTGACAGATATTTTATTAAGAATTTGTCTTAGCTCGTAATATTTCTACAACACCTGTCGACAATATTCATTAGTTTTTAATTAATATAAGTATTATTTAATGCATTCGGTTGTGTCTGCAGCCCTATAAGAAAAACCGCACGACTTTCTCTAGCTGCTCTACAAACAAACTTCGTACAAAAAAATATTTTTATTTCTACACAATGCTAATCGAGATAAACATTAGCAGAATGTTCTTATTACTCAGTTCCTTATAAGTAGAAGGGAACTAAAGAAATGTGCTATACTAAAGTGATAGTCAAATGTTTTAAAAGCTGTCGTTATACGATTGTCATTGTCAATCACTCTTTGCTTGTCTGAGAAAAGTATAAGTATTTTACAATTGAAACCAATAACAAGGAATATCTCAGAAACGGTTACCCTCCACAACCAAACGTAACGGACATAAATTGTGTGTTTTGACGTCATCTACTTTTTTGTGGAGTAAGTACCCTCTGTATATAGTACATGTAGACGTTGTCACGTGACTGAAACTTTACCTCTCGACCCGGTTCCTGTCCTTACGGCGAAGTTTCGGAGAAACGCCAGGCATCCTGAAATTCGATTAGCTATCACGCAGCGTCTAACAGATAACGGCTTCACAGACTATCAGCACACGCAATGCCAGCCAGCCTACTACAATCGATAACTATACATAGTCGACCTACAAAGCTTTTCGATCTTATACATGTTTGCCAACTTGACGGATGTCCCGTAAAAATTAATGGATTTTGAAGTTTTATGGATGACGGAATTTTTGACGGATATTGTTAGAAATTATTAACTGAAGCACTCAGTAAAAAGGTGCTGCAAGTTACATATTTGTAAAACTGAGAAAACTGGGTTTTAATGTGGAGCAAAGAACACAAAATCCTGATTAACTTAAGCAAATTTATTTTATCACCATAGGTTTCACACACCTTCAATCAAATTCTCTAACTTTTGTTTGGAAGTATCAATGTTACTCAGAAAATTGATTAATCGAAGTGTAAAAATTGTATGAAACAAAAAAGTGGTTCAAGTGAGCAAAAAGCAATCACAATTTCAAAATGTAAGCTCGTTGCAGTCACTCACTTTCTGAGAACAATTGGATTCACTTTTAGAACTACGTGACACCTTACCTGTTCTCACTCCTTTTCAGTCTTCTTGCTTACACCAGCAAACCGTTATAAAATTGATGATGTATTGGAGGAATCTGACTCAGAAGATCCTGTAGATGTTTCCATTTAGCTTCCTTAACAAGGAGGGGATCCTTGTATAAGGGAGAAAGAGAAAGGGATCGACGTCGTCCTATTACTTTTCTGGCAAAGTTGACCTCATAATCGTCACTCAAGATAGCTGTATAAGCACATTCTTTTTCAAAACGCACCCATTTTTTACATTTTGTTTGTGACATACCAACAAGTAAATCCATCGCATCAAGTGATACAAAATTCTCAGTTCTCATTTTTACAGCAAAGCGTTTGCTGGCTCTGGATATGGCTGTGGTCCAGTCATCAGAAATAAAAACATTTGGGATTCCTAATTTACGCTTTTCGTTTACAACAAAATCTCTATCGCATTCCATGTATGTGAGGCCAGGTTCTAAATATTTATTATCTACAGATTCCAGCGTACCGCTAGACACTGCATGCATCCAAAATTTGGCAATATTTCTATTCCTGTTTTGACCTATGTACTATCAGTTGTTTGACTCCAGTATGTTGTTTTGGAAATACTTTCAGACATGGAGCTACTTCTTGAGAATCTCGAGATACTGTGGACTCTTCCCATATAAGCATGTTGGCCTTATCAGCTGCTAAATTGTGGACACAAACATTGTATGTCCATAATGTACGCATATAATAAACTTTATTGGTTGTCAACAGTGGTGTTGGTAGTGATTTCTGAAGATCACAAGTTACAGCTTTTATCTGAAGCATGCTGAGTAAGAAGTTTATCTTTCCTCTTAGAATTTACTGCAAGTTCTGCCTGACGGTGATGCAGTTCCTGTTCGCTGTCTAACTTTTTCCTTTCTGTTTCATTTTGTGAAACCTTCAGTTGATCACCAGGTATCACTGTGGGGCTGGTGGAAACCCAAATTAAATTCAGTGTTGAATATTTTACAGTACTGCCATTATAAAACTGGAGTAATATTGTTCTTGTTCGTTTTTCGACATGCAGCTTGTACATGGTTGATAGTGTTAGGTCCTCTGGAGGCATTTTTTATATAGATTCTTATGCCTGGAATAGTGACTTGAATATTTTGGAAAAATACTTACATGATCTCTAGCTTTTTGTAGTTCTGGTGTTGCTGACCTTCCTTTACATCCCCTCTTATCTCTTTGAGAAATTCCATTATCACCCGGTTCATTTGCAGCTCTCGTAAATATCTCATTAGCTATATCTGGAGTTTTTAAAATAAATTCCTTGCACACTCGTTTTCCTTTCAGGTTGATTATTCTAGGATTTGTGGTGTCTTTTCTTGGCTTTGAAGGTAGCTTGAGAGTAACTATGAGGCTATTTTGCAATTCCCTAGATCCAAGAGACCAAAACTTAAGAAAAATGTCCTTACGCTCGTTTTCTGAAATAAGTTCATGGCACTTACACCTGTATCGATGATTGAATAGCTTTAATGAACGTCTTCAATTTACCACCATGACCAAGGACTCTCTCCCCTGGTTACACAGTTTGCTTCCAGGCTTCAAAATTTCTCAGCCTTTTTCTTCCACTCGCAAACTTTGTTTCCACTACTACCTGAAATCACATAACATACTCTACCTATATAATTTATTCTGAGATGTTTGTGAAACCATTTCTGGTAAACCGCATCACTAAACTATTTATACTCACTGAAAGCTCTTCATGCAATAAATGACCCTCTGGCACATACTCATCAGAACCAGTATTCATTACAAGAGTGATTTCTGGTGCATCTGAAGCAACTAATGAATTTTCATCATCACTGCAGTAAGCTGAAACAAGAATAAAACAGTAATTAGGGCTGATAACACTAATGTTTCTAATATTACTAATAACAATAAGTTAATGTTCTATATGGCTAATTTCACAGCTTCTATTTTACTTATATATACTTATTTTGATAAATACTTTTGCCTCAAATTTTAGGTTATGTTATGTTTCTGGTAATTAATAGAAATATGGATTTGTGAAGTAATATATTTATTAGCTAGTAAAAAGTCAGCTTACCTCTCCCAATTAAAGCTAATTCATCTCCGAAATCCGTGTTATTCTCCATAATCTTCCACATATACCACCTTTATATTAACAGAAAATCAACATTCAGTAAGAAGTTAGTCAAACATCTGCAGATGTCAGCATGGGTTACCACATTTGCCCTAAGCTCCTTGACTTATGTAGAGCATATATGTATACTGCAAAAACTATTATTTTTTAATTTTGCTTTCCCACGTGACGTCATAGGCGAAGTGTTGTCCTGTACAGATAACCTGTATGGGGTCTCGCGCCAATGAAAAGGCCACGAAATCCGAGGTCTACCTATAACTAGGGATGTCATTTTGGGGACCGATAGCGGAACACACTCGGATACCAGTTGTATATCTACCGAGTAGAGACCGACCTGCACGCGCCGCATGTAAACAACCTGTAGTAACGTGTTGGGAACGTGGCTCGACGCAGCAGTAAACTATGTTGTATATTACAATATTGTTTTACAGGTAATTAATGTATTTGATGATAGTACATGCTCTTCAATCAAGACTGTAAAATGCAGTTTTATTTATGAACGCTCTGTAACTGTAGTGGTTCTTAGCGTCCTATTCTATACTGGGCGTGAAAGACCGCTTAATTTTGCTCAGAGGCCTCTCTATCAGGCTTGGGGTTATTTTACGTGCCGTAAATCTACGACACGGGACCAACGGCTTTACTTTCCATCCAAAGGAAGCCATGCTAAGGATTTTTACGCCCGAAAAAATCCATCGTCCTCTACGGGTTTGAACCCGCGACCTTGGGTATGTGAAGTTAGCATGCTAAGCATTACACCACGGAGGGCAACTACAATCAAGATTGTAAAATCTCTTGCTTCAAATGGACTGCATGAAGATTAGCAATTCATACAGAAGAACTTTGAAGATATATCTACGACAGTAACACATATTTGGAAACATTGACCATTGAAATGACTCGAGCCTTGAAAGCTGTCGATGAACTTGTGCAAGCAATTAATCAGAGATCCGTGACACTTGTTTTAGATCTTTTGGAAAGGAAAGTGAAAACAGTGTTGGATTTTCAATAATACGAAATGTGCTACGAGGTGTTGCTCAAATAATTGCTGATGGAGTATGTTACCCAATAGTAGATGATGTGTCCTATTTCCGTTTTGTTCCAATCGCATTTTGTGATGTGGAGAGAAGTTTTTCACAGTATAAAGTCTGTTTATGTGCCAATCGGAGACGATTCACATTTGAAACGTTACGAATGTATGCTGTCGTGTATTGGAATCAATGTATGTTGAGAGAAAATGAAACGATAGTGATGCTGATGACTTATTGCAACTGAATGTATGTAAATATTAAAATTGTTAGTTGTAAATCAGTGGTATTTATGTTTACCTCAATCGCCTTCCACTGCTAGTGAAAATATCACAGTCTACCACTGCCTTCTATTAGTACACACAACACATCACAACTATATACCATGCTGCGATAACTGTCCCGCTATCGGTCCCCAATATGCTATCCCTAGTTATAACCGAACAAGGTTATGCTGCGATAACTGTCCCGCTATCGGTCCCCAATATGCTATCCCTAGTTATAACCGAACAAGGCGGTAAAGTGTGTGGTTCTCATTCGGGAAGTCTGAATTCGATTCTCTTTAACCGCCCCCTTTGACTTTGGGCTTTTCGTGGTTTTCAGGAAAATGCTGGAGGGCTTTTCTTCTATCATGATTGCTTTCTTCATTTCCTTTTCATTTCGTTTCTTCTCGTATTTCAAGGGCGTCTCTAAGGTTCGTGGCGTAATACGTTGCTCGATAGATGGTGTGGATGCTTGCTCTACCGAATATTTTAGAGGGATGCGTTGTACTTGGATAGTTAAACATCTTCTGTGAGCAGCTGAACTAGTGGGTTCGGCCTTCGAGCAAGTAAATGTTAAGAACTTCCGCACACTTTTGTAAATTGTAGCATGTAGTTTCCTGTAGTTCCTTCACTCTATAGCTTCCTCGGTGGTAGTTTCGATAGATTTCTGTAGATCGCAATACGTCAGGTGTGAGTGTTGCGTGTTTCTCTGATGTTACTAGAAGTTCGTCAGGTCGGACATTTGAGATCCCGCCATTAGGGAGTTCCCGATACTCATGTGAGATGCCTCAATGTTCTCCGGGCGGCAGCAACCTGGACGGTGTGGTAGATGGCTGTCGCCCGACCGAGGTTCCGACATTTGCAATCACAATCACATAACGAGAGCTTTAAAAACATTTGACTATCAATTTAACATAGCACTTCCTTTAGTTTCCTTCTACTTATAAGGAAGTAAGTAATAAGAACATTCTGCTAATGATTTTCTCGATTAGCATTGTGTAGAAAGAAGAATAATCTTTTCTAAGAAGAACAGCTAGAACGAACAGGTAGGGAAAGTCATGAGAGTGTAGTTTTAAATTTCCACGCCGTTGAACCGATTTCGATCAAACTTGGCACAGTTACATTTTGACACAAGCTTAACATTTGAAATTCGGTCCCAATTCACAGAATTAATTGTTTAATTGCACAAACAGCCTGTAAATTGTCGTATCCATTGCCCTGTGCACTTGTAGTGGGGTTTTTTTAGATTCAAGATTTGAAAGAACAATTGGGAGGATTTGAAATAGAAATTTATTTATTGGCGCTCTTTAACTGCTGTGGTCCTCAGCGTCCTGTTCTATAATGGGCATGAAAGACTATTTAATTTTGCTCAGAGGTCTGTTTATCAGATTTAAGGATGTTTCACATGCTGTAAATCTACGACACGGGAATCCCAGCTTTAGTTTTACTCTGAAGAAAGCATGCTAAGTATTTTACGCCCGAAAAATGGAGCAGGACTTATCCCACAACACACTCTAGACTTTGCCTTTAATGGAGAGAAAGTGCCTTATTGTGTGGTATTTTATTTGGTACAGGACACCACCGACACCAACACCAGCAGTTCCACACTGCAGATTTGGGGCAGCAGTTGCTGTACGCCAGTCCAAGCTCGGACCAGCAGCTGTACCAGACACTTCCTGCAGGATACACGTATCCAGCTGAAACACAGAACCAGCTTTTGGGATGGACTTAGCTGCCAGACATCCTCAGGAAACCTACAACAAGTAAAACTTTCATAAATGTCAGTCCTCGTGTCTAATACAATTGTATCTGTAAGTAGAGAATATTTAAATAAAATATATTTATTTTAGTATTAACAACTTTATTTCAACCATTTTTACCTTCTCTACTACATACATAGTGTATAGAGAAGCTATTGTAATGCACCCAAAAATTCTATACCGAGATTTCACCGGAAATTCATGTTTTGAGACCCTTGAATCCAAAAAAAGTTTCTGGAAAAAGGTCTCTGTGTGTGCGTGTGTGTGTCTGTGTGTCTGTGGCCATAATAGCACAAAAATGAAAAGACTGTTAAATACCAAACTTGATATTCAATGAAGTTTGGTATTTAATAATCAGAATGTATATCTTCAATTTTCTGGGAATAGCCTCTGAAGACATGTTTATTCAGAATGAATTTTGCGGAACTTTGTGTAGCCGGTAAACTGTAGCACATAGACAAAAACTGCAGACCAAGTTAAAACGCACAATTTATGTCATATACATTTTTCTCGTGGAATTGACCATTTCTGAGATACTACTTGTTATTTATTTCAGGTGTAAAATGCATAAAC
Organism: Hymenopus coronatus; assembly: GCA_030762935.1. NCBI lineage: Eukaryota > Metazoa > Arthropoda > Insecta > Mantodea > Hymenopodidae > Hymenopus > Hymenopus coronatus. Next base: position 177,629,543 of record CM060882.1, read on the forward strand.
CTTTCTCACATAGAACGATGTAAATTCCAGGACCTGCATACAAACGGATTTCAACCATATGGCAACCAGCTTTTAAAACATTTCACTATCGTTTTAGCCTTATTTCCCTTCTACTTACAAGGAAGCAAATACGAGTTAAGACAATTTCTGCTAAGGTTTATCTCGATTTAGATATAAGAATCAGATGTTTAAGATTTACTACACAAATATCTAGTAAGAACTAGAATTATGTTAAAAATCTGATGTGTTTCATTCACATGACTTTCTCTACATCTCTGCAAAAAATGTATTGTTGAAAAGCACTTCTTCCATTTCTTTCATGCTAATCGAGAAAAAATTAGCAGAAATGGTCTTTTTACCTGCTTCCTTGTAAGTTGAACGGAAATAAGGGAATACACTAGGCTAATGCGATAATCAAATTTTTAAAAGCTGGCTTCTGTGTCGTTGAAGTGCCTTTGTATGAACAGAAGTTGACAAATTCCTGTATGAGAAAAGTATAAGTTTTTTAAAGCTGAAACCAGTAACAAGGAATATCTCAAAAGCGATCAACTCCACGAAAAAAAAGTCTATAACGTAAATTGTATTTTTGACAAGCTCTACAAGTTTCGTATAGTATGTCTTTGTCTATCTCTTACGGTTTACCAATTATGTAAAATTCCACATAATTCATCTAGAATACAGATCTCTTGAGAATCAATTCCCAGAAAATTCAAGATATACATCTTATTTCTGATGGAAGTGGCTTTAATAATTGTTACTTTAATCAAAATGCCTGGACAGTATAACTCAAAAGCGAAAAGACAGTTAAATACCAAACTTGGTATTAGGTTTAGTATCTTCCAAGGATGCGTCAGGAAGATTTAAAAAAAATCCCCCTAACTAAACCACAATTTCCATGCAAAATTTTGTTTTTCTCAAAAATAGCTCTAACTATTTTGATTAAAATACCGTATATTAAATATATTTGCCTGACAAATAAAATGTATGTATTACATCTTCTGGAATTAGTCTCTGAAGACTACTTTATGCTGGATGAATTTTACGGAATTTTGCATAACTGCTAAACCGCAAGACATGGACAAAATCTTGAGCACACAGAAAATGTAGAGCATGTTAAAACCCATAATTATTTATGCTAACACCTTTTTCCGTCGAGTTGATCGTTTTTGACTTATTCCTTGATTTAGATTTCCCCTTTAAAAAAATTATACTTTTCTTATACAGGAATTCGTCAACTTCTGTCCATACAAACAAACGAACTTCAGTCACATAGCAACCAACTTTTGACTATCACTTTAATATGCTACTCCCTTAATTCGCTTCTTCTGACAAGGAAGCAAGTAATAAGACTATTTCTGCTAATTTTTTCTCGATTAGCCTGAAGTAAATAGAAGCATAAGCTTTTTAACAATATTTTGTTTCAGATATCTAGAGAAAGTTACGTGAATGTAACGCATCAGATTTTTTTAAAATGTTTTTTTTCGGACTCAGAGGACTCCAAAACGTTTCCAGTGAATATACGTACCTTGAAATTTGTATTTTAGTAATGCTTTTTAAAATACTGCATGCAATACATAAAACAAGTGTTTGACAGTCATAAAAACGAGTTTATTAAGATTATTAGGCAGTAGCTACAGATTCTATTGTGTCAAGAAAGTTCCGGGAATTTGCCAATGAAGCACATAAAATAAATTATTCATCCACTTTTATTTTATCGCCTTCAAAGTAGGACCCTTCTGAAATTATACATTTATGCTATCGCCGCGAATTTTCCTTTATGTCTTCTATCGATTGAAAACCGGTGCCTCGAAGTGGTAACTTGAGTTTTGGAAAGAGAAAGAAATCAGTAGCAGTCAGATCAGGTGAATACGGTGGTATTTCGATGAAATTTGTTGAGTTTTTGGCCAGAAATTCATAGCCTTGTGAGCTGGTGCGTTATCGTGGTGCAGAATCAATGAGTTGTCGTTCCACAAATCTGGGCTTTTCCGCCGTATTTGTTCTCTCAAACGCCGCATAACGCTCAGATAATAGTCTTTATTTACCATCTGACCTTCTGGCATGAACTCTGAGTGTACAACACCGCGATAATCGAAAAAAACTGTCAACATGACGTTCAGTTTTGATCGAGTTTGATGTGCCCTTTTAGGTTTCGGTTCAGTTGGAAGGCTGGTTGACTGGTTTGAGTGTCAAACTCGTAAACCCACGTCTCATCACCAGTTACAATGCGTTTCATGAATGTGAGGTCGGAACTGGCTCGTTCTAGCATGTCTTCAGCAATCTTTACGCTATTGAGTTTTTGTAGAAAATTCAAGTCTTTCGGAACTAACCGAGCTGCAACGCGTGTCATGCCCAAACAATCGTTTAAAATGATACAAATCGATTCGTGAGACACAGAAAGTTCAGCGGCAATCTCTCTCAGACCTCAGATGAGCAGTTCAGTTGAAACCGTTTATGGCCGACCAGAGCGAGGCAAATCTTCCACCACATCTCGACCTCTTTTGAATGCACTGTGCCACTCATATGCACGTGTTTTTGATAAAGCTGATCCACCGTAAGCCCTCTGTAGTATTTTCAGCGATTCGTCACACGAAATACTATTTGCAATGCAAAATTTGAGACAGGTTCTTTGTTCAATATTTGTATGCATCGTAAAATCGCAAATCACCTTTGAGACGAACAAATAAAATGGCGTACTGTAAACAAACTAGACGATAGATGACAACCAAACTTCGCGTATGTATAGAGGAAAGTTGTACCAACTTAGCGACAACAATAATTACGAGTCCCCTTTTTAACAGGATTTTTAAATGATCAATTCCCGGTACTTTCTTGATAGAATGTATGTAGGTGAGGATCTAGCGATCTTCTGTTGGTTTAGTGGGCAAAGTGCGAGATAGAGAGTTTTATATCTTGTAGGCACGTTGCCATGGTAGCTCAGTGGTTAGAGATACTGAACGGAGACCAGGAGATCCGTTGGTTCAAATCCCGGAATTAGCTTTGAATGTTTCTTCTGGCCTACACAAGGAAGAAACAGTGTATATGTGAGTTTGAAAATGAAGGCGAAGCCAATTTTTATTTTCTCTAACCCGCATCTACAATGTACATAATGGATAGAAAAGGTGTTGTATTTCACCCAAAAATTCGATGTCGGGATTTTACCAGAAATATGTGTTTTGGGGTACGCTGAGTCCGAAAAAACCATGTTTAGAAAAACGTTCGTGTGTGTCTGTGGACAGCATAGCTCAAAAATGAAAAGACCGTTAAATACCAAACTTGGTGTTTAGGATTAGTGTCCTCCAAGGATGCAACACGAAGCTTTTCAAGAAAATCCCACCACCATAAACTACCCTTTAAGTGTAAACATTGTCGAAAATTTTGATTTTCTCAAAAATGGCTCTAAAGATTTTGAACAAAGCTCCATTTATCCTTAGTTCTGGATGAGTTTTGCCGAATTTTTCTTAACTCTTAAACCGTAAGAGGTGGACAAACTTACTACAAAAAATGTGGATCTCGACATAACATACAATTTATCTGTACATTTTTGTTGTGGAGGTAACCGTTTCCTTGTTATTGGTTTCAGTCGGAAACTACTGACACTTTTCTCAGACAGGAGGTGTCCGTTTTTCTTTTGTTCCACTCATGACCAAGCAAAGAAGCGATTTGCAATGACAATCGCATAACGACAGCTTTTAAAACATTTGACTATCACTTTAGCATAGCACGTTCCTTTAGTTTCCTTCTACTTATCAGGAACTAAGTAATAAGAACATTCTACTTATGTTTATCTCGATTAGTATTGTATAGAAAGGAAAATAATCTTTTCTAAGAAGAACAGCTAGAGAAAGTGATATGAGTGTAACATATCAGATTTTTGTTTTAAGTTTCCCAGCCTGCAAATTATCGTAAGAACTACATAATTATATCGTAATGACACTACATTGTCAATATAAGAAAAATAATTACTATTAAATATGCAAATGTGTCAATAAATACCAAGTAGAAGTGGTTCAGAATTTACACTATGGTCGCACGCTTAAAAATCAAAAAAAAAAAAGAAAAATTAGAAAGGTTTGTTTTTTTATTTATTTATTTATTTATTTATTTTTGTAGCTTAGCACCTCGGGCGATGAATGAAATTGGTGAAACGGTGCTCAGATAATATCCGGATCCATGGAGCTTAAAATTACTAGACATTCGTCTTCTTAGGATAAGGAAAAACCCCAAGCGAGATTCGAATGTGAGGCAGACACGCTACCACCACACTACCCAGGGGGGCTCGAAATGTCTGATAATTACATCGCATTTATCTGCTGGAGGCCTTGGAGTTATTCACTTAACGTTACGTAAGAATTTAATATATTAAACATTCCTTTGTTTCCACGGTACCAATTATGCATACCTAACTCTACTTCAGTACAGAAAAGACACACTACAGTCACATAAACCAGGTAAATAACATACTTAAAGGCACATGATGGCATACCCGCGAGAGCTTACATTTGGCAGCTGGTAAACTGACTGATTGTAAACCTCCGTTAGGTACGTTTCGGACAATTACAATACTTTTGGAGGGGGGGGGTTAATTACTTATGGACTTCGGTAAAACTATATTCAACGTAATCCTGAAATAGCATGAAATGTATAAAGCACAAGATGTGGCTACTACGAGATCACATTGCCCCTCCCCTCTCGTAAATAGGGCAAACATCACTAAATGAATGTTGCCAATGTATGAAAATGTCACTAAACCCTCCAGCTGCGCCATAGACCATTGATGTTTGCTTTTTAAACTCCCCATTTCTCAGGGATGCAGCTGGAAGATGTTCAAGAAAATCCCCTCACCCCAACAAATGCATTAATGTCGTAAATTACGTATATACTGTATGTTTCAGACACTTTTTTATGAATTCTAGCCTAGAATTCCAAATTCCGCACCATTTCACATTAGTTACTTGATTTCAAGAGCACTACCACCTAAGAATAATAATTACTTAGGACTTTCACGGCCCAGAAACAGCCATAAACCCAGCGGGAAACGTGGGGCGTCTCTGCTAGTATTATAATCTTTAAGATGGGGAAAAGAAATATACTCACATCCTGGGTAAACTATTGTCTTTTAGAAAAAATGGCTTGGTTCTACCTAGGCAATCTAAAGAATACTACTACAACGGAAAGGGTAAAAGAATACTTAGAAAACAATGGAACCCAAAATAATGTAGAGTGAGAAGAACTTCACACACTAGGAGGTGAAGCTCAGACTGACCAGGATTCTGGCCGTGAGGAATATTGGTAAGAAGATTTCGCTTTCGGGAAACACAGCACACCGAAGGAGTCGAACTACAATACTAAACACAGAACAATACTCTTGTGAAACATCGAAGGCCTGAAGAACGCCACACCATTCATATCACTGGAACCTTGTGAGCATATGACTCAATCATCCTAACAGAAGATTTCAACCCGCAAGAATACTACGGCAGCCCTTCGTTCGCCCGCCAAACCGCAGGAAGACCGGCACGACCACCAAACCCACCCTAGGAACAATAAAACGAACAAGAAAGAAGAAAACAGCAATTATGAAGACTAACCATGGGCATGCACCACAACCTGTGTGGTTGCACGAGACAATCGAAAGGATAGCAGGAGTAGGCGATCTCAACGCAGGAATTGACAACCGGAAGTGTCACGGAGACTCTAGAACAAGTGGGTTACATACCGCCGAATGGAACCAGTACAATTGATCTTGTACTATACAAAAGAGAAGGCATGGGTATAATCAATCAAAAAGTACTTGGGATATCGGATATAGCACTAATCAGAAAACATATACTAGTCACAACGATCAATTTAGGTAGGTGAACACGGACACTCCGGTAAAGAAAATAACCAGGAAACTAGATATAGAGAAGCTGAACCACAACATAGGAAAAATAAACAAAGCAAGGCACCTAATATAACAACAAGAACTAGCTAATGCAACGGAAATGTACACGAAAACCCTATAACCCTGTCAAACCCAACCAAAAAAAAATCGCGACCATGGTTCGACAAGGATTGTTACAACGAACGAAAGAAAACTATATGCACTACACCGAACGAAAGCCTCATCACAACAGGATGACGTAGCGCAATACGCCCAACAACGGAGGACATACAAAACGCTAACCAAGGTAAAAAAGACGAAACACACAGAAGAAGCCAGAAAACGTGCAGAAAACGCACGGAAAGACCCATTCATTGCTCTCAGGAAATCAAATTCCCAAACAATGAGCTGTATACCAATGCAAATATGGGAAAAACACTTCAAAATCCTCAACAACCAAAATCAGACAATATCACTCACACCTCCCCCAACGAGATCAACAGAGAAACCTCCGCCATAACAAAAGGCGAAATAAACAAAACAATAAAGACAACAAAAAAGGCAGACATCATCTATACAAAGCATTACAGGATTATTGGACAGAACTCTTCTTCAAATACTTGAGTGGAGGAAAAGTTCTTGAGCAATGGCGGGCATCAACAATAAAAATTATGTACAAAGGCAAATGCTAAATTGATAGCCCCAACTCATACCGGTGCATAGCGCTTGAAAACACCACCTTCTAGATCTTCGCGAAAATCCTAACAAATAGACTTATATCATTAACAGACTCCCAAATACCAGAAAACTAACATGGCTTCAGAAAGGGAAAAAGCACATTGCAGGCCGTAAACTACCTAATAAAACAAGTAAACTACCTAATAAAACAAGTAAACTACCTAATAAAACAAATAAAGGACACGCTTAGTCACACGCAGAAGAAATATTTTGTGGTCTTCGTAGACTATAGCAAGGCCTTTGATGTCATCAACAGAGAGACACCCATATAATAGGAGATAGTCACCCACTCACAAACCATTCTCTCAAACATCCTAATGTATCTGGTGGTACAGCTGTATCCAAAAATATAACTTAAACAAATGGAGTCCTACAAGGCGACCCAAAAATGTTAACATCATGACTGCAGACATCGCAGAGATAGCCAGAGACATATCAGCATCACTGGACGACATGGCAATAGGCTCAGAGAACAAGGAAGAGCTTCAAGATGACCTAAATAGACCTGCCACATGGGCAGAAAGAAATTATCTAAAAATAAATCAGAGTAAAACCAAACAAAATTAAATGACCTTCAGGAAATGAGGAAAGGAGGGAAGCATGGTTCAATAATGACAGTGCAAAAAAATCCGTTAGAAGTAGTTCCGAAGTTCAAATACCTCGGAGTTACTTTACAAGCAAAACTGTCGTCCTTCAACTATGGTGTCACAGAGAGAACTGCAGCAATAAAAACCATATATAACATCCACTGCACAAACACTCTTCAAGCACAATTCTGGCTACCAAGTACAAAGGCCTATGAAAAGCCACTACAACGAGCTATGACCCGACAGACATCATAACGACAGAAGCATCCAAATTACGAACTCCGGCACATAGTGACAAGATATGCAACGCACGGTTTTTCACCACAAGCAACCAAAGATTCCACCAACCGAAAGAGGAAAGCGTGCAACAAACACTGCAAAGAAAGGACAACCTCAATAATAAAACTAGGACAAGAATAAACAATATATAATCATGGTGCGCTTTCTTTGTTTACTTAACATTGTGATTCCTCAGTCTGGGGATGACACGTTTTGTGGCATGATATATTAGCACTCACCATTTACACTATCTTATTCCTTCTTCTTCGATGAAACAAGGGACAGTGATAAATCGTGAATAGAAGCCACAACATACAGAACCTTTTAAATTATGAAGACCTTCTAATTTAGTAACAGAGCCATGTTGTAAAATTTACAAATTCGTATAGCAGTATATTTAAAATTACTGCTGTTTTATTCAAGTAAACTGTACCCATGGTATCGGTGTAATGAAAAACAAAAACAAAAGAAAACCAAACCCCTTTGCTTGCCAAGTATGTGGCTTCTTTTCTTTTTACTTTCTCTACCCCTATGTACATAGTGTAGAGAGAAGGTATTCCACTCCACCAAAAAATTCGATACCGAGGTTTTCCAGAAATAATTTCTTTTTTTTTTTTTGGATTCAGAGGACACTAACAACATATTTCCGGTGAAATCTCGGTATCGAATTTTTTGTTGGAGTGTAGTGCAATCTCTATACACTATGTACATAGTACGTGTAAGGAAAATAAGAATGACATTAAACACAAACTTATTTTGATCAAGACGGAGAACGTGAGAGGATGAGACAGATAGGTAGAGCACGAAAGAGATGGATTCATATAATAGCGGAATAGGCAGATGGCCTCATTCTTGCAGTAAGAAGAATAAGAAAAGAAAAAAGAAAGAAGCAAGCAGCATTTCAAATCTTTAATGCTTCACGTCATTCAACATTAATGAGAAAGATAATGGAAACATAGGACTTTGCTCCATTTGCATTCCAAATTACGAAGAAGTTGTAAAATATTCATCCCATCAACACTTCTTGCATTTAAAACTTATGAAAAAACCTTTCCTGATATCATTTTTCATAAAAAAACAAATGTACCAGAAGTATTTTGTGTTTTCAATTTCCTGCCGCACTTTTAAAAGTTACTAAGGCAATTATTATCATGAGTTAAGTGGATATAACTTTTTACTTTCTCTATACGAACTATGTACTAGTGTTTAGAGAAGTATTGTATTCTACCCAAAAATTCGATACCGAGATTTCACCGGAAATACATGTTTTGGGTCCCCCTGAATCCCCCCCCCAAAAAAAATTTTTTTGCAAAAAGGTACGTGTGTGTGTGTCTGTGTGTGTGCCTGTGGACAGCATAGCTCAAAAACGAAAATTCCGTTAAAAACCAAATTTGGTACTTAGGTTTGGTATCTTTCAAGGATGCGACACGAAAATTTTCAAGAAAATCCCCCCACCCCCAACTACCTTTTACATGGAACTTTTTTCGAAAATTTTGATTTTCTAAAAAATGGCTCTAACAATTTTGATTAAAATATCGTATATTACAGATATTTACCAGATAATTAAAATTTATATTTTAAATTTTCTGGGAATAACCACTGAAGACTAATTTGGATGAATTTTACGGAATTTTGCATATCTGCTAAACCGTAAGAGATGGATAAAAACTTACTACACAAAAAGTGTAGAGTACATGAAAACACACAAGTTATGTTATATACATTTTTTCGTGCAGGTGATCGTTTTTAAGGTATTCGTTGTTTTTGGTTTCAGCTTTAAAAACTTATACTGTTCTCATACAGGAATTTGTTAACTCGTATCCATAAAAACAAAGGAACTTCAATCACATGGCAACCAGCTTTTGACTATCACTTAAACTATCGTACTCCCTTATTTCGCTTCCACTTACAAGGAAGCAAGTAATACGACTAGTTCTGCTATTTTTTTCTTGATTAGAATGAAGTAAACAGAAGCGTAAGCTTTTTAACAATTTGTTACACAGATGTAGAGAAAGCCATGTGAATAGAGCACATAAATTTGTTTTACTCAGTTCATAGTTATATGTTTAGTCATTCATTAGTTATGTGCAAATACACACAGAAATACACCAATTTGAAAACATGCCAAGGTCGATAATATATACAAAACTGAAAACTATGTGATATTATTATTATTATTATTATACATTATTATTATTTTATATATGTTTAATTTCTCTATACATACTATGTACAGTGTATAGAATAGGTATTGCATTCCACCTAAAAATTCGATACCGGGATTTCAGCAGAAATACACGCTTTAGGGTCCCCCTGTATCCAAAAAAAGTTTTTAGAAAAAGGTCCGTGTGTCTCTGTGAACAGGATAACTCCAAGACGAATAGTCAGTAAACACCAAACTTAGTATTTAAGTTTAATATCTTTCAGAGATGTGACACGAAACTTTGAAAAAAATTCTCCCACCACAAACTACTCTTTATATGAAAAACGTTTTGATAATTTTGATTTTCTCAAAATTGGCTCTAATGGTTCTGACTAAAATAACATATATTAAAGATATTCACATGACAAATAAAATGTATATCTTGAATTTTCTGGGAATAGCTTCTGAAGACCTCTTTATTCTGGATGAATTTTGCATAACTGCTAAAGCGTAAGAGGTAGACAAAAACTTACTGCACAAAAAATATAGATCACGTTAAAACACACAATTTATGTTATATATATATATATATATATATATATATATATATATATATATATATATTTTCGAGGAGTTGATTGTTTTTGAGATATTCCTTTTTACTGCTTTCAGCTTTGAAGAACTTACCTTCGAAATATGGGAATTTGTCAACTTCAGTCACATAGCAACCAGCTTTTGACTATCACGTTAACCTATGGTACTCCCTTATTTCGCTCCTACTTACAATGAAACAAGTAATACGAGTATTTCTGCTAATCTTTTCGCGATTAGCATGGAGTAACTAGATGTATAATATTTTTAATAACATGTTTTTAGAGATGTAGAGAAAATCATGTGAATGGAACACAAAAATTTTTTTTTTTTTTTGTATTTTAACGTCGATGATTTTGGGTTCATAAAGCTTGAAGTTACTCGACATTCGTCTTTTCGGATAACAGAAGACTCCGATAAAACCAGCAAGACTCAAAAATATGTGACCTCTTGGGATATTTAATCAATTTCTCCATTAATATTGTATAACATTTATAATTGTTATTTTATGAAGAAAAAAAAACGCATGTGTTCCATTCACACGAGTTTCTCTACCTATTGTGTAACAAATATTGTTACAAAATTCTGACCACTTCATGCTAATCAGAATTAACATTAACAGAAACTGTTTTATTACGTGGAAGCAAAATAAAGGAATACATTAGGCTAAAGCGACAGTCAAATCTTTTAAAATTTTATTCGCTATGTGATGCAACTGACAATCCTTTCTCTTACAATGGCCAGGATTAAAAAAGTGAATAACTACTTCCCATTTGAGAAAAGATTGAGTATCCACACTTTAAATACAATAAAGAGGAATATCTCGGAAATGGTTAACTCTAAAAACTATATATTACATTAATTGTGCTTTTAACGAGGGCTACGTTTTGTAGTAAGTTTTTGTCTATCTGTTATGGTTTACCAATTATGCAAAATTCATCCTGAAAGAAGAGGGTTTCAGAAGCTGCTCCAAGAAATTGACGATATTCCTTTTGCTTACAATGTAAATATCATTAATATGCTTATTTTAATCAATTAGTTTTATTAAGAGTCATGTTGAGAATAAAATTTCGATATGTGTAGCTTGTAGCCGGGGGTTTTACTGAAAATATCCGTGTCGCATTCTTTGAAGATACTGAAACATAAATATTAAGTTTAGTATGTAAGCGACTTTTCGTTTTTGAGTTCTACTGTCCACAGACACACAAAGATGGACCTTCTTCTAAAAATGGATTTTTTGGACTCAGCGGTCCTCAAACTGCTTACAATAATATCTCGGTATGGAATTTTGGGTGGAATGCAATATCTCCTCTACCTACTGTTACAGCACATTAATACTTGACTCCTATTTGACATAAAGCACATCCTATAAAATAAGTCTGTTTGCTGGAATTTCTGTCTAGCGTTCTAGAACACCCAGTTGTTGCAGCAAAGAGATTATTTTGGTGCAATATTTCCACTTAAACCCTGTAAAATGTTCCAGCATTTGCGGTTAACTGCTTCACAGAATATGATTATTTAATTAAATACTGGGACTGTGTTACAACAAAGGGATTTTATGCTATCAAAAGTATTTATCACAATTTCTAATACATAACGGTTTAAGAGAAAATGGGATATTAGGTTGCCTTGACAAAATATTATTACTCGGAAGCTGAGCGCCTATAAATTGCCTAAAGTCCTACAAAAATACTTAAATTATCCTAGAATAACCGGAACAAGTAAGATGTGATCCATTCGCATGACTTTTTACTATCTCTATACGTACTATGTACATAGTGTATAGAGAAAGCTTTGTATTCCAACCAAAAATGCGATACCGAGATTTCACCGGAAATACATGTTTTAGGACCCCCTGAATCTAAAAAAAGCATTTTTAGAAAAGGTCCTTGTGTGTGTCTGTGGACAGCATTGCTCAAAAACGAAAAGACCGTTAAATACTAAACTTGGTATTAAGATTTGGTATCTTCCAAGGACGTGACACGAAGATTTTCAAGAAAATGCCCCCACCCCCAACTACCCTTTACATGGAAAAATTTTTGAAAATTTTGATTTTCTAAAAAATGGCTCTAACAATTTTGATTAAACTCCCGTATATTAAAGATATTTACATATCAAATAAACTGTATATATTGATTTTTCTGGGAATATCCTCTGAAGATCCCTTTATTCGGGATGAATTTTGCTAAATTTTGCTTAACTGCTAAATGGTAAGAGATAGACAGAAACTTACTAAACATAAAATGTAGATCTGATCAAAACACACAATTTATGTCCTTTACATTTTTGTTGTGGAGGTAACCGTTTCCGAGATATTCCTTGTTTTTGGTTTCACTTGTGAGTACTTATATCGTACTTTTCTGGGACAGAATGTGTCCATTGTTCTTTTGATCTACTCCTAGACAAGCAAAGAAGCGATTTGCAATGACAATCGAATAATGACAGCTTTTAAAACATTTGACTATCGGTTTAACATAGTGTATTCCCTTATTTTCTTTCTACTTATAAGGAACTAAGTAATAAGAATATTCTGCTAATGATTATATCATTAGCAACGTGCAGAAAGAAGAATATTCTTATGTGAGAAGTTTGCAGAAGAGCTAGAGAAAGTCATGTGAGTGTAACACATTTTGTTTCATCTCTATAACAAATTATTGTTAAGCTAATTCTTCTATCCACTTCGCAATAATCGAGATAAACATTAGCAGAAAAGGTCTTATTACTTAGCTCCTTATAAGTAGGAGGAAAGGAAGGGAATACACTAGGTTAAACTGACAGTCAAATGTTTTAAAATGTGGTTGCTATGGAATTGAAAACCGTTTCTTTGAGTGGCCAAAAGTTGACAAGTTTCTGCATCAGAAACGTTTTAAGTATTTTTAAACTGAAACAAATAACAAGGAATATCTTGAAAATAGTTAATTCTAGGAAACAAATGTATATAGTATAAATTTTGTGTTTTAAGGAGATCTACATTTTATGTGTAATAAGTTTTTGTCTATTTCTTACGGTTTACCAGTTATGCAAAGCTCAAGAAAAATCCAAAATAAAGAGGTTTTAGACGCTATTCCCAGATAATTCAAAATATACATTTTATTTGTCATGTAAATATCTTAAATATGAGATTTTAATCAAAATTGTTACAGACATTTTTGAGAAAATAAATATTTTGGAAAAAAAGGTCCATGTAAAAGGTAATTGGGGGTTGGGGGTTTCTCAAAATATTCGTGTCACATCCGTGGAAGATACTAAACTTAAATACCAATTTTGGTATTGTACAGACTTTTCGTTTTTGAGCTATCGTGTTCACAAACGGACACTCCTGGACCTTTTTCTGAAAATGCTTTTTTTGGATTCAAGTGACCCTAAAACATATTTCCGGTGAAATCTCGGTATCGAAATGTTGGGTGCACTACAATACCTTCTCTATACACTATGTGTATAGTACGTGTAGAGAAAGTAAAATGTGAGCCAAATAGATGTTTACCGGTCACTGCTGCCAAATCATCAGATGTGGTGGGGCCACGCCGTGGCCGAGTGGTTAGACCACTCGCCTCTCACCTCTCACTCGTCTCTCGATCCCAAGCTACGGAATGAGAGATTTGTGGTGGACAAAGCGGCGCAGTGGCAGGTTTCTCCGGGTTCTCCGGTTTCCGCCACCATCGTATTCCACCGGTGCTCCATCTTCATTTCATGTATCACCAGTGTCATCGCGTGCGGTGCCATAAGTTGTAAAAGCGGGCGTTAAACACAAAAAAAACATGTGGTGAATTGTTCTCATTTCGTCATAAAAATGCTGTGTCGCTCTCCAGAGTGGCAACCTTGGTTGTGTCTATCCCACTCCTACTATAGTATTTCCAACCATCACTCACTCACTCACTCCTCACTCATTCATTCGCTCACTCATTCACTCATTCATTCACTCACTCATTCATTCACTCATTCACTCACTCACTCCTCACTCACTCTCTCTCACTCATTCACTCATTCATTCCTCACTCATTCACTCACTCACCACTCACCTATTCATTCAGTCACTCACTCAGTCACTCACTCACCACTCACTCACTCAGTCACTCACTCATTCATTCACTCATTCACTCACTCACTCCTCACTCACTCTCTCTCACTCATTCACTCACTCATTCACTCACTCATTCACACACTCACTCACTCATTCACTCACTCACTCCTCACTCACTCACTCATTCACTCACTCACTCCTCACTCACTCACTCACTCATTCACTCACTCACTCCTCACTCACTCACTCACTCATTCACTCACTCACTCCTCACTCACTCACTCATTCACTCACTCACTCCTCACTCACTCACTCATTCACTCACTCACCACTCACCTATTCATTCAGTCACTCACTCAGTCACTCACTCACCACCTACTCACTCAGTCACTCACTCACTCATTCACTCACTCACTCCTCACTCACTCATTCACTCACTCATCACTCACTTGGTCATTCATTCACTCACTCACCACTCACTTATTCATTCATTCACTCACTCACCACTCACTCATTCATTCATTCACTCACTCACCACTCACTTATTCAATCACTCTCAGTCACTCATTCACTCACTCACTCAGTCACTCATTCACTTAGTCACTCACTCAGTCACTCACTCACTCACCACTCACATACTCACTCACTCAGTCACTCACTTACTCACCACTCACTTACTCACTCATTAAGTCACTCACTCACCACTCATTCACTCAGTCACTCACTCACTCACTCACTTAGTCACTTACTCAGTCACTCACTCACCACTCATTCACTCACTCACTCACTTAGTCACTTACTCAGTCACTCACTCACCATTCACTCACTCACCACTCACTCACTCACTCACCACTCACTTATTCACTCACTCAGTCACTCACTCACCACTCACTCACTCAGTCACTCACTCACTTAGTCACTCACTCAGTCACGTACTCACCACTCACTTACTCACTCATTCAGTCACTCACTCACCAATCACTCACTCAGTCACTCACTCAGTCAGGAATTTGTAATGGGCTGTTGACACTTTTCAGCAGCGGATATCGACTAGCTAGCAGTTGATTTATTATTTACCCATTGGATAGGGAGTTTTCGTCCACCCTGTGCCTACATTTGTGATAGAGAAACTAAAAATAAGAATAAAAACCATTCATTCCTTTCTGCTCTCTTCTCTTTAGGTGTTCAAATAAACATAAGAGAACTTCAAAACCATCGCATAACGATCTATTTCTAGCTTACTCGTTCCTCTAGTAAATGTGTAAGTAAATAAGTTTATCTTTATTAACAAGAAGAAGATACAAGGATAACTAGCATAAGAGTGACTAGAGAAATTCTCGTGAGAGTTGAGTATTCAGTATCTACTACAGAAAGAATATGCGCGCGTTTACCCCAGCATTCTTCGCTGTGCGAATGTGGAACGCTTTTCTCTGGATTATGAGATTTACAAAACCCATCAGCAGCGGATTGTTCGGAAAGCTATGATAAAGCCTCCGCGCATGAAAAATAATGTGTTTTAGCGCACAACAGAGCATGGATAATAAGAGAGAACGGCGCAGCATCACAGCTCGCAACTTTTCCAGGCTTTGCATCAAAATAATCCTGCAAAGTGCAGCTTTAATGTGAACGATATAAACTTGCACAGAAATTCCCTTGGGTGATAATTTACACTTAGTACTTGTGCATGACATTGCTCCAAACTGGTCGAGTGGTCAGCGAGCTGACTTGTCTTCCGGAGATCCCGGATTCGATTCACGGCTGGGACGGGAAGTTTTCTTTAAGCAGAATTATTCCCTATTCCCCACAAAATCTCGAAATATGAATGTGAGAGTGAATGTGTGTTTAGTAATACTTACGTTCACATGACTTTCTCTACATCGCTGTAACAAATTATTGTTAAGCAATGTAATAGAATAAAAACTTCATGATAATCGATATAAACAATAGCAGAAATAGTCTTATTACTTGCTTCCTTGTAAGTAGAAGCGAAATAAGGGCGTTCCATAGGTTAAATCGACAGTAAAATACTTTAAAAGCTGGTTGCCGTGTGGTTGAAGTCCTTTTTTATGCAGGGCCAGGAGATTACAAATTTCCGTGTAAGAAACGTTTAAGTATTTTAAATCTGAAACAAATAATAAGGAATTCTCAGAAATGGTGAACTCGCCGAAAAAAAGTACATGACATAAATTGAGGGTTTTAACGAGATCTACATTTTTTGTGTCGTAAGATTTTGTCTATCTTTTAAGGTTTATCAGTTATGTAAAATTCAGCAAAATCATCCAGAATAAAGAGGTTTTTAGAGGATATTTCCATAAAATTCAATATATATGTTTTATTTGCCATATAAATGTCTTTAATGTGCGGTGTTTTAATCAAAATCGTTAGTCATTTTTGAGAAATTAAAAATGTTCGAACTTTTTCCCATGTAAAGGGTAGCTTATGGTGGGGCATTTTCATGAAAATCTTCGTGTAAATGCTGAACTTAAATACCAAGTTTGGTATTTAACGGACTTTTCGTTTTTGAGCTATGCTGCTCACAGACACACACAAAGATATTTTTCTAAAAATGTTTTTTTTTTAGATTCAGGAATCTCAAAACATATATTTCCAGTGAAATCTCGATATAGAATGTTTTGGTGGAGTACAATACCTTCTCTACACACTATATAGGTACATAGTACGTATAGAGAAAGTAATATAAGGGAAAAACTTGCGGTAATTTTCAAATTTGGATGAATAAAATTTAAAGTGTATAATATGCTACACACAAGATGACGTTTGAATTATTAAATTACTGTATTAAAGTGATATTTTTGTATAATCCAGGTTCAAATTGAGAGTGTGCAAAGGTTTTTTGGAAAATTAGTAGATGGCATTAAAATTCCGTATTGCCATAAAACTATATATTGCTCAGAAAAATTGGATCAGAGTATGATGGAGACAATGACATGCTTTCGCTCTCACCTTGCTACAAATTCTCTGCTTACAGTCATTTTACCGACTTTTCCAAAAATTCCAAATAGCTCTTGAATAGAAGATATCTGATGTTATTGTTTATTAGTAGTGCACTGGTTTTAATGCCCTTTTGCATAAATAATTTCAAATAGATTAGATTCGCAAAATTTACAGAGAGCATAAATTACAGCCCCATTGAAGGTATTGTGCTCCACCCAAAAATTGGAAATCGAGATTTCACTGGAAATATGTTTTAGGGTCCCCAGTATTAAAAAAGCATTTTTAGAAAAAGGTCCGTGTATGTCTGTATTTCCGTGTGTCAAAAACTAAGAGTCTGTAAAATACCAAACGTGTTATTTAAGTTTAGTATCTTTCAAGGATGCGACACGAAGATTTGGAGGAAAATCCCGCCACCGCAAAATACCCTTTACATGGAAAATGTTTCGAAAAATTTTTATTTTCTCAAAAATGAGCAACGATTTTGAATAAAATACCTTATATTTAAGATATTTACATGCCAAATAAAATTATATCTTGAATTTTCTGAGAATAGCCTCTAAAGACCTCTTTATTCTGGATAAAGTTTCTGAATTTTTCATAACTAGTAAACCGTAAGCGATATATAAAAACTTAATACACAAAAAAAAAAAAAAAAAAAAATGTGAATCTCGTTATGTCATATACATTTTTTCTGTCGAGTTGACAATTTTTGGGATTTTCCTTGTTATTGGGTTCAGTTTTAAATTACTTAAAACTTGTTACATACAGGAAAGTTGTAAACTCCTGGCCCTGCATAGAAACGGATTTCAACCACATGGCAACCAACTTTTAAAGGATTTGACTATCGTTTTAGCCTAGTGTATTCCCTTGTTTCCCTTCTACCTACAAGAAAACATTTCTGCTAATGTTTATCTCGATTAGCATGAAATACATAGAAGCATAAACATTTAACAATAATTTGTTAAATAAATCTTTTTTCATGATATAGATTTAATAAGCTTTACGTGAATGATTCTCCAAAGTTGTTAGTAAAGTAATATAATTGAGACATAAGGAGCATGTCTAGACAATTAGCCCCATCTAACAATTTACCAAACATAGCTTTCCTGACTCTGGAATAGCATAGCAACTGCCAGGGACAAACTTCTTCACCAGAGACCTCAAGAACCAAACCAATCTACGTAGTACTCCTGCGTACCAAGCCTATTTGAGAGAGAGAGAGAGAGAGAGAGAGAGAGAGAGGGAGAGAGAGAGAGAGCAGAAATAGACGGCGACTTCTATCAGAGCCCAGTCATGGAAACAGAAGTAGCCAAACTTCTCCCTTAGCCACGTGTACATCAGAATCGCATCTCAGAGCACGGACACCATCAAACAAGCCGAATGCTGATGCCAGTTCTGTTCTATCAAGCAAGGACTAACTCTCTAAAGTAGGATAGGTAGAGTCAGACTGAAAAATTCAATGTCTTAGCCGGGATTTGAACCACGGTCTCTATCCAGTTGCTCTGCCACTGAGCTACCATGGCAAAATGCCGGCATCACATTAAACATCACAACTAACTCAGTCTGACTCTACCTATCCAACTCCTGTCCTACACACGGCTAGAGAACGGGAGATCCGTGGTTCCAAATCCCGGCTATGACATTGAATTTTTCATTCTGACTCTACCTATCCAACTCCTGTCCTACACACGGCTAGAGACCGGGAGATCCGTAGTTCAAATCCCGGCTATGATATTGAATTTTTCAGTCTGACTCTACCTATCCAACTGCTGTCATTCACACGGCTAGAGACCGGGAGATCCATGGTTCAAATCCCGGCTATGACATTGAATTTTTCAGTCTGACTCTAGCTATCCAACTCCTGTCCTACACACGGCTAGAGACCGGGAGATCCGTGGTTCAAATCCCGGCTATGACATTGAATTTTTCAGTCTGACCCTACCTATCCAACTCCTGTCCTACACACGGCTAGAGACCGGGAGATCCGTGGTTCAAATCCCGGCTATGACATTGAATTTTTCAGTCTGACTCTACCTATCCAACTCTGTCCTACACACGGCTAGAGACCGGGAGACCCGTAGTTCAAATCCCGGCTATGGCATTGAATTTTTCAGTCTGACTCTACCTATCCAGCTCCTGTCCTACACACGGCTAGAGACCGGGAGACCCGTGGTTCAAATCCCGGCTATGACATTGATTTTTCAGTCTGACTCTACCTATCCAGCTCCTGTCCTACACACGGCTAGAGACCGGGAGACCCGTGGTTCAAATCCCGGCTATGACATTGATTTTTCAGTCTGACTCTACCTATCCAACTCCTGTCCTACACACGGCTTGTGTCAGAAAACAATTAAAATTAATTCTCTAAAGTATTACGCTGATGATAAAACCTTTGAGTAAACTAACGCAATATTAATGCAGACATTGTGTTTAATAAATCTTTAAATGGAAAATGATGTGACCGCTGCAAGTTGGTTGCTGTCCGACTTCGGTGAGGGCTGCTGTGTTACTTCGCTCTTTGTATTTGCGTCGGATTCATTATTTTGTATTCATTCTCAATTTTCAGGATCATATCAGCCACTAATGTACTGGCATTTTGTCTGGGACGAGTTTGAACTCAACGCTTATCCAACTGACTCTCTTGCGTGGAAGTTGCTTTGTTTCCAGTTCTATCACCAGATGGCAGCTCTGTTAGATGATTGACGTCACAGCCTCTACACTGTTATACCGAACTCAAGCGCTTCTATTGGAAAAGGGGTGAAAATGGTAGTCTGTAAACTATTATTATGAAATAGTTGTTGATGTATCGATCCTATAGGCACTGTGCACGGACCAGAAAATCGTACTGGTGGCGCCGCTCCGTGTCATGCTTTGTACTTATTAGGAGGATAGTTAGAAGCGGAAGCCATATGCGATGTAGGTGTTATTTGTGGTTTTCTGCCTATAAAGTGCATACATTTCACTGAAAGTGCTGTTTCAAAAGGTCGAAATCTTTTTGTACACACCTGGAAATATACTGGGAACATGTGCTGAACTGTGGGGATGTCCTGACCTTTTATTTCCGATGAAGTGAATGCTGCAAATTTTTATTGCGGGTTTTGGTTCTCACGATGACCCCTCAGGACTGAAAATAAAATATAAAGTATGAATATCAAAACGTACATAACAATACGCACATAAATATTAATGATAAAAATAAAAGTGATAAGAATAACAATAATAATAATTGGCAGACTATTCCCATAATGTGTCGTTTACTCTACAGGTATTTAGAGTTTCTATTTATTAAAAGACCTTAGCATTAATTTCTAAATAACATTATCCATGCTGCAGTTAATTTTTAATCATGTGTTACTGCTTTGAGTTACAATATAAAATTAGTGAACTTACTTCTTTCGATGTACATTTTGAATCCATAGGTTTCTTCTTTGCGCTTCAGTTTTCCGCGTGGGAAAAAAATAAAAGGCAACAGCTGGCTAAGTATTCTTGTATGCATTATTACATCTTACAGCAGTTACTGTTCCCTTTCCGCCTCTTGTAGTGTTTACATTCTCAGGATGTTCCATATAACACACGCTAATATTCTTACTCCAGTGTCTCTGTTATCCTCTTGTTAGTAACCAAACTTGCCGCCAGAGTAGCGTGCACGATGCGTAAATGATAATTATTGGGATACGAGTTTCGACACGAGCGAAGTGAGTATTATATCAGAGTTGCATACATATGTTTTCTATGACATGTAGATACATAATAAATATTTAATATTTAGATATCCTACACACGAAAGATGAATTTCGCCGACCGCTATGCGTATTGTACGCTTCCGTCGATAACAAATGACATTCTGTTCACGGGGACAGTTGATTTGTAAGATGGAGACTGAGGTATTTTGGCCTAGTGATAATGACAAGGAATTTAATTCCACGCCTCCTGATATAACAGAGAAGGCGAGAACAATTTACTTCCACAGAAATGAAACAAAGATCTACGAAAAGTTATATGATAAATTCATGGCATGGAGAGTAACAAAAAATGTAACTTCATTGTCGGAAAATGTCCTCATAGTTTACTTTGAAGAAATGTCAAAAACAATGAAATCCCTAACTTTGAGGACATATTATTCAGTATTGAAAACTATTCTAAATGTGGAACATGGAATTGATATATCCCAATATAAGAAGTTGTACTCCCTGTTAAAACAGAAATCGGTAGGGTACAGTGGAAAAAATCGAAAACATTTTCCACAGATGTTAAAACCGTTATTGATGAAGCACCTGAAAATACTTTCTGGACTTACGTCGTATTTTTACGAGAATATTTATATTTACATACCTTTATCAGTAGATATATAAGCTCCGTTTCAATTTATCTCCGCTGCAGCGCTGCGATCGCAGTTCCGCACATGCGCGGTAGACGCTCTGTATCAAGGAGAAGAAACGTGCGCCATTTTGAGATCGCTGTCAGCCACATACGCTTTGTTGTGTTTGTTTACAATGTCGGTGTTGATTGAAAATCCCGCCGCTTGTGAAATCAGATCTGTGATTCGTTTTATGAATGCTAGGAAAGTGAAACCATTTGAAATTTATCGGCAAATTTGCGAAGTTTACAGACAAAATGCGATGAGTGATTCAATGGTGAGAAGATGGGTCCGACAGTTCAATGAAGGACGTAGTGAAGTGCACGATGAAGAACGAAGTGGGCTTCCATCTTTGTTTACAGAAGAACTGGTTCACGCGACTGATGACAAGATCCAGGAAAACCGCAAGTTTACAATTAGTGCTCTCGCTATGGAATTTCCCCAAAGCTCACGATCACTAATTCATGAAATTGTTACCGAAAAACTGAAACTTCGTAAACTTTGCTCACGTTGGGTACCAAAGATTCTTACTGAGGAACACAAAACAAAACGGATGGGTAGTGCACTTCAGTTTTTAACTAGTTATGATGAAGACGGCGAAGAATTTCTGACACAGATAGTCACAGGAGATGAGACTTGGGTTTCTTACGACACCCCTGAAAGTAAGCGGCAATCAATGGAATGGAGGCACACTTCATCCCCAGCAAAGGTTAAGCCGAAACAAATCTTGACACCTCGAAAAATGATGTGCACAGTGTTCTGGGACTGGAAAGGCATCTTACTCATTGATTTCTTACCACGTGGTCAAAGAATCAAAGCAGATGTTTATTGCGAGACACTTAGGAAATTGCTTCAATAGTGTATAATTCAGCCAGCCCCTCGCTACTTAAAGATCTCGACCGTGTACAATCCGCAGCCTTAAGGATTGTTCTGGGAGCTTACCATACCAGTCAATCGATAGTTTACATATGGAATTAGATGAATCTTCCCTTGAAGTACGTCGAGAATACTTAAGTTTAAAGTATGCAATGAAAATAGCTGGATTACCCTACTCAAATGCTTATAACTATATATTTCCTAAAACACCCAAAAGAGATAAACTCCAGCGTCCAGTCAAATCATTACCGTTCTGCGATAGAATTAATTACTACCTAAAGAAACAACAAACCAGCCTTCCGAAAATAACAATAACCAGACTGCAAGATGTTCCTCCCTGGAGGCTTAAAAAACCAAAACTTAACCTATAAATGGATCCCTACAGAAAAGGACAAACATCTGCAATTATTTATCAACAGCTCTTTAAAGAAGTGTCTAGTTCACACTCTGATTATAAAAAGATATTTACAGATGGTTCAAAATCAGCTCATGGGGTAGGATGTGCAATAATCCTACCAAATTAAGTTCAGGCGGTAAAACTTCCTGACTGTTTCTCTACATTTTCCAGTGAACTGTGCGCTATAAAAGAAGCCTTCTCGTATATAACAGTTTGTAAGAATCAGTCATTCATAATCTTTTCAGATTCTAAATCGGCCCTAATGGCAACTCAAAATATTTATACAGACAGCCAACTTACCCAAAATGTTCAAATTTCCTATAATGAGGCCTAAGAACAAGGAAAACAAGTGATCCTTTGTTGGGTTCCTTCTCATCAACAAATTGCCGGCAACGAGAAAGCAGACGTGGCAGCCAAAACTGCTCTTCGGAAACCTGTGTGTAACACTGACATTCCAGTGCACCATTCAGACTTCTCCATTTACATCCGTACTAAAATCAACAATGCCTGGAAAACTCAGTGATCTCAACATCAAGGAACTAAACTACACTCAGAGGATCCTCCACTGCTGTTTGCTGTTTTAAAGACTTAAATAGGAAACGTCAAACCATTATCACTCATCTCAGAATTGGCCACAGCAATCACTCATGCCTACTTGATCACCAGAGATGCCCAACCTCAGTGTACAACTTGCAATACTCCACTGACAGTGTCTCACATGCCGCCGTATTGATCCCCAGAGGAAAACGTACAAAATCACTGGTGATATAACATTACTAAATAATGAAACCATGTATAAAAATGTTGTTATATTCCTAAAAGATATCAATATCTACAGTTTAATCTAAAATTGTAATATACATTAACACAGCTTTTATCTGCTTTCATTCACAAAAAATGTAAGAAATATATTATAGATCATTAAAATTAAATATATCTGTACAGTTTAATATTACTCTGTATTATCTTCGTAAGATGTAATTTTTTATACATTGTTACCTGTTTGCCAACATAATGTTAATTTAAAACACAATTTATATTATATTGCAATGTATCTTTATAACTATCCTGTAATATTTAGTGTTGTCACAATTAGTGTTAGAGGCCGAGTGGTTAGACCACTTGACTCTCACCTAGACGGACGGGGTTCGAACCCAAGCGACCGCATGTGAGATTTGTGGTGGACAAAACGGCGGGTTTTCTCTGGCTACTCCGGTTTCCCCCTCCATCATTCATGTATCATCAGTGTCACCGCCTGCGGTGCCATTAGTAGTTAAAGCGGGCGTTAAACACTACCAAAAATAAAAATCAGTGTTTCAGTCGCGTTGCGACTCTTATGAGCCAAAGCGACTAAAAGTAAATATTAATAAAAAAATCTTATGACTTTCTCTACATCTCTGCAACAGAGATTAATGTTAAAAAAACTTCGTATTTACTTCCTGCTAATTGAGAAAACATTAGCAGAAATAGTCTTAGTACTTGCTTCCTTGCAAGTAGAAGTGAAATAAGGGAGTAAAATTGATAGTCAAAAGCTGGTTGCTATGTGACTGAAGTATCTTTGTTTGAATGGACAGGAGCTGAAAAATTCCTGTATGAGAAAAGTATAAGCTTTTTAAAGCTGAAATTAATAACAGGGAACATCTCAAAGACGACAACTCCACGAAAAAATGCATACAACATAAATTGTGTAATTTAATGTGCTCTACATTTTTCGTGTGGTAAGTTTTTGTCCATCGCTTACGGTTTAGCAGTTATGCAAAATTCCGTAAAATTCATCCAGAATAAAGTAGTTTTCAGAGGCTATTCCTAGAAAATTCAAGATATATATTTTATTTGTCAGGCAAATATCTTTAATATAAGATATTTTAATCAAAATCGTTAGCTATTTTTTAGAAAATCAAAATGTTCGAAAAAACTTCCATGTAAAGGGTAGTTGGGGAAGAGCTATTTTTTAGAACATCAAAATTTTCGAAAAAAGTTCCATGTAAAGGGTAGTTGGGGAAGATTTCTTGAAAATCTTCGTGTCGCATGCTCGGAAGATACTAAACTTCAATACCAAGTTTGGTATATTGCCCAGTTTTCATTTTTGAGTTATGGTGTTCACGGATAGACGGACACACGCACGGATCTTTTTCTGAAAATGCTCTTTTTGGATACAGGGAACCCTGAAACAGATATTTTCGGCGAAATCTAAGTATCGAATTTGTGTGTGCAATGCAATAATTTCTCTATACGATGTACATAGTACGTGTAGAGAAAGTAAAAATATAACAATTTTACTTCATAATGTCTCATTTTTCTGCAAATTAGGGCATTTATATTTAGCTCTCGTGTTCGTTTTTTGTTACAAACCCAATTACTTGTTTTCAAATTGGTTCTGTGTGTCATTAGAAAGAAACAAACATCAAACAAATAACGTAGGTAGCACTTTCAAGTGGAGTTGATGACGTAACATTTTCGTTAGTAATTAGCTAGCTTTTCCATCGGCGTTTTTATGTATCGGGAGAATCTGTTTCGCTGTTTTCGTGTACACCACCAATCAAATATAACGTCTTAGAAACACAAGTTTGTGAAAAACTACACGCTAATAGAAAGCATCTGACGTGTTCCATTCACATGACTTTCTCTACATCTCTGCAACAAATTTTAGTTAAAAAGCTCATGCTTCTATTTACTTCATGCTAATCGAGAAACATTACCAAAAATAGTCTTATTATTTGCTTCCTTGTAAATAGAAGCAAAATGAGGGAGTACAATAGGTTAAAATGATAGCCAAAAGCTGGTTGCTATGTAACTGAAGTTCCTATGTTTACATGGACCGGAGTTAACAAATTCGTGAATGAAAAAAGTATGTGTTTCAAAGCAGAAACGAAGAACCCACAATATCTTAAAAATGATCAACTCCACGAAAAAAATGTATATGACATAAATTATGTGCTTTATATTGAGCTACATTTTCTGTACAGTAAGTTTTTGTCCATCTTTTACGGTTTAGCAGTTATGCACAATTCCGTAAAATTTGTCCAGAATAAAGTAGTCTTCAGAGGCTATTCTCAGAAAATTCAAGATATACATTTTATTTTTCAGGTAAATATCTTTAATATACGATATTTTAATCAAAATCGTTAGAGCCATTTTTAAAAAAATAAAAAAATTCGAAAATCTTTCCATGTAAAGGGTAGTTTGGGGTGGAGGGATTTTCTTGAAAATCTTCGTGTCGCATCCTTGGAAAATACCAAACTTAAATACCAAGTTTGGGCTTTAACGATTCTTTCGTTTTTGCGCTATGCTGCCCACACAAACACACACACACACACACACACACACACACACACACACAGACAGACAGACACACACACACACGGACATTTTTGTAAAATTTTTTTTTTTTTTTTTTGGATTCAGGGAGCCTCAAAACTGATATCTCCGGTGAAATCTCGTTATCGAAATTTTGGGTACAATACAATACCTTCTCTATACAGTATGAACATAGTACGTATAGAGGAAGTAAATAGCTTATTGGTCTATCTGCTTCAGCTAATCGCGATCAACATTAGCAGAAATGATATTGTTTAGTTCTGTATAACTGATGGAAACCAATGGCATATAGTAGGCTAAGCGAGTCAGATTGTTTTAAAGCTGGTAGCCATATGATTGAGATTCGCTCTCTTTGCTTGGCCAGGATTAGTCAAACTCCAGCATAAGTATTTTAAAATGGAGACTAATAAAAAGGAATATTTTGGAAATGGCTAACTCTATAAAATATTTTTATAAGGCAAATTTTGTGCTTTAATGAGCTCTACAGTTTTATGCAGTAATCTCCTTGTCTATTTGTTTGCAGTATTCAAAATGAGGAGATCTTCAGAGTCTATTCCCAGCAAATTCAAGATATAAATTTTATTTGTCCTTTAAATGCCTTTAATATACAGTATTTTAATGAAAATCGTCAGATCCATTATTGAAAAAAGTATCATTTTCTAACTTTTTACTTTCTCTACACGTACTATGTACTTAGTGTATAGAGAAGGTATTGTATTGCACTAAAAAATTCGATACCGAGATTACACCGGAAATACGTGTTTTGGGTTCCCCTGAATCAAAAAAAAACATTTTTGGAAAAAGGTCCGTGTGTGTGCGTGAGTTTGTGTGTGTCTGTGTGACTGCGGACAGCATAGCTCAAAAACGAAAAGACCGTTGAATACTAAACTTACAACACAGAAAATTTAGATCACATTAAAACACACAATTTATGTTGTATATTTCTTTTTCCGTGGAGTTGATCATTTTTTAGATATTCCTTGTTTTGGGTTTCAGCTTTGAAAAACTTGTATGTTTCTCATACAGGAATTTGTGAATTCCTGTCCATACAAGCGAAGGAACCTCAGTCACATAGCAACCAGCTTTTGACCACCACTTTAACGTATGGTACCCCCTTATTTCGCTTCTACTTACATGGAAGCAAGTATTAAGACTATTTCTGCTAATTTTTCTCGATTAGTATGAAGTAAATAGAAGCATAAGCTTTTTAACAATAATTTGTTACAGAGATGTAGAGAAAGGCGTGTGAATGGAACACATCAGATTTTTTCGTATGAAAGGAAGTTTGAGTTGCGGGAATTCTCTTGAAAATATTCGTTTCGCATCCACATGACTATCTCTATGTAACAAATTATTGTTTAAAAGCTTATTCTTCTAATTTAGGTTAATTGAGACAAATATTAGCAGAAATCACCTTATTACTTAGTAAAAGGAAATAAGGGAGTACACTTGACTAAAGCAATTGTCGAATCTTTTAAAAGCTTCTTCTAATTTAGGTTAATTGAGACAAATATTAGCAGAAATCACCTTATTACTTAGTAAAAGGAAATAAGGGAGTACACTTGACTAAAGCAATTGTCGAATCCTTTAAAAGCTGGTTGCTAAGTGATTGAAATCGTGTTCTTTGCATGTCAGGATTTGAAACATATCGTATGAGAAAAGTGAGTATTGTAAAACTAAAACCAATATATCTCGAAAACGGGTAACTCTACGAAGGAATGTACATAAATGACATAAATTGTATGTACCCTCTTTGTCTATCTCTTACTGGCTTTACAAAAGTCATCCAGAACGAAGAGTTCTTCAGAGGTTATTCCCAGGAAGTCCAACATATGCTTTTATTCGTCATGTAAACATATTTAACATACGGTATTTTGATCAAAATCGTTAGAGCCAGAGAAAATCAACATTTCCGACATTTTTTCCTTTTAAAGGGTAGTTTGGTATGGGGGGAGGATTTCCCTTGAAGTCTTCGTGTCGCATCCTTGGAATTTACCAAACTTAAATACCAAGGTTGGTGTTATAAGACATTTCGTTTGAGTTTTCGTGTTCACAGACATGGATATTTTTATAAAAAGGTTTTTTATGGATGCAGAGGACCATAAAACATATTTTATTGTGTAATTTCAGTAATTATCGAATATTTGGGTGGAATACATCTATGTTCTGTGTACTAAGTAGAGAAACTAAAGATGTTTTTGGATACATGGGACCCTAAAACGTGTATTTGCCGTTAAATCTCTGTATCGGATTTTTGGGTGAAATGCACTGAGTAATAATTAGAAAAAGTAAAACTATATATTGTTTTTGGAATATGAACAAAATCATCCTGATTATGCATAGGAAAATGTATTGTTTTGTATAGTTGTTTCTTGCTCATTTGTGGATGGTTCAGCTAGGAAAACACCTCAAAAACAGGATACAACAAGTTTTATCGCGACATCCTGTCTCTGTCAAAATAACAAAGGACCCTCTCATGCCTCTGAAAGATACTTTGGTAAAGATGTTTCATTCTTAAAGTGGTCTTTCAGGTAAAACTCAATGCCCCCTGTAAACAAATGGTCCGCTTGAGCTGGAATGAGATAGTATTTGAAAAGTAAGTATGTTTGCGAAATCAAAAAAAGCTCGTTCAAAATTCTTATGATGTTTCCATTTTCTTACTGTAAAATGCCTTCCTGGAAAAAGTATTTTTGTGTAGTTGTTTGTTGTTCTTTTGTGGATGGCAGAGTTAAGAAAGATATATGACTCATCTCAAAAACCGGTAAAGTGTGTTTATTGCCCAGTGTAAAAGTAACAAAGAAGAGTATTCTTGTAAAATTCTGTTTTCTTTAAAGGATTCTTGGAAAAATATACATAAAGTTAAAATTGAAATTTATTATTATTTAACAGCATTTTGGCTTGCGTATACTATTCATGTTTGTTCATTTGTTGAAGACTTCTCTCTAGCTGAAACATATTTTCGTTCTTGGCGTTAACAGCAAAAGATACCAAAATCCATTTCGTTCGTGTTATTTGCGAGAAAGGCTTTTACTCTGCTTTCTAATAGTTTAGAGAAACTTCGTATAATACGACCTGCCATTCATTGTCAAAAGATAGAAGTCATTTAAGTTAAACCTCAAATGGTAATTAGAAGTAATGTATGGTGCAGTTGTAGTATGTCTAAACGCTGACGTGTAAAGTCCATGTACTATTGCAAATGTTCTGCGTTGGTTTCTGTTGAAGGACCAAGTTTTCCACCAATAAATAATGTAATGAAAGTACATGGGTTAATTGCTATTAGAATTTCTTGAAGAGGCTTAGACATAAAGGGTAAGGGAAGGCTTTACACTTCAGTCAGAAAGAACATTGTAACTATAGTAATTTGATTATTCTTTTCTGAGCAATTATGTGGAATTTCAATTGCAGAATTGGAAATGCGAATAAGAAAAATAGCTCTATTAGACACATTTGCTCTATTGATGACTGAGTTAGGATCATCTGTTCCATTCGTCACCATATTGGATTCCACTGTGTTTATATTCAGATAGAAAATCCTTTGCCGTTTATTTTAATCATTTTAAGTCATGTGAAAAGTCAAATGGGCACGCGGTGCGATGCGCGTTCAAAGAAATCGTGAATGTTCGCTGTTTAATTAATTTAATTATAATCAAAACGTATATGCTGACTATAGAAATGCAATTACATTAAATTCCAGTTGTAAATGAACCTCCAATGTGTGCTGTTATCAACAGTATTAACAAAGAGCAAAATCGCGCATTTTAGCGGTTTAATTAATTGTTGCTTGATAGCCAATTGCATGGCGATTCATCAAAGACCATACTCTAATGGAGTACCTATGTAAACAACGTTTATCGCTTTCGACATCTCAAATTGACAAGTTGCAGGCACGGGCAAAGGAGAGGGAGAGAATATGCCAACAAAAAGTAGTGAAAATAATGTTTGTTCCAAAGTCGCCATACTTCCGCTACATATAGATGTGCCAGACAAGACTTTTCAAAGACTTTAATACGTTTTCAATACATACCATTTTGACATTAACTATCCAGCTTTCAATCTAAAGGATAACATAGAAGAATTATATTAACATTGTTTCATCAAAAGTTCTATGTAGTCTTAAGAAACATATGAACTGCTCTTTCCGCACAGGACGCACTAGCTGTCGTATTCCCAGCATCACGTTACAAAATAAATCCTTACTTACTAAGCGCCCCTTGATTATTCGGCAACTTCTCCGACATATCGATGTTGCGGGCAAGGCTAGGAACGTTGCGTAGGCGCTACATTCTCCAGCACTTAACCAGGCAGACGAGCAAGATTGAGTAACATGTTGGTGGCTTTTAGAGGCTCTTGTGTTCAAGAGGAAAGCAACAACCCGATAGAGATGCCATCTTAGCTCAGCCACTTGACCCTTCTTGGAAACAAGAACACAATATTCCCAATTTCCTCAGTAAATTATATGAAGAAGCTGAGCGACGCGGCACAATTTCATTTTATTGCTTCTTTCCATATACTTAGGTACCTACCATAAGCAATATTACCAATTAGCTCTGTTATCTGAGAAAACAAATTTAAAGGGAAATATTTGAGGAATATTCGTAGCTACTCCTTTTCCTCTTAGACGCCTCCCACATGCGGTATACGAGAGTTATGAAAACGTTTATAGCGCAGTCGCTCTATATCAGAATAAAGTAACATGACTGAGCTCGAATAACGACTTAATTCAATTCTCCAGCCCCGTTTCTTAATGAAATTACCCAGAATATTTGCACTTTACTGTTATAATTGTAATTTAGTTAAGCCCCCGCGAAATCTTTATTTAGCGAACTAAGATTTTCCAAAATTCTCGGAAATGAGTGCGATATTGAATTTCTGATTTTATTAACTTTAAAGCAAATATATTAATTGTTAAATTCTACACTATTTTAAGTTTATTCATCACCAATTATTACTTTCTCTAACACGTATGTACAATCTACACAATAGATAGAGAAGGTGTTGTATTAAATCCAAATTCGATGTCAAGATTTCGCTGGAAAAATGTTTTCAGGTCCCCCGGATTCGAATAAAAAGCATTTTTAGAAAAAGGTCTCAGTGTGTGTTGGTGTGCTTGTATGTGTGTGTGTGTGTGTAGATAGCATAGCCCAAAAACTACAGACCGTAAAATTACCAAACTTTGTATTTAAGTTTGCTATCTTCCAAGGATGCGAAGAAAATGATTAAGAAAATTCTCCACCCCAAACTATATCTACGTGGAAATATTTTCAACATGTTTTTTTTCAAAAATATCTATAACGATTTTCATTACATTACCGCATATTAAATATATTTATATCACAAATAAAATGCATATTTTGAATTTTCAGAGAATAGCCTCTGAGAACCTCCTTATTCTGGATGATTTTTATGGAATTTAGCATAACTGCTAAACCTAAACAGATAGACAAAAACTTACCACACAAAAACCGTAGAGCACGTTAAAACACACAATTTATATCACATACATTTTTTCGTGGAGTTTGTCGTTTTTGAGATATTCCTTGTTTTTGGTTTCACCTTTAAAAAACTTATATTTTTCTCATACAAGAATATCAAACACAAACAAAGGAACTTCAGTCACATAACAACCAGCTTTTGACTATCACTTTAACCTATGGTACTCCCTTGTTTCGCTTCTATTTTCAAGGAAGCAAGCAATAAGAGTATTTCTGCTATTTTTTTCTCGATTAGAATGAAGTAAATGGAAGCATAACCTTTTTAACAATAATTTGCTGCAGAGATGTAGAGAAAGCTATGTGAATGGAACACGTCAGATTTTTAGAAAAGTTATACAAATATTAGCATAGTTAACAGAGAAGTTAAGTAAATGCATTGGGTCAAATAGTCCTGATTCTTGCATGCCTTTAATGTATAAGGCATCTGAAATCAATTTGGACATTAGTCACCATCCCTTGGGTTTTAACATCAAGTCATCATATACAAGCTGATTTGTATTATACTATCAAATAATGATGTTTGCTCAGATAAGCGTGCTATACTCTGTGACTGGTGCTACGTTGCTGTCTCGTTTCCTGCTGGGAATGTGGGTTCGGACGTAAAGGGAGATCTTAGCTCCATTTGCTTTACTGGCGAACCAATAAATTACACTTCATATTACAAAGTTTCTTAAGGCTAAAAATAACGAATTTTTCAAAACTTTTATTTCACCAACTAATTGATAATACATTCAGCCTTATGTTCCCAAAGTTTCATAACCTAATTCAATTTATTTGTGGCCCAAATAAATTAAAAAGTTAGGCCTTGTAATGCCACGCCCACTTTTTCTGCTTGCTTGATAATCAGCTTTGATCGCTTGTTTCTCAACATTTCTTTCAGGCAAACATATTTAGAAGGTATGTTTCTTTAGTTTCTGACCAGCAAAAAGCTGACTACAGTTATGGTGGATTTTAGGCAGTATTTAATTATGTAGATCACTCCCTAAATAAAACAATCAAACAAAATTTTCTTTTCTCGTTTTCTCAGGTTCCTACTTTTTCACACTTGTGTACCTTTTTCTTGGTAAGTATTTGAGATATTGCAATGAAATTTTATCCACTTACATTTCAGTCCACAATGAGTATTCTGGCGCAGCTAGTTTTCTTTTTATTTAGATTCTATAAGTATTGTGCTATGAAATGCATAATAATTTGAAATAAAAAGCTCACATACCTTGAAACATACTTTAAAAATCATTAAGGGGAGATAGGGAGAAAGCTTCTGCACCAAAATATAGCATGATTCTAATATTTTATGTACTCTTGTTTTCAAGCAGCTTCAGCAAAGGAATAATAAGAAAAAGGTACATAATTTTTTTTATGTTTTGAAAATTACAATGTACTGTAATTTCTTTATTTGTTGACAACATTACTTATAAAATAGCACAGTTATAGAAGATATCAAGAAAACTATACTCCGCAAAATTTCATAGCTTTAGGACAAAAACTATGGCCATGGTAGAATTTTTGTTGTGTCGAGGTATTTCTGCCTATGTCCCCCTTAAAGTCCTGAGCTGGCTGTTTGGATTCCCTACGGCTGACCTTCGTGGTCTCACACACCCAAAAGAACCCTCTGGCGCCAATTTTGACACCTATAAACATTCGCGATCTCACAACGCCCAACGGATTTACAACTCACTATTATTCCGGAGTAATTTCGGAATCACAAACAATAGAATTGCGCGCTGCGCGCTAATTACCTGTCCGCCACGCTTAATTATTTTGCGACTTACTAAAAACTTAAACCCCACACTTCGCGCGCGTTCCCGTCCCTTCTGAACAAAGCTTCGTCGCCAGTGTCTTCCATACAACTCGCGCGGCTCAGATTCTTCCTCCGTTTTAATACAAATTTGAGATTCGTGACTTTACTTTTGCGGGACTGTTGGATTTTTCGCGCTATTATTGGCGTCTTCACCTTATTCTCTTCACTCGATGTGATCATTCTCCGTTACTTTGCGTCAATTCAATGGCCAACGTGACACTAGTTTACCCTAACGAGACTTAATTTAACAACAGATGAACCCTCAGAAACGGCCGGGAGCCGACAACCTGCGTGATTCTGACTGACCTTGCTACCTTTACAGATTCATTCCAGACAATTCTTAACTTCAACACTTAATAACTGAAGCATGGGATCCTCATTGCATTCGCGCTAAATTTGAGCTAAAAGTCTACTCACACTTATGCTTGGTTTGGAGTAGCAATCGTCTCTTCTCAGGGCGTTTTAACGGGCTTCACAGACCTGGCGACTTCTTAAATAATAAATTAATAGGATTTTCTTTGTAGAATTGTAGTTTATTTTGTAATGATTTCGTACAATTCTAAAGTGGAACTGCAATCGCTCGATGTACTTTGTTGAATGCTGCAAATATTTGTACGCATATAATTCTACGTGAATACGTTAGTGTACGCGTAATCTCCAAGTGGCCTTTTCCATGCTTGTGAAAAAGCCTCTTTCTTTTTGATAACTGGCTTCACAAGCAAGAAAATCAATACGTAGCTATGATACTTATTGTTGGAAAACAAAATCGCATAGAGAAAATCAAAACACGTATACGCGACGAAAGCACAGGGAATAATAAACATTTGCCACCAGCGATTTCAACTTCGGAATGCAACAAAACAAAAACATTTGAACATCAAACACAAAGTCGTCTTAACTTATTTACATACCCTTGATTATGTTATTTCTATCGATACTTGACCATTTAAATATAACCTAATATTCAGAGCTATGTTTTGCCTCAGCCTCTCTGAATGTTTTGCCAGTATGTCAATTGAAGATTAGCAGAGAGAAGCCAGTAAATATTCGTTATTCTGGACAAAGCTATTCCTGGCTAGCGTGACCACATCTATAAAGGAAATTACTCACTTATGCTAAAAATAGACACACGTGGGCTATATCTGTGAGTCACGCAACGTTATCTATCTAGCAAGATGTTTCAGCTGCTTCTTAATGTGCGTTCGCACCGAGTACCAGCTTGTTAGAACATTTTGGCACACTCACTTGGAAAAACATCAATAACTTTGTAAATATTAGTGTTAGAGAAGAGATGTTTTTATTTTGACCAGAAAGTTGGCATTCCGCAATTATTTCCTTTATATGAGACTTTCGAAGTAATAAGTGTGTTTTAATAATCTGTGTTTTGAAAGTTAGGTTTCATTTTTACTTTCTCTACACGTACTATGTACATAGTGTATAGAGAAGGTATTGTAATGCACCCAAAAATTCAATACCCAGATTTCACCGGAAATATATGTTTTATGGTCCCCTGTATCCCAAAAAAAAAGCATTTTCAGCATAGCTCAAAAGCGAAAAGACCGTTAAATACCTAACTTGGTATTAAAGTTTAGAATCTTCCAGAGATGCCACGCGAAGATTTTGAGAAAAATTCCCCAGACTAGCCTTTACATGGAACTTTTTTCGAAAATTTTGATTTTCTCATAAATGGCTGTAACGGTTTGGATTAAAATATCAAATATTTACCTGACAAATAAAATGTTTATCTTGAATTTTCTGGGAATGGCCTATGAAGACTACTTTATTCTGGATGAAGTTTGCTGAATTTGTATACCTGGAAAAACAAAAACTTACTACACAAAAATGTAGATCTGCTTAAAACACGTAATTTGTATCCTATACATTTGTATGTAGATCTGACCGTTTCTCAGATATTCCTTGTTTTTGATTTCATTTTTAAACTACCTTAATGTTTCTGAAACAGGAAGTGACGTTTGGATTCATCTCTCTTGTTTCACTGCAGGCCATGCAAAATTCTGCTGTTTCATATAAGGCCCGTTTTTAAAAGATTTGACTATCGTTTTTGCCTAGTATACCCCTTTCCCTTCTGTTAACAAAGAAGCATTCATTTCAACAATTTCTGCTAATTTTATCCCGATTAGCGTGAAGAAAAAGCTTATTAACAATAATTTGTTACACAGATGTAGAGAAAGTCATGTGAATGGAACACATCACATTTTATTGTTTCATTTGTGTGACCTTTAACCTCAATGTCCATATCTGGACTAAGTTATTCAACGTTGCTTCCTTGTAAGTAGAAGCGAAATAAGGGAGTACCATAGGTTAAAGTGAAAGCCAAAAGCTGGTTGCTATGTAACTGAAATTCCTTTGTTTGTAGGGACAGGAGTTGACAAATGCCTGTATGAGAAAAGTATAAGTTTTTTAAAAAATGAAACCAATAACAAGGAATATCTCAGAAACGACGAACGCCACGAAAAGCTGTATATAACATACATTGTGTGTTTTAAGAAGCTCTACATACATACGGGGCTAGAGAAAGTTAAAACAATTTATGTCGACAATGAGATATGTTATCTCAAGTGAAGTTGAGAAAACCTTGCGAGGAAATTTTCCTGACCTGCTAGCATCGATTTCTCGCTCAATTGGAAGAACTACTGCCTGCAAAACTGTCACGTCGCGTCAACCACAATGAATTTTTTATACCTTTTCTAACATTCCAAAATTATTTCGGAATTTTAATAACGTATATTATTCCAGTTCTGCAAAAAAGTATATAAAGGTTGCCAAACCCTTTCAAATACTGGAAAATTGCGATGATGTTTAAATATCTGTTCGTCTTACGTGGCTCATTTGGGTGTAACTCATTTTCTGCTGTTTGTAATATGTAATTGTCCAGTAACCCCGTTCACGATATTTCTTCCACCGGTTTGACCATGTTCAATTATATGTACTTTTAAAAATTGGTTTAAGATGGCGCTGTGGCCGAATGGTTAAGGCGCTCTCAACGACGCGGTCCGGGTTCGATCCCAGCGGACAACATGTGGGATTTGTGCTGCCGAACACAACCCTAGGCGGGTTTTTTCTGCGTTATCCGCATTCCCCCACTGTTCATCCAACCACTGCTCCATAATTAATTTATTTCATCACCATTTCATATAACGGACTTCCTCACTCTCATTTCAGGCATCAGCATGATCACCCATCCTGAAGAAAGAGGGAGAGGAAGACCGAGAATGGCACATACACAAATTTTCTCTCTTAATAATATTTAATATTTCCAAGAAATTATATTTAATATTAAGAAATATCAAAATTTCTTTCGCTGGCAGCCTTTCTTATAAATCATTTTTACTTTCTCTACACGTACTATGTACATACTGTAAAGAGAAGATATTGCTTTCCACCCAAAAATTCAATACTGAGATTTTACCGGAAATACACTTTAATGACCCCCTGAATCCAATGTTTTTTTAAAAAGGTCCTCTGTGTGTGTGTGTGTGTGTGTGTGTGTGTGTGTGTGTGAATGTAAACAGTATAGCTCAAAAGCGAAGAGACCGTTGAATACCAAACATGGTAATTAAGTTTGGTATCTTCCAAGGATGCGACACGAAGATTTTCAAGAAAATCCTCCCACCCCCATGCAACTTTTTTCAAAAATTTCGACTTTCTCAAAAATGGCTCCAACGTTTTTTGTTAAAATGTCAAATATTAAAGATATTTACTGGCAAATAAAATGTATATCTTGAATTTTCTGAGAATAGCCTCTGAAAACTACTTTATTCTGGATGAATTTTACGAAATTTTGCATAACTGCTAAACCGTAAGATATGGACAAAAATTTAAACACAAGAAAATGTAAAGCACATTAAAACACACAATTTATGTCATATACGTTTATTTCGTGGAGTTGATTGTTTTTGACAGTTTCCTTGTTTTTGATTTCAGCTTTGAAACAAAGGTTAAGTATTTCAACTCCCGACCATACAAGCAAACACTTCAGTCACATAGCAACCAGCTTTTGATTATCAGTTTAGCCTATGGTACTCCCTTATTTCCCTTCTACTTACAAGGAAGCAAGTAAAAATACTATTTCTGCTGATTTGTTCCGGAGATGTAGAGAAATGCAGGTGAATGGATCACATCCGATTTTTTTTATTAAATTCAGAAATTTTCGTCTCATAACAAAATCCTTGTTACTGCGAAGTCGGTGAAAACCTGTGTCCAATTTGCTCGGAAACATTGTGCAGTAACAAGTGAAGGTCCAAACAGCGAGCAATAAAAAAGACGTGCCGTGGGAGAAATACCTGTATAACAAAGTTTCCTTGCTGTAACAAGAAGCCCACCTCTTTGTGTTACAACATGCGCATGCGCGGAAGCAATTCACCCGCAAAATGCATCCGACGTCTCTACTTTCCTTATCACGTCCCCACAGTAAGCAGACGAACTAATGTACTCCATTAAAAATTCGATGCCTCTAGTTTGCACCAGAAATGCACGTTTTCAGTGTCTGAAGGAAATTAAAAAAATCCATGTGTGTTGTCGTATACCGTTGTGTGCTTGTATGGGAGTACGAGCGCACACGCGTAGAGAGAGAGAGAGAGAGAGAGAGAGAGAGAGAGAGAGAGAGAGAGAGACAGTGAGGGTGTGTGTGTGTGTGAGCTGTTGTGCCTTGTTGCTTTCTCTACACGTACTATTGCAGTCCATTCAAAAATTCGATACCGAAATTTCACCGGAAATATATGTTTTAGGGTCCCCTGTGTCCAAAAAAAGGTCTGCTCGTGTGTGTCTGTGAACACGATAACTGAAAAACGAAAAGTCGGTAAAATACCAAACTAGGCATTTAAGTTTGGTATCTTCTAAGGATGCGACACGAAGATTTTGAGAAAAATCCCCCCACCCCAAACTACATTTACATGGAACTTTTTTCGAAATTTTTGATTTTCTCAAAAATGGCGCTAACAATTTTGATTAAAATATCGCCTATTAAAGATATTGACTTGACAAATAAAATTTGTATCTTGAATTTTCTGGGAATAGCATCTGAAGATATCTTTATTCTGGATGAATTTTACGGAGTTTTGCATAACTGCTAAAGTGTAAGAGATACAGAAAAACTACCACACAAGAAATGTAAGCCCTTTAAAACACACAACTTTTTATATATGCAATATTTTTCGTGGATTTGCTCGTTTTTGAGATATTACTTTTTTTGGTTTCAACTTTAAAAAACTTATACTTTAGTCATACAGGAATTTGTCAACTTGTGTCCATACAAAGGAACTTCAGTAACATAGCAACCAGCTTCTGACTATCACTTTAACCTACGGTACTCCCTTATTTCGCTTCGGCTAACAAGGAAGCAAGTAATAAGACTATTTTTGCTATTTTTTCTCGATTTGCAGGGAGTAAATAGAAGCATAAGTTTTTTAATAATAATTTGTTACAGAAATGTAGAGAAAGTCATAAAAATTGACGTTCCTGGAATTCTGGCACGACAAAATTTTGCAAATTTCAATATGGCGGTCGAAATTTTTCAGTAAAATCCTCGGAAAAATATGAACCATTAATCGCACATATTTCAATTACACACCACACGACATCGAGGATATTGGTTTTGTTTGTTCTGTGAAGAAGTTCGCTTCTTGTGACTTGAACAGTTGGTTATGCAGACATCTTGACACAGGCGGAGCTGCGTAACAATGACCTCTTCTACAACTCCAATCCTTGTCTGTACCAGCCAGCAATCCATGGCGTAGCCGTATAGTCATATCGGACTCATACCCATGCGAACCTCGATTTGAACACGAATACCAAGCAAAATGTGTAGACACACTGCGCGCCTTCCTATATAATAAACTGCCTATCTGTATTATTGCGAAGTCTATTGAATGGCGTATCACTGAGCAAGCGTTGACTAATAAAGAAAACCAATGCTTCGGAGTTGTTTGACAACATTCTGCAGGATCTATTGAGACTCAGAAATTATCGCACACAATAGAACAGTACTCCACAGGCTGGATGTAGAAGTTTAAAGATTCTATTCTCTTTGAAATATATTAACATTTTAACATTGTTAACTGAAAAGAGCAAAATATTTTCCTTCCTCTATGTTTCTTCGGACTGTGGGTCACTTCCCGGAAAGTCTTAGACGAGCTCTTGATGCACGTTCACACTATCCGGCGTTTGGAGGATCGTCTCTAGATGCTCTTACTGCTGGTCTCGAGTTTCGTGACACGTGACATAGAGCATTACTATAGCAATGGCAAACAGTGTGTAACTTTAGCAACGGCACAGAGTGTCACCTTAGCAACGGCGCACAGTGTGTGTTACCTTAGCAACGGCACACAGTGTGTTACCTTAATAACGGCAAACAGAGTGTGTTACCTTAACAACGCCAAACAGTGTGTTACCTTAACAACGGTAAACAGAGTGTGTTACCTTAGCAACGGCACACAGTGTTTCACCTTAGTAACGGCGCACAGTGTGTGTTACCTTAGCAACGGCACACAGTGTGTTACCTTAACAACGGCAAACAGAGTGTGTTACGTTAGCAACGCCACACAGTGTGTTACCTTAACAACGGCAAACAGAGTGTGTTACCTTAGCAACGGCACACAGTGTGTTA
The DNA here is from genome assembly GCA_030762935.1 of Hymenopus coronatus. Taxonomy (NCBI): domain Eukaryota; kingdom Metazoa; phylum Arthropoda; class Insecta; order Mantodea; family Hymenopodidae; genus Hymenopus; species Hymenopus coronatus. The sequence continues at coordinate 177,669,586 of CM060882.1, forward strand.
CCTTAACAACAGCAAACAGAGTGTGTTACCATAGCAACGGCAAACAGTGTGTTACCATAGCAACGGCCCACAGTGTGTTACCATAGAGACGGCAAACAGTGTGTTACCATAGCAACGGCAAACAGTGTGTTACCATAGCAACGGCAAACAGTGTGTTACCATAGCAACGGCAAACAGTGTGTTACCTTAGCAACGGCCCACAGTGTGTTACCATAGCAACAGCAAACAGTGTGTTACCTTAGAACGACCCACAGGGTGTGTTACAATAGCAACGGCAAACAGTGTGTTACCTTAGCAACGGCACACAGTGTGTTACCATAGCAACGGCACACAGTGTGTTACCATAGCAACGGCACACAGTGTGTTACCATAGCAACGGCAAACAGTGTGTTAGCATAGCAACGGCACACAGTGTGTTACCATAGCAACGGCAAACAGTGTGTCACCTTAGCAACGGCGCACAGTGTGTGTTACCTTAGCAACGGCACACAGTGTGTTACCTTAACAACGGCAAACAGAGTGTGTTACCTTAGCAACGCCACACAGTGTGTTACCTTAACAACATCACACATTGTGTTACCTTAACAACGGCAAACAGAGTGTGTTACCATAGCAACGGCAAACAGTGTGTTACCATAGCAACGGCCCACAATGTGTTACCATAGAGACGGCAAACAGTGTGTTACCATAGCAACGGCAAACAGTGTGCTACCATAGCAACGGCAAACATTGTGTTACCATAGCAACGGCAAACAGTGTGTTACCATAGCAACGGCAAACAGTGTGTTACCATAGCAACGCCCCACAGTGTGTTAACAAAGCAACGGCAAACAGTGTGTTACCTTATCAACGGCCCACAGGGTGTGTTACCATAGCAATGGCAAACAGTGTGTTACCTTAGCAACGGCACACAGTGTATTACCTTGGCAACGGCCCACAGTGTGTTACCATAGCAACGGCACACAGTGTGTTACCATAGCAACGGCAAACAGTGTGTTAGCATAGCAACGGCACACAGTGTGTTACCATAGCAACGGCAAACAGTGTGTTACCATAGCAATGGCACACAGTGTGTTACCATAGCAACGGCACACAGTGTGTTACCTTAACAAAGGCAAACAGAGTGTGTTACCTTAACAACGGCAAACAGTGTGTTACCTTAACAACGGCAAACAGGGTGTGTTACCATAGCAACGGCAAACAGTGTGTTACCTTAGCAACGGCACACAGTGTGTTACCATAGCAACGGCACACAGTGTGTTACCATAGCAACGGCACACAGTATGTTACCATAGCAACGGCACACAGTGTGTTACCATAGCAACGGCAAACAGTGTGTCACCTTAGCAACGGCGCACAGTGTGTGTTACCTTAGCAACGGCACACAGTGTGTTACCTTAACAACGGCAAACAGAGTGTGTTACCTTAACAACGGCAAACAGTGTGTTACCTTAACAACGGCAAACAGAGTGTGTTACCTTAGCAATGGCACACAGTGTGTCAGCTTAGCAACGGCGCACAGTGTGTGTTACCTTAGCAACGGCACACAGTGTGTTACCTTAACAACGGCAAACAGAGTGTGTTACCTTAGCAACGCCACACAGTGTGTTACCTTAACAACGGAAAATAGAGTGTGTTACTTTAACAACGCCACACAGTGTGTTACCATAGCAACGGCTAACAGTGTGTTACCATAGCAACGGCAAACAGTGTGTTACCTTAGCAACGGCCCACAGTGTGTTACCATACCAACGGCAAACATTGTGTTACCTTAACAACGGCAAACAGAGTGTGTTACCTTAGCAACGGCACACAGTGTTTCACCTTAGTAACGGCGCACAGTGTGTGTTACCTTAGCAACGGCACACAGTGTGTTACCTTAACAACGGCAATCAGAGTGTGTTACCTTAGCAACGCCACACAGTGTGTTAGCTTAACAACGGCAAACAGAGTGTGTTACCTTAGCAACGGCACACAGTGTGTCACCTTAGCAACGGCGCACAGTGTGTGTCCCCTTAGCAACGGCACACAGTGTGTTACATTAACAACGGCAAATAGGAGTATGTTACCTTAGCAACGCCACACAGTGTGTTACCTTAACAACGGCAAACAGAATGTGTTACCTTAGCAACGACACACAGTGTGTTACCTTAACAACGGCAAACAAAGTGTGTTACCATAGCAACGGCAAACAGTGTGTTACCATAGCAACGGCCCACAGTGTGTTACCATCGAGACGGCAAACAGTGTGTTACCATAGCAACGGCAAACAATGTGTTACCATAGCAACAGCAAACGGTGTGTTACCATAGCAACGGCAAACAGTGTGTTACCTTAGCAACGGTCAACGGTGTGTTACCATAGCAACGGCAAACAGTGTGTTACCTTACCAACGGCCCACAGGGTGTGTTACCATAGCAACGGCAAACAGTGTGTTACCTTAGCAACGGCACACAGTGTGTTACCTAGACAACGGCCCACAGTGTTACCATAGCAACGGCACACAGTGTGTTACCATAGCAACGGCACACAGTGTGTTACCATAGCAACGGCAACAGTGTGTCACTTTAGCAACGGCACACAGTGTGTTACCTTAACAACGGCAAACAGAGTGTGTTACCTTAACAACGGCAAACAGTGTGTTACCTTAACAACGGCAAACAGAGTGTGTTACCTTAGCAACGGCACACAGTGTGTCACCTTAGCAACGGCACACAGTGTGTTACCTTAACAACGGCAAACAGAGTGTGTTACCTTAGCAACGCCACACAGTGTGTTACCTTAACAACGGAAAATAGAGTGTGTTACTTTAACAACGCCACACAGTGTGTTACCATAGAAACGGGAAACAGTGTGTTACCATAGCAACGGCAAACAGTGTGTTACCATAGCAACGGCACAATGTGTGTTACCATAGCAACGGCACACAGTGTGTTACCATAGCAACGGCACACAGTGTGTTACCATAGCAACGGCAAACAGTGTGTCACCTTAGCAACGGCGCACAGTGTGTGTTACCTTAGCAACGGCACACAGTGTGTTACCTTAACAACGGCAAACAGAGTGTGTTACCTTAGCAACGCCACACAGTGTGTTACCTTAACAACGGCACACAGTGTGTTACCTTAACAACGGCAAACAGAGTGTGTTAACATATCAACGGTAAACAGTGTGTTACCATAGCAACGACAAACAGTGTGTTACCTTACCAACGGCCCAGAGGGTGTGTTACCATAGCAACGGCAAACAGTGTGTTACCTTAGCAACGGCACACAGTGTGTTACCTAGACAACGGCCCACAGTGTGTTACCATAGCAACGGCACACAGTGTGTTACCATAGCAACGGCACACAGTGTGTTACCATAGCAACGGCAACAGTGTGTCACCTTAGCAACGGCGCACAGTGTGTGTTACCTTAGCAACGGCACACAGTGTGTTACCTTAACAACGGCATACAGAGTGTGTTACCTTAGCAACGCCACACAGTGTGTTACCTTAACAACGGAAAATAGAGGGTGTTACTTTAACAAGGCCACACAGTGGGTTACCATAGAAACGGCAAACAGTGTGTTACCATAGCAACGGCAAACAGTGTGTTACCTTAGCAACGGCACACAATGTGTTACCATAGCAACGGCACACAGTGTGTTACCATAGGAACGGCAAAACGTGTGTTACCATAGCAACGACACAAAGTGTGTTACCATAGCAACGGCAAACAGTGTGTCACCTTAGCAACGGCGCACAATGTGTGTCCCATTAGCAACGGCACAACGTGTGTTACCTTAACAACGGCAAATAGGAGTGTGTTACCTAAGCAACGCCACACAGTGTGTTACCTTAACAACGGCAAACAGAATGTGTTACCTTAGCAACGGCACACAGTGTGTTACCTTAACAACGGCAAACAGAGTGTGTTACCATATCAACGGTAAACAGTGTGTTAACATAGCAACGGCCCACAGTGTGTTACCATAGAGACGGCAAACAGTGTGTTACCATAGCAACGGCAAACAGTGTGTTACAATAGCAACGGCAAACAGTGTGTTACCTTAGCAACGGCACACAGTGTGTTACCATAGCAACGGCACACAGTGTGTTACCATAGCAACGGAACACAGTGTGTTACCATAGCAACGGCAAACAGTGTGTTACCATAGCAACGGCACACAGTGTGTTACCTTAACAACGGCAAACAAAGTGTGTTACCATAGCAACGGCAAACAGTGTGTTACCATAGCAACGGCCCACAGTGTGTTACCATCGAGACGGCAAACAGTGTGTTACCATAGCAACGGCAAACAATGTGTTACCATAGCAACAGCAAACGGTGTGTTACCATAGCAACGGCAAACAGTGTGTTACCTTAGCAACGGTCAACGGTGTGTTACCATAGCAACGGCAAACAGTGTGTTACCTTACCAACGGCCCACAGGGTGTGTTACCATAGCAACGGCAAACAGTGTGTTACCTTAGCAACGGCACACAGTGTGTTACCTAGACAACGGCCCACAGTGTTACCATAGCAACGGCACACAGTGTGTTACCATAGCAACGGCACACAGTGTGTTACCATAGCAACGGCAACAGTGTGTCACCTTAGCAACGGCGCACAGTGTGTGTTACCTTAGCAACGGCACACAGTGTGTTACCTTAACAACGGCAAACAGAGTGTGTTACCTTAACAACGGCAAACAGTGTGTTACCTTAACAACGGCAAACAGAGTGTGTTACCTTAGCAACGCCACACAGTGTGTTACCTTAACAACGGAAAATAGAGTGTGTTACTTTAACAACGCCACACAGTGTGTTACCATAGAAACGGGAAACAGTGTGTTACCATAGCAACGGCAAACAGTGTGTTACCATAGCAACGGCACAATGTGTGTTACCATAGCAACGGCACACAGTGTGTTACCATAGCAACGGCACACAGTGTGTTACCATAGCAACGGCAAACAGTGTGTTACCATAGCAACGGCACACAGTGTGTTACCATAGCAACGGCAAACAGTGTGTCACCTTAGCAACGGCGCACAGTGTGTGTTACCTTAGCAACGGCACACAGTGTGTTACCTTAACAACGGCAAACAGAGTGTGTTACCTTAGCAACGCCACACAGTGTGTTACCTTAACAACGGCACACAGTGTGTTACCTTAACAACGGCAAACAGAGTGTGTTAACATATCAACGGTAAACAGTGTGTTACCATAGCAACGGCCCACAGTGTGTTACCATAGAGACGGCAAACAGTGTGTTACCATAGCAACGGCAAACAGTGTGTTACCATAGCAACGGCAAACAGTGTGTTACCATAGCAACGGCAAACAGTGTGTTACCTTAGCATCGGCCAACACTGTGTTACCATAGCAACGGCAAACAGTGTGTTACCTTAGCAACGGCCCAAAGGGTGTGTTACCATAGCAACGGCAAACAGTGTGTTACCTTAGCAACGGCACACAGTGTGTTACCTAGACAACAGCCCACAGTGTGTTACCATAGCAACGGCACACAGTGTGTTACCATAGCAACGGCACACAGTGTGTTACCATAGCAACGGCAAACAGTGTGTTACCATAGCAACGGCACACAGTGTGTTACCATAGCAACGGCAAACAGTGTGTCACCTTAGCAACGGCGCACAGTGTGTGTTAACTTAGCAACGGCACACAGTGTGTAACATTAACAACGGCAAACAGAGTGTGTTACCTTAACAACGGCAAACAGTGTGTTACCTTAACAACGGCAAACAGGGTGTGTTACCATAGCAACGGCAAACAGTGTGTTACCTTAGCAACGGCACACAGTGTGTTACCATAGCAACGGCACACAGTGTGTTACCATAGCAACGGCACACAGTGTGTTACCATAGCAACGGCAAACAGTGTGTTACCGTAGCAACGGCACACAGAGTGTTACCATAGCAACGGCAAACAGTGTGTCACCTTAGCAACGGCGCACAGTGTGTGTTACCTTAGCAACGGCGCACAGTGTGTTACCTTAACAACGGCAAACAGAGTGTGTTACCTTAGCAACGCCACACAGCGTGTTACCTTAACAACGGCACACAGTGTGTTACCATAGCAACGGCAAACTGTGTGTTACCATAGCAACGGCCCACAGTGTGTTACCATAGAGACGGCAAACAGTGTGTTACCATAGCAACGGCAAACAGTGTGCTACCATAGCAACGGCAAACATTGTGTTACCATAGCAACGGCAAACAGTGTTTTACCTTAGCAACGGCCCACAGGGTGTGTTACCATAGCAACGGCAAACAGTGTGTTACCTTAGCAACGGCACACAGTGTGTTACCATAGCAACGGCACAAAGTGTGTTACCACAGCAACGGCACACAGTGTGTTACCATAGCAACGGCAAACAGTGTGTCACCTTAGCAACGGCGCACAGTGTGTTACCTTAACAACGGCAAACAGAGTGTGTTACCTTAACAACGGCAAACAGTGTGTTACCTTAACAACGGCAAACAGAGTGTGTTACCTTAGCAATGGCACACAGTGTGTCAGCTTAGCAACGGCGCACAGTGTGTGTTACCTTAGCAACGGCACACAGTGTGTTACCTTAACAACGGCAAACAGAGTGTGTTACCTTAGCAACGCCACACAGTGTGTTACCTTAACAACGGAAAATAGAGTGTGTTACTTTAACAACGCCACACAGTGTGTTACCATAGCAACGGCTAACAGTGTGTTACCATAGCAACGGCAAACAGTGTGTTACCTTAGCAACGGCCCACAGTGTGTTACCATACCAACGGCAAACATTGTGTTACCTTAACAACGGCAAACAGAGTGTGTTACCTTAGCAACGGCACACAGTGTTTCACCTTAGTAACGGCGCACAGTGTGTGTTACCTTAGCAACGGCACACAGTGTGTTACCTTAACAACGGCAATCAGAGTGTGTTACCTTAGCAACGCCACACAGTGTGTTAGCTTAACAACGGCAAACAGAGTGTGTTACCTTAGCAACGGCACACAGTGTGTCACCTTAGCAACGGCGCACAGTGTGTGTCCCCTTAGCAACGGCACACAGTGTGTTACATTAACAACGGCAAATAGGAGTATGTTACCTTAGCAACGCCACACAGTGTGTTACCTTAACAACGGCAAACAGAATGTGTTACCTTAGCAACGACACACAGTGTGTTACCTTAACAACGGCAAACAAAGTGTGTTACCATAGCAACGGCAAACAGTGTGTTACCATAGCAACGGCCCACAGTGTGTTACCATCGAGACGGCAAACAGTGTGTTACCATAGCAACGGCAAACAATGTGTTACCATAGCAACAGCAAACGGTGTGTTACCATAGCAACGGCAAACAGTGTGTTACCTTAGCAACGGTCAACGGTGTGTTACCATAGCAACGGCAAACAGTGTGTTACCTTACCAACGGCCCACAGGGTGTGTTACCATAGCAACGGCAAACAGTGTGTTACCTTAGCAACGGCACACAGTGTGTTACCTAGACAACGGCCCACAGTGTTACCATAGCAACGGCACACAGTGTGTTACCATAGCAACGGCACACAGTGTGTTACCATAGCAACGGCAACAGTGTGTCACTTTAGCAACGGCACACAGTGTGTTACCTTAACAACGGCAAACAGAGTGTGTTACCTTAACAACGGCAAACAGTGTGTTACCTTAACAACGGCAAACAGAGTGTGTTACCTTAGCAACGGCACACAGTGTGTCACCTTAGCAACGGCACACAGTGTGTTACCTTAACAACGGCAAACAGAGTGTGTTACCTTAGCAACGCCACACAGTGTGTTACCTTAACAACGGAAAATAGAGTGTGTTACTTTAACAACGCCACACAGTGTGTTACCATAGAAACGGGAAACAGTGTGTTACCATAGCAACGGCAAACAGTGTGTTACCATAGCAACGGCACAATGTGTGTTACCATAGCAACGGCACACAGTGTGTTACCATAGCAACGGCACACAGTGTGTTACCATAGCAACGGCAAACAGTGTGTCACCTTAGCAACGGCGCACAGTGTGTGTTACCTTAGCAACGGCACACAGTGTGTTACCTTAACAACGGCAAACAGAGTGTGTTACCTTAGCAACGCCACACAGTGTGTTACCTTAACAACGGCACACAGTGTGTTACCTTAACAACGGCAAACAGAGTGTGTTAACATATCAACGGTAAACAGTGTGTTACCATAGCAACGACAAACAGTGTGTTACCTTACCAACGGCCCAGAGGGTGTGTTACCATAGCAACGGCAAACAGTGTGTTACCTTAGCAACGGCACACAGTGTGTTACCTAGACAACGGCCCACAGTGTGTTACCATAGCAACGGCACACAGTGTGTTACCATAGCAACGGCACACAGTGTGTTACCATAGCAACGGCAACAGTGTGTCACCTTAGCAACGGCGCACAGTGTGTGTTACCTTAGCAACGGCACACAGTGTGTTACCTTAACAACGGCATACAGAGTGTGTTACCTTAGCAACGCCACACAGTGTGTTACCTTAACAACGGAAAATAGAGGGTGTTACTTTAACAAGGCCACACAGTGGGTTACCATAGAAACGGCAAACAGTGTGTTACCATAGCAACGGCAAACAGTGTGTTACCTTAGCAACGGCACACAATGTGTTACCATAGCAACGGCACACAGTGTGTTACCATAGGAACGGCAAAACGTGTGTTACCATAGCAACGACACAAAGTGTGTTACCATAGCAACGGCAAACAGTGTGTCACCTTAGCAACGGCGCACAATGTGTGTCCCATTAGCAACGGCACAACGTGTGTTACCTTAACAACGGCAAATAGGAGTGTGTTACCTAAGCAACGCCACACAGTGTGTTACCTTAACAACGGCAAACAGAATGTGTTACCTTAGCAACGGCACACAGTGTGTTACCTTAACAACGGCAAACAGAGTGTGTTACCATATCAACGGTAAACAGTGTGTTAACATAGCAACGGCCCACAGTGTGTTACCATAGAGACGGCAAACAGTGTGTTACCATAGCAACGGCAAACAGTGTGTTACAATAGCAACGGCAAACAGTGTGTTACCTTAGCAACGGCACACAGTGTGTTACCATAGCAACGGCACACAGTGTGTTACCATAGCAACGGAACACAGTGTGTTACCATAGCAACGGCAAACAGTGTGTTACCATAGCAACGGCACACAGTGTGTTACCTTAACAACGGCAAACAAAGTGTGTTACCATAGCAACGGCAAACAGTGTGTTACCATAGCAACGGCCCACAGTGTGTTACCATCGAGACGGCAAACAGTGTGTTACCATAGCAACGGCAAACAATGTGTTACCATAGCAACAGCAAACGGTGTGTTACCATAGCAACGGCAAACAGTGTGTTACCTTAGCAACGGTCAACGGTGTGTTACCATAGCAACGGCAAACAGTGTGTTACCTTACCAACGGCCCACAGGGTGTGTTACCATAGCAACGGCAAACAGTGTGTTACCTTAGCAACGGCACACAGTGTGTTACCTAGACAACGGCCCACAGTGTTACCATAGCAACGGCACACAGTGTGTTACCATAGCAACGGCACACAGTGTGTTACCATAGCAACGGCAACAGTGTGTCACCTTAGCAACGGCGCACAGTGTGTGTTACCTTAGCAACGGCACACAGTGTGTTACCTTAACAACGGCAAACAGAGTGTGTTACCTTAACAACGGCAAACAGTGTGTTACCTTAACAACGGCAAACAGAGTGTGTTACCTTAGCAACGCCACACAGTGTGTTACCTTAACAACGGAAAATAGAGTGTGTTACTTTAACAACGCCACACAGTGTGTTACCATAGAAACGGGAAACAGTGTGTTACCATAGCAACGGCAAACAGTGTGTTACCATAGCAACGGCACAATGTGTGTTACCATAGCAACGGCACACAGTGTGTTACCATAGCAACGGCACACAGTGTGTTACCATAGCAACGGCAAACAGTGTGTTACCATAGCAACGGCACACAGTGTGTTACCATAGCAACGGCAAACAGTGTGTCACCTTAGCAACGGCGCACAGTGTGTGTTACCTTAGCAACGGCACACAGTGTGTTACCTTAACAACGGCAAACAGAGTGTGTTACCTTAGCAACGCCACACAGTGTGTTACCTTAACAACGGCACACAGTGTGTTACCTTAACAACGGCAAACAGAGTGTGTTAACATATCAACGGTAAACAGTGTGTTACCATAGCAACGGCCCACAGTGTGTTACCATAGAGACGGCAAACAGTGTGTTACCATAGCAACGGCAAACAGTGTGTTACCATAGCAACGGCAAACAGTGTGTTACCATAGCAACGGCAAACAGTGTGTTACCTTAGCATCGGCCAACACTGTGTTACCATAGCAACGGCAAACAGTGTGTTACCTTAGCAACGGCCCAAAGGGTGTGTTACCATAGCAACGGCAAACAGTGTGTTACCTTAGCAACGGCACACAGTGTGTTACCTAGACAACAGCCCACAGTGTGTTACCATAGCAACGGCACACAGTGTGTTACCATAGCAACGGCACACAGTGTGTTACCATAGCAACGGCAAACAGTGTGTTACCATAGCAACGGCACACAGTGTGTTACCATAGCAACGGCAAACAGTGTGTCACCTTAGCAACGGCGCACAGTGTGTGTTAACTTAGCAACGGCACACAGTGTGTAACATTAACAACGGCAAACAGAGTGTGTTACCTTAACAACGGCAAACAGTGTGTTACCTTAACAACGGCAAACAGGGTGTGTTACCATAGCAACGGCAAACAGTGTGTTACCTTAGCAACGGCACACAGTGTGTTACCATAGCAACGGCACACAGTGTGTTACCATAGCAACGGCACACAGTGTGTTACCATAGCAACGGCAAACAGTGTGTTACCGTAGCAACGGCACACAGAGTGTTACCATAGCAACGGCAAACAGTGTGTCACCTTAGCAACGGCGCACAGTGTGTGTTACCTTAGCAACGGCGCACAGTGTGTTACCTTAACAACGGCAAACAGAGTGTGTTACCTTAGCAACGCCACACAGCGTGTTACCTTAACAACGGCACACAGTGTGTTACCATAGCAACGGCAAACTGTGTGTTACCATAGCAACGGCCCACAGTGTGTTACCATAGAGACGGCAAACAGTGTGTTACCATAGCAACGGCAAACAGTGTGCTACCATAGCAACGGCAAACATTGTGTTACCATAGCAACGGCAAACAGTGTTTTACCTTAGCAACGGCCCACAGGGTGTGTTACCATAGCAACGGCAAACAGTGTGTTACCTTAGCAACGGCACACAGTGTGTTACCATAGCAACGGCACAAAGTGTGTTACCACAGCAACGGCACACAGTGTGTTACCATAGCAACGGCAAACAGTGTGTCACCTTAGCAACGGCGCACAGTGTGTGTTACCTTAGCAACGGCGCACAGTGTGTTACCTTAACAACGGCAAAGAGAGGGTGTTACCTTAGCAACGGCACACAGTGTGTTACCTTAACAACGGCACACAGTGTGTTACCATAGCAACGGCAAACTGTGTGTTACCATAGCAACGGCCCACAGTGTGTTACCATAGAGACGGCAAACAGTGTGTTATCATAGCAACGGCAAACAGTGTGCTACCATAGCAACGGCAAACATTGTGTTACCATAGCAACGGCAAACAGTGTGTTACCTTAACAACGGCAAACAGGGTGTGTTACCATAGCAACGGCAAACAGTGTGTTACCTTAGCAACGGCACACAGTGTGTTACCATAGCAACGGCACTCAGTGTGTTACCATAGCAACGGCACACAGTGTGTTACCATAGCAACGGCAAACAGTGTGTTACCATAGCAACGGCACACAGTGTGTTACCATAGCAACGGCAAACAGTGTGTCACCTTAGCAACGGCGCACAGTGTGTGTTACCTTAGCAACGGCGCACAGTGTGTTACCTTAACAACGGCAAACAGAGTGTGTTACCTTAGCAACTCCACACAGTGTTCTACCTTAACAACGGCAAACAGAGTGTGTTACCTTAGCAACGGCACACAGTGTGTTACCTTAACAACGGCAAACAGGGTGTGTTACCATAGCAACGGCAAACTGTGTGTTACCATAGCAACGGCTACAGTGTGTTACCATAGAGACGGCAAACAGTGTGTTACCATAGCAACCGCAAACAGTGTGCTACCATAGCAACGGCAAACATTGTGTTACCATGGCAACGGCAAACAGTGTGTTACCTTAGCAACGGCCCACAGGGTGTGTTACCATAGCAACGGCAAACAGTGTGTTACCTTAGCAACGGCACACAGTGTGTTACCTTGGCAACGGCCCACAGTGTGTTACCATAGCAACGGCACACAGTGTGTTACCATAGCAACGGCAAACAGTTGGTTACCATAGCAACGGCACACAGTGTGTTACCATAGCAACGGCAAACAGTGTGTTACCATAGCAATGGCACACAGTGTGTTACCATAGCAACGGCAAACAGTGTGTTACCATAGCAACGGCAAACAGTGTGTTACCTTAGCAACGGCCCACAGTGTGTTACCATAGCAACGGCAAACAGTGTGTTACCTTAGAACGACCCACAGGGTGTGTTACAATAGCAACGGCAAACAGTGTGTTACCTTAGCAACGGCACACAGTGTGTTACCATAGCAACGGCACACAGTGTGTTACCATAGCAACGGAACACAGTGTGTTACCATAGCAACGGCAAACAGTGTGTTACCATAGCAACGGCACACAGTGTGTTACCATAGCAACGGCAAACAGTGTGTCACCTTAGCAACGGCGCACAGTGTGTGTTACCTTAGCAACGGCACACAGTGTGTTACCTTAACAACGGCAAACAGAGTGTGTTACCTTAGCAACGCCACACAGTGTGTTACCTTAACAACGGCACACAGTGTGTTACCTTAACAACGGCAAACAGAGTGTGTTACCATAGCAACGGCAAACAGTGTGTTACCATAGCAACGGCCCACAGTGTGTTACCATAGAGACGGCAAACAGTGTGTTACCATAGCAACGGCAAACAGTGTGCTACCATAGCAACGGCAAACATTGTGTTACCATAGCAACGGCAAACAGTGTGTTACCTTAGCAACGCCCCACAGTGTGTTACCAAAGCAACGGCAAACAGTGTGTTACCTTATCAGCGGCCCACAGGGTGTGTTACCATAGCAACGGAAAACAGTGTGTTACCTTAGCAACGGCACACAGTGTGTTACCTTGGCAACGGCCCACAGTGTGTTACCATAGCAACGGCACACAGTGTGTTACCATAGCAACGGCAAACAGTGTGTTACCATAGCAACGGCACACAGTGTGTTACCATAGAAACGGCAAACAGTGTGTTACCATAGCAATGGCACACAGTGTGTTACCATTGCAACGGCACACAGTGTGTTACCTTAACAAAGGCAAACAGAGTGTGTTACCTTAACAACGGCAAACAGTGTGTTACCTTAACAACGGCAAACAGGTTGTGTTACCATAGCAACGGCAAACAGTGTGTTACCTTAGCAACGGCACACAGTGTGTTACCATAACAACGGCACACAGTGTGTTACCATAGCAACGGCACACAGTGTGTTACCATAGCAACGGCACACAGTGTGTTACCATAGCAACGGCAAACAGTGTGTCACCTTAGCAACGGCGCACAGTGTGTGTTACCTTAGCAACGGCACACAGTGTGTTACCTGAACAACGGCAAACAGAGTGTGTTACCTTAACAACGGCAAACAGTGTGTTACCTTAACAACAGCAAACAGAGTGTGTTACCTTAGCAATGGCACACAGTGTGTCACCTTAGCAAAGGCGCACAGTGTGTGTTACCTTAGCAACGGCACACAGTGTGTTACTTTAACAACGGCAAACAGAGTGTGTTACCTTAGCAACGCCACACAGTGTGTTACCTTAACAACGGAAAATAGAGTGTGTTACTTTAACAACGCCACACAGTGTGTTACCATAGCAACGGCAAGTAGTGTGTTACCATAGCAACGGCAACCAGTGTGTTACCTTAGCAACGGCCCACAGTGTGTTACCATAGCAACGGCCAACAGTGTGTTACCTTAGGAACGGCCCACAGGTTGTGTTACCATAGCAACTGCAAACAGTGTGTTACCTTAGCAACGGCACACAGTATGTTATCATAGCAACGGCACACAGTGTGTTACCATAGCAACGGCACACAGTGTGTTACCATAGCAACGGCAAACCGTGTGTTACCATAGCAACGGCACAAAGTGTGTTACCATAGCAACGGCAAACAGTGTGTCACCTTAGCAACGGCGCACAGTGTGTGTCCCCTTAGCAACGGCACACAGTGTGTTACCTTAACAACGGCAAACAAAGTGTGTTACCATAGCAACGGCAAACAGTGTGTTACCATAGCAACGGCCCACAGTGTGTTACCATCGAGACGGCAAACAGTGTGTTATCATAGCAACAGCAAACGGTGTATTACCATAGCAACGGCAAACAGTGTGTTACCTTAGCAACGGTCAACAGTGTGTTACCATAGCAACGACAAACAGTGTGTTACCTTACCAACGGCCCAGAGGGTGTGTTACCATAGCAACGGCAAACAGTGTGTTACCTTAGCAACGGCACACAGTGTGTTACCTAGACAACGGCCCACAGTGTGTTACCATAGCAACGGCACACAGTGTGTTACCATAGCAACGGCACACAGTGTGTTACCATAGCAACGGCAACAGTGTGTCACCTTAGCAACGGCGCACAGTGTGTGTTACCTTAGCAACGGCACACAGTGTGTTACCTTAACAACGCAAAACAGAGTGTGTTACCTTAACAACGGCAAACAGTGTGTTACCTTAACAACGGCAAACAGAGTGTGTTACCTTAGCAACGGCACACAGTGTGTCACCTTAGCAACGGCGCACAGTGTGTGTTACCTTAGCAACGGCACACAGTGTGTTACCTTAACAACGGCATACAGAGTGTGTTACCTTAGCAACGCCACACAGTGTGTTACCTTAACAACGGAAAATAGAGGGTGTTACTTTAACAAGGCCACACAGTGGGTTACCATAGAAACGGCAAACAGTGTGTTACCATAGCAACGGCAAACAGTGTGTTACCTTAGCAACGGCACACAATGTGTTACCATAGCAACGGCACACAGTGTGTTACCATAGGAACGGCAAAACGTGTGTTACCATAGCAACGACACAAAGTGTGTTACCATAGCAACGGCAAACAGTGTGTCACCTTAGCAACGGCGCACAATGTGTGTCCCATTAGCAACGGCACAACGTGTGTTACCTTAACAACGGCAAATAGGAGTGTGTTACCTAAGCAACGCCACACAGTGTGTTACCTTAACAACGGCAAACAGAATGTGTTACCTTAGCAACGGCACACAGTGTGTTACCTTAACAACGGCAAACAGAGTGTGTTACCATATCAACGGTAAACAGTGTGTTAACATAGCAACGGCCCACAGTGTGTTACCATAGAGACGGCAAACAGTGTGTTACCATAGCAACGGCAAACAGTGTGTTACCATAGCAACGGCAAACAGTGTGTTACCATAGCAACGGCAAACAGTGTGTTACCTTAGCAACGGCAAACAGTGTGTTACCATAGCAACGGCACACAGTGTGTTACATTAGCAACGGCACACAGTGTGTTACCATAGCAACGGCAAACAGTGTGTTACCATAGCAACGGCACACAGTGTGTTACCATAGCAACGGCACACAGTGTGTTACATTAGCAACGGCACACAGTGTGTTACCATAGCAACGGCAAACAGTGTGTTACCATAGCAACGGCACACAGTGTGTTACATTAGCAACGGCACACAGTGTGTTACCATAGCAACGGCAAACAGTATGTCACCTTAGCAACGGCGCACAGTGTGTGTTACCTTAGCAACGGCGCACAGTGTGTTACCTTAACAACGGCACACAGTGTGTTACAATAGCAACGGCAAACTGTGTGTTACCATAGCAACGGCCCACAGTGTGTTACCATAGCAACGGCACACATTGTGTTACCATAGCAACGGCACACATTGTGTTACCATAGCACCGGCAAGCAGTGTGTTACCGTAGCAACGGCAAACAGTGTGTTACCATAGCAACGGCACACATTGTGTTACCATAGCAACGGCAAGCAGTGTGTTACCATAGCAACGGCACACAGTGTGTTACCGTAGCAACGGCAAACAGTGTGTCACCTTAGCAACGGCGCACAGTGTGTGTTACCTTAGCAACGGCGCACAGTGTGTTACCTTAACAACGGCAAACAGAGTGTGTTACCTTAGCAACTCCACACAGTGTGTTACCTTAACAACGGCAAACAGAGTGTGTTACCTTAGCAACGGCACACAGTGTGTTACCTTAACAACGGCAAACAGGGTGTGTTACCATAGCAACGGCAAACTGTGTGTTACCATAGCAACGGCCCACAGTGTGTTACCATAGAGACGGCAAACAGTGTGTTACCATAGCAACGGCAAACAGTGTGCTACCATAGCAACGGCAAACATTGTGTTACCATAGCAACGGCAAACAGTGTGTTACCTTAGCAACGGCCCACAGGGTGTGTTACCATAGCAACGGCAAACAGTGTGTTACCTTAGCAACGGCACACAGTGTGTTACCATAGCAACGGCACACAGTGTGTTACCATAGCAACGGCACACAGTGTGTTACAATAGTAACGGCAAACAGTGTGTTACCATAACAACGGCAAACAGTTTGTTACCTTAACAACGGCAAACAGAGTGTGTTACCTTAGCAACGGCACACAGTGTGTCACCTTAGCAACGGCGCACAGTGTGTGTTACCTTAGCAACGGCACACAGTGTGTTACCTTAACAACGGCAAACAGAGTGTGTTACCTTAGCAACGCACACAGTGTGTTACCTTAACAACGGAAAATAGAGTGTGTTACTTTAACAACGCCACACTGTGTGTTACCATAGCAACGGCTAACAGTGTGTTACCATAGCAACGGCAAACAGTGTTTTACCTTAACAACGGCACACAGTGTGTTACCATAGCAACGGCACACAGTGTGTTACCATAGGAACGGCAAACCGTGTGTTACCATAGCAACGGCAAAAAGTGGGTTACCATAGCAACGGCAAACAGTGTGTCACCTTAGCAACGGCACAAAGTGTGTTACCTTAACAACAGCAAATAGGAGTGTGTTACCAAAGCAACGCCAGACAGTGTGTTAACTTAAGAACGGCAAACAGAATGTGTTACCTTAGCAACGGCACACAGTGTGTTACCTTAACAACGGCAAACAGAGTGTGTTACCATTGCAACGGCAAACAGTGTGTTACCATAGCAACGGCAAACAGTGTGTTACCCTAGCAACGGCAAACAGTGTGTTACCTTAGCAACGGCCAACAGTGTGTTACCATAGCAACGGCAAACAGTGTGTTACCTTAGCAACGGCCCACAGGGTGTGTTACCATAGCAACGGCAAACAGTGTGTTACCTTAGCAACGGCACACAGTGTTTTACCTGGACAACGGCCAAAAGTATGTTACCATAGCAACGGCACACAGTGTGTTACCATAGCAACGGCACACAGTGTGTTACCATAGCAACGGCAAACAGTGTGTTACCATAGCAAGAGCACACAGTGTGTTACCATAGCAACGGCAAACAGTGTGTCACCTTAGCAACGGCGCACAGTGTGTGTTACCTTAGCAACGGCACACAGTGTGTTACCTTAACAACGGCAAACAGAGTGTGTTACCTTAACAACGGCAAACAGTGTGTTACCTTAACAACGGCAAACAGAGTGTGTTACCTTAGCAACGGCACACAGTGTGTCACATTAGCAACGGCGCACAGTGTGTGTTACCTTAGCAACGGCACACAGTGTGTTACCTTAACAACGGCAAACAGAGTGTGTTACCTTAGCAACGCCACACAGTGTGTTACCTTAACAACGGAAAATAGAGGGTGTTACTTTAACAAGGCCACACAGTGGGTTACCATAGAAACGGCAAACAGTGTGTTACCATAGCAACGGCAAACAGTGTGTTACCTTAGCAACGGCACACAATGTGTTACCATAGCAACGGCACACAGTGTGTTACCATAGGAACGGCAAAACGTGTGTTACCATAGCAACGACACAAAGTGTGTTACCATAGCAACGGCAAACAGTGTGTCACCTTAGCAACGGCGCACAATGTGTGTCCCATTAGCAACGGCACAACGTGTGTTACCTTAACAACGGCAAATAGGAGTGTGTTACCTAAGCAACGCCACACAGTGTGTTACCTTAACAACGGCAAACAGAATGTGTTACCTTAGCAACGGCACACAGTGTGTTACCTTAACAACGGCAAACAGAGTGTGTTACCATATCAACGGTAAACAGTGTGTTAACATAGCAACGGCCCACAGTGTGTTACCATAGAGACGGCAAACAGTGTGTTACCATAGCAACGGCAAACAGTGTGTTACCATAGCAACGGCAAACAGTGTGTTACCATAGCAACGGCAAACAGTGTGTTACCTTAGCAACGGCAAACAGTGTGTTACCATAGCAACGGCACACAGTGTGTTACATTAGCAACGGCACACAGTGTGTTACCATAGCAACGGCAAACAGTGTGTTACCATAGCAACGGCACACAGTGTGTTACCATAGCAACGGCACACAGTGTGTTACATTAGCAACGGCACACAGTGTGTTACCATAGCAACGGCAAACAGTGTGTTACCATAGCAACGGCACACAGTGTGTTACATTAGCAACGGCACACAGTGTGTTACCATAGCAACGGCAAACAGTATGTCACCTTAGCAACGGCGCACAGTGTGTGTTACCTTAGCAACGGCGCACAGTGTGTTACCTTAACAACGGCAAACAGAGTGTGTTACCTTAGCTACGGCGCACAGTGTGTTACCTTAACAACGGCACACAGTGCGTTACCATAGCAACGGCAAACTGTGTGTTACCATAGCAACGGCCCACAGTGTGTTACCATAGCAACGGCACACCTTGTGTTACCATAGCAACGGCACACATTGTGTTACCATAGCAACGGCAAGCAGTGTGTTACCGTAGCAACGGCAAACAGTGTGTTACCATAGCAACGGCACACATTGTGTTACCATAGCAACGGAAAGCGGTGTGTTACCATAGCAACGGCACACAGTGTTTTACCGTAGCAACGGCAAACAGTGTGTCACCTTAGCAACGGCGCACAGTGTGTGTTACCTTAGCAACGGCGCACAGTGTGTTACCTTAACAACGACAAACAGAGTGTGTTACCTTAGCAACTCCACACAGTGTGTTACCTTAACAACGGCAAACAGAGTGTGTTACCTTAGCAACTCCACACAGTGTGTTACCTTAACAACGGCAAACAGAGTGTGTTACCTTAGCAACGGCACACAGTGTGTTACCTTAACAACGGCAAACAGGGTGTGTTACCATAGCAACGGCAAACTGTGTGTTACCATAGCAACGGCCCACAGTGTGTTACCATAGAGACGGCAAACAGTGTGTTACCATAGCAACGGCAAACAGTGTGCTACCATAGCAACGGCAAACATTGTGTTACCATAGCAACGGCAAACAGTGTGCTACCATAGCAACGGCAAACATTGTGTTACCATATCAACGGCAAACAGTGTGTTACCTTAGCAACGGCCCACAGGGTGTGTTACCATAGCAACGGCAAACAGTGTGTTACCTTAGCAACAGCACACAGTGTGTTACCATAGCAACGGCACACAGTGTGTTACCATAGCAACGGCACACAGTGTGTTACCATAGCAACGGCAAACAGTGTGTTACCATAACAACGGCAAACAGTGTGTTACCTTAACAACGGCAAACAGAGTGTGTTACCTTAGCAACGGCACACAGTGTGTCACCCTAGCAACGGCGCACAGTGTGTGTTACCTTAGCAACGGCACACAGTGTGTTACCTTAACAACGGCAAACAGAGTGTGTTACCTTAGCAACGCCACACAGTGTGTTACCTTAACAACGGAAAATAGAGTGTGTTACTTTAACAACGCCACACTGTGTGTTACCATAGCAACGGCAAACAGTGTGTTACCATAGCAACGGCAAACAGTGTTTTACCTTAACAACGGCACACAGTGTGTTACCATAGCAACGGCACACAGTGTGTTACCATAGGAACGGCAAACCGTGTGTTACCATAGCAACGGCACAAAGTGGGTTACCATAGCAACGGCAAACAGTGTGTCACCTTAGCAACGGCACAAAGTGTGTTACCTTAACAACAGCAAATAGGAGTGTGTTACCAAAGCAACGCCAGACAGTGTGTTAACTTAAGAACGGCAAACAGAATGTGTTACCTTAGCAACGGCACACAGTGTGTTACCTTAACAACGGCAAACAGAGTGTGTTACCATTGCAACGGCAAAGCGTGTGTTACCATAGCAACGGCAAACAGTGTGTTACCCTAGCAACGGCAAACAGTGTGTTACCTTAGCAACGGCCAACAGTGTGTTACCATAGCAACGGCAAACAGTGTGTTACCTTAGCAACGGCCCACAGGGTGTGTTACCATAGCAACGGCAAACAGTGTGTTACCTTAGCAACGGCACACAGTGTTTTACCTGGACAACGGCCAAAAGTATGTTACCATAGCAACGGCACACAGTGTGTTACCATAGAAACGGCACACAGTGTGTTACCATAGCAACGGCACACAGTGTGTTACCATAGCAACGGCAAACAGTGTGTTACCATAGCAACGGCACACAGTGTGTTACCATAGCAACAGCAAACAGTGTGTCACCTTAGGAACGGCGCACAGTTTGTGTTACCTTAGCAACGGCACACAGTGTGTAACCTTAACAACGGCAAACAGAGTGTGTTACCTTAACAACGGCAAACAGTGTGTTACCTTAACAACGGCAAACAGGTTGTGTTACCATAGCAACGGCAAACAGTGTGTTACCTTAGCAACGGCACACAGTCAGTTACCATAGCAACGGCACATAATGTGTCACCATAGCAACGGCACACAGTGTGTTACCATAGCAACGGCAAACAGTGTGTTACCATAGCAAGAGCACACAGTGTGTTACCATAGCAACGGCAAACAGTGTGTCACCTTAGCAACGGCGCACAGTGTGTGTTACCTTGGCAACGGCGCACAGTGTGTTACCTTAACAACGGCAAACAGTGTGTTACCTTAACAACGGCAAACAGAATGTGTTACCTTAGCAACGGCACACAGTGTGTCACCTTAGCAACGGCGCACAGTGTGTGTTACCTTAGCAACGGCACACAGTGTGTTACCTTAACAACGACAAACAGAGTGTGTTACCTTAACAACGGCAAACAGTGTGTTACCTTAACAACGGCAAACAGAGTGTGTTACCTTAGCAACGGCACACAGTGTGTCACCTTAGCAACGGCGCACAGTGTGTGTTACCTTAGCAACGGCACACATTGTGATACCATAAAAACGGCAAACAGAGTGTGTTACCTTAGCAACGCCACACAGTGTGTTACCTTAACAACGGAAAATAGAGTGTGTTACCTTAACAACGCCACACAGTGTGTTACCATAGCAACGGCACACAGTGTGTTACCATAGCAACGGCAAACCGTGTGTTAGCATAGCAACGGCACAAAGTGTGTTACCATAGCAACGGCAAACAGTGTGTCACCTTAGCAACGGCGCACAGTGTGTGTTACCTTAGCAACGGCACACAGTGTGTTACCATAGCAACGGCACACAGTGTGTTACCATAGAAACGGCACACAGTGTGTTACCATAGCAACGGCAAACCGTGTGTTACCATAGCAACGGCACAAAGTGTGTTACCATAGCAACGGCAAACAGTGTGTCACCTTAGCAACATCGCACAGTGTGTGTCCCCTTAGCAACGGCACACAGTGTGTTACCTTAACAACGGTAAACAAAGTGTGTTACCATAGCAACGGCAAACAGTGTGTTACCATAGCAACGGCCCACAGTGTGTTACCATCGAGACGGCAAACAGTGTGTTACCATAGCAACGGCAAACAGTGTGTTACCTTAGCAACGGCAAACAGTGTGTTACCATAGCAACGGCAAACAGTGTTTTACCTTACCAACGGCCCACAGGGTGTGTTACCATAGCAACGGCAAACAGTGTGTTACCTTAGCAACGGCACACAGTGTGTTACCTAGACAACGGCCCACAGTGTGTTACCATAGCAACGGCACACAGTGTGTTACAATAGCAACGGCAACAGTGTGTCACCTTAGCAACTGCGCACAGTGTGTGTTACCTTAGCAACGGCACACAGTGTGTTACCTTAACAACGGCAAACAGAGTGTGTTACCTTAACAACGGAAAACAGTGTGTTACCTTAACAACGGCAAACAGAGTGTGTTACCTTAGCAACTGCACACAGTGTGTCACCTTAGCAACGGCGCACAGTGTGTGTTACCTTAGCAACGGCACACAGTGTGTTACCTTAACAACGGCAAACAGAGTGTGTTACCTTAGTAACGCCACACAGTGTGTTACCTTAACAACGGAAAATAGAGTGTGTTACTTTAACAACGCCACACAGTGTGTTACCATAGAAACGGCAAACAGTGTGTTACCATAGCAACGGCAAACAGTGTGTTACCTTAGCAACGGCACACAGTGTGTTACCATAGCAACGGCACACAGTGTGTTACCATAGGAACGGCAAAACGTGTGTTACCATAGCAACGGCACAAAGTGTGTTACCATAGCAACGGCAAACAGTGTGTCACCTTAGCAACGGCGCACAGTATGTGTCCCATTAGCAACGGCACAAAGTGTGTTACCTTAACAACGGCAAACAGAATGTGTTACCTAAGCAACGCCACACAGTGTGTTACCTTAACAACGGCAAACAGAATGTGTTACCTTAGCAACGGCACACAGTGTGTTACCTTAACAACGGCAAACAGAGTGTGTTACCATATCAACGGTAAACAGTGTGTTACCATAGCAACGGCCCACAGTGTTTTACCATAGAGACGGCAAACAGTGTGTTACCATAGCAACGGCAAACAGTGTGTTACCATAGCAACGGCAAACAGTGTGTTACCATAGCAACGGCAAACAGTGTGTTACCTTAGCAACGGCCAACACTGTGTTACCATAGCAACGGCAAACAGTGTGTAACCTTAGCAACGGCCCACAGGGTGTGTTACCATAGCAACGGCAAACAGTGTGTTAACTTAGCAACGGCACACAGTGTGTTACCATAGCAACGGCACACAGTGTGTAACCATAGCAACGGCACACAGTGTGTTACCATAGCAACGGCAAACAGTGTGTTACCATAACAACGGCAAACAGTGTGTTACCTTAACAACGGCAAACAGAGTGTGTTACCTTAGCAACGGCACACAGTGTGTCACCTTAGCAACGGCGCACAGTGTGTGTTACCTTAGCAACGGCACACAGTGTGTTACCTTAACAACGGCAAACAGAGTGTGTTACCTTAGCAACGCCACACAGTGTGTTACCTTAACAACGGAAAATAGAGTGTGTTACTTTAACAACGCCACACTGTGTGTTACCTTAACAACGGCACACAGTGTGTTACCATAGCAACGGCACACAGTGTGTTACCATAGGAACGGCAAACCGTGTGTTACCATAGCAAAGGCACAAAGTGGGTTACCATAGCAACGGCAAACAGTGTGTCACCTTAGCAACGGCACAAAGTGTGTTACCCTAACAACAGCAAATAGGAGTGTGTTACCAAAGCAACGCCAGACAGTGTGTTAACTTAAGAACGGCAAACAGAATGTGTTACCATAGCAACGGCACACAGTGTGTTACCTTAACAACGGCAAACAGAGTGTGTTACCATTGCAACGGCAAACAGTGTGTTACCTTAGCAACGGCCAACAGTGTGTTACCATAGCAACGGCAAACAGTGTGTTACCTTAGCAACGGCCCACAGGGTGTGTTACCATAGCAACGGCAAACAGTGTGTTACCTTAGCAACGGCACACAGTGTTTTACCTGGACAACGGCCAAAAGTATGTAACCATAGCAACGGCA
Source organism: Hymenopus coronatus (assembly GCA_030762935.1). NCBI lineage: Eukaryota > Metazoa > Arthropoda > Insecta > Mantodea > Hymenopodidae > Hymenopus > Hymenopus coronatus. The sequence continues at coordinate 177,693,665 of CM060882.1, forward strand.
CACAGTGTGTTACCATAGCAACGGCACACAGTGTGTTACCATAGCAACGGCACACAGTGTGTTACCATAGCAACGGCAAACAGTGTGTTACCATAGCAACGGCGCACAGTTTGTGTTACCTTAGCAACGGCACACAGTGTGTAACCTTAACAACGGCAAACAGAGTGTGTTACCTTAACAACGGCAAACAGTGTGTTACCTTAACAACGGCAAACAGGTTGTGTTACCATAGCAACGGCAAACAGTGTGTTACCTTAGCAACGGCACACAGTCAGTTACCATAGCAACGGCACACAATGTGTTACCATAGCAACGGCACACAGTGTGTTACCATAGCAACGGCAAACAGTGTGTTACCATAGCAAGAGCACACAGTGTGTTACCATAGCAACGGCAAACAGTGTGTCACCTTAGCAACGGCGCACAGTGTGTGTTACCTTGGCAACGGCGCACAGTGTGTTACCTTAACAACGGCAAACAGAGTGTGTTACCTTAACAACGGCAAACAGTGTGTTACCTTAACAACGGCAAACAGTGTGTGTTACCTTAGCAACGGCACACAGTGTGTCACCTTAGCAACGGCGCACAGTGTGTGTTACCTTAGCAACGGCACACAGTGTGTTACCTTAACAACGCCAAACAGAGTGTGTTACCTTAACAACGGCAAACAGTGTGTTACCTTAACAACGGCAAACAGAGTGTGTTACCTTAGCAACGGCACACAGTGTGTCACCTTAGCAACGGCGCACAGTGTGTGTTACCTTAGCAACGGCACACATTGTGATACCTTAACAACAGCAAACAGAGTGTGTTACCTTAGCAACGCCACACAGTGTGTTACCTTAACAACGGAAAATAGAGTGTGTTACCTTAACAACGCCACACAGTGTGTTACCATAGCAACGGCAAACAGTGTGTTACCATAGCAACGGCAAACAGTGTGTTACCTTAGCAATGGCCCACAGGGTGTGTTACCATATCAACGGCAAACAGTGTGTTACCTTAGCAACGGCACACAGTTGTTACCATAGCAACGGAACACAGTGTGTTACCATAGCAACGGCACACAGTGTGTTACCATAGCAACGGCAAACCGTGTGTTAGCATAGCAACGGCACAAAGTGTGTTACCATAGCAACGGCAAACAGTGTGTCACCTTAGCAACGGCGCACAGTGTGTGTTACCTTAGCAACGGCACACAGTGTGTTGCCATAGCAACGGCACACAGTGTGTTACCATAGCAACGGCACAAAGTGTGTTACCATAGCAACGGCAAACCGTGTGTTACCATAGCAACGGCAAACAGTGTGTCACCTTAGCAACATCGCACAGTGTGTGTCCCCTTAGCAACGGCACACAGTGTGTTACCTTAACAACGGCAAACAAAGTGTGTTACCATAGCAACGGCAAACAGTGTGTTACCATAGCAACGGCCCACAGTGTGTTACCATCGAGACGGCAAACAGTGTGTTACCATAGCAACGGCAAACAGTGTGTTACCTTAGCAACGGCAAACAGTGTGTTACCATAGCAACGGCAAACAGTGTTTTACCTTACCAACGGCCCACAGGGTGTGTTACCATAGCAACGGCAAACAGTGTGTTACCTTAGCAACGGCACACAGTGTGTTACCTAGACAACGGCCCACAGTGTGTTACCATAGCAACGGCACACAGTGTGTTACCATAGCAACGGCACACAGTGTGTTACCATAGCAACGGCAACAGTGTGTCACCTTAGCAACTGCGCACAGTGTGTGTTACTTTAGCAACGGCACACAGTGTGTTACCTTAACAACGGCAAACAGAGTGTGTTACCTTAACAACGGCAAACAGTGTGTTACCTTAACAACGGCAAACAGAGTGTGTTACCTTAGCAACTGCACACAGTGTGTCACCTTAGCAACGGCGCACAGTGTGTGTTACCTTAGCAACGGCACACAGTGTGTTACCTTAACAACGGCAAACAGAGTGTGTTACCTTAGCAACGCCACACAGTGTGTTACCTTAACAACGGAAAATAGAGTGTGTTACTTTAACAACGCCACACAGTGTGTTACCATAGAAACGGCAAACAGTGTGTTACCATAGCAACGGCAAACAGTGTGTTACCTTAGCAACGGCACACAGTGTGTTACCATAGCAACGGCACACAGTGTGTTACCATAGGAACGGCAAAACGTGTGTTACCATAGCAACGGCACAAAGTGTGCTACCATAGCAACGGCAAACAGTGTGTCACCTTAGCAACGGCGCACAGTATGTGTCCCATTAGCAACGGCACAAAGTGTGTTACCTTAACAACGGCAAATAGGAGTGTGTTACCTAAGCAACGCCACACAGTGTGTTACCTTAACAACGGCAAACAGAATGTGTTACCTTAGCAACGGCACACAGTGTGTTACCTTAACAACGGCAAACAGAGTGTGTTACCATATCAACGGTAAACAGTGTGTTACCATAGCAACGGCCCACAGTGTGTTACCATAGAGACGGCAAACAGTGTGTTACCATAGCAACGGCAAACAGTGTGTTACCATAGCAACGGCAAACAGTGTGTTACCATAGCAACGGCAAACAGTGTGTTACCTTAGCAACGGCCAACACTGTGTTACCATAGCAACGGCAAACAGTGTGTTACCTTAGCAACGGCCCACAGGGTGTGTTACCATAGCAACGGCAAACAGTGTGTTACCTTAGCAACGGCACACAGTGTGTTACCTAGACAACGGCCCACAGTGTGTTACCATAGCAACGGCACACAGTGTGTTACCATAGCAACGGCACACAGTGTGTTACCATAGCAACGGCAAAGAGTGTGTTACCATAGCAACGGCACACAGTGTGTTACCATAGCAACGGCAAACAGTGTGTTACCTTAGCAACGCCACACAGTGTGTTACCTTAACAACGGAAAATAGAGTGTGTTACTTTAACAACGCCACACTGTGTGTTACCATAGCAACGGCAAACAGTGTGTTACCATAGCAACGGCAAACAGTGTTTTACCTTAACAACGGCACACAGTGTGTTACCATAGCAACGGCACACAGTGTGTTACCATAGGAACGGCAAACCGTGTGTTACCATAGCAACGGCACAAAGTGGGTTACCATAGCAACGGCAAACAGTGTGTCACCTTAGCAACGGCACAAAGTGTGTTACCTTAACAACAGCAAATAGGAGTGTGTTACCAAAGCAACGCCAGACAGTGTGTTAACTTAAGAACGGCAAACAGAATGTGTTACCTTAGCAACGGCACACAGTGTGTTACCTTAACAACGGCAAACAGAGTGTGTTACCATTGCAACGGCAAAGCGTGTGTTACCATAGCAACGGCAAACAGTGTGTTACCCTAGCAACGGCAAACAGTGTTTTACCTTAGCAACGGCCAACAGTGTGTTACCATAGCAACGGCAAACAGTGTGTTACCTTAGCAACGGCCCACAGGGTGTGTTACCATAGCAACGGCAAACAGTGTGTTACCTTAGCAACGGCACACAGTGTTTTACCTGGACAACGGCCAAAAGTATGTTACCATAGCAACGGCACACAGTGTGTTACCATAGCAACGGCACACAGTGTGTTACCATAGCAACGGCACACAGTGTGTTACCATAGCAACGGCAAACAGTGTGTTACCATAGCAACGGCACACAGTGTGTTACCATAGCAACAGCAAACAGTGTGTCACCTTAGGAACGGCGCACAGTTTGTGTTACCTTAGCAACGGCACACAGTGTGTAACCTTAACAACGGCAAACAGAGTGTGTTACCTTAACAACGGCAAACAGTGTGTTACCTTAACAACGGCAAACAGGTTGTGTTACCATAGCAACGGCAAACAGTGTGTTACCTTAGCAACGGCACACAGTCAGTTACCATAGCAACGGCACACAATGTGTTACCATAGCAACGGCACACAGTGTGTTACCATAGCAACGGCAAACAGTGTGTTACCATAGCAAGAGCACACAGTGTGTTACCATAGCAACGGCAAACAGTGTGTCACCTTAGCAACGGCGCACAGTGTGTGTTACCTTGGCAACGGCGCACAGTGTGTTACCTTAACAACGGCAAACAGAGTGTGTTACCTTAACAACGGCAAACAGTGTGTTACCTTAACAACGGCAAACAGAGTGTGTTACCTTAGCAACGGCACACAGTGTGTCACCTTAGCAACGGCGCACAGTGTGTGTTACCTTAGCAACGGCACACAGTGTGTTACCTTAACAACGCCAAACAGAGTGTGTTACCTTAACAACGGCAAACAGTGTGTTACCTTAACAACGGCAAACAGAGTGTGTTACCTTAGCAACGGCACACAGTGTGTCACCTTAGCAACGGCGCACAGTGTGTGTTACCTTAGCAACGGCACACATTGTGATACCTTAACAACGGCAAACAGAGTGTGTTACCTTAGCAACGCCACACAGTGTGTTACCTTAACAACGGAGAATAGAGTGTGTTACCTTAATAACGCCACACAGTGTGTTACCATAGCAACGGCAAACAGTGTGTTACCATAGCAACGGCAAACAGTGTGTTACCTTAGCAATGGCCCACAGGGTGTGTTACCATATCAACGGCAAACAGTGTGTTACCTTAGCAACGGCACACAGTTGTTACCATAGCAACGGCACACAGTGTGTTACCATAGCAACGGCACACAGTGTGTTACCATAGCAACGGCAAACCGTGTGTTAGCATAGCAACGGCACAAAGTGTGTTACCATAGCAACGGCAAACAGTGTGTCACCTTAGCAACGGCGCACAGTGTGTGTTACCTTAGCAACGGCACACAGTGTGTTACCATAGCAACGGCACACAGTGTGTTACCATAGCAACGGCACACAGTGTGTTACCATAGCAACGGCAAACCGGGTGTTACCATAGCAACGGCACAAAGTGTGTTACCATAGCAACGGCAAACAGTGTGTCACCTTAGCAACATCGCACAGTGTGTGTCCCCTTAGCAACGGCACACAGTGTGTTACCTTAACAACGGTAAACAAAGTGTGTTACCATAGCAACGGCAAACAGTGTGTTACCATAGCAACGGCCCACAGTGTGTTACCATCGAGACGGCAAACAGTGTGTTACCATAGCAACGGCAAACAGTGTGTTATCTTAGCAACGGCAAACAGTGTGTTACCATAGCAACGGCAAACAGTGTTTTACCTTACCAACGGCCCACAGGGTGTGTTACCATAGCAACGGCAAACAGTGTGTTACCTTAGCAACGGCACACAGTGTGTTACCTAGACAACGGCCCACAGTGTGTTACCATAGCAACGGCACACAGTGTGTTACCATAGCAACGGCACACAGTGTGTTACCATAGCAACGGCAACAGTGTGTCACCTTAGCAACTGCGCACAGTGTGTGTTACCTTAGCAACGGCACACAGTGTGTTACCTTAACAACGGCAAACAGAGTGTGTTACCTTAACAACGGCAAACAATGTGTTACCTTAACAACGGCAAACAGAGTGTGTTACCTTAGCAACTGCACACAGTGTGTCACCTTAGCAACGGCGCACAGTGTGTGTTACCTTAGCAACGGCACACAGTGTGTTACCTTAACAACGGCAAACAGAGTGTGTTACCTTAGTAACGCCACACAGTGTGTTACCTTAACAACGGAAAATAGAGTGTGTTACTTTAACAACGCCACACAGTGTGTTACCATAGAAACGGCAAACAGTGTGTTACCATAGCAACGGCAAACAGTGTGTTACCTTAGCAACGGCACACAGTGTGTTACCATAGCAACGGCACACAGTGTGTTACCATAGGAACGGCAAAACGTGTGTTACCATAGCAACGGCACAAAGTGTGTTACCATAGCAACGGCAAACAGTGTGTCACCTTAGCAACGGCGCACAGTATGTGTCCCATTAGCAACGGCACAAAGTGTGTTACCTTAACAACGGCAAATAGGAGTGTGTTACCTAAGCAACGCCACACAGTGTGTTACCTTAACAACGGCAAACAGAATGTGTTACCTTAGCAACGGCACACAGTGTGTTACCTTAACAACGGCAAACAGAGTGTGTTACCATATCAACGGTAAACAGTGTGTTACCATAGCAACGGCCCACAGTGTTTTACCATAGAGACGGCAAACAGTGTGTTACCATAGCAACGGCAAACAGTGTGTTACCATAGCAACGGCAAACAGTGTGTTACCATAGCAACGGCAAACAGTGTGTTACCTTAGCAACGGCCAACACTGTGTTACCATAGCAACGGCAAACAGTGTGTTACCTTAGCAACGGCCCACAGGGTGTGTTACCATAGCAACGGCAAACAGTGTGTTACCTTAGCAACGGCACACAGTGTGTTACCATAGCAACGGCACACAGTGTGTTACCATAGCAACGGCACACAGTGTGTTACCATAGCAACGGCAAACAGTGTGTTACCATAACAACGGCAAACAGTGTGTTACCTTAACAACGGCAAACAGAGTGTGTTACCTTAGCAACGGCACACAGTGTGTCACCTTAGCAACGGCGCACAGTGTGTGTTACCTTAGCAACGGCACACAGTGTGTTACCTTAACAACGGCAAACAGAGTGTGTTACCTTAGCAACGCCACACAGTGTGTTACCTTAACAACGGAAAATAGAGTGTGTTACTTTAACAACGCCACACTGTGTGTTACCATAGCAACGGCAAACAGTGTGTTACCATAGCAACGGCAAACAGTGTTTTACCTTAACAACGGCACACAGTGTGTTACCATAGCAACGGCACACAGTGTGTTACCATAGGAACGGCAAACCGTGTGTTACCATAGCAAAGGCACAAAGTGGGTTACCATAGCAACGGCAAACAGTGTGTCACCTTAGCAACGGCACAAAGTGTGTTACCTTAACAACAGCAAATAGGAGTGTGTTACCAAAGCAACGCCAGACAGTGTGTTAACTTAAGAACGGCAAACAGAATGTGTTACCATAGCAACGGCACACAGTGTGTTACCTTAACAACGGCAAACAGAGTGTGTTACCATTGCAACGGCAAACAGTGTGTTACCTTAGCAACGGCCAACAGTGTGTTACCATAGCAACGGCAAACAGTGTGTTACCTTAGCAACGGCCCACAGGGTGTGTTACCATAGCAACGGCAAACAGTGTGTTACCTTAGCAACGGCACACAGTGTTTTACCTGGACAACGGCCAAAAGTATGTAACCATAGCAACGGCACACAGTGTGTTACCATAGCAACGGCACACAGTGTGTTACCATAGCAACGGCACACAGTGTGTTACCATAGCAACGGCAAACAGTGTGTTACCATAGCAACGGCACACAGTGTGTTACCATAGCAACAGCAAACAGTGTGTCACCTTAGCAACGGCGCACAGTTTGTGTTACCTTAGCAACGGCACACAGTGTGTAACCTTAACAACGGCAAACAGAGTGTGTTACCTTAACAACGGCAAACAGTGTGTTACCTTAACAACGGCAAACAGGTTGTGTTACCATAGCAACGGCAAACAGTGTGTTACCTTAGCAACGGCACACAGTCAGTTACCATAGCAACGGCACACAATGTGTTACCATAGCAACGGCACACAGTGTGTTACCATAGCAACGGCAAACAGTGTGTTACCATAGCAAGAGCACACAGTGTGTTACCATAGCAACGGCAAACAGTGTGTCACCTTAGCAACGGCGCACAGTGTGTGTTACCTTGGCAACGGCGCACAGTGTGTTACCTTAACAACCGCAAACAGAGTGTGTTACCTTAACAACGGCAAACAGTGTGTTACCTTAACAACGGCAAACAGTGTGTGTTACCTTAGCAACGGCACACAGTGTGTCACCTTAGCAACGGCGCACAGTGTGTGTTACCTTAGCAACGGCACACAGTGTGTTACCTTAACAACGCCAAACAGAGTGTGTTACCTTAACAACGGCAAACAGTGTTACCTTAACAACGGCAAACAGAGTGTGTTACCTTAGCAACGGCACACAGTGTGTCACCTTAGCAACGGCGCACAGTGTGTGTTACCTTAGCAACGGCACACATTGTGATACCTTAACAACGGCAAACAGAGTGTGTTACCTTAGCAACGCCACACAGTGTGTTACCTTAACAACGGAAAATAGAGTGTGTTACCTTAACAACGCCACACAGTGTGTTACCATAGCAACGGCAAACAGTGTGTTACCATAGCAACGGCAAACAGTGTGTTACCTTAGCAATGGCCCACAGGGTGTGTTACCATATCAACGGCAAACAGTGTGTTACCTTAGCAACGGCACACAGTTGTTACCATAGCAACGGAACACAGTGTGTTACCATAGCAACGGCACACAGTGTGTTACCATAGCAACGGCAAACCGTGTGTTACCATAGCAACGGCACAAAGTGTGTTACCATAGCAACGGCAAACAGTGTGTCACCTTAGCAACATCGCACAGTGTGTGTCCCCTTAGCAACGGCACACAGTGTGTTACCTTAACAACGGCAAACAAAGTGTGTTACCATAGCAACGGCAAACAGTGTGTTACCATAGCAACGGCCCACAGTGTGTTACCATCGAGACGGCAAACAGTGTGTTACCATAGCAACGGCAAACAGTGTGTTACCTTAGCAACGGCAAACAGTGTGTTACCATAGCAACGGCAAACATTGTTTTACCTTACCAACGGCCCACAGGGTGTGTTACCATAGCAACGGCAAACAGTGTGTTACCTTAGCAACGGCACACAGTGTGTTACCTAGACAACGGCCCACAGTGTGTTACCATAGCAACGGCACACAGTGTGTTACCATAGCAACGGCACACAGTGTGTTACCATAGCAACGGCAACAGTGTGTCACCTTAGCAACTGCGCACAGTGTGTGTTACCTTAGCAACGGCACACAGTGTGTTACCTTAACAACGGCAAACAGAGTGTGTTACCTTAACAACGGCAAACAGTGTGTTACCTTAACAACGGCAAACAGAGTGTGTTACCTTAGCAACTGCACACAGTGTGTCACCTTAGCAACGGCGCACAGTGTGTGTTACCTTAGCAACGGCACACAGTGTGTTACCTTAACAACGGCAAACAGAGTGTGTTACCTTAGCAACGCCACACAGTGTGTTACCTTAACAACGGAAAATAGAGTGTGTTACTTTAACAACGCCACACAGTGTGTTACCATAGAAACGGCAAACAGTGTGTTACCATAGCAACGGCAAACAGTGTGTTACCTTAGCAACGGCACACAGTGTGTTACCATAGCAACGGCACACAGTGTGTTACCATAGGAACGGCAAAACGTGTGTTACCATAGCAACGGCACAAAGTGTGTTACCATAGCAACGGCAAACAGTGTGTCACCTTAGCAACGGCGCACAGTATGTGTCCCATTAGCAACGGCACAAAGTGTGTTACCTTAACAACGGCAAATAGGAGTGTGTTACCTAAGCAACGCCACACAGTGTGTTACCTTAACAACGGCAAACAGAATGTGTTACCTTAGCAACGGCACACAGTGTGTTACCTTAACAACGGCAAACAGAGTGTGTTACCATATCAACGGTAAACAGTGTGTTACCATAGCAACGGCCCACAGTGTGTTACCATAGAGACGGCAAACAGTGTGTTACCATAGCAACGGCAAACAGTGTGTTACCATAGCAACGGCAAACAGTGTGTTACCATAGCAACGGCAAACAGTGTGTTACCTTAGCAACGGCCAACACTGTGTTACCATAGCAACGGCAAACAGTGTGTTACCTTAGCAACGGCCCACAGGGTGTGTTACCATAGCAACGGCAAACAGTGTGTTACCTTAGCAACGGCACACAGTGTGTTACCTAGACAACGGCCCACAGTGTGTTACCATAGCAACGGCACACAGTGTGTTACCATAGCAACGGCACACAGTGTGTTACCATAGCAACGGCAAAGAGTGTGTTACCATAGCAACGGCACACAGTGTGTTACCATAGCAACGGCAAACAGTGTGTCAGCTTAGCAACGGCGCACAGTGTGTGTTAACTTAGCAACGGCACACAGTGTGTAACCTTAACAACGGCAAACAGTGTGTGTTACCTTAACAACGGCAAACAGTGTGTAACCTTAACAACGGCAAACAGGGTTTGTTACCATAGCAACGGCAAACAGTGTGTAACCTTAGCAACGGCACACAGTGTGTTACCTAGACAACGGCCCACAGTGTGTTACCATAGCAACGGCACACAGTGTGTTACCATACCAACGGCACACATTGTGTTACCATAGCAACGGCAACAGTGTGTCACCTTAGCAACTGCGCACAGTGTGTGTTACCTTAGCAACGGCACACAGTGTGTTACCTTAACAACGGCAAACAGAGTGTGTTACCTTAACAACGGCAAACAGTGTGTTACCTTAACAACGGCAAACAGAGTGTGTTACCTTAGCAACTGCACACAGTGTGTCACCTTAGCAACGGCGCACAGTGTGTGTTACCTTAGCAACGGCACACAGTGTGTTACCTTAACAACGGCAAACAGAGTGTGTTACCTTAGTAACGCCACACAGTGTGTTACCTTAACAACGGAAAATAGAGTGTGTTACTTTAACAACGCCACACAGTGTGTTACCATAGAAACGGCAAACAGTGTGTTACCATAGCAACGGCACACAGTGTGTTACCATAGCAACGGCACACAGTGTGTTACCATAGGAACGGCAAAACGTGTGTTACCATAGCAACGGCACAAAGTTTGTTACCATAGCAACGGCAAACAGTGTGTCACCTTAGCAACGGCGCACAGTATGTGTCCCATTAGCAACGGCACAAAGTGTGTTACCTTAACAACGGCAAATAGGAGTGTGTTACCTAAGCAACGCCACACAGTGTGTTACCTTAACAACGGCAAACAGAATGTGTTACCTTAGCAACGGCACACAGTGTGTTACCTTAACAACGGCAAACAGAGTGTGTTACCATATCAACGGTAAACAGTGTGTTACCATAGCAACGGCCCACAGTGTTTTACCATAGAGACGGCAAACAGTGTGTTACCATAGCAACGGCAAACAGTGTGTTACCATAGCAACGGCAAACAGTGTGTTACCATAGCAACGGCAAACAGTGTGTTACCTTAGCAACGGCCAACACTGTGTTACCATAGCAACGGCAAACAGTGTGTTACCTTAGCAACGGCCCACAGGGTGTGTTACCATAGCAACGGCAAACAGTGTGTTACCTTAGCAACGGCCCACAGGGTGTGTTACCATAGCAACGGCAAACAGCGTGTTACCTTAGCAACGGCACACAGTGTGTTACCATAGCAACGGCACACAGTGTGTTACCATAGCAACGGCACACAGTGTGTTACCATAGCAACGGCAAACAGTGTGTTACCTTAACTACGGCAAACAGAGTGTGTTACCTTAGCAACGGCACACAGTGTGTCACCTTAGCAACGGCGCACAGTGTGTGTTACCTTAGCAACGGCACACAGTGTGTTACCTTAACAACGGCAAACAGAGTGTGTTACCTTAGCAACGCCACACAGTGTGTTACCTTAACAACGGAAAATAGAGTGTGTTACTTTAACAACGCCACACTGTGTGTTACCATAGCAACGGCAAGCAGTGTGTTACCATAGCAACGGCAAACAGTGTTTTACCTTAACAACGGCACACAGTGTGTTACCATAGCAACGGCACACAGTGTGTTACCATAGGAACGGCTAACCGTGTGTTACCATAGCAAAGGCACAAAGTGGGTTACCATAGCAACGGCAAACAGTGTGTCACCTTAGCAACGGCACAAAGTGTGTTACCTTAACAACAGCAAATAGGAGTGTGTTACCAAAGCAACGCCAGACAGTGTGTTAACTTAAGAACGGCAAACAGAATGTGTTACCATAGCAACGGCACACAGTGTGTTACCTTAACAACGGCAAACAGAGTGTGTTACCATTGCAACGGCAAACAGTGTGTTACCTTAGCAACGGCCAACAGTGTGTTACCATAGCAACGGCAAACAGTGTGTTACCTTAGCAACGGCCCACAGGGTGTGTTACCATAGCAACGGCAAACAGTGTGTTACCTTAGCAACGGCACACAGTGTTTTACCTGGACAACGGCCAAAAGTATGTTACCATAGCAACGGCACACAGTGTGTTACCATAGCAACGGCACACAGTGTGTTACCATAGCAACGGCACACAGTGTGTTACCATAGCAACGGCAAACAGTGTGTTACCATAGCAACAGCAAACAGTGTGTCACCTTAGCAACGGCGCACAGTTTGTGTTACCTTAGCAACGGCACACAGTGTGTAACCTTAACAACGGCAAACAGAGTGTGTTACCTTAACAACGGCAAACAATGTGTTACCTTAACAACGGCAAACAGGTTGTGTTACCATAGCAACGGCAAACAGTGTGTTACCTTAGCAACGGCACACAGTCAGTTACCATAGCAACGGCACACAATGTGTTACCATAGCAACGGCACACAGTGTGTTACCATAGCAACGGCAAACAGTGTGTTACCATAGCAAGAGCACACAGTGTGTTACCATAGATAACGGCAAACAGTGTGTCACCTTAGCAACGACGCACAGTGTGTGTTACCTTGGCAACGGCGCAGAGTGTGTTACCTTAACAACGGCAAACAGAGTGTGTTACCTTAACAACGGCAAACAGTGTGTTACCTTAACAACGGCAAACAGAGTGTGTTACCTTAGCAACGGCACACAGTGTGTCACCTTAGCAACGGCGCACAGTGTGTGTTACCTTAGCAACGGCACACAGTGTGTTACCTTAACAACGCCAAACAGAGTGTGTTACCTTAACAACGGCAAACAGTGTGTTACCTTAACAACGGCAAACAGAGTAGGTTACCTTAGCAACGGCACACAGTGTGTCACCTTAGCAACGGCGCACAGTGTGTGTTACCTTAGCAACGGCACACATTGTGATACCTTAACAACGGCAAACAGAGTGTGTTACCTTAGCAACGCCACACAGTGTGTTACCTTAACAACGGAAAATAGAGTGTGTTACCTTAACAACGCCACACAGTGTGTTACCATAGCAACGGCAAACAGTGTGTTACCATAGCAACGGCAAACAGTGTGTTACCTTAGCAATGGCCCATAGGGTGTGTTACCATATCAACGGCAAACAGTGTGTTACCTTAGCAACGGAACAGTTGTTACCATAGCAACGGCACACAGTGTGTTACCATAGCAACGGCACACAGTGTGTTACCATAGCAACGGCAAACCGTGTGTTAGCATAGCAACGGCACAAAGTGTGTTACCATAGCAACGGCAAACAGTGTGTCACCTTAGCAACGGCGCACAGTGTGTGTTACCTTAGCAACGGCACACAGTGTGTTACCATAGCAACGGCACACAGTGTGTTACCATAGCAACGGCACACAGTGTGTTACCATAGCAACGGCAAACCGTGTGTTACCATAGCAACGGCACAAAGTGTGTTACCATAGCAACGGCAAACAGTGTGTCACCTTAGCAACATCGCACAGTGTGTGTCCCCTTAGCAACGGCACACAGTGTGTTACCTTAACAACGGCAAACAAAGTGTGTTACCATAGCAACGGCAAACAGTGTGTTACCATAGCAACGGCCCACAGTGTGTTACCTTCGAGACGGCAAACAGTGTGTTACCATAGCAACGGCAAACAGTGTGTTACCTTAGCAACGGCAAACAGTGTGTTACCATAGCAACGGCAAACAGTGTTTTACCATAGCAACGGCAAACCGTGTGTTAGCATAGCAACGGCACAAAGTGTGTTACCATAGCAACGGCAAACAGTGTGTCACCTTAGCAACGGCGCACAGTGTGTGTTACCTTAGCAACGGCACACAGTGTGTTACCATAGCAACGGCACACAGTGTGTTACCATAGCAACGGCACACAGTGTGTTACCATAGCAACGGCAAACCGTGTGTTACCATAGCAACGGCACAAAGTGTGTTACCATAGCAACGGCAAACAGTGTGTCACTTTAGCAACATCGCACAGTGTGTGTCCCCTTAGCAACGGCACACAGTGTGTTACCTTAACAACGGCAAACAAAGTGTGTTACCATAGCAACGGCAAACAGTGTGTTACCATAGCAACGGCCCACAGTGTGTTACCATCGAGACGGCAAACAGTGTGTTACCATAGCAACGGCAAACAGTGTGTTACCTTAGCAACGGCAAACAGTGTGTTACCATAGCAACGGCAAACAGTGTTTTACCTTACCAACGGCCCACAGGGTGTGTTACCATAGCAACGGCAAAAGGTGTGTTACCTTAGAAACGGCACACAGTGTGTTACCTAGACAACGGCCCACAGTGTGTTACCATAGCAACGGCACACAGTGTGTTACCATAGCAACGGCCCACAGTGTGTTACCATAGCAACGGCACACAGTGTGTTACCTTAGCAACGGCACACAGTGTGTTACCTTAACAACGGCAAACAGAGTGTGTTACCTTAACAACGGCAAACAGTGTGTTACCTTAACAACGGCAAACAGAGTGTGTTACCTTAGCAACTGCACACAGTGTGTCACCTTAGCAACGGCGCACAGTGTGTGTTACCTTAGCAACGGCACACAGTGTGTTACCTTAACAACGGCAAACAGAGTGTGTTACCTTAGCAACGCCACACAGTGTGTTACCTTAACAACGGAAAATAGAGTGTGTTACTTTAACAACGCCACACAGTGTGTTACCATAGAAACGGCAAACAGTGTGTTACCATAGCAACGGCAAACAGTGTGTTACCTTAGCAACGGCACACAGTGTGTTACCATAGCAACGGCACACAGTGTGTTACCATAGGAACGGCAAAACGTGTGTTACCATAGCAACGGCACAAAGTGTGTTACCATAGCAACGGCAAACAGTGTGTCACCTTAGCAACGGCGCACAGTATGTGTCCCATTAGCAACGGCACAAAGTGTGTTACCTTAACAACGGCAAATAGGAGTGTGTTACCTAAGCAACGCCACACAGTGTGTTACCTTAACAACGGCAAACAGAATGTGTTACCTTAGCAACGGCACACAGTGTGTTACCTTAACAACGGCAAACAGAGTGTGTTACCATATCAACGGTAAACAGTGTGTTACCAATGCAACGGCCCACAGTGTGTTACCATAGAGACGGCAAACAGTGTGTTACCATAGCAACGGCAAACAGTGTGTTACCATAGCAACGGCAAACAGTGTGTTACCTTAGCAACGGCCAACACTGTGTTACCATAGCAACGGCAAACAGTGTGTTACCTTAGCAACGGCCCACAGGGTGTGTTACCATAGCAACGGCAAACAGTGTGTTACCATAGCAACGGCACACAGTGTGTTACCTAGACAACGGCCCACAGTGTGTTACCATAGCAACGGCACACAGTGTGTTACCATAGCAACGGCACACAGTGTGTTACCATAGCAACGGCAAAGAGTGTGTTACCATAGCAACGGCACACAGTGTGTTACCATAGCAACGGCAAACAGTGTGTCAGCTTAGCAACGGCGCACAGTGTGTGTTAACTTAGCAACGGCACACAGTGTGTAACCTTAACAACGGCAAACAGTGTGTGTTACCTTAACAACGGCAAACAGTGTGTAACCTTAACAACGGCAAACAGGGTTTGTTACCATAGCAACGGCAAACAGTGTGTTACGTTAGCAACGGCACACAGTGTGTTACCATAGGAACGGCACACAGTGTGTTACCATAGCAACGGCACACAGTGTGTTACCATAGCAACGGCAAACAGTGTGTTACCGTAGCAACGGCACACAGTGTGTTACCATAGCAACGGCAAACAGTGTGTCACCTTAGCAACGGCGCACAGTGTGTGTTACCTTAGCAACGGCGCACAGTGTGTTACCTTAACAACGGCAAACAGAGTGTGTTACCTTAGCAACGCCACACAGTGTGTTACCTTAACAACGGCAAACAGAGTGTGTTACCTTAGCAACGGCACACAGTGTGTTACCTTAACAACGGCACACAGTGTGTTACCATAGCAACGGCAAACTGTGTGTTACCATAGCAACGGCCCACAGTGTGTTAACATAGAGACGGCAAACAGTGTGTTACCATAGCAACGGCAAACAGTGTGCTACCATAGCAACGGCAAAATTGTGTTACCATAGCAACGGCAAACAGTGTTTTACATTAGCCACGGCCCACAGGGTGTGTTACCATAGCAACGGCAAACAGTGTGTTACCTTAGCAACGGCACACAGTGTGTTACCATAGCAACGGCACACAGTGTGTTACATTAGCAACGGCACACAGTGTGTTACCATAGCAACGGCAAACAGTGTGTTACCATAGCAACGGCACACAGTGTGTTACCATAGCAACGGCAAACAGTATGTCACCTTAGCAACGGCGCACAGTGTGTGTTACCTTAGCAACGGCGCACAGTGTGTTACCTTAACAACGGCAAACAGAGTGTGTTACCTTAGCAACGGCACATAGTGTGTTACCTTATCAACGGCACACAGTGTGTTACCATAGCAACGGCAAACTGTGTGTTACCATAGCAACGGCCCACAGTGTGTTACCATAGAGACGGCAAACAGTGTGTTACCATAGCAACGGCAAACAGTGTGCTACCATAGCAACGGCAAACATTGTGTTACCATAGCAACGGCAAACACTGTGTTACCTTAACAACGGCAAACAGGGTGTGTTACCATAGCAACGGCAAACAGTGTGTTACCTTAGCAACGGCACACAGTGTGTTACCATAGCAACGGCACACAGTGTGTTACCATAGCAACGGCACACAGTGTGTTACCATAGCAACGGCAAGCTGTGTGTTACCATAGCAACGGCACACAGTGTGTTACCGTAGCAACGGCAAACAGTGTGTCACCTTAGCAACGGCTCACAGTGTGTGTTACCTTAGCAACGGCGCACAGTGTGTTACCCTAACAACGGCAAACAGAGTGTGATACCTTAGCAACTCCACACAGTGTGTTACCTTAACAACGGCAAACAGAGTGTGTTACCTTAGCAACGGCACACAGTGTGTTACCTTAACAACGGCAAACAGGGTGTGTTACCATAGCAACGGCAAACTGTGTGTTACCATAGCAACGGCCCACAGTGTGTTACCTTAGAGACGGCAAACAGTGTGTTACCATAGCAACGGCAAACAGTGTGCTACCATAGCAACGGCAAACATTGTGTTACCATAGCAACGGCAAACAGTGTGTTACCTTAGCAACGGCCCACAGGGTGTGTTACCATAGCAACGGCAAACAGTGTGTTACCTTAGCAACGGCACACAGTGTGTTACCATAGCAACGGCACACAGTGTGTTACCATAGCAACGGCACACAGTGTGTTACCATAGCAACGGCAAACTGTGTTACCATAACAACGGCAAACAGTGTGTTACCTTAACAACGGCAAACAGAGTGTGTTACTTTAGCAACGGCACACAGTGTGTCACCTTAGCAACGGCGCACAGTGTGTGTTACCTTAGCAACGGCACACAGTGTGTTACCTTAACAACGGCAAACAGTGTGTTACCATAGCAACGGCAAACAGTGTGTTACCATAGCAACGGCAAACAGTGTGTTACCTTAGCAACGGCCCACAGGGTGTGTTACCATAGCAACGGCAAACAGTGTGTTACCTTAGCAAGGGCACACAGTGTGTTACCTAGACAACGGCCCACAGAGTGTTACCATAGCAACGGCACACAGTGTGTTACCATAGCAACGGCACACAGTGTGTTACCATAGCAACGGCACACAGTGTGTTACCATAGCAACGGCACACAGTGTGTCAGCTTAGCAACGGCGCACAGTGTGTGTTAACTTAGCAACGGCACACAGTGTGTAACCTTAACAACGGCAAACAGAGTGTGTTACCTTAACAACGGCAAACAGTGTGTTACCTTAACAACGGCAAACAGGGTGTGTTACCATAGCAACGGCACATAGTGTGTTACCTTAGCAACGGCACACAGTGTGTTACCATAGCAACGGCACACAGTGTGTTACCATAGCAACGGCACCAAGTGTGTTACCATAGCAACGGCAAACAGTGTGTTACCGTAGCAACGGCACACAGTGTGTTACCATAGCAACGGCAAACAGTGTGTCACCTTAGCAACGGCGCACAGTGTGTGTTACCTTAGCAACGGCGCACAGTGTGTTACCTTAACAACGGCAAACAGAGTGTGTTACCTTAGCAACGCCACACAGTGTGTTACCTTAACAACGGCAAACAGAGTGTGTTACTTTAGCAACGGCACACAGTGTGTTACCTTAACAACGGCACACAGTGTGTTACCATAGCAACGGCAAACTGTGTGTTACTATAGCAACGGCCCACAGTGTGTTACCACAGAGACGGCAAACAGTGTGTTACCATAGCAACGGCAAACAGTGTGCTACCATAGCAACGGCAAACATTGTGTTACCATAGCAACGGCAAACAGTGTGTTACCTTAACAACGGCAAACAGGATTTGTTACCATAGCAACGGCAAACAGTGTGTTACCTTAGCAACGGCACACAGTGTGTTACCATAGCAACGGCACACAGTGTGTTACCATAGCAACGGCACACAGTGTGTTACCATAGCAACGGCAAACAGTGTGTTACCGTAGCAACGGCACACAGTGTATTACCATAGCAACGGCAAACAGTGTGTCACCTTAGCAACGGCGCACAGTGTGTGTTACCTTAGCAACGGCGCACAGTGTGTTACCTTAACAACGGCAAACAGAGTGTGTTACCTTAGCAACGCCACACAGTGTGTTACCTTAACAACGGCAAACAGAGTGTGTTACCTTAGCAACGGCACACAGTGTGTTACCTTAACAACGGCACACAGTGTGTTACCATAGCAACGGCAAACTGTGTGTTACCATAGCAACGGCCCACAGTGTGTTACCATAGAGACGGCAAACAGTGTGTTACCATAGCAACGGCAAACAGTGTGCTACCATAGCAACAGCAAAATTGTGTTACCATAGCAACGGCAAACAGTGTTTTACTTTAGCAACGGCCCACAGGGTGTGTTACCATAGCAACGGCAAACAGTGTGTTACCTTAGCAACGGCACACAGTGTGTTACCATAGCAACGGCACACAGTGTGTTACATTAGCAACGGCACACAGTGTGTTACCATAGCAACGGCAAACAGTGTGTTACCATAGCAACGGCACACAGTGTGTTACCATAGTAACGGCAAACAGTATGTCACCTTAGCAACGGCGCACAGTGTGTGTTACCTTAGCAACGGCGTACAGTGTGTTACCTTAACAACGGCAAACAGAGTGTGTTACCTTAGCAACGGCACATAGTGTGTTAACTTATCAACGGCACACAGTGTGTTACCATAGCAACGGCAAACTGTGTGTTACCATCTCAACGGCCCACAGTGTGTTACCATAGAGACGGCAAACAGTGTGTTACCATAGCAACGGCAAACAGTGTGCTACCATAGCAACGGCAAACATTGTGTTACCATAGCAACGGCAAACAGTGTGTTACCTTAACAACGGCAAACAGGGTGTGTTACCATAGCAAAGGCAAACAGTGTGTTACCTTAGCAACGGCACACAGTGTGTTACCATAGCAACGGCACACAGTGTGTTACCATAGCAACGGCACACAGTGTGTTACCATAGCAACGGCAAGCAGTGTGTTATCATAGCAACGCACACAGTGTGTTACCGTAGCAACGGCAAACAGTGTGTCACCTTAGCAACGGCTCACAGTGTGTGTTACCTTAGCAACGGCGCACAGTGTGTTACCTTAACAACGGCAAACAGAGTGTGATACCTTAGCAACTCCACACAGTGTGTTACCTTAACAACGGCAAACAGAGTGTGTTACCTTAGCAACGGCACACAGTGTGTTACCTTAACAACGGCAAACAGGGTGTGTTACCATAGCAACGGCAAACTGTGTGTTACCATAGCAACGGCCCACAGTGTGTTACCTTAGAGACGGCAAACAGTGTGTTACCATAGCAACGGCAAACAGTGTGCTACCATAGCAACGGCAAACATTGTGTTACCATAGCAACGGCAAACAGTGTGTTACCTTAGCAACGGCACACAGTGTGTTACCATAGCAACGGCACACAGTGTGTTACCATAGCAACGGCAAACTGTGTTACCATAACAACGGCAAACAGTGTGTTACCTTAACAACGGCAAACAGAGTGTGTTACCTTAGCAACGGCACACAGTGTGTCACCTTAGCAACGGCGCACAGTGTGTGTTACCTTAGCAACGGCACACAGTGTGTTACCTTAACAACGGCAAACAGTGTGTTACCATAGCAACGGCAAACAGTGTGTTACCATAGCAACGGCAAACAGTGTGTTACCTTAGCAACGGTCAACACTGTGTTACCATAGCAACGGCAAACAGTGTGTTACCTTAGCAACGGCCCAAGGGTGTGTTACCATAGCAACGGCAAACAGTGTGTTACCTTAGCAAGGGCACACTGTGTGTTACCTAGACAACGGCCCACAGAGTGTTACCATAGCAACGGCACACAGTGTGTTACCATAGCAACGGCACACAGTGTGTTACCATAGCAACGGCAAACAGTGAGTTACCATAGCAACGGCACACAGTGTGTCAGCTTAGCAACGGCGCACAGTGTGTGTTACCTTAGCAACGGCACACAGTGTGTTACCTTAACAACGGCAAACAGTGTGTTACCATAGCAACGGCAAACAGTGTGTTACCATAGCAACGGCAAACAGTGTGTTACCTTAGCAACGGTCAACACTGTGTTACCATAGCAACGGCAAACAGTGTGTTACCTTAGCAACGGCCCACAGGGTGTGTTACCATAGCAACGGCAAACAGTGTGTTACCTTAGCAAGGGCACACTGTGTGTTACCTAGACAACGGCCCACAGAGTGTTACCATAGCAACGGCACACAGTGTGTTACCATAGCAACGGCACACAGTGTGTTACCATAGCAACGGCAAACAGTGAGTTACCATAGCAACGGCACACAGTGTGTCAGCTTAGCAACGGCGCACAGTGTGTGTTAACTTAGCAACGGCACACAGTGTGTAACCTATACAACGGCAAACAGAGTGTGTTACCTTAACAACGGCAAACAGTGTGTTACCTTAACAACGGCAAACAGGGTGTGTTACCATAGCAACGGCACATAGTGTGTTACCTTAGCAACGGCACACAGTGTGTTACCATAGCAACGGCACACAGTGTGTTACTATAGCAACGGCACACAGTGTGTTACCATAGCAACGGCAAACAGTGTGTTACCGTAGCAACGGCACACAGTGTGTTACCATAGCAACGGCAAACAGTGTGTCACCTTAGCAACGGCGCACAGTGTGTGTTACCTTAGCAACGGCGCACAGTGTGTTACCTTAACAACGGCAAACAGAGTGTGTTATCTTAGCAACGCCACACAGTGTGTTACCTTAACAACGGCAAACAGAGTGTGTTACCTTAGCAACGGCACACAGTGTGTTACCTTAACAACGGCACACAGTGTGTTACCATAGCAACGGCAAACTGTGTGTTACTATAGCAACGGCCCACAGTGTGTTACCACAGAGACGGCAAACAGTGTGTTACCATAGCAACGGCAAACAGTGTGCTACCATAGCAACGGCAAACATTGTGTTACCATAGCAACGGCAAACAGTGTGTTACCTTAACAACGGCAAACAGGGTGTGTTAGCATAGCAACGGCAAACAGTATGTTACCTTAGCAACGGCACACAGTGTGTTACCATAGCAACGGCAAACAGTGTGTTACCATAGCAACGGCAAACAGTGTGTTACCATAGCAACGGCAAACAGTGTGTTACCTTAGCAACGGCCCACAGGGTGTGTTACCATAGCAACGGCAAACAGTGTGTTACCTTAGCAAGGGCACACAGTGTGTTACCTAGACAACGGCCCACAGAGTGTTACCATAGCAACGGCACACAGTGTGTTACCATAGCAACGGCACACAGTGTGTTACCATAGCAACGGCAAACAGTGTGTTACCATAGCAACGGCACACAGTGTGTCAGCTTAGCAACGGCGCACAGTGTGTGTTAACTTAGCAACGGCACACAGTGTGTAACCTTAACAACGGCAAACAGAGTGTGTTACCTTAACAACGGCAAACAGTGTGTTACCTTAACAACGGCAAACAGGGTGTGTTACCATAGCAACGGCACATAGTGTGTTACCTTAGCAACGGCACACAGTGTGTTACCATAGCAACGGCACACAGTGTGTTACCATAGCAACGGCACCAAGTGTGTTACCATAGCAACGGCAAACAGTGTGTTACCGTAGCAACGGCACACAGTGTGTTACCATAGCAACGGCAAACAGTGTGTCACCTTAGCAACGGCGCACAGTGTGTGTTACCTTAGCAACGGCGCACAGTGTGTTACCTTAACAACGGCAAACAGAGTGTGTTACCTTAGCAACGCCACACAGTGTGTTACCTTAACAACGGCAAACAGAGTGTGTTACCTTAGCAACGGCACACAGTGTGTTACCTTAACAACGGCACACAGTGTGTTACCATAGCAACGGCAAACTGTGTGTTACTATAGCAACGGCCCACAGTGTGTTACCACAGAGACGGCAAACAGTGTGTTACCATAGCAACGGCAAACAGTGTGCTACCATAGCAACGGCAAACATTGTGTTACCATAGCAACGGCAAACAGTGTGTTACCTTAACAACGGCAAACAGGGTGTGTTACCATAGCAACGGCACATAGTGTGTTACCTTAGCAACGGCACACAGTGTGTTACCATAGCAACGGCACACAGTGTGTTACCATAGCAACGGCACCAAGTGTGTTACCATAGCAACGGCAAACAGTGTGTTACCGTAGCAACGGCACACAGTGTGTTACCATAGCAACGGCAAACAGTGTGTCACCTTAGCAACGGCGCACAGTGTGTGTTACCTTAGCAACGGCGCACAGTGTGTTACCTTAACAACGGCAAACAGAGTGTGTTACCTTAGCAACGCCACACAGTGTGTTACCTTAACAACGGCAAACAGAGTGTGTTACCTTAGCAACGGCACACAGTGTGTTACCTTAACAACGGCACACAGTGTGTTACCATAGCAACGGCAAACTGTGTGTTACTATAGCAACGGCCCACAGTGTGTTACCACAGAGACGGCAAACAGTGTGTTACCATAGCAACGGCAAACAGTGTGCTACCATAGCAACGGCAAACATTGTGTTACCATAGCAACGGCAAACAGTGTGTTACCTTAACAACGGCAAACAGGGTTTGTTACCATAGCAACGGCAAACAGTGTGTTACCTTAGCAACGGCACACAGTGTGTTACCATAGCAACGGCACACAGTGTGTTACCATAGCAACGGCACACAGTGTGTTACCATAGCAACGGCAAACAGTGTGTTACCGTAGCAACGGCACACAGTGTATTACCATAGCAACGGCAAACAGTGTGTCACCTTAGCAACGGCGCACAGTGTGTGTTACCTTAGCAACGGCGCACAGTGTGTTACCTTAACAACGGCAAACAGAGTGTGTTACCTTAGCAACGCCACACAGTGTGTTACCTTAACAACGGCAAACAGAGTGTGTTACCTTAGCAACGGCACACAGTGTGTTACCTTAACAACGGCACACAGTGTGTTACCATAGCAACGGCAAACTGTGTGTTACCATAGCAACGGCCCACAGTGTGTTACCATAGAGACGGCAAACAGTGTGTTACCATAGCAACGGCAAACAGTGTGCTACCATAGCAACAGCAAAATTGTGTTACCATAGCAACGGCAAACAGTGTTTTACTTTAGCAAAGGCCCACAGGGTGTGTTACCATAGCAACGGCAAACAGTGTGTTACCTTAGCAACGGCACACAGTGTGTTACCATAGCAACGGCACACAGTGTGTTACATTAGCAACGGCACACAGTGTGTTACCATAGCAACGGCAAACAGTGTGTTACCATAGCAACGGCACACAGTGTGTTACCATAGTAACGGCAAACAGTATGTCACCTTAGCAACGGCGCACAGTGTGTGTTACCTTAGCAACGGCGTACAGTGTGTTACCTTAACAACGGCAAACAGAGTGTGTTACCTTAGCAACGGCACATAGTGTGTTAACTTATCAACGGCACACAGTGTGTTACCATAGCAACGGCAAACTGTGTGTTACCATCTCAACGGCCCACAGTGTGTTACCATAGAGACGGCAAACAGTGTGTTACCATAGCAACGGCAAACAGTGTGCTACCATAGCAACGGCAAACATTGTGTTACCATAGCAACGGCAAACAGTGTGTTACCTTAACAACGGCAAACAGGGTGTGTTACCATAGCAACGGCAAACAGTGTGTTACCTTAGCAACGGCACACAGTGTGTTACCATAGCAACGGCACACAGTGTGTTACCATAGCAACGGCACACAGTGTGTTACCATAGCAACGGCAAGCAGTGTGTTATCATAGCAACGCACACAGTGTGTTACCGTAGCAACGGCAAACAGTGTGTCACCTTAGCAACGGCTCACAGTGTGTGTTACCTTAGCAACGGCGCACAGTGTGTTACCTTAACAACGGCAAACAGAGTGTGATACCTTAGCAACTCCACACAGTGTGTTACCTTAACAACGGCAAACAGAGTGTGTTACCTTAGCAACGGCACACAGTGTGTTACCTTAACAACGGCAAACAGGGTGTGTTACCATAGCAACGGCAAACTGTGTGTTACCATAGCAACGGCCCACAGTGTGTTACCTTAGAGACGGCAAACAGTGTGTTACCATAGCAACGGCAAACAGTGTGCTACCATAGCAACGGCAAACATTGTGTTACCATAGCAACGGCAAACAGTGTGTTACCTTAGCAACGGCACACAGTGTGTTACCATAGCAACGGCACACAGTGTGTTACCATAGCAACGGCAAACTGTGTTACCATAACAACGGCAAACAGTGTGTTAGCTTAACAACGGCAAACAGAGTGTGTTACCTTAGCAACGGCACACAGTGTGTCACCTTAGCAACGGCGCACAGTGTGTGTTACCTTAGCAACGGCACACAGTGTGTTACCTTAACAACGGCAAACAGTGTGTTACCATAGCAACGGCAAACAGTGTGTTACCATAGCAACGGCAAACAGTGTGTTACCTTAGCAACGGTCAACACTGTGTTACCATAGCAACGGCAAACAGTGTGTTACCTTAGCAACGGCCCACAGGGTGTGTTACCATAGCAACGGCAAACAGTGTGTTACCTTAGCAAGGGCACACTGTGTGTTACCTAGACAACGGCCCACAGAGTGTTACCATAGCAACGGCACACAGTGTGTTACCATAGCAACGGCACACAGTGTGTTACCATAGCAACGGCAAACAGTGAGTTACCATAGCAACGGCACACAGTGTGTCAGCTTAGCAACGGCGCACAGTGTGTGTTACCTTAGCAACGGCACACAGTGTGTTACCTTAACAACGGCAAACAGTGTGTTACCATAGCAACGGCAAACAGTGTGTTACCATAGCAACGGCAAACAGTGTGTTACCTTAGCAACGGTCAACACTGTGTTACCATAGCAACGGCAAACAGTGTGTTACCTTAGCAACGGCCCACAGGGTGTGTTACCATAGCAACGGCAAACAGTGTGTTACCTTAGCAAGGGCACACTGTGTGTTACCTAGACAACGGCCCACAGAGTGTTACCATAGCAACGGCACACAGTGTGTTACCATAGCAACGGCACACAGTGTGTTACCATAGCAACGGCAAACAGTGAGTTACCATAGCAACGGCACACAGTGTGTCAGCTTAGCAACGGCGCACAGTGTGTGTTAACTTAGCAACGGCACACAGTGTGTAACCTTAACAACGGCAAACAGAGTGTGTTGACTTAACAACGGCAAACAGTGTGTTACCTTAACAACGGCAAACAGGGTGTGTTACCATAGCAACGGCACATAGTGTGTTACCTTAGCAACGGCACACAGTGTGTTACCATAGCAACGGCACACAGTGTGTTACTATAGCAACGGCACACAGTGTGTTACCATAGCAACGGCAAACAGTGTGTTACCGTAGCAACGGCACACAGTGTGTTACCATAGCAACGGCAAACAGTGTGTCACCTTAGCAACGGCGCACAGTGTGTGTTACCTTAGCAACGGCGCACAGTGTGTTACCTTAACAACGGCAAACAGAGTGTGTTATCTTAGCAACGCCACACAGTGTGTTACCTTAACAACGGCAAACAGAGTGTGTTACCTTAGCAACGGCACACAGTGTGTTACCTTAACAACGGCACACAGTGTGTTACCATAGCAACGGCAAACTGTGTGTTACTATAGCAACGGCCCACAGTGTGTTACCACAGAGACGGCAAACAGTGTGTTACCATAGCAACGGCAAACAGTGTGCTACCATAGCAACGGCAAACATTGTGTTACCATAGCAACGGCAAACAGTGTGTTACCTTAACAACGGCAAACAGGGTGTGTTAGCATAGCAACGGCAAACAGTATGTTACCTTAGCAACGGCACACAGTGTGTTACCATAGCAACGGCACACAGAGTGTTACCATAGCAACGGCACACAGTGTGTTACCATAGCAACGGCAAGCAGTGTGTTACCATAGCAACGGCACACAGTGTGTTACCGTAGCAACGGCAAACAGTGTGTCACCTTAGCAACGGCGCACAGTGTGTGTTACCTTAGCAACGGCGCACAGTGTGTTAACTTAACAACGGCAAACAGAGTGTGTTACCTTAGCAACTGCACACAGTGTGTTACCTTAACAACGGCAAACAGAGTGTGTTACCTTAGCAACGGCACACAGTGTGTTACCTTAACAACGGCAAACAGGGTGTGTTACCATAGCAACGGCAAACTGTGTGTTACCATAGCAACTGCCCACAGTGTGTTACCATAGAAACGGCAAACAGTGTGTTACCATAGCAACGGCAAACAGTGTGCTACCATAGCAACGGCAAACATTGTGTTACCATAGCAACGGCAAACAGTGTGTTACCTTAGCAACGGCCCACAGGGTGTGTTACCATAGCAACGGCAAACAGTGTGTTACCTTAGCAACGGCACACAGTGTGTTACCATAGCAACGGCACACAGTGTGTTACCATAGCAACGGCAAACAGTGTGTTACCATAACAACGGCAAACAGTGTGTTACCTTAACAACGGCAAACAGAGTGTGTTACCTTAGCAACGGCACACAGTGTGTCACCTTAGCAACGGCGCACAGTGTGTGTTACCTTAGCAACGGCACACAGTGTGTTACCTTAACAACGGCAAACAGAGTGTGTTACCTTAGCAACGCCACACAGTGTGTTACCTTAACAACGGAAAATAGAGTGTGTTACTTTAACAACGCCACACAGTGTGTTACCATAGCAACGGCAAACAGTGTGTTACCATAGCAACGGCAAACAGTGTGTTACCTTAACAACGGCACACAGTGTGTTACCATAGCAACGGCACACAAAGTGTTACCATAGGAACGGCAAACCGTGTGTTACCATAGCAACGGCAAAAAGTGGGTTACCATAGCAACGGCAAACAGTGTGTCACCCTAGCAACGGCAAACAGAGTGTGTTACCTTAGCAACGGCACCTGGTGTGTTACCTTAACAACGGCACACAGTTTTACCATAGCAACGGCAAACTGTGTGTTACCATAGCAACGGCCCACAGTGTGTTACCATAGAGACGGCAAACAGTGTGTTACCATAGCAACGGCAAACAGTGTGCTACCATAGCAACGGCAAACATTGTGTTACCATAGCAACGGCAAACAGTGTGTTACCTTAACAACGGCAAACAGGGTGTGTTACCATAGCAACGGCAAACAGTGTGTTACCTTAGCAACGGCACACAGTGTGTTACCTTAGCAACGGCACACAGTGTGTTACCATAGCAACGGCACACAGTGTGTTACCATAGCAACGGCACACAGTGTGTTACCATAGCAACGGCAAGCAGTGTGTTAGCATAGCAACGGCACACAGTGTGTTACCGTAGCAACGGCAAACAGTGTGTCACCTTAGCAACGGCTCACAGTGTGTGTTACCTTAGCAACGGCGGACAGTGTGTTACCTTAACAACGGCAAACAGAGTGTGTTACCTTAGCAACTCCACACAGTGTGTTACCTTAAAAACGGCAAACAGAGTGTGTTACCTTAGCAACGGCACACAGTGTGTTACCTTAACAACGGCATACAGGGTGTGTTACCATAGCAACGGCAAACTGTGTGTTACCATAGCAACGGCCCACAGTGTGTTACCTTAGAGACGGCAAACAGTGTGTTACCATAGCAACGGCAAACAGTGTGCTACCATAGCAACGGCAAACATTGTGTTACCATAGCAACGGCAAACAGTGTGTTACCTTAGCAACGGCCCACAGGGTGTGTTACCATAGCAACGGCAAACAGTGTGTTACCTTAGCAACGGCACACAGTGTGTTTCCATAGCAACGGCACACAGTGAGTTACCTTAGCAATGGCCCACAGGGTGTGTTACCATATCAACGGCAAACAGTGTGTTACCTTAGCAACGGCACACAGTGTGTTACCATAGCAACGGCACACAGTGTGTTACCATAGCAACGGCACACATTGTGTTACCATAGCAACGGCAAACCGTGTGTTAGCATAGCAACGGCACAAAGTGTGTTACCATAGCAACGGCAAACAGTGTGTCACCTTAGCAACGGCGCACAGTGTGTGTTACCTTAGCAACGGCACACAGTGTGTTACCATAGCAACGGCACACAGTGTGTTACCATAGCAACGGCACACAGTGTGTTACCATAGCAACGGCAAACCGTGTGTTAACA
The DNA here is from genome assembly GCA_030762935.1 of Hymenopus coronatus. NCBI lineage: Eukaryota > Metazoa > Arthropoda > Insecta > Mantodea > Hymenopodidae > Hymenopus > Hymenopus coronatus. The sequence continues at coordinate 177,722,503 of CM060882.1, forward strand.
TAGCAACGGCACAAAGTGTGTTACCATAGCAACGGCAAACAGTGTGTCACCTTAGCAACATCGCACAGTGTGTGTCCCCTTAGCAACGGCACACAGTGTGTTACCTTAACAACGGCAAACAAAGTGTGTTACCATAGCAACGGCAAACAGTGTGTCACCTTAGCAACGGCGCACAGTGTGTGTTACCTTAGCAACGGCACACAGTGTGTTACCATAGCAACGGTACACAGTGTGTTACCATAGCAACGGCCCACAGTGTGTTACCATCGAGACGGCAAACAGTGTGTTACCATAGCAACGGCAAACAGTGTGTTACCTTAGCAACGGCAAACAGTGTGTTACCATAGCAACGGCAAACAGTGTGTTACCTTACCAATGGCCCACAGGGTGTGTTACCATAGCAACGGCAAACAGTGTGTTACCTTAGCAACGGCACACAGTGTGTTACCTAGACAACGGCGCACAGTGTGTTACCATAGCAACGGCACACAGTGTGTTACCATAGCAACGGCACACAGTGTGTTACCATAGCAACGGCACACAGTGTGTTACATTAGCAACGGCACACAGTGTGTTACCATAGCAACGGCAAACAGTGTGTTACCATAGCAACGGCACACAGTGTGTTACCATAGTAACGGCAAACAGTATGTCACCTTAGCAACGGCGCACAGTGTGTGTTACCTTAGCAACGGCGCACAGTGTGTTACCTTAACAACGGCAAACAGAGTGTGTTACCTTAGCAACGGCACATAGTGTGTTACCTTATCAACGGCACACAGTGTGTTACCATAGCAACGGCAAACTGTGTGTTACCATAGCAACGGCCCACAGTGTGTTACCATAGAGACGGCAAACAGTGTGTTACCATAGCAACGGCAAACAGTGTGCTACCATAGCAACGGCAAACATTGTGTTACCATAGCAACGGCAAACAGTGTGTTACCTTAACAACGGCAAACAGGGTGTGTTACCATAGCAACGGCAAACAGTGTGTTACCTTAGCAACGGCACACAGTGTGTTACCATAGCAACGGCACACAGTGTGTTACCATAGCAACGGCACACAGTGTGTTACCATAGCAACGGCAAGCAGTGTGTTATCATAGCAACGCACAGAGTGTGTTACCGTAGCAACGGCAAACAGTGTGTCACCTTAGCAACGGCTCACAGTGTGTGTTACCTTAGCAACGGCGCACAGTGTGTTACCTTAACAACGGCAAACAGAGTGTGATACCTTAGCAACTCCACACAGTGTGTTACCTTAACAACGGCAAACAGAGTGTGTTACCTTAGCAACGGCACACAGTGTGTTACCTTAACAACGGCAAACAGGGTGTGTTACCATAGCAACGGCAAACTGTGTGTTACCATAGGAACGGCCCACAGTGTGTTACCTTAGAGACGGCAAACAGTGTGTTACCATAGCAACGGCAAACAGTGTGCTACCATAGCAACGGCAAACATTGTGTTACCATAGCAACGGCAAACAGTGTGTTACCTTAGCAACGGCACACAGTGTGTTACCATAGCAACGGCACACAGTGTGTTACCATAGCAACGGCAAACTGTGTTACCATAACATCGGCAAACAGTGTGTTACCTTAACAACGGCAAACAGAGTGTGTTACCTTAGCAACGGCACACAGTGTGTCACCTTAGCAACGGCGCACAGTGTGTGTTACCTTAGCAACGGCACACAGTGTGTTACCTTAACAACGGCAAACAGTGTGTTACCATAGCAACGGCAAACAGTGTGTTACCATAGCAACGGCAAACAGTGTGTTACCTTAGCAACGGTCAACACTGTGTTACCATAGCAACGGCAAACAGTGTGTTACCTTAGCAACGGCCCACAGGGTGTGTTACCATAGCAACGGTAAACAGTGTTTTACCTTAGCAAGGGCACACTGTGTGTTACCTAGACAACGGCCCACAGAGTGTTACCATAGCAACGGCACACAGTGTGTTACCATAGCAACGGCACACAGTGTGTTACCATAGCAACGGCAAACAGTGAGTTACCATAGCAACGTAACACAGTGTGTCAGCTTAGCAACGGCGCACAGTGTGTGTTACCTTAGCAACGGCACACAGTGTGTTACCTTAACAACGGCAAACAGTGTGTTACCATAGCAACGGCAAACAGTGTGTTACCATAGCAACGGCAAACAGTGTGTTACCTTAGCAACGGTCAACACTGTGTTACCATAGCAACGGCAAACAGTGTGTTACCTTAGCAACGGCCCACAGGGTGTGTTACCATAGCAACGGCAAACAGTGTGTTACCTTAGCAAGGGCACACTGTGTGTTACCTAGACAACGGCCCACAGAGTGTTACCATAGCAACGGCACACAGTGTGTTACCATAGCAACGGCACACAGTGTGTTACCATAGCAACGGCAAACAGTGAGTTACCATAGCAACGGCACACAGTGTGTCAGCTTAGCAACGGCGCACAGTGTGTGTTAACTTAGCAACGGCACACAGTGTGTAACCTTAACAACGGCAAACAGAGTGTGTTACCTTAACAACGGCAAACAGTGTGTTACCTTAACAACGGCAAACAGGGTGTGTTACCATAGCAACGGCACATAGTGTGTTACCTTAGCAACGGCACACAGTGTGTTACCATAGCAACGGCACACAGTGTGTTACCATAGCAACGGCACACAGTGTGTTACCATAGCAACGGCAAACAGTGTGTTACCGTAGCAACGGCACACAGTGTGTTACCATAGCAACGGCAAACAGTGTGTCACCTTAGCAACGGCGCACAGCGTGTGTTACCTTAGCAACGGCGCACATTGTGTTACCTTAACAACGGCAAACAGAGTGTGTTACCTTAGCAACGCCACACAGTGTGTTACCTTAACAACGGCAAACAGAGTGTGTTACCTTAGCAACGGCACACAGTGTGTTACCTTAACAACGGTACACAGTGTGTTACCATAGCAACGGCAAACTGTGTGTTACTATAGCAACGGCCCACAGTGTGTTACCACAGAGACGGCAAACAGTGTGTTACCATAGCAACGGCAAACAGTGTGTTACCATAGCAACGGCAAACATTGTGTTACCATAGCAACGGCAAACAGTGTGTTACCTTAACAACGGCAAACAGGGTGTGTTAGCATAGCAACGGCAAACAGTATGTTACCTTAGCAACGGCACACAGTGTGTTACCATAGCAACGGCACACAGAGTGTTACCATAGCAACGGCACACAGTGTGTTACCATAGCAACGGCAAGCAGTGTGTTACCATAGCAACGGCACACAGTGTGTTACCGTAGCAACGGCAAACAGTGTGTCACCTTAGCAACGGCGCACAGTGTGTGTTACCTTAGCAACGGCGCACAGTGTGTTAACTTAACAACGGCAAACAGAGTGTGTTACCTTAGCAACTGCACACAGTGTGTTACCTTAACAACGGCAAACAGAGTGTGTTACCTTAGCAACGGCACACAGTGTGTTACCTTAACAACGGCAAACAGGGTGTGTTACCATAGCAACGGCAAACTGTGTGTTACCATAGCAACGGCCCACAGTGTGTTACCATAGAGACGGCAAACAGTGTGTTACCATAGCAACGGCAAACAGTGTGCTACCATAGCAACGGCAAACATTGTGTTACCATAGCAACGGCAAACAGTGTGTTACCTTAGCAACGGCCCACAGGGTGTGTTACCATAGCAACGGCAAACAGTGTGTTACCTTAGCAACGGCACACAGTGTGTTACCATAGCAACGGCACACAGTGTGTTACCATAGCAACGGCAAACAGTGTGTTACCATAACAACGGCAAACAGTGTGTTACCTTAACAACGGCAAACAGAGTGTGTTACCTTAGCAACGGCACACAGTGTGTCACCTTAGCAACGGCGCACAGTGTGTGTTACCTTAGCAACGGCACACAGTGTGTTACCTTAACAACGGCAAACAGAGTGTGTTACCTTAGCAACGCCACACAGTGTGTTACCTTAACAACGGAAAATAGAGTGTGTTACTTTAACAACGCCACACAGTGTGTTACCATAGCAACGGCAAACAGTGTGTTACCATAGCAACGGCAAACAGTGTGTTACCTTAACAACGGCACACAGTGTGTTACCATAGCAACGGCACACAAAGTGTTACCATAGGAACGGCAAACCGTGTGTTACCATAGCAACGGCAAAAAGTGGGTTACCATAGCAACGGCAAACAGTGTGTCACCCTAGCAACGGCAAACAGAGTGTGTTACCTTAGCAACGGCACCTGGTGTGTTACCTTAACAACGGCACACAGTGTGTTACCATAGCAACGGCAAACTGTGTGTTACCATAGCAACGGCCCACAGTGTGTTACCATAGAGACGGCAAACAGTGTGTTACCATAGCAACGGCAAACAGTGTGCTACCATAGCAACGGCAAACATTGTGTTACCATAGCAACGGCAAACAGTGTGTTACCTTAACAACGGCAAACAGGGTGTGTTACCATAGCAACGGCAAACAGTGTGTTACCTTAGCAACGGCACACAGTGTGTTACCTTAGCAACGGCACACAGTGTGTTACCATAGCAACGGCACACAGTGTGTTACCATAGCAACGGCACACAGTGTGTTACCATAGCAACGGCAAGCAGTGTGTTACCATAGCAACGGCACACAGTGTGTTACCGTAGCAACGGCAAACAGTGTGTCACCTTAGCAACGGCTCACAGTGTGTGTTACCTTAGCAACGGCGGACAGTGTGTTACCTTAACAACGGCAAACAGAGTGTGTTTCCTTAGCAACTCCACACAGTGTGTTACCTTAACAACGGCAAACAGAGTGTGTTACCTTAGCAACGGCACACAGTGTGTTACCTTAACAACGGCATACAGGGTGTGTTACCATAGCAACGGCAAACTGTGTGTTACCATAGCAACGGCCCACAGTGTGTTACCTTAGAGACGGCAAACAGTGTGTTACCATAGCAACGGCAAACAGTGTGCTACCATAGCAACGGCAAACATTGTGTTACCATAGCAACGGCAAACAGTGTGTTACCTTAGCAACGGCCCACAGGGTGTGTTACCATAGCAACGGCAAACAGTGTGTTACCTTAGCAACGGCACACAGTGTGTTTCCATAGCAACGGCACACAGTGAGTTACCTTAGCAATGGCCCACAGGGTGTGTTACCATATCAACGGCAAACAGTGTGTTACCTTAGCAACGGCACACAGTGTGTTACCATAGCAACGGCACACAGTGTGTTACCATAGCAACGGCACACATTGTGTTACCATAGCAACGGCAAACCGTGTGTTAGCATAGCAACGGCACAAAGTGTGTTACCATAGCAACGGCAAACAGTGTGTCACCTTAGCAACGGCGCACAGTGTGTGTTACCTTAGCAACGGCACACAGTGTGTTACCATAGCAACGGCACACAGTGTGTTACCATAGCAACGGCACACAGTGTGTTACCATAGCAACGGCAAACCGTGTGTTAACATAGCAACGGCACAAAGTGTGTTACCATAGCAACGGCAAACAGTGTGTCACCTTAGCAACATCGCACAGTGTGTGTCCCCTTAGCAACGGCACACAGTGTGTTACCTTAACAACGGCAAACAAAGTGTGTTACCATAGCAACGGCAAACAGTGTGTCACCTTAGCAACGGCGCACAGTGTGTGTTACCTTAGCAACGGCACACAGTGTGTTACCATAGCAACGGTACACAGTGTGTTACCATAGCAACGGCCCACAGTGTGTTACCATCGAGACGGCAAACAGTGTGTTACCATAGCAACGGCAAACAGTGTGTTACCTTAGCAACGGCAAACAGTGTGTTACCATAGCAACGGCAAACAGTGTGTTACCTTACCAATGGCCCACAGGGTGTGTTACCATAGCAACGGCAAACAGTGTGTTACCTTAGCAACGGCACACAGTGTGTTACCTAGACAACGGCGCACAGTGTGTTACCATAGCAACGGCATACAGTGTGTTACCATAGCAACGGCACACAGTGTGTTACCATAGCAACGGCACACAGTGTGTTACATTAGCAACGGCACACAGTGTGTTACCATAGCAACGGCAAACAGTGTGTTACCATAGCAACGGCACACAGTGTGTTACCATAGTAACGGCAAACAGTATGTCACCTTAGCAACGGCGCACAGTGTGTGTTACCTTAGCAACGGCGCACAGTGTCTTACCTTAACAACGGCAAACAGAGTGTGTTACCTTAGCAACGGCACATAGTGTGTTACCTTATCAACGGCACACAGTGTGTTACCATAGCAACGGCAAACTGTGTGTTACCATAGCAACGGCCCACAGTGTGTTACCATAGAGACGGCAAACAGTGTGTTACCATAGCAACGGCAAACAGTGTGCTACCATAGCAACGGCAAACATTGTGTTACCATAGCAACGGCAAACAGTGTGTTACCTTAACAACGGCAAACAGGGTGTGTTACCATAGCAACGGCAAACAGTGTGTTACCTTAGCAACGGCACACAGTGTGTTACCATAGCAACGGCACACAGTGTGTTACCATAGCAACGGCACACAGTGTGTTACCATAGCAACGGCAAGCAGTGTGTTATCATAGCAACGCACAGAGTGTGTTACCGTAGCAACGGCAAACAGTGTGTCACCTTAGCAACGGCTCACAGTGTGTGTTACCTTAGCAACGGCGCACAGTGTGTTACCTTAACAACGGCAAACAGAGTGTGATACCTTAGCAACTCCACACAGTGTGTTACCTTAACAACGGCAAACAGAGTGTGTTACCTTAGCAACGGCACACAGTGTGTTACCTTAACAACGGCAAACAGGGTGTGTTACCATAGCAACGGCAAACTGTGTGTTACCATAGGAACGGCCCACAGTGTGTTACCTTAGAGACGGCAAACAGTGTGTTACCATAGCAACGGCAAACAGTGTGCTACCATAGCAACGGCAAACATTGTGTTACCATAGCAACGGCAAACAGTGTGTTACCTTAGCAACGGCACACAGTGTGTTACCATAGCAACGGCACACAGTGTGTTACCATAGCAACGGCAAACTGTGTGTTACCTTAACAACGGCAAACAGAGTGTGTTACCTTAGCAACGGCACACAGTGTGTCACCTTAGCAACGGCGCACAGTGTGTGTTACCTTAGCAACGGCACACAGTGTGTTACCTTAACAACGGCAAACAGTGTGTTACCATAGCAACGGCAAACAGTGTGTTACCATAGCAACGGCAAACAGTGTGTTACCTTAGCAACGGTCAACACTGTGTTACCATAGCAACGGCAAACAGTGTGTTACCTTAGCAACGGCCCACAGGGTGTGTTACCATAGCAACGGTAAACAGTGTTTTACCTTAGCAAGGGCACACTGTGTGTTACCTAGACAACGGCCCACAGAGTGTTACCATAGCAACGGCACACAGTGTGTTACCATAGCAACGGCACACAGTGTGTTACCATAGCAACGGCAAACAGTGAGTTACCATAGCAACGGCACACAGTGTGTCAGCTTAGCAACGGCGCACAGTGTGTGTTACCTTAGCAACGGCACACAGTGTGTTACCTTAACAACGGCAAACAGTGTGTTACCATAGCAACGGCAAACAGTGTGTTACCATAGCAACGGCAAACAGTGTGTTACCTTAGCAACGGTCAACACTGTGCTACCATAGCAACGGCAAACAGTGTGTTACCTTAGCAACGGCCCACAGGGTGTGTTACCATAGCAACGGCAAACAGTGTGTTACCTTAGCAAGGGCACACTGTGTGTTACCTAGACAACGGCCCACAGAGTGTTACCATAGCAACGGCACACAGTGTGTTACCATAGCAACGGCACACAGTGTGTTACCATAGCAACGGCAAACAGTGAGTTACCATAGCAACGGCACACAGTGTGTCAGCTTAGCAACGGCGCACAGTGTGTGTTAACTTAGCAACGGCACACAGTGTGTAACCTTAACAACGGCAAACAGAGTGTGTTACCTTAACAACGGCAAACAGTGTGATACCTTAACAACGGCAAACAGGGTGTGTTACCATAGCAACGGCACATAGTGTGTTACCTTAGCAACGGCACACAGTGTGTTACCATAGCAACGGCACACAGTGTGTTACCATAGCAACGGCACACAGTGTGTTACCATAGCAACGGCAAACAGTGTGTTACCGTAGCAACGGCAAACAGTGTGTCACCTTAGCAACGGCGCACAGTGTGTGTTACCTTAGCAACGGCGCACATTGTGTTACCTTAACAACGGCAAACAGAGTGTGTTACCTTAGCAACGCCACACAGTGTGTTACCTTAACAACGGCAAACAGAGTGTGTTACCTTAGCAACGGCACACAGTGTGTTACCTTAACAACGGCACACAGTGTGTTACCATAGCAACGGCAAACTGTGTGTTACTATAGCAACGGCCCACAGTGTGTTACCACAGAGACGGCAAACAGTGTGTTACCATAGCAACGGCAAACAGTGTGCTACCATAGCAACGGCAAACATTGTGTTACCATAGCAACGGCAAACAGTGTGTTACCTTAACAACGGCAAACAGGGTGTGTTAGCATAGCAACGGCAAACAGTATGTTACCTTAGCAACGGCACACAGTGTGTTACCATAGCAACGGCACACAGAGTGTTACCATAGCAACGGCACACAGTGTGTTACCATAGCAACGGCAAGCAGTGTGTTACCATAGCAACGGCGCACAGTGTGTGTTACCTTAGCAACGGCAAACAGTGTGTTAACTTAACAACGGCAAACAGAGTGTGTTACCTTAGCAACTGCACACAGTGTGTTACCTTAACAACGGCAAACAGAGTGTGTTACCTTAGCAACGGCACACAGTGTGTTACCTTAACAACGGCAAACAGGGTGTGTTACCATAGCAACGGCAAACTGTGTGTTACCATAGCAACGGCCCACAGTGTGTTACCATAGAGACGGCAAACAGTGTGTTACCATAGCAACGGCAAACAGTGTGCTACCATAGCAACGGCAAACATTGTGTTACCATAGCAACGGCAAACAGTGTGTTACCTTAGCAACGGCCCACAGGGTGTGTTACCATAGCAACGGCAAACAGTGTGTTACCTTAGCAACGGCACACAGTGTGTTACCATAGCAACGGCACACAGTGTGTTACCATAGCAACGGCAAACAGTGTGTTACCATAACAACGGCAAACAGTGTGTTACCTTAACAACGGCAAACAGAGTGTGTTACCTTAGCAACGGCACACAGTGTGTCACCTTAGCAACGGCGCACAGTGTGTGTTACCTTAGCAACGGCACACAGTGTGTTACCTTAACAACGGCAAACAGAGTGTGTTACCTTAGCAACGCCACACAGTGTGTTACCTTAACAACGGAAAATAGAGTGTGTTACTTTAACAACGCCACACAGTGTGTTACCATAGCAACGGCAAACAGTGTGTTACCATAGCAACGGCAAACAGTGTGTTACCTTAACAACGGCACACAGTGTGTTACCATAGCAACGGCACACAAAGTGTTACCATAGGAAAGGCAAACCGTGTGTTACCATAGCAACGGCAAAAAGTGGGTAACCATAGCAACGGCAAACAGTGTGTCACCCTAGCAACGGCAAACAGAGTGTGTTACCTTAGCAACGGCACATAGTGTGTTACCTTAACAACGGCACACAGTGTGTTACCATAGCAACGGCAAACTGTGTGTTACCATAGCAACGGCCCACAGTGTGTTACCATAGAGACGGCAAACAGTGTGTTACCATAGCAACGGCAAACAGTGTGCTACCATAGCAACGGCAAACATTGTGTTACCATAGCAACGGCAAACAGTGTGTTACCTTAACAACGGCAAACAGGGTGTGTTACCATAGCAACGGCAAACAGTGTGTTACCCTAGCAACGGCACACAGTGTGTTACCTTAGCAACGGCACACAGTGTGTTACCATAGCAACGGCACACAGTGTGTTACCATAGCAACGGCACACAGTGTGTTACCATAGCAACGGCAAGCAGTGTGTTACCATAGCAACGGCACACAGTGTGTTACCGTAGCAACGGCAAACAGTGTGTCACCTTAGCAACGGCTCACAGTGTGTGTTACCTTAGCAACGGCGGACAGTGTGTTACCTTAACAACGGCAAACAGAGTGTGTTACCTTAGCAACTCCACACAGTGTGTTACCTTAACAACGGCAAACAGAGTGTGTTACCTTAGCAACGGCACACAGTGTGTTACCTTAACAACGGCATACAGGGTGTGTTACCATAGCAACGGCAAACTGTGTGTTACCATAGCAACGGCCCACAGTGTGTTACCTTAGAGACGGCAAACAGTGTGTTACCATAGCAACGGCAAACAGTGTGCTACCATAGCAACGGCAAACATTGTGTTACCATAGCAACGGCAAACAGTGTGTTACCTTAGCAACGGCCCACAGGGTGTGTTACCATAGCAACGGCAAACAGTGTGTTACCTTAGCAACGGCACACAGTGTGTTTCCATAGCAACGGCACACAGTGAGTTACCTTAGCAATGGCCCACAGGGTGTGTTACCATATCAACGGCAAACAGTGTGTTACCTTAGCAACGGCACACAGTGTGTTACCATAGCAACGGCACACAGTGTGTTACCATAGCAACGGCACACAGTGTGTTACCATATAAACGGCAAACCGTGTGTTAGCATAGCAACGGCACAAAGTGTGTTACCATAGCAACGGCAAACAGTGTGTCACCTTAGCAACGGCGCACAGTGTGTGTTACCTTAGCAACGGCACACAGTGTGTTACCATAGCAACGGCACACAGTGTGTTACCATAGCAACGGCACACAGTGTGTTACCATAGCAACGGCAAACCGTGTGTTAACATAGCAACGGCACAAAGTGTGTTACCATAGCAACGGCAAACAGTGTGTCACCTTAGCAACATCGCACAGTGTGTGTCCCCTTAGCAACGGCACACAGTGTGTTACCTTAACAACGGCAAACAAAGTGTGTTACCATAGCAACGGCAAACAGTGTGTCACCTTAGCAACGGCGCACAGTGTGTGTTACCTTAGCAACGGCACACAGTGTGTTACCATAGCAACGGTACACAGTGTGTTACCATAGCAACGGCCCACAGTGTGTTACCATCGAGACGGCAAACAGTGTGTTACCAAAAAAACGGCAAACAGTGTGTTACCTTAGCAACGGCAAACAGTGTGTTACCATAGCAACGGCAAACAGTGTGTTACCTTACCAATGGCCCACAGGGTGTGTTACCATAGCAACGGCAAACAGTGTGTTACCTTAGCAACGGCACACAGTGTGTTACCTAGACAACGGCGCACAGTGTGTTACCATAGCAACGGCACACAGTGTGTTACCATAGCAACGGCACACAGTGTGTTACCATAGCAACGGCAACAGTGTGTCACCTTAGCAACTGCGCACAGTGTGTGTTACCTTAGCAACGGCACACGGTGTGTTACCTTAACAACGGCAAACAGAGTGTGTTACCTTAACAACGGCAAACAGTGTGTTACCTTAACAACGGCAAACAGAGTGTGTTACCTTAGCAACTGCACACAGTGTGTTACCATAGCAACGGCAACAGTGTGTCACCTTAGCAACGGCGCACAGTGTGTGTTACCTTAGCAACGGCACACAGTGTGTTACCTTAACAACGGCAAACAGAGTGTGTTACCTTAGCAACGCCACACAGTGTGTTACCTTAACAACGGAAAATAGAGTGTGTTACTTTAACAACGCCACACAGTGTGTTACCATAGAAACGGCAAACAGTGTGTTACCATAGCAACGGCAAACAGTGTGTTACCTTAGCAACGGCACACAGTGTGTTACCATAGCAACGGCACACAGTGTGTTACCATAGGAACGGCAAAACGTGTGTTACCATAGCAACGGCACAAAGTGTGTTACCATAGCAACGGCAAACAGTGTGTCACCTTAGCAACGGCGCACAGTGTGTTCCCATTAGCAACGGCACAAAGTGTGTTACCTTAACAACGGCAAATAGGAGTGTGTTACCTAAGCAACGCCACACAGTGTGTTACCTTAACAACGGCAAACAGAATGTGTTACCTTAGCAACGGCACACAGTGTGTTACCTTAACAACGGCAAACAGAGTGTGTTACCATATCAACGGTAAACAGTGTGTTACCATAGCAACGGCCCACAGTGTGTTACCAAAGAGACGGCAAACAGTGTGTTACCATAGCAACGGCAAACAGTGTGTTACCATAGCAACGGCAAACAGTGTGTTACCATAGCAACGGCAAACAGTGTGTTACCTTAGCAACGGCCAACACTGTGTTACCATAGCAACGACAAACAGTGTGTTACCTTAGCAACGGCCCACAGGGTGTGTTACCATAGCAACGGCAAACAGTGTGTTACCTTAGCAACGGCACACAGTGTGTTACCATAGCAACGGCAAACAGTGTGTTACCATAGCAACGGCACACAGTGTGTTACCATAGCAACGGCAAACAGTGTGCTACCATAGCAACGGCAAACAGTGTGTTACCATAGCAACGGCAAACAGTGTGTTACCATAGCAACGGCAATCAGTGTGTTACCTTAGCAACGGCCAACACTGTGTTACCATAGCAACGGCAAACAGTGTGTTACCTTAGCAACGGCCCACAGGGTGTGTTTCCATAGCAACGGCAAACAGTGTGTTACCTTAGCAACGGCACACAGTGTATTACCTAGACAACGGCCCACAGAGTGTTACCATAGCAACGGCACACAGTGTGTTACCATAGCATCGGCACACAGTGTGTTACCATAGCAACGGCAAACAGTGTGTTACCATAGCAACGGCACACAGTGTGTTACCATAGCAACGGCAAACAGTGTGTCAGCTTAGCAACGGCGCACAGTGTGTGTTAACTTAGCAACGGCACACAGTGTGTAACCTTAACAACGGCAAACAGAGTGTGTTACCTTAACAACGGCAAACAGTGTGTTACCTTAACAACGGCAAACAGGGTGTGTTACCATAGCAACGGCACATAGTGTGTTACCTTAGCAACGGTACACAGTGTGTTGCCATAGCAACGGCACACAGTGTGTTACCATAGCAACGGCACACAGTGTGTTACCATAGCAACGGCAAACAGTGTGTTACCGTAGCAACGGCACACAGTGTGTTACCATAGCAACGGCAAACAGTGTGTCACCTTAGCAACGGCGCACAGTGTGTGTTACCTTAGCAACGGCGCACAGTGTGTTACCTTAACAACGGCAAACAGAGTGTGTTACCTTAGCAACGGCACACAGTGTGTTACCTTAACAACGGCACACAGTGTGTTACCATAGCAACGGCAAACTGTGTGTTACTATAGCAACGGCCCACAGTGTGTTACCACAGAGACGGCAAACAGTGTGTTACCATAGCAACGGCAAACAGTGTGCTACCATAGCAGCGGCAAACATTGTGTTACCATAGCAACGGCAAACAGTGTGTTACCTTAACAACGGCAAACAGGGTGTGTTAGCATAGCAACGGCAAACAGTATGTTACCTTAGCAACGGCACACAGTGTGTTACCATAGCAACGGCACACAGAGTGTTACCATAGCAACGGCACACAGTGTGTTACCATAGCAACGGCAAGCAGTGTGTTACCATAGCAACGGCACACAGTGTGTTACCGTAGCAACGGCAAACAGTGTGTCACCTTAGCAACGGCGCACAGTGTGTGTTACCTTAGCAACGGCGCATAGTGTGTTACCTTAACAACGGCAAACAGAGTGTGTTACCTTAGACACTCCACACAGTGTGTTACCTTAACAACGGCAAACAGAGTGTGTTACCTTAGCAACGGCACACAGTGTGTTACCTTAACAACGGCAAACAGGGTGTGTTACCATAGCAACGGCAAACTGTGTGTTACCATAGCAACGGCCCACAGTGTGTTACCATAGAGACGGCAAACAGTGTGTTACCATAGCAACGGCAAACAGTGTGCTACCATAGCAACGGCAAACATTGTGTTACCATAGCAACGGCAAACAGTGTGTTACCTTAGCAACGGCCCACAGGGTGTGTTACCATAGCAACGGCAAACAGTGTGTTACCTTAGCAACGGCACACAGTGTGTTACCATAGCAACGGCACACAGTGTGTTTCCATAGCAACGGCAAACAGTGTGTTACCATAATAACGGCAAACAGTGTGTTACCTTAAAAACGGCAAACAGAGTGTGTTACCTTAGCAACGGCACACAGTGTGTCACCTTAGCAACGGCGCACAGTGTGTGTTACCTTAGCAACGGCACACAGTGTATTACCTTAACAACGGCAAACAGAGTGTGTTACCTTAGCAACGCCACACAGTGTGTTACCTTAACAACGGAAAATAGAGTGTGTTACTTTAACAACGCCACACAGTGTGTTACCATAGCAACGGCAAACAGTGTGTTACCATAGCAACGGCAAATAGTGTGTTACCTTAACAACGGCACACAGTGTGTTACCATAGCAACGGCACACAAAGTGTTACCATAGGAACGGCAAACCCTGTGTTACCATAGCAACGGCACAAAGTGGGTTACCATAGCAACGGCAAACAGTGTGTCACCTTAGCAACGGCACAAAGTGTGTTACCTTAACAACAGCAAATAGGAGTGTGTTACCTAAGCAACGCCACACAGTGTGTTAACTTAAGAACGGCAAACAGAATGTGTTACCTTAGCAACGGCACACAGTGTGTTAACTTAATAACGGCAAACAGGGTGTGTTACCATTGCAACGGCAAACAGTGTGTTACCATAGCAACGGCAAACAGTGTGTTACCATAGCAACGGCAAACAGTGTGTTACCATAGCAACGGCCAACAGTGTGTTACCATAGCAACGGCAAACAGTGTGTTACCTTAGCAACGGCCCACAGGGTGTGTTACCATAGCAACGGAAAACAGTGTGTTACCTTAGCAACGGCACACAGTGTGTTACCTGGACAACGGCCCAAAGTGTGTTACCATAGCAACGGCACACAGTGTGTTACCATAGCAACGGCACAAAGTGTGTTACCATAGCAACGGCAAACAGTGTGTCACCTTAGCAACGGCGCACAGTGTGTGTTACCTTAGCAACGGCACACAGTGTGTTACCTTAACAACGGCAAATAGGAGTGTGTTACCTTAGAAACGCCACACCGTGTGTTACCTTAACAACGGCAAACAGAATGTGTTACCTTAGCAACGGCACACAGTGTGTTACCTTAACAACGGCAAACAGAGTGTGTTACCATAGCAACGGCAAACAGTGTGTTACCATAGCAACGGCCCACAGTGTGTTACCATAGAGACGGCAAGCAGTGTGTTACCATAGCAACGGCAAACAGTGTGTTACCATAGAAACGGCCAACAGTGAGTTACCATAGCAACGGACAACAGTGTGTTACCTTAGCAACGGCCCACGGGGTATGTTACCATAGCAACGGCAAACAGTGTGTTACCTTAGCAACGGCACACAGTGTGTTACCTAGACAACGGCACACAGTGTGTTACCATAGCAACGGCACACAGTGTGTTACCATAGCAACGGCAAACAGTGTGTTACCATAGCAACAACACACAGTGTGTTACCATAACAACGGCAAACAGTGTGTCACCTTAGCAACGGCGCACAGTGTGTGTTACCTTAGCAACGGCACACAGTGTGTAACCTTAACAACGGCAAACAGAGTGTGTTACCTTAACAACGGCAAACAGTGTGTTACCTTAACAAAGGCAAACAGGGTGTGTTACCATAGCAACGGCAAACAGTGTGTTACCTTAGCAACGGCACACAGTCAATTACCAGAGCAACGGCACACAATGTGTTACCATAGCAACGGCACACAGTGTGTCACCATAGCAACGGCAAACAGTGTGTTACCATAGCAACAGCACACAGTGTGTTACCATAGCAACGGCAAACAGTGTGTCACCTTAGCAACGGCGCACAATGTGTGTTACCTTAGCAACGGCGCACAGTGTGTTATCTTAACAACGGCAAACAGAGTGTGTTACCTTAGCAACGCCACACAGTGTGTTACCTTAAGAACGGAAAACAGAGTGTGTTACCATAGCATCGGCAAACTGTGTGTTACCATAGCAACGGCCCACAGTGTGTTACCATAGAGACGGCAAACAGTGTGATACCATAGCAACGGCAAACAGTGTGCTACCATAGCAACAGCAAACATTGTGTTACCATAGCAACGGCAAACAGTCTGTTACCTTAGCAACGGCCCACAGGGTGTGTTACCATAGCAACGGCAAACAGTGTGTTACCTTAGCAACGGCACACAGTGTGTTACCATAGCAACGGCACACAGTGTGTTTCCATAGCAACGGCAAACAGTGTGTTACCATAATAACGGCAAACAGTGTGTTACCTTAAAAACGGCAAACAGAGTGTGTTACCTTAGCAACGGCACACAGTTTGTCACCTTAGCAACGGCGCACAGTGTGTGTTACCTTAGCAACGGCACACAGTGTATTACCTTAACAACGGCAAACAGAGTGTGTTACCTTAGCAACGCCACACAGTGTGTTACCTTAACAACGGAAAATAGAGTGTGTTACTTTAACAACGCCACACAGTGTGTTACCATAGCAACGGCAAACAGTGTGTTACCATAGCAACGGCAAACAGTGTGTTACCTTAACAACGGCACACAGTGTGTTACCATAGCAACGACACACAAAGTGTTACCATAGGAACGGCAAACCCTGTGTTACCATAGCAACGGCACAAAGTGGGTTACCATAGCAACGGCAAACAGTGTGTCACCTTAGCAACGGCACAAAGTGTGTTACCTTAACAACAGCAAATAGGAGTGTGTTACCTAAGCAACGCCACACAGTGTGTTAACTTAAGAACGGCAAACAGAATGTGTTACCTTAGCAACGGCACACAGTGTGTTACCTTAATAACGGCAAACAGGGTGTGTTACCATTGCAACGGCAAACAGTGTGTTACCATAGCAACGGCAAACAGTGTGTTACCATAGCAACGGCAAACAGTGTGTTACCATAGCAACGGCCAACAGTGTGTTACCATAGCAACGGCAAACAGTGTGTTACCTTAGCAACGGCCCACAGGGTGTGTTACCATAGCAACGGCAAACAGTGTGTTACCTTAGCAACGGCACACAGTGTGTTACCTGGACAACGGCCCAAAGTGTGTTACCATAGCAACGGCACACAGTGTGTTACCATAGCAACGGCACAAAGTGTGTTACCATAGCAACGGCAAACAGTGTGTCACCTTAGCAACGGCGCACAGTGTGTGTTACCTTAGCAACGGCACACAGTGTGTTACCTTAACAACGGCAAATAGGAGTGTGTTACCTTAGAAACGCCACACCGTGTGTTACCTTAACAACGGCAAACAGAATGTGTTACCTTAGCAACGGCACACAGTGTGTTACCTTAACAACGGCAAACAGAGTGTGTTACCATAGCTACGGCAAACAGTGTGTTACCATAGCAACGGCCCACAGTGTGTTACCATAGAGACGGCAAGCAGTGTGTTACCATAGCAACGGCAAACAGTGTGTTACCATAGAAACGGCCAACAGTGAGTTACCATAGCAACGGACAACAGTGTGTTACCTTAGCAACGGCCCACGGGGTATGTTACCATAGCAACGGCAAACAGTGTGTTACCTTAGCAACGGCACACAGTGTGTTACCTAGACAACGGCACACAGTGTGTTACCATAGCAACGGCACACAGTGTGTTACCATAGCAACGGCAAACAGTGTGTTACCATAGCAACAACACACAGTGTGTTACCATAACAACGGCAAACAGTGTGTCACCTTAGCAACGGCGCACAGTGTGTGTTACCTTAGCAACGGCACACAGTGTGTAACCTTAACAACGGCAAACAGAGTGTGTTACCTTAACAACGGCAAACAGTGTGTTACCTTAACAACGGCAAACAGGGTGTGTTACCATAGCAACGGCAAACAGTGTGTTACCTTAGCAACGGCACACAGTCAATTACCAGAGCAACGGCACACAATGTGTTACCATAGCAACGGCACACAGTGTGTCACCATAGCAACGGCAAACAGTGTGTTACCATAGCAACAGCACACAGTGTGTTACCATAGCAACGGCAAACAGTGTGTCACCTTAGCAACGGCGCACAATGTGTGTTACCTTAGCAACGGCGCACAGTGTGTTATCTTAACAACGGCAAACAGAGTGTGTTACCTTAGCAACGCCACACAGTGTGTTACCTTAAGAACGGAAAACAGAGTGTGTTACCATAGCATCGGCAAACTGTGTGTTACCATAGCAACGGCCCACAGTGTGTTACCATAGAGACGGCAAACAGTGTGAACCCATTGCAACGGCAAACAGTGTGCTACCATAGCAACGGCAAACATTGTGTTACCATAGCAACGGCAAACAGTCTGTTACCTTAGCAACGGCCCACAGGGTGTGTTACCATAGCAACGGCAAACAGTGTGTTACCTTAGCAACGGCACACAGTGTGTTACCATAGCAACGGCAAACAGTGTGTTACCATAGCAAGAGCACACAGTGTGTTACCATAGCAACGGCACACAGTGTGTTACCATAGCAACGGCAAACAGTCTGTTACCATAGCAACGTCATACAGTGTGTTACCATAGCAACGGCAAACAGTGTGTCACCTTAGCAACGGCGCACATTGTGTGTTACCTTAGCAACGGCACACAGTTTGTTACCTTAACAACGGCAAACAGAGTGTGTTACCTTAGCAACGCCACACAGTGTGTTACCTTAACAACGGCAAACAGAGTGTGTTACCTTAGCAACGGCACACAGTGTGTTACCTTAACAACGGCAAACAGAGTGTGTTACCATAGCAACGGCCCACAGTGTGTTACCATAGAGACGGCAAACAGTGTGTTACCATAGCAACGGCAAACAGTGTGCTACCATAGCAACGGCAAACATTGTGTTACCATAGCAACGGCAAACAGTGTGTTACCTTAGCAAAGGCCCACAGTGTGTTACCATAGCAACGGCAAACAGTGTGTTACCTAATCAACGGCCCACAGTGTGTTACCATAGCAGCGGCACACAGTGTGTTACCATAGCAACGGCACACAGTGTGTTACCATAGCAACGGCAAAGAGTGTGTCACCTTAGCAACGGCGCACAGTGTGTGTTACCTTAGCAACGGCACACAGTGTGTTACCTTAACAACGCCAAACAGAGTGTGTTACCTTAACAACGGCAAACAGTGTGTTACTTTAACAATGGCAAACAGAGTGTGTTACCTTAGCAACGGCACACAATGTGTCACCTTAGCAACGGCGCACAGTGTGTGTTACCTTAGCAACGGCACACAGTGTGATACCTTAACAACGGCAAACAGAGTGTGTTACCTTAGCAACGCCACACAGTGTGTTACCTTAACAACGGAAAATAGAGTGTGTTACCTTAACAACGCCACACAGTGTGTTACCATAGCAACGGCAAACAGTGTGTTACCATAGCAACGGCAAACAGTGTGTTACCTTAGTAATGGCCCACAGGGTGTGTTACCATATCAACGGCAAACAGTGTGTTACCTTAGCAACGGCACACAGTGTGTTACCATAGCAACGGCACACAGTGTGTTACCATATAAACGGCACACAGTGTGTTACCATAGCAACGGCAAACCGTGTGTTACCATAGCAACGGCACAAAGTGTGTTACCATAGCAACGGCAAACAGTGTGTCACCTTAGCAACGGCGCACAGTGTGTGTTACCTTAGCAACGGCACACAGTGTGTTACCTTAACAACGGCAAATAGGAGTGTGTTACCTTAGCAACGCCACACAGTGTGTTACCTTAACAACGGCAAACAGACTGTGTTACCTTAGCAACGGCACACGGTGTGTTACCTTAACAACGGCAAACAGAGTGTGTTACCATAGCAACGGCACACAGTGTGTTACCATAGCAACGGCAAACACTGTGTTACCATAGCAACGGCACACAGTGTGTTACCATAGCAACGGCAAACAGTGTGTTACCTTAGCAACGGCACACAGTATGTTACCATAGCAACGGCAAACAGTGTGTTACCATAGCAACGGCAAACAGTGTGTTACCTTAGTAACGGCAAACAGTGTGTTACCTTAGTAACGGCCCACAGTGTGTTACCTTAGTAACGGCCCACAGTGTGTTACCTTAGCAACGGCACACAGTGTGTTACCATAGCAACGGCACAAAGTGTGTTACCATAGCAACGGCAAACAGTGTGTCACCTTAGCAACGGCGCACAGTGTGTGTTACCTTAGCAACGGCACACAGTGTGTTACCTTAACAACGGCAAATAGGAGTGTGTTACCTTAGCAACGCGTCACAGTGTGTTACCTTAACAACGGCAAACAGAATGTGTTTCCATAGCAACGGCACACAGTGTGTTACCTTAACAACGGCAAACAGAGTGTGTTACCATAGCAACGGCAAACAGTGTGTTACCATAGCAACGGCCCACAGTGTGTTACCATAGAGACGGCAAACAGTGTGTTACCATAGCAACGGCAAACAGTGTGTTACCATAGCAACGGCAAACAGTGTGTTACCATAGCAACGGCAAACAGTGTGTTACCTTAGCAACGGCCAACAGTGTGTTACCATAGCAACGGCCAACAGTGTGTTACCTTAGCAACGGCCCACAGGGTGAGTTACCATAGCAACGGCAAACAGTGTGTTACCTTAGCAACGGCACACAGTGTGTTACCTAGACAACGGCACACAGTGTGTTACCATAGCAACGGCAAACAGTATGTTACCATAGCAACAACACACAGTGTGTTACCATAACAACGGCAAACAGTGTGTCACCTTAGCAACGGCGCACAGTGTGTGTTACCTTAGCAACGGCACACAGTGTGTTACCTTAACAACGGCAAATAGGAGTGTGTTACCTTAGAAACGCCACACCGTGTGTTACCTTAACAACGGCAAACAGAATGTGTTACCTTAGCAACGGCACACAGTGTGTTACCATAGAGACGGCAAGCAGTGTGTTACCATAGCAACGGCAAACAGTGTGTTACCATAGAAACGGCCAACAGTGAGTTACCATAGCAACGGACAACAGTGTGTTACCTTAGCAACGGCCTACAGGGTGTGTTACCATAGCAACGGCAAACAGTGTGTTACCTTAGCAACGGCACACAGTGTGTTACCTAGACAACGGCACACAGTGTGTTACCATAGCAACGGCACACAGTGTGTTACCATAGCAACGGCAAACAGTGTGTTACCATAGCAACAACACACAGTGTGTTACCATAACAACGGCAAACAGTGTGTCACCTTAGCAACGGCGCACAGTGTGTGTTACCTTAGCAACGGCACACAGTGTGTAACCTTAACAACGGCAAACAGAGTGTGTTACCTTAACAACGGCAAACAGTGTGTTACCTTAACAACGGCAAACAGGGTGTGTTACCATAGCAACGGCAAACAGTGTGTTACCTTAGCAACGGCACACAGTCAGTTACCAGAGCAACGGCACACAATGTGTTACCATAGCAACGGCACACAGTGTGTCACCATAGCAACGGCAAACAGTGTTTTACCATAGCAAAAGCACACAGTGTGTTACCATAGCAACGGCAAACAGTGTGTCACCTTAGCGACGGCGCACAATGTGTGTTACCTTAGCAACGGCGCACAGTGTGTTATCTTAACAACGGCAAACAGAGTGTGTTACCTTAGCAACGCCACACAGTGTGTTACCTTAAGAACGGAAAACAGAGTGTGTTACCATAGCATCGGCAAACTGTGTGTTACAATAGCAACGGCCCACAGTGTGTTACCATAGAGACGGCAAACAGTGTGATACCATAGCAACGGCAAACATTGTGCTACCATAGCAACGGCAAACATTGTGTTACCATAGCAACGGCAAACAGTCTGTTACCTTAGCAACGGCCCACAGGGTGTGTTACCATAGCAACGGCAAACAGTGTGTTACCTTAGCAACGGCACACAGTGTGTTACCATAGCAACGGCAAACAGTGTGTTACCATAGCAAGAGCACACAGTGTGTTACCTTAGCAACGGCACACAGTGTGTTACCATAGCAACGGCAAACAGTCTGTTACCATAGCAACGTCAGACAGTGCGTTACCATAGCAACGGCAAACAGTGTGTCACCTTAGCAACGGCGCACATTGTGTGTTACCTTAGCAACGGCACACAGTTTGTTACCTTAACAACGGCAAACAGAGTGTGTTACCTTAGCAACGCCACACAGTGTGTTACCTTAACAACGGCAAACAGAGTGTGTTACCTTAGCAACGGCACACAGTGTGTTACCTTAACAACGGCAAACAGAGTGTGTTACCATAGCAACGGCCCACAGTGTGTTACCATAGAGACGGCAAACAGTGTGTTACCATAGCAACGGCAAACAGTGTGCTACCATAGCAACGGCAAACATTGTGTTACCATAGCAACGGCAAACAGTGTGTTACCTTAGCAAAGGCCCACAGTGTGTTACCATAGCAACGGCAAACAGTGTGTTACCTAATCAACGGCCCACAGTGTGTTACCATAGCAGCGGCACACAGTGTGTTACCATAGCAACGGCACACAGTGTGTTACCATAGAAACGGCAAACAGTGTGTTACCATAGCAACGGCACACAGTGTGTTACCATAGCAACGGCAAAGAGTGTGTCACCTTAGCAACGGCGCACAGTGTGTGTTACCTTAGCAACGGCACACAGTGTGTTACCTTAACAACGCCAAACAGAGTGTGTTACCTTAACAACGGCAAACAGTGTGTTACCTTAACAACGGCAAACAGAGTGTGTTACCTTAGCAACGGCACACAATGTGTCACCTTAGCAACGGCGCACAGTGTGTGTTACCTTAGCAACGGCACACAGTGTGATACATTAACAACGGCAAACAGAGTGTGTTACCTTAGCAACGCCACACAGTGTGTTACCTTAACAACGGAAAATAGAGTGTGTTACCTTAACAACGCCACACAGTGTGTTACCATAGCAACGGCAAACAGTGTGTTACCATAGCAACGGCAAACAGTGTGTTACCTTAGTAATGGCCCACAGGGTGTGTTACCATATCAACGGCAAACAGTGTGTTACCTTAGCAACGGCACACAGTGTGTTACCATAGCAACGGCACACAGTGTGTTACCATAGCAACGGCACACAGTGTGTTACCATAGCAACGGCAAACCGTGTGTTACCATAGCAACGGCACAAAGTGTGTTCCCATAGCAACGGCAAACAGTGTGTCACCTTAGCAACGGCGCACAGTGTGTGTTACCTTAGCAAAGGCACACAGTGTGTTACCTTAACAACGGCAAATAGGAGTGTGTTACCTTATCAACGCCACACAGTGTGTTACCTTAACAACGGCAAACAGAATGTGTTACCTTAGCAACGGCAGACGGTGTGTTACCTTAACAACGGCAAACAGAGTGTGTTACCATAGCAACGGCACAGTGTGTGTTACCATAGCAACGGCAAACACTGTGTTACCATAGCAACGGCACACAGTGTGTTACCATAGCAACGGCAAACAGTGTGTTACCTTAGCAACGGCACACTGTATGTTACCATAGCAACGGCAAACAGTGTGTTACCATAGCAACGGCAAACAGTGTGTTACCTTAGTAACGGCAAACAGTGTGTTACCTTAGTAACGGCCCACAGTGTGTTACCTTAGTAACGGCCCACAGTGTGTTACCTTAGCAACGGCAAACAGTGTGTTACCATAGCAACGGCAGAAAGTGTGTTACCATAGCAACGGCAAACAGTGTGTCACCTTAGCAACGGCGCACAGTGTGTGTTACCTTAGCAACGGCACACAGTGTGTTACCTTAACAACGGCAAATAGGAGTGTGTTACCTTAGCAACGCGTCACAGTGTGTTACCTTAACAACGGCAAACAGAATATGTTTCCTTAGCAACGGCACACAGTGTGTTACCTTAACAACGGCAAACAGAGTGTGTTACCATAGCAACGGCAAACGGTGTGTTACCATAGCAACGGCCCACAGTGTGTTACCATAGAGACGGCAAACAGTGTGTTACCATAGCAACGGCAAACAGTGTGTTACCATAGCAACGGCAAACAGTGTGTTACCATAGCAACGGCAAACAGTGTGTTACCTTAGCAACGGCCAACAGTGTGTTACCATAGCAACGGCCAACAGCGTGTTACCTTAGCAACGGCCCACAGGGTGAGTTACCATAGCAACGGCAAACAGTGTGTTACCTAGACAACGGCACACAGTGTGTTACCATAGCAACGGCAAACAGTGTGTTACCATAGCAACAACACACAGTGTGTTACCATAACAACGGCAAACAGTGTGTCACCTTAGCAACGGCGCACAGTGTGTGTTACCTTAGCAACGGCACACAGTGTGTTACCTTAACAACGGCAAACAGAGTGTGTTACCTTAACAACGGCAAACAGTGTGTTACCTTAACAACGGCAAACAGAGTGTGTTACCTTAGCAACGGCACACAGTGTGTCACCTTAGCAACGGCGCACAGTGTGTTACCTTAGCAACGGCACACAGTGATTTACCTTAACAGCGGCAAACACTGTGTGTTACCTTAGCAACGGCACACAGTGTGTTACCATAGCAACGGCCCACAGTGAGTTACCATAGAGACGTTAAACAGTGTGTTACCATAGACGCGGCAAACAGTGTGTTACCATAGCAACGGCAAACAGTGTGTTACCATAGCAACGGCACACAGTGTGTTACCATAGCAACGGCAAACAGTGTGTTACCATAGCACCGGCACACAGTTTGTGTTACCTTAGCAACGGCACACAATGTGTTACCTTAACAACGGCAGAGTGTGTTACCTTAGCAACGGCACACAGTGTTTTACCTTAACAACGGCATATAGAGAGTGTTACCTTAGCAACGGCACACAGTGTGTTACCTTAACAACTTCAAACAGAGTGTGTTACCTTAGAACGGCACACAGAGTGTTTTAACTTAGCAACGGCGCACAGAGTGTGTTACCTTATCAACGGCAAACAGAGTGTGTTACCTTAGCAATGGCACACAGTGTGTTACCTTAAAGAACGGCAAACAGTGTGCTACCTTAACAACGGCAAACAGAGTGTGTTACCTTAGCAACAGCACACAGTGTGAAACCTTAGGAACGGCACAGAGTGTGTCACCATATTAACGACAAACAGTGTGTTACCTTAGCAACGGCACAGGGTGTGTTACCATAGCAACGGCAAACAGTGTGTTACCATACCAACGGCAAACAGTGTGTTACCTTAGCAACGGCACAGGGTGTGTTACCATAGCAACAGCACACAGTGTGTTACCATAGCAACGGCAAACAGTGTGTTACCATAGCACTGGCCCACAGTGTGTTACCATAGCACCGGCCCACAGTGTGTTACCATACAGACGGCAAACAGTGTGTTACCATAGCAACGGCAAACCGTGTGTTACCATAGCAACGGCACAAAGTGTGTTACCATAGCAACGGCAAACAGTGTGTCACCTTAGCAACGGCGCACAGTGTGTGTTACCTTAGCCACGGCACACAGTGTGTTACCTTAACAACGGCAAATAGGAGTGTGTTACCTTAGCAACGCCACACAGTGTGTTACCTTAAAAAGGCAAACAGAATGTGTTACCGTAGCAACTGCACACAGTGTGTTACCTTAACAACGGCAAACAGAGTGTGTTACCATGGCAACGGCACAGGGTGTGTTACCATAGCAACAGCACACAGTGTGTTACCATAGCAACGGCAAACAGTGTGTTACCATAGCACTGGCCCACAGTGTGTTACCATAGCACCGGCCCACAGTGTGTTACCATACAGACGGCAAACAGTGTGTTACCATAGCAACGGCAAACCGTGTGTTACCATAGCAACGGCACAAAGTGTGTTACCATAGCAACGGCAAACAGTGTGTCACCTTAGCAACGGCGCACAGTGTGTGTTACCTTAGCCACGGCACACAGTGTGTTACCTTAACAACGGCAAATAGGAGTGTGTTACCTTAGCAACGGCACACAGTGTGTTACCTTAGCAACGGCAAACAGTGTGTTACCATAGCAACGGCAAACAGTGTGTTACCTTAGTAACGGCAAACAGTGTGTTACCTTAGTAACGGCCCACAGTGTGTTACCCTAGTAACGGCAAACAGTGTGTTACCATAGCAACGGTACTCCGTGTGATACCTTAGTAACGGCAAACAGTGTGTTACCATACCAACGGCCCACAGTGTGTTACCATAGCAACGGCAAACTGAGTGTTACCATAACAACGCCCCACAGTGTGTTACCATAGCAACGGCCCACAGTGTGTTACCATAGCAACAACCCACAGTGTGTTACCATAGCAACGGCACACAGTGTGTTACCATAGCAACGGCACACAGTTTGTTACCATAGCAACGGCAAACAGTGTGTCACCTTAGCAACGGCGCACAGTGTGTGTTACCTTAGCCACGGCACACAGTGTGTTACCTTAACAACGGCAAATAGGAGTGTGTTACCTTAGCAACGCCACACAGTGTGTTACCTTAACAACGGCAAACAGAATGTGTTACCTTAGCAACGGCACACAGTGTGTTACCTTAACAACGGCAAACAGAGTGTGTTACCATAGCAACGGCACACAGTGTGTTACCATAGCAACGGCAAACAGTGTGTTACCATAGCAACGGCACACAGTGTGTTACCATAGCAACGGCAAACAGTGTGTTACCTTAGCAACGGCACACAGTATGTTACCATAGCAACGGCAAACAGTGTGTTACCATAGCAACGGCAAACAGTGTGTTACCTTAGTAACGGCAAACAGTGTGTTACCTTAGTAACGGCCCACAGTGTGTTACCTTAGTAACGGCCCACAGTGTGTTACCTTAGCAACGGCACACAGTGTGTTACCATAGCAACGGCAACAGTGTGTCACCTTAGCAACGGCGCACAGTGTGTGTTACCTTAGCAACGGCACACAGTGTGTTACCTTAACAACGGCAAATAGGAGTGTGTTACCTTAGCAACGCCACACAGTGTGTTAACTTAACAACGGCAAACAGAATGTGTTTCCTTAGCAACGGCACACAGTGTGTTACCTTAACAACGACAAACAGAGCGTGTTACCATAGCAACGGCAAACAGTGTGTTACCATAGCAACGGCCCACAGTGTGTTACCATAGAGACGGCAAACAGTGTGTTCCCATAGCAACGGCAAACAGTGTGTTACCATAGCAACGGCAAACAGTGTGTTACCATAGCAACGGCAAACAGTGTGTTACCTTAGCAACGGCCAACAGTGTGTTACCATAGCAACGGCCAACAGTATGTTACCTTAGCAACGGCCCACAGGGTGAGTTACCATAGCAACGGCAAACAGTGTGTTACCTTAGCAACGGCACACAGTGTGTTACTTAGACAACGGTACACAGTGTGTTACCATAGCAACGGCACACAGTGTGTTACCATAGCAACGGCAAACAGTGTCTTACCATAGCAACAACACACAGTGTGTTACCATAACAACGGCAAACAGTGTGTCACCTTAGCAACGGCGCACAGTGTGTGTTACCTTAGCAACGGCACACAGTGTGTAACCTTAACAACGGCAAACAGAGTGTGTTACCTTAACAACGGCAAACAGTGTGTTACCTTAACAACGGCAAACAGAGTGTGTTACCTTAGCAACGGCACACAGTGTGTCACCTTAGCAACGGCGCAGAGTGTGTTACTTTAGCATCGGTACACAGTTTGGTACCTTAACAACGGCAAACACAGTGTGTTACCTTAGCAACGGCACACAGTGTCTTACCTTAACAACAACAAACAGGATGTGTTACCATAGCAACGGCAAACTGTGTGTTACCATAGCAACGGCCCACAGTGAGTTACCATAGAGACGTTAAACAGTGTGTTACCATAGACGCGGCAAACAGTGTGTTACCATAGCAACGACAAACAGTGTGTTACCATAGCAACGGCACACAGTGTGTTACCATAGCAACGGCAAACAATGTGTTACCTTAGCAACGGCACACAGTGTGTTACCATAGCAACGGCCCACAGTGAGTTACCATAGAGACGTTAAACAGTGTGTTACCATAGACGCGGCAAACAGTGTGTTACCATAGCAACGGCAAACAGTGTGTTACCATAGCAACGGCACACAGTGTGTTACCATAGCAACGGCAAACAGTGTGTTACCATAGCACCGGCACACAGTGTGTGTTACCTTAGCAACGGCACACAGTGTGTTACTTTAACAACGGCAGAGTGTGTTACCTTAGCAACGGCACACAGTGTTTTACCTTAACAACGGCAAATATTGTGTGTTACCTTAGCAACGGCACACAGTGTGTTACCTTAACAACTTCAAACAGAGTGTGTTACCTTAGAACGGCACACAGAGTGTTTTAGCTTAGCAATGGCGCACAGAGTGTGTTACCTTATCAACGGCAAACAGAGTGTGTTACCTTAGCAATGGCACACAGTGTGTTACCTTAAAGAACGGCAAACAGTGTGCTACCTTAACAACGGCAAACAGAGTGTGTTACCTTAGCAACAGCACACAGTGTGAAACCTTAGGAATGGCACAGAGTGTGTCACCATATTAACGACAAACAGTGTGTTACCTTAGCAACGGCACAGGGTGTGTTACCATAGCAACGGCACACAGTGTGTTACCATACCAACGGCAAACAGTGTGTTACCATAGCAACGGCACAGGGTGTGTTACCATAGCAACGGCAAACAGTGTGTTACCATAGCAACGGCAAACAGTGTGTTACCTTAGCAATGACCCACAGGGTGTGTTACCATAGCAACGGCACACAGTGTGTTACCATAGCAACGGCACACAGTGTGTTACCATAGCAACGGCAAACCGTGTGTTACCATAGCAACGGCACAAAGTGTGTTACCATAGCAACGGCAAACAGTGTGTCACCTTAGCAACGGCGCACAGTGTGTGTTACCTTAGCCACGGCACACAGTGTGTTACCTTAACAACGGCAAATATGAGTGTGTTACCTTAGCAACGCCACACAGTGTGTTACCTTAACAACGGCAAACAGAATGTGTTACCTTAGCAACGGCACACAGTGTGTTACCTTAACAACGGCAAACAGAGTAAGTTACCATAGCAACGGCACACAGTGTGTTACCATAGCAACGGCAAACAGTGTTTTACCGTAGCAACGGCCCACAGTGTGTTACCTTAGCAACGGCCCACAGTGTGTTACCATAGCAACGGCACACAGTGTGTTACCATAGCAACGGCTAACAGTGTGTTACCTTAGCTACGGCACACAGTGTGTTACAATAGCAACGGCACACAGCGTGTTACCATAGCAACGACACACAGTGTGTTACCATAGCAATGGCACACAGTGTGTTACCATAACAACGGAAAACAGTGTGTTACCATAGCAACGGCAAAAAGTGTGTTACCATAGCAACGGCAAACAGTGTGTTACCATAGCAACGGCCCACAGTGTGTTACCATAGCAACGGCAAACAGTGTGTTACCATAGCAACGGCAAACAGTGTGTTACCATAGCAACGGCACACAGTGTGTTACCTTAGCAACGGCAAACAGTGTTTTACCTTAGCAACGGCACACAGTATGTAACCATAGCAACGGCAAACAGTGTGTTACCATAGCAACGGCAAACAGCGAGTTACCTTAGTAACGGCAAACAGTGTGTTACCTTAGTAACGGCCCACAGTGTGTTACCTTAGTAACGGCCCACAGTGTGTTACCTTAGCAACGGCACACAGTGTGTTACCATAGCAACGGCAAACAGTGTGTTACCTTAGCAACGGCACACTGTGTGTTACCATAGCAACGGCAAACAGTGTGTTACCATAGCAACGGCAAACAGTGTGTTACCTTAGTAACGGCAAACACTGTGTTACCTTAGTAACGGCCCACAGTGTGATACCTTAGTAACGGCCCACAGTGTGTTACCATAGCAACGGCAAACTGTGTGTTACCATAACAACGCCCCACAGTGTGCTACCATAGCATCGGCCCACAGTGTGTTACCATAGCAACGGCCCACAGTGTGTTACCATAGCAAGGGCAAACAGTGTGTTACCATAGCAACGGCCCAGAGTGTGTTACCTTAGTAACGGCAAACAGTGTGTTACCATAGCAACGGCAAACAGTGTGTTACCTTAGCAACGGCACACAGTGTGTTACCTTAACAACGGCGGAGTGTGTTACCTTAGCAACGGCACACAGTGTGTTACCTTAACAACGGCAAATAGAGTGTGTTACCTTAGCAACGGCACACAGTGTGTTACCTTAACAACTTCAAACAGAGTGTGTTACCTTAGAACGGCACACAGAGTGTTTTAGCTTAGCAACGGCAAACAGAGTGTGTTATCTTAGCAATGGCACACAGTGTGTTACCTTAAAGAACGGCAAACAGTGTGCTACCTTAACAACGGCAAACAGAGTGTGTTACCTTAGCAACAGCATACAGTGTGAAACCTTCGGAACGGCACAGAGTGTGTAACCATATTAACGACAAAGAGTGTGTTACCTTAGCAACGGCACAGGGTGTGTTACCATAGCAACGACACACAGTGTGTTACCATAGCAACGGCAAACAGTGCGTTACCTTAGCAACGGCCCACAGTATGTTACCATAGCAATGGCAAACAGTGTGTTACCTTAGCAACGGCACAGGGTGTGTTACCATAGCAACGGCACACAGTGTGTTACCATAGCAACGGCAAACAGTGTGTTACCATAGCACCGGCCCACAGTGTGTTACCATAGAGACGGCAAACAGTGTGTTACCATAGCAACGGCAAACAGTGTGTAACCATAGCAACGGCAAACAGTGTGTTACCTTAGAATGGCCCACAGGGTGTGTTACCATAGCAACGGCAAACAGTGTGTTAATTTAGCAACCGCACACAGTGTGTTACCATAGCAACGGCACAAAGTGTGTTACCATAGCAACGGCAAACAGTGTGTCACCTTAGCAACGGCGCACATTGTGTGTTACCTTAGCAACGGCACACAGTGTGTTACCTTAACAACGGCAAATAGGAGTGTGTTACCTTAGCAACGCCACACTGTGTGTTACCTTAACAACGGCAAACAGAATGTGTTACCTTAGCAACGGCACACAGTGTGTTACCTTAACAACGGCAAACAGAGTGTTTTACCATAGCAACGGCAAACAGTGTGTTACCATGGCAACGGCCCACAGTGTGTTACCATAGAGACGGCAAACAATGTGTTACCATAGCAACGGCAAACAGTGTGTTACCATAGCAACGGCAAACAGTGTGTTACCTTAGCAACGGCCCACAGTGTGTTACCATAGCAACGGCAAACAGTGTGTTACCTTAGCAACGGCCCACAGGGTGTGTTACCATAGCAACGGCACACAGTGTGTTACCATAGCAACGGCACACAGTGTGTTACCATAGCAACGGCAAACAGTGTGTTACCATAGCTACGGCAAACAGTGTGTTAACATAGCAACGGCACACAGTGTGTTACCATAGCAACGGCACACAGTGTGTTACCTAAGCAACGGCACACAGAGTGTTACCACAGCAACGGCAAACAGGTGTCACCATTGCAACGGCACAGGGTGTGTTACCTAAGCAACGGCACGCAGTGTGTTACCATAGCAACGGCAAACAGGTGTCACCATATCAACGGCACAGGGTGTATTACCTAAGCAACGTCAAACAGGTGTTACCTAAGCAACGGCAAACAGGTGTTAACATAGCAATGGCACAGGGTGTGTTACCTAAGCAACGTCAAACAGGTGTTACCTAAGCAACGGCACACAGTGTGTTACCTAAGCAACGTCAAACAGGTGTTACCTAAGCAACGTCAAACAGGTGTTACCTAAGCAACGGCACACAGGTGTTAACATAGCAATGGCAAACAGGTGTTACCATAGCAACGGGAAACAGTGTGTTACCATAGCAACGGCACACAGTGTATTACCTAAGCAACGGCAATCAGTTGTTACCATAGTAACGGCACACAGTGTGTTACCATAGCAAAGGCACATAGTGTGTTACCTAAACAAGGGCAAACAGTGTGTTACCATAGCAACGGCAAACAGTGTGTTACCATAGCAACGGCAAACAGTATGTTACCATAGCAACGACAAACAGTATGTTACCATAGCAACGGCAAACAGTGTGTTACCTTAGCAACGGCACACAGTATGTTACCATAACAACGGCAAACAGTGTGTTACCATAGCAACGGCCCACATTGTGTTACCATAGCAACGGCAAACAGTGTGTTACCATAGCAACGGCACACAGTGAGTTACCATAGCAACGGCAAACAGTGTGTTACCTTAGCAACGGCCCACAGTGTGTTACCATAGCAACGGCAAACCGTGTGTTACCATAGCAACGGCACAAAGTGTGTTACCATAGCAATGGCAAACAGTGTGTCACCTTAGCAACGGCGCACAGTGTGTGTTACCTTAGCCACGGCACACAGTGTGTTACCTTAACAACGGCAAATAGGAGTGTGTTACCTTAGCAACGCCACACAGTGTGTTACCTTAACAACGGCAAACAGAATGTGTTACCTTAGCAACGGCACACAGTGTGTTACCTTAACAACGGCAAACAGTGTGTTACCATAGCAACGGCAAACTCTGTGTTACCATAACAACGCCCCACAGTGTGCTACCATAGCATCGGCCCACAGTGTGTTACCATAGCAACGGCCCACAGTGTGTTACCATAGCAACGGCACACAGTGTGTTACCATAGCAACGGCACACAGTTTGTTACCATAGCAAGGGCAAACAGTGTGTTACCATAGCAACGGCCCAGAGTGTGTTACCTTAGTAACGGCAAACAGTATGTTACCATAGCAACGGCAAACAGTGTGTTACCTTAGCAACGGCACACAGTGTGTTACCTTAACAACGGCGGAGTGTGTTACCTTAGCAACGGCACACAGTGTGTTACCTTAACAACGGCAAATAGAGTGTGTTACCTTAGCAACGGCACACAGTGTGTTACCTTAACAATTTCAAACAGAGTGTGTTACCTTAGAACGGCACACAGAGTGTTTTAGCTTAGCAACGGCAAACAGAGTGTGTTATCTTAGCAATGGCACACAGTGTGTTACCTTAAAGAACGGCAAACAGTGTGCTACCTTAACAACGGCAAACAGAGTGTGTTACCTTAGCAACAGCATACAGTGTGAAACCTTCGGAACGGCACAGAGTGTGTCACCATATTAACGACAAACAGTGTGTTACCTTAGCAACGGCACAGGGTGTGTTACCATAGCAACGGCACACAGTGTGTTAACATAGCAACGGCAAACAGTGTGTTACCTTAGCAACGGCCCACAGTATGTTACCATAGCAACGGCAAACAGTGTGTTACCTTAGCAACGGCACAGGGTGTGTTACCATAGCAACGGCACACAGTGTGTTACCATAGCAACGGCAAACAGTGTGTTACCATAGCACCGGCCCACAGTGTGTTACCATAGAGACGGCAAACAGTGTGTTACCATAGCAACGGCAAACAGTGTGTAACCATAGCAACGGCAAACAGTGTGTTACCTTTGAATGGCCCACAGGGTGTGTTACCATAGCAACGGCAAACAGTGTGTTAATTTAGCAACCGCACACAGTGTGTTACCATAGCAACGGCACAAAGTGTGTTACCATAGCAACGGCAAACAGTGTGTCACCTTAGCAACGGCGCACATTGTGTGTTACCTTAGCAACGGCACACAGTGTGTTACCTTAACAACGGCAAATAGGAGTGTGTTACCTTAGCAACGCCACACAGTGTGTTACCTTAACAACGGCAAACAGAATGTGTTACCTTAGCAACGGCACACAGTGTGTTACCTTAACAACGGCAAACAGAGTGTTTTACCATAGCAACGGCAAACAGTGTGTTACCATGGCAACGGCCCACAGTGTGTTACCATAGAGACGGCAAACAATGTGTTACCATAGCAACGGCAAACAGTGTGTTACCATAGCAACGGCAAACAGTGTGTTACCATAGCTACGGCAAACAGTGTGTTAACATAGCAACGGCACACAGTGTGTTACCATAGCAACGGCACACAGTGTGTTACCATGGCTACGGCACACAGTGTGTTACCATAGCAACGGCAAACAGTGTGTTACCATAGCTACGGCAAACAGTGTGTTAACATAGCAACGGCACACAGTGTGTTACCATAGCAACGGCACACAGTGTGTTACCTAAGCAACGGCACACAGAGTGTTACCACAGCAACGGCAAACAGGTGTCACCATTGCAACGGCACAGGGTGTGTTACCTAAGCAACGGCACGCAGTGTGTTACCATAGCAACGGCAAACAGGTGTCACCATATCAACGGCACAGGGTGTATTACCTAAGCAACGTCAAACAGGTGTTACCTAAGCAACGGCAAACAGGTGTTAACATAGCAATGGCACAGGGTGTGTTACCTAAGCAACGTCAAACAGGTGTTACCTAAGCAACGGCACACAGTGTGTTACCTAAGCAACGTCAAACAGGTGTTACCTAAGCAACGTCAAACAGGTGTTACCTAAGCAACGGCACACAGGTGTTAACATAGCAATGGCAAACAGGTGTTACCATAGCAACGGGAAACAGTGTGTTACCATAGGAACGGCACACAGTGTATTACCTAAGCAACGGCAATCAGGTGTTACCATAGTAACGGCACACAGTGTGTTACCATAGCAAAGGCACATAGTGTGTTACCTAAACAAGGGCAAACAGTGTGTTACCATAGCAACGGCAAACAGTGTGTTACCATAGCAACGGCAAACTGTATGTTACCATAGCAACGACAAACAGTATGTTACCATAGCAACGGCAAACAGTGTGTTACTTTAGCAACGGCACACAGTATGTTACCATAACAACGGCAAACAGTGTGTTACCATAGCAACGGCCCACATTGTGTTACCATAGCAACGGCAAACAGTGTGTTACCATAGCAACGGCACACAGTATGTTACCATAGCAACGGCAAACAGTGTGTTACCTTAGCAACGGCCCACAGTGTGTTACCATAGCAACGGCAAACCGTGTGTTACCATAGCAACGGCACAAAGTGTGTTACCATAGCAACGGCAAACAGTGTGTCACCTTAGCAACGGCGCAAAGTGTGTGTTACCTTAGCCACGGCACACAGTGTGTTACCTTAACAACGGCAAATAGGAGTGTGTTACCTTAGCAACGCCACACAGTGTGTTACCTTAACAACGGCAAACAGAGTGTGTTACCATAGCAACGGCACACAGTGTGTTACCATAGCAAGGGCAAACAGTGTGTTACCATAACAACGGCACACAGTGTGTTACCATAGCAACGGCAAACAGTGTGTTACCTTAGCAACGGCACACAGTATGTTACCATAGCAACGGCAAACAGTGTGTTAGCATAGCAACGGCAAACAGTGTGTTACCTTAGTAAGGGCAAACAGTGTGTTACCTTAGTAACGGCCCACAGTGTGTTACCTTAGTAACGGCCCACAGTGTGTTACCTTAGCAACGGCACACAGTGTGTTACCATAGCAACGGCAAACAGTATGTTACCATAGCAATGGCAAACAGTGTGTTACCTTAGCAACGGCACACAGTGTGTTACCATAGCAACGGCAAACAGTGAGTTACCTTTGCAACGGCGCACAGTGTGTTACCATAGCAACGGCACACAGTTTGTTACTATAGCAACGGTCACAGTGTGTTACCATAGAAACGGCACAGAGTGTGTCACCATAGCAACGGCAAACAGTGTGTTACCATAGCAACGGCAAACAGGTGTTACCATAGCAACGGCAAACAGGTGTAGCCATAGCAACGGCAAACAGGTGTTACCATAGCTACGGCACACAGTGTGTTACCATAGCAACGGCAAACAGGTGTTACCATAGCAACGGCAAACAGGTGTAGCCATAGCAACGGCAAACAGGTGTTACCATTGCAACGGCACAGGGTGTGTTACCTAAGCAACGGCAAACAGGTGTTACCTAAGTAACGGCAAACAGGTGTTTACATAGCAACAGCAAACAGGTTTTACCATAGCAACGGCACACAGTGTGTTACCATAGCAACGGCACACTGTGTGTTACCTAAGCAACGGCAAACAGGTGTTACCAAAGCAACGGCACACAGTGTGTTACCATAGCAACGGCAAACAGTGTGTTACCATAGCAACGGCACACAGAGCGTTACTATAGAAACGGCACACAGTGTGTTACATTAGCAACGGCGCACAATGTACCTTATCACAGGTACAGAGTGTTTTATATTAGCAACGGCAAACAGTGCGTTACCTTAGACACGGCTCATAGTGTGTTACCATAGCAACGGCAAACAGTATGTTACCTTAGCAACGGCACAGGGTGTGTTACCATAGCAACGGCACACAGAGCGTTACCATAGCAACGGCACACAGTGTGTTACAATAGCAACGGCAAACAATGTGTTACCATAGCAACGGCCCACAGTGTGTTACCATAGCAACGGCAAACAGTGTGTTACCTTAGCAACGGCAAACAGTGTGTTACCTTAGCAACGGCCCACAGTGTGTTACCATAGCAACGGCAAACAGTGTGTTACCTTAGCAACGGCAAACAGTGTGTTACCATAGCAACGGCAAAAAGTGTGTTACCTTAGCAACGGCCCACAGTGTGTGTTACCATAGCAACAGCAAACAGTGTGTTACCTTAGCAACGGCACACAGTGTGTTACCATAGCAACGGCACACAGTGTGTTACCATAGCAACGGCACACAGTGTGTTACCATAGCAACGGCACAGGGTGTGTTACCATAGCAACGGCACACAGTGTGTTACCTTAGCAACGGCACAGCGTGTGTTACCATAGCAACGGCAAACAGTGTGTTACCTAAGCAACGTCAAACAGGTGTTACCTAAGCAACGTCAAACAGGTGTTACCTAAGCAACGGCACACAGGTGTTAACATAGGAATGGCAAACAGATGTTACCATAGCAACGGCAAACTGTGTGTTACCATAGCAACGGCTACAGTGTGTTACCATAGAGACGGCAAACAGTGTGTTACCATAGCAACCGCAAACAGTGTGCTACCATAGCAACGGCAAACATTGTGTTACCATGGCAACGGCAAACAGTGTGTTACCTTAGCAACGGCCCACAGGGTGTGTTACCATAGCAACGGCAAACAGTGTGTTACCTTAGCAACGGCACACAGTGTGTTACCTTGGCAACGGCCCACAGTGTGTTACCATAGCAACGGCACACAGTGTGTTACCATAGCAACGGCAAACAGTTGGTTACCATAGCAACGGCACACAGTGTGTTACCATAGCAACGGCAAACAGTGTGTTACCATAGCAATGGCACACAGTGTGTTACCATAGCAACGGCAAACAGTGTGTTACCATAGCAACGGCAAACAGTGTGTTACCTTAGCAACGGCCCACAGTGTGTTACCATAGCAACGGCAAACAGTGTGTTACCTTAGAACGACCCACAGGGTGTGTTACAATAGCAACGGCAAACAGTGTGTTACCTTAGCAACGGCACACAGTGTGTTACCATAGCAACGGCACACAGTGTGTTACCATAGCAACGGAACACAGTGTGTTACCATAGCAACGGCAAACAGTGTGTTACCATAGCAACGGCACACAGTGTGTTACCATAGCAACGGCAAACAGTGTGTCACCTTAGCAACGGCGCACAGTGTGTGTTACCTTAGCAACGGCACACAGTGTGTTACCTTAACAACGGCAAACAGAGTGTGTTACCTTAGCAACGCCACACAGTGTGTTACCTTAACAACGGCACACAGTGTGTTACCTTAACAACGGCAAACAGAGTGTGTTACCATAGCAACGGCAAACAGTGTGTTACCATAGCAACGGCCCACAGTGTGTTACCATAGAGACGGCAAACAGTGTGTTACCATAGCAACGGCAAACAGTGTGCTACCATAGCAACGGCAAACATTGTGTTACCATAGCAACGGCAAACAGTGTGTTACCTTAGCAACGCCCCACAGTGTGTTACCAAAGCAACGGCAAACAGTGTGTTACCTTATCAGCGGCCCACAGGGTGTGTTACCATAGCAACGGAAAACAGTGTGTTACCTTAGCAACGGCACACAGTGTGTTACCTTGGCAACGGCCCACAGTGTGTTACCATAGCAACGGCACACAGTGTGTTACCATAGCAACGGCAAACAGTGTGTTACCATAGCAACGGCACACAGTGTGTTACCATAGAAACGGCAAACAGTGTGTTACCATAGCAATGGCACACAGTGTGTTACCATTGCAACGGCACACAGTGTGTTACCTTAACAAAGGCAAACAGAGTGTGTTACCTTAACAACGGCAAACAGTGTGTTACCTTAACAACGGCAAACAGGGTGTGTTACCATAGCAACGGCAAACAGTGTGTTACCTTAGCAACGGCACACAGTGTGTTACCATAACAACGGCACACAGTGTGTTACCATAGCAACGGCACACAGTGTGTTACCATAGCAACGGCACACAGTGTGTTACCATAGCAACGGCAAACAGTGTGTCACCTTAGCAACGGCGCACAGTGTGTGTTACCTTAGCAACGGCACACAGTGTGTTACCTGAACAACGGCAAACAGAGTGTGTTACCTTAACAACGGCAAACAGTGTGTTACCTTAACAACGGCAAACAGAGTGTGTTACCTTAGCAATGGCACACAGTGTGTCACCTTAGCAAAGGCGCACAGTGTGTGTTACCTTAGCAACAGCACACAGTGTGTTACTTTAACAACGGCAAACAGAGTGTGTTACCTTAGCAACGCCACACAGTGTGTTACCTTAACAACGGAAAATAGAGTGTGTTACTTTAACAACGCCACACAGTGTGTTACCATAGCAACGGCAAGTAGTGTGTTACCATAGCAACGGCAACCAGTGTGTTACCTTAGCAACGGCCCACAGTGTGTTACCATAGCAACGGCCAACAGTGTGTTATATTAGGAACGGCCCACAGGTTGTGTTACCATAGCAACTGCAAACAGTGTGTTACCTTAGCAACGGCACACAGTGTGTTATCATAGCAACGGCACACAGTGTGTTACCATAGCAACGGCACACAGTGTGTTACCATAGCAACGGCAAACCGTGTGTTACCATAGCAACGGCACAAAGTGTGTTACCATAGCAACGGCAAACAGTGTGTCACCTTAGCAACGGCGCACAGTGTGTGTCCCCTTAGCAACGGCACACAGTGTGTTACCTTAACAACGGCAAACAAAGTGTGTTACCATAGCAACGGCAAACAGTGTGTTACCATAGCAACGGCCCACAGTGTGTTACCATCGAGACGGCAAACAGTGTGTTATCATAGCAACAGCAAACGGTGTATTACCATAGCAACGGCAAACAGTGTGTTACCTTAGCAACGGTCAACAAGGTGTTACCATAGCAACGACAAACAGTGTGTTACCTTACCAACGGCCCAGAGGGTGTGTTACCATAGCAACGGCAAACAGTGTGTTACCTTAGCAACGGCACACAGTGTGTTACCTGGACAACGGCCCACAGTGTGTTACCATAGCAACGGCACACAGTGTGTTACCTTAGCCACGGCACACAATGTGTTACCATAGCAACGGCACACAGTGTGTTACCATAGGAACGGCAAAACGTGTGTTACCATAGCAACGACACAAAGTGTGTTACCATAGCAACGGCAAACAGTGTGTCACCTTAGCAACGGCGCACAATGTGTGTCCCATTAGCAACGGCACAACGTGTGTTACCTTAACAACGGCAAATAGGAGTGTGTTACCTAAGCAACGCCACACAGTGTGTTACCTTAACAACGGCAAACAGAATGTGTTACCTTAGCAACGGCACACAGTGTGTTACCTTAACAACGGCAAACAGAGTGTGTTACCATATCAACGGTAAACAGTGTGTTAACATAGCAACGGCCCACAGTGTGTTACCATAGAGACGGCAAACAGTGTGTTACCATAGCAACGGCAAACAGTGTGTTACCATAGCAACGGCAAACAGTGTGTTACCATAGCAACGGCAAACAGTGTGTTACCTTAGCAACGGCAAACAGTGTGTTACCATAGCAACGGCACACAGTGTGTTACATTAGCAACGGCACACAGTGTGTTACCATAGCAACGGCAAACAGTGTGTTACCATAGCAACGGCACACAGTGTGTTACCATAGCAACGGCACACAGTGTGTTACATTAGCAACGGCACACAGTGTGTTACCATAGCAACGGCAAACAGTGTGTTACCATAGCAACGGCACACAGTGTGTTACATTAGCAACGGCACACAGTGTGTTACCATAGCAACGGCAAACAGTATGTCACCTTAGCAACGGCGCACAGTGTGTGTTACCTTAGCAACGGCGCAAAGTGTGTTACCTTAACAACGGCAAACAGAGTGTGTTACCTTAGCAACGGCGCACAGTGTGTTACCTTAACAACGGCACACAGTGTGTTACCATAGCAACGGCAAACTGTGTGTTACCATAGCAACGGCCCACAGTGTGTTACCATAGCAACGGCACACATTGTGTTACCATAGCAACGGCACACATTGTGTTACCATAGCAACGGCAAGCAGTGTGTTACCGTAGCAACGGCAAACAGTGTGTTACCATAGCAACGGCACACATTGTGTTACCATAGCAACGGCAAGCAGTGTGTTACCATAGCAACGGCACACAGTGTGTTACCGTAGCAACGGCAAACAGTGTGTCACCTTAGCAACGGCGCACAGTGTGTGTTACCTTAGCAACGGCGCACAGTGTGTTACCTTAACAACGGCAAACAGAGTGTGTTACCTTAGCAACTCCACACAGTGTGTTACCTTAACAACGGCAAACAGAGTGTGTTACCTTAGCAACGGCACACAGTGTGTTACCTTAACAACGGCAAACAGGGTGTGTTACCATAGCAACGGCAAACTGTGTGTTACCATAGCAACGGCCCACAGTGTGTTACCATAGAGACGGCAAACAGTGTGTTACCATAGCAACGGCAAACAGTGTGCTACCATAGCAACGGCAAACATTGTGTTACCATAGCAACGGCAAACAGTGTGTTACCTTAGCAACGGCCCACAGGGTGTGTTACCATAGCAACGGCAAACAGTGTGTTACCTTAGCAACGGCACACAGTGTGTTACCATAGCAACGGCACACAGTGTGTTACCATAGCAACGGCACACAGTGTGTTACAATAGTAACGGCAAACAGTGTGTTACCATAACAACGGCAAACAGTTTGTTACCTTAACAACGGCAAACAGAGTGCGTTACCTTAGCAACGGCACACAGTGTGTCACCTTAGCAACGGCGCACAGTGTGTGTTACCTTAGCAACGGCACACAGTGTGTTACCTTAACAACGGCAAACAGAGTGTGTTAGCTTAGCAACGCCACACGGTGTGTTACCTTAACAACGGAAAATAGAGTGTGTTACTTTAACAACGCCACACTGTGTGTTACCATAGCAACGGCAAACAGTGTGTTACCATAGCAACGGCAAACAGTGTTTTACCTTAACAACGGCACACAGTGTGTTACCATAGCAACGGCACACAGTGTGTTACCATAGGAACGGCAAACCGTGTGTTACCATAGCAACGGCACAAAGTGGGTTACCATAGCAACGGCAAACAGTGTGTCACCTTAGCAACGGAACAAAGTGTGTTACCTTAATAACAGCAAATAGGAGTGTGTTACCAAAGCAACGCCAGACAGTGTGTTAACTTAAGAACGGCAAACAGAATGTGTTACCTTAGCAACGGCACACAGTGTGTTACCTTAACAACGGCAAACAGAGTGTGTTACCATTGCAACGGCAAACAGTGTGTTACCATAGCAACGGCAAACAGTGTGTTACCCTAGCAACGGCAAACAGTGTGTTACCTTAGCAACGGCCAACAGTGTGTTACCATAGCAACGGCAAACAGTGTGTTACCTTAGCAACGGCCCACAGGGTGTGTTACCATAGCAACGGCAAACAGTGTGTTACCTTAGCAACGGCACACAATGTTTTACCTGGACAACGGCCAAAAGTATGTTACCATAGCAACTGCACACAGTGTGTTACCATAGCAACGGCACACAGTGTGTTACCATAGCAACGGCACACAGTGTGTTACCATAGCAACGGCAAACAGTGTGTTACCATAGCAACGGCACACAGTGTGTTACCATAGCAACAGCAAACAGTGTGTCACCTTAGCAACGGCGCACAGTTTGTGTTACCTTAGCAACGGCACACAGTGTGTAACCTTAACAACGGCAAACAGAGTGTGTTACCTTAACAACGGCAAACAGTGTTTTACCTTAACAACGGCAAACAGGTTGTGTTACCATAGCAACGGCAAACAGTGTGTTACCTTAGCAACGGCACACAGTCAGTTACCATAGCAACGGCACACAATGTGTTACCATAGCAACGGCACACAGTGTGTTACCATAGCAACGGCAAACAGTGTGTCACCTTAGCAACGGCGCACAGTGTGTGTTACCTTAGCAACGGCACACAGTGTGTTACCTTAACAACGGCAAACAGAGTGTGTTACCTTAACAACGGCAAACAGTGTGTTACCTTAACAACGGCAAACAGAGTGTGTTACCTTAGCAACGGCACACAGTGTGTCACATTAGCAACGGCGCACAGTGTGTGTTACCTTAGCAACGGCACACAGTGTGTTACCTTAACAACGGCAAACAGAGTGTGTTACCTTAGCAACGCCACACAGTGTGTTACCTTAACAACGGAAAATAGAGGGTGTTACTTTAACAAGGCCACACAGTGGGTTACCATAGAAACGGCAAACAGTGTGTTACCATAGCAACGGCAAACAGTGTGTTACCTTAGCAACGGCACACAATGTGTTACCATAGCAACGGCACACAGTGTGTTACCATAGGAACGGCAAAACGTGTGTTACCATAGCAACGACACAAAGTGTGTTACCATAGCAACGGCAAACAGTGTGTCACCTTAGCAACGGCGCACAATGTGTGTCCCATTAGCAACGGCACAACGTGTGTTACCTTAACAACGGCAAATAGGAGTGTGTTACCTAAGCAACGCCACACAGTGTGTTACCTTAACAACGGCAAACAGTGTGTTACCTTAACAACGGCAAACAGAATGTGTTACCTTAGCAACGGCACACAGTGTGTTACCTTAACAACGGCAAACAGAGTGTGTTACCATATCAACGGTAAACAGTGTGTTAACATAGCAACGGCCCACAGTGTGTTACCATAGAGACGGCAAACAGTGTGTTACCATGGCAACGGCAAACAGTGTGTTACCATAGCAACGGCAAACAGTGTGTTACCTTAGCAACGGCAAACAGTGTGTTACCATAGCAACGGCACACAGTGTGTTACATTAGCAACGGCACACAGTGTGTTACCATAGCAACGGCAAACAGTGTGTTACCATAGCAACGGCACACAGTGTGTTACCATAGCAACGGCACACAGTGTGTTACATTAGCAACGGCACACAGTGTGTTACCATAGCAACGGCAAAC
Source organism: Hymenopus coronatus (assembly GCA_030762935.1). Lineage (NCBI taxonomy): Eukaryota > Metazoa > Arthropoda > Insecta > Mantodea > Hymenopodidae > Hymenopus > Hymenopus coronatus. The sequence continues at coordinate 177,766,100 of CM060882.1, forward strand.
AGTGTGTTACCATAGCAACGGCACACAGTGTGTTACATTAGCAAAGGCACACAGTGTGTTACCATAGCAACGGCAAACAGTATGTCACCTTAGCAACGGCGCACAGTGTGTGTTACCTTAGCAACGGCGCACAGTGTGTTACCTTAACAACGGCAAACAGAGTGTGTTACCTTAGTAACGGCGCACAGTGTGTTACCTTAACAACGGCACACAGTGTGTTACCATAGCAACGGCAAACTGTGTGTTACCATAGCAACAACCCACAGTGTTACCATAGCAACGGCACACCTTGTGTTACCATAGCAACGGCACACATTGTGTTACCATAGCAACGGCAAGCAGTGTGTTACCGTAGCAACGGCAAACAGTGTGTTACCATAGCAACGGCACACATTGTGTTACCATAGCAACGGAAAGCGGTGTGTTACCATAGCAACGGCACACAGTGTTTTACCGTAGCAACGGCAAACAGTGTGTCACCTTAGCAACGGCGCACAGTGTGTGTTACCTTAGCAACGGCGCACAGTGTGTTACCTTAACAACGGCAAACAGAGTGTGTTACCTTAGCAACTCCACACAGTGTTTTACCTTAACAACGGCAAACAGAGTGTGTTACCTTAGCAACTCCACACAGTGTGTTACCTTAACAACGGCAAACAGAGTGTGTTACCTTAGCAACGGCACACAGTGTGTTACCTTAACAACGGCAAACAGGGTGTGTTACCATAGCAACGGCAAACTGTGTGTTACCATAGCAACGGCCCACAGTGTGTTACCATAGAGACGGCAAACAGTGTGTTACCATAGCAACGGCAAACAGTGTGCTACCATAGCAACGGCAAACATTGTGTTACCATAGCAACGGCAAACAGTGTGCTACCATAGCAACGGCAAACATTGTGTTACCATATCAACGGCAAACAGTGTGTTACCTTAGCAACGGCCCACAGGGTGTGTTACCATAGCAACGGCAAACAGTGTGTTACCTTAGCAACAGCACACAGTGTGTTACCATAGCAACGGCACACAGTGTGTTACCATAGCAACGGCACACAGTGTGTTACCATAGCAACGGCAAACAGTGTGTTACCATAACAACGGCAAACAGTGTGTTACCTTAACAACGGCAAACAGAGTGTGTTACCTTAGCAACGGCACACAGTGTGTCACCTTAGCAACGGCGCACAGTGTGTGTTACCTTAGCAACGGCACACAGTGTGTTACCTTAACAACGGCAAACAGAGTGTGTTACCTTAGCAACGCCACACAGTGTGTTACCTTAACAACGGAAAATAGAGTGTGTTACTTTAACAACGCCACACTGTGTGTTACCATAGCAACGGCAAACAGTGTGTTACCATAGCAACGGCAAACAGTGTTTTACCTTAACAACGGCACACAGTGTGTTACCATAGCAACGGCACACAGTGTGTTACCATAGGAACGGCAAACCGTGTGTTACCATAGCAACGGCACAAAGTGGGTTACCATAGCAACGGCAAACAGTGTGTCACCTTAGCAACGGCACAAAGTGTGTTACCTTAACAACAGCAAATAGGAGTGTGTTACCAAAGCAACGCCAGACAGTGTGTTAACTTAAGAACGGCAAACAGAATGTGTTACCTTAGCAACGGCACACAGTGTGTTACCTTAACAACGGCAAACAGAGTGTGTTACCATTGCAACGGCAAAGCGTGTGTTACCATAGCAACGGCAAACAGTGTGTTACCCTAGCAACGGCAAACAGTGTGTTACCTTAGCAACGGCCAACAGTGTGTTACCATAGCAACGGCAAACAGTGTGTTACCTTAGCAACGGCCCACAGGGTGTGTTACCATAGCAACGGCAAACAGTGTGTTACCTTAGCAACGGCACACAGTGTTTTACCTGGACAACGGCCAAAAGTATGTTACCATAGCAACGGCACACAGTGTGTTACCATAGAAACGGCACACAGTGTGTTACCATAGTAACGGCAAACAGTATGTCACCTTAGCAACGGCGCACAGTGTGTGTTACCTTAGCAACGGCGTACAGTGTGTTACCTTAACAACGGCAAACAGAGTGTGTTACCTTAGCAACGGCACATAGTGCGTTAACTTATCAACGGCACACAGTGTGTTACCATAGCAACGGCAAACTGTGTGTTACCATCTCAACGGCCCACAGTGTGTTACCATAGAGACGGCAAACAGTGTGTTACCATAGCAACGGCAAACAGTGTGCTACCATAGCAACGGCAAACATTGTGTTACCATAGCAACGGCAAACAGTGTGTTACCTTAACAACGGCAAACAGGGTGTGTTACCATAGCAACGGCAAACAGTGTGTTACCTTAGCAACGGCACACAGTGTGTTACCATAGCAACGGCACACAGTGTGTTACCATAGCAACGGCACACAGTGTGTTACCATAGCAACGGCAAGCAGTGTGTTATCATAGCAACGCACACAGTGTGTTACCGTAGCAACGGCAAACAGTGTGTCACCTTAGCAACGGCTCACAGTGTGTGTTACCTTAGCAACGGCGCACAGTGTGTTACCTTAACAACGGCAAACAGAGTGTGATACCTTAGCAACTCCACACAGTGTGTTACCTTAACAACGGCAAACAGAGTGTGTTACCTTAGCAACGGCAAACAGTGCGTTACCTTAACAACGGCAAACAGGGTGTGTTACCATAGCAACGGCAAACTGTGTGTTACCATAGCAACGGCCCACAGTGTGTTACCTTAGAGACGGCAAACAGTGTGTTACCATAGCAACGGCAAACAGTGTGCTACCATAGCAACGGCAAACATTGTGTTACCATAGCAACGGCAAACAGTGTGTTACCTTAGCAACGGCACACAGTGTGTTACCATAGCAACGGCACACAGTGTGTTACCATAGCAACGGCAAACTGTGTTACCATAACAACGGCAAACAGTGTGTTACCTTAACAACGGCAAACAGAGTGTGTTACCTTAGCAACGGCACACAGTGTGTCACCTTAGCAACGGCGCACAGTGTGTGTTACCTTAGCAACGGCACACAGTGTGTTACCTTAACAACGGCAAACAGTGTGTTACCATAGCAACGGCAAACAGTGTGTTACCATAGCAACGGCAAACAGTGTGTTACCTTAGCAACGGTCAACACTGTGTTACCATAGCAACGGCAAACAGTGTGTTACCTTAGCAACGGCCCACAGGGTGTGTTACCATAGCAACGGCAAACAGTGTGTTACCTTAGCAAGGGCACACTGTGTGTTACCTAGACAACGGCCCACAGAGTGTTACCATAGCAACGGCACACAGTGTGTTACCATAGCAATGGCACACAGTGTGTTACCATAGCAACGGCAAACAGTGAGTTACCATAGCAACGGCACACAGTGTGTCAGCTTAGCAACGGCGCACAGTGTGTGTTACCTTAGCAACGGCACACAGTGTGTTACCTTAACAACGGCAAACAGTGTGTTACCATAGCAACGGCAAACAGTGTGTTACCATAGCAACGGCAAACAGTGTGTTACCTTAGCAACGGTCAACACTGTGTTACCATAGCAACGGCAAACAGTGTGTTACCTTAGCAACGGCCCACAGGGTGTGTTACCATAGCAACGGCAAACAGTGTGTTACCTTAGCAAGGGCACACTGTGTGTTACCTAGACAACGGCCCACAGAGTGTTACCATAGCAACGGCACACAGTGTGTTACCATAGCAACGGAACACAGTGTGTTACCATAGCAACGGCAAACAGTGAGTTACCATAGCAACGGCACACAGTGTGTCAGCTTAGCAACGGCGCACAGTGTGTGTTAACTTAGCAACGGCACACAGTGTGTAACCTTAACAACGGCAAACAGAGTGTGTTACCTTAACAACGGCAAACAGTGTGTTACCTTAACAACGGCAAACAGGGTGTGTTACCATAGCAACGGCACATAGTGTGTTACCTTAGCAACGGCACACAGTGTGTTACCATAGCAACGGCACACAGTGTGTTACCTTAACAACGGCAAACAGGGTTTGTTACCATAGCAACGGCAAACAGTGTGTTACCTTAGCAACGGCACACAGTGTGTTACCATAGCAACGGCACACAGTGTGTTACCATAGCAACGGCACACAGTGTGTTACCATAGCAACGGCAAACAGTGTGTTACCGTAGCAACGGCACACAGTGTATTACCATAGCAACGGCAAACAGTGTGTCACCTTAGCAACGGCGCACAGTGTGTGTTACCTTAGCAACGGCACATAGTGTGTTAACTTATCAACGGCACACAGTGTGTTACCATAGCAACGGCAAACTGTGTGTTACCATCTCAACGGCCCACAGTGTGTTACCATAGAGACGGCAAACAGTGTGTTACCATAGCAACGGCAAACAGTGTGCTACCATAGCAACGGCAAACATTGTGTTACCATAGCAACGGCAAACAGTGTGTTACCTTAACAACGGCAAACAGGGTGTGTTACCATAGCAACGGCAAACAGTGTGTTACCTTAGCAACGGCACACAGTGTGTTACCATAGCAACGGCACACAGTGTGTTACCATAGCAACGGCACACAGTGTGTTACCATAGCAACGGCAAGCAGTGTGTTATCATAGCAACGCACACAGTGTGTTACCGTAGCAACGGCAAACAGTGTGTCACCTTAGCAACGGCTCACAGTGTGTGTTACCTTAGCAACGGCGCACAGTGTGTTACCTTAACAACGGCAAACAGAGTGTGATACCTTAGCAACTCCACACAGTGTGTTACCTTAACAACGGCAAACAGAGTGTGTTACCTTAGCAACGGCACACAGTGTGTTACCTTAACAACGGCAAACAGGGTGTGTTACCATAGCAACGGCAAACTGTGTGTTACCATAGCAACGGCCCACAGTGTGTTACCTTAGAGACGGCAAACAGTGTGTTACCATAGCAACGGCAAACAGTGTGCTACCATAGCAACGGCAAACATTGTGTTACCATAGCAACGGCAAACAGTGTGTTACCTTAGCAACGGCACACAGTGTGTTACCATAGCAACGGCACACAGTGTGTTACCATAGCAACGGCAAACTGTGTTACCATAACAACGGCAAACAGTGTGTTACCTTAACAACGGCAAACAGAGTGTGTTACCTTAGCAACGGCACACAGTGTGTCACCTTAGCAACGGCGCACAGTGTGTGTTACCTTAGCAACGGCACACAGTGTGTTACCTTAACAACGGCAAACAGTGTGTTACCATAGCAACGGCAAACAGTGTGTTACCATAGCAACGGCAAACAGTGTGTTACCTTAGCAACGGTCAACACTGTGTTACCATAGCAACGGCAAACAGTGTGTTACCTTAGCAACGGCCCACAGGGTGTGTTACCATAGCAACGGCAAACAGTGTGTTACCTTAGCAAGGGCACACTGTGTGTTACCTAGACAACGGCCCACAGAGTGTTACCATAGCAACGGCACACAGTGTGTTACCATAGCAACGGCACACAGTGTGTTACCATAGCAACGGCAAACAGTGAGTTACCATAGCAACGGCACACAGTGTGTCAGCTTAGCAACGGCGCACAGTGTGTGTTACCTTAGCAACGGCACACAGTGTGTTACCTTAACAACGGCAAACAGTGTGTTACCATAGCAACGGCAAACAGTGTGTTACCATAGCAACGGCAAACAGTGTGTTACCTCAGCAACGGTCAACACTGTGTTACCATAGCAACGGCAAACAGTGTGTTACCTTAGCAACGGCCCACAGGGTGTGTTACCATAGCAACGGCAAACAGTGTGTTACCTTAGCAAGGGCACACTGTGTGTTACCTAGACAACGGCCCACAGAGTGTTACCATAGCAACGGCACACAGTGTGTTACCATAGCAACGGCACACAGTGTGTTACCATAGCAACGGCAAACAGTGAGTTACCATAGCAACGGCACACAGTGTGTCAGCTTAGCAACGGCGCACAGTGTGTGTTAACTTAGCAACGGCACACAGTGTGTAACCTTAACAACGGCAAACAGAGTGTGTTACCTTAACAACGGCAAACAGTGTGTTACCTTAACAACGGCAAACAGGGTGTGTTACCATAGCAACGGCACATAGTGTGTTACCTTAGCAACGGCACACAGTGTGTTACCATAGCAACGGCACACAGTGTGTTACCTTAACAACGGCAAACAGGGTTTGTTACCATAGCAACGGCAAACAGTGTGTTACCTTAGCAACGGCACACAGTGTGTTACCATAGCAACGGCACACAGTGTGTTACCATAGCAACGGCACACAGTGTGTTACCATAGCAACGGCAAACAGTGTGTTACCGTAGCAACGGCACACAGTGTATTACCATAGCAACGGCAAACAGTGTGTCACCTTAGCAACGGCGCACAGTGTGTGTTACCTTAGCAACGGCGCACAGTGTGTTACCTTAACAACGGCAAACAGAGTGTGTTACCTTAGCAACGCCACACAGTGTGTTACCTTAACAACGGCAAACAGAGTGTGTTACCTTAGCAACGGCACACAGTGTGTTACCTTAACAACGGCACACAGTGTGTTACCATAGCAACGGCAAACTGTGTGTTACCATAGCAACGGCCCACAGTGTGTTACCATAGCAACGGCAAACAGTGTGTTACCATAGCAACGGCACACAGTGTGTTACCATAGTAACGGCAAACAGTATGTCACCTTAGCAACGGCGCACAGTGTGTGTTACCTTAGCAACGGCGTACAGTGTGTTACCTTAACAACGGCAAACAGAGTGTGTTACCTTAGCAACGGCACATAGTGCGTTAACTTATCAACGGCACACAGTGTGTTACCATAGCAACGGCAAACTGTGTGTTACCATCTCAACGGCCCACAGTGTGTTACCATAGAGACGGCAAACAGTGTGTTACCATAGCAACGGCAAACAGTGTGCTACCATAGCAACGGCAAACATTGTGTTACCATAGCAACGGCAAACAGTGTGTTACCTTAACAACGGCAAACAGGGTGTGTTACCATAGCAACGGCAAACAGTGTGTTACCTTAGCAACGGCACACAGTGTGTTACCATAGCAACGGCACACAGTGTGTTACCATAGCAACGGCACACAGTGTGTTACCATAGCAACGGCAAGCAGTGTGTTATCATAGCAACGCACACAGTGTGTTACCGTAGCAACGGCAAACAGTGTGTCACCTTAGCAACGGCTCACAGTGTGTGTTACCTTAGCAACGGCGCACAGTGTGTTACCTTAACAACGGCAAACAGAGTGTGATACCTTAGCAACTCCACACAGTGTGTTACCTTAACAACGGCAAACAGAGTGTGTTACCTTAGCAACGGCAAACAGTGCGTTACCTTAACAACGGCAAACAGGGTGTGTTACCATAGCAACGGCAAACTGTGTGTTACCATAGCAACGGCCCACAGTGTGTTACCTTAGAGACGGCAAACAGTGTGTTACCATAGCAACGGCAAACAGTGTGCTACCATAGCAACGGCAAACATTGTGTTACCATAGCAACGGCAAACAGTGTGTTACCTTAGCAACGGCACACAGTGTGTTACCATAGCAACGGCACACAGTGTGTTACCATAGCAACGGCAAACTGTGTTACCATAACAACGGCAAACAGTGTGTTACCTTAACAACGGCAAACAGAGTGTGTTACCTTAGCAACGGCACACAGTGTGTCACCTTAGCAACGGCGCACAGTGTGTGTTACCTTAGCAACGGCACACAGTGTGTTACCTTAACAACGGCAAACAGTGTGTTACCATAGCAACGGCAAACAGTGTGTTACCATAGCAACGGCAAACAGTGTGTTACCTTAGCAACGGTCAACACTGTGTTACCATAGCAACGGCAAACAGTGTGTTACCTTAGCAACGGCCCACAGGGTGTGTTACCATAGCAACGGCAAACAGTGTGTTACCTTAGCAAGGGCACACTGTGTGTTACCTAGACAACGGCCCACAGAGTGTTACCATAGCAACGGCACACAGTGTGTTACCATAGCAACGGCACACAGTGTGTTACCATAGCAACGGCAAACAGTGAGTTACCATAGCAACGGCACACAGTGTGTCAGCTTAGCAACGGCGCACAGTGTGTGTTACCTTAGCAACGGCACACAGTGTGTTACCTTAACAACGGCAAACAGTGTGTTACCATAGCAACGGCAAACAGTGTGTTACCATAGCAACGGCAAACAGTGTGTTACCTTAGCAACGGTCAACACTGTGTTACCATAGCAACGGCAAACAGTGTGTTACCTTAGCAACGGCCCACAGGGTGTGTTACCATAGCAACGGCAAACAGTGTGTTACCTTAGCAAGGGCACACTGTGTGTTACCTAGACAACGGCCCACAGAGTGTTACCATAGCAACGGCACACAGTGTGTTACCATAGCAACGGCACACAGTGTGTTACCATAGCAACGGCAAACAGTGAGTTACCATAGCAACGGCACACAGTGTGTCAGCTTAGCAACGGCGCACAGTGTGTGTTAACTTAGCAACGGCACCAAGTGTGTAACCTTAACAACGGCAAACAGAGTGTGTTACCTTAACAACGGCAAACAGTGTGTTACCTTAACAACGGCAAACAGGGTGTGTTACCATAGCAACGGCACATAGTGTGTTACCTTAGCAACGGCACACAGTGTGTTACCATAGCAACGGCACACAGTGTGTTACCTTAACAACGGCAAACAGGGTTTGTTACCATAGCAACGGCAAACAGTGTGTTACCTTAGCAACGGCACACAGTGTGTTACCATAGCAACGGCACACAGTGTGTTACCATAGCAACGGCACACAGTGTGTTACCATAGCAACGGCAAACAGTGTGTTACCGTAGCAACGGCACACAGTGTATTACCATAGCAACGGCAAACAGTGTGTCACCTTAGCAACGGCGCACAGTGTGTGTTACCTTAGCAACGGCGCACAGTGTGTTACCTTAACAACGGCAAACAGAGTGTGTTACCTTAGCAACGCCACACAGTGTGTTACCTTAACAACGGCAAACAGAGTGTGTTACCTTAGCAACGGCACACAGTGTGTTACCTTAACAACGGCACACAGTGTGTTACCATAGCAACGGCAAACTGTGTGTTACCATAGCAACGGCCCACAGTGTGTTACCATAGCAACGGCAAACAGTGTGTTACCATAGCAACGGCACACAGTGTGTTACCATAGTAACGGCAAACAGTATGTCACCTTAGCAACGGCGCACAGTGTGTGTTACCTTAGCAACGGCGTACAGTGTGTTACCATAGCAACGGCAAACCGAGTGTTAGCATAGCAACGGCACAAAGTGTGTTACCATAGCAACGGCAAACAGTGTGTCACCTTAGCAACGGCGCACAGTGTGTGTTACCTTAGCAACGGCACACAGTGTGTTACCATAGCAACGGCACACAGTGTGTTACCATAGCAACGGCACACAGTGTGTTACAATAGCAACGGCAAACCGTGTGTTACCATAGCAACGGCACAAAGTGTGTTACCATAGCAACGGCAAACAGTGTGTCACCTTAGCAACATCGCACAGTGTGTGTCCCCTTAGCAACGGCACACAGTGTGTTACCTTAACAACGGTAAACAAAGTGTGTTACCATAGCAACGGCAAACAGTGTGTTACCATAGCAACGGCCCACAGTGTGTTACCATCGAGACGGCAAACAGTGTGTTACCATAGCAACGGCAAACAGTGTGTTACCTTAGCAACGGCAAACAGTGTGTTACCATAGCAACGGCAAACAGTGTTTTACCTTACCAACGGCCCACAGGGTGTGTTACCATAGCAACGGCAAACAGTGTGTTACCTTAGCAACGGCACACAGTGTGTTACCTAGACAACGGCCCACAGTGTGTTACCATAGCAACGGCACACAGTGTGTTACAATAGCAACGGCAACAGTGTGTCACCTTAGCAACTGCGCACAGTGTGTGTTACCTTAGCAACGGCACACAGTGTGTTACCTTAACAACGGCAAACAGAGTGTGTTACCTTAACAACGGAAAACAGTGTGTTACCTTAACAACGGCAAACAGAGTGTGTTACCTTAGCAACTGCACACAGTGTGTCACCTTAGCAACGGCGCACAGTGTGTGTTACCTTAGCAACGGCACACAGTGTGTTACCTTAACAACGGCAAACAGAGTGTGTTACCTTAGTAACGCCACACAGTGTGTTACCTTAACAACGGAAAATAGAGTGTGTTACTTTAACAACGCCACACAGTGTGTAACCATAGCAACGGCAAACAGTGTGCTACCATAGCAACGGCAAACATTGTGTTACCATAGCAACGGCAAACAGTGTGTTACCTTAACAACGGCAAACAGGGTGTGTTACCATAGCAACGGCAAACAGTGTGTTACCTTAGCAACGGCACACAATGTGTTACCATAGCAACGGCACACAGTGTGTTACCATAGCAACGGCACACAGTGTGTTACCATAGCAACGGCAAGCAGTGTGTTATCATAGCAACGCACACAGTGTGTTACCGTAGCAACGGCAAACAGTGTGTCACCTTAGCAACGGCTCACAGTGTGTGTTACCTTAGCAACGGCGCACAGTGTGTTACCTTAACAACGGCAAACAGAGTGTGATACCTTAGCAACTCCACACAGTGTGTTACCTTAACAACGGCAAACAGAGTGTGTTACCTTAGCTTCGGCACACAGTGTGTTACCTTAACAACGGCAAACAGGGTGTGTTACCATAGCAACGGCAAACTGTGTGTTACCATAGCAACGGCCCACAGTGTGTTACCTTAGAGACGGCAAACAGTGTGTTACCATAGCAACGGCAAACAGTGTGCTACCATAGCAACGGCAAACATTGTGTTACCATAGCAACGGCAAACAGTGTGTTACCTTAGCAACGGCACACAGTGTGTTACCATAGCAACGGCACACAGTGTGTTACCATAGCAACGGCAAACTGTGTTACCATAACAACGGCAAACAGTGTGTTACCTTAACAACGGCAAACAGAGTGTGTTACCTTAGCAACGGCACACAGTGTGTCACCTTAGCAACGGCGCACAGTGTGTGTTACCTTAGCAACGGCACACAGTGTGTTACCTTAACAACGGCAAACAGTGTGTTACCATAGCAACGGCAAACAGTGTGTTACCATAGCAACGGCAAACAGTGTGTTACCTTAGCAACGGTCAACACTGTGTTACCATAGCAACGGCAAACAGTGTGTTACCTTAGCAACGGCCCACAGGGTGTGTTACCATAGCAACGGCAAACAGTGTGTTACCTTAGCAAGGGCACACTGTGTGTTACCTAGACAACGGCCCACAGAGTGTTACCATAGCAACGGCACACAGTGTGTTACCATAGCAACGGCACACAGTGTGTTACCATAGCAACGGCAAACAGTGAGTTACCATAGCAACGGCACACAGTGTGTCAGCTTAGCAACGGCGCACAGTGTGTGTTACCTTAGCAACGGCACACAGTGTGTTACCTTAACAACGGCAAACAGTGTGTTACCATAGCAACGGCAAACAGTGTGTTACCATAGCAACGGCAAACAGTGTGTTACCTTAGCAACGGTCAACACTGTGTTACCATAGCAACGGCAAACAGTGTGTTACCTTAGCAACGGCCCACAGGGTGTGTTACCATAGCAACGGCAAACAGTGTGTTACCTTAGCAAGGGCACACTGTGTGTTACCTAGACAACGGCCCACAGAGTGTTACCATAGCAACGGCACACAGTGTGTTACCATAGCAACAGCACACAGTGTGTTACCATAGCAACGGCAAACAGTGAGTTACCATAGCAACGGCACACAGTGTGTCAGCTTAGCAACGGCGCACAGTGTGTGTTAACTTAGCAACGGCACACAGTGTGTAACCTTAACAACGGCAAACAGAGTGTGTTACCTTAACAACGGCAAACAGTGTGTTACCTTAACAACGGCAAACAGGGTGTGTTACCATAGCAACGGCACATAGTGTGTTACCTTAGCAACGGCACACAGTGTGTTACCATAGCAACGGCACACAGTGTGTTACTATAGCAACGGCACACAGTGTGTTACCATAGCAACGGCAAACAGTGTGTTACCGTAGCAACGGCACACAGTGTGTTACCATAGCAACGGCAAACAGTGTGTCACCTTAGCAACGGCGCACAGTGTGTGTTACCTTAGCAACGGCGCACAGTGTGTTACCTTAACAACGGCAAACAGAGTGTGTTATCTTAGCAACGCCACACAGTGTGTTACCTTAACAACGGCAAACAGAGTGTGTTACCTTAGCAACGGCACACAGTGTGTTACCTTAACAACGGCACACAGTGTGTTACCATAGCAACGGCAAACTGTGTGTTACTATAGCAACGGCCCACAGTGTGTTACCACAGAGACGGCAAACAGTGTGTTACCATAGCAACGGCAAACAGTGTGCTACCATAGCAACGGCAAACATTGTGTTACCATAGCAACGGCAAACAGTGTGTTACCTTAACAACGGCAAACAGGGTGTGTTAGCATAGCAACGGCAAACAGTATGTTACCTTAGCAACGGCACACAGTGTGTTACCATAGCAACGGCACACAGAGTGTTACCATAGCAACGGCACACAGTGTGTTACCATAGCAACGGCAAGCAGTGTGTTACCATAGCAACGGCACACAGTGTGTTACCGTAGCAACGGCAAACAGTGTGTCACCTTAGCAACGGCGCACAGTGTGTGTTACCTTAGCAACGGCGCACAGTGTGTTAACTTAACAACGGCAAACAGAGTGTGTTACCTTAGCAACTGCACACAGTGTGTTACCTTAACAACGGCAAACAGAGTGTGTTACCTTAGCAACGGCACACAGTGTGTTACCTTAACAACGGCAAACAGGGTGTGTTACCATAGCAACGGCAAACTGTGTGTTACCATAGCAACGGCCCACAGTGTGTTACCATAGAGACGGCAAACAGTGTGTTACCATAGCAACGGCAAACAGTGTGCTACCATAGCAACGGCAAACATTGTGTTACCATAGCAACGGCAAACAGTGTGTTACCTTAGCAACGGCCCACAGGGTGTGTTACCATAGCAACGGCAAACAGTGTGTTACCTTAGCAACGGCACACAGTGTGTTACCATAGCAACGGCACACAGTGTGTTACCATAGCAACGGCAAACAGTGTGTTACCATAACAACGGCAAACAGTGTGTTACCTTAACAACGGCAAACAGAGTGTGTTACCTTAGCAACGGCACACAGTGTGTCACCTTAGCAACGGCGCACAGTGTGTGTTACCTTAGCAACGGCACACAGTGTGTTACCTTAACAACGGCAAACAGAGTGTGTTACCTTAGCAACGCCACACAGTGTGTTACCTTAACAACGGAAAATAGAGTGTGTTACTTTAACAACGCCACACAGTGTGTTACCATAGCAACGGCAAACAGTGTGTTACCATAGCAACGGCAAACAGTGTGTTACCTTAACAACGGCACACAGTGTGTTACCATAGCAACGGCACACAAAGTGTTACCATAGGAACGGCAAACCGTGTGTTACCATAGCAACGGCAAAAAGTGGGTTACCATAGCAACGGCAAACAGTGTGTCACCCTAGCAACGGCAAACAGAATGTGTTACCTTAGCAACGGCACCTGGTGTGTTACCTTAACAACGGCACACAGTGTGTTACCATAGCAACGGCAAACTGTGTGTTACCATAGCAACGGCCCACAGTGTGTTACCATAGAGACGGCAAACAGTGTGTTACCATAGCAACGGCAAACAGTGTGCTACCATAGCAACGGCAAACATTGTGTTACCATAGCAACGGCAAACAGTGTGTTACCTTAACAACGGCAAACAGGGTGTGTTACCATAGCAACGGCAAACAGTGTGTTACCTTAGCAACGGCACACAGTGTGTTACCTTAGCAACGGCACACAGTGTGTTACCATAGCAACGGCACACAGTGTGTTACCATAGCAACGGCACACAGTGTGTTACCATAGCAACGGCAAGCAGTGTGTTACCATAGCAACGGCACACAGTGTGTTACCGTAGCAACGGCAAACAGTGTGTCACCTTAGCAACGGCTCACAGTGTGTGTTACCTTAGCAACGGCGGACAGTGTGTTACCTTAACAACGGCAAACAGAGTGTGTTACCTTAGCAACTCCACACAGTGTGTTACCTTAACAACGGCAAACAGAGTGTGTTACCTTAGCAACGGCACACAGTGTGTTACCTTAACAACGGCATACAGGGTGTGTTACCATAGCAACGGCAAACTGTGTGTTACCATAGCAACGGCCCACAGTGTGTTACCTTAGAGACGGCAAACAGTGTGTTACCATAGCAACGGCAAACAGTGTGCTACCATAGCAACGGCAAACATTGTGTTACCATAGCAACGGCAAACAGTGTGTTACCTTAGCAACGGCCCACAGGGTGTGTTACCATAGCAACGGCAAACAGTGTGTTACCTTAGCAACGGCACACAGTGTGTTTCCATAGCAACGGCACACAGTGAGTTACCTTAGCAATGGCCCACAGGGTGTGTTACCATATCAACGGCAAACAGTGTGTTACCTTAGCAACGGCACACAGTGTGTTACCATAGCAACGGCACACAGTGTGTTACCATAGCAACGGCACACATTGTGTTACCATAGCAACGGCAAACCGTGTGTTAGCATAGCAACGGCACAAAGTGTGTTACCATAGCAACGGCAAACAGTGTGTCACCTTAGCAACGGCGCACAGTGTGTGTTACCTTAGCAACGGCACACAGTGTGTTACCATAGCAACGGCACACAGTGTGTTACCATAGCAACGGCAAACCGTGTGTTAACATAGCAACGGCACAAAGTGTGTTACCATAGCAACGGCAAACAGTGTGTCACCTTAGCAACATCGCACAGTGTGTGTCCCCTTAGCAACGGCACACAATGTGTTACCTTAACAACGGCAAACAAAGTGTGTTACCATAGCAACGGCAAACAGTGTGTCACCTTAGCAACGGCGCACAGTGTGTGTTACCTTAGCAACGGCACACAGTGTGTTACCATAGCAACGGTACATAGTGTGTTACCATAGCAACGGCCCACAGTGTGTTACCATCGAGACGGCAAACAGTGTGTTACCATAGCAACGGCAAACAGTGTGTTACCTTAGCAACGGCAAACAGTGTGTTACCATAGCAACGGCAAACAGTGTGTTACCTTACCAATGGCCCACAGGGTGTGTTACCATAGCAACGGCAAACAGTGTGTTACCTTAGCAACGGCACACAGTGTGTTACCTAGACAACGGCGCACAGTGTGTTACCATAGCAACGGCACACAGTGTGTTACCATAGCAACTGCACACAGTGTGTTACCATAGCAACGGCACACAGTGTGTTACATTAGCAACGGCACACAGTGTGTTACCATAGCAACGGCAAACAGTGTGTTACCATAGCAACGGCACACAGTGTGTTACCATAGTAACGGCAAACAGTATGTCACCTTAGCAACGGCGCACAGTGTGTGTTACCTTAGCAACGGCGCACAGTGTGTTACCTTAACAACGGCAAACAGAGTGTGTTACCTTAGCAACGGCACATAGTGTGTTACCTTATCAACGGCACACAGTGTGTTACCATAGCAACGGCAAACTGTGTGTTACCATAGCAACGGCCCACAGTGTGTTACCATAGTGACGGCAAACAGTGTGTTACCATAGCAACGGCAAACAGTGTGCTACCATAGCAACGGCAAACATTGTGTTACCATAGCAACGGCAAACAGTGTGTTACCTTAACAACGGCAAACAGGGTGTGTTACCATAGCAACGGCAAACAGTGTGTTACCTTAGCAACGGCACACAGTGTGTTACCATAGCAACGGCACACAGTGTGTTACCATAGCAACGGCACACAGTGTGTTACCATAGCAACGGCAAGCAGTGTGTTATCATAGCAACGCACACAGTGTGTTACCGTAGCAACGGCAAACAGTGTGTCACCTTAGCAACGGCTCACAGTGTGTGTTACCTTAGCAACGGCGCACAGTGTGTTACCTTAACAACGGCAAACAGAGTGTGATACCTCAGCAACTCCACACAGTGTGTTACCTTAACAACGGCAAACAGAGTGTGTTACCTTAGCAACGGCACACAGTGTGTTACCTTAACAACGGCAAACAGGGTGTGTTACCATAGCAACGGCAAACTGTGTGTTACCATAGGAACGGCCCACAGTGTGTTACCTTAGAGACGGCAAACAGTGTGTTACCATAGCAACGGCAAACAGTGTGCTACCATAGCAACGGCAAACATTGTGTTACCATAGCAACGGCAAACAGTGTGTTACCTTAGCAACGGCACACAGTGTGTTACCATAGCAACGGCACACAGTGTGTTACCATAGCAACGGCAAACTGTGTTACCATAACAACGGCAAACAGTGTGTTACCTTAACAACGGCAAACAGAGTGTGTTACCTTAGCAACGGCACACAGTGTGTCACCTTAGCAACGGCGCACAGTGTGTGTTACCTTAGCAACGGCACACAGTGTGTTACCTTAACAACGGCAAACAGTGTGTTACCATAGCAACGGCAAACAGTGTGTTACCATAGCAACGGCAAACAGTGTGTTACCTTAGCAACGGTCAACACTGTGTTACCATAGCAACGGCAAACAGTGTGTTACCTTAGCAACGGCCCACAGGGTGTGTTACCATAGCAACGGTAAACAGTGTTTTACCTTAGCAAGGGCACACTGTGTGTTACCTAGACAACGGCCCACAGAGTGTTACCATAGCAACGGCACACAGTGTGTTACCATAGCAACGGCACACAGTGTGTTACCATAGCAACGGCAAACAGTGAGTTACCATAGCAACGGCACACAGTGTGTCAGCTTAGCAACGGCGCACAGTGTGTGTTACCTTAGCAACGGCACACAGTGTGTTACCTTAACAACGGCAAACAGTGTGTTACCATAGCAACGGCAAACAGTGTGTTACCATAGCAACGGCAAACAGTGTGTTACCTTAGCAACGGTCAACACTGTGTTACCATAGCAACGGCAAACAGTGTGTTACCTTAGCAACGGCCCACAGGGTGTGTTACCATAGCAACGGCAAACAGTGTGTTACCTTAGCAAGGGCACACTGTGTGTTACCTAGACAACGGCCCACAGAGTGTTACCATAGCAACGGCACACAGTGTGTTACCATAGCAACGGCACACAGTGTGTTACCATAGCAACGGCAATCAGTGAGTTACCATAGCAACGGCACACAGTGTGTCAGCTTAGCAACGGCGCACAGTGTGTGTTAACTTAGCAACGGCACACAGTGTGTAACCTTAACAACGGCAAACAGAGTGTGTTACCTTAACAACGGCAAACAGTGTGTTACCTTAACAACGGCAAACAGGGTGTGTTACCATAGCAACGGCACATAGTGTGTTACCTTAGCAACGGCACACAGTGTGTTACCATAGCAACGGCACACAGTGTGTTACCATAGCAACGGCACACAGTGTGTTACCATAGCAACGGCAAACAGTGTGTTACCGTAGCAACGGCACACAGTGTGTTACCATAGCAACGGCAAACAGTGTGTCACCTTAGCAACGGCGCACAGTGTGTGTTACCTTAGCAACGGCGCACATTGTGTTACCTTAACAACGGCAAACAGAGTGTGTTACCTTAGCAACGCCACACAGTGTGTTACCTTAACAACGGCAAACAGAGTGTGTTACCTTAGCAACGGCACACAGTGTGTTACCTTAACAACGGCACACAGTGTGTTACCATAGCAACGGCAAACTGTGTGTTACTATAGCAACGGCCCACAGTGTGTTACCACAGAGACGGCA
This sequence comes from Hymenopus coronatus, assembly GCA_030762935.1. Taxonomy (NCBI): domain Eukaryota; kingdom Metazoa; phylum Arthropoda; class Insecta; order Mantodea; family Hymenopodidae; genus Hymenopus; species Hymenopus coronatus. The sequence continues at coordinate 177,783,956 of CM060882.1, forward strand.
AACAGTGTGTTACCATAGCAACGGCAAACAGTGTGCTACCATAGCAACGGCAAACATTGTGTTACCATAGCAACGGCAAACAGTGTGTTACCTTAACAACGGCAAACAGGGTGTGTTAGCATAGCAACGGCAAACAGTATGTTACCTTAGCAACGGCACACAGTGTGTTACCATAGCAACGGCACACAGAGTGTTACCATAGCAACGGCACACAGTGTGTTACCATAGCAACGGCAAGCAGTGTGTTACCATAGCAACGGCACACAGTGTGTTACCGTAGCAACGGCAAACAGTGTGTCACCTTAGCAACGGCGCACAGTGTGTGTTACCTTAGCAACGGCGCACAGTGTGTTAACTTAACAACGGCAAACAGAGTGTGTTACCTTAGCAACTGCACACAGTGTGTTACCTTAACAACGGCAAACAGAGTGTGTTACCTTAGCAACGGCACACAGTGTGTTACCTTAACAACGGCAAACAGGGTGTGTTACCATAGCAACGGCAAACTGTGTGTTACCATAGCAACGGCCCACAGTGTGTTACCATAGAGACGGCAAACAGTGTGTTACCATAGCAACGGCAAACAGTGTGCTACCATAGCAACGGCAAACATTGTGTTACCATAGCAACGGCAAACAGTGTGTTACCTTAGCAACGGCCCACAGGGTGTGTTACCATAGCAACGGCAAACAGTGTGTTACCTTAGCAACGGCACACAGTGTGTTACCATAGCAACGGCACACAGTGTGTTACCATAGCAACGGCAAACAGTGTGTTACCATAACAACGGCAAACAGTGTGTTACCTTAACAACGGCAAACAGAGTGTGTTACCTTAGCAACGGCACACAGTGTGTCACCTTAGCAACGGCGCACAGTGTGTGTTACCTTAGCAACGGCACACAGTGTGTTACCTTAACAACGGCAAACAGAGTGTGTTACCTTAGCAACGCCACACAGTGTGTTACCTTAACAACGGAAAATAGAGTGTGTTACTTTAACAACGCCACACAGTGTGTTACCATAGCAACGGCAAACAGTGTGTTACCATAGCAACGGCAAACAGTGTGTTACCTTAACAACGGCACACAGTGTGTTACCATAGCAACGGCAAACAAAGTGTTACCATAGGAAAGGCAAACCGTGTGTTACCATAGCAACGGCAAAAAGTGGGTAACCATAGCAACGGCAAACAGTGTGTCACCCTAGCAACGGCAAACAGAGTGTGTTACCTTAGCAACGGCACATAGTGTGTTACCTTAACAACGGCACACAGTGTGTTACCATAGCAACGGCAAACTGTGTGTTACCATAGCAACGGCCCACAGTGTGTTACCATAGAGACGGCAAACAGTGTGTTACCATAGCAACGGCAAACAGTGTGCTACCATAGCAACGGCAAACATTGTGTTACCATAGCAACGGCAAACAGTGTGTTACCTTAACAACGGCAAACAGGGTGTGTTACCATAGCAACGGCAAACAGTGTGTTACCTTAGCAACGGCACACAGTGTGTTACCTTAGCAACGGCACACAGTGTGTTACCATAGCAACGGCACACAGTGTGTTACCATAGCAACGGCACACAGTGTGTTACCATAGCAACGGCAAGCAGTGTGTTACCATAGCAACGGCACACAGTGTGTTACCGTAGCAACGGCAAACAGTGTGTCACCTTAGCAACGGCTCACAGTGTGTGTTACCTTAGCAACGGCGGACAGTGTGTTACCTTAACAACGGCAAACAGAGTGTGTTACCTTAGCAACTCCACACAGTGTGTTACCTTAACAACGGCAAACAGAGTGTGTTATCTTAGCAACGGCACACAGTGTGTTACCTTAACAACGGCATACAGGGTGTGTTACCATAGCAACGGCAAACTGTGTGTTACCATAGCAACGGCCCACAGTGTGTTACCTTAGAGACGGCAAACAGTGTGTTACCATAGCAACGGCAAACAGTGTGCTACCATAGCAACGGCAAACATTGTGTTACCATAGCAACGGCAAACAGTGTGTTACCTTAGCAACGGCCCACAGGGTGTGTTACCATAGCAACGGCAAACAGTGTGTTACCTTAGCAACGGCACACAGTGTGTTTCCATAGCAACGGCACACAGTGAGTTACCTTAGCAATGGCCCACAGGGTGTGTTACCATATCAACGGCAAACAGTGTGTTACCTTAGCAACGGCACACAGTGTGTTACCATAGCAACGGCACACAGTGTGTTACCATAGCAACGGCACACAGTGTGTTACCATAGCAACGGCAAACCGTGTGTTAGCATAGCAACGGCACGAAGTGTGTTACCATAGCAACGGCAAACAGTGTGTCACCTTAGCAACGGCGCACAGTGTGTGTTACCTTAGCAACGGCACACAGTGTGTTACCATAGCAACGGCACACAGTGTGTTACCATAGCAACGGCACACAGTGTGTTACCATAGCAACGGCAAACCGTGTGTTAACATAGCAACGGCACAAAGTGTGTTACCATAGCAACGGCAAACAGTGTGTCACCTTAGCAACATCGCACAGTGTGTGTCCCCTTAGCAACGGCACACAGTGTGTTACCTTAACAACGGCAAACAAAGTGTGTTACCATAGCAACGGCAAACAGTGTGTCACCTTAGCAACGGCGCACAGTGTGTGTTACCTTAGCAACGGCACACAGTGTGTTACCATAGCAACGGTACACAGTGTGTTACCATAGCAACGGCCCACAGTGTGTTACCATCGAGACGGCAAACAGTGTGTTACCATAGCAACGGCAAACAGTGTGTTACCTTAGCAACGGCAAACAGTGTGTTACCATAGCAACGGCAAACAGTGTGTTACCTTACCAATGGCCCACAGGGTGTGTTACCATAGCAACGGCAAACAGTGTGTTACCTTAGCAACGGCACACAGTGTGTTACCTAGACAACGGCGCACAGTGTGTTACCATAGCAACGGCACACAGTGTGTTACCATAGCAACGGCACACAGTGTGTTACCATAGCAACGGCAACAGTGTGTCACCTTAGCAACTGCGCACAGTGTGTGTTACCTTAGCAACGGCACAAGGTGTGTTACCTTAACAACGGCAAACAGAGTGTGTTACCTTAACAACGGCAAACAGTGTGTTACCTTAACAACGGCAAACAGAGTGTGTTACCTTAGCAACTGCACACAGTGTGTTACCATAGCAACGGCAACAGTGTGTCACCTTAGCAACGGCGCACAGTGTGTGTTACCTTAGCAACGGCACACAGTGTGTTACCTTAACAACGGCAAACAGAGTGTGTTACCTTAGCAACGCCACACAGTGTGTTACCTTAACAACGGAAAATAGAGTGTGTTACTTTAACAACGCCACACAGTGTGTTACCATAGAAACGGCAAACAGTGTGTTACCATAGCAACGGCAAACAGTGTGTTACCTTAGCAACGGCACACAGTGTGTTACCATAGCAACGGCACACAGTGTGTTACCATAGGAACGGCAAAACGTGTGTTACCATAGCAACGGCACAAAGTGTGTTACCATAGCAACGGCAAACAGTGTGTCACCTTAGCAACGGCGCACAGTGTGTTCCCATTAGCAACGGCACAAAGTGTGTTACCTTAACAACGGCAAATAGGAGTGTGTTACCTAAGCAACGCCACACAGTGTGTTACCTTAACAACGGCAAACAGAATGTGTTACCTTAGCAACGGCACACAGTGTGTTACCTTAACAACGGCAAACAGAGTGTGTTACCATATCAACGGTAAACAGTGTGTTACCATAGCAACGGCCCACAGTGTGTTACCAAAGAGACGGCAAACAGTGTGTTACCATAGCAACGGCAAACAGTGTGTTACCATAGCAACGGCAAACAGTGTGTTACCATAGCAACGGCAAACAGTGTGTTACCTTAGCAACGGCCAACACTGTGTTACCATAGCAACGACAAACAGTGTGTTACCTTAGCAACGGCCCACAGGGTGTGTTACCATAGCAACGGCAAACAGTGTGTTACCTTAGCAACGGCACACAGTGTGTTACCATAGCAACGGCACACAGTGTGTTACCATAGCAACGGCACACAGTGTGTTACCATAGCAACGGCAAACAGTGTGCTACCATAGCAACGGCAAACAGTGTGTTACCATAGCAACGGCAAACAGTGTGTTACCATAGCAACGGCAATCAGTGTGTTACCTTAGCAACGGCCAACACTGTGTTACCATAGCAACGGCAAACAGTGTGTTACCTTAGCAACGGCCCACAGGGTGTGTTACCATAGCAACGGCAAACAGTGTGTTACCTTAGCAACGGCACACAGTGTGTTACCTAGACAACGGCCCACAGAGTGTTACCATAGCAACGGCACACAGTGTGTTACCATAGCATCGGCACACAGTGTGTTACCATAGCAACGGCAAACAGTGTGTTACCATAGCAACGGCACACAGTGTGTTACCATAGCAACGGCAAACAGTGTGTCAGCTTAGCAACGGCGCACAGTGTGTGTTAACTTAGCAACGGCACACAGTGTGTAACCTTAACAACGGCAAACAGAGTGTGTTACCTTAACAACGGCAAACAGTGTGTTACCTTAACAACGGCAAACAGGGTGTGTTACCATAGCAACGGCACATAGTGTGTTACCTTAGCAACGGTACACAGTGTGTTACCATAGCAACGGCACACAGTGTGTTACCATAGCAACGGCACACAGTGTGTTACCATAGCAACGGCAAACAGTGTGTTACCGTAGCAACGGCACACAGTGTGTTACCATAGCAACGGCAAACAGTGTGTCACCTTAGCAACGGCGCACAGTGTGTGTTACCTTAGCAACGGCGCACAGTGTGTTACCTTAACAACGGCAAACAGAGTGTGTTACCTTAGCAACGGCACACAGTGTGTTACCTTAACAACGGCACACAGTGTGTTACCATAGCAACGGCAAACTGTGTGTTACTATAGCAACGGCCCACAGTGTGTTACCACAGAGACGGCAAACAGTGTGTTACCATAGCAACGGCAAACAGTGTGCTACCATAGCAGCGGCAAACATTGTGTTACCATAGCAACGGCAAACAGTGTGTTACCTTAACAACGGCAAACAGGGTGTGTTAGCATAGCAACGGCAAACAGTATGTTACCTTAGCAACGGCACACAGTGTGTTACCATAGCAACGGCACACAGAGTGTTACCATAGCAACGGCACACAGTGTGTTACCATAGCAACGGCAAGCAGTGTGTTACCATAGCAACGGCACACAGTGTGTTACCGTAGCAACGGCAAACAGTGTGTCACCTTAGCAACGGCGCACAGTGTGTGTTACCTTAGCAACGGCGCATAGTGTGTTACCTTAACAACGGCAAACAGAGTGTGTTACCTTAGACACTCCACACAGTGTGTTACCTTAACAACGGCAAACAGAGTGTGTTACCTTAGCAACGGCACACAGTGTGTTACCTTAACAACGGCAAACAGGGTGTGTTACCATAGCAACGGCAAACTGTGTGTTACCATAGCAACGGCCCACAGTGTGTTACCATAGCAACGGCAAACAGTGTGTTACCATAGCAACGGCAAACAGTGTGTTACCTTAACAACGGCACACAGTGTGTTACCATAGCAACGGCAAACAAAGTGTTACCATAGGAAAGGCAAACCGTGTGTTACCATAGCAACGGCAAAAAGTGGGTAACCATAGCAACGGCAAACAGTGTGTCACCCTAGCAACGGCAAACAGAGTGTGTTACCTTAGCAACGGCACATAGTGTGTTACCTTAACAACGGCACACAGTGTGTTACCATAGCAACGGCAAACTGTGTGTTACCATAGCAACGGCCCACAGTGTGTTACCATAGAGACGGCAAACAGTGTGTTACCATAGCAACGGCAAACAGTGTGCTACCATAGCAACGGCAAACATTGTGTTACCATAGCAACGGCAAACAGTGTGTTACCTTAACAACGGCAAACAGGGTGTGTTACCATAGCAACGGCAAACAGTGTGTTACCTTAGCAACGGCACACAGTGTGTTACCTTAGCAACGGCACACAGTGTGTTACCATAGCAACGGCACACAGTGTGTTACCATAGCAACGGCACACAGTGTGTTACCATAGCAACGGCAAGCAGTGTGTTACCATAGCAACGGCACACAGTGTGTTACCGTAGCAACGGCAAACAGTGTGTCACCTTAGCAACGGCTCACAGTGTGTGTTACCTTAGCAACGGCGGACAGTGTGTTACCTTAACAACGGCAAACAGAGTGTGTTACCTTAGCAACTCCACACAGTGTGTTACCTTAACAACGGCAAGTTACCTTAGCAACGGCACACAGTGTGTTACCTTAACAACGGCATACAGGGTGTGTTACCATAGCAACGGCAAACTGTGTGTTACCATAGCAACGGCCCACAGTGTGTTACCTTAGAGACGGCAAACAGTGTGTTACCATAGCAACGGCAAACAGTGTGCTACCATAGCAACGGCAAACATTGTGTTACCATAGCAACGGCAAACAGTGTGTTACCTTAGCAACGGCCCACAGGGTGTGTTACCATAGCAACGGCAAACAGTGTGTTACCTTAGCAACGGCACACAGTGTGTTTCCATAGCAACGGCACACAGTGAGTTACCTTAGCAATGGCCCACAGGGTGTGTTACCATATCAACGGCAAACAGTGTGTTACCTTAGCAACGGCACACAGTGTGTTACCATAGCAACGGCACACAGTGTGTTACCATAGCAACGGCACACAGTGTGTTACCATAGCAACGGCAAACCGTGTGTTAGCATAGCAACGGCACGAAGTGTGTTACCATAGCAACGGCAAACAGTGTGTCACCTTAGCAACGGCGCACAGTGTGTGTTACCTTAGCAACGGCACACAGTGTGTTACCATAGCAACGGCACACAGTGTGTTACCATAGCAACGGCACACAGTGTGTTACCATAGCAACGGCAAACCGTGTGTTAACATAGCAACGGCACAAAGTGTGTTACCATAGCAACGGCAAACAGTGTGTCACCTTAGCAACATCGCACAGTGTGTGTCCCCTTAGCAACGGCACACAGTGTGTTACCTTAACAACGGCAAACAAAGTGTGTTACCATAGCAACGGCAAACAGTGTGTCACCTTAGCAACGGCGCACAGTGTGTGTTACCTTAGCAACGGCACACAGTGTGTTACCATAGCAACGGTACACAGTGTGTTACCATAGCAACGGCCCACAGTGTGTTACCATCGAGACGGCAAACAGTGTGTTACCATAGCAACGGCAAACAGTGTGTTACCTTAGCAACGGCAAACAGTGTGTTACCATAGCAACGGCAAACAGTGTGTTACCTTACCAATGGCCCACAGGGTGTGTTACCATAGCAACGGCAAACAGTGTGTTACCTTAGCAACGGCACACAGTGTGTTACCTAGACAACGGCGCACAGTGTGTTACCATAGCAACGGCACACAGTGTGTTACCATAGCAACGGCACACAGTGTGTTACCATAGCAACGGCAACAGTGTGTCACCTTAGCAACTGCGCACAGTGTGTGTTACCTTAGCAACGGCACACGGTGTGTTACCTTAACAACGGCAAACAGAGTGTGTTACCTTAACAACGGCAAACAGTGTGTTACCTTAACAACGGCAAACAGAGTGTGTTACCTTAGCAACTGCACACAGTGTGTTACCATAGCAACGGCAACAGTGTGTCACCTTAGCAACGGCGCACAGTGTGTGTTACCTTAGCAACGGCACACAGTGTGTTACCTTAACAACGGCAAACAGAGTGTGTTACCTTAGCAACGCCACACAGTGTGTTACCTTAACAACGGAAAATAGAGTGTGTTACTTTAACAACGCCACACAGTGTGTTACCATAGAAACGGCAAACAGTGTGTTACCATAGCAACGGCAAACAGTGTGTTACCTTAGCAACGGCACACAGTGTGTTACCATAGCAACGGCACACAGTGTGTTACCATAGGAACGGCAAAACGTGTGTTACCATAGCAACGGCACAAAGTGTGTTACCATAGCAACGGCAAACAGTGTGTCACCTTAGCAACGGCGCACAGTGTGTTCCCATTAGCAACGGCACAAAGTGTGTTACCTTAACAACGGCAAATAGGAGTGTGTTACCTAAGCAACGCCACACAGTGTGTTACCTTAACAACGGCAAACAGAATGTGTTACCTTAGCAACGGCACACAGTGTGTTACCTTAACAACGGCAAACAGAGTGTGTTACCATATCAACGGTAAACAGTGTGTTACCATAGCAACGGCCCACAGTGTGTTACCAAAGAGACGGCAAACAGTGTGTTACCATAGCAACGGCAAACAGTGTGTTACCATAGCAACGGCAAACAGTGTGTTACCATAGCAACGGCAAACAGTGTGTTACCTTAGCAACGGCCAACACTGTGTTACCATAGCAACGACAAACAGTGTGTTACCTTAGCAACGGCCCACAGGGTGTGTTACCATAGCAACGGCAAACAGTGTGTTACCTTAGCAACGGCACACAGTGTGTTACCATAGCAACGGCACACAGTGTGTTACCATAGCAACGGCACACAGTGTGTTACCATAGCAACGGCAAACAGTGTGCTACCATAGCAACGGCAAACAGTGTGTTACCATAGCAACGGCAAACAGTGTGTTACCATAGCAACGGCAATCAGTGTGTTACCTTAGCAACGGCCAACACTGTGTTACCATAGCAACGGCAAACAGTGTGTTACCTTAGCAACGGCCCACAGGGTGTGTTACCATAGCAACGGCAAACAGTGTGTTACCTTAGCAACGGCACACAGTGTGTTACCTAGACAACGGCCCACAGAGTGTTACCATAGCAACGGCACACAGTGTGTTACCATAGCATCGGCACACAGTGTGTTACCATAGCAACGGCAAACAGTGTGTTACCATAGCAACGGCACACAGTGTGTTACCATAGTAACGGCAAACAGTGTGTCAGCTTAGCAACGGCGCACAGTGTGTGTTAACTTAGCAACGGCACACAGTGTGTAACCTTAACAACGGCAAACAGAGTGTGTTACCTTAACAACGGCAAACAGTGTGTTACCTTAACAACGGCAAACAGGGTGTGTTACCATAGCAACGGCACATAGTGTGTTACCTTAGCAACGGTACACAGTGTGTTACCATAGCAACGGCACACAGTGTGTTACCATAGCAACGGCACACAGTGTGTTACCATAGCAACGGCAAACAGTGTGTTACCGTAGCAACGGCACACAGTGTGTTACCATAGCAACGGCAAACAGTGTGTCACCTTAGCAACGGCGCACAGTGTGTGTTACCTTAGCAACGGCGCACAGTGTGTTACCTTAACAACGGCAAACAGAGTGTGTTACCTTAGCAACGGCACACAGTGTGTTACCTTAACAACGGCACACAGTGTGTTACCATAGCAACGGCAAACTGTGTGTTACTATAGCAACGGCCCACAGTGTGTTACCACAGAGACGGCAAACAGTGTGTTACCATAGCAACGGCAAACAGTGTGCTACCATAGCAGCGGCAAACATTGTGTTACCATAGCAACGGCAAACAGTGTGTTACCTTAACAACGGCAAACAGGGTGTGTTAGCATAGCAACGGCAAACAGTATGTTACCTTAGCAACGGCACACAGTGTGTTACCATAGCAACGGCACACAGAGTGTTACCATAGCAACGGCACACAGTGTGTTACCATAGCAACGGCAAGCAGTGTGTTACCATAGCAACGGCACACAGTGTGTTACCGTAGCAACGGCAAACAGTGTGTCACCTTAGCAACGGCGCACAGTGTGTGTTACCTTAGCAACGGCGCATAGTGTGTTACCTTAACAACGGCAAACACAGTGTGTTACCTTAGACACTCCACACAGTGTGTTACCTTAACAACGGCAAACAGAGTGTGTTACCTTAGCAACGGCACACAGTGTGTTACCTTAACAACGGCAAACAGGGTGTGTTACCATAGCAACGGCAAACTGTGTGTTACCATAGCAACGGCCCACAGTGTGTTACCATAGAGACGGCAAACAGTGTGTTACCATAGCAACGGCAAACAGTGTGCTACCATAGCAACGGCAAACATTGTGTTACCATAGCAACGGCAAACAGTGTGTTACCTTAGCAACGGCCCACAGGGTGTGTTACCATAGCAACGGCAAACAGTGTGTTACCTTAGCAACGGCACACAGTGTGTTACCATAGCAACGGCACACAGTGTGTTTCCATAGCAACGGCAAACAGTGTGTTACCATAATAACGGCAAACAGTGTGTTACCTTAAAAACGGCAAACAGAGTGTGTTACCTTAGCAACGGCACACAGTGTGTCACCTTAGCAACGGCGCACAGTGTGTGTTACCTTAGCAACGGCACACAGTGTATTACCTTAACAACGGCAAACAGAGTGTGTTACCTTAGCAACGCCACACAGTGTGTTACCTTAACAACGGAAAATAGAGTGTGTTACTTTAACAACGCCACACAGTGTGTTACCATAGCAACGGCAAACAGTGTGTTACCATAGCAACGGCAAATAGTGTGTTACCTTAACAACGGCACACAGTGTGTTACCATAGCAACGGCACACAAAGTGTTACCATAGGAACGGCAAACCCTGTGTTACCATAGCAACGGCACAAAGTGGGTTACCATAGCAACGGCAAACAGTGTGTCACCTTAGCAACGGCACAAAGTGTGTTACCTTAACAACAGCAAATAGGAGTGTGTTACCTAAGCAACGCCACACAGTGTGTTAACTTAAGAACGGCAAACAGAATGTGTTACCTTAGCAACGGCACACAGTGTGTTACCTTAATAACGGCAAACAGGGTGTGTTACCATTGCAACGGCAAACAGTGTGTTACCATAGCAACGGCAAACAGTGTGTTACCATAGCAACGGCAAACAATGTGTTACCATAGCAACGGCCAACAGTGTGTTACCATAGCAACGGCAAACAGTGTGTTACCTTAGCAACGGCCCACAGGGTGTGTTACCATAGCAACGGCAAACAGTGTGTTACCTTAGCAACGGCACACAGTGTGTTACCTGGACAACGGCCCAAAGTGTGTTACCATAGCAACGGCACACAGTGTGTTACCATAGCAACGGCACAAAGTGTGTTACCATAGCAACGGCAAACAGTGTGTCACCTTAGCAACGGCGCACAGTGTGTGTTACCTTAGCAACGGCACACAGTGTGTTACCTTAACAACGGCAAATAGGAGTGTGTTACCTTAGAAACGCCACACCGTGTGTTACCTTAACAACGGCAAACAGAATGTGTTACCTTAGCAACGGCACACAGTGTGTTACCTTAACAACGGCAAACAGAGTGTGTTACCATAGCAACGGCAAACAGTGTGTTACCATAGCAACGGCCCACAGTGTGTTACCATAGAGACGGCAAGCAGTGTGTTACCATAGCAACGGCAAACAGTGTGTTACCATAGAAACGGCCAACAGTGAGTTACCATAGCAACGGACAACAGTGTGTTACCTTAGCAACGGCCCACGGGGTATGTTACCATAGCAACGGCAAACAGTGTGTTACCTTAGCAACGGCACACAGTGTGTTACCTAGACAACGGCACACAGTGTGTTACCATAGCAACGGCACACAGTGTGTTACCATAGCAACGGCACACAGTGTGTTACCATAGCAACGGCAAACAGTGTGTTACCATAGCAACAACACACAGTGTGTTACCATAACAACGGCAAACAGTGTGTCACCTTAGCAACGGCGCACAGTGTGTGTTACCTTAGCAACGGCACACAGTGTGTAACCTTAACAACGGCAAACAGAGTGTGTTACGTTAACAACGGCAAACAGTGTGTTACCTTAACAACGGCAAACAGGGTGTGTTACCATAGCAACGGCAAACAGTGTGTTACCTTAGCAACGGCACACAGTCAATTACCAGAGCAACGGCACACAATGTGTTACCATAGCAACGGCACACAGTGTGTCACCATAGCAACGGCAAACAGTGTGTTACCATAGCAACAGCACACAGTGTGTTACCATAGCAACGGCAAACAGTGTGTCACCTTAGCAACGGCGCACAATGTGTGTTACCTTAGCAACGGCGCACAGTGTGTTATCTTAACAACGGCAAACAGAGTGTGTTACCTTAGCAACGCCACACAGTGTGTTACCTTAAGAACGGAAAACAGAGTGTGTTACCATAGCATCGGCAAACTGTGTGTTACCATAGCAACGGCCCACAGTGTGTTACCATAGAGACGGCAAACAGTGTGATACCATAGCAACGGCAAACAGTGTGCTACCATAGCAACAGCAAACATTGTGTTACCATAGCAACGGCAAACAGTCTGTTACCTTAGCAACGGCCCACAGGGTGTGTTACCATAGCAACGGCAAACAGTGTGTTACCTTAGCAACGGCACACAGTCTGTTACCATAGCAACGGCACACAGTGTGTTTCCATAGCAACGGCAAACAGTGTGTTACCATAATAACGGCAAACAGTGTGTTACCTTAAAAACGGCAAACAGAGTGTGTTACCTTAGCAACGGCACACAGTGTGTCACCTTAGCAACGGCGCACAGTGTGTGTTACCTTAGCAACGGCACACAGTGTATTACCTTAACAACGGCAAACAGAGTGTGTTACCTTAGCAACGCCACACAGTGTGTTACCTTAACAACGGAAAATAGAGTGTGTTACTTTAACAACGCCACACAGTGTGTTACCATAGCAACGGCAAACAGTGTGTTACCATAGCAACGGCAAACAGTGTGTTACCTTAACAACGGCACACAGTGTGTTACCATAGCAACGACACACAAAGTGTTACCATAGGAACGGCAAACCCTGTGTTACCATAGCAACGGCACAAAGTGGGTTACCATAGCAACGGCAAACAGTGTGTCACCTTAGCAACGGCACAAAGTGTGTTACCTTAACAACAGCAAATAGGAGTGTGTTACCTAAGCAACGCCACTCAGTGTGTTAACTTAAGAACGGCAAACAGAATGTGTTACCTTAGCAACGGCACACAGTGTGTTACCTTAATAACGGCAAACAGGGTGTGTTACCATTGCAACGGCAAACAGTGTGTTACCATAGCAACGGCAAACAGTGTGTTACCATAGCAACGGCAAACAGTGTGTTACCATAGCAACGGCCAACAGTGTGTTACCATAGCAACGGCAAACAGTGTGTTACCTTAGCAACGGCCCACAGGGTGTGTTACCATAGCAACGGCAAACAGTGTGTTACCTTAGCAACGGCACACAGTGTGTTACCTGGACAACGGCCCAAAGTGTGTTACCATAGCAACGGCACACAGTGTGTTACCATAGCAACGGCACAAAGTGTGTTACCATAGCAACGGCAAACAGTGTGTCACCTTAGCAACGGCGCACAGTGTGTGTTACCTTAGCAACGGCACACAGTGTGTTACCTTAACAACGGCAAATAGGAGTGTGTTACCTTAGAAACGCCACACCGTGTGTTACCTTAACAACGGCAAACAGAATGTGTTACCTTAGCAACGGCACACAGTGTGTTACCTTAACAACGGCAAACAGAGTGTGTTACCATAGCAACGGCAAACAGTGTGTTACCATAGCAACGGCCCACAGTGTGTTACCATAGAGACGGCAAGCAGTGTGTTACCATAGCAACGGCAAACAGTGTGTTACCATAGAAACGGCCAACAGTGAGTTACCATAGCAACGGACAACAGTGTGTTACCTTAGCAACGGCCCACGGGGTATGTTACCATAGCAACGGCAAACAGTGTGTTACCTTAGCAACGGCACACAGTGTGTTACCTAGACAACGGCACACAGTGTGTTACCATAGCAACGGCACACAGTGTGTTACCATAGCAACGGCAAACAGTGTGTTACCATAGCAACAACACACAGTGTGTTACCATAACAACGGCAAACAGTGTGTCACCTTAGCAACGGCGCACAGTGTGTGTTACCTTAGCAACGGCACACAGTGTGTAACCTTAACAACGGCAAACAGAGTGTGTTACCTTAACAACGGCAAACAGTGTGTTACCTTAACAACGGCAAACAGGGTGTGTTACCATAGCAACGGCAAACAGTGTGTTACCTTAGCAACGGCACACAGTCAATTACCAGAGCAACGGCACACAATGTGTTACCATAGCAACGGCACACAGTGTGTCACCATAGCAACGGCAAACAGTGTGTTACCATAGCAACAGCACACAGTGTGTTACCATAGCAACGGCAAACAGTGTGTCACCTTAGCAACGGCGCACAATGTGTGTTACCTTAGCAACGGCGCACAGTGTGTTATCTTAACAACGGCAAACAGAGTGTGTTACCTTAGCAACGCCACACAGTGTGTTACCTTAAGAACGGAAAACAGAGTGTGTTACCATAGCATCGGCAAACTGTGTGTTACCATAGCAACGGCCCACAGTGTGTTACCATAGAGACGGCAAACAGTGTGAACCCATTGCAACGGCAAACAGTGTGCTACCATAGCAACGGCAAACATTGTGTTACCATAGCAACGGCAAACAGTCTGTTACCTTAGCAACGGCCCACAGGGTGTGTTACCATAGCAACGGCAAACAGTGTGTTACCTTAGCAACGGCACACAGTGTGTTACCATAGCAACGGCAAACAGTGTGTTACCATAGCAAGAGCACACAGTGTGTTACCATAGCAACGGCACACAGTGTGTTACCATAGCAACGGCAAACAGTCTGTTACCATAGCAACGTCATACAGTGTGTTACCATAGCAACGGCAAACAGTGTGTCACCTTAGCAACGGCGCACATTGTGTGTTACCTTAGCAACGGCACACAGTTTGTTACCTTAACAACGGCAAACAGAGTGTGTTACCTTAGCAACGCCACACAGTGTGTTACCTTAACAACGGCAAACAGAGTGTGTTACCTTAGCAACGGCACACAGTGTGTTACCTTAACAACGGCAAACAGAGTGTGTTACCATAGCAACGGCCCACAGTGTGTTACCATAGAGACGGCAAACAGTGTGTTACCATAGCAACGGCAAACAGTGTGCTACCATAGCAACGGCAAACATTGTGTTACCATAGCAACGGCAAACAGTGTGTTACCTTAGCAAAGGCCCACAGTGTGTTACCATAGCAACGGCAAACAGTGTGTTACCTAATCAACGGCCCACAGTGTGTTACCATAGCAGCGGCACACAGTGTGTTACCATAGCAACGGCACACAGTGTGTTACCATAGCAACGGCAAAGAGTGTGTCACCTTAGCAACGGCGCACAGTGTGTGTTACCTTAGCAACGGCACACAGTGTGTTACCTTAACAACGCCAAACAGAGTGTGTTACCTTAACAACGGCAAACAGTGTGTTACTTTAACAATGGCAAACAGAGTGTGTTACCTTAGCAACGGCACACAATGTGTCACCTTAGCAACGGCGCACAGTGTGTGTTACCTTAGCAACGGCACACAGTGTGATACCTTAACAACGGCAAACAGAGTGTGTTACCTTAGCAACGCCACACAGTGTGTTACCTTAACAACGGAAAATAGAGTGTGTTACCTTAACAACGCCACACAGTGTGTTACCATAGCAACGGCAAACAGTGTGTTACCATAGCAACGGCAAACAGTGTGTTACCTTAGTAATGGCCCACAGGGTGTGTTACCATATCAACGGCAAACAGTGTGTTACCTTAGCAACGGCACACAGTGTGTTACCATAGCAACGGCACACAGTGTGTTACCATATAAACGGCACACAGTGTGTTACCATAGCAACGGCAAACCGTGTGTTACCATAGCAACGGCACAAAGTGTGTTACCATAGCAACGGCAAACAGTGTGTCACCTTAGCAACGGCGCACAGTGTGTGTTACCTTAGCAACGGCACACAGTGTGTTACCTTAACAACGGCAAATAGGAGTGTGTTACCTTAGCAACGCCACACAGTGTGTTACCTTAACAACGGCAAACAGACTGTGTTACCTTAGCAACGGCACACGGTGTGTTACCTTAACAACGGCAAACAGAGTGTGTTACCATAGCAACGGCACACAGTGTGTTACCATAGCAACGGCAAACACTGTGTTACCATAGCAACGGCACACAGTGTGTTACCTTAGCAACGGCACACAGTATGTTACTATAGCAACGGCAAACAGTGTGTTACCATAGCAACGGCAAACAGTGTGTTACCTTAGTAACGGCAAACAGTGTGTTACCTTAGTAACGGCCCACAGTGTGTTACCTTAGTAACGGCCCACAGTGTGTTACCTTAGCAACGGCACACAGTGTGTTACCATAGCAACGGCACAAAGTGTGTTACCATAGCAACGGCAAACAGTGTGTCACCTTAGCAACGGCGCACAGTGTGTGTTACCTTAGCAACGGCACACAGTGTGTTACCTTAACAACGGCAAATAGGAGTGTGTTACCTTAGCAACGCGTCACAGTGTGTTACCTTAACAACGGCAAACAGAATGTGTTTCCATAGCAACGGCACACAGTGTGTTACCTTAACAACGGCAAACAGAGTGTGTTACCATAGCAACGGCAAACAGTGTGTTACCATAGCAACGGCCCACAGTGTGTTACCATAGAGACGGCAAACAGTGTGTTACCATAGCAACGTCAAACAGTGTGTTACCATAGCAACGGCAAACAGTGTGTTACCATAGCAACGGCAAACAGTGTGTTACCTTAGCAACGGCCAACAGTGTGTTACCATAGCAACGGCCAACAGTGTGTTACCTTAGCAACGGCCCACAGGTCGAGTTACCATAGCAACGGCAAACAGTGTGTTACCTTAGCAACGGCACACAGTGTGTTACCTAGACAACGGCACACAGTGTGTTACCATAGCAACGGCAAACAGTATGTTACCATAGCAACAACACACAGTGTGTTACCATAACAACGGCAAACAGTGTGTCACCTTAGCAACGGCGCACAGTGTGTGTTACCTTAGCAACGGCACACAGTGTGTTACCTTAACAACGGCAAATAGGAGTGTGTTACCTTAGAAACGCCACACCGTGTGTTACCTTAACAACGGCAAACAGAATGTGTTACCTTAGCAACGGCACACAGTGTGTTACCATAGAGACGGCAAGCAGTGTGTTACCATAGCAACGGCAAACAGTGTGTTACCATAGAAACGGCCAACAGTGAGTTACCATAGCAACGGACAACAGTGTGTTACCTTAGCAACGGCCTACAGGGTGTGTTACCATAGCAACGGCAAACAGTGTGTTACCTTAGCAACGGCACACAGTGTGTTACCTAGACAACGGCACACAGTGTGTTACCATAGCAACGGCACACAGTGTGTTACCATAGCAACGGCAAACAGTGTGTTACCATAGCAACAACACACAGTGTGTTACCATAACAACGGCAAACAGTGTGTCACCTTAGCAACGGCGCACAGTGTGTGTTACCTTAGCAACGGCACACAGTGTGTAACCTTAACAACGGCAAACAGAGTGTGTTACCTTAACAACGGCAAACAGTGTGTTACCTTAACAACGGCAAACAGGGTGTGTTACCATAGCAACGGCAAACAGTGTGTTACCTTAGCAACGGCACACAGTCAGTTACCAGAGCAACGGCACACAATGTGTTACCATAGCAACGGCACACAGTGTGTCACCATAGCAACGGCAAACAGTGTTTTACCATAGCAAAAGCACACAGTGTGTTACCATAGCAACGGCAAACAGTGTGTCACCTTAGCGACGGCGCACAATGTGTGTTACCTTAGCAACGGCGCACAGTGTGTTATCTTAACAACGGCAAACAGAGTGTGTTACCTTAGCAACGCCACACAGTGTGTTACCTTAAGAACGGAAAACAGAGTGTGTTACCATAGCATCGGCAAACTGTGTGTTACAATAGCAACGGCCCACAGTGTGTTACCATAGAGACGGCAAACAGTGTGATACCATAGCAACGGCAAACATTGTGCTACCATAGCAACGGCAAACATTGTGTTACCATAGCAACGGCAAACAGTCTGTTACCTTAGCAACGGCCCACAGGGTGTGTTACCATAGCAACGGCAAACAGTGTGTTACCTTAGCAACGGCACACAGTGTGTTACCATAGCAACGGCAAACAGTGTGTTACCATAGCAAGAGCACACAGTGTGTTACCTTAGCAACGGCACACAGTGTGTTACCATAGCAACGGCAAACAGTCTGTTACCATAGCAACGTCAGACAGTGCGTTACCATAGCAACGGCAAACAGTGTGTCACCTTAGCAACGGCGCACATTGTGTGTTACCTTAGCAACGGCACACAGTTTGTTACCTTAACAACGGCAAACAGAGTGTGTTACCTTAGCAACGCCACACAGTGTGTTACCTTAACAACGGCAAACAGAGTGTGTTACCTTAGCAACGGCACACAGTGTGTTACCTTAACAACGGCAAACAGAGTGTGTTACCATAGCAACGGCCCACAGTGTGTTACCATAGAGACGGCAAACAGTGTGTTACCATAGCAACGGCAAACAGTGTGCTACCATAGCAACGGCAAACATTGTGTTACCATAGCAACGGCAAACAGTGTGTTACCTTAGCAAAGGCCCACAGTGTGTTACCATAGCAACGGCAAACAGTGTGTTACCTAATCAACGGCCCACAGTGTGTTACCATAGCAGCGGCACACAGTGTGTTACCATAGCAACGGCACACAGTGTGTTACCATAGAAACGGCAAACAGTGTGTTACCATAGCAACGGCACACAGTGTGTTACCATAGCAACGGCAAAGAGTGTGTCACCTTAGCAACGGCGCACAGTGTGTGTTACCTTAGCAACGGCACACAGTGTGTTACCTTAACAACGCCAAACAGAGTGTGTTACCTTAACAACGGCAAACAGTGTGTTACCTTAACAACGGCAAACAGAGTGTGTTACCTTAGCAACGGCACACAATGTGTCACCTTAGCAACGGCGCACAGTGTGTGTTACCTTAGCAACGGCACACAGTGTGATACATTAACAACGGCAAACAGAGTGTGTTACCTTAGCAACGCCACACAGTGTGTTACCTTAACAACGGAAAATAGAGTGTGTTACCTTAACAACGCCACACAGTGTGTTACCATAGCAACGGCAAACAGTGTGTTACCATAGCAACGGCAAACAGTGTGTTACCTTAGTAATGGCCCACAGGGTGTGTTACCATATCAACGGCAAACAGTGTGTTACCTTAGCAACGGCACACAGTGTGTTACCATAGCAACGGCACACAGTGTGTTACCATAGCAACGGCACACAGTGTGTTACCATAGCAACGGCAAACCGTGTGTTACCATAGCAACGGCACAAAGTGTGTTCCCATAGCAACGGCAAACAGTGTGTCACCTTAGCAACGGCGCACAGTGTGTGTTACCTTAGCAAAGGCACACAGTGTGTTACCTTAACAACGGCAAATAGGAGTGTGTTACCTTATCAACGCCACACAGTGTGTTACCTTAACAACGGCAAACAGAATGTGTTACCTTAGCAACGGCAGACGTTGTGTTACCTTAACAACGGCAAACAGAGTGTGTTACCATAGCAACGGCACAGTGTGTGTTACCATAGCAACGGCAAACACTGTGTTACCATAGCAACGGCACACAGTGTGTTACCATAGCAACGGCAAACAGTGTGTTACCTTAGCAACGGCACACTGTATGTTACCATAGCAACGGCAAACAGTGTGTTACCATAGCAACGGCAAACAGTGTGTTACCTTAGTAACGGCAAACAGTGTGTTACCTTAGTAACGGCCCACAGTGTGTTACCTTAGTAACGGCCCACAGTGTGTTACCTTAGCAACGGCACACAGTGTGTTACCATAGCAACGGCACAAAGTGTGTTACCATAGCAACGGCAAACAGTGTGTCACCTTAGCAACGGCGCACAGTGTGTGTTACCTTAGCAACGGCACACAGTGTGTTACCTTAACAACGGCAAATAGGAGTGTGTTACCTTAGCAACGCGTCACAGTGTGTTACCTTAACAACGGCAAACAGAATGTGTTTCCTTAGCAACGGCACACAGTGTGTTACCTTAACAACGGCAAACAGAGTGTGTTACCATAGCAACGGCAAACGGTGTGTTACCATAGCAACGGCCCACAGTGTGTTACCATAGAGACGGCAAACAGTGTGTTACCATAGCAACGGCAAACAGTGTGTTACCATAGCAACGGCAAACAGTGTGTTACCATAGCAACGGCAAACAGTGTGTTACCTTAGCAACGGCCAACAGTGTGTTACCATAGCAACGGCCAACAGCGTGTTACCTTAGCAACGGCCCACAGGGTGAGTTACCATAGCAACGGCAAACAGTGTGTTACCTAGACAACGGCACACAGTGTGTTACCATAGCAACGGCAAACAGTGTGTTACCATAGCAACAACACACAGTGTGTTACCATAACAACGGCAAACAGTGTGTCACCTTAGCAACGGCGCACAGTGTGTGTTACCTTAGCAACGGCACACAGTGTGTTACCTTAACAACGGCAAACAGAGTGTGTTACCTTAACAACGGCAAACAGTGTGTTACCTTAACAACGGCAAACAGAGTGTGTTACCTTAGCAACGGCACACAGTGTGTCACCTTAGCAACGGCGCACAGTGTGTTACCTTAGCAACGGCACACAGTGATTTACCTTAACAGCGGCAAACACTGTGTGTTACCTTAGCAACGGCACACAGTGTGTTACCATAGCAACGGCCCACAGTGAGTTACCATAGAGACGTTAAACAGTGTCTTACCATAGACGCGGCAAACAGTGTGTTACCATAGCAACGGCAAACAGTGTGTTACCATAGCAACGGCACACAGTGTGTTACCATAGCAACGGCAAACAGTGTGTTACCATAGCACCGGCACACAGTTTGTGTTACCTTAGCAACGGCACACAATGTGTTACCTTAACAACGGCAGAGTGTGTTACCTTAGCAACGGCACACAGTGTTTTACCTTAACAACGGCATATAGAGAGTGTTACCTTAGCAACGGCACACAGTGTGTTACCTTAACAACTTCAAACAGAGTGTGTTACCTTAGAACGGCACACAGAGTGTTTTAACTTAGCAACGGCGCACAGAGTGTGTTACCTTATCAACGGCAAACAGAGTGTGTTACCTTAGCAATGGCACACAGTGTGTTACCTTAAAGAACGGCAAACAGTGTGCTACCTTAACAACGGCAAACAGAGTGTGTTACCTTAGCAACAGCACACAGTGTGAAACCTTAGGAACGGCACAGAGTGTGTCACCATATTAACGACAAACAGTGTGTTACCTTAGCAACGGCACAGGGTGTGTTACCATAGCAACGGCAAACAGTGTGTTACCATACCAAAGGCAAACAGTGTGTTACCTTAGCAACGGCACAGGGTGTGTTACCATAGCAACAGCACACAGTGTGTTACCATAGCAACGGCAAACAGTGTGTTACCATAGCACCGGCCCACAGTGTGTTACCATAGCACCGGCCCACAGTGTGTTACCATACAGACGGCAAACAGTGTGTTACCATAGCAACGGCAAACCGTGTGTTACCATAGCAACGGCACAAAGTGTGTTACCATAGCAACGGCAAACAGTGTGTCACCTTAGCAACGGCGCACAGTGTGTGTTACCTTAGCCACGGCACACAGTGTGTTACCTTAACAACGGCAAATAGGAGTGTGTTACCTTAGCAACGCCACACAGTGTGTTACCTTAAAAAGGCAAACAGAATGTGTTACCGTAGCAACTGCACACAGTGTGTTACCTTAACAACGGCAAACAGAGTGTGTTACCATGGCAACGGCACACAGTGTGTTACCATAGCAACGGCAAACAGTGTGTTACCATTGCAACGGCACACAGTGTGTTACCATAGCAACGGCAAACAGTGTGTTACCTTAGCAACGGCACACAGTATGTTACCATAGCAACGGCAAACAGTGTGTTACCATAGCAACGGCAAAAAGTGTGTTACCTTAGTAACGGCAAACAGTGTGTTACCTTAGTAACGGCCCACAGTGTGTTACCTTAGTAACGGCCCACAGTGTGTTACCTTAGCAACGGCACACAGTGTGTTACCATAGCAACGGCAAACAGTGTGTTACCTTAGCAACGGCACACAGTGTGTTACCATAGCAACGGCAAACAGTGTGTTACCATAGCAACGGCAAACAGTGTGTTACCTTAGTAACGGCAAACAGTGTGTTACCTTAGTAACGGCCCACAGTGTGTTACCCTAGTAACGGCAAACAGTGTGTTACCATAGCAACGGTACTCCGTGTGATACCTTAGTAACGGCAAACAGTGTGTTACCATACCAACGGCCCACAGTGTGTTACCATAGCAACGGCAAACTGAGTGTTACCATAACAACGCCCCACAGTGTGTTACCATAGCAACGGCCCACAGTGTGTTACCATAGCAACGGCCCACAGTGTGTTACCATAGCAACGGCACACAGTGTGTTACCATAGCAACGGCACACAGTTTGTTACCATAGCAACGGCAAACAGTGTGTCACCTTAGCAACGGCGCACAGTGTGTGTTACCTTAGCCACGGCACACAGTGTGTTACCTTAACAACGGCAAATAGGAGTGTGTTACCTTAGCAACGCCACACAGTGTGTTACCTTAACAACGGCAAACAGAATGTGTTACCTTAGCAACGGCACACAGTGTGTTACCTTAACAACGGCAAACAGAGTGTGTTACCATAGCAACGGCACACAGTGTGTTACCATAGCAACGGCAAACAGTGTGTTACCATAGCAACGGCACACAGTGTGTTACCATAGCAACGGCAAACAGTGTGTTACCTTAGCAACGGCACACAGTATGTTACCATAGCAACGGCAAACAGTGTGTTACCATAGCAACGGCAAACAGTGTGTTACCTTAGTAACGGCAAACAGTGTGTTACCTTAGTAACGGCCCACAGTGTGTTACCTTAGTAACGGCCCACAGTGTGTTACCTTAGCAACGGCACACAGTGTGTTACCATAGCAACGGCAACAGTGTGTCACCTTAGCAACGGCGCACAGTGTGTGTTACCTTAGCAACGGCACACAGTGTGTTACCTTAACAACGGCAAATAGGAGTGTGTTACCTTAGCAACGCCACACAGTGTGTTAACTTAACAACGGCAAACAGAATGTGTTTCCTTAGCAACGGCACACAGTGTGTTACCTTAACAACGACAAACAGAGCGTGTTACCATAGCAACGGCAAACAGTGTGTTACCATAGCAACGGCCCACAGTGTGTTACCATAGAGACGGCAAACAGTGTGTTCCCATAGCAACGGCAAACAGTGTGTTACCATAGCAACGGCAAACAGTGTGTTACCATAGCAACGGCAAACAGTGTGTTACCTTAGCAACGGCCAACAGTGTGTTACCATAGCAACGGCCAACAGTATGTTACCTTAGCAACGGCCCACAGGGTGAGTTACCATAGCAACGGCAAACAGTGTGTTACCTTAGCAACGGCACACAGTGTGTTACTTAGACAACGGTACACAGTGTGTTACCATAGCAACGGCACACAGTGTGTTACCATAGCAACGGCAAACAGTGTCTTACCATAGCAACAACACACAGTGTGTTACCATAACAACGGCAAACAGTGTGTCACCTTAGCAACGGCGCACAGTGTGTGTTACCTTAGCAACGGCACACAGTGTGTTACCTTAACAACGGCAAACAGAGTGTGTTACCTTAACAACGGCAAACAGTGTGTTACCTTAACAACGGCAAACAGAGTGTGTTACCTTAGCAACGGCACACAGTGTGTCACCTTAGCAACGGCGCAGAGTGTGTTACTTTAGCATCGGTACACAGTTTGTTACCTTAACAACGGCAAACACAGTGTGTTACCTTAGCAACGGCACACAGTGTGTTACCTTAACAACAACAAACAGGATGTGTTACCATAGCAACGGCAAACTGTGTGTTACCATAGCAACGGCCCACAGTGAGTTACCATAGAGACGTTAAACAGTGTGTTACCATAGACGCGGCAAACAGTGTGTTACCATAGCAACGACAAACAGTGTGTTACCATAGCAACGGCACACAGTGTGTTACCATAGCAACGGCAAACAGTGTGTTACCTTAGCAACGGCACACAGTGTGTTACCATAGCAACGGCCCACAGTGAGTTACCATAGAGACGTTAAACAGTGTGTTACCATAGACGCGGCAAACAGTGTGTTACCATAGCAACGGCAAACAGTGTGTTACCATAGCAACGGCACACAGTGTGTTACCATAGCAACGGCAAACAGTGTGTTACCATAGCACCGGCACACAGTGTGTGTTACCTTAGCAACGGCACACAGTGTGTTACTTTAACAACGGCAGAGTGTGTTACCTTAGCAACGGCACACAGTGTTTTACCTTAACAACGGCAAATAGAGTGTGTTACCTTAGCAACGGCACACAGTGTGTTACCTTAACAACTTCAAACAGAGTGTGTTACCTTAGAACGGCACACAGAGTGTTTTAGCTTAGCAATGGCGCACAGAGTGTGTTACCTTATCAACGGCAAACAGAGTGTGTTACCTTAGCAATGGCACACAGTGTGTTACCTTAAAGAACGGCAAACAGTGTGCTACCTTAACAACGGCAAACAGAGTGTGTTACCTTAGCAACAGCACACAGTGTGAAACCTTAGGAATGGCACAGAGTGTGTCACCATATTAACGACAAACAGTGTGTTACCTTAGCAACGGCACAGGGTGTGTTACCATAGCAACGGCACACAGTGTGTTACCATACCAACGGCAAACAGTGTGTTACCATAGCAACGGCACAGGGTGTGTTACCATAGCAACGGCAAACAGTGTGTTACCATAGCAACGGCAAACAGTGTGTTACCTTAGCAATGACCCACAGGGTGTGTTACCATAGCAACGGCACACAGTGTGTTACCATAGCAACGGCACACAGTGTGTTACCATAGCAACGGCAAACCGTGTGTTACCATAGCAACGGCACAAAGTGTGTTACCATAGCAACGGCAAACAGTGTGTCACCTTAGCAACGGCGCACAGTGTGTGTTACCTTAGCCACGGCACACAGTGTGTTACCTTAACAACGGCAAATATGAGTGTGTTACCTTAGCAACGCCACACAGTGTGTTACCTTAACAACGGCAAACAGAATGTGTTACCTTAGCAACGGCACACAGTGTGTTACCTTAACAACGGCAAACAGAGTAAGTTACCATAGCAACGGCACACAGTGTGTTACCATAGCAACGGCAAACAGTGTTTTACCGTAGCAACGGCCCACAGTGTGTTACCTTAGCAACGGCCCACAGTGTGTTACCATAGCAACGGCACACAGTGTGTTACCATAGCAACGGCTAACAGTGTGTTACCTTAGCTACGGCACACAGTGTGTTACAATAGCAACGGCACACAGCGTGTTACCATAGCAACGACACACAGTGTGTTACCATAGCAATGGCACACAGTGTGTTACCATAACAACGGAAAACAGTGTGTTACCATAGCATCGGCAAAAAGTGTGTTACCATAGCAACGGCAAACAGTGTGTTACCATAGCAACGGCCCACAGTGTGTTACCATAGCAACGGCAAACAGTGTGTTACCATAGCAACGGCAAACAGTGTGTTACCATAGCAACGGCACACAGTGTGTTACCTTAGCAACGGCAAACAGTGTTTTACCTTAGCAACGGCACACAGTATGTAACCATAGCAACGGAAAACAGTGTGTTACCATAGCAACGGCAAACAGTGAGTTACCTTAGTAACGGCAAACAGTGTGTTACCTTAGTAACGGCCCACAGTGTGTTACCTTAGTAACGGCCCACAGTGTGTTACCTTAGCAACGGCACACAGTGTGTTACCATAGCAACGGCAAACAGTGTGTTACCTTAGCAACGGCACACAGTGTGTTACCATAGCAACGGCAAACAGTGTGTTACCATAGCAACGGCAAACAGTGTGTTACCTTAGTAACGGCAAACACTGTGTTACCTTAGTAACGGCCCACAGTGTGATACCTTAGTAACGGCCCACAGTGTGTTACCATAGCAACGGCAAACTGTGTGTTACCATAACAACGCCCCACAGTGTGCTACCATAGCATCGGCCCACAGTGTGTTACCATAGCAACGGCCCACAGTGTGTTACCATAGCAAGGGCAAACAGTGTGTTACCATAGCAACGGCCCAGAGTGTGTTACCTTAGTAACGGCAAACAGTGTGTTACCATAGCAACGGCAAACAGTGTGTTACCTTAGCAACGGCACACAGTGTGTTACCTTAACAACGGCGGAGTGTGTTACCTTAGCAACGGCACACAGTGTGTTACCTTAACAACGGCAAATAGAGTGTGTTACCTTAGCAACGGCACACAGTGTGTTACCTTAACAATTTCAAACAGAGTGTGTTACCTTAGAACGGCACACAGAGTGTTTTAGCTTAGCAACGGCAAACAGAGTGTGTTATCTTAGCAATGGCACACAGTGTGTTACCTTAAAGAACGGCAAACAGTGTGCTACCTTAACAACGGCAAACAGAGTGTGTTACCTTAGCAACAGCATACAGTGTGAAACCTTCGGAACGGCACAGAGTGTGTCACCATATTAACGACAAACAGTGTGTTACCTTAGCAACGGCACAGGGTGTGTTACCATAGCAACGGCACACAGTGTGTTAACATAGCAACGGCAAACAGTGTGTTACCTTAGCAACGGCCCACAGTATGTTACCATAGCAACGGCAAACAGTGTGTTACCTTAGCAACGGCACAGGGTGTGTTACCATAGCAACGGCACACAGTGTGTTACCATAGCAACGGCAAACAGTGTGTTACCATAGCACCGGCCCACAGTGTGTTACCATAGAGACGGCAAACAGTGTGTTACCATAGCAACGGCAAACAGTGTGTAACCATAGCAACGGCAAACAGTGTGTTACGTTTGAATGGCCCACAGGGTGTGTTACCATAGCAACGGCAAACAGTGTGTTAATTTAGCAACCGCACACAGTGTGTTACCATAGCAACGGCACAAAGTGTGTTACCATAGCAACGGCAAACAGTGTGTCACCTTAGCAACGGCGCACATTGTGTGTTACCTTAGCAACGGCACACAGTGTGTTACCTTAACAACGGCAAATAGGAATGTGTTACCTTAGCAACGCCACACAGTGTGTTACCTTAACAACGGCAAACAGAATGTGTTACCTTAGCAACGGCACACAGTGTGTTACCTTAACAACGGCAAACAGAGTGTTTTACCATAGCAACGGCAAACAGTGTGTTACCATGGCAACGGCCCACAGTGTGTTACCATAGAGACGGCAAACAATGTGTTACCATAGCAACGGCAAACAGTGTGTTACCTTAGCAACGGCCCACAGGGTGTGTTACCATAGCAACGGCACACAGTGTGTTACCATAGCAACGGCACACAGTGTGTTACCATAGCAACGGCAAACAGTGTGTTACCATAGCAACGGCAAACAGTGTGTTACCTTAGCAACGGCCCACAGTGTGTTACCATAGCAACGGCAAACAGTGTGTTACCTTAGCAACGGCCCACAGGGTGTGTTACCATAGCAACGGCACACAGTGTGTTACCATAGCAACGGCACACAGTGTGTTACCATGGCAACGGCACACAGTGTGTTACCATAGCAACGGCAAACAGTGTGTTACCATAGCTACGGCAAACAGTGTGTTAACATAGCAACGGCACACAGTGTGTTACCATAGCAACGGCACACAGTGTGTTACCTAAGCAACGGCACACAGAGTGTTACCACAGCAACGGCAAACAGGTGTCACCATTGCAACGGCACAGGGTGTGTTACCTAAGCAACGGCACGCAGTGTGTTACCATAGCAACGGCAAACAGGTGTCACCATATCAACGGCACAGGGTGTATTACCTAAGCAACGTCAAACAGGTGTTACCTAAGCAACGGCAAACAGGTGTTAACATAGCAATGGCACAGGGTGTGTTACCTAAGCAACGTCAAACAGGTGTTACCTAAGCAACGGCACACAGTGTGTTACCTAAGCAACGTCAAACAGGTGTTACCTAAGCAACGTCAAACAGGTGTTACCTAAGCAACGGCACACAGGTGTTAACATAGCAATGGCAAACAGGTGTTACCATAGCAACGGGAAACAGTGTGTTACCATAGCAACGGCACACAGTGTATTACCTAAGCAACGGCAATCAGGTGTTACCATAGTAACGGCACACAGTGTGTTACCATAGCAAAGGCACATAGTGTGTTACCTAAACAAGGGCAAACAGTGTGTTACCATAGCAACGGCAAACAGTGTGTTACCATAGCAACGGCAAACTGTATGTTACCATAGCAACGACAAACAGTATGTTACCATAGCAACGGCAAACAGTGTGTTACTTTAGCAACGGCACACAGTATGTTACCATAACAACGGCAAACAGTGTGTTACCATAGCAACGGCCCACATTGTGTTACCATAGCAACGGCAAACAGTGTGTTACCATAGCAACGGCACACAGTATGTTACCATAGCAACGGCAAACAGTGTGTTACCTTAGCAACGGCCCACAGTGTGTTACCATAGCAACGGCAAACCGTGTGTTACCATAGCAACGGCACAAAGTGTGTTACCATAGCAACGGCAAACAGTGTGTCACCTTAGCAACGGCGCAAAGTGTGTGTTACCTTAGCCACGGCACACACTGTGTTACCTTAACAACGGCAAATAGGAGTGTGTTACCTTAGCAACGCCACACAGTGTGTTACCTTAACAACGGCAAACAGAGTGTGTTACCATAGCAACGGCACACAGTGTGTTACCATAGCAACGGCAAACAGTGTGTTACCATAACAACGGCACACAGTGTGTTACCATAGCAACGGCAAACAGTGTGTTACCTTAGCAACGGCACACAGTATGTTACCATAGCAACGGCAAACAGTGTGTTAGCATAGCAACGGCAAACAGTGTGTTACCTTAGTAAGGGCAAACAGTGTGTTACCTTAGTAACGGCCCACAGTGTGTTACCTTAGTAACGGCCCACAGTGTGTTACCTTAGCAACGGCACACAGTGTGTTACCATAGCAACGGCAAACAGTATGTTACCATAGCAATGGCAAACAGTGTGTTACCTTAGCAACGGCACACAGTGTGTTACCATAGCAACGGCAAACAGTGAGTTACCTTTGCAACGGCGCACAGTGTGTTACCATAGCAACGGCACACAGTTTGTTACTATAGCAACGGTCACAGTGTGTTACCATAGAAACGGCACAGAGTGTGTCACCATAGCAACGGCAAACAGTGTGTTACCATAGCAACGGCAAACAGGTGTTACCATAGCAACGGCAAACAGGTGTAGCCATAGCAACGGCAAACAGGTGTTACCATAGCTACGGCACACAGTGTGTTACCATAGCAACGGCAAACAGGTGTTACCATAGCAACGGCAAACAGGTGTAGCCATAGCAACGGCAAACAGGTGTTACCATTGCAACGGCACAGGGTGTGTTACCTAAGCAACGGCAAAGAGGTGTTACCTAAGTAACGGCAAACAGGTGTTTACATAGCAACAGCAAACAGGTTTTACCATAGCAACGGCACACAGTGTGTTACCATAGCAACGGCACACTGTGTGTTACCTAAGCAACGGCAAACAGGTGTTACCAAAGCAACGGCACACAGTGTGTTACCATAGCAACGGCAAACAGTGTGTTACCATAGCAACGGCACACAGAGCGTTACTATAGAAACGGCACACAGTGTGTTACATTAGCAACGGCGCACAATGTACCTTATCACAGGTACAGAGTGTTTTATATTAGCAACGGCAAACAGTGCGTTACCTTAGACACGGCTCATAGTGTGTTACCATAGCAACGGCAAACAGTATGTTACCTTAGCAACGGCACAGGGTGTGTTACCATAGCAACGGCACACAGAGCGTTACCATAGCAACGGCACACAGTGTGTTACAATAGCAACGGCAAACAATGTGTTACCATAGCAACGGCCCACAGTGTGTTACCATAGCAACGGCAAACAGTGTGTTACCTTAGCAACGGCAAACAGTGTGTTACCTTAGCAACGGCCCACAGTGTGTTACCATAGCAACGGCAAACAGTGTGTTACCTTAGCAACGGCAAACAGTGTGTTACCATAGCAACGGCAAAAAGTGTGTTACCTTAGCAACGGCCCACAGTGTGTGTTACCATAGCAACAGCAAACAGTGTGTTACCTTAGCAACGGCACACAGTGTGTTACCATAGCAACGGCACACAGTGTGTTACCATAGCAACGGCACACAGTGTGTTACCATAGCAACGGCACAGGGTGTGTTACCATAGCAACGGCACACAGTGTGTTACCTTAGCAACGGCACAGCGTGTGTTACCATAGCAACGGCAAACAGTGTGTTACCTAAGCAACGTCAAACAGGTGTTACCTAAGCAACGTCAAACAGGTGTTACCTAAGCAACGGCACACAGGTGTTAACATAGGAATGGCAAACAGATGTTACCATAGCAACGGCAAACTGTGTGTTACCATAGCAACGGCTACAGTGTGTTACCATAGAGACGGCAAACAGTGTGTTACCATAGCAACCGCAAACAGTGTGCTACCATAGCAACGGCAAACATTGTTTTACCATGGCAACGGCAAACAGTGTGTTACCTTAGCAACGGCCCACAGGGTGTGTTACCATAGCAACGGCAAACAGTGTGTTACCTTAGCAACGGCACACAGTGTGTTACCTTGGCAACGGCCCACAGTGTGTTACCATAGCAACGGCACACAGTGTGTTACCATAGCAACGGCAAACAGTTGGTTACCATAGCAACGGCACACAGTGTGTTACCATAGCAACGGCAAACAGTGTGTTACCATAGCAATGGCACACAGTGTGTTACCATAGCAACGGCAAACAGTGTGTTACCATAGCAACGGCAAACAGTGTGTTACCTTAGCAACGGCCCACAGTGTGTTACCATAGCAACGGCAAACAGTGTGTTACCTTAGAACGACCCACAGGGTGTGTTACAATAGCAACGGCAAACAGTGTGTTACCTTAGCAACGGCACACAGTGTGTTACCATAGCAACGGCACACAGTGTGTTACCATAGCAACGGAACACAGTGTGTTACCATAGCAACGGCAAACAGTGTGTTACCATAGCAACGGCACACAGTGTGTTACCATAGCAACGGCAAACAGTGTGTCACCTTAGCAACGGCGCACAGTGTGTGTTACCTTAGCAACGGCACACAGTGTGTTACCTTAACAACGGCAAACAGAGTGTGTTACCTTAGCAACGCCACACAGTGTGTTACCTTAACAACGGCACACAGTGTGTTACCTTAACAACGGCAAACAGAGTGTGTTACCATAGCAACGGCAAACAGTGTGTTACCATAGCAACGGCCCACAGTGTGTTACCATAGAGACGGCAAACAGTGTGTTACCATAGCAACGGCAAACAGTGTGCTACCATAGCAACGGCAAACATTGTGTTACCATAGCAACGGCAAACAGTGTGTTACCTTAGCAACGCCCCACAGTGTGTTACCAAAGCAACGGCAAACAGTGTGTTACCTTATCAGCGGCCCACAGGGTGTGTTACCATAGCAACGGAAAACAGTGTGTTACCTTAGCAACGGCACACAGTGTGTTACCTTGGCAACGGCCCACAGTGTGTTACCATAGCAACGGCACACAGTGTGTTACCATAGCAACGGCAAACAGTGTGTTACCATAGCAACGGCACACAGTGTGTTACCATAGAAACGGCAAACAGTGTGTTACCATAGCAATGGCACACAGTGTGTTACCATTGCAACGGCACACAGTGTGTTACCTTAACAAAGGCAAACAGAGTGTGTTACCTTAACAACGGCAAACAGTGTGTTACCTTAACAACGGCAAACAGGGTGTGTTACCATAGCAACGGCAAACAGTGTGTTACCTTAGCAACGGCACACAGTGTGTTACCATAACAACGGCACACAGTGTGTTACCATAGCAACGGCACACAGTGTGTTACCATAGCAACGGCACACAGTGTGTTACCATAGCAACGGCAAACAGTGTGTCACCTTAGCAACGGCGCACAGTGTGTGTTACCTTAGCAACGGCACACAGTGTGTTACCTGAACAACGGCAAACAGAGTGTGTTACCTTAACAACGGCAAACAGTGTGTTACCTTAACAACGGCAAACAGAGTGTGTTACCTTAGCAATGGCACACAGTGTGTCACCTTAGCAAAGGCGCACAGTGTGTGTTACCTTAGCAACGGCACACAGTGTGTTACTTTAACAACGGCAAACAGAGTGTGTTACCTTAGCAACGCCACACAGTGTGTTACCTTAACAACGGAAAATAGAGTGTGTTACTTTAACAACGCCACACAGTGTGCTACCATAGCAACGGCAAGTAGTGTGTTACCATAGCAACGGCAACCAGTGTGTTACCTTAGCAACGGCCCACAGTGTGTTACCATAGCAACGGCCAACAGTGTGTTATATTAGGAACGGCCCACAGGTTGTGTTACCATAGCAACTGCAAACAGTGTGTTACCTTAGCAACGGCACACAGTGTGTTATCATAGCAACGGCACACAGTGTGTTACCATAGCAACGGCACACAGTGTGTTACCATAGCAACGGCAAACCGTGTGTTACCATAGCAACGGCACAAAGTGTGTTACCATAGCAACGGCAAACAGTGTGTCACCTTAGCAACGGCGCACAGTGTGTGTCCCCTTAGCAACGGCACACAGTGTGTTACCTTAACAACGGCAAACAAAGTGTGTTACCATAGCAACGGCAAACAGTGTGTTACCATAGCAACGGCCCACAGTGTGTTACCATCGAGACGGCAAACAGTGTGTTATCATAGCAACAGCAAACGGTGTATTACCATAGCAACGGCAAACAGTGTGTTACCTTAGCAACGGTCAACAGTGTGTTACCATAGCAACGACAAACAGTGTGTTACCTTACCAACGGCCCAGAGGGTGTGTTACCATAGCAACGGCAAACAGTGTGTTACCTTAGCAACGGCACACAGTGTGTTACCTAGACAACGGCCCACAGTGTGTTACCATAGCAACGGCACACAGTGTGTTACCATAGCAACGGCACACAGTGTGTTACCATAGCAACGGCAACAGTGTGTCACCTTAGCAACGGCGCACAGTGTGTGTTACCTTAGCAACGGCACACAGTGTGTTACCTTAACAACGGAAAACAGAGTGTGTTACCTTAACAACGGCAAACAGTGTGTTACCTTAACAACGGCAAACAGAGTGTGTTACCTTAGCAACGGCACACAGTGTGTCACCTTAGCAACGGCGCACAGTGTGTGTTACCTTAGCAACGGCACACAGTGTGTTACCTTAACAACGGCATACAGAGTGTGTTACCTTAGCAACGCCACACAGTGTGTTACCTTAACAACGGAAAATAGAGGGTGTTACTTTAACAAGGCCACACAGTGGGTTACCATAGAAACGGCAAACAGTGTGTTACCATAGCAACGGCAAACAGTGTGTTACCTTAGCCACGGCACACAATGTGTTACCATAGCAACGGCACACAGTGTGTTACCATAGGAACGGCAAAACGTGTGTTACCATAGCAACGACACAAAGTGTGTTACCATAGCAACGGCAAACAGTGTGTCACCTTAGCAACGGCGCACAATGTGTGTCCCATTAGCAACGGCACAACGTGTGTTACCTTAACAACGGCAAATAGGAGTGTGTTACCTAAGCAACGCCACACAGTGTGTTACCTTAACAACGGCAAACAGAATGTGTTACCTTAGCAACGGCACACAGTGTGTTACCTTAACAACGGCAAACAGAGTGTGTTACCATATCAACGGTAAACAGTGTGTTAACATAGCAACGGCCCACAGTGTGTTACCATAGAGACGGCAAACAGTGTGTTACCATAGCAACGGCAAACAGTGTGTTACCATAGCAACGGCAAACAGTGTGTTACCATAGCAACGGCAAACAGTGTGTTACCTTAGCAACGGCAAACAGTGTGTTACCATAGCAACGGCACACAGTGTGTTACATTAGCAACGGCACACAGTGTGTTACCATAGCAACGGCAAACAGTGTGTTACCATAGCAACGGCACACAGTGTGTTACCATAGCAACGGCACACAGTGTGTTACATTAGCAACGGCACACAGTGTGTTACCATAGCAACGGCAAACAGTGTGTTACCATAGCAACGGCACACAGTGTGTTACATTAGCAACGGCACACAGTGTGTTACCATAGCAACGGCAAACAGTATGTCACCTTAGCAACGGCGCACAGTGTGTGTTACCTTAGCAACGGCGCAAAGTGTGTTACCTTAACAACGGCAAACAGAGTGTGTTACCTTAGCAACGGCGCACAGTGTGTTACCTTAACAACGGCACACAGTGTGTTACCATAGCAACGGCAAACTGTGTGTTACCATAGCAACGGCCCACAGTGTGTTACCATAGCAACGGCACACATTGTGTTACCATAGCAACGGCACACATTGTGTTA
Organism: Hymenopus coronatus; assembly: GCA_030762935.1. Taxonomy (NCBI): domain Eukaryota; kingdom Metazoa; phylum Arthropoda; class Insecta; order Mantodea; family Hymenopodidae; genus Hymenopus; species Hymenopus coronatus. The sequence continues at coordinate 177,818,561 of CM060882.1, forward strand.
CCATAGCAACGGCAAGCAGTGTGTTACCGTAGCAACGGCAAACAGTGTGTTACCATAGCAACGGCACACATTGTGTTACCATAGCAACGGCAAGCAGTGTGTTACCATAGCAACGGCACACAGTGTGTTACCGTAGCAACGGCAAACAGTGTGTCACCTTAGCAACGGCGCACAGTGTGTGTTACCTTAGCAACGGCGCACAGTGTGTTACCTTAACAACGGCAAACAGAGTGTGTTACCTTAGCAACTCCACACAGTGTGTTACCTTAACAACGGCAAACAGAGTGTGTTACCTTAGCAACGGCACACAGTGTGTTACCTTAACAACGGCAAACAGGGTGTGTTACCATAGCAACGGCAAACTGTGTGTTACCATAGCAACGGCCCACAATGTGTTACCATAGAGACGGCAAACAGTGTGTTACCATAGCAACGGCAAACAGTGTGCTACCATAGCAACGGCAAACATTGTGTTACCATAGCAACGGCAAACAGTGTGTTACCTTAGCAACGGCCCACAGGGTGTGTTACCATAGCAACGGCAAACAGTGTGTTACCTTAGCAACGGCACACAGTGTGTTACCATAGCAACGGCACACAGTGTGTTACCATAGCAACGGCACACAGTGTGTTACAATAGTAACGGCAAACAGTGTGTTACCATAACAACGGCAAACAGTTTGTTACCTTAACAACGGCAAACAGAGTGCGTTACCTTAGCAACGGCACACAGTGTGTCACCTTAGCAACGGCGCACAGTGTGTGTTACCTTAGCAACGGCACACAGTGTGTTACCTTAACAACGGCAAACAGAGTGTGTTAGCTTAGCAACGCCACACGGTGTGTTACCTTAACAACGGAAAATAGAGTGTGTTACTTTAACAACGCCACACTGTGTGTTACCATAGCAACGGCAAACAGTGTGTTACCATAGCAACGGCAAACAGTGTTTTACCTTAACAACGGCACACAGTGTGTTACCATAGCAACGGCACACAGTGTGTTACCATAGGAACGGCAAACCGTGTGTTACCATAGCAACGGCACAAAGTGGGTTACCATAGCAACGGCAAACAGTGTGTCACCTTAGCAACGGCACAAAGTGTGTTACCTTAACAACAGCAAATAGGAGTGTGTTACCAAAGCAACGCCAGACAGTGTGTTAACTTAAGAACGGCAAACAGAATGTGTTACCTTAGCAACGGCACACAGTGTGTTACCTTAACAACGGCAAACAGAGTGTGTTACCATTGCAACGGCAAACAGTGTGTTACCATAGCAACGGCAAACAGTGTGTTACCCTAGCAACGGCAAACAGTGTGTTACCTTAGCAACGGCCAACAGTGTGTTACCATAGCAACGGCAAACCGTGTGTTACCTTAGCAACGGCCCACAGGGTGTGTTACCATAGCAACGGCAAACAGTGTGTTACCTTAGCAACGGCACACAGTGTTTTACCTGGACAACGGCCAAAAGTATGTTACCATAGCAACGGCACACAGTGTGTTACCATAGCAACGGCACACAGTGTGTTACCATAGCAACGGCACACAGTGTGTTACCATAGCAACGGCAAACAGTGTGTTACCATAGCAACGGCACACAGTGTGTTACCATAGCAACAGCAAACAGTGTGTCACCTTAGCAACGGCGCACAGTTTGTGTTACCTTAGCAACGGCACACAGTGTGTAACCTTAACAACGGCAAACAGAGTGTGTTACCTTAACAACGGCAAACAGTGTTTTACCTTAACAACGGCAAACAGGTTGTGTTACCATAGCAACGGCAAACAGTGTGTTACCTTAGCAACGGCACACAGTCAGTTACCATAGCAACGGCACACAATGTGTTACCATAGCAACGGCACACAGTGTGTTACCATAGCAACGGCAAACAGTGTGTCACCTTAGCAACGGCGCACAGTGTGTGTTACCTTAGCAACGGCACACAGTGTGTTACCTTAACAACGGCAAACAGAGTGTGTTACCTTAACAACGGCAAACAGTGTGTTACCTTAACAACGGCAAACAGAGTGTGTTACCTTAGCAACGGCACACAGTGTGTCACATTAGCAACGGCGCACAGTGTGTGTTACCTTAGCAACGGCACACAGTGTGTTACCTTAACAACGGCAAACAGAGTGTGTTACCTTAGCAACGCCACACAGTGTGTTACCTTAACAACGGAAAATAGAGGGTGTTACTTTAACAAGGCCACACAGTGGGTTACCATAGAAACGGCAAACAGTGTGTTACCATAGCAACGGCAAACAGTGTGTTACCTTAGCAACGGCACACAATGTGTTACCATAGCAACGGCACACAGTGTGTTACCATAGGAACGGCAAAACGTGTGTTACCATAGCAACGACACAAAGTGTGTTACCATAGCAACGGCAAACAGTGTGTCACCTTAGCAACGGCGCACAATGTGTGTCCCATTAACAACGGCACAACGTGTGTTACCTTAACAACGGCAAATAGGAGTGTGTTACCTAAGCAACGCCACACAGTGTGTTACCTTAACAACGGCAAACAGTGTGTTACCTTAACAACGGCAAACAGAATGTGTTACCTTAGCAACGGCACACAGTGTGTTACCTTAACAACGGCAAACAGAGTGTGTTACCATATCAACGGTAAACAGTGTGTTAACATAGCAACGGCCCACAGTGTGTTACCATAGAGACGGCAAACAGTGTGTTACCATAGCAACGGCAAACAGTGTGTTACCATAGCAACGGCAAACAGTGTGTTACCATAGCAACGGCAAACAGTGTGTTACCTTAGCAACGGCAAACAGTGTGTTACCATAGCAACGGCACACAGTGTGTTACATTAGCAACGGCACACAGTGTGTTACCATAGCAACGGCAAACAGTGTGTTACCATAGCAACGGCACACAGTGTGTTACCATAGCAACGGCACACAGTGTGTTACATTAGCAACGGCACACAGTGTGTTACCATAGCAACGGCAAACAGTGTGTTACCATAGCAACGGCACACAGTGTGTTACATTAGCAACGGCACACAGTGTGTTACCATAGCAACGGCAAACAGTATGTCACCTTAGCAACGGCGCACAGTGTGTGTTACCTTAGCAACGGCGCACAGTGTGTTACCTTAACAACGGCAAACAGAGTGTGTTACCTTAGCAACGGCGCACAGTGTGTTACCTTAACAACGGCACACAGTGTGTTACCATAGCAACGGCAAACTGTGTGTTACCATAGCAACGGCCCACAGTGTTACCATAGCAACGGCACACCTTGTGTTACCATAGCAACGGCACACATTGTGTTACCATAGCAACGGCAAGCAGTGTGTTACCGTAGCAACGGCAAACAGTGTGTTACCATAGCAACGGCACACATTGTGTTACCATAGCAACGGAAAGCGGTGTGTTACCATAGCAACGGCACACAGTGTTTTACCGTAGCAACGGCAAACAGTGTGTCACCTTAGCAACGGCGCACAGTGTGTGTTACCTTAGCAACGGCGCACAGTGTGTTACCTTAACAACGGCAAACAGAGTGTGTTACCTTAGCAACTCCACACAGTGTTTTACCTTAACAACGGCAAACAGAGTGTGTTACCTTAGCAACTCCACACAGTGTGTTACCTTAACAACGGCAAACAGAGTGTGTTACCTTAGCAACGGCACACAGTGTGTTACCTTAACAACGGCAAACAGGGTGTGTTACCATAGCAACGGCAAACTGTGTGTTACCATAGCAACGGCCCACAGTGTGTTACCATAGAGACGGCAAACAGTGTGTTACCATAGCAACGGCAAACAGTGTGCTACCATAGCAACGGCAAACATTGTGTTACCATAGCAACGGCAAACAGTGTGCTACCATAGCAACGGCAAACATTGTGTTACCATATCAACGGCAAACAGTGTGTTACCTTAGCAACGGCCCACAGGGTGTGTTACCATAGCAACGGCAAACAGTGTGTTACCTTAGCAACAGCACACAGTGTGTTACCATAGCAACGGCACACAGTGTGTTACCATAGCAACGGCACACAGTGTGTTACCATAGCAACGGCAAACAGTGTGTTACCATAACAACGGCAAACAGTGTGTTACCTTAACAACGGCAAACAGAGTGTGTTACCTTAGCAACGGCACACAGTGTGTCACCTTAGCAACGGCGCACAGTGTGTGTTACCTTAGCAACGGCACACAGTGTGTTACCTTAACAACGGCAAACAGAGTGTGTTACCTTAGCAACGCCACACAGTGTGTTACCTTAACAACGGAAAATAGAGTGTGTTACTTTAACAACGCCACACTGTGTGTTACCATAGCAACGGCAAACAGTGTGTTACCATAGCAACGGCAAACAGTGTTTTACCTTAACAACGGCACACAGTGTGTTACCATAGCAACGGCACACAGTGTGTTACCATAGGAACGGCAAACCGTGTGTTACCATAGCAACGGCACAAAGTGGGTTACCATAGCAACGGCAAACAGTGTGTCACCTTAGCAACGGCACAAAGTGTGTTACCTTAACAACAGCAAATAGGAGTGTGTTACCAAAGCAACGCCAGACAGTGTGTTAACTTAAGAACGGCAAACAGAATGTGTTACCTTAGCAACGGCACACAGTGTGTTACCTTAACAACGGCAAACAGAGTGTGTTACCATTGCAACGGCAAAGCGTGTGTTACCATAGCAACGGCAAACAGTGTGTTACCCTAGCAACGGCAAACAGTGTGTTACCTTAGCAACGGCCAAAAGTGTGTTACCATAGCAACGGCAAACAGTGTGTTACCTTAGCAACGGCCCACAGGGTGTGTTACCATAGCAACGGCAAACAGTGTGTTACCTTAGCAACGGCACACAGTGTTTTACCTGGACAACGGCCAAAAGTATGTTACCATAGCAACGGCACACAGTGTGTTACCATAGAAACGGCACACAGTGTGTTACCATAGTAACGGCAAACAGTATGTCACCTTAGCAACGGCGCACAGTGTGTGTTACCTTAGCAACGGCGTACAGTGTGTTACCTTAACAACGGCAAACAGAGTGTGTTACCTTAGCAACGGCACATAGTGCGTTAACTTATCAACGGCACACAGTGTGTTACCATAGCAACGGCAAACTGTGTGTTACCATCTCAACGGCCCACAGTGTGTTACCATAGAGACGGCAAACAGTGTGTTACCATAGCAACGGCAAACAGTGTGCTACCATAGCAACGGCAAACATTGTGTTACCATAGCAACGGCAAACAGTGTGTTACCTTAACAACGGCAAACAGGGTGTGTTACCATAGCAACGGCAAACAGTGTGTTACCTTAGCAACGGCACACAGTGTGTTACCATAGCAACGGCACACAGTGTGTTACCATAGCAACGGCACACAGTGTGTTACCATAGCAACGGCAAGCAGTGTGTTATCATAGCAACGCACACAGTGTGTTACCGTAGCAACGGCAAACAGTGTGTCACCTTAGCAACGGCTCACAGTGTGTGTTACCTTAGCAACGGCGCACAGTGTGTTACCTTAACAACGGCAAACAGAGTGTGATACCTTAGCAACTCCACACAGTGTGTTACCTTAACAACGGCAAACAGAGTGTGTTACCTTAGCAACGGCAAACAGTGCGTTACCTTAAGAACGGCAAACAGGGTGTGTTACCATAGCAACGGCAAACTGTGTGTTACCATAGCAACGGCCCACAGTGTGTTACCTTAGAGACGGCAAACAGTGTGTTACCATAGCAACGGCAAACAGTGTGCTACCATAGCAACGGCAAACATTGTGTTACCATAGCAACGGCAAACAGTGTGTTACCTTAGCAACGGCACACAGTGTGTTACCATAGCAACGGCACACAGTGTGTTACCATAGCAACGGCAAACTGTGTTACCATAACAACGGCAAACAGTGTGTTACCTTAACAACGGCAAACAGAGTGTGTTACCTTAGCAACGGCACACAGTGTGTCACCTTAGCAACGGCGCACAGTGTGTGTTACCTTAGCAACGGCACACAGTGTGTTACCTTAACAACGGCAAACAGTGTGTTACCATAGCAACGGCAAACAGTGTGTTACCATAGCAACGGCAAACAGTGTGTTACCTTAGCAACGGTCAACACTGTGTTACCATAGCAACGGCAAACAGTGTGTTACCTTAGCAACGGCCCACAGGGTGTGTTACCATAGCAACGGCAAACAGTGTGTTACCTTAGCAAGGGCACACTGTGTGTTACCTAGACAACGGCCCACAGAGTGTTACCATAGCAACGGCACACAGTGTGTTACCATAGCAACGGCACACAGTGTGTTACCATAGCAACGGCAAACAGTGAGTTACCATAGCAACGGCACACAGTGTGTCAGCTTAGCAACGGCGCACAGTGTGTGTTACCTTAGCAACGGCACACAGTGTGTTACCTTAACAACGGCAAACAGTGTGTTACCATAGCAACGGCAAACAGTGTGTTACCATAGCAACGGCAAACAGTGTGTTACCTTAGCAACGGTCAACACTGTGTTACCATAGCAACGGCAAACAGTGTGTTACCTTAGCAACGGCCCACAGGGTGTGTTACCATAGCAACGGCAAACAGTGTGTTACCTTAGCAAGGGCACACTGTGTGTTACCTAGACAACGGCCCACAGAGTGTTACCATAGCAACGGCACACAGTGTGTTACCATAGCAACGGAACACAGTGTGTTACCATAGCAACGGCAAACAGTGAGTTACCATAGCAACGGCACACAGTGTGTCAGCTTAGCAACGGCGCACAGTGTGTGTTAACTTAGCAACGGCACACAGTGTGTAACCTTAACAACGGCAAACAGAGTGTGTTACCTTAACAACGGCAAACAGTGTGTTACCTTAACAACGGCAAACAGGGTGTGTTACCATAGCAACGGCACATAGTGTGTTACCTTAGCAACGGCACACAGTGTGTTACCATAGCAACGGCACACAGTGTGTTACCTTAACAACGGCAAACAGGGTTTGTTACCATAGCAACGGCAAACAGTGTGTTACCTTAGCAACGGCACACAGTGTGTTACCATAGCAACGGCACACAGTGTGTTACCATAGCAACGGCACACAGTGTGTTACCATAGCAACGGCAAACAGTGTGTTACCGTAGCAACGGCACACAGTGTATTACCATAGCAACGGCAAACAGTGTGTCACCTTAGCAACGGCGCACAGTGTGTGTTACCTTAGCAACGGCACATAGTGTGTTAACTTATCAACGGCACACAGTGTGTTACCATAGCAACGGCAAACTGTGTGTTACCATCTCAACGGCCCACAGTGTGTTACCATAGAGACGGCAAACAGTGTGTTACCATAGCAACGGCAAACAGTGTGCTACCATAGCAACGGCAAACATTGTGTTACCATAGCAACGGCAAACAGTGTGTTACCTTAACAACGGCAAACAGGGTGTGTTACCATAGCAACGGCAAACAGTGTGTTACCTTAGCAACGGCACACAGTGTGTTACCATAGCAACGGCACACAGTGTGTTACCATTGCAACGGCACACAGTGTGTTACCATAGCAACGGCAAGCAGTGTGTTATCATAGCAACGCACACAGTGTGTTACCGTAGCAACGGCAAACAGTGTGTCACCTTAGCAACGGCTCACAGTGTGTGTTACCTTAGCAACGGCGCACAGTGTGTTACCTTAACAACGGCAAACAGAGTGTGATACCTTAGCAACTCCACACAGTGTGTTACCTTAACAACGGCAAACAGAGTGTGTTACCTTAGCAACGGCACACAGTGTGTTACCTTAACAACGGCAAACAGGGTGTGTTACCATAGCAACGGCAAACTGTGTGTTACCATAGCAACGGCCCACAGTGTGTTACCTTAGAGACGGCAAACAGTGTGTTACCATAGCAACGGCAAACAGTGTGCTACCATAGCAACGGCAAACATTGTGTTACCATAGCAACGGCAAACAGTGTGTTACCTTAGCAACGGCACACAGTGTGTTACCATAGCAACGGCACACAGTGTGTTACCATAGCAACGGCAAACTGTGTTACCATAACAACGGCAAACAGTGTGTTACCTTAACAACGGCAAACAGAGTGTGTTACCTTAGCAACGGCACACAGTGTGTCACCTTAGCAACGGCGCACAGTGTGTGTTACCTTAGCAACGGCACACAGTGTGTTACCTTAACAACGGCAAACAGTGTGTTACCATAGCAACGGCAAACAGTGTGTTACCATAGCAACGGCAAACAGTGTGTTACCTTAGCAACGGTCAACACTGTGTTACCATAGCAACGGCAAACAGTGTGTTACCTTAGCAACGGCCCACAGGGTGTGTTACCATAGCAACGGCAAACAGTGTGTTACCTTAGCAAGGGCACACTGTGTGTTACCTAGACAACGGCCCACAGAGTGTTACCATAGCAACGGCACACAGTGTGTTACCATAGCAACGGCACACAGTGTGTTACCATAGCAACGGCAAACAGTGAGTTACCATAGCAACGGCACACAGTGTGTCAGCTTAGCAACGGCGCACAGTGTGTGTTACCTTAGCAATGGCACACAGTGTGTTACCTTAACAACGGCAAACAGTGTGTTACCATAGCAACGGCAAACAGTGTGTTACCATAGCAACGGCAAACAGTGTGTTACCTTAGCAACGGTCAACACTGTGTTACCATAGCAACGGCAAACAGTGTGTTACCTTAGCAACGGCCCACAGGGTGTGTTACCATAGCAACGGCAAACAGTGTGTTACCTTAGCAAGGGCACACTGTGTGTTACCTAGACAACGGCCCACAGAGTGTTACCATAGCAACGGCACACAGTGTGTTACCATAGCAACGGCACACAGTGTGTTACCATAGCAACGGCAAACAGTGAGTTACCATAGCAACGGCACACAGTGTGTCAGCTTAGCAACGGCGCACAGTGTGTGTTAACTTAGCAACGGCACACAGTGTGTAACCTTAACAACGGCAAACAGAGTGTGTTACCTTAACAACGGCAAACAGTGTGTTACCTTAACAACGGCAAACAGGGTGTGTTACCATAGCAACGGCACATAGTGTGTTACCTTAGCAACGGCACACAGTGTGTTACCATAGCAACGGCACACAGTGTGTTACCTTAACAACGGCAAACAGGGTTTGTTACCATAGCAACGGCAAACAGTGTGTTACCTTAGCAACGGCACACAGTGTGTTACCATAGCAACGGCACACAGTGTGTTACCATAGCAACGGCACACAGTGTGTTACCATAGCAACGGCAAACAGTGTGTTACCGTAGCAACGGCACACAGTGTATTACCATAGCAACGGCAAACAGTGTGTCACCTTAGCAACGGCGCACAGTGTGTGTTACCTTAGCAACGGCGCACAGTGTGTTACCTTAACAACGGCAAACAGAGTGTGTTACCTTAGCAACGCCACACAGTGTGTTACCTTAACAACGGCAAACAGAGTGTGTTACCTTAGCAACGGCACACAGTGTGTTACCTTAACAACGGCACACAGTGTGTTACCATAGCAACGGCAAACTGTGTGTTACCATAGCAACGGCCCACAGTCTGTTACCATAGCAACGGCAAACAGTGTGTTACCATAGCAACGGCACACAGTGTGTTACCATAGTAACGGCAAACAGTATGTCACCTTAGCAACGGCGCACAGTGTGTGTTACCTTAGCAACGGCGTACAGTGTGTTACCTTAACAACGGCAAACAGAGTGTGTTACCTTAGCAACGGCACATAGTGCGTTAACTTATCAACGGCACACAGTGTGTTACCATAGCAACGGCAAACTGTGTGTTACCATCTCAACGGCCCACAGTGTGTTACCATAGAGACGGCAAACAGTGTGTTACCATAGCAACGGCAAACAGTGTGCTACCATAGCAACGGCAAACATTGTGTTACCATAGCAACGGCAAACAGTGTGTTACCTTAACAACGGCAAACAGGGTGTGTTACCATAGCAACGGCAAACAGTGTGTTACCTTAGCAACGGCACACAGTGTGTTACCATAGCAACGGCACACAGTGTGTTACCATAGCAACGGCACACAGTGTGTTACCATAGCAACGGCAAGCAGTGTGTTATCATAGCAACGCACACAGTGTGTTACCGTAGCAACGGCAAACTGTGTGTCACCTTAGCAACGGCTCACAGTGTGTGTTACCTTAGCAACGGCGCACAGTGTGTTACCTTAACAACGGCAAACAGAGTGTGATACCTTAGCAACTCCACACAGTGTGTTACCTTAACAACGGCAAACAGAGTGTGTTACCTTAGCAACGGCAAACAGTGCGTTACCTTAACAACGGCAAACAGGGTGTGTTACCATAGCAACGGCAAACTGTGTGTTACCATAGCAACGGCCCACAGTGTGTTACCTTAGAGACGGCAAACAGTGTGTTACCATAGCAACGGCAAACAGTGTGCTACCATAGCAACGGCAAACATTGTGTTACCATAGCAACGGCAAACAGTGTGTTACCTTAGCAACGGCACACAGTGTGTTACCATAGCAACGGCACACAGTGTGTTACCATAGCAACGGCAAACTGTGTTACCATAACAACGGCAAACAGTGTGTTACCTTAACAACGGCAAACAGAGTGTGTTACCTTAGCAACGGCACACAGTGTGTCACCTTAGCAACGGCGCACAGTGTGTGTTACCTTAGCAACGGCACACAGTGTGTTACCTTAACAACGGCAAACAGTGTGTTACCATAGCAACGGCAAACAGTGTGTTACCATAGCAACGGCAAACAGTGTGTTACCTTAGCAACGGTCAACACTGTGTTACCATAGCAACGGCAAACAGTGTGTTACCTTAGCAACGGCCCACAGGGTGTGTTACCATAGCAACGGCAAACAGTGTGTTACCTTAGCAAGGGCACACTGTGTGTTACCTAGACAACGGCCCACAGAGTGTTACCATAGCAACGGCACACAGTGTGTTACCATAGCAACGGCACACAGTGTGTTACCATAGCAACGGCAAACAGTGAGTTACCATAGCAACGGCACACAGTGTGTCAGCTTAGCAACGGCGCACAGTGTGTGTTACCTTAGCAACGGCACACAGTGTGTTACCTTAACAACGGCAAACAGTGTGTTACCATAGCAACGGCAAACAGTGTGTTACCATAGCAACGGCAAACAGTGTGTTACCTTAGCAACGGTCAACACTGTGTTACCATAGCAACGGCAAACAGTGTGTTACCTTAGCAACGGCCCACAGGGTGTGTTACCATAGCAACGGCAAACAGTGTGTTACCTTAGCAAGGGCACACTGTGTGTTACCTAGACAACGGCCCACAGAGTGTTACCATAGCAACGGCACACAGTGTGTTACCATAGCAACGGCACACAGTGTGTTACCATAGCAACGGCAAACAGTGAGTTACCATAGCAACGGCACACAGTGTGTCAGCTTAGCAACGGCGCACAGTGTGTGTTAACTTAGCAACGGCACACAGTGTGTAACCTTAACAACGGCAAACAGAGTGTGTTACCTTAACAACGGCAAACAGTGTGTTACCTTAACAACGGCAAACAGGGTGTGTTACCATAGCAACGGCACATAGTGTGTTACCTTAGCAACGGCACACAGTGTGTTACCATAGCAACGGCACACAGTGTGTTACCTTAACAACGGCAAACAGGGTTTGTTACCATAGCAACGGCAAACAGTGTGTTACCTTAGCAACGGCACACAGTGTGTTACCATAGCAACGGCACACAGTGTGTTACCATAGCAACGGCACACAGTGTGTTACCATAGCAACGGCAAACAGTGTGTTACCGTAGCAACGGCACACAGTGTATTACCATAGCAACGGCAAACAGTGTGTCACCTTAGCAACGGCGCACAGTGTGTGTTACCTTAGCAACGGCACACAGTGTGTTACCTTAACAACGGCAAACAGAGTGTGTTACCTTAGCAACGCCACACAGTGTGTTACCTTAACAACGGCAAACAGAGTGTGTTACCTTAGCAACGGCACACAGTGTGTTACCTTAACAACGGCACACAGTGTGTTACCATAGCAACGGCAAACTGTGTGTTACCATAGCAACGGCCCACAGTGTGTTACCATAGCAACGGCAAACAGTGTGTTACCATAGCAACGGCACACAGTGTGTTACCATAGTAACGGCAAACAGTATGTCACCTTAGCAACGGCGCACAGTGTGTGTTACCTTAGCAACGGCGTACAGTGTGTTACCATAGCAACGGCAAACCGAGTGTTAGCATAGCAACGGCACAAAGTGTGTTACCATAGCAACGGCAAACAGTGTGTCACCTTAGCAACGGCGCACAGTGTGTGTTACCTTAGCAACGGCACACAGTGTGTTACCATAGCAACGGCACACAGTGTGTTACCATAGCAACGGCACACAGTGTGTTACCATAGCAACGGCAAACCGTGTGTTACCATAGCAACGGCACAAAGTGTGTTACCATAGCAACGGCAAACAGTGTGTCACCTTAGCAACATCGCACAGTGTGTGTCCCCTTAGCAACGGCACACAGTGTGTTACCTTAACAACGGTAAACAAAGTGTGTTACCATAGCAACGGCAAACAGTGTGTTACCATAGCAACGGCCCACAGTGTGTTACCATCGAGACGGCAAACAGTGTGTTACCATAGCAACGGCAAACAGTGTGTTACCTTAGCAACGGCAAACAGTGTGTTACCATAGCAACGGCAAACAGTGTTTTACCTTACCAACGGCCCACAGGGTGTGTTACCATAGCAACGGCAAACAGTGTGTTACCTTAGCAACGGCACACAGTGTGTTACCTAGACAACGGCCCACAGTGTGTTACCATAGCAACGGCACACAGTGTGTTACAATAGCAACGGCAACAGTGTGTCACCTTAGCAACTGCGCACAGTGTGTGTTACCTTAGCAACGGCACACAGTGTGTTACCTTAACAACGGCAAACAGAGTGTGTTACCTTAACAACGGAAAACAGTGTGTTACCTTAACAACGGCAAACAGAGTGTGTTACCTTAGCAACTGCACACAGTGTGTCACCTTAGCAACGGCGCACAGTGTGTGTTACCTTAGCAACGGCACACAGTGTGTTACCTTAACAACGGCAAACAGAGTGTGTTACCTTAGTAACGCCACACAGTGTGTTACCTTAACAACGGAAAATAGAGTGTGTTACTTTAACAACGCCACACAGTGTGTTACCATAGCAACGGCAAACAGTGTGCTACCATAGCAACGGCAAACATTGTGTTACCATAGCAACGGCAAACAGTGTGTTACCTTAACAACGGCAAACAGGGTGTGTTACCATAGCAACGGCAAACAGTGTGTTACCTTAGCAACGGCACACAGTGTGTTACCATAGCAACGGCACACAGTGTGTTACCATAGCAACGGCACACAGTGTGTTACCATAGCAACGGCAAGCAGTGTGTTATCATAGCAACGCACACAGTGTGTTACCGTAGCAACGGCAAACAGTGTGTCACCTTAGCAACGGCTCACAGTGTGTGTTACCTTAGCAACGGCGCACAGTGTGTTACCTTAACAACGGCAAACAGAGTGTGATACCTTAGCAACTCCACACAGTGTGTTACCTTAACAACGGCAAACAGAGTGTGTTACCTTAGCTTCGGCACACAGTGTGTTACCTTAACAACGGCAAACAGGGTGTGTTACCATAGCAACGGCAAACTGTGTGTTACCATAGCAACGGCCCACAGTGTGTTACCTTAGAGACGGCAAACAGTGTGTTACCATAGCAACGGCAAACAGTGTGCTACCATAGCAACGGCAAACATTGTGTTACCATAGCAACGGCAAACAGTGTGTTACCTTAGCAACGGCACACAGTGTGTTACCATAGCAACGGCACACAGTGTGTTACCATAGCAACGGCAAACTGTGTTACCATAACAACGGCAAACAGTGTGTTACCCTAACAACGGCAAACAGAGTGTGTTACCTTAGCAACGGCACACAGTGTGTCACCTTAGCAACGGCGCACAGTGTGTGTTACCTTAGCAACGGCACACAGTGTGTTACCTTAACAACGGCAAACAGTGTGTTACCATAGCAACGGCAAACAGTGTGTTACCATAGCAACGGCAAACAGTGTGTTACCTTAGCAACGGTCAACACTGTGTTACCATAGCAACGGCAAACAGTGTGTTACCTTAGCAACGGCCCACAGGGTGTGTTACCATAGCAACGGCAAACAGTGTGTTACCTTAGCAAGGGCACACTGTGTGTTACCTAGACAACGGCCCACAGAGTGTTACCATAGCAACGGCACACAGTGTGTTACCATAGCAACGGCACACAGTGTGTTACCATAGCAACGGCAAACAGTGAGTTACCATAGCAACGGCACACAGTGTGTCAGCTTAGCAACGGCGCACAGTGTGTGTTACCTTAGCAACGGCACACAGTGTGTTACCTTAACAACGGCAAACAGTGTGTTACCATAGCAACGGCAAACAGTGTGTTACCATAGCAACGGCAAACAGTGTGTTACCTTAGCAACGGTCAACACTGTGTTACCATAGCAACGGCAAACAGTGTGTTACCTTAGCAACGGCCCACAGGGTGTGTTACCATAGCAACGGCAAACAGTGTGTTACCTTAGCAAGGGCACACTGTGTGTTACCTAGACAACGGCCCACAGAGTGTTACCATAGCAACGGCACACAGTGTGTTACCATAGCAACGGCACACAGTGTGTTACCATAGCAACGGCAAACAGTGAGTTACCATAGCAACGGCACACAGTGTGTCAGCTTAGCAACGGCGCACAGTGTGTGTTAACTTAGCAACGGCACACAGTGTGTAACCTTAACAACGGCAAACAGAGTGTGTTACCTTAACAACGGCAAACAGTGTGTTACCTTAACAACGGCAAACAGGGTGTGTTACCATAGCAACGGCACATAGTGTGTTACCTTAGCAACGGCACACAGTGTGTTACCATAGCAACGGCACACAGTGTGTTACTATAGCAACGGCACACAGTGTGTTACCATAGCAACGGCAAACAGTGTGTTTCCGTAGCAACGGCACACAGTGTGTTACCATAGCAACGGCAAACAGTGTGTCACCTTAGCAACGGCGCACAGTGTGTGTTACCTTAGCAACGGCGCACAGTGTGTTACCTTAACAACGGCAAACAGAGTGTGTTATCTTAGCAACGCCACACAGTGTGTTACCTTAACAACGGCAAACAGAGTGTGTTACCTTAGCAACGGCACACAGTGTGTTACCTTAACAACGGCACACAGTGTGTTACCATAGCAACGGCAAACTGTGTGTTACTATAGCAACGGCCCACAGTGTGTTACCACAGAGACGGCAAACAGTGTGTTACCATAGCAACGGCAAACAGTGTGCTACCATAGCAACGGCAAACATTGTGTTACCATAGCAACGGCAAACAGTGTGTTACCTTAACAACGGCAAACAGGGTGTGTTAGCATAGCAACGGCAAACAGTATGTTACCTTAGCAACGGCACACAGTGTGTTACCATAGCAACGGCACACAGAGTGTTACCATAGCAACGGCACACAGTGTGTTACCATAGCAACGGCAAGCAGTGTGTTACCATAGCAACGGCACACAGTGTGTTACCGTAGCAACGGCAAACAGTGTGTCACCTTAGCAACGGCGCACAGTGTGTGTTACCTTAGCAACGGCGCACAGTGTGTTAACTTAACAACGGCAAACAGAGTGTGTTACCTTAGCAACTGCACACAGTGTGTTACCTTAACAACGGCAAACAGAGTGTGTAACCTTAGCAACGGCACACAGTGTGTTACCTTAACAACGGCAAACAGGGTGTGTTACCATAGCAACGGCAAACTGTGTGTTACCATAGCAACGGCCCACAGTGTGTTACCATAGAGACGGCAAACAGTGTGTTACCATAGCAACGGCAAACAGTGTGCTACCATAGCAACGGCAAACATTGTGTTACCATAGCAACGGCAAACAGTGTGTTACCTTAGCAACGGCCCACAGGGTGTGTTACCATAGCAACGGCAAACAGTGTGTTACCTTAGCAACGGCACACAGTGTGTTACCATAGCAACGGCACACAGTGTGTTACCATAGCAACGGCAAACAGTGTGTTACCATAACAACGGCAAACAGTGTGTTACCTTAACAACGGCAAACAGAGTGTGTTACCTTAGCAACGGCACACAGTGTGTCACCTTAGCAACGGCGCACAGTGTGTGTTACCTTAGCAACGGCACACAGTGTGTTACCTTAACAACGGCAAACAGAGTGTGTTACCTTAGCAACGCCACACAGTGTGTTACCTTAACAACGGAAAATAGAGTGTGTTACTTTAACAACGCCACACAGTGTGTTACCATAGCAACGGCAAACAGTGTGTTACCATAGCAACGGCAAACAGTGTGTTACCTTAACAACGGCACACAGTGTGTTACCATAGCAACGGCACACAAAGTGTTACCATAGGAACGGCAAACCGTGTGTTACCATAGCAACGGCAAAAAGTGGGTTACCATAGCAACGGCAAACAGTGTGTCACCCTAGCAACGGCAAACAGAGTGTGTTACCTTAGCAACGGCACCTGGTGTGTTACCTTAACAACGGCACACAGTGTGTTACCATAGCAACGGCAAACTGTGTGTTACCATAGCAACGGCCCACAGTGTGTTACCATAGAGACGGCAAACAGTGTGTTACCATAGCAACGGCAATCAGTGTGCTACCATAGCAACGGCAAACATTGTGTTACCATAGCAACGGCAAACAGTGTGTTACCTTAACAACGGCAAACAGGGTGTGTTACCATAGCAACGGCAAACAGTGTGTTACCTTAGCAACGGCACACAGTGTGTTACCTTAGCAACGGCACACAGTGTGTTACCATAGCAACGGCACACAGTGTGTTACCATAGCAACGGCACACAGTGTGTTACCATAGCAACGGCAAGCAGTGTGTTACCATAGCAACGGCACACAGTGTGTTACCGTAGCAACGGCAAACAGTGTGTCACCTTAGCAACGGCTCACAGTGTGTGTTACCTTAGCAACGGCGGACAGTGTGTTACCTTAACAACGGCAAACAGAGTGTGTTACCTTAGCAACTCCACACAGTGTGTTACCTTAACAACGGCAAACAGAGTGTGTTACCTTAGCAACGGCACACAGTGTGTTACCTTAACAACGGCATACAGGGTGTGTTACCATAGCAACGGCAAACTGTGTGTTACCATAGCAACGGCCCACAGTGTGTTACCTTAGAGACGGCAAACAGTGTGTTACCATAGCAACGGCAAACAGTGTGCTACCATAGCAACGGCAAACATTGTGTTACCATAGCAACGGCAAACAGTGTGTTACCTTAGCAACGGCCCACAGGGTGTGTTACCATAGCAACGGCAAACAGTGTGTTACCTTAGCAACGGCACACAGTGTGTTTCCATAGCAACGGCACACAGTGAGTTACCTTAGCAATGGCCCACAGGGTGTGTTACCATATCAACGGCAAACAGTGTGTTACCTTAGCAACGGCACACAGTGTGTTACCATAGCAACGGCACACAGTGTGTTACCATAGCAACGGCACACATTGTGTTACCATAGCAACGGCAAACCGTGTGTTAGCATAGCAACGGCACAAAGTGTGTTACCATAGCAACGGCAAACAGTGTGTCACCTTAGCAACGGCGCACAGTGTGTGTTACCTTAGCAACGGCACACAGTGTGTTACCATAGCAACGGCACACAGTGTGTTACCATAGCAACGGCAAACCGTGTGTTAACATAGCAACGGCACAAAGTGTGTTACCATAGCAACGGCAAACAGTGTGTCACCTTAGCAACATCGCACAGTGTGTGTCCCCTTAGCAACGGCACACAGTGTGTTACCTTAACAACGGCAAACAAAGTGTGTTACCATAGCAACGGCAAACAGTGTGTCACCTTAGCAACGGCGCACAGTGTGTGTTACCTTAGCAACGGCACACAGTGTGTTACCATAGCAACGGTACACAGTGTGTTACCATAGCAACGGCCCACAGTGTGTTACCATCGAGACGGCAAACAGTGTGTTACCATAGCAACGGCAAACAGTGTGTTACCTTAGCAACGGCAAACAGTGTGTTACCATAGCAACGGCAAACAGTGTGTTACCTTACCAATGGCCCACAGGGTGTGTTACCATAGCAACGGCAAACAGTGTGTTACCTTAGCAACGGCACACAGTGTGTTACCTAGACAACGGCGCACAGTGTGTTACCATAGCAACGGCACACAGTGTGTTACCATAGCAACGGCACACAGTGTGTTACCATAGCAACGGCACACAGTGTGTTACATTAGCAACGGCACACAGTGTGTTACCATAGCAACGGCAAACAGTGTGTTACCATAGCAACGGCACACAGTGTGTTACCATAGTAACGGCAAACAGTATGTCACCTTAGCAACGGCGCACAGTGTGTGTTACCTTAGCAACGGCGCACAGTGTGTTACCTTAACAACGGCAAACAGAGTGTGTTACCTTAGCAACGGCACTTAGTGTGTTACCTTATCAACGGCACACAGTGTGTTACCATAGCAACGGCAAACTGTGTGTTACCATAGCAACGGCCCACAGTGTGTTACCATAGTGACGGCAAACAGTGTGTTACCATAGCAACGGCAAACAGTGTGCTACCATAGCAACGGCAAACATTGTGTTACCATAGCAACGGCAAACAGTGTGTTACCTTAACAACGGCAAACAGGGTGTGTTACCATAGCAACGGCAAACAGTGTGTTACCTTAGCAACGGCACACAGTGTGTTACCATAGCAACGGCACACAGTGTGTTACCATAGCAACGGCACACAGTGTGTTACCATAGCAACGGCAAGCAGTGTGTTATCATAGCAACGCACACAGTGTGTTACCGTAGCAACGGCAAACAGTGTGTCACCTTAGCAACGGCTCACAGTGTGTGTTACCTTAGCAACGGCGCACAGTGTGTTACCTTAACAACGGCAAACAGAGTGTGATACCTTAGCAACTCCACACAGTGTGTTACCTTAACAACGGCAAACAGAGTGTGTTACCTTAGCAACGGCACACAGTGTGTTACCTTAACAACGGCAAACAGGGTGTGTTACCATAGCAACGGCACACTGTGTGTTACCATAGGAACGGCCCACAGTGTGTTACCTTAGAGACGGCAAACAGTGTGTTACCATAGCAACGGCAAACAGTGTGCTACCATAGCAACGGCAAACATTGTGTTACCATAGCAACGGCAAACAGTGTGTTACCTTAGCAACGGCACACAGTGTGTTACCATAGCAACGGCACACAGTGTGTTACCATAGCAACGGCAAACTGTGTTACCATAACAACGGCAAACAGTGTGTTAACTTAACAACGGCAAACAGAGTGTGTTACCTTAGCAACGGCACACAGTGTGTCACCTTAGCAACGGCGCACAGTGTGTGTTACCTTAGCAACGGCACACAGTGTGTTACCTTAACAACGGCAAACAGTGTGTTACCATAGCAACGGCAAACAGTGTGTTACCATAGCAACGGCAAACAGTGTGTTACCTTAGCAACGGTCAACACTGTGTTACCATAGCAACGGCAAACAGTGTGTTACCTTAGCAACGGCCCACAGGGTGTGTTACCATAGCAACGGTAAACAGTGTTTTACCTTAGCAAGGGCACACTGTGTGTTACCTAGACAACGGCCCACAGAGTGTTACCATAGCAACGGCACACAGTGTGTTACCATAGCAACGGCACACAGTGTGCTACCATAGCAACGGCAAACAGTGAGTTACCATAGCAACGGCACACAGTGTGTCAGCTTAGCAACGGCGCACAGTGTGTGTTACCTTAGCAACGGCACACAGTGTGTTACCTTAACAACGGCAAACAGTGTGTTACCATAGCAACGGCAAACAGTGTATTACCATAGCAACGGCAAACAGTGTGTTACCTTAGCAACGGTCAACACTGTGTTACCATAGCAACGGCAAACAGTGTGTTACCTTAGCAACGGCCCACAGGGTGTGTTACCATAGCAACGGCAAACAGTGTGTTACCTTAGCAAGGGCACACTGTGTGTTACCTAGACAACGGCCCACAGAGTGTTACCATAGCAACGGCACACAGTGTGTTACCATAGCAACGGCACACAGTGTGTTACCATAGCAACGGCAAACAGTGAGTTACCATAGCAACGGCACACAGTGTGTCAGCTTAGCAACGGCGCACAGTGTGTGTTAACTTAGCAACGGCACACAGTGTGTAACCTTAACAACGGCAAACAGAGTGTGTTACCTTAACAACGGCAAACAGTGTGTTACCTTAACAACGGCAAACAGGGTGTGTTACCATAGCAACGGCACATAGTGTGTTACCTTAGCAACGGCACACAGTGTGTTACCATAGCAACGGCACACAGTGTGTTACCATAGCAACGGCACACAGTGTGTTACCATAGCAACGGCAAACAGTGTGTTACCGTAGCAACGGCACACAGTGTGTTACCATAGCAACGGCAAACAGTGTGTCACCTTAGCAACGGCGCACAGTGTGTGTTACCTTAGCAACGGCGCACATTGTGTTACCTTAACAACGGCAAACAGAGTGTGTTACCTTAGCAACGCCACACAGTGTGTTACCTTAACAACGGCAAACAGAGTGTGTTACCTTAGCAACGGCACACAGTGTGTTACCTTAACAACGGCACACAGTGTGTTACCATAGCAACGGCAAACTGTGTGTTACTATAGCAACGGCCCACAGTGTGTTACCACAGAGACGGCAAACAGTGTGTTACCATAGCAACGGCAAACAGTGTGCTACCATAGCAACGGCAAACATTGTGTTACCATAGCAACGGCAAACAGTGTGTTACCTTAACAACGGCAAACAGGGTGTGTTAGCATAGCAACGGCAAACAGTATGTTACCTTAGCAACGGCACACAGTGTGTTACCATAGCAACGGCACACAGAGTGTTACCATAGCAACGGCACACAGTGTGTTACCATAGCAACGGCAAGCAGTGTGTTACCATAGCAACGGCACACAGTGTGTTACCGTAGCAACGGCAAACAGTGTGTCACCTTAGCAACGGCGCACAGTGTGTGTTACCTTAGCAACGGCGAACAGTGTGTTAACTTAACAACGGCAAACAGAGTGTGTTACCTTAGCAACTGCACACAGTGTGTTACCTTAACAACGGCAAACAGAGTGTGTTACCTTAGCAACGGCACACAGTGTGTTACCTTAACAACGGCAAACAGGGTGTGTTACCATAGCAACGGCAAACTGTGTGTTACCATAGCAACGGCCCACAGTGTGTTACCATAGAGACGGCAAACAGTGTGTTACCATAGCAACGGCAAACAGTGTGCTACCATAGCAACGGCAAACATTGTGTTACCATAGCAACGGCAAACAGTGTGTTACCTTAGCAACGGCCCACAGGGTGTGTTACCATAGCAACGGCAAACAGTGTGTTACCTTAGCAACGGCACACAGTGTGTTACCATAGCAACGGCACACAGTGTGTTACCATAGCAACGGCAAACAGTGTGTTACCATAACAACGGCAAACAGTGTGTTACCTTAACAACGGCAAACAGAGTGTGTTACCTTAGCAACGGCACACAGTGTGTCACCTTAGCAACGGCGCACAGTGTGTGTTACCTTAGCAACGGCACACAGTGTGTTACCTTAACAACGGCAAACAGAGTGTGTTACCTTAGCAACGCCACACAGTGTGTTACCTTAACAACGGAAAATAGAGTGTGTTACTTTAACAACGCCACACAGTGTGTTACCATAGCAACGGCAAACAGTGTGTTACCATAGCAACGGCAAACAGTGTGTTACCTTAACAACGGCACACAGTGTGTTACCATAGCAACGGCAAACAAAGTGTTACCATAGGAAAGGCAAATCGTGTGTTACCATAGCAACGGCAAAAAGTGGGTAACCATAGCAACGGCAAACAGTGTGTCACCCTAGCAACGGCAAACAGAGTGTGTTACCTTAGCAACGGCACATAGTGTGTTACCTTAACAACGGCACACAGTGTGTTACCATAGCAACGGCAAACTGTGTGTTACCATAGCAACGGCCCACAGTGTGTTACCATAGAGACGGCAAACAGTGTGTTACCATAGCAACGGCAAACAGTGTGCTACCATAGCAACGGCAAACATTGTGTTACCATAGCAACGGCAAACAGTGTGTTACCTTAACAACGGCAAACAGGGTGTGTTACCATAGCAACGGCAAACAGTGTGTTACCTTAGCAACGGCACACAGTGTGTTACCTTAGCAACGGCACACAGTGTGTTACCATAGCAACGGCACACAGTGTGTTACCATAGCAACGGCACACAGTGTGTTACCATAGCAACGGCAAGCAGTGTGTTACCATAGCAACGGCACACAGTGTGTTACCGTAGCAACGGCAAACAGTGTGTCACCTTAGCAACGGCTCACAGTGTGTGTTACCTTAGCAACGGCGGACAGTGTGTTACCTTAACAACGGCAAACAGAGTGTGTTACCTTAGCAACTCCACACAGTGTGTTACCTTAACAACGGCAAACAGAGTGTGTTACCTTAGCAACGGCACACAGTGTGTTACCTTAACAACGGCATACAGGGTGTGTTACCATAGCAACGGCAAACTGTGTGTTACCATAGCAACGGCCCACAGTGTGTTACCTTAGAGACGGCAAACAGTGTGTTACCATAGCAACGGCAAACAGTGTGCTACCATAGCAACGGCAAACATTGTGTTACCATAGCAACGGCAAACAGTGTGTTACCTTAGCAACGGCCCACAGGGTGTGTTACCATAGCAACGGCAAACAGTGTGTTACCTTAGCAACGGCACACAGTGTGTTTCCATAGCAACGGCACACAGTGAGTTACCTTAGCAATGGCCCACAGGGTGTGTTACCATATCAACGGCAAACAGTGTGTTACCTTAGCAACGGCACACAGTGTGTTACCATAGCAACGGCACACAGTGTGTTACCATAGCAACGGCACACAGTGTGTTACCATAGCAACGGCAAACCGTGTGTTAGCATAGCAACGGCACGAAGTGTGTTACCATAGCAACGGCAAACAGTGTGTCACCTTAGCAACGGCGCACAGTGTGTGTTACCTTAGCAACGGCACACAGTGTGTTACCATAGCAACGGCACACAGTGTGTTACCATAGCAACGGCACACAGTGTGTTACCATAGCAACGGCAAACCGTGTGTTAACATAGCAACGGCACAAAGTGTGTTACCATAGCAACGGCAAACAGTGTGTCACCTTAGCAACATCGCACAGTGTGTGTCCCCTTAGCAACGGCACACAGTGTGTTACCTTAACAACGGCAAACAAAGTGTGTTACCATAGCAACGGCAAACAGTGTGTCACCTTAGCAACGGCGCACAGTGTGTGTTACCTTAGCAACGGCACACAGTGTGTTACCATAGCAACGGTACACAGTGTGTTACCATAGCAACGGCCCACAGTGTGTTACCATCGAGACGGCAAACAGTGTGTTACCATAGCAACGGCAAACAGTGTGTTACCTTAGCAACGGCAAACAGTGTGTTACCATAGCAACGGCAAACAGTGTGTTACCTTACCAATGGCCCACAGGGTGTGTTACCATAGCAACGGCAAACAGTGTGTTACCTTAGCAACGGCACACAGTGTGTTACCTAGACAACGGCGCACAGTGTGTTACCATAGCAACGGCACACAGTGTGTTACCATAGCAACGGCACACAGTGTGTTACCATAGCAACGGCAACAGTGTGTCACCTTAGCAACTGCGCACAGTGTGTGTTACCTTAGCAACGGCACACGGTGTGTTACCTTAACAACGGCAAACAGAGTGTGTTACCTTAACAACGGCAAACAGTGTGTTACCTTAACAACGGCAAACAGAGTGTGTTACCTTAGCAACTGCACACAGTGTGTTACCATAGCAACGGCAACAGTGTGTCACCTTAGCAACGGCGCACAGTGTGTGTTACCTTAGCAACGGCACACAGTGTGTTACCTTAACAACGGCAAACAGAGTGTGTTACCTTAGCAACGCCACACAGTGTGTTACCTTAACAACGGAAAATAGAGTGTGTTACTTTAACAACGCCACACAGTGTGTTACCATAGAAACGGCAAACAGTGTGTTACCATAGCAACGGCAAACAGTGTGTTACCTTAGCAACGGCACACAGTGTGTTACCATAGCAACGGCACACAGTGTGTTACCATAGGAACGGCAAAACGTGTGTTACCATAGCAACGGCACAAAGTGTGTTACCATAGCAACGGCAAACAGTGTGTCACCTTAGCAACGGCGCACAGTGTGTTCCCATTAGCAACGGCACAAAGTGTGTTACCTTAACAACGGCAAATAGGAGTGTGTTACCTAAGCAACGCCACACAGTGTGTTACCTTAACAACGGCAAACAGAATGTGTTACCTTAGCAACGGCACACAGTGTGTTACCTTAACAACGGCAAACAGAGTGTGTTACCATATCAACGGTAAACAGTGTGTTACCATAGCAACGGCCCACAGTGTGTTACCAAAGAGACGGCAAACAGTGTGTAACCATAGCAACGGCAAACAGTGTGTTACCATAGCAACGGCAAACAGTGTGTTACCATAGCAACGGCAAACAGTGTGTTACCTTAGCAACGGCCAACACTGTGTTACCATAGCAACGACAAACAGTGTGTTACCTTAGCAACGGCCCACAGGGTGTGTTACCATAGCAACGGCAAACAGTGTGTTACCTTAGCAACGGCACACAGTGTGTTACCATAGCAACGGCACACAGTGTGTTACCATAGCAACGGCACACAGTGTGTTACCATAGCAACGGCAAACAGTGTGCTACCATAGCAACGGCAAACAGTGTGTTACCATAGCAACGGCAAACAGTGTGTTACCATAGCAACGGCAATCAGTGTGTTACCTTAGCAACGGCCAACACTGTGTTACCATAGCAACGGCAAACAGTGTGTTACCTTAGCAACGGCCCACAGGGTGTGTTACCATAGCAACGGCAAACAGTGTGTTACCTTAGCAACGGCACACAGTGTGTTACCTAGACAACGGCCCACAGAGTGTTACCATAGCAACGGCACACAGTGTGTTACCATAGCATCGGCACACAGTGTGTTACCATAGCAACGGCAAACAGTGTGTTACCATAGCAACGGCACACAGTGTGTTACCATAGCAACGGCAAACAGTGTGTCAGCTTAGCAACGGCGCACAGTGTGTGTTAACTTAGCAACGGCACACAGTGTGTAACCTTAACAACGGCAAACAGAGTGTGTTACCTTAACAACGGCAAACAGTGTGTTACCTTAACAACGGCAAACAGGGTGTGTTACCATAGCAACGGCACATAGTGTGTTACCTTAGCAACGGTACACAGTGTGTTACCATAGCAACGGCACACAGTGTGTTACCATAGCAACGGCACACAGTGTGTTACCATAGCAACGGCAAACAGTGTGTTACCGTAGCAACGGCACACAGTGTGTTACCATAGCAACGGCAAACAGTGTGTCACCTTAGCAACGGCGCACAGTGTGTGTTACCTTAGCAACGGCGCACAGTGTGTTACCTTAACAACGGCAAACAGAGTGTGTTACCTTAGCAACGGCACACAGTGTGTTACTTTAACAACGGCACACAGTGTGTTACCATAGCAACGGCAAACTGTGTGTTACTATAGCAACGGCCCACAGTGTGTTACCACAGAGACGGCAAACAGTGTGTTACCATAGCAACGGCAAACAGTGTGCTACCATAGCAGCGGCAAACATTGTGTTACCATAGCAACGGCAAACAGTGTGTTACCTTAACAACGGCAAACAGGGTGTGTTAGCATAGCAACGGCAAACAGTATGTTACCTTAGCAACGGCACACAGTGTGTTACCATAGCAACGGCACACAGAGTGTTACCATAGCAACGGCACACAGTGTGTTACCATAGCAACGGCAAGCAGTGTGTTACCATATCAACGGCACACAGTGTGTTACCGTAGCAACGGCAAACAGTGTGTCACCTTAGCAACGGCGCACAGTGTGTGTTACCTTAGCAACGGCGCATAGTGTGTTACCTTAACAACGGCAAACAGAGTGTGTTACCTTAGACACTCCACACAGTGTGTTACCTTAACAACGGCAAACAGAGTGTGTTACCTTAGCAACGGCACACAGTGTGTTACCTTAACAACGGCAAACAGGGTGTGTTACCATAGCAACGGCAAACTGTGTGTTACCATAGCAACGGCCCACAGTGTGTTACCATAGAGACGGCAAACAGTGTGTTACCATAGCAACGGCAAACAGTGTGCTACCATAGCAACGGCAAACATTGTGTTACCATAGCAACGGCAAACAGTGTGTTACCTTAGCAACGGCCCACAGGGTGTGTTACCATAGCAACGGCAAACAGTGTGTTACCTTAGCAACGGCACACAGTGTGTTACCATAGCAACGGCACACAGTGTGTTTCCATAGCAACGGCAAAGAGTGTGTTACCATAATAACGGCAAACAGTGTGTTACCTTAAAAACGGCAAACAGAGTGTGTTACCTTAGCAACGGCACACAGTGTGTCACCTTAGCAACGGCGCACAGTGTGTGTTACCTTAGCAACGGCACACAGTGTATTACCTTAACAACGGCAAACAGAGTGTGTTACCTTAGCAACGCCACACAGTGTGTTACCTTAACAACGGAAAATAGAGTGTGTTACTTTAACAACGCCACACAGTGTGTTACCATAGCAACGGCAAACAGTGTGTTACCATAGCAACGGCAAATAGTGTGTTACCTTAACAACGGCACACAGTGTGTTACCATAGCAACGGCACACAAAGTGTTACCATAGGAACGGCAAACCCTGTGTTACCATAGCAACGGCACAAAGTGGGTTACCATAGCAACGGCAAACAGTGTGTCACCTTAGCAACGGCACAAAGTGTGTTACCTTAACAACAGCAAATAGGAGTGTGTTACCTAAGCAACGCCACACAGTGTGTTAACTTAAGAACGGCAAACAGAATGTGTTACCTTAGCAACGGCACACAGTGTGTTACCTTAATAACGGCAAACAGGGTGTGTTACCATTGCAACGGCAAACAGTGTGTTACCATAGCAACGGCAAACAGTGTGTTACCATAGCCACGGCAAACAATGTGTTACCATAGCAACGGCCAACAGTGTGTTACCATAGCAACGGCAAACAGTGTGTTACCTTAGCAACGGCCCACAGGGTGTGTTACCATAGCAACGGCAAACAGTGTGTTACCTTAGCAACGGCACACAGTGTGTTACCTGGACAACGGCCCAAAGTGTGTTACCATAGCAACGGCACACAGTGTGTTACCATAGCAACGGCACAAAGTGTGTTACCATAGCAACGGCAAACAGTGTGTCACCTTAGCAACGGCGCACAGTGTGTGTTACCTTAGCAACGGCACACAGTGTGTTACCTTAACAACGGCAAATAGGAGTGTGTTACCTTAGAAACGCCACACCGTGTGTTACCTTAACAACGGCAAACAGAATGTGTTACCTTAGCAACGGCACACAGTGTGTTACCTTAAAAACGGCAAACAGAGTGTGTTACCATAGCAACGGCAAACAGTGTGTTACCATAGCAACGGCCCACAGTGTGTTACCATAGAGACGGCAAGCAGTGTGTTACCATAGCAACGTCAAACAGTGTGTTACCATAGAAACGGCCAACAGTGAGTTACCATAGCAACGGACAACAGTGTGTTACCTTAGCAACGGCCCACGGGGTATGTTACCATAGCAACGGCAAACAGTGTGTTACCTTAGCAACGGCACACAGTGTGTTACCTAGACAACGGCACACAGTGTGTTACCATAGCAACGGCACACAGTGTGTTACCATAGCAACGGCAAACAGTGTGTTACCATAGCAACAACACACAGTGTGTTACCATAACAACGGCAAACAGTGTGTCACCTTAGCAACGGCGCACAGTGTGTGTTACCTTAGCAACGGCACACAGTGTGTAACCTTAACAACGGCAAACAGAGTGTGTTACCTTAACAACGGCAAACAGTGTGTTACCTTAACAACGGCAAACAGGGTGTGTTACCATAGCAACGGCAAACAGTGTGTTACCTTAGCAACGGCACACAGTCAATTACCAGAGCAACGGCACACAATGTGTTACCATAGCAACGGCACACAGTGTGTCACCATAGCAACGGCAAACAGTGTGTTACCATAGCAACAGCACACAGTGTGTTACCATAGCAACGGCAAACAGTGTGTCACCTTAGCAACGGCGCACAATGTGTGTTACCTTAGCAACGGCGCACAGTGTGTTATCTTAACAACGGCAAACAGAGTGTGTTACCTTAGCAACGCCACACAGTGTGTTACCTTAAGAACGGAAAACAGAGTGTGTTACCATAGCATCGGCAAACTGTGTGTTACCATAGCAACGGCCCACAGTGTGTTACCATAGAGACGGCAAACAGTGTGATACCATAGCAACGGCAAACAGTGTGCTACCATAGCAACAGCAAACATTGTGTTACCATAGCAACGGCAAACAGTCTGTTACCTTAGCAACGGCCCACAGGGTGTGTTACCATAGCAACGGCAAACAGTGTGTTACCTTAGCAACGGCACACAGTGTGTTACCATAGCAACGGCACACAGTGTGTTTCCATTGCAACGGCAAACAGTGTGTTACCATAATAACGGCAAACAGTGTGTTACCTTAAAAACGGCAAACAGAGTGTGTTACCTTAGCAACGGCACACAGTGTGTCACCTTAGCAACGGCGCACAGTGTGTGTTACCTTAGCAACGGCACACAGTGTATTACCTTAACAACGGCAAACAGAGTGTGTTACCTTAGCAACGCCACACAGTGTGTTACCTTAACAACGGAAAATAGAGTGTGTTACTTTAACAACGCCACACAGTGTGTTACCATAGCAACGGCAAACAGTGTGTTACCATAGCAACGGCAAACAGTGTGTTACCTTAACAACGGCACACAGTGTGTTACCATAGCAACGACACACAAAGTGTTACCATAGGAACGGCAAACCCTGTGTTACCATAGCAACGGCACAAAGTGGGTTACCATAGCAACGGCAAACAGTGTGTCACCTTAGCAACGGCACAAAGTGTGTTACCTTAACAACAGCAAATAGGAGTGTGTTACCTAAGCAACGCCACACAGTGTGTTAACTTAAGAACGGCAAACAGAATGTGTTACCTTAGCAACGGCACACAGTGTGTTACCTTAATAACGGCAAACAGGGTGTGTTACCATTGCAACGGCAAACAGTGTGTTACCATAGCAACGGCAAACAGTGTGTTACCATAGCAACGGCAAACAGTGTGTTACCATAGCAACGGCCAACAGTGTGTTACCATAGCAACGGCAAACAGTGTGTTACCTTAGCAACGGCCCACAGGGTGTGTTACCATAGCAACGGCAAACAGTGTGTTACCTTAGCAACGGCACACAGTGTGTTACCTGGACAACGGCCCAAAGTGTGTTACCATAGCAACGGCACACAGTGTGTTACCATAGCAACGGCACAAAGTGTGTTACCATAGCAACGGCAAACAGTGTGTCACCTTAGCAACGGCGCACAGTGTGTGTTACCTTAGCAACGGCACACAGTGTGTTACCTTAACAACGGCAAATAGGAGTGTGTTACCTTAGAAACGCCACACCGTGTGTTACCTTAACAACGGCAAACAGAATGTGTTACCTTAGCAACGGCACACAGTGTGTTACCTTAACAACGGCAAACAGAGTGTGTTACCATAGCAACGGCAAACAGTGTGTTACCATAGCAACGGCCCACAGTGTGTTACCATAGAGACGGCAAGCAGTGTGTTACCATAGCAACGGCAAACAGTGTGTTACCATAGAAACGGCCAACAGTGAGTTACCATAGCAACGGACAACAGTGTGTTACCTTAGCAACGGCCCACGGGGTATGTTACCATAGCAACGGCAAACAGTGTGTTACCTTAGCAACGGCACACAGTGTGTTACCTAGACAACGGCACACAGTGTGTTACCATAGCAACGGCACACAGTGTGTTACCATAGCAACGGCAAACAGTGTGTTACCATAGCAACAACACACAGTGTGTTACCATAACAACGGCAAACAGTGTGTCACCTTAGCAACGGCGCACAGTGTGTGTTACCTTAGCAACGGCACACAGTGTGTAACCTTAACAACGGCAAACAGAGTGTGTTACCTTAACAACGGCAAACAGTGTGTTACCTTAACAACGGCAAACAGGGTGTGTTACCATAGCAACGGCAAACAGTGTGTTACCTTAGCAACGGCACACAGTCAATTACCAGAGCAACGGCACACAATGTGTTACCATAGCAACGGCACACAGTGTGTCACCATAGCAACGGCAAACAGTGTGTTACCATAGCAACAGCACACAGTGTGTTACCATAGCAACGGCAAACAGTGTGTCACCTTAGCAACGGCGCACAATGTGTGTTACCTTAGCAACGGCGCACAGTGTGTTATCTTAACAACGGCAAACAGAGTGTGTTACCTTAGCAACGCCACACAGTGTGTTACCTTAAGAACGGAAAACAGAGTGTGTTACCATAGCATCGGCAAACTGTGTGTTACCATAGCAACGGCCCACAGTGTGTTACCATAGAGACGGCAAACAGTGTGAACCCATTGCAACGGCAAACAGTGTGCTACCATAGCAACGGCAAACATTGTGTTACCATAGCAACGGCAAACAGTCTGTTACCTTAGCAACGGCCCACAGGGTGTGTTACCATAGCAACGGCAAACAGTGTGTTACCTTAGCAACGGCACACAGTGTGTTACCATAGCAACGGCAAACAGTGTGTTACCATAGCAAGAGCACACAGTGTGTTACCATAGCAACGGCACACAGTGTGTTACCATAGCAACGGCAAACAGTCTGTTACCATAGCAACGTCATACAGTGTGTTACCATAGCAACGGCAAACAGTGTGTCACCTTAGCAACGGCGCACATTGTGTGTTACCTTAGCAACGGCACACAGTTTGTTACCTTAACAACGGCAAACAGAGTGTGTTACCTTAGCAACGCCACACAGTGTGTTACCTTAACAACGGCAAACAGAGTGTGTTACCTTAGCAACGGCACACAGTGTGTTACCTTAACAACGGCAAACAGAGTGTGTTACCATAGCAACGGCCCACAGTGTGTTACCATAGAGACGGCAAACAGTGTGTTACCATAGCAACGGCAAACAGTGTGCTACCATAGCAACGGCAAACATTGTGTTACCATAGCAACGGCAAACAGTGTGTTACCTTAGCAAAGGCCCACAGTGTGTTACCATAGCAACGGCAAACAGTGTGTTACCTAATCAACGGCCCACAGTGTGTTACCATAGCAGCGGCACACAGTGTGTTACCATAGCAACGGCACACAGTGTGTTACCATAGCAACGGCAAAGAGTGTGTCACCTTAGCAACGGCGCACAGTGTGTGTTACCTTAGCAACGGCACACAGTGTGTTACCTTAACAACGCCAAACAGAGTGTGTTACCTTAACAACGGCAAACAGTGTGTTACTTTAACAATGGCAAACAGAGTGTGTTACCTTAGCAACGGCACACAATGTGTCACCTTAGCAACGGCGCACAGTGTGTGTTACCTTAGCAACGGCACACAGTGTGATACCTTAACAACGGCAAACAGAGTGTGTTACCTTAGCAACGCCACACAGTGTGTTACCTTAACAACGGAAAATAGAGTGTGTTACCTTAACAACGCCACACAGTGTGTTACCATAGCAACGGCAAACAGTGTGTTACCATAGCAACGGCAAACAGTGTGTTACCTTAGTAATGGCCCACAGGGTGTGTTACCATATCAACGGCAAACAGTGTGTTACCTTAGCAACGGCACACAGTGTGTTACCATAGCAACGGCACACAGTGTGTTACCATATAAACGGCACACAGTGTGTTACCATAGCAACGGCAAACCGTGTGTTACCATAGCAACGGCACAAAGTGTGTTACCATAGCAACGGCAAACAGTGTGTCACCTTAGCAACGGCGCACAGTGTGTGTTACCTTAGCAACGGCACACAGTGTGTTACCTTAACAACGGCAAATAGGAGTGTGTTACCTTAGCAACGCCACACAGTGTGTTACCTTAACAACGGCAAACAGACTGTGTTACCTTAGCAACGGCACACGGTGTGTTACCTTAACAACGGCAAACAGAGTGTGTTACCATAGCAACGGCACACAGTGTGTTACCATAGCAACGGCAAACACTGTGTTACCATAGCAACGGCACACAGTGTGTTACCATAGCAACGGCAAACAGTGTGTTACCTTAGCAACGGCACACAGTATGTTACCATAGCAACGGCAAACAGTGTGTTACCATAGCAACGGCAAACAGTGTGTTACCTTAGTAACGGCAAACAGTGTGTTACCTTAGTAACGGCCCACAGTGTGTTACCTTAGTAACGGCCCACAGTGTGTTACCTTAGCAACGGCACACAGTGTGTTACCATAGCAACGGCACAAAGTGTGTTACCATAGCAACGGCAAACAGTGTGTCACCTTAGCAACGGCGCACAGTGTGTGTTACCTTAGCAACGGCACACAGTGTGTTACCTTAACAACGGCAAATAGGAGTGTGTTACCTTAGCAACGCGTCACAGTGTGTTACCTTAACAACGGCAAACAGAATGTGTTTCCATAGCAACGGCACACAGTGTGTTACCTTAACAACGGCAAACAGAGTGTGTTACCATAGCAACGGCAAACAGTGTGTTACCATAGCAACGGCCCACAGTGTGTTACCATAGAGACGGCAAACAGTGTGTTACCATAGCAACGTCAAACAGTGTGTTACCATAGCAACGGCAAACAGTGTGTTACCATAGCAACGGCAAACAGTGTGTTACCTTAGCAACGGCCAACAGTGTGTTACCATAGCAACGGCCAACAGTGTGTTACCTTAGCAACGGCCCACAGGGTGAGTTACCATAGCAACGGCAAACAGTGTGTTACCTTAGCAACGGCACACAGTGTGTTACCTAGACAACGGCACACAGTGTGTTACCATAGCAACGGCAAACAGTATGTTACCATAGCAACAACACACAGTGTGTTACCATAACAACGGCAAACAGTGTGTCACCTTAGCAACGGCGCACAGTGTGTGTTACCTTAGCAACGGCACACAGTGTGTTACCTTAACAACGGCAAATAGGAGTGTGTTACCTTAGAAACGCCACACCGTGTGTTACCTTAACAACGGCAAACAGAATGTGTTACCTTAGCAACGGCACACAGTGTGTTACTATAGAGACGGCAAGCAGTGTGTTACCATAGCAACGGCAAACAGTGTGTTACCATAGAAACGGCCAACAGTGAGTTACCATAGCAACGGACAACAGTGTGTTACCTTAGCAACGGCCTACAGGGTGTGTTACCATAGCAACGGCAAACAGTGTGTTACCTTAGCAACGGCACACAGTGTGTTACCTAGACAACGGCACACAGTGTGTTACCATAGCAACGGCACACAGTGTGTTACCATAGCAACGGCAAACAGTGTGTTACCATAGCAACAACACACAGTGTGTTACCATAACAACGGCAAACAGTGTGTCACCTTAGCAACGGCGCACAGTGTGTGTTACCTTAGCAACGGCACACAGTGTGTAACCTTAACAACGGCAAACAGAGTGTGTTACCTTAACAACGGCAAACAGTGTGTTACCTTAACAACGGCAAACAGGGTGTGTTACCATAGCAACGGCAAACAGTGTGTTACCTTAGCAACGGCACACAGTCAGTTACCAGAGCAACGGCACACAATGTGTTACCATAGCAACGGCACACAGTGTGTCACCATAGCAACGGCAAACAGTGTTTTACCATAGCAAAAGCACACAGTGTGTTACCATAGCAACGGCAAACAGTGTGTCACCTTAGCGACGGCGCACAATGTGTGTTACCTTAGCAACGGCGCACAGTGTGTTATCTTAACAACGGCAAACAGAGTGTGTTACCTTAGCAACGCCACACAGTGTGTTACCTTAAGAACGGAAAACAGAGTGTGTTACCATAGCATCGGCAAACTGTGTGTTACAATAGCAACGGCCCACAGTGTGTTACCATAGAGACGGCAAACAGTGTGATACCATAGCAACGGCAAACATTGTGCTACCATAGCAACGGCAAACATTGTGTTACCATAGCAACGGCAAACAGTCTGTTACCTTAGCAACGGCCCACAGGGTGTGTTACCATAGCAACGGCAAACAGTGTGTTACCTTAGCAACGGCACACAGTGTGTTACCATAGCAACGGCAAACAGTGTGTTACCATAGCAAGAGCACACAGTGTGTTACCTTAGCAACGGCACACAGTGTGTTACCATAGCAACGGCAAACAGTCTGTTACCATAGCAACGTCAGACAGTGCGTTACCATAGCAACGGCAAACAGTGTGTCACCTTAGCAACGGCGCACATTGTGTGTTACCTTAGCAACGGCACACAGTTTGTTACCTTAACAACGGCAAACAGAGTGTGTTACCTTAGCAACGCCACACAGTGTGTTACCTTAACAACGGCAAACAGAGTGTGTTACCTTAGCAACGGCACACAGTGTGTTACCTTAACAACGGCAAACAGAGTGTGTTACCATAGCAACGGCCCACAGTGTGTTACCATAGAGACGGCAAACAGTGTGTTACCATAGCAACGGCAAACAGTGTGCTACCATAGCAACGGCAAACATTGTGTTACCATAGCAACGGCAAACAGTGTGTTACCTTAGCAAAGGCCCACAGTGTGTTACCATAGCAACGGCAAACAGTGTGTTACCTAATCAACGGCCCACAGTGTGTTACCATAGCAGCGGCACACAGTGTGTTACCATAGCAACGGCACACAGTGTGTTACCATAGAAACGGCAAACAGTGTGTTACCATAGCAACGGCACACAGTGTGTTACCATAGCAACGGCAAAGAGTGTGTCACCTTAGCAACGGCGCACAGTGTGTGTTACCTTAGCAACGGCACACAGTGTGTTACCTTAACAACGCCAAACAGAGTGTGTTACCTTAACAACGGCAAACAGTGTGTTACCTTAACAACGGCAAACAGAGTGTGTTACCTTAGCAACGGCACACAATGTGTCACCTTAGCAACGGCGCACAGTGTGTGTTACCTTAGCAACGGCACACAGTGTGATACATTAACAACGGCAAACAGAGTGTGTTACCTTAGCAACGCCACACAGTGTGTTACCTTAACAACGGAAAATAGAGTGTGTTACCTTAACAACGCCACACAGTGTGTTACCATAGCAACGGCAAACAGTGTGTTACCATAGCAACGGCAAACAGTGTGTTACCTTAGTAATGGCCCACAGGGTGTGTTACCATATCAACGGCAAACAGTGTGTTACCTTAGCAACGGCACACAGTGTGTTACCATAGCAACGGCACACAGTGTGTTACCATAGCAACGGCACACAGTGTGTTACCATAGCAACGGCAAACCGTGTGTTACCATAGCAACGGCACAAAGTGTGTTCCCATAGCAACGGCAAACAGTGTGTCACCTTAGCAACGGCGCACAGTGTGTGTTACCTTAGCAAAGGCACACAGTGTGTTACCTTAACAACGGCAAATAGGAGTGTGTTACCTTATCAACGCCACACAGTGTGTTACCTTAACAACGGCAAACAGAATGTGTTACCTTAGCAACGGCAGACGTTGTGTTACCTTAACAACGGCAAACAGAGTGTGTTACCATAGCAACGGCACAGTGTGTGTTACCATAGCAACGGCAAACACTGTGTTACCATAGCAACGGCACACAGTGTGTTACCATAGCAACGGCAAACAGTGTGTTACCTTAGCAACGGCACACTGTATGTTACCATAGCAACGGCAAACAGTGTGTTACCATAGCAACGGCAAACAGTGTGTTACCTTAGTAACGGCAAACAGTGTGTTACCTTAGTAACGGCCCACAGTGTGTTACCTTAGTAACGGCCCACAGTGTGTTACCTTAGCAACGGCACACAGTGTGTTACCATAGCAACGGCACAAAGTGTGTTACCATAGCAACGGCAAACAGTGTGTCACCTTAGCAACGGCGCACAGTGTGTGTTACCTTAGCAACGGCACACAGTGTGTTACCTTAACAACGGCAAATAGGAGTGTGTTACCTTAGCAACGCGTCACAGTGTGTTACCTTAACAACGGCAAACAGAATGTGTTTCCTTAGCAACGGCACACAGTGTGTTACCTTAACAACGGCAAACAGAGTGTGTTACCATAGCAACGGCAAACGGTGTGTTACCATAGCAACGGCCCACAGTGTGTTACCATAGAGACGGCAAACAGTGTGTTACCATAGCAACGGCAAACAGTGTGTTACCATAGCAACGGCAAACAGTGTGTTACCATAGCAACGGCAAACAGTGTGTTACCTTAGCAACGGCCAACAGTGTGTTACCATAGCAACGGCCAACAGCGTGTTACCTTAGCAACGGCCCACAGGGTGAGTTACCATAGCAACGGCAAACAGTGTGTTACCTAGACAACGGCACACAGTGTGTTACCATAGCAACGGCAAACAGTGTGTTACCATAGCAACAACACACAGTGTGTTACCATAACAACGGCAAACAGTGTGTCACCTTAGCAACGGCGCACAGTGTGTGTTACCTTAGCAACGGCACACAGTGTGTTACCTTAACAACGGCAAACAGAGTGTGTTACCTTAACAACGGCAAACAGTGTGTTACCTTAACAACGGCAAACAGAGTGTGTTACCTTAGCAACGGCACACAGTGTGTCACCTTAGCAACGGCGCACAGTGTGTTACCTTAGCAACGGCACACAGTGATTTACCTTAACAGCGGCAAACACTGTGTGTTACCTTAGCAACGGCACACAGTGTGTTACCATAGCAACGGCCCACAGTGAGTTACCATAGAGACGTTAAACAGTGTGTTACCATAGACGCGGCAAACAGTGTGTTACCATAGCAACGGCAAACAGTGTGTTACCATAGCAACGGCACACAGTGTGTTACCATAGCAACGGCAAACAGTGTGTTACCATAGCACCGGCACACAGTTTGTGTTACCTTAGCAACGGCACACAATGTGTTACCTTAACAACGGCAGAGTGTGTTACCTTAGCAACGGCACACAGTGTTTTACCTTAACAACGGCATATAGAGAGTGTTACCTTAGCAACGGCACACAGTGTGTTATCTTAACAACTTCAAACAGAGTGTGTTACCTTAGAACGGCACACAGAGTGTTTTAACTTAGCAACGGCGCACAGAGTGTGTTACCTTATCAACGGCAAACAGAGTGTGTTACCTTAGCAATGGCACACAGTGTGTTACCTTAAAGAACGGCAAACAGTGTGCTACCTTAACAACGGCAAACAGAGTGTGTTACCTTAGCAACAGCACACAGTGTGAAACCTTAGGAACGGCACAGAGTGTGTCACCATATTAACGACAAACAGTGTGTTACCTTAGCAACGGCACAGGGTGTGTTACCATAGCAACGGCAAACAGTGTGTTACCATACCAACGGCAAACAGTGTGTTACCTTAGCAACGGCACAGGGTGTGTTACCATAGCAACAGCACACAGTGTGTTACCATAGCAACGGCAAACAGTGTGTTACCATAGCA
Source organism: Hymenopus coronatus (assembly GCA_030762935.1). Taxonomy (NCBI): domain Eukaryota; kingdom Metazoa; phylum Arthropoda; class Insecta; order Mantodea; family Hymenopodidae; genus Hymenopus; species Hymenopus coronatus. The sequence continues at coordinate 177,856,387 of CM060882.1, forward strand.
CCGGCCCACAGTGTGTTACCATAGCACCGGCCCACAGTGTGTTACCATACAGACGGCAAACAGTGTGTTACCATAGCAACGGCAAACCGTGTGTTACCATAGCAACGGCACAAAGTGTGTTACCATAGCAACGGCAAACAGTGTGTCACCTTAGCAACGGCGCACAGTGTGTGTTACCTTAGCCACGGCACACAGTGTGTTACCTTAACAACGGCAAATAGGAGTGTGTTACCTTAGCAACGCCACACAGTGTGTTACCTTAAAAAGGCAAACAGAATGTGTTACCGTAGCAACTGCACACAGTGTGTTACCTTAACAACGGCAAACAGAGTGTGTTACCATGGCAACGGCACACAGTGTGTTACCATAGCAACGGCAAACAGTGTGTTACCATAGCAACGGCACACAGTGTGTTACCATAGCAACGGCAAACAGTGTGTTACCTTAGCAACGGCACACAGTATGTTACCATAGCAACGGCAAACAGTGTGTTACCATAGCAACGGCAAAAAGTGTGTTACCTTAGTAACGGCAAACAGTGTGTTACCTTAGTAACGGCCCACAGTGTGTTACCTTAGTAACGGCCCACAGTGTGTTACCTTAGCAACGGCACACAGTGTGTTACCATAGCAACGGCAAACAGTGTGTTACCTTAGCAACGGCAAACAGTGTGTTACCATACCAACGGCCCACAGTGTGTTACCATAGCAACGGCAAACTGAGTGTTACCATAACAACGCCCCACAGTGTGTTACCATAGCAACGGCCCACAGTGTGTTACCATAGCAACGGCCCACAGTGTGTTACCATAGCAACGGCACACAGTGTGTTACCATAGCAACGGCACACAGTTTGTTACCATAGCAACGGCAAACAGTGTGTCACCTTAGCAACGGCGCACAGTGTGTGTTACCTTAGCCACGGCACACAGTGTGTTACCTTAACAACGGCAAATAGGAGTGTGTTACCTTAGCAACGCCACACAGTGTGTTACCTTAACAACGGCAAACAGAATGTGTTACCTTAGCAACGGCACACAGTGTGTTACCTTAACAACGGCAAACAGAGTGTGTTACCATAGCAACGGCACACAGTGTGTTACCATAGCAACGGCAAACAGTGTGTTACCATAGCAACGGCACACAGTGTGTTACCATAGCAACGGCAAACAGTGTGTTACCTTAGCAACGGCACACAGTATGTTACCATAGCAACGGCAAACAGTGTGTTACCATAGCAACGGCAAACAGTGTGTTACCTTAGTAACGGCAAACAGTGTGTTACCTTAGTAACGGCCCACAGTGTGTTACCTTAGTAACGGCCCACAGTGTGTTACCTTAGCAACGGCACACAGTGTGTTACCATAGCAACGGCAACAGTGTGTCACCTTAGCAACGGCGCACAGTGTGTGTTACCTTAGCAACGGCACACAGTGTGTTACCTTAACAACGGCAAATAGGAGTGTGTTACCTTAGCAACGCCACACAGTGTGTTAACTTAACAACGGCAAACAGAATGTGTTTCCTTAGCAACGGCACACAGTGTGTTACCTTAACAACGACAAACAGAGCGTGTTACCATAGCAACGGCAAACAGTGTGTTACCATAGCAACGGCCCACAGTGTGTTACCATAGAGACGGCAAACAGTGTGTTCCCATAGCAACGGCAAACAGTGTGTTACCATAGCAACGGCAAACAGTGTGTTACCATAGCAACGGCAAACAGTGTGTTACCTTAGCAACGGCCAACAGTGTGTTACCATAGCAACGGCCAACAGTATGTTACCTTAGCAACGGCCCACAGGGTGAGTTACCATAGCAACGGCAAACAGTGTGTTACCTTAGCAACGGCACACAGTGTGTTACTTAGACAACGGTACACAGTGTGTTACCATAGCAACGGCACACAGTGTGTTACCATAGCAACGGCAAACAGTGTCTTACCATAGCAACAACACACAGTGTGTTACCATAACAACGGCAAACAGTGTGTCACCTTAGCAACGGCGCACAGTGTGTGTTACCTTAGCAACGGCACACAGTGTGTTACCTTAACAACGGCAAACAGAGTGTGTTACCTTAACAACGGCAAACAGTGTGTTACCTTAACAACGGCAAACAGAGTGTGTTACCTTAGCAACGGCACACAGTGTGTCACCTTAGCAACGGCGCAGAGTGTGTTACTTTAGCATCGGTACACAGTTTGTTACCTTAACAACGGCAAACACAGTGTGTTACCTTAGCAACGGCACACAGTGTGTTACCTTAACAACAACAAACAGGATGTGTTACCATAGCAACGGCAAACTGTGTGTTACCATAGCAACGGCCCACAGTGAGTTACCATAGAGACGTTAAACAGTGTGTTACCATAGACGCGGCAAACAGTGTGTTACCATAGCAACGACAAACAGTGTGTTACCATAGCAACGGCACACAGTGTGTTACCATAGCAACGGCAAACAGTGTGTTACCTTAGCAACGGCACACAGTGTGTTACCATAGCAACGGCCCACAGTGAGTTACCATAGAGACGTTAAACAGTGTGTTACCATAGACGCGGCAAACAGTGTGTTACCATAGCAACGGCAAACAGTGTGTTACCATAGCAACGGCACACAGTGTGTTACCATAGCAACGGCAAACAGTGTGTTACCATAGCACCGGCACACAGTGTGTGTTACCTTAGCAACGGCACACAGTGTGTTACTTTAACAACGGCAGAGTGTGTTACCTTAGCAACGGCACACAGTGTTTTACCTTAACAACGGCAAATAGAGTGTGTTACCTTAGCAACGGCACACAGTGTGTTACCTTAACAACTTCAAACAGAGTGTGTTACCTTAGAACGGCACACAGAGTGTTTTAGCTTAGCAATGGCGCACAGAGTGTGTTACCTTATCAACGGCAAACAGAGTGTGTTACCTTAGCAATGGCACACAGTGTGTTACCTTAAAGAACGGCAAACAGTGTGCTACCTTAACAACGGCAAACAGAGTGTGTTACCTTAGCAACAGCACACAGTGTGAAACCTTAGGAATGGCACAGAGTGTGTCACCATATTAACGACAAACAGTGTGTTACCTTAGCAACGGCACAGGGTGTGTTACCATAGCAACGGCACACAGTGTGTTACCATACCAACGGCAAACAGTGTGTTACCATAGCAACGGCACAGGGTGTGTTACCATAGCAACGGCAAACAGTGTGTTACCATAGCAACGGCAAACAGTGTGTTACCTTAGCAATGACCCACAGGGTGTGTTACCATAGCAACGGCACACAGTGTGTTACCATAGCAACGGCACACAGTGTGTTACCATAGCAACGGCAAACCGTGTGTTACCATAGCAACGGCACAAAGTGTGTTACCATAGCAACGGCAAACAGTGTGTCACCTTAGCAACGGCGCACAGTGTGTGTTACCTTAGCCACGGCACACAGTGTGTTACCTTAACAACGGCAAATATGAGTGTGTTACCTTAGCAACGCCACACAGTGTGTTACCTTAACAACGGCAAACAGAATGTGTTACCTTAGCAACGGCACACAGTGTGTTACCTTAACAACGGCAAACAGAGTAAGTTACCATAGCAACGGCACACAGTGTGTTACCATAGCAACGGCAAACAGTGTTTTACCGTAGCAACGGCCCACAGTGTGTTACCTTAGCAACGGCCCACAGTGTGTTACCATAGCAACGGCACACAGTGTGTTACCATAGCAACGGCTAACAGTGTGTTACCTTAGCTACGGCACACAGTGTGTTACAATAGCAACGGCACACAGCGTGTTACCATAGCAACGACACACAGTGTGTTACCATAGCAATGGCACACAGTGTGTTACCATAACAACGGAAAACAGTGTGTTACCATAGCAACGGCAAAAAGTGTGTTACCATAGCAACGGCAAACAGTGTGTTACCATAGCAACGGCCCAAGGTGTGTTACCATAGCAACGGCAAACAGTGTGTTACCATAGCAACGGCAAACAGTGTGTTACCATAGCAACGGCACACAGTGTGTTACCTTAGCAACGGCAAACAGTGTTTTACCTTAGCAACGGCACACAGTATGTAACCATAGCAACGGCAAACAGTGTGTTACCATAGCAACGGCAAACAGTGAGTTACCTTAGTAACGGCAAACAGTGTGTTACCTTAGTAACGGCCCACAGTGTGTTACCTTAGTAACGGCCCACAGTGTGTTACCTTAGCAACGGCACACAGTGTGTTACCATAGCAACGGCAAACAGTGTGTTACCTTAGCAACGGCACACAGTGTGTTACCATAGCAACGGCAAACAGTGTGTTACCATAGCAACGGCAAACAGTGTGTTACCTTAGTAACGGCAAACACTGTGTTACCTTAGTAACGGCCCACAGTGTGATACCTTAGTAACGGCCCACAGTGTGTTACCATAGCAACGGCAAACTGTGTGTTACCATAACAACGCCCCACACTGTGCTACCATAGCATCGGCCCACAGTGTGTTACCATAGCAACGGCCCACAGTGTGTTACCATAGCAAGGGCAAACAGTGTGTTACCATAGCAACGGCCCAGAGTGTGTTACCTTAGTAACGGCAAACAGTGTGTTACCATAGCAACGGCAAACATAGTGTTACCTTAGCAACGGCACACAGTGTGTTACCTTAACAACTTCAAACAGAGTGTGTTACCTTAGAACGGCACACAGAGTGTTTTAGCTTAGCAACGGCAAACAGAGTGTGTTATCTTAGCAATGGCACACAGTGTGTTACCTTAAAGAACGGCAAACAGTGTGCTACCTTAACAACGGCAAACAGAGTGTGTTACCTTAGCAACAGCATACAGTGTGAAACCTTCGGAACGGCACAGAGTGTGTCACCATATTAACGACAAAGAGTGTGTTACCTTAGCAACGGCACAGGGTGTGTTACCATAGCAACGGCACACAGTGTGTTACCATAGCAACGGCAAACAGTGTGTTACCTTAGCAACGGCCCACAGTATGTTACCATAGCAATGGCAAACAGTGTGTTACCTTAGCAACGGCACAGGGTGTGTTACCATAGCAACGGCACACAGTGTGTTACCATAGCAACGGCAAACAGTGTGTTACCATAGCACCGGCCCACAGTGTGTTACCATAGAGACGGCAAACAGTGTGTTACCATAGCAACGGCAAACAGTGTGTAACCATAGCAACGGCAAACAGTGTGTTACCTTAGAATGGCCCACAGGGTGTGTTACCATAGCAACGGCAAACAGTGTGTTAATTTAGCAACCGCACACAGTGTGTTACCATAGCAACGGCACAAAGTGTGTTACCATAGCAACGGCAAACAGTGTGTCACCTTAGCAACGGCGCACATTGTGTGTTACCTTAGCAACGGCACACAGTGTGTTACCTTAACAACGGCAAATAGGAGTGTGTTACCTTAGCAACGCCACACTGTGTGTTACCTTAACAACGGCAAACAGAATGTGTTACCTTAGCAACGGCACACAGTGTGTTACCTTAACAACGGCAAACAGAGTGTTTTACCATAGCAACGGCAAACAGTGTGTTACCATGGCAACGGCCCACAGTGTGTTACCATAGAGACGGCAAACAATGTGTTACCATAGCAACGGCAAACAGTGTGTTACCATAGCAACGGCAAACAGTGTGTTACCTTAGCAACGGCCCACAGTGTGTTACCATAGCAACGGCAAACAGTGTGTTACCTTAGCAACGGCCCACAGGGTGTGTTACCATAGCAACGGCACACAGTGTGTTACCATAGCAACGGCACACAGTGTGTTACCATGGCAACGGCACACAGTGTGTTACCATAGCAACGGCAAACAGTGTGTTACCATAGCTACGGCAAACAGTGTGTTAACATAGCAACGGCACACAGTGTGTTACCATAGCAACGGCACACAGTGTGTTACCTAAGCAACGGCACACAGAGTGTTACCACAGCAACGGCAAACAGGTGTCACCATTGCAACGGCACAGGGTGTGTTACCTAAGCAACGGCACGCAGTGTGTTACCATAGCAACGGCAAACAGGTGTCACCATATCAACGGCACAGGGTGTATTACCTAAGCAACGTCAAACAGGTGTTACCTAAGCAACGGCAAACAGGTGTTAACATAGCAATGGCACAGGGTGTGTTACCTAAGCAACGTCAAACAGGTGTTACCTAAGCAACGGCACACAGTGTGTTACCTAAGCAACGTCAAACAGGTGTTACCTAAGCAACGTCAAACAGGTGTTACCTAAGCAACGGCACACAGGTGTTAACATAGCAATGGCAAACAGGTGTTACCATAGCAACGGGAAACAGTGTGTTACCATAGCAACGGCACACAGTGTATTACCTAAGCAACGGCAATCAGGTGTTACCATAGTAACGGCACACAGTGTGTTACCATAGCAAAGGCACATAGTGTGTTACCTAAACAAGGGCAAACAGTGTGTTACCATAGCAACGGCAAACAGTGTGTTACCATAGCAACGGCAAACAGTATGTTACCATAGCAACGAAAACAGTATGTTACCATAGCAACGGCAAACAGTGTGTTACCTTAGCAACGGCACACAGTATGTTACCATAACAACGGCAAACAGTGTGTTACCATAGCAACGGCCCACATTGTGTTACCATAGCAACGGCAAACAGTGTGTTACCATAGCAACGGCACACAGTGAGTTACCATAGCAACGGCAAACAGTGTGTTACCTTAGCAACGGCCCACAGTGTGTTACCATAGCAACGGCAAACCGTGTGTTACCATAGCAACGGCACAAAGTGTGTTACCATAGCAATGGCAAACAGTGTGTCACCTTAGCAACGGCGCACAGTGTGTGTTACCTTAGCCACGGCACACAGTGTGTTACCTTAACAACGGCAAATAGGAGTGTGTTACCTTAGCAACGCCACACAGTGTGTTACCTTAACAACGGCAAACAGAATGTGTTACCTTAGCAACGGCACACAGTGTGTTACCTTAACAACGGCAAACAGTGTGTTACCATAGCAACGGCAAACTGTGTGTTACCATAACAACGCCCCACAGTGTGCTACCATAGCATCGGCCCACAGTGTGTTACCATAGCAACGGCCCACAGTGTGTTACCATAGCAACGGCACACAGTGTGTTACCATAGCAACGGCACACAGTTTGTTACCATAGCAAGGGCAAACAGTGTGTTACCATAGCAACGGCCCAGAGTGTGTTACCTTAGTAACGGCAAACAGTATGTTACCATAGCAACGGCAAACAGTGTGTTACCTTAGCAACGGCACACAGTGTGTTACCTTAACAACGGCGGAGTGTGTTACCTTAGCAACGGCACACAGTGTGTTACCTTAACAACGGCAAATAGAGTGTGTTACCTTAGCAACGGCACACAGTGTGTTACCTTAACAATTTCAAACAGAGTGTGTTACCTTAGAACGGCACACAGAGTGTTTTAGCTTAGCAACGGCAAACAGAGTGTGTTATCTTAGCAATGGCACACAGTGTGTTACCTTAAAGAACGGCAAACAGTGTGCTACCTTAACAACGGCAAACAGAGTGTGTTACCTTAGCAACAGCATACAGTGTGAAACCTTCGGAACGGCACAGAGTGTGTCACCATATTAACGACAAACAGTGTGTTACCTTAGCAACGGCACAGGGTGTGTTACCATAGCAACGGCACACAGTGTGTTAACATAGCAACGGCAAACAGTGTGTTACCTTAGCAACGGCCCACAGTATGTTACCATAGCAACGGCAAACAGTGTGTTACCTTAGCAACGGCACAGGGTGTGTTACCATAGCAACGGCACACAGTGTGTTACCATAGCAACGGCAAACAGTGTGTTACCATAGCACCGGCCCACAGTGTGTTACCATAGAGACGGCAAACAGTGTGTTACCATAGCAACGGCAAACAGTGTGTAACCATAGCAACGGCAAACAGTGTGTTACCTTTGAATGGCCCACAGGGTGTGTTACCATAGCAACGGCAAACAGTGTGTTAATTTAGCAACCGCACACAGTGTGTTACCATAGCAACGGCACAAAGTGTGTTACCATAGCAACGGCAAACAGTGTGTCACCTTAGCAACGGCGCACATTGTGTGTTACCTTAACAACGGCAAATAGGAGTGTGTTACCTTAGCAACGCCACACAGTGTGTTACCTTAACAACGGCAAACAGAATGTGTTACCTTAGCAACGGCACACAGTGTGTTACCTTAACAACGGCAAACAGAGTGTTTTACCATAGCAACGGCAAACAGTGTGTTACCATGGCAACGGCCCACAGTGTGTTACCATAGAGACGGCAAACAATGTGTTACCATAGCAACGGCAAACAGTGTGTTACCATAGCAACGGCAAACAGTGTGTTACCTTAGCAACGGCCCACAGTGTGTTACCATAGCAACGGCAAACAGTGTGTTACCTTAGCAACGGCCCACAGGGTGTGTTACCATAGCAACGGCACACAGTGTGTTACCATAGCAACGGCACACAGTGTGTTACCATGGCAACGGCACACAGTGTGTTACCATAGCAACGGCAAACAGTGTGTTACCATAGCTACGGCAAACAGTGTGTTAACATAGCAACGGCACACAGTGTGTTACCATAGCAACGGCACACAGTGTGTTACCTAAGCAACGGCACACAGAGTGTTACCACAGCAACGGCAAACAGGTGTCACCATTGCAACGGCACAGGGTGTGTTACCTAAGCAACGGCACGCAGTGTGTTACCATAGCAACGGCAAACAGGTGTCACCATATCAACGGCACAGGGTGTATTACCTAAGCAACGTCAAACAGGTGTTACCTAAGCAACGGCAAACAGGTGTTAACATAGCAATGGCACAGGGTGTGTTACCTAAGCAACGTCAAACAGGTGTTACCTAAGCAACGGCACACAGTGTGTTACCTAAGCAACGTCAAACAGGTGTTACCTAAGCAACGTCAAACAGGTGTTACCTAAGCAACGGCACACAGGTGTTAACATAGCAATGGCAAACAGGTGTTACCATAGCAACGGGAAACAGTGTGTTACCATAGGAACGGCACACAGTGTATTACCTAAGCAACGGCAATCAGGTGTTACCATAGTAACGGCACACAGTGTGTTACCATAGCAAAGGCACATAGTGTGTTACCTAAACAAGGGCAAACAGTGTGTTACCATAGCAACGGCAAACAGTGTGTTACCATAGCAACGGCAAACTGTATGTTACCATAGCAACGACAAACAGTATGTTACCATAGCAACGGCAAACAGTGTGTTACTTTAGCAACGGCACACAGTATGTTACCATAACAACGGCAAACAGTGTGTTACCATAGCAACGGCCCACATTGTGTTACCATAGCAACGGCAAACAGTGTGTTACCATAGCAACGGCACACAGTGAGTTACCATAGCAACGGCAAACAGTGTGTTACCTTAGCAACGGCCCACAGTGTGTTACCATAGCAACGGCAAACCGTGTGTTACCATAGCAACGGCACAAAGTGTGTTACCATAGCAACGGCAAACAGTGTGTCACCTTAGCAACGGCGCAAAGTGTGTGTTACCTTAGCCACGGCACACAGTGTGTTACCTTAACAACGGCAAATAGGAGTGTGTTACCTTAGCAACGCCACACAGTGTGTTACCTTAACAACGGCAAACAGAGTGTGTTACCATAGCAACGGCACACAGTGTGTTACCATAGCAACGGCAAACAGTGTGTTACCATAACAACGGCACACAGTGTGTTACCATAGCAACGGCAAACAGTGTGTTACCTTAGCAACGGCACACAGTATGTTACCATAGCAACGGCAAACAGTGTGTTAGCATAGCAACGGCAAACAGTGTGTTACCTTAGTAAGGGCAAACAGTGTGTTACCTTAGTAACGGCCCACAGTGTGTTACCTTAGTAACGGCCCACAGTGTGTTACCTTAGCAACGGCACACAGTGTGTTACCATAGCAACGGCAAACAGTATGTTACCATAGCAATGGCAAACAGTGTGTTACCTTAGCAACGGCACACAGTGTGTTACCATAGCAACGGCAAACAGTGAGTTACCTTTGCAACGGCGCACAGTGTGTTACCATAGCAACGGCACACAGTTTGTTACTATAGCAACGGTCACAGTGTGTTACCATAGAAACGGCACAGAGTGTGTCATCATAGCAACGGCAAACAGTGTCTTACCATAGCAACGGCAAACAGGTGTTACCATAGCAACGGCAAACAGGTGTAGCCATAGCAACGGCAAACAGGTGTTACCATAGCTACGGCACACAGTGTGTTACCATAGCAACGGCAAACAGGTGTTACCATAGCAACGGCAAACAGGTGTAGCCATAGCAACGGCAAACAGGTGTTACCATTGCAACGGCACAGGGTGTGTTACCTAAGCAACGGCAAACAGGTGTTACCTAAGTAACGGCAAACAGGTGTTTACATAGCAACAGCAAACAGGTTTTACCATAGCAACGGCACACAGTGTGTTACCATAGCAACGGCACACTGTGTGTTACCTAAGCAACGGCAAACAGGTGTTACCAAAGCAACGGCACACAGTGTGTTACCATAGCAACGGCAAACAGTGTGTTACCATAGCAACGGCACACAGAGCGTTACTTTAGAAACGGCACACAGTGTGTTACATTAGCAAAGGCGCACAATGTACCTTATCACAGGTACAGAGTGTTTTATATTAGCAACGGCAAACAGTGCGTTACCTTAGACACGGCTCATAGTGTGTTACCATAGCAACGGCAAACAGTATGTTACCTTAGCAACGGCACAGGGTGTGTTACCATAGCAACGGCACACAGAGCGTTACCATAGCAACGGCACACAGTGTGTTACAATAGCAACGGCAAACAATGTGTTACCATAGCAACGGCCCACAGTGTGTTACCATAGCAACGGCAAACAGTGTGTTACCTTAGCAACGGCAAACAGTGTGTTACCTTAGCAACGGCCCACAGTGTGTTACCATAGCAACGGCAAACAGTGTGTTACCTTAGCAACGGCAAACAGTGTGTTACCATAGCAACGGCAAAAAGTGTGTTACCTTAGCAACGGCCCACAGTGTGTGTTACCATAGCAACAGCAAACAGTGTGTTACCTTAGCAACGGCACACAGTGTGTTACCATAGCAACGGCACACAGTGTGTTACCATAGCAACGGCACACAGTGTGTTACCATAGCAACGGCACAGGGTGTGTTACCATAGCAACGGCACACAGTGTGTTACCTTAGCAACGGCACAGCGTGTGTTACCATAGCAACGGCAAACAGTGTGTTACCTAAGCAACGGCAATCAGGTGTTCGCATAGCAACTGCACACAGTGTGTTACCATAGCAAAGGCACACAGTGTGTTACCTAAACAAGGGCAAACAGTGTGTTACCATAGCAACGGCAAACAGTGTGTTACCACAGCAACGGCAAACAGTGTGTTACAATAGCAACGACAAACAGTATGTTACCATAGCAACGGCAAACAGTGTGTTACCTTAGCAACGGCACACAGTGTGTTACCATAGCAACGGCAAACAGTGAGTTACCTTTGCAACGGCACACAGTGTGTATCCATAGCAACGGCAAACAGTGTGTTACCTAAGTAACGGCAAACAGTGTGTTACCATAGCAACGGCCCACAGTGTGTTACCATAGCAACGGCAAACAGTGTGTTACCATAGCAACGGCAAACAGTGTGTTACCATTGCAACGGCACACAGTGTTTTACCATAGCAACGGCACACAGTGTGTTACCATAGTAACGCCAAACAGTGTGTTACCATAGCAACGGCACACAGTGTGTTACCATAGCAACGGTAAACAGTGTTTTACCATGGAAACGGCAAAGAGTGTGTTACCATAGCAATGGCAAACAGTGTGTTACCATAGCAACGGCACACAGTGTGTTACCATAGCAACGGCAAGCAGGTGTTACCTAACCAACGGCAAACAGGTGTCACCATAGCAGAGGCACAGGGTGTGTTACCTAAGCAACGTCAAACAGGTGTCACCATAGCAACGGCTCAGGGTGTGTTACCTAAGCAACGTCAAACAGTGGGTTACCTAAGCAACGCCACACAGTGTGTTACCATAGCAACGGGAAACAGGTGTCACCATAGCAATGGCACACAGGCGTCACCATAGCAACGGCACACAGTGTGTTACCTAAGCAACGTCAAACAGGTGTTACCTAAGCAACGTCAAACAGGTGTTACCTAAGTATCGGCACACAGGTGTTAACATAGCAATGGCAAACATGTGTTACCATAGCAACGGCAAACAGTGTGTTACCATAGCAACGGCACACAGTGTGTTACCTTAGCAACGGCAAACAGTTGTTACCTAAGCAACGTCAAACAGGTGTTACCTAAGCAACGGCACACAGGTGTTAACATAGCAATGGCAAACAGGTGATAACATAGCAACGGCAAACAGTGTGTTAACATAGCAACGGCACAGAGTGTGTTACCATAGCAACGGCACACAGTGTGTTACCTAAGCAACGGCACACAGTGTGTTACCACAGCAACGGCATCAGGTATCACCATAGCAACGGCACAGGGTGTGTTACCTAAGCAACGGCACGCAGTGTGTTACCATAGCAACGGCAAACAGGTGTCACCATATCAACGGCACAGGGTGTGTTACCTAAGCAACGTCAAACAGGTGTTACCTAAGCAACGGCAACAGGTGTTAACATAGCAATGGCACAGGGTGTGTTACCTAAGCAACGTCAAACAGGTGTTACCATAGCAACAGGAAACAGTGTGTTACCATAGCAACGGCACACAGTGTGTTACCTAAGCAACGGCAATCAGGTGTTACCATAGCAAAGGCACACAGTGTGTTACCTAAACAAGGGCAAAGAGTGTGTTACCATAGCAACGGCAAACAGTGTGTTACCATAGCAACGGCAAACAGTGTCTTACCATAGCAACGACAAACAGTATGTTACCATAGCAACGGCAAACAGTGTGTTACCTTAGCAACGGCACACAATGTGTTACCATAGCAACGGCAAACAGTGAGTTACCTTAGCAACGGCACACCGTGTGTTTGCATAGCAACGGCACACAGTGTGTTACCATAGCAACGGCACACAGTGTGTTACCATAGCAACGCCAAACAGTGTGTTACCATAGCAACGGCAAACAGTGTGTTACCATAGCAACGACAAACAGTATGTTACCATAGCAACGGCAAACAATGTGTTTCCTTAGCAACGGCACACAGTGTGTTACCATAGCAACGGCAAATAGTTTGTTACCTTTGCAACGGCACACAGAGTGTTACCTTAGCAACGGCCCACAGGGTGTGTTACCATAGCAACGGCATACAGTGCTTTACCATAGCAACGGCACACAGTGTGTTACCATAGTAACGCCTAACAGTGTGTTACCATAACAACGGCACACAGTGTGTTACCATAGCAATGGTAAACAGTGTTTTACCATGGTAACGGCAAAGAGTGTGTTACCATAGGAACGGCACACAGTGTATTACCTAAGCAACGGCAATCAGGTGTTACCATAGCAACGGCACACAGTGTGTTACCTAAACAAGGGCAAACAGTGTGTTACCATAGCAACGGCAATCAGTGTGTTACCATAGCAACGACAAACAGTAATTTACCATAGCAACGGCAAAAAGTGTGTTACCTTAGCAACGGCCCACAGTGTGTTACCATAGCAACGGCAAACAGTGTGTTACCTTAGCAACGGCAAAAAGTGTGTTACCATAGCAACGGCAAACAGTGTGTTACCTTAGCAACGGCCCACAGTGTGTGTTACCATAGCAACGGCAAACTGTGTGTTACCTTAGCAACGGCACACAGTGTGTTACCATAGCAACGGCACACAGTGTGTTACCATAGCAACGGCACAGGGTGTGTTACCATAGCAACGGCACACAGTGTGTTACCTTAGCAACTGCACAGAGTGTGTTACCATAGCAACGGCAAACAGTGTGTTACCATAGCAACGGCACACAGTGTGTTACCATAGCAACGGCACACAGTGTGTTACCATAGCAACGGCAAACAGTGTGTTACCTAAGCAACGGCACACAGTGTGTTACCACAGCAACGGCAAACAGGTGTCACCATAGCAACGGCACAGGGTGTGTTACCTAAGCATCGGCACGCAGTGTGTTACCATAGCAACGGAAAACAGGTGTCACCATATCAACAGCACAGGGTGTGTTACCTAAGCAACGTCAAACAGGTGTTACCTAAGCAACGACAAACAGGTGTTAACATAGCAATGGCACAGGGTGAGTTACGTAAGCAACGTCAAACAGGTGTTACCTAAGCAACGGCAGACAGTGTGTTACCTAAGCAACGTCAAACAGGTGTTACCTAAGCAACGTCAAACAGGTGTTACCTAAGCAACGGCACACAGGTGTTAACATAGGAATGGCAAACAGATGTTACCATAGCAACGGGAAACAGTGTGTTACCATAGCAACGGCACACAGTGTGTTACCTAAGCAACGGCAATCAGGTGTTACCTAAGCAACGTCAAACAGGTGTTACCTAAGCAACGGCACACAGGTGTTAACATAGGAATGGCAAACAGATGTTACCATAGCAACGGGAAACAGTGTGTTACCATAGCAACGGCACACAGTGTGTTACCATAGCAACGGCAAACAGTGTGTTACCATAGCAACGGCAAACAGTGTGTTACCTTAGTAACGGCAAACAGTGTGTTACCATAGCAACGGCCCACAGTGTGTTACCATAGCAACGGCAAACAGTGTGTTACCATAGCAACGGCAAACAGTGTGTTACCATTGCAACGGCACACAGTGTTTTACCATAGCAACGGCACACAGTGTGTTACCATAGTAACGCCAAACAGTCTGTTACCATAGCAACGGCACACTGTGTGTTACCATAGCAATGGTAAACAGAGTTTTACCATGGTAACGGCAAAGAGTGTGTTACCATAGCAACGGCAAACAGTGTGTTACCATAGCAACGGCACACAGTGTGTTACCATAGCAACTGCAAGCAGGTGTTACCTAACCAACGGCAAACAGGTGTCACCATAGCAGAGGCACAGGTTGTGTTACCTAAGCAACGTCAAACAGGTGTCACCATAGCAACGGCACAGGGTGTGTTACCTAAGCAACGTCAAACAGTGGGTTACCTAAGCAACGTCACACAGTGTGTTACCATAGCAACAGGAAACATGTGTCACCATAGCAATGGCACACAGGCGTCACCATAGTAACGGCACACAGTGTGTTACCATAGCAACGGCAAACAGTGTGTTACCTAAGCAACGACAAACAGTGTGTTACCTAAGCAACGTCACACAGTGTGTTACCTTAGCAACGGCACACAGTGTGTTACCTAAGCAACGTCAAACAGTGTGTTACCTAAGCAAATGCACACAGTGTGTTACCTAAACAACGTCAAACAGGTGTTACCTAAGCAACGTCAAACAGGTGTTACCTAAGCAACGGCACACAGTTGTTAACATAGCAATGGCAAACAGGTGATACCATAGCAACGGCAAACAGTGTGTTACCATAGCAATGGCACACAGTGTGTTACCTTAGCAACGGCAAACAGTTGTTACCTAAGTAACGTCAAACAGGTGTTACCTAGGCAACGGCACACAGGTGTTAACATAGCAATGGCAAACAGGTGTTAACATAGCAACGGCAAACAGTGTGTTAACATAGCAACGGCACAGAGTGTGTTACCATAGCAATGGCACACAGTGTGTTACCTAAGCAACGGCACACAGTGTGTTACCACAGCAACGGCAAACAGGTATCACCATAGCAACGGCACAGGGTGTGTTACCTAATCAACGGCATGCAGTGTGTTACCATAGCAACGGAAAACAGGTGTCACCATATCAACGGCACAGGGTGTGTTACCTAAGCAACGTCAAACAGGTGTTACCTAAGCAACGGCAACAGGTGTTAACATAGCAAAGGCACAGGTTGTGTTACCTAAGCAACGTCAAACAGGTGTTACCTAAGCAACGTCAAACAGGTTTCACCATATCAACGGCACAGGGTGTGTTACCTAAGCAACGTCAAACAGGTGTTACCTAAGCAACGGCACACAGGTGTTAACATAGCATGGCAAACAGGTGTTACCATAGCAACGGGAAACAGTGTGTTACCATAGCAACGGCAAAGAGTGTGTTACCATAGCAACGGCACACAGCGTGTTACCATAGCAACGGCAAACAGTGTGTTACCATAGCAACGGCAAACAGTGTGTTATAATAGCAGCGGCACCGAGTGTGTTACCATAGCAAAGGCACACAGTGTGTTACCCTAGCAATGGCACACAGTGTGTTACCACAGCAACGGCACACAGTGTGTTACCATAGCAACGGCAAACCTTGTGTTACCATAGCAACGGCAAACAGTGTGTTACCTTAGCAACGACAAACAGTGTGTTACTTTAGCAACGGCCCACAGTGTGTTACCATAGCAACGGCAAACTGTGTGTTACCATAGCAACGGCACACAGTGTCTTACCATAGCAACGGCACACAGTGTGTTACCATAGCAACGGCACACAGTGTGTTACCATAGCAACGGCACACAGTGTGTTACCATAGCAACGGTACACAGTGTGTTACCTAAGCAACGGCTCACAGTTTGTTACCACAGCAACGGCAAACAGTGTGTTACCATAGCAACGGCAAAAAGTGTGTCACCATAGCAACGGCACAGGGTGTGTTACCTAAGCAACGGCACGCAGTGTGTTACCATAGCAGCGGCATCAGGTGTCACCATATCAACGGCACAGGGTGTGTTACCTAAGCAACATCAAACAGGTGTTACCTAAGCAACGGCAAACAGGTGTTAACATAGAAATGGGACAGGGTGTGTTACCTAAGCAACGTCAAACAGGTGTCACCTAAGCAACGGCACATAATGTGTTACCTAAGCAACGTCAAACAGGTGTTACCTAAACAACGTCAAACAGGTGTTACCATAGCAAGGGCAAACAGGTGTTACCATAGCAAGGGCAACCAGTGTGTTACCATAGCAACGGCACACAGTGTGTTACCATTGCAACGGCTTACAGTGTGTTACCATAGCAACGGCACACAGTGTGTTACCTAAGCAACGGCACACAGTGTGTTACCACAGCAACGCCAAACAGGTGTCACCATAGCAACGGCACAGGGTTTGTTACCATAGCAACGGCAAACAGTGTGTTACCATTGCAACGGCACACAGTGTGTTACCATAGCAACGGTACACAGTGTGTTACCTAAGCAACGGCACACAGAGTGTTACCACAGCAACGGCAAACAGGTGTCACCATTGCAACGGCACAGGGTGTGTTACCTAAGCAACGGCACGCAGTGTGTTACCATAGCAACGGCAAACAGGTGTCACCATATCAACGGCACAGGGCGTATTACCTAAGCAACGTCAAACAGGTGTTACCTAAGCAACGGCAAACAGGTGTTAACATAGCAATGGCACACAGTGTGTTACCTAAGCAACGTCAAACAGGTGTTACCTAAGCAACGTCAAACAAGTGTTACCTAAGGAACGGCACACAGGTGTTAACATAGCAATGGCAAACAGGTGTTACCATAGCAACGGGAAACAGTGTGTTACCATAGGAACGGCACACAGTGTATTCCCTAAGCAACGGCAATCAGGTGTTACCATAGCAACGGCACACAGTGTGTTACCATAGCAAAGGCACATAGTGTGTTACCTAAACAAGGGCAAACAGTGTGTTACCATAGCAACGGCAAACAGTGTGTTACCATAGCAACGACAAACAGTATGTTACCATAGCAACGGCAAACAGTGTGTTACCTTAGCAACGGCACACAGTGTGTTACCATAGCAACGGTACACAGTGTGTTACCATAACAACGGCAAACAGTGTGTTACCATAGCAACGGCCCACATTGTGTTACCATAGCAACGGCAAACAGTGTGTTACCATAGCAACGGCCCACAGTGTGTTACCATAGCAACGGCAAACAGTGTGTTACCATAGCAACGGCAAACAGTGTGTTACCATAGCAACGGCACAATGTGAGTTACCATAGCAACGGCAAACAGTGTGTTACCTTAGCAACGGCCCACAGTGTGTTACCATAGCAACGGCAAACCGTGTGTTAGCATAGCAACGGCACAAAGTGTGTTACCATAGCAACGGCAAACAGTGTGTCACCTTAGCAACGGCGCACAGTGTGTGTTACCTTAGCCACGGCACACAGTGTGTTACCTTAACAACGGCAAATAGGAGTGTGTTACCTTAGCATAGCCACACAGTGTGTTAACTTAACAACGGCAAACAGAATGTGTTACCTTAGCAACGGCACACAGTGTGTTACCTTAACAACGGCAAACAGAGTGTGTTACCATAGCAACGGCACACAGTGTGTTACCATAGCAACGGCAAACAGTGTGTTACCATAGCAACGGCACACAGTGTGTTACCATAGCAACGGCAAACAGTGTGTTACCTTAGCAACGGCACACAGTATGTTACCATAGCAACGGCAAACAGTGTGTTACCATAGCAAAGGCAAACAGTGTGTTACCTTAGTAACGGCAAACAGTGTGTTACCTTAGTAACGGCCCACAGTGTGTTACCTTAGTAACGGCCCACAGTTTGTTACCTTAGCAACGGCACACAGTGTGTTACCATAGCAACGGCAAACAGTGTGTTACCTTAGCAACGGCACACAGTGTGTTACCATAGCAACGACAAACAGTATGTTACCATAGCAACGGCAAACAGTGTGTTACCTTAGCAACGGCACACAGTGTGTTACCATAGCAACGGCAAACAGTGAGTTACCTTTGCAACGGCGCACAGTGTGTTACCATAGCAACGGCACACAGTTTGTTACTATAGCAACGGTCACAGTGTGTTACCATAGAAACGGCACAGAGTGTGTCACCATAGCAACGGCAAACAGTGTGTTACCATAGCAACGGCAAACAGGTGTTACCATAGCAACGGCAAACAGGTGTAGCCATAGCAACGGCAAACAGGTGTTACCATAGCTACGGCACACAGTGTGTTACCATAGCAACGGCAAACAGGTGTTACCATAGCAACGGCAAACAGGTGTAGCCATAGCAACGGCAAACAGGTGTTACCATAGCAACGGCACAGGGTGTGTTACCTAAGCAACGGCAAACAAGTTTTACATAAGTAACATGTAAACAGGTGTTAACATAACAACAGCAAACAGGTGTTACCATAGCAACGGCACACAGTGTGTTACCATAGCAACGGCACACTGTGTGTTACCTAAGCAACGGCAAACAGGTGTTACCAAAGCAACGGCTCACAGTGTGTTACCATAGCAACGGCAAACAGTGTGTTACCATAGCAACGGCACACAGAACGTTACTATAGAAACGGCACACAGTGTGTTACATTAGCAACGGCGCACAGTGTACCTTATCACAGGTACAGAGTGTTTTATATTAGCAACGGCAAACAGTGCGTTACCTTAGATACGGCTCATAGTGTGTTACCATAGCAACGGCAAACAGTATGTTACCTTAGCAACGGCACAGGGTGTGTTACCATAACAACGGCACACAGAGCGTTACCATAGCAACGGCACACAGTGTGTTACAATAGCAACGGCAAACAATGTGTTACCATAGCAACGGCCCACAGTGTGTTACCATAGACACAGCAAACAGTGTGTTACCATAGCAACGGCAAACAGTGTGTTACCATAGCAACGGGAAACAGTGTGTTACCATAGGAACGGCACACAGTGTATTACCTAAGCAACGGCAATCAGGTGTTACCATAGCAACGGCACACAGTGTGTTACCATAGCAAAGGCACATAGTGTGTTACCTAAACAAGGGCAAACAGTGTGTTACCAATGCAACGGCAAACAGTGTGTTACCATAGCAACGACAAACAGTATGTTACCATAGCAACGGCAAACAGTGTGTTACCTTAGCAACGGCACACAGTGTGTTACCATAGCAACGGCAAACAGTGTGTTACCATAGCAACGGCCCACATTGTGTTACCATAGCAACGGCCCACAGTGTGTTACCATAGCAACGGCAAACAGTGTGTTACCATAGCAACGGCAAACAGTGTGTTACCATAGCAACGGCACAATGTGAGTTACCATAGCAACGGCAAACAGTGTTTTACCTTAGCAACGGCCCACAGTGTGTTACCATAGCAACGGCAAACCGTGTGTTAGCATAGCAACGGATCAAAGTGTGTTACCATAGCAACGGCAAACAGTGTGTCACCTTAGCAACGGCGCACAGTGTGTGTTACCTTAGCCAGGGCACACAGTGTGTCACCTTAACAACGGCAAATAGGAGTGTGTTACCTTAGCAACGCCACACAGTGTGTCAACTTAACAACGGCAAACAGGATGTGTTACCTTAGCAACGGCACACAGTGTGTTACCTTAACAACGGCAAACAGATTGTGTTACCATAGCAACGGCACACAGTGTGTTACCATAGCAACGGCAAACAGTGTGTTACCTTAGCAACGGCACACAGTATGTTACCATAGCAACGGCAAACAGTGTGTTACCATAGCAAAGGCAAACAGTGTGTTACCTTAGTAACGGCAAACAGTGTGTTACCTTAGTAACGGCCCACAGTGTGTTACCTTAGTAACGGCCCACAGTTTGTTACCTTAGCAACGGCACACAGTGTGTTACCATAGCAACGGCAAACAGTGTGTTACCTTAGCAACGGCACACAGTGTGTTACCATAGCAACGACAAACAGTATGTTACCATAGCAACGGCAAACAGTGTGTTACCTTAGCAACGGCACACAGTGTGTTACCATAGCAACGGCAAACAGTGAGTTACCTTTGGAACGGCGCACAGTGTGTTACCATAGCAACGGCACACAGTTTGTTACTATAGCAACGGTCACAGTGTGTTACCATAGAAACGGCACAGAGTGTGTCACCATAGCAACGGCAAACAGTGTGTTACCATAGCAACGGCAAACAGGTGTTACCATAGCAACGGCAAACAGGTGTAGCCATAGCAACGGCAAACAGGTGTTACCATAGCTACGACACACAGTGTGTTACCATAGCAACGGCAAACAGGTGTTACCATAGCAACGGCAAACAGGTGTAGCCATAGCAACGGCAAACAGGTGTTACCATAGCAACGGCACAGGGTGTGTTACCTAAGCAACGGCAAACAGGTGTTACCTAAGTAACATGTAAACATGTGTTAACATAGGAACAGCAAACAGGTGTTACCATAGCAACGGCACACAGTGTGTTACCATAGCAACGGCACACTGTGTGTTACCTAAGCAACGGCAAACAGGTGTTACCAAAGCAACGGCACACAGTGTGTTACCATAGCAACGGCAAACAGTGTGTTACCTTAGCAACGGCACACAGAGCGTTACTATAGAAACGGCACACAGTGTGTTACATTAGCAACGGCGCACAGTGAACCTTATCACAGGTACAGAGTGTTTTATATTAGCAACGGCAAACAGTGCGTTACCTTAGATACGGCTCATAGTGTGTTACCATAGCAACGGCAAACAGTATGTTACCTTAGCAACGGCACAGGGTGTGTTACCATAGCAACGGCACACAGAGCGTTACCATAGCAACGGCACACAGTGTGTTACAATAGCAACGGCAAACAATGTGTTACCATAGCAACGGCCCACAGTGTGTTACCATAGACACGGCAAACAGTGTGTTACCATAGCAACGGCAAACAGTGTGTTACCATAGCAACGGCACACAGTGTGTTACCATAGCAACGGCAAACAGTGTGTTACCTTAGCAACGGCCCACAGTGTGTAACCATAGCAACGGCAAACAGTGTGTTACCTTAGCAACGGCAAACAGTGTGTTACCTTAGCAACGGCCCACAGTGTGTTACCATAGCAACGGCAAACAGTGTGTTACCTTAGCAACGGCAAACAGTGTGTTACCATAGCAACGGCAAAAAGTGTGTTACCTTAGCAACGGCCCACAGTGTGTGTTACCATAGCAACAGCAAACAGTGTGTTACCTTAGCAACGGCACACAGTGTGTTACCATAGCAACGGCACACAGTGTGTTACCATAGCAACGGCACACAGTGTGTTACCATAGCAACGGCACAGGGTGTGTTACCATAGCAACGGCACACAGTGTGTTACCTTAGCAACGGCACAGGGTGTGTTACCATAGCAACGGCAAACAGTGTGTTAACATAGCAACGGCACACAGTGTGTTACCATAGCAACGGCACACCTGTGTGTTACCATAGCAACGGCAAACACAGTGTTACCTAAGCAACGGCACACAGTGTGTTACCACAGCAACGGCAAACAGGTGTCACCATAGCAACGGCACAGGGTGTGTTACCTAAGCATCGGCACGCAGTGTGTTACCATAGCAACGGAAAACAGGTGTCACCATATCAACAGCACAGGGTGTGTTACCTAAACAACGTCAAACAGGTGTTACCTAAGCAACGGCAAACAGGTGTTAACATAGCAATGGCACAGGGTGTGTTACCTAAGCAACGTCAAACAGGTGTTACCTAAGCAACGGCAGACAGTGTGTTACCTAAGCAACGTCAAACAGGTGTTACCTAAGCAACGTCAAACAGTGTTACCTAAGCAACGGCACACAGGTGTTAACATAGGAATGGCAAACAGATGTTACCATTGCAACGGGATACAGTGTGTTACCATAGCAACGGCACACAGTGTGTTACCTAAGCAACGGCAATCAGGTGTTCGCATAGCAACGACACACAGTGTGTTACCATAGCAAAGGCACACAGTGTGTTACCTAAACAAGGGCAAACAGTGTGTTACCATAGCAACGGCAAACAGTGTGTTACCACAGCAACGGCAAACAGTGTGTTACCATAGCAACGACAAACAGTATGTTACTATAGCAACGGCAAACAGTGTGTTACCTTAGCAGCGGCACACAGTGTGTTACCATAGCAACGGCATACAGTGAGTTACCTTTGCAACGGCACACTGTGTGTTTCCATAGCAACGGCAAACAGTGTGTTACCTTAGTAACGGCAAACAGTGTGTTACCATAGCAACGGCCCACAGTGTGTTACCATAGCAACGGCAAACAGTGTGTTACCATAGCAACGGCAAACAGTGTGTTACCATTGCAACGGCACACAGTGTTTTACCATAACAACGGCACACAGTGTGTTACCATAGTAACGCCAAACAGTATGTTACCATAGCAACGGCGCACAGTGTGTTACCATAGAAACGGTAAACAGTGTTTTACCATGGAAACGGCAAAGAGTGTGTTACCATAGCAACGGCAAACAGTGTGTTACCATAGCAACGGCAAGCAGGTGTTACCTAACCAACGGCAAACAGGTGTCACCATAGCAGAGGCACAGGGTGTGTTACCTAAGCAACGTCAAACAGGTGTCACCTTAGCAACGGCACAGGGTGTGTTACCTAAGCAACGTCAAACAGTGGGTTACCTAAGCAACGTCACACAGTGTGTTACCATAGCAACGGGAAACAGGTGTCACCATAGCAATGGCACACAGGTGTCACCATAGCAACGGCACACAGTGTGTTAACATAGCAACGGCAAACAGTGTGTTACCTAAGCAACGACAAACAGTGTGTTACCTAAGCAACGTCAAACAGTGTGTTACCTAAGCAACGTCACACAGTGTGTTACCTTAGCAACGGCACACAGTGTGTTACCTAAGCAACGTCAAACAGTGTGTTACCTAAGCAACTGCACACAGTGTGTTACCTAAGCAACGTCAAACAGGTGTTACCTAAGCAACGTCAAACAGGTGTTACCTAAGCAACGGCACACAGGTGTTAACATAGCAATGGCAAACAGGTGTTACCATAGCAACGGCAAACAGTGTGTTACCATAGCAACGGCACACAGTGTATTACCTTAGCAACGGCAAACAGTTGTTACCTAAGCAACGTCAAACAGGTGTTACCTAAGCAACGGCACACAGGTGTTAACATAGCAATGGCAAACAGGTGTTAACATAGCAACGGCAAACAGTGTGTTAACATAGCAACGGCACAGAGTGTGTTACCATAGCAACGGCACACAGTGTGTTACCTAAGCAACGGCACACAGTGTGTTACCACAGCAACGGCAAACAGGTATCACCATAGCAACGGCACAGGGTGTGTTACCTAAGCAACGGCACGCAGTGTGTTACCATAGCAACGGCAAACAGGTGTCACCATATCAACGGCACAGGGTGTGTTACCTAAGCAACGTCAAACAGGTGTTACCTAAGCAACGGCAACAGGTGTTAACATAGCAATGGCACAGGGTGTGTTACCTAAGCAACGGCAATCAGGTGTTACCATAGCAACGGCACACAGTGTGTTACCATAGCAAAGGCACACAGTGTGTTACCTAAACAAGGGCAAACAGTGTGTTACCATAGCAACGGCAAACAGTATGTTACCATAGCAACGGCAAACAGTGTGTTACCATAGCAACGACAAACAGTATGTTACCATAGCTACGGCAAACAGTGTGTTACCTTAGCAACGGCACACAGTGTGTTACCATAGCAACGGCAAACAGTGATTTACCTTAGCAACGGCACACCGTGTGTTTCCATAGCAACGGCACACAGTGTGTTACCATAGCAACGGCACACAGTGTGTTACCATAGCAACGCCAAACAGTGTGTTACCATAGCAACGGCAAACAGTGTGTTACCATAGCAACGACCAACAGTATGTTACCATAGCAACCAAAAACAATGTGTTTCCTTAGCAACAGCACACAGTGTGTTACCATAGCAACGGCACACAGTGTGTTACCATAGCAACGGCACACAGTGTGTTACCATAGCAACGCCAAACGGTGTGTTACCATAGCAACGGCACACAGTGTGTTACCATAGCAACGGCAAACAGTGTTTTACCATAGCAACGGCACACAGTGTGTTACCATAGCAACGGCACACAGTGTGTTACCTTAGCAACGGCCCACAGTGTGATACCATAGCAACGGCACACAGTGTGTTACCATAGCAACGGCTAACAGTGTGTTACCTTAGCTACGGCACACAGTGTGTTACCATAGCAACGGCAAACAGTGTGTTACCTTAGCAACGGCACACAGTGTGTTACCATAGCAACGGCAAACAGTGATTTACCTTAGCAACGGCACACCGTGTGTTTCCATAGCAACGGCACACAGTGTGTTACCATAGCAACGGCACACAGTGTGTTACCATAGCAACGCCAAACAGTGTGTTACCATAGCAACGGCAAACAGTGTGTTACCATAGCAACGACAAACAGTATGTTACCATAGCAACCAAAAACAATGTGTTTCCTTAGCAACAGCACACAGTGTGTTACCATAGCAACGGCACACAGTGTGTTACCATAGCAACGGCACACAGTGTGTTACCATAGCAACGGCAAACGGTGTGTTACCATAGCAACGGCACACAGTGTGTTACCATAACAACGGCAAACAGTGTTTTACCATAGCAACGGCACACAGTGTGTTACCATAGCAACGGCACACAGTGTGTTACCTTAGCAACGGCCCACAGTGTGATACCATAGCAACGGCACACAGTGTGTTACCATAGCAACGGCTAACAGTGTGTTACCTTAGCTACGGCACACAGTGTGTTACCATAGCAACGGCACACAGTTTGTTACCATAGCAACGACACACAGTGTGTAACCATAGCAACGGCACACAGTGTGTTACCATAACAACGGAAAACAGTGTGTTACCATAGCAACGGCAAACAGTGTGTTACCATAGCAACGGCAAACAGTGTGTTACCATAGCAACGTCCCACAGTGTGTTACCATAGCAACGGCAAACAGTGTGTTACCATAGCAACGGCAAACAGTGTGTTACCATAGCAACGGCACGCAGTGTGTTACCTTAGCAACGGCCCACAGTGTGTTACCATAGCTTGGCAAACAGTGTGTTACCTTAGCAACGACAAACAGTGTGTTACTTTAGCAACGGCCCACAGTGTGTTACCATAGCAACGGCAAACAGTGTGTTACCTTAGCAACGGCAAACAGTATGTTACCATAGCAACGGCAAACAGTGTGTTACCTTAGCAACGGCAGACAGGGTGTGTTACTTTAGCAACGGCAAATAGTGTGTTACCTTAGCAACGGCACACAGTGTGTTACCTTACTAACGGCCCACAGGGTGTGTTACCATAGCAACGGCAAACAGTGTGTTACCTAAGCATCGGCACGCAGTGTGTTACCATAGCAACGGCACACAGTGCTTTACCATAGCAACGGCACTCAGTGTGTTACCATAGGAACGGCAAACAGTGTGTTACCATAGCAACGGCCCACAGTGTGTTACCATAGCAACGGGAAACAGTGTGTTACCATAGGAACGGCACACAGTGTATTACCTAAGCAACGGCAATCAGGTGTTACCATAGCAACGGCACACAGTGTGTTACCTAAACAAGGACAAACAGTGTGTTACCATAGCAACGGCAAACAGTGTGTTACCATAGCAACGACAAACAGTATGTTACCATAGCAACGGCAAACAGTGTGTTACCTTAGCAACGGCCCACAGTGTGTTACCATAGCAACGGCAAACAGTGTGTTACCTTAGCAACGGCAAACAGTGTGTTACCATAGCAACGGTAAACAGTGTGTTACCTTAGGAACGGCCCACAGTGTGTGTTACCATAGCAACGGCAAACTGTGTGTTACCTTAGCAACGGCACACAGTGTGTTACCATAGCAACGTTACACAGTGTGTTACCATAGCAACGGCACACAGTGTGTTACCATAGCAACGGCACAGGGTGTGTTACCATAGTTACTGCACACAGTGTGTTACCTTAGCAACGGCACAGGGTGTGTTACCAAAGCAACGGCAAACAGTGTGTTACCATAGCAACGGCACACAGTGTGTTACCATAGCAACGGTATCCAGTGTGTTACCATAGCAACGGCAAACAGTGTGTTACCTAAGCAACGGCACACAGTGTGTTACCACAGCAACGGCAAACAGGTGTCACCATAGCAACGGCACAGGGTGTGTTACCTAAGCAACGTCAAACAGGTGTTACCTAAGCAACGGCAGACAGTGTGTTACCTAAGCAACGTCAAACAGGTGTTACCTAAGCAACGTCAAACAGGTGTTACCTAAGCAACGGCACACAGGTGTTAACATAGGAATGGCAAACAGATGTTACCATAGCAACGGGAAACAGTGTGTTACCATAGCAACGGCACACAGTGTGTTACCTAAGCAACGGCAATCAGGTGTTCGCATAGCAACGGCACACAGTGTGTTACCATAGCAAAGGCACACAGTGTGTTACCTAAACAAGGGCAAACAGTGTGTTACCATAGTAACGGCAAACAGTGTGTTACCATAGCAACGGCAAACAGTGTATTACCATAGCAACGACAAAAGGTATGTTACCATAGCAACGGCAAACAGTGTGTTACCTTAGCAACGGCACACAGTGTGTTACCATAGCAACGGCAAACAGTGAGTTACCTTTGCAACGGCACACAGTGTGTTTCCATAGCAACGGCAAACAGTGTGTTACCTTAGTAACGGCAAACAGTGTGTTACCATAGCAACGGCCCACAGTGTGTTACCATAGCAACGGCAAACAGTGTGTTACCATAGCAACGGCAAACAGTGTGTTACCATTGCAACGGCACACAGTGTTTTACCATAGCAACGGCACACAGTGTGTTACCATAGTAACGCCAAACAGTGTGTTACCATAGCAACGGCACACAGTGTGTTACCATAGCAATGGTAAACAGTGTTTTACCAAGGTAACGGCAAAGAGTGTGTTACCATAGCAACGGCAAACAGTGTGTTACCATAGCAACGGCACACAGTGTGTTACCATAGCAACGGCAAGCAGGTGTTACCTAACCAACGGCAAACAGGTGTCACCATAGCAGAGGCACAGGTTGTGTTACCTAAGCAACGTCAAACAGGTGTCACCATAGCAACGGCACAGGGTGTGTTACCTAAGCAACGTCAAACAGTGGGTTACCTAAGCAACGTCACACAGTGTGTTACCATAGCAACAGGAAACATGTGTCACCATAGCAATGGCACACAGGCGTCACCATAGTAACGGCACACAGTGTGTTACCATAGCAACGGCAAACAGTGTGTTACCTAAGCAACGACAAACAGTGTGTTACCTAAGCAACGTCAAACAGTGTGTTACCTAAGCAACGTCACACAGTGTGTTACCTTAGCAACGGCACACAGTGTGTTACCTTAGCAACGGCCCACAGTGTGTTACCATAGCTTGGCAAACAGTGTGTTACCTTAGCAACGACAAACAGTGTGTTACTTTAGCAACGGCCCACAGTGTGTTACCATAGCAACGGCAAACAGTGTGTTACCTTAGCAACGGCAAACAGTATGTTACCATAGCAACGGCAAACAGTGTGTTACCTTAGCAACGGCAGACAGGGTGTGTTACTTTAGCAACGGCAAATAGTGTGTTACCTTAGCAACGGCACACAGTGTGTTACCTTACTAACGGCCCACAGGGTGTGTTACCATAGCAACGGCAAACAGTGTGTTACCTAAGCATCGGCACGCAGTGTGTTACCATAGCAACGGCACACAGTGCTTTACCATAGCAACGGCACTCAGTGTGTTACCATAGGAACGGCAAACAGTGTGTTACCATAGCAACGGCCCACAGTGTGTTACCATAGCAACGGGAAACAGTGTGTTACCATAGGAACGGCACACAGTGTATTACCTAAGCAACGGCAATCAGGTGTTACCATAGCAACGGCACACAGTGTGTTACCTAAACAAGGACAAACAGTGTGTTACCATAGCAACGGCAAACAGTGTGTTACCATAGCAACGACAAACAGTATGTTACCATAGCAACGGCAAACAGTGTGTTACCTTAGCAACGGCCCACAGTGTGTTACCATAGCAACGGCAAACAGTGTGTTACCTTAGCAACGGCAAACAGTGTGTTACCATAGCAACGGTAAACAGTGTGTTACCTTAGGAACGGCCCACAGTGTGTGTTACCATAGCAACGGCAAACTGTGTGTTACCTTAGCAACGGCACACAGTGTGTTACCATAGCAACGTTACACAGTGTGTTACCATAGCAACGGCACACAGTGTGTTACCATAGCAACGGCACAGGGTGTGTTACCATAGTTACTGCACACAGTGTGTTACCTTAGCAACGGCACAGGGTGTGTTACCAAAGCAACGGCAAACAGTGTGTTACCTAAGCAACGGCAGACAGTGTGTTACCTAAGCAACGTCAAACAGGTGTTACCTAAGCAACGTCAAACAGTGTTACCTAAGCAACGGCACACAGGTGTTAACATAGGAATGGCAAACAGATGTTACCATTGCAACGGGATACAGTGTGTTACCATAGCAACGGCACACAGTGTGTTACCTAAGCAACGGCAATCAGGTGTTCGCATAGCAACGACACACAGTGTGTTACCATAGCAAAGGCACACAGTGTGTTACCTAAACAAGGGCAAACAGTGTGTTACCATAGCAACGGCAAACAGTGTGTTACCACAGCAACGGCAAACAGTGTGTTACCATAGCAACGACAAACAGTATGTTACTATAGCAACGGCAAACAGTGTGTTACCTTAGCAGCGGCACACAGTGTGTTACCATAGCAACGGCATACAGTGAGTTACCTTTGCAACGGCACACTGTGTGTTTCCATAGCAACGGCAAACAGTGTGTTACCTTAGTAACGGCAAACAGTGTGTTACCATAGCAACGGCCCACAGTGTGTTACCATAGCAACGGCAAACAGTGTGTTACCATAGCAACGGCAAACAGTGTGTTACCATTGCAACGGCACACAGTGTTTTACCATAACAACGGCACACAGTGTGTTACCATAGTAACGCCAAACAGTATGTTACCATAGCAACGGCGCACAGTGTGTTACCATAGAAACGGTAAACAGTGTTTTACCATGGAAACGGCAAAGAGTGTGTTACCATAGCAACGGCAAACAGTGTGTTACCATAGCAACGGCAAGCAGGTGTTACCTAACCAACGGCAAACAGGTGTCACCATAGCAGAGGCACAGGGTGTGTTACCTAAGCAACGTCAAACAGGTGTCACCTTAGCAACGGCACAGGGTGTGTTACCTAAGCAACGTCAAACAGTGGGTTACCTAAGCAACGTCACACAGTGTGTTACCATAGCAACGGGAAACAGGTGTCACCATAGCAATGGCACACAGGTGTCACCATAGCAACGGCACACAGTGTGTTAACATAGCAACGGCAAACAGTGTGTTACCTAAGCAACGACAAACAGTGTGTTACCTAAGCAACGTCAAACAGTGTGTTACCTAAGCAACGTCACACAGTGTGTTACCTTAGCAACGGCACACAGTGTGTTACCTAAGCAACGTCAAACAGTGTGTTACCTAAGCAACTGCACACAGTGTGTTACCTAAGCAACGTCAAACAGGTGTTACCTAAGCAACGTCAAACAGGTGTTACCTAAGCAACGGCACACAGGTGTTAACATTGCAATGGCAAACAGGTGTTACCATAGCAACGGCAAACAGTGTGTTACCATAGCAACGGCACACAGTGTATTACCTTAGCAACGGCAAACAGTTGTTACCTAAGCAACGTCAAACAGGTGTTACCTAAGCAACGGCACACAGGTGTTAACATAGCAATGGCAAACAGGTGTTAACATAGCAACGGCAAACAGTGTGTTAACATAGCAACGGCACAGAGTGTGTTACCATAGCAACGGCACACAGTGTGTTACCTAAGCAACGGCACACAGTGTGTTACCACAGCAACGGCAAACAGGTATCACCATAGCAACGGCACAGGGTGTGTTACCTAAGCAACGGCACGCAGTGTGTTACCATAGCAACGGCAAACAGGTGTCACCATATCAACGGCACAGGGTGTGTTACCTAAGCAACGTCAAACAGGTGTTACCTAAGCAACGGCAACAGGTGTTAACATAGCAATGGCACAGGGTGTGTTACCTAAGCAACGGCAATCAGGTGTTACCATAGCAACGGCACACAGTGTGTTACCATAGCAAAGGCACACAGTGTGTTACCTAAACAAGGGCAAACAGTGTGTTACCATAGCAACGGCAAACAGTATGTTACCATAGCAACGGCAAACAGTGTGTTACCATAGCAACGACAAACAGTATGTTACCATAGCTACGGCAAACAGTGTGTTACCTTAGCAACGGCACACAGTGTGTTACCATAGCAACGGCAAACAGTGATTTACCTTAGCAACGGCACACCGTGTGTTTCCATAGCAACGGCACACAGTGTGTTACCATAGCAACGGCACACAGTGTGTTACCATAGCAACGCCAAACAGTGTGTTACCATAGCAACGGCAAACAGTGTGTTACCATAGCAACGACCAACAGTATGTTACCATAGCAACCAAAAACAATGTGTTTCCTTAGCAACAGCACACAGTGTGTTACCATAGCAACGGCACACAGTGTGTTACCATAGCAACGGCACACAGTGTGTTACCATAGCAACGCCAAACGGTGTGTTACCATAGCAACGGCACACAGTGTGTTACCATAGCAACGGCAAACAGTGTTTTACCATAGCAACGGCACACAGTGTGTTACCATAGCAACGGCACACAGTGTGTTACCTTAGCAACGGCCCACAGTGTGATACCATAGCAACGGCACACAGTGTGTTACCATAGCAACGGCTAACAGTGTGTTACCTTAGCTACGGCACACAGTGTGTTACCATAGCAACGGCAAACAGTGTGTTACCTTAGCAACGGCACACAGTGTGTTACCATAGCAACGGCAAACAGTGATTTACCTTAGCAACGGCACACCGTGTGTTTCCATAGCAACGGCACACAGTGTGTTACCATAGCAACGGCACACAGTGTGTTACCATAGCAACGCCAAACAGTGTGTTACCATAGCAACGGCAAACAGTGTGTTACCATAGCAACGACAAACAGTATGTTACCATAGCAACCAAAAACAATGTGTTTCCTTAGCAACAGCACACAGTGTGTTACCATAGCAACGGCACACAGTGTGTTACCATAGCAACGGCACACAGTGTGTTACCATAGCAACGGCAAACGGTGTGTTACCATAGCAACGGCACACAGTGTGTTACCATAACAACGGCAAACAGTGTTTTACCATAGCAACGGCACACAGTGTGTTACCATAGCAACGGCACACAGTGTGTTACCTTAGCAACGGCCCACAGTGTGATACCATAGCAACGGCACACAGTGTGTTACCATAGCAACGGCTAACAGTGTGTTACCTTAGCTACGGCACACAGTGTGTTACCATAGCAACGGCACACAGTTTGTTACCATAGCAACGACACACAGTGTGTAACCATAGCAACGGCACACAGTGTGTTACCATAACAACGGAAAACAGTGTGTTACCATAGCAACGGCAAACAGTGTGTTACCATAGCAACGGCAAACAGTGTGTTACCATAGCAACGTCCCACAGTGTGTTACCATAGCAACGGCAAACAGTGTGTTACCATAGCAACGGCAAACAGTGTGTTACCATAGCAACGGCACGCAGTGTGTTACCTTAGCAACGGCCCACAGTGTGTTACCATAGCTTGGCAAACAGTGTGTTACCTTAGCAACGACAAACAGTGTGTTACTTTAGCAACGGCCCACAGTGTGTTACCATAGCAACGGCAAACAGTGTGTTACCTTAGCAACGGCAAACAGTATGTTACCATAGCAACGGCAAACAGTGTGTTACCTTAGCAACGGCAGACAGGGTGTGTTACTTTAGCAACGGCAAATAGTGTGTTACCTTAGCAACGGCACACAGTGTGTTACCTTACTAACGGCCCACAGGGTGTGTTACCATAGCAACGGCAAACAGTGTGTTACCTAAGCATCGGCACGCAGTGTGTTACCATAGCAACGGCACACAGTGCTTTACCATAGCAACGGCACTCAGTGTGTTACCATAGGAACGGCAAACAGTGTGTTACCATAGCAACGGCCCACAGTGTGTTACCATAGCAACGGGAAACAGTGTGTTACCATAGGAACGGCACACAGTGTATTACCTAAGCAACGGCAATCAGGTGTTACCATAGCAACGGCACACAGTGTGTTACCTAAACAAGGACAAACAGTGTGTTACCATAGCAACGGCAAACAGTGTGTTACCATAGCAACGACAAACAGTATGTTACCATAGCAACGGCAAACAGTGTGTTACCTTAGCAACGGCCCACAGTGTGTTACCATAGCAACGGCAAACAGTGTGTTACCTTAGCAACGGCAAACAGTGTGTTACCATAGCAACGGTAAACAGTGTGTTACCTTAGGAACGGCCCACAGTGTGTGTTACCATAGCAACGGCAAACTGTGTGTTACCTTAGCAACGGCACACAGTGTGTTACCATAGCAACGTTACACAGTGTGTTACCATAGCAACGGCACACAGTGTGTTACCATAGCAACGGCACAGGGTGTGTTACCATAGTTACTGCACACAGTGTGTTACCTTAGCAACGGCACAGGGTGTGTTACCAAAGCAACGGCAAACAGTGTGTTACCATAGCAACGGCACACAGTGTGTTACCATAGCAACGGTATCCAGTGTGTTACCATAGCAACGGCAAACAGTGTGTTACCTAAGCAACGGCACACAGTGTGTTACCACAGCAACGGCAAACAGGTGTCACCATAGCAACGGCACAGGGTGTGTTACCTAAGCAACGTCAAACAGGTGTTACCTAAGCAACGGCAGACAGTGTGTTACCTAAGCAACGTCAAACAGGTGTTACCTAAGCAACGTCAAACAGGTGTTACCTAAGCAACGGCACACAGGTGTTAACATAGGAATGGCAAACAGATGTTACCATAGCAACGGGAAACAGTGTGTTACCATAGCAACGGCACACAGTGTGTTACCTAAGCAACGGCAATCAGGTGTTCGCATAGCAACGGCACACAGTGTGTTACCATAGCAAAGGCACACAGTGTGTTACCTAAACAAGGGCAAACAGTGTGTTACCATAGTAACGGCAAACAGTGTGTTACCATAGCAACGGCAAACAGTGTATTACCATAGCAACGACAAAAGGTATGTTACCATAGCAACGGCAAACAGTGTGTTACCTTAGCAACGGCACACAGTGTGTTACCATAGCAACGGCAAACAGTGAGTTACCTTTGCAACGGCACACAGTGTGTTTCCATAGCAACGGCAAACAGTGTGTTACCTTAGTAACGGCAAACAGTGTGTTACCATAGCAACGGCCCACAGTGTGTTACCATAGCAACGGCAAACAGTGTGTTACCATAGCAACGGCAAACAGTGTGTTACCATTGCAACGGCACACAGTGTTTTACCATAGCAACGGCACACAGTGTGTTACCATAGTAACGCCAAACAGTGTGTTACCATAGCAACGGCACACAGTGTGTTACCATAGCAATGGTAAACAGTGTTTTACCAAGGTAACGGCAAAGAGTGTGTTACCATAGCAACGGCAAACAGTGTGTTACCATAGCAACGGCACACAGTGTGTTACCATAGCAACGGCAAGCAGGTGTTACCTAACCAACGGCAAACAGGTGTCACCATAGCAGAGGCACAGGTTGTGTTACCTAAGCAACGTCAAACAGGTGTCACCATAGCAACGGCACAGGGTGTGTTACCTAAGCAACGTCAAACAGTGGGTTACCTAAGCAACGTCACACAGTGTGTTACCATAGCAACAGGAAACATGTGTCACCATAGCAATGGCACACAGGCGTCACCATAGTAACGGCACACAGTGTGTTACCATAGCAACGGCAAACAGTGTGTTACCTAAGCAACGACAAACAGTGTGTTACCTAAGCAACGTCAAACAGTGTGTTACCTAAGCAACGTCACACAGTGTGTTACCTTAGCAACGGCACACAGTGTGTTACCTTAGCAACGGCCCACAGTGTGTTACCATAGCTTGGCAAACAGTGTGTTACCTTAGCAACGACAAACAGTGTGTTACTTTAGCAACGGCCCACAGTGTGTTACCATAGCAACGGCAAACAGTGTGTTACCTTAGCAACGGCAAACAGTATGTTACCATAGCAACGGCAAACAGTGTGTTACCTTAGCAACGGCAGACAGGGTGTGTTACTTTAGCAACGGCAAATAGTGTGTTACCTTAGCAACGGCACACAGTGTGTTACCTTACTAACGGCCCACAGGGTGTGTTACCATAGCAACGGCAAACAGTGTGTTACCTAAGCATCGGCACGCAGTGTGTTACCATAGCAACGGCACACAGTGCTTTACCATAGCAACGGCACTCAGTGTGTTACCATAGGAACGGCAAACAGTGTGTTACCATAGCAACGGCCCACAGTGTGTTACCATAGCAACGGGAAACAGTGTGTTACCATAGGAACGGCACACAGTGTATTACCTAAGCAACGGCAATCAGGTGTTACCATAGCAACGGCACACAGTGTGTTACCTAAACAAGGACAAACAGTGTGTTACCATAGCAACGGCAAACAGTGTGTTACCATAGCAACGACAAACAGTATGTTACCATAGCAACGGCAAACAGTGTGTTACCTTAGCAACGGCCCACAGTGTGTTACCATAGCAACGGCAAACAGTGTGTTACCTTAGCAACGGCAAACAGTGTGTTACCATAGCAACGGTAAACAGTGTGTTACCTTAGGAACGGCCCACAGTGTGTGTTACCATAGCAACGGCAAACTGTGTGTTACCTTAGCAACGGCACACAGTGTGTTACCATAGCAACGTTACACAGTGTGTTACCATAGCAACGGCACACAGTGTGTTACCATAGCAACGGCACAGGGTGTGTTACCATAGTTACTGCACACAGTGTGTTACCTTAGCAACGGCACAGGGTGTGTTACCAAAGCAACGGCAAACAGTGTGTTACCATAGCAACGGCACACAGTGTGTTACCATAGCAACGGTATACAGTGTGTTACCATAGCAACGGCAAACAGTGTGTTACCTAAGCAACGGCACACAGTGTGTTACCACAGCAACGGCAAACAGGTGTCACCATAGCAACGGCACAGGGTGTGTTACCTAAGCAACGTCAAACAGGTGTTACCTAAGCAACGGCAGACAGTGTGTTACCTAAGCAACGTCAAACAGGTGTTACCTAAGCAACGTCAAACAGGTGTTACCTAAGCAACGGCACACAGATGTTAACATAGGAATGGCAAACAGATGTTACCATAGCAACGGGAAACAGTGTGTTACCATAGCAACGGCACACAGTGTGTTACCTAAGCAACGGCAATCAGGTGTTCGCATAGCAACGGCACACAGTGTGTTACCATAGCAAAGGCACACAGTGTGTTACCTAAACAAGGGCAAACAGTGTGTTACCATAGTAACGGCAAACAGTGTGTTACCATAGCAACGGCAAACAGTGTATTACCATAGCAACGACAAAAGGTATGTTACCATAGCAACGGCAAACAGTGTGTTACCTTAGCAACGGCACACAGTGTGTTACCATAGCAACGGCAAACAGTGAGTTACCTTTGCAACGGCACACAGTGTGTTTCCATAGCAACGGCAAACAGTGTGTTACCTTAGTAACGGCAAACAGTGTGTTACCATAGCAACGGCCCACAGTGTGTTACCATAGCAACGGCAAACAGTGTGTTACCATAGCAACGGCAAACAGTGTGTTACCATTGCAACGGCACACAGTGTTTTACCATAGCAACGGCACACAGTGTGTTACCATAGTAACGCCAAACAGTGTGTTACCATAGCAACGGCACACAGTGTGTTACCATAGCAATGGTAAACAGTGTTTTACCAAGGTAACGGCAAAGAGTGTGTTACCATAGCAACGGCAAACAGTGTGTTACCATAGCAACGGCACACAGTGTGTTACCATAGCAACGGCAAGCAGGTGTTACCTAACCAACGGCAAACAGGTGTCACCATAGCAGAGGCACAGGTTGTGTTACCTAAGCAACGTCAAACAGGTGTCACCATAGCAACGGCACAGGGTGTGTTACCTAAGCAACGTCAAACAGTGGGTTACCTAAGCAACGTCACACAGTGTGTTACCATAGCAACAGGAAACATGTGTCACCATAGCAATGGCACACAGGCGTCACCATAGTAACGGCACACAGTGTGTTACCATAGCAACGGCAAACAGTGTGTTACCTAAGCAACGACAAACAGTGTGTTACCTAAGCAACGTCAAACAGTGTGTTACCTAAGCAACGTCACACAGTGTGTTACCTTAGCAACGGCACACAGTGTGTTACCTAAGCAACGTCAAACAGTGTGTTACCTAAGCAACTGCACACAGTGTGTTA
This sequence comes from Hymenopus coronatus, assembly GCA_030762935.1. Lineage (NCBI taxonomy): Eukaryota > Metazoa > Arthropoda > Insecta > Mantodea > Hymenopodidae > Hymenopus > Hymenopus coronatus. The sequence continues at coordinate 177,893,771 of CM060882.1, forward strand.
CCTAAGCAACGTCAAACAGGTGTTACCTAAGCAACGTCAAACAGGTGTTACCTAAGAAAAAGGCACACAGTTGTTAACATAGCAATGGCAAACAGGTGTTAACATAGCAATGGCAAACAGGTGTTAACATAGCAACGGCAAACAGTGTGTTAACATAGCAACGGCACAGAGTGTGTTACCATAGCAACGGCACACAGTGTGTTACCTAAGCAACGGCACACAGTGTGTTACCACAGCAACGGCAAACAGGTATCACCATAGCAACGGCACAGGGTGTGTTACCTAAGCAACGGCACGCAGTGTGTTACCATAGAAACGGCACACAGTGTGTTACCATAGCATAGGCAAACAGTGTGTTACCATAGCAACGGCACACAGTGTGTTACCTTAGCAACGGCCCACAGTGTGTTACCATAGCTTGGCAAACAGTGTGTTACCTTAGCAACGACAAATAGTGTGTTACTTTAGCAACGGCCCACAGTGTGTTACCATAGCAACGGAAAACAGTGTGTTACCTTAGCAACGGCAAACAGTATGTTACCATAGCAACGGCAAACAGTGTGTTACCTTAGCAACGGCCCACAGTGTGTTACGTTAGCAACGGCAAATAGTGTGTTACCTTAGGAACGGCCCACAGTGTGTGTTACCATAGCAACGGCAAACTGTGTGTTACCTTAGCAACGGCACACAAAGTGTTACCATAGCAACGGCAGACAGGGTGTGTTACCATAGCAACGGCACAGGGTGTGTTACCTTAGTTACGGCACACAGTGTGTTACCTTAGCAACGGCACAGGGTGTGTTACCATAGCAACGGCAAACAGTGTGTTACCATAGCAACGGCACACAGTGTGTTACCATAGCAACGGCACACAGTGTGTTACCATAGCAACGGCAAACAGTGTGTTACCTAAGCAACGGCACACAGTGTGTTACCACAGCAACGGCAAACAGGTGTCACCATAGCAACGGCACATGGTGTGTTACCTAAGCATCGGCACGCAGTGTGTTACCATAGCAACGGAAAACAGGTGTCACCATATCAACAGCACAGGGTGTGTTACCTAAGCAACGTCAAACAGGTGTTACCTAAGCAACGGCAAACAGGTGTTAACATAGCAATGGCACAGGGTGTGTTACCTAAGCAACGTCAAACAGGTGTTACCTAAGCAACGGCAGACAGTGTGTTACCTAAGCAACGTCAAACAGGTGTTACCTAAGCAACGTCAAACAAGTGTTACCTAAGCAACGGCACACAGGTGTTAACATAGGAATGGCAAACAGATGTTACCATAGCAACGGGAAACAGTGTGTTACCATAGCAACGGCACACAGTGTGCTACCTAAGCAACGGCAATCAGGTGTTCGCATAGCAACGGCACACAGTGTGTTACCATATCAAAGGCACACAGTGTGTTACCTAAACAAGGGCAAACAGTGTGTTACCATAGCAACGGCAAACAGTGAGTTACCATAGCAACGGCAAACAGTGTATTACCATAGCAACGACAAACAGTGTGTTACCATAGCAACGGCAAACAGTGTGTTACCTTAGCAACGGCACACAGTGTGTTACCATAGCAACGGCAAACAGTGAGTTACCTTTGCAACGGCACACAGTGTGTTTCCATAGCAACGGCAAACAGTGTGTTACCTTAGTAACGGCAAACAGTGTGTTACCATAGCAACGGCCCACAGTGTGTTACCATAGCAACGGCAAACAGTGTGTTACCATAGCAACGGCAAACAGTGTGTTACCATTGCAACGGCACACAGTGTTTTACCATAGCAACGGCACACAGTGTGTTACCATAGTAAAGCCAAACAGTGTGTTACCATAGCAACGGCACATAGTGTGTTACCATACCAATGGTAAACAGTGTTTTACCATGGTAACGGCAAAGAGTGTGTTACCATAGCAACGGCAAACAGTGTGTTACCATAGCAACGGCACACAGTGTGTTACAATAGCAACGGCAAGCAGGTGTTACCTAACCAACGGCAAACAGGTGTCACCATAGCAGAGGCACAGGTTGTGTTACCTAAGCAACATCAAACAGGTGTCACCATAGCAACGGCACATGGTGTGTTACCTAAGCAACGTCAAACAGTGGGTTACCTAAGCAACGTCAGACAGTGTGTTACCATAGCAACAGGAAACAGGTGTCACCATAGCAATGGCACACAGGCGTCACCATAGTAACGGCACACAGTGTGTTACCATAGCAACGGCAAACAGTGTGTTACCTAAGCAACGACAAACAGTGTGTTACCTAAGCAACGTCAAACAGTGTGTTACCTAAGCAACGTCACACAGTGTGTTACCTTAGCAACGGCACACAGTGTGTTACCTAAGCAACGTCAAACAGTGTGTTACCTAAGCAACTGCACACAGTGTGTTACCTAAGCAACGTCAAACAGGTGTTACCTAAGCAACGTCAAACAGGTGTTACCTAAGCAACGGCACACAGTTGTTAACATAGCAATGGCAAACAGGTGTTACCATAGCAACGACAAACAGTGTGTTACCATAGCAACGGCACACAGTGTGTTACCTTAGCAACGGCAAACAGTTGTTACCTAAGCAACGTCAAACAGGTGTTACCTAAGCAACGGCACACAGGTGTTAACATAGCAATGGCAAACAGGTGTTAACATAGCAACGGCAAACACTGTGTTACCTTAGCAACGGCACACAGTGTGTTACCATAGCAACGGCACACAGTGTGTTACCAAAGCAACGGCACACAGTGTGTTACCACAGCAACGGCAAACAGGTATCACCATAGCAACGGCACAGGGTGTGTTACCTAAGCAACGGCACGCAGTGTGTTACCATAGAAACGGCAAACAGGTGTCACCATATCAACGGCACAGGGTGTGTTACCTAAGCAACGTCAAACAGGTGTTACCTAAGCAACGGCAACAGGTGTTAACATAGCAATGGCACAGGGTGAGTTACATAAGCAACGTCAAACAGGTGTTACCTAAGCAACGTCAAACAGGTTTCACCAATTCAACGGTACAGCGTGTGTTACCTAAGCAACGTCAAACAGGTGTTACCTAAGCAACGGCACACAGGCGTTAACATAGCAATGGCAAACAGGTGTTACCATAGCAACGGCACACAGTGTGTTACCATAGCATAAGCACACAGTGTGTTACCTAAACAAGGGCAAACAGTGTGTTACCATAGCAACGGCAAACAGTGTGTTACCATAGCAACGGCCTACAGTGTTATACCATAGCAACGACAAACAGTATGTTACCATAGCAACGGCAAACAGTGTGTTACCTTAGCAACGGCACACAGTGTGTTACCATAGCAACGGCAAAAACGTGATTTACCTTAGCAACGGCACACCGTGTGTTTTCATAGCAACGGCACACAGTGTGTTACCATAGCAACGGCACACAGTGTGTTCCCATAGCAACGCCAAACTGTGTGTTACCATAGCAACGGCAAACAGTGTGTTACCATAGCAACGACAAACAGTATGTTACCATAGCAACGGCAAACAATGTGTTTCCTTAGCAACGGCACACAGTGTGTTACCATAGCAACGGTAAACAGTGAGTTACCTTAGCAACGGCACACAGTGTGTTTCCATAGCAACGGCACACAGTGTGTTACCATAGCAACGGCACACAGTGTGTTACCATAGCAACGCCAAACGGTGTGTGACCATAGCAACGGCACACAGTGTGTTACCATAGCAACGGCAAACAGTGTTTTACCATAGCAAAGGCCCACAGTGTGTTACCTTAGCAACGGCCCACAGTGTGTTACCATAGCAACGCTACACAGTGTGTTACCATAGCAACGGCTAACAGTGTGTTACCTTACCTACGGCACACAGTGTGTTACCATAGCAACGGCACACAGTTTGTTACCATAGCAACGACACACAATGTGTTACCATAGCAACGGCACACAGTGTGTTACCATAACAACGGAAAACAGTGTGTTACCATAGCAACGGCAAACAGTTTGTTACCATAGCAACGGCCCACAGTGTGTTACCATAGCAACGGCAAACAGTATGTTACCATAGCAACGGCAAACAATGTGTTACCATAGCAACGGCACACAGTGTGTTACCATAGCAACGGCAAACAGTGTGTTACCTTAGCAACGGCCCACAGTGTGTTACCATAGCAACGGCAAACAGTGTGTTACCTTAGCAACGACAAACAGTGTGTTACTTTAGCAACGGCCCACAGTGTGTTACCATAGCAACGGCAAACAGTGTGTTACCTTAGCAACGGCAAACAGTGTGTTACCAGAGCAACGGCATACAGTGTGTTACCTTAGCAACGGCAGACAGGGTGTGTTACGTTAGCAACGGCAAATAGTGTGTTACCTTAGCAACGGCACACAGTGTGTTACCTTAGCAACGGCGAACAGTGTGTGTTACCATAGCAACGGCAAACAGTGTGTTACCTTAGCAACGGCACACAGTGTGTTACCATAGCAACGGCACACAGTGCTTTACCATAGCAACGGCACTCAGTGTGTTACCATAGGAACGGCAAACAGTGTGTTACCATAGCAACGGCCCACAGTGTGTTACCATAGCAACGGGAAATAGTGTGTTACCATAGGAACGGCACACAGTGTATTACCTAAGCAACGGCAATCAGGTGTTACCATAGCAACGGCACACAGTGTGTTACCATAGCAAAGGCACACAGTGTGTTACCTAAACAAGGGCAAACAGTGTGTTACCATAGCAACGGCAAACAGTGTGTTACCATAGCAACGACAAACAGTATGTTTCCATAGCAACGGCAAACAGTGTGTTACCTTAGCAACGGCACACAGTGTGTTACCATAGCAACGGCACACAGTTTGTTACCATAACAACGGCAAACAATGTGTTACCATAGCATCGGCCCACATTGTGTTACCATAGCAACGGCAAACAGTGTGTTACCATAGCAACGGCCCACAGTGTGTTACCATAGCAACGGCAAACAGTGTGTTACCATAGCAACGGCAAACAGTGTGTTACCATAGTAACGGCACACAGTGTGATACCATAGCAACGGCAAACAGTGTTTTACCTTAGCAACGGCCCACAGTGTGTTACCATAGCAACGGCAAACAGTGTGTTACCTTAGCCACGACAAACAGTGTGTTACTTTAGCAACGGCCCACTGTGTGTTACCATAGCAACGGCAAACAGTGTGTTACCTTAGCAACGGCCCATAGGGTGTGTTACTTTAGCAACGGCAAATAGTGTGTTACCTTAGCAACGGCACACAGTGTGTTACCTTAGCAACGGCCCACAGGGTGTGTTACCATAGCAACGGCAAATAGTGTGTTACCTTAGCAACGGCACACAGTGTGTTACCTTAGCAACGGCCCACAGGGTGTGTTACCATAGCAACGGTAAACAGTGTGTTACCTTAGCAACGGCCCATAGGGTGTGTTACTTTAGCAACGGGAAATAGTGTGTTACCTTAGCAACGGCACACAGTGTGTTACCTTAGCAACGGCCCACAGGGTGTGTTACCATAGCAACGGCAAAAAGTGTGTTACCTTAGCAACGGCACACAGTGTGTTACCATAGGAACGGCAAACAGTGTGTTACCATAGCAACGGCCCACAGTGTGTTACCATAGCAACCGCACACAGTGTGTTACCATAGCAACGGCACACAGTGTGTTACCATAGCAAGGGCAAACAGTGTGTTACCAAAGCAACGGCACACAGTGTGTTACCATAGCAACGGCAAACAGTGTGTTACCATAGCAACGGCACACAGTGTGTTACCATAGCAACGGCACACAGTGTGTTACCATAGCAACGGCTAACAGGTGTTACCATAGCAACGGCAAACAGTGTGTTATCATAGCAACGGCAAAAAAGTGTGTTACCATAGCAACGGCACACAGTGTGTTACCATAGCAACGGCACACAGTGTGTTACCATAATAATGGCACACAGTTTGTTACCATAGCAACGGTCACAGTGTGTTACCATAGAAACGGCACAGAGTGTGTCACCATAGCAACGGCAAACAGTGTGTTACCATAGCAACGGCAAACAGGTGTTACCATAGCAACGGCAAACAGGTGTAGCCATAGCAACCGCAAAAAGTGTTACCATAGCAACGGCACAGGGTGTGATACCTAAGCAACGGCAAACAGGTGTTACCTAAGTAACGACAAACAGGTGTTAACATAGCAACAGCAAACAGGTGTAGCCATAGCAACGGCAAACAGGTGTTACCATAGCAACGGCACAGGGTGTGTTACCTAAGCAACGACAAACAGGTGTTACCTAAGTAACGGCAAACAGGTGTTAACATAGCAACGGCACACAGTGTGTTACCATAGCAACGGCAAACAGTGTGTTGCCATAGCAATGGCACACAGAGCGTTACTATAGAAACGGCACACAGTGTGTTACATTAGCAACGGCGCACAGTGTACCTTATCAAAGGTACAGAGTGTTTTATATTAGCAACGGCAAACAGTGTGTTACCTTAGACAGGGCTCATAGTGTGTTACCATAGCAACGGCAAACAGTATGTTATCTTAGCAACGGCACAGGGTGTGTTACCATAGCAACGGCACACAGAGCGTTACCATAGCAACGGCACACAGTGTGTTTCCAAAGCAACGGAAAACAATGTGTTACCATTGCAACGGCCCACAGTGTGTTACCATAGACACGGCAAACAGTGTGTTACCTTAGCAACGGCCCACAGTGTGTAACCATAGCAACGGCAAACAGTGTGTTACTTTAGCAACGGCAAACAGTGTGTTACCTTAGCAACGGCCCACAGTGTGTTACCATAGCGACGGCAAACAGTGTGTTACCTTAGCAACGGCAAACAGTGTGTTACCATAGCAACGGCAAACAGTGTGTTACCTTAGCAACGGCCCACAGTGTGTGTTACCATAGCAACGGCAAACAGTGTGTTACCGTAGCAACGGCACACAGTGTGTTACCATAGCAACGGCACACAGTGTGTTACCATAGCAACGGCACACAGTGTGTTACCATAGCAACGGCACAGGGTGTGTTACCATAGCAACGGCACACAGTGTGTTACCTTTGCAACGGCACAGGGTGTGTTACCATAGCAACGGCAAACAGTGTGTTACCATAGCAACGGCACACAGTGTGTTACCATAGCAACGGCACACAGTGTGTTACCATAGCAACGGCAAACAGTGTGTTACCTAAGCAACGGCACACAGTGTGTTACCACAGCAACGGCAAACAGGTGTCACCATAGCAACGGCACAGGTTGTGTTACCTAAGCAACGGCACGCAGTGTGTTACCATAGCAACGGAAAACAGGTGTCACCATATCAACAGCACAGGGTGTGTTACCTAAGCAACGTCAAACAGGTGTTACCTAAGCAACGGCAAACAGGTGTTAACATAGCAATGGCACAGGGTGTGTTACCTAAGCAACGTCAAACAGGTGTTACCTAAGCAACGGCAGACAGTGTGTTACCTAAGCAACGTCAAACAGGTGTTACCTAAGTAACGTCAAACAGGTGTTACCTAAGCAACGGCACACAGGTGTTAACATAGGAATGGCAAACAGATGTTACCATAGCAACGGGAAACAGTGTGTTACCATAGCAACGGCACACAGTGTGTTACCTAAGCAACGGCAATCAGGTGTTCGCATAGCAACGGCACACAGTGTGTTACCATAGCAAAGGCACACAGTGTGTTACCTAAACAAGGGCAAACAGTGTGTTACCATAGCAACGGCAAACAGTGTGTTACCATAGCAACGGCAAACAGTGTGTTACCATAGCAACGACAAACAGTATGTTACCATAGCAACGGCAAACTGTGTGTTACCTTAGCAACGGCACACAGTGTGTTACCATAGCAACGGCAAACAGTGAGTTTCCATAGCCACAGCAAACAGTGTCTTACCTTAGTAACGGCAAACAGTGTGTTACCATAGCAACGGCCCACAGTGTGTTACCATAGCAACGGCAAACAGTGTGTTACCATAGCAACGGCAAACAGTGTGTTACCATTGCAACGGCACACAGTGTTTTACCATAGCAACGCCAAACAGTGTGTTACAATAGCAACGGCACACAGTGTGTTACCATAGCAACGGTAAACAGTGTTTTACCATAGTAACGGCAAAGAGTGTGTTACCATAGCAACGGCAAAGAGTGTGTTACCATAGCAACGGCACACAGTGTGTTACCATAGCAACGGCAAGCAGGTGTTACCTAACCAACGGCAAACAGGTGTCACCATAGCAGAGGCACAGGGTGTGTTACATAAGCAACGTCAAACAGGTGTCACCATAGCAACGGCACAGGGTGTGTTACCTAAGCAACGTCAAACAGTGTGTTAGCTAAGCAACGTCACACAGTGTGTTACCATAGCAACGGGAAACAGGTGTCTCCATAGCAATGGCACACAGGAATCACCATAGCAACGGCACACAGTGTGTTAGCATAGCAACGGCAAACAGTGTGTTACCTAAGCAACGACAAACAGTGTGTTACCTAAGCAACGTCAAACAGTGTGTTAACTAAGCAACGTCACACAGTGTGTTACCTTAGCAACGGCACACAGTGTGTTACCTAAGCAACGTCAATCAGTGTGTTACCTAAGCAACTGCACACAGTGTGTTACCTAAGCAACGTAAAACATGTGTTACCTAAGCAACGTCAAACAGGTGTTACCTAAGCAACGGCACACAGGTGCCAACATAGCAATGGCAAACAGGTGTTACCATAGCAACGGCACAGTGTGTTACCTTAGCAACGGCAAACAGGTGTTACCTAAGCAACGTCAAACAGGTGTTACCTAAGCAACGGCACACAGGTGTTAACATAGCAATGGCAAACAGGTGTTAACATAGCAACGGCAAACAGTGTGTTACCATAGCAACGGCACACAGTGTGTTCCCATAGCAACGCCAAACTGTGTGTTACCATAGCAACGGCAAACAGTGTGTTACCATAGCAACGACAAACAGTATGTTACCATAGCAACGGCAAACAATGTGTTTCCTTAGCAACGGCACACAGTGTGTTACCATAGCAACGGTAAACAGTGAGTTACCTTAGCAACGGCACACAGTGTGTTTCCATAGCAACGGCACACAGTGTGTTACCATAGCAACGGCACACAGTGTGTTACCATAGCAACGGCTAACAGTATGTTACCTTACCTACGGCACACAGTGTGTTACCATAGCAACGGCACACAGTTTGTTACCATAGCAACGACACACAGTGTGTTACCATAGCAACGGCACACAGTGTGTTACCATAACAACGGAAAACAGTGTGTTACCATAGCAACGGCAAACAGTTTGTTACCATAGCAACGGCCCACAGTGTGTTACCATAGCAACGGCAAACAGTATGTTACCATAGCAACGGCAAACAGTGTGTTACCATAGCAACGGCACACAGTGTGTTACCATAGCAACGGCAAACAGTGTGTTACCTTAGCAACGGCCCACAGTGTGTTACCATAGCAACGGCAAACAGTGTGTTACCTTAGCAACGACAAACAGTGTGTTACTTTAGCAACGGCCCACAGTGTGTTACCATAGCAACGGCAAACAGTGTGTTACCTTAGCAACGGCAAACAGTGTGTTACCAGAGCAACGGCATACAGTGTGTTACCTTAGCAACGGCAGACAGGGTGTGTTACGTTAGCAACGGCAAATAGTGTGTTACCTTAGCAACGGCACACAGTGTGTTACCTTAGCAACGGCGAACAGTGTGTGTTACCATAGCAACGGCAAACAGTGTGTTACCTTAGCAACGGCACACAGTGTGTTACCATAGCAACGGCACACAGTGCTTTACCATAGCAACGGCACTCAGTGTGTTACCATAGGAACGGCAAACAGTGTGTTACCATAGCAACGGCCCACAGTGTGTTACCATAGCAACGGGAAATATTGTGTTACCATAGGAACGGCACACAGTGTATTACCTAAGCAACGGCAATCAGGTGTTACCATAGCAACGGCACACAGTGTGTTACCATAGCAAAGGCACACAGTGTGTTACCTAAACAAGGGCAAACAGTGTGTTACCATAGCAACGGCAAACAGTGTGTTACCATAGCAACGACAAACTGTATGTTTCCATAGCAACGGCAAACAGTGTGTTACCTTAGCAACGGCACACAGTGTGTTACCATAGCAACGGCACACAGTTTGTTACCATAACAACGGCAAACAATGTGTTACCATAGCATCGGCCCACATTGTGTTACCATAGCAACGGCAAACAGTGTGTTACCATAGCAACGGCCCACAGTGTGTTACCATAGCAACGGCAAACAGTGTGTTACCATAGCAACGGCAAACAGTGTGTTACCATAGCAACGGCACACAGTGTGATACCATAGCAACGGCAAACAGTGTTTTACCTTAGCAACGGCCCACAGTGTGTTACCATAGCAACGGCAAACAGTGTGTTACCTTAGCCACGACAAACAGTGTGTTACTTTAGCAACGGCCCACTGTGTGTTACCATAGCAACGGCAAACAGTGTGTTACCTTAGCAACGGCCCATAGGGTGTGTTACTTTAGCAACGGCAAATAGTGTGTTACCTTAGCAACGGCACACAGTGTGTTACCTTAGCAACGGCCCACAGGGTGTGTTACCATAGCAACGGCAAATAGTGTGTTACCTTAGCAACGGCACACAGTGTGTTACCTTAGCAACGGCCCACAGGGTGTGTTACCATAGCAACGGTAAACAGTGTGTTACCTTAGCAACGGACCATAGGGTGTGTTACTTTAGCAACGGGAAATAGTGTGTTACCTTAGCAACGGCACACAGTGTGTTACCTTAGCAACGGCCCACAGGGTGTGTTACCATAGCAACGGCAAAAAGTGTGTTACCTTAGCAACGGCACACAGTGTGTTACCATAGGAACGGCAAACAGTGTGCTACCATAGCAACGGCCCACAGTGTGTTACCATAGCAACCGCACACAGTGTGTTACCATAGCAACGGCACACAGTGTGTTACCATAGCAAGGGCAAACAGTGTGTTACCAAAGCAACGGCACACAGTGTGTTACCATAGCAACGGCAAACAGTGTGTTACCATAGCAACGGCACACAGTGTGTTACCATAGCAACGGCACACAGTGTGTTACCATAGCAACGGCTAACAGGTGTTACCATAGCAACGGCAAACAGTGTGTTATCATAGCAACGGCAAACAGTGTGTTACCATAGCAACGGCACACAGTGTGTTACCATAGCAACGGCACACAGTGTGTTACCATAACAATGGCACACAGTTTGTTACCATAGCAACGGTCACAGTGTGTTACCATAGAAACGGCACAGAGTGTGTCACCATAGCAACGGCAAACAGTGTGTTACCATAGCAACGGCAAACAGGTGTCACCATAGCAACGGCAAACAGGTGTAGCCATAGCAACCGCAAAAAGGTGTTACCATAGCAACGGCACAGGGTGTGATACCTAAGCAACGACAAACAGTGTGTTACCTAAGCAACGTCAAACAGTGTGTTACCTAAGCAACGTCACACAGTGTGTTACCTTAGCAACGGCACACAATGTGTTACCTAAGCAACGTCAAACAGTGTGTTACCTAAGCAACTGCACACAGTGTGTTACCTAAGCAACGTCAAACAGGTGTTACCTAAGCAACGTCAAACAGGTGTTACCTAAGAAAAAGGCACACAGTTGTTAACATAGCAATGGCAAACAGGTGTTAACATAGCAATGGCAAACAGGTGTTAACATAGCAACGGCAAACAGTGTGTTACCTAAGCAACGGCACACAGTGTGTTACCACAGCAACGGCAAACAGGTATCACCATAGCAACGGCACAGGGTGTGTTACCTAAGCAACGGCACGCAGTGTGTTACCATAGAAACGGCACACAGTGTGTTACCATAGCATAGGCAAACAGTGTGTTACCATAGCAACGGCACACAGTGTGTTACCTTAGCAACGGCCCACAGTGTGTTACCATAGCTTGGCAAACAGTGTGTTACCTTAGCAACGACAAACAGTGTGTTACTTTAGCAACGGCCCACAGTGTGTTACCATAGCAACGGAAAACAGTGTGTTACCTTAGCAACGGCAAACAGTATGTTACCATAGCAACGGCAAACAGTGTGTTACCTTAGCAACGGCCCACAGTGTGTTACGTTAGCAACGGCAAATAGTGTGTTACCTTAGGAACGGCCCACAGTGTGTGTTACCATAGCAACGGCAAACTGTGTGTTACCTTAGCAACGGCACACAAAGTGTTACCATAGCAACGGCAGACAGGGTGTGTTACCATAGCAACGGCACAGGGTGTGTTACCTTAGTTACGGCACACAGTGTGTTACCTTAGCAACGGCACAGGGTGTGTTACCATAGCAACGGCAAACAGTGTGTTACCATAGCAACGGCACACAGTGTGTTACCATAGCAACGGCACACAGTGTGTTACCATAGCAACGGCAAACAGTGTGTTACCTAAGCAACGGCACACAGTGTGTTACCACAGCAACGGCAAACAGGTGTCACCATAGCAACGGCACATGGTGTGTTACCTAAGCATCGGCACGCAGTGTGTTACCATAGCAACGGAAAACAGGTGTCACCATATCAACAGCACAGGGTGTGTTACCTAAGCAACGTCAAACAGGTGTTACCTAAGCAACGGCAAACAGGTGTTAACATAGCAATGGCACAGGGTGTGTTACCTAAGCAACGTCAAACAGGTGTTACCTAATCAACGGCAGACAGTGTGTTACCTAAGCAACGTCAAACAGGTGTTACCTAAGCAACGTCAAACAAGTGTTACCTAAGCAACGGCACACAGGTGTTAACATAGGAATGGCAAACAGATGTTACCATAGCAACGGGAAACAGTGTGTTACCATAGCAACGGCACACAGTGTGCTACCTAAGCAACGGCAATCAGGTGTTCGCATAGCAACGGCACACAGTGTGTTACCATAGCAAAGGCACACAGTGTGTTACCTAAACAAGGGCAAACAGTGTGTTACCATAGCAACGGCAAACAGTGTGTTACCATAGCAACGGCAAACAGTGTATTACCATAGCAACGACAAACAGTGTGTTACCATAGCAACGGCAAACAGTGTGTTACCTTAGCAACGGCACACAGTGTGTTACCATAGCAACGGCAAACAGTGAGTGACCTTTGCAACGGCACACAGTGTGTTTCCATAGCAACGGCAAACAGTGTGTTACCTTAGTAACGGCAAACAGTGTGTTACCATAGCAACGGCCCACAGTGTGTTACCATAGCAACGGCAAACAGTGTGTTACCATAGCAACGGCAAACAGTGTGTTACCATTGCAACGGCACACAGTGTTTTACCATAGCAACGGCACACAGTGTGTTACCATAGTAACGCCAAACAGTGTGTTACCATAGCAACGGCACACAGTGTGTTACCATACCAATGGTAAACAGTGTTTTACCATGGTAACGGCAAAGAGTGTGTTACCATAGCAACGGCAAACAGTGTGTTACCATAGCAACGGCACACAGTGTGTTACAATAGCAACGGCAAGCAGGTGTTACCTAACCAACGGCAAACAGGTGTCACCATAGCAGAGGCACAGGTTGTGTTACCTAAGCAACATCAAACAGGTGTCACCATAGCAACGGCACAGGGTGTGTTACCTAAGCAACGTCAAACAGTGGGTTACCTAAGCAACGTCAGACAGTGTGTTACCATAGCAACAGGAAACAGGTGTCACCATAGCAATGGCACACAGGCGTCACCATAGTAACGGCACACAGTGTGTTACCATAGCAACGGCAAACAGTGTGTTACCTAAGCAACGACAAACAGTGTGTTACCTAAGCAACGTCAAACAGTGTGTTACCTAAGCAACGTCACACAGTGTGTTACCTTAGCAACGGCACACAGTGTGTTACCTAAGCAACGTCAAACAGTGTGTTACCTAAGCAACTGCACACAGTGTGTTACCTAAGCAACGTCAAACAGGTGTTACCTAAGCAACGTCAAACAGGTGTTACCTAAGCAACGGCACACAGTTGTTAACATAGCAATGGCAAACAGGTGTTACCATAGCAACGGCAAACAGTGTGTTACCATAGCAACGGCACACAGTGTGTTACCTTAGCAACGGCAAACAGTTGTTACCTAAGCAACGTCAAACAGGTGTTACCTAAGCAACGGCACACAGGTGTTAACATAGCAATGGCAAACAGGTGTTAACATAGCAACGGCAAACACTGTGTTACCTTAGCAACGGCACACAGTGTGTTACCATAGCAACGGCACACAGTGTGTTACCAAAGCAACGGCACACAGTGTGTTACCACAGCAACGGCAAACAGGTATCACCATAGCAACGGCACAGGGTGTGTTACCTAAGCAACGGCACGCAGTGTGTTACCATAGAAACGGCAAACAGGTGTCACCATATCAACGGCACAGGGTGTGTTACCTAAGCAACGTCAAACAGGTGTTACCTAAGCAACGGCAACAGGTGTTAACATAGCAATGGCACAGGGTGAGTTACCTAAGCAACGTCAAACAGGTGTTACCTAAGCAACGTCAAACAGGTTTCACCAATTCAACGGTACAGCGTGTGTTACCTAAGCAACGTCAAACAGGTGTTACCTAAGCAACGGCACACAGGCGTTAACATAGCAATGGCAAACAGTTGTTACCATAGCAACGGCACACAGTGTGTTACCATAGCAAAAGCACACAGTGTGTTACCTAAACAAGGGCAAACAGTGTGTTACCATAGCAACGGCAAACAGTGTGTTACCATAGCAACGGCCTACAGTGTTATACCATAGCAACGACAAACAGTATGTTACCATAGCAACGGCAAACAGTGTGTTACCTTAGCAACGGCACACAGTGTGTTACCATAGCAACGGCAAAAACGTGATTTACCTTAGCAACGGCACACCGTGTGTTTTCATAGCAACGGCACACAGTGTGTTACCATAGCAACGGCACACAGTGTGTTCCCATAGCAACGCCAAACTGTGTGTTACCATAGCAACGGCAAACAGTGTGTTACCATAGCAACGACAAACAGTATGTTACCATAGCAACGGCAAACAATGTGTTTCCTTAGCAACGGCACACAGTGTGTTACCATAGCAACGGTAAACAGTGAGTTACCTTAGCAACGGCACACAGTGTGTTTCCATAGCAACGGCACACAGTGTGTTACCATAGCAACGGCACACAGTGTGTTACCATAGCAACGCCAAACGGTGTGTGACCATAGCAACGGCACACAGTGTGTTACCATAGCAACGGCAAACAGTGTTTTACCATAGCAAAGGCCCACAGTGTGTTACCTTAGCAACGGCCCACAGTGTGTTACCATAGCAACGGCACACAGTGTGTTACCATAGCAACGGCTAACAGTGTGTTACCTTACCTACGGCACACAGTGTGTTACCATAGCAACGGCACACAGTTTGTTACCATAGCAACGACACACAATGTGTTACCATAGCAACGGCACACAGTGTGTTACCATAACAACGGAAAACAGTGTGTTACCATAGCAACGGCAAACAGTTTGTTACCATAGCAACGGCCCACAGTGTGTTACCATAGCAACGGCAAACAGTATGTTACCATAGCAACGGCAAACAATGTGTTACCATAGCAACGGCACACAGTGTGTTACCATAGCAACGGCAAACAGTGTGTTACCTTAGCAACGGCCCACAGTGTGTTACCATAGCAACGGCAAACAGTGTGTTACCTTAGCAACGACAAACAGTGTGTTACTTTAGCAACGGCCCACAGTGTGTTACCATAGCAACGGCAAACAGTGTGTTACCTTAGCAACGGCAAACAGTGTGTTACCAGAGCAACGGCATACAGTGTGTTACCTTAGCAACGGCAGACAGGGTGTGTTACGTTAGCAACGGCAAATAGTGTGTTACTTTAGCAACGGCACACAGTGTGTTACCTTAGCAACGGCGAACAGTGTGTGTTACGATAGCAACGGCAAACAGTGTGTTACCTTAGCAACGGCACACAGTGTGTTACCATAGCAACGGCACACAGTGCTTTACCATAGCAACGGCACTCAGTGTGTTACCATAGGAACGGCAAACAGTGTGTTACCATAGCAACGGCCCACAGTGTGTTACCATAGCAACGGGAAATAGTGTGTTACCATAGGAACGGCACACAGTGTATTACCTAAGCAACGGCAATCAGGTGTTACCATAGCAACGGCACACAGTGTGTTACCATAGCAAAGGCACACAGTGTGTTACCTAAACAAGGGCAAACAGTGTGTTACCATAGCAACGGCAAACAGTGTGTTACCATAGCAACGACAAACAGTATGTTTCCATAGCAACGGCAAACAGTGTGTTACCTTAGCAACGGCACACAGTGTGTTACCATAGCAACGGCACACAGTTTGTTACCATAACAACGGCAAACAATGTGTTACCATAGCATCGGCCCACATTGTGTTACCATAGCAACGGCAAACAGTGTGTTACCATAGCAACGGCCCACAGTGTGTTACCATAGCAACGGCAAACAGTGTGTTACCATAGCAACGGCAAACAGTGTGTTACCATAGCAACGGCACACAGTGTGATACCATAGCAACGGCAAACAGTGTTTTACCTTAGCAACGGCCCACAGTGTGTTACCATAGCAACGGCAAACAGTGTGTTACCTTAGCCACGACAAACAGTGTGTTACTTTAGCAACGGCCCACTGTGTGTTACCATAGCAACGGCAAACAGTGTGTTACCTTAGCAACGGCCCATAGGGTGTGTTACTTTAGCAACGGCAAATAGTGTGTTACCTTAGCAACGGCACACAGTGTGTTACCTTAGCAACGGCCCACAGGGTGTGTTACCATAGCAACGGCAAATAGTGTGTTACCTTAGCAACGGCACACAGTGTGTTACCTTAGCAACGGCCCACAGGGTGTGTTACCATAGCAACGGTAAACAGTGTGTTACCTTAGCAACGGCCCATAGGGTGTGTTACTTTAGCAACGGGAAATAGTGTGTTACCTTAGCAACGGCACACAGTGTGTTACCTTAGCAACGGCCCACAGGGTGTGTTACCATAGCAACGGCAAAAAGTGTGTTACCTTAGCAACGGCACACAGTGTGTTACCATAGGAACGGCAAACAGTGTGTTACCATAGCAACGGCCCACAGTGTGTTACCATAGCAACCGCACACAGTGTGTTACCATAGCAACGGCACACAGTGTGTTACCATAGCAAGGGCAAACAGTGTGTTACCAAAGCAACGGCACACAGTGTGTTACCATAGCAACGGCAAACAGTGTGTTACCATAGCAACGGCACACAGTGTGTTACCATAGCAACGGCACACAGTGTGTTACCATAGCAACGGCTAACAGGTGTTACCATAGCAACGGCAAACAGTGTGTTATCATAGCAACGGCAAAAAAGTGTGTTACCATAGCAACGGCACACAGTGTGTTACCATAGCAACGGCACACAGTGTGTTACCATAACAATGGCACACAGTTTGTTACCATAGCAACGGTCACAGTGTGTTACCATAGAAACGGCACAGAGTGTGTCACCATAGCAACGGCAAACAGTGTGTTACCATAGCAACGGCAAACAGGTGTTACCATAGCAACGGCAAACAGGTGTAGCCATAGCAACCGCAAAAAGTGTTACCATAGCAACGGCACAGGGTGTGATACCTAAGCAACGGCAAACAGGTGTTACCTAAGTAACGACAAACAGGTGTTAACATAGCAACAGCAAACAGGTGTAGCCATAGCAACGGCAAACAGGTGTTACCATAGCAACGGCACAGGGTGTGTTACCTAAGCAACGACAAACAGGTGTTACCTAAGTAACGGCAAACAGGTGTTAACATAGCAACGGCACACAGTGTGTTACCATAGCAACGGCAAACAGTGTGTTGCCATAGCAATGGCACACAGAGCGTTACTATAGAAACGGCACACAGTGTGTTACATTAGCAACGGCGCACAGTGTACCTTATCAAAGGTACAGAGTGTTTTATATTAGCAACGGCAAACAGTGTGTTACCTTAGACACGGCTCATAGTGTGTTACCATAGCAACGGCAAACAGTATGTTATCTTAGCAACGGCACAGGGTGTGTTACCATAGCAACGGCACACAGAGCGTTACCACAGCAACGGCACACAGTGTGTTTCCATAGCAACGGCAAACAATGTGTTACCATAGCAACGGCCCACAGTGTGTTACCATAGACACGGCAAACAGTGTGTTACCTTAGCAACGGCCCACAGTGTGTAACCATAGCAACGGCAAACAGTGTGTTACTTTAGCAACGGCAAACAGTGTGTTACCTTAGCAACGGCCCACAGTGTGTTACCATAGCGACGGCAAACAGTGTGTTACCTTAGCAACGGCAAACAGTGTGTTACCATAGCAACGGCAAACAGTGTGTTACCTTAGCAACGGCCCACAGTGTGTGTTACCATAGCAACGGCAAACAGTGTGTTACCGTAGCAACGGCACACAGTGTGTTATCATAGCAACGGCACACAGTGTGTTACCATAGCAACGGCACACAGTGTGTTACCATAGCAACGGCACAGGGTGTGTTACCATAGCAACGGCACACAGTGTGTTACCTTTGCAACGGCACAGGGTGTGTTACCATAGCAACGGCAAACAGTGTGTTACCATAGCAACGGCACACAGTGTGTTACCATAGCAACGGCACACAGTGTGTTACCATAGCAACGGCAAACAGTGTGTTACCTAAGCAACGGCACACAGTGTGTTACCACAGCAACGGCAAACAGGTGTCACCATAGCAACGGCACAGGTTGTGTTACCTAAGCAACGGCACGCAGTGTGTTACCATAGCAACGGAAAACAGGTGTCACCATATCAACAGCACAGGGTGTGTTACCTAAGCAACGTCAAACAGGTGTTACCTAAGCAACGGCAAACAGGTGTTAACATAGCAATGGCACAGGGTGTGTTACCTAAGCAACGTCAAACAGGTGTTACCTAAGCAACGGCAGACAGTGTGTTACCTAAGCAACGTCAAACAGGTGTTACCTAAGTAACGTCAAACAGGTGTTACCTAAGCAACGGCACACAGGTGTTAACATAGGAATGGCAAACAGATGTTACCATAGCAACGGGAAACAGTGTGTTACCATAGCAACGGCACACAGTGTGTTACCTAAGCAACGGCAATCAGGTGTTCGCATAGCAACGGCACACAGTGTGTTACCATAGCAAAGGCACACAGTGTGTTACCTAAACAAGGGCAAACAGTGTGTTACCATAGCAACGGCAAACAGTGTGTTACCATAGCAACGGCAAACAGTGTGTTACCATAGCAACGACAAACAGTATGTTACCATAGCAACGGCAAACAGTGTGTTACCTTAGCAACGGCACACAGTGTGTTACCATAGCAACGGCAAACAGTGAGTTACCTTTGCAACGGCACACAGTGTGTTTCCATAGCAACAGCAAACAGTGTCTTACCTTAGTAACGGCAAACAGTGTGTTACCATAGCAACGGCCCACAGTGTGTTACCATAGCAACGGCAAACAGTGTGTTACCATAGCAACGGCAAACAGTGTGTTACCATTGCAACGGCAGACAGTGTTTTACCATAGCAACGCCAAACAGTGTGTTACAATAGCAACGGCACACAGTGTGTTACCATAGCAAAGGTAAACAGTGTTTTACCATAGTAACGGCAAAGAGTGTGTTACCATAGCAACGGCAAAGAGTGTGTTACCATAGCAACGGCACACAGTGTGTTACCATAGCAACGGCAAGCAGGTGTTACCTAACCAACGGCAAACAGGTGTCACCATAGCAGAGGCACAGGGTGTGTTACATAAGCAACGTCAAACAGGTGTCACCATAGCAACGGCACAGGGTGTGTTACCTAAGCAACGTCAAACAGTGTGTTAGCTAATCAACGTCACACAGTGTGTTACCATAGCAACGGGAAACAGGTGTCTCCATAGCAATGGCACACAGGAATCACCATAGCAACGGCACACAGTGTGTTAGCATAGCAACGGCAAACAGTGTGTTACCTAAGCAACGACAAACAGTGTGTTACCTAAGCAACGTCAAACAGTGTGTTAACTAAGCAACGTCACACAGTGTGTTACCTTAGCAACGGCACACAGTGTGTTACCTAAGCAACGTCAATCAGTGTGTTACCTAAGCAACTGCACACAGTGTGTTACCTAAGCAACGTAAAACATGTGTTACCTAAGCAACGTCAAACAGGTGTTACCTAAGCAACGGCACACAGGTGCCAACATAGCAATGGCAAACAGGTGTTACCATAGCAACGGCACAGTGTGTTACCTTAGCAACGGCAAACAGGTGTTACCTAAGCAACGTCAAACAGGTGTTACCTAAGCAACGGCACACAGGTGTTAACATAGCAATGGCAAACAGGTGTTAACATAGCAACGGCAAACAGTGTGTTACCATAGCAACGGCACACAGTGTGTTCCCATAGCAACGCCAAACTGTGTGTTACCATAGCAACGGCAAACAGTGTGTTACCATAGCAACGACAAACAGTATGTTACCATAGCAACGGCAAACAATGTGTTTCCTTAGCAACGGCACACAGTGTGTTACCATAGCAACGGTAAACAGTGAGTTACCTTAGCAACGGCACACAGTGTGTTTCCATAGCAACGGCACACAGTGTGTTACCATAGCAACGGCACACAGTGTGTTACCATAGCAACGCCAAACGGTGTGTGACCATAGCAACGGCACACAGTGTGTTACCATAGCAACGGCAAACAGTGTTTTACCATAGCAAAGGCCCACAGTGTGTTACCTTAGCAACGGAACACAGTGTGTTACCATAGCAACGGCACACAGTGTGTTACCATAGCAACGGCTAACAGTGTGTTACCTTACCTACGGCACACAGTGTGTTACCATAGCAACGGCACACAGTTTGTTACCATAGCAACGACACACAGTGTGTTACCATAGCAACGGCACACAGTGTGTTACCATAACAACGGAAAACAGTGTGTTACCATAGCAACGGCAAACAGTTTGTTACCATAGCAACGGCCCACAGTGTGTTACCATAGCAACGGCAAACAGTATGTTACCATAGCAACGGCAAACAGTGTGTTACCATAGCAACGGCACACAGTGTGTTACCATAGCAACGGCAAACAGTGTGTTACCTTAGCAACGGCCCACAGTGTGTTACCATAGCAACGGCAAACAGTGTGTTACCTTAGCAACGACAAACAGTGTGTTACTTTAGCAACGGCCCACAGTGTGTTACCATAGCAACGGCAAACAGTGTGTTACCTTAGCAACGGCAAACAGTGTGTTACCAGAGCAACGGCATACAGTGTGTTACCTTAGCAACGGCAGACAGGGTGTGTTACGTTAGCAACGGCAAATAGTGTGTTACCTTAGCAACGGCACACAGTGTGTTACCTTAGCAACGGCGAACAGTGTGTGTTACCATAGCAACGGCAAACAGTGTGTTACCTTAGCAACGGCACACAGTGTGTTACCATAGCAACGGCACACAGTGCTTTACCATAGCAACGGCACTCAGTGTGTTACCATAGGAACGGCAAACAGTGTGTTACCATAGCAACGGCCCACAGTGTGTTACCATAGCAACGGGAAACATTGTGTTACCATAGGAACGGCACACAGTGTATTACCTAAGCAACGGCAATCAGGTGTTACCATAGCAACGGCACACAGTGTGTTACCATAGCAAAGGCACACAGTGTGTTACCTAAACAAGGGCAAACAGTGTGTTACCATAGCAACGGCAAACAGTGTGTTACCATAGCAACGACAAACAGTATGTTTCCATAGCAACGGCAAACAGTGTGTTACCTTAGCAACGGCACACAGTGTGTTACCATAGCAACGGCACACAGTTTGTTACCATAACAACGGCAAACAATGTGTTACCATAGCATCGGCCCACATTGTGTTACCATAGCAACGGCAAACAGTGTGTTACCATAGCAACGGCCCACAGTGTGTTACCATAGCAACGGCAAACAGTGTGTTACCATAGCAACGGCAAACAGTGTGTTACCATAGCAACGGCACACAGTGTGATACCATAGCAACGGCAAACATTGTTTTACCTTAGCAACGGCCCACAGTGTGTTACCATAGCAACGGCAAACAGTGTGTTACCTTAGCCACGACAAACAGTGTGTTACTTTAGCAACGGCCCACTGTGTGTTACCATAGCAACGGCAAACAGTGTGTTACCTTAGCAACGGCCCATAGGGTGTGTTACTTTAGCAACGGCAAATAGTGTGTTACCTTAGCAACGGCACACAGTGTGTTACCTTAGCAACGGCCCACAGGGTGTGTTACCATAGCAACGGTAAACAGTGTGTTACCTTAGCAACGGACCATAGGGTGTGTTACTTTAGCAACGGGAAATAGTGTGTTACCTTAGCAACGGCACACAGTGTGTTACCTTAGCAACGGCCCACAGGGTGTGTTACCATAGCAACGGCAAAAAGTGTGTTACCTTAGCAACGGCACACAGTGTGTTACCATAGGAACGGCAAACAGTGTGCTACCATAGCAACGGCCCACAGTGTGTTACCATAGCAACCGCACACAGTGTGTTACCATAGCAACGGCACACAGTGTGTTACCATAGCAAGGGCAAACAGTGTGTTACCAAAGCAACGGCACACAGTGTGTTACCATAGCAACGGCAAACAGTGTGTTACCATAGCAACGGCACACAGTGTGTTACCATAGCAACGGCACACAGTGTGTTACCATAGCAACGGCTAACAGGTGTTACCATAGCAACGGCAAACAGTGTGTTATCATAGCAACGGCAAACAGTGTGTTACCATAGCAACGGCACACAGTGTGTTACCATAGCAACGGCACACAGTGTGTTACCATAACAATGGCACACAGTTTGTTACCATAGCAACGGTCACAGTGTGTTACCATAGAAACGGCACAGAGTGTGTCACCATAGCAACGGCAAACAGTGTGTTACCATAGCAACGGCAAACAGGTGTCACCATAGCAACGGCAAACAGGTGTAGCCATAGCAACCGCAAAAAGGTGTTACCATAGCAACGGCACAGGGTGTGATACCTAAGCAACGGCAAACAGGTGTTACCTAAGTAACGCCAAACAGGTGTTAACATAGCAACAGCAAACAGGTGTAGCCATAGCAACGGCAAACAGGTGTTACCATAGCAACGGCACAGGGTGTGTTACCTAAGCAACGACAAACAGGTGTTACCTAAGTAACGGCAAACAGGTGTTAACATAGCAACGGCACACAGTGTGTTACCATAGCAACGGCAAACAGTGTGTTACCATAGCAATGGCACACAGAGCGTTACTATAGAAACGGCACACAGTGTGTTACATTAGCAACGGCGCACAGTGTACCTTATCAAAGGTACAGAGTGTTTTATATTAGCAACGGCAAACAGTGTGTTACCTTAGACACGGCTCATAGTGTGTTACCATAGCAACGGCAAACAGTATGTTATCTTAGCAACGGCACAGGGTGTGTTACCATAGCAACGGCACACAGAGCGTTACCATAGCAACGGCACACAGTGTGTTTCCATAGCAACGGCAAACAATGTGTTACCATAGCAACGGCCCACAGTGTGTTACCATAGACACGGCAAACAGTGTGTTACCTTAGCAACGGCCCACAGTGTGTAACCATAGCAACGGCAAACAGTGTGTTACTTTAGCAACGGCAAACAGTGTGTTACCTTAGCAACGGCCCACAGTGTGTTACCATAGCGACGGCAAACAGTGTGTTACCTTAGCAACGGCAAACAGTGTGTTACCATAGCAACGGCAAACAGTGTGTTACCTTAGCAACGGCCCACAGTGTGTGTTACCATAGCAACGGCAAACAGTGTGTTACCGTAGCAACGGCACACAGTGTGTTACCATAGCAACGGCACACAGTGTGTTACCATAGCAACGGCACACAGTGTGTTACCATAGCAACGGCACAGGGTGTGTTACCATAGCAACGGCACACAGTGTGTTACCTTTGCAACGGCACAGGGTGTGTTACCATAGCAACGGCAAACAGTGTGTTACCATAGCAACGGCACACAGTGTGTTACCATAGCAACGGCACACAGTGTGTTACCATAGCAACGGCAAACAGTGTGTTACCTAAGCAACGGCACACAGTGTGTTACCACAGCAACGGCAAACAGGTGTCACCATAGCAACGGCACAGGTTGTGTTACCTAAGCAACGGCACGCAGTGTGTTACCATAGCAACGGAAAACAGGTGTCACCATATCAACAGCACAGGGTGTGTTACCTAAGCAACGTCAAACAGGTGTTACCTAAGCAACGACAAACAGGTGTTAACATAGCAATGGCACAGGGTGTGTTACCTAAGCAACGTCAAACAGGTGTTACCTAAGCAACGGCAGACATTGTGTTACCTAAGCAACGTCAAACAGGTGTTACCTAAGTAACGTCAAACAGGTGTTACCTAAGCAACGGCACACAGGTGTTAACATAGGAATGGCAAACAGATGTTACCATAGCAACGGGAAACAGTGTGTTACCATAGCAACGGCACACAGTGTGTTACCTAAGCAACGGCAATCAGGTGTTCGCATAGCAACGGCACACAGTGTGTTACCATAGCAAAGGCACACAGTGTGTTACCTAAACAAGGGCAAACAGTGTGTTACCATAGCAACGGCAAACAGTGTGTTACCATAGCAACGGCAAACAGTGTGTTACCATAGCAACGACAAACAGTATGTTACCATAGCAACGGCAAACAGTGTGTTACCTTAGCAACGGCACACAGTGTGTTACCATAGCAACGGCAAACAGTGAGTTACCTTTGCAACGGCACACAGTGTGTTTCCATAGCAACAGCAAACAGTGTCTTACCTTAGTAACGGCAAACAGTGTGTTACCATAGCAACGGCCCACAGTGTGTTACCATAGCAACGGCAAACAGTGTGTTACCATAGCAACGGCAAACAGTGTGTTACCATTGCAACGGCACACAGTGTTTTACCATAGCAACGCCAAACAGTGTGTTACAATAGCAACGGCACACAGTGTGTTACCATAGCAACGGTAAACAGTGTTTTACCATAGTAACGGCAAAGAGTGTGTTACCATAGCAACGGCAAAGAGTGTGTTACCATAGCAACGGCACACAGTGTGTTACCATAGCAACGGCAAGCAGGTGTTACCTAACCAACGGCAAACAGGTGTCACCATAGCAGAGGCACAGGGTGTGTTACATAAGCAACGTCAAACAGGTGTCACCATAGCAACGGCACAGGGTGTGTTACCTAAGCAACGTCAAACAGTGTGTTAGCTAAGCAACGTCACACAGTGTGTTACCATAGCAACGGGAAACAGGTGTCTCCATAGCAATGGCACACAGGAATCACCATAGCAACGGCACACAGTGTGTTAGCATAGCAACGGCAAACAGTGTGTTACCTAAGCAACGACAAACAGTGTGTTACCTAAGCAACGTCAAACAGTGTGTTAACTAAGCAACGTCACACAGTGTGTTACCTTAGCAACGGCACACAGTGTGTTACCTAAGCAACGTCAATCAGTGTGTTACCTAAGCAACTGCACACAGTGTGTTACCTAAGCAACGTAAAACATGTGTTACCTAAGCAACGTCAAACAGGTGTTACCTAAGCAACGGCACACAGGTGCCAACATAGCAATGGCAAACAGGTGTTACCATAGCAACGGCACAGTGTGTTACCTTAGCAACGGCAAACAGGTGTTACCTAAGCAACGTCAAACAGGTGTTACCTAAGCAACGGCACACAGGTGTTAACATAGCAATGGCAAACAGGTGTTAACATAGCAACGGCAAACAGTGTGTTACCATAGCAACGGCACACAGTGTGTTCCCATAGCAACGCCAAACTGTGTGTTACCATAGCAACGGCAAACAGTGTGTTACCATAGCAACGACAAACAGTATGTTACCATAGCAACGGCAAACAATGTGTTTCCTTAGCAACGGCACACAGTGTGTTACCATAGCAACGGTAAACAGTGAGTTACCTTAGCAACGGCACACAGTGTGTTTCCATAGCAACGGCACACAGTGTGTTACCATAGCAACGGCACACAGTGTGTTACCATAGCAACGCCAAACGGTGTGTGACCATAGCAACGGCACACAGTGTGTTACCATAGCAACGGCAAACAGTGTTTTACCATAGCAAAGGCCCACAGTGTGTTACCTTAGCAACGGAACACAGTGTGTTACCATAGCAACGGCACACAGTGTGTTACCATAGCAACGGCTAACAGTGTGTTACCTTACCTACGGCACACAGTGTGTTACCATAGCAACGGCACACAGTTTGTTACCATAGCAACGACACACAGTGTGTTACCATAGCAACGGCACACAGTGTGTTACCATAACAACGGAAAACAGTGTGTTACCATAGCAACGGCAAACAGTTTGTTACCATAGCAACGGCCCACAGTGTGTTACCATTGCAACGGCAAACAGTATGTTACCATAGCAACGGCAAACAGTGTGTTACCATAGCAACGGCACACAGTGTGTTACCATAGCAACGGCAAACAGTGTGTTACCTTAGCAACGGCCCACAGTGTGTTACCATAGCAACGGCAAACAGTGTGTTACCTTAGCAACGACAAACAGTGTGTTACTTTAGCAACGGCCCACAGTGTGTTACCATAGCAACGGCAAACAGTGTGTTACCTTAGCAAGGGCAAACAGTGTGTTACCAGAGCAACGGCATACAGTGTGTTACCTTAGCAACGGCAGACAGGGTGTGTTACGTTAGCAACGGCAAATAGTGTGTTACCTTAGCAACGGCACACAGTGTGTTACCTTAGCAACGGCGAACAGTGTGTGTTACCATAGCAACGGCAAACAGTGTGTTACCTTAGCAACGGCACACAGTGTGTTACCATAGCAACGGCACACAGTGCTTTACCATAGCAACGGCACTCAGTGTGTTACCATAGGAACGGCAAACAGTGTGTTACCATAGCAACGGCCCACAGTGTGTTACCATAGCAACGGGAAATATTGTGTTACCATAGGAACGGCACACAGTGTATTACCTAAGCAACGGCAATCAGGTGTTACCATAGCAACGGCACACAGTGTGTTACCATAGCAAAGGCACACAGTGTGTTACCTAAACAAGGGCAAACAGTGTGTTACCATAGCAACGGCAAACAGTGTGTTACCATAGCAACGACAAACAGTATGTTTCCATAGCAACGGCAAACAGTGTGTTACCTTAGCAACGGCACACAGTGTGTTACCATAGCAACGGCACACAGTTTGTTACCATAACAACGGCAAACAATGTGTTACCATAGCATCGGCCCACATTGTGTTACCATAGCAACGGCAAACAGTGTGTTACCATAGCAACGGCCCACAGTGTGTTACCATAGCAACGGCAAACAGTGTGTTACCATAGCAACGGCAAACAGTGTGTTACCATAGCAACGGCACACAGTGTGATACCATAGCAACGGCAAACAGTGTTTTACCTTAGCAACGGCCCACAGTGTGTTACCATAGCAACGGCAAACAGTGTGTTACCTTAGCCACGACAAACAGTGTGTTACTTTAGCAACGGCCCACTGTGTGTTACCATAGCAACGGCAAACAGTGTGTTACCTTAGCAACGGCCCATAGGGTGTGTTACTTTAGCAACGGCAAATAGTGTGTTACCTTAGCAACGGCACACAGTGTGTTACCTTAGCAACGGCCCACAGGGTGTGTTACCATAGCAACGGCAAATAGTGTGTTACCTTAGCAACGGCACACAGTGTGTTACCTTAGCAACGGCCCACAGGGTGTGTTACCATAGCAACGGTAAACAGTGTGTTACCTTAGCAACGGCCCATAGGGTGTGTTACTTTAGCAACGGGAAATAGTGTGTTACCTTAGCAACGGCACACAGTGTGTTACCTTAGCAACGGCCCACAGGGTGTGTTACCATAGCAACGGCAAAAAGTGTGTTACCTTAGCAACGGCACACAGTGTGTTACCATAGGAACGGCAAACAGTGTGCTACCATAGCAACGGCCCACAGTGTGTTACCATAGCAACCGCACACAGTGTGTTACCATAGCAACGGCACACAGTGTGTTACCATAGCAAGGGCAAACAGTGTGTTACCAAAGCAACGGCACACAGTGTGTTACCATAGCAACGGCAAACAGTGTGTTACCATAGCAACGGCACACAGTGTGTTACCATAGCAACGGCACACAGTGTGTTACCATAGCAACGGCTAACAGGTGTTACCATAGCAACGGCAAACAGTGTGTTATCATAGCAACGGCAAACAGTGTGTTACCATAGCAACGGCACACAGTGTGTTACCATAGCAACGGCACACAGTGTGTTACCATAACAATGGCACACAGTTTGTTACCATAGCAACGGTCACAGTGTGTTAACATAGAAACGGCACAGAGTGTGTCACCATAGCAACGGCAAACAGTGTGTTACCATAGCAACGGCAAACAGGTGTCACCATAGCAACGGCAAACAGGTGTAGCCATAGCAACCGCAAAAAGGTGTTACCATAGCAACGGCACAGGGTGTGATACCTAAGCAACGGCAAACAGGTGTTACCTAAGTAACGACAAACAGGTGTTAACATAGCAACAGCAAACAGGTGTAGCCATAGCAACGGCAAACAGGTGTTACCATAGCAACGGCACAGGGTGTGTTACC
Organism: Hymenopus coronatus; assembly: GCA_030762935.1. NCBI lineage: Eukaryota > Metazoa > Arthropoda > Insecta > Mantodea > Hymenopodidae > Hymenopus > Hymenopus coronatus. The sequence continues at coordinate 177,922,555 of CM060882.1, forward strand.
TAAGCAACGACAAACAGGTGTTACCTAAGTAACGGCAAACAGGTGTTAACATAGCAACGGCACACAGTGTGTTACCATAGCAACGGCAAACAGTGTGTTACCATAGCAATGGCACACAGAGCGTTACTATAGAAACGGCACACAGTGTGTTACATTAGCAACGGCGCACAGTGTACCTTATCAAAGGTACAGAGTGTTTTATATTAGCAACGGCAAACAGTGTGTTACCTTAGACACGGCTCATAGTGTGTTACCATAGCAACGGCAAACAGTATGTTATCTTAGCAACGGCACAGGGTGTGTTACCATAGCAACGGCACACAGAGCGTTACCATAGCAACGGCACACAGTGTGTTTCCATAGCAACGGCAAACAATGTGTTACCATAGCAACGGCCCACAGTGTGTTACCATAGACACGGCAAACAGTGTGTTACCTTAGCAACGGCCCACAGTGTGTAACCATAGCAACGGCAAACAGTGTGTTACTTTAGCAACGGCAAACAGTGTGTTACCTTAGCAACGGCCCACAGTGTGTTACCATAGCGACGGCAAACAGTGTGTTACCTTAGCAACGGCAAAAAGTGTGTTACCATAGCAACGGCAAACAGTGTGTTACCTTAGCAACGGCCCACAGTGTGTGTTACCATAGCAACGGCAAACAGTGTGTTACCGTAGCAACGGCACACAGTGTGTTACCATAGCAACGGCACACAGTGTGTTACCATAGCAACGGCACACAGTGTGTTACCATAGCAACGGCACAGGGTGTGTTACCATAGCAACGGCACACAGTGTGTTACCTTTGCAACGGCACAGGGTGTGTTACCATAGCAACGGCAAACAGTGTGTTACCATAGCAACGGCACACAGTGTGTTACCATAGCAACGGCACACAGTGTGTTACCATAGCAACGGCAAACAGTGTGTTACCTAAGCAACGGCACACAGTGTGTTACCACAGCAACGGCAAACAGGTGTCACCATAGGAACGGCACACAGTGTATTACCTAAGCAACGGCAAACAGTGTGTTACCATAGCAACGGCACACAGTGTGTTACCATAGCAACGGCACACAGTGTGTTACCATAGCAACGGCTAACAGGTGTTACCATAGCAACGGCAAACAGTGTGTTATCATAGCAACGGCAAACAGTGTGTTACCATAGCAACGGCACACAGTGTGTTACCATAGCAACGGCACACAGTGTGTTACCATAACAATGGCACACAGTTTGTTACCATAGCAACGGTCACAGTGTGTTACCATAGAAACGGCACAGAGTGTGTCACCATAGCAACGGCAAACAGTGTGTTACCATAGCAACGGCAAACAGGTGTCACCATAGCAACGGCAAACAGGTGTAGCCATAGCAACCGCAAAAAGGTGTTACCATAGCAACGGCACAGGGTGTGATACCTAAGCAACGGCAAACAGGTGTTACCTAAGTAACGCCAAACAGGTGTTAACATAGCAACAGCAAACAGGTGTAGCCATAGCAACGGCAAACAGGTGTTACCATAGCAACGGCACAGGGTGTGTTACCTAAGCAACGACAAACAGGTGTTACCTAAGTAACGGCAAACAGGTGTTAACATAGCAACGGCACACAGTGTGTTACCATAGCAACGGCAAACAGTGTGTTACCATAGCAATGGCACACAGAGCGTTACTATAGAAACGGCACACAGTGTGTTACATTAGCAACGGCGCACAGTGTACCTTATCAAAGGTACAGAGTGTTTTATATTAGCAACGGCAAACAGTGTGTTACCTTAGACACGGCTCATAGTGTGTTACCATAGCAACGGCAAACAGTATGTTATCTTAGCAACGGCACAGGGTGTGTTACCATAGCAACGGCACACAGAGCGTTACCATAGCAACGGCACACAGTGTGTTTCCATAGCAACGGCAAACAATGTGTTACCATAGCAACGGCCCACAGTGTGTTACCATAGACACGGCAAACAGTGTGTTACCTTAGCAACGGCCCACAGTGTGTAACCATAGCAACGGCAAACAGTGTGTTACTTTAGCAACGGCAAACAGTGTGTTACCTTAGCAACGGCCCACAGTGTGTTACCATAGCGACGGCAAACAGTGTGTTACCTTAGCAACGGCAAACAGTGTGTTACCATAGCAACGGCAAACAGTGTGTTACCTTAGCAACGGCCCACAGTGTGTGTTACCATAGCAACGGCAAACAGTGTGTTACCGTAGCAACGGCACACAGTGTGTTACCATAGCAACGGCACACAGTGTGTTACCATAGCAACGGCACACAGTGTGTTACCATAGCAACGGCACAGGGTGTGTTACCATAGCAACGGCACACAGTGTGTTACCTTTGCAACGGCACAGGGTGTGTTACCATAGCAACGGCAAACAGTGTGTTACCATAGCAACGGCACACAGTGTGTTACCATAGCAACGGCACACAGTGTGTTACCATAGCAACGGCAAACAGTGTGTTACCTAAGCAACGGCACACAGTGTGTTACCACAGCAACGGCAAACAGGTGTCACCATAGCAACGGCACAGGTTGTGTTACCTAAGCAACGGCACGCAGTGTGTTACCATAGCAACGGAAAACAGGTGTCACCATATCAACAGCACAGGGTGTGTTACCTAAGCAACGTCAAACAGGTGTTACCTAAGCAACGACAAACAGGTGTTAACATAGCAATGGCACAGGGTGTGTTACCTAAGCAACGTCAAACAGGTGTTACCTAAGCAACGGCAGACATTGTGTTACCTAAGCAACGTCAAACAGGTGTTACCTAAGTAACGTCAAACAGGTGTTACCTAAGCAACGGCACACAGGTGTTAACATAGGAATGGCAAACAGATGTTACCATAGCAACGGGAAACAGTGTGTTACCATAGCAACGGCACACAGTGTGTTACCTAAGCAACGGCAATCAGGTGTTCGCATAGCAACGGCACACAGTGTGTTACCATAGCAAAGGCACACAGTGTGTTACCTAAACAAGGGCAAACAGTGTGTTACCATAGCAACGGCAAACAGTGTGTTACCATAGCAACGGCAAACAGTGTGTTACCATAGCAACGACAAACAGTATGTTACCATAGCAACGGCAAACAGTGTGTTACCTTAGCAACGGCACACAGTGTGTTACCATAGCAACGGCAAACAGTGAGTTACCTTTGCAACGGCACACAGTGTGTTTCCATAGCAACAGCAAACAGTGTCTTACCTTAGTAACGGCAAACAGTGTGTTACCATAGCAACGGCCCACAGTGTGTTACCATAGCAACGGCAAACAGTGTGTTACCATAGCAACGGCAAACAGTGTGTTACCATTGCAACGGCACACAGTGTTTTACCATAGCAACGCCAAACAGTGTGTTACAATAGCAACGGCACACAGTGTGTTACCATAGCAACGGTAAACAGTGTTTTACCATAGTAACGGCAAAGAGTGTGTTACCATAGCAACGGCAAAGAGTGTGTTACCATAGCAACGGCACACAGTGTGTTACCATAGCAACGGCAAGCAGGTGTTACCTAACCAACGGCAAACAGGTGTCACCATAGCAGAGGCACAGGGTGTGTTACATAAGCAACGTCAAACAGGTGTCACCATAGCAACGGCACAGGGTGTGTTACCTAAGCAACGTCAAACAGTGTGTTAGCTAAGCAACGTCACACAGTGTGTTACCATAGCAACGGGAAACAGGTGTCTCCATAGCAATGGCACACAGGAATCACCATAGCAACGGCACACAGTGTGTTAGCATAGCAACGGCAAACAGTGTGTTACCTAAGCAACGACAAACAGTGTGTTACCTAAGCAACGTCAAACAGTGTGTTAACTAAGCAACGTCACACAGTGTGTTACCTTAGCAACGGCACACAGTGTGTTACCTAAGCAACGTCAATCAGTGTGTTACCTAAGCAACTGCACACAGTGTGTTACCTAAGCAACGTAAAACATGTGTTACCTAAGCAACGTCAAACAGGTGTTACCTAAGCAACGGCACACAGGTGCCAACATAGCAATGGCAAACAGGTGTTACCATAGCAACGGCACAGTGTGTTACCTTAGCAACGGCAAACAGGTGTTACCTAAGCAACGTCAAACAGGTGTTACCTAAGCAACGGCACACAGGTGTTAACATAGCAATGGCAAACAGGTGTTAACATAGCAACGGCAAACAGTGTGTTACCATAGCAACGGCACACAGTGTGTTCCCATAGCAACGCCAAACTGTGTGTTACCATAGCAACGGCAAACAGTGTGTTACCATAGCAACGACAAACAGTATGTTACCATAGCAACGGCAAACAATGTGTTTCCTTAGCAACGGCACACAGTGTGTTACCATAGCAACGGTAAACAGTGAGTTACCTTAGCAACGGCACACAGTGTGTTTCCATAGCAACGGCACACAGTGTGTTACCATAGCAACGGCACACAGTGTGTTACCATAGCAACGCCAAACGGTGTGTGACCATAGCAACGGCACACAGTGTGTTACCATAGCAACGGCAAACAGTGTTTTACCATAGCAAAGGCCCACAGTGTGTTACCTTAGCAACGGAACACAGTGTGTTACCATAGCAACGGCACACAGTGTGTTACCATAGCAACGGCTAACAGTGTGTTACCTTACCTACGGCACACAGTGTGTTACCATAGCAACGGCACACAGTTTGTTACCATAGCAACGACACACAGTGTGTTACCATAGCAACGGCACACAGTGTGTTACCATAACAACGGAAAACAGTGTGTTACCATAGCAACGGCAAACAGTTTGTTACCATAGCAACGGCCCACAGTGTGTTACCATTGCAACGGCAAACAGTATGTTACCATAGCAACGGCAAACAGTGTGTTACCATAGCAACGGCACACAGTGTGTTACCATAGCAACGGCAAACAGTGTGTTACCTTAGCAACGGCCCACAGTGTGTTACCATAGCAACGGCAAACAGTGTGTTACCTTAGCAACGACAAACAGTGTGTTACTTTAGCAACGGCCCACAGTGTGTTACCATAGCAACGGCAAACAGTGTGTTACCTTAGCAAGGGCAAACAGTGTGTTACCAGAGCAACGGCATACAGTGTGTTACCTTAGCAACGGCAGACAGGGTGTGTTACGTTAGCAACGGCAAATAGTGTGTTACCTTAGCAACGGCACACAGTGTGTTACCTTAGCAACGGCGAACAGTGTGTGTTACCATAGCAACGGCAAACAGTGTGTTACCTTAGCAACGGCACACAGTGTGTTACCATAGCAACGGCACACAGTGCTTTACCATAGCAACGGCACTCAGTGTGTTACCATAGGAACGGCAAACAGTGTGTTACCATAGCAACGGCCCACAGTGTGTTACCATAGCAACGGGAAATATTGTGTTACCATAGGAACGGCACACAGTGTATTACCTAAGCAACGGCAATCAGGTGTTACCATAGCAACGGCACACAGTGTGTTACCATAGCAAAGGCACACAGTGTGTTACCTAAACAAGGGCAAACAGTGTGTTACCATAGCAACGGCAAACAGTGTGTTACCATAGCAACGACAAACAGTATGTTTCCATAGCAACGGCAAACAGTGTGTTACCTTAGCAACGGCACACAGTGTGTTACCATAGCAACGGCACACAGTTTGTTACCATAACAACGGCAAACAATGTGTTACCATAGCATCGGCCCACATTGTGTTACCATAGCAACGGCAAACAGTGTGTTACCATAGCAACGGCCCACAGTGTGTTACCATAGCAACGGCAAACAGTGTGTTACCATAGCAACGGCAAACAGTGTGTTACCATAGCAACGGCAAACAGTGTGTTACCATAGCAACGGCACACAGTGTGATACCATAGCAACGGCAAACAGTGTTTTACCTTAGCAACGGCCCACAGTGTGTTACCATAGCAACGGCAAACAGTGTGTTACCTTAGCCACGACAAACAGTGTGTTACTTTAGCAACGGCCCACTGTGTGTTACCATAGCAACGGCAAACAGTGTGTTACCTTAGCAACGGCCCATAGGGTGTGTTACTTTAGCAACGGCAAATAGTGTGTTACCTTAGCAACGGCACACAGTGTGTTACCTTAGCAACGGCCCACAGGGTGTGTTACCATAGCAACGGCAAATAGTGTGTTACCTTAGCAACGGCACACAGTGTGTTACCTTAGCAACGGCCCACAGGGTGTGTTACCATAGCAACGGTAAACAGTGTGTTACCTTAGCAACGGCCCATAGGGTGTGTTACTTTAGCAACGGGAAATAGTGTGTTACCTTAGCAACGGCACACAGTGTGTTACCTTAGCAACGGCCCACAGGGTGTGTTACCATAGCAACGGCAAAAAGTGTGTTACCTTAGCAACGGCACACAGTGTGTTACCATAGGAACGGCAAACAGTGTGCTACCATAGCAACGGCCCACAGTGTGTTACCATAGCAACCGCACACAGTGTGTTACCATAGCAACGGCACACAGTGTGTTACCATAGCAAGGGCAAACAGTGTGTTACCAAAGCAACGGCACACAGTGTGTTACCATAGCAACGGCAAACAGTGTGTTACCATAGCAACGGCACACAGTGTGTTACCATAGCAACGGCACACAGTGTGTTACCATAGCAACGGCTAACAGGTGTTACCATAGCAACGGCAAACAGTGTGTTATCATAGCAACGGCAAACAGTGTGTTACCATAGCAACGGCACACAGTGTGTTACCATAGCAACGGCACACAGTGTGTTACCATAACAATGGCACACAGTTTGTTACCATAGCAACGGTCACAGTGTGTTAACATAGAAACGGCACAGAGTGTGTCACCATAGCAACGGCAAACAGTGTGTTACCATAGCAACGGCAAACAGGTGTCACCATAGCAACGGCAAACAGGTGTAGCCATAGCAACCGCAAAAAGGTGTTACCATAGCAACGGCACAGGGTGTGATACCTAAGCAACGGCAAACAGGTGTTACCTAAGTAACGACAAACAGGTGTTAACATAGCAACAGCAAACAGGTGTAGCCATAGCAACGGCAAACAGGTGTTACCATAGCAACGGCACAGGGTGTGTTACCTAAGCAACGACAAACAGGTGTTACCTAAGTAACGGCAAACAGGTGTTAACATAGCAACGGCACACAGTGTGTTACCATAGCAACGGCAAACAGTGTGTTACCATAGCAATGGCACACAGAGCGTTACTATAGAAACGGCACACAGTGTGTTACATTAGCAACGGCGCACAGTGTACCTTATCAAAGGTACAGAGTGTTTTATATTAGCAACGGCAAACAGTGTGTTACCTTAGACACGGCTCATAGTGTGTTACCATAGCAACGGCAAACAGTATGTTATCTTAGCAACGGCACAGGGTGTGTTACCATAGCAACGGCACACAGAGCGTTACCATAGCAACGGCACACAGTGTGTTTCCATAGCAACGGCAAACAATGTGTTACCATAGCAACGGCCCACAGTGTGTTACCATAGACACGGCAAACAGTGTGTTACCTTAGCAACGGCCCACAGTGTGTAACCATAGCAACGGCAAACAGTGTGTTACTTTAGCAACGGCAAACAGTGTGTTACCTTAGCAACGGCCCACAGTGTGTTACCATAGCGACGGCAAACAGTGTGTTACCTTAGCAACGGCAAACAGTGTGTTACCATAGCAACGGCAAACAGTGTGTTACCTTAGCAACGGCCCACAGTGTGTGTTACCATAGCAACGGCAAACAGTGTGTTACCGTAGCAACGGCACACAGTGTGTTACCATAGCAACGGCACACAGTGTGTTACCATAGCAACGGCACACAGTGTGTTACCATAGCAACGGCACAGGGTGTGTTACCATAGCAACGGCACACAGTGTGTTACCTTTGCAACGGCACAGGGTGTGTTACCATAGCAACGGCAAACAGTGTGTTACCATAGCAACGGCACACAGTGTGTTACCATAGCAACGGCACACAGTGTGTTACCATAGCAACGGCAAACAGTGTGTTACCTAAGCAACGGCACACAGTGTGTTACCACAGCAACGGCAAACAGGTGTCACCATAGCAACGGCACAGGTTGTGTTACCTAAGCAACGGCACGCAGTGTGTTACCATAGCAACGGAAAACAGGTGTCACCATATCAACAGCACAGGGTGTGTTACCTAAGCAACGTCAAACAGGTGTTACCTAAGCAACGACAAACAGGTGTTAACATAGCAATGGCACAGGGTGTGTTACCTAAGCAACGTCAAACAGGTGTTACCTAAGCAACGGCAGACATTGTGTTACCTAAGCAACGTCAAACAGGTGTTACCTAAGTAACGTCAAACAGGTGTTACCTAAGCAACGGCACACAGGTGTTAACATAGGAATGGCAAACAGATGTTACCATAGCAACGGGAAACAGTGTGTTACCATAGCAACGGCACACAGTGTGTTACCTAAGCAACGGCAATCAGGTGTTCGCATAGCAACGGCACACAGTGTGTTACCATAGCAAAGGCACACAGTGTGTTACCTAAACAAGGGCAAACAGTGTGTTACCATAGCAACGGCAAACAGTGTGTTACCATAGCAACGGCAAACAGTGTGTTACCATAGCAACGACAAACAGTATGTTACCATAGCAACGGCAAACAGTGTGTTACCTTAGCAACGGCACACAGTGTGTTACCATAGCAACGGCAAACAGTGAGTTACCTTTGCAACGGCACACAGTGTGTTTCCATAGCAACAGCAAACAGTGTCTTACCTTAGTAACGGCAAACAGTGTGTTACCATAGCAACGGCCCACAGTGTGTTACCATAGCAACGGCAAACAGTGTGTTACCATAGCAACGGCAAACAGTGTGTTACCATTGCAACGGCACACAGTGTTTTACCATAGCAACGCCAAACAGTGTGTTACAATAGCAACGGCACACAGTGTGTTACCATAGCAACGGTAAACAGTGTTTTACCATAGTAACGGCAAAGAGTGTGTTACCATAGCAACGGCAAAGAGTGTGTTACCATAGCAACGGCACACAGTGTGTTACCATAGCAACGGCAAGCAGGTGTTACCTAACCAACGGCAAACAGGTGTCACCATAGCAGAGGCACAGGGTGTGTTACATAAGCAACGTCAAACAGGTGTCACCATAGCAACGGCACAGGGTGTGTTACCTAAGCAACGTCAAACAGTGTGTTAGCTAAGCAACGTCACACAGTGTGTTACCATAGCAACGGGAAACAGGTGTCTCCATAGCAATGGCACACAGGAATCACCATAGCAACGGCACACAGTGTGTTAGCATAGCAACGGCAAACAGTGTGTTACCTAAGCAACGACAAACAGTGTGTTACCTAAGCAACGTCAAACAGTGTGTTAACTAAGCAACGTCACACAGTGTGTTACCTTAGCAACGGCACACAGTGTGTTACCTAAGCAACGTCAATCAGTGTGTTACCTAAGCAACTGCACACAGTGTGTTACCTAAGCAACGTAAAACATGTGTTACCTAAGCAACGTCAAACAGGTGTTACCTAAGCAACGGCACACAGGTGCCAACATAGCAATGGCAAACAGGTGTTACCATAGCAACGGCACAGTGTGTTACCTTAGCAACGGCAAACAGGTGTTACCTAAGCAACGTCAAACAGGTGTTACCTAAGCAACGGCACACAGGTGTTAACATAGCAATGGCAAACAGGTGTTAACATAGCAACGGCAAACAGTGTGTTACCATAGCAACGGCACACAGTGTGTTCCCATAGCAACGCCAAACTGTGTGTTACCATAGCAACGGCAAACAGTGTGTTACCATAGCAACGACAAACAGTATGTTACCATAGCAACGGCAAACAATGTGTTTCCTTAGCAACGGCACACAGTGTGTTACCATAGCAACGGTAAACAGTGAGTTACCTTAGCAACGGCACACAGTGTGTTTCCATAGCAACGGCACACAGTGTGTTACCATAGCAACGGCACACAGTGTGTTACCATAGCAACGCCAAACGGTGTGTGACCATAGCAACGGCACACAGTGTGTTACCATAGCAACGGCAAACAGTGTTTTACCATAGCAAAGGCCCACAGTGTGTTACCTTAGCAACGGAACACAGTGTGTTACCATAGCAACGGCACACAGTGTGTTACCATAGCAACGGCTAACAGTGTGTTACCTTACCTACGGCACACAGTGTGTTACCATAGCAACGGCACACAGTTTGTTACCATAGCAACGACACACAGTGTGTTACCATAGCAACGGCACACAGTGTGTTACCATAACAACGGAAAACAGTGTGTTACCATAGCAACGGCAAACAGTTTGTTACCATAGCAACGGCCCACAGTGTGTTACCATTGCAACGGCAAACAGTATGTTACCATAGCAACGGCAAACAGTGTGTTACCATAGCAACGGCACACAGTGTGTTACCATAGCAACGGCAAACAGTGTGTTACCTTAGCAACGGCCCACAGTGTGTTACCATAGCAACGGCAAACAGTGTGTTACCTTAGCAACGACAAACAGTGTGTTACTTTAGCAACGGCCCACAGTGTGTTACCATAGCAACGGCAAACAGTGTGTTACCTTAGCAAGGGCAAACAGTGTGTTACCAGAGCAACGGCATACAGTGTGTTACCTTAGCAACGGCAGACAGGGTGTGTTACGTTAGCAACGGCAAATAGTGTGTTACCTTAGCAACGGCACACAGTGTGTTACCTTAGCAACGGCGAACAGTGTGTGTTACCATAGCAACGGCAAACAGTGTGTTACCTTAGCAACGGCACACAGTGTGTTACCATAGCAACGGCACACAGTGCTTTACCATAGCAACGGCACTCAGTGTGTTACCATAGGAACGGCAAACAGTGTGTTACCATAGCAACGGCCCACAGTGTGTTACCATAGCAACGGGAAATATTGTGTTACCATAGGAACGGCACACAGTGTATTACCTAAGCAACGGCAATCAGGTGTTACCATAGCAACGGCACACAGTGTGTTACCATAGCAAAGGCACACAGTGTGTTACCTAAACAAGGGCAAACAGTGTGTTACCATAGCAACGGCAAACAGTGTGTTACCATAGCAACGACAAACAGTATGTTTCCATAGCAACGGCAAACAGTGTGTTACCTTAGCAACGGCACACAGTGTGTTACCATAGCAACGGCACACAGTTTGTTACCATAACAACGGCAAACAATGTGTTACCATAGCATCGGCCCACATTGTGTTACCATAGCAACGGCAAACAGTGTGTTACCATAGCAACGGCCCACAGTGTGTTACCATAGCAACGGCAAACAGTGTGTTACCATAGCAACGGCAAACAGTGTGTTACCATAGCAACGGCACACAGTGTGATACCATAGCAACGGCAAACAGTGTTTTACCTTAGCAACGGCCCACAGTGTGTTACCATAGCAACGGCAAACAGTGTGTTACCTTAGCCACGACAAACAGTGTGTTACTTTAGCAACGGCCCACTGTGTGTTACCATAGCAACGGCAAACAGTGTGTTACCTTAGCAACGGCCCATAGGGTGTGTTACTTTAGCAACGGCAAATAGTGTGTTACCTTAGCAACGGCACACAGTGTGTTACCTTAGCAACGGCCCACAGGGTGTGTTACCATAGCAACGGCAAATAGTGTGTTACCTTAGCAACGGCACACAGTGTGTTACCTTAGCAACGGCCCACAGGGTGTGTTACCATAGCAACGGTAAACAGTGTGTTACCTTAGCAACGGCCCATAGGGTGTGTTACTTTAGCAACGGGAAATAGTGTGTTACCTTAGCAACGGCACACAGTGTGTTACCTTAGCAACGGCCCACAGGGTGTGTTACCATAGCAACGGCAAAAAGTGTGTTACCTTAGCAACGGCACACAGTGTGTTACCATAGGAACGGCAAACAGTGTGCTACCATAGCAACGGCCCACAGTGTGTTACCATAGCAACCGCACACAGTGTGTTACCATAGCAACGGCACACAGTGTGTTACCATAGCAAGGGCAAACAGTGTGTTACCAAAGCAACGGCACACAGTGTGTTACCATAGCAACGGCAAACAGTGTGTTACCATAGCAACGGCACACAGTGTGTTACCATAGCAACGGCACACAGTGTGTTACCATAGCAACGGCTAACAGGTGTTACCATAGCAACGGCAAACAGTGTGTTATCATAGCAACGGCAAACAGTGTGTTACCATAGCAACGGCACACAGTGTGTTACCATAGCAACGGCACACAGTGTGTTACCATAACAATGGCACACAGTTTGTTACCATAGCAACGGTCACAGTGTGTTACCATAGAAACGGCACAGAGTGTGTCACCATAGCAACGGCAAACAGTGTGTTACCATAGCAACGGCAAACAGGTGTCACCATAGCAACGGCAAACAGGTGTAGCCATAGCAACCGCAAAAAGGTGTTACCATAGCAACGGCACAGGGTGTGATACCTAAGCAACGGCAAACAGGTGTTACCTAAGTAACGACAAACAGGTGTTAACATAGCAACAGCAAACAGGTGTAGCCATAGCAACGGCAAACAGGTGTTACCATAGCAACGGCACAGGGTGTGTTACCTAAGCAACGACAACCAGGTGTTACCTAAGTAACGGCAAACAGGTGTTAACATAGCAACGGCACACAGTGTGTTACCATAGCAACGGCAAACAGTGTGTTACCATAGCAATGGCACACAGAGCGTTACTATAGAAACGGCACACAGTGTGTTACATTAGCAACGGCGCACAGTGTACCTTATCAAAGGTACAGAGTGTTTTATATTAGCAACGGCAAACAGTGTGTTACCTTAGACACGGCTCATAGTGTGTTACCATAGCAACGGCAAACAGTATGTTATCTTAGCAACGGCACAGGGTGTGTTACCATAGCAACGGCACACAGAGCGTTACCATAGCAACGGCACACAGTGTGTTTCCATAGCAACGGCAAACAATGTGTTACCATAGCAACGGCCCACAGTGTGTTACCATAGACACGGCAAACAGTGTGTTACCTTAGCAACGGCCCACAGTGTGTAACCATAGCAACGGCAAACAGTGTGTTACTTTAGCAACGGCAAACAGTGTGTTACCTTAGCAACGGCCCACAGTGTGTTACCATAGCGACGGCAAACAGTGTGTTACCTTAGCAACGGCAAACAGTGTGTTACCATAGCAACGGCAAACAGTGTGTTACCTTAGCAACGGCCCACAGTGTGTGTTACCATAGCAACGGCAAACAGTGTGTTACCGTAGCAACGGCACACAGTGTGTTACCATAGCAACGGCACACAGTGTGTTACCATAGCAACGGCACACAGTGTGTTACCATAGCAACGGCACAGGGTGTGTTACCATAGCAACGGCACACAGTGTGTTACCTTTGCAACGGCACAGGGTGTGTTACCATAGCAACGGCAAACAGTGTGTTACCATAGCAACGGCACACAGTGTGTTACCATAGCAACGGCACACAGTGTGTTACCATAGCAACGGCACACAGTGTGTTACCTAAGCAACGGCACACAGTGTGTTACCACAGCAACGGCAAACAGGTGTCACCATAGCAACGGCAAAGGTTGTGTTACCTAAGCAACGGCACGCAGTGTGTTACCATAGCAACGGAAAACAGGTGTCACCATATCAACAGCACAGGGTGTGTTACCTAAGCAACGTCAAACAGGTGTTACCTAAGCAACGGCAAACAGGTGTTAACATAGCAATGGCACAGGGTGTGTTACCTAAGCAACGTCAAACAGGTGTTACCTAAGCAACGGCAGACAGTGTGTTACCTAAGCAACGTCAAACAGGTGTTACCTAAGTAACGTCAAACAGGTGTTACCTAAGCAACGGCACACAGGTGTTAACATAGGAATGGCAAACAGATGTTACCATAGCAACGGGAAACAGTGTGTTACCATAGCAACGGCACACAGTGTGTTACCTAAGCAACGGCAATCAGGTGTTCGCATAGCAACGGCACACAGTGTGTTACCATAGCAAAGGCACACAGTGTGTTACCTAAACAAGGGCAAACAGTGTGTTACCATAGCAACGGCAAACAGTGTGTTACCATAGCAACGGCAAACAGTGTGTTACCATAGCAACGACAAACAGTATGTTACCATAGCAACGGCAAACAGTGTGTTACCTTAGCAACGGCACACAGTGTGTTACCATAGCAACGGCAAACAGTGAGTTACCTTTGCAACGGCACACAGTGTGTTTCCATAGCAACAGCAAACAGTGTCTTACCTTAGTAACGGCAAACAGTGTGTTACCATAGCAACGGCCCACAGTGTGTTACCATAGCAACGGCAAACAGTGTGTTACCATAGCAACGGCAAACAGTGTGTTACCATTGCAACGGCACACAGTGTTTTACCATAGCAACGGCACACAGTGTGTTACCATAGTAACGCCAAACAGTGTGTTACAATAGCAACGGCACACAGTGTGTTACCATAGCAACGGTAAACAGTGTTTTACCATAGTAACGGCAAAGAGTGTGTTACCATAGCAACGGCAAAGAGTGTGTTACCATAGCAACGGCACACAGTGTGTTACCATAGCAACGGCAAGCAGGTGTTACCTAACCAACGGCAAACAGGTGTCACCATAGCAGAGGCACAGGGTGTGTTACATAAGCAACGTCAAACAGGTGTCACCATAGCAACGGCACAGGGTGTGTTACCTAAGCAACGTCAAACAGTGTGTTAGCTAAGCAACGTCACACAGTGTGTTACCATAGCAACGGGAAACAGGTGTCTCCATAGCAATGGCACACAGGCGTCACCATAGCAACGGCACACAGTGTGTTAGCATAGCAACGGCAAACAGTGTGTTACCTAAGCAACGACAAACAGTGTGTTACCTAAGCAACGTCAAACAGTGTGTTAACTAAGCAACGTCACACAGTGTGTTACCTTAGCAACGGCACACAGTGTGTTACCTAAGCAACGTCAATCAGTGTGTTACCTAAGCAACTGCACACAGTGTGTTACCTAAGCAACGTAAAACATGTGTTACCTAAGCAACGTCAAACAGGTGTTACCTAAGCAACGGCACACAGGTGCCAACATAGCAATGGCAAACAGGTGTTACCATAGCAACGGCACAGTGTGTTACCTTAGCAACGGCAAACAGGTGTTACCTAAGCAACGTCAAACAGGTGTTACCTAAGCAACGGCACACAGGTGTTAACATAGCAATGGCAAACAGGTGTTAACATAGCAACGGCAAACAGTGTGTTAACATAGCAACGGCACAGAGTGTGTTACCATAGCAACGGCACACAGTGTGTTACCTAAGCAACGGCACACAGTGTGTTACCACAGCAACGGCAAACAGGTATCACCATAGCAACGGCACAGGGTGTGTTACCTAAGCAACGGCACGCAGTGTGTTACCATAGCAACGGCAAACAGTGTGTTACCATAGCAACGGCACACAGTGTGTTACCTTAGCAACGGCAAACAGGTGTTACCTAAGCAACGTCAAACAGGTGTTACCTAAGCAACGGCACACAGGTGTTAACATAGCAATGGCAAACAGGTGTTACCATAGCAACGGCACAGAATGTTTTACTATAGCAACGGCACACAGTGTGTTACCTAAACAACGGCACAAGGTGTGTTACCACAGCAACGGTAAACAGGTATCACCATAGCAACAGCACAGGGTGTGTTACCTAAGCAACGGCACGCAGTGTGTTACCATAGCAACGGCAAACAGGTGTCACCATATCAACGGCACAGGGTGTGTTACCTAAGCAACGTCAAACAGGTGTTACCTAAGCAACGGCAACAGGTGTTAACATAGCAATGGCACAGGGTGTGTTACCTAAGCAACGTCAAACAGGTGTTACCTAAGCAAGGTCAAACAGGTGTTACCTAAGCAACGGCACACAGGTGTTAACATAGCAATGGCAAACAGGTGTTACCATAGCAACGGGAAACACTGTGTTAACATAGCAACGGGAAACAGTGTGTTACCATAGCAACGGCACACAGTGTGTTACCTAAGCAACGCCAAACAGTTTGTTACCATAGCAACGGCAAACAGTGTGTTACCAGAGCAACGACAAACAGTATGTTACCATAGCAACGGCAAACAATGTGTTTCCTTAGCAACGGCACACAGTGTGTTACCATAGTAACGGCAAACAGTGAGTTACCTTAGCAACGGCACACAGTGTGTTTCCATAGCAACGGCACACAGTGTGTTACCATAGCAACGGCACACAGTGTGTTACCATAGCAACGCCAAACGGTGTGTTACCATAGCAACGGCACACAGTCTGTTACCATAGCAACGGCAAACAGTATTTTACCATAGCAACGGCCCACAGTGTGTTACCTTAGCAACGGCCCACAGTGTGTTACCATAGAAACGGCACACAGTGTGTTACCATAGCAACGGCTAACAGTGTGTTAACTTAGCTACGGCACACAGTGAGTTACCATAGCAACGGCACACAGTTTGTTACCATATCAACGGCCCACAGTGTGTTACCATAACAACGGCAAACAGTGTGTTACCATAGCAACGGCCCACAGTGTGTTACAATAGCAACGGCAAACAGTGTGTTACCTTAGCAACGGCCCACAGAGTGTTACCATTGCAACGGCAAACAGTGTGTTACCTTAGCAACAACAAACAGTGTGTTACTTTAGCAACGGCCCACAATGTGTTACCATAGCAACGGCAAACAGTGTGTTACCTTAGCAACGGCAAACAGTGTGTTACCATAGCAACGGCAAACAGTGTGTTACCTTAGCAACGGCCCACAGGGTGTGTTACGTTAGCAACGGCAAATAGTGTGTTACCTTAGCAACGGCACACAGTGTGTTACCTTAGCAACGGCCCACAGGGTGTGTTACCATAGCAACGGCAAACAGTGTGTTACCTTAGCAACGGCACACAGTGTGTTACC
Organism: Hymenopus coronatus; assembly: GCA_030762935.1. NCBI lineage: Eukaryota > Metazoa > Arthropoda > Insecta > Mantodea > Hymenopodidae > Hymenopus > Hymenopus coronatus. The sequence goes on from CM060882.1 coordinate 177,939,512, forward strand.
GTAGCAACGGCACACTGTGCTTTACCATAGCAACGGCACTCAGTGTGTTACCATAGGAACGGCAAACAGTGTGTTACCATAGCAACGGCCCACAATGTGTTTCCATAGCAACGGCACACAGTGTGTTACCATAGCAAAGGCACACAGTGTATTACCATAGCAAGGGCAAACAGTGTGTTAGCAAAGCAACGGCACACAGTGTGTTACCATAGCAACGGCAAACAGTGTGTTACCATAGCAATGGCACACAGTGTGTTACCATAGCAACGGTCAAAGTATGTTACCATAGAAACGGCACAGAGTGTGTCACCATAGCAACGGCAAACAGTGTGTTACCATAGCAACGGCATACAGCGTGTTACCATAGCAGCGGCACACAGCGTGTTACCATAGCAGCGGCACACAGTGTGTTATCATAGCTACGGCAAACTGTGTGTTACCATAGCTACGGCACACAGTGTGTTACTATAGCAACGGCAAACAGGTGTTACCATAGCAACGGCAAACCGGTGTAGCCATAGCAACGGCAAACAGGTGTTACCATAGCAACGGCAAACAGGTGTAGCCATAGCAACGGCAAACAGGTGTTACCATAGCAACGGCACAGGTTGTGTTACCTAAGCAACGGCAAACAGGTGTTACCTAAGTAACAGCAAACAGGTGTTAACATAGCAACAGCAAACAGGTGTTACCATAGCAACGGCACACAGTGTGTTACCATAGCAACGGCACACTGTGTGTTACATTAGCAACGGCGCACAGTGTACCTTATCAAAGGTACAGAGTGTTTTATATTAGCAACGGCAAAGAGTGTGTTACCTTAGACACGGCGCATAGTGTGTTACCATAGCAACGCCAAACAGTATGTTACCTTAGCAACGGCACAGAGTGTGTTACCATAGCAACGGCACACAGAGCGTTACCATAGCAACGGCACACAGTATGTTACCATAGCAATGGCATACAGTGTGTTAACATAGCAACGGCCCACAGTGTGTTACCATAGACACGGCAAACAGTGTGTTACCATAGCAACGGCAAACAGTGTGTTACCATAGCAACGGCACCCAGTGTGTTACCATAGCAACGGCAAAGAGTGTGTTGCCTTAGCAACGGCCCACAGTGTGTAACCATAGCAACGGCAAACAGTGTGTTACCTTAGCAACGGCAAACAGTGTGTTACCTTAGCAACGGCCCACAGTGTGTTACCATAGCAACGGCAAACAGTGTGTTACCTTAGCAACGGCAAACAGTGTGTTACCATAGCAACGGCAAACAGTGTGTTACCTTAGCAACGGCCCACAGTGTGTGTTACCATAGCAACGGCAAACAGTGTGTTACCTTAGCAACGGCACACAGTGTGTTACCATAGCAACGGCCCACAGTGTGTTACCATAGCAACGGCACACAGTGTGTTACCATAGCAACGGCAGACAGTGTGTTACCTTAGCTACGGCACACAGTGTGTTACCTTAGACACGGCGCATAGTGTGTTACCATAGCAACGGCAAACAGTATGTTACCTTAGCAACTGCACAGGGTGTGTAACCACAGCAACGGCACACAGAGCGTTACCATAGCAACGGCACACAGTATGTTACCATAGCAACGGCCCACAGTGTGTTACCATAGACACGGCAAACAGTGTGTTACCATAGCAACGGCAAACAGTGTGTTACCATTGCAACGGCACCCACTGTGTTACCATAGCAACGGCAAAGAGTGTGTTACCTTAGCAACGGCCCACAGTGTGTAACCATAGCAACGGCAAACAGTGTGTTACCTTAGCAACGGCAAACAGTGTGTTACCTTAGCAACGGCCCACAGTGTGTTACCATAGCAACGGCAAACAGTGTGTTACCTTAGCAACGGCAAACAGTGTGTTACCATAGCAACGGCAAACAGTGTGTTACCTTAGCAACGGCCCACAGTGTGTGTTACCATAGCAACGGCAAACAGTGTGTTACCTTAGCAACGGCACACAGTGTGTTACCATAGCAACGGCCCACAGTGTGTTACCATAGCAACGGCACACAGTGTGTTACCATAGCAACGGCAGACAGTGTGTTACCTTAGCTACGGCACACAGTGTGTTACCTTAGACACGGCGCATAGTGTGTTACCATAGCAACGGCAAACAGTATGTTACCTTAGCAACGGCACAGGTGTGTTACCATAGCAACGGCACACAGAGCGTTACCATAGCAACGGCACACAGTGTGTTACCATAGCAACGGCAAACAGTGTGTTCCACAGTGTGTTACCATAGACACGGCCAACAGTGTGTTACCATAGCAACGGCAAACAGTGTGTTACCCTAGCAACGGCACACAGTGTGTTACCATAGCAACGGCAAACAGTGTGTTACCTTAGCAACGGCTAACAGGTGTCACCATATCAACGGCACAGGGTGTGTTACCTAAGCAACGTCAAACAGGCGTTACCTAAGCAACGGCAAACAGGTGTTAACATAGCAATGGCACAGGGTGTGTTACCTAAGCAACGTCAAACAGGTGTTACCTAAGCAACGGCACACAGTGTATTACCTAAGCAACGTCAAACAGGTGTTACCTAAGCAACGTCAAACATGTGTTACCTAAGCCACGGCACACAGTTGTTAACATAGGAATGGCAAACAGATGTTACCATAGTAACGGGAAACAGTGTGTTACCATAGCAACGGCACACAGTGTGTTACCTAAGCAACGGCAATCAGGTGTTACCATAGCAACGGCACACAGTGTGTTACGATAGCAAAGGCACACAGTGTGTTACCTAAACAAGGGCAAACAGTGTGTTACCATAGCAACGGCAAACAGTGTGTTACCATAGCAACGGCAAACAGTGTGTTACCATAGCAACGACAAACAGTATGTTACCATAGCAACGGCAAACAGTGTGTTTACCATAGCAACGGCAAACAGTGAGTTACCTTTGCAACGGCACAGTGTGTTTCCATAGCAACGGCAAACAGTGTTTTCCTTAGCAACGGTAAACAGTGTGTTACCATAGCAACGGCAAACAGTGTGTTACCATAGCAACGGCACACAGTGTGTTACCATAGCAACGGGAAGCATGTGTTACCTAACCAACGGCAAACAGTGTGTTACCTAAGCAACCACACACAGTGTGTTACCTTAGCAACGGCACAGGGTGTGTTACCTAAGCAACGTCACACAGTGTGTTACCATAGCAACGGCAAACAGGTGTCACCATAGCAATGGCACACAGGTGTCACCATAGCAACGGCACACAGTGTGTTACCATAGCAACGGCAAACAGTGTGTTACCAAAGCAACGACAAACAGTGTGTTACCATAGCAACGGCAAACAGTGTGTTACCTAAGCAACGTCAAACATTGTGTTACCTAAGCAACCACACACAGTGTGTTACCTTAGCAACGGCACAGAGTGTGTTACCTAAGCAACGTCAATCAGTGTGTTACCTAAGCAACTGCACACAGTGTGTTACCTAAGCAACGTCAAACAGGTGTTACCTAAGCAACGTCAAACAGGTGTTACCTAAGCAACGGCACACAGGTGTTAACATAGCAATGGCAAACAGGTGTTACCATAGCAACGGCAAACAGTGTGTTACCATAGCAACGGCACACAGTGTGTTACCTTAGCAACGGCACAGAGTGTGTTACCTAAGCAACGTCAATCAGTGTGTTACCTAAGTAACTGCACACAGTGTGTTACCTAAGCAACGTCAAACAGGTGTTACCTAAGCAACGTCAAACAGGTGTTACCTAAGCAACGGCACACAGGTGTTAACATAGCAATGGCAAACAGGTGTTACCATAGCAACGGCAAACAGTGTGTTACCATAGCAACGGCACACAGTATGTTACCTTAGCAACGGCAAACAGGTGTTACCTAAGCAACGTCACACAGGTGTTACCTAAGCAACGGCACACAGGTGTTAACATAGCAATGGCAAACAGATGTTACCATAGCAACGGCAAACAGTGTGTTACCATAGCAACGGCACACAGTGTGTTACCATAGCAACGGCACACAGTGTGTTACCTAAGCAACGGCACACAGTGTGTTACCACAGCAACGGCACACAGCGTGTTACCATAGCAGCGGCACACAGTGTGTTATCACAGCTACGGCAAACTGTGTGTTACCATAGCTACGGCACACAGTGTTTACTATAGCAACGGCAAACAGGTGTTACCATAGCAACGGCAAACAGTGTGTTACCTTAGCAACGGCAAACAGGTGTTACCATAGCAACGGCAAACAGGTGTAGCCATAGCAACGGCAAACAGGTGTTACCATAGCAACGGCACAGGGTGTGTTACCTAAGCAACGGCAAACAGGTGTTACCTAAGTAACAGCAAACAGGTGTTAACATAGCAACAGCAAACAGGTGTTACCATAGCAACGGCCCACAGTGTGTTACCATAGACACGGCAAACAGTGTGTTACCATAGCAACGGCCCACAGTGTGTAACCATAGCAACGGCAAACAGTGTGTTACCTTAGCAACGGCAAACAGTGTGTTACCTTAGCAACGGCCCACAGTGTGTTACCATAGCAACGGCAAACAGTGTGTTACCTTAGCAACGGCGAACAGTGTGTTACCATAGCAACGGCAAACAGTGTGTTACCATAGCTACGGCACACAGTGTGTTACCATAGCAACGGCAAACAGTGTGTTACCATAGCAACGGCACACAGTGTGTTACCATAGCAACGGCAAACAGTGTGTTACCATAGCAACGGCAAACAGGTGTTACCATAGCAACGTTAAACATGTGTTACCACAGCAACGGCACAGGGTGTGTTACCTAAGCAACGGCAAACAGGTGTTACCATAGCAACGGCAAACAGGTGCTACCATAGCAACGGCACACAGTGTGTTACCATGGCAACGGCTTACAGTGTGTTACCATAGCAACGGAACACAGTGTGTTACCATAGCATTGGCACACAGTGTGTTACCATAGCAACGGCACACAGTGTGTTACCATAGCAACGGCGCACAGTGTGTTACCTAAGCAACGGCACACAGTGTGTTACCACAGCAACGGCAAACAGGTGTCACCATAGCAACGGCGCAGGGTGTGTTACCTAAGCAACGGCACGCAGTGTGTTACCATAGCAACGGCAAACAGGTGTCACCATATCAACGGCACAGGGTGTGTTACCTAAGCAACCTCAAACAGGCGTTACCTAAGCAACGGCAAACAGGTGTTAACATAGCAATGGCACAGGGTGTGTTACCTAAGCAACGTCAAACAGGTGTTACCTAAGCAACGGCACACAGTATATTACCTAAGCAACGTCAAACAGGTGTTACCTAAGCAACGTCAAACATGTGTTACCTAAGCAACGGCACACAGGTGTTAACATAGGAATGGCAAACAGATGTTACCATAGTAACGGGAAACAGTGTGTTACCATAGCAACGGCACACAGTGTGTTACCTAAGCAACGGCAATCAGGTGTTACCATAGCAACGGCACACAGTGTTTTACCATAGCAAAGGCACACAGTGTGTTACCTAAACAAGGGCACACAGTGTGTTACCATAGCAACGGCAAACAGTGTGTTACCATAGCAACGGCAAACAGTGTGTTACCATAGCAACGACAAACAGTATGTTACCATAGCAACGGCAAACAGTGTGTTACCATAGCAACGGTAAACAGTGAGTTACCTTTGCAACGGCACACAGTGTGTTTCCATAGCAACGGCAAACAGTGTGTTACCTTAGTAACGGCAAACAGTGTGTTACCATAGCAACGGCCCACAGTGTGTTACCATAGCAACGGCAAACAGTGTGTTACCATAGCAATGGCAAACAGTGTGTTACCATTGCAACGGCACACAGTATGTTACCATAGCAACGGCACACTGTGTGTTACCATAGTAACGCCAAACTGTGTGTTACCATAGCAACGGCACACAGTGTGTTAGCATAGCAACGGTAAACAGTGTTTTACCATAGTAACGGCAAACAGTGTGTTACCATAGCAACGGCAAACAGTGTGTTACCATAGCAACGGCACACAGTGTGTTACCATAGCAACGGCAAGCAGGTGTTACCTAACCAACGGCAAACAGGTGTCACCATAGCAAAGGCACAGGGTGTGTTACCTAAGCAACGTCAAACAGGTGTCACCATAGCAACGGCACAGGGTGTGTTACCTAAGCAATGTCACACAGTGTGTTACCATAGCAACGGCAAACAGGTGTCACCATAGCAATGGCACGCAGGTGTCACCATAGCAACGGCACACAGTGTGTTACCATAGCAACGGCAAACAGTGTGTTACCAAAGCAACGACAAACAGTGTGTTACCATAGCAACGGCAAACAGTGTGTTACCTAAGCAACGTCAAACAGTGTGTTACCTAAGCAACCACACACAGTGTGTTACCTTAGCAACGGCACACAGTGTGTTACCTAAGCAACGTCAATCAGTGTGTTACCTAAACAACTGCACAGAGTGTGTTACCTAAGCAACGTCAAACAGGTGTTACCTAAGCAACGTCAAACAGGTGTTACCTAAGCAACGCCACACAGGTGTTAACATAGCAATGGGAAACAGGTGTTACCATAGCAACGGCAAACAGTGTGTTACCATAGCAACGGCACACAGTGTGTTACCTTAGCAACGGCAAACAGGTGTTACCTAAGCAACGTCATGAAGGTGTTACTTAAGCAACAGCACACAGGTGTTAACATAGCAATGGCAAACAGATGTTACCATAGCAACGGCAAACAGTGTGTTACCATAGCAACGGCACACAGTGTGTTACCATAGCAACCGCACACAGTGTGTTACCTAAGCAACGGCACACAGTGTGTTACCACAGCAACGGCAAACAGGTGTCACCATAGCAACGGCACAGGTTGTGTTACCTAAGCAACGGCACGCAGTGTGTTACCATAGCAACGGCAAACAGGTGTCACCATATCAACGGCACAGGGTGTGTTACCTAAGCAACGTCAAACAGGTGTTACCTAAGCAACGGCAAACAGGTGTTAACATAGCAATGGCACAGGGTGTGTTACCTAAGCAACGTCAAACAGGTGTTACCTAAGCAACGGCACACAGTGTGTTACGTAAGCAACGTCAAACAGGTGTTACCTAAGCAACGTCAAACAGGTGTTACCTAAGCAACGGCACACAGGTGTTAACATAGCAATGGCAAACAGGTGTTACCATAGCAACGGGAAACAGTGTGTTACCATAGCAACGGCACACAGTGTGTTACCTAAGCAACGGCAATCAGGTGTTACCATAGCAACGGCACACAGTGTGTTACCATAACAAAGGCACACAGTGTGTTATCTAAACAAGGGCAAACAGTGTGATACCATAGCAACGGCAATCAGGTGTTACCATAGCAACGGCACACAGTGTGTTACCATAGCAAAGGCACACATTGTGTTACCTAAACAAGGGCAAACAGTGTGTTACCATAGCAACGGCAAACAGTGTGTTACCATAGGAACGGCAAACCGTGTGTTACCATAGCAACAACAAACAGTATGTTACCATAGCAACAGCAAACAGTGTGTTACCTTAGCAGCGGCACACAGTGTGTTACCATAGCAACGGCAAACAGTGAGTTACATTTGCAACGGCACACAGTGTGTTTCCATAGCAACGGCAAACAGTGTGTTACCTTAGTAACGGCAAACAGTGTGTTACCATAGCAACGGCCCACTGTGTGTTACCATAGCAGCGGCAAACAGTGTGTTACCATAGCAACGGCAAACAGTGTGTTACCATTGCAACGGCACACAGTGTATTACCATAGCAACGGCACACAGTGTGTTACCATAGTAACGCCAAACAGTGTGTTACCATAGCAACGGCACACAGTGTGTTACCATAGCAACGGTAAACAGTGTTTTACCATAGTAACGTCAAACAGTGTGTTACCATAGCAACGGCAAACAGTGTGTTACCATAGCAACGGCACACAGTGTGTTACCATAGCAACGGCAAGCAGGTGTTACCTAACCAACGGCAAACAGGTGTCACCATAGCAAAGGCACAGGGTGTGTTACCTAAGCAACGTCAAACAGGTGTCACCATAGCAACGGCACAGGGTGTGTTACCTAAGCAACAACAAACAGTGTGTTACCTAAGCAACGTCACACAGTGTGTTACCATAGCAACGGCAAACAGGTGTCACCATAGCAATGGCAGACAGGTGTCACCATAGCAACGGCACACAGTGTGTTACAATAGCAACGGCAAACAGTGTGTTACCTAAGTAACGTCACACAGTGTGTTACCATAGCAACGGCACACAGTGTGTTACCATAGCAACGTCACACAGTGTGTTACCTTAGCAACGGCACACAGTGTGTTACCTAAGCAACGTCAAACAGTGTGTTACCTAAGCAACTGCACACAGTGTGTTACCTAAGCAACGTCAAACAGGTGTTACCTAAGCAACGTCAAACAGGTGTTACCTAAGCAACGGCACACAGGTGTTAACATAGCAATGGCAAACAGGTGTTACCATAGCAACGGCAAACAGTGTGTTACCATAGCAACGGCACACAGTGTGTTACCTAAACAAGGGCAAACAGTGTGTTACCATAGCAACGGCACACAGAATGTTACCATAGCAACGGCACACAGTGTGTTACCATAGTAACGCCAAACAGTGTGTTACCATAGCAACGGCACACAGTGTGTTACCATAGCAACGGTAAACAGTGTTTTACCATAGTAACGGCAAACAGTATGTTACCATAGCAACGGCAAACAGTGTGTTACCTTAGCAACGGCACACAGTGTGTTACCATAACAACGGCAAGCAGGTGTTACCTAACCAACGGCAAACAGGTGTCACCATAGCAAAGGCACAGGGTGTGTTACCTAAGCAACGTCAAACAGGTGTCACCATAGCAACGGCACAGGGTGTGTTACCTAAGCAACAACAAACAGTGTGTTACCTAAGCAACGTCACACAGTGTGTTACCATAGCAACGGCAAACAGGTGTCACCATAGCAATGGCACACAGGTGTCACCATAGCAACGGCACACAGTGTGTTACCATAGCAACGGCAAACAGTGTGTTACCTAAGCAACGACAAACAGTGTGTTACCATAGCAAAGGCAAACAGTGTGTTACCTAAGCAACGTCAAACAGTGTGTTACCTAAGCAACATCACATAGTGTGTTACCTTAGCAACGGCACACAGTGTGTTACCTAAGCAACGTCAAACAGTGTGTTACCTAAGCAACTGCACACAGTGTGTTACCTAAACAACGTCAAACAGGTGTTACCTAAGCAACGTCAAACAGGTGTTACCTAAGCAACGGCACACAGGTGTTAACATAGCAATGGCAAACAGGTGTTACCATAGCAACGGCAAACAGTGTGTTAGCATAGCAACGGCACACATTGTGTTACCTAAACAAGGGCAAACAATGTGTTACCATAGCAACGGCAAACAGTGTGTTACCTTAGCAACGGCACACAGTGTGTTACCATAGCAACGGCACACAGTGTGTTACCTTAGCAACGGCACACAGTGTGTTACCATAGCAACGGCAAACAGTGTGTTACCTTAGTAACGGCAAACAGTGTGTTACCATAGCAACGGCCCACAGTGTGTTACCATAGCAACGGCAAACAGAGTGTTACCATAGCAACGGTCACAGTGTGTTACCATAAGAAACGGCACAGAGTGTGTCACCATAGCAACGGCAAATAGTGTGTTACCATAGCAACGGCAAACAGTGTGTTACCATAGCAACGGCACACAGCGTGTTACCATAGCAGCGGCACACAGTGTATTATCATAGCAACGGCAAACTGTGTGTTACCATAGCTACGGCACACAGTGTGTTACCATAGCAACGGCAAACAGGTTTTACCATAGCAACGGCAAACAGGTGTTACCATAGCAACGGCAAACAGGTGTTACCATAGCAACGGCACAGGGTGTGTTACCATAGCAACGGTAAACAGTGTGTTACCATAGCAACGGTAAACAGTGTGTTACCATAGCAACGGCACACAGTGTGTTACCATAGCAAGGGCAAACAGTGTGTTACCATAGCAACGGCACACGGTGTGTTACCATAGCAACGGCAAACAATGTGTTACCATAGCAACGGCAAACAGCGTGTTACCATAGCAACGGCCCCTAGTGTGATACCATAGCAACGGCAAACAGTGTGTTACCATAGAAACGGCCCACAGTGTGTTACCATAGCAACGGCAAAGAGTGTGTTACCCTAGCAACGGCAAACAGTGTGTTACCATAGCAACGGCAAACAGTATGTTACCATAGCAACGGCAAACAGTGTGTTACCATAGCAACGACAAACAGTGTGTTACCATAGCAACGGCAAACAGTGTGTTACCTTAGCAACGGCACACAGTGTGTAACCATAGCAACGGCAAACAGTGTGTTACTTTAGCAACGGCAAACAGTGTGTTAACATAGCAACGGCCCACAGTGTGTTACCATAGCAATGGCAAACAGTGTGTTACCATAGCAACGGCACCCAGTGTGTTACCATAGCAACGGCAAACAGTGTGTTACCTAAGTAACGCCACACAGTGTGTTACCATAGCAACGGCAAACAGTGTGTTACCTTAGTAACGGCAAACAGTGTGTTACTATAGCTACGGCACACATTGTGTTACCTTAGTAACGGCAAACAGTATGTTACCATAGAACGGCAAACAGTGTGTTACCATAGCAACGGCACACAGAGTGTTACCATAGCAACGGCACACAGTGTGTTTCCATAGCAACGGCAAACAGTGTGTTACCATAGCAACGTCACACAGTGTGTTACCATAGCAACGGCAAACAGTGTGTGACCATAGCAACGGCAAACAGGTGTTACCATAACAACGGCAAACAGTGTGTTACCATAGCAACGCTACACAGTGTGTTACCATAGCAACGGCAAACAGTGTGTTAGCATAGAAACGGCAAACAGTGTGTTACCATAGTACGGGCACACAGCGTGTTACCATAGCAACGGCCCCCAGCGTGTTACCATAGCGACGGCACAGTGTGTTACCATAGCAACGGCAAACAGGTGTTATCATAGCAACGGCAGACAGGGGTTTCCATAGCAACGGCAAACAGGTGTTACCATAGCAACGGCACAGGGTGTGTTACCTAAGCAACGGTAAACAGGTTTTACCTAACAACGGCAAACAGGTGTTAACATAGCATCCGCAAAAAGGAGTTACCATAGCAACGGCACACAGTGTGTTACCATAGCAACGGCAAACAGGTGTTACCATAGCAACGGCACACAGTGTGTTACCATAGCAACGGCAAACAGTGTGTTACTATAGCAACGCCACACAGTGTGTTACCATAGCAACGGCACACAGTGTGTTACCGAAACAAGGGCAAACAATGTGTTACCATAGGAACGGCACACAGTGTGTAACGTTAGCAACAGCACAGAATGTGTCACCTTAGCAACGGCGTACAGTGTGTTACCTTAACAACGGCCCACAGTGTGTTACTATAGCAACGGTGCACAGTGTGTTACCTTAGTAAATACATACAAATTGTGTTAATTTAACAATGGCACACAGTGTGTTACCTTAGCAATGGCACACAGTGTGTAACCTTAGCAACGGCACATAGTGTGATACCTTACCAACGGCTCAGAGGATGTTACCTTAGCAACGGTACAGAGTGTGTTACCTTAGCAACGGCAAAAAGAGTGTGTGTTACCTTAGCAATGGCACACAGTGTTTTACCTTAGCAACGGCACAGAGTGTGTCGCCTTAGTAACGGCACACAATGTGTTACCTTAACAACGGCAAACAGTGTGTTACCTTAACAACGGCAAACAGAGTGTGTTACCTTAGCAACGGCACACAGTGTGAAACCTTAGCAACGGCACAGAGTGTGTCACCATATCAACGGGAAACAGTGACACATTAGCAACGGCTCAAAGTGTGTTACCTAGCAACGGCACAAAGAGTATTACCTAGCAACCGCGCACAGTATGTTACCATAGCAACGACACACAGTGTGCAAAGTTAGCAACAGCACAGAATGTGTCACCTTAGCAACGGCGTACAGTGTGTTACCTTATCAACGGCGCACAGTGTGTTACTATAGCAACGGCGCACAGTGTATTATCTTAGTAAAGGCACACAGTATGTTACCTTAGCAACGGCAAACAGTGTGTCACCTTAGCAACGGCACAGAGTGTGATACCTTGGAGACGGCACAGAGGGTGTTTCCTTAGTAACGGCACAGAGTGTGTTGCCTGGCAACGGCAGAGAGTGTGTTACCTTAGCAACGGCATATTGAGTAATACCTTAGCAACGACACACAGTGTGTAACGTTAGCAACAGCACAGAATGTGTCACCTTAGGAACTGCGTACAGGGTGTTACCTAATCAACGGCGCACAGTGTGTTACTATAGCAACGGCGCACAGTGTTTTATCTTAGTAAAGGCACACAGTATGTTACCTTAGCAAAGGCAAACAGTGTGTCACCTTAGCAACGGCACAGAGTGTGATACCTTGGAGACGGCACAGAGGGTGTTTCCTTAGCAACGGCACAGAGTGTGTTGCCTGGCTACGGCAGAGAGTGTGTTACCTTAGCAACGGCATAGCGAGTAATACCTTAGCAACGGCGCATAGTGTTTTACCCTGTCAACGGTACAGAGTGTTTCACCTTAGCAACGGGACACATTTTGTTAACTTAGAAAAGGCGCACAGTATGTTGCCTTATCAACGATACAAAGTGTTTTACCTTAGCAACGGCGTACAGTGCGTTACTTTAGCAAAGGCAAAGAGTGTGTTTGCTATAAACGGCGCACCGTGTGTTAATTTAGCATCGCCGCACAGTGTGTTATCTTAGGAACCGCACACAGAGTGTTACCTTTGCAACAACGCACAGTGTGTTACCTTAGCAACAGCACACAGTGTGTCACCTTAGCCCCGGCACACAGTGTGTTACCTTAGACACGGCGCACAGTGTGTTACCTTAGACACGGCGCACAGTGTGTTACATTAACAAAGGTACAGAGTGTTTTACCTTAGCAACGGCAAACAGTGTGTTACCTTAGCAACGGCAAACAGTGTGTTACCTTTGACACGGCGCACAGTGTGTTACTTTAACAAAGGTACAGAGTGTTTTACCTTAGCAACGGCAAACAGTGTGTTACCATAGCAACGGCTCACAGTGTGTCACCTTAGACATGGCGCATAGTGTGTTATCTTAGCAACGGCGCACAGTGTGTTACTTTAGCAACAGCACACAGAGTGTTACCTTAACAACGGGAATCAGTGTGTTACCTTAGCAACGGCGCACAGTATGTTACTTAATCAACGGTACAGAGTGTTTTACCTTAGCAACGGTACAGAGTGTGTTACCTTAGCAACGGCACACTGTGTGTTACCTTAAAGCGGCGCAAAGTGTGTTACCTGAGCAACGCCGCACAGTGTGTTACGTTAGCAAACGCACGAAGTGTGTTACCTTAGCAGCGTCGCACAATGTGTTACTTTAGCAACGGCGCACAGTGGGTTACCTTAGCAACGGCACAGAATGTTTTACCTTAGTAACGGCACACAGTGTGTTACCTTAGCAACGGCAAACAGTGAATTACCTTAGCAACGGCACACAGTGTGTTACCCAAGAAACGGCACATAGTGTGTTACCTTAGCAAACGCGCACAGTGTGTTACTTTATCAAAGGTACAGAGTGTTTTACCTTAGCAAAGGCAAACAGTGTGTTACCATAGCAACGGCTCACAGTGTGTCACCTTAGCAACAGCACACATTGTGTTACCTTGGCTACGAGAAAAAATGTGTTACCTTAGCAACGGCACAGAGTGTGTCACATTAGCAACGGCACACAGTGTGTTACCTTAGGAACGGCTCACAGTGTGTCATCTTAGCAACAGCACACATTGTGTTATTTCAGCAACGACGCACAATATGTTACCTTAGCAACGGCGCACAGTGGGTTACCTTAGCAACGGCACAGAATGTTTTACCTTTACAACGGCACACAGTGTGTTACCTTAGCAACGGCACAGAGTGTGTCACATTAGTAACGGCACACAGTGTGTTACCTTAGGAACGGCACACAGTGTGTTACCTTACTAATCGCACTCAATGTGTTACCTTTTCATTGGCGCACAGTGTGTTACCTTAGCAACGGCACAGAGTGTGGTACCTTAGCAACGGCACAGAGTGTGTTACCTTAGTAATCCCAATCAATGTGTTACCTTTTCATCGGCGCACAGTGTGTTACCTTAGCAACGGCACACAGTGTGTTACCTTAGCAACGGCACAGAGTGTGTCACATTAGTAACGGCACACAGTGTGTTACCTTAGGAACGGCACACAGTGTGTTACCTTACTAATCGCACTCAATGTGTTACCTTTTCATCGGCGCACAGTGTGTTACCTTAGCAACGGCACAGAGTGTGTTACCTTAGTAATGGCACTCACTGTGTTACCTTTTCATCTGCGCACAGTCTGTTACCTTAGCAACGGCATATAGTGTGTTAACTGAGCAACGGCGCACAGTATGTTACTTAATTAACGGTACAGAGTGTTTTACCTCAGCAACGGTACATGATGTGTTACCTTACCAACGGCACACTGTATGTTACCTTAGAACGATTACAGTGTGTCACATTAGCAACGCCGCACAGTGTGTTGGGTAAGCAAACACACAGAGTGAGTTAACTTAGAGACGACGCACAGTGTGTTATCTTAGCAACGGCGAAAAAATGGGTTACCATAGCAACGGCACAGAGTGTGTTACCTTATCAACGGCACAGAGTGTGTTATCTTAGCAACGGCACACAGTGTGTTACATTAGCAACGGCGCACAGTGTGTTACCTTAGAAACGGCACACAGTGTCTTACATTAGCAACGGCGCACAGTGTGTTACCTTATCAAAGGTACAGAGTGTTTTACCTTAGGAACGGCAAACAGTGTGTTACCGTAGGAACGGCTCACAGTGTGTCACCTTAGACACGGCGCATATGGTGTTACCTTAGCAACGGCACACAGTGTGTTACCTTAGCAACGGCACACAGTGTGTCACCATAGACACGGCGCATAGTGTGTTACTTTAGCAACAGCACACAGTGTGTTAACTTAGCAACGGGAATCAGTGTGTTAACTTAGCAACGGTACAGAGTGTGCGCCTTAGTAACTGCACCCAGTGTGTTACCTTAGCAACGGCGCACAGTGTGTTACCTTAGCAAAGGCACAGAGAATGATACCTTAGCAACGGCGCACAGTGAGTTACATTAGCTACGGCACAGAGTGTGATACCTTAGCAACGGCGCACAGTGTGTTACCTTAGCAACGAAGCACAGTGTGATACCTTAGCAACGGCGCACAATGTATTACCTTAACAACAGCTCACAGTGTGTTATCTTAGCAACGGCGTACAGTGTGATACCTTAGCAATGGCACACAGTGCGATACCTTAGAAACGGTGCACAGTGTGATACTTTAGCAACGGCACAGGCTGTTAACTTAGCAATGGCGCACAGTGTATTACCTTAGCAACGGCGCACAGTGTGTTACCTTAACAACGGCGCAGAGTATGTTACCTTAGCAACCCCGCACAGTGTGTTACCTTAGCAACTGCACACTGTGTGTTACCTGAGCAACGGCACATAGTGTTTCACCTTAGCAACGGCGCACAGTGTGTTACTTTAGCAACTAGGCACAGTGTGTTACCTTAGCAACGGCACTGAGTGTATTACCTTAGCAACGGCGCACAGTGTGTTACCTTAGCAAAGGCACACAGTGTCTTACTTTAGCAACGGCGCACAGTGTGTTACCTTAGCAATGGCACACATTGTGTTAACTTAGAAACGGTGCACAGTGTGTTATCTTAGCAACGGCAAAGGCTGTATTTACCATAACAACGGCGCACAGTGTGTTACCTTAGATACGGCACTCAGTGTGTTACCTTAGCAACGGCACACAGTGTGTTACCTTAGCAACGGCACACAGTGTGTTACCTTAGCAACACCGCAGAGTGTGTTACCTTAACAACGGCACACAGTGTGTTACATTGGCAACGGCACACAGTGTGTTACATTGGCAACGGCTCAGAATGTGTTACCTTACCAAAGGCGCACAGTCTGTTACCTTATTAACGGCGCACAGTGTGTTACCTTAGCGACGGCGCACAGTTTGTTACCTTAGCAACGGAGCACATTCTGTTACCTTAGCAACGTAGCACAGTTTGTTATCTTATTAACGGCGAACAGTATGATAGATTAGCGACGACGCACAGTGTGTTACCGTAGCAACAGCACTCAGTGTGTTACCTTAGCAATGGCACAGGTTGTTACCTTAGCAATGGCACACAGTTTGTTACCTTAGCAACGGCACACAGTGTGTTACCTTAGCAACGGCATACAGTGTGTTACCTTAGCAACGGCACACAATGTGTTACCTTAGCAACACCGCAGAATGTGTTACCTTAACAACGGCACATAGTGTGTTACATTGGCAACGGCTCAGAATGTGTTACCTTACCAAAGGCGCACAGTGTGTTACCTTATTAACGGCGTACAGTGTGTTACCTTAGCGACGGCGCACAGTTTGTTACCTTAGCAACGGCGCACAGTGTGTTACCTTAGCAACGTAGCACAGTTTGTTATCTTAATAACGGCGAACAGTATGATAGTTTAACGACGACGCACAGTGTGTTACCGTAATAACAGCACTCAGTGTGTT
Source organism: Hymenopus coronatus (assembly GCA_030762935.1). Lineage (NCBI taxonomy): Eukaryota > Metazoa > Arthropoda > Insecta > Mantodea > Hymenopodidae > Hymenopus > Hymenopus coronatus. The sequence continues at coordinate 177,956,224 of CM060882.1, forward strand.
TCCTTAGCAACGGCGCACAGTGTGTTACCTTAGCAATGGCACACAGTTTGTTACCTTAGCAACGGCACACAGTGTGTTACCTTAGCTACGGCGCACAGCGTGTTACCTTAGCAATGGCACACTGTGTGTTTCCTTAGAAATGGTGCACAGTGTGTTTCCTTAGCTGCGGCACAGGGTGTGTTACCTTAGCAACGGCCCACAGTGTTTTACCTTAGCAACGGCGCAGTGTGTTAGCTTAACAATGGCGCACTGTGTTTTACCTTATCAACGCTGCACAGTGTGTTACCTTAGAACCGCACACAGTGTTTTCCTTAGCAACGACACACAGTGTGTTACCTTAGGAATGGCACACAGGGTGTTACCTTAGCAACGCCGCACAGTGTGTTACCTTAGCAACGACCCTGAGTGTGTTACTTTAGCAACGGCGCACAGTGTGTTACCTGAGCAACGGCACATAGTGTAATACCTTAGCTATTGCGCACAGTGTATTACCTTAGAAACGGTGCACAGTGTGTTCCCTAAGCAACGGCACAGGGTGCGTTACCTTAGCAACGGCACACAGTGTGTCACCTTATCAACGGCGCACAGTGTGTTATTTTTGCAACGGCACAGGGTGATTACCTTAGCAACGGCACACGGTGTGTCAACCTTGCTACGGCGCACAGTGTGTTACCTTAGCAACGGCACACAGTGTGTTACTTTAGCAACGGCGCACAGTGTGTTACCTTAGCAATGGCCCAGAGTGTGTTACCTTAGCAATGGCAGACAGCGTGTTACCTTAGCAATGGCACACAGTGTGTTACCTTACCAATGGCGCACAGTGTGTTACCTTATCAACGGCACACTGTTTGTCACCTTATCAAAGGTGCACAGTGTGTTACCTTAGCAACGACACAATTATTGTTACCTTAGCAACGGCACACGGGCTGTTACCTTAGCAACCGGAGAAAGTGTGTTACCTTAGCAACGGCACACAGTGTGTCACCTTATCTACGGCGCACAGTGTGTTACCTTAGCAACGTCACAGAGTGTATTACCTTAGCAACGGTAAACAGTGTGTTACCTTAGCAACGACAGACAGCGTGTAACCTTAGCAACGGTAAACAGTGTGTTACCTTAGCAACGGCACACAGTGTGTTACCTTAGCTACGGCGCACAGTGTGTTTCCTTAGCAACGGTATACATAGTTACCTTATGAACGACACAGAGTGTGTTACCCAAACAACTGGTTACTTGGAGTCTACTTAGTACGGTGTAGTAAGCCGCGCCGTGGCCCGAGTGGTCAGACCGCTCGTCTCTCAACTAGATCCCAAGCGTTCGCATGTGAAATATTGTGTGGACAATGCGGCGCAGGTGCGGGTTTTCTCCGGGTTCTCCCGCCATCACATTTCACCGGGGCCACATAGCAGTAAAAGCGGTCGTTAAAATCCACAAAAAAAAAACCAACAATAAAACAATGCTGTACTTAATTCTCACGAACTTGTCTCTGTGGGTAGAAGAGTTTGTGCAGCTAGGACAGAGGGGACAGTCCTCCGTCACTCTACTGCGTTGTGTAGACGTCATAGCAAGAGTGCAGCCACGTCAAAATTGATGATTTCAGCTTATGGTAATGGAGTGCTGCCACACAGCATGATGGTTAAAGGTTTCAGAGTGGGCAGAGAAGCTGTGAAGCTTGTAGTGATGCAGTGTTGCCACACAGCATGATGGTTAAAGCTTTCAGAGTGGGCTTGTAGTGTTGCAGTGTTGCCACACAGCATGATGGTTAAAGCGTTGAGAGTGGGCAGAGAAGTTGTGAAGCTTGTAGTGATGCAGTGTTGCCATACAGCATGATGGTTAAAGCGTTGAGAGTGGGCAGAGAAGCTGTGAAGCTTGTGGAGATGGAGTGTTGCCATGCAGCATGATGGGTTAAAGCGTTCAGAATAAGCAGAGGAGCTGTGAAGCTTGTGGTGATGCAGTGTTGCCATACAGCATGATGGGTTAAAGCGTTCAGAGTGGGCATAGGAACTGTGAAGCTTGTAGTGATGCAGTGTTGCCATACACCATGATGGGTTATAGCGTTCAGAGTGGGCAGAGGAGCTGTGAAGCTTGTAGTGATGCAGTGTTGCCATACAGCATGATGGGTTATAGCGTTCAGAGTGGGCAGAGGAGCTGTGAAGCTTGTAGTGATGCAGTGTTGCCATACATCATGATGGGTTAAAGTGTTCATAGTGGGCAGCGAAGCTGTAAAGCTTATGTTGATGCAGTGTTGCCATACTGCATGATGAGTTACAGCGTTCAGAGTGGGCAGAGGAGCTGTGAAGCTTATAGTGATGCAATGTTGCCATACAGCATGATGGTTTAAGCGTTCAGAGTAGGCAGAGGAGCTGTGAAGAACGACTCCACGTGGAGAACAATATTGTTCGACTCCTTGCTTCCTTGTTGGATGTTGAGTGTCGATGTACTGCGCGTGAGGTGGCAGCAGCAGTTAGAGAAAGTCACAAAACTGTGTTACCGGAAAATTGCAGCACGTTGACTATCCCATGAACTTTCCCAGGTGCAACAATGGCATCACTATGCAGTCGGTGTTGGTACCAAAGGGAAGGTAACTAGCGACCTCTGGGGTCGCTCTTACGGACCAAGATTGAAACGCACATGCAATAAATGGTTCTCCTCGTCCAAAGAAAGTGCACGCCTGGCAAAGTGATGTTCGTTGTGGCGTATCACACTGCATCACGTTGTACCACCAACACTGCACATTAATGCCACACAACCTTCGTCCAGCGCTCAGAAGAAGGCGACCACATTTCATGGAGCACCATCCCATCATTCTTTACGACAACGCAACATGCCACACCGCTGCATTTTGCTACCCTGGCAATGGGTGATTCTAGAACATCCACCGTACTCACCCGATATGACTCCCTGTGATTACGATCTCTTTGCCAAAATAAAAGAACCACTTCGAGGAATCCGGTACAATACCAGAGATGAAAGTATCCAGACATCAACAGAAATAGACGCGAAGATGATATATCACATCTTCCGATCATTTGGTAAAAAGTCATCAATAACGGAGGCGATTATATTAAAGGTGTGTAACTACCTCTGTCATTAAAGGCTGCCTCTGTCAGATTAAAAAATAGTTGTCGTTACTTTTAGTCCAACCCTTATGTTAAATATATTTATACGAAAATAAAATGTATATTTTGAATTTTCTGTGAATTGCCTCTGAGGATCTCTTTATGCTGAATAATTTTATGAGCTGCTTGAGATGAATTAGCACTCGTAATTATATACATGGCTTTTAATAACTGTGTTCAAAGACACAGCGTATCTAGCATTCTTGGTAAAATCAACTATATTTTACTTCAAATAAGCAATAAAGAAGGTAAAAATCTTCTAAAAAGACTACCTTTTATATTCTGAAGTAGACACACGAGTCTACAATTTAAAGAAAACAAATGCATATTCTATCGAATAAAAGTATCCACAATCGATGTCTTAAGGGAACAAGGCTGTCTGAAATACGGAAATTATACCTTAAGTGAGTTGAAAAATCAATGCTCTTAAAGTATTTCATTGTTTTTCCAGAAATTTGTGTGAATAATTCCATAAACCATGACAATTGTTTCAAGTGGTTGTTTCCATTAATAGCTTATGTGATCGAGTCTATCAGCAGAAAAGTAATAAAAAGTATTCTTAAAACTTGTGAATTCGTGTACATTTTTCTCTGACACTGCTTCCAATACATAATCACACTTTTGCATGCCTGTTCTTAGTATAATCAGCTATCTTCTGAACCCCAATTATTTAGCAACGATACAATTACTTACAAGGAAGCACGTAATAAGGCTATTTCTGCTAATTTTTCTCGATTGGATGAAGTAAATATTAGCATAAACTTTTATTTGTTTATGATCTTTCATTCCTTCTCAAATAAAACCACGGTTGCCAACTGATACAGCAATGTCTCATCATGACTAATTAAAACCTGTGTTTCAATGTATGCCCAAGACCGGATTCCAAAGTGTGTGGCAATGTTTTGGACCAGAGATGCAGCAGGACTTCGGTCCTGACTCATCCTCCATGATGGTATATCATGAGGAGCCTTCTTTCGGTCTCTCCACAGAGGAGAGGACGATTCTCGTCAAGTCGCTCAAGCAAATCCGACTACAACATTCCGACCCACCGCCTCTGGTCCCGGCCAGAACTCTGGTTGAGAAGGCACGCTCCTCTTATAATCGTGGACGACTTCAAGGGGTCGGTCGTTTTTTTTTTCAAGGAGGGCACGCCGTCCCTATCAGGTACTTCACGGTTAAGAGGAATAAGAGCCGATTTGTCTTTCAAGCCAAGATTTCGGAGGAGTTCAAGCTGCTCCTATTGAAGCAGAAACAAGTTTTCCATGTCACCTTTAGACTACACAAGTCCCGAGACATCCGCAGGGTCATCCGTGGCCTGCCAGTTAACACCTCTGTTGAAAATATCGAGGCAGACCTTTTCACCAGGGCATCACCCTAGATTAGTGCACTTCAGATGGGCAAGGGCCCAAAATTCTCCTCCCCATTTTTCTCGCAATAGTAGAGCAAGCCAAGATGGATAGTATCACCGCCATCTGTTAGCTCCCGGTGAAAGTAGAACCATCCAAGGGCTTTGGAGAGTCCCCTCAATTCCGCCGGTGCCTGGGGTTTAACCACTCCGGCAACTTCAGCTTCCGCAACCTGCACTGCTTAAGATGCGGAAGTCCCAACCCTAAAGAGGTCTGCCCTCTAGCTTTCACTGAGACTCCCAAATTCGCTAACCATTCTAAGAACGTTTCTGTATAATCTTAATTAAATCGACGTAATTTACTAAGAGTAGTTGACAGATATTATTAACATATGTAAATGAAGAATATTATGTTAATAGTATTCCAGAATTGCAATTATTTAGGTAATACTTATCCTTTGTGATACTTCGTTGTTCAAATCACTTATGATTCTTACAGCTAATATCAGTGTATCAGTCTGCCTTGCCCCAGTCTAATCTTATACACGTGGTTCGTGATCAAATATTCTTCAGGTAAAGCAATAACGATAAATCTTTCCTTTATACATTTATAATCGTAGCTAAAATAAAATGTACATATATAAAATTATAATATATCCATTTAAATCAGCGGAAAAAGTTTTGGAGAGAATTTTAGAGAGAATAAAATATGAGAAATCATGAAGTAATACAAAAAAAAAAAAAACAACTAAAAATTGTATCCCATTTTATGGAATGGCCACAAACTTGTATAACTGTAGATGAAATGTATATCAACAACAAAACATAACAAATCACAATCTTATTCCATACCCTTATATTTTTTTGTACTGTGATATTTGGATAGCACCTTAAGGGAAAACTGCAAGAACTCGAAATTTTACTGAAAATAATACTTTTCTTTATTGTAGACAGAAACTGTTCTTTTGGTGCATGTGTTAGACTTTCTCTACACGTACTATGCACATAGTGTGTAGAGTAGTTATTGCCCTCCAACCAAAAATTCTATACCGAGATTTCATCGGAAATATAGCTTTCAGGGTTCCCTGTATCAAAAAAAAGCATTTTAGGAAAAAGGCCCATGTGTGTGTGGGGGGGGGGGTGTCCGCGTGTCTGTGAACACGATAATTCAAAAACGAAAAGTCGGTAAAATACCAAACTTGGTATTTAAATTTAGTATTTTCCAGGGATGCGACACGAAGATTTTGAGAAAAATCTCCCTAACCCAAACTACCCTTTACATGGAACTTTTTTCGACAATTTTGATTTTCTAAAAAATGGCTCTAACGATTTTGATTAAAATATCATATATTAAAGATATTTACCTCACCAATAAAATGTATATCTTGAATTTTCTGAGAATAGCCTCTGAAGACTACTTTATTCTGTACGAATTTTTACGGAATTTTGCATAACTGTTAAACCATAAGAGATGGAAATAAACTTCACACACAAAACATGTAGAGCACTTTAAAACACAAACTTTATGTAATATGATTTTCTTTTTCATGGAGTTGATCGTTTTTTGAGATATTGCTTGTTTTTTGTTTCAGTTTTGAACAACTATACTTTTTCTCATACAGGAATTTGTCAACTTCTGTCCATACAAACAAAGGAACTTGACTGCCTCCATGGTCGAGTGATCAGCGAGCTGACTTCCCATCCGGGGGTCCCGGATTCGATTCCCGGCAGGGGCGGGGAATTTTTCTCTAGCCAGAATTATTCCCTATACCCCACAGAGTCTGGAAGTTTGTATGTGAGCGTGAATGTGTGCGTGTTTGAGTAAAACAAAATAAATTAAACCAACGTAAAAAAAAAAATACTACAGACAACGAGTTGTTTCAAGTGGAAAGCCCCCGATATGGCCTTACATGTTAAAGGGGACTATAAAATGAAAAAAAACAACAAAAAAAACAAAGGAACATCAGTTACATAGCAACCAGCTTTTGACCATCACTTTAACCTATGGTACTCCATATTTCGCTTCTACTTACAAGAAATCAAGTAATAAGATATTTTTCGGTAAAAAAATAAGTATTTTTTAACAATAATTTGTTGCAGAGATGTAGAGAAAGTCATGTGAATGCAACACATCAGATTTTTGCATTTTGTCACAAGTTCTCTTTGCCACGCTTGATGAAATCGCTGCAATGTGTAGCAGTCTATATACATGCTCATATATATATACATATATATATATCACTTTTATGTATTTAAACTTCAAAATGTGTAGCAGTCTATATACATGCTCATATATATATATCACTTTTATATATTTAAACTTCAAAATGTGTAGCAGTCTATATACATGCTCATATATATATATATATATATATATATATATCACTTTTATATATTTCAACTTCAAAATGTGTAGCAGTCTATATACATGCTCATATATATATATCACTTTTATATATTTAAACTTCAAAATGTGTAGCAGTCTATATACATGCTCATATATATATATCACTTTTATATATTTAAACTTCAAAATGTGTAGCAGTCTATATACATGCTCATATATATATATATATATCACTTTTATATATTTAAACTTCAAAATGTGTAGCAGTCTATATACATGCTCATATATATATCACTTTTATATATATTTAATCTTCAAAATGTGTAGCAGTCTATATACATGCTCATATATATATATATCACTTTTATATATTTAAACTTCAAAATGTGTGGCAGTCTATATACATGCTGATATATATATATATATATATATATCACTTTTATATATTTAAACTTCAAAATGTGTGGCAGTCTATATACATGCTCATATATATATCACTTTTATATATTTAAACTTCAAAATGTGTGGCAGTCTATATACATGCTCATATATATATATATATATATATATATATATATATATATATATATATCTATCACTTTTATATATTTAAACTTCAAAATGTGTGGCAGTCTATATACATGCTCATATATATATATATATATATCACTTTTATATATTTAAACTTCAAAATTTGTGGTTCCGAAGAATTGAGTAGCATAAATTCTGTTTCAATGTAGTATCGCAATCCACATAAAAATGAAATATCGAAACTTCATTGAAAATATACGTTTTTAGACCCCCTGATTGGAAAAAAAGAATTTTAGAAAGATTCAGTGTCATGTATTCGTGTGTGTGTGTGTGTGTGTGTGTGTTCTAAAATGAAATCGGTTAATTACCAAATTTGTTACTTAAATTAAGTATTAAGGGACATGTCCATTTTTAAAAAAATCCGTTGCGCCAAACTACTCCTTACATCAAATATTTTAGAACATTTTATTTTCTCAAAAATGGATATGACTTTGTGACTAGAATACTTTTTAATTAAGTCATCTCTATTACAGATAAAATGCATATCTTGAAATTTCTGGTAATAGCCCCCGAAGTGCTCTTAATTCTCAATTATTTCAGTGTACCTGGTAGACCGCAAGCATTAGACAAAATGTTATACCAAAAAGTGTCGAACTTCTTAAAACGCACCATTTATGTCTGATGTACTTTTTGTGCAGTTAACCACCTTCGAGATATTCCATGCACCTATTTGCTTTAATTTTAAAATAATTTTATACTTTTTTCAAATGGGAAGTTTTTATTCGTTTTTCCCGTACTAATAAAATAAACAACGCAATTTCAAAGTATCTAAAAGGAAGTATATAATACAAGTATTTCTAAAAGTATTTATCTCGATTAATTTGAATTAGAATAATAAGGTGTTTAAAGATTAGTCTGCTAAAGAACTGATGAATGTAGCGTCTCGGATATTATATTAAATACCAACAGAGTGCTTGTTAATTTATTCTTGCTATAAATTTAAACTTATGCAATACATTTAGCATTTTGTGGAGATATCTGCTACTGTTGAATTGTTAGGCAAGCTGTTAATTAGAGAAATAAAACAAATTTATAACATTGATTTTGTGATTTAAATTAGACAATCCTGGGTCTGAACGGCGCACATCAGACATACGCGTATCAGGCATAAAGTTCTTGTATGTTTTATTTTATGCTGCAACGCGCTTCTCACATAAAAATAATATGTTATAAATATGCGGTGTCAGGAAGTGATTCTGCCTATAGGTTTTATCGCATTGAGCACTCAGCATGCATCCCACTTCTGACACCAAGCTATCCTTGTTCCACAATAGGAGCCCTTGACCCAGCTATCTGCCGCTCTAGAAACAATTGCCTGCCTCTGCATTATAGGCGAACTGTTGGGATAAGTCTCTAATTCGTTTAAAGTAGTTAAAATAAAGGCTACCATAACAGTTGCGTAAAGTTGCACAGCACAAATCCATGTAAAGACGCAATCTAAAATGGATATCGAATATCAGTAGCCAGTGAAAGTGGACGAATATATTCTTCGGGACTTCAAAATGCACGCTTTCTCCTTTTCTTTTCAAGCTGTTTCACTGAAAGTTCATTCGACGTTTACAAAATTGTAAGCATGCGTTATATTTTAGAACATTATTGTAAGTCTTCTTCTGCTATTATTGTACTTATTAGAAACCTAACAGAAATTATACATAAAAAAGAGGATCTCCATATAAACTGCTCTTAGTTTTACAACAACTTTAAATAAATTTGAAATGCGTAAATAAATTATCATTCAGTTTTTAAAATGTACATACCGAAGTTACGTAAAGGAAAACAGTGTCGCTCAGCTAGTAATGATCGGTCTTAGAATTAGATGTATTTCGCAAATAAACATCAGGCAGAACTTTTTTGACGTTATTTATTTATCAATTTCCTTTAAGGTCCTGTTGTACAGGGTGATTTATATAGAGCTGACACATTTCTTTCATTAATTGTTTGAAAACGTGTTATGACAGCGACAATTTATTATACCTATTATGAAGAAGAATTTTGGGAGATTATTTACCTCTATAGCATATGTTGAAAAAGTACTCCATCCTGCATAAGGCACAACTCAACACGTCGTTCCATGTTACTAGCCACTCGTTGGGGGACTCTGTTGTCAATAGCTTGAATCTCCTTTGTGATGTGCTTCAGATCGTCCAATGTCTGGGGACGTGTGGAGTAAACCCTGTCGTTTATGTAACCGTATAGAAATAAGTCCGGCGATGTCAAATCCGGAGATCTCGGAGGCCACAGTTTCCTGGAAATTATCCGGTCATCAAAGAAACTTGCAATTAGGTTCATGGATTCATTTGATGAATGGCATGTAGCGCCATCTTGCAGAAAATATCCTTGACTCAGCTCAACATCATCCAGTTGCTCAACAAACTCCGTGAAAATCATTCGGTACTCTGCAGTGTTTACAGTCTGGTTAAACATATGCGCATCTAGTAACAAGGAATCGAAACTCAAGAACATTCTGCTTAATTTGGTGCTAACATTGGGTCATTGAATGTATTTCCAACGGAATAATTAAAGAAAGAAGTGTGTCAGTTCTACATAAATCACTCTGTACAATCTACCGATAACTCACTGTGTAACCATAGCAACGGCGCAGAGTGTGTCACCTTAGTAACGGTACAAAGTGTGTTACCTTAGCAAAGGTACAGAGTGTGTTAGCTTAGCAACAGCACAGAGTGCGTTACCTTAGCAACGGCGCAAGTGTGTTACCTTAGCAACGGCGAACAATGAGTTACTTTAGCAACTGAGCACAGTGTGTTACCTTAGCAACGATACAGAGTGTGTTAGCCTAGCAACGGCACACAGTGTGTTACCTTACCAACGGCCAGCAGTGTGTTACCTTAGCAACAGCACAGAGTGTGTTACCTTAACAACGGCCCACAGTGTGTTACTATAGCAACGGTGCACAGTGTGTTACCTTAGTAAATACACACAAAATGTGTTACCTTAGCATTGGCACACAGTGTGTTACCTTAGCAATGGCACAGAGTGTGTAACCTTAGCAATGGCACAGAGTGTGATACCTTACCAACGGCACAGAGGATGTTACCTTAGCAACGGTACAGAGTGTGTTACCTTAGCAACGGCAAAAAGAGTGTGTGTTACATTAGCAATGGCACACAGTGTTTTACCTTAGCAACGGCACAGAGTGTGTCGCCTTAGTAACGGCACACAATGTGTTACCTTAACAACGGCAAACAGTGTGTTACTATAGCAACGGCGTACAGTGTGTTACCTTATCAACGGCGCACAGTGTGTTACTATAGCAACGGCGCACAGTGTTTTATCTTAGTAAAGGCACACAGTATGTTACCTTAGCAACGGCAAACTGTGTGTCACCTTAGCAACGGCACAGAGTGTGATACCTTGGAGACGGCACAGAGGGTGTTTCCTTAGCAACGGCACAGAGTGTGTTGCCTGGCAACGGCAGAGAGTGTGTTACATTAACAACGGCATAGCGAGTAATACCTTAGCAACGACACACAGTGAGTAACGTTAGCAACAGCACAAAATGTGTCACCTTAGCAACTGCGTACGGTGTGTCACCTTAGCAACGGCGTACAATGTGTTACCTTATCAACGGCGCACAGTGTGTTACTATAGCAACGGCGCACAGTGTATTATCTTAGTAAAGGCACACAGTGTGTTACCTTAGCAACGGCAAACAGTGTGTCACCTTAGCAACGGCACAGAGTGTGATACCTTGGAGACGGCACAGAGGATGTTTCCTTAGTAACGGCACAGAGTGTGTTGCCTGGCAACGGCAGAGAGTGTGTTACTTTGGCAACGGCATAGCGAGTAATACCTTAGCAACGGCGCATAGTGTTTTACCCTGTCAACGGTACAGAGTGTTTCACCTTAGCAATAGCACACAGTGTGTCACCTTAGCCCCGGCACACAGTGTGTTACCTTAGACACGGCGCACAGTGCGTTACCTTAGACACGGCGCAAGGTGTGTTACCTTAGACACGGCGCACAGTGTGTTACATTAACAAAGGTACAGAGTGTTTTACCTTAGCAACGGCAAACAGTGTATTACCATAGCAACGGCTCACAGTGTGTTACCTTAGACACGGCGCACAATGTGTTACCTTAACAAAGGTACAGAGTGTTTTGCCATAGCAACGGCGTACAGTGTGTTAACTTAGAAACGGCGCACACTATGTTGCCTTATCAACGATACAAAGTGTTTTACCTTAGCAACGGCGTCAGTGCGTTACCTTAGCAAAGGCAAAGAGTGTGTTACTTTAGACACGGCGCACAGTGTGTTACCTTAGACACGGCGCACAGTGTGTTACCTTAGCAACGGCGTACAGTGCGTTACCTCAGCAAAGGCAAAGAGTGTGTTACCATAGCAACGGCGCACAGTGTGTTACCTTAGACACGGCGCACAGTGTGTTACCTTAGACACGGCGCACAGTGTGTTACCTTAACAAAGGTACAGAGTGTTTTACCTTAGCAACGGCAAACAGTGTGTTACCATAGCAACGGCTCACAGTGTGTCACCTTAGACACGGCGCATAGTGTGTTACCTTAGCAACGGCGCACAGTGTGTTACTTTAGCAACAGCACACAGAGTGTTACCTTAGCAACGGGAATCAGTGTGTTACCTTAGCAACGGCGCACAGTATGTTACTTAATCAACGGTACAGAGTGTTTTACCTTAGCAACGGTACAGAGTGTGTTACCTTAGCAAAGGCACTCTGTGTGTTACCTTAAAACGGCGCAAAGTGTGTTACCTTAGCAACGCCGCACAGTGTGTTACGTTAGCAAACGCACAAAGTGTGTTACCTTAGCAACGACGCACAATGTGTTACAGTTGCAACGGCGCACAGTGGGTTACCTTAGCAACGGCGCAAGTGTGTTACCTTAGCAACGGCGCACAGTATGTTACCTTAGCAACGGCGCACAGTTTGTTACCTTAGCAACAGCACAGAGTATGTTACCTTGGCAACGGCGCACAGTTTGCTACCTTAGCAACGGCACCGAGTGTGCTACCTTAGCAACGGCGCACAGTGTGTTACCTTAGCAACGCGCACAGTGTGCTACCTTAGCAACGGCACATGGTGCGTTACCTTAGCAACGGAGCACAGTGTGTTACCGAAGCAACGACGCACGGTGTGTTACCTCAGTAACGGCGCACGGTGTTTTACCTTAGCAACGGCACACAGTATGTTACCTTAGCAACGGCACACAGTGTGATACCTTAGCTACGGCACACCGTGTGTTACCTTAGCAACGGCACACAGTGTGTTACATTAGCAACGGCGCACAGTGTGTTACCTTAGCAACGGCACACAGTGTGTTACCTTGGCAACGACACAGAGTGCGATACCTTAGCAACGGCACACACTGTGTTACCTTAGCAGCGGCACACAGTGTGTTACCTTAGCAACGGCACACACTGTGTTACCTTAGCAACGGCACACAGTGTGTTACCTTAGCAACGGGACACAGTGTGTTACCTTAGCAACGGGACACAGTGTGTTACCTTAGCAACGGGACACAGTGTGTTACCTTAGCAACCGCACACAGTGTGTTACCTTAGCAGCGGGACACAGTGTGTTACCTTAGCAACGGGACACAGTGTCGTACCTTAGAAACGGGACACAGTGTGTTACCTTAGCAACGGGACACAGTGTCGTACATTAGCAACGGGACACAGTGTGTTACCTTAGCAACGGGACACAGTGTCGTACCTTAGTAACGGCACAGAATGTGTTACCTTAGCAACGGGACACAGTGTGTTACCTTAGCAACGGAACACAGTGTCGTACCTTAGCAACGGGACACAGTGTCGTACCTTAGCAACGGGAAACAGTGTGTTACCTTAGCAACGGGACCAAGTGTCGTACCTTAGCAACGGGACACAGTGTCATACCTTAGCAACGGGAAAAGGTGTGTTACCTTGGCAACGGGACACAGTGTCGTACCTTAGCAACGGCACAGAGTGTTTTATTTTAGCAACTGGACACAGTGTCGTACCTTAGCAACGGCACACAGTGTGTTACCTTTGCAACGGGACACAGTGTCGTACCTTCGCAACGGCACAGAGTGTGTTACAATAGCAACGGGACACAGCGTGTTACCTTAGCAACGGCACAGAGTGTGTTACCTTAGCAACGGGACACAGTGTGTTACCTTAGCAACCGCACACAGTGTGTTACCTTAGCAGCGGGACACAGTGTGTTACCTTAGCAACGGGACACAGTGTCGTACCTTAGAAACGGGACACAGTGTGTTACCTTAGCAACGGGACACAGTGTCGTACATTAGCAACGGGACACAGTGTGTTACCTTAGCAACGGGACACAGTGTCGTACCTTAGTAACGGCACAGAATGTGTTACCTTACCAACGGGACACAGTGTGTTACCTTAGCAACGGAACACAGTGTCGTACCTTAGCAACGGGACACAGTGTCGTACCTTAGCAACGGGAAACAGTGTGTTACCTTAGCAACGGGACCAAGTGTCGTACCTTAGCAACGGGACACAGTGTCATACCTTAGCTACGGGAAACAGTGTGTTACCTTGGCAACGGGACAAGGTGTCGTACCTTAGCAACGGCACAGAGTGTTTTATTTTAGCAAGTGGACACAGTGTCGTACCTTAGCAACGGCACACAGTGTGTTACCTTAGCAACGGGACACAGTGTCGTACCTTCGCAACGGCACAGAGTGTGTTACAATAGCAACGGGACACAGTGTGTTACCTTAGCAACGGCACAGAGTGTGTTACCTTAGCAACGGGACACAGTGTGTTACCTTAGCAACGGCACAGATTGTGTTACCTTAGCAACAGCACACAGTGTGTTACCTTAGCAACGGGACACAGTGTCGTACCTTAGCAACGGCACAGAGTGTGTTATCTTAGCAACGGGACACAGTGTGTTACATTAGCAACGGGACACAGTGTGTTACCTTAGCAACGGCACAGAGTGTGTTACCTTAGCAACGGCACACAGTGTGTTACCTTAGCAACGGGACACAGTGTGTTACCTTAGCAACGGGACACAGTGTGTTACCTTAGCAACGGGACACAATGTCGTACCTTTGCAACGGCACAGAGTGTGTTACCTTAGCAACAGCACAGAGTGTGTTACCTTAGCAACAGCACAGAGTGTGTTACATTAGCAACGGGACACAGTGTGTTACCTTAGCAACGGGACACAGTGTCGTACCTTAGCAACGGCACAGAGAGTGTTACCTTAGCAACGGGACACAGTGTGTTACCTTAGCAACGGGACACAGTGTCGTACCTTAGCAACGGCACAGAGTGTGTTACCTTAGCAACGGGACACAGTGTGTTACCTTAGCAACGGGACACAGTGTCGTACCTTAGTAACGGCACAGAGTGTGTTACCTTAGCAACGGGACACAGTGTCGTACCTTAGCAACGGGACACAGTGTCGTATCTTAGCAACGGGAAACAGTGTGTTACCTTAGCAACGGGACACAGTGTCGTACATTAGCAACGGGACAGGGTGTGTTACCTTAGCAACGGGACACAGTGTCGTATCTTAGCAACGGGACACAGTGTCGTACCTTAGCAACAGCACAGAGTGTGTTACCTTACCAACGGGATACAGTGTCGTACCTTAGCAACGGGACACAGTGTCGTAACTTAACAACGGGAAACAGTGTGTTATCTTAGCAACGGGACACAGTGTCGTACCTTAGCAACGGCACACAGGGTGTTTCCTTAGCAACGGGACACAATGTCGTACCTTAGCAACGGCACACAGTGTGTTACCTTATCAACGGGACACAATGTCGTACCTAAGCAACGGCACAGAGTGTGTTACTTTTACAACAGCACAGTGTGTGTTTCCTTAGCAACGGGACACAGTGTGTTACCTTAGCAACGGGACACAGTGTGATACCTTAGCAACGGCACACAGTGTGTTACCTTAGCAACGGAACACAGTGTGTTACCTTAGCAACGGCACAGAGTGTTACCTTAGTAAATACACACAAAATGTGTTACCTTAGCATTGGCACACAGTGTGTTACCTTAGCAATGGCACAGAGTGTGTAACCTTAGCAATGGCACAGAGTGTGATACCTTACCAACGGCACAGAGGATGTTACCTTAGCAACGGTACAGAGTGTGTTACCTTAGCAACGGCAAAAAGAGTGTGTGTTACCTTAGCAATGGCACACAGTGTTTTACCTTAGCAACGGCACAGAGTGTGTCGCCTTAGTAACGGCACACAATGTGTTACCTTAACAACGGCAAACAGTGTGTTACTATAGCAACGGCGTACAGTGTGTTACCTTATCAACGGCGCACAGTGTGTTACTATAGCAACGGCGCACAGTGTTTTATCTTAGTAAAGGCACACAGTATGTTACCTTAGCAACGGCAAACAGTGTGTCACCTTAGCAACGGCACAGAGTGTGATACCTTGGAGACGGCACAGAGGGTGTTTCCTTAGCAACGGCACAGATTGTGTTGCCTGGCAACGGCAGAGAGTGTGTTACCTTAACAACGGCATAGCGAGTAATACCTTAGCAACGACACACAGTGAGTAACGTTAGCAACAGCACAAAATATGTCACCTTAGCAACTGCGTACGGTGTGTCACCTTAGCAACGGCGTACAATGTGTTACCTTATCAACGGCGCACAGTGTGTTACTATAGCAACGGCGCACAGTGTATTATCTTAGTAAAGGCACACAGTGTGTTACCTTAGCTACGGCACACCGTGTGTTACCTTAGCAACGGCACACAGTGTGTTACATTAGCAACGGCGCACAGTGTGTTACCTTAGCAACGGCACACAGTGTGTTACCTTGGCAACGGCACAGAGTGCGATACCTTAGCAACGGCACACACTGTGTTACCTTAGCAGCGGCACACAGTGTGTTACCTTAGCAACGGCACACACTGTGTTACCTTAGCAACGGCACACAGTGTGTTACCTTAGCAACGGGACACAGTGTGTTACCTTAGCAACGGGACATAGTGTGTTACCTTAGCAACGGGACACAGTGTGTTACCTTAGCAACGGCACACAGTGTGTTACCTTAGCAACGGGACACAGTGTATTACCTTAGCAACGGAACACAGAGTCGTACATTAGCAACGGGACACAGACTGTTACCTTAGCAACGGGACACAGTGTCGTACCTTAGTAACGGCACAGAGTGTAATACCTTAGCAACGGGACACAGTGTGTTACCTTAGCAACGGAACACAGTGTCGTACCTTAGCAACGGGACACAGTGTCGTACCTTAGCAACGGGAAACAGTGTGTTACCTTAGCAACGGGACACAGTGTCGTACCTTAGCAACGGGAAACAGTGTGTTACCTTAGCAACGGGACACAGTGCCGTACCTTAGCAACGGCACAGAGTGTTTTATTTTAGCAACGGGACACAGTGTCGTACCTTAGCAACGGCACACAGTGTGTTACCTTAGCAACGGGACACAGTGTCGTACCTTAGCAACGGCACAGAGTGTGTTACCTTAGCAACGGGACACAGTGTGTTACCTTAGCAACGGCACAGAGTGTGTTACCTTAGCAACGGGACACAGTGTGTTACCTTAGCAACGGCACAGAGTGTGTTACCTTAGCAACGGCACACAGTGTGTTACCTTAGCAACGGGACACAGTGTGTTACCTTAGCAACGGGACATATTGTCGTACCTTAGCAACGGCACAGTGTGTGTTACCTTAGCAACAGCACAGAGTGTGTTACCTTAGCAACAGCACAGAGTGTGTTGCCTTAGCAACGGGACACAGTGTGTTACCTTAGCAACGGGACGCAGTGTCATACCTTAGCAACGGCACAGAGAGTGTTACCTTAGCAACGGGACACAGTGTCGTACCTTAGCAACGGCACAGAGTGTGTTACCTTAGCAACGGGACACAGTGTGTTACTTTAGCAAAGGGACACAGTGTCGTACCTTAGTAACAGCACAGAGTGTGTTACCTTAGCAACGGGACACAGTGTCGTACCTTAGCAACGGGACACAGTGTCGTAAATTAGCAACGGCAAACAGTGTGTTACCTTAGCAACGAGACACAGTGTCGTACCTTAGCAACGGGACAGGGTGTGTTACCTTAGCAACGGAACACAGTGTCGTACCTTAGACACCGGACACAGTATCGTACCTTAGCAACAGCACAGAGTGTGTTACCTTAGCAACAGGACACAGTGTCGTACAATAGCAACGGGACACAGTGTCGTAACTTAACAAGGGGAAACAGTGTGTTATCTTAGCAACGGGACACAGTGTCGTACCTTAGCAACGGCACACAGTGTGTTACCTTAGCAACGTGACACAGTGTCGTACCTTAGCAACGGCACAGAGTGTCTTACCTTAGCAACGGGACACAGTGTCGTACCTTAGCAACGGCACACAGTGTGTTACCTAAGCAACGGGACACAGTGTCGTACCTTAGCAACGGAACAGAGTGTGTTACCTTATCAACGGGACACAGTGTCGTACCTTAGCAACGGCACACAGTGTGTTATCTTAGCAACGGGACACAATGTCGTACCTGAGCAACGGCACAGAGTGTGTTACCTTAGCAACAGCACAGTGTGTGTTTCCTTAGCAACGGGACACAGTGTGTTACCTTAGCAACGGCACACAGTGTGTTACCTTAGCAACGGAACACAGTGTGTTACCTTAGCAACGGCACAGAGTGTGTTACCTTAGCAACGGGACACAGTGTCGTACCTTAGCAACGGCACAGGGTGTGTTACTTTAGCAACAGCACAGAGTGTGTTACCTTAGCAACGGCACAGAATGTGTTACCTTAGCAACAGCACAGAGTTTGTTACCTTAGCAACAGCACAGAGTTTGTTACTTTAGCGACAACACAGAGTGTGTTTCCTTAGCAACAGCACAGAGTGTGTTACCTTAGAAACGGCACAGAGTGTGTTACCTTAGCAACGGCACAGAGTGTGTTACCATAGCAACAGCACAGAGTGTGTTACCTTAGCAACAGCACAGAGTGTGTTACCTTAGCAACGGCACAGAATGTGTTTCCTTAGCAACAGCACAGTGTGTGTTACCATAGCAACAGAACAGAGTGTGTTACCTTAGCAACAGCACAGAGTGTGTTACCTTATCAACGGCACAGAGTGTGTTACCATAGCATCGGCACAGAGTGTGTTACTTTAGCAACAGCAGAGAGTGTGTTACCTTAGCAACGGCACAGAGTGTGTTACCTTAGCAACGGGACACAGTGTCGTACCATAGCAACTGCACACAGTGTGTTACCTTAGCAACGGCACACATTGTGTTACCTTAGCAACAGCACACAGTGTGTTACCTTAGCAACGGGACACAGTGTGTTACCTTAGCAACGGGACACAGTGTGTTACCTTAGCTACGGGATTCAGTGTGTTACCTTAGCAACGGCATACAGTGTGTTACCTTAGCAACGGGACACAGTGTGTTACCTTAGCAGCGGGACACAGTGTCGTACCTTAGCAACGGCACAGAGTGTGTTACCTTAGAAACAGGACACAGTGTCGTACCTTAGCAACGGGACACAGTCTGTTACCTTAGCAACGGGACACAGTGTGTTACCTTAGCAACGGGACACAGTGTGTTACCTTAGCAACGGACACAGTGTGTTACCTTAGCAACGGCACACAGTGTGTTACCTTAGCAACGGGACACAGTGTCGTACCTTAGCAACGGGACACAGTGTCGTACCTTAGCAACGGCACAGAGTGTGTTACCTTAGCAACGGGACACAGTGTGTTAACTTAGCCACGGCACAGAGTGTGTTACCTTAGCAACGCGACACAGTGTCGTACCTTAGCAACGGCACACAGTGTGTTACCTTAGCAACGGGACACAGTGTCGTACCTTAGCAATGGGACACAGTGTCGTACCTTAGCAACGGGACACAATGTCGTACCTTAGCAACGGGACACAGTGTGTTACCTTAGCAACGGCACAGAGTGTGTTACCTTAGCAACAGCACAGAGTGTATTACTTTAGTAACGGTACACAGTGTCGGACCTTAGCAACGGCACACAGTGTGTTACCTTAGCAACGGAACACAGTGTGTTACCTTAGCAACGGCACAGAGTGTGTTACCTTAGCAACGGGACACAGTGTCGTACCTTAGCAACGGCACAGATTGTGTTAACTTAGCAACGGGACACAGTGACGTACCTTAGCAACGGCACACAGTGTGATACCTTAGCAACGGGACACAGTGTCGTACCTTAGCAACGGCACAGAGTGTGTAACCTTAGCAACGGGACACACTGTCGTACCTTAGCAACAGCACACAGTGTGTTACCTTAACAACGGGACACAGAGTCCTACCTCAGCAACGGCACAGAGTGTGTTACCTTAGCAACAGCACAGAGTGTGTTACCTTAGCAACGGGACACAGTGTGTACCTTAGCAACGGCACACAGTGTGTTACCTTAGCAACGGGACACAGTTTGTTACCTTAGGAACGGCAAAGAGTGTGTTACCTTAGCAACGGGCCACAGTGTCGTATCTTAGCAACGGCACAGAGTGTGTTACCTTAGCAACAGCACAGAGTGTGTTACCTTAGCAACGGCACAGAGTGTGTTACCTTAGCAACAGCACAGAGTGTGTTACCTTAGCAACAGCACAGAGTTTGTTACCTTAGCAACAGCACAGAGTGTGTTACCTTAGCAACGGCACAGAGTGTTATACCTTAGCAACGGCAAGGAGTGTGTTACCTTAGCAACAGCACAGAGTGTGTTACCTTAGCAACGGCACAGAGTGTGTTACCTTAGCAACTGCACAGAGTGTGTTACTTTAGCAACGGCACAGAGTGTGTTACGTTAGCAACAGCACAGAGTGTGTTACCTTAGCAACAGCACATAGTTTGTTACCTTAGCAACGGCAAAGAGTGTGTTACCTTAGCAACGGCACAGAGTGTGTTACCTTAGCAACAGCACAGAGTGTGTTACCTTAGCAACGGCACAGAGTGTGTTACCTTAGCAACGGGACACAGTGTCGTACCTTAGAAACAGCACAGAGTGTGTTACCTTAGCAACGGGACACAGTGTCGTACCTTAGCAACAGCACAGAGTGTGTTACCTTAGCAACAGCACACAGTGTGTTACCTTAGCAACGGCACACATGTGTTACCTTAGCAACGGGACACTGTGTCGTACCTTAGCAATGGCACAGATTGTGTTACCTTAGCAACGGGACACAATGTCGTACATTAGCAACGGCACACAGTGTGTTACCTTAGCAACGGGACACAATGTCGTACCTTAGCAACGGCACAGAGTGTGTTACCTTAGCAACGGCACAGAGTGTGTTACCTTAGCAACAGCACAGAGTGTGTTACCTTAGCAACGGCACAGAGTGTGTTACCTTAGCAACGGGACATAGTGTGTTACCTTAGCAACGGGACACAGTGTCGTACCTTAGCAACGGGACACAGTGTCGTATCTTAGCAACGGGAAACTGTGTGTTACCTTAGCAACGGGACACAGTGTCGTACATTAGCAACCCGACAGGGTGTGTTACCTTAGCAACGGGTCACAGTGTCGTATCTTAGCAACGGGACACAGTGTCGTACCTTAGCAACAGCACAGAGTGTGTTACCTTACCAACGGGATACAGTGTCGTACCTTAGCAACGGGACACAGTGTCGTAACTTAACAACGGGAAACAGTGTGTTATCTTAGCAACGGGACACAGTGTCGTACCTTAGCAACGGCACACAGGGTGTTTCCTTAGCAACGGGACACAATGTCGTACCTTAGCAACGGCACACAGTGTGTTACCTTAGCAACGGGACACAATGTCGTACCTAAGCAACGGCACAGAGTGTGTTACTTTTACAACAGCACAGTGTGTGTTTCCTTAGCAACGGGACACAGTGTGTTACCTTAGCAACGGGACACAGTGTGATACCTTAGCAACGGCACACAGTGTGTTACCTTAGCAACGGAACACAGTGTGTTACCTTAGCAACGGCACAGAGTGTTACCTTAGTAAATACACACAAAATGTGTTACCTTAGCATTGGCACACAGTGTGTTACCTTAGCAATGGCACAGAGTGTGTAACCTTAGCAATGGCACAGAGTGTGATACCTTACCAACGGCACAGAGGATGTTACCTTAGCAACGGTACAGAGTGTGTTACCTTAGCAACGGCAAAAAGAGTGTGTGTTACCTTAGCAATGGCACACAGTGTTTTACCTTAGCAACGGCACAGAGTGTGTCGCCTTAGTAACGGCACACAATGTGTTACCTTAACAACGGCAAACAGTGTGTTACTATAGCAACGGCGTACAGTGTGTTACCTTATCAACGGCGCACAGTGTGTTACTATAGCAACGGCGCACAGTGTTTTATCTTAGTAAAGGCACACAGTATGTTACCTTAGCAACGGCAAACAGTGTGTCACCTTAGCAACGGCACAGAGTGTGATACCTTGGAGACGGCACAGAGGGTGTTTCCTTAGCAACGGCACAGATTGTGTTGCCTGGCAACGGCAGAGAGTGTGTTACCTTAACAACGGCATAGCGAGTAATACCTTAGCAACGACACACAGTGAGTAACGTTAGCAACAGCACAAAATATGTCACCTTAGCAACTGCGTACGGTGTGTCACCTTAGCAACGGCGTACAATGTGTTACCTTATCAACGGCGCACAGTGTGTTACTATAGCAACGGCGCACAGTGTATTATCTTAGTAAAGGCACACAGTGTGTTACCTTAGCTACGGCACACCGTGTGTTACCTTAGCAACGGCACACAGTGTGTTACATTAGCAACGGCGCACAGTGTGTTACCTTAGCAACGGCACACAGTGTGTTACCTTGGCAACGGCACAGAGTGCGATACCTTAGCAACGGCACACACTGTGTTACCTTAGCAGCGGCACACAGTGTGTTACCTTAGCAACGGCACACACTGTGTTACCTTAGCAACGGCACACAGTGTGTTACCTTAGCAACGGGACACAGTGTGTTACCTTAGCAACGGGACATAGTGTGTTACCTTAGCAACGGGACACAGTGTGTTACCTTAGCAACGGCACACAGTGTGTTACCTTAGCAACGGGACACAGTGTATTACCTTAGCAACGGAACACAGAGTCGTACATTAGCAACGGGACACAGACTGTTACCTTAGCAACGGGACACAGTGTCGTACCTTAGTAACGGCACAGAGTGTAATACCTTAGCAACGGGACACAGTGTGTTACCTTAGCAACGGAACACAGTGTCGTACCTTAGCAACGGGACACAGTGTCGTACCTTAGCAACGGGAAACAGTGTGTTACCTTAGCAACGGGACACAGTGTCGTACCTTAGCAACGGGAAACAGTGTGTTACCTTAGCAACGGGACACAGTGCCGTACCTTAGCAACGGCACAGAGTGTTTTATTTTAGCAACGGGACACAGTGTCGTACCTTAGCAACGGCACACAGTGTGTTACCTTAGCAACGGGACACAGTGTCGTACCTTAGCAACGGCACAGAGTGTGTTACCTTAGCAACGGGACACAGTGTGTTACCTTAGCAACGGCACAGAGTGTGTTACCTTAGCAACGGGACACAGTGTGTTACCTTAGCAACGGCACAGAGTGTGTTACCTTAGCAACGGCACACAGTGTGTTACCTTAGCAACGGGACACAGTGTGTTACCTTAGCAACGGGACATATTGTCGTACCTTAGCAACGGCACAGTGTGTGTTACCTTAGCAACAGCACAGAGTGTGTTACCTTAGCAACAGCACAGAGTGTGTTGCCTTAGCAACGGGACACAGTGTGTTACCTTAGCAACGGGACGCAGTGTCATACCTTAGCAACGGCACAGAGAGTGTTACCTTAGCAACGGGACACAGTGTCGTACCTTAGCAACGGCACAGAGTGTGTTACCTTAGCAACGGGACACAGTGTGTTACTTTAGCAAAGGGACACAGTGTCGTACCTTAGTAACAGCACAGAGTGTGTTACCTTAGCAACGGGACACAGTGTCGTACCTTAGCAACGGGACACAGTGTCGTAAATTAGCAACGGGAAACAGTGTGTTACCTTAGCAACGAGACACAGTGTCGTACCTTAGCAACGGGACAGGGTGTGTTACCTTAGCAACGGAACACAGTGTCGTACCTTAGACACCGGACACAGTATCGTACCTTAGCAACAGCACAGAGTGTGTTACCTTAGCAACAGGACACAGTGTCGTACAATAGCAACGGGACACAGTGTCGTAACTTAACAAGGGGAAACAGTGTGTTATCTTAGCAACGGGACACAGTGTCGTACCTTAGCAACGGCACACAGTGTGTTACCTTAGCAACGTGACACAGTGTCGTACCTTAGCAACGGCACAGAGTGTCTTACCTTAGCAACGGGACACAGTGTCGTACCTTAGCAACGGCACACAGTGTGTTACCTAAGCAACGGGACACAGTGTCGTACCTTAGCAACGGAACAGAGTGTGTTACCTTATCAACGGGACACAGTGTCGTACCTTAGCAACGGCACACAGTGTGTTATCTTAGCAACGGGACACAATGTCGTACCTGAGCAACGGCACAGAGTGTGTTACCTTAGCAACAGCACAGTGTGTGTTTCCTTAGCAACGGGACACAGTGTGTTACCTTAGCAACGGCACACAGTGTGTTACCTTAGCAACGGAACACAGTGTGTTACCTTAGCAACGGCACAGAGTGTGTTACCTTAGCAACGGGACACAGTGTCGTACCTTAGCAACGGCACAGGGTGTGTTACTTTAGCAACAGCACAGAGTGTGTTACCTTAGCAACGGCACAGAATGTGTTACCTTAGCAACAGCACAGAGTTTGTTACCTTAGCAACAGCACAGAGTTTGTTACTTTAGCGACAACACAGAGTGTGTTTCCTTAGCAACAGCACAGAGTGTGTTACCTTAGAAACGGCACAGAGTGTGTTACCTTAGCAACGGCACAGAGTGTGTTACCATAGCAACAGCACAGAGTGTGTTACCTTAGCAACAGCACAGAGTGTGTTACCTTAGCAACGGCACAGAATGTGTTTCCTTAGCAACAGCACAGTGTGTGTTACCATAGCAACAGAACAGAGTGTGTTACCTTAGCAACAGCACAGAGTGTGTTACCTTATCAACGGCACAGAGTGTGTTACCATAGCATCGGCACAGAGTGTGTTACTTTAGCAACAGCAGAGAGTGTGTTACCTTAGCAACGGCACAGAGTGTGTTACCTTAGCAACGGGACACAGTGTCGTACCATAGCAACTGCACACAGTGTGTTACCTTAGCAACGGCACACATTGTGTTACCTTAGCAACAGCACACAGTGTGTTACCTTAGCAACGGGACACAGTGTGTTACCTTAGCAACGGGACACAGTGTGTTACCTTAGCTACGGGATTCAGTGTGTTACCTTAGCAACGGCATACAGTGTGTTACCTTAGCAACGGGACACAGTGTGTTACCTTAGCAGCGGGACACAGTGTCGTACCTTAGCAACGGCACAGAGTGTGTTACCTTAGAAACAGGACACAGTGTCGTACCTTAGCAACGGGACACAGTCTGTTACCTTAGCAACGGGACACAGTGTGTTACCTTAGCAACGGGACACAGTGTGTTACCTTAGCAACGGACACAGTGTGTTACCTTAGCAACGGCACACAGTGTGTTACCTTAGCAACGGGACACAGTGTCGTACCTTAGCAACGGGACACAGTGTCGTACCTTAGCAACGGCACAGAGTGTGTTACCTTAGCAACGGGACACAGTGTGTTAACTTAGCCACGGCACAGAGTGTGTTACCTTAGCAACGCGACACAGTGTCGTACCTTAGCAACGGCACACAGTGTGTTACCTTAGCAACGGGACACAGTGTCGTACCTTAGCAATGGGACACAGTGTCGTACCTTAGCAACGGGACACAATGTCGTACCTTAGCAACGGGACACAGTGTGTTACCTTAGCAACGGCACAGAGTGTGTTACCTTAGCAACAGCACAGAGTGTATTACTTTAGTAACGGTACACAGTGTCGGACCTTAGCAACGGCACACAGTGTGTTACCTTAGCAACGGAACACAGTGTGTTACCTTAGCAACGGCACAGAGTGTGTTACCTTAGCAACGGGACACAGTGTCGTACCTTAGCAACGGCACAGATTGTGTTAACTTAGCAACGGGACACAGTGACGTACCTTAGCAACGGCACACAGTGTGATACCTTAGCAACGGGACACAGTGTCGTACCTTAGCAACGGCACAGAGTGTGTAACCTTAGCAACGGGACACACTGTCGTACCTTAGCAACAGCACACAGTGTGTTACCTTAACAACGGGACACAGAGTCCTACCTCAGCAACGGCACAGAGTGTGTTACCTTAGCAACAGCACAGAGTGTGTTACCTTAGCAACGGGACACAGTGTGTACCTTAGCAACGGCACACAGTGTGTTACCTTAGCAACGGGACACAGTTTGTTACCTTAGGAACGGCAAAGAGTGTGTTACCTTAGCAACGGGCCACAGTGTCGTATCTTAGCAACGGCACAGAGTGTGTTACCTTAGCAACAGCACAGAGTGTGTTACCTTAGCAACGGCACAGAGTGTGTTACCTTAGCAACAGCACAGAGTGTGTTACCTTAGCAACAGCACAGAGTTTGTTACCTTAGCAACAGCACAGAGTGTGTTACCTTAGCAACGGCACAGAGTGTTATACCTTAGCAACGGCAAGGAGTGTGTTACCTTAGCAACAGCACAGAGTGTGTTACCTTAGCAACGGCACAGAGTGTGTTACCTTAGCAACAGCACAGAGTGTGTTACTTTAGCAACGGCACAGAGTGTGTTACGTTAGCAACAGCACAGAGTGTGTTACCTTAGCAACAGCACATAGTTTGTTACCTTAGCAACGGCAAAGAGTGTGTTACCTTAGCAACGGCACAGAGTGTGTTACCTTAGCAACAGCACAGAGTGTGTTACCTTAGCAACGGCACAGAGTGTGTTACCTTAGCAACGGGACACAGTGTCGTACCTTAGAAACAGCACAGAGTGTGTTACCTTAGCAACGGGACACAGTGTCGTACCTTAGCAACAGCACAGAGTGTGTTACCTTAGCAACAGCACACAGTGTGTTACCTTAGCAACGGCACACATGTGTTACCTTAGCAACGGGACACTGTGTCGTACCTTAGCAATGGCACAGATTGTGTTACCTTAGCAACGGGACACAATGTCGTACATTAGCAACGGCACACAGTGTGTTACCTTAGCAACGGGACACAATGTCGTACCTTAGCAACGGCACAGAGTGTGTTACCTTAGCAACGGCACAGAGTGTGTTACCTTAGCAACAGCACAGAGTGTGTTACCTTAGCAACGGCACAGAGTGTGTTACCTTAGCAACGGGACATAGTGTGTTACCTTAGCAACGGGACACAGTGTCGTACCTTAGCAACGGGACACAGTGTCGTATCTTAGCAACGGGAAACTGTGTGTTACCTTAGCAACGTGACACAGTGTCGTACATTAGCAACCCGACAGGGTGTGTTACCTTAGCAACGGGTCACAGTGTCGTATCTTAGCAACGGGACACAGTGTCGTACCTTAGCAACAGCACAGAGTGTGTTACCTTACCAACGGGATACAGTGTCGTACCTTAGCAACGGGACACAGTGTCGTAACTTAACAACGGGAAACAGTGTGTTATCTTAGCAACGGGACACAGTGTCGTACCTTAGCAACGGCACACAGCGTGTTTCCTTAGCAACGGGACACAATGTCGTACCTTAGCAACGGCACACAGTGTGTTACCTTAGCAACGGGACACAATGTCGTACCTAAGCAACGGCACAGAGTGTGTTACTTTTACAACAGCACAGTGTGTGTTTCCTTAGCAACGGGACACAGTGTGTTACCTTAGCAACGGGACACAGTGTGATACCTTAGCAACGGCACACAGTGTGTTACCTTAGCAACGGAACACAGTGTGTTACCTTAGCAACGGCACAGAGTGTTACCTTAGTAAATACACACAAAATGTGTTACCTTAGCATTGGCACACAGTGTGTTACCTTAGCAATGGCACAGAGTGTGTAACCTTAGCAATGGCACAGAGTGTGATACCTTACCAACGGCACAGAGGATGTTACCTTAGCAACGGTACAGAGTGTGTTACCTTAGCAACGGCAAAAAGAGTGTGTGTTACCTTAGCAATGGCACACAGTGTTTTACCTTAGCAACGGCACAGAGTGTGTCGCCTTAGTAACGGCACACAATGTGTTACCTTAACAACGGCAAACAGTGTGTTACTATAGCAACGGCGTACAGTGTGTTACCTTATCAACGGCGCACAGTGTGTTACTATAGCAACGGCGCACAGTGTTTTATCTTAGTAAAGGCACACAGTATGTTACCTTAGCAACGGCAAACAGTGTGTCACCTTAGCAACGGCACAGAGTGTGATACCTTGGAGACGGCACAGAGGGTGTTTCCTTAGCAACGGCACAGATTGTGTTGCCTGGCAACGGCAGAGAGTGTGTTACCTTAACAACGGCATAGCGAGTAATACCTTAGCAACGACACACAGTGAGTAACGTTAGCAACAGCACAAAATATGTCACCTTAGCAACTGCGTACGGTGTGTCACCTTAGCAACGGCGTACAATGTGTTACCTTATCAACGGCGCACAGTGTGTTACTATAGCAACGGCGCACAGTGTATTATCTTAGTAAAGGCACACAGTGTGTTACCTTAGCTACGGCACACCGTGTGTTACCTTAGCAACGGCACACAGTGTGTTACATTAGCAACGGCGCACAGTGTGTTACCTTAGCAACGGCACACAGTGTGTTACCTTGGCAACGGCACAGAGTGCGATACCTTAGCAACGGCACACACTGTGTTACCTTAGCAGCGGCACACAGTGTGTTACCTTAGCAACGGCACACACTGTGTTACCTTAGCAACGGCACACAGTGTGTTACCTTAGCAACGGGACACAGTGTGTTACCTTAGCAACGGGACATAGTGTGTTACCTTAGCAACGGGACACAGTGTGTTACCTTAGCAACGGCACACAGTGTGTTACCTTAGCAACGGGACACAGTGTATTACCTTAGCAACGGAACACAGAGTCGTACATTAGCAACGGGACACAGACTGTTACCTTAGCAACGGGACACAGTGTCGTACCTTAGTAACGGCACAGAGTGTAATACCTTAGCAACGGGACACAGTGTGTTACCTTAGCAACGGAACACAGTGTCGTACCTTAGCAACGGGACACAGTGTCGTACCTTAGCAACGGGAAACAGTGTGTTACCTTAGCAACGGGACACAGTGTCGTACCTTAGCAACGGGAAACAGTGTGTTACCTTAGCAACGGGACACAGTGCCGTACCTTAGCAACGGCACAGAGTGTTTTATTTTAGCAACGGGACACAGTGTCGTACCTTAGCAACGGCACACAGTGTGTTACCTTAGCAACGGGACACAGTGTCGTACCTTAGCAACGGCACAGAGTGTGTTACCTTAGCAACGGGACACAGTGTGTTACCTTAGCAACGGCACAGAGTGTGTTACCTTAGCAACGGGACACAGTGTGTTACCTTAGCAACGGCACAGAGTGTGTTACCTTAGCAACGGCACACAGTGTGTTACCTTAGCAACGGGACACAGTGTGTTACCTTAGCAACGGGACATATTGTCGTACCTTAGCAACGGCACAGTGTGTGTTACCTTAGCAACAGCACAGAGTGTGTTACCTTAGCAACAGCACAGAGTGTGTTGCCTTAGCAACGGGACACAGTGTGTTACCTTAGCAACGGGACGCAGTGTCATACCTTAGCAACGGCACAGAGAGTGTTACCTTAGCAACGGGACACAGTGTCGTACCTTAGCAACGGCACAGAGTGTGTTACCTTAGCAACGGGACACAGTGTGTTACTTTAGCAAAGGGACACAGTGTCGTACCTTAGTAACGGCACAGAGTGTGTTACCTTAGCAACGGGACACAGTGTCGTACCTTAGCAACGGGACACAGTGTCGTAAATTAGCAACGGGAAACAGTGTGTTACCTTAGCAACGAGACACAGTGTCGTACCTTAGCAACGGGACAGGGTGTGTTACCTTAGCAACGGAACACAGTGTCGTACCTTAGACACCGGACACAGTATCGTACCTTAGCAACAGCACAGAGTGTGTTACCTTAGCAACAGGACACAGTGTCGTACAATAGCAACGGGACACAGTGTCGTAACTTAACAAGGGGAAACAGTGTGTTATCTTAGCAACGGGACACAGTGTCGTACCTTAGCAACGGCACACAGTGTGTTACCTTAGCAACGTGACACAGTGTCGTACCTTAGCAACGGCACAGAGTGTCTTACCTTAGCAACGGGACACAGTGTCGTACCTTAGCAACGGCACACAGTGTGTTACCTAAGCAACGGGACACAGTGTCGTACCTTAGCAACGGAACAGAGTGTGTTACCTTAGCAACGGGACACAGTGTCGTACCTTAGCAACGGCACACAGTGTGTTATCTTAGCAACGGGACACAATGTCGTACCTGAGCAACGGCACAGAGTGTGTTACCTTAGCAACAGCACAGTGTGTGTTTCCTTAGCGACGGGACACAGTGTGTTACCTTAGCAACGGCACACAGTGTGTTACCTTAGCAACGGAACACAGTGTGTTACCTTAGCAACGGCACAGAGTGTGTTACCTTAGCAACGGGACACAGTGTCGTACCTTAGCAACGGCACAGGGTGTGTTACTTTAGCAACAGCACAGAGTGTGTTACCTTAGCAACGGCACAGAATGTGTTACCTTAGCAACAGCACAGAGTTTGTTACCTTAGCAACAGCACAGAGTTTGTTACTTTAGCGACAACACAGAGTGTGTTTCCTTAGCAACAGCACAGAGTGTGTTACCTTAGAAACGGCACAGAGTGTGTTACCTTAGCAACGGCACAGAGTGTGTTACCATAGCAACAGCACAGAGTGTGTTACCTTAGCAACAGCACAGAGTGTGTTACCTTAGCAACGGCACAGAGTGTGTTTCCTTAGCAACAGCACAGTGTGTGTTACCTTAGCAACAGAACAGAGTGTGTTACCTTAGCAACAGCACAGAGTGTTGTACCTTATCAACGGCACAGAGTGTGTTACCATAGCATCGGCACAGAGTGTGTTACTTTAGCAACAGCAGAGAGTGTGTTACCTTAGCAACGGCACAGAGTGTGTTACCTTAGCAACGGGACACAGTGTCGTACCATAGCAACTGCACACAGTGTGTTACCTTAGCAACGGCACACATTGTGTTACCTTAGCAACAGCACACAGTGTGTTACCTTAGCAACGGGACACAGTGTGTTACCTTAGCAACGGGACACAGTGTGTTACCTTAGCTACGGGATTCAGTGTGTTACCTTAGCAACGGCATACAGTGTGTTACCTTAGCAACGGGACACAGTGTGTTACCTTAGCAGCGGGACACAGTGTCGTACCTTTGCAACGGCACAGAGTGTGTTACCTTAGAAACAGGACACAGTGTCGTACCTTAGCAACGGGACACAGTCTGTTACCTTAGCAACGGGACACAGTGTGTTACCTTAGCAACGGGACACAGTGTGTTACCTTAGCAACGGACACAGTGTGTTACCTTAGCAACGGCACACAGTGTGTTACCTTAGCAACGGGACACAGTGTCGTACCTTAGCAACGGGACACAGTGTCGTACCTTAGCAACGGCACAGAGTGTGTTACCTTAGCAACGGGACACAGTGTGTTAACTTAGCCACGGCACAGAGTGTGTTACCTTAGCAACGCGACACAGTGTCGTACCTTAGCAACGGCACACAGTGTGTTACCTTAGCAACGGGACACAGTGTCGTACCTTAGCAATGGGACACAGTGTCGTACCTTAGCAACGGGACACAATGTCGTACCTTAGCAACGGGACACAGTGTGTTACCTTAGCAACGGCACAGAGTGTGTTACCTTAGCAACAGCACAGAGTGTATTACTTTAGTAACGGTACACAGTGTCGGACCTTAGCAACGGCACACAGTGTGTTACCTTAGCAACGGAACACAGTGTGTTACCTTAGCAACGGCACAGAGTGTGTTACCTTAGCAACGGGACACAGTGTCGTACCTTAGCAACGGCACAGAGTGTGTTAACTTAGCAACGGGACACAGTGACGTACCTTAGCAACGGCACACAGTGTGATACCTTAGCAACGGGACACAGTGTCGTACCTTAGCAACGGCACAGAGTGTGTAACCTTAGCAACGGGACACACTGTCGTACCTTAGCAACAGCACACAGTGTGTTACCTTAACAACGGGACACAGAGTCCTACCTCAGCAACGGCACAGAGTGTGTTACCTTAGCAACAGCACAGAGTGTGTTACCTTAGCAACGGGACACAGTGTGTACCTTAGCAACGGCACACAGTGTGTTACCTTAGCAACGGGACACAGTTTGTTACCTTAGGAACGGCACAGAGTGTGTTACCTTAGCAACGGGCCACAGTGTCGTATCTTAGCAACGGCACAGAGTGTGTTACCTTAGCAACAGCACAGAGTGTGTTACCTTAGCAACGGCACAGAGTGTGTTACCTTAGCAACAGCACAGAGTGTGTTACCTTAGCAACAGCACAGAGTTTGTTACCTTACCAACAGCACAGAGTGTGTTACCTTAGCAACGGCACAGAGTGTTATACCTTAGCAACGGCAAGGAGTGTGTTACCTTAGCAACAGCACAGAGTGTGTTACCTTAGCAACGGCACAGAGTGTGTTACCTTAGCAACAGCACAGAGTGTGTTACCTTAGCAACGGCACAGAGTGTGTTACGTTAGCAACAGCACAGAGTGTGTTACCTTAGCAACAGCACATAGTTTGTTACCTTAGCAACGGCAAAGAGTGTGTTACCTTAGCAACGGCACAGAGTGTGTTACCTTAGCAACAGCACAGAGTGTGTTACCTTAGCAACGGCACAGAGTGTGTTACCTTAGCAACGGGACACAGTGTCGTACCTTAGAAACAGCACAGAGTGTGTTACCTTAGCAACGGGACACAGTGTCGTACCTTAGCAACAGCACAGAGTGTGTTACCTTAGCAACAGCACACAGTGTGTTACCTTAGCAACGGCACACATGTGTTACCTTAGCAACGGGACACTGTGTCGTACCTTAGCAATGGCACAGATTGTGTTACCTTAGCAACGGGACACAATGTCGTACATTAGCAACGGCACACAGTGTGTTACCTTAGCAACGGGACACAATGTCGTACCTTAGCAACGGCACAGAATGTGTTACCTTAGCAACGGCACAGAGTGTGTTACCTTAGCAACAGCACAGAGTGTGTTACCTTAGCAACGGCACAGAGTGTGTTACCTTAGCAACGGGACATAGTGTGTTACCTTAGCAACGGGACACAGTGTCGTACCTTAGCAACGAGATACAGTGTCGTTTCTTAGCAACGGGAAACAGTGTGGTACCTTAGCAACGGGACACAGTGTCGTACCTTAGCAACGGGACACAGTGTCGTACCTTAGCAACGGGAAACAGTGTGTTATCTTAGCAACGGGACACAGTGTCGTACCTTAGCAACGGCACACACTGTGTTACCTTAGCAATGGGTAACAGTGTCGTACCTTAGCAACGGCACAGAGTTTGTTACCTTAGCAACAGCACAGAGTGTGTTACCTTAGCAACGGGACACAGTGTCGTACCTTAACAACGGCACACAGTGTGTTACCTTAGCAACGGGACACAGTGTGTTACCTTAGCAACGGCACAGAGTGTGCTACCTTAGCAACGGGACACAGTGTCGTACCTTAGCAACGGCACACAGTGTGTTACCTTAACAACGGGACAGAGTGTCCTACCTTAGCAACGGCACAGAGTTTGTTACCTTAGCAACAGCACAGAGTGTGTTACCTTAGCAACGGGACACAGTGTGTTACCTTAGCAACGGCACACAGTGTGTTACCTTAGCAACGGGACACAGTGTGTTACCTTAGCAACTGCACAGAGTGTGTTACCTTAGCAAACGGACACAGTGTCGTACCTTAGCAACGGCACAGAGTGTGTTACCTTAGCAACAGGACACAGTGACGTACCTTAGCAACGGGACACAGTGTGTTACCTTAGCAACGGGACACAGTATCGTACCTTAGCAACGGCACAGAGTGTGTTACCTCAGCAACGGGATACAGTGTCGTACTTTAGCAACGGCACACAGTGTGTTACCTTAACAACGGGACACAGTGTCCTACCACAGCAACGGCACAGAGTGTGTTACCTTAGCAACAGCACAGAGTGTGTTACCTTAGCAACGGGACACAGTGTGTTACCTTGGCAACGGCACACAGTGTGTTACCTTAGCAACGGGATACAGTGTGTTACCTTAGCAACGGCACAGAGTGTGTTACCTTAGCAACGGCACAGAGTGTGTTACCTTAGCAAAAGCACAGAGTGTGTTACCTTAGCAACAGCACAGAGTTTGTTACCTTAGCAACAGCACAGAGTGTGTTTCCTTAGCAACGGGACACAGTGTCCTACCTCAGCAACGGCACAGAGTGTGTTACCTTAGCAACAGCACAGAGTGTGTTACCTTAGCAAAGGGACACCGTGTGTTACCTTAGCAACGGGACACAGTGTGTTACCTTAGCAACGGCACAGAGTGTGTTACCTTAGCAACGGCACAGAGTGTGTTACCTTAGCAACAGCACAGAGTGTGTTACCTTAGCAAAAGCACAGAGTTTGTTACCTTAGCAACAGCACAGAGTGTGTTACCTTAGCAACGGCACAGAGTGTGTTACCTTAGCAACGGCACAGGGTGTGTTACCTTAGCAACAGCACAGAGTGTGTTACCTTAGCAACGGCACAGAGTGTGTTTCCTTAGCAACAGCACAGAGTGTGTTACCTTAGCAACGGCACAGAGTATGTAACCTTAGCAACAGCACAGAGTGTGTTACCTTAGCAACAGCACAGAGTGTGTTACCTTAGCAACGGCACAGAGTGTGTTACCTTAGCAACGGCACAGAGTGTGTTACCTTAGCAACAGCACAGAGTGTGTTACCTTAGCAACGGCACAGAGTGTGTTACCTTAGCAACGGGACACAGTGTCGTACCTTAGCAACAGCACAGAGTGTGTTACCTTAGCAACGGGACACATTGTCGTACCTTAACAACGGCACAGAGTGTGTTACCTTAGCAACGGGACACAGTGTCGTACCTTAGCAACAGCACAGAGTGTGTAACATTAGAACCAGCACACAGTGTGTTGCCTTAGCAACGGCACAGAGTGTGTTATCTTAGCAACAGCACAGAGTGTGTTACCATAGCAACAGCACAGAGTTTGTTACCTTAGCAACAGCACAGAGTGTGTTACCTTAGCAAAGGCACAGAGTGTGTTACCTTAGCAACGGCACAGAGTGTGTTACCTTAGCAACAGCACAGGGTGTGTTACCTTAGCAACGGCACAGAGTCTGTTACCTTAGCAACGGCACAGAGTGTGTTACCTTAGCAACGGCACACAGTGTGTTACCTTAGCAACGGGACACAGTGTCGTACCTTAGCAACGGCACAGAGAGTGTTACCTTAGCAACGGGACACAGTGTGTTACCTTAGCAACGGGACACAGTGTCGTACCTTAGCAACGGCACAGAGTGTGTTACCTTAGCAACGGGACACAGTGTGTTACCTTAGCAACGGGACACAGTGTCGTACCTTAGTAACGGCACAGAGTCTGTTACCTTAGCAACGGGACACAGTGTCGTACCTTAGCAACGGGACACAGTGACGTATCTTAGCAACGGGAAACAGTGTGTTACCTTAGCAACGGGACAGTGTCGTACATTAGCAACGGGACACAGTGTCGTACCTTAGCAACAGCACAGATTGTGTTACCTTACCAACGGGCCACAGTGTCGTACCTTAGCAACGGGACACAGTGTCGTAACTTAACAACGGGAAACAGTGTGTTATCTTAGCAACGGGACACAGTGTCGTACCTCAGCAACGGCACAGAGTGTGTTACCTTAGCAACAGCACAGAGTGTGTTACCTTAGCAACGGGACACAGTGTGTACCTTAGCAACGGCACACAGTGTGTTACCTTAGCAACGGGACACAGTGTGTTACCATAGGAACGGCACAGAGTGTGTTACCTTAGCAACGGGCCACAGTGTCGTACCTTAGCAACGGCACAGAGTGTGTAACCTTAGCAACGGGACACACTGTCGTACCTTAGCAACAGCACACAGTGTGTTACCTTAACAACGGGACACAGAGTCCTACCTCAGCAACGGCACAGAGTGTGTTACCTTAGCAACAGCACAGAGTGTTTTACCTTAGCAACAGCACATTGTTTGTTACCTTAGCAACGGCAAAGAGTGTGTTACCTTAGCAACGGCACAGAGTGTGTTACCTTAGCAACAGCACAGAGTGTGTTACCTTAGCAACGGCACAGAGTGTGTTACCTTAGCAACGGGACACAGTGTCGTACCTTAGAAACAGCACAGAATGTGTTACCTTAGCAACGGGACACAGTGTCGTACCTTAGCAACAGCACAGAGTGTGTTACCTTAGCAACAGCACACAGTGTGTTACCTTAGCAACGGCACACATGTGTTACCTTAGCAACGGGACACTGTGTCGTACCTTAGCAATGGCACAGATTGTGTTACCTTAGCAACGGGACACAATGTCGTACCTTAGCAACGGCACAGAGTGTGTTACCTTAGCAACGGCACAGAGTGTGTTACCATAGCAACAGCACAGATTGTGTTACCTTAGCAACGGCACAGAGTGTGTTACCTTAGCAACGGGACATAGTGTGTTACCTTAGCAACGGGACACAGTGTCGTACCTTAGCAACGAGATACAGTGTCCTTTCTTAGCAACGGGAAACAGTGTGGTACCTTAGCAACGGGACACAGTGTCGTACCTTAGCAACGGGACACAGTGTCGTACCTTAGCAACGGGAAACAGTGTGTTATCTTAGCAACGGGACACAGTGTCGTACCTTAGCAACGGCACACAATGTGTTACCTTAGCAATGGGTAACAGTGTCGTACCTTAGCAACGGCACAGAGTTTGTTACCTTAGCAACAGCACAGAGTGTGTTACCTTAGCAACGGGACACAGTGTCGTACCTTAACAACGGCACACAGTGTGTTACCTTAGCAACGGGACACAGTGTGTTACCTTAGCAACGGCACAGAGTGTGCTACCTTAGCAACGGGACACAGTGTCGTACCTTAGTAACGGCACACAGTGTGTTACCTTAACAACGGGACACAGTGTCCTACCTTAGCAACGGCACAGAGTTTGTTACCTTAGCAACAGCACAGAGTGTGTTACCTTAGCAACGGGACACAGTGTGTTACCTTAGCAACGGCACACAGTGTGTTACCTTAGCAACGGGACACAGTGTGTTACCTTAGCAACGGCACAGGGTGTGTTACCTTAGCAAACATACACAGTGTCCTACCTTAGCAACGGCACAGAGTGTGTTATCTTAGCAACAGGACACAGTGACGTACCTAAGCAACGGCACACAGTGTGTTACCTTAGCAACGGGACACAGTATCGTACCTTAGCAACGGCACAGAGTGTGTTACCTCAGCAACGGGATACAGTGTCGTACTTTAGCAACGGCACACAGTGTGTTACCTTAACAACGGGACACAGTGTCCTACCTCAGCAACGGCACAGAGTGTGTTACCTTAGCAACAGCACAGAGTGTTTTACCTTAGCAACGGGACACAGTGTGTTACCTTAGCAACGGCACACAGTGTGTTACCTTAGCAACGGGATACAGTGTGTTACCTTAGCAACGGCACAGAGTGTGTTACCTTAGCAACGGCACAGAGTGTGTTACCTTAGCAACAGCACAGAGTTTGTTACCTTAGCAACAGCACAGAGTGTGTTTCCTTAGCAACGGGACACAGTGTCCTACCTCAGCAACGGCACAGAGTGTGTTACCTTAGCAACAGCACAGAGTGTGTTACCTTAGCAACGGGACACAGTGTGTTACCTTAGCAACGGCACACAGTGTGTTACCTTAGCAACGGGACACAGTGTGTTACCATAGCAACGGCACAGAGTGTGTTACCTTAGCAACGGCACAGAGTGTGTTACCTTAGCAACAGCACAGAGTGTGTTACCTTAGCAACAGCACAGAGTTTGTTACCTTAGCAACAGCACAGAGTGTGTTACCTTAGCAACGGCACAGAGTGTGTTACCTTAGCAACGGCACAGGGTGTGTTACCTTAGCAACAGCACAGAGTGTGTTACCTTAGCAACGGCACAGAGTGTGTTACCTTAGCAACAGCACAGAGTGTGTTACCTTAGCAACGGCACAGAGTTTGTTACCTTAGCAACAGCACAGAGTGTGTTACCTTAGCAACGGGACACAGTGTCGTACCTTAACAACGGCACACAGTGTGTTACCTTAGCAACGGGACACAGTGTGTTACCTTAGCAACGGCACAGAGTGTGCTACCTTAGCAACGGGACACAGTGTCGTACCTTAGCAACGGCACACAGTGTGTTACCTTAACAACGGGACAGAGTGTCCTACCTTAGCAACGGCACAGAGTTTGTTACCTTAGCAACAGCACAGAGTGTGTTACCTTAGCAACGGGACACAGTGTGTTACCTTAGCAACGGCACACAGTGTGTTACCTTAGCAACGGGACACAGTGTGTTACCTTAGCAACTGCAAAGAGTGTGTTACCTTAGCAAACGGACACAGTGTCGTACCTTAGCAACGGCACAGAGTGTGTTACCTTAGCAACAGGACACAGTGACGTACCTTAGCAACGGGACACAGTGTGTTACCTTAGCAACGGGACACAGTATCGTACCTTAGCAACGGCACAGAGTGTGTTACCTCAGCAACGGGATACAGTGTCGTACTTTAGCAACGGCACACAGTGTGTTACCTTAACAACGGGACACAGTGTCCTACCACAGCAACGGCACAGAGTGTGTTACCTTAGCAACAGCACAGAGTGTGTTACCTTAGCAACGGGACACAGTGTGTTACCTTGGCAACGGCACACAGTGTGTTACCATAGCAACGGGATACAGTGTGTTACCTTAGCAACGGCACAGAGTGTGTTACCTTAGCAACGGCACAGAGTGTGTTACCTAAGCAACGGCACAGAGTGTGTTACCTTAGCAACAGCACAGAGTTTGTTACCTTAGCAACAGCACAGAGTGTGTTTCCTTAGCAACGGGACACAGTGTCCTACCTCAGCAACGGCACAGAGTGTGTTACCTTAGCAACAGCACAGAGTGTGTTACCTTAGCAAAGGGACACCGTGTGTTACCTTAGCAACGGCACACAGTGTGTTACCTTAGCAACGGGACACAGTGTGTTACCTTAGCAACGGCACAGAGTGTGTTACCTTAGCAACGGCACAGAGTGTGTTACCTTAGCAACAGCACAGAGTGTGTTACCTTAGCAAAAGCACAGAGTTTGTTACCTTAGCAACAGCACAGAGTGTGTTACCTTAGCAACGGCACAGAGTGTGTTACCTTAGCAACGGCACAGGGTGTGTTACCTTAGCAACAGCACAGAGTGTGTTACCTTAGCAACGGCACAGAGTGTGTTACCTTAGCAACAGCACAGAGTGTGTTACCTTAGCAACGGCACAGAGTATGTAACCTTAGCAACAGCACAGAGTGTGTTACCTTAGCAACAGCACAGAGTGTGTTACCTTAGCAACGGCACAGAGTGTGTTACCTTAGCAACGGCACAGAGTGTGTTACCTTAGCAACAGCACAGAGTGTGTTACCTTAGCAACGGCACAGAGTGTGTTACCTTAGCAACGGGACACAGTGTCGTACCTTAGCAACAGCACAGAGTGTGTTACCTTAGCAACGGGACACATTGTCGTACCTTAACAACGGCACAGAGTGTGTTACCTTAGCAACGGGACACAGTGTCGTACCTTAGCAACAGCACAGAGTGTGTAACATTAGAACCAGCACACAGTGTGTTGCCTTAGCAACGGCACAGAGTGTGTTATCTTAGCAACAGCACAGAGTGTGTTACCATAGCAACAGCACAGAGTTTGTTACCTTAGCAACAGCACAGAGTGTGTTACCTTAGCAAAGGCACAGAGTGTGTTACCTTAGCAACGGCACAGAGTGTGTTACCTTAGCAACAGCACAGGGTGTGTTACCTTAGCAACGGCACAGAGTCTGTTACCTTAGCAACGGCACAGAGTGTGTTACCTTAGCAACGGCACACAGTGTGTTACCTTAGCAACGGGACACAGTGTCGTACCTTAGCAACGGCACAGAGAGTGTTACCTTAGCAACGGGACACAGTGTGTTACCTTAGCAACGGGACACAGTGTCGTACCTTAGCAACGGCACAGAGTGTGTTACCTTAGCAACGGGACACAGTGTGTTACCTTAGCAACGGGACACAGTGTCGTACCTTAGTAACGGCACAGAGTCTGTTACCTTAGCAACGGGACACAGTGTCGTACCTTAGCAACGGGACACAGTGACGTATCTTAGCAACGGGAAACAGTGTGTTACCTTAGCAACGGGACAGTGTCGTACATTAGCAACGGGACACAGTGTCGTACCTTAGCAACAGCACAGATTGTGTTACCTTACCAACGGGCCACAGTGTCGTACCTTAGCAACGGGACACAGTGTCGTAACTTAACAACGGGAAACAGTGTGTTATCTTAGCAACGGGACACAGTGTCGTACCTCAGCAACGGCACAGAGTGTAATACCTTAGCAACAGCACAGAGTGTGTTACCTTAGCAACGGGACACAGTGTGTACCTTAGCAACGGCACACAGTGTGTTACCTTAGCAACGGGACACAGTGTGTTACCATAGGAACGGCACAGAGTGTGTTACCTTAGCAACGGGCCACAGTGTCGTACCTTAGCAACGGCACAGAGTGTGTAACCTTAGCAACGGGACACACTGTCGTACCTTAGCAACAGCACACAGTGTGTTACCTTAACAACGGGACACAGAGTCCTACCTCAGCAACGGCACAGAGTGTGTTACCTTAGCAACAGCACAGAGTGTTTTACCTTAGCAACAGCACATTGTTTGTTACCTTAGCAACGGCAAAGAGTGTGTTACCTTAGCAACGGCACAGAGTGTGTTACCTTAGCAACAGCACAGAGTGTGTTACCTTAGCAACGGCACAGAGTGTGTTACCTTAGCAACGGGACACAGTGTCGTACCTTAGAAACAGCACAGAATGTGTTACCTTAGCAACGGGACACAGTGTCGTACCTTAGCAACAGCACAGAATGTGTTACCTTAGCAACAGCACACAGTGTGTTACCTTAGCAACGGCACACATGTGTTACCTTAGCAACGGGACACTGTGTCGTACCTTAGCAATGGCACAGATTGTGTTACCTTAGCAACGGGACACAATGTCGTACCTTAGCAACGGCACAGAGTGTGTTACCTTAGCAACGGCACAGAGTGTGTTACCATAGCAACAGCACAGATTGTGTTACCTTAGCAACGGCACAGAGTGTGTTACCTTAGCAACGGGACATAGTGTGTTACCTTAGCAACGGGACACAGTGTCGTACCTTAGCAACGAGATACAGTGTCCTTTCTTAGCAACGGGAAACAGTGTGGTACCTTAGCAACGGGACACAGTGTCGTACCTTAGCAACGGGACACAGTGTCGTACCTTAGCAACGGGAAACAGTGTGTTATCTTAGCAACGGGACACAGTGTCGTACCTTAGCAACGGCACACAATGTGTTACCTTAGCAATGGGTAACAGTGTCGTACCTTAGCAACGGCACAGAGTTTGTTACCTTAGCAACAGCACAGAGTGTGTTACCTTAGCAACGGGACACAGTGTCGTACCTTAACAACGGCACACAGTGTGTTACCTTAGCAACGGGACACAGTTTGTTACCTTAGCAACGGCACAGAGTGTGCTACCTTAGCAACGGGACACAGTGTCGTACCTTAGTAACGGCACACAGTGTGTTACCTTAACAACGGGACACAGTGTCCTACCTTAGCAACGGCACAGAGTTTGTTACCTTAGCAACAGCACAGAGTGTGTTACCTTAGCAACGGGACACAGTGTGTTACCTTAGCAACGGCACACAGTGTGTTACCTTAGCAACGGGACACAGTGTGTTACCTTAGCAACGGCACAGGGTGTGTTACCTTAGCAAACATACACAGTGTCCTACCTTAGCAACGGCACAGAGTGTGTTATCTTAGCAACAGGACACAGTGACGTACCTAAGCAACGGCACACAGTGTGTTACCTTAGCAACGGGACACAGTATCGTACCTTAGCAACGGCACAGAGTGTGTTACCTCAGCAACGGGATACAGTGTCGTACTTTAGCAACGGCACACAGTGTGTTACCTTAACAACGGGACACAGTGTCCTACCTCAGCAACGGCACAGAGTGTGTTACCTTAGCAACAGCACAGAGTGTTTTACCTTAGCAACGGGACACAGTGTGTTACCTTAGCAACGGCACACAGTGTGTTACCTTAGCAACGGGATACAGTGTGTTACCTTAGCAACGGCACAGAGTGTGTTACCTTAGCAACGGCACAGAGTGTGTTACCTTAGCAACAGCACAGAGTTTGTTACCTTAGCAACAGCACAGAGTGTGTTTCCTTAGCAACGGGACACAGTGTCCTACCTCAGCAACGGCACAGAGTGTGTTACCTTAGCAACAGCACAGAGTGTGTTACCTTAGCAACGGGACACAGTGTGTTACCTTAGCAACGGCACACAGTGTGTTACCTTAGCAACGGGACACAGTGTGTTACCATAGCAACGGCACAGAGTGTGTTACCTTAGCAACGGCACAGAGTGTGTTACCTTAGCAACAGCACAGAGTGTGTTACCTTAGCAACAGCACAGAGTTTGTTACCTTAGCAACAGCACAGAGTGTGTTACCTTAGCAACGGCACAGAGTGTGTTACCTTAGCAACGGCACAGGGTGTGTTACCTTAGCAACAGCACAGAGTGTGTTACCTTAGCAACGGCATAGAGTGTGTTACCTTAGCAACAGCACAGAGTGTGTTACCTTAGCAACGGCACAGAGTATGTAACCTTAGCAACAGCACAGAGTGTGTTACCTTAGCAACGGGACACAGTGTGTTACCTTAGCAACGGGACACAGTGTCGTACCTTAGTAACGGCACAGAGTGTGTTACCTTAGCAACGGGACACAGTGTCGTACCTTAGCAACGGGACACAGTGTCGTATCTTAGCAACGGGAAACAGCGTGTTACCTTAGCAACGGGACACAGTGTCGTACATTAGCAACGGGACACAGTGTCGTAACTTAACAACGGGAAACAGTGTGTTATCTTAGCAACGGGACACAGTGTCGTACCTTAGCAACAGCACAGAGTGTGTTACCTTACCAACGGGACACAGTGTCGTACCTTAGCAACGGGACACAGTGTCGTAACTTAACAACGGGAAACAGTGTGTTATCTTAGCAACGGGACACAGTGTCGTACCTTAGCAACAGCACAGAGTGTGTTACCTTAGCAACGGGACACATTGTCGTACCATAGCAACGGCACAGAGTGTGTTACCTTAGCAACGGGACACAGTGTCGTACCTTAGCAACAGCACAGAGTGTGTAACATTAGCAACAGCACACAGTGTGTTGCCTTAGCAACGGCACAGAGTGTGTTATCTTAGCAACAGCACAGAGTGTGTTACCATAGCAACAGCACAGAGTTTGTTACCTTAGCAACAGCACAGAGTGTGTTACCTTAGCAACGGCACAGAGTGTGTTACCTTAGCAACGGCACAGAGTGTGTTACCTTAGCAACAGCACAGAGTGTGTTACCTTAGCAACGGCACAGAGTGTGTTACCTTAGCAACGGCACAGAGTGTGTTACCTTAGCAACGGCACACAGTGTGTTACCTTAGCAACGGGACACAGTGTCGTACCTTAGCAACGGCACAGAGAGTGTTACCTTAGCAACGGGACACAGTGTGTTACCTTAGCAACGGGACACAGTGTCGTACCTTAGCAACGGCACAGAGTGTGTTACCTTAGCAACGGGACACAGTGTGTTACCTTAGCAACGGGACACAGTGTCGTACCTTAGTAACGGCACAGAGTGTGTTACCTTAGCAACGGGACACAGTGTCGTACCTTAGCAACGGGACACAGTGTCGTATCTTAGCAACGGGAAACAGTGTGTTACCTTAGCAACGGGACACAGTGTCGTACATTAGCAACGGGACACAGTGTCGTACCTTAGCAACAGCACAGAGTGTGTTACCTTACCAACGGAACACAGTGTCGTACCTTAGCAACGGGACACAGTGTCGTAACTTAACAACGGGAAACAGTGTGTTATCTTAGCAACGGGACACAGTGTCGTACCTTAGCAACGGCACACAGCGTGTTACCTTAGCAACGGGACACAATGTCGTACCTAAGCAACGGCACAGAGTGTGTTACTTTTACAACAGCACAGTGTGTGTTTCCTTAGCAACGGGACACAGTGTGTTACCTTAGCAACGGCACACAGTGTGTTACCTTAGCAACGGAACACAGTGTGTTACCTTAGCAACGGCACAGAGTGTGTAACCTTAGCAACGGGACACAGTGTCGTACCTTAGCAACGGCACAGAGTGTGTTACCTTAGCAACAGCACAGAATGTGTTACCTTAGCAACGGCACAGAGTGTGTTACCTTAGCAACAGCACAGAGTGTGTTACCTTAGCAACAGCACAGAGTGTGTTACTTTAGCAACAGCACAGAGTGTGTTACCTTAGCAACAGCACAGAGTGTGTTACCTTAGAAACGGCACAGAGTGTGTTACCATAGCAACAGCACAGAGTGTGTTACCTTAGGAACAGCACAGAGTGTGTTACCTTAGCAACGACACAGAGTGTGTTACCTTAGCAACGGCGCAAGAGTGTTACCTTAGCAACGGCGCACAGTATGTTACCTTAGCAACGGCGCACAGTTTGTTACCTTAGCAACAGCACAGAGTGAGTTACCTTAGCAACGGCGAACAGTTTGTTACCTTAGCAACAGCACAGAGTATGTTACCTTGGCAACGGCGCACAGTTTGTTACGTTAGCAACGGCACAGAGTGTGCTACCTTAGCAACGGCGCACAGTGTGTTACCTTAGCTACGCGCACAGTGTGTTACCTTAGCAACGGCACATGGTGCGTTACCTTAGCAACGGAGCACAGTGTGTTACCGAAGCAACGACGCACGGTGTGTTACCTCAGTAACGGCGCACGGTGTTTTACCTTAGCAACGGCACACAGTATGTTACCTTAGCAACGGCACACAGTGTGTTACCTTAGCTACGGCACACCGTGTGTTACCTTAGCAACGGCACACAGTGTGTTACATTAGCAACAGCGCACAGTGTGTTAACTTAGCAACGGCACACAGTGTGTTACCTTGGCAACGGCACAGAGTGCGATACCTTAGCAACGGCACACACTGTGTTACCTTAGCAGCGGCACACAGTGTGTTACCTTAGCAACGGCACACACCGTGTTACCTTAGCAACGGCACACAGTGTGTTACCTTAGC
Source organism: Hymenopus coronatus (assembly GCA_030762935.1). Classification (NCBI taxonomy): domain Eukaryota; kingdom Metazoa; phylum Arthropoda; class Insecta; order Mantodea; family Hymenopodidae; genus Hymenopus; species Hymenopus coronatus. Next base: position 178,001,177 of record CM060882.1, read on the forward strand.
AACGGGACACAGTGTGTTACCTTAGCAACGGGACACAGTGTCGTACCTTAGCAACGGGAAACAGTGTGTTATCTTAGCAACGGGACACAGTGTCGTACCTTAGCAACGGCACACACTGTGTTACCTTAGCAATGGGACACAGTGTCGTACCTTAGCAACGGCACAGAGTTTGTTACCTTAGCAACAGCACAGAGTGTGTTACCTTAGCAACGGGACACAGTGTCGTACCTTAACAACGGCACACAGTGTGTTACCTTAGCAACGGGACACAGTGTGTTACCTTAGCAACGGCACAGAGTGTGCTACCTTAGCAACGGGACACAGTGTAGTACCTTAGCAACGGCACACAGTGTGTTACCTTAACAACGGGACACAGTGTCCTACCTTAGCAACGGCACAGAGTTTGTTACCTTAGCAACAGCACAGAGTGTGTTACCTTAGCAACGGGACACAGCGTGTTACCTTAGCAACGGCACACAGTGTGTTACCTTAGCAACGGGACACAGTGTGTTACCTTAGCAACGGCACAGAGTGTGTTACCTTAGCAAACGGACACAGTGTCGTACCTTAGCAACGGCATAGAGTGTGTTACCTTAGCAACAGGACACAGTGACGTACCTTAGCAACGGCACACAGTGTGTTACCTTAGCAACGGTACACAGTATCGTACCTTAGCAACGGCACAGAGTGTGTTACCTCAGCAACGGGATACAGTGTCGTACTTTAGCAACGGCACACAGTGTGTTACCTTAACAACGGGACACAGTGTCCTACCTCAGCAACGGCACAGAGTGTGTTACCTTAGCAACAGCACAGAGTGTGTTACCTTAGCAACGGGACACAGTGTGTTACCTTAGCAACGGCACACAGTGTGTTAGCTTAGCAACGGGATACAGTGTGTTACCTTAGCAACGGCACAGAGTGTGTTACCTTAGCAACGGCACAGAGTGTGTTACCTTAGCAACAGCACAGAGTTTGTTACCTTAGCAACAGCACAGGGTGTGTTTCCTTAGCAACGGGACACAGTGTCCTACCTCAGCAACGGCACAGAGTGTGTTAGCTTAGCAACAGCACAGAGTGTGTTACTTTAGCAACGGGACACAGTGTGTTACCTTAGCAACGGCACACAGTGTGTTACCTTAGCAACGGGACACAGTGTGTTACCTTAGCAACGGCACAGAGTGTGTTACCTTAGCAACGGCACAGAGTGTGTTACCTTAGCAACAGCACAGAGTGTGTTACCTTAGCAACAGCACAGAGTTTGTTACCTTAGCAACAGCACAGAGTGTGTTACCTTAGCAACGGCACAGGGTGTGTTACCTTAACAACAGCACAGAGTGTGTTACCTTAGAAACGGCACAGAGTGTGTTACCTTAGCAACAGCACAGAGTGTGTTACCTTAGCAACGGCACAGAGTATGTAACCTTAGCAACAGCACAGAGTGTGTTACCTTAGCAACAGCACAGAGTGTGTTACCTTAGCAACGGCACAGGGTGTGTTACCTTAGCAACGGCACAGAGTGTGTTACCTTAGCAACAGCACAGAGTGTATTACCTTAGCAACGGCACAGAGTGTGTTACCTTAGCAACGGGACACAGTGTCGTACCTTAGCAACACCACAGAGTGTGTTACCTTAGCAACGGGACACATTGTCGTACCTTAGCAACGGCACAGAGTGTGTTACCTTAGCAACGGGACACAGTGTCGTACCTTAGCAACAGCACAGAGTGTGTAACATTAGCAACAGCACAGTGTGTTGCCTTAGCAACGGCACAGAGTGTGTTATCTTAGCAACAGCACAGAGTGTGTTACCATAGCAACGGCACAGAGTGTGTTACCTTAGCAACAGCACAGAGTGTGTTACCTTAGCAACGGCACAGAGTGTGTTACCTTAGCAACGGGACACAGTGTCGTACCTTAGAAACAGCACAGAGTGTGTTACCTTAGCAACGGGACACAGTGTCGTACCTTAGCAACAGCACAGAGTGTGTTACCTTAGCAACAGCACACAGTGTGTTACCTTAGCAACGGCACACATGTGTTACCTTAGCAACGGGACACTGTGTCGTACCTTAGCAATGGCACAGATTGTGTTACCTTAGCAACGGGACACAATGTCGTACATTAGCAACGGCACACAGTGTGTTACCTTAGCAACGGGACACAATGTCGTACCTTAGCAACGGGACACAGTGTCGTACATTAGCAACGGGACACCATGTCGTACCTTAGCAACAGCACAGAGTGTGTTACCTTACCAACGGCACAGAGTGTGTTACCTTAGCAACGGGACATAGTGTGTTACCTTAGCAACGGGACACAGTGTCGTACCTTAGCAACGAGATACAGTGTCGTTTCTTAGCAACGGGAAACAGTGTGGTACCTTAGCAACGGGACACAGTGTCGTACCTTAGCAACGGGACACAGTGTCGTACCTTAGCAACGGGAAACAGTGTGTTATCTTAGCAACGGGACACAGTGTCGTACCTTAGCAACGGCACACACTGTGTTACCTTAGCAATGGGTAACAGTGTCGTACCTTAGCAACGGCACAGGGTTTGTTACCTTAGCAACAGCACAGAGTGTGTTACCTTAGCAACGGGACACAGTGTCGTACCTTAACAACGGCACACAGTGTGTTACCTTAGCAACGGGACACAGTGTGTTACCTTAGCAACGGCACAGAGTGTGCTACCTTAGCAACGGGACACAGTGTCGTACCTTAGCAACGGCACACAGTGTGTTACCTTAACAACGGGACACAGTGTCCTACCTTAGCAACGGCACAGAGTTTGTTACCTTAGCAACAGCACAGAGTGTGTTACCTTAGCAACGGGACACAGTGTGTTACCTTAGCAACGGCACACAGTGTGTTACCTTAGCAACGGGACACAGTGTGTTACCTTAGCAACGGCACAGAGTGTGTTACCTTAGCAAACGGACACAGTGTCGTACCTTAGCAACGGCACAGACTGTGTTACCTTAGCAACAGGACACAGTGACGTACCTTAGCAACGGGACACAGTGTGTTACCTTAGCAACGGGACACAGTATCGTACCTTAGCAACGGCACAGAGTGTGTTACCTCAGCAACGGGATACAGTGTCGTACTTTAGCAACGGCACACAGTGTGTTACCTTAACAACGGGACACAGTGTCCTACCTCAGCAACGGCACAGAGTGTGTTACCTTAGCAACAGCACAGAGTGTGTTACCTTAGCAACGGGACACAGTGTGTTACCTTGGCAACGGCACACAGTGTGTTACCTTAGCAACGGGATACAGTGTGTTACCTTAGCAACGGCACAGAGTGTGTTACCTTAGCAACGGCACAGAGTGTGTTACCTTAGCAACGGCACAGAGTGTGTTACCTTAGCAACAGCACAGAGTTTGTTACCTTAGCAACAGCACAGAGTGTGTTTCCTTAGCAACGGGACACAGTGTCCTACCTCAGCAACGGCACAGAGTGTGTTACCTTAGCAACAGCACAGAGTGTGTTACCTTAGCAAAGGGACACCGTGTGTTACCTTAGCAACGGCACACAGTGTGTTACCTTAGCAACGGGACACAGTGTGTTACCTTAGCAACGGCACAGAGTGTGTTACCTTAGCAACGGCACAGAGTGTGTTACCTTAGCAACAGCACAGAGTGTGTTACCTTAGCAAAAGCACAGAGTTTGTTACCTTAGCAACAGCACAGAGTGTGTTACCTTAGCAACGGCACAGAGTGTGTTACCTTAGCAACGGCACAGCGTGTGTTACCTTAGCAACAGCACAGAGTGTGTTACCTTAGCAACGGCACAGAGTGTGTTACCTTAGCAACAGCACAGAGTGTGTTACCTTAGCAACGGCACAGAGTATGTAACCTTAGCAACAGCACTGAGTGTGTTACCTTAGCAACAGCACAGAGTGTGTTACCTTAGCAACGGCACAGAGTGTGTTACCTTAGCAACGGCACAGAGTGTGTTACCTTAGCAACAGCACAGAGTGTGTTACCTTAGCAACGGCACAGAGTGTGTTACCTTAGCAACGGGACACAGTGTCGTACCTTAGCAACAGCACAGAGTGTGTTACCTTAGCAACGGGACACATTGTCGTACCTTAACAACGGCACAGAGTGTGTTACCTTAGAAACGGGACACAGTGTCGTACCTTAGCAACAGCACAGAGTGTGTAACATTAGAACCAGCACACAGTGTGTTGCCTTAGCAACGGCACAGAGTGTGTTATCTTAGCAACAGCACAGAGTGTGTTACCATAGCAACAGCACAGAGTTTGTTACCTTAGCAACAGCACAGAGTGTGTTACCTTAGCAAAGGCACAGAGTGTGTTACCTTAGCAACGGCACAGTGTGTGTTACCTTAGCAACAGCACAGAGTGTGTTACCTTAGCAACGGCACAGAGTCTGTTACCTTAGCAACGGCACAGAGTGTGTTACCTTAGCAACGGCACACAGTGTGTTACCTTAGCAACGGGACACAGTGTCGTACCTTAGCAACGGCACAGAGAGTGTTACCTTAGCAACGGGACACAGTGTGTTACCTTAGCAACGGGACACAGTGTCGTACCTTAGCAACGGCACAGAGTGTGTTACCTTAGCAACGGGACACAGTGTGTTACCTTAGCAACGGGACACAGTGTCGTACCTTAGTAACGGCACAGAGTCTGTTACCTTAGCAACGGGACACAGTGTCGTACCTTAGCAACGGGACACAGTGACGTATCTTAGCAACGGGAAACAGTGTGTTACCTTAGCAACGGGACAGTGTCGTACATTAGCAACGGGACACAGTGTCGTACCTTAGCAACAGCACAGAGTGTGTTACCTTACCAACGGGCCACAGTGTCGTACCTTAGCAACGGGACACAGTGTCGTAACTTAACAACGGGAAACAGTGTGTTATCTTAGCAACGGGACACAGTGTCGTACCTCAGCAACGGCACAGAGTGTGTTACCTTAGCAACAGCACAGAGTGTGTTACCTTAGCAACGGGACACAGTGTGTACCTTAGCAACGGCACACAGTGTGTTACCTTAGCAACGGGACACAGTGTGTTACCATAGGAACGGCACAGAGTGTGTTACCTTAGCAACGGGCCACAGTGTCGTACCTTAGCAACGGCACAGAGTGTGTAACCTTAGCAACGGGACACACTGTCGTACCTTAGCAACAGCACACAGTGTGTTACCTTAACAACGGGACACAGAGTCCTACCTCAGCAACGGCACAGAGTGTGTTACCTTAGCAACAGCACAGAGTGTTTCACCTTAGCAACAGCACATTGTTTGTTACCTTAGCAACGGCAAAGAGTGTGTTACCTTAGCAACGGCACAGAGTGTGTTACCTTAGCAACAGCACAGAGTGTGTTACCTTAGCAACGGCACAGAGTGTGTTACCTTAGCAACGGGACACAGTGTCGTACCTTAGAAACAGCACAGAATGTGTTACCTTAGCAACGGGACACAGTGTCGTACCTTAGCAACAGCACAGAGTGTGTTACCTTAGCAACAGCACACAGTGTGTTACCTTAGCAACGGCACACATGTGTTACCTTAGCAACGGGACACTGTGTCGTACCTTAGCAATGGCACAGATTGTGTTACCTTAGCAACGGGACACAATGTCGTACCTTAGCAACGGCACAGAGTGTGTTACCTTAGCAACGGCACAGAGTGTGTTACCATAGCAACAGCACAGATTGTGTTACCTTAGCAACGGCACAGAGTGTGTTACCTTAGCAACGGGACATAGTGTGTTACCTTAGCAACGGGACACAGTGTCGTACCTTAGCAACGAGATACAGTGTCGTTTCTTAGCAACGGGAAACAGTGTGGTACCTTAGCAACGGGACACAGTGTCGTACCTTAGCAACGGGACACAGTGTCGTACCTTAGCAACGGGAAACAGTGTGTTATCTTAGCAACGGGACACAGTGTCGTACCTTAGCAACGGCACACAATGTGTTACCTTAGCAACGGCACAGGGTGTGTTACCTTAGCAAACATACACAGTGTCCTACCTTAGCAACGGCACAGAGTGTGTTACCTTAGCAACAGGACACAGTGACGTACCTAAGCAACGGCACACAGTGTGTTACCTTAGCAACGGGACACAGTATCGTACCTTAGCAACGGCACAGAGTGTGTTACCTCAGCAACGGGATACAGTGTCGTACTTTAGCAACGGCACACAGTGTGTTACCTTAACAACGGGACACAGTGTCCTACCTCAGCAACGGCACAGAGTGTGTTACCTTAGCAACAGCACAGAGTGTTTTACCTTAGCAACGGGACACAGTGTGTTACCTTAGCAACGGCACACAGTGTGTTACCTTAGCAACGGGATACAGTGTGTTACCTTAGCAACGGCACAGAGTGTGTTACCTTAGCAACGGCACAGAGTGTGTTACCTTAGCAACAGCACAGAGTTTGTTACCTTAGCAACAGCACAGAGTGTGTTTCCTTAGCAACGGGACACAGTGTCCTACCTCAGCAACGGCACAGAGTGTGTTACCTTAGCAACAGCACAGAGTGTGTTACCTTAGCAACGGGACACAGTGTGTTACCTTAGCAACGGCACACAGTGTGTTACCTTAGCAACGGGACACAGTGTGTTACCTTAGCAACGGCACAGAGTGTGTTACCTTAGCAACGGCACAGAGTGTGTTACCTTAGCAACAGCACAGAGTGTGTTACCTTAGCAACAGCACAGAGTTTGTTACCTTAGCAACAGCACAGAGTGTGTTACCTTAGCAACGGCACAGAGTGTGTTACCTTAGCAACGGCACAGGGTGTGTTACCTTAGCAACAGCACAGAGTGTGTTACCTTAGCAACGGCACAGAGTGTGTTACCTTAGCAACAGCACAGAGTGTGTTACCTTAGCAACGGCACAGAGTATGTAACCTTAGCAACAGCACAGAGTGTGTTACCTTAGCAACGGGACACAGTGTGTTACCTTAGCAACGGGACACAGTGTCGTACCTTAGTAACGGCACAGAGTGTGTTACCTTAGCAACGGGACACAGTGTCGTACCTTAGCAACGGGACACAGTGTCGTATCTTAGCAACGGGAAACAGCGTGTTACCTTAGCAACGGGACATAGTGTCGTACATTAGCAACGGGACACAGTGTCGTACCTTAGCAACAGCACAGAGTGTGTTACCTTACCAACGGGACACAGTGTCGTACCTTAGCAACGGGACACAGTGTCGTAACTTAACAACGGGAAACAGTGTGTTATCTTAGCAACGGGACACAGTGTCGTACCTTAGCAACAGCACAGAGTGTGTTACCTTAGCAACGGGACACATTGTCGTACCATAGCAACGGCACAGAGTGTGTTACCTTAGCAACGGGACACAGTGTCGTACCTTAGCAACAGCACAGAGTGTGTAACATTAGCAACAGCACACAGTGTGTTGCCTTAGCAACGGCACAGAGTGTGTTATCTTAGCAACAGCACAGAGTGTGTTACCATAGCAACAGCACAGAGTTTGTTACCTTAGCAACAGCACAGAGTGTGTTACCTTAGCAACGGCACAGAGTGTGTTACCTTAGCAACGGCACAGAGTGTGTTACCTTAGCAACAGCACAGAGTGTGTTACCTTAGCAACGGCACAGAGTGTGTTACCTTAGCAACGGCACAGAGTGTGTTACCTTAGCAACGGCACACAGTGTGTTACCTTAGCAACGGGACACAGTGTCGTACCTTAGCAACGGCACAGAGAGTGTTACCTTAGCAACGGGACACAGTGTGTTACCTTAGCAACGGGACACAGTGTCGTACCTTAGCAACGGCACAGAGTGTGTTACCTTAGCAACGGGACACAGTGTGTTACCTTAGCAACGGGACACAGTGTCGTACCTTAGTAACGGCACAGAGTGTGTTACCTTAGCAACGGGACACAGTGTCGTACCTTAGCAACGGGACACAGTGTCGTATCTTAGCAACGGGAAACAGTGTGTTACCTTAGCAACGGGACACAGTGTCGTACATTAGCAACGGGACACAGTGTCGTACCTTAGCAACAGCACAGAGTGTGTTACCTTACCAACGGAACACAGTGTCGTACCTTAGCAACGGGACACAGTGTCGTAACTTAACAACGGGAAACAGTGTGTTATCTTAGCAACGGGACACAGTGTCGTACCTTAGCAACGGCACACAGCGTGTTACCTTAGCAACGGGACACAATGTCGTACCTAAGCAACGGCACAGAGTGTGTTACTTTTACAACAGCACAGTGTGTGTTTCCTTAGCAACGGGACACAGTGTGTTACCTTAGCAACGGCACACAGTGTGTTACCTTAGCAACGGAACACAGTGTGTTACCTTAGCAACGGCACAGAGTGTGTAACCTTAGCAACGGGACACAGTGTCGTACCTTAGCAACGGCACAGAGTGTGTTACCTTAGCAACAGCACAGAGTGTGTTACCTTAGCAACGGCACAGAGTGTGTTACCTTAGCAACAGCACAGAGTGTGTTACCTTAGCAACAGCACAGAGTGTGTTACTTTAGCAACAGCACAGAGTGTGTTACCTTAGCAACAGCACAGAGTCTGTTACCTTAGAAACGGCACAGAGTGTGTTACCATAGCAACAGCACAGAGTGTGTTACCTTAGGAACAGCACAGAGTGTGTTACCTTAGCAACGACACAGAGTGTGTTACCTTAGCAACGGCGCAAGAGTGTTACCTTAGCAACGGCGCACAGTATGTTACCTTAGCAACGGCGCACAGTTTGTTACCTTAGCAACAGCACAGAGTGAGTTACCTTAGCAACGGCGAACAGTTTGTTACCTTAGCAACAGCACAGAGTATGTTACCTTGGCAACGGCGCACAGTTTGTTACGTTAGCAACGGCACAGAGTGTGCTACCTTAGCAACGGCGCACAGTGTGTTACCTTAGCTACGCGCACAGTGTGTTACCTTAGCAACGGCACATGGTGCGTTACCTTAGCAACGGAGCACAGTGTGTTACCGAAGCAACGACGCACGGTGTGTTACCTCAGTAACGGCGCACGGTGTTTTACCTTAGCAACGGCACACAGTATGTTACCTTAGCAACGGCACACAGTGTGTTACCTTAGCTACGGCACACCGTGTGTTACCTTAGCAACGGCACACAGTGTGTTACATTAGCAACAGCGCACAGTGTGTTAACTTAGCAACGGAACACAGTGTGTTACCTTGGCAACGGCACAGAGTGCGATACCTTAGCAACGGCACACACTGTGTTACCTTAGCAGCGGCACACAGTGTGTTACCTTAGCAACGGCACACACTGTGTTACCTTAGCAACGGCACACAGTGTGTTACCTTAGCAACGGGACACAGTGTCGTACCTTAGCAACGGGAAACAGTGTGTTATCTTAGCAACGGGACACAGTGTCGTACCTTAGCAACGGCACACACTGTGTTACCTTAGCAATGGGACACAGTGTCGTACCTTAGCAACGGCACAGAGTTTGTTACCTTAGCAACAGCACAGAGTGTGTTACCTTAGCAACGGGACACAGTGTCGTACCTTAACAACGGCACACAGTGTGTTACCTTAGCAACGGGACACAGTGTGTTACCTTAGCAACGGCACAGAGTGTGCTACCTTAGCAACGGGACACAGTGTAGTACCTTAGCAACGGCACACAGTGTGTTACCTTAACAACGGGACACAGTGTCCTACCTTAGCAACGGCACAGAGTTTGTTACCTTAGCAACAGCACAGAGTGTGTTACCTTAGCAACTGGACACAGCGTGTTACCTTAGCAACGGCACACAGTGTGTTACCTTAGCAACGGGACACAGTGTGTTACCTTAGCAACGGCACAGAGTGTGTTACCTTAGCAAACGGACACAGTGTCGTACCTTAGCAACGGCATAGAGTGTGTTACCTTAGCAACAGGACACAGTGACGTACCTTAGCAACGGCACACAGTGTGTTACCTTAGCAACGGGACACAGTATCGTACCTTAGCAACGGCACAGAGTGTGTTACCTCAGCAACGGGATACAGTGTCGTACTTTAGCAACGGCACACAGTGTGTTACCTTAACAACGGGACACAGTGTCCTACCTCAGCAACGGCACAGAGTGTGTTACCTTAGCAACAGCACAGAGTGTGTTACCTTAGCAACGGGACACAGTGTGTTACCTTAGCAACGGCACACAGTGTGTTAGCTTAGCAACGGGATACAGTGTGGTACCTTAGCAACGGCACAGAGTGTGTTACCTTAGCAACGGCACAGAGTGTGTTACCTTAGCAACAGCACAGAGTTTGTTACCTTAGCAACAGCACAGGGTGTGTTTCCTTAGCAACGGGACACAGTGTCCTACCTCAGCAACGGCACAGAGTGTGTTAGCTTAGCAACAGCACAGAGTGTGTTACTTTAGCAACGGGACACAGTGTGTTACCTTAGCAACGGCACACAGTGTGTTACCTTAGCAACGGGACACAGTGTGTTACCTTAGCAACGGCACAGGGTGTGTTACCTTAACAACAGCACAGAGTGTGTTACCTTAGAAACGGCACAGAGTGTGTTACCTTAGCAACAGCACAGAGTGTGTTACCTTAGCAACGGCACAGAGTATGTAACCTTAGCAACAGCACAGAGTGTGTTACCTTAGCAACAGCACAGAGTGTGTTACCTTAGCAACGGCACAGAGTGTGTTACCTTAGCAACGGCACAGAGTGTGTTACCTTAGCAACAGCACAGAGTGTATTACCTTAGCAACGGCACAGAGTGTGTTACCTTAGCAACGGGACACAGTGTCGTACCTTAGCAACAGCACAGAGTGTGTTACCTTAGCAACGGGACACATTGTCGTACCTTAGCAACGGCACAGAGTGTGTTACCTTAGCAACGGGACACAGTGTCGTACCTTAGCAACAGCACAGAGTGTGTAACATTAGCAACAGCACAGTGTGTTGCCTTAGCAACGGCACAGAGTGTGTTATCTTAGCAACAGCACAGAGTGTGTTACCATAGCAACAGCACAGAGTTTGTTACCTTAGCAACAGCACAGAGTGTGTTACCTTAGCAACGGCACAGAGTGTGTTACCTTAGCAAAGGCACACAGTGTGTTACCTTAGCAACGGGACACAGTGTCGTACCTTAGCAACGGCACAGAGAGTGTTACCTTAGCAACGGGACACAGTGTGTTACCTTAGCAACGGGACACAGTGTCGTACCTTAGCAACGGCACAGAGTGTGTTACCTTAGCAACGGGACACAGTGTGTTACCTTAGCAACGGGACACAGTGTCGTACCTTAGTAACGGCACAGAGTGTGTTACCTTAGCAACGGGACACATTGTCGTACCTTAGCAACGGGACACAGTGTCGTATCTTAGCAACGGGAAACAGTGTGTTACCTTAGCAACGGGACACAGTGTCGTACATTAGCAACGGGACACAGTGTCGTACCTTAGCAACAGCACAGAGTGTGTTACCTTACCAACGGGACACAGTGTCGTACCTTAGCAACGGGACACAGTGTCGTAACTTAACAACGGGAAACAGTGTGTTATCTTAGCAACGGGACACAGTGTCGTACCTTAGCAACGGCACACAGCGTGTTACCTTAGCAACGGGACACAGTGTCGTACCTTAGCAACGGCACACAGTGTGTTACCTTAGCAACGGGACACAATGTCGTACCTAAGCAACGGCACAGAGTGTGTTACTTTTACAACAGCACAGTGTGTGTTTCCTTAGCAACGGGACACAGTATGTTACCTTAGCAACGGCACACAGTGTGTTACCTTAGCAACGGAACACAGTGTGTTACCTTAGCAACGGCACAGAGTGTGTAACCTTAGCAACGGGACACAGTGTCGTACCTTAGCAACGGCACAGAGTGTGTTACCTTAGCAACAGCACAGAGTGTGTTACCTTAGCAACGGCACAGAGTGTGTTACCTTAGCAACAGCACAGAGTGTGTTACCTTAGCAACAGCACAGAGTGTGTTACTTTAGCAACAGCACAGAGTGTGTTACCTTAGCAACAGCACAGAGTGTGTTACCTTAGAAACGGCACAGAGTGTGTTACCTTAGCAACAGCACAGAGTGTGTTGCCTTAGCAACAGCACAGAGTGTGTTACCTTAGCAACGGCACAGAGTGTGTTACCTTAGCAACGGCGCAAGAGTGTTACCTTAGCAACGGCGCACAGTATGTTACCTTAGCAACGGCGCACAGTTTGTTACCTTAGCAACAGCACAGAGTGAGTTACCTTATCAACGGCGAACAGTTTGTTACCTTAGCAACAGCACAGAGTATGTTACCTTGGCAACGGCGCACAGTTTGTTACCTTAGCAACGGCACAGAGTGTGCTACCTTAGCAACGGCGCACAGTGTGTTACCTTAGCTACGCGCACAGTGTGTTACCTTAGCAACGGCACATGGTGCGTTACCTTAGCAACGGAGCACAGTGTGTTACCGAAGCAACGACGCACGGTGTGTTACCTCAGTAACGGCGCACGGTGTTTTACCTTAGCAACGGCAAACAGTATGTTACCTTAGCAACGGCACACAGTGTGTTACCTTAGCTACGGCACACCGTGTGTTACCTTAGCAACGGCACACAGTGTGTTACATTAGCAACGGCGCACAGTGTGTTACCTTAGCAACGGCACACAGTGTGTTACCTTGGCAACGGCACAGAGTGCGATACCTTAGCAACGGCACACACTGTGTTACCTTAGCAGCGGGACACAGTGTGTTACCTTAGCAACGGCACACACTGTGTTACCTTAGCAACGGCACACAGTGTGTTACCTTAGCAACGGCACACAGTGTGTTACCTTAGCAACGGGACACAGTGTGTTATCTTAGCAACGGGACACAGTGTGTTACCTTAGCAACGGCACACAGTGTAATACCTTAGCAACGGGATACAGTGTATTACCTTAGCAACGGAACACAGTGTCGTACCTTAGAAACGGGACACAGTGTGTTACCTTAGCAACGGGACACAGTGTCGTACCTTAGTAACGGCACAGAGTGTAATACCTTAGCAACGGGACACAGTGTGTTACCTTAGCAACGGAACACAGTGTCGTACCTTAGCAACGGGACACAGTGTCGTACCTTAGCAACGGGAAACAGTGTGTTACCTTAGCAACGGGACACAGTGTCGTACCTTAGCAACGGGAAACAGTGTGTTACCTTAGCAACGGGACACAGTGCCGTACCTTAGCAACGGCACAGAGTTTTTATTTTAGCAACGGGACACAGTGTCGTACCTTAGCAACGGCACACAGTGTGTTACCTTAGCAACGGGACACAGTGTCGTACCTTAGCAACGGCACAGAGTGTGTTACCTTAGCAACGGGACACAGTGTGTTACCTTAGCAACGGCACAGAGTGTGTTACCTTAGCAACGGCACACAGTGTGTTACCTTAGCAACGGGACACAGTGTGTTACCTTAGCAACGGGACATATTGTCGTACCTTAGCAACGGCACAGTGTGTGTTACCTTAGCAACAGCACAGAGTGTGTTACCTTAGCAACAGCACAGAGTGTGTTGCCTTAGCAACGGGACACAGTGTGTTACCTTAGCAACGGGACACAGTGTCATACCTTAGCAACGGCACAGAGAGTGTTACCTTAGCAACGGGACACAGTGTCGTACCTTAGCAACGCCACAGAGTGTTTTACCTTAGCAACGGGACACAGTGTGTTACTTTAGCAAAGGGACACAGTGTCTTACCTTAGTAACGGCACAGAGTGTGTTACCTTAGCAACGGGGCACAGTGTCGTACCTTAGCAACGGGACACAGTGTCGTAAATTAGCAACGGGAAACAGTGTGTTACCTTAGCAACGGGACACAGTGTCTTACCTTAGCAACGGGACAGGGTGTGTTACCATAGCAACGGGACACAGTGTCGTACCTTAGACACGGGACACAGTGTCGTACCTTAGCAACAGCACAGAGTGTGTTACCTAAGCAACTGGACACAGTGTCGTACCTTAGCAACGGGACACAGTGTCGTAACTTAACAAGGGGAAACAGTGTGTTATCTTAGCAACGGGACACAGTGTCGTACCTTAGCAACGGCACACAGTGTGTTACCGTAGCAACGGGACACAGTGTGTTACCTTAGCAACGGCACAGAGTGTGTTACCTTAGCAACGGGACACAGTGTCGTACCTTAGCAACGGCACAGAGTGTGTTACCTTAGCAACGGGACACAGTGTCGTACCTTAGCAACGGCACACAGTGTGTTACCTTAGCAACGGGACACAGTGTCGTACCTTAGCAACGGCACAGAGTGTGTTACCTTAGCAACGGGACACAGTGTCGTACCTTAGCAACGGCACACAGTGTGTTATCTTAGCAACGGGACACAATGTCGTACCTGAGCAACGGCACAGAGTGTGTTACGTTAGCAACAGCACAGAGTGTGTTTCCTTAGCAACGGGACATAGTGTGTTACCTTAGCAACGGCACACAGTGTGTTACTTTAGCAACGGAACACAGTGTGTTACCTTAGCAACGGCACAGAGTGTGTTACCTTAGCAACGGGACACAGTGTCGTACCTTAGCAACGGCACAGAGTGTGTTACTTTAGCAACAGCACAGAGTGTGTTACCTTAGCAACGGCACAGAATGTGTTACCTTAGCAACAGCACAGAGTTTGTTACCTTAGCAACAGCACAGAGTTTGTTACTTTAGCGACGGCACACACTGTGTTACCTTAGCAACAGCACACAGTGTGTTACCTTAGCAACGGGACACAGTGTCGTACCTTAGCAACGGCACAGAGTGTGTTACCTTAGCAACGGGACACAGTGTGTTACCTTAGCAACGGCACAGAGTGTGTTACCTTAGCAACGGGACACAGTGTGTTACCTTAGCAACGGCACAGAGTGTGTTACCTTAGCAACGGCACACAGTGTGTTACCTTAGCAACGGGACACAGTGTGTTACCTTAGCAACGGGACATATTGTCGTACCTTAGCAACGGCACAGTGTGTGTTACCTTAGCAACAGCACAGAGTGTGTTTCTTAGCAACAGCTAAGAGTGTGTTACCTTAGCAACAGCACAGAGTGTGTTACCTTAGCAACGGCACAGAGTGTGTTACCTTAGCAACAGCACAGTGTGTGTTACCTTAGCAACAGAACAGAGTGTGTTACCTTAGCAACAGCACAGAGTGTGTTACCTTATCAACGGCACAGAGTGTGTTACCTTAGCCTCGGCACAGAGTGTGTTACTTTAGCAACAGCAGAGAGTGTGTTACCTTAGCAACGGCACAGAGTGTGTTACCTTAGCAACGGGACACAGTGTCGTACCTTAGCAACAGCACAGAGTGTGTTACCTTAGCAACGGGACAAAATGTGTTACCTTAGCAACGGGACACAGTGTCGTACCTTAGCAACAGCACAGAGTGTGTTACCTTAGCAACAGCACACAGTGTGTTACCTTAGCAACGGCACACAGTGTGTTACATTAGCAAAGGCGCACAGTGTGTTACCTTAGCAACGGCACAAAGTGTGTTACCTTGGCAACGGCACAGAATGCGATACCTTAGCAACGGCACACACTGTGTTACCTTAGCAACTGCACACAGTGTGTTACCTTAGCAACGGCACACACTGTGTTACCTTAGCAACAGCACACAGTGTGTTACCTTAGCAACGGGACACAGTGTGTTACCTTAGCAACGGGACACAGTGTGTTACCTAAGCTACGGGCCACAGTGTGTTACCTTAGCAACGGCATACAGTGTGTTACCTTAGCAACGGGACACAGTGTGTTACCTTAGCAGCGGGACACAGTGTCGTACCTTAGCAACGGCACAGAGTGTGTTAACTTAGAAACAGGACACAGTGTCGTACTTTAGCAACGGGACACAGTCTGTTACCTTAGCAACGGGACACAGTGTGTTACCTTAGCAACGGGACACAGTGTGTTACCTTAGCAACGGGACACAGTGTGATACCTTAGCAACGGCACACAGTGTGTTACCTTAGCAACGGGACACAGTGTCGTACCTTAGCAACGGGACACAGTGTCGTACCTTAGCAACGGCACAGAGTGTGTTACCTTAGCAACGGGATACAGTGTGTTACCTTAGCCACGGCACACAGTGTGTTACCTTAGCAACGGGACACAGTATCGTACATTAGCAACGGCACACAGTGTGTTACCTTAGCAACGGGACACAGTGCCTTACCTTAGCAATGGGACACAGTGTCGTACCTTAGCATCGGGACACAGTGTCGTACCTTAGCAACGGGACACAGTGTGTTACCTTAACAACGGGACACAGTGTGTTACCTTAGCAACGGGACACAGTGTCGTACCTTAGCAACGGCACAGGGTGTGTTACCTTAGCAACGGGACACAGTGTGTTACCTTAGCAACGGGACACAGTGTCGTACCTTAGTAACGGCAAAGAGTGTGTTACCTTAGCAACGGGACACAGTGTCGTACCTTAGCAACGGGACACAGTGTCGTACCTTAGCAACGGGACACAGTGTCGTATGTTAGTAACGGGAAACAGTGTGGTACCTTAGCAACGGGACACAGTGTCGTACCTTAGCAACGGGACACAGTGTCGTACCTTAGCAACGGGAAACAGTGTGTTATCTTAGCAACGAGACACAGTGTCGTACTTTAGCAACGGCACACAGTGTGTTACCTTAGCAACGGGACAGAGTGTCGTACCTTAGCAACGGCACAGAGTGTGTTACCTTAGCAACAGCACAGAGTGTATTACTTTAGTAACGGTACACAGTGTCGGACCTTAGCAACGGCACACAGTGTGTTACCTTAGCAACGGAACACAGTGTGTAACCTTAGCAACGGCACACAGTGTGTTACCTTAGCAACGGGACACAGTGTCGTACCTTAGCAACGGCACAGAGTGTGTTACCTTATCAACGGGACACAGTGACGTACTTTAGCAACGGCACACAGTGTGATACCTTAGCAACGGGACACAGTGTCGTACTTTAGCAACGGCACAGAGTGTGTTACCTTAGCAACGGGACACAGTGTCGTACCTTAGCAACGGCACACAGTGTGTTACCTTAACAACGGGACACAGAGTCCCACCTCAGCAACGGCACAGAGTGTGTTACCTTAGCAACAGCACAGAGTGTGTTACCTTAGCATCGGGACACAGTGTGTTACCTTAGCAGCGGCACACAGTGTGTTACCTTAGCAACGGGACACAGTGTGTTACCTTAGCAACGGCACAGAGTGTGTTACCTTAGCAACGGGCCACAGTGTCGTACCTTAGCAACGGCACAGAGTGTGTTACCTTAGCAACAGCACAGAGTGTGTTACCTTAGCAACGGCACAGAGTGTGTTACCTTAGCAACAGCACAGAGTGTGTTACCTTAGCAACAGCACAGAGTTTGTTACCTTAGCAACAGCACAGAGTGTGTTACCTTAGCAACGGCACAGAGTGTTATACCTTAGCAATGGTACGGAGTGTGTTACCTTAGCAACAGCACAGAGTGTGTTACCTTAGCAACGGCACAGTGTGTGTTACCTTAGCAACAGCACAGAGTGTGTTACCTTAGCAACGGCACAGAGTGTGTTTGGTTAGCAACAGCTCAGAGTGTGTTACCTTAGCCACAGCACAGAGTGTGTTACCTTAGCAACGGCGCAGAGTGTGTTACCTAAGCAACGGGACACAGTGTCGTACCTTAGAAACAGCACAGAGTGTGTTACCTTAGCAACGGGACACATTGTCGTACCTTAGCAACAGCACACAGTGTGTTACCTTAGCAACGGGACACAGTGTCGTACCTTAGCAACAGCACAGAGTGTGTTACCTTAGCAAGGGACACATTGTCGTACCTTAGCAACGGCACACAGTGTGTTACCTTAGCAACGTGACACAGTGTCGTACCTTAGCAACGGCACACAGTGTGTTACGTTAGCAACGGGACACAGTGTCGTACCTTAGCAACGGCACAGAGTGTGTTACCTTAGCAACGGGACACAGTGTCGTACTTTAGCAACGGCACACAGTGTGTTACCTTACCAACGGGACACAGTGTCCTACCTTAGCAACGGCACAGAGTGTGTTACCTTAGAAACAGCACAGAGTGTGTTACCTTAGCAACGGCACAGAGTGTGTTACCTTAGCAACAGCACAGAGTGTGTTACCTTAGCAACAGCACAGAGTGTGTTACCTTAGCAACGGCACAGAGTGTGTTACCTTAGCAACGGGACACAGTGTTGTACCTTAGCAACAGCACAGATTGTGTTACCTTAGCAACGGGACACAGTGTCGTACCTTAGCAACAGCACAGAGTGTGTTACCTTAGCAACTGCACACAGTGTGTTACCTTAGCAACGGCACAGAATGTGTTACCTTAACAACGGGACACAGTGTGTTACCTTAGCAACTGCACAGAGTGTGTTACCTTAGCAACAGCACAGAGTGTGTTACCATAGCAACAGCACAGAGTTTGTTACCTTAGCAACAGCACAGAGTGTGTTACCTTATCAACGGCACAGAGTGTGTTACCTTAGCAACGGCACAGAGTGTGTTACCTTAGCAACAGCACAGAGTGTGTTACCTTAGCAACAGCACAGAGTGTGTTACCTTAGCAACGGGACACAGTGTGTTACCTTAGCAACGGGACACAGTGTCGTACCTTAGCAACGGGACACAGTGTGTTACCTTAGCTACGGGACACAGTGTGTTACCTTAGCAACGGCACACAGTGTGTTACCTTAGCAACTGGACACAGTGTGTTACCTTAGCAGAGGGAAACAGTGTCGTACCTTAGCAACGGCACAGAGTGTGTTACCTTAGCAACGGCACAGAGTGTGTTACCTTAGCAACGGCACAGAGTGTGTTACCTTAGCAACAGCACAGAGTGTGTTACCTTAGCAACGGCACAGAGTGTGTTACCTTAGCAACGAGACACAGTGTCGTACCTTAGCAACAGCACAGAGTGTGTTACCTTAGCAACGGGACACATTGTCGTACCTTAGCAACAGCACACAGTGTGTTACCTTAGCAACGGGACACAGTGTCGTACCTTAGCAACAGCACAGAGTGTGTTACCTTAGCAACAGCACACAGTGTGTTACATTAGCAACGGCACACAGTGTGTTACCTTAGCAACGGGACACTGTGTCGTACCTTAGCAACGGCACAGATTGTGTTACCTTAGCAACGGGACACAGTGTCGTACATTAGCAACGGCACACAGTGTGTTACCTTAGCAACGGGACAAAATGTCGTACCTTAGCAACGGCACAGAGTGTGTTACCTTAGCAACGGCACAGAGTGTGTTACCTTAGCAACAGCACAGAGTGTGTTACCTTAGCAACGGCACAGAGTGTGTTACCTTAGCAACGGGACACAGTGTGTTACCTTAGCAACGGGACACAGTGTCGTACCTTAGCAACGGGACACAGTGTCGTACCTTAGCAACGGGAAACAGTGTGTTATCTTAGCAACGGGACACAGTGTGTTACCTTAGCAACGGCACACAATTTGTTACCTTAGCAACGGGACACAGTGTGTTACCTTAGCAACGGCACAGAGTGTGTTACCTTAGCAACGGCACAGAGTGTGTTACCTTAGCAACAGCACAGAGTGTGTTACCCTAGCAACAGCACAGAGTTTGTTACCTTAGCAACAGCACAGAGTGTGGTTTCCTTAGCAACGGCACAGAGTGTGTTACCTTAGCAACGGGACACAGTGTCCTACCTCAGCAACGGCACAGAGTGTGTTACCTTAGCAACAGCACAGAGTGTGTTACCTTAGCAACGGGACACAGTGTGTTACCTTAGCAACGGCACACAGTGTGTTACCTTACCAACGGGACACAGTGTGTTACCTTAGCAACGGAACAGAGTGTGTTACCTTAGCAACGGCACAGAGTGTGTTACCTTAGCAACAGCACAGAGTGTGTTACCTTAGCAACAGCACAGAGTTTGTTACCTTAGCAACAGCACAGAGTGTGTTACCTTAGCAACGGCACAGAGTGTGTTACCTTAGTAACGGCACAGGGTGTGTTACCTTAGCAACAGCACAGAGTGTGTTACCTTAGCAACGGCACAGAGTGTGTTACCTTAGCAACAGCACAAAGTGTGTTACCTTAGCAACGGCACAGAGTATGTTACCTTAGCAACAGCACAGAGTGTGTTACCTTAGTAACAGCACAGAGTGTGTTACCTTAGCAACGGCACAGAGTGTGTTACCTTAGCAACGGCACAGAGTGTGTTACCTTAGCAACAGCACAGAGTGTGTTACCTTAGCAACGGCACAGAGTGTGTTACCTTAGCAACGGGACACAGTGTCGTACCTTAGCAACAGCACAGAGTGTGTTACCTTAGCAACGGGACACATTGTCGTACTTTAGCAACGGCACACAGTGTGTTACCTTAGCAACGGGACACAGTGTCGTACCTTAGCAACAGCACAGAGTGTGTAACATTAGCAACAGCACACAGTGTGTTGCCTTAGCAACGGCACAGAGTGTGTTATCTTAGCAACAGCACAGAGTGTGTTACCATAGCAACAGCACAGAATTTGTTACCTTAGCAACAGCACAGGGTGTGTTACCTTAGCAACGGCACAGAGTGTGTTACCTTAGCAACGGCACAGAGTGTGTTACCTTAGCAACAGCACAGAGTGTGTTACCTTAGCAACAGCACAGAGTGTGTTACCTTAGCAACGGCACAGAGTGTGTTACCTTAGCAACGGCACACAGTGTGTTACCTTAGTAACAGCACAGAGTGTGTTACCTTAGCAACAGCACAGAGTGTGTAACCTTAGCAACGACACAGAGTGTGTTACCTTAGCAACGGCACAGAGTGTGTTACCTTAGCAACAGCACAGAATGTGTTACCTTAGCAACGGCACAGAGTGTGTTACCTTAGCAACGAGACACAGTGTCGTACCTTAGCAACAGCACAGAGTGTGTTACCTTAGCAACGGGACACATTGTCGTACCATAGCAACGGCACACAGTGTGTTACCTTAGCAACGGGACACAGTGTCGTACCTTAGCAACGGCACACAGTGTGTTACGTTAGCAACGGGACACAGTGTCGTACCTTAGCAACGGCACAGAGTGTGTTACCTTAGCAACGGGACACAGTGTCGTACTTTAGTAACGGTACACAGTGTCGGACCTTAGCAACGGCACAAAGTGTGTTACCTTAGCAACGGAACACAGTGTGTAACCTTAGCAACGGCACACAGTGTGTTACCTTAGCAACGGGACACAGTGTCGTACCTTAGCAACGGCACAGAGTGTGTTACCTTATCAACGGGACACAGTGACGTACTTTAGCAACGGCACACAGTGTGATACCTTAGCAACGGGACACAGTGTCGTACCTTAGCAACGGCACAGAGTGTGTTACCTTAGCAACGGGACACAGTGTCGTACCTTAGCAACGGCACACAGTGTGTTACCTTAACAACGGGACACAGAGTCCCACCTCAGCAACGGCACAGAGTGTGTTACCTTAGCAACAGCACAGAGTGTGTTACCTTAGCATCGGGACACAGTGTGTTACCTTAGCAGCGGCACACAGTGTGTTACCTTAGCAACGGGACACAGTGTGTTACCTTAGCAACGGCACAGAGTGTGTTACCTTAGCAACGGGCCACAGTGTCGTACCTTAGCAACGGCACAGAGTGTGTTACCTTAGCAACAGCACAGAGTGTGTTACCTTAGCAACGGCACAGAGTGTGTTACCTTAGCAACAGCACAGAGTTTGTTACCTTAGCAACAGCACAGAGTGTGTTACCTTAGCAACGACACAGAGTGTTATACCTTAGCAACGGTACGGAGTGTGTTACCTTAGCAACAGCACAGAGTGTGTTACCTTAGCAACGGCACAGAGTGTGTTACCTTAGCAACAGCACAGAGTGTGTTACCTTAGCAACGGCACAGAGTGTGTTTGGTTAGCAACAGCACAGATTGTGTTACCTTAGCAACAGCACATAGTTTGTAACCTTAGCAACGGCAAAGAGTGTGTTACCTTAGCAACGGCACAGAGTGTGTTACCTTAGCAACAGCACAGAGTGTGTTACCTTAGCAACGGCGCAGAGTGTGTTACCTAAGCAACGGGACACAGTGTCGTACCTTAGAAACAGCACAGAGTGTGTTACCTTAGCAACGGGACACATTGTCGTACCTTAGCAACAGCACACAGTGTGTTACCTTAGCAACGGGACACAGTGTCGTACCTTAGCAACAGCACAGAGTGTGTTACCTTAGCAAAAGCACACAGTGTGTTACATTAGCAACGGCACATAGTGTGTTACCTTAGCAACGGCACAGAGTGTGTTACCTTACCAACGGGACACAGTGTCGTACCTTAGCAACGGCACAGAGTGTGTTACCTTAGAAACAGCACAGAGTGAGTTACCTTAGCAACGGCACAGAGTGTGTTACCTTAGCAACAGCACAGAGTGTGTTACCTTAGCAACGGCACAGAGTGTGTTACCTTAGCAACGGCACACAGTGTGTTACCTTAGTAACAGCACAGAGTGTGTTACCTTAGCAACAGCACAGAGTGTGTTACCTTAGCAACGACACAGAGTGTGTTACCTTAGCAACGGCACAGAGTGTGTTACCTTAGCAACAGCACAGAGTGTGTTACCTTAGCAAGGGACACATTGTCGTACCTTAGCAACGGCACACAGTGTGTTACCTTAGCAACGGGACACAGTGTCGTACCTTAGCAACGGCGCACAGTGTGTTACGTTAGCAACGGGACACAGTGTCGTACCTTAGCAACGGCACAGAGTGTGTTACCTTAGCAACGGGACACAGTGTCGTACTTTAGCAACGGCACACAGTGTGTTACCTTACCAACGGGACACAGTGTCGTACCTTAGCAACGACACAGAGTGTGTTACCTTAGAAACAGCACAGAGTGTGTTACCTTAGCAACGGCACAGAGTGTGTTACCTTAGCAACAGCACAGAGTGTGTTACCTTAGCAACAGCACAGAGTGTGTTACCTTAGCAACGGCTCAGAGTGTGTTACCTTAGCAACGGGACACAGTGTTGTACCTTAGCAAGAGCACAGATTGTGTTACCTTAGCAACGGGACACAGTGTGTTACCTTAGCAACGGGACACAGTGTCGTACCTTAGCAACAGCACAGAGTGTGTTACCTTAGCAACTGCACACAGTGTGTTACCTTAGCAACGGCACAGAATGTGTTACCTTAACAACGGGACACAGTGTGTTACCTTAGCAGCGGCACACAGTGTGTTACCTTAGCAACGGGACACAGTGTGTTACCTTAGCAACGGCACAGAGTGTGTTACCTTAGCAACGGGCCACAGTGTCGTACCTTAGCAACGGCACAGAGTGTGTTACCTTAGCAACAGCACAGAGTGTGTTACCTTAGCAACGGCACAGAGTGTGTTACCTTAGCAACAGCACAGAGTTTGTTACCTTAGCAACAGCACAGAGTGTGTTACCTTAGCAACGACACAGAGTGTTATACCTTAGCAACGGTACGGAGTGTATTACCTTAGCAACAGCACAGAGTGTGTTACCTTAGCAACGGCACAGAGTGTGTTACCTTAGCAACAGCACAGAGTGTGTTACCTTAGCAACGGCACAGAGTGTGTTTGGTTAGCAACAGCACAGATTGTGTTACCTTAGCAACAGCACATAGTTTGTAACCTTAGCAACGGCAAAGAGTGTGTTACCTTACCAACGGCACAGAGTGTGTTACCTTAGCAACAGCACAGAGTGTGTTACCTTAGCAACGGCGCAGAGTGTGTTACCTAAGCAACGGGACACAGTGTCGTACCTTAGAAACAGCACAGAGTGTGTTACCTTAGCAACGGGACACATTGTCGTACCTTAGCAACAGCACACAGTGTGTTACCTTAGCAACGGGACACAGTGTCGTACCTTAGCAACAGCACAGAGTGTGTTACCTTAGCAAAAGCACACAGTGTGTTACATTAGCAACGGCACATAGTGTGTTACCTTAGCAACGGCACAGAGTGTGTTACCTTACCAACGGGACACAGTGTCGTACCTTAGCAACGGCACAGAGTGTGTTACCTTAGAAACAGCACAGAGTGAGTTACCTTAGCAACGGCACAGAGTGTGTTACCTTAGCAACAGCACAGAGTGTGTTACCTTAGCAACGGCACAGAGTGTGTTACCTTAGCAACGGCACACAGTGTGTTACCTTAGTAACAGCACAGAGTGTGTTACCTTAGCAACAGCACAGAGTGTGTTACCTTAGCAACGACACAGAGTGTGTTACCTTAGCAACGGCACAGAGTGTGTTACCTTAGCAACAGCACAGAGTGTGTTACCTTAGCAAGGGACACATTGTCGTACCTTAGCAACGGCACACAGTGTGTTACCTTAGCAACGGGACACAGTGTCGTACCTTAGCAACGGCGCACAGTGTGTTACGTTAGCAACGGGACACAGTGTCGTACCTTAGCAACGGCACAGAGTGTGTTACCTTAGCAACGGGACACAGTGTCGTACTTTAGCAACGGCACACAGTGTGTTACCTTACCAACGGGACACAGTGTCGTACCTTAGCAACGACACAGAGTGTGTTACCTTAGAAACAGCACAGAGTGTGTTACCTTAGCAACGGCACAGAGTGTGTTACCTTAGCAACAGCACAGAGTGTGTTACCTTAGCAACAGCACAGAGTGTGTTACCTTAGCAACGGCTCAGAGTGTGTTACCTTAGCAACGGGACACAGTGTTGTACCTTAGCAAGAGCACAGATTGTGTTACCTTAGCAACGGGACACAGTGTGTTACCTTAGCAACGGGACACAGTGTCGTACCTTAGCAACAGCACAGAGTGTGTTACCTTAGCAACTGCACACAGTGTGTTACCTTAGCAACGGCACAGAAAGTGTTACCTTAACAACGGGACACAGTGTGTTACCTTTGCAACTGCACAGAGTGTGTTACCTTAGCAACAGCACAGAGTGTGTTACCATAGCAACAGCACAGAGTTTGTTACCTTAGCAACAGCACAGAGTGTGTTACCTTAGCAACGGCACAGAGTGTGTTACCTTAGCAACGGCACAGAGTGTGTTACCTTAGCAACAGCACAGAGTGTGTTACCTTAGCAACAGCACAGAGTGTGTTACCTTAGCAACGGGACACAGTGTGTTACCTTAGCAACGGGACACAGTGTCGTACCTTAGCAACGGGACACAGTGTGTTACCTTAGCTACGGGACACAGTGTGTTACCTTAGCAACGGCACACAGTGTGTTACCTTAGCAACTGGACACAGTGTGTTACCTTAGCAGAGGGAAACAGTGTCGTACCTTAGCAACGGCACAGAGTGTGTTACCTTAGCAACGGCACAGAGTGTGTTACCTTAGCAACGGCACAGAGTGTGTTACCTTAGCAACAGCACAGAGTGTGTTACCTTAGCAACGGCACAGAGTGTGTTACCTTAGCAACGGGACACAGTGTCGTACCTTAGCAACAGCACAGAGTGTGTTACCTTAGCAACGGGACACATTGTCGTACCTTAGCAACAGCACACAGTGTGTTACCTTAGCAACGGGACACAGTGTCGTACCTTAGCAACAGCACAGAGTGTGTTACCTTAGCAACAGCACACAGTGTGTTACATTAGCAACGGCACACAGTGTGTTACCTTAGCAACGAGACACTGTGTCGTACCTTAGCAACGGCACAGATTGTGTTACCTTAGCAACGGGACACAGTGTCGTACATTAGCAACGGCACACAGTGTGTTACCTTAGCAACGGCACAGAGTGTGTTACCTTAGCCTCGGCACAGAGTGTGTTACTTTAGCAACAGCAGAGAGTGTGTTACCTTAGCAACGGCACAGAGTGTGTTACCTTAGCAACGGGACACAGTGTCGTACCTTAGCAACAGCACAGAGTGTGTTACCTTAGCAACGGGACAAAGTGTGTTACCTTAGCAACGGGACACAGTGTCGTACCTTAGCAACAGCACAGAGTGTGTTACCTTAGCAACAGCACACAGTGTGTTACCTTAGCAACGGCACAAAGTGTGTTACCTTGGCAACGGCACAGAATGCGATACCTTAGCAACGGCACACACTGTGTTACCTTAGCAACTGCACACAGTGTGTTACCTTAGCAACGGCACACACTGTGTTACCTTAGCAACCGCACACAGTGTGTTACCTTAGCAACGGGACACAGTGTGTTACCTTAGCAACGGGACACAGTGTGTTACCTAAGCTACGGGCCACAGTGTGTTACCTTAGCAACGGGACACAGTGTCGTACCTTAGTAACGGCAAAGAGTGTGTTACCTTAGCAACGGGACACAGTGTCGTACCTTAGCAACGGGACACAGTGTCGTACCTTAGCAACGGGACACAGTGTCGTATGTTAGTAACGGGAAACAGTGTGGTACCTTAGCAACGGGACACAGTGTCGTACCTTAGCAACGGGACACAGTGTCGTACCTTAGCAACGGGAAACAGTGTGTTATCTTAGCAACGAGACACAGTGTCGTACTTTAGCAACGGCACACAGTGTGTTACCTTAGCAACGGGACACAGTGTCGTACCTTAGCAACGGCACAGAATGTGTTACCTTAGCAACAGCACAGAGTGTATTACTTTAGTAACGGTACACAGTGTCGGACCTT
Organism: Hymenopus coronatus; assembly: GCA_030762935.1. Classification (NCBI taxonomy): domain Eukaryota; kingdom Metazoa; phylum Arthropoda; class Insecta; order Mantodea; family Hymenopodidae; genus Hymenopus; species Hymenopus coronatus. The sequence continues at coordinate 178,027,781 of CM060882.1, forward strand.
AGCAACGGCACACAGTGTGTTACCTTAGCAACGGAACACAGTGTGTAACCTTAGCAACGGCACACAGTGTGTTACCTTAGCAACGGGACACAGTGTCGTACCTTAGCAACGGCACAGAGTGTGTTACCTTATCAACGGGACACAGTGACGTACTTTAGCAACGGCACACAGTGTGATACCTTAGCAACGGGACACAGTGTCGTACCTTAGCAACGGCACAGAGTGTGTTACCTTAGCAACGGGACACAGTGTCGTACCTTAGCAACGGCACACAGTGTGTTACCTTAACAACGGGACACAGAGTCCCACCTCAGCAACGGCACAGAGTGTGTTACCTTAGCAACAGCACAGAGTGTGTTACCTTAGCATCGGGACACAGTGTGTTACCTTAGCAGCGGCACACAGTGTGTTACCTTAGCAACGGGACACAGTGTGTTACCTTAGCAACGGCACAGAGTGTGTTACCTTAGCAACGGGCCACAGTGTCGTACCTTAGCAACGGCACAGAGTGTGTTACCTTAGCAACAGCACAGAGTGTGTTACCTTAGCAACGGCACAGAGTGTGTTACCTTAGCAACAGCACAGAGTGTGTTACCTTAGCAACAGCACAGAGTTTGTTACCTTAGCAACAGCACAGAGTGTGTTACCTTAGCAACGGCACAGAGTGTTATACCTTAGCAACGGTACGGAGTGTGTTACCTTAGCAACAGCACAGAGTGTGTTACCTTAGCAACGGCACAGTGTGTGTTACCTTAGCAACAGCACAGAGTGTGTTACCTTAGCAACGGCACAGAGTGTGTTTGGTTAGCAACAGCTCAGAGTGTGTTACCTTAGCCACAGCACAGAGTGTGTTACCTTAGCAACGGCGCAGAGTGTGTTACCTAAGCAACGGGACACAGTGTCGTACCTTAGAAACAGCACAGAGTGTGTTACCTTAGCAACGGGACACATTGTCGTACCTTAGCAACAGCACACAGTGTGTTACCTTAGCAACGGGACACAGTGTCGTACCTTAGCAACAGCACAGAGTGTGTTACCTTAGCAAGGGACACATTGTCGTACCTTAGCAACGGCACACAGTGTGTTACCTTAGCAACGTGACACAGTGTCGTACCTTAGCAACGGCACACAGTGTGTTACGTTAGCAACGGGACACAGTGTCGTACCTTAGCAACGGCACAGAGTGTGTTACCTTAGCAACGGGACACAGTGTCGTACTTTAGCAACGGCACACAGTGTGTTACCTTACCAACGGGACACAGTGTCCTACCTTAGCAACGGCACAGAGTGTGTTACCTTAGAAACAGCACAGAGTGTGTTACCTTAGCAACGGCACAGAGTGTGTTACCTTAGCAACAGCACAGAGTGTGTTACCTTAGCAACAGCACAGAGTGTGTTACCTTAGCAACGGCACAGAGTGTGTTACCTTAGCAACGGGACACAGTGTTGTACCTTAGCAACAGCACAGATTGTGTTACCTTAGCAACGGGACACAGTGTCGTACCTTAGCAACAGCACAGAGTGTGTTACCTTAGCAACTGCACACAGTGTGTTACCTTAGCAACGGCACAGAATGTGTTACCTTAACAACGGGACACAGTGTGTTACCTTAGCAACTGCACAGAGTGTGTTACCTTAGCAACAGCACAGAGTGTGTTACCATAGCAACAGCACAGAGTTTGTTACCTTAGCAACAGCACAGAGTGTGTTACCTTATCAACGGCACAGAGTGTGTTACCTTAGCAACGGCACAGAGTGTGTTACCTTAGCACCAGCACAGAGTGTGTTACCTTAGCAACAGCACAGAGTGTGTTACCTTAGCAACGGGACACAGTGTGTTACCTTAGCAACGGGACACAGTGTCGTACCTTAGCAACGGGACACAGTGTGTTACCTTAGCTACGGGACACAGTGTGTTACCTTAGCAACGGCACACAGTGTGTTACCTTAGCAACTGGACACAGTGTGTTACCTTAGCAGAGGGAAACAGTGTCGTACCTTAGCAACGGCACAGAGTGTGTTACCTTAGCAACGGCACAGAGTGTGTTACCTTAGCAACGGCACAGAGTGTGTTACCTTAGCAACAGCACAGAGTGTGTTACCTTAGCAACGGCACAGAGTGTGTTACCTTAGCAACGAGACACAGTGTCGTACCTTAGCAACAGCACAGAGTGTGTTACCTTAGCAACGGGACACATTGTCGTACCTTAGCAACAGCACACAGTGTGTTACCTTAGCAACGGGACACAGTGTCGTACCTTAGCAACAGCACAGAGTGTGTTACCTTAGCAACAGCACACAGTGTGTTACATTAGCAACGGCACACAGTGTGTTACCTTAGCAACGGGACACTGTGTCGTACCTTAGCAACGGCACAGATTGTGTTACCTTAGCAACGGGACACAGTGTCGTACATTAGCAACGGCACACAGTGTGTTACCTTAGCAACGGGACAAAATGTCGTACCTTAGCAACGGCACAGAGTGTGTTACCTTAGCAACGGCACAGAGTGTGTTACCTTAGCAACAGCACAGAGTGTGTTACCTTAGCAACGGCACAGAGTGTGTTACCTTAGCAACGGGACACAGTGTGTTACGTTAGCAACGGGACACAGTGTCGTACCTTAGCAACGGGACACAGTGTCGTACCTTAGCAACGGGAAACAGTGTGTTATCTTAGCAACGGGACACAGTGTGTTACCTTAGCAACGGCACACAATTTGTTACCTTAGCAACGGGACACAGTGTGTTACCTTAGCAACGGCACAGAGTGTGTTACCTTAGCAACGGCACAGAGTGTGTTACCTTAGCAACAGCACAGAGTGTGTTACCCTAGCAACAGCACAGAGTTTGTTACCTTAGCAACAGCACAGAGTGTGGTTTCCTTAGCAACGGCACAGAGTGTGTTACCTTAGCAACGGGACACAGTGTCCTACCTCAGCAACGGCACAGAGTGTGTTACCTTAGCAACAGCACAGAGTGTGTTACCTTAGCAACGGGACACAGTGTGTTACCTTAGCAACGGCACACAGTGTGTTACCTTACCAACGGGACACAGTGTGTTACCTTAGCAACGGAACAGAGTGTGTTACCTTAGCAACGGCACAGAGTGTGTTACCTTAGCAACAGCACAGAGTGTGTTACCTTAGCAACAGCACAGAGTTTGTTACCTTAGCAACAGCACAGAGTGTGTTACCTTAGCAACGGCACAGAGTGTGTTACCTTAGTAACGGCACAGGGTGTGTTACCTTAGCAACAGCACAGAGTGTGTTACCTTAGCAACGGCACAGAGTGTGTTACCTTAGCAACAGCACAAAGTGTGTTACCTTAGCAACGGCACAGAGTATGTTACCTTAGCAACAGCACAGAGTGTGTTACCTTAGTAACAGCACAGAGTGTGTTACCTTAGCAACGGCACAGAGTGTGTTACCTTAGCAACGGCACAGAGTGTGTTACCTTAGCAACAGCACAGAGTGTGTTACCTTAGCAACGGGACACAGTGTCGTACCTTAGCAACAGCACAGAGTGTGTTACCTTAGCAACGGGACACATTGTCGTACTTTAGCAACGGCACACAGTGTGTTACCTTAGCAACGGGACACAGTGTCGTACCTTAGCAACAGCACAGAGTGTGTAACATTAGCAACAGCACACAGTGTGTTGCCTTAGCAACGGCACAGAGTGTGTTATCTTAGCAACAGCACAGAGTGTGTTACCATAGCAACAGCACAGAGTTTGTTACCTTAGCAACAGCACAGAGTGTGTTACCTTAGCAACGGCACAGAGTGTGTTACCTTAGCAACGGCACAGAGTGTGTTACCTTAGCAACAGCACAGAGTGTGTTACCTTAGCAACAGCACAGAGTGTGTTACCTTAGCAACGGCACAGAGTGTGTTACCTTAGCAACGGTACACAGTGTGTTACCTTAGTAACAGCACAGAGTGTGTTACCTTAGCAACAGCACAGAGTGTGTAACCTTAGCAACGGCACAGAGTGTGTTACCTTAGCAACGGCACAGAGTGTGTTACCTTAGCAACAGCACAGAGTGTGTTACCTTAGCAACGGCACAGAGTGTGTTACCTTAGCAACGAGACACAGTGTCGTACCTTAGCAACAGCACAGAGTGTGTTAACTTAGAAACAGGACACAGTGTCGTACCTTAGCAACGGGACACAGTCTGTTACCTTAGCAACGGGACACAGTGTGTTACCTTAGCAACGGGACACAGTGTGTTACCTTAGCAACGGGACACAGTGTGTTACCTTAGCAACGGCACACAGTGTGTTACCTTAGCAACGGGACACAGTGTCGTACCTTAGCAACGGGACACAGTGTCGTACCTTAGCAACGGCACAGAGTGTGTTACCTTAGCAACGGGATACAGTGTGTTACCTTAGCCACGGCACACAGTGTGTTACCTTAGCAACGGGACACAGTATCGTACATTAGCAACGGCACACAGTGTGTTACCTTAGCAACGGGACACAGTGCCTTACCTTAGCAATGGGACACAGTGTCGTACCTTAGCATCGGGACACAGTGTCGTACCTTAGCAACGGGACACAGTGTGTTACCTTAACAACGGGACACAGTGTGTTACCTTAGCAACGGGACACAGTGTCGTACCTTAGCAACGGCACAGGGTGTGTTACCTTAGCAACGGGACACAGTGTGTTACCTTAGCAACGGGACACAGTGTCGTACCTTAGTAACGGCAAAGAGTGTGTTACCTTAGCAACGGGACACAGTGTCGTACCTTAGCAACGGGACACAGTGTCGTACCTTAGCAACGGGACACAGTGTCGTATGTTAGTAACGGGAAACAGTGTGGTACCTTAGCAACGGGACACAGTGTCGTACCTTAGCAACGGGACACAGTGTCGTACCTTAGCAACGGGAAACAGTGTGTTATCTTAGCAACGAGACACAGTGTCGTACTTTAGCAACGGCACACAGTGTGTTACCTTAGCAACGGGACACAGTGTCGTACCTTAGCAACGGCACAGAGTGTGTTACCTTAGCAACAGCACAGAGTGTATTACTTTAGTAACGGTACACAGTGTCGGACCTTAGCAACGGCACACAGTGTGTTACCTTAGCAACGGAACACAGTGTGTAACCTTAGCAACGGCACACAGTGTGTTACCTTAGCAACGGGACACAGTGTCGTACCTTAGCAACGGCACAGAGTGTGTTACCTTATCAACGGGACACAGTGACGTACTTTAGCAACGGCACACAGTGTGATACCTTAGCAACGGGACACAGTGTCGTACCTTAGCAACGGCACAGAGTGTGTTACCTTAGCAACGGGACACAGTGTCGTACCTTAGCAACGGCACACAGTGTGTTACCTTAACAACGGGACACAGAGTCCCACCTCAGCAACGGCACAGAGTGTGTTACCTTAGCAACAGCACAGAGTGTGTTACCTTAGCATCGGGACACAGTGTGTTACCTTAGCAGCGGCACACAGTGTGTTACCTTAGCAACGGGACACAGTGTGTTACCTTAGCAACGGCACAGAGTGTGTTACCTTAGCAACGGGCCACAGTGTCGTACCTTAGCAACGGCACAGAGTGTGTTACCTTAGCAACAGCACAGAGTGTGTTACCTTAGCAACGGCACAGAGTGTGTTACCTTAGCAACAGCACAGAGTGTGTTACCTTAGCAACAGCACAGAGTTTGTTACCTTAGCAACAGCACAGAGTGTGTTACCTTAGCAACGGCACAGAGTGTTATACCTTAGCAACGGTACGGAGTGTGTTACCTTAGCAACAGCACAGAGTGTGTTACCTTAGCAACGGCACAGTGTGTGTTACCTTAGCAACAGCACAGAGTGTGTTACCTTAGCAACGGCACAGAGTGTGTTTGGTTAGCAACAGCTCAGAGTGTGTTACCTTAGCCACAGCACAGAGTGTGTTACCTTAGCAACGGCGCAGAGTGTGTTACCTAAGCAACGGGACACAGTGTCGTACCTTAGAAACAGCACAGAGTGTGTTACCTTAGCAACGGGACACATTGTCGTACCTTAGCAACAGCACACAGTGTGTTACCTTAGCAACGGGACACAGTGTCGTACCTTAGCAACAGCACAGAGTGTGTTACCTTAGCAAGGGACACATTGTCGTACCTTAGCAACGGCACACAGTGTGTTACCTTAGCAACGTGACACAGTGTCGTACCTTAGCAACGGCACACAGTGTGTTACGTTAGCAACGGGACACAGTGTCGTACCTTAGCAACGGCACAGAGTGTGTTACCTTAGCAACGGGACACAGTGTCGTACTTTAGCAACGGCACACAGTGTGTTACCTTACCAACGGGACACAGTGTCCTACCTTAGCAACGGCACAGAGTGTGTTACCTTAGAAACAGCACAGAGTGTGTTACCTTAGCAACGGCACAGAGTGTGTTACCTTAGCAACAGCACAGAGTGTGTTACCTTAGCAACAGCACAGAGTGTGTTACCTTAGCAACGGCACAGAGTGTGTTACCTTAGCAACGGGACACAGTGTTGTACCTTAGCAACAGCACAGATTGTGTTACCTTAGCAACGGGACACAGTGTCGTACCTTAGCAACAGCACAGAGTGTGCTACCTTAGCAACTGCACACAGTGTGTTACCTTAGCAACGGCACAGAATGTGTTACCTTAACAACGGGACACAGTGTGTTACCTTAGCAACTGCACAGAGTGTGTTACCTTAGCAACAGCACAGAGTGTGTTACCATAGCAACAGCACAGAGTTTGTTACCTTAGCAACAGCACAGAGTGTGTTACCTTATCAACGGCACAGAGGGTGTTACCTTAGCAACGGCACAGAGTGTGTTACCTTAGCAACAGCACAGAGTGTGTTACCTTAGCAACAGCACAGAGTGTGTTACCTTAGCAACGGGACACAGTGTGTTACCTTAGCAACGGGACACAGTGTCGTACCTTAACAACGGGACACAGTGTGTTACCTTAGCTACGGGACACAGTGTGTTACCTTAGCAACGGCACACAGTGTGTTACCTTAGCAACTGGACACAGTGTGTTACCTTAGCAGAGGGAAACAGTGTCGTACCTTAGCAACGGCACAGAGTGTGTTACCTTAGCAACGGCACAGAGTGTGTTACCTTAGCAACGGCACAGAGTGTGTTACCTTAGCAACAGCACAGAGTGTGTTACCTTAGCAACGGCACAGAGTGTGTTACCTTAGCAACGAGACACAGTGTCGTACCTTAGCAACAGCACAGAGTGTGTTACCTTAGCAACGGGACACATTGTCGTACCTTAGCAACAGCACACAGTGTGTTACCTTAGCAACGGGCCACAGTGTCGTACCTTAGCAACAGCACAGAGTGTGTTACCTTAGCAACAGCACACAGTGTGTTACATTAGCAACGGCACACAGTGTGTTACCTTAGCAACGGGACACTGTGTCGTACCTTAGCAACGGCACAGATTGTGTTACCTTAGCAACGGGACACAGTGTCGTACATTAGCAACGGCACACAGTGTGTTACCTTAGCAACGGGACAAAATGTCGTACCTTAGCAACGGCACAGAGTGTGTTACCTTAGCAACGGCACAGAGTGTGTTACCTTAGCAACAGCACAGAGTGTGTTACCTTAGCAACGGCACAGAGTGTGTTACCTTAGCAACGGGACACAGTGTGTTACCTTAGCAACGGGACACAGTGTCGTACCTTAGCAACGGGACACAGTGTCGTACCTTAGCAACGGGAAACAGTGTGTTATCTTAGCAACGGGACACAGTGTGTTACCTTAGCAACGGCACACAATTTGTTACCTTAGCAACGGGACACAGTGTGTTACCTTAGCAACGGCACAGAGTGTGTTACCTTAGCAACGGCACAGAGTGTGTTACCTTAGCAACAGCACAGAGTGTGTTACCCTAGCAACAGCACAGAGTTTGTTACCTTAGCAACAGCACAGAGTGTGGTTTCCTTAGCAACGGCACAGAGTGTGTTACCTTAGCAACGGGACACAGTGTCCTACCTCAGCAACGGCACAGAGTGTGTTACCTTAGCAACAGCACAGAGTGTGTTACCTTAGCAACGGCACACAGTGTGTTACCTTACCAACGGGACACAGTGTGTTACCTTAGCAACGGAACAGAGTGTGTTACCTTAGCAACGGCACAGAGTGTGTTACCTTAGCAACAGCACAGAGTGTGTTACCTTAGCAACAGCACAGAGTTTGTTACCTTAGCAACAGCACAGAGTGTGTTACCTTAGCAACGGCACAGAGTGTGTTACCTTAGTAACGGCACAGGGTGTGTTACCTTAGCAACAGCACAGAGTGTGTTACCTTAGCAACGGCACAGAGTGTGTTACCTTAGCAACAGCACAAAGTGTGTTACCTTAGCAACGGCACAGAGTATGTTACCTTAGCAACAGCACAGAGTGTGTTACCTTAGTAACAGCACAGAGTGTGTTACCTTAGCAACGGCACAGAGTGTGTTACCTTAGCAACGGCACAGAGTGTGTTACCTTAGCAACAGCACAGAGTGTGTTACCTTAGCAACGGGACACAGTGTCGTACCTTAGCAACAGCACAGAGTGTGTTACCTTAGCAACGGGACACATTGTCGTACTTTAGCAACGGCACACAGTGTGTTACCTTAGCAACGGGACACAGTGTCGTACCTTAGCAACAGCACAGAGTGTGTAACATTAGCAACAGCACACAGTGTGTTGCCTTAGCAACGGCACAGAGTGTGTTATCTTAGCAACAGCACAGAGTGTGTTACCATAGCAACAGCACAGAGTTTGTTACCTTAGCAACAGCACAGAGTGTGTTACCTTAGCAACGGCACAGAGTGTGTTACCTTAGCAACGGCACAGAGTGTGTTACCTTAGCAACAGCACAGAGTGTGTTACCTTAGCAACAGCACAGAGTGTGTTACCTTAGCAACGGCACAGAGTGTGTTACCTTAGCAACGGTACACAGTGTGTTACCTTAGTAACAGCACAGAGTGTGTTACCTTAGCAACAGCACAGAGTGTGTAACCTTAGCAACGACACAGAGTGTGTTACCTTAGCAACGGCACAGAGTGTGTTACCTTAGCAACAGCACAGAGTGTGTTACCTTAGCAACGGCACAGAGTGTGTTACCTTAGCAACGAGATACAGTGTCGTACCTTAGCAACAGCACAGAGTGTGTTACCTTAGCAACGGGACACATTGTCGTACCATAGCAACGGCACACAGTGTGTTACCTTAGCAACGGGACACAGTGTCGTACCTTAGCAACGGCACACAGTGTGTTACGTTAGCAACGGGACACAGTGTCGTACCTTAGCAACGGCACAGAGTGTGTTACCTTAGCAACGGGACACAGTGTCGTACTTTAGTAACGGTACACAGTGTCGGACCTTAGCAACGGCACAAAGTGTGTTACCTTAGCAACGGAACACAGTGTGTAACCTTAGCAACGGCACACAGTGTGTTACCTTAGCAACGGGACACAGTGTCGTACCTTAGCAACGGCACAGAGTGTGTTACCTTATCAACGGGACACAGTGACGTACTTTAGCAACGGCACACAGTGTGATACCTTAGCAACGGGACACAGTGTCGTACCTTAGCAACGGCACAGAGTGTGTTACCTTAGCAACGGGACACAGTGTCGTACCTTAGCAACGGCACACAGTGTGTTACCTTAACAACGGGACACAGAGTCCCACCTCAGCAACGGCACAGAGTGTGTTACCTTAGCAACAGCACAGAGTGTGTTACCTTAGCATCGGGACACAGTGTGTTACCTTAGCAGCGGCACACAGTGTGTTACCTTAGCAACGGGACACAGTGTGTTACCTTAGCAACGGCATAGAGTGTGTTACCTTAGCAACGGGCCACAGTGTCGTACCTTAGCAACGGCACAGAGTGTGTTACCTTAGCAACAGCACAGAGTGTGTTACCTTAGCAACGGCACAGAGTGTGTTACCTTAGCAACAGCACAGAGTTTGTTACCTTAGCAACAGCACAGAGTGTGTTACCTTAGCAACGGCACAGAGTGTTATACCTTAGCAACGGTACGGAGTGTGTTACCTTAGCAACAGCACAGAGTGTGTTACCTTAGCAACGGCACAGAGTGTGTTACCTTAGCAACAGCACAGAGTGTGTTACCTTAGCAACGGCACAGAGTGTGTTTGGTTAGCAACAGCACAGATTGTGTTACCTTAGCAACAGCACATAGTTTGTAACCTTAGCAACGGCAAAGAGTGTGTTACCTTAGCAACGGCACAGAGTGTGTTACCTTAGCAACAGCACAGAGTGTGTTACCTTAGCAACGGCGCAGAGTGTGTTACCTAAGCAACGGGACACAGTGTCGTACCTTAGAAACAGCACAGAGTGTGTTACCTTAGCAACGGGACACATTGTCGTACCTTAGCAACAGCACACAGTGTGTTACCTTAGCAACGGGACACAGTGTCGTACCTTAGCAACAGCACAGATTGTGTTTCCTTAGCAAAAGCACACAGTATGTTACATTAGCAACGGCACATAGTGTGTTACCTTAGCAACGGCACAGAGTGTGTTACCTTACCAACGGGACACAGTGTCGTACCTTAGCAACGGCACAGAGTGTTTTACCTTAGAAACAGCACAGAGTGAGTTACCTTAGCAACGGCACAGAGTGTGTTACCTTAGCAACAGCACAGAGTGTGTTACCTTAGCAACGGCACAGAGTGTGTTACCTTAGCAACGGCACACAGTGTGTTACCTTAGTAACAGCACAGAGTGTGTTACCTTAGCAACAGCACAGAGTGTGTTACCTTAGCAACGACACAGAGTGTGTTACCTTAGCAACGGCACAGAGTGTGTTACCTTAGCAACAGCACAGAGTGTGTTACCTTAGCAAGGGACATATTGTCGTACCTTAGCAACGGCACACAGTGTGTTACCTTAGCAACGGGACACAGTGTCGTACCTTAGCAACGGCGCACAGTGTGTTACGTTAGCAACGGGACACAGTGTCGTACCTTAGCAACGGCACAGAGTGTGTTACCTTAGCAACGGGACACAGTGTCGTACTTTAGCAACGGCACACAGTGTGTTACCTTACCAACGGGACACAGTGTCGTACCTTAGCAACGACACAGAGTGTGTTACCTTAGAAACAGCACAGAGTGTGTTACCTTAGCAACGGCACAGAGTGTGTTACCTTAGCAACGGCACAGAGTGTGTTACCTTAGCAACAGCACAGAGTTTGTTACCTTAGCAACAGCACAGAGTGTGTTACCTTAGCAACGGCACAGAGTGTTATACCTTAGCAACGGTACGGAGTGTGTTACCTTAGCAACAGCACAGAGTGTGTTACCTTAGCAACGGCACAGAGTGTGTTACCTTAGCAACAGCACAGAGTGTGTTACCTTAGCAACGGCACAGAGTGTGTTTGGTTAGCAACAGCACAGATTGTGTTACCTTAGCAACAGCACATAGTTTGTAACCTTAGCAACGGCAAAGAGTGTGTTACCTTAGCAACGGCACAGAGTGTGTTACCTTAGCAACAGCACAGAGTGTGTTACCTTAGCAACGGCGCAGAGTGTGTTACCTAAGCAACGGGACACAGTGTCGTACCTTAGAAACAGCACAGAGTGTGTTACCTTAGCAACGGGACACATTGTCGTACCTTAGCAACAGCACACAGTGTGTTACCTTAGCAACGGGACACAGTGTCGTACCTTAGCAACAGCACAGATTGTGTTACCTTAGCAAAAGCACACAGTATGTTACATTAGCAACGGCACATAGTGTGTTACCTTAGCAACGGCACAGAGTGTGTTACCTTACCAACGGGACACAGTGTCGTACCTTAGCAACGGCACAGAGTGTGTTACCTTAGAAACAGCACAGAGTGAGTTACCTTAGCAACGGCACAGAGTGTGTTACCTTAGCAATAGCACAGAGTGTGTTACCTTAGCAACGGCACAGAGTGTGTTACCTTAGCAACGGCACACAGTGTGTTACCTTAGTAACAGCACAGAGTGTGTTACCTTAGCAACAGCACAGAGTGTGTTACCTTAGCAACGACACAGAGTGTGTTACCTTAGCAACGGCACAGAGTGTGTTACCTTAGCAACAGCACAGAGTGTGTTACCTTAGCAAGGGACACATTGTCGTACCTTAGCAACGGCACACAGTGTGTTACCTTAGCAACGGGACACAGTGTCGTACCTTAGCAACGGCGCACAGTGTGTTACGTTAGCAACGGGACACAGTGTCGTACCTTAGAAACGGCACAGAGTGTGTTATCTTAGCAACAGCACAGAGTGTGTTACCATAGCAACAGCACAGAGTTTGTTACCTTAGCAACAGCACAGAGTGTGTTACCTTAGCAACGGCACAGAGTGTGTTACCTTAGCAACGGCACAGAGTGTGTTACCTTAGCAACAGCACAGAGTGTGTTACCTTAGCAACAGCACAGAGTGTGTTACCTTAGCAACGGCACAGAGTGTGTTACCTTAGCAACGGTACACAGTGTGTTACCTTAGTAACAGCACAGAGTGTGTTACCTTAGCAACAGCACAGAGTGTGTAACCTTAGCAACGACACAGAGTGTGTTACCTTAGCAACGGCACAGAGTGTGTTACCTTAGCAACAGCACAGAGTGTGTTACCTTAGCAACGGCACAGAGTGTGTTACCTTAGCAACGAGATACAGTGTCGTACCTTAGCAACAGCACAGAGTGTGTTACCTTAGCAACGGGACACATTGTCGTACCATAGCAACGGCACACAGTGTGTTACCTTAGCAACGGGACACAGTGTCGTACCTTAGCAACGGCACACAGTGTGTTACGTTAGCAACGGGACACAGTGTCGTACCTTAGCAACGGCACAGAGTGTGTTACCTTAGCAACGGGACACAGTGTCGTACTTTAGTAACGGTACACAGTGTCGGACCTTAGCAACGGCACAAAGTGTGTTACCTTAGCAACGGAACACAGTGTGTAACCTTAGCAACGGCACACAGTGTGTTACCTTAGCAACGGGACACAGTGTCGTACCTTAGCAACGGCACAGAGTGTGTTACCTTATCAACGGGACACAGTGACGTACTTTAGCAACGGCACACAGTGTGATACCTTAGCAACGGGACACAGTGTCGTACCTTAGCAACGGCACAGAGTGTGTTACCTTAGCAACGGGACACAGTGTCGTACCTTAGCAACGGCACACAGTGTGTTACCTTAACAACGGGACACAGAGTCCCACCTCAGCAACGGCACAGAGTGTGTTACCTTAGCAACAGCACAGAGTGTGTTACCTTAGCATCGGGACACAGTGTGTTACCTTAGCAGCGGCACACAGTGTGTTACCTTAGCAACGGGACACAGTGTGTTACCTTAATAACGGCACAGAGTGTGTTACCTTAGCAACGGGCCACAGTGTCGTACCTTAGCAACGGCACAGAGTGTGTTACCTTAGCAACAGCACAGAGTGTGTTACCTTAGCAACGGCACAGAGTGTGTTACCTTAGCAACAGCACAGAGTTTGTTACCTTAGCAACAGCACAGAGTGTGTTACCTTAGCAACGGCACAGAGTGTTATACCTTAGCAACGGTACGGAGTGTGTTACCTTAGCAACAGCACAGAGTGTGTTACCTTAGCAACGGCACAGAGTGTGTTACCTTAGCAACAGCACAGAGTGTGTTACCTTAGCAACGGCACAGAGTGTGTTTGGTTAGCAACAGCACAGATTGTGTTACCTTAGCAACAGCACATAGTTTGTAACCTTAGCAACGGCAAAGAGTGTGTTACCTTAGCAACGGCACAGAGTGTGTTACCTTAGCAACAGCACAGAGTGTGTTACCTTAGCAACGGCGCAGAGTGTGTTACCTAAGCAACGGGACACAGTGTCGTACCTTAGAAACAGCACAGAGTGTGTTACCTTAGCAACGGGACACATTGTCGTACCTTAGCAACAGCACACAGTGTGTTACCTTAGCAACGGGACACAGTGTCGTACCTTAGCAACAGCACAGATTGTGTTACCTTAGCAAAAGCACACAGTATGTTACATTAGCAACGGCACATAGTGTGTTACCTTAGCAACGGCACAGAGTGTGTTACCTTACCAACGGGACACAGTGTCGTACCTTAGCAACGGCACAGAGTGTGTTACCTTAGAAACAGCACAGAGTGAGTTACCTTAGCAACGGCACAGAGTGTGTTACCTTAGCAACAGCACAGAGTGTGTACCTTAGCAACGGCACAGAGTGTGTTACCTTAGCAACGGCACACAGTGTGTTACCTTAGTAACAGCACAGAGTGTGTTACCTTAGCAACAGCACAGAGTGTGTTACCTTAGCAACGACACAGAGTGTGTTACCTTAGCAACGGCACAGAGTGTGTTACCTTAGCAACAGCACAGAGTGTGTTACCTTAGCAAGGGACACATTGTCGTACCTTAGCAACGGCACACAGTGTGTTACCTTAGCAACGGGACACAGTGTCGTACCTTAGCAACGGCGCACAGTGTGTTACGTTAGCAACGGGACACAGTGTCGTACCTTAGCAACGGCACAGAGTGTGTTACCTTAGCAACGGGACACAGTGTCGTACTTTAGCAACGGCACACAGTGTGTTACCTTACCAACGGGACACAGTGTCGTACCTTAGCAACGGCACAGAGTGTGTTACATTAGAAACAGCACAGAGTGTGTTACCTTAGCAACGGCACAGAGTGTGTTACCTTAGCAACAGCACAGAGTGTGTTACCTTAGCAACAGCACAGAGTGTGTTACCTTAGCAACGGCACAGAGTGTGTTACCTTAGCAACGGGACACAGTGTTGTACCTTAGCAACAGCACAGATTGTGTTACCTTAGCAACGGGACACAGTGTGTTACCTTAGCAACGGGACACAGTGTCGTACCTTAGCAACAGCACAGAGTGTGTTACCTTAGCAACTGCACACAGTGTGTTACCTTAGCAACGGCACAGAATGTGTTACCTTAACAGCGGGACACAGTGTGTTACCTTAGCAACTGCACAGAGTGTGTTACCTTAGCAACAGCACAGAGTGTGTTACCATAGCAACAGCACAGAGTTTGTTACCTTAGCAACAGCACAGAGTGTGTTACCTTAGCAACGGCACAGAGTGTGTTACCTTAGCAACGGCACAGAGTGTGTTACCTTAGCAACAGCACAGAGTGTGTTACCTTAGCAACAGCACAGAGTGTGTTACCTTAGCAACGGGACACAGTGTGTTACCTTAGCAACGGGACACAGTGTCGTACCTTAGCAATGGGACACAGTGTGTTACCTTAGCTACGGGACACAGTGTGTTACCTTAGCAACGGCACACAGTGTGTTACCTTAGCAACTGGACACAGTGTGTTACCTTAGCAGAGGGAAACAGTGTCGTACCTTAGCAACGGCACAGAGTGTGTTACCTTAGCAACGGCACAGAGTGTGTTACCTTAGCAACGGCACAGAGTGTGTTACCTTAGCAACAGCACAGAGTGTGTTACCTTAGCAACGGCACAGAGTGTGTTACCTTAGCAACGGGACACAGTGTCGTACCTTAGCAACAGCACAGAGTGTGTTACCTTAGCAACGGGACACATTGTCGTACCTTAGCAACAGCACACAGTGTGTTACCTTAGCAACGGGACACAGTGTCGTACCTTAGCAACAGCACAGAGTGTGTTACCTTAGCAACAGCACACAGTGTGTTACATTAGCAACGGCACACAGTGTGTTACCTTAGCAACGGGACACTGTGTCGTACCTTAGCAACGGCACAGATTGTGTTACCTTAGCAACGGGACACAGTTTCGTACATTAGCAACGGCACACAGTGTGTTACCTTAGCAACGGGACAAAATGTCGTACCTTAGCAACAGCACAGAGTGTGTTACCTTAGCAACGGCACAGAGTGTGTTACCTTAGCAACAGCACAGAGTGTGTTACCTTAGCAACGGCACAGAGTGTGTTACCTTAGCAACGGGACACAGTGTGTTACCTTAGCAACGGGACACAGTGTCGTACCTTAGCAACGGGACACAGTGTCGTACCTTAGCAACGGGAAACAGTGTGTTAACTTAGCAACGGGACACAGTGTGTTACCTTAGCAACGGCACACAATTTGTTACCTTAGCAACGGGACACAGTGTGTTACCTTAGCAACGGCACAGAGTGTGTTACCTTAGCAACGGCACAGAGTGTGTTACCTTAGCAACAGCACAGAGTGTGTTACCCTAGCAACAGCACAGAGTTTGTTACCTTAGCAACAGCACAGAGTGTGGTTTCCTTAGCAACGGCACAGAGTGTGTTACCTTAGCAACGGGACACAGTGTCCTACCTCAGCAACGGCACAGAGTGTGTTACCTTAGCAACAGCACAGAGTGTGTTACCTTAGCAACGGGACACAGTGTGTTACCTTAGCAACGGCACACAGTGTGTTACCTTACCAACGGGACACAGTGTGTTACCTTAGCAACGGAACAGAGTGTGTTACCTTAGCAACGGCACAGAGTGTGTTACCTTAGCAACAGCACAGAGTGTGTTACCTTAGCAACAGCACAGAGTTTGTTACCTTAGCAACAGCACAGAGTGTGTTACCTTAGCAACGGCACAGAGTGTGTTACCTTAGTAACGGCACAGGGTGTGTTACCTTAGCAACAGCACAGAGTGTGTTACCTTAGCAACGGCACAGAGTGTGTTACCTTAGCAACAGCTCAAAGTGTGTTACCTTAGCAACGGCACAGAGTATGTTACCTTAGCAACAGCACAGAGTGTGTTACCTTAGCAACAGCACAGAGTGTGTTACCTTAGCAACGGCACAGAGTGTGTTACCTTAGCAACGGCACAGAGTGTGTTACCTTAGCAACAGCACAGAGTGTGTTACCTTAGCAACGGCACAGAGTGTGTTACCTTAGCAACGGGACACAGTGTCGTACCTTAGCAACAGCACAGAGTGTGTTACCTTAGCAACGGGACACATTGTCGTACTTTAGCAACGGCACACAGTGTGTTACCTTAGCAACGGGACACAGTGTCGTACCTTAGCAACAGCACAGAGTGTGTAACATTAGCAACAGCACACAGTGTGTTGCCTTAGCAACGGCACAGAGTGTGTTATCTTAGCAACAGCACAGAGTGTGTTACCATAGCAACAGCACAGAGTTTGTTACCTTAGCAACGGCACAGAGTGTGTTACCTTAGCAACGGCACAGAGTGTGTTACCTTAGCAACGGCACAGAGTGTGTTACCTTAGCAACAGCACAGAGTGTGTTACCTTAGCAACGGCACAGAGTGTGTTACCTTAGCAACGGCACACAGTGTGTTACCTTAGTAACAGCACAGAGTGTGTTACCTTAGCAACAGCACAGAGTGTGTAACCTTAGCAACGACACAGAGTGTGTTACCTTAGCAACGGCACAGAGTGTGTTACCTTAGCAACAGCACAGAGTGTGTTACCTTAGCAACGGCACAGAGTGTGTTACCTTAGCAACGAGACACAGTGTCGTACCTTAGCAACAGCACAGAGTGTTTTACCTTAGCAACGGGACACATTGTCGTACCTTAGCAACGGCACACAGTGTGTTACCTTAGCAACGGGACACAGTGTCGTACCTTAGCAACGGCACACAGTGTGTTACGTTAGCAACGGGACACAGTGTCGTACCTTAGCAACGGCACAGAGTGTGTTACCTTAGCAACGGGACACAGTGTCGTACTTTAGCAACGGCACACAGTGTGTTACCTTACCAACGGGACACAGTGTCGTACCTTAGCAACGGCACAGAGTGTGTTACCTTAGAAACAGCACAGAGTGTGTTACCTTAGCAACGGCACAGAGTGTGTTACCTTAGCAACAGCACAGAGTGTGTTACCTTAGCAACAGCACAGAGTGTGTTACCTTAGCAACGGCACAGAGTGTGTTACCTTAGCAACGGCACAGAGTGTGTTACCTTAGCAACGGGACACAGTGTCGTACCTTAGCAACGGGACACAGTGTCGTACCTTAGCAACAGCACAGAGTGTGTTACCTTAGCAACCGCACACAGTGTGTTACCTTAGCAACGGCACAGAATGTGTTACCTTAACAACGGGACACAGTGTGTTACCTTAGCAACTGCACAGAGTGTGTTACCTTAGCAACGGGACACAGTGTGTTACCTTAGCAACGGCGCAGGGTGTATTAACTTAGCAACGGCACAGAGTGTGTTACCTTAGCAACAGCACAGAGTGTGTTACCTTAGCAACAGCACAGAGTGTCTTAACTTAGAAACGGCACAGAGTGTCTTAACTTAGCAACGGCACAGAGGGTGTTACCTTGACAACAGCACAGAGTGTGTTACCTTAGCAACAGCACAGAGTGTGTTACCTTAGCAACGGGACACAGTGTGTTACCTTAGCAACGGGACACAGTGTCGTACCTTAGCAACGGGACACAGTGTGTTACCTTAGCAACGGCACACAGTGTGTTACCTTAGCAACTGGACACAGTGTGTTACCTTAGCAGAGGGACACAGTGTCGTACCTTAGCAACGGCACAGAGTGTGTTACCTTAGCAACAGGACACAGTGTCGTACCTTAGCAACGGGACACAGTCTGTTACCTTAGCAACGGGACACAGTGTGTTACCTTAGCAACGGGACACAGTGTGTTACCTTAGCAACGGGACACAGTGTGTTACCTTAGCAACGGCACACAGTGTGTTACCTTAGCAACGGGACACAGTGTCGTACCTTAGCAACGGGACACAATGTCGTACCTTAGCAACGGGACATAATGTCGTACCTTAGCAACACGACACAGTATCGTACCTTAGCAACGGGACACAGTATCGTACCTTAGCAACGGCACAGAGTGTGTTACCTTAGCAACGGGACACAGTGTGTTACCTTAGCAACAGCACAGAGTGTGTTACCTTAGCAACGGGACACAGTGTCGTAACTTAGCAACGGCACACAGTGTGTTACCTTAGCAACGGGATACAGTGTCGTACCTTAGCAACGGGACACAGTGTGTTACCTTAGCAACGGGACACAGTGTGTTACCTTAGCAACGGGACACAGTGTCGTACCTTAGCAACGGCACAGAGTGTGTTACCTTAGTAACGGGACACAGTGTGTTACCTTAGCAACGGGACACAGTGTCGTACCTTAGTAACGGCAAAGAGTGTGTTACCTTAGCAACGGGACACAGTGTCGTACCTTAGCAACGGGACACAGTGTCGTATCTTAGCAACGGGAAACAGTGTGGTACCTTAGCAACGGGACTCAGTGTTGTACCTTAGCAACGGGACACAGTGTCGTACCTTAGCAACGGGAAACAGTGTGTTATCTTAGCAACGAGACACAGTGTCGTACCTTAGCAACGGCACAGAGTGTGTTACCTTAGCAACAGCACAGAGTGTGTTACTTTAGTAGCGGTACACAGTGTCGGACCTTAGCAACGGCACACAGTGTGTTACCTTAGCAACGGAACACAGTGTGTTACCTTAGCAACATCACAGAGTGTGTTACCTTAGCAACGGGACACAGTGTCGTACCTTAGCAACGGCACAGAGTGTGTTACCTTAACAACGGGACACAGTGACGTACCTTAGCAACGGCACACAGTGTGATACCTTAGCAACGGGACACAGTGTCGTACCTTAGCAACGGCACAGAGTGTGTTACCTTAGCAACGGGACACAGTGTCGTACCTTAGCAACGGCACACAGTGTGTTACCTTAACAACGGGACACAGAGTCCTACCTCAGCAACGGCACAGAGTGTGTTACCTTAGCAACAGCACAGAGTGTGTTACCTTAGCAACGGGACACAGTGTGTTACCTTAGCAACGGGACACAGTGTGTTACCTTAGCAACGGCACAGCGTGTGTTACCTTAGCAACGGGCCACAGTGTCGTACCTTAGCAACGGCACAGAGTGTGTTACCTTAGCAACAGCACAGAGTGTGTTACCTTAGCAACGGCACAGAGTGTGTTACGTTAGCAACAGCACAGAGTGTGTTACCTTAGCAACAGCACAGTGTTTGTTACCTTAGCAACAGCACAGAGTGTGTTACCATAGCAACGGCACAGAGTGTTATACCTTAGCAACGGCACGGAGTGTGTTACCTTAGCAACAGCACAGAGTGTGTTACCTTAGCAACGGCACAGAGTGTGTTACCTTAGCAACAGCACAGAGTGTGTTACCTTAGCAACGGCACAGAGTGTGTTACCTTAGCAACAGCACAGAGTGTGTTTCCTTAGCAACAGCACATAGTTTGTTACCTTATCAACGGCAAAGAGTGTGTTACCTTAGCAACTGCACAGAGTGTGTTACCTTAGCAACAGCACAGAGTGTGTTACCTTAGCAACAGCACAGAGTGTGTTACCTTAGCAACGGGACACAGTGTGTTACCTTAGCAACGGGACACAGTGTCGTACCTTAGCAACGGGACACAGTGTGTTACCTTAGCTACGGGACACAGTGTGTTACCTTAGCAACGGCACACAGTGTGTTACCTTAGCAACTGGACACAGTGTGTTACCTTAGCAGAGGGAAACAGTGTCGTACCTTAGCAACGGCACAGAGTGTGTTACCTTAGCAACGGCACAGAGTGTGTTACCTTAGCAACGGCACAGAGTGTGTTACCTTAGCAACAGCACAGAGTGTGTTACCTTAGCAACGGGACACATTGTCGTACCTTAGCAACAGCACACAGTGTGTTACCTTAGCAACGGGACACAGTGTCGTACCTTAGCAACAGCACAGAGTGTGTTACCTTAGCAACAGCACACAGTGTGTTACATTAGCAACGGCACACAGTGTGTTACCTTAGCAACGAGACACTGTGTCGTACCTTAGCAACGGCACAGATTGTGTTACCTTAGCAACGGGACACAGTGTCGTACATTAGCAACGGCACACAGTGTGTTACCTTAGCAACGGGACAAAATGTCGTACCTTAGCAACGGCACAGAGTGTGTTACCTTAGCAACGGGACACATTGTCGTACCTTAGCAACAGCACACAGTGTGTTACCTTAGCAACGGGACACAGTGTCGTACCTTAGCAACAGCACAGAGTGTGTTACCTTAGCAACAGCACACAGTGTGTTACATTAGCAACGGCACACAGTGTGTTACCTTAGCAACGAGACACTGTGTCGTACCTTAGCAACGGCACAGATTGTGTTACCTTAGCAACGGGACACAGTCGTACATTAGCAACGGCACACAGTGTGTTACCTTAGCAACGGGACAAAATGTCGTACCTTAGCAACGGCACAGAGTGTGTTACCTTAGCAACGGCACAGAGTGTGTTACCTTAGCAACAGCACAGAGTGTGTTACCTTAGCAACGGCACAGAGTGTGTTACCTTAGCAACGGGACACAGTGTGTTACCTTAGCAACGGGACACAGTGTCGTACCTTAGCAACGGGACACAGTGTCGTACCTTAGCAACAGCACAGAGTGTGTAACAATAGCAACAGCACACAGTGTGTTGCCTTAGCAACGGCACAGAGTGTGTTACCTTAGCAACGGCACAGAGTGTGTTACCTTAGCAACGGCACAGAGTGTGTTACCTTAGCAACAGCACAGAGTGTGTTACCTTAGCAACGGCACAGAGTGTGTTACCTTAGCAACGGGACACAGTGTCGTACCTTAGCAACAGCACAGAGTGTGTTACCTTAGCAACGGGACACATTGTCGTACTTTAGCAACGGCACACAGTGTGTTACCTTAGCAACGGGACACAGTGTCGTACCTTAGCAACAGCACAGAGTGTGTAACATTAGCAACAGCACACAGTGTGTTGCCTTAGCAACGGCACAGAGTGTGTTATCTTAGCAACAGCACAGAGTGTGTTACCATAGCAACAGCACAGAGTTTGTTACCTTAGCAACAGCACAGAGTGTGTTACCTTAGCAACGGCACAGAGTGTGTTACCTTAGCAACGGCACAGAGTGTGTTACCTTAGCAACAGCACAGAGTGTGTTACCTTAGCAACGGCACAGAGTGTGTTACCTTAGCAACGGCACACAGTGTGTTACCTTAGTAACAGCACAGAGTGTGTTACCTTAGCAACAGCACAGAGTGTGTAACCTTAGCAACGACACAGAGTGTGTTACCTTAGCAACGGCACAGAGTGTGTTACCTTAGCAACAGCACAGAGTGTGTTACCTTAGAAACGGCACAGAGTGTGTTACCTTAGCAACGAGACACAGTGTCGTACCTTAGCAACAGCACAGAGTGTGTTACCTTAGCAACGGGAAACATTGTCGTACCTTAGCAACGGCACACAGTGTGTTACCTTAGCAAAGGGACACATTGTCGTACCTTAGCAACGGCACACAGTGTGTTACGTTAGCAACGGGACACAGTGTCGTACCTTAGCAACGGCACAGAGTGTGTTACCTTAGCAACGGGACACAGTGTCGTACTTTAGTAACGGTACACAGTGTCGGACCTTAGCAACGGCACACAGTGTGTTACCTTAGCAACGGAACACAGTGTGTAACCTTAGCAACAGCACACAGTGTGTTACCTTAGCAACGGGACACAGTGTCGTACCTTAGCAACGGCACAGAGTGTGTTACCTTATCAACGGGACACAGTGACGTACTTTAGCAACGGCACACAGTGTGATACCTTAGCAACGGGACACAGTGTCGTACCTTAGCAACGGCACAGAGTGTGTTACCTTAGCAACGGGACACAGTGTCGTACCTTAGCAACGGCACACAGTGTGTCACCTTAGCAACAGCACAGAGTGTGTTACCTTAGCATCGGGACACAGTGTGTTACCTTAGCAACAGCACAGAGTGTGTTACCTTAGCATCGGGACACAGTGTGTTACCTTAGCAGCGGCACACAGTGTGTTACCTTAGCAACGGGACACAGTGTGTTACCTTAGCAACGGCACAGAGTGTGTTACCTTAGCAACGGGCCACAGTGTCGTACCTTAGCAACGGCACAGAGTGTGTTACCTTAGCAACAGCACAGAGTGTGTTACCTTAGCAACGGCACAGAGTGTGTTACCTTAGCAACAGCACAGAGTTTGTTACCTTAGCAACAGCACAGAGTGTATTACCTTAGCAACGGCACAGAGTGTTATACCTTAGCAACGGTACGGAGTGTGTTACCTTAGCAACAGCACAGAGTGTGTTACCATAGCAACGGCACAGAGTGTGTTACCTTAGCAACAGCACAGAGTGTGTTACCTTAGCAACGGCACAGAGTGTGTTTGGTTAGCAACAGCACATAGTTTGTTACCTTAGCAACGGCAAAGAGTGTGTTACCTTAGCAACGGCACAGAGTGTGTTACCTTAGCAACAGCACAGAGTGTGTTACCTTAGCAACGGCGCAGAGTGTGTTACCTAAGCAACGGGACACAGTGTCGTACCTTAGAAACAGCACAGAGTGTGTTACCTTAGCAACGGGACACATTGTCGTACCTTAGCAACAGCACACAGTGTGTTACCTTAGCAACGGGACACAGTGTCGTACCTTAGCAACAGCACAGAGTGTGTTACCTTAGCAAAAGCACACAGTGTGTTACATTAGCAACGGCACATAGTGTGTTACCTTAGCAACGGCACAGAGTGTGTTACCTTACCAACGGGACACAGTGTCGTACCTTAGCAACGGCACAGAGTGTGTTACCTTAGAAACAGCACAGAGTGAGTTACCTTAGCAACGGCACAGAGTGTGTTACCTTAGCAACAGCACAGAGTGTGTTACCTTAGCAACGGCACAGAGTGTGTTACCTTAGCAACGGCACACAGTGTGTTACCTTAGTAACAGCACAGAGTGTGTTACCTTAGCAACAGCACAGAGTGTGTTACCTTAGCAACGACACAGAGTGTGTTACCTTAGCAACGGCACAGAGTGTGTTACCTTAGCAACAGCACAGAGTGTGTTACCTTAGCAAGGGACACATTGTCGTACCTTAGCAACGGCACACAGTGTGTTACCTTAGCAACGGGACACAGTGTCGTACCTTAGCAACGGCACACAGTGTGTTACGTTAGCAACGGGACACAGTGTCGTACCTTAGCAACGGCACAGAGTGTGTTACCTTAGCAACGGGACACAGTGTCGTACTTTAGCAACGGCACACAGTGTGTTACCTTACCAACGGGACACAGTGTCGTACCTTAGCAACGGCACAGAGTGTGTTACCTTAGAAACAGCACAGAGTGTGTTACCTTAGCAACGGCACAGAGTGTGTTACCTTAGCAACAGCACAGAGTGTGTTACCTTAGCAACAGCACAGAGTGTGTTACCTTAGCAACGGCACAGAGTGTGTTACCTTAGCAACGGGACACAGTGTTGTACCTTAGCAACAGCACAGATTGTGTTACCTTAGCAACGGGACACAGTGTGTTACCTTAGCAACGGGACACAGTGTCGTACCTTAGCAACAGCACAGAGTGTGTTACCTTAGCAACTGCACACAGTGTGTTACCTTAGCAACGGCACAGAATGTGTTACCTTAACAGCGGGACACAGTGTGTTACCTTAGCAACTGCACAGAGTGTGTTACCTTAGCAACAGCACAGAGTGTGTTACCATAGCAACAGCACAGAGTTTGTTACCTTAGCAACAGCACAGAGTGTGTTACCTTAGCAACGTCACAGAGTGTGTTACCTTAGCAACGGCACAGAGTGTGTTACCTTAGCAACAGCACAGAGTGTGTTACCTTAGCAACAGCACAGAGTGTGTTACCTTAGCAACGGGACACAGTGTCGTACCTTAGCAACGGGACACAGTGTGTTACCTTAGCTACGGGACACAGTGTGTTACCTTAGCAACGGCACACAGTGTGTTATCTTAGCAACTGGACACAGTGTGTTACCTTAGCAGAGGGAAACAGTGTCGTACCTTAGCAACGGCACAGAGTGTGTTACCTTAGCAACGGCACAGAGTGTGTTACCTTAGCAACGGCACAGAGTGTGTTACCTTAGCAACAGCACAGAGTGTGTTACCTTAGCAACGGCACAGAGTGTGTTACCTTAGCAACGGGACACAGTGTCGTACCTTAGCAACAGCACAGAGTGTGTTACCTTAGCAACGGGACACATTGTCGTACCTTAGCAACAGCACACAGTGTGTTACCTTAGCAACGGGACACAGTGTCGTACCTTAGCAACAGCACAGAGTGTGTTACCTTAGCAACAGCACACAGTGTGTTACATTAGCAACGGCACACAGTGTGTTACCTTAGCAACGGGACACTGTGTCGTACCTTAGCAACGGCACAGATTGTGTTACCTTAGCAACGGGACACAGTGTCGTACATTAGCAACGGCACACAGTGTGTTACCTTAGCAACGGGACAAAATGTCGTACCTTAGCAACGGCACAGAGTGTGTTACCTTAGCAACGGCACAGAGTGTGTTAACTTAGCAACAGCACAGAGTGTGTTACCTTAGCAACGGCACAGAGTGTGTTACCTTAGCAACGGCACAGAGTGTGTTACCTTAGCAACGGGACACAGTGTGTTACCTTAGCAACGGGACACAGTGTCGGAACTTAGCAACGGGACACAGTGTCGTACCTTAGCAACGGGAAACAGTGTGTTATCTTAGCAACGGGACACAGTGTGTTACCTTAGCAACGGCACACAATTTGTTACCTTAGCAACGGGACACAGTGTGTTACCTTAGCAACGGCACAGAGTGTGTTACCTTAGCAACGGCACAGAGTGTGTTACCTTAGCAACAGCACAGAGTGTGTTACCCTAGCAACAGCACAGAGTTTGTTACCTTAGCAACAGCACAGAGTGTGGTTTCCTTAGCAACGGCACAGAGTGTGTTACCTTAGCAACGGGACACAGTGTCCTACCTCAGCAACGGCACAGAGTGTGTTACCTTAGCAACAGCACAGAGTGTGTTACCTTAGCAACGGGACACAGTGTGTTACCTTAGCAACGGCACACAGTGTGTTACCTTACCAACGGGACACAGTGTGTTACCTTAGCAACGGAACAGAGTGTGTTACCTTAGCAACGGCACAGAGTGTGTTACCTTAGCAACAGCACAGAGTGTGTTACCTTAGCAACAGCACAGAGTTTGTTACCTTAGCAACAGCACAGAGTGTGTTACCTTAGCAACGGCACAGAGTGTGTTACCTTAGTAACGGCACAGGGTGTGTTACCTTAGCAACAGCACAGAGTGTGTTACCTTAGCAACGGCACAGAGTGTGTTACCTTAGCAACAGCTCAAAGTGTGTTACCTTAGCAACGGCACAGAGTATGTTACCTTAGCAACAGCACAGAGTGTGTTACCTTAGCAACAGCACAGAGTGTGTTACCTTAGCAACGGCACAGAGTGTGTTACCTTAGCAACGGCACAGAGTGTGTTACCTTAGCAACAGCACAGAGTGTGTTACCTTAGCAACGGCTCAGAGTGTGTTACCTTAGCAACGGGACACAGTGTCGTACCTTAGCAACAGCACAGAATGTGTTACCTTAGCAACGGGACACATTGTCGTACTTTAGCAACGGCACACAGTGTGTTACCTTAGCAACGGGACACAGTGTCGTACCTTAGCAACAGCACAGAGTGTGTAACATTAGCAACGGGACACATTGTCGTACCTTAGCAACAGCACACAGTGTGTTACCTTAGCAACGGGACACAGTGTCGTACCTTAGCAACAGCACAGAGTGTGTTACCTTAGCAACAGCACACAGTGTGTTACATTAGCAACGGCACACAGTGTGTTACCTTAGCAACGAGACACTGTGTCGTACCTTAGCAACGGCACAGATTGTGTTACCTTAGCAACGGGACACAGTGTCGTACATTAGCAACGGCACACAGTGTGTTACCTTAGCAACGGGACAAAATGTCGTACCTTAGCAACGGCACAGAGTGTGTTACCTTAGCAACGGCACAGAGTGTGTTACCTTAGCAACAGCACAGAGTGTGTTACCTTAGCAAAGGCACAGAGTGTGTTACCTTAGCAACGGGACACAGTGTGTTACCTTAGCAACGGGACACAGTGTCGTACCTTAGCAACGGGACACAGTGTCGTACCTTAGCAACGGGAAACAGTGTGTTATCTTAGCAACGGGACACAGTGTCGTACCTTAGCAACAGCACAGAGTGTGTAACAATAGCAACAGCACACAGTGTGTTGCCTTAGCAACGGCACAGAGTGTGTTACCTTAGCAACGGCACAGAGTGTGTTACCTTAGCAACGGCACAGAGTGTGTTACCTTAGCAACAGCACAGAGTGTGTTACCTTAGCAACGGCACAGAGTGTGTTACCTTAGCAACGGGACACAGTGTCGTACCTTAGCAACAGCACAGAGTGTGTTACCTTAGCAACGGGACACATTGTCGTACTTTAGCAACGGCACACAGTGTGTTACCTTAGCAACGGGACACAGTGTCGTACCTTAGCAACAGCACAGAGTGTGTAACATTAGCAACAGCACACAGTGTGTTGCCTTAGCAACGGCACAGAGTGTGTTATCTTAGCAACAGCACAGAGTGTGTTACCATAGCAACAGCACAGAGTTTGTTACCTTAGCAACAGCACAGAGTGTGTTACCTTAGCAACGGCACAGAGTGTGTTACCTTAGCAACGGCACAGAGTGTGTTACCTTAGCAACAGCACAGAGTGTGTTACCTTAGCAACGGCACAGAGTGTGTTACCTTAGCAACGGCACACAGTGTGTTACCTTAGTAACAGCACAGAGTGTGTTACCTTAGCAACAGCACAGAGTGTGTAACCTTAGCAACGACACAGAGTGTGTTACCTTAGCAACGGCACAGATTGTGTTACCTTAGCAACAGCACAGAGTGTGTTACCTTAGAAACGGCACAGAGTGTGTTACCTTAGCAACGAGACACAGTGTCGTACCTTAGCAACAGCACAGAGTGTGTTACCTTAGCAACGGGAAACATTGTCGTACCTTAGCAACGGCACACAGTGTGTTACCTTAGCAAAGGGACACATTGTCGTACCTTAGCAACGGCACACAGTGTGTTACGTTAGCAACGGGACACAGTGTCGTACCTTAGCAACGGCACAGAGTGTGTTACCTTAGCAACGGGACACAGTGTCGTACCTTAGCAACGGCACAGAGTGTGTTACCTTATCAACGGGACACAGTGACGTACTTTAGCAACGGCACACAGTGTGATACCTTAGCAACGGGACACAGTGTCGTACCTTAGCAACGGCACAGAGTGTGTTACCTTAGCAACGGGACACAGTGTCGTACATTAGCAACGGCACACAGTGTGTCACCTTAGCAACAGCACAGAGTGTGTTACCTTAGCATCGGGACACAGTGTGTTACCTTAGCAACAGCACAGAGTGTGTTACCTTAGCATCGGGACACAGTGTGTTACCTTAGCAGCGGCACACAGTGTGTTACCTTAGCAACGGGACACAGTGTGTTACCTTAGCAACGGCACAGAGTGTGTTACCTTAGCAACGGGCCACAGTGTCGTACCTTAGCAACGGCACAGAGTGTGTTACCTTAGCAACAGCACAGAGTGTGTTACCTTAGCAACGGCACAGAGTGTGTTACCTTAGCAACAGCACAGAGTTTGTTACCTTAGCAACAGCACAGAGTGTATTACCTTAGCAACGGCACAGAGTGTTATACCTTAGCAACGGTACGGAGTGTGTTACCTTAGCAACAGCACAGAGTGTGTTACCATAGCAACGGCACAGAGTGTGTTACCTTAGCAACAGCACAGAGTGTGTTACCTTAGCAACGGCACAGAGTGTGTTTGGTTAGCAACAGCACATAGTTTGTTACCTTAGCAACGGCAAAGAGTGTGTTACCTTAGCAACGGCACAGAGTGTGTTACCTTAGCAACAGCACAGAGTGTGTTACCTTAGCAACGGCGCAGAGTGTGTTACCTAAGCAACGGGACACAGTGTCGTACCTTAGAAACAGCACAGAGTGTGTTACCTTAGCAACGGGACACATTGTCGTACCTTAGCAACAGCACACAGTGTGTTACCTTAGCAACGGGACACAGTGTCGTACCTTAGCAACAGCACAGAGTGTGTTACCTTAGCAAAAGCACACAGTGTGTTACATTAGCAACGGCACATAGTGTGTTACCTTAGCAACGGCACAGAGTGTGTTACCTTACCAACGGGACACAGTGTCGTACCTTAGCAACGGCACAGAGTGTGTTACCTTAGAAACAGCACAGAGTGAGTTACCTTAGCAACGGCACAGAGTGTGTTACCTTAGCAACAGCACAGAGTGTGTTACCTTAGCAACGGCACAGAGTGTGTTACCTTAGCAACGGCACACAGTGTGTTACCTTAGTAACAGCACAGAGTGTGTTACCTTAGCAACAGCACAGAGTGTGTTACCTTAGCAACGACACAGAGTGTGTTACCTTAGCAACGGCACAGAGTGTGTTACCTTAGCAACAGCACAGAGTGTGTTACCTTAGCAAGGGACACATTGTCGTACCTTAGCAACGGCACACAGTGTGTTACCTTAGCAACGGGACACAGTGTCGTACCTTAGCAACGGCACACAGTGTGTTACGTTAGCAACGGGACACAGTGTCGTACCTTAGCAACGGCACAGAGTGTGTTACCTTAGCAACGGGACACAGTGTCGTACTTTAGCAACGGCACACAGTGTGTTACCTTACCAACGGGACACAGTGTCGTACCTTAGCAACGGCACAGAGTGTGTTACCTTAGAAACAGCACAGAGTGTGTTACCTTAGCAACGGCACAGAGTGTGTTACCTTAGCAACAGCACAGAGTGTGTTACCTTAGCAACAGCACAGAGTGTGTTACCTTAGCAACGGCACAGAGTGTGTTACCTTAGCAACGGGACACAGTGTTGTACCTTAGCAACAGCACAGATTGTGTTACCTTAGCAACGGGACACAGTGTGTTACCTTAGCAACGGGACACAGTGTCGTACCTTAGCAACAGCACAGAGTGTGTTACCTTAGCAACTGCACACAGTGTGTTACCTTAGCAACGGCACAGAATGTGTTACCTTAACAGCGGGACACAGTGTGTTACCTTAGCAACTGCACAGAGTGTGTTACCTTAGCAACAGCACAGAGTGTGTTACCATAGCAACAGCACAGAGTTTGTTACCTTAGCAACAGCACAGAGTGTGTTACCTTAGCAACGTCACAGAGTGTGTTACCTTAGCAACGGCACAGAGTGTGTTACCTTAGCAACAGCACAGAGTGTGTTACCTTAGCAACAGCACAGAGTGTGTTACCTTAGCAACGGGACACAGTGTCGTACCTTAGCAACGGGACACAGTGTGTTACCTTAGCTACGGGACACAGTGTGTTACCTTAGCAACGGCACACAGTGTGTTACCTTAGCAACTGGACACAGTGTGTTACCTTAGCAGAGGGAAACAGTGTCGTACCTTAGCAACGGCACAGAGTGTGTTACCTTAGCAACGGCACAGAGTGTGTTACCTTAGCAACGGCACAGAGTGTGTTACCTTAGCAACAGCACAGAGTGTGTTACCTTAGCAACGGCACAGAGTGTGTTACCTTAGCAACGGGACACAGTGTCGTACCTTAGCAACAGCACAGAGTGTGTTACCTTAGCAACGGGACACATTGTCGTACCTTAGCAACAGCACACAGTGTGTTACCTTAGCAACGGGACACAGTGTCGTACCTTAGCAACAGCACAGAGTGTGTTACCTTAGCAACAGCACACAGTGTGTTACATTAGCAACGGCACACAGTGTGTTACCTTAGCAACGGGACACTGTGTCGTACCTTAGCAACGGCACAGATTGTGTTACCTTAGCAACGGGACACAGTGTCGTACATTAGCAACGGCACACAGTGTGTTACCTTAGCAACGGGACAAAATGTCGTACCTTAGCAACGGCACAGAGTGTGTTACCTTAGCAACGGCACAGAGTGTGTTAACTTAGCAACAGCACAGAGTGTGTTACCTTAGCAACGGCACAGAGTGTGTTACCTTAGCAACGGCACAGAGTGTGTTACCTTAGCAACGGGACACAGTGTGTTACCTTAGCAACGGGACACAGTGTCGGAACTTAGCAACGGGACACAGTGTCGTACCTTAGCAACGGGAAACAGTGTGTTATCTTAGCAACGGGACACAGTGTGTTACCTTAGCAACGGCACACAATTTGTTACCTTAGCAACGGGACACAGTGTGTTACCTTAGCAACGGCACAGAGTGTGTTACCTTAGCAACGGCACAGAGTGTGTTACCTTAGCAACAGCACAGAGTGTGTTACCCTAGCAACAGCACAGAGTTTGTTACCTTAGCAACAGCACAGAGTGTGGTTTCCTTAGCAACGGCACAGAGTGTGTTACCTTAGCAACGGGACACAGTGTCCTACCTCAGCAACGGCACAGAGTGTGTTACCTTAGCAACAGCACAGAGTGTGTTACCTTAGCAACGGGACACAGTGTGTTACCTTAGCAACGGCACACAGTGTGTTACCTTACCAACGGGACACAGTGTGTTACCTTAGCAACGGAACAGAGTGTGTTACCTTAGCAACGGCACAGAGTGTGTTACCTTAGCAACAGCACAGAGTGTGTTACCTTAGCAACAGCACAGAGTTTGTTACCTTAGCAACAGCACAGAGTGTGTTACCTTAGCAACGGCACAGAGTGTGTTACCTTAGTAACGGCACAGGGTGTGTTACCTTAGCAACAGCATAGAGTGTGTTACCTTAGCAACGGCACAGAGTGTGTTACCTTAGCAACAGCTCAAAGTGTGTTACCTTAGCAACGGCACAGAGTATGTTACCTTAGCAACAGCACAGAGTGTGTTACCTTAGCAACAGCACAGAGTGTGTTACCTTAGCAACGGCACAGAGTGTGTTACCTTAGCAACGGCACAGAGTGTGTTACCTTAGCAACAGCACAGAGTGTGTTACCTTAGCAACGGCTCAGAGTGTGTTACCTTAGCAACGGGACACAGTGTCGTACCTTAGCAACAGCACAGAGTGTGTTACCTTAGCAACGGGACACATTGTCGTACTTTAGCAACGGCACACAGTGTGTTACCTTAGCAACGGGACACAGTGTCGTACCTTAGCAACAGCACAGAGTGTGTAACATTAGCAACAGCACACAGTGTGTTGCCTTAGCAACGGCACAGAGTGTGTTATCTTAGCAACAGCACAGAGTGTGTTACCATAGCAACAGCACAGAGTTTGTTACCTTAGCAACAGCACAGAGTGTGTTACCTTAGCAACGGCACAGAGTTTGTTACCTTAGCAACGGCACAGAGTGTGTTACCTTAGCAACAGCACAGAGTGTGTTACCTTAGCAACGGCACAGAGTGTGTAACCTTAGCAACGGCACACAGTGTGTTACCTTAGTAACAGCACAGAGTGTGTTACCTTAGCAACAGCACAGAGTGTGTAACCTTAGCAACGACACAGAGTGTGTTACCTTAGCAACGGCACAGAGTGTGTTACCTTAGCAACAGCACAGAGTGTGTTACCTTAGCAACGGCACAGAGTGTGTTACCTTAGCAACGAGACACAGTGTCGTACCTTAGCAACAGCACAGAGTGTTTTACCTTAGCAACGGGACACATTGTCGTACCTTAGAAACGGCACACAGTGTGTTACCTTAGCAACGGGACACAGTGTCGTACCTTAGCAACGGCACACAGTGTGTTACGTTAGCAACGGGACACAGTGTCGTACCTTAGCAACGGCACAGAGTGTGTTACCTTAGCAACGGGACACAGTGTCGTACTTTAGCAACGGCACACAGTGTGTTACCTTACCAACGGGACACACTGTCGCACCTTAGCAACGGCACAGAGTGTGTTACCTTAGAAACAGCACAGAGTGTGTTACCTTAGCAACGGCAGAGAGTGTGTTACCTTAGCAACAGCACAGAGTGTTTTACCTTAGCAACAGCACAGAGTGTGTTACCTTAGCAACGGCACAGAGTGTGTTACCTTAGCAACGGCACAGAGTGTGTTACCTTAGCAACGGGACACAGTGTCGTACCTTAGCAACGGGACACAGTGTCGTACCTTAGCAACAGCACAGAGTGTGTTACCTTAGCAACCGCACACAGTGTGTTACCTTAGCAACGGCATAGAATGTGTTACCTTAACAACGGGGCACAGTGTGTTACCTTAGCAACTGCACAGAGTGTGTTACCTTAGCAACGGGACACAGTGTGTTACCTTAGCAACGGCGCAGGGTGTATTAACTTAGCAACGGTACAGAGTGTGTTACCTTAGCAACAGCACAGAGTGTGTTACCTTAGCAACAGCACAGAGTGTCTTAACTTAGCAACGGCACAGAGTGTCTTAACTTAGCAACGGCACAGAGGGTGTTACCTTAGCAACAGCACAGAGTGTGTTACCTTAGCAACAGCACAGAGTGTGTTACCTTAGCAACGGGACACAGTGTGTTACCTTAGCAACGGCACACAGTGTGTTACCTTAGCAGAGGGACACAGTGTCGTACCTTAGCAACGGCACAGAGTGTGTTACCTTAGCAACAGGACACAGTGTCGTACCTTAGCAACGGGACACAGTCTGTTACCTTAGCAACGGGACACAGTGTGTTACCTTAGCAACGGGACACAGTGTGTTACCTTAGCAACGGGACACAGTGTGTTACCTTAGCAACGGCACACAGTGTGTTACCTTAGCAACGGGACACAGTGTCGTACCTTAGCAACGGGACACAATGTCGTACCTTAGCAACGGGACATAATGTCGTACCTTAGCAACACGACACAGTATCGTACCTTAGCAACGGGACACAGTGTCGTACCTTAGCAACGGCACAGAGTGTGTTACCTTAGCAACGGGACACAGTGTGTTACCTTAGCAACAGCACAGAGTGTGTTACCTTAGCAACGGGACACAGTGTCGTAACTTAGCAACGGCACACAGTGTGTTACCTTAGCAACGGGATACAGTGTCGTACCTTAGCAACGGGACACAGTGTGTTACCTTAGCAACGGGACACAGTGTGTTACCTTAGCAACGGGACACAGTGTCGTACCTTAGCAACGGCACAGAGTGTGTTACCTTAGTAACGGGACACAGTGTGTTACCTTAGCAACGGGACACAGTGTCGTACCTTAGTAACGGCAAAGAGTGTGTTACCTTAGCAACGGGACACAGTGTCGTACCTTAGCAACGGGACACAGTGTCGTATCTTAGAAACGGGAAACAGTGTGGTACCTTAGCAACGGGACACAGTGTTGTACCTTAGCAACGGGACACAGTGTCGTACCTTAGCAACGGGAAACAGTGTGTTATCTTAGCAACGAGACACAGTTTCGTACTTTAGCAACGGCACACAGTGTGTTACCTTAGCAACGGGACACAGTGTCGTACCTTAGCAACGGCACAGAGTGTGTTACCTTAGCAACAGCACAGAGTGTGTTACTTTAGTAGCGGTACACAGTGTCGGACCTTAGCAACGGCACACAGTGTGTTACCTTAGCAACGGAACACAGTGTGTTACCTTAGCAACATCACAGAGTGTGTTACCTTAGCAACGGGACACAGTGTCGTACCTTAGCAACGGCACAGAGTGTGTTACCTTAACAACGGGACACAGTGACGTACCTTAGCAACGGCACACAGTGTGATACCTTAGCAACGGGACATAGTGTCGTTCCTTAGCAACGGCACAGAGTGTGTTACCTTAGCAACGGGACACAGTGTCGTACCTTAGCAACGGCACACAGTGTGTTACCTTAACAACGGGACACAGAGTCCTACCTCAGCAACGGCACAGAGTGTGTTACCTTAGCAACAGCACAGAGTGTGTTACCTTAGCAACGGGACACAGTGTGTTACCTTAGCAACGGGACACAGTGTGTTACCTTAGCAACGGCACAGAGTGTGTTACCTTAGCAACGGGCCACAGTGTCGTACCTTAGCAACGGCACAGAGTGTGTTACCTTAGCAACAGCACAGAGTGTGTTACCTTAGCAACGGCACAGAGTGTGTTACGTTAGCAACAGCACAGAGTGTGTTACCTTAGCAACAGCACAGTGTTTGTTACCTTAGCAACAGCACAGAGTGTGTTACCATAGCAACGGCACAGAGTGTTATACCTTAGCAACGGCACGGAGTGTGTTACCTTAGCAACAGCACAGAGTGTGTTACCTTAGCAACGGCACAGAGTGTGTTACCTTAGCAACAGCACAGAGTGTGTTACCTTAGCAACGGCACAGAGTGTGTTACCTTAGCAACAGCACAGAGTGTGTTACCTTAGCAACAGCACATAGTTTGTTACCTTATCAACGGCAAAGAGTGTGTTACCTTAGCAACGGCACAGAGTGTGTTACCTTAGCAACAGCACAGAGTGTGTTACCTTAGCAACGGCACAGAGTGTGTTACCTTAGCAACGGGACACAGTGTCGTACCTTAGCAACAGCACAGAGTGTGTTACCTTAGCAACGGGACACATTGTCGTACCTTAGCAACAGCACACAGTGTGTTACCTTAGCAACGGGACACAGTGTCGTACCTTAGCAACAGCACAGAGTGTGTTACCTTAGCAACAGCACACAGTGTGTTACATTAGCAACGGCACACAGTGTGTTACCTTAGCAACGGGACACTGTGTCGTACCTTAGCAACGGCACAGATTGTGTTACCTTAGCAACGGGACACAGTGTCGTACATTAGCAACGGCACACAGTGTGTTACCTTAGCAACGGGACAAAATGTCGTACCTTAGCAACGGCACAGAGTGTGTTACCTTAGCAACGGCACAGAGTGTGTTACCTTAGCAACAGCACAGAGTGTGTTACCTTAGCAACGGCACAGAGTATGTTACCTTAGCAACGGGACACAGTGTGTTACCTTAGCAACGGGACACAGTGTCGTACCTTAGCAACGAGATACAGTGTCGTATCTTAGCAACGGGAAACAGTGTGGTACCTTAGCAACGGGACACAGTGTCGTACCTTAGCAACGGGACACAGTGTCGTACCTTAGCAACGGGAAACAGTGTGTTATCTTAGCAACGGGACACAGTGTCGTACCTTAGCAACGGCACACACTGTGTTACCTTAGCAATGGGACACAGTGTCGTACCTTAGCAACGGCACAGAGTTTGTTACCTTAGCAACAGCACAGAGTGTGTTACCTTAGCAACGGCACAGAGTGTGTTACCTTAGCAACAGCACAGAGTATGTTACCTTAGCAACGGCACAGAGTATGTTACCTTAGCAACAGCACAGATTGTGTTACCTTAGCAATAGCACAGAGTGTGTTACCTTAGCAACGGCACAGAGTGTGTTACCTTAGCAACGGCACAGAGTGTGTTACCTTAGCAACAGCACAGAGTGTGTTACCTTAGCAACGGCACAGAGTGTGTTACCTTAGCAACGGGACACAGTGTCGTACCTTAGCAACAGCACAGAGTGTGTTACCTTAGCAACGGGACACATTGTCGTACCTTAGCAACGGCACACAGTGTGTTACCTTAGCAACGGGACACAGTGTCGTACCTTAGCAACAGCACAGAGTGTGTTACCTTAGCAACAGCACACAGTGTGTTGCCTTAGCAACGGCACAGAGTGTGTTACCTTAGCAACAGCACAGAGTGTGTTACCATAGCAACAGCACAGAATTTGTTACCTTTGCAAAAGCACAGAGTGTGTTACCTTAGCAACGGCACAGAGTGTGTTACCTTAGCAACGGCACAGAGTGTTACCTTAGCAACAGCACAGAGTGTGTTACCTTAGCAACGGCACAGAGTGTGTTACCTTAGCAACGGCACAGAGTGTGTTACCTTAGCAACGGCACACAGTGTGTTACCTTAGCAACAGCACAGAGTGTGTTACCTTAGCAACAGCACAGAGTGTGTTACCTTAGCAACGACACAGCGTGTGTTACCTTAGCAACGGCACAGAGTGTGTTACCTTAGCAACAGCACAGAGTGTGTTACCTTAGCAACGGCACAGAGTGTGTTACCTTAGCAACGAGACACAGTGTCGTACCTTAGCAGCAGCACAGAGTGTGTTACCTTAGCAACGGGACACATTGTCGTACCTTAGCAACGGCACACAGTGTGTTACCTTAGCAACAGCACAGAGTGTGTTACCTTAGCAACGGCACAGAGTGTGTTACCTTAGCAACAGCACAGACTGTGTTACCTTAGTAACTGCACAGAGTGTGTTACCTTAGCAACAGCACAGAGTGTGTTACCTTAGCAACGGCACAGAGTGAGTTACCTTAGCAACGGCACAGTGTGTGTTACCTTAGCAACAGCACAGAGTGTGTTACCATAGCAACGGCGCAGAGTGTGTTACCTTAGCAACAGCTCAGAGTGTGTTACCTTAGCAACGGCACAGAGTGTGTTACCTTAGCAACAGCACAGAGTGTGTTACCTTAGCAACGGGACACAGTGTTTTACCTTAGCAACGGCACAGAGTGTGTTACCTTAGCAACGGGACACATTGTCGTACCTTACCAACAGCACAGAGTGTGTTACCTTAGCACCGGGACACGGTGTCGTACCTTAGCAACGGCACACAGTGTGTTACCTTAGCAACAGCACAGAGTGTGTTACCTTAGCAACAGCACATAGTTTGTTACCTTATCAACGGCAAAGAGTGTGTTACCTTAGCAACGGGACACAGTGTCGTACCTTAGCAACAGCACAGAGTGTGTTACCTTAGCAACGGGACACATTGTCGTACCTTAGCAACAGCACACAGTGTGTTACCTTAGCAACGGGACACAGTGTCGTACCTTAGCAACAGCACAGAGTGTGTTACCTTAG
The DNA here is from genome assembly GCA_030762935.1 of Hymenopus coronatus. Lineage (NCBI taxonomy): Eukaryota > Metazoa > Arthropoda > Insecta > Mantodea > Hymenopodidae > Hymenopus > Hymenopus coronatus. The sequence continues at coordinate 178,065,502 of CM060882.1, forward strand.
CAACAGCACACAGTGTGTTACATTAGCAACGGCACACAGTGTGTTACCTTAGCAACGGGACACTGTTTCGTACCTTAGCAACGGCACAGATTGTGTTACCTTAGCAACGGGACACAGTGTCGTACATTAGCAACGGCACACAGTGTGTTACCTTAGCAACGGGACAAAATGTCGTACCTTAGCAACGGCACAGAGTGTGTTACCTTAGCAACGGCACAGAGTGTGTTACCTTAGCAACAGCACAGAGTGTGTTACCTTAGCAACGGCACAGAGTGTGTTACCTTAGCAACGGGACACAGTGTGTTACCTTAGCAACGGGACACAGTGTCGTACCTTAGCAACGAGATACAGTGTCGTATCTTAGCAACGGGAAACAGTGTGGTACCTTAGCAACGGGACACAGTGTCGTACCTTAGCAACGGGACACAGTGTCGTACCTTAGCAACGGGAAACAGTGTGTTATCTTAGCAACGGGACACAGTGTCGTACCTTAGCAACGGCACACACTGTGTTACCTTAGCAATGGGACACAGTGTCGTACCTTAGCAACGGCACAGAGTTTGTTACCTTAGCAACAGCACAGAGTGTGTTACCTTAGCAACGGGACACAGTGTCGTACCTTAGCAACGGCACACAGTGTGTTACCTTAGTAACGGGACACAGTGTGTTACCTTAGCAACGGCACAGAGTGTGTTACCTTAGCAACGGGACACAGTGACGTACCTTAGCAACGGCACACAGTGTGTTACCTTAGCTACGGGACACAGTGTCGTACCTTAGCATAGGCACAGAGTGTGTTACCTTAGCAACGGGATACAGTGTCGTACCTTAGCAACGGCACACAGTGTGTTACCTTAACAACGGGACACAGTGTCCTACCTTAGCAACGGCACATAGTTTGTTACCTTAGCAACAGCACAGAGTGTGTTACCTTAGCAACGGGACACAGTGTGTTACCTTACCAACGGCACACAGTGTGTTACCTTAGCAACGGGACACAGTGTGTTACCTTAGCAACGGCACAGAGTGTGTTACCTTAGCAAACGGACACAGTGTCGTACCTTAGCAACGGCACAGAGTGTGTTACCTTAGCAACAGGACACAGTGACGTACCTTAGCAACGGCACACAGTGTGTTACCTTAGCAACGGGACACAGTATCGTACCTTAGCAACGGCACAGAGTGTGTTACCTTAGCAACGGGATACAGTGTCGTACCTTAGCAACGGCACACAGTGTGTTACCTTAACAACGGGACACAGTGTCCTACCTCAGCAACGGCACAGAGTGTGTTACCTTAGCAACAGCACAGAGTGTGTTACCTTAGCAACTGGACACAGTGTGTTACCTTAGCAACGGCACACAGTGTGTTACCTTAGCAACGGGACACAGTGTGTTACTTTAGCAACGGCACAGAGTGTGTTACCTTAGCAACGGCACAGAGTGTGTTACCTTAGCAACAGCACAAAGTGTGTTACCTTATCAACGGCAAAGAGTTTGTTACCTTAGCAACAGCACAGAGTGTGTTACCTTAGCAACGGCACAGAGTGTGTTACCTTAACAACGGGACACAGTGTCCTACCTCAGCAACGGCACAGAGTGTGTTACCTTAGCAACAGCACAGAGTGTGTTACCTTAGCAACGGGACACAGTGTGTTACCTTAGCAACGGCACACAGTGTGTTACCTTAGCAACGGGACACAGTGTGTTACCTTAGCAACGGCACAGAGTGTGTTACCTTAGCAACGGCACAGAGTGTGTTACCTTAGCAACAGCACAGAGTGTGTTATCTTAGCAACAGCACAGAGTTTGTTACCTTAGCAACAGCACAGAGTGTGTTACCTTAGCAACGGCACAGAGTGTGTTACCTTAGCAACGGCACAGGGTGTGTTACCTTAGCAACAGCACAGAGTGTGTTACCTTAGCAACGGCACAGAGTGTGTTACCTTAGCAACGGCACAGAGTGTGTTACCTTAGCAACAGCACAGAGTGTGTTACCTTAGCAACGGCACAGAGTGTGTTACCTTAGCAACGGCACACAGTGTGTTACCTTAGTAACAGCACAGAGTGTGTTACCTTAGCAACAGCACAGAGTGTGTAACCTTAGCAACGGCACAGAGTGTGTTACCTTAGCAACGGCACAGAGTGTGTTACCTTAGCAACGAGACACAGTGTCGTACCTTAGCAACAGCACAGAGTGTGTTACCTTAGCAACGGGACACATTGTCGTACCTTAGCAACGGCACACAGTGTGTTACCTTAGCAACGGGACACAGTGTCGTACCTTAGCAACGGCACACAGTGTGTTACGTTAGCAACGGGACACAGTGTCGTACCTTAGCAAAGGCACAGAGTGTGTTACCTTAGCAACGGGACACAGTGTCGTACTTTAGTAACGGTACACAGTGTCGGACCTTAGCAACGGCACACAGTGTGTTACCTTAGCAACGGAACACAGTGTGTAACCTTAGCAACGGCACACAGTGTGTTACCTTAGCAACGGGACACAGTGTCGTACCTTAGCAACGGCACAGAGTGTGTTACCTTATCAACGGGACACAGTGACGTACTTTAGCAACGGCACACAGTGTGATACCTTAGCAACGGGACACAGTGTCGTACCTTAGCAACGGCACAGAGTGTGTTACCTTAGCAACGGGACACAGTGTCGTACCTTAGCAACGGCACACAGTGTGTCACCTTAGCAACAGCACAGAGTGTGTTACCTTAGCATCGGGACACAGTGTGTTACCTTAGCAACAGCACAGAGTGTGTTACCTTAGCATCGGGACACAGTGTGTTACCTTAGCAGCGGCACACAGTGTGTTACCTTAGCAACGGGACACAGTGTGTTACCTTAGCAACGGCACAGAGTGTGTTACCTTAGCAACGGGCCACAGTGTCGTACCTTAGCAACGGCACAGAGTGTGTTACCTTAGCAACGGCACAGAGTGTGTTACCTTAGCAACAGCACAGAGTTTGTTACCTTAGCAACAGCACAGAGTGTGTTACCTTAGCAACGGCACAGAGTGTGTTACCTTAGCAACGGTACGGAGTGTGTTACCTTAGCAACAGCACAGAGTGTGTTACCTTAGCAACGGCACAGAGTGTGTTACCTTAGCAACAGCACAGAGTGTGTTACCTTAGCAACGGCACAGAGTGTGTTTGGTTAGCAACAGCACAGAGTGTGTTACCTTAGCAACCGCACAGAGTGTGTTACCTTAGCAACGGCGCAGAGTGTGTTACCTAAGCAACGGGACACAGTGTCGTACCTTAGAAACAGCACAGAGTGTGTTACCTTAGCAACGGGACACATTGTCGTACCTTAGCAACAGCACACAGTGTGTTACCTTAGCAACGGGACACAGTGTCGTACCTTAGCAACAGCACAGAGTGTGTTACCTTAGCAAAAGCACACAGTGTGTTACATTAGCAACGGCACATAGTGTGTTACCTTAGCAACGGCACAGAGTGTGTTACCTTACCAACGGGACACAGTGTCGTACCTTAGCAACGGCACAGAGTGTGTTACCTTAGAAACAGCACAGAGTGAGTTACCTTAGCAACGGCACAGAGTGTGTTACCTTAGCAACAGCACAGAGTGTGTTACCTTAGCAACGGCACAGAGTGTGTTACCTTAGCAACGGCACACAGTGTGTTACCTTAGTAACAGCACAGAGTGTGTTACCTTAGCAACAGCACAGAGTGTGTTACCTTAGCAACGACACAGAGTGTGTTACCTTAGCAACGGCACAGAGTGTGTTACCTTAGCAACAGCACAGAGTGTGTTACCTTAGCAAGGGACACATTGTCGTACCTTAGCAACGGCACACAGTGTGTTACCTTAGCAACGGGACACAGTGTCGTACCTTAGCAACGGCACACAGTGTGTTACGTTAGCAACGGGACACAGTGTCGTACCTTAGCAACGGCACAGAGTGTGTTACCTTAGCAACGGGACACAGTGTCGTACTTTAGCAACGGCACACAGTGTGTTACCTTACCAACGGGACACAGTGTCGTACCTTAGCAACGGCACAGAGTGTGTTACCTTAGAAACAGCACAGAGTGTGTTACCTTAGCAACGGCACAGAGTGTGTTACCTTAGCAACAGCACAGAGTGTGTTACCTTAGCAACAGCACAGAGTGTGTTACCTTAGCAACGGCACAGAGTGTGTTACCTTAGCAACGGGACACAGTGTTGTACCTTAGCAACAGCACAGATTGTGTTACCTTAGCAACGGGACACAGTGTGTTACCTTAGCAACGGGACACAGTGTCGTACCTTAGCAACAGCACAGAGTGTGTTACCTTAGCAACTGCACACAGTGTGTTACCTTAGCAACAGCACAGAGTGTGTTACCTTAGCAACGGGACACAGTGTGTTACCTTAGCAACGGGACACAGTGTCGTACCTTAGCAACGGGACACAGTGTGTTACCTTAGCTACGGGACACAGTGTGTTACCATAGCAACGGCACACAGTGTGTTACCTTAGCAACTGGACACAGTGTGTTACCTTAGCAGAGGGAAACAGTGTCGTACCTTAGCAACGGCACAGAGTGTGTTACCTTAGCAACGGCACAGAGTGTGTTACCTTAGCAACGGCACAGAGTGTGTTACCTTAGCAACAGCACAGAGTGTGTTACCTTAGCAACGGCACAGAGTGTGTTACCTTAGCAACGGGACACAGTGTCGTACCTTAGCAACAGCACAGAGTGTGTTACCTTAGCAACGGGACACATTGTCGTACCTTAGCAACAGCACACAGTGTGTTACCTTAGCTACGGGACACAGTGTCGTACCTTAGCAACAGCACAGAGTGTGTTACCTTAGCAACAGCACACAGTGTGTTACATTAGCAACGGCACACAGTGTGTTACCTTAGCAACGGGACACTGTGTCGTACCTTAGCAACGGCACAGATTGTGTTACCTTAGCAACGGGACACAGTGTCGTACATTAGCAACGGCACACAGTGTGTTACCTTAGCAACGGGACAAAATGTCGTACCTTAGCAACGGCACAGAGTGTGTTACCTTAGCAACGGCACAGAGTGTGTTACCTTAGCAACAGCACAGAGTGTGTTACCTTAGCAACGGCACAGAGTGTGTTACCTTAGCAACGGGACACAGTGTGTTACCTTAGCAACGGGACACAGTGTCGTACCTTAGCAACGGGACACAGTGTCGTACCTTAGCAACGGGAAACAGTGTGTTATCTTAGCAACGGGACACAGTGTGTTACCTTAGCAACGGCACACAATTTGTTACCTTAGCAACGGGACACAGTGTGTTACCTTAGCAACGGCACAGAGTGTGTTACCTTAGCAACGGCACAGAGTGTGTTACCTTAGCAACAGCACAGAGTGTGTTACCCTAGCAACAGCACAGAGTTTGTTACCTTAGCAACAGCACAGAGTGTGGTTTCCTTAGCAACGGCACAGAGTGTGTTACCTTAGCACCGGGACACAGTGTCCTACCTCAGCAACGGCACAGAGTGTGTTACCTTAGCAACAGCACAGAGTGTGTTACCTTAGCAACGGGACACAGTGTGTTACCTTAGCAACGGCACACAGTGTGTTACCTTACCAACGGGACACAGTGTGTTACCTTAGCAACGGAACAGAGTGTGTTACCTTAGCAACGGCACAGAGTGTGTTACCTTAGCAACAGCACAGAGTGTGTTACCTTAGCAACAGCACAGAGTTTGTTACCTTAGCAACAGCACAGAGTGTGTTACCTTAGCAACGGCACAGAGTGTGTTACTTTAGTAACGGCACAGGGTGTATTAACTTAGCAACGGCACAGAGTGTGTTACCTTAGCAACAGTACAGAGTGTGTTACCTTAGCAACAGCACAGAGTGTCTTAACTTAGCAACGGCACAGAGTGTCTTAACTTAGCAACGGCACAGAGGGTGTTACCTTAGCAACAGCACAGAGTGTGTTACCTTAGCAACAGCACAGAGTGTGTTACCTTAGCAACGGGACACAGTGTGTTACCTTAGCAACGGGACACAGTGTCGTACCTTAGCAACGGGACACAGTGTGTTACCTTAGCTACGGCACACAGTGTGTTACCTTAGCAACTGGACACAGTGTGTTACCTTAGCAGAGGGACACAGTGTCGTACCTTAGCAACGGCACAGAGTGTGTTACCTTAGCAACAGGACACAGTGTCGTACCTTAGCAACGGGACACAGTCTGTTACCTTAGCAACGGAACACAGTGTGTTACCTTAGCAACGGGACACAGTGTGTTACCTTAGCAACGGGACACAGTGTGTTACCTTAGCAACGGCACACAGTGTGTTACCTTAGCAACGGGACACAGTGTCGTACCTTAGCAACGGGACACAATGTCGTACCTTAGCAACGGGACATAATGTCGTACCTTAGCAACGGGACACAGTGTCGTACCTTAGCAACGGCACAGAGTGTGTTACCTTAGCAACGGGACACAGTGTGTTACCTTAGCAACAGCAGAGAGTGTGTTACCTTAGCAACGGGACACAGTGTCGTAACTTAGCAACGGCACACAGTGTGTTACCTTAGCAACGGGATACAGTGTCGTACCTTAGCAACGGGACACATTGTGTTACCTTAGCAACGGGACACAGTGTGTTACCTTAGCAATGGGACACAGTGTCGTACCTTAGCAACGGCACAGAGTGTGTTACCTTAGTAACGGGACACAGTGTGTTACCTTAGCAACGGGACACAGTGTCGTACCTTAGTAACGGCAAAGAGTGTGTTACCTTAGCAACGGGACACAGTGTCGTACCTTAGCAACGGGACACAGTGTCGTATCTTAGCAACGGGAAACAGTGTGGTACCTTAGCAACGGGACACAGTGTTGTACCTTAGCAACGGGACACAGTGTCGTACCTTAGCAACGGGAAACAGTGTGTTATCTTAGCAACGAGACACAGTTTCGTACTTTAGCAACGGCACACAGTGTGTTACCTTAGCAACGGGACACAGTGTCGTACCTTAGCAACGGCACAGAGTGTGTTACATTAGCAACAGCACAGAGTGTGTTACTTTAGTAGCGGTACACAGTGTCGGACCTTAGCAACGGCACACAGTGTGTTACCTTAGCAACGGAACACAGTGTGTTACCTTAGCAACATCACAGAGTGTGTTACCTTAGCAACGGGACACAGTGTCGTACCTTAGCAACGGCACAGAGTGTGTTACCTTAACAACGGGACACAGTGACGTACCTTAGCAACGGCACACAGTGTGATACCTTAGCAACGGGACACAGTGTCGTACCTTAGCAACGGCACAGAGTGTGTTACCTTAGCAACGGGACACAGTGTCGTACCTTAGCAACGGCACACAGTGTGTTACCTTAACAACGGGACACAGAGTCCTACCTCAGCAACGGCACAGAGTGTGTTACCTTAGCAACAGCACAGAGTGTGTTACCTTAGCAACGGGACACAGTGTGTTACCTTAGCAACGGGACACAGTGTGTTACCTTAGCAACGGCACAGAGTGTGTTACCTTAGCAACGGGCCACAGTGTCGTACCTTAGCAACGGCACAGAGTGTGTTACCTTAGCAACAGCACAGAGTGTGTTACCTTAGCAACGGCACAGAGTGTGTTACGTTAGCAACAGCACAGAGTGTGTTACCTTAGCAACAGCACAGTGTTTGTTACCTTAGCAACAGCACAGAGTGTGTTACCATAGCAACGGCACAGAGTGTTATACCTTAGCAACGGCACGGAGTGTGTTACCTTAGCAACAGCACAGAGTGTGTTACCTTAGCAACGGCACAGAGTGTGTTACCTTAGCAACAGCACAGAGTGTGTTACCTTAGCAACGGCACAGAGTGTGTTACCTTAGCAACAGCACAGAGTGTGTTACCTTAGCAACAGCACATAGTTTGTTACCTTATCAACGGCAAAGAGTGTGTTACCTTAGCAACTGCACAGAGTGTGTTACCTTAGCAACAGCACAGAGTGTGTTACCTTAGCAACGGCACAGAGTGTGTTACCTTAGCAACGGGACACAGTGTCGTACCTTAGCAACAGCACACAGTGTGTTACCTTAGCAACGGGACACAGTGTCGTACCTTAGCAACAGCACAGAGTGTGTTACCTTAGCAACAGCACACAGTGTGTTACATTAGCAACGGCACACAGTGTGTTACCTTAGCAACGGCACACAGTGTGTTACCTTAGCAACGGGACACAGTGTGTTACCTTAGCAACGGCACAGAGTGTGTTACCTTAGCAAACGGACACAGTGTCGTACCTTAGCAACGGCACAGAGTGTGTTACCTTAGCAACAGGACACAGTGACGTACCTTAGCAACGGCACACAGTGTGTTACCTTAGCAACGGGACACAGTATCGTACCTTAGCAACGGCACAGAGTGTGTTACCTTAGCAACGGGATACAGTGTCGTACCTTAGCAACGGCACACAGTGTGTTACCTTAACAACGGGACACAGTGTCCTACCTCAGCAACGGCACAGAGTGTGTTACCTTAGCAACAGCACAGAGTGTGTTACCTTAGCAACGGGACACAGTGTGTTACCTTAGCAACGGCACACAGTGTGTTACCTTAGCAACGGGACACAGTGTGTTACTTTAGCAACGGCACAGAGTGTGTTACCTTAGCAACGGCACAGAGTGTGTTACCTTAGCAACAGCACAGAGTGTGTTACCTTATCAACGGCACAGAGTTTGTTACCTTAGCAACAGCACAGAGTGTGTTACCTTAGCAACGGCACAGAGTGTGTTACCTTAACAACGGGACACAGTGTCCTACCTCAGCAACGGCACAGAGTGTGTTACCTTAGCAACAGCACAGAGTGTGTTACCTTAGCAACGGGACACAGTGTGTTACCTTAGCAACGGCACACAGTGTGTTACCTTAGCAACGGGACACAGTGTGTTACCTTAGCAACGGCACAGAGTGTGTTACCTTAGCAACGGCACAGAGTGTGTTACCTTAGCAACAGCACAGAGTGTGTTATCTTAGCAACAGCACAGAGTTTGTTACCTTAGCAACAGCACAGAGTGTGTTACCTTAGCAACGGCACAGAGTGTGTTACCTTAGCAACGGCACAGTGTGTGTTACCTTAGCAACAGCACAGTGTGTGTTACCTTAGCAACGGCACAGAGTGTGTTACCTTAGCAACAGCACAGAGTATGTTAATTTAGCAACGGCACAGAGTATGTTACCTTAGCAACAGCACAGATTGTGTTACCTTAGCAATAGCACAGAGTGTGTTACCTTAGCAACGGCACAGAGTGTGTTACCTTAGCAACGGCACAGAGTGTGTTACCTTAGCAACAGCACAGAGTGTGTTACCTTAGCAACGGCACAGAGTGTGTTACCTTAGCAACGGGACACAGTGTCGTACCTTAGCAACAGCACAGAGTGTGTTACCTTAGCAACGGGACACATTGTCGTACCTTAGCAACGGCACACAGTGTGTTACCTTAGCAACGGGACACAGTGTCGTACCTTATAAACAGCACAGAGTGTGTTACCTTAGCAACAGCACACAGTGTGTTGCCTTAGCAACGGCACAGAGTGTGTTACCTTAGCAACAGCACAGAGTGTGTTACAATAGCAACAGCACAGAGTTTGTTACCTTTGCAAAAGCACAGAGTGTGTTACCTTAGCAACGGCACAGAGTGTGTTACCTTAGCAACGGCACAGAGTGTTACCTTAGCAACAGCACAGAGTGTGTTACCTTAGCAACGGCACAGAGTGTGTTACCTTAGCAACGGCACAGAGTGTGTTACCTTAGCAACGGCACACAGTGTGTTACCTTAGCAACAGCACAGAGTGTGTTACCTTAGCAACAGCACATAGTTTGTTACCTTATCAACGGCAAAGAGTGTGTTACCTTAGCAACGGGACACAGTGTCGTACCTTAGCAACAGCACAGAGTGTGTTACCTTAGCAACGGGACACATTGTCGTACCTTAGCAACAGCACACAGTGTGTTACCTTAGCAACGGGACACAGTGTCGTACCTTAGCAACAGCACAGAGTGTGTTACCTTAGCAACAGCACACAGTGTGTTACATTAGCAACGGCACACAGTGTGTTACCTTAGCAACGGGACACTGTTTCGTACCTTAGCAACGGCACAGATTGTGTTACCTTAGCAACGGGACACAGTGTCGTACATTAGCAACGGCACACAGTGTGTTACCTTAGCAACGGGACAAAATGTCGTACCTTAGCAACGGCACAGAGTGTGTTACCTTAGCAACGGCACAGAGTGTGTTACCTTAGCAACAGCACAGAGTGTGTTACCTTAGCAACGGCACAGAGTGTGTTACCTTAGCAACGGGACACAGTGTGTTACCTTAGCAACGGGACACAGTGTCGTACCTTAGCAACGAGATACAGTGTCGTATCTTAGCAACGGGAAACAGTGTGGTACCTTAGCAACGGGACACAGTGTCGTACCTTAGCAACGGGACACAGTGTCGTACCTTAGCAACGGGAAACAGTGTGTTATCTTAGCAACGGGACACAGTGTCGTACCTTAGCAACGGCACACACTGTGTTACCTTAGCAATGGGACACAGTGTCGTACCTTAGCAACGGCACAGAGTTTGTTACCTTAGCAACAGCACAGAGTGTGTTACCTTAGCAACGGGACACAGTGTCGTACCTTAGCAACGGCACACAGTGTGTTACCTTAGTAACGGGACACAGTGTGTTACCTTAGCAACGGCACAGAGTGTGTTACCTTAGCAACGGGACACAGTGACGTACCTTAGCAACGGCACACAGTGTGTTACCTTAGCTACGGGACACAGTGTCGTACCTTAGCATAGGCACAGAGTGTGTTACCTTAGCAACGGGATACAGTGTCGTACCTTAGCAACGGCACACAGTGTGTTACCTTAACAACGGGACACAGTGTCCTACCTTAGCAACGGCACATAGTTTGTTACCTTAGCAACAGCACAGAGTGTGTTACCTTAGCAACGGGACACAGTGTGTTACCTTACCAACGGCACACAGTGTGTTACCTTAGCAACGGGACACAGTGTGTTACCTTAGCAACGGCACAGAGTGTGTTACCTTAGCAAACGGACACAGTGTCGTACCTTAGCAACGGCACAGAGTGTGTTACCTTAGCAACAGGACACAGTGACGTACCTTAGCAACGGCACACAGTGTGTTACCTTAGCAACGGGACACAGTATCGTACCTTAGCAACGGCACAGAGTGTGTTACCTTAGCAACGGGATACAGTGTCGTACCTTAGCAACGGCACACAGTGTGTTACCTTAACAACGGGACACAGTGTCCTACCTCAGCAACGGCACAGAGTGTGTTACCTTAGCAACAGCACAGAGTGTGTTACCTTAGCAACTGGACACAGTGTGTTACCTTAGCAACGGCACACAGTGTGTTACCTTAGCAACGGGACACAGTGTGTTACTTTAGCAACGGCACAGAGTGTGTTACCTTAGCAACGGCACAGAGTGTGTTACCTTAGCAACAGCACAAAGTGTGTTACCTTATCAACGGCACAGAGTTTGTTACCTTAGCAACAGCACAGAGTGTGTTACCTTAGCAACGGCACAGAGTGTGTTACCTTAACAACGGGACACAGTGTCCTACCTCAGCAACGGCACAGAGTGTGTTACCTTAGCAACAGCACAGAGTGTGTTACCTTAGCAACGGGACACAGTGTGTTACCTTAGCAACGGCACACAGTGTGTTACCTTAGCAACGGGACACAGTGTGTTACCTTAGCAACGGCACAGAGTGTGTTACCTTAGCAACGGCACAGAGTGTGTTACCTTAGCAACAGCACAGAGTGTGTTATCTTAGCAACAGCACAGAGTTTGTTACCTTAGCAACAGCACAGAGTGTGTTACCTTAGCAACGGCACAGAGTGTGTTACCTTAGCAACGGCACAGGGTGTGTTACCTTAGCAACAGCACAGAGTGTGTTACCTTAGCAACGGCACAGAGTGTGTTACCTTAGCAACGGCACAGAGTGTGTTACCTTAGCAACAGCACAGAGTGTGTTACCTTAGCAACGGCACAGAGTGTGTTACCTTAGCAACGGCACACAGTGTGTTACCTTAGTAACAGCACAGAGTGTGTTACCTTAGCAACAGCACAGAGTGTGTAACCTTAGCAACGGCACAGAGTGTGTTACCTTAGCAACGGCACAGAGTGTGTTACCTTAGCAACGAGACACAGTGTCGTACCTTAGCAACAGCACAGAGTGTGTTACCTTAGCAACGGGACACATTGTCGTACCTTAGCAACGGCACACAGTGTGTTACCTTAGCAACGGGACACAGTGTCGTACCTTAGCAACGGCACACAGTGTGTTACGTTAGCAACGGGACACAGTGTCGTACCTTAGCAAAGGCACAGAGTGTGTTACCTTAGCAACGGGACACAGTGTCGTACTTTAGTAACGGTACACAGTGTCGGACCTTAGCAACGGCACACAGTGTGTTACCTTAGCAACGGAACACAGTGTGTAACCTTAGCAACGGCACACAGTGTGTTACCTTAGCAACGGGACACAGTGTCGTACCTTAGCAACGGCACAGAGTGTGTTACCTTATCAACGGGACACAGTGACGTACTTTAGCAACGGCACACAGTGTGATACCTTAGCAACGGGACACAGTGTCGTACCTTAGCAACGGCACAGAGTGTGTTACCTTAGCAACGGGACACAGTGTCGTACCTTAGCAACGGCACACAGTGTGTCACCTTAGCAACAGCACAGAGTGTGTTACCTTAGCATCGGGACACAGTGTGTTACCTTAGCAACAGCACAGAGTGTGTTACCTTAGCATCGGGACACAGTGTGTTACCTTAGCAGCGGCACACAGTGTGTTACCTTAGCAACGGGACACAGTGTGTTACCTTAGCAACGGCACAGAGTGTGTTACCTTAGCAACGGGCCACAGTGTCGTACCTTAGCAACGGCACAGAGTGTGTTACCTTAGCAACGGCACAGAGTGTGTTACCTTAGCAACAGCACAGAGTTTGTTACCTTAGCAACAGCACAGAGTGTGTTACCTTAGCAACGGCACAGAGTGTGTTACCTTAGCAACGGTACGGAGTGTGTTACCTTAGCAACAGCACAGAGTGTGTTACCTTAGCAACGGCACAGAGTGTGTTACCTTAGCAACAGCACAGAGTGTGTTACCTTAGCAACGGCACAGAGTGTGTTTGGTTAGCAACAGCACAGAGTGTGTTACCTTAGCAACCGCACAGAGTGTGTTACCTTAGCAACGGCGCAGAGTGTGTTACCTAAGCAACGGGACACAGTGTCGTACCTTAGAAACAGCACAGAGTGTGTTACCTTAGCAACGGGACACATTGTCGTACCTTAGCAACAGCACACAGTGTGTTACCTTAGCAACGGGACACAGTGTCGTACCTTAGCAACAGCACAGAGTGTGTTACCTTAGCAAAAGCACACAGTGTGTTACATTAGCAACGGCACATAGTGTGTTACCTTAGCAACGGCACAGAGTGTGTTACCTTACCAACGGGACACAGTGTCGTACCTTAGCAACGGCACAGAGTGTGTTACCTTAGAAACAGCACAGAGTGAGTTACCTTAGCAACGGCACAGAGTGTGTTACCTTAGCAACAGCACAGAGTGTGTTACCTTAGCAACGGCACAGAGTGTGTTACCTTAGCAACGGCACACAGTGTGTTACCTTAGTAACAGCACAGAGTGTGTTACCTTAGCAACAGCACAGAGTGTGTTACCTTAGCAACGACACAGAGTGTGTTACCTTAGCAACGGCACAGAGTGTGTTACCTTAGCAACAGCACAGAGTGTGTTACCTTAGCAAGGGACACATTGTCGTACCTTAGCAACGGCACACAGTGTGTTACCTTAGCAACGGGACACAGTGTCGTACCTTAGCAACGGCACACAGTGTGTTACGTTAGCAACGGGACACAGTGTCGTACCTTAGCAACGGCACAGAGTGTGTTACCTTAGCAACGGGACACAGTGTCGTACTTTAGCAACGGCACACAGTGTGTTACCTTACCAACGGGACACAGTGTCGTACCTTAGCAACGGCACAGAGTGTGTTACCTTAGAAACAGCACAGAGTGTGTTACCTTAGCAACGGCACAGAGTGTGTTACCTTAGCAACAGCACAGAGTGTGTTACCTTAGCAACAGCACAGAGTGTGTTACCTTAGCAACGGCACAGAGTGTGTTACCTTAGCAACGGGACACAGTGTTGTACCTTAGCAACAGCACAGATTGTGTTACCTTAGCAACGGGACACAGTGTGTTACCTTAGCAACGGGACACAGTGTCGTACCTTAGCAACAGCACAGAGTGTGTTACCTTAGCAACTGCACACAGTGTGTTACCTTAGCAACAGCACAGAGTGTGTTACCTTAGCAACGGGACACAGTGTGTTACCTTAGCAACGGGACACAGTGTCGTACCTTAGCAACGGGACACAGTGTGTTACCTTAGCTACGGGACACAGTGTGTTACCATAGCAACGGCACACAGTGTGTTACCTTAGCAACTGGACACAGTGTGTTACCTTAGCAGAGGGAAACAGTGTCGTACCTTAGCAACGGCACAGAGTGTGTTACCTTAGCAACGGCACAGAGTGTGTTACCTTAGCAACGGCACAGAGTGTGTTACCTTAGCAACAGCACAGAGTGTGTTACCTTAGCAACGGCACAGAGTGTGTTACCTTAGCAACGGGACACAGTGTCGTACCTTAGCAACAGCACAGAGTGTGTTACCTTAGCAACGGGACACATTGTCGTACCTTAGCAACAGCACACAGTGTGTTACCTTAGCTACGGGACACAGTGTCGTACCTTAGCAACAGCACAGAGTGTGTTACCTTAGCAACAGCACACAGTGTGTTACATTAGCAACGGCACACAGTGTGTTACCTTAGCAACGGGACACTGTGTCGTACCTTAGCAACGGCACAGATTGTGTTACCTTAGCAACGGGACACAGTGTCGTACATTAGCAACGGCACACAGTGTGTTACCTTAGCAACGGGACAAAATGTCGTACCTTAGCAACGGCACAGAGTGTGTTACCTTAGCAACGGCACAGAGTGTGTTACCTTAGCAACAGCACAGAGTGTGTTACCTTAGCAACGGCACAGAGTGTGTTACCTTAGCAACGGGACACAGTGTGTTACCTTAGCAACGGGACACAGTGTCGTACCTTAGCAACGGGACACAGTGTCGTACCTTAGCAACGGGAAACAGTGTGTTATCTTAGCAACGGGACACAGTGTGTTACCTTAGCAACGGCACACAATTTGTTACCTTAGCAACGGGACACAGTGTGTTACCTTAGCAACGGCACAGAGTGTGTTACCTTAGCAACGGCACAGAGTGTGTTACCTTAGCAACAGCACAGAGTGTGTTACCCTAGCAACAGCACAGAGTTTGTTACCTTAGCAACAGCACAGAGTGTGGTTTCCTTTGCAACGGCACAGAGTGTGTTACCTTAGCACCGGGACACAGTGTCCTACCTCAGCAACGGCACAGAGTGTGTTACCTTAGCAACAGCACAGAGTGTGTTACCTTAGCAACGGGACACAGTGTGTTACCTTAGCAACGGCACACAGTGTGTTACCTTACCAACGGGACACAGTGTGTTACCTTAGCAACGGAACAGAGTGTGTTACCTTAGCAACGGCACAGAGTGTGTTACCTTAGCAACAGCACAGAGTGTGTTACCTTAGCAACAGCACAGAGTTTGTTACCTTAGCAACAGCACAGAGTGTGTTACCTTAGCAACGGCACAGAGTGTGTTACTTTAGTAACGGCACAGGGTGTATTAACTTAGCAACGGCACAGAGTGTGTTACCTTAGCAACAGTACAGAGTGTGTTACCTTAGCAACAGCACAGAGTGTCTTAACTTAGCAACGGCACAGAGTGTCTTAACTTAGCAACGGCACAGAGGGTGTTACCTTAGCAACAGCACAGAGTGTGTTACCTTAGCAACAGCACAGAGTGTGTTACCTTAGCAACGGGACACAGTGTGTTACCTTAGCAACGGGACACAGTGTCGTACCTTAGCAACGGGACACAGTGTGTTACCTTAGCTACGGCACACAGTGTGTTACCTTAGCAACTGGACACAGTGTGTTACCTTAGCAGAGGGACACAGTGTCGTACCTTAGCAACGGCACAGAGTGTGTTACCTTAGCAACAGGACACAGTGTCGTACCTTAGCAACGGGACACAGTCTGTTACCTTAGCAACGGAACACAGTGTGTTACCTTAGCAACGGGACACAGTGTGTTACCTTAGCAACGGGACACAGTGTGTTACCTTAGCAACGGCACACAGTGTGTTACCTTAGCAACGGGACACAGTGTCGTACCTTAGCAACGGGACACAATGTCGTACCTTAGCAACGGGACATAATGTCGTACCTTAGCAACGGGACACAGTGTCGTACCTTAGCAACGGCACAGAGTGTGTTACCTTAGCAACGGGACACAGTGTGTTACCTTAGCAACAGCAGAGAGTGTGTTACCTTAGCAACGGGACACAGTGTCGTAACTTAGCAACGGCACACAGTGTGTTACCTTAGCAACGGGATACAGTGTCGTACCTTAGCAACGGGACACATTGTGTTACCTTAGCAACGGGACACAGTGTGTTACCTTAGCAATGGGACACAGTGTCGTACCTTAGCAACGGCACAGAGTGTGTTACCTTAGTAACGGGACACAGTGTGTTACCTTAGCAACGGGACACAGTGTCGTACCTTAGTAACGGCAAAGAGTGTGTTACCTTAGCAACGGGACACAGTGTCGTACCTTAGCAACGGGACACAGTGTCGTATCTTAGCAACGGGAAACAGTGTGGTACCTTAGCAACGGGACACAGTGTTGTACCTTAGCAACGGGACACAGTGTCGTACCTTAGCAACGGGAAACAGTGTGTTATCTTAGCAACGAGACACAGTTTCGTACTTTAGCAACGGCACACAGTGTGTTACCTTAGCAACGGGACACAGTGTCGTACCTTAGCAACGGCACAGAGTGTGTTACCTTAGCAACAGCACAGAGTGTGTTACTTTAGTAGCGGTACACAGTGTCGGACCTTAGCAACGGCACACAGTGTGTTACCTTAGCAACGGAACACAGTGTGTTACCTTAGCAACATCACAGAGTGTGTTACCTTAGCAACGGGACACAGTGTCGTACCTTAGCAACGGCACAGAGTGTGTTACCTTAACAACGGGACACAGTGACGTACCTTAGCAACGGCACACAGTGTGATACCTTAGCAACGGGACACAGTGTCGTACCTTAGCAACGGCACAGAGTGTGTTACCTTAGCAACGGGACACAGTGTCGTACCTTAGCAACGGCACACAGTGTGTTACCTTAACAACGGGACACAGAGTCCTACCTCAGCAACGGCACAGAGTGTGTTACCTTAGCAACAGCACAGAGTGTGTTACCTTAGCAACGGGACACAGTGTGTTACCTTAGCAACGGGACACAGTGTGTTACCTTAGCAACGGCACAGAGTGTGTTACCTTAGCAACGGGCCACAGTGTCGTACCTTAGCAACGGCACAGAGTGTGTTACCTTAGCAACAGCACAGAGTGTGTTACCTTAGCAACGGCACAGAGTGTGTTACGTTAGCAACAGCACAGAGTGTGTTACCTTAGCAACAGCACAGTGTTTGTTACCTTAGCAACAGCACAGAGTGTGTTACCATAGCAACGGCACAGAGTGTTATACCTTAGCAACGGCACGGAGTGTGTTACCTTAGCAACAGCACAGAGTGTGTTACCTTAGCAACGGCACAGAGTGTGTTACCTTAGCAACAGCACAGAGTGTGTTACCTTAGCAACGGCACAGAGTGTGTTACCTTAGCAACAGCACAGAGTGTGTTACCTTAGCAACAGCACATAGTTTGTTACCTTATCAACGGCAAAGAGTGTGTTACCTTAGCAACTGCACAGAGTGTGTTACCTTAGCAACAGCACAGAGTGTGTTACCTTAGCAACGGCACAGAGTGTGTTACCTTAGCAACGGGACACAGTGTCGTACCTTAGCAACAGCACACAGTGTGTTACCTTAGCAACGGGACACAGTGTCGTACCTTAGCAACAGCACAGAGTGTGTTACCTTAGCAACAGCACACAGTGTGTTACATTAGCAACGGCACACAGTGTGTTACCTTAGCAACGGCACACAGTGTGTTACCTTAGCAACGGGACACAGTGTGTTACCTTAGCAACGGCACAGAGTGTGTTACCTTAGCAAACGGACACAGTGTCGTACCTTAGCAACGGCACAGAGTGTGTTACCTTAGCAACAGGACACAGTGACGTACCTTAGCAACGGCACACAGTGTGTTACCTTAGCAACGGGACACAGTATCGTACCTTAGCAACGGCACAGAGTGTGTTACCTTAGCAACGGGATACAGTGTCGTACCTTAGCAACGGCACACAGTGTGTTACCTTAACAACGGGACACAGTGTCCTACCTCAGCAACGGCACAGAGTGTGTTACCTTAGCAACAGCACAGAGTGTGTTACCTTAGCAACGGGACACAGTGTGTTACCTTAGCAACGGCACACAGTGTGTTACCTTAGCAACGGGACACAGTGTGTTACTTTAGCAACGGCACAGAGTGTGTTACCTTAGCAACGGCACAGAGTGTGTTACCTTAGCAACAGCACAGAGTGTGTTACCTTATCAACGGCACAGAGTTTGTTACCTTAGCAACAGCACAGAGTGTGTTACCTTAGCAACGGCACAGAGTGTGTTACCTTAACAACGGGAC
Source organism: Hymenopus coronatus (assembly GCA_030762935.1). Classification (NCBI taxonomy): domain Eukaryota; kingdom Metazoa; phylum Arthropoda; class Insecta; order Mantodea; family Hymenopodidae; genus Hymenopus; species Hymenopus coronatus. Next base: position 178,084,307 of record CM060882.1, read on the forward strand.
ACAGTGTCCTACCTCAGCAACGGCACAGAGTGTGTTACCTTAGCAACAGCACAGAGTGTGTTACCTTAGCAACGGGACACAGTGTGTTACCTTAGCAACGGCACACAGTGTGTTACCTTAGCAACGGGACACAGTGTGTTACCTTAGCAACGGCACAGAGTGTGTTACCTTAGCAACGGCACAGAGTGTGTTACCTTAGCAACAGCACAGAGTGTGTTATCTTAGCAACAGCACAGAGTTTGTTACCTTAGCAACAGCACAGAGTGTGTTACCTTAGCAACGGCACAGAGTGTGTTACCTTAGCAACGGCACAGTGTGTGTTACCTTAGCAACAGCACAGTGTGTGTTACCTTAGCAACGGCACAGAGTGTGTTACCTTAGCAACAGCACAGAGTATGTTAATTTAGCAACGGCACAGAGTATGTTACCTTAGCAACAGCACAGATTGTGTTACCTTAGCAATAGCACAGAGTGTGTTACCTTAGCAACGGCACAGAGTGTGTTACCTTAGCAACGGCACAGAGTGTGTTACCTTAGCAACAGCACAGAGTGTGTTACCTTAGCAACGGCACAGAGTGTGTTACCTTAGCAACGGGACACAGTGTCGTACCTTAGCAACAGCACAGAGTGTGTTACCTTAGCAACGGGACACATTGTCGTACCTTAGCAACGGCACACAGTGTGTTACCTTAGCAACGGGACACAGTGTCGTACCTTATAAACAGCACAGAGTGTGTTACCTTAGCAACAGCACACAGTGTGTTGCCTTAGCAACGGCACAGAGTGTGTTACCTTAGCAACAGCACAGAGTGTGTTACAATAGCAACAGCACAGAGTTTGTTACCTTTGCAAAAGCACAGAGTGTGTTACCTTAGCAACGGCACAGAGTGTGTTACCTTAGCAACGGCACAGAGTGTTACCTTAGCAACAGCACAGAGTGTGTTACCTTAGCAACGGCACAGAGTGTGTTACCTTAGCAACGGCACAGAGTGTGTTACCTTAGCAACGGCACACAGTGTGTTACCTTAGCAACAGCACAGAGTGTGTTACCTTAGCAACAGCACAGAGTGTGTTACCTTAGCAACGACACAGCGTGTGTTACCTTAGCAACGGCACAGAGTGTGTTACCTTAGCAACAGCACAGAGTGTGTTACCTTAGCAACGGCACAGAGTGTGTTACCTTAGCAACGAGACACAGTGTCGTACCTTAGCAGCAGCACAGAGTGTGTTACCTTAGCAACGGGACACATTGTCGTACCTTAGCAACGGCACACAGTGTGTTACCTTAGCAACAGCACAGAGTGTGTTACCTTAGCAACGGCACAGAGTGTGTTACCTTAGCAACAGCACAGACTGTGTTACCTTAGTAACTGCACAGAGTGTGTTACCTTAGCAACAGCACAGAGTGTGTTACCTTAGCAACGGCACAGAGTGAGTTACCTTAGCAACGGCACAGTGTGTGTTACCTTAGCAACAGCACAGAGTGTGTTACCATAGCAACGGCGCAGAGTGTGTTACCTTAGCAACAGCTCAGAGTGTGTTACCTTAGCAACGGCACAGAGTGTGTTACCTTAGCAACAGCACAGAGTGTGTTACCTTAGCAACGGGACACAGTGTTTTACCTTAGCAACGGCACAGAGTGTGTTACCTTAGCAACGGGACACATTGTCGTACCTTACCAACAGCACAGAGTGTGTTACCTTAGCAACGGGACACGGTGTCGTACCTTAGCAACGGCACACAGTGTGTTACCTTAGCAACAGCACAGAGTGTGTTACCTTAGCAACAGCACATAGTTTGTTACCTTATCAACGGCAAAGAGTGTGTTACCTTAGCAACGGGACACAGTGTCGTACCTTAGCAACAGCACAGAGTGTGTTACCTTAGCAACGGGACACAGTGTGTTACATTAGCAACGGCACACAGTGGGTTACCTTAGCAACGGGACACTGTTTCGTACCTTAGCAACGGCACAGATTGTGTTACCTTAGCAACGGGACACAGTGTCGTACATTAGCAACGGCACACAGTGTGTTACCTTAGCAACGGGACAAAATGTCGTACCTTAGCAACGGCACAGAGTGTGTTACCTTAGCAACAGCACAGAGTGTGTTACCTTAGCAACGGCACAGAGTGTGTTACCTTAGCAACGGGACACAGTGTGTTACCTTAGCAACGGGACACAGTGTCGTACCTTAGCAACGAGATACAGTGTCGTATCTTAGCAACGGGAAACAGTGTGGTACCTTAGCAACGGGACACAGTGTCGTACCTTAGCAACGGGACACAGTGTCGTACCTTAGCAACGGGAAACAGTGTGTTATCTTAGCAACGGGACACAGTGTCGTACCTTAGCAACGGCACACACTGTGTTACCTTAGCAATGGGACACAGTGTCGTACCTTAGCAACGGCACAGAGTTTGTTACCTTAGCAACAGCACAGAGTGTGTTACCTTAGCAACGGGACACAGTGTCGTACCTTAGCAACGGCACACAGTGTGTTACCTTAGCAACGGGACACAGTGTGTTACCTTAGCAACGGCACAGAGTGTGTTACCTTAGCAACGGGACACAGTGTCGTACCTTAGCAACGGCACAGAGTGTGTTACCTTAGCAACGGGACACAGTGACGTACCTTAGCAACGGCACACAGTGTGTTACCTTAGCAACGGGACACAGTGTCGTACCTTAGCATCGGCACAGAGTGTGTTACCTTAGCAACGGGATACAGTGTCGTACCTTAGCAACGGCACACAGTGTGTTACCTTAACAACGGGACACAGTGTCCTACCTTAGCAACGGCACATAGTTTGTTACCTTAGCAACAGCACAGAGTGTGTTACCTTAGCAACGGGACACAGTGTGTTACCTTAGCAACGGCACACAGTGTGTTACCTTAGCAACGGGACACAGTGTGTTACCTTAGCAACGGCACAGAGTGTGTTACCTTAGCAAACGGACACAGTGTCGTACCTTAGCAACGGCACAGAGTGTGTTACCTTAGCAACAGGACACAGTGACGTACCTTAGCAACGGCACACAGTGTGTTACCTTAGCAACGGGACACAGTATCGTACCTTAGCAACGGCACAGAGTGTGTTACCTTAGCAACGGGATACAGTGTCGTACCTTAGCAACGGCACACAGTGTGTTACCTTAACAACGGGACACAGTGTCCTACCTCAGCAACGGCACAGAGTGTGTTACCTTAGCAACAGCACAGAGTGTGTTACCTTAGCAACGGGACACAGTGTGTTACCTTAGCAACGGCACACAGTGTGTTACCTTAGCAACGGGACACAGTGTGTTACTTTAGCAACGGCACAGAGTGTGTTACCTTAGCAACGGCACAGAGTGTGTTACCTTAGCAACAGCACAGAGTGTGTTACCTTATCAACGGCACAGAGTTTGTTACCTTAGCAACAGCACAGAGTGTGTTACCTTAGCAACGGCACAGAGTGTGTTACCTTAACAACGGGACACAGTGTCCTACCTCAGCAACGGCACAGAGTGTGTTACCTTAGCAACAGCACAGAGTGTGTTACCTTAGCAACGGGACACAGTGTGTTACCTTAGCAACGGCACACAGTGTGTTACCTTAGCAACGGGACACAGTGTGTTACCTTAGCAACGGCACAGAGTGTGTTACCTTAGCAACGGCACAGAGTGTGTTACCTTAGCAACAGCACAGAGTGTGTTATCTTAGCAACAGCACAGAGTTTGTTACCTTAGCAACAGCACAGAGTGTGTTACCTTAGCAACGGCACAGAGTGTGTTACCTTAGCAACGAGACACAGTGTCGTACCTTAGCAACAGCACAGAGTGTGTTACCTTAGCAACGGGACACATTGTCGTACCTTAGCAACGGCACACAGTGTGTTACCTTAGCAACGGGACACAGTGTCGTACCTTAGCAACAGCACAGAGTGTGTTACCTTAGCAACAGCACACAGTGTGTTGCCTTAGCAACGGCACAGAGTGTTTTACCTTAGCAACAGCACAGAGTGTGTTACCATAGCAACAGCACAGAGTTTGTTACCTTTGCAAAAGCACAGAGTGTGTTACCTTAGCAACGGCACAGAGTGTGTTACCTTAGCAACGGCACAGAGTGTGTTACCTTAGCAACAGCAGAGAGTGTGTTACCTTAGCAACGGCACAGAGTGTGTTACCTTAGCAACGGCACAGAGTGTGTTACCTTAGCAACGGCACACAGTGTGTTACCTTAGCAACAGCACAGAGTGTGTTACCTTAGCAACAGCACAGAGTGTGTTACCTTAGCAACGACACAGCGTGTGTTACCTTAGCAACGGCACAGAGTGTGTTACCTTAGCAACAGCACAGAGTGTGTTACCTTAGCAACGGCACAGAGTGTGTTACCTTAGCAACGAGACACAGTGTCGTACCTTAGCAGCAGCACAGAGTGTGTTACCTTAGCAACGGGACACATTGTCGTACCTTAGCAACGGCACACAGTGTTTTACCTTAGCAACGGGACACAGTGCCGTACCTTAGCAACGGCACACAGTGTGTTACGTTAGCAACGGGACACAGTGTCGTACCTTAGCAACGGCACAGAGTGTGTTACCTTAGCAACGGGACACAGTGTCGTACTTTAGCAACGGCACACAGTGTGTTACCTTAGCAACGGGACACAGTGTCGTACCTTAGCAACGGCACAGAGTGTGTTACCTTAGCAACAGCACAGAGTGTGTTACTTTAGTAGCGGTACACAGTGTCGGACCTTAGCAACGGCACACAGTGTGTTACCTTAGCAACGGAACACAGTGTGTTACCTTAGCAACATCACAGAGTGTGTTACCTTAGCAACGGGACACAGTGTCGTACCTTAGCAACGGCACAGAGTGTGTTACCTTAACAACGGGACACAGTGACGTACCTTAGCAACGGCACACAGTGTGATACCTTAGCAACGGGACACAGTGTCGTACCTTAGCAACGGCACAGAGTGTGTTACCTTAGCAACGGGACACAGTGTCGTACCTTAGCAACGGCACACAGTGTGTTACCTTAACAACGGGACACAGAGTCCTACCTCAGCAACGGCACAGAGTGTGTTACCTTAGCAACAGCACAGAGTGTGTTACCTTAGCAACGGGACACAGTGTGTTACCTTAGCAACGGGACACAGTGTGTTACCTTAGCAACGGCACAGAGTGTGTTACCTTAGCAACGGGCCACAGTGTCGTACCTTAGCAACGGCACAGAGTGTTTTACCTTAGCAACAGCACAGAGTGTGTTACCTTAGCAACGGCACAGAGTGTGTTACGTTAGCAACAGCACAGAGTGTGTTACCTTAGCAACAGCACAGTGTTTGTTACCTTAGCAACAGCACAGAGTGTGTTACCATAGCAACGGCACAGAGTGTTATACCTTAGCAACGGCACGGAGTGTGTTACCTTAGCAACAGCACAGAGTGTGTTACCTTAGCAACGGCACAGAGTGTGTTACCTTAGCAACAGCACAGAGTGTGTTACCTTAGCAACGGCACAGAGTGTGTTACCTTAGCAACAGCACAGAGTGTGTTACCTTAGCAACAGCACATAGTTTGTTACCTTATCAACGGCAAAGAGTGTGTTACCTTAGCAACTGCACAGAGTGTGTTACCTTAGCAACAGCACAGAGTGTGTTACCTTAGCAACGGCACAGAGTGTGTTACCTTAGCAACGGGACACAGTGTCGTACCTTAGCAACAGCACAGAGTGTGTTACCTTAGCAACGGGACACATTGTCGTACCTTAGCAACAGCACACAGTGTGTTACCTTAGCAACGGGACACAGTGTCGTACCTTAGCAACAGCACAGAGTGTGTTACCTTAGCAACAGCACACAGTGTGTTACATTAGCAACGGCACACAGTGTGTTACCTTAGCAACGGGACACTGTGTCGTACCTTAGCAACGGCACAGATTGTGTTACCTTAGCAACGGGACACAGTGTCGTACATTAGCAACGGCACACAGTGTGTTACCTTAGCAACGGGACAAAATGTCGTACCTTAGCAACGGCACAGAGTGTGTTACCTTAGCAACGGCACAGAGTGTGTTACCTTAGCAACAGCACAGAGTGTGTTACCTTAGCAACGGCACAGAGTGTGTTACCTTAGCAACGGGACACAGTGTGTTACCTTAGCAACGGGACACAGTGTCGTACCTTAGCAACGAGATACAGTGTCGTATCTTAGCAACGGGAAACAGTGTGGTACCTTAGCAACGGGACACAGTGTCGTACCTTAGCAACGGGACACAGTGTCGTACCTTAGCAACGGGAAACAGTGTGTTATCTTAGCAACGGGACACAGTGTCGTACCTTAGCAACGGCACACACTGTGTTACCTTAGCAATGGGACACAGTGTCGTACCTTAGCAACGGCACAGAGTTTGTTACCTTAGCAACAGCACAGAGTGTGTTACCTTAGCAACGGGACACAGTGTCGTACCTTAGCAACGGCACACAGTGTGTTACCTTAGCAACGGGACACAGTGTGTTACTTTAGCAACGGCACAGAGTGTGTTACCTTAGCAACGGGACACAGTGTCGTACCTTAGCAACGGGAAACAGTGTGTTATCTTAGCAACGGGACACAGTGTCGTACCTTATCAACGGCACACACTGTGTTACCTTAGCAATGGGACACAGTGTCGTACCTTAGCAACGGCACAGAGTTTGTTACCTTAGCAACAGCACACAGTGTGTTACCTTAGCAACGGGACACAGTGTGTTACCTTAGCAACAGCACAGAGTGTGTTACCTTAGCAACGGGACACAGTGTGTTACCTTAGCAACGGCACACAGTGTGTTACCTTAGCAACGGGACACAGTGTGTTACCTTAGCAACGGCACAGAGTGTGTTACCTTAGCAAACGGACACAGTGTCGTACCTTAGCAACGGCACAGAGTGTGTTACCTTAGCAACAGGACACAGTGACGTACCTTAGCAACGGCACACAGTGTGTTACCTTAGCAACGGGACACAGTATCGTACCTTAGCAACGGCACAGAGTGTGTTACCTTAGCAACGGGATACAGTGTCGTACCTTAGCAACGGCACACAGTGTGTTACCTTAACAACGGGACACAGTGTCCTACCTCAGCAACGGCACAGAGTGTGTTACCTTAGCAACAGCACAGAGTGTGTTACCTTAGCAACGGGACACAGTGTGTTACCTTAGCAACGGCACACAGTGTGTTACCTTAGCAACGGGACACAGTGTGTTACTTTAGCAACGGCACAGAGTGTGTTACCTTAGCAACGGCACAGAGTGTGTTACCTTAGCAACAGCACAGAGTGTGTTACCTTATCAACGGCACAGAGTTTGTTACCTTAGCAACAGCACAGAGTGTGTTACCTTAGCAACGGCACAGAGTGTGTTACCTTAACAACGGGACACAGTGTCCTACCTCAGCAACGGCACAGAGTGTGTTACCTTAGCAACAGCACAGAGTGTGTTACCTTAGCAACGGGACACAGTGTGTTACCTTAGCAACGGCACACAGTGTGTTACCTTAGCAACGGGACACAGTGTGTTACCTTAGCAACGGCACAGAGTGTGTTACCTTAGCAACGGCACAGAGTGTGTTACCTTAGCAACAGCACAGAGTGTGTTATCTTAGCAACAGCACAGAGTTTGTTACCTTAGCAACAGCACAGAGTGTGTTACCTTAGCAACGGCACAGAGTGTGTTACCTTAGCAACGGCACAGTGTGTGTTACCTTAGCAACAGCACAGAGTGTGTTACCTTAGCAACGGCACAGAGTGTGTTACCTTAGCAACAGCACAGAGTATGTTAATTTAGCAACGGCACAGAGTATGTTACCTTAGCAACAGCACAGATTGTGTTACCTTAGCAATAGCACAGAGTGTGTTACCTTAGCAACGGCACAGAGTGTGTTACCTTAGCAACGGCACAGAGTGTGTTACCTTAGCAACAGCACAGAGTGTGTTACCTTAGCAACGGCACAGAGTGTGTTACCTTAGCAACGGGACACAGTGTCGTACCTTAGCAACAGCACAGAGTGTGTTACCTTAGCAACGGGACACATTGTCGTACCTTAGCAACGGCACACAGTGTGTTACCTTAGCAACGGGACACAGTGTCGTACCTTATAAACAGCACAGAGTGTGTTACCTTAGCAACAGCACACAGTGTGTTGCCTTAGCAACGGCACAGAGTGTGTTACCTTAGCAACAGCACAGAGTGTGTTACCATAGCAACAGCACAGAGTTTGTTACCTTTGCAAAAGCACAGAGTGGGTTACCTTAGCAACGGCACAGAGTGTGTTACCTTAGCAACGGCACAGAGTGTTACCTTAGCAACAGCACAGAGTGTGTTACCTTAGCAACGGCACAGAGTGTGTTACCTTAGCAACGGCACAGAGTGTGTTACCTTAGCAACGGCACACAGTGTGTTACCATAGCAACAGCACAGAGTGTGTTACCTTAGCAACAGCACAGAGTGTGTTACCTTAGCAACGACACAGCGTGTGTTACCTTAGCAACGGCACAGAGTGTGTTACCTTAGCAACAGCACAGAGTGTGTTACCTTAGCAACGGCACAGAGTGTGTTACCTTAGCAACGAGACACAGTGTCGTACCTTAGCAGCAGCACAGAGTGTGTTACCTTAGCAACGGGACACATTGTCGTACCTTAGCAACGGCACACAGTGTGTTACCTTAGCAACAGCACAGAGTGTGTTACCTTAGCAACGGCACAGAGTGTGTTACCTTAGCAACAGCACAGACTGTGTTACCTTAGTAACTGCACAGAGTGTGTTACCTTAGCAACAGCACAGAGTGTGTTACCTTAGCAACGGCACAGAGTGAGTTACCTTAGCAACGGCACAGTGTGTGTTACCTTAGCAACAGCACAGAGTGTGTTACCATAGCAACGGCGCAGAGTGTGTTACCTTAGCAACAGCTCAGAGTGTGTTACCTTAGCAACGGCACAGAGTGTGTTACCTTAGCAACAGCACAGAGTGTGTTACCTTAGCAACGGGACACAGTGTTTTACCTTAGCAACGGCACAGAGTGTGTTACCTTAGCAACGGGACACATTGTCGTACCTTACCAACAGCACAGAGTGTGTTACCTTAGCAACGGGACACGGTGTCGTACCTTAGCAACGGCACACAGTGTGTTACCTTAGCAACAGCACAGAGTGTGTTACCTTAGCAACAGCACATAGTTTGTTACCTTATCAACGGCAAAGAGTGTGTTACCTTAGCAACGGGACACAGTGTCGTACCTTAGCAACAGCACAGAGTGTGTTACCTTAGCAACGGGACACAGTGTGTTACATTAGCAACGGCACACAGTGTGTTACCTTAGCAACGGGACACTGTTTCGTACCTTAGCAACGGCACAGATTGTGTTACCTTAGCAACGGGACACAGTGTCGTACATTAGCAACGGCACACAGTGTGTTACCTTAGCAACGGGACAAAATGTCGTACCTTAGCAACGGCACAGAGTGTGTTACCTTAGCAACAGCACAGAGTGTGTTACCTTAGCAACGGCACAGAGTGTGTTACCTTAGCAACGGGACACAGTGTGTTACCTTAGCAACGGGACACAGTGTCGTACCTTAGCAACGAGATACAGTGTCGTATCTTAGCAACGGGAAACAGTGTGGTACCTTAGCAACGGGACACAGTGTCGTACCTTAGCAACGGGACACAGTGTCGTACCTTAGCAACGGGAAACAGTGTGTTATCTTAGCAACGGGACACAGTGTCGTACCTTAGCAACGGCACACACTGTGTTACCTTAGCAATGGGACACAGTGTCGTACCTTAGCAACGGCACAGAGTTTGTTACCTTAGCAACAGCACAGAGTGTGTTACCTTAGCAACGGGACACAGTGTCGTACCTTAGCAACGGCACACAGTGTGTTACCTTAGCAACGGGACACAGTGTGTTACCTTAGCAACGGCACAGAGTGTGTTACCTTAGCAACGGGACACAGTGTCGTACCTTAGCAACGGCACAGAGTGTGTTACCTTAGCAACGGGACACAGTGACGTACCTTAGCAACGGCACACAGTGTGTTACCTTAGCAACGGGACACAGTGTCGTACCTTAGCATCGGCACAGAGTGTGTTACCTTAGCAACGGGATACAGTGTCGTACCTTAGCAACGGCACACAGTGTGTTACCTTAACAACGGGACACAGTGTCCTACCTTAGCAACGGCACATAGTTTGTTACCTTAGCAACAGCACAGAGTGTGTTACCTTAGCAACGGGACACAGTGTGTTACCTTAGCAACGGCACACAGTGTGTTACCTTAGCAACGGGACACAGTGTGTTACCTTAGCAACGGCACAGAGTGTGTTACCTTAGCAAACGGACACAGTGTCGTACCTTAGCAACGGCACAGAGTGTGTTACCTTAGCAACAGGACACAGTGACGTACCTTAGCAACGGCACACAGTGTGTTACCTTAGCAACGGGACACAGTATCGTACCTTAGCAACGGCACAGAGTGTGTTACCTTAGCAACGGGATACAGTGTCGTACCTTAGCAACGGCACACAGTGTGTTACCTTAACAACGGGACACAGTGTCCTACCTCAGCAACGGCACAGAGTGTGTTACCTTAGCAACAGCACAGAGTGTGTTACCTTAGCAACGGGACACAGTGTGTTACCTTAGCAACGGCACACAGTGTGTTACCTTAGCAACGGGACACAGTGTGTTACTTTAGCAACGGCACAGAGTGTGTTACCTTAGCAACGGCACAGAGTGTGTTACCTTAGCAACAGCACAGAGTGTGTTACCTTATCAACGGCACAGAGTTTGTTACCTTAGCAACAGCACAGAGTGTGTTACCTTAGCAACGGCACAGAGTGTGTTACCTTAACAACGGGACACAGTGTCCTACCTCAGCAACGGCACAGAGTGTGTTACCTTAGCAACAGCACAGAGTGTGTTACCTTAGCAACGGGACACAGTGTGTTACCTTAGCAACGGCACACAGTGTGTTACCTTAGCAACGGGACACAGTGTGTTACCTTAGCAACGGCACAGAGTGTGTTACCTTAGCAACGGCACAGAGTGTGTTACCTTAGCAACAGCACAGAGTGTGTTATCTTAGCAACAGCACAGAGTTTGTTACCTTAGCAACAGCACAGAGTGTGTTACCTTAGCAACGGCACAGAGTGTGTTACCTTAGCAACGAGACACAGTGTCGTACCTTAGCAACAGCACAGAGTGTGTTACCTTAGCAACGGGACACATTGTCGTACCTTAGCAACGGCACACAGTGTGTTACCTTAGCAACGGGACACAGTGTCGTACCTTAGCAACAGCACAGAGTGTGTTACCTTAGCAACAGCACACAGTGTGTTGCCTTAGCAACGGCACAGAGTGTGTTACCTTAGCAACAGCACAGAGTGTGTTACCATAGCAACAGCACAGAGTTTGTTACCTTTGCAAAAGCACAGAGTGTGTTACCTTAGCAACGGCACAGAGTGTGTTACCTTAGCAACGGCACAGAGTGTGTTACCTTAGCAACAGCAGAGAGTGTGTTACCTTAGCAACGGCACAGAGTGTGTTACCTTAGCAACGGCACAGAGTGTGTTACCTTAGCAACGGCACACAGTGTGTTACCTTAGCAACAGCACAGAGTGTGTTACCTTAGCAACAGCACAGAGTGTGTTACCTTAGCAACGACACAGCGTGTGTTACCTTAGCAACGGCACAGAGTGTGTTACCTTAGCAACAGCACAGAGTGTGTTACCTTAGCAACGGCACAGAGTGTGTTACCTTAGCAACGAGACACAGTGTCGTACCTTAGCAGCAGCACAGAGTGTGTTACCTTAGCAACGGGACACATTGTCGTACCTTAGCAACGGCACACAGTGTGTTACCTTAGCAACGGGACACAGTGCCGTACCTTAGCAACGGCACACAGTGTGTTACGTTAGCAACGGGACACAGTGTCGTACCTTAGCAACGGCACAGAGTGTGTTACCTTAGCAACGGGACACAGTGTCGTACTTTAGCAACGGCACACAGTGTGTTACCTTAGCAACGGGACACAGTGTCGTACCTTAGCAACGGCACAGAGTGTGTTACCTTAGAAACAGCACAGATTGTGTTACCTTAGCAACGGCACAGAGTGTGTTACCTTAGCAACAGCACAGAGTGTGTTACCTTAGCACCAGCACAGAGTGTGTTACCTTAGCAACGGCACAGAGTGTGTTACCTTAGCAACGGGACACAGTGTCGTACCTTAGCAACAGCACAGAATGTGTTACCTTAGCAACGGGACACAGTGTGTTACCTTAGCAACGGGACACAGTGTCGTACTTTAGCAACAGCACAGAGTGTGTTACCTTAGCAACTGCACACAGTGTGTTACCTTAGCAACGGCACTGAATGTTTTACCTTAACAACGGGACACAGTGTGTTACCTTAGCAACAGCACAGAGTGTGTTACCTTAGCAACGGGACACAGTGTGTTACCTTAGCAACGGCACACAGTGTGTTACCTTAACAACGGGACACAGTGTGTTACCTTAGCAGCGGGACACAGTTTCGTACCTTAGCAACGGCACAGAGTGTGTTACCTTAGCAACAGGACACAGTGTCGTACCTTAGCAACGGGACACAGTCTGTTACCTTAGCAACGGGACACAGAGTGTTACTTTAACAACGGGACACAGTGTCCTACCTCAGCAACGGCACAGAGTGTGTTACCTTAGCAACAGCACAGAGTGTGTTACCTTAGCAACGGGACACAGTGTGTTACCTTTGCAACGGCACACAGTTTGTTACCTTAGCAACGGGACACAGTGTGTTACCTTAGCAACGGCACAGAGTGTATTACCTTAGCAACGGCACAGAGTGTGTTACCTTAGCAACAGCACAGAGTGTGTTACCTTAGCAACAGCACAGAGTTTGTTACCTTAGCAACAGCACAGAGTGTGGTTTCCTTAGCAACGGCACAGAGTGTGTTACCTTAACAACGGGACACAGTGTCCTACCTCAGCAACGGCACAGAGTGTGTTACCTTAGCAACAGCACAGAGTGTGTTATCTTAGCAACAGCACAGAGTGTGTTACCATAGCAACAGCACAGAGTTTGTTACCTTAGCAACAGCACAGAGTGTGTTACCTTAGCAACGGCACAGAGTGTGTTACCTTAGCAACGGCACAGAGTGTGTTACCTTAGCAACAGCACAGAGTGTGTTACCTTAGCAACGGCACAGAGTGTGTTACCTTAGCATCGGCACACAGTGTGTTACCTTAGTAACAGCACAGAGTGTGTTACCTTAGCAACAGCACAGAGTGTGTTACCTTAGCAACGACACAGAGTGTGTTACCTTAGCAACGGCACAGAGTGTGTTACCTTAGCAACAGCACAGAGTGTGTTACCTTAGCAACGGCACAGAGTGTGTTACCTTAGCAACGAGACACAGTGTCGTACCTTAGCAACAGCACAGAGTGTGTTACCTTAGCAACGGGACACATTGTCGTACCTTAGCAACGGCACACAGTGTGTTACCTTAGCAACGGGACACAGTGTCGTACCTTAGCAACGGCACACAGTGTGTTACGTTAGCAACGGGACACAGTGTCGTACCTTAGCAACGGCACAGTGTGTGTTACCTTAGCAACGGGACACAGTGTCGTACTTTAGCAACGGCACACAGTGTGTTACCTTAGCAACGGGACACAGTGGCGTACCTTAGCAACGGCACAGAGTGTGTTACCTTAGAAACAGCACAGAGTGTGTTACCTTAGCAACGGCACAGAGTGTGTTATCTTAGCAACAGCACAGAGTGTGTTACCTTAGCAACAGCACAGAGTGTGTTACCTTAGCAACGGCACAGAGTGTGTTACCTTAGCAACGGGACACAGTGTCGTACCTTAGCAACAGCACAGATTGTGTTACCTTAGCAACGGGACACAGTGTGTTACATTAGCAACGGGACACAGTGTCGTACCTTAGCAACAGCACAGAGTGTGTTACCTTAGCAACTGCACACAGTGTGTTACCTTAGCAACGGCACAGAATGTGTTACCTTAACAACGGGACACAGTGTGTTACCTTAGCAACTGCACAGAGTGTGTTACCTTAGCAACGGGACACAGTGTGTTACCTTAGCAACGGCGCAGGGTGTATTAACTTAGCAACGGCACAGAGTATGTTACCTTAGCAACAGCACAGAGTGTGTTACCTTAGCAACAGCACAGAGTGTGTTACCTTAGCAACGGCACAGAGTGTGTTACCTTAGCAACAGCACAGAGTGTGTTACCTTAGCAACGGCACAGAATGTGTTACCTTAGCAACGGGACACAGTGTCGTACCTTAGCAACAGCACAGAGTGTGTTAACTTAGCAACGGGACACATTGTCGTACTTTAGCAACAGCACACAGTGTGTTACCTTAGCAACGGGACACAGTGTCGTACCTTAGCAACAGCACAGAGTGTGTAACATTAGCAACAGCACACAGTGTGTTGCCATAGCAACGGCACAGAGTGTGTTATCTTAGCAACAGCACAGAGTGTGTTACCATAGCAACAGCACAGAGTTTGTTACCTTAGCAACAGCACAGAGTGTGTTACCTTATCAACGGCACAGAGTGTATTACCTTAGCAACGGCACAGAGTGTGTTACCTTAGCAACAGCACAGAGTGTGTTACCTTAGCAACGGCACAGAGTGTGTTACCTTAGCAACGGCTCACAGTGTGTTACCTTAGTAACAGCACAGAGTGTGTTACCTTAGCAACAGCAAAGAGTGTGTTACCTTAGCAACGACACAGAGTGTGTTACCTTAGCAACGGCACAGAGTGTGTTACCTTAGCAACAGCACAGAGTGTGTTACCTTAGCAACGGCACAGAGTGTGTTACCTTAGCAACGAGACACAGTGTCGTACCTTAGCAACAGCACAGAGTGTGTTACCTTAGCAACGGGACACAGTGTCGTACCTTAGCAACGGCACAGAGTGTGTTACCTTAGCAACGGGACAGAGTGTCGTACTTTAGCAACGGCACACAGTGTGTTACCTTAGCAACGGGACACAGTGTCGTACCTTAGCAACGGCACACAGTGTGTTACGTTAGCAACGGGACACAGTGTCGTACCTTAGCAACGGCACAGAGTGTGTTACCTTAGCAACGGGACACAGTGTCGTACTTTAGCAACGGCACACAGTGTGTTACCTTACCAACGGGACACAGTGTCGTACCTTAGCAACGGCACAGAATGTGTTACCTTAGAAACAGCACAGAGTGTGTTACCTTAGCAACGGCACAGAGTGTGTTACCTTAGCAACAGCACAGATTGTGTTACCTTAGCAACAGCACAGAGTGTGTTACCTTAGCAACGGCACAGAGTGTGTTACCTTAGCAACGGCACAGAGTGTGTTACCTTAGCAACGGGACACAGTGTCGTACCTTAGCAACGGGACACAGTGTCGTACCTTAGCAACAGCACAGAGTGTGTTACCTTAGCAACCGCACACAGTGTGTTACCTTAGCAACGGCACAGAATGTGTTACCTTAACAACGGGACACAATGTGTTACCTTAGCAACTGCACAGAGTGTGTTACCTTAGCAACGGGACACAGTGTGTTACCTTAGCAACGGCGCAGGGTGTATTAAATTAGCAACGGCACAGAGTGTGTTACCTTAGCAACAGCACAGAGTGTGTTACCTTAGCAACAGCACAGAGAGTCTTAACTTAGCTACGGCACAGAGTGTGTTACCTTAGCAACAGCACAGAGTGTGTTACCTTAGCAACAGCACAGAGTGTGTTACCTTAGCAACGGGACACAGTGTGTTACCTTAGCAACGGGACACAGTGTCGTACCTTAGCAACGGGACACAGTGTGTTACCTTAGCTACGGGACACAGTGTGTTACCTTAGCAACGGCACACAGTGTGTTACCTTAGCAACTGGACACAGTGTGTTACCTTAGCAGAGGGACACAGTGTCGTACCTTAGCAACGGCACAGAGTGTGTTACCTTAGCAACAGGACACAGTGTCGTACCTTAGCAACGGGACACAGTCTGTTACCTTAGCAACGGGACACAGTGTGTTACCTTAGCAACGGGACACAGTGTGTTACCTTAGCAACGGGACACAGTGTGTTACCTTAGCAACGGCACACAGTGTGTTACCTTAGCAACGGGACACAGTGTCGTACCTTAGCAACGGGACACAATGTCGTACCTTAGCAACGGGACATCATGTCGTACCTTAGCAACACGACACAGTATCGTACCTTAGCAACGGGACACAGTGTCGTACCTTAGCAACGGCACAGAGTGTGTTACCTTAGCAACGGGACACAGTGTGTTACCTTAGCAACAGCACAGAGTTTGTTACCTTAGCAACGGGGCACAGTGTCGTAACTTAGCAACGGCACACAGTGTGTTACCTTAGCAACGGGATACAGTGTCGTACCTTAGCAACGGGACACAGTGTGTTACCTTAGCAACGGGACACAGTGTGTTACCTTAGCAACGGGACACAGTGTCGTACCTTAGCAACGGCACAGAGTGTGTTACCTTAGTAACGGGACACAGTGTGTTACCTTAGCAACGGGACACAGTGTCGTACCTTAGTAACGGCAAAGAGCGTGTTACCTTAGCAACGGGACACATTGTCGTACCTTAGCAACGGGACACAGTGTCGTATCTTAGCAACGGGAAACAGTGTGGTACCTTAGCAACGGGACACAGTGTTGTACCTTAGCAACGGGACACAGTGTCGTACCTTAGCAACGGGAAACAGTGTGTTCTCTTAGCAACGAGACACAGTGTCGTACTTTAGCAACGGCACACAGTGTGTTACCTTAGCAACGGGACACAGTGTCGTACCTTAGCAACGGCACAGAGTGTGTTACCTTAGCAACAGCACAGAGTGTGTTACTTTAGTAACGGTACACAGTGTCGGACCTTAGCAACGGCACACAGTGTGTTACCTTATCAACGGCACACAGTGTTTTACGTTAGCAACGGGACACAGTGTCGTACCTTAGCAACGGCACAGAGTGTGTTACCTTAGCAACGGGACACATAGTCGTACTTTAGCAACGGCACACAGTGTGTTACCTTAGCAACGGGACACAGTGTCGTACCTTAGCAACGGCACAGAGTGTGTTACCTTAGAAACAGCACAGAGTGTGTTACCTTAGCAACGGCACAGAGTGTGTTACCTTAGCAACAGCACAGAGTGTGTTACCTTAGCAACAGCACAGAGTGTGTTACCTTAGCAACGGCACAGAGTGTGTTACCTTAGCAAAGGGACACATAGTCGTACTTTAGCAACGGCACACAGTGTGTTACCTTAGCAACGGGACACAGTGTCGTACCTTAGCAACGGCACAGAGTGTGTTACCTTAGAAACAGCACAGAGTGTGTTACCTTAGCAACGGCACAGAGTGTGTTACCTTAGCAACAGCACAGAGTGTGTTACCTTAGCAACAGCACAGAGTGTGTTACCTTAGCAACGGCACAGAGTGTGTTACCTTAGCAACGGGACACAGTGTCGTACCTTAGCAACAGCACAGAATGTGTTACCTTAGCAACGGGACACAGTGTGTTACCTTAGCAACGGGACACAGTGTCGTACCTTAGCAACAGCACAGAGTGTGTTACCTTAGCAACTGCACAAAGTGTGTTACCTTAGCAACGGCACAGAATGTTTTACCTTAACAACGGGACACAGTGTGTTACCTTAGCAACAGCACAGAGTGTGTTACCTTAGCAACGGGACACAGTGTGTAACCTTAGCAACGGCGCAGAGTGTATTAACTTAGCAACGGCACAGAGTGTGTTACCTTAGCAACAGCACAGAGTGTGTTACCCTAGCAACAGCACAGAGTGTCTTAACTTAGCAACGGCACAGAGTGTGTTACCTTAGCAACAGCACAGAGTGTGTTACCATAGCAACAGCACAGAGTGTGTTACCTTAGCAACGGGACACAGTGTGTTACCTTAGCAACGGGACACAGTGTCGTACCTTAGCAACGGCACAGAGTGTGTTACCTTAGCAACGGGACACAGTGTCGTACCTTAGCAACGGGACACAGTGTGTTACCTTAGCAACGGCACACAGTGTGTTACCTTAACAACGGGACACAGTGTGTTACCTTAGCAGCGGGACACAGTTTCGTACCTTAGCAACGGCACAGAGTGTGTTACCTTAGCAACAGGACACAGTGTCGTACCTTAGCAACGGGACACAGTCTGTTACCTTAGCAACGGGACACAGTGTGTTACTTTAACAACGGGACACAGTGTCCTACCTCAGCAACGGCACAGAGTGTGTTACCTTAGCAACAGCACAGAGTGTGTTACCTTAGCAACGGGACACAGTGTGTTACCTTAGCAACGGCACACAGTTTGTTACCTTAGCAACGGGACACAGTGTGTTACCTTAGCAACGGCACAGAGTGTGTTACCTTAGCAACGGCACAGAGTGTGTTACCTTAGCAACAGCACAGAGTGTGTTACCTTAGCAACAGCACAGAGTTTGTTACCTTAGCAACAGCACAGAGTGTGGTTTCCTTAGCAACGGCACAGAGTGTGTTACCTTAACAACGGGACACAGTGTCCTACCTCAGCAACGGCACAGAGTGTGTTACCTTAGCAACAGCACAGAGTGTGTTACCTTAGCAACGGGACACAGTGTGTTACCTTAGCAACGGCACACAGTGTGTTACCTTACCAACGGGACACAGTGTGTTACCTTAGCAACGGCACAGAGTGTGTTACCTTAGCAACGGCACAGAGTGTGTTACCTTAGCAACAGCACAGAGTGTGTTACCTTAGCAACAGCACAGAGTGTGTTACCTTAGCAACAGCACAGAGTGTGTTACCTTAGCAACGGCACAGAGTGTGTAACATTAGCAACAGCACACAGTGTGTTGCCTTAGCAACAGCACACAGTGTGTTGCCTTAGTAACAGCACAGAGTGTGTTATCTTAGCAACAGCACAGAGTGTGTTACCATAGCAACAGCACAGAGTTTGTTACCTTAGCAACAGCACAGAATGTGTTACCTTAGCAACGGCACAGAGTGTGTTACCTTAGCAACGGCACAGAGTGTGTTACCTTAGCAACAGCACAGAGTGTGTTACCTTAGCAACGGCACAGAGTGTGTTACCTTAGCATCGTCACAGTGTGTTACCTTAGTAACAGCACAGAGTGTGTTACCTTAGCAACAGCACAGAGTGTGTTACCTTAGCAACGACACAGAGTGTGTTACCTTAGCAACGGCACAGAGTGTGTTACCTTAGCAACAGCACAGAGTGTGTTACCTTAGCAACGGCACAGAGTGTGTTACCTTAGCAACGAGACACAGTGTCGTACCTTAGCAACAGCACAGAGTGTGTTACCTTAGCAACGGGACACATTGTCGTACCTTAGTAACGGCACACAGTGTGTTACCTTAGCAACGGGACACAGTGTCGTACCTTAGCAACGGCACACAGTGTGTTATGTTAGCAACGGGACACAGTGTCGTACCTTAGCAACGGCACAGTGTGTGTTACCTTAGCAACGGGACACAGTGTCGTACTTTAGCAACGGCACACAGTGTGTTACCTTAGCAACGGGACACAGTGGCGTACCTTAGCAACGGCACAGAGTGTGTTACCTTAGAAACAGCACAGAGTGTGTTACCTTAGCAACGGCACAGAGTGTGTTATCTTAGCAACAGCACAGAGTGTGTTACCTTAGCAACAGCACAGAGTGTGTTACCTTAGCAACGGCACAGAGTGTGTTACCTTAGCAACGGGACACAGTGTCGTACCTTAGCAACAGCACAGATTGTGTTACCTTAGCAACGGGACACAGTGTGTTACATTAGCAACGGGACACAGTGTCGTACCTTAGCAACAGCACAGAGTGTGTTACCTTAGCAACTGCACACAGTGTGTTACCTTAGCAACGGCACAGAATGTGTTACCTTAACAACGGGACACAGTGTGTTACCTTAGCAACTGCACAGAGTGTGTTACCTTAGCAACGGGACACAGTGTGTTACCTTAGCAACGGCGCAGGGTGTATTAACTTAGCAATGGCACAGAGTATGTTACCTTAGCAACAGCACAGAGTGTGTTACCTTAGCAACAGCACAGAGTGTGTTACCTTAGCAACGGCACAGAGTGTGTTACCTTAGCAACAGCACAGAGTGTGTTACCTTAGCAACGGCACAGAGTGTGTTACCTTAGCAACGGGACACAGTGTCGTACCTTAGCAACAGCACAGAGTGTGTTAACTTAGCAACGGGACACATTGTCGTACTTTAGCAACGGCACACAGTGTGTTACCTTAGCAACGGGACACAGTGTCGTACATTAGCAACAGCACAGAGTGTGTAACATTAGCAACAGCACACAGTGTGTTGCCATAGCAACGGCACAGAGTGTGTTATCTTAGCAACAGCACAGAGTGTGTTACCATAGCAACAGCACAGAGTTTGTTACCTTAGCAACAGCACAGAGTGTGTTACCTTAGCAACGGCACAGAGTGTGTTACCTTAGCAACGGCACAGAGTTTGTTACCTTAGCAACAGCACAGAGTGTGTTACCTTAGCAACGGCACAGAGTGTGTTACCTTAGCAACGGCTCACAGTGTGTTACCTTAGTAACAGCACAGAGTGTGTTACCTTAGCAACAGCAAAGAGTGTGTTACCTTAGCAACGACACAGAGTGTGTTACCTTAGCAACGGCACAGAGTGTGTTACCTTAGCAACAGCACAGAGTGTGTTACCTTAGCAACGGCACAGAGTGTGTTACCTTAGCAACGAGACACAGTGTCGTACCTTAGCAACAGCACAGAGTGTGTTACCTTAGCAACGGGACACAGTGTCGTACCTTAGCAATGGCACAGAGTGTGTTACCTTAGCAACGGGACAGAGTGTCGTACTTTAGCAACGGCACACAGTGTGTTACCTTAGCAACGGGACACAGTGTCGTACCTTAGCAACGGCACACAGTGTGTTACGTTAGCAACGGGACACAGTGTCGTACCTTAGCAACGGCACAGAGTGTGTTACCTTAGCAACGGGACACAGTGTCGTACTTTAGCAACGGCACACAGTGTGTTACCTTACCAACGGGACACAGTGTCGTACCTTAGCAACGGCACAGAATGTGTTACCTTAGAAACAGCACAGAGTGTGTTACCTTAGCAACGGCACAGAGTGTGTTACCTTAGCAACAGCACAGATTGTGTTACCTTAGCAACAGCACAGAGTGTGTTACCTTAGCAACGGCACAGAGTGTGTTACCTTAGCAACGGCACAGAGTGTGTTACCTTAGCAACGGGACACAGTGTCGTACCTTAGCAACGGGACACAGTGTCGTACCTTAGCAACAGCACAGAGTGTGTTACCTTAGCAACCGCACACAGTGTGTTACCTTAGCAACGGCACAGAATGTGTTACCTTAACAACGGGACACAATGTGTTACCTTAGCAACTGCACAGAGTGTGTTACCTTAGCAACGGGACACAGTGTGTTACCTTAGCAACGGCGCAGGGTGTATTAACTTAGCAACGGCACAGAGTGTGTTACCTTAGCAACAGCACAGAGTGTGTTACCTTAGCAACAGCACAGAGAGTCTTAACTTAGCTACGGCACAGAGTGTGTTACCTTAGCAACAGCACAGAGTGTGTTACCTTAGCAACAGCACAGAGTGTGTTACCTTAGCAACGGGACACAGTGTGTTACCTTAGCAACGGGACACAGTGTCGTACCTTAGCAACGGGACACAGTGTGTTACCTTAGCTACGGGACACAGTGTGTTACCTTAGCAACGGCACACAGTGTGTTACCTTAGCAACTGGACACAGTGTGTTACCTTAGCAGAGGGACACAGTGTCGTACCTTAGCAACGGCACAGAGTGTGTTACCTTAGCAACAGGACACAGTGTCGTACCTTAGCAACGGGACACAGTCTGTTACCTTAGCAACGGGACACAGTGTGTTACCTTAGCAACGGGACACAGTGTGTTACCTTAGCAACGGGACACAGTGTGTTACCTTAGCAACGGCACACAGTGTGTTACCTTAGCAACGGGACACAGTGTCGTACCTTAGCAACGGGACACAATGTCGTACCTTAGCAACGGGACATCATGTCGTACCTTAGCAACACGACACAGTATCGTACCTTAGCAACGGGACACAGTGTCGTACCTTAGCAACGGCACAGAGTGTGTTACCTTAGCAACGGGACACAGTGTGTTACCTTAGCAACAGCACAGAGTTTGTTACCTTAGCAACGGGACACAGTGTCGTAACTTAGCAACGGCACACAGTGTGTTACCTTAGCAACGGGATACAGTGTCGTACCTTAGCAACGGGACACAGTGTGTTACCTTAGCAACGGGACACAGTGTGTTACCTTAGCAACGGGACACAGTGTCGTACCTTAGCAACGGCACAGAGTGTGTTACCTTAGTAACGGGACACAGTGTGTTACCTTAGCAACGGGACACAGTGTCGTACCTTAGTAACGGCAAAGAGCGTGTTACCTTAGCAACGGGACACATTGTCGTACCTTAGCAACGGGACACAGTGTCGTATCTTAGCAACGGGAAACAGTGTGGTACCTTAGCAACGGGACACAGTGTTGTACCTTAGCAACGGGACACAGTGTCGTACCTTAGCAACGGGAAACAGTGTGTTATCTTAGCAACGAGACACAGTGTCGTACTTTAGCAACGGCACACAGTGTGTTACCTTAGCAACGGGACACAGTGTCGTACCTTAGCAACGGCACAGAGTGTGTTACCTTAGCAACAGCACAGAGTGTGTTACTTTAGTAACGGTACACAGTGTCGGACCTTAGCAACGGCACACAGTGTGTTACCTTAGCAACGGCACACAGTGTGTTACGTTAGCAACGGGACACAGTGTCGTACCTTAGCAACGGCACAGAGTGTGTTACCTTAGCAACGGGACACATAGTCGTACTTTAGCAACGGCACACAGTGTGTTACCTTAGCAACGGGACACAGTGTCGTACCTTAGCAACGGCACAGAGTGTGTTACCTTAGAAACAGCACAGAGTGTGTTACCTTAGCAACGGCACAGAGTGTGTTACCTTAGCAACAGCACAGAGTGTGTTACCTTAGCAACAGCACAGAGTGTGTTACCTTAGCAACGGCACAGAGTGTGTTACCTTAGCAACGGGACACAGTGTCGTACCTTAGCAACAGCACAGAATGTGTTACCTTAGCAACGGGACACAGTGTGTTACCTTAGCAACGGGACACAGTGTCGTACCTTAGCAACAGCACAGAGTGTGTTACCTTAGCAACTGCACAAAGTGTGTTACCTTAGCAACGGCACAGAATGTTTTACCTTAACAACGGGACACAGTGTGTTACCTTAGCAACAGCACAGAGTGTGTTACCTTAGCAACGGGACACAGTGTGTAACCTTAGCAACGGCGCAGAGTGTATTAACTTAGCAACGGCACAGAGTGTGTTACCTTAGCAACAGCACAGAGTGTGTTACCCTAGCAACAGCACAGAGTGTCTTAACTTAGCAACGGCACAGAGTGTGTTACCTTAGCAACAGCACAGAGTGTGTTACCTTAGCAACGGCACAGAGTGTGTTACCTTAGCAACGGGACACAGGGTGTTACCTTAGCAACGGGACACAGTGTCGTACCTTAGCAACGGCACAGAGTGTGTTACCTTAGCAACGGGACACAGTGTCGTACCTTAGCAACGGGACACAGTGTGTTACCTTAGCAACGGCACACAGTGTGTTACCTTAACAACGGGACACAGTGTGTTACCTTAGCAGCGGGACACAGTTTCGTACCTTAGCAACGGCACAGAGTGTGTTACCTTAGCAACAGGACACAGTGTCGTACCTTAGCAACGGGACACAGTCTGTTACCTTAGCAACGGGACACAGTGTGTTACTTTAACAACGGGACACAGTGTCCTACCTCAGCAACGGCACAGAGTGTGTTACCTTAGCAACAGCACAGAGTGTGTTACCTTAGCAACGGGACACAGTGTGTTACCTTAGCAACGGCACACAGTTTGTTACCTTAGCAACGGGACACAGTGTGTTACCTTAGCAACGGCACAGAGTGTGTTACCTTAGCAACGGCACAGAGTGTGTTACCTTAGCAACAGCACAGAGTGTGTTACCTTAGCAACAGCACAGAGTTTGTTACCTTAGCAACAGCACAGAGTGTGGTTTCCTTAGCAACGGCACAGAGTGTGTTACCTTAACAACGGGACACAGTGTCCTACCTCAGCAACGGCACAGAGTGTGTTACCTTAGCAACAGCACAGAGTGTGTTACCTTAGCAACGGGACACAGTGTGTTACCTTAGCAATGGCACACAGTGTGTTACCTTACCAACGGGACACAGTGTGTTACCTTAGCAACGGCACAGAGTGTGTTACCTTAGCAACGGCACAGAGTGTGTTACCTTAGCAACAGCACAGAGTGTGTTACCTTAGCAACAGCACAGAGTTTGTTACCTTAGCAACAGCACAGAGTGTGTTACCTTAGCAACGGCACAGAGTGTGTTACCTTAGTAACGGCACAGGGTGTGTTACCTTAGCAACAACACAGAGTGTGTTACCTTAGCAACGGCACAGAGTGTGTTACCTTAGCAACAGCACAAAGTGTGTTACCTTAGCAACGGCACAGAGTATGTTACCTTAGCAACAGCACAGAGTGTGTTACCTTAGCAACAGCACAGAGTGTGTTACTTTAGCAACGGCACAGAGTGTGTTACCTTAGCAACGGCACAGAGTGTGTTACCTTAGCAACAGCACAGAGTGTGTTACCTTAGCAACGGCACAGAGTGTGTTACCTTAGCAACGGGACACAGAGTTGTACCTTAGCAACAGCACAGAGTGTGTTACCTTAGCAACGGGACACATTGTCGTACCTTAGCAACGGCACACAGTGTGTTACCTTAGCAACGGGACACAGTGTCGTACCTTAGCAACGGGAAACAGTGTGTTATCTTAGCAACGGGACACAGTGTCGTACCTTAGCAACGGCACAGAGTGTGTTACCTTAGCAACAGCACAGAGTGTGTTACCTTAGCAACGGGACACAGTGTCGTACCTTAGCAACGGCACACAGTGTTTTACCTTAAGAACGGGACACAGTGTGTTACCTTAGCAACGGCACAGAGTGTGTTACCTTAGCAACGGCACAGAGTGTGTTACCTTAGCAACGAGACACATTGTCGTAGCTTACCAACAGCACAGAGTGTGTTACCTTAGCAACGGGACACGGTGTCGTACCTTAGCAACGGCACACAGTGTGTTACCTTAGCAACGGGACACAGTGTCGTACCTTAGAAACAGCACAGAGTGTGTTACCTTAGCAACAGCACACAGTGTGTTACCCTAGCAAAAGAGCACAGAGTGTGTTACCTTAGCAACGGGACACATTGTCGTACCTTAGCAACGGCACAGAGTGTGTTACCTTAGCAAAGGGACACAGTGTCGTACCTTAGCAACGGCACAGAGTGTGTTACCTTAGCAACAGCACAGAGTGTGTTACCTTAGCAACGGGACACAGTGTTTTACCTTAGCAACGGGACACAGTGTGTTACCTTAGCAACGGGACACAGTGTGTTACCTTAGCAACGGGACACAGTGTGTAACCTTAGCAACGGGACACAGTGTGTTACCTTAGCAACGGCACAGAGTGTGTTAACTTAGCAACAGCACTGAGTGTGTTAGCTTAACAACAGCACAGAGTGTGTTACCGTAGCAACGGGACACAGCGTGTTACCATAGCAACGGCACACATTGTGTTACCTTAGCAACGGGACACAGTGTGTTACCTTAGCAACGGCACTGAGTGTGTTACCTTAGCAACGGGACACAGTGTCGTACCTTAGCAACGGCACAGAGTGTGTTACCTTAGCAACAGCACAGAGTGTGTTACCTTAGCAACGGCACTGAGTGTGTTACCTTAGCAACAGCACAGAGTGTGTTACCTTAGTAACAGCACAGAGTGTGTTACCTTAGCAACAGCACAGAGTGTGTTACCTTAGCAACAGCACAGAGTGTGTTACCTTAGAACGGGACACAGTGTCGTACCTTAGCAACGGCACACAGTGTGTTACCTTAGCAACGGGACACAGTGTGTTACCTTAGCAACGGCACATAGTGTGTTACCTTAGCAACGGGACACAGTGTCGTACCTTAGCAACGCCACAGAGTGTGTTACCTTAGCAACGGGCCACAGTGTCGTACCTTAGCAACAGCACACAGTGTGTTACCTTAGCAACGGCACAGAGTTTGTTACCTTAGCAACGGGACACGGTGTCGTACCTTAGCAACGGCACAGAGTGTGTTACCTTAGCAACGGGACACAGTGTCGTACCTTAGCAACGGCACAGAGTGTGTTACCTTAGAAACAGCACAGAGTGTGTTACCTTAGCAACGGCACAGAGTGTGTTACCTTAGCAACAGCACAGAGTGTGTTACCTTAGCAACAGCACAGAGTGTGTTACCTTAGCAACGGCACAGAGTGTGTTACCTTAGCAACGGGACACAGTGTCGTACCTTAGCAACAGCACAGAATGTGTTACCTTAGCAACGGGACACAGTGTGTTACCTTAGCAACGGGACACAGTGTCGTACCTTAGCAACAGCACAGAGTGTGTTACCTTAGCAACTGCACAAAGTGTGTTACCTTAGCAACGGCACAGAATGTTTTACCTTAACAACGGGACACAGTGTGTTACCTTAGCAACAGCACAGAGTGTGTTACCTTAGCAACGGGACACAGTGTGTACCCTTAGCAACGGCGCAGAGTGTATTAACTTAGCAACGGCACAGAGTGTGTTACCTTAGCAACAGCACAGAGTGTGTTACCCTAGCAACAGCACAGAGTGTCTTAACTTAGCAACTGCACAGAGTGTGTTACCTTAGCAACAGCACAGAGTGTGTAACCTTAGCAACAGCACAGAGTGTGTTACCTTAGCAACGGGACACAGTGTGTTACCTTAGCAACGGGACACAGTGTCGTACCTTAGCAACGGCACAGAGTGTGTTACCTTAGCAACGGGACACAGTGTCGTACCTTAGCAACGGGACACAGTGTGTTACCTTAGCAACGGCACACAGTGTGTTACCTTAACAACGGGACACAGTGTGTTACCTTAGCAACGGCACAGAGTGTGTTATCTTAGCAACGGCACAGAGTGTGTTACCTTAGCAACGAGACACATTGTCGTACCTTACCAACAGCACAGAGTGTGTTACCTTAGCAACGGGACACGGTGTCGTACCTTAGCAACGGCACACAGTGTGTTACCTTAGCAACGGGACACAGTGTCGTACCTTAGAAACAGCACAGAGTGTGTTACCTTAGCAACAGCACACAGTGTGTTACCCTAGCAAAAGAGCACAGAGTGTGTTACCTTAGCAACGGGACACATTTTCGTACCTTAGCAACGGCACAGAGTGTGTTACCTTAGCAAAGGGACACAGTGTCGTACCTTAGCAACGGCACAGAGTGTGTTACCTTAGCAACAGCACAGAGTGTGTTACCTTAGCAACGGGACACAGTGTTTTACCTTAGCAACGGGACACAGTGTGTTACCTTAGCAACGGGACACAGTGTGTTACCTTAGCAACGGGACACAGTGTGTAACCTTAGCAACGGGACACAGTGTGTTACCTTAGCAACGGCAAGGAGTGTGTTACCTTAGCAACAGCACTGAGTGTGTTAGCTTAACAACAGCACAGAGTGTGTTACCGTAGCAACGGGACACAGCGTGTTACCATAGCAACGGCACACAGTGTGTTACCTTAGCAACGGGACACAGTGTGTTACCTTAGCAACGGCACTGAGTGTGTTACCTTAGCAACGGGACACAGTGTCGTACCTTAGCAACGGCACAGAATGTGTTACCTTAGCAACAGCACAGAGTGTGTTACCTTAGCAACAGCACACAGTGTGTTACCCTAGCAAAAGAGCACAGAGTGTGTTACCTTAGCAACGGGACACATTGTCGTACCTTAGCAACGGCACAGAGTGTGTTACCTTAGCAAAGGGACACAGTGTCGTACCTTAGCAACGGCACAGAGTGTGTTACCTTAGCAACAGCACAGAGTGTGTTACCTTAGCAACGGGACACAGTGTTTTACCTTAGCAACGGGACACAGTGTGTTACCTTAGCAACGGGACACAGTGTGTTACCTTAGCAACGGGACACAGTGTGTAACCTTAGCAACGGGACACAGTGTGTTACCTTAGCAACGGCACAGAGTGTGTTACCTTAGCAACAGCACTGAGTGTGTTAGCTTAACAACAGCACAGAGTGTGTTACCGTAGCAACGGGACACAGCGTGTTACCATAGCAACGGCACACAGTGTGTTACCTTAGCAACGGGACACAGTGTGTTACCTTAGCAACGGCACTGAGTGTGTTACCTTAGCAACGGGACACAGTGTCGTACCTTAGCAACGGCACAGAGTGTGTTACCTTAGCAACAGCACAGAGTGTGTTACCTTAGCAACGGCACTGAGTGTGTTACCTTAGCAACAGCACAGAGTGTGTTACCTTAGTAACAGCACAGAGTGTGTTACCTTAGCAACAGCACAGAGTGTGTTACCTTAGCAACAGCACAGAGTGTGTTACCTTAGAACGGGACACAGTGTCGTACCTTAGCAACGGCACACAGTGTGTTACCTTAGCAACGGGACACAGTGTGTTACCTTAGCAACGGCACATAGTGTGTTACCTTAGCAACGGGACACAGTGTCGTACCTTAGCAACGCCACAGAGTGTGTTACCTTAGCAACGGGCCACAGTGTCGTACCTTAGCAACAGCACACAATGTGTTACCTTAGCAACGGCACAGAGTTTGTTACCTTAGCAACGGGACACGGTGTCGTACCTTAGCAACGGCACAGAGTGTGTTACCTTAGCAACGGGACACAGTGTCGTACCTTAGCAACGGCACAGAGTGTGTTACCTTAGCAACGGGACACAGTGTGTTACCTTAGCAACGGTACACAGTGTCGTACCTTAGTAACGGCACAGAGTGTGTTACCTTAGCAACGGGACACAGTGTCGTACCTTAGCAACGGCACACAGTGTGTTACCTTAGCAACAAGACACAGGTTCGTACCTTAGCAACGGCACAGAGTGTGTTACCTTAGCAAAAGCACAGAGTGTGTTACCTTAGCAACGGAACACAGTGTGTTACCTTAGCAACGGGACACATGGTGTTCGCTTAGCAACGGGACACAGTGTGTTTCCTTAGCAACGGGACATAGTGTGTTACCTTAGCAACGGCGCAGAGTGTGTTACCTTAGCAACAGCACAGAGTGTGTTACCTTAGCAACGGCACAGAGTGTGTTACCTTAGCAACAGCACAGAGTGTGTTACCTTAGCATCAGCGCAGAGTGTGTGACCTTAGCTACGGCACAGAGTGTGTTACCTTAGCAGCGGCACAGAGTGTGTTACCTTAGCAACAGCACAGAGTGTGTTACCTTAGCAACGGCACAGAGTGTGTTACCTTAGCAACGAGACACATTGTCGTACCTTACTAACAGCACAGAGTGTGTTACCTTAGCAACGGGAAAGGTGTCGTACCTTAGCAACGGCACACAGTGTGTTACCTTTACAACGGGACACCGTGTCGTACCTTAGCAACAGCACAGAGTGTGTTACCTTAGCAACGGGACACAGTGTACTACCTTAGCAACGGGACACAGTGTCGTATCTTAGCAACGGCACAGAATGTGTTACCTTAGCAACGGGACACAGTGTGTTTCCTTAGCAACGGGGCACAGTGTCGTACTTAGACACTGCACAGAGTGTGTTACCTTAGCAACGGGACACAGTGTGTTACCTTAGCAACGGGACACAGTGTCGTACCTTAGTAACGGCACAGAGTGTGTTACCTTAGCAACGGGACACAGTGTCGTACCTTAGCAACGGGACACAGTGTCGTATCTTAGCAACGGGAAACAGTGTGTTACCTTAGCAACGGGACACAGTGTCGTACCTTAGCAACGGGACACAGTGTCGTACCTTAGCAACGGGAAACAGTGTGTTATCTTAGCAACGGGACACAGTGTCGTACCTTAGCAACGGCACAGAGTGTGTTACCATAGCAACAGCACAGAGTGTGTTACCTTAGCAACGGGACACAGTGTCGTACCTTAGCAACGGCACACAGTGTGTTACCTTAGCAACGGGACACAGCGTGTTACCTTAGCAACGGCACAGAGTGTGTTACCTTAGCAACGGGACACAGTGACGTACCTTAGCAACGGCACAGACTGTGTTACCTTAGCAACGGGACACAGTGTCGTACCTTAGCAACGGCACACAGTGTGTTACCTTAGCAACGGACCACAGTGTCGTACCTTAGCAACGGCACAGAGTGTGTTACCTTAGCAACAGCACAGAGTGTGTTACCTTAGCAACGGGACACAGTGTCGTACCTTAGCAACGGCACACAGTGTGTTACCTTAGCAACGGGACACAGTGAGTTACCTTAGCAACGGCATAGAGTGTGTTACCTTAGCAACGGGACACGGTGTCGTACCTTAGCAACGGCACAGAGTGTCTTACCTTAGCAACGGGACACAGTGTCGTACTTTAGCAACGGCACAGAGTGTGTTACCTTAGCAACGGGACACAGTGTCGTACCTTAGCAACGGCACACAGTGTGTTACCTTAACAACGGGACACAGTGTCCTACCTTAGCAACGGCAGAGAGTGTGTTACCTTAGCAACAGCACAGAGTGTGTTACCTTAGCAACGGGACACAGCGTGTTACCTTAGCAACGGCACACAATGTGTTACCTTAGCAACGGGACACAGTGTTTTACCTTAGCAACGGCACAGAGTGTGTTACCTTAGCAACGGGACACAGTGTCGTACCTTAGCAACGGCACAGAGTGTGTTACCTTAGCAACAGCACAGAGTGTGTTACCTTAGCAACGGCACAGAGTGTGTTACCTTAGCAACAGCACAGACTGTGTTACCTTAGTAACTGCACAGAGTGTGTTACCTTAGCAACAGCACAGAGTGTGTTACCTTAGCAACGGCACAGAGTGAGTTACCTTAGCAACGGCACAGTGTGTGTTACCTTAGCAACAGCACAGAGTGTGTTACCATAGCAACGGCGCAGAGTGTGTTACCTTAGCAACAGCTCAGAGTGTGTTACCTTAGCAACGGCACAGAGTGTATTACCTTAGCAACAGCACAGAGTGTGTTACCTTAACAACGGGACACAGTGTTTTACCTTAGCAACGGCACAGAGTGTGTTACCTTAGCAACGGGACACATTGTCGTACCTTACCAACAGCACAGAGTGTGTTACCTTAGCAACGGGACACGGTGTCGTACCTTAGCAACGGCACACAGTGTGTTACCTTAGCAACGGGACACAGTGTCGTACCTTAGCAACAGCACAGAGTGTGTTACCTTAGCAACAGCACACAGTGTGTTACCTTAGCAACGGCACACAGTGTGTTACCTTAGCAACGGGACACAATGTCATACCTTAGTAACGGCACAGAGTGTGTTACCTTAGCAACAGCACAGAGTGTGTTACCTTTGCAACGGGACACAGTGTGTTACCTTAGCAACGGGACACAGTGTAAAACCTTAGCAACGGGACACAGTGTGTTTCCTTAGAAACGGGACACAGTGTGTTACCTTAGCAATGGGACACAGTGTGTTACCTTAGAACGGGACACAGTGTAAAACCTTAGCAACGGGACACAGTGTGTTACCTTAGCAACGTAACAGAGTGTGTTACCTTAGCAACGGCACAGAGTGTGTTAACTTAGCAACGGCACAGAGTGTGTTACCTTAGCAACAGCACAGAGTTTGTTAGCTTAGCAACAGCACAGAGTGTCGTACCTTAGCAACGGCACAGAGTGTGTTACCTTAGCAACAGCACAGAGTGTGTTACCTTAGCAACAGCACAGAGTGTGTTACCTTAGCAACGGGACACAGTGTGTTACCTTAGCAACATGACACAGTTTCGTACCTTAGCAACGGCACAGAGTGTGTTACCTTAGCAACGGGACACAATGTGTTACCTTAGCAACGGGACACAGTGTCGTACCTTAGCAACGGCACAGAGTGTGTTACCTTAGCAACGGGACACAGTGTGTTACCTTAGCAACGGGACACAGTGTTGTACCTTAGTAACGGGACACAGTGTGTTACCTTAGCAACGGCACAGAGTGTGTTACCTTAGCAAAAGAGCACAGAGTGTGTTACCTTAGCAACGGCACTGAGTGTGTTACCTTAGCAACGGCACAGAGTGTGTTAGCTTAGCAACGGCACAGAGTGCGTTAACTTAGCAACAGCACAGAGTGTGTTGCCTTAGCAACAGCACAGAGTGTGTTACCTTAGCAACAGCTCAGAGTGTGTTACCTTAGCAACGGCACAGAGTGTGTTACCTTAGCCACAGCAGAGAGTGTGTTACCTTAGCTAAAGAGCACAGAGTGTGTTACCTTAGCAACGGCACTGAGTGTGTTACCTTAGCAACGGCACAGAGTGTGTTACCTTAGCAACAGCACAGAGTGTGTTACCTTAGCAAAAGAGCACAGAGTGTGTTACCTTAGCAACGGGACTCAGTGTGTTACCTTAGCAACGGGACACAGTGTCGTACCTTAAAAACGGCACAGAGTGTGTTACCTTAGCAACGGGACACAGTGTGTTACCTTAGCAACGGGACACAGTGTGTTACCTTAGCAACGGGACACAGAGTGGTACCTTAGCAACGGCACAGAGTGTGTTACCTTAGCAACGGGACACAGTGTGTTACCTTAGCAACGGGACACAGTGTTGTACCTTAGTAACGGCACAGAGTGTGTTACCTTAGCAACGGGACACAGTGTCGTAACTTAGCAACGAGACATAGTGTCGTATCTTAGCAACGGGAAACAGTGTGATACCTTAGCAACGGGACACAGTGTCGTACCTTAGCAACGGGAAACAGTGTTATATCTTAGCAACGGGACACAGTGTCGTACCTTAGCAACGGGACACAGTGTGTTACCTTAGCAACGGGACACAGTGTCGTACCTTAGCAACGGCACAGTGTGTGTTACCTTAGCAAAAGCACAGAGTGTGTTACCTTAGCAACGGGACACAGTGTCGTACCTTAGCAACGGCTCACAGTGTGTTTCCTTAAGAACGGGACACAGTGTGTTACCTTAGCAACGGCACAGAGTGTGTTACCTTAGCAACGGGACACAGTGTCGTACCTTAGCAACAGCACAGAGTGTGTTACCTTAGCAACAGCACACAGTGTGTTACCTTAGCAACGGCACACACTGTGTTACCTTAGCAACGGGACACAATGTCGTACCTTAGCAACGGCACAGAGTGTGTTGCCTTAGCAAAGGGACACAGTGTCGTACCTTAGCAACGGCACACAGTGTGTTACCTTAGCAACGGGACACAATGTCGTACCTTAGCAACGGCACAGAGTGTGTTACCTTAGAAACAGCACAGAGTGTGTTACCTTTGCAACGGGACACAGTGTGTTACCTTAGCAACGGGACACAGTGTGTTACCTTAGCAACGGGACACAGTGTGTTTCCTTAGAAACGGGACACAGTGTGTTACCTTAGCAACGGGACACAGTGTGTTACCTTAGCAACGGGACACAGTGTAAAACCTTAGCAACGGGACACAGTGTGTTACCTTAGCAACGTAACAGAGTGTGTTACCTTAGCAACGGGACACAGTGTCGTACCTTAGCAACGGCACAGAGTGTGTTAGCTTAGCAACGGGACACAGTGTCGTACCTTAGCAACGGCACACAATGTGTTACCTTAGCAACGGGACACAGTGTCGTACCTTAGCAACGGCACAGAGTGTGTTACATTAGCAACGGGACACAGTGTCGTTCCTTAGCAACGGCACACAGTGTGTTACCTTAACGGGACACAGTGTCCTACCTTAGCAACGGCACAGAGTGTGTTACCTTAGCAACAGCACAGAGTGTGTTACCTTAGCAACGGGACACAGTGTGTTACCTTAGCAACGGCACACAGTGTGTTACCTTTGCAACGGGCCACAGTGTGTTAACTTAGCAACGGCACAGAGTGTGTTACCTTAGCAACGGCACAGAGTGTGTTACCTTAGCAACGGCACAGAGTGTGTTACCTTAGCAACTGCACAGGGTGTGTTACCTTAGCAACAGCACAGAGTGTGTTACCTTAGCAATGGCACAGAGTGTGTTACTTTAGCAGCGGCACACAGTGTGTTACCTTAGCAACAGCACAGAGTGTGTTACCTTAGCAACAGCACAGACTGTGTTACCTTAGCAACGGGACACAGTGTCGTACCTTAGCAACGGCACACAGTGTGTTACCTTAGCAACGGGACACAGTGTCGTACCTTAGCAACGGCACACAGTGTGTTACCTTAGCAACGGGACACAAAGTCGTACCTTAGCTACGGCACAGAGTGTGTTACCTTAGCAACAGCACAGAGTGTGTTACCTTAGCAACGGGACACAGTGTGTTACCTTAGCAACGGGACACAGTGTCGTACCTTAGCAACGGCACAGAGTGTGTTACCTTAGCAACAGCACAGAGTGTGTTACCTTAGCAACGGCACAGAGTGTGTTACCTTAGCAACAGCACAGAGTGTGTTACCTTAGTAACTGCACAGAGTGTGTTACCTTAGTAAAGGGACACCTTGTCGTACCTTAGCAACGGCACACAGTGTGTTACCTTAGCAACGGTACACAATGTCGTACCTTAGCAACGGCACAGAGTGTGTTACCTTAGCAACAGCACAGAGTGTGTTACCTTAGCAACGGGACACAGTGTACTACCTTAGCAACGGGACACAGCGTTGTACCTTAGCAACGGCACAGAGTGTGTTACCTTAGCAACGGGACACAGTGTGTTACCTTAGCAACGGGGCACAGTGTCGTACCTTAGCCACAGCACAGAGTGTGTTACCTTAGCAACGGGACACAGTGTGTTACCTTAGCAACGGGACACAGTGTCGTACCTTAGTAACGGCACAGAGTGTGTTACCTTAGCAACGGGACACAGTGTCGTACCTTAGCAACGGGAAACAGTGTGTTATCTTAGCAACGGGACACAGTGTCGTACCTTAGCAACGGCACAG
Source organism: Hymenopus coronatus (assembly GCA_030762935.1). Classification (NCBI taxonomy): domain Eukaryota; kingdom Metazoa; phylum Arthropoda; class Insecta; order Mantodea; family Hymenopodidae; genus Hymenopus; species Hymenopus coronatus. The sequence goes on from CM060882.1 coordinate 178,119,436, forward strand.
AGTGTGTTACCTTAGCAACAGCACAGAGTGTGTTACCTTAGCAACGGGACACAGTGTCGTACCTTAGCAACGGCACACATTGTTTTACCTTAAGAACGGGACACAGTGTGTTACCGTAGCAACGGCACAGAGTGTGTTACATTAGCAACGGGACACAGTGACGTACCTTAGCAACGGCACAGAGTGTGTTACCTTAGCAACGGGACACAGTGTCGTACGTTAGCAACGGCACACAGTGTGTTACCTTAGCAACGGGACACAGTGTCGTACCTTAGCAACGGCACAGAGTGTGTTACCTTAGCAGCAGCACAGAGTGTGTTACCTTAGCAACGGGACACAGTGTCGTACCTTAGCAACGGCACACAGTGTGTTACCTTAGCAACGGGACACAGTGAGTTACCTTAGCAACGGCACAGAGTGTGTTACCTTAGCAACAGCACAGAGTGTGTTACCTTAGCAACGGGACACAGTGTGATACATTAGCAACGGCACACAGTGTGTTACCTTAGCAACGGGACACAGTGTGTTATCTTAGCAACGGCACAGAGTGTGTTACCTTAGCAACGGCACAGAGTGTGTTACCTTAGCAACAGCACAGAGTGTGTTACCTTAGCAACGGCACAGAGTGTGTTACCTTAGCAACTGCACAGAGTGTGTTACCTTAGCAACAGCACAGAGTGTGTTACCTTAGCAACGGCACAGAGTGTGTTACCTTAGCAACGGGACACAGTGTCGTACCTTAGCAACGGCACACAGTGTGTTACCTTAGCATCGGGACACAGTGTCGTACCTTGGCAACGGCACACAGTGTGTTACCTTAGCAACGGGACACAATGTCGTACCTTAGCTACGGCACAGAGTGTGTTACCTTAGCAACAGCACAGAGTGTGTTACCTTAGCAACGGTACACAGTGTGTTACCTTAGCAACGGGACACAGTATGTTACCTTAGCAACGGGACACAGTGTGTTTCCTTAGCAACGGGACACAGTGTGTTACCTAAGCAACGGGACACAGTGTGTAACCTTAGCAACGGGACACAGTGTGTTACCTTAGCAACGGCACAGAGTGTGTTACCTTAGCAACGCCAAGAGTGTGTTACCTTAGCAGCGGCACAGAGTGTGTTACCTTAGCAACAGCATAGAGTGTCATACCTTAGCAACGGGACACAGTGTGTTTCCTTAGAAACGGGACACAGTTAGTTACCTTAGCAACGGGACACAGTGTGTTACCTTAACAACGGGACACAGTGTAAAACCTTAGCAACGGGACACAGTGTGTTACCTTAGCAACGTAACAGAGTGTGTTACCTTAGCAACGGGACACAGTGTGTTACCTTAGCAACGGGACACAGTGTCGTACCTTAGTAACGGCACAGAGTGTGTTACCTTAGCAACGGGACACAGTGTCGTACCTTAGCAACGGCACAGAGTGTATTACCTTAGCAACGGGACACAGTGTCGTACCTTAGCAACGGCACACAGTGTGTTACCTTAGCAACAGGACACAGTGTCGTACCTTAGCAACGGCACAGAGTGTGTTACCTTAGCAAAAGCACAGAGTGTGTTACCTTAGCAACGGAACACAGTGTGTTACCTTAGCAACGGGACACATGGTGTTAGCTTAGCAACGGGACACAGTGTGTTTCCTTAGCAACGGGACATAGTGTGTTACCTTAGCAACGGCGCAGAGTGTGTTACCTTAGCAACAGCACAGAGTGTGTTACCTTAGCAACGGCACAGAGTGTGTTACCTTAGCAACAGCACAGAGTGTGTTACCTTAGCATCAGCGCAGAGTGTGTGACCTTAGCTACGGCACAGAGTGTGTTACCTTAGCAGCGGCACAGAGTGTGTTACCTTAGCAACAGCACAGAGTGTGTTACCTTAGCAACGGCACAGAGTGTGTTACCTTAGCAACGAGACACATTGTCGTACCTTACTAACAGCACAGAGTGTGTTACCTTAGCAACGGGAAAGGTGTCGTACCTTAGCAACAGCACAGAGTGTGTTACCTTAGCAACGGGACACAGTGTACTACCTTAGCAACGGGACACAGTGTCGTAACTTAGCAACGGCACAGAATGTGTTACCTTAGCAACGGGACACAGTGTGTTTCCTTAGCAACGGGGCACAGTGTCGTACTTAGACACTGCACAGAGTGTGTTACCTTAGCAACGGGACACAGTGTGTTACCTTAGCAACGGGACACAGTGTCGTACCTTAGTAACGGCACAGAGTGTGTTACCTTAGCAACGGGACACAGTGTCGTACCTTAGCAACGGGACACAGTGTCGTATCTTAGCAACGGGAAACAGTGTGTTACCTTAGCAACGGGACACAGTGTCGTACCTTAGCAACGGGACACAGTGTCGTACCTTAGCAACGGGAAACAGTGTGTTATCTTAGCAACGGGACACAGTGTCGTACCTTAGCAACGGCACAGAGTGTGTTACCATAGCAACAGCACAGAGTGTGTTACCTTAGCAACGGGACACAGTGTCGTACCTTAGCAACGGCACACAGTGTGTTACCTTAGCAACGGGACACAGCGTGTTACCTTAGCAACGGCACAGAGTGTGTTACCTTAGCAACGGGACACAGTGACGTACCTTAGCAACGGCACAGACTGTGTTACCTTAGCAACGGGACACAGTGTCGTACCTTATCAACGGCACACAGTGTGTTACCTTAGCAACGGACCACAGTGTCGTACCTTAGCAACGGCACAGAGTGTGTTACCTTAGCAACAGCACAGAGTGTGTTACCTTAGCAACGGGACACAGTGTCGTACCTTAGCAACGGCACACAGTGTGTTACCTTAGCAACGGGACACAGTGAGTTACCTTAGCAACGGCATAGAGTGTGTTACCTTAGCAACGGGACACGGTGTCGTACCTTAGCAACGGCACAGAGTGTCTTACCTTAGCAACGGGACACAGTGTCGTACTTTAGCAACGGCACAGAGTGTGTTACCTTAGCAACGGGACACAGTGTCGTACCTTAGCAACGGCACACAGTGTGTTACCTTAACAACGGGACACAGTGTCCTAACTTAGCAACGGCAGAGAGTGTGTTACCTTAGCAACAGCACAGAGTGTGTTACCTTAGCAACGGGACACAGCGTGTTACCTTAGCAACGGCACACAATGTGTTACCTTAGCAACGGGACACAGTGTTTTACCTTAGCAACGGCACAGAGTGTGTTACCTTAGCAACGGGACACAGTGTCGTACATTAGCAACGGCACAGAGTGTGTTACCTTAGCAACAGCACAGAGTGTGTTACCTTAGCAACGGCACAGAGTGTGTTACCTTAGCAACAGCACAGACTGTGTTACCTTAGTAACTGCACAGAGTGTGTTACCTTAGCAACAGCACAGAGTGTGTTACCTTAGCAACGGCACAGAGTGAGTTACCTTAGCAACGGCACAGTGTGTGTTACCTTAGCAACAGCACAGAGTGTGTTACCATAGCAACGGCGCAGAGTGTGTTACCTTAGCAACAGCTCAGAGTGTGTTACCTTAGCAACGGCACAGAGTGTGTTACCTTAGCAACAGCACAGAGTGTGTTACCTTAGCAACGGGACACAGTGTTTTACCTTAGCAACGGCACAGAGTGTGTTACCTTAGCAACGGGACACATTGTCGTACCTTACCAACAGCACAGAGTGTGTTACCTTAGCAACGGGACACGGTGTCGTACCTTAGCAACGGCACACAGTGTGTTACCTTAGCAACGGGACACAGTGTCGTACCTTAGCAACAGCACAGAGTGTGTTACCTTAGCAACAGCACACAGTGTGTTACCTTAGCAACGGCACACAGTGTGTTACCTTAGCAACGGGACACAATGTCATACCTTAGTAACGGCACAGAATGTGTTACCTTAGCAACAGCACAGAGTGTGTTACCTTTGCAACGGGACACAGTGTGTTACCTTAGCAACGGGACACAGTGTGTTACCTTAGCAACGGGACACAGTGTGTTTCCTTAGAAACGGGACACAGTGTGTTACCTTAGCAATGGGACACAGTGTGTTACCTTAGCAACGGGACACAGTGTAAAACCTTAGCAACGGGACACAGTGTGTTACCTTAGCAACGTAATAGAGTGTGTTACCTTAGCAACGGCACAGAGTGTGTTAACTTAGCAACGGCACAGAGTGTGTTACCTTAGCAACAGCACAGAGTGTGTTAGCTTAGCAACAGCACAGAGTGTCGTACCTTAGCAACGGCACAGAGTGTGTTACCTTAGCAACAGCACAGAGTGTGTTACCTTAGCAACAGCACAGAGTGTGTTACCTTAGCAACGGGACACAGTGAGTTACCTTAGCAACATGACACAGTTTCGTACCTTAGCAACGGCACAGAGTGTGTTACCTTAGCAACGGGACACAATGTGTTACCTTAGCAACGGGACACAGTGTCGTACCTTAGCAACGGCACAGAGTGTGTTACCTTAGCAACGGGACACAGTGTGTTACCTTAGCAACGGGACACAGTGTTGTACCTTAGTAACGGGACACAGTGTGTTACCTTAGCAACGGCACAGAGTGTGTTACCTTAGCAAAAGAGCACAGAGTGTGTTACCTTAGCAACGGCACTGAGTGTGTTACCTTAGCAACGGCACAGAGTGTGTTAGCTTAGCAACGGCACAGAGTGCGTTACCTTAGCAACAGCACAGAGTGTGTTGCCTTAGCAACAGCACAGAGTGTGTTAACTTAGCAACAGCACAGAGTGTGTTACCTTAGCAACAGCTCAGAGTGTGTTACCTTAGCAACGGCACAGAGTGTGTTACCTTAGCCACAACAGAGAGTGTGTTACCTTAGCTAAAGAGCACAGAGTGTGTTACCTTAGCAACGGCACTGAGTGTGTTACCTTAGCAACGGCACAGAGTGTGTTACCTTAGCAACAGCACAGAGTGTGTTACCTTAGCAAAAGAGCACAGAGTGTGTTACCTTAGCAACGGGACTCAGTGTGTTACCTTAGCAACGGGACACAGTGTCGTACCTTAGAAACGGCACAGAGTGTGTTACCTTAGCAACGGGACACAGTGTGTTACCTTAGCAACGGGACACAGTGTGTTACCTTAGCAACGGGACACAGAGTGGTACCTTAGCAACGGCACAGAGTGTGTTACCTTAGCAACGGGACACAGTGTGTTACCTTAGCAACGGGACACAGTGTTGTACCTTAGTAACGGCACAGAGTGTGTTACCTTAGCAACGGGACACAGTGTCGTAACTTAGCAACGAGACATAGTGTCGTATCTTAGCAACGGGAAACAGTGTGATACCTTAGCAACGGGACACAGTGTCGTACCTTAGCAACGGGAAACAGTGTTATATCTTAGCAACGGGACACAGTGTCGTACCTTAGCAATGGGACACAGTGTGTTACCTTAGCAACGGGACACAGTGTCGTACCTTAGCAACGGCACAGTGTGTGTTACCTTAGCAAAAGCACAGAGTGTGTTACCTTAGCAACGGGACACAGTGTCGTACCTTAGCAACGGCTCACAGTGTGTTTCCTTAAGAACGGGACACAGTGTGTTACCTTAGCAACGGCACAGAGTGTGTTACCTTAGCAACGGGACACAGTGTCGTACCTTCGCAACAGCACAGAGTGTGTTACCTTAGCAACAGCACACAGTGTGTTACCTTAGCAACGGCACACACTGTGTTACCTTAGCAACGGGACACAATGTCGTACCTTAGCAACGGCACATAGTGTGTTGCCTTAGCAAAGGGACACAGTGTCGTACCTTAGCAACGGCACACAGTGTGTTACCTTAGCAACGGGACACAATGTCGTACCTTAGCAACGGCACAGAGTGTGTTACCTTAGAAACAGCACAGAGTGTGTTACCTTTGCAACGGGACACAGTGTGTTACCTTAGCAACGGGACACAGTGTGTTACCTTAGCAACGGGACACAGTGTGTTTCCTTAGAAACGGGACACAGTGTGTTACCTTAGCAACGGGACACAGTGTGTTACCTTAGCAACGGGACACAGTGTAAAACCTTAGCAACGGGACACAGTGTGTTACCTTAGCAACGTAACAGAGTGTGTTACCTTAGCAACGGGACACAGTGTCGTACCTTAGCAACGGCACAGAGTGTGTTAGCTTAGCAACGGGACACAGTGTCGTACCTTAGCAACGGCACACAGTGTGTTACCTTAGCAACGGGACACAGTGTCGTACCTTAGCAACGGCACAGAGTGTGTTACATTAGCAACGGGACACAGTGTCGTACCTTAGCAACGGCACACAGTGTGTTACCTTAACGGGACACAGTGTCCTACCTTAGCAACGGCACAGAGTGTGTTACCTTAGCAACAGCACAGAGTGTGTTACCTTAGCAACGGGACACAGTGTGTTACCTTAGCAACGGCACACAGTGTGTTACCTTTGCAACGGGCCACAGTGTGTTAACTTAGCAACGGCACAGAGTGTGTTACCTTAGCAACGGCACAGAGTGTGTTACCTTAGCAACGGCACAGAGTGTGTTACCTTAGCAACTGCACAGGGTGTGTTACCTTAGCAACAGCACAGAGTGTGTTACCTTAGCAACGGCACAGAGTGTGTTACTTTAGCAGCGGCACACAGTGTGTTACCTTAGCAACAGCACAGAGTGTGTTACCTTAGCAACAGCACAGACTGTGTTACCTTAGCAACGGGACACAGTGTCGTACCTTAGCAACGGCACACAGTGTGTTACCTTAGCAACGGGACACAGTGTCGTACCTTAGCAACGGCACACAGTGTGTTACCTTAGCAACGGGACACAAAGTCGTACCTTAGCTACGGCACAGAGTGTGTTACCTTAGCAACAGCACAGAGTGTGTTACCTTAGCAACGGGACACAGTGTGTTACCTTAGCAACGGGACACAGTGTCGTACCTTAGCAACGGCACAGTGTGTGTTACCTTAGCAACAGCACAGAGTGTGTTACCTTAGCAACGGCACAGAGTGTGTTACCTTAGCAACAGCACAGAGTGTGTTACCTTAGTAACTGCACAGAGTGTGTTACCTTAGCAAAGGGACACAGTGTCGTACCTTAGCAACGGCACACAGTGTGTTACCTTAGCAACGGTACACAATGTCGTACCTTAGCAACGGCACAGAGTGTGTTACCTTAGCAACAGCACAGAGTGTGTTACCTTTGCAACGGGACACAGTGTGTTACCTTAGCAACGGGACACAGTGTGTTACCTTAGCAACGGGACACAGTGTGTTTCCTTAGAAACGGGACACAGTGTGTTACCTTAGCAACGGGACACAGTGTGTTATCTTAGCAACGGGACACAGTGTAAAACCTTAGCAACGGGACACAGTGTGTTACCTTAGCAACGTAACAGAGTGTGTTACCTTAGCAACGGCACAGTTGTGTTAACTTAGCAACGGCACAGAGTGTGTTACCTTAGCAACAGCACAGAGTGTGTTAGCTTAGCAACAGCACAGAGTGTCGTACCTTAGCAACGGCACAGAGTGTGTTACCTTAGCAACAGCACAGAGTGTGTTACCTTAGCAACAGCACAGAGTGTGTTACCTTAGCAACGGGACACAGTGTGTTACCTTAGCAACATGACACAGTTTCGTACCTTAGCAACGGCACAGAGTGTGTTACCTTAGCAACGGGACACAGTGTGTTACCTTAGCAACGGGACACAGTGTCGTACCTTAGCAACGGCACAGAGTGTGTTACCTTAGCAACGGGACACAGTGTGTTACCTCAGCAACGGGACACAGTGTTGTACCTTAGTAACGGCACTGAGTGTGTTACCATAGCAACGGGACACAGTGTCGTACCTTAACAACGGGACACAGTGTGTTACCTTAGCAACGAGACACAGTGTGTAACCTTAGCAACGGGACACAGTGTGTTACCTTAGCAACGGCACAGAGTGTGTTACCTTAGCAAAAGAGCACAGAGTTTGTTACCTTAGCAACGGCACTGAGTGTGTTACCTTAGCAACGGCACAGAGTGTGTTAGCTTAGCAACGGCACAGAGTGTGTTGCCTTAGCAACAGCACAGAGTGTGTTGCCTTAGCAACAGCACAGAGTGTGTTACCTTAGCAACAGCACAGAGTGTGTTACCTTAGCAACAGCACAGAGTGTGTTACCTTAGCAACGGCACAGAGTGTTTTACCTTAGCAACGGCACAGAGTGTGTTACCTTAGCAACAGCAGAGAGTGTGTTACCTTAGCTAAAGAGCACAGAGTGTGTTACCTTAGCAACGGCACCGAGTGTGTTACCTTAGCAACGGCACAGAGTGTGTTACCTTAGCAACAGCACAGAGTGTGTTACCTTAGCAAAAGAGCACAGAGTGTGTTACCTTAGCAACGGGACTCAGTGTGTTACCTTAGCAACGGGACACAGTGTCGTACCTTAGCACCGGCACAGAGTGTGTTACCTTAGCAACGGGACATAGTGTGTTACCTTAGCAACGGCACAGAGTGTGTTACCTTAGCAACGGGACACAGTGTGTTACCTTAGCAACGGGACACAGTGTTGTACCGTAGTAACAGCACAGAGTTAGTTACCTTAGCAACGGGACACAGTGTCGTAACTTAGCAACGAGACATAGTGTCGTATCTTAGCAACGGGAAACAGTGTGTTACCGTAGCAACGGGACACAGTGTCGTACCTTAGCAACGGGAAACAGTGTTATATCTTAGCAACGGGACACAGTGTCGTACCTTAGCAACGGGACACAGTGTGTTACCTTAGCAACGGACACAGTGTCGTACCTTAGCAACGGCACAGAGTGTGTTACCTTAGCAAAAGCACAGAGTGTGTTACCTTAGCAACGGGACACAGTGTCGTACCTTAGCAACGGCTCACAGTGTGTTACCTTAAGAACGGGACACAGTGTGTTACCTTAGCAACGGCACAGAGTGTGTTACCTTAGCAACGGGACACAGTGTCGTACCTTAGCAACGGGACACAGTGTTGTACCTTAGTAACGGGACACAGTGTGTTACCTTAGCAACGGCACAGAGTGTGTTACCTTAGCAAAAGAGCACAGAGTGTGTTACCTTAGCAACGGCACTGAGTGTGTTACCTTAGCAACGGCACAGAGTGTGTTACCTTAGCAACAGCACAGAGTGTGTTACCTTAGCAACGGGACACAGTGTGTTACCTTAGCAACATGACACAGTTTCGTACCTTAGCAACGGCACAGAGTGTGTTACCTTAGCAACGGGACACAGTGTGTTACCTTAGCAACGGCACACAGTGTGTTACCTTAGCAACGGGACACAGTGTGTTAACTTAGCAACGGCACAGAGTGTGTTACCTTAGCAACGGCACCGAGTGTGTTACCTTAGCAACTGCACAGAGTGTGTTACCTTAGCAACAGCACAGAGTGTGTTACCTTAGCAACGGCACAGAGTGTGTTACTTTAGCAGCGGCACACAGTGTGTTACCTTAGCAACAGCACAGAGTGTGTTACCTTAGCAACAGCACAGAGTGTGTTACCTTAGCAACGGGACACAGTGTCGTACCTTAGCAACGGCACACAGTGTGTTACCTTAGCAACGGGACACAGTGTCGTACCTTAGCAACGGCACACAGTGTGTTACCTTAGCAACGGGACACAATGTCGTACCTTAGCTACGGCACAGAGTGTGTTACCTTAGCAACAGCACAGAGTGTGTTACCTTAGCAACGGGACACAGTGTGTTACCTTAGCAACGGGACACAGTGTGTTACCTTAGCAACGGGACACAGTGTGTTTCCTTAGCAACGGGACACAGTGTGTTACCTAAGCAACGGGACACAGTGTGTAACCTTAGCAACGGGACACAGTGTGTTACCTTAGCAACGGCACAGAGTGTGTTACCTTAGCAACGGCACAGAGTGTGTTACCTTAGCAGCGGCGCAGAGTGTGTTACCTTAGCAACAGCATAGAGTGTCGTACCTTAGCAACGGCACAGAGTGTGTTACCTTAGCAACAGCACAGAGTGTGTTACCTTAGCAACAGCACAGAGTGTGTTACTTTAGCAACGGGACACAGTGTGTTACCTTAGCAACGGGACACAGTGTCGTACCTTAGCAACGGCACAGAGTGTGTTACCTTAGCAACGGGACACAGTGTGTTACCTTAGCAACGGGACACAGTGTCGTACCTTAGTAACGGCACAGAGTGTGTTACCTTAGCAACGGGACACAGTGTCGTACCTTAGCAACGGGACACAGTGTCGTACCTTAGTAACGGCACAGAGTGTGTTACCTTAGCAACGGGACACAGTGTCGTACCTTAGCAACGGGAAACAGTGTGTTACCTTAGCAATGTGACACAGTGTCGTACCTTAGCAACGGGACACAGTGTGTTACCTTAGCAATGGGAAACAGTGTCTAACCTTAGCAACGGGACACAGTGTGTTACCTTAGCAGCGGAACAGAGTGTGTTAACTTACCAACGGCACAGAGTGTGTTGCCTTAGCAACAGCACAGAGTGTGTTACCTTAGCAACAGCACAGAGTGTCGTACCTTAGCAACGGCACAGACTGTCTTACCTTAGCAACAGCACAGAGTGTGTTACCTTAGCAACAGCACAGAGTGTGTTACCTTAGCAACGGGACACAGTGTACTACCTTAGCAACGGGACACAGCGTTGTACCTTAGCAACGGCACAGAGTGTGTTACCTTAGCAACGGGACACAGTGTGTTACCTTAGCAACGGGGCACAGTGTCGTACCTTAGCCACAGCACAGAGTGTGTTACCTTAGCAACGGGACACAGTGTGTTACCTTAGCAACGGGACACAGTGTCGTACCTTAGTAACGGCACAGAGTGTGTTACCTTAGCAACGGGACACAGTGTCGTACCTTAGCAACGGGAAACAGTGTGTTACCTTAGCAATGTGACACAGTGTCGTACCTTAGCAACGGGACACAGTGTCGTACCTTAGCACGGGAAACAGTGTGTTATCTTAGCAACGGGACACAGTGTCGTACCTTAGCAACAGCATAGAGTGTCGTACCTTAGCAACGGCACAGAGTGTGTTACCTTAGCAACAGCACAGAGTGTGTTACCTTAGCAACAGCACAGAGTGTGTTACTTTAGCAACGGGACACAGTGTGTTACCTTAGCAACGGGACACAGTGTCGTACCTTAGCAACGGCACAGAGTGTGTTACCTTAGCAACGGGACACAGTGTGTTACCTTAGCAACGGGACACAGTGTCGTACCTTAGTAACGGCACACAGTGTGTTACCTTAGCAACGGGACACAGTGAGTTACCTTAGCAACGGCACAGAGTGTGTTACCTATGCAACAGCACAGAGTGTGTTACCTTAGCAACGGGACACAGTGTGTTACATTAGCAACGGCACACAGTGTGTTACCTTAGCAACGGGACACAGTGTGTTATCTTAGCAACGGCACAGAGTGTGTTACCTTAGCAACGGCACAGAGTGTGTTACCTTAGCAACAGCACAGAGTGTGTTACCTTAGCAACGGCACAGAGTGTGTTACCTTAGCAACTGCACAGAGTGTGTTACCTTAGCAACAGCACAGAGTGTATTACCTTAGCAACGGCACAGAGTGTGTTACTTTAGCAGCGGCACACAGTGTGTTACCCTAGCAACAGCACAGAGTGTGTTACCTTAGCAACAGCACAGAGTGTGTTACCTTAGCAACGGGACACAGTGTCGTACCTTAGCAACGGCACACAGTGTGTTACCTTAGCATCGGGACACAGTGTCGTACCTTAGCAACGGCACACAGTGTGTTACCTTAGCAACGGGACACAATGTCGTACCTTAGCTACGGCACAGAGTGTGTTACCTTAGCAACAGCACAGAGTGTGTTACCTTAGCAACGGTACACAGTGTGTTACCTTAGCAACGGGACACAGTATGTTACCTTAGCAACGGGACACAGTGTGTTTCCTTAGCAACGGGACACAGTGTGTTACCTAAGCAACGGGACACAGTGTGTAACCTTAGCAACGGGACACAGTGTGTTACCTTAGCAACGGCACAGAGTGTGTTACCTTAGCAACGCCAAGAGTGTGTTACCTTAGCAGCGGCACAGAGTGTGTTACCTTAGCAACAGCATAGAGTGTCGTACCTTAGCAACGGCACAGAGTGTGTTACCTTAGCAACAGCACAGAGTGTGTTACCTTAGCAACAGCACAGAGTGTGTTACTTTAGCAACGGGACACAGTGTGTTACCTTAGCAACGGGACACAGTGTCGTACCTTAGCAACGGCACAGAGTGTGTTACCTTAGCAACGGGACACAGTGTGTTACCTTAGCAACGGGACACAGTGTCGTACCTTAGTAACGGCACAGAGTGTGTTACCTTAGCAACGGGACACAGTGTCGTACCTTAGCAACGGCACAGAGTGTATTACCTTAGCAACGGGACACAGTGTCGTACCTTAGCAACGGCACACAGTGTGTTACCTTAGCAACAGGACACAGTGTCGTACCTTAGCAACGGCACAGAGTGTGTTACCTTAGCAACAGCACAGAGTGTGTTACCTTAGCAACGGGACACAGTGTGTTACCTTAGCAACGGGACACAGTGTGTTAGCTTAGCAACGGGAAACAGTGTGTTTCCTTAGCAACGGGACATAGTGTGTTACCTTAGCAACGGGACACAGTGTGTTACCTTAGCAATGGGAAACAGTGTGTAACCTTAGCAACGGGACACAGTGTGTTACCTTAGCAACAGCACAGAGTGTGTTACCTTAGCAACGGGACACAGTGTGTTACCTTAGCAACGGGACACAGTGTGTTACCCTAGCAACGGGACACAGTGTGTTTCCTTAGCAACGGGACACAGTGTGTTACCTAAGCAACGGGACACAGTGTGTAACCTTAGCAACGGGACACAGTGTGGTACCTTAGCAACGGCACAGAGTGTGTTACCTTAGCAACGGCACAGAGTGTGTTACATTAGCAGCGGCACAGAGTATGTTACCTTAGCAACAGCACAGAGTGTCGTACCTTAGCAACGGCACAGAGTGTGTTACCTTAGCAACAGCACAGAGTGTGTTACCTTAGCAACAGCACAGAGTGTGTTACCTTAGCAACGGGAAACAGTGTCGTACATTAGCAACGGCACAGAGTGTGTTACCTTAGCAACGGGACACAGTGTGTTACCTTAGCAACGGTACACAGTGTCGTACCTTAGTAACGGCACAGAGTCTGTTACCTTAGCAACGGGACACAGTGTCGTACCTTAACAACGGCACACAGTGTGTTACCTTAGCAACAAGACACAGGTTCGTACCTTAGCAACGGCACAGAGTGTGTTACCTTAGCAACAGCACAGAGTGTGTTACCTTAGCAACGGAACACAGTGTGTTACCTTAGCAACGGGACACATTGTGTTAGCTTAGCAACGGGACACAGTGTGTTTCCTTAGCAACGGGACATAGTGTGTTACCTTAGCAACGGGACACAGTGTGTTACCTTAGCAATGACAAACAGTGTGTAACCTTAGCAACGGGACACAGTGTGTTACCTTAGCAGCGGCACAGAGTGTGTTACCTTAGCAACGGCACAGAGTTTTTTAACTTACCAACGGCACAGAGTGTGTTACCTTAGCAACAGCACAGAGTGTGTTACCTTAGCAACAGCACAGAGTGTCGTACCTTAGCAACGGCACAGAGTGTGTTACCTTAGTAACAGCACAGAGTGTGTTACCTTAGCAACAGCACAGAGTGTGTTACCTTAGCAACGGGACACAGTGTACTACCTTAGCAACGGGACACAGTGTCGTACCTTAGCAACGGCACAGAGTGTGTTACCTTAGCAACGGGACACAGTGTGTTACCTTAGCAACGGGGCACAGTATCGTACTTAGCCACGGCACAGAGTGTGTTACCTTAGCAACGGCACACAGTGTGTTACCTTAGCAACGGGACACAGTGTCGTACCTTAATAACGGCACAGAATGTGTTACCTTAGCAACGGGACACAGTGTCGTACCTTAGCAACGGGACACAGTGTTGTATCTTAGCAACGGGGAACAGTGTGTTAACTTAGCAACGGGACACAGTGTCCTACCTTTGCAACGGGACACAGTGTCGTACCTTAGCAACGGGAAACAGTGTGTTATCTTAGCAACGGGACACAGTGTCGTACCTTAGCAACGGCACAGAGTGTGGTACCTTAGCAACAGCACAGAGTGTGTTACCTTAGCAACGGGACACATTGTCGTACCTTAGCAACAGCACAGAGTGTGTTACCTTAGCAACGGCACAGAGTGTGTTACTTTAGCAGCGGCACACAGTGTGTTACCTTAGCAACAGCACAGAGTGTGTTACCTTAGCAACAGCACAGAGTGTGTTACCTTAGCAACAGCACAGAGTGTGTTACCTTAGCAACGGGACACAGTGTCGTACCTTAGCAACGGCACACAGTGTGTTACCTTAGCAACGGGACACAGTTTCGTACCTTAGCAACGGCACACAGTGTGTTACCTTAGCAACGGGACACAATGTCGTACCTTAGCTACGGCACATAGTGTGTTACCTTAGCAACGGTACACAGTGTGTTACCTTAGCAACGGGACACAGTATGTTACCTTAGCAACGGGACACAGTGTGTTTCCTTAGCAACGGGACACAGTGTGTTACCTAAGCAACGGGACACAGTGTGTAACCTTAGCAACGGGATAAGTGTGTTACCTTAGCAACGGCACAGAGTGTGTTACCTTAGCAACGCCAAGAGTGTGTTACCTTAGCAGCGGCACAGAGTGTGTTACCTTAGAACAGCATAGAGTGTCGTACCTTAGCAACGGCACAGAGTGTGTTACCTTAGCAACAGCACAGAGTGTGTTACCTTAGCAACAGCACAGAGTGTGTTACTTTAGCAACGGGACACAGTGTGTTACCTTAGCAACGGGACACAGTGTCGTACCTTAGCAACGGCACAGAGTGTGTTACCTTAGCAACGGGACACAGTGTGTTACCTTAGCAACGGGACACAGTGTCGTACCTTAGTAACGGCACAGAGTGTGTTACCTTAGCAACGGGACACAGTGTCCTACCTTAGCAACGGCAGAGAGTGTGTTACCTTAGCAACATCACAGAGTGTGTTACTTTAGCAACGGGACACAGCGTGTTACCTTAGCAACGGCACACAATGTGTTACCTTAGCAACGGGACACAGTGTTTTACCTTAGCAACGGCACAGAGTGTGTTACCTTAGCAACGGCACAGAGTGTGTTACCTTAGCAACAGCACAGACTCTGTTACCTTAGTAACTGCACAGAGTGTGTTACCTTAGCAACAGCACAGAGTGTGTTTGCTTAGCAACGGCACAAAGTGAGTTACCTTAGCAACGGCACAGTGTGTGTTACCTTAGCAACAGCACAGAGTGTGTTACCATAGCAACGGCGCGGAGTGTGTTACCTTAGCAACAGCACAGAGTGTGTTACCTTAGCAACGGCACAGAGTGTGTTACCTTAGCAACAGCACAGAGTGTGTTACCTTAGCAACGGCACAGAGTGTGTTACCTTAGCATCGGCACAGAGTGTGTTACCTTAGCAACGGGACACATTGTCGTACCTTACCAACAGCACAGAGTGTGTTACCTTAGCAACGGGACACGGTGTCGTACCTTAGCAATGGCACACAGTGTGTTACCTTAGCAACGGGACACAGTGTCGTACCTTAGCAACAGCACAGAGTGTGTTACCTTAGCAACAGCACACAGTGTGTTACCTTAGCAACGGCACACAGTGTGTTACCTTAGCAACGGGACACAATGTCGTACCTTAGCAACGGCACAGAGTGTGTTACCTTAGCAAAGGGACACAGTGTCGTACCTTAGCAACGGCACACAGTGTGTTACCTTAGCAACGGGACACAATGTCATACCTTAGCAACGGCACAGAGTGTGTTACCTTAGCAACAGAACAGAGTGTGTTACCTTTGCAACGGGACACAGTGTGTTACCTTAGCAACGGGACACAGTGTGTTACCTTAGCAACGGGACACAGTGTGTTTCCTTAGAAACGGGACACAGTGTGTTACCTTAGCAATGGGACACAGTGTGTTACCTTAGCAACGGCACAGAGTGTGTTACCTTAGCAAAAGAGCACAGAGTGTGTTACCTTAGCAACGGCACTGAGTGTGTTACCTTAGCAACGGGACACGGTGTCGTACCTTAGCAACGGCACACAGTGTGTTACCTTAGCAACGGGACACAGTGTCGTACCTTAGCAACAGCACAGAGTGTGTTACCTTAGCAACAGCACACAGTGTGTTACCTTAGCAACGGCACACAGTGTGTTACCTTAGCAACGGGACACAATGTCATACCTTAGTAACGGCACAGAATGTGTTACCTTAGCAACAGCACAGAGTGTGTTACCTTTGCAACGGGACACAGTGTGTTACCTTAGCAACGGGACACAGTGTGTTACCTTAGCAACGGGACACAGTGTGTTTCCTTAGAAACGGGACACAGTGTGTTACCTTAGCAATGGGACACAGTGTGTTACCTTAGCAACGGGACACAGTGTAAAACCTTAGCAACGGGACACAGTGTGTTACCTTAGCAACGTAACAGAGTGTGTTACCTTAGCAACGGCACAGAGTGTGTTAACTTAGCAACGGCACAGAGTGTGTTACCTTAGCAACAGCACAGAGTGTGTTAGCTTAGCAACAGCACAGAGTGTCGTACCTTAGCAACGGCACAGAGTGTGTTACCTTAGCAACAGCACAGAGTGTGTTACCTTAGCAACAGCACAGAGTGTGTTACCTTAGCAACGGGACACAGTGTGTTACCTTAGCAACATGACACAGTTTCGTACCTTAGCAACGGCACAGAGTGTGTTACCTTAGCAACGGGACACAATGTGTTACCTTAGCAACGGGACACAGTGTCGTACCTTAGCAACGGCACAGAGTGTGTTACCTTAGCAACGGGACACAGTGTGTTACCTTAGCAACGGGACACAGTGTTGTACCTTAGTAACGGGACACAGTGTGTTACCTTAGCAACGGCACAGAGTGTGTTACCTTAGCAAAAGAGCACAGAGTGTGTTACCTTAGCAACGGCACTGAGTGTGTTACCTTAGCAACGGCACAGAGTGTGTTAGCTTAGCAACGGCACAGAGTGCGTTACCTTAGCAACAGCACAGAGTGTGTTGCCTTAGCAACAGCACAGAGTGTGTTAACTTAGCAACAGCACAGAGTGTGTTACCTTAGCAACAGCTCAGAGTGTGTTACCTTAGCAACGGCACAGAGTGTGTTACCTTAGCCACAACAGAGAGTGTGTTACCTTAGCTAAAGAGCACAGAGTGTGTTACCTTAGCAACGGCACTGAGTGTGTTACCTTAGCAACGGCACAGAGTGTGTTACCTTAGCAACAGCACAGAGTGTGTTACCTTAGCAAAAGAGCACAGAGTGTGTTACCTTAGCAACGGGACTCAGTGTGTTACCTTAGCAACGGGACACAGTGTCGTACCTTAGAAACGGCACAGAGTGTGTTACCTTAGCAACGGGACACAGTGTGTTACCTTAGCAACGGGACACAGTGTGTTACCTTAGCAACGGGACACAGAGTGGTACCTTAGCAACGGCACAGAGTGTGTTACCTTAGCAACGGGACACAGTGTGTTACCTTAGCAACGGGACACAGTGTTGTACCTTAGTAACGGCACAGAGTGTGTTACCTTAGCAACGGGACACAGTGTCGTAACTTAGCAACGAGACATAGTGTCGTATCTTAGCAACGGGAAACAGTGTGATACCTTAGCAACGGGACACAGTGTCGTACCTTAGCAACGGGAAACAGTGTTATATCTTAGCAACGGGACACAGTGTCGTACCTTAGCAACGGGACACAGTGTGTTACCTTAGCAACGGGACACAGTGTCGTACCTTAGCAACGGCACAGTGTGTGTTACCTTAGCAAAAGCACAGAGTGTGTTACCTTAGCAACGGGACACAGTGTCGTACCTTAGCAACGGCTCACAGTGTGTTTCCTTAAGAACGGGACACAGTGTGTTACCTTAGCAACGGCACAGAGTGTGTTACCTTAGCAACGGGACACAGTGTCGTACCTTCGCAACAGCACAGAGTGTGTTACCTTAGCAACAGCACACAGTGTGTTACCTTAGCAACGGCACACACTGTGTTACCTTAGCAACGGGACACAATGTCGTACCTTAGCAACGGCACATAGTGTGTTGCCTTAGCAAAGGGACACAGTGTCGTACCTTAGCAACGGCACACAGTGTGTTACCTTAGCAACGGGACACAATGTCGTACCTTAGCAACGGCACAGAGTGTGTTACCTTAGAAACAGCACAGAGCGTGTTACCTTTGCAACGGGACACAGTGTGTTACCTTAGCAACGGGACACAGTGTGTTACCTTAGCAACGGGACACAGTGTGTTTCCTTAGAAACGGGACACAGTGTGTTACCTTAGCAACGGGACAAAGTGTGTTACCTTAGCAACGGGACACAGTGTAAAACCTTAGCAACGGGACACAGTGTGTTACCTTAGCAACGTAACAGAGTGTGTTACCTTAGCAACGGGACACAGTGTCGTACCTTAGCAACGGCACAGAGTGTGTTAGCTTAGCAACGGGACACAGTGTCGTACCTTAGCAACGGCACACAGTGTGTTACCTTAGCAACGGGACACAGTGTCGTACCTTAGCAACGGCACAGAGTGTGTTACATTAGCAACGGGACACAGTGTCGTACCTTAGCAACGGCACACAGTGTGTTACCTTAACGGGACACAGTGTCCTACCTTAGCAACGGCACAGAGTGTGTTACCTTAGCAACAGCACAGAGTGTGTTACCTTAGCAACGGGACACAGTGTGTTACCTTAGCAACGGCACACAGTGTGTTACCTTTGCAACGGGCCACAGTGTGTTAACTTAGCAACGGCACAGAGTGTGTTACCTTAGCAACGGCACAGAGTGTGTTACCTTAGCAACGGCACAGAGTGTGTTACCTTAGCAACTGCACAGGGTGTGTTACCTTAGCAACAGCACAGAGTGTGTTACCTTAGCAACGGCACAGAGTGTGTTACTTTAGCAGCGGCACACAGTGTGTTACCTTAGCAACAGCACAGAGTGTGTTACCTTAGCAACAGCACAGACTGTGTTACCTTAGCAACGGGACACAGTGTCGTACCTTAGCAACGGCACACAGTGTGTTACCTTAGCAACGGGACACAGTGTCGTACCTTAGCAACGGCACACAGTGTGTTACCTTAGCAACGGGACACAAAGTCGTACCTTAGCTACGGCACAGAGTGTGTTACCTTAGCAACAGCACAGAGTGTGTTACCTTAGCAACGGGACACAGTGTGTTACCTTAGCAACGGGACACAGTGTCGTACCTTAGCAACGGCACAGAGTGTGTTACCTTAGCAACAGCACAGAGTGTGTTACCTTAGCAACGGCACAGAGTGTGTTACCTTAGCAACAGCACAGAGTGTGTTACCTTAGTAACTGCACAGAGTGTGTTACCTTAGCAAAGGGACACAGTGTCGTACCTTAGCAACGGCACACAGTGTGTTACCTTAGCAACGGTACACAATGTCGTACCTTAGCAACGGCACAGAGTGTGTTACCTTAGCAACAGCACAGAGTGTGTTACCTTTGCAACGGGACACAGTGTGTTACCTTAGCAACGGGACACAGTGTGTTACCTTAGCAACGGGACACAGTGTGTTTCCTTAGAAACGGGACACAGTGTGTTACCTTAGCAACGGGACACAGTGTGTTATCTTAGCAACGGGACACAGTGTAAAACCTTAGCAACGGGACACAGTGTGTTACCTTAGCAACGTAACAGAGTGTGTTACCTTAGCAACGGCACAGTTGTGTTAACTTAGCAACGGCACAGAGTGTGTTACCTTAGCAACAGCACAGAGTGTGTTACCTTAGCAACGGGACACAGTGTCGTACCTTAGCAACGGGACACAGTGTTGTACCTTAGTAACGGGACACAGTGTGTTACCTTAGCAACGGCACAGAGTGTGTTACCTTAGCAAAAGAGCACAGAGTGTGTTACCTTAGCAACGGCACTGAGTGTGTTACCTTAGCAACGGCACAGAGTGTGTTACCTTAGCAACAGCACAGAGTGTGTTACCTTAGCAACGGGACACAGTGTGTTACCTTAGCAACATGACACAGTTTCGTACCTTAGCAACGGCACAGAGTGTGTTACCTTAGCAACGGGACACAGTGTGTTACCTTAGCAACGGCACACAGTGTGTTACCTTAGCAACGGGACACAGTGTGTTAACTTAGCAACGGCACAGAGTGTGTTACCTTAGCAACGGCACCGAGTGTGTTACCTTAGCAACTGCACAGAGTGTGTTACCTTAGCAACAGAACAGAGTGTGTTACCTTAGCAAAAGAGCACAGAGTGTGTTACCTTAGCAACGGCACTGAGTGTGTTACCTTAGCAACGGGACACGGTGTCGTACCTTAGCAACGGCACACAGTGTGTTACCTTAGCAACGGGACACAGTGTCGTACCTTAGCAACAGCACAGAGTGTGTTACCTTAGCAACAGCACACAGTGTGTTACCTTAGCAACGGCACACAGTGTGTTACCTTAGCAACGGGACACAATGTCATACCTTAGTAACGGCACAGAATGTGTTACCTTAGCAACAGCACAGAGTGTGTTACCTTTGCAACGGGACACAGTGTGTTACCTTAGCAACGGGACACAGTGTGTTACCTTAGCAACGGGACACAGTGTGTTTCCTTAGAAACGGGACACAGTGTGTTACCTTAGCAATGGGACACAGTGTGTTACCTTAGCAACGGGACACAGTGTAAAACCTTAGCAACGGGACACAGTGTGTTACCTTAGCAACGTAACAGAGTGTGTTACCTTAGCAACGGCACAGAGTGTGTTAACTTAGCAACGGCACAGAGTGTGTTACCTTAGCAACAGCACAGAGTGTGTTAGCTTAGCAACAGCACAGAGTGTCGTACCTTAGCAACGGCACAGAGTGTGTTACCTTAGCAACAGCACAGAGTGTGTTACCTTAGCAACAGCACAGAGTGTGTTACCTTAGCAACGGGACACAGTGTGTTACCTTAGCAACATGACACAGTTTCGTACCTTAGCAACGGCACAGAGTGTGTTACCTTAGCAACGGGACACAATGTGTTACCTTAGCAACGGGACACAGTGTCGTACCTTAGCAACGGCACAGAGTGTGTTACCTTAGCAACGGGACACAGTGTGTTACCTTAGCAACGGGACACAGTGTTGTACCTTAGTAACGGGACACAGTGTGTTACCTTAGCAACGGCACAGAGTGTGTTACCTTAGCAAAAGAGCACAGAGTGTGTTACCTTAGCAACGGCACTGAGTGTGTTACCTTAGCAACGGCACAGAGTGTGTTAGCTTAGCAACGGCACAGAGTGCGTTACCTTAGCAACAGCACAGAGTGTGTTGCCTTAGCAACAGCACAGAGTGTGTTAACTTAGCAACAGCACAGAGTGTGTTACCTTAGCAACAGCTCAGAGTGTGTTACCTTAGCAACGGCACAGAGTGTGTTACCTTAGCCACAACAGAGAGTGTGTTACCTTAGCTAAAGAGCACAGAGTGTGTTACCTTAGCAACGGCACTGAGTGTGTTACCTTAGCAACGGCACAGAGTGTGTTACCTTAGCAACAGCACAGAGTGTGTTACCTTAGCAAAAGAGCACAGAGTGTGTTACCTTAGCAACGGGACTCAGTGTGTTACCTTAGCAACGGGACACAGTGTCGTACCTTAGAAACGGCACAGAGTGTGTTACCTTAGCAACGGGACACAGTGTGTTACCTTAGCAACGGGACACAGTGTGTTACCTTAGCAACGGGACACAGAGTGGTACCTTAGAAACGGCACAGAGTGTGTTACCTTAGCAACGGGACACAGTGTGTTACCTTAGCAACGGGACACAGTGTTGTACCTTAGTAACGGCACAGAGTGTGTTACCTTAGCAACGGGACACAGTGTCGTAACTTAGCAACGAGACATAGTGTCGTATCTTAGCAACGGGAAACAGTGTGATACCTTAGCAACGGGACACAGTGTCGTACCTTAGCAACGGGAAACAGTGTTATATCTTAGCAACGGGACACAGTGTCGTACCTTAACAACGGGACACAGTGTGTTACCTTAGCAACGGGACACAGTGTCGTACCTTAGCAACGGCACAGTGTGTGTTACCTTAGCAAAAGCACAGAGTGTGTTACCTTAGCAACGGGACACAGTGTCGTACCTTAGCAACGGCTCACAGTGTGTTTCCTTAAGAACGGGACACAGTGTGTTACCTTAGCAACGGCACAGAGTGTGTTACCTTAGCAACGGGACACAGTGTCGTACCTTCGCAACAGCACAGAGTGTGTTACCTTAGCAACAGCACACAGTGTGTTACCTTAGCAACGGCACACACTGTGTTACCTTAGCAACGGGACACAATGTCGTACCTTAGCAACGGCACATAGTGTGTTGCCTTAGCAAAGGGACACAGTGTCGTACCTTAGCAACGGCACACAGTGTGTTACCTTAGCAACGGGACACAATGTCGTACCTTAGCAACGGCACAGAGTGTGTTACCTTAGAAACAGCACAGAGTGTGTTACCTTTGCAACGGGACACAGTGTGTTACCTTAGCAACGGGACACAGTGTGTTACCTTAGCAACGGGACACAGTGTGTTTCCTTAGAAACGGGACACAGTGTGTTACCTTAGCAACGGGACACAGTGTGTTACCTTAGCAACGGGACACAGTGTAAAACCTTAGCAACGGGACACAGTGTGTTACCTTAGCAACGTAACAGAGTGTGTTACCTTAGCAACGGGACACAGTGTCGTACCTTAGCAACGGCACAGAGTGTGTTAGCTTAGCAACGGGACACAGTGTCGTACCTTAGCAACGGCACACAGTGTGTTACCTTAGCAACGGGACACAGTGTCGTACCTTAGCAACGGCACAGAGTGTGTTACATTAGCAACGGGACACAGTGTCGTACCTTAGCAACGGCACACAGTGTGTTACCTTAACGGGACACAGTGTCCTACCTTAGCAACGGCACAGAGTGTGTTACCTTAGCAACAGCACAGAGTGTGTTACCTTAGCAACGGGACACAGTGTGTTACCTTAGCAACGGCACACAGTGTGTTACCTTTGCAACGGGCCACAGTGTGTTAACTTAGCAACGGCACAGAGTGTGTTACCTTAGCAACGGCACAGAGTGTGTTACCTTAGCAACGGCACAGAGTGTGTTACCTTAGCAACTGCACAGGGTGTGTTACCTTAGCAACAGCACAGAGTGTGTTACCTTAGCAACGGCACAGAGTGTGTTACTTTAGCAGCGGCACACAGTGTGTTACCTTAGCAACAGCACAGAGTGTGTTACCTTAGCAACAGCACAGACTGTGTTACCTTAGCAACGGGACACAGTGTCGTACCTTAGCAACGGCACACAGTGTGTTACCTTAGCAACGGGACACAGTGTCGTACCTTAGCAACGGCACACAGTGTGTTACCTTAGCAACGGGACACAAAGTCGTACCTTAGCTACGGCACAGAGTGTGTTACCTTAGCAACAGCACAGAGTGTGTTACCTTAGCAACGGGACACAGTGTGTTACCTTAGCAACGGGACACAGTGTCGTACCTTAGCAACGGCACAGAGTGTGTTACCTTAGCAACAGCACAGAGTGTGTTACCTTAGCAACGGCACAGAGTGTGTTACCTTAGCAACAGCACAGAGTGTGTTACCTTAGTAACTGCACAGAGTGTGTTACCTTAGCAAAGGGACACAGTGTCGTACCTTAGCAACGGCACACAGTGTGTTACCTTAGCAACGGTACACAATGTCGTACCTTAGCAACGGCACAGAGTGTGTTACCTTAGCAACAGCACAGAGTGTGTTACCTTTGCAACGGGACACAGTGTGTTACCTTAGCAACGGGACACAGTGTGTTACCTTAGCAACGGGACACAGTGTGTTTCCTTAGAAACGGGACACAGTGTGTTACCTTAGCAACGGGACACAGTGTGTTATCTTAGCAACGGGACACAGTGTAAAACCTTAGCAACGGGACACAGTGTGTTACCTTAGCAACGTAACAGAGTGTGTTACCTTAGCAACGGCACAGTTGTGTTAACTTAGCAACGGCACAGAGTGTGTTACCTTAGCAACAGCACAGAGTGTGTTAGCTTAGCACCAGCACAGAGTGTCGTACCTTAGCAACGGCACAGAGTGTGTTACCTTAGCAACAGCACAGAGTGTGTTACCTTAGCAACAGCACAGAGTGTGTTACCTTAGCAACGGGACACAGTGTGTTACCTTAGCAACATGACACAGTTTCGTACCTTAGCAACGGCACAGAGTGTGTTACCTTAGCAACGGGACACAGTGTGTTACCTTAGCAACGGGACACAGTGTCGTACCTTAGCAACGGCACAGAGTGTGTTACCTTAGCAACGGGACACAGTGTGTTACCTCAGCAACGGGACACAGTGTTGTACCTTAGTAACGGCACTGAGTGTGTTACCATAGCAACGGGACACAGTGTCGTACCTTAACAACGGGACACAGTGTGTTACCTTAGCAACGAGACACAGTGTGTAACCTTAGCAACGGGACACAGTGTGTTACCTTAGCAACGGCACAGAGTGTGTTACCTTAGCAAAAGAGCACAGAGTTTGTTACCTTAGCAACGGCACTGAGTGTGTTACCTTAGCAACGGCACAGAGTGTGTTAGCTTAGCAACGGCACAGAGTGTGTTGCCTTAGCAACAGCACAGAGTGTGTTGCCTTAGCAACAGCACAGAGTGTGTTACCTTAGCAACAGCACAGAGTGTGTTACCTTAGCAACAGCACAGAGTGTGTTACCTTAGCAACGGCACAGAGTGTTTTACCTTAGCAACGGCACAGAGTGTGTTACCTTAGCAACAGCAGAGAGTGTGTTACCTTAGCTAAAGAGCACAGAGTGTGTTACCTTAGCAACGGCACCGAGTGTGTTACCTTAGCAACGGCACAGAGTGTGTTACCTTAGCAACAGCACAGAGTGTGTTACCTTAGCAAAAGAGCACAGAGTGTGTTACCTTAGCAACGGGACTCAGTGTGTTACCTTAGCAACGGGACACAGTGTCGTACCTTAGCACCGGCACAGAGTGTGTTACCTTAGCAACGGGACATAGTGTGTTACCTTAGCAACGGCACAGAGTGTGTTACCTTAGCAACGGGACACAGTGTGTTACCTTAGCAACGGGACACAGTGTTGTACCGTAGTAACAGCACAGAGTTAGTTACCTTAGCAACGGGACACAGTGTCGTAACTTAGCAACGAGACATAGTGTCGTATCTTAGCAACGGGAAACAGTGTGTTACCGTAGCAACGGGACACAGTGTCGTACCTTAGCAACGGGAAACAGTGTTATATCTTAGCAACGGGACACAGTGTCGTACCTTAGCAACGGGACACAGTGTGTTACCTTAGCAACGGACACAGTGTCGTACCTTAGCAACGGCACAGAGTGTGTTACCTTAGCAAAAGCACAGAGTGTGTTACCTTAGCAACGGGACACAGTGTCGTACCTTAGCAACGGCTCACAGTGTGTTACCTTAAGAACGGGACACAGTGTGTTACCTTAGCAACGGCACAGAGTGTGTTACCTTAGCAACGGGACACAGTGTCGTACCTTAGCAACGGGACACAGTGTTGTACCTTAGTAACGGGACACAGTGTGTTACCTTAGCAACGGCACAGAGTGTGTTACCTTAGCAAAAGAGCACAGAGTGTGTTACCTTAGCAACGGCACTGAGTGTGTTACCTTAGCAACGGCACAGAGTGTGTTACCTTAGCAACAGCACAGAGTGTGTTACCTTAGCAACGGGACACAGTGTGTTACCTTAGCAACATGACACAGTTTCGTACCTTAGCAACGGCACAGAGTGTGTTACCTTAGCAACGGGACACAGTGTGTTACCTTAGCAACGGCACACAGTGTGTTACCTTAGCAACGGGACACAGTGTGTTAACTTAGCAACGGCACAGAGTGTGTTACCTTAGCAACGGCACCGAGTGTGTTACCTTAGCAACTGCACAGAGTGTGTTACCTTAGCAACAGCACAGAGTGTGTTACCTTAGCAACGGCACAGAGTGTGTTACTTTAGCAGCGGCACACAGTGTGTTACCTTAGCAACAGCACAGAGTGTGTTACCTTAGCAACAGCACAGAGTGTGTTACCTTAGCAACGGGACACAGTGTCGTACCTTAGCAACGGCACACAGTGTGTTACCTTAGCAACGGGACACAGTGTCGTACCTTAGCAACGGCACACAGTGTGTTACCTTAGCAACGGGACACAATGTCGTACCTTAGCTACGGCACAGAGTGTGTTACCTTAGCAACAGCACAGAGTGTGTTACCTTAGCAACGGGACACAGTGTGTTACCTTAGCAACGGGACACAGTGTGTTACCTTAGCAACGGGACACAGTGTGTTTCCTTAGCAACGGGACACAGTGTGTTACCTAAGCAACGGGACACAGTGTGTAACCTTAGCAACGGGACACAGTGTGTTACCTTAGCAACGGCACAGAGTGTGTTACCTTAGCAACGGCACAGAGTGTGTTACCTTAGCAGCGGCGCAGAGTGTGTTACCTTAGCAACAGCATAGAGTGTCGTACCTTAGCAACGGCACAGAGTGTGTTACCTTAGCAACAGCACAGAGTGTGTTACCTTAGCAACAGCACAGAGTGTGTTACTTTAGCAACGGGACACAGTGTGTTACCTTAGCAACGGGACACAGTGTCGTACCTTAGCAACGGCACAGAGTGTGTTACCTTAGCAACGGGACACAGTGTGTTACCTTAGCAACGGGACACAGTGTCGTACCTTAGTAACGGCACAGAGTGTGTTACCTTAGCAACGGGACACAGTGTCGTACCTTAGCAACGGGACACAGTGTCGTACCTTAGTAACGGCACAGAGTGTGTTACCTTAGCAACGGGACACAGTGTCGTACCTTAGCAACGGGAAACAGTGTGTTACCTTAGCAATGTGACACAGTGTCGTACCTTAGCAACGGGACACAGTGTGTTACCTTAGCAATGGGAAACAGTGTCTAACCTTAGCAACGGGACACAGTGTGTTACCTTAGCAGCGGAACAGAGTGTGTTAACTTACCAACGGCACAGAGTGTATTGCCTTAGCAACAGCACAGAGTGTGTTACCTTAGCAACAGCACAGAGTGTCGTACCTTAGCAACGGCACAGACTGTCTTACCTTAGCAACAGCACAGAGTGTGTTACCTTAGCAACAGCACAGAGTGTGTTACCTTAGCAACGGGACACAGTGTACTACCTTAGCAACGGGACACAGCGTTGTACCTTAGCAACGGCACAGAGTGTGTTACCTTAGCAACGGGACACAGTGTGTTACCTTAGCAACGGGGCACAGTGTCGTACCTTAGCCACAGCACAGAGTGTGTTACCTTAGCAACGGGACACAGTGTGTTACCTTAGCAACGGGACACAGTGTCGTACCTTAGTAACGGCACAGAGTGTGTTACCTTAGCAACGGGACACAGTGTCGTACCTTAGCAACGGGAAACAGTGTGTTACCTTAGCAATGTGACACAGTGTCGTACCTTAGCAACGGGACACAGTGTCGTACCTTAGCACGGGAAACAGTGTGTTATCTTAGCAACGGGACACAGTGTCGTACCTTAGCAACAGCATAGAGTGTCGTACCTTAGCAACGGCACAGAGTGTGTTACCTTAGCAACAGCACAGAGTGTGTTACCTTAGCAACAGCACAGAGTGTGTTACTTTAGCAACGGGACACAGTGTGTTACCTTAGCAACGGGACACAGTGTCGTACCTTAGCAACGGCACAGAGTGTGTTACCTTAGCAACGGGACACAGTGTGTTACCTTAGCAACGGGACACAGTGTCGTACCTTAGTAACGGCACACAGTGTGTTACCTTAGCAACGGGACACAGTGAGTTACCTTAGCAACGGCACAGAGTGTGTTACCTTAGCAACAGCACAGAGTGTGTTACCTTAGCAACGGGACACAGTGTGTTACATTAGCAACGGCACACAGTGTGTTACCTTAGCAACGGGACACAGTGTGTTATCTTAGCAACGGCACAGAGTGTGTTACCTTAGCAACGGCACAGAGTGTGTTACCTTAGCAACAGCACAGAGTGTGTTACCTTAGCAACGGCACAGAGTGTGTTACCTTAGCAACTGCACAGAGTGTGTTACCTTAGCAACAGCACAGAGTGTATTACCTTAGCAACGGCACAGAGTGTGTTACTTTAGCAGCGGCACACAGTGTGTTACCCTAGCAACAGCACAGAGTGTGTTACCTTAGCAACAGCACAGAGTGTGTTACCTTAGCAACGGGACACAGTGTCGTACCTTAGCAACGGCACACAGTGTGTTACCTTAGCATCGGGACACAGTGTCGTACCTTAGCAACGGCACACAGTGTGTTACCTTAGCAACGGGACACAATGTCGTACCTTAGCTACGGCACAGAGTGTGTTACCTTAGCAACAGCACAGAGTGTGTTACCTTAGCAACGGTACACAGTGTGTTACCTTAGCAACGGGACACAGTATGTTACCTTAGCAACGGGACACAGTGTGTTTCCTTAGCAACGGGACACAGTGTGTTACCTAAGCAACGGGACACAGTGTGTAACCTTAGCAACGGGACACAGTGTGTTACCTTAGCAACGGCACAGAGTGTGTTACCTTAGCAACGCCAAGAGTGTGTTACCTTAGCAGCGGCACAGAGTGTGTTACCTTAGCAACAGCATAGAGTGTCGTACCTTAGCAACGGCACAGAGTGTGTTACCTTAGCAACAGCACAGAGTGTGTTACCTTAGCAACAGCACAGAGTGTGTTACTTTAGCAACGGGACACAGTGTGTTACCTTAGCAACGGGACACAGTGTCGTACCTTAGCAACGGCACAGAGTGTGTTACCTTAGCAACGGGACACAGTGTGTTACCTTAGCAACGGGACACAGTGTCGTACCTTAGTAACGGCACAGAGTGTGTTACCTTAGCAACGGGACACAGTGTCGTACCTTAGCAACGGCACAGAGTGTATTACCTTAGCAACGGGACACAGTGTCGTACCTTAGCAACGGCACACAGTGTGTTACCTTAGCAACAGGACACAGTGTCGTACCTTAGCAACGGCACAGAGTGTGTTACCTTAGCAACAGCACAGAGTGTGTTACCTTAGCAACGGGACACAGTGTGTTACCTTAGCAACGGGACACAGTGTGTTAGCTTAGCAACGGGAAACAGTGTGTTTCCTTAGCAACGGGACATAGTGTGTTACCTTAGCAACGGGACACAGTGTGTTACCTTAGCAATGGGAAACAGTGTGTAACCTTAGCAACGGGACACAGTGTGTTACCTTAGCAACAGCACAGAGTGTGTTACCTTAGCAACGGGACACAGTGTGTTACCTTAGCAACGGGACACAGTTTGTTACCCTAGCAACGGGACACAGTGTGTTTCCTTAGCAACGGGACACAGTGTGTTACCTAAGCAACGGGACACAGTGTGTAACCTTAGCAACGGGACACAGTGTGTTACCTTAGCAACGGCACAGAGTGTGTTACCTTAGCAACGGCACAGAGTGTGTTACATTAGCAGCGGCACAGAGTATGTTACCTTAGCAACAGCACAGAGTGTCGTACCTTAGCAACGGCACAGAGTGTGTTACCTTAGCAACAGCACAGAGTGTGTTACCTTAGCAACAGCACAGAGTGTGTTACCTTAGCAACGGGAAACAGTGTCGTACATTAGCAACGGCACAGAGTGTGTTACCTTAGCAACGGGACACAGTGTGTTACCTTAGCAACGGTACACAGTGTCGTACCTTAGTAACGGCACAGAGTCTGTTACCTTAGCAACGGGACACAGTGTCGTACCTTAACAACGGCACACAGTGTGTTACCTTAGCAACAAGACACAGGTTCGTACCTTAGCAACGGCACAGAGTGTGTTACCTTAGCAACAGCACAGAGTGTGTTACCTTAGCAACGGAACACAGTGTGTTACCTTAGCAACGGGACACATTGTGTTAGCTTAGCAACGGGACACAGTGTGTTTCCTTAGCAACGGGACATAGTGTGTTACCTTAGCAACGGGACACAGTGTGTTACCTTAGCAATGACAAACAGTGTGTAACCTTAGCAACGGGACACAGTGTGTTACCTTAGCAGCGGCACAGAGTGTGTTACCTTAGCAACGGCACAGAGTTTTTTAACTTACCAACGGCACAGAGTGTGTTACCTTAGCAACAGCACAGAGTGTGTTACCTTAGCAACAGCACAGAGTGTCGTACCTTAGCAACGGCACAGAGTGTGTTACCTTAGCAACAGCACAGAGTGTGTTACCTTAGCAACAGCACAGAGTGTGTTACCTTAGCAACGGGACACAGTGTACTACCTTAGCAACGGGACACAGTGTCGTACCTTAGCAACGGCACAGAGTGTGTTACCTTAGCAACGGGACACAGTGTGTTACCTTAGCAACGGGGCACAGTATCGTACTTAGCCACGGCACAGAGTGTGTTACCTTAGCAACGGCACACAGTGTGTTACCTTAGCAACGGGACACAGTGTCGTACCTTAGTAACGGCACAGAATGTGTTACCTTAGCAACGGGACACAGTGTCGTACCTTAGCAACGGGACACAGTGTTGTATCTTAGCAACGGGGAACAGTGTGTTAACTTAGCAACGGGACACAGTGTCCTACCTTTGCAACGGGACACAGTGTCGTACCTTAGCAACGGGAAACAGTGTGTTATCTTAGCAACGGGACACAGTGTCGTACCTTAGCAACGGCACAGAGTGTGGTACCTTAGCAACAGCACAGAGTGTGTTACCTTAGCAACGGGACACATTGTCGTACCTTAGCAACAGCACAGAGTGTGTTACCTTAGCAACGGCACAGAGTGTGTTACTTTAGCAGCGGCACACAGTGTGTTACCTTAGCAACAGCACAGAGTGTGTTACCTTAGCAACAGCACAGGGTGTGTTACCTTAGCAACAGCACAGAGTGTGTTACCTTAGCAACGGGACACAGTGTCGTACCTTAGCAACGGCACACAGTGTGTTACCTTAGCAACGGGACACAGTGTCGTACCTTAGCAACGGCACACAGTGTGTTACCTTAGCAACGGGACACAATGTCGTACCTTAGCTACGGCACATAGTGTGTTACCTTAGCAACGGTACACAGTGTGTTACCTTAGCAACGAGACACAGTGTGTTTCCTTAGCAACGGGACACAGTGTGTTACCTAAGCAACGGGACACAGTGTGTAACCTTAGCAACGGGATAAGTGTGTTACCTTAGCAACGGCACAGAGTGTGTTACCTTAGCAACGCCAAGAGTGTGTTACCTTAGCAGCGGCACAGAGTGTGTTACCTTAGAACAGCATAGAGTGTCGTACCTTAGCAACGGCACAGAGTGTGTTACCTTAGCAACAGCACAGAGTGTGTTACCTTAGCAACAGCACAGAGTGTGTTACTTTAGCAACGGGACACAGTGTGTTACCTTAGCAACGGGACACAGTGTCGTACCTTAGCAACGGCACAGAGTGTGTTACCTTAGCAACGGGACACAGTGTGTTACCTTAGCAACGGGACACAGTGTCGTACCTTAGTAACGGCACAGAGTGTGTTACCTTAGCAACGGGACACAGTGTCCTACCTTAGCAACGGCAGAGAGTGTGTTACCTTAGCAACATCACAGAGTGTGTTACTTTAGCAACGGGACACAGCGTGTTACCTTAGCAACGGCACACAATGTGTTACCTTAGCAACGGGACACAGTGTTTTACCTTAGCAACGGCACAGAGTGTGTTACCTTAGCAACGGCACAGAGTGTGTTACCTTAGCAACAGCACAGACTCTGTTACCTTAGTAACTGCACAGAGTGTGTTACCTTAGCAACAGCACAGAGTGTGTTTGCTTAGCAACGGCACAAAGTGAGTTACCTTAGCAACGGCACAGTGTGTGTTACCTTAGCAACAGCACAGAGTGTGTTACCATAGCAACGGCGCGGAGTGTGTTACCTTAGCAACAGCACAGAGTGTGTTACCTTAGCAACGGCACAGAGTGTGTTACCTTAGCAACAGCACAGAGTGTGTTACCTTAGCAACGGCACAGAGTGTGTTACCTTAGCATCGGCACAGAGTGTGTTACCTTAGCAACGGGACACATTGTCGTACCTTACCAACAGCACAGAGTGTGTTACCTTAGCAACGGGACACGGTGTCGTACCTTAGCAATGGCACACAGTGTGTTACCTTAGCAACGGGACACAGTGTCGTACCTTAGCAACAGCACAGAGTGTGTTACCTTAGCAACAGCACACAGTGTGTTACCTTAGCAACGGCACACAGTGTGTTACCTTAGCAACGGGACACAATGTCGTACCTTAGCAACGGCACAGAGTGTGTTACCTTAGCAAAGGGACACAGTGTCGTACCTTAGCAACGGCACACAGTGTGTTACCTTAGCAACGGGACACAATGTCATACCTTAGCAACGGCACAGAGTGTGTTACCTTAGCAACAGAACAGAGTGTGTTACCTTTGCAACGGGACACAGTGTGTTACCTTAGCAACGGGACACAGTGTGTTACCTTAGCAACGGGACACAGTGTGTTTCCTTAGAAACGGGACACAGTGTGTTACCTTAGCAATGGGACACAGTGTGTTACCTTAGCAACGGGACATAGTGTGTTACCTTAGCAACGGGACACAGTGTGTTACCTTAGCAATGACAAACAGTGTGTAACCTTAGCAACGGGACACAGTGTGTTACTTTAGCAGCGGCACAGAGTGTGTTACCTTAGCAACGGCACAGAGTTTTTTAACTTACCAACGGCACAGAGTGTGTTACCTTAGCAACAGCACAGAGTGTGTTACCTTAGCAACAGCACAGAGTGTCGTACCTTAGCAACGGCACAGAGTGTGTTACCTTAGCAACAGCACAGAGTGTGTTACCTTAGCAACAGCACAGAGTGTGTTACCTTAGCAACGGGACACAGAGTACTACCTTAGCAACGGGACACAGTGTCGTACCTTAGCAACGGCACAGAGTGTGTTACCTTAGCAACGGGACACAGTGTGTTACCTTAGCAACGGGGCACAGTATCGTACTTAGCCACGGCACAGAGTGTGTTACCTTAGCAACGGCACACAGTGTGTTACCTTAGCAACGGGACACAGTGTCGTACCTTAGTAACGGCACAGAATGTGTTACCTTAGCAACGGGACACAGTGTCGTACCTTAACAACGGGACACAGTGTCGTATCTTAGCAACGGGGAACAGTGTGTTAACTTAGCAACGGGACACAGTGTCCTACCTTTGCAACGGGACACAGTGTCGTACCTTAGCAACGGGAAACAGTGTGTTATCTTAGCAACGGGACACAGTGTCGTACCTTAGCAACGGCACAGAGTGTGTTACCTTAGCAACAGCACAGAGTGTGTTACCTTAGCTACGGGACACAGTGTCGTACCTTAGCAACGGCACACAGTGTTTTACCTTAAGAACGGGACACAGTGTGTTACCTTAGCAACGGCACAGAGTGTGTTACCTTTGCAACGGGACACAGTGACGTACCTAAGCAACGGCACAGAGTGTGTTACCTTAGCAACGGTACACAGTGTGTTACCTTAGCAACGGGACACAGTATGTTACCTTAGCAACGGGACACAGTGTGTTTCCTTAGCAACGGGACACAGTGTGTTACCTAAGCAACGGGACACAGTGTGTAACCTTAGCAACGGGACACAGTGTGTTACCTTAGCAACGGCACAGAGTGTGTTACCTTAGCAACGCCAAGAGTGTGTTACCTTAGCAGCGGCACAGAGTGTGTTACCTTAGCAACAGCATAGAGTGTCGTACCTTAGCAACGGCACAGAGTGTGTTACCTTAGCAACAGCACAGAGTGTGTTACCTTAGCAACAGCACAGAGTGTGTTACTTTAGCAACGGGACACAGTGTGTTACCTTAGCAACGGGACACAGTGTCGTACCTTAGCAACGGCACAGAGTGTGTTACCTTAGCAACGGGACACAGTGTGTTACCTTAGCAACGGGACACAGTGTCGTACCTTAGTAACGGCACAGAGTGTGTTACCTTAGCAACGGGACACAGTGTCGTACCTTAGCAACGGCACAGAGTGTATTACCTTAGCAACGGGACACAGTGTCGTACCTTAGCAACGGCACACAGTGTGTTACCTTAGCAACAGGACACAGTGTCGTACCTTAGCAACGGCACAGAGTGTGTTACCTTAGCAACAGCACAGAGTGTGTTACCTTAGCAACGGGACACAGTGTGTTACCTTAGCAACGGGACACAGTGTGTTAGCTTAGCAACGGGAAACAGTGTGTTTCCTTAGCAACGGGACATAGTGTGTTACCTTAGCAACGGGACACAGTGTGTTACCTTAGCAATGGGAAACAGTGTGTAACCTTAGCAA
Organism: Hymenopus coronatus; assembly: GCA_030762935.1. Classification (NCBI taxonomy): domain Eukaryota; kingdom Metazoa; phylum Arthropoda; class Insecta; order Mantodea; family Hymenopodidae; genus Hymenopus; species Hymenopus coronatus. Next base: position 178,153,939 of record CM060882.1, read on the forward strand.
CGGGACACAGTGTGTTACCTTAGCAACAGCACAGAGTGTGTTACCTTAGCAACGGGACACAGTGTGTTACCTTAGCAACGGGACACAGTGTGTTACCCTAGCAACGGGACACAGTGTGTTTCCTTAGCAACGGGACACAGTGTGTTACCTAAGCAACGGGACACAGTGTGTAACCTTAGCAACGGGACACAGTGTGTTACCTTAGCAACGGCACAGAGTGTGTTACCTTAGCAACGGCACAGAGTGTGTTACATTAGCAGCGGCACAGAGTATGTTACCTTAGCAACAGCACAGAGTGTCGTACCTTAGCAACGGCACAGAGTGTGTTACCTTAGCAACAGCACAGAGTGTGTTACCTTAGCAACAGCACAGAGTGTGTTACCTTAGCAACCTGAAACAGTGTCGTACATTAGCAACGGCACAGAGTGTGTTACCTTAGCAACGGGACACAGTGTGTTACCTTAGCAACGGTACACAGTGTCGTACCTTAGTAACGGCACAGAGTCTGTTACCTTAGCAACGGGACACAGTGTCGTACCTTAGCAACGGCACACAGTGTGTTACCTTAGCAACAAGACACAGGTTCGTACCTTAGCAACGGCACAGAGTGTGTTACCTTAGCAACAGCACAGAGTGTGTTACCTTAGCAACGGAACACAGTGTGTTACCTTAGCAACGGGACACATTGTGTTAGCTTAGCAACGGGACACAGTGTGTTTCCTTAGCAACGGGACATAGTGTGTTACCTTAGCAACGGGACACAGTGTGTTACCTTAGCAATGACAAACAGTGTGTAACCTTAGCAACGGGACACAGTGTGTTACCTTAGCAGCGGCACAGAGTGTGTTACCTTAGCAACGGCACAGAGTTTTTTAACTTACCAACGGCACAGAGTGTGTTACCTTAGCAACAGCACAGAGTGTGTTACCTTAGCAACAGCACAGAGTGTCGTACCTTAGCAACGGCACAGAGTGTGTTACCTTAGCAACAGCACAGAGTGTGTTACCTTAGCAACAGCACAGAGTGTGTTACCTTAGCAACGGGACACAGTGTACTACCTTAGCAACGGGACACAGTGTCGTACCTTAGCAACGGCACAGAGTGTGTTACCTTAGCAACGGGACACAGTGTGTTACCTTAGCAACGGGGCACAGTATCGTACTTAGCCACGGCACAGAGTGTGTTACCTTAGCAACGGCACACAGTGTGTTACCTTAGCAACGGGACACAGTGTCGTACCTTAGTAACGGCACAGAATGTGTTACCTTAGCAACGGGACACAGTGTCGTACCTTAGCAACGGGACACAGTGTTGTATCTTAGCAACGGGGAACAGTGTGTTAACTTAGCAACGGGACACAGTGTCCTACCTTTGCAACGGGACACAGTGTCGTACCTTAGCAACGGGAAACAGTGTGTTATCTTAGCAACGGGACACAGTGTCGTACCTTAGCAACGGCACAGAGTGTGGTACCTTAGCAACAGCACAGAGTGTGTTACCTTAGCAACGGGACACATTGTCGTACCTTAGCAACAGCACAGAGTGTGTTACCTTAGCAACGGCACAGAGTGTGTTACTTTAGCAGCGGCACACAGTGTGTTACCTTAGCAACAGCACAGAGTGTGTTACCTTAGCAACAGCACAGAGTGTGTTACCTTAGCAACAGCACAGAGTGTGTTACCTTAGCAACGGGACACAGTGTCGTACCTTAGCAACGGCACACAGTGTGTTACCTTAGCAACGGGACACAGTGTCGTACCTTAGCAACGGCACACAGTGTGTTACCTTAGCAACGGGACACAATGTCGTACCTTAGCTACGGCACATAGTGTGTTACCTTAGCAACGGTACACAGTGTGTTACCTTAGCAACGGGACACAGTATGTTACCTTAGCAACGGGACACAGTGTGTTTCCTTAGCAACGGGACACAGTGTGTTACCTAAGCAACGGGACACAGTGTGTAACCTTAGCAACGGGATAAGTGTGTTACCTTAGCAACGGCACAGAGTGTGTTACCTTAGCAACGCCAAGAGTGTGTTACCTTAGCAGCGGCACAGAGTGTGTTACCTTAGAACAGCATAGAGTGTCGTACCTTAGCAACGGCACAGAGTGTGTTACCTTAGCAACAGCACAGAGTGTGTTACCTTAGCAACAGCACAGAGTGTGTTACTTTAGCAACGGGACACAGTGTGTTACCTTAGCAACGGGACACAGTGTCGTACCTTAGCAACGGCACAGAGTGTGTTACCTTAGCAACGGGACACAGTGTGTTACCTTAGCAACGGGACACAGTGTCGTACCTTAGTAACGGCACAGAGTGTGTTACCTTAGCAACGGGACACAGTGTCCTACCTTAGCAACGGCAGAGAGTGTGTTACCTTAGCAACATCACAGAGTGTGTTACTTTAGCAACGGGACACAGCGTGTTACCTTAGCAACGGCACACAATGTGTTACCATAGCAACGGGACACAGTGTTTTACCTTAGCAACGGCACAGAGTGTGTTACCTTAGCAACGGCACAGAGTGTGTTACCTTAGCAACAGCACAGACTCTGTTACCTTAGTAACTGCACAGAGTGTGTTACCTTAGCAACAGCACAGAGTGTGTTTGCTTAGCAACGGCACAAAGTGAGTTACCTTAGCAACGGCACAGTGTGTGTTACCTTAGCAACAGCACAGAGTGTGTTACCATAGCAACGGCGCGGAGTGTGTTACCTTAGCAACAGCACAGAGTGTGTTACCTTAGCAACGGCACAGAGTGTGTTACCTTAGCAACAGCACAGAGTGTGTTACCTTAGCAACGGCACAGAGTGTGTTACCTTAGCATCGGCACAGAGTGTGTTACCTTAGCAACGGGACACATTGTCGTACCTTACCAACAGCACAGAGTGTGTTACCTTAGCAACGGGACACGGTGTCGTACCTTAGCAATGGCACACAGTGTGTTACCTTAGCAACGGGACACAGTGTCGTACCTTAGCAACAGCACAGAGTGTGTTACCTTAGCAACAGCACACAGTGTGTTACCTTAGCAACGGCACACAGTGTGTTACCTTAGCAACGGGACACAATGTCGTACCTTAGCAACGGCACAGAGTGTGTTACCTTAGCAAAGGGACACAGTGTCGTACCTTAGCAACGGCACACAGTGTGTTACCTTAGCAACGGGACACAATGTCATACCTTAGCAACGGCACAGAGTGTGTTACCTTAGCAACAGAACAGAGTGTGTTACCTTTGCAACGGGACACAGTGTGTTACCTTAGCAACGGGACACAGTGTGTTACCTTAGCAACGGGACACAGTGTGTTTCCTTAGAAACGGGACACAGTGTGTTACCTTAGCAATGGGACACAGTGTGTTACCTTAGCAACGGGACATAGTGTGTTACCTTAGCAACGGGACACAGTGTGTTACCTTAGCAATGACAAACAGTGTGTAACCTTAGCAACGGGACACAGTGTGTTACCTTAGCAGCGGCACAGAGTGTGTTACCTTAGCAACGGCACAGAGTTTTTTAACTTACCAACGGCACAGAGTGTGTTACCTTAGCAACAGCACAGAGTGTGTTACCTTAGCAACAGCACAGAGTGTCGTACCTTAGCAACGGCACAGAGTGTGTTACCTTAGCAACAGCACAGAGTGTGTTACCTTAGCAACAGCACAGAGTGTGTTACCTTAGCAACGGGACACAGAGTACTACCTTAGCAACGGGACACAGTGTCGTACCTTAGCAACGGCACAGAGTGTGTTACCTTAGCAACGGGACACAGTGTGTTACCTTAGCAACGGGGCACAGTATCGTACTTAGCCACGGCACAGAGTGTGTTACCTTAGCAACGGCACACAGTGTGTTACCTTAGCAACGGGACACAGTGTCGTACCTTAGTAACGGCACAGAATGTGTTACCTTAGCAACGGGACACAGTGTCGTACCTTAACAACGGGACACAGTGTCGTATCTTAGCAACGGGGAACAGTGTGTTAACTTAGCAACGGGACACAGGGTCCTACCTTTGCAACGGGACACAGTGTCGTACCTTAGCAACGGGAAACAGTGTGTTATCTTAGCAACGGGACACAGTGTCGTACCTTAGCAACGGCACAGAGTGTGTTACCTTAGCAACAGCACAGAGTGTGTTACCTTAGCTACGGGACACAGTGTCGTACCTTAGCAACGGCACACAGTGTTTTACCTTAAGAACGGGACACAGTGTGTTACCTTAGCAACGGCACAGAGTGTGTTACCTTTGCAACGGGACACAGTGACGTACCTAAGCAACGGCACAGAGTGTGTTACCTTAGCAACGGGACACAGTGTGTTACCTTAAAAACGGCACAGAGTGTGTTACCTTTGCAACGGGACACAGTGACGTACCTAAGCAACGGCACAGAGTGTGTTACCTTAGCAACGGGACACAGTGTCGTACCTTAGCAACGGCACACAGTGTGTTACCTTAGCAACGGGACACAGTGTCGTACATTAGCAACGGCACAGAATGTGTTACTTTAGCAACAGCACAGAGTGTGTTACCTTAGCAACGGGACACAGTGTCGTACCTTAGCAACGGCACACAGTGTGTTACCTTAGCAACGGGACACAGTGAGTTACCTTAGCAACGGCACAGAGTGTGTTACCTTAGCAACGGGACACGGTGTCGTACCTTAGCAACGGCACAGAGTGTGTTACCTTAGCAACGCGACACAGTGTCGTACCTTAGCAACGGCACAGAGTGTGTTACCTTAGCAACGGGACACAGTGTCGTACCTTAGCAACGGCACACAGTGTGTTACCTTAACAACGGGACACAGTGTCCTACCTTAGCAACGGCAGAGAGTGTGTTACCTTAGCAACAGCACAGAGTGTGTTACCTTAGCAACGGGACACAGCGTGTTACCTTAGCAACGGCACAGAGTGTGTTACCTTAGCAACGGGACACAGTGTCGTACCTTAGGAACGGCACAGAGTGTGTTACCTTAGCAACAGCACAGAGTATGTTACCTTAGCAACGGCACAGAGTGTGTTACTTTAGCAACAGCACAGAGTGTGTTACCTTAGTAACTGCACAGAGTGTGTTACCTTAGCAACAGCACAGAGTGTGTTACCTTAGCAACGGCACAGAGTGTGTTACCTTAGCAACGGCACAGTGTGTGTTACCTTAGCAACAGCACCGAGTGTGTTACCATCGCAACGGCGCAGAGTGTGTTACCTTAGCAACAGCACAGTGTGTGTTACCTTAGCAACGGCACAGAGTGTGTTACCTTAGCAACAGCACAGAGTGTGTTACCTTAGCATCAGCGCAGAGTGTGTTACCTTAGCTACGGCACCAAGTGTGTTACCTTAGCAGCGGCACAGAGTGTGTTACCTTAGCAACAGCACAGAGTGTGTTACCTTAGCAACGGCACAGAGTGTGTTACCTTATCAACGAGACACATTGTCGTACCTTACTAGCAGCACAGAGTGTGTTACCTTAGCAACGGCACACAGTGTGTTACCTTAGCAACGGGACACCTTGTCGTACCTTAGCAACAGCACAGAGTGTGTTACCTTAGCAACGGGACACAGTGTACTACCTTAGCAACGGGACACAGTGTCGTAACTTAGCAACGGCACAGAGTGTGTTACCTTAGCAACGGGACACAGTGTGTTACCTTAGCAACGGGGCACAGTGTCGTACTTAGACACGGCACAGAGTGTGTTACCTTAGCAACGGGACACAGTGTGTTACCTTAGCAACGGACACAGTGTCGTACCTTAGTAACGGCACAGAGTGTGTTACCTTAGCAACGGGACACAGTGTCGTACCTTAGCAACGGGACACAGTGTCGTATCTTAGCAACGGGAAACAGTGTGTTACCTTAGCAACGGGACACAGTGTCGTACCTTAGCAACGGGACACAGTGTCGTACCTTAGCAACGGGAAACAGTGTCTTATCTTAGCAACGGGACACAGTGTCGTAACTTAGCAACGGCACAGAGTGTGTTACCTTAGCAACAGCACAGAGTGTGTTACCTTAGCAACGGGACACAGTGTCGTACCTTAGCAACGGCACACAGTGTGTTACCTTAGCAACGGGACACAGCGTGTTACCTTAGCAACGGCACAGAGTGTGTTACCTTAGCAACGGGACACAGTGACGTACCTTAGCAACGGCACAGACTGTGTTACCTTAGCAACGGGACACAGTGTCGTACCTTAGCAACGGCACACAGTGTGTTACCTTAGCAACGGGACACAGTGTCGTACCTTAGCAACGGCACACAGTGTGTTACCTTAGCAACAGCACAGAATGTGTTACCTTAGCAACGGGACACAGTGTCGTACCTTAGCAACGGCACACAGTGTGTTACCTTAGCAACGGGACACAGTGAGTTACCTTAGCAACGGCACAGAGTGTGTTACCTTAGCAACGGGACACGGTGTCGTACCTTAGCAACGGCACAGAGTGTCTTACCTTAGCAACGGGACACAGTGTCGTACTTTAGCAACGGCACAGAGTGTGTTACCTTAGCAACGGGACACAGTGTCGTACCTTAGCAACGGCACACAGTGTGTTACCTTAACAACGGGACACAGTGTCCTACCTTAGCAACGGCAGAGAGTGTGTTACCTTAGCAACATCACAGAGTGTGTTACTTTAGCAACGGGACACAGCGTGTTACCTTAGCAACGGCACACAATGTGTTACCTTAGCAACGGGACACAGTGTTTTACCTTAGCAACGGCACAGAGTGTGTTACCTTAGCAACGGCACAGAGTGTGTTACCTTAGCAACAGCACAGACTCTGTTACCTTAGTAACTGCACAGAGTGTGTTACCTTAGCAACAGCACAGAGTGTGTTACCTTAGCAACGGCACAGAGTGAGTTACCTTAGCAACGGCACAGTGTGTGTTACCTTAGCAACAGCACAGAGTGTGTTACCATAGCAACGGCGCGGAGTGTGTTACCTTAGCAACAGCACAGAGTGTGTTACCTTAGCAACGGCACAGAGTGTGTTACCTTAGCAACAGCACAGAGTGTGTTACCTTAGCAACGGCACAGAGTGTGTTACCTTAGCATCGGCACAGAGTGTGTTACCTTAGCAACGGGACACATTGTCGTACCTTACCAACAGCACAGAGTGTGTTACCTTAGCAACGGGACACGGTGTCGTACCTTAGCAATGGCACACAGTGTGTTACCTTAGCAACGGGACACAGTGTCGTACCTTAGCAACAGCACAGAGTGTGTTACCTTAGCAACAGCACACAGTGTGTTACCTTAGCAACGGCACACAGTGTGTTACCTTAGCAACGGGACACAATGTCGTACCTTAGCAACGGCACAGAGTGTGTTACCTTAGCAAAGGGACACAGTGTCGTACCTTAGCAACGGCACACAGTGTGTTACCTTAGCAACGGGACACAATGTCATACCTTAGCAACGGCACAGAGTGTGTTACCTTAGCAACAGCACAGAGTATGTTACCTTTGCAACGGGACACAGTGTGTTACCTTAGCAACGGGACACAGTGTGTTACCTTAGCAACGGGACACAGTGTGTTTCCTTAGAAACGGGACACAGTGTGTTACCTTAGCAATGGGACACAGTGTGTTACCTTAGCAACGGGACACAGTGTAAAACCTTAGCAACGGGACACAGTGTGTTACCTTAGCAACGTAACAGAGTGTGTTACCTTAACAACGGCACAGAGTGTCTTAACTTAGCAACGGCACAGAGTGTGTTACCTTAGCAACAGCACAGAGTGTGTTAGCTTAGCAACAGCACAGAGTGTCGTACCTTAGCAACGGCACAGAGTGTGTTACCTTAGCAACGGGACACAGTGTGTTACCTTAGCAAAATGACACAGTTTCGTACCTTAGCAACGGCACAGAGTGTGTTACCTTAGCAACAGGACACAATGTGTTACCTTAGCAACGGGACACAGTGTCGTACCTTAGCAACGGCACAGAGTGTGTTACCTTAGCAACGGGACACAGTGTGTTACCTTAGCAACGGGACACAGTGTTGTACCTTAGTAACGGCACTGAGTGTGTTACCTTAGCAACGGGACACAGTGTCGTACCTTAACAACGGGACACAGTGTGTTACCTTAGCAACGGGACACAGTGTGTAACCTTAGCAACGGGATACAGTGTGTTACCTTAGCAACGGCACAGAGTGTGTTACCTTAGCAAAAGAGCACAGAGTGTGTTACCTTAGCAACAGCACAGAGTGTGTTACCTTAGCAACGGCACAGAGTGTGTTAGCTTAGCAACGGCACAGAGTGTGTTACCTTAGCAGCAGCACAGAGTGTGTTGCCTTAGCAACAGCACAGAGTGTGTTACCTTAGCAACAGCACAGAGTGTGTTACCTAAGCAACAGCACAGAGTGTGTTACCTTAGCAAAAGCTCAGAGTGTGTTACCTTAGCAACGGCACAGAGTGTGTTATCTTAGCCACAGAAGAGAGTGTGTTACCTTAGCTAAAGAGCACAGAGTGTGTTACCTTAGCAACGGCACTGAGTGTGTTACCTTAGCAACGGCACAGAGTGTGTTACCTTAGCAACAGCACAGAGTGTGTTACCTTAGCAAAAGAGCACAGAGTGTGTTACCTTAGCAACGGGACTCAGTGTGTTACCTTAGCAACGGCACAGAGTGTGTTACCTTAGCAACGGGACACATTGTCGTACCTTACCGACAGCACAGAGTGTGTTACCTTAGCAACGGGACACGGTGTCGTACCTTAGCAACGGCACACAGTGTGTTACCTTAGCAACGGGACACAGTGTCGTACCTTAGCAACAGCACAGAGTGTGTTACCATAGCAACAGCACACAGTGTGTTACCTTAGCAACGGCACACAGTGTGTTGCCTTAGCAAAGGGACACAGTGTGTTACCTTAGCAACGGGACACAGTGTGTTTCCTTAGAAACGGGACACAGTTAGTTACCTTAGCAACGGGACACAGTGTGTTACCTTAGCAACGGGACACAGTGTAAAACCTTAGCAACGGGACACAGTGTGTTACCTTAGCAACGTAACAGAGTGTGTTACCTTAGCAACGGGACACAGTGTCGTACCTTAGCAACGGCACAGAGTGTGTTAGCTTAGCAACGGGACACAGTGTCGTACCTTAGCAACGGCACACAGTGTGTTACCTTAGCAACGGGACACAGTGTCGTACCTTAGCAACGGCACAGAGTGTGTTACATTAGCAACGGGACACAGTGTCGTACCTTAGCAACGGCACACAGTGTGTTACCTTAACAACGGGACACAGTGTCCTACCTTAGCAACGGCACAGTGTGTGTTACCTTAGCAACAGCACAGAGTGTGTTACCTTAGCAACGGGACACAGTGTGTTACCTTAGCAACGGCACACAATGTGTTACCTTAGCAACGGGCCACAGTGTGTTAACTTAGCAACGGCACAGAGTGTGTTACCTTAGCAACGGCACAGAGTGTGTTACCTTAGCAACGGCACAGAGTGTGTTACCTTAGCAACTGTACAGAGTGTGTTACCTTAGCAACAGCACAAAGTGTGTTACCTTAGCAACAACACAGACTGTGTTACCTTAGCAACGGGACACAGTGTCGTACCTTAGCAACGGCACACAGTGTGTTACCTTAGCAACGGGACACAGTGTCGTACCTTAGCAACGGCACACAGTGTGTTACCTTAGCAACGGGACACAAAGTCGTACCTTAGCTACGGCACAGAGTGTGTTACCTTAGCAACAGCACAGAGTGTGTTACCTTAGCAACGGGACACAGTGTGTTACCTTAGCAACGGGACACAGTGTCGTACCTTAGCAACGGCACAGAGTGTGTTACCTTAGCAACAGCACAGAGTGTGTTACCTTAGCAACGGCACAGAGTGTGTTACCTTAGCAATAGCACAGAGTGTGTTACCTTAGTAACTGCACAGAGTGTGTTACCTTAGCAACAGCACAGAGTGTGTTATCTTAGCAACGGCACAGAGTGAGTTACCTTAGCAACGGCACAGTGTGTGTTACCTTAGCAACAGCACAGAGTGTGTTACCATAGCAACGGCGCAGAGTGTGTTACCTTAGCAACAGCACAGAGTGTGTTACCTTAGCAACGGCACAGAGTGTGTTACCTTAGCAACAGCACAGAGTGTGTTACCTTAGCAACGGCACAGAGTGTGTTACCTTAGCAACGGGACACGGTGTCGTACCTTAGCAACGGCACACAGTGTGTTACCTCAGCAACGGGACACAGTGTCGTACCTTAGCAACAGCACAGAGTGTGTTACCTTAGCAACAGCACACAGTGTGTTACCTTAGCAACGGCACACAGTGTGTTGCCTTAGCAAAGGGACACAGTGTGTTACCTTAGCAACGGGACACAGTGTGTTTCCTTAGAAACAGGACACAGTTAGTTACCTTAGCAACGGGACACAGTGTGTTACCTTAACAACGGGACACAGTGTAAAACCTTAGCAACGGGACACAGTGTGTTACCTTAGCAACGTAACAGAGTGTGTTACCTTAGCAACGGGACACAGTGTCGTACCTTAGCAACGGCACAGAGTGTGTTAGCTTAGCAACGGGACACAGTGTCGTACCTTAGCAACGGCACACAGTGTGTTACCTTAGCAACGGGACACAGTGTCGTACCTTAGCAACGGCACAGAGTGTGTTACATTAGCAACGGGACACAGTGTCGTACCTTAGCAACGGCACACAGTGTGTTACCTTAACAACGGGACACAGTGTCCTACCTTAGCAACGGCACAGAGTGTGTTACCTTAGCAACAGCACAGAGTGTGTTACCTTAGCTACGGGACACAGTGTCGTACCTTAGTAACGGCACAGAGTCTGTTACCTTAGCAACGGGACACAGTGTCGTACCTTAGCAACGGCACACAGTGTGTTACCTTAGCAACAAGACACAGGTTCGTACCTTAGCAACGGCACAGAGTGTGTTACCTTAGCAACAGCACAGAGTGTGTTACCTTAGCAACGGAACACAGTGTGTTACCTTAGCAACGGGACACATTGTGTTAGCTTAGCAACGGGACACAGTGTGTTTCCTTAGCAACGGGACATAGTGTGTTACCTTAGCAACGCGACACAGTGTGTTACCTTAGCAATGACAAACAGTGTGTAACCTTAGCAACGGGACACAGTGTGTTACCTTAGCAGCGGCACAGAGTGTGTTACCTTAGCAACGGCACAGAGCTTTTTAACTTACCAACGGCACAGAGTGTGTTACCTTAGCAACAGCACAGAGTGTGTTACCTTAGCAACAGCACAGAGTGTCGTACCTTAGCAACGGCACAGGGTGTGTTACCTTAGCAACAGCACAGAGTGTGTTACCTTAGCAACAGCACAGAGTGTGTTACCTTAGCAACGGGACACAGTGTACTACCTTAGCAACGGGACACAGTGTCGTACCTTAGCAACGGCACAGAGTGTGTTACCTTAGCAACGGGACACAGTGTGTTACCTTAGCAACGGGGCACAGTATCGTACTTAGCCACGGCACAGAGTGTGTTACCTTAGCAACGGCACACAGTGTGTTACCTTAGCAACGGGACACAGTGTCGTACCTTAGTAACGGCACAGAATGTGTTACCTTAGCAACGGGACACAGTGTCGTACCTTAGCAACGGGACACAGTGTTGTATCTTAGCAACGGGGAACAGTGTGTTAACTTAGCAACGGGACACAGTGTCCTACCTTTGCAACGGGACACAGTGTCGTACCTTAGCAACGGGAAACAGTGTGTTATCTTAGCAACGGGACACAGTGTCGTACCTTAGCAACGGCACAGAGTGTGGTACCTTAGCAACAGCACAGAGTGTGTTACCTTAGCAACGGGACACATTGTCGTACCTTAGCAACAGCACAGAGTGTGTTACCTTAGCAACGGCACAGAGTGTGTTACTTTAGCAGCGGCACACAGTGTGTTACCTTAGCAACAGCACAGAGTGTGTTACCTTAGCAACAGCACAGAGTGTGTTACCTTAGCAACAGCACAGAGTGTGTTACCTTAGCAACGGGACACAGTGTCGTACCTTAGCAACGGCACACAGTGTGTTACCTTAGCAACGGGACACAGTGTCGTACCTTAGCAACGGCACACAGTGTGTTACCTTAGCAACGGGACACAATGTCGTACCTTAGCTACGGCACATAGTGTGTTACCTTAGCAACGGTACACAGTGTGTTACCTTAGCAACGGGACACAGTATGTTACCTTAGCAACGGGACACAGTGTGTTTCCTTAGCAACGGGACACAGTGTGTTACCTAAGCAACGGGACACAGTGTGTAACCTTAGCAACGGGATAAGTGTGTTACCTTAGCAACGGCACAGAGTGTGTTACCTTAGCAACGCCAAGAGTGTGTTACCTTAGCAGCGGCACAGAGTGTGTTACCTTAGAACAGCATAGAGTGTCGTACCTTAGCAACGGCACAGAGTGTGTTACCTTAGCAACAGCACAGAGTGTGTTACCTTAGCAACAGCACAGAGTGTGTTACTTTAGCAACGGGACACAGTGTGTTACCTTAGCAACGGGACACAGTGTCGTACCTTAGCAACGGCACAGAGTGTGTTACCTTAGCAACGGGACACAGTGTGTTACCTTAGCAACGGGACACAGTGTCGTACCTTAGTAACGGCACAGAGTGTGTTACCTTAGCAACGGGACACAGTGTCCTACCTTAGCAACGGCAGAGAGTGTGTTACCTTAGCAACATCACAGAGTGTGTTACTTTAGCAACGGGACACAGCGTGTTACCTTAGCAACGGCACACAATGTGTTACCATAGCAACGGGACACAGTGTTTTACCTTAGCAACGGCACAGAGTGTGTTACCTTAGCAACGGCACAGAGTGTGTTACCTTAGCAACAGCACAGACTCTGTTACCTTAGTAACTGCACAGAGTGTGTTACCTTAGCAACAGCACAGAGTGTGTTTGCTTAGCAACGGCACAAAGTGAGTTACCTTAGCAACGGCACAGTGTGTGTTACCTTAGCAACAGCACAGAGTGTGTTACCATAGCAACGGCGCGGAGTGTGTTACCTTAGCAACAGCACAGAGTGTGTTACCTTAGCAACGGCACAGAGTGTGTTACCTTAGCAACAGCACAGAGTGTGTTACCTTAGCAACGGCACAGAGTGTGTTACCTTAGCATCGGCACAGAGTGTGTTACCTTAGCAACGGGACACATTGTCGTACCTTACCAACAGCACAGAGTGTGTTACCTTAGCAACGGGACACGGTGTCGTACCTTAGCAATGGCACACAGTGTGTTACCTTAGCAACGGGACACAGTGTCGTACCTTAGCAACAGCACAGAGTGTGTTACCTTAGCAACAGCACACAGTGTGTTACCTTAGCAACGGCACACAGTGTGTTACCTTAGCAACGGGACACAATGTCGTACCTTAGCAACGGCACAGAGTGTGTTACCTTAGCAAAGGGACACAGTGTCGTACCTTAGCAACGGCACACAGTGTGTTACCTTAGCAACGGGACACAATGTCATACCTTAGCAACGGCACAGAGTGTGTTACCTTAGCAACAGAACAGAGTGTGTTACCTTTGCAACGGGACACAGTGTGTTACCTTAGCAACGGGACACAGTGTGTTACCTTAGCAACGGGACACAGTGTGTTTCCTTAGAAACGGGACACAGTGTGTTACCTTAGCAATGGGACACAGTGTGTTACCTTAGCAACGGGACATAGTGTGTTACCTTAGCAACGGGACACAGTGTGTTACCTTAGCAATGACAAACAGTGTGTAACCTTAGCAACGGGACACAGTGTGTTACCTTAGCAGCGGCACAGAGTGTGTTACCTTAGCAACGGCACAGAGTTTTTTAACTTACCAACGGCACAGAGTGTGTTACCTTAGCAACAGCACAGAGTGTGTTACCTTAGCAACAGCACAGAGTGTCGTACCTTAGCAACGGCACAGAGTGTGTTACCTTAGCAACAGCACAGAGTGTGTTACCTTAGCAACAGCACAGAGTGTGTTACCTTAGCAACGGGACACAGAGTACTACCTTAGCAACGGGACACAGTGTCGTACCTTAGCAACGGCACAGAGTGTGTTACCTTAGCAACGGGACACAGTGTGTTACCTTAGCAATGGGGCACAGTATCGTACTTAGCCACGGCACAGAGTGTGTTACCTTAGCAACGGCACACAGTGTGTTACCTTAGCAACGGGACACAGTGTCGTACCTTAGTAACGGCACAGAATGTGTTACCTTAGCAACGGGACACAGTGTCGTACCTTAACAACGGGACACAGTGTCGTATCTTAGCAACGGGGAACAGTGTGTTAACTTAGCAACGGGACACAGGGTCCTACCTTTGCAACGGGACACAGTGTCGTACCTTAGCAACGGGAAACAGTGTGTTATCTTAGCAACGGGACACAGTGTCGTACCTTAGCAACGGCACAGAGTGTGTTACCTTAGCAACAGCACAGAGTGTGTTACCTTAGCTACGGGACACAGTGTCGTACCTTAGCAACGGCACACAGTGTTTTACCTTAAGAACGGGACACAGTGTGTTACCTTAGCAACGGCACAGAGTGTGTTACCTTTGCAACGGGACACAGTGACGTACCTAAGCAACGGCACAGAGTGTGTTACCTTAGCAACGGGACACAGTGTGTTACCTTAAAAACGGCACAGAGTGTGTTACCTTTGCAACGGGACACAGTGACGTACCTAAGCAACGGCACAGAGTGTGTTACCTTAGCAACGGGACACAGTGTCGTACCTTAGCAACGGCACACAGTGTGTTACCTTAGCAACGGGACACAGTGTCGTACCTTAGCAACGGCACAGAATGTGTTACTTTAGCAACAGCACAGAGTGTGTTACCTTAGCAACGGGACACAGTGTCGTACCTTAGCAACGGCACACAGTGTGTTACCTTAGCAACGGGACACAGTGAGTTACCTTAGCAACGGCACAGAGTGTGTTACCTTAGCAACGGGACACGGTGTCGTACCTTAGCAACGGCACAGAGTGTGTTACCTTAGCAACGCGACACAGTGTCGTACCTTAGCAACGGCACAGAGTGTGTTACCTTAGCAACGGGACACAGTGTCGTACCTTAGCAACGGCACACAGTGTGTTACCTTAACAACGGGACACAGTGTCCTACCTTAGCAACGGCAGAGAGTGTGTTACCTTAGCAACAGCACAGAGTGTGTTACCTTAGCAACGGGACACAGCGTGTTACCTTAGCAACGGCACAGAGTGTGTTACCTTAGCAACGGGACACAGTGTCGTACCTTAGGAACGGCACAGAGTGTGTTACCTTAGCAACAGCACAGAGTATGTTACCTTAGCAACGGCACAGAGTGTGTTACTTTAGCAACAGCACAGAGTGTGTTACCTTAGTAACTGCACAGAGTGTGTTACCTTAGCAACAGCACAGAGTGTGTTACCTTAGCAACGGCACAGAGTGTGTTACCTTAGCAACGGCACAGTGTGTGTTACCTTAGCAACAGCACCGAGTGTGTTACCATCGCAACGGCGCAGAGTGTGTTACCTTAGCAACAGCACAGTGTGTGTTACCTTAGCAACGGCACAGAGTGTGTTACCTTAGCAACAGCACAGAGTGTGTTACCTTAGCATCAGCGCAGAGTGTGTTACCTTAGCTACGGCACCAAGTGTGTTACCTTAGCAGCGGCACAGAGTGTGTTACCTTAGCAACAGCACAGAGTGTGTTACCTTAGCAACGGCACAGAGTGTGTTACCTTATCAACGAGACACATTGTCGTACCTTACTAGCAGCACAGAGTGTGTTACCTTAGCAACGGCACACAGTGTGTTACCTTAGCAACGGGACACCTTGTCGTACCTTAGCAACAGCACAGAGTGTGTTACCTTAGCAACGGGACACAGTGTACTACCTTAGCAACGGGACACAGTGTCGTAACTTAGCAACGGCACAGAGTGTGTTACCTTAGCAACGGGACACAGTGTGTTACCTTAGCAACGGGGCACAGTGTCGTACTTAGACACGGCACAGAGTGTGTTACCTTAGCAACGGGACACAGTGTGTTACCTTAGCAACGGACACAGTGTCGTACCTTAGTAACGGCACAGAGTGTGTTACCTTAGCAACGGGACACAGTGTCGTACCTTAGCAACGGGACACAGTGTCGTATCTTAGCAACGGGAAACAGTGTGTTACCTTAGCAACGGGACACAGTGTCGTACCTTAGCAACGGGACACAGTGTCGTACCTTAGCAACGGGAAACAGTGTGTTATCTTAGCAACGGGACACAGTGTCGTAACTTAGCAACGGCACAGAGTGTGTTACCTTAGCAACAGCACAGAGTGTGTTACCTTAGCAACGGGACACAGTGTCGTACCTTAGCAACGGCACACAGTGTGTTACCTTAGCAACGGGACACAGCGTGTTACCTTAGCAACGGCACAGAGTGTGTTACCTTAGCAACGGGACACAGTGACGTACCTTAGCAACGGCACAGACTGTGTTACCTTAGCAACGGGACACAGTGTCGTACCTTAGCAACGGCACACAGTGTGTTACCTTAGCAACGGGACACAGTGTCGTACCTTAGCAACGGCACACAGTGTGTTACCTTAGCAACAGCACAGAATGTGTTACCTTAGCAACGGGACACAGTGTCGTACCTTAGCAACGGCACACAGTGTGTTACCTTAGCAACGGGACACAGTGAGTTACCTTAGCAACGGCACAGAGTGTGTTACCTTAGCAACGGGACACGGTGTCGTACCTTAGCAACGGCACAGAGTGTCTTACCTTAGCAACGGGACACAGTGTCGTACTTTAGCAACGGCACAGAGTGTGTTACCTTAGCAACGGGACACAGTGTCGTACCTTAGCAACGGCACACAGTGTGTTACCTTAACAACGGGACACAGTGTCCTACCTTAGCAACGGCAGAGAGTGTGTTACCTTAGCAACATCACAGAGTGTGTTACTTTAGCAACGGGACACAGCGTGTTACCTTAGCAACGGCACACAATGTGTTACCTTAGCAACGGGACACAGTGTTTTACCTTAGCAACGGCACAGAGTGTGTTACCTTAGCAACGGCACAGAGTGTGTTACCTTAGCAACAGCACAGACTCTGTTACCTTAGTAACTGCACAGAGTGTGTTACCTTAGCAACAGCACAGAGTGTGTTACCTTAGCAACGGCACAGAGTGAGTTACCTTAGCAACGGCACAGTGTATGTTACCTTAGCAACAGCACAGAGTGTGTTACCATAGCAACGGCGCGGAGTGTGTTACCTTAGCAACAGCACAGAGTGTGTTACCTTAGCAACGGCACAGAGTGTGTTACCTTAGCAACAGCACAGAGTGTGTTACCTTAGCAACGGCACAGAGTGTGTTACCTTAGCATCGGCACAAGGTGTGTTACCTTAGCAACGGGACACATTGTCGTACCTTACCAACAGCACAGAGTGTGTTACCTTAGCAACGGGACACGGTGTCGTACCTTAGCAATGGCACACAGTGTGTTACCTTAGCAACGGGACACAGTGTCGTACCTTAGTAACAGCACAGAGTGTGTTACCTTAGCAACAGCACACAGTGTGTTACCTTAGCAACGGCACACAGTGTGTTACCTTAGCAACGGGACACAATGTCGTACCTTAGCAACGGCACAGAGTGTGTTACCTTAGCAAAGGGACACAGTGTCGTACCTTAGCAACGGCACACAGTGTGTTACCTTAGCAACGGGACACAATGTCATACCTTAGCAACGGCACAGAGTGTGTTACCTTAGCAACAGCACAGAGTATGTTACCTTTGCAACGGGACACAGTGTGTTACCTTAGCAACGGGACACAGTGTGTTACCTTAGCAACGGGACACAGTGTGTTTCCTTAGAAACGGGACACAGTGTGTTACCTTAGCAATGGGACACAGTGTGTTACCTTAGCAACGGGACACAGTGTAAAACCTTAGCAACGGGACACAGTGTGTTACCTTAGCAACGTAACAGAGTGTGTTACCTTAACAACGGCACAGAGTGTCTTAACTTAGCAACGGCACAGAGTGTGTTACCTTAGCAACAGCACAGAGTGTGTTAGCTTAGCAACAGCACAGAGTGTCGTACCTTAGCAACGGCACAGAGTGTGTTACCTTAGCAACGGGACACAGTGTGTTACCTTAGCAAAATGACACAGTTTCGTACCTTAGCAACGGCACAGAGTGTGTTACCTTAGCAACAGGACACAATGTGTTACCTTAGCAACGGGACACAGTGTCGTACCTTAGCAACGGCACAGAGTGTGTTACCTTAGCAACGGGACACAGTGTGTTACCTTAGCAACGGGACACAGTGTTGTACCTTAGTAACGGCACTGAGTGTGTTACCTTAGCAACGGGACACAGTGTCGTACCTTAACAACGGGACACAGTGTGTTACCTTAGCAACGGGACACAGTGTGTAACCTTAGCAACGGGATACAGTGTGTTACCTTAGCAACGGCACAGAGTGTGTTACCTTAGCAAAAGAGCACAGAGTGTGTTACCTTAGCAACAGCACAGAGTGTGTTACCTTAGCAACGGCACAGAGTGTGTTAGCTTAGCAACGGCACAGAGTGTGTTACCTTAGCAACAGCACAGAGTGTGTTGCCTTAGCAACAGCACAGAGTGTGTTACCTTAGCAACAGCACAGAGTGTGTTACCTAAGCAACAGCACAGAGTGTGTTACCTTAGCAAAAGCTCAGAGTGTGTTACCTTAGCAACGGCACAGAGTGTGTTATCTTAGCCACAGAAGAGAGTGTGTTACCTTAGCTAAAGAGCACAGAGTGTGTTACCTTAGCAACGGCACTGAGTGTGTTACCTTAGCAACGGCACAGAGTGTGTTACCTTAGCAACAGCACAGAGTGTGTTACCTTAGCAAAAGAGCACAGAGTGTGTTACCTTAGCAACGGGACTCAGTGTGTTACCTTAGCAACGGCACAGAGTGTGTTACCTTAGCAACGGGACACATTGTCGTACCTTACCGACAGCACAGAGTGTGTTACCTTAGCAACGGGACACGGTGTCGTACCTTAGCAACGGCACACAGTGTGTTACCTTAGCAACGGGACACAGTGTCGTACCTTAGCAACAGCACAGAGTGTGTTACCATAGCAACAGCACACAGTGTGTTACCTTAGCAACGGCACACAGTGTGTTGCCTTAGCAAAGGGACACAGTGTGTTACCTTAGCAACGGGACACAGTGTGTTTCCTTAGAAACGGGACACAGTTAGTTACCTTAGCAACGGGACACAGTGTGTTACCTTAGCAACGGGACACAGTGTAAAACCTTAGCAACGGGACACAGTGTGTTACCTTAGCAACGTAACAGAGTGTGTTACCTTAGCAACGGGACACAGTGTCGTACCTTAGCAACGGCACAGAGTGTGTTAGCTTAGCAACGGGACACAGTGTCGTACCTTAGCAACGGCACACAGTGTGTTACCTTAGCAACGGGACACAGTGTCGTACCTTAGCAACGGCACAGAGTGTGTTACATTAGCAACGGGACACAGTGTCGTACCTTAGCAACGGCACACAGTGTGTTACCTTAACAACGGGACACAGTGTCCTACCTTAGCAACGGCACAGTGTGTGTTACCTTAGCAACAGCACAGAGTGTGTTACCTTAGCAACGGGACACAGTGTGTTACCTTAGCAACGGCACACAATGTGTTACCTTAGCAACGGGCCACAGTGTGTTAACTTAGCAACGGCACAGAGTGTGTTACCTTAGCAACGGCACAGAGTGTGTTACCTTAGCAACGGCACAGAGTGTGTTACCTTAGCAACTGTACAGAGTGTGTTACCTTAGCAACAGCACAGAGTGTGTTACCTTAGCAACAACACAGACTGTGTTACCTTAGCAACGGGACACAGTGTCGTACCTTAGCAACGGCACACAGTGTGTTACCTTAGCAACGGGACACAGTGTCGTACCTTAGCAACGGCACACAGTGTGTTACCTTAGCAACGGGACACAAAGTCGTACCTTAGCTACGGCACAGAGTGTGTTACCTTAGCAACAGCACAGAGTGTGTTACCTTAGCAACGGGACACAGTGTGTTACCTTAGCAACGGGACACAGTGTCGTACCTTAGCAACGGCACAGAGTGTGTTACCTTAGCAACAGCACAGAGTGTGTTACCTTAGCAACGGCACAGAGTGTGTTACCTTAGCAATAGCACAGAGTGTGTTACCTTAGTAACTGCACAGAGTGTGTTACCTTAGCAACAGCACAGAGTGTGTTATCTTAGCAACGGCACAGAGTGAGTTACCTTAGCAACGGCACAGTGTGTGTTACCTTAGCAACAGCACAGAGTGTGTTACCATAGCAACGGCGCAGAGTGTGTTACCTTAGCAACAGCACAGAGTGTGTTACCTTAGCAACGGCACAGAGTGTGTTACCTTAGCAACAGCACAGAGTGTGTTACCTTAGCAACGGCACAGAGTGTGTTACCTTAGCAACGGGACACGGTGTCGTACCTTAGCAACGGCACACAGTGTGTTACCTCAGCAACGGGACACAGTGTCGTACCTTAGCAACAGCACAGAGTGTGTTACCTTAGCAACAGCACACAGTGTGTTACCTTAGCAACGGCACACAGTGTGTTGCCTTAGCAAAGGGACACAGTGTGTTACCTTAGCAACGGGACACAGTGTGTTTCCTTAGAAACAGGACACAGTTAGTTACCTTAGCAACGGGACACAGTGTGTTACCTTAACAACGGGACACAGTGTAAAACCTTAGCAACGGGACACAGTGTGTTACCTTAGCAACGTAACAGAGTGTGTTACCTTAGCAACGGGACACAGTGTCGTACCTTAGCAACGGCACAGAGTGTGTTAGCTTAGCAACGGGACACAGTGTCGTACCTTAGCAACGGCACACAGTGTGTTACCTTAGCAACGGGACACAGTGTCGTACCTTAGCAACGGCACAGAGTGTGTTACATTAGCAACGGGACACAGTGTCGTACCTTAGCAACGGCACACAGTGTGTTACCTTAACAACGGGACACAGTGTCCTACCTTAGCAACGGCACAGAGTGTGTTACCTTAGCAACAGCACAGAGTGTGTTACCTTAGCAACGGGACACAGTGTGCTACCTTAGCAACGGCACACAGTGTGTTACCTTAGCAACGGGCCACAGTGTGTTAACTTAGCAACGGCACAGAGTGTGTTACCTTAGCAACGGCACAGAGTGTGTTACCTTAGCAACGGCACAGAGTGTGTTACCTTAGCAACTGCACAGAGTGTGTTACCTTAGCAACAGCACAGAGTGTGTTACCTTAGCAACGGCACAGAGTGTGTTACTTTAGCAGCGGCACACAGTGTGTTACCTTAGCAACAGCACAGAGTGTGTTACCTTAGCAACAGCACAGACTGTGTTACCTTAGCAACGGGACACAGTGTCGTACCTTAGCAACGGCACACAGTGTGTTACCTTAGCAACGGGACACAGTGTCGTACCTTAGCAACGGCACACAGTGTGTTACCTTAGCAACGGGACACAAAGTCGTACCTTAGCTACGGCACAGAGTGTGTTACCTTAGCAACAGCACAGAGTGTGTTACCTTAGCAACAGCACAGAGTGTGTTACCTTAGCAACAGCACAGAGTGTGTTACCTTAGCAACGGGACACAGTGTGTTACCTTAGCAACGGGACACAGTGTCGTACCTTAGCAACGGCACAGAGTGTGTTACCTTAGCAACAGCACAGAGTGTGTTACCTTAGCAACGGCACAGAGTGTGTTACCTTAGCAATAGCACAGAGTGTGTTACCTTAGTAACTGCACAGAGTGTGTTACCTTAGCAACAGCACAGAGTGTGTTATCTTAGCAACGGCACAGAGTGAGTTACCTTAGCAACGGCACAGTGTGTGTTACCTTAGCAACAGCACAGAGTGTGTTACCATAGCAACGGCGCAGAGTGTGTTACCTTAGCAACAGCACAGAGTGTGTTACCTTAGCAACGGCACAGAGTGTGTTACCTAAGCAACAGCACAGAGTGTGTTACCTTAGCAACGGCACAGAGTGTGTTATCTTAGCAACGGCACAGAGTGTCTTACCTTAGCAACGGGACACATTGTCGTACCTTACCAACAGCACAGAGTGTGTTACCTTAGCAACGGGACACGGTGTCGTACCTTAGCAACGGCACACAGTGTGTTACCTTAGCAGCGGGACACAGTGTCGTACCTTAGCAACGGCACACAGTGTGTTACCTTAGCAACGGGACACAGTGTCGTACCTTAGCAACGGCACAGAATGTGTTACTTTAGCAACAGCACAGAGTGTGTTACCTTAGCAACGGGACACAGTGTCGTACCTTAGCAACGGCACACAGTGTGTTACCTTAGCAACGGGACTCAGTGAGTTACCTTAGCAACGGCACAGAGTGTGTTACCTTAGCAACGGGACACGGTGTCGTACCTTAGCAACGGCACAGAGTGTGTTACCTTAGCAACGCGACACAGTGTCGTACCTTAGCAACGGCACAGAGTGTGTTACCTTAGCAACGGGACACAGTGTCGTACCTTAGCAACGGCACACAGTGTGTTACCTTAACAACGGGACACAGTGTCCTACCTTAGCAACGGCAGAGAGTGTGTTACCTTAGCAACAGCACAGAGTGTGTTACCTTAGCAACGGGACACAGCGTGTTACCTTAGCAACGGGACACATTGTGTTACCTTAAGAACGGCACAGAGTGTGTTACCTTAGCAACGGGACACAGTGTCGTACTTTAGCAACGGCACAGAGTGTGTTACCTTAGCAACAGCACAGAGTATGTTACCTTAGCAACGGCACAGAGTGTGTTACTTTAGCAACAGCACAGAGTGTGTTACCTTAGTAACTGCACAGAGTGTGTTACCTTAGCAACAGCACAGAGTGTGTTACCTTAGCAACGGCACAGAGTGTGTTACCTTAGCAACGGCACAGTGTGTGTTACCTTAGCAACAGCACCGAGTGTGTTACCATAGCAACGGCGCAGAGTGTGTTACCTTAGCAACAGCACAGAGTGTGTTACCTTAGCAACGGCACAGAGTGTGTTACCTTAGCAACAGCACAGAGTGTGTTACCTTAGCATCAGCGCAGAGTGTGTTACCTTAGCTACGGCACCAAGTGTGTTACCTTAGCAGCGGCACAGAGTGTGTTACCTTAGCAACAGCACAGAGTGTGTTACCTTAGCAACGGCACAGAGTGTGTTACCTTATCAACGAGACACATTGTCGTACCTTACTAACAGCACAGAGTGTGTTACCTTAGCAACGGCACACAGTGTGTTACCTTAGCAACGGGACACCTTGTCGTACCTTAGCAACAGCACAGAGTGTGTTACCTTAGCAACGGGACACAGTGTCGTAACTTAGCAACGGCACTTAGTGTGTTACCTTAGCAACGGGACACAGTGTGTTACCTTAGCAACGGGGCACAGTGTCGTACTTAGACACGGCACAGAGTGTGTTACCTTAGCAACGGGACACAGTGTGTTACCTTAGCAACGGACACAGTGTCGTACCTTAGTAACGGCACAGAGTGTGTTACCTTAGCAACGGGACACAGTGTCGTACCTTAGCAACGGGACACAGTGTCGTATCTTAGCAACGGGAAACAGTGTGTTACCTTAGCAACGGGACACAGTGTCGTACCTTAGCAACGGGACACAGTGTCGTACCTTAGCAACGGGAAACAGTGTGTTATCTTAGCAACGGGACACAGTGTCGTACCTTAGCAACGGCACAGAGTGTGTTACCTTAGCAACAGCACAGAGTGTGTTACCTTAGCAGCAACGGGACACAGTGTCGTACCTTAGCAACGGCACACAGTGTGTTACCTTAGCAACGGGACACAGCGTGTTACCTTAGCAACGGCACAGAGTGTGTTACCTTAGCAACGGGACACAGTGACGTACCTTAGCAACGGCACAGACTGTGTTACCTTAGCAACGGGACACAGTGTCGTACCTTAGCAACGGCACACAGTGTGTTACCTTAGCAACGGGACACAGTGTCGTACCTTAGCAACGGCACACAGTGTGTTACCTTAGCAACAGCACAGAATGTGTTACCTTAGCAACGGGACACAGTGTCGTACCTTAGCAACGGCACACAGTGTGTTACCTTAGCAACGGGACACAGTGAGTTACCTTAGCAACGGCACAGAGTGTGTTACCTTAGCAACGGGACACGGTGTCGTACCTTAGCAACGGCACAGAGTGTCTTACCTTAGCAACGGGACACAGTGTCGTACTTTAGCAACGGCACAGAGTGTGTTACCTTAGCAACGGGACACAGTGTCGTACCTTAGCAACGGCACACAGTGTGTTACCTTAACAACGGGACACAGTGTCCTACCTTAGCAACGGCAGAGAGTGTGTTACCTTAGCAACATCACAGAGTGTGTTACTTTAGCAACGGGACACAGCGTGTTACCTTAGCAACGGCACACAATGTGTTACCTTAGCAACGGGACACAGTGTTTTACCTTAGCAACGGCACAGAGTGTGTTACCTTAGCAACGGCACAGAGTGTGTTACCTTAGCAACAGCACAGACTCTGTTACCTTAGTAACTGCACAGAGTGTGTTACCTTAGCAACAGCACAGAGTGTGTTACCTTAGCAACGGCACAGAGTGAGTTACCTTAGCAACGGCACAGTGTGTGTTACCTTAGCAACAGCACAGAGTGTGTTACCATAGCAACGGCGCGGAGTGTGTTACCTTAGCAACAGCACAGAGTGTGTTACCTTAGCAACGGCACAGAGTGTGTTACCTTAGCAACAGCACAGAGTGTGTTACCTTAGCAACGGCACAGAGTGTGTTACCTTAGCAACGGCACAGAGTGTGTTACCTTAGCAACGGGACACATTGTCGTACCTTACCAACAGCACAGAGTGTGTTACCTTAGCAACGGGACACGGTGTCGTACCTTAGCAATGGCACACAGTGTGTTACCTTAGCAACGGGACACAGTGTCGTACCTTAGCAACAGCACAGAGTGTGTTACCTTAGCAACAGCACACAGTGTGTTACCTTAGCAACGGCACACAGTGTGTTACCTTAGCAACGGGACACAATGTCGTACCTTAGCAACGGCACAGAGTGTGTTACCTTAGCAAAGGGACACAGTGTCGTACCTTAGCAACGGCACACAGTGTGTTACCTTAGCAACGGGACACAATGTCATACCTTAGCAACGGCACAGAGTGTGTTACCTTAGCAACAGCACAGAGTGTGTTACCTTTGCAACGGGACACAGTGTGTTACCTTAGCAACGGGACACAGTGTGTTACCTTAGCAACGGGACTCAGTGTGTTTCCTTAGAAACGGGACACAGTGTGTTACCTTAGCAATGGGACACAGTGTGTTACCTTAGCAACGGGACACAGTGTAAAACCTTAGCAACGGGACACAGTGTGTTACCTTAGCAACGTAACAGAGTGTGTTACCTTAACAACGGCACAGAGTGTGTTAACTTAGCAACGGCACAGAGTGTGTTACCTTAGCAACAGCACAGAGTGTGTTAGCTTAGCAACAGCACAGAGTGTCGTACCTTAGCAACGGCACAGAGTGTGTTACCTTAGCAACAGCACAGAGTGTGTTACCTTAGCAACAGCACAGAGTGTGTTACCTTAGCAACGGGACACAGTGTGTTACCTTAGCAACATGACACAGTTTCGTACCTTAGCAACGGCACAGAGTGTGTTACCTTAGCAACGGGACACAATGTGTTACCTTAGCAACGGGACACAGTGTCGTACCTTAGCAACGGCACAGAGTGTGTTACCTTAGCAACGGGACACAGTGTGTTACCTTAGCAACGGGACACAGTGTTGTACCTTAGTAACGGCACTGAGTGTGTTACCTTAGCAACGGGACACAGTGTCGTACCTTAACAACGGGACACAGTGTGTTACCTTAGCAACGGGACACAGTGTGTAACCTTAGCAACGGGACACAGTGTGTTACCTTAGCAACGGCACAGAGTGTGTTACCTTAGCAAAAGAGCACAGAGTGTGTTACCTTAGCAACAGCACAGAGTGTGTTACCTTAGCAACGGCACAGAGTGTGTTAGCTTAGCAACGGCACAGAGTGTGTTACCTTAGCAACAGCACAGAGTGTGTTGCCTTAGCAACAGCACAGAGTGTGTTACCTTAGCAACAGCACAGAGTGTGTTACCTAAGCAACAGCACAGAGTGTGTTACCTTAGCAAAAGCTCAGAGTGTGTTACCTTAGCAACGGCTGAGAGTGTGTTACCTTAGCCACAGAAGAGAGTGTGTTACCTTAGCTAAAGAGCACAGAGTGTGTTACCTTAGCAACGGCACTGAGTGTGTTACCTTAGCAACGGCACAGAGTGTGTTACCTTAGCAACAGCACAGAGTGTGTTACCTTAGCAAAAGAGCACAGAGTGTGTTACCTTAGCAACGGGACTCAGTGTGTTACCTTAGCAACGGGACACAGTGTTGTACCTTAGTAACGGCACAGAGTGTGTTACCTTAGCAACGGGACACAGTGTCGTAACTTAGCAACGAGACATAGTGTCGTATCTTAGCAACGGGAAACAGTGTGTTACCTTAGCAACGGGACACAGTGTGTTACCTTAGCAACGGGACACAGTGTCGTACCTTAGCAACGGCACAGTGTGTGTTACCTTAGCAAAAGCACAGAGTGTGTTACCTTAGCAACGGGACACAGTGTCGTACCTTAGCAACGGCTCACAGTGTGTTACCTTAAGAACGGGACACAGTGTGTTACCTTAGCAACGGCACAGAGTGTGTTACCTTAGCAACGGGACACAGTGTCGTACCTTAGCAACGGCACAGAGTGTGTTAGCTTAGCAACGGGACACAGTGTCGTACCTTAGCAACGGCACACAGTGTGTTACCTTAGCAACGGGACACAGTGTCGTACCTTAGCAACGGCACAGAGTGTGTTACCTTAGCAACGGGACACAGTGTCGTACCTTAGCAACGGCACACAGTGTGTTACCTTAACAACGGGAGACAGTGTCCTACCTTAGCAACGGCACAGAGTGTGTTACCTTAGCAACAGCACAGAGTGTGTTACCTTAGCAACGGGACACAGTGTGTTACCTTAGCAACGGCACACAGTGTGTTACCTTAGCAACGGGACACAGTGTGTTAACTTAGCAACGGCACAGAGTGTGTTACCTTAACAACGGCACAGAGTGTGTTACCTTAGCAACGGCACAGAGTGTGTTACCTTAGCAACTGCACAGAGTGTGTTACCTCAGCAACAGCACAGAGTGTGTTACCTTAGCAACGGCACAGAGTGTGTTACTTTAGCAGCGGCACACAGTGTGTTACCTTAGCAACAGCACAGAGTGTGTTACCTTAGCAACAGCACAGACTGTGTTACCTTAGCAACGGGACACAGTGTCGTACCTTAGCAACGGCACACAGTGTGTTACCTAAGCAACGGGACACAGTGTCGTACCTTAGCAACGGCACACAGTGTGTTACCTTAGCAACGGGACACAAAGTCGTACCTTAGCTACGGCACAGAATGTGTTACCTTAGCAACAGCACAGAGTGTGTTACCTTAGCAACGGGACACAGTGTGTTACCTTAGCAACGGGACACACTGTCGTACCTTAGCAACGGCACAGAGTGTGTTACCTTAGCAACAGCACAGAGTGTGTTACCTTAGCAACGGCACAGAGTGTGTTACCTTAGCAACAGCACAGAGTGTGTTACCTTAGCAACGGCACAGAGTGAGTTACCTTAGCAACGGCACAGTGTGTGTTACCTTAGCAACAGCACAGAGTGTGTTACCATAGCAACGGCGCAGAGTGTGTTACCTTAGCAACAGCACAGAGTGTGTTACGTTAGCAACGGCACAGAGTGTGTTACCTTAGCAACAGCACAGAGTGTGTTACCTTAGCAACGGCACAGAGTGTGTTACCTTAGCAACGGGACACATTGTCGTACCTTACCAACAGCACAGAGTGTGTTACCTTAGCAACGGGACACGGTGTCGTACCTTAGCAACGGCACACAGTGTGTTACCTTAGCAACGGGACACAGTGTCGTACCTTAGCAACAGCACAGAGTGTGTTACCTTAGCAACAGCACACAGTGTGTTACCATAGCAACGGCACACAGTGTGTTGCCTTAGCAAAGGGACACAGCGTGTTACCTTAGCAACGGGACACAGTGTGTTTCCTTAGAAACGGGACACAGTTAGTTACTTTAGCAACGGGACACAGTGTGTTACCTTAGCAACGGGACACAGTGTAAAACCTTAGCAACGGGACACAGTGTGTTACCTTAGCAACGTAACAGAGTGTGTTACCTTAGCAACGGGACACAGTGTCGTACCTTAGCAACGGCACAGAGTGTGTTAGCTTAGCAACGGGACACAGTGTCGTACCTTAGCAACGGCACACAGTGTGTTACCTTAGCAACGGGACACAGTGTCGTACCTTAGCAACGGCACAGAGTGTGTTACATTAGCAACGGGACACAGTGTCGTACCTTAGCCACGGCACACCGTGTGTTACATTAGCAACGGGACACAGTGTCGTACCTTAGCCACGGCACACCGTGTGTTACCTTAACAACGGGACACAGTGTCCTACCTTAGCAACGGCACAGAGTGCGTTACCTTAGCAACAGCACAGAGTGTGTTACCTTAGCAACGGGACACAGTGTGTTACCTTAGCAACGGCACACAGTGTGTTACCTTAGCAACGGGCCACAGTGTGTTAACTTAGCAACGGCACAGAGTGTGTTACCTTAGCAACGGCACAGAGTGTGTTACCTTAGCAACGGCACAGAGTGTGTTACCTTAGCAACTGCACAGAGTGTGTTACCTTAGCAACAGCACAGAGTGTGTTACCTTAGCAACGGCACAGAGTGTGTTACTTTAGCAGCGGCACACAGTGTTATACCTTAGCAACAGCACAGAGTGTGTTACCTTAGCAACAGCACAGACTGTGTTACCTTAGCAACGGGACACAGTGTCGTACCTTAGCAACGGCACACAGTGTGTTACCTTAGCAACGGGACACAGTGTCGTACCTTAGCAACGGCACACAGTGTGTTACCTTAGCAACGGGACACAAAGTCGTACCTTAGTTACGGCACAGAGTGTGTTACCTTAGCAACAGCACAGAGTGTGTTACCTTAGCAACGGGACACAGTGTGTTACCTTAGCAACGGGACACAGTGTCGTACCTTAGCAGCGGCACAGAGTGTGTTACCTTAGCAACAGCACAGAGTGTGTTACCTTAGCAACGGCACAGAGTGTGTTACCTTAGCAATAGCACAGAGTGTGTTACCTTAGTAACTGCACAGAGTGTGTTACCTTAGCAACAGCACAGAGTGTGTTATCTTAGCAACGGCACAGAGTGAGTTACCTTAGCAACGGCACAGTGTGTGTTACCTTAGCGACAGCACAGAGTGTGTTACCATAGCAACGGCGCAGAGTGTGTTACCTTAGCAACAGCACAGAGTGTGTTACCTTAGCAACGGCACAGAGTGTGTTACCTTAGCAACAGCACAGAGTGTGTTACCTTAGCAACGGCACAGAGTGTGTTATCTTAGCAACGGCACAGAGTGTGTTACCTTAGCAACGGGACACATTGTCGTACCTTACCAACAGCACAGTGTGTGTTACCTTAGCAACGGGACACGGTGTCGTACCTTAGCAACGGCACACAGTGTGTTACCTTAGCAGCGGGACACAGTGTCGTACCTTAGCAACAGCACAGAGTGTGTTACCCTAGCAACAGCACACAGTGTGTTACCTTAGCAACGGCACACAGTGTGTTACCTTAGCAACGGGACACAATGTCGTACCTTAGCAACGGCATGGAGTGTGTTGCCTTAGCAAAGGGACACAGTGTCGTACCTTAGCAACGGCACACAGTGTGTTACCTTAGCAACGGGACACAATGTCGTACCTTAGCAACGGCACAGAGTGTGTTACCTTAGCAACAGCACAGAGTGTGTTACCTTTGCAACGGGACACAGTGTGTTACCTTAGCAACGGGACACAGTGTGTTACCTTAGCAACGGGACACAGTGTGTTTCCTTAGAAACGGGACACAGTGTGTTACCTTAGCAACGGCACACAGTGTGTTACCTTAGCAACGGGACACAGTGTAAAACCTTAGCAACGGGACACAGTGTGTTACCTTAGCAACGTAACAGAGTGTGTTACCTTAGCAACGGCACAGAGTGTGTTAACTTAGCAACGGCACAGAGTGTGTTACCTTAGCAACAGCACAGAGTGTGTTAGATTAGCAACAGCACAGAGTGTCGTACCTTAGCAACGGCACAGAGTGTGTTACCTTAGCAACAGCACAGAGTGTGTTACCCTAGCAACAGCACAGAGTGTGTTACCTTAGCAACGGGACACAGTGTGTTACCTTAGCAACATGACACAGTTTCGTACCTTAGCAACGGCACAGAGTGTGTTACCTTAGCAACGGGACACAGTGTCGTACCTTAGCAACGGCACAGAGTGTGTTACCTTAGCAACGGGACACAGTGTGTTACCTTAGCAACGGGACACAGTGTTGTACCTTAGTAACGGCACTGAGTGTGTTACCTTAGCAACGGGACACAGTGTCGTACCTTAACAACGGGACACAGTGTGTTACCTTAGCAACGGGACACAGTGTGTAACCTTAGCAACGGGACACAGTGTGTTACCTTAGCAACGGCACAGAGTGTGTTACCTTAGCAAAAGAGCACAGAGTGTGCTACCTTAGCAACGGCACTGAGTGTGTTACCTTAGCAACGGCACAGAGTGTGTTAGCTTAGCAACGGCACAGAGTGTGTTGCCTTAGCAACAGCACAGAGTGTGTTGCCTTAGCAACAGCACAGAGTGTGTTACCTTAGCAACAGCACAGAGTGTGTTACCTTAGCAACGGTACAGAGTGTTACCTTAGCAACGGTACACAGTGTTGTACCGTAGTAACGGCACAGAGTGTGTTACCTTAGCAACGGGACACAGTGTCGTAACTTAGCAACGAGACATAGTGTCGTATCTTAGCAACGGGAAACAGTGTGTTACCGTAGCAACGGGACACAGTGTCGTACCTTAGCAACGGGAAACAGTGTTATATCTTAGCAACGGGACACAGTGTCGTACCTTAGCAACGGGACACAGTGTGTTACCTTAGCAACGGGACACAGTGTCGTACCTTAGCAACGGCACAGAGTGTGTTACCTTAGCAAAAGCACAGAGTGTGTTACCTTAGCAACGGGACACAGTGTCGTACCTTAGCAACGGCTCACAGTGTGTTACCTTAAGAACGGGACACAGTGTGTTACCTTAGCAACGGCACAGAGTGTGTTACCTTAGCAACGGGACACAGTGTCGTACCTTAGCAACGGCACAGAGTGTGTTAGCTTAGCAACGGGACACAGTGTCGTACCTTAGCAACGGCACACAGTGTGTTAGCTTAGCAACGGGACACAGTGTCGTACCTTAGCAACGGCACAGAGTGTGTTACCTTAGCAACGGGACACAGTGTCGTACCTTAGCAACGGCACACAGTGTGTTACCTTAACAACGGGACACAGTGTCCTACCTTAGCAACGGCACAGAGTGTGTTACCTTAGCAACAGCACAGAGTGTGTTACCTTAGCAACGGGACACAGTGTGTTACCTTAGCAACGGCACACAGTGTGTTACCTTAGCAACGGGACACAGTGTGTTAACTTAGCAACGGCACAGAGTGTGTTACCTTAGCAACGGCACAGAGTGTGTTACCTTAGCAACTGCACAGAGTGTGTTACCTTAGCAACAGCACAGAGTGTGTTACCTTAGCAACGGCACAGAGTGTGTTACTTTAGCAGCGGCACACAGTGTGTTACCTTAGCAACAGCACAGAGTGTGTTACCTTAGCAACAGCATAGAGTGTGTTACCTTAGCAACGGGACACAGTGTCGTACCTTAGCAACGGCACACAGTGTGTTACCTTAGCAACGGGACACAGTGTCGTACCCTAGCAACGGCACACAGTGTGTTACCTTAGCAACGGGACACAATGTCGTACCTTAGCTACGGCACAGAGTGTGTTACCTTAGCAACAGCACAGAGTGTCTTACCTTAGCAACGGGACACAGTGTGTTACCTTAGCAACGGGACACAGTGTGTTACCTTAGCAACGGGACACAGTGTGTTTCCTTAGCAACGGGACACAGTGTGTTACCTAAGCAACGGGACACAGTGTGTAACCTTAGCAACGGGACACAGTGTGTTACCTTAGCAACGGCACCGTGTGTGTTACCTTAGCAACGGCACAGAGTGTGTTACCTTAGCAGCGGCACAGAGTGTGTTACCTTAGCAACAGCATAGAGTGTCGTACCTTAGCAACGGCACAGAGTGTGTTACCTTAGCAACAGCACAGAGTGTGTTACCTTAGCAACAGCACAGTGTGTTACTTTAGCAACGGGACACAGTGTGTTACCTTAGCAACGGGACACAGTGTCGTACCTTAGTTACGGCACAGAGTGTGTTACCTTAGCAACGGGACACAGTGTGTTACCTTAGCAACGGGACACAGTGTCGTACCTTAGTAACGGCACAGAGTGTGTTACCTTAGCAACGGGACACAGTGTCGTACCTTAGCAACGGCACAGAGTGTGTTACCTTAGCAACGGGACACAGTGTCGTACCTTAGCAACGGCACACAGTGTGTTACCTTAGCAACAGGACACAGTGTCGTACCTTAGCAACGGCACAGAGTGTGTTACCTTAGCAACAGCACAGAGTGTGTTACCTTAGCAACGGGACACAGTGTGTTACCTTAGCAACGGGACACAGTGTGTTAGCTTAGCAACGGGACACAGTGTGTTTCCTTAGCAACGGAACATAGTGTGTTACCTGAGCAACGGGACACAGTGTGTTACCTTAGCAATGGGAAACAGTGTGTAACCTTAGCAACGGGACACAGTGTGTTACCTTAGCAGCGGAACAGAGTGTGTTACCTTAGCAACGGCACTGAGTTTGTTAACTTACCAACGGCACAGAGTGTGTTGCCTTAGCAACAGCACAGAGTGTGTTACCTTAGCAACAGCACAGAGTGTCGTACTTTAGCAACGGCACAGACTGTGTTACCTTAGCAACAGCACAGAGTGTGTTACCTTAGCAACAGCACAGAGTGTGTTACCTTAGCAACGGGACACAGTGTACTACCTTAGCAACGGGACACAGCGTCGTACCTTAGCAACGGCACAGAGTGTGTTACCTTAGCAACGAGACACAGTGTGTTACCTTAGCAACGGGGCACAGTGTCGTACCTTAGCCATGGCACAGAGTGTGTTACCTTAGCAACGGGACACAGTGTGTTACCTTAGCAACGGGACACGGTGTCGTACCTTAGTAACGGCACAGAGTGTGTTACCTTAGCAACGGGACACAGTGTCGTACCTTAGCAACGGGAAACAGTGTGTTACCTTAGCAATGTGACACAGTGTCGTACCTTAGCAACGGGACACAGTGTCGTACCTTAGCAACGGGAAACAGTGTGTTATCTTAGCAACGGGACACAGTGTCATACCTTAGCAACGGCACAGAGTGTGTTACCTTAGCAACAGCACAGAGTGTGTTACCTTAGCAACGGGACACAGTGTCGTACCTTAGCAACGGCACACATTGTTTTACCTTAAGAACGGGACACAGTGTGTTACCGTAGCAACGGCACAGAGTGTGTTACCTTAGCAACGGGACACAGTGACGTACCTTAGCAACGGCACAGAGTGTGTTACCTTAGCAACGGGACACAGTGTCGTACCTTAGCAACGGCACACTGTGTGTTACCTTAGCAACGGGACACAGTGTCGTACCTTAGCAACGGCACAGAGTGTGTTACCTTAGCAACAGCACAGAGTGTGTTACCTTAGCAACGGGACACAGTGTCGTACCTTAGCAACGGCACAGTGTGTTACCTTAGCAACGGGACACAGTGAGTTTCCTTAACAACGGCACAGAGTGTGTTACCTTAGCAACAGCACAGAGTGTGTTACCTTAGCAACGGGACACAGTGTGTTACATTAGCAACGGCACACAGTGTGTTACCTTAGCAACGGGACACAGTGTGTTAACTTAGCAACGGCACAGAGTGTGTTACCTTAGCAACGGCACAGAGTGTGTTACCTTAGCAACAGCACAGAGTGTGTTACCTTAGCAACGGCACAGAGTGTGTTACCTTATCAACTGCACAGAGTGTGTTACCTTAGCAACAGCACAGAGTGTGTTACCTTAGCAACGGCTCAGAGTGTGTTACTTTAGCAGCGGCACACAGTGTGTTACCTTAGCAACAGCACAGAGTGTGTTACCTTAGCAACAGCACAGAGTGTGTTACCTTAGCAACGGGACACAGTGTCGTACCTTAGCAACGGCACACAGTGTGTTACCTTAGCAACGGGACACAGTGTCGTACCTTAGCAACGGCACACAGTGTGTTACCTTAGCAACGGGACACAATGTCGTACCTTAGCTACGGCACAGAGTGTGTTACCTTAGCAACAGCACAGAGTGTGTTACCTTAGCAACGGGACACAGTGTGTTACTTTAGCAACGGGACACAGTGTGTTACCTTAGCAACGGACCACAGTGTCGTACCTTAGCAACGGCACACAGTGTGTTACCTTAGCAACGGGACACAGTGTCGTACCTTAGCAACATGACACAGTTTCGTACCTTAGCAACGGCACAGAGTGTGTTACCTTAGCAACGGGACACAGTGTGTTACCTTAGCAACGGGACACAGTGTCGTACCTTAGCAACGGCACAGAGTGTGTTACCTTAGCAACGGGACACAGTGTGTTACCTTAGCAACGGGACACAGTGTTGTACCTTAGTAACGGCACTGAGTGTGTTACCTTAGCAACGGGACACAGTGTCGTACCTTAACAACGGGACACAGTGTGTTACCTTAGCAACGGGACACAGTGTGTAACCTTAGCAACGGGACACAGTGTGTTACCTTAGCAACGGCACAGAGTGTGTTACCTTAGCAAAAGAGCACAGAGTGTGTTACCTTAGCAACGGCACTGAGTGTGTTACCTTAGCAACGGCACAGAGTGTGTTAGCTTAGCAACGGCACAGAGTGTGTTGCCTTAGCAACAGCACAGAGTGTGTTGCCTTAGCAACAGCACAGAGTGTGTTGCCTTAGCAACAGCACAGAGTGTGTTACCTTAGCAACAGCACAGAGTGTGTTACCTTAGCAACGGTACAGAGTGTGTTACCTTAGCAACGGCACAGAGTGTGTTACCTTAGCAACAGCAGAGAGTGTGTTACCTTAGCTAAAGAGCACAGAGTGTGTTACCTTAGCAACGGCACTGAGTGTGTTACCTTAGCAACGGCACAGAGTGTGTTACTTTAGCAACAGCACAGAGTGTGTTACCTTAGCAAAAGAGCACAGAGTGTGTTACCTTAGCAACGGGACTCAGTGTGTTACCTTAGGAACGGGACACAGTGTCGTACCTTAGCAACGGCACAGAGTGTGTTACCTTAGCAACGGGACACAGTGTGTTACCTTAGCAACGGGACACAGTGTGGTACCTTAGCAACGGCACAGAGTGTGTTACCTTAGCAACGGGACACAGTGTGTTACCTTAGCAACGGGACACAGTGTTGTACCGTAGTAACGGCACAGAGTGTGTTACCTTAGCAACGGGACACAGTGTCGTAACTTAGCAACGAGACATAGTGTCGTATCTTAGCAACGGGAAACAGTGTGTTACCGTAGCAACGAGACACAGTGTCGTACCTTAGCAACGGGAAACAGTGTTATATCTTAGCAACGGGACACAGTGTCGTACCTTAGCAACGGGACACAGTGTGTTACCTTAGCAACGGGACACAGTGTCGTACCTTAGCAACGGCACAGAGTGTGTTACCTTAGCAAAAGCACAGAGTGTGTTACCTTAGCAACGGGACACAGTGTCGTACCTTAGCAACGGCTCACAGTGTGTTACCTTAAGAACGGGACACAGTGTGTTACCTTAGCAACGGCACAGAGTGTGTTACCTTAGCAACGGGACACAGTGTCGTACCTTAGCAACGGCACAGAGTGTGTTAGCTTAGCAACGGGACACAGTGTCGTACCTTAGCAACGGCACACAGTGTGTTAGCTTAGCAACGGGACACAGTGTCGTACCTTAGCAACGGCACAGAGTGTGTTACCTTAGCAACGGGACACAGTGTCGTACCTTAGCAACGGCACACAGTGTGTTACCTTAACAACGGGACACAGTGTCCTACCTTAGCAACGGCACAGAGTGTGTTACCTTAGCAACAGCACAGAGTGTGTTACCTTAGCAACGGGACACAGTGTGTTACCTTAGCAACGGCACACAGTGTGTTACCTTAGCAACGGGACACAGTGTGTTAACTTAGCAACGGCACAGAGTGTGTTACCTTAGCAACGGCACAGAGTGTGTTACCTTAGCAACTGCACAGAGTGTGTTACCTTAGCAACAGCACAGAGTGTGTTACCTTAGCAACGGCACAGAGTGTGTTACTTTAGCAGCGGCACACAGTGTGTTACCTTAGCAACAGCACAGAGTGTGTTACCTTAGCAACAGCATAGAGTGTGTTACCTTAGCAACGGGACACAGTGTCGTACCTTAGCAACGGCACACAGTGTGTTACCTTAGCAACGGGACACAGTGTCGTACCCTAGCAACGGCACACAGTGTGTTACCTTAGCAACGGGACACAATGTCGTACCTTAGCTACGGCACAGAGTGTGTTACCTTAGCAACAGCACAGAGTGTGTTTCCTTAGCAACGGGACACAGTGTGTTACCTTAGCAACGGGACACAGTGTGTTACCTTAGCAACGGGACACAGTGTGTTTCCTTAGCAACGGGACACAGTGTGTTACCTAAGCAACGGGACACAGTGTGTAACCTTAGCAACGGGACACAGTGTGTTACCTTAGCAACGGCACAGTGTGTGTTACCTTAG
Organism: Hymenopus coronatus; assembly: GCA_030762935.1. Taxonomy (NCBI): domain Eukaryota; kingdom Metazoa; phylum Arthropoda; class Insecta; order Mantodea; family Hymenopodidae; genus Hymenopus; species Hymenopus coronatus. Next base: position 178,190,915 of record CM060882.1, read on the forward strand.
CAACGGCACAGAGTGTGTTACCTTAGCAGCGGCACAGAGTGTGTTACCTTAGCAACAGCATAGAGTGTCATACCTTAGCAACGGCACAGAGTGTGTTACCTTAGCAACAGCACAGAGTGTGTTACCTTAGCAACAGCACAGTGTGTTACTTTAGCAACGGGACACAGTGTGTTACCTTAGCAACGGGACACAGTGTCGTACCTTAGTTACGGCACAGAGTGTGTTACCTTAGCAACGGGACACAGTGTGTTACCTTAGCAACGGGACACAGTGTCGTACCTTAGTAACGGCACAGAGTGTGTTACCTTAGCAACGGGACACAGTGTCGTACCTTAGCAACGGCATAGAGTGTGTTACCTTAGCAACGGGACACAGTGTCGTACCTTAGCAACGGCACACAGTGTGTTACCTTAGCAACAGGACACAGTGTCGTACCTTAGCAACGGCACAGAGTGTGTTACCTTAGCAACAGCACAGAGTGTGTTACCTTAGCAACGGGACACAGTGTGTTACCTTAGCAACGGGACACAGTGTGTTAGCTTAGCAACGGGACACAGTGTGTTTCCTTAGCAACGGAACATAGTGTGTTACCTGAGCAACGGGACACAGTGTGTTACCTTAGCAATGGGAAACAGTGTGTAACCTTAGCAACGGGACACAGTGTGTTACCTTAGCAGCGGAACAGAGTGTGTTACCTTAGCAACGGCACAGAGTTTGTTAACTTACCAACGGCACAGAGTGTGTTGCCTTAGCAACAGCACAGAGTGTGTTACCTTAGCAACAGCACAGAGTGTCGTACCTTAGCAACGGCACAGACTGTGTTACCTTAGCAACAGCACAGAGTGTGTTACCTTAGCAACAGCACAGAGTGTGTTACCTTAGCAACGGGACACAGTGTACTACCTTAGCAACGGGACACAGCGTCGTACCTTAGCAACGGCACAGAGTGTGTTACCTTAGCAACGAGACACAGTGTGTTACCTTAGCAACGGGGCACAGTGTCGTACCTTAGCCATGGCACAGAGTGTGTTACCTTAGCAACGGGACACAGTGTGTTACCTTAGCAACGGGACACGGTGTCGTACCTTAGTAACGGCACAGAGTGTGTTACCTTAGCAACGGGACACAGTGTCGTACCTTAGCAACGGGAAACAGTGTGTTACCTTAGCAATGTGACACAGTGTCGTACCTTAGCAACGGGACACAGTGTCGTACCTTAGCAACGGGAAACAGTGTGTTATCTTAGCAACGGGACACAGTGTCGTACCTTAGCAACGGCACAGAGTGTGTTACCTTAGCAACAGCACAGAGTGTGTTACCTTAGCAACGGGACACAGTGTCGTACCTTAGCAACGGCACACATTGTTTTACCTTAAGAACGGGACACAGTGTGTTACCGTAGCAACGGCACAGAGTGTGTTACCTTAGCAACGGGACACAGTGACGTACCTTAGCAACGGCACAGAGTGTGTTACCTTAGCAACGGGACACAGTGTCGTACCTTAGCAACGGCACACTGTGTGTTACCTTAGCAACGGCACACTGTGTGTTACCTTAGCAACGGGACACAGTGTCGTACCTTAGCAACGGCACAGAGTGTGTTACCTTAGCAACAGCACAGAGTGTGTTACCTTAGCAACGGGACACAGTGTCGTACCTTAGCAACGGCACACAGTGTGTTACCTTAGCAACGGGACACAGTGAGTTTCCTTAGCAACGGCACAGAGTGTGTTACCTTAGCAACAGCACAGAGTGTGTTACCTTAGCAACGGGACACAGTGTGTTACATTAGCAACGGCACACAGTGTGTTACCTTAGCAACGGGACACAGTGTGTTAACTTAGCAACGGCACAGAGTGTGTTACCTTAGCAACGGCACAGAGTGTGTTACCTTAGCAACAGCACAGAGTGTGTTACCTTAGCAACGGCACAGAGTGTGTTACCTTAGCAACTGCACAGAGTGTGTTACCTTAGCAACAGCACAGAGTGTGTTACCTTAGCAACGGCTCAGAGTGTGTTACTTTAGCAGCGGCACACAGTGTGTTACCTTAGCAACAGCACAGAGTGTGTTACCTTAGCAACAGCACAGAGTGTGTTACCTTAGCAACGGGACACAGTGTCGTACCTTAGCAACGGCACACAGTGTGTTACCTTAGCAACGGGACACAGTGTCGTACCTTAGCAACGGCACACAGTGTGTTACCTTAGCAACGGGACACAATGTCGTACCTTAGCTACGGCACAGAGTGTGTTACCTTAGCAACAGCACAGAGTGTGTTACCTTAGCAACGGGACACAGTGTGTTACCTTAGCAACGGGACACAGTGTGTTACCTTAGCAACGGGACACAGTGTGTTTCCTTAGCAACGGGACAGAGTGTGTTACCTAAGCAACGGGACACAGTGTGTAACCTTAGCAACGGGACACAGTGTGTTTCCTTAGCAACGGCACAGAGTGTGTTACCTTAGCAACGCCAAGAGTGTGTTACCTTAGCAGCGGCACAGAGTGTGTTACCTTAGCAACAGCATAGAGTGTCGTACCTTAGCAACGGCACAGAGTGTGTTACCTTAGCAACAGCACAGAGTGTGTTACCTTAGCAACAGCACAGAGTGTGTTACTTTAGCAACGGGACACAGTGTGTTACCTTAGCAACGGACCACAGTGTCGTACCTTAGCAACGGCACACAGTGTGTTACCTTAGCAACGGGACACAGTGTCGTACCTTAGCAACGGCACAGAGTGTGTTACCTTAGCAACAGCACAGAGTGTGTTACCTTAGCAACGGGACACAGTGTCGTACCTTAGCAACGGCACACAGTGTGTTACCTTAGCAACGGGACAAAGTGAGTTACCTTAGCAACGGCACAGTGTGTTACCTTAGCAACGGGACACAGTGTGTTACCTTAGCAACGGGACACAGTGTCGTACCTTAGCAACGGCACAGAGTGTGTTACCTTAGCAACGGGACACAGTGTGTTACCTTAGCAACGGGACACAGTGTTGTACCTTAGTAACGGCACAGAGTGTGTTACCTTAGCAACGGGACACAGTGTCGTAACTTAGCAACGAGACATAGTGTCGTCTCTTAGCAACGGGAAACAGTGTGTTACCTTAGCAACGGGACACAGTGTCCTACCTTAGCAACGGGAAACAGTATTATATCTTAGCAACGGGACACAGTGTCGTACCTTAGCAACGGGACACAGTGTGTTACCTTAGCAACGGGACACAGTGTCGTACCTTAGCAACAGCACAGAGTGTGTTACCTTAGCAAAAGCACAGAGTGTGTTACCTTAGCAACGGGACACAGTGTCGTACCTTAGCAACGGCTCACAGTGTGTTACCTTAAGAACGGAACACAGTGTGTTACCTTAGCAACGGCACAGAGTGTGTTACCTTAGCAACGGGACACAGTGTCGTACCTTAGCAACGGCACAGAGTGTGTTAGCTTAGCAACGGGACACAGTGTCGTACCTTAGCAACGGCACACAGTGTGTTACCTTAGCAACGGGACACAGTGTCGTACCTTAGCAACGGCACAGAGTGTGTTACCTTAGCAACGGGACACAGTGTCGTACCTTAGCAACGGCACACAGTGTGTTACCTTAACAACGGGACACAGTGTCCTACCTTAGCAACGGCACAGAGTGTGTTACCTTAGCAACAGCACAGAGTTTGTTACCTTAGCAACGGGACACAGTGTGTTACCTTAGCAACGGCACACAGTGTGTTTTTTTACCAACGGGACACAGTGTGTTAACTTAGCAACGGCACAGACTGTGTTACCTTAGCAACGGCACAGAGTGTGTTACCTTAGCAACAGCACAGAGAGTGTTACATTAGCAACAGCACAGAGTGTGTTACTTTAGCAGCGGCACAGAGTGTGTTACCTTAGCAACAGCACAGAGTGTGTTACCTTAGCAACGGGACACAGTGTGTTACCTTAGCAACGGGACACAGTGTGTTACCTTAGCAACGGGACACAGTGTGTTTCCTTAGCAACGGGACACAGTGTGTTACCTAAGCAACGGGACACAGTGTGTAACCTTAGCAACGGGACACAGTGTGTTAACTTAGCAACGGCACAGAGTGTGTTACCTTAGCAACGGCACAGAGTGTGTTACCTTAGCAGCGGCACAGATTGTGTTACCTTAGCAACAGCATAGAGTGTCGTACCTTAGCAACGGCACAGAGAGTGTTACCTTAGCAACAGCACAGAGTGTGTTACCTTAGCAACAGCACAGCGTGTGTTACTTTAGCAACGGGACACAGTGTGTTACCTTAGCAACGGGACACAGTGTCGTACCTTAGCAACGGCACAGAGTGTGTTACCTTAGCAACGGGACACAGTGTGTTACCTTAGCAACGGGACACAGTGTCGTACCTTAGTAACGGCACAGAGTGTGTTACCTTAGCAACGGGACACAGTGTCGTACCTTAGCAACGGCACAGAGTGTGTTACCTTAGCAACAGGACACAGTGTCGTACCTTAGCAACGGCACAGAGTGTGTTACCTTAGCAACATCACAGAGTGTGTTACCTTAGCAACGGGACACAGTGTGTTACCTTAGCAACGGGACACAGTGTGTTAGCTTAGCAACGGGACACAGTGTGTTTCCTTAGCAACGGGACATAGTGTTTTACCTTAGCAACGGGACACAGTGTGTTACCTTAGCAATGGGAAACAGTGTGTAACCTTAGCAACGGGACACAGTGTGTTACCTTAGCAGCGGAACAGAGTGTGTTACCTTAGCAACGGCACAGAGTGTGTTAACTTACGAACGGCACAGAGTGTGTTGCCTTAGCAACAGCACAGAGTGTCGTACCTTAGCAACGGCACAGACTGTGTTACCTTAGCAACAGCACAGAGTGTGTTACCTTAGCAACAGCACAGAGTGTGTTACTTTAGCAACGGGACACAGTGTACTACCTTAGCAACGGGACACAGCGTCGTACCTTAGCAACGGCACAGAGTGTGTTACCTTAGCAACGGGACACAGTGTGTTACCTTAGCAACGGGGCACAGTGTCGTACCATAGCCACGGCACAGAGTGTGTTACCTTAGCAACGGGACACAGTGTGTTACCTTAGCAACGGGACACAGTGTCGTACCTTAGTAACGGCACAGAGTGTGTTACCTTAGCAACGGGACACAGTGTCGTACCTTAGCAACGGGACACAGTGTCGTATCTTAGCAACGGGAAACAGTGTGTTACCTTAGCAATGTGACACAGTGTCGTACCTTAGTAACGGGACACAGTGTCGTACATTAGCAACGGGAAACAGTGTGTTATCTTAGCAACGGGACACAGTGTCGTACCTTAGCAACGGCACAGAGTGTGTTACCTTAGCAACAGCACAGAGTGTGTTACCTTAGCAACGGGACACAGTGTCGTACCTTAGCAACGGCACACAGTGTTTTACCTTAAGAACGGGACACAGTGTGTTACCTTAGCAACGGCACAGAGTGTGTTACCTTAGCAACGGGACACAGTGACGTACCTTAGCAACGGCACAGAGTGTGTTACCTTAGCAACGGGACACAGTGTCGTACCTTAGCAACGGCACACAGTGTGTTACCTTAGCAACGGGACACAGTGTCGTACCTTAGCAACGGCACAGAGTGTGTTACCTTAGCAACGGGACACAGTGTCGTACCTTAGCAACGGCACACAGTGTGTTACCTTAGCAACGGGACACAGTGTCGTACCTTAGCAACGGCACAGAGTGTGTTACCTTAGCAACAGCACAGAGTGTGTTACCTTAGCAACGGGACACAGTGTCGTACCTTAGCAACGGCACACAGTGTGTTACCTTAGCAACGGGACACAGTGAGTTACCTTAGCAACGGCACAGTGTGTTACCTTAGAAACGGGACACAGTGTGTTACCTTAGCAACGGGACAGAGTGTCGTACCTTAGCAACGGCACAGAGTGTGTTACCTTAGCAACGGGACACACTGTTGTACCTTAGTAACGGCACAGAGTGTGTTACCTTAGCAACGGGACACAGTGTCGTAACTTAGCAACGAGACATAGTGTCGTATCTTAGCAACGGGAAACAGTGTGTTACCTTAGCAACGGGACACAGTGTCGTACCTTAGCAACGGGAAACAGTGTTATATCTTAGCAACGGGACACAGTGTCGTACTTTAGCAACGGGACACAGTGTGTTCCCTTAGCAACGGGACACAGTGTCGTACCTTAGCAACGGCACAGAGTGTGTACCTTAGCAAAAGCACAGAGTGTGTTACCTTAGCAACGGGACACAGTGTCGTACCTTAGCAACGGCTCACAGTGTGTTACCTTAAGAACGGGACACAGTGTGTTCCCTTAGCAACGGGACACAGTGTCGTACCTTAGCAACGGCACAGAGTGTGTACCTTAGCAACGGCACAGAGTGTGTTACCTTAGCAACGGGACACAGTGTCGTACCTTAGCAACGGCACAGAGTGTGTTAGCTTAGCAACGGGACACAGTGTCGTACCTTAGCAACGGCACACAGTGTGTTACCTTAGCAACGGGACACAGTGTCGTACCTTAGCAACGGCACAGAGTGTGTTACCTTAGCAACGGGACACAGTGTCGTACCTTAGCAACGGCACACAGTGTGTTACATTAACAACAGCTCAGAGTGTGTTACCTTAGCAACGGGACACAGTGTGTTACCTTAGCAACGGCACACAATGTGTTACCTTACCAACGGGACACAGTGTGTTAACTTAGCAACGGCACAGAGTGTGTTACCTTAGCAACGGCACAGAGTGTGTTACCTTAGCAACAGCACAGAGTGTGTTACCTTAGCAACGGCACAGAGTGTGTTACCTTAGCAACTGCACAGGGTGTGTTACCTTAGCAACAGCACAGAGTGTGTTACCTTAGCAACGGCACAGAGTGTGTTACTTTAGCAGCGGCACACAGTGTGTTACCTTAGCAACGGCACAGAGTGTGTTACCTTAGCAAAAGAGCACAGAGTGTGTTACCTTAGCAACGGCACTGAGTGTGTTACCTTAGCAACGGCAAGAGTGTGTTAGCTTAGCAACGGCACAGAGTGTGTTGCCTTAGCAACAGCTCAGAGTGTGTTGCCTTAGCAACAGCACAGAGTGTGTTACCTTAGCAACAGCACAGAGTGTGTTACCTTATCAACGGTACAGAGTGTGTTACCTTATCAACGGTACAGAGTGTGTTACCTTAGCAACGGCACAGAGTGTGTTACCTTAGCAACAGCAGAGAGTGTGTTACCTTAGCTAAAGAGCACAGAGTGTGTTACCTTAGCAACGGCACTGAGTGTGTTACCTTAGCAACGGCACAGAGTGTGTTACCTTAGCAACAGCACAGAGTGTGTTACCTTAGCAAAAGAGCACAGAGTGTGTTACCTTAGCAACGGGACTCAGTGTGTTACCTTAGCAACGGGACACAGTGTCGTACCTTAGCAACGGCACAGAGTGTGTTACCTTAGCAACGGGACACAGTGTGTTACCTTAGCAACGGGACACAGTGTGGTACCTTAGCAACGGCACAGAGTGTGTTACCTTAGCAACGGGACACAGTGTGTTACCTTAGCAACGGGACACAGTGTTGTACCGTAGTAACGGCACAGAGTGTGTTACCTTAGCAACGGGACACAGTGTCGTAACTTAGCAACGAGACATAGTGTCGTATCTTAGCAACGGGAAACAGTGTGTTACCGTAGCAACGGGACACAGTGTCGTACCTTAGCAACGGGAAACAGTGTTATATCTTAGCAACGGGACACAGTGTCGTACCTTAGCAACGGGACACAGTGTGTTACCTTAGCAACGGGACACAGTGTCGTACCTTAGCAACGGCACAGAGTGTGTTACCTTAGCAAAAGCACAGAGTGTGTTACCTTAGCAACGGGACACAGTGTCGTACCTTAGCAACGGCTCACAGTGTGTTACCTTAAGAACGGGACACAGTGTGTTACCTTAGCAACGGCACAGAGTGTGTTACCTTAGCAACGGGACACAGTGTCGTACCTTAGCAACGGCACAGAGTGTGTTAGCTTAGCAACGGGACACAGTGTCGTACCTTAGCAACGGCACAGAGTGTGTTAGCTTAGCAACGGGACACAGTGTCGTACCTTAGCAACGGCACACAGTGTGTTACCTTAGCAACGGGACACAGTGTCGTACCTTAGCAACGGCACACAGTGTGTTACCTTAACAACGGGACACAGTGTCCTACCTTAGCAACGGCACAGAGTGTGTTACCTTAGCAACAGCACAAGGTGTGTTACCTTAGCAACGGGACACAGTGTGTTACCTTAGCAACGGCACACAGTGTGTTACCTTAGCAACGGGACACAGTGTGTTAACTTAGCAACGGAACAGAGTGTGTTACCTTAGCAACGGCACAGAGTGTGTTACCTTAGCAACAGCACAGAGTGTGTTACCTTAGCAACGGCACAGAGTGTGTTACTTTAGCAGCGGCACACAGTGTGTTACCTTAGCAACAGCACAGAGTGTGTTACCTTAGCAACAGCATAGAGTGTGTTACCTTAGCAACGTGACACAGTGTCGTACCCTAGCAACGGCTCACAGTGTGTTACCTTAGCAACGGGACACAATGTCGTACCTTAGCTACGGCACAGAGTGTGTTACCTTAGCAACAGCACAGAGTGTGTTACCTTAGCAACGGGACACAGTGTGTTACCTTAGCAACGGGACACAGTGTGTTACCTTAGCAACGGGACACAGTGTGTTTCCTTAGCAACGGGACACAGTGTGTTACCTAAGCAACGGGACACAGTGTGTAACCTTAGCAACGGGACACAGTGTGTTACCTTAGCAACGGCACAGTGTGTGTTACCTTAGCAACGGCACAGAGTGTGTTACCTTAGCAACGGGACACAGTGTCGTACCTTAGCAACGGCACACAGTGTTTTACCTTAAGAACGGGACACAGTGTGTTACCTTAGCAACGGCACAGAGTGTGTTACCTTAGCAACGGGACACAGTGACGTACCTTAGCAACGGCACAGAGTGTGATACCTTAGCAACGGGACACAGTGTCGTACCTTAGCAACGGCACACAGTGTGTTACCTTAGCAACGGGACACAGTGTCGTACCTTAGCAACGGCACAGAGTGTGTTACCTTAGCAACGGGACACAGTGTCGTACCTTAGCAACGGCACACAGTGTGTTACCTTAGCAACGGGACACAGTGTCGTACCTTAGCAACGGCACAGAGTGTGTTACCTTAGCAACAGCACAGAGTGTGTTACCTTAGCAACGGGACACAGTGTCGTACCTTAGCAACGGCACACAGTGTGTTACCTTAGCAACGGGACACAGTGAGTTACCTTAGCAACGGCACAGTGTGTTACCTTAGCAACGGGACACAGTGTGTTACCTTAGCAACGGGACAGAGTGTCGTACCTTAGCAACGGCACAGAGTGTGTTACCTTAGCAACGGGACACAGTGTGTTACCTTAGCAACGGGACACAGTGTTGTACCTTAGTAACGGCACAGAGTGTGTTACCTTAGCAACGGGACACAGTGTCGTAACTTAGCAACGAGACATAGTGTCGTATCTTAGCAACGGGAAACAGTGTGTTACCTTAGCAACGGGACACAGTGTCGTACCTTAGCAACGGGAAACAGTGTTATATCTTAGCAACGGGACACAGTGTCGTACTTTAGCAACGGGACACAGTGTGTTCCCTTAGCAACGGGACACAGTGTCGTACCTTAGCAACGGCACATAGTGTGTACCTTAGCAAAAGCACAGAGTGTGTTACCTTAGCAACGGGACACAGTGTCGTACCTTAGCAACGGCTCACAGTGTGTTACCTTAAGAACGGGACACAGTGTGTTACCTTAGCAACGGCACAGAGTGTGTTACCTTAGCAACGGGACACAGTGTCGTACCTTAGCAACGGCACAGAGTGTGTTAGCTTAGCAACGGGACACAGTGTCGTACCTTAGCAACGGCACACAGTGTGTTACCTTAGCAACGGGACACAGTGTCGTACCTTAGCAACGGCACAGAGTGTGTTACCTTAGCAACGGGACACAGTGTCGTACCTTAGCAACGGCACACAGTGTGTTACATTAACAACAGCACAGAGTGTGTTACCTTAGCAACGGGACACAGTGTGTTACCTTAGCAACGGCACACAATGTGTTACCTTACCAACGGCACAGAGTGTGTTACCTTAGCAACGGCACAGAGTGTGTTACCTTAGCAACAGCACAGAGTGTGTTACCTTAGCAACGGCACAGAGTGTGTTACCTTAGCAACTGCACAGGGTGTGTTACCTTAGCAACAGCACAGAGTGTGTCACCTTAGCAACGGCACAGAGTGTGTTACTTTAGCAGCGGCACACAGTGTGTTACCTTAGCAACGGCACAGAGTGTGTTACCTTAGCAAAAGAGCACAGAGTGTGTTACCTTAGCAACGGCACTGAGTGTGTTACCTTAGCAACGGCACAGAGTGTGTTAGCTTAGCAACGGCACAGAGTGTGTTGCCTTAGCAACAGCACAGAGTGTGTTGCCTTAGCAACAGCACAGAGTGTGTTACCTTAGCAACAGCACAGAGTGTGTTACCTTATCAACGGCACAGAGTGTGTTACCTTAGCAACAGCAGAGAGTGTGTTACCTTAGCTAAAGAGCACAGAGTGTGTTACCTTAGCAACGGCACTGAGTGTGTTACCTTAGCAACGGCACAGAGTGTGTTACCTTAGCAACAGCACAGAGTGTGTTACCTTAGCAAAAGAGCACAGAGTGTGTTACCTTAGCAACGGGACTCAGTGTGTTACCTTAGCAACGGGACACAGTGTCGTACCTTAGCAACGGCACAGAGTGTGTTACCTTAGCAACGGGACACAGTGTGTTACCTTAGCAACGGGACACAGTGTTGTACCTTAGTAACGGCACAGAGTGTGTTACCTTAGCAACGGGACACAGTGTCGTAACTTAGCAACGAGACATAGTGTCGTATCTTAGCAACGGGAAACAGTGTGTTACCTTAGCAACGGGACACAGTGTCGTACCTTAGCAACGGGAAACAGTGTTATATCTTAGCAACGGGACACAGTGTCGTACTTTAGCAACGGGACACAGTGTGTTCCCTTAGCAACGGGACACAGTGTCGTACCTTAGCAACGGCACAGAGTGTGTACCTTAGCAAAAGCACAGAGTGTGTAACCTTAGCAACGGGACACAGTGTCGTACCTTAGCAACGGCTCACAGTGTGTTACCTTAAGAACGGGACACAGTGTGTTACCTTAGCAACGGCACAGAGTGTGTTACCTTAGCAACGGGACACAGTGTCGTACCTTAGCAACGGCACAGAGTGTGTTAGCTTAGCAACGGGACACAGTGTCGTACCTTAGCAACGGCACACAGTGTGTTACCTTAGCAACGGGACACAGTGTCGTACCTTAGCAACGGCACAGAGTGTGTTACCTTAGCAACGGGACACAGTGTCGTACCTTAGCAACGGCACACAGTGTGTTACATTAACAACAGCACAGAGTGTGTTACCTTAGCAACGGGACACAGTGTGTTACCTTAGCAACGGTACACAATGTGTTACCTTACCAACGGGACACAGTGTGTTAACTTAGCAACGGCACAGAGTGTGTTACCTTAGCAACGGCACAGAGTGTGTTACCTTAGCAACAGCACAGAGTGTGTTACCTTAGCAACGGCACAGAGTGTGTTACCTTAGCAACTGCACAGGGTGTGTTACCTTAGCAACAGCACAGAGTGTGTTACCTTAGCAACGGCACAGAGTGTGTTACTTTAGCAGCGGCACACAGTGTGTTACCTTAGCAACGGCACAGAGTGTGTTACCTTAGCAAAAGAGCACAGAGTGTGTTACCTTAGCAACGGCACTGAGTGTGTTACCTTAGCAACGGCACAGAGTGTGTTAGCTTAGCAACGGCACAGAGTGTGTTGCCTTAGCAACAGCACAGAGTGTGTTGCCTTAGCAACAGCACAGAGTGTGTTACCTTAGCAACAGCACAGAGTGTGTTACCTTATCAACGGTACAGAGTGTGTTACCTTAGCAACGGCACAGAGTGTGTTACCTTAGCAACAGCAGAGAGTGTGTTACCTTAGCTAAAGAGCACAGAGTGTGTTACCTTAGCAACGGCACTGAGTGTGTTACCTTAGCAACGGCACAGAGTGTGTTACCTTAGCAACAGCACAGAGTGTGTTACCTTAGCAAAAGAGCACAGAGTGTGTTACCTTAGCAACGGGACTCAGTGTGTTACCTTAGCAACGGGACACAGTGTCGTACCTTAGCAACGGCACAGAGTGTGTTACCTTAGCAACGGGACACAGTGTGTTACCTTAGCAACGGGACACAGTGTGGTACCTTAGCAACGGCACAGAGTGTGTTACCTTAGCAACGGGACACAGTGTGTTACCTTAGCAACGGGACACAGTGTTGTACCGTAGTAACGGCACAGAGTGTGTTACCTTAGCAACGGGACACAGTGTCGTAACTTAGCAACGAGACATAGTGTCGTATCTTAGCAACGGGAAACAGAGTGTTACCGTAGCAACGGGACACAGTGTCGTACCTTAGCAACGGGAAACAGTGTTATATCTTAGCAACGGGACACAGTGTCGTACCTTAGCAACGGGACACAGTGTGTTACCTTAGCAACGGGACACAGTGTCGTACCTTAGCAACGGCACAGAGTGTGTTACCTTAGCAAAAGCACAGAGTGTGTTACCTTAGCAACGGGACACAGTGTCGTACCTTAGCAACGGCTCACAGTGTGTTACCTTAAGAACGGGACACAGTGTGTTACCTTAGCAACGGCACAGAGTGTGTTACCTTAGCAACGGGACACAGTGTCGTACCTTAGCAACGGCACAGAGTGTGTTAGCTTAGCAACGGGACACAGTGTCGTACCTTAGCAACGGCACACAGTGTGTTAGCTTAGCAACGGGACACAGTGTCGTACCTTAGCAACGGCACAGAGTGTGTTACCTTAGCAACGGGACACAGTGTCGTACCTTAGCAACGGCACACAGTGTGTTACCTTAACAACGGGACACAGTGTCCTTCCTTAGCAACGGCACAGAGTGTGTTACCTTAGCAACAGCACAAGGTGTGTTACCTTAGCAACGGGACACAGTGTGTTACCTTAGCAACGGCACACAGTGTGTTACCTTAGCAACGGGACACAGTGTGTTAACTTAGCAACGGCACAGAGTGTGTTACCTTAGCAACGGCACAGAGTGTGTTACCTTAGCAACTGCACAGAGTGTGTTACCTTAGCAACAGCACAGAGTGTGTTACCTTAGCAACGGCACAGAGTGTGTTACTTTAGCAGCGGCACACAGTGTGTTACCTTAGCAACAGCACAGAGTGTGTTACCTTAGCAACAGCATAGAGTGTGTTACCTTAGCAACGGGACACAGTGTCGTACCTTAGCAACGGCACACAGTGTGTTACCTTAGCAACGGGACACAGTGTCGTACCCTAGCAACGGCACACAGTGTGTTACCTTAGCAACGGGACACAATGTCGTACCTTAGCTACGGCACAGAGTGTGTTACCTTAGCAACAGCACAGAGTGTGTTACCTTAGCAACGGGACACAGTGTGTTACCTTAGCAACGGGACACAGTGTGTTACCTTAGCAACGGGACACAGTGTGTTTCCTTAGCAACGGGACACAGTGTGTTACCTAAGCAACGGGACACAGTGTGTAACCTTAGCAACGGGACACAGTGTGTTACGTTAGCAACGGCACAGTGTGTGTTACCTTAGCAACGGCACAGAGTGTGTTACCTTAGCAACGGGACACAGTGTCGTACCTTAGCAACGGCACACAGTGTTTTACCTTAAGAACGGGACACAGTGTGTTACCTTAGCAACGGCACAGAGTGTGTTACCTTAGCAACGGGACACAGTGACGTACCTTAGCAACGGCACAGAGTGTGTTACCTTAGCAACGGGACGCAGTGTCGTACCTTAGCAACGGCACACAGTGTGTTACCTTAGCAACGGGACACAGTGTCGTACCTTAGCAACGGCACAGAGTGTGTTACCTTAGCAACGGGACACAGTGTCGTACCTTAGCAACGGCACACAGTGTGTTACCTTAGCAACGGGACACAGTGTCGTACCTTAGCAACGGCACAGAGTGTGTTACCTTAGCAACAGCACAGAGTGTGTTACCTTAGCAACGGGACACAGTGTCGTACCTTAGCAACGGCACACAGTGTGTTACCTTAGCAACGGGACACAGTGAGTTACCTTAGCAACGGCACAGTGTGTTACCTTAGCAACGGGACACAGTGTGTTACCTTAGCAACGGGACAGAGTGTCGTACCTTAGCAACGGCACAGAGTGTGTTACCTTAGCAACGGGACACAGTGTGTTACCTTAGCAACGGGACACAGTGTTGTACCTTAGTAACGGCACAGAGTGTGTTACCTTAGCAACGGGACACAGTGTCGTAACTTAGCAACGAGACATAGTGTCGTTTCTTAGCAACGGGAAACAGTGTGTTACCTTAGCAACGGGACACAGTGTCGTACCTTAGCAACGGGAAACAGTGTTATATCTTAGCAACGGGACACAGTGTCGTACTTTAGCAACGGGACACAGTGTGTTCCCTTAGCAACGGGACACAGTGTCGTACCTTAGCAACGGCACAGAGTGTGTACCTTAGCAAAAGCACAGAGTGTGTTACCTTAGCAACGGGACACAGTGTCGTACCTTAGCAACGGCTCACAGTGTGTTACCTTAAGAACGGGACACAGTGTGTTACCTTAGCAACGGCACAGAGTGTGTTACCTTAGCAACGGGACACAGTGTCGTACCTTAGCAACGGCACAGAGTGTGTTAGCTTAGCAACGGGACACAGTGTCGTACCTTAGCAACGGCACACAGTGTGTTACCTTAGCAACGGGACACAGTGTCGTACCTTAGCAACGGCACAGAGTGTGTTACCTTAGCAACGGGACACAGTGTCGTACCTTAGCAACGGCACACAGTGTGTTACATTAACAACAGCACAGAGTGTGTTACCTTAGCAACGGGACACAGTGTGTTACCTTAGCAACGGCACACAATGTGTTACCTTACCAACGGGACACAGTGTGTTAACTTAGCAACGGCACAGAGTGTGTTACCTTAGCAACGGCACAGAGTGTGTTACCTTAGCAACAGCACAGAGTGTGTTACCTTAGCAACGGCACAGAGTGTGTTACCTTAGCAACTGCACAGGGTGTGTTACCTTAGCAACAGCACAGAGTGTGTTACCTTAGCAACGGCACAGAGTGTGTTACTTTAGCAGCGGCTCACAGTGTGTTACCTTAGCAACGGCACAGAGTGTGTTACCTTAGCAAAAGAGCACAGAGTGTGTTACCTTAGCAACGGCACTGAGTGTGTTACCTTAGCAACGGCACAGAGTGTGTTAGCTTAGCAACGGCACAGAGTGTGTTGCCTTAGCAACAGCACAGAGTGTGTTGCCTTAGCAACAGCACAGAGTGTGTTACCTTAGCAACAGCACAGAGTGTGTTACCTTATCAACGGTACAGAGTGTGTTACCTTAGCAACGGCACAGAGTGTGTTACCTTAGCAACAGCAGAGAGTGTGTTACCTTAGCTAAAGAGCACAGAGTGTGTTACCTTAGCAACGGCACTGAGTGTGTTACCTTAGCAACGGCACAGAGTGTGTTACCTTAGCAACAGCACAGAGTGTGTTACCTTAGCAAAAGAGCACAGAGTGTGTTACCTTAGCAACGGGACTCAGTGTGTTACCTTAGCAACGGAACACAGTGTCGTACCTTAGCAACGGCACAGAGTGTGTTACCTTAGCAACGGGACACAGTGTGTTACCTTAGCAACGGGACACAGTGTGGTACCTTAGCAACGGCACAGAGTGTGTTACCTTAGCAACGGGACACAGTGTGTTACCTTAGCAACGGGACACAGTGTTGTACCGTAGTAACGGCACAGAGTGTGTTACCTTAGCAACGGGACACAGTGTCGTAACTTAGCAACGAGACATAGTGTCGTATCTTAGCAACGGGAAACAGTGTGTTACCGTAGCAACGGGACACAGTGTCGTACCTTAGCAACGGGAAACAGTGTTATATCTTAGCAACGGGACACAGTGTCGTACCTTAGCAACGGGACACAGTGTGTTACCTTAGCAACGGGACACAGTGTCGTACCTTAGCAACGGCACAGAGTGTGTTACCTTAGCAAAAGCACAGAGTGTGTTACCTTAGCAACGGGACACAGTGTCGTACCTTAGCAACGGCTCACAGTGTGTTACCTTAAGAACGGGACACAGTGTGTTACCTTAGCAACGGCACAGAGTGTGTTACCTTAGCAACGGGACACAGTGTCGTACCTTAGCAACGGCACAGAGTGTGTTAGCTTAGCAACGGGACACAGTGTCGTACCTTAGCAACGGCACACAGTGTGTTAGCTTAGCAACGGGACACAGTGTCGTACCTTAGCAACGGCACAGAGTGTGTTACCTTAGCAACGGGACACAGTGTCGTACCTTAGCAACGGCACACAGTGTGTTACCTTAACAACGGGACACAGTGTCCTACCTTAGCAACGGCACAGAGTGTGTTACCTTAGCAACAGCACAGAGTGTGTTACCTTAGCAACGGGACACAGTGTGTTACCTTAGCAACGGCACACAGTGTGTTACCTTAGCAACGGGACACAGTGTGTTAACTTAGCAACGGCACAGAGTGTGTTACCTTAGCAACGGCACAGAGTGTGTTACCTTAGCAACTGCACAGAGTGTGTTACCTTAGCAACAGCACAGAGTGTGTTACCTTAGCAACGGCACAGAGTGTGTTACTTTAGCAGCGGCACACAGTGTGTTACCTTAGCAACAGCACAGAGTGTGTTACCTTAGCAACAGCATAGAGTGTGTTACCTTAGCAACGGGACACAGTGTCGTACCTTAGCAACGGCACACAGTGTGTTACCTTAGCAACGGGACACAGTGTCGTACCCTAGCAACGGCACACAGTGTGTTACCTAAGCAACGGGACACAATGTCGTACCTTAGCTACGGCACAGAGTGTGTTACCTTAGCAACAGCACAGAGTGTGTTACCTTAGCAACGGGACACAGTGTGTTACCTTAGCAACGGGACACAGTGTGTTACCTTAGCAACGGGACACAGTGTGTTTCCTTAGCAACGGGACACAGTGTGTAACCTTAGCAACGGGACACAGTGTGTTACCTTAGCAACGGCACAGTGTGTGTTACCTTAGCAACGGCACAGAGTGTGTTACCTTAGCAGCGTCACAGAGTGTGTTACCTTAGCAACAGCATAGAGTGTCGTACCTTAGCAACGGCACAGAGTGTGTTACCTTAGCAACAGCACAGAGTGTGTTACCTTAGCAACAGCACAGTGTGTTACTTTAGCAACGGGACACAGTGTTTTACCTTAGCAACGGGACACAGTGTCGTACCTTAGTTACGGCACAGAGTGTGTTACCTTAGCAACGGGACACAGTGTGTTACCTTAGCAACGGGACACAGTGTCGTACCTTAGTAACGGCACAGAGTGTGTTACCTTAGCAACGGGACACAGTGTCGTACCTTAGCAACGGCACAGAGTGTGTTACCTTAGCAACGGGACACAGTGTCGTACCTTAGCAACGGCACACAGTGTGTTACCTTAGCAACAGGACACAGTGTCGTACCTTAGCAACGGCACAGAGTGTGTTACCTTAGCAACATCACAGAGTGTGTTACCTTAGCAACGGGACACAGTGTGTTACCTTAGCAACGGGACACAGTGTGTTAGCTTAGCAACGGGACACAGTGTGTTTCCCTAGCAACGGGACATAGTGTGTTACCTGAGCAACGGGACACAGTGTGTTACCTTAGCAATGGGAAACAGTGTGTAACCTTAGCAACGGGACACAGTGTGTTACCTTAGCAGCGGAACAGAGTGTGTTACCTTAGCAACGGCACAGAGTTTGTTAACTTACCAACGGCACAGAGTGTGTTGCCTTAGCAACAGCACAGAGTGTGTTACCTTAGCAACAGCACAGAGTGTGTTACCTTAGCAACAGCACAGAGTGTGTTACCTTAGCAATGGGACACAGTGTACTACCTTAGCAACGGGACACAGTGTCGTACCTTAGCAACGGCACAGAGTGTGTTACCTTAGCAACGAGAACAGTGTGTTAACTTAGCAACGGGGCACAGTGTCGTACCTTAGCCATGGCACAGAGTGTGTTACCTTAGCAACGGGACACAGTGTGTTACCTTAGCAACGGGACACAGTGTCGTACCTTAGTAACGGCACAGAGTGTGTTACCTTAGCAACGGGACACAGTGTCGTACCTTAGCAACGGCACACTGTGTGTTACCTTAGCAACGGGACACAGTGTCGTACCTTAGCAACGGGAAACAGTGTGTTACCTTAGCAATGTGACACAGTGTCGTACCTTAGCAACGGGACACAGTGTCGTACCTTAGCAACGGGAAACAGTGTGTTATCTTAGCAACGGGACACAGTGTCGTACCTTAGCAACGGCACAGAGTGTGTTACCTTAGCAACAGCACAGAGTGTGTTACCTTAGCAACGGGACACAGTGTCGTACCTTAGCAACGGCACACATTGTTTTACCTTAAGAACGGGACACAGTGTGTTACCGTAGCAACGGCACAGAGTGTGTTACCTTAGCAACGGGACACAGTGACGTACCTTAGCAACGGCACAGAGTGTGTTACCTTAGCAACGGGACACAGTGTCGTACCTTAGCAACGGCACACTGTGTGTTACCTTAGCAACGGGACACAGTGTCGTACCTTAGCAACGGCACAGAGTATGTTACCTTAGCAACAGCACAGAGTGTGTTACCTTAGCAACGGGACACAGTGTCGTACCTTAGCAACGGCACACAGTGTGTTACCTTAGCAACGGGACACAGTGAGTTTCCTTAGCAACGGCACAGAGTGTGTTACCTTAGCAACAGCACAGAGTGTGTTACCTTAGCAACGGGACACAGTGTGTTACATTAGCAACGGCACACAGTGTGTTACTTTAGCAACGGGACACAGTGTGTTAACTTAGCCACGGCACAGAGTGTGTTACCTTAGCAACGGCACAGAGTGTGTTACCTTAGCAACAGCACAGAGTGTGTTACCTTAGCAACGGCACAGAGTGTGTTACCTTAGCAACTGCACAGAGTGTGTTACCTTAGCAACAGCACAGAGTGTGTTACCTTAGCAACGGCTCAGAGTGTGTTACTTTAGCAGCGGCATACAGTGTGTTACCTTAGCAACAGCACAGAGTGTGTTACCTTAGCAACAGCACAGAGTGTGTTACCTTAGCAACGGGACACAGTGTCGTACCTTAGCAACGGCACACAGTGTGTTACCTTAGCAACGGGACACAGTGTCGTACCTTAGCAGCGGCACACAGTGTGTTACCTTAGCAACGGGACACAATGTCGTACCTTAGCTACGGCACAGAGTGTGTTACCTTAGCAACAGCACAGAGTGTGTTACCTTAGCAACGGGACACAGTGTGTTACCTTAGCAACGGGACACAGTGTGTTACCTTAGCAACGGGACACAGTGTGTTTCCTTAGCAACGGGACACAGTGTGTTACCTAAGCAACGGGACACAGTGTGTAACCTTAGCAACGGGACACAGTGTGTTTCCTTAGCAACGGCACAGAGTGTGTTACCTTAGCAACGCCAAGAGTGTGTTACCTTAGCAGCGGCACAGAGTGTGTTACCTTAGCAACAGCATAGAGTGTCGTACCTTAGCAACGGCACAGAGTGTGTTACCTTAGCAACAGCACAGAGTGTGTTACCTTAGCAACAGCACAGAGTGTGTTACTTTAGCAACGGGACACAGTGTGTTACCTTAGCAACGGACCACAGTGTCGTACCTTAGCAACGGCACACAGTGTGTTACCTTAGCAACGGGACACAGTGTCGTACCTTAGCAACGGCACAGAGTGTGTTACCTTAGCAACAGCACAGAGTGTGTTACCTTAGCAACGGGACACAGTGTCGTACCTTAGCAACGGCACACAGTGTGTTACCTTAGCAACGGGACACAGTGAGTTACCTTAGCAACGGCACAGTGTGTTACCTTAGCAACGGGACACAGTGTGTTACCTTAGCAACGGGACACAGTGTCGTACCTTAGCAACGGCACAGAGTCTGTTACCTTAGCAACGGGATACAGTGTGTTACCTTAGCAACGGGACACAGTGTTGTACCTTAGTAACGGCACAGAGTGTGTTACCTTAGCAACGGGACACAGTGTCGTAACTTAGCAACGAGACATAGTGTCGTCTCTTAGCAACGGGAAACAGTGTGTTACCTTAGCAACGGGACACAGTGTCGTACCTTAGCAACGGGAAACAGTGTTATATCTTAGCAACGGGACACAGTGTCGTACCTTAGCAACGGGACACAGTGTGTTACCTTAGCAACGGGACACAGTGTCGTACCTTAGCAACAGCACAGAGTGTGTTACCTTAGCAAAAGCACAGAGTGTGTTACCTTAGCAACGGGACAAAGTGTCGTACCTTAGCAACGGCTCACAGTGTGTTACCTTAAGAACGGAACACAGTGTGTTACCTTAGCAACGGCACACAGTGTGTTACCTTAGCAACGGGACACAGTGTCGTACCTTAGCAACGGCACAGAGTGTGTTATCTTAGCAACGGGACACAGTGTCGTACCTTAGCAACGGCACACAGTGTGTTACCTTAGCAACGGGACACAGTGTCGTACCTTAGCAACGGCACAGAGTGTGTTACCTTAGCAACGGGACACAGTGTCGTACCTTAGCAACGGCACACAGTGTGTTACCTTAACAACGGGACACAGTGTCCTACCTTAGCAACGGCACAGAGTGTGTTACCTTAGCAACAGCACAGAGTTTGTTACCTTAGCAACGGGACACAGTGTGTTACCTTAGCAACGGCACACAGTGTGTTTTTTTACCAACGGGACACAGTGTGTTAACTTAGCAACGGCACAGAGTGTGTTACCTTAGCAACGGCACAGAGTGTGTTACCTTAGCAACAGCACAGAGAGTGTTACATTAGCAACGGCACAGAGTGTGTTACCTTAGCAACTGCACAGAGTGTGTTACCTTAGCAACAGCGCAGAGTGTGTTACCTTAGCAACGGCACAGAGTGTGTTACTTTAGCAGCGGCACAGAGTGTGTTACCTTAGCAACAGCACAGAGTGTGTTACCTTAGCAACGGGACACAGCGTGTTACCTTAGCAACGGGACACAGTGTGTTACCTTAGCAACGGGACACAGTGTGTTTCCTTAGCAACGGGACACAGTGTGTTACCTAAGCAACGGGACACAGTGTGTAACCTTAGCAACGGGACACAGTGTGTTAACTAAGCAACGGCACAGAGTGTGTTACCTTAGCAACGGCACAGAGTGTGTTACCTTAGCAGCGGCACAGAGTGTGTTACCTTAGCAACAGCATAGAGTGTCGTACCTTAGCAACGGCACAGAGTGTGTTACCTTAGCAACAGCACAGAGTGTGTTACCTTAGCAACAGCACAGCGTGTGTTACTTTAGCAACGGGACACAGTGTGTTACCTTAGCAACGGGACACAGTGTCGTACCTTAGCAACGGCACAGAGTGTGTTACCTTAGCAACGGGACACAGTGTGTTACCTTAGCAACGGGACACAGTGTCGTACCTTAGTAACGGCACAGAGTGTGTTACCTTAGCAACGGGACACAGTGTCGTACCTTAGCAACGGCACAGAGTGTGTTACCTTAGCAACGGGACACAGTGTCGTACCTTAGCAACGGCACACAGTGTGTTACCTTAGCAACAGGACACAGTGTCGTACCTTAGCAACGGCACAGAGTGTGTTACCTTAGCAACAGCACAGAGTGTGTTACCTTAGCAACGGGACACAGTGTGTTACCTTAGCAACGGGACACAGTGTGTTAGCTTAGCAACGGGACACAGTGTGTTTCCTTAGCAACGGGACATAGTGTGTTACCTTAGCAACGGGACACAGTGTGTTACCTTAGCAATGGGAAACAGTGTGTAACCTTAGCAACGGGACACAGTGTGTTACCTTAGCAGCGGAACAGAGTGTGTTACCTTAGCAACGGCTCAGAGTGTGTTACTTTAGCAGCGGCACACAGTGTGTTACCTTAGCAACAGCACAGAGTGTGTTACCTTAGCAACAGCACAGAGTGTGTTACCTTAGCAACGGGACACAGTGTCGTACCTTAGCAACGGCACACAGTGTGTTACCTTAGCAACGGGACACAATGTCGTACCTTAGCTACGGCACAGAGTGTGTTACCTTAGCAACAGCACAGAGTGTGTTACCTTAGCAACGGGACACAGTGTGTTACCTTAGCAACGGGACACAGTGTGTTACCTTAGCAACGGGACACAGTGTGTTTCCTTAGCAACGGGACACAGTGTGTTACCTAAGCAACGGGACACAGTGTGTATCCTTAGCAACGGGACACAGTGTGTTTCCTTAGCAACGGCACAGAGTGTGTTACCTTAGCAACGCCAAGAGTGTGTTACCTTAGCAGCGGCACAGAGTGTGTTACCTTAGCAACAGCATAGAGTGTCGTACCTTAGCAACGGCACAGAGTGTGTTACCTTAGCAACAGCACAGAGTGTGTTACCTTAGCAACAGCACAGAGTGTGTTACTTTAGCAACGGGACACAGTGTGTTACCTTAGCAACGGACCACAATGTCGTACCTTAGCAACGGCACACAGTGTGTTACCTTAGCAACGGGACACAGTGTCGTACCTTAGCAACGGCACAGAGTGTGTTACCTTAGCAACAGCACAGAGTGTGTTACCTTAGCAACGGGACACAGTGTCGTACCTTAGCAACGGCACACAGTGTGTTACCTTAGCAACGGGACACAGTGAGTTACCTTAGCAACGGCACAGTGTGTTACCTTAGCAACGGGACACAGTGTGTTACCTTAGCAACGGGACACAGTGTCGTACCTTAGCAACGGCACACAGTGTGTTACCTTAGCAACGGGATACAGTGTGTTACCTTAGCAACGGGACACAGTGTTGTACCTTAGTAACGGCACAGAGTGTGTTACCTTAGCAACGGGACACAGTGTCGTAACTTAGCAACGAGACATAGTGTCGTCTCTTAGCAACGGGAAACAGTGTGTTACCTTAGCAACGGGACACAGTGTCGTACCTTAGCAACGGGAAACAGTGTTATATCTTAGCAACGGGACACAGTGTCGTACCTTAGCAACGGGACACAGTGTGTTACCTTAGCAACGGGACACAGTGTCGTACCTTAGCAACAGCACAGAGTGTGTTACCTTAGCAAAAGCACAGAGTGTGTTACCTTAGCAACGGGACAAAGTGTCGTACCTTAGCAACGGCTCACAGTGTGTTACCTTAAGAACGGAACACAGTGTGTTACCTTAGCAACGGCACACAGTGTGTTACCTTAGCAACGGGACACAGTGTCGTACCTTAGCAACGGCACAGAGTGTGTTAGCTTAGCAACGGGACACAGTGTCGTACCTTAGCAACGGCACACAGTGTGTTACCTTAGCAACGGGACACAGTGTCGTACCTTAGCAACGGCACAGAGTGTGTTACCTTAGCAACGGGACACAGTGTCGTACCTTAGCAACGGCACACAGTGTGTTACCTTAACAACGGGACACAGTGTCCTACCTTTGCAACGGCACAGAGTGTGTTACCTTAGCAACAGCACAGAGTTTGTTACCTTAGCAACGGGACACAGTGTGTTACCTTAGCAACGGCACACAGTGTGTATTTTTACCAACGGGATACAGTGTGTTAACTTAGCAACGGCACAGAGTGTGTTACCTTAGCAACGGCACAGAGTGTGTTACCTTAGCAACAGCACAGAGAGTGTTACATCAGCAACGGCACAGAGTGTGTTACCTTAGCAACTGCACAGAGTGTGTTACCTTAGCAACAGCACAGAGTGTGTTACCTTAGCAACGGCACAGAGTGTGTTACTTTAGCAGCGGCACAGAGTGTGTTACCTTAGCAACAGCACAGAGTGTGTTACCTTAGCAACGGGACACAGCGTGTTACCTTAGCAACGGGACACAGTGTGCTACCTTAGCAACGGGACACAGTGTGTTTCCTTAGCAACGGGACACAGTGTGTTACCTAAGCAACGGGACACAGTGTGTAACCTTAGCAACGGGACACAGTGTGTTAACTAAGCAACGGCACAGAGTGTGTTACCTTAGCAACGGCACAGAGTGTGTTACCTTAGCAGCGGCACAGAGTGTGTTACCTTAGCAACAGCATAGAGTGTCGTACCTTAGCAACGGCACAGAGTGTGTTACCTTAGCAACAGCACAGAGTGTGTTACCTTAGCAACAGCACAGCGTGTGTTACTTTAGCAACGGGACACAGTGTGTTACCTTAGCAACGGGACACAGTGTCGTACCTTAGCAACGGCACAGAGTGTGTTACCTTAGCAACGGGACACAGTGTGTTACCTTAGCAACGGGACACAGTGTCGTACCTTAGTAACGGCACAGAGTGTGTTACCTTAGCAACGGGACACAGTGTCGTACCTTAGCAACGGCACAGAGTGTGTTACCTTAGCAACGGGACACAGTGTCGTACCTTAGCAACGGCACACAGTGTGTTACCTTAGCAACAGGACACAGTGTCGTACCTTAGCAACGGCACAGAGTGTGTTACCTTAGCAACAGCACAGAGTGTGTTACCTTAGCAACGGGACACAGTGTGTTACCTTAGCAACGGCACACAGTGTGTTTTTTTACCAACGGGACACAGTGTGTTAACTTAGCAACGGCACAGAGTGTGTTACCTTAGCAACGGCACAGAGTGTGTTACCTTAGCAACAGCACAGAGAGTGTTACATTAGCAACGGCACAGAGTGTGTTACCTTAGCAACTGCACAGAGTGTGTTACCTTAGCAACAGCACAGAGTGTGTTACCTTAGCAATAACTTAGCAACGGCACAGAGTGTGTTACCTTAGCAACGGCACAGAGTGTGTTACCTTAGCAACAGCACAGAGAGTGTTACATTAGCAACGGCACAGAGTGTGTTACCTTAGCAACTGCACAGAGTGTGTTACCTTAGCAACAGCACAGAGTGTGTTACCTTAGCAACGGCACAGAGTGTGTTACTTTAGCAGCGGCACAGAGTGTGTTACCTTAGCAACAGCACAGAGTGTGTTACCTTAGCAACGGGACACAGCGTGTTACCTTAGCAACGGGACACAGTGTGTTACCTTAGCAACGGGACACAGTGTGTTTCCTTAGCAACGGGACACAGTGTGTTACCTAAGCAACGGGACACAGTGTGTAACCTTAGCAACGGGACACAGTGTGTTAACTAAGCAACGGCACAGAGTGTGTTACCTTAGCAACGGCACAGAGTGTGTTACCTTAGCAGCGGCACAGAGTGTGTTACCTTAGCAACAGCATAGAGTGTCGTACCTTAGCAACGGCACAGAGTGTGTTACCTTAGCAACAGCATAGAGTGTGTTACCTTAGCAACAGCACAGCGTGTGTTACTTTAGCAACGGGACACAGTGTGTTACCTTAGCAACGGGACACAGTGTCGTACCTTAGCAACGGCACAGAGTGTGTTACCTTAGCAACGGGACACAGTGTGTTACCTTAGCAACGGGACACAGTGTCGTACCTTAGTAACGGCACAGAGTGTGTTACCTTAGCAACGGGACACAGTGTCGTACCTTAGCAACGGCACAGAGTGTGTTACCTTAGCAACGGGACACAGTGTCGTACCTTAGCAACGGCACACAGTGTGTTACCTTAGCAACAGGACACAGTGTCGTACCTTAGCAACGGCACAGAGTGTGTTACCTTAGCAACAGCACAGAGTGTGTTACCTTAGCAACGGGACACAGTGTGTTACCTTAGCAACGGGACACAGTGTGTTAGCTTAGCAACGGGACACAGTGTGTTTCCTTAGCAACGGGACATAGTGTGTTACCTTAGCAACGGGACACAGTGTGTTACCTTAGCAATGGGAAACAGTGTGTAACCTTAGCAACGGGACACAGTGTGTTACCTTAGCAGCGGAACAGAGTGTGTTACCTTAGCAACGGCTCAGAGTGTGTTACTTTAGCAGCGGCACACAGTGTGTTACCTTAGCAACAGCACAGAGTGTGTTACCTTAGCAACAGCACAGAGTGTGTTACCTTAGCAACGGGACACAGTGTCGTACCTTAGCAACGGCACACAGTGTGTTACCTTAGCAACGGGACACAATGTCGTACCTTAGCTACGGCACAGAGTGTGTTACCTTAGCAACAGCACAGAGTGTGTTACCTTAGCAACGGGACACAGTGTGTTACCTTAGCAACGGGACACAGTGTGTTACCTTAGCAACGGGACACAGTGTGTTTCCTTAGCAACGGGACACAGTGTGTTACCTAAGCAACGGGACACAGTGTGTAACCTTAGCAACGGGACACAGTGTGTTTCCTTAGCAACGGCACAGAGTGTGTTACCTTAGCAACGCCAAGAGTGTGTTACCTTAGCAGCGGCACAGAGTGTGTTACCTTAGCAACAGCATAGAGTGTCGTACCTTAGCAACGGCACAGAGTGTGTTACCTTAGCAACAGCACAGAGTGTGTTACCTTAGCAACAGCACAGAGTGTGTTACTTTAGCAACGGGACACAGTGTGTTACCTTAGCAACGGACCACAGTGTCGTACCTTAGCAACGGCACACAGTGTGTTACCTTAGCAACGGGACACAGTGTCGTACCTTAGCAACGGCACAGAGTGTGTTACCTTAGCAACAGCACAGAGTGTGTTACCTTAGCAACGGGACACAGTGTCGTACCTTAGCAACGGCACACAGTGTGTTACCTTAGCAACGGGACACAGTGAGTTACCTTAGCAACGGCACAGTGTGTTACCTTAGCAACGGGACACAGTGTGTTACCTTAGCAACGGGACACAGTGTCGTACCTTAGCAACGGCACAGAGTTTGTTACCTTAGCAACGGGATACAGTGTGTTACCTTAGCAACGGGACACAGTGTTGTACCTTAGTAACGGCACAGAGTGTGTTACCTTAGCAACGGGACACAGTGTCGTAACTTAGCAACGAGACATAGTGTCGTCTCTTAGCAACGGGAAACAGTGTGTTACCTTAGCAACGGGACACAGTGTCGTACCTTAGCAACGGGAAACAGTGTTATATCTTAGCAACGGGACACAGTGTCGTACCTTAGCAACGGGACACAGTGTGTTACCTTAGCAACGGGACACAGTGTCGTACCTTAGCAACAGCACAGAGTGTGTTACCTTAGCAAAAGCACAGAGTGTGTTACCTTAGCAACGGGACAAAGTGTCGTACCTTAGCAACGGCTCACAGTGTGTTACCTTAAGAACGGAACACAGTGTGTTACCTTAGCAACGGGACACAGTGTGTTACCTTAGCAACGGGACACAGTGTCGTACCTTAGCAACGGCACAGAGTGTGTTAGCTTAGCAACGGGACACAGTGTCGTACCTTAGCAACGGCACACAGTGTGTTACCTTAGCAACGGGACACAGTGTCGTACCTTAGCAACGGCACAGAGTGTGTTACCTTAGCAACGGGACACAGTGTCGTACCTTAGCAACGGCACACAGTGTGTTACCTTAACAACGGGACACAGTGTCCTACCTTAGCAACGGCACAGAGTGTGTTACCTTAGCAACAGCACAGAGTTTGTTACCTTAGCAACGGGACACAGTGTGTTACCTTAGCAACGGCACACAGTGTGTTTTTTTACCAACGGGACACAGTGTGTTAACTTAGCAACGGCACAGAGTGTGTTACCTTAGCAACGGCACAGAGTGTGTTACCTTAGCAACAGCACAGAGAGTGTTACATTAGCAACGGCACAGAGTGTGTTACCTTAGCAACTGCACAGAGTGTGTTACCTTAGCAACAGCACAGAGTGTGTTACCTTAGCAACGGCACAGAGTGTGTTACTTTAGCAGCGGCACAGAGTGTGTTACCTTAGCAACAGCACAGAGTGTGTTACCTTAGCAACGGGACACAGCGTGTAACCTTAGCAACGGGACACAGTGTGTTACCTTAGCAACGGGACACAGTGTGTTTCCTTAGCAACGGGACAAAGTGTGTTACCTAAGCAACGGGACACAGTGTGTAACCTTAGCAACGGGACACAGTGTGTTAACTAAGCAACGGCACAGAGTGTGTTACCTTAGCAACGGCACAGAGTGTGTTACCTTAGCAGCGGCACAGAGTGTGTTACCTTAGCAACAGCATAGAGTGTCGTACCTTAGCAACGGCACAGAGTGTGTTACCTTAGTAACAGCACAGAGTGTGTTACCTTAGCAACAGCACAGCGTGTGTTACTTTAGCAACGGGACACAGTGTGTTACCTTAGCAACGGGACACAGTGTCGTACCTTAGCAACGGCACAGAGTGTGTTACCTTAGCAACGGGACACAGTGTGTTACCTTAGCAACGGGACACAGTGTCGTACCTTAGTAACGGCACAGAGTGTGTTACCTTAGCAATGGGACACAGTGTCGTACCTTAGCAACGGCACAGAGTGTGTTACCTTAGCAACGGGACACAGTGTCGTACCTTAGCAACGGCACACAGTGTGTTACCTTAGCAACAGGACACAGTGTCGTACCTTAGCAACGGCACAGAGTGTGTTACCTTAGCAACAGCACAGAGTGTGTTACCTTAGCAACGGGACACAGTGTGTTACCTTAGCAACGGGACACAGTGTGTTAGCTTAGCAACGGGACACAGTGTGTTTCCTTAGCAATGGGACATAGTGTGTTACCTTAGCAACGGGACACAGTGTGTTACCTTAGCAATGGGAAACAGTGTGTAACCTTAGCAACGGGACACAGTGTGTTACCTTAGAAGCGGAACAGAGTGTGTTACCTTAGCAACGGCACAGAGTGTGTTAACTTACCAACAGCACAGAGTGTGTTGCCTTAGCAACAGCACAGAGTGTCGTACCTTAGCAACGGCACAGACTGTGTTACCTTAGCAACAGCACAGAGTGTGTTACCTTAGCAACAGCACAGAGTGTGTTACCTTAGCAACGGGACACAGTGTACTACCTTAGCAACGGGACACAGCGTCGTACCTTAGCAACGGCACAGAGTGTGTTACCTTAGCAACGGGACACAGTGTGTTACCTTAGCAACGGGGCACAGTGTCGTACCATAGCCACGGCACAGTGTGTGTTACCTTAGCAACGGGACACAGTGTGTTACCTTAGCAACGGGACACAGTGTCGTACCTTAGTAACGGCACAGAGTGTGTTACCTTAGCAACGGGACACAGTGTCGTACCTTAGCAACGGGACACAGTGTCGTATCTTAGCAACGGGAAACAGTGTGTTACCTTAGCAATGTGACACAGTGTCGTACCTTAGTAACGGGACACAGTGTCGTACATTAGCAACGGGAAACAGTGTGTTATCTTAGCAACGGGACACAGTGTCGTACCTTAGCAACGGCACAGAGTGTGTTACCTTAGCAACAGCACAGAGTGTGTTACCTTAGCAACGGGACACAGTGTCGTACCTTAGCAACGGCACACAGTGTTTTACCTTAAGAACGGGACACAGTGTGTTACCTTAGCAACGGCACAGAGTGTGTTACCTTAGCAACGGGACACAGTGACGTACCTTAGCAACGGCACAGAGTGTGTTACCTTAGCAACGGGACACTGTGTCTTACCTTAGCAACGGCACACAGTGTGTTACCTTAGCAACGGGACACAGTGTCGTACTTTAGCAACGGCACAGAGTGTGTTACCTTAGCAACGGGACACAGTGTCGTACCTTAGCAACGGCACACAGTGTGTTACCTTAGCAACGGGACACAGTGTCGTACCTTAGCAACGGCACAGAGTGTGTTACCTTAGCAACAGCACAGAGTGTGTTTTCTTAGCAACGGGACACAGTGTCGTACCTTAGCAACGGCACACAGTGTGTTACCTTAGCAACGGGACACAGTGAGTTACCTTAGCAACGGCACAGTGTGTTACCTTAGCAACGGGACACGGTGTGTTACCTTAGCAACGGGACAGAGTGTCGTACCTTAGCAACGGCACAGAGTGTGTTACCTTAGCAACGGGACACAGTGTGTTACCTTAGCAACGGGACACAGTGTTGTACCTTAGTAACGGCACAGAGTGTGTTACCTTAGCAACGGGACACAGTGTCGTAACTTAGCAACGAGACATAGTGTCGTATCTTAGCAACGGGAAACAGTGTGTTACCTTAGCAACGGGACACAGTGTCGTACCTTAGCAACGGGAAACAGTGTTATATCTTAGCAACGGGACACAGTGTCGTACTTTAGCAACGGGACACAGTGTGTTCCCTTAGCAACGGGACACAGTGTCGTACCTTAGCAACGGCACAGAGTGTGTACCTTAGCAAAAGCACAGAGTGTGTTACCTTAGCAACGGGACACAGTGTCGTACCTTAGCAACGGCTCACAGTGTGCTACCTTAAGAACGGGACACAGTGTGTTACCTTAGCAACGGCACAGAGTGTGTTACCTTAGCAACGGGACACAGTGTCGTACCTTAGCAACGGCACAGAGTGTGTTAGCTTAGCAACGGGACACAGTGTCGTACCTTAGCAACGGCACACAGTGTGTTACCTTAGCAACGGGACACAGTGTCGTACCTTAGCAACGGCACAGAGTGTGTTACCTTAGCAACGGGACACAGTGTCGTACCCTAGCAACGGCACACAGTGTGTTACATTAACAACAGCACAGAGTGTGTTACCTTAGCAACGGGACACAGTGTGTTACCTTAGCAACGGCACACAATGTGTTACCTTACCAACGGGACACAGTGTGTTAACTTAGCAACGGCACAGAGTGTGTTACCTTAGCAACGGCACAGAGTGTGTTACCTTAGCAACAAGACACAGAGTGTGTTACCTTAGCAACGGCACAGGGTGTGTTACCTTAGCAACTGCACAGGGTGTGTTACCTTAGCAACAGCACAGAGTGTGTTACCTTAGCAACGGCACAGAGTGTGTTACTTTAGCAGCGGCACACAGTGTGTTACCTTAGCAACAGCACAGAGTGTGTTAACTTAGCAACAGCACAGAGTGTGTTACCTTAGCAACGGGACACAGTGTCGTACCTTAGCAACGGCACACAGTGTGTTACCTTAGCAACGGGACACAGTGTCGTACCTTAGCAACGGCACACAGTGTGTTACCTTAGCAACGGGACACAATGTCGTACCTTAGCTACGGCACAGAGTGTGTTACCTTAGCAACAGCACAGAGTGTGTTACCTTAGCAACGGGACACAGTGTGTTACCTTAGCAACGGGACACAGTGTGTTACCTTAGCAACGGGACACAGTGTGTTTCCTTAGCAACGGGACACAGTGTGTTACCTAAGCAACGGGACACAGTGTGTAACCTTAGCAACGGGACACAGTGTGTTACCTTAGCAACGGCACAGAATGTGTTACTTTAGCAACGTCACAGAGTGTGTTACCTTAGAAGCGGCACAGAGTGTGTTACCTTAGCAACAGCATAGAGTGTCGTACCTTAGCAACGGCACAGAGTGTGTTACCTTAGCAACAGCACAGAGTGTGTTACTTTAGCAACGGGACACAGTGTGTTACCTTAGCAACGGGACACGGTGTCGTACCTTAGCAACGGAACAGAGTGTGATACCTTAGCAACGGGACACAGTGTGTTACCTTAGCAACGGGACACAGTGTCGTACCTTAGCAACGGCACAGAGTGTGTTACCTTAGCAACGGGACACAGTGTCGTACCTTAGCAACGGCACACAGTGTGTTACCTTAGCAACAGGACACAGTGTCGTACCTTAGCAACGGCACAGAGTGTGTTACCTTAGCAACAGCACAGAGTGTGTTACCTTAGCAACGGGACACAGTGTGTTAGCTTAGCAACGGGACACAGTGTGTTTCCTTAGCAACGGGACATAGTGTGTTACCTTAGCAACGGGACACAGTGTGTTACCTTAGCAATGGGAAACAGTGTGTAACCTTAGCAACGGGACACAGTGTGTTACCTTAGCAGCGCAACAGAGTGTGTTACCTTAGCAACGGCACAGAGTGTGTTAACTTACCAACGGCACAGAGTGTGTTGCCTTAGCAACAGCACAGAGTGTGTTACCCTAGCAACAGCACAGAGTGTCGTACCTTAGCAACGGCACAGAGTGTGTTACGTTAGCAACAGCACAGAGTGTGTTACCTTAGCAACGGGACACAGTGTACTACCTTAGCAACGGGACACAGCGTCGTACCTTAGCAACGGCACAGAGTGTGTTACCTTAGCAACGGGACACAGTGTCTTACCTTAGCAACGGGGCACAGTGTCGTACCTTAGCCACGGCACAGAGTGTGTTACCTTAGCAACGGGACACAGTGTGTTACCTTAGCAACGGGACACAGTGTGTTACCTTAGTAACGGCACTGAGTGTGTTACCTTAGCAACGGGACACAGTGTCGTACCTTAGCAACGGGACACAGTGTCGTATCTTAGCAACGGGAAACAGTGTGTTACCTTAGCAACGTGACACAGTGTCGTACCTTAGCAACGGGACACAGTGTCGTACCTTAGCAACGGGAGTGTGTTATCTTAGCAACGGGACACAGTGTCGTACCTTAGCAACGGCACAGAGTGTGTTACCTTAGCAACAGCACAGAGTGTGTTACCTTAGCAACGGGACACAGTGTCGTACCTTAGCAACAGCACACAGTGTTTTACCTTAAGAACGGGACACAGTGTGTTACCTTAGCAACGGCACAGAGTGTGTTACCTTAGCAACGGGACACAGTGACGTACCTTAGCAACGGCACAGAGTGTGTTACCTTAGTAACGGGACACAGTGTCGTACCTTAGCAACGGCACACAGTGTGTTACCTTAGCAACGGGACACAGTGTCGTACCTTAGCAACTGCACAGAGTGTGTTACCTTAGCAACGGGACACAGTGTGTTACCTTAGCAACGGGACACAGTGAGTTACCTTAGCAACGGCACAGAGTGTGTTACCTTAGGAACGGGACACGGTGTCGTACCTTAGCAACGGCACAGAGTGTGTTACCTTAGCAACGGGACACAGTGTCGTACCTTAGCAACGGCACACAGTGTGTTACCTTAACAACAGCACAGATTGTGTCACCTTAGCAACGGCACAGAGTGTGTTACCTTAGCAACAGCACAGAGTGTGTTACCTTAGTAACTGCACAGAGTGTGTTACCTTAGCAACAGCACAGAGTGTGTTACCTTAGCAACGGCACAGAGTGTGTTACCTTAGCAACGGCACAGTGTGTGTTACTTTAGCAACAGCACAGAGTGTGTTACCATAGCAACGGCGCAGAGCGTGTTACGTTAGCAACAGCACAGAGTGTGTTACCTTAGCAACGGCACAGAGAGTGTTACTTTAGCAACAGCACAGATTGTGTTACCTAAGCAACAGCACAGATTGTGTTACCTTAGCATCAGCACAGAGTGTGTTACCTTAGCAACGGCACAGAGTGTGTTACCTTAGCAACGGCACAGAGTGTGACCTTAGCAACAGCACAGAGTGTGTTACCTTAGCAACGGCACAGAGTGTGTTACCTTAGCAACGGGACACGGTGTCGTACCTTAGCAACGGCACACAGTGTGTTACCTTAGCAACGGGACACAGTGTCCTACCTTAGCAACAGCACAGAGTGTGTTACCTTAGCAACAACACACAGTGTGTTACCTTAGCGACGGCACACAGTGTGTTACCTTAGCAACGGGACACAGTGTCGTACCTTAGCAACGGCACAGAGAGTGTTACCTTAGCAAAGGGACACAGTGTCGAACCTTAGCAACGGCACACAGTGTGTTACCTTAGCAACGGGACACAATGTCGTACCTTAGCAACGGCACAGAGTGTGTTACCTTAGCAACAGCACAGAGTGTGTTATCTTAGCAACGGGACACAGTGTGTTACCTTAGCAACGGGACACAGTGTGTTACCTTAGCAACGGGACACAGTGTGTTTCCTTAGCAACGGCACACAGTGTGTTACCTTAGCAACGGGACACATTGTGTTACCTTAGCAACGGGACACAGTGTGTAACCTTAGCAACGGGACACAGTGTGTTACCTTAGCAACGGCACAGAGTGTGTTACCTTAGCATCGGCACAGAGTGTGTTAACTTAGCAACGGCACAGAGTGTGTTACCTTAGCAACAGCACAGAGTGTGTTACCTTAGCAACAGCTTCAGAGTGTCGTACCTTAGCAACGGCACAGAGTGTGTTACCTTAGCAACAGCACAGAGTGTGTTACCTAAGCAACAGCACAGAGTGTGTTACCTTAGCAACGGGACACAGTGTGTTACCTTAGCAACATGACACAGTTTCGTACCTTAGCAACGGCACAGAGTGTGTTACCTTAGCAACGGGACACAGTGTGTTACCTTAGCAACGGGACACAGTGTCGTACCTTAGCAACGGCACAGAGTGTGTTACCTTAGCAACGGGACACAGTGTCGTACCTTAGCAACGGCACACAGTGTGTTACCTTAGCAACGGGACACAGTGTCTTACCTTAGCAACGGCACAGAGTGTGTTACCTTAGCAACGGGACACAGTGTCGTACCTTAGCAACGGCACACAGTGTGTTACCTTAGCAACGGGACACAATGTCGTACCTTAGCAACGGCACAGAGTGTGTTACCTTAGCAACAGCACAGAGTGTGTTACCTTAGCAACGGGACACAGTGTGTTACCTTAGCAACGGGACACAGTGTGTTACCTTAGCAACGGGTCACAGTGTGTTTACTTAGCAACGGGACACAGTGTGTTACCTAAGCAACGGGACACCTTAGCAACGGGACACAGTGTGTTACCTTAACAACGGCACAGAGTGTGTTACCTTAGCAACGGCACAGAGTGTGTTACATTAGCAGCGGCACAGAGTGTGTTACCTTAGCAACAGCACAGAGTGTCGTACCTTAGCAACAGCACAGAGTGTGTTACCTTAGCAACAGCACAGAGTGTGTTACCTTAGCAACGGGACACAGTGTCGTACCTTAGCAACGGGACACAGTGTTGTACCTTAGCAACAGCACAGAGAGTGTTACATTAGCAACGGCACAGAGTGTGTTACCTTAGCAACTGCACAGAGTGTGTTACCTTAGCAACAGCACAGAGTGTGTTACCTTAGCAACGGCACAGAGTGTGTTACTTTAGCAGCGGCACAGAGTGTGTTACCTTAGCAACAGCACAGAGTGTGTTACCTTAGCAACGGGACACAGCGTGTTACCTTAGCAACGGGACACAGTGTGTTACCTTAGCAACGGGACACAGTGTGTTTCCTTAGCAACGGGACACAGTGTGTTACCTAAGCAACGGGACACAGTGTGTAACCTTAGCAACGGGACACAGTGTGTTAACTAAGCAACGGCACAGAGTGTGTTACCTTAGCAACGGCACAGAGTGTGTTACCTTAGCAGCGGCACAGAGTGTGTTACCTTAGCAACAGCATAGAGTGTCGTACCTTAGCAACGGCACAGAGTGTGTTACCTTAGCAACAGCACAGAGTGTGTTACCTTAGCAACAGCACAGCGTGTGTTACTTTAGCAACGGGACACAGTGTGTTACCTTAGCAACGGGACACAGTGTCGTACCTTAGCAACGGCACAGAGTGTGTTACCTTAGCAACGGGACACAGTGTGTTACCTTAGCAACGGGACACAGTGTCGTACCTTAGTAACGGCACAGAGTGTGTTACCTTAGCAACGGGACACAGTGTCGTACCTTAGCAACGGCACAGAGTGTGTTACCTTAGCAACGGGACACAGTGTCGTACCTTAGCAACGGCACACAGTGTGTTACCTTAGCAACAGGACACAGTGTCGTACCTTAGCAACGGCACAGAGTGTGTTACCTTAGCAACAGCACAGAGTGTGTTACCTTAGCAACGGGACACAGTGTGTTACCTTAGCAACGGGACACAGTGTGTTAGCTTAGCAACGGGACACAGTGTGTTTCCTTAGCAACGGGACATAGTGTGTTACCTTAGCAACGGGACACAGTGTGTTACCTTAGCAATGGGAAACAGTGTGTAACCTTAGCAACGGGACACAGTGTGTTACCTTAGCAGCGGAACAGAGTGTGTTACCTTAGCAACGGCTCAGAGTGTGTTACTTTAGCAGCGGCACACAGTGTGTTACCTTAGCAACAGCACAGAGTGTGTTACCTTAGCAACAGCACAGAGTGTGTTACCTTAGCAACGGGACACAGTGTCGTACCTTAGCAACGGCACACAGTGTGTTACCTTAGCAACGGGACACAATGTCGTACCTTAGCTACGGCACAGAGTGTGTTACCTTAGCAACAGCACAGAGTGTGTTACCTTAGCAACGGGACACAGTGTGTTACCTTAGCAACGGGACACAGTGTGTTACCTTAGCAACGGGACACAGTGTGTTTCCTTAGCAACGGGACACAGTGTGTTACCTAAGCAACGGGACACAGTGTGTATCCTTAGCAACGGGACACAGTGTGTTTCCTTAGCAACGGCACAGAGTGTGTTACCTTAGCAACGCCAAGAGTGTGTTACCTTAGCAGCGGCACAGAGTGTGTTACCTTAGCAACAGCATAGAGTGTCGTACCTTAGCAACGGCACAGAGTGTGTTACCTTAGCAACAGCACAGAGTGTGTTACCTTAGCAACAGCACAGAGTGTGTTACTTTAGCAACGGGACACAGTGTGTTACCTTAGCAACGGACCACAATGTCGTACCTTAGCAACGGCACACAGTGTGTTACCTTAGCAACGGGACACAGTGTCGTACCTTAGCAACGGCACAGAGTGTGTTACCTTAGCAACAGCACAGAGTGTGTTACCTTAGCAACGGGACACAGTGTCGTACCTTAGCAACGGCACACAGTGTGTTACCTTAGCAACGGGACACAGTGAGTTACCTTAGCAACGGCACAGTGTGTTACCTTAGCAACGGGACACAGTGTGTTACCTTAGCAACGGGACACAGTGTCGTACCTTAGCAACGGCACACAGTGTGTTACCTTAGCAACGGGATACAGTGTGTTACCTTAGCAACGGGACACAGTGTTGTACCTTAGTAACGGCACAGAGTGTGTTACCTTAGCAACGGGACACAGTGTCGTAACTTAGCAACGAGACATAGTGTCGTCTCTTAGCAACGGGAAACAGTGTGTTACCTTAGCAACGGGACACAGTGTCGTACCTTAGCAACGGGAAACAGTGTTATATCTTAGCAACGGGACACAGTGTCGTACCTTAGCAACGGGACACAGTGTGTTACCTTAGCAACGGGACACAGTGTCGTACCTTAGCAACAGCACAGAGTGTGTTACCTTAGCAAAAGCACAGAGTGTGTTACCTTAGCAACGGGACAAAGTGTCGTACCTTAGCAACGGCTCACAGTGTGTTACCTTAAGAACGGAACACAGTGTGTTACCTTAGCAACGGCACACAGTGTGTTACCTTAGCAACGGGACACAGTGTCGTACCTTAGCAACGGCACAGAGTGTGTTAGCTTAGCAACGGGACACAGTGTCGTACCTTAGCAACGGCACACAGTGTGTTACCTTAGCAACGGGACACAGTGTCGTACCTTAGCAACGGCACAGAGTGTGTTACCTTAGCAACGGGACACAGTGTCGTACCTTAGCAACGGCACACAGTGTGTTACCTTAACAACGGGACACAGTGTCCTACCTTTGCAACGGCACAGAGTGTGTTACCTTAGCAACAGCACAGAGTTTGTTACCTTAGCAACGGGACACAGTGTGTTACCTTAGCAACGGCACACAGTGTGTATTTTTACCAACGGGACACAGTGTGTTAACTTAGCAACGGCACAGAGTGTGTTACCTTAGCAACGGCACAGAGTGTGTTACCTTAGCAACAGCACAGAGAGTGTTACATCAGCAACGGCACAGAGTGTGTTACCTTAGCAACTGCACAGAGTGTGTTACCTTAGCAACAGCACAGAGTGTGTTACCTTAGCAACGGCACAGAGTGTGTTACTTTAGCAGCGGCACAGAGTGTGTTACCTTAGCAACAGCACAGAGTGTGTTACCTTAGCAACGGGACACAGCGTGTTACCTTAGCAACGGGACACAGTGTGTTACCTTAGCAACGGGACACAGTGTGTTTCCTTAGCAACGGGACACAGTGTGTTACCTAAGCAACGGGACACAGTGTGTAACCTTAGCAACGGGACACAGTGTGTTAACTAAGCAACGGCACAGAGTGTGTTACCTTAGCAACGGCACAGAGTGTGTTACCTTAGCAGCGGCACAGAGTGTGTTACCTTAGCAACAGCATAGAGTGTCGTACCTTAGCAACGGCACAGAGTGTGTTACCTTAGCAACAGCACAGAGTGTGTTACCTTAGCAACAGCACAGCGTGTGTTACTTTAGCAACGGGACACAGTGTGTTACCTTAGCAACGGGACACAGTGTCGTACCTTAGCAACGGCACAGAGTGTGTTACCTTAGCAACGGGACACAGTGTGTTACCTTAGCAACGGGACACAGTGTCGTACCTTAGTAACGGCACAGAGTGTGTTACCTTAGCAACGGGACACAGTGTCGTACCTTAGCAACGGCACAGAGTGTGTTACCTTAGCAACGGGACACAGTGTCGTACCTTAGCAACGGCACACAGTGTGTTACCTTAGCAACAGGACACAGTGTCGTACCTTAGCAACGGCACAGAGTGTGTTACCTTAGCAACAGCACAGAGTGTGTTACCTTAGCAACGGGACACAGTGTGTTACCTTAGCAACGGCACACAGTGTGTTTTTTTACCAACGGGACACAGTGTGTTAACTTAGCAACGGCACAGAGTGTGTTACCTTAGCAACGGCACAGAGTGTGTTACCTTAGCAACAGCACAGAGAGTGTTACATTAGCAACGGCACAGAGTGTGTTACCTTAGCAACTGCACAGAGTGTGTTACCTTAGCAACAGCACAGAGTGTGTTACCTTAGCAATAACTTAGCAACGGCACAGAGTGTGTTACCTTAGCAACGGCACAGAGTGTGTTACCTTAGCAACAGCACAGAGAGTGTTACATTAGCAACGGCACAGAGTGTGTTACCTTAGCAACTGCACAGAGTGTGTTACCTTAGCAACAGCACAGAGTGTGTTACCTTAGCAACGGCACAGAGTGTGTTACTTTAGCAGCGGCACAGAGTGTGTTACCTTAGCAACAGCACAGAGTGTGTTACCTTAGCAACGGGACACAGCGTGTTACCTTAGCAACGGGACACAGTGTGTTACCTTAGCAACGGGACACAGTGTGTTTCCTTAGCAACGGGACACAGTGTGTTACCTAAGCAACGGGACACAGTGTGTAACCTTAGCAACGGGACACAGTGTGTTAACTAAGCAACGGCACAGAGTGTGTTACCTTAGCAACGGCACAGAGTGTGTTACCTTAGCAGCGGCACAGAGTGTGTTACCTTAGCAACAGCATAGAGTGTCGTACCTTAGCAACGGCACAGAGTGTGTTACCTTAGCAACAGCACAGAGTGTGTTACCTTAGCAACAGCACAGCGTGTGTTACTTTAGCAACGGGACACAGTGTGTTACCTTAGCAACGGGACACAGTGTCGTACCTTAGCAACGGCACAGAGTGTGTTACCTTAGCAACGGGACACAGTGTGTTACCTTAGCAACGGGACACAGTGTCGTACCTTAGTAACGGCACAGAGTGTGTTACCTTAGCAACGGGACACAGTGTCGTACCTTAGCAACGGCACAGAGTGTGTTACCTTAGCAACGGGACACAGTGTCGTACCTTAGCAACGGCACAGAGTGTGTTACCTTAGCAACAGGACACAGTGTCGTACCTTAGCAACGGCACAGAGTGTGTTACCTTAGCAACAGCACAGAGTGTGTTACCTTAGCAACGGGACACAGTGTGTTACCTTAGCAACGGGACACAGTGTGTTAGCTTAGCAACGGGACACAGTGTGTTTCCTTAGCAACGGGACATAGTGTGTTACCTTAGCAACGGGACACAGTGTGTTACCTTAGCAATGGGAAACAGTGTGTAACCTTAGCAACGGGACACAGTGTGTTACCTTAGCAGCGGAACAGAGTGTGTTACCTTAGCAACGGCTCAGAGTGTGTTACTTTAGCAGCGGCACACAGTGTGTTACCTTAGCAACAGCACAGAGTGTGTTACCTTAGCAACAGCACAGAGTGTGTTACCTTAGCAACGGGACACAGTGTCGTACCTTAGCAACGGCACACAGTGTGTTACCTTAGCAACGGGACACAATGTCGTACCTTAGCTACGGCACAGAGTGTGTTACCTTAGCAACAGCACAGAGTGTGTTACCTTAGCAACGGGACACAGTGTGTTACCTTAGCAACGGGACACAGTGTGTTACCTTAGCAACGGGACACAGTGTGTTTCCTTAGCAACGGGACACAGTGTGTTACCTAAGCAACGGGACACAGTGTGTAACCTTAGCAACGGGACACAGTGTGTTTCCTTAGCAACGGCACAGAGTGTGTTACCTTAGCAACGCCAAGAGTGTGTTACCTTAGCAGCGGCACAGAGTGTGTTACCTTAGCAACAGCATAGAGTGTCGTACCTTAGCAACGGCACAGAGTGTGTTACCTTAGCAACAGCACAGAGTGTGTTACCTTAGCAACAGCACAGAGTGTGTTACTTTAGCAACGGGACACAGTGTGTTACCTTAGCAACGGACCACAGTGTCGTACCTTAGCAACGGCACACAGTGTGTTACCTTAGCAACGGGACACAGTGTCGTACCTTAGCAACGGCACAGAGTGTGTTACCTTAGCAACAGCACAGAGTGTGTTACCTTAGCAACGGGACACAGTGTCGTACCTTAGCAACGGCACACAGTGTGTTACCTTAGCAACGGGACACAGTGAGTTACCTTAGCAACGGCACAGTGTGTTACCTTAGCAACGGGACACAGTGTGTTACCTTAGCAACGGGACACAGTGTCGTACCTTAGCAACGGCACAGAGTTTGTTACCTTAGCAACGGGATACAGTGTGTTACCTTAGCAACGGGACACAGTGTTGTACCTTAGTAACGGCACAGAGTGTGTTACCTTAGCAACGGGACACAGTGTCGTAACTTAGCAACGAGACATAGTGTCGTCTCTTAGCAACGGGAAACAGTGTGTTACCTAGCAACGGGACACAGTGTCGTACCTTAGCAACGGGAAACAGTGTTATATCTTAGCAACGGGACACAGTGTCGTACCTTAGCAACGGGACACAGTGTGTTACCTTAGCAACGGGACACAGTGTCGTACCTTAGCAACAGCACAGAGTGTGTTACCTTAGCAAAAGCACAGAGTGTGTTACCTTAGCAACGGGACAAAGTGTCGTACCTTAGCAACGGCTCACAGTGTGTTACCTTAAGAACGGAACACAGTGTGTTACCTTAGCAACGGGACACAGTGTGTTACCTTAGCAACGGGACACAGTGTCGTACCTTAGCAACGGCACAGAGTGTGTTAGCTTAGCAACGGGACACAGTGTCGTACCTTAGCAACGGCACACAGTGTGTTACCTTAGCAACGGGACACAGTGTCGTACCTTAGCAACGGCACAGAGTGTGTTACCTTAGCAACGGGACACAGTGTCGTACCTTAGCAACGGCACACAGTGTGTTACCTTAACAACGGGACACAGTGTCCTACCTTAGCAACGGCACAGAGTGTGTTACCTTAGCAACAGCACAGAGTTTGTTACCTTAGCAACGGGACACAGTGTGTTACCTTAGCAACGGCACACAGTGTGTTTTTTTACCAACGGGACACAGTGTGTTAACTTAGCAACGGCACAGAGTGTGTTACCTTAGCAACGGCACAGAGTGTGTTACCTTAGCAACAGCACAGAGAGTGTTATATTAGCAACGGCACAGAGTGTGTTACCTTAGCAACTGCACAGAGTGTGTTACCTTAGCAACAGCACAGAGTGTGTTACCTTAGCAACGGCACAGAGTGTGTTACTTTAGCAGCGGCACAGAGTGTGTTACCTTAGCAACAGCACAGAGTGTGTTACCTTAGCAACGGGACACAGCGTGTAACCTTAGCAACGGGACACAGTGTGTTACCTTAGCAACGGGACACAGTGTGTTTCCTTAGCAACGGGACAAAGTGTGTTACCTAAGCAACGGGACACAGTGTGTAACCTTAGCAACGGGACACAGTGTGTTAACTAAGCAACGGCA
Source organism: Hymenopus coronatus (assembly GCA_030762935.1). Classification (NCBI taxonomy): domain Eukaryota; kingdom Metazoa; phylum Arthropoda; class Insecta; order Mantodea; family Hymenopodidae; genus Hymenopus; species Hymenopus coronatus. The sequence goes on from CM060882.1 coordinate 178,233,167, forward strand.
CAGAGTGTGTTACCTTAGCAACGGCACAGAGTGTGTTACCTTAGCAGCGGCACAGAGTGTGTTACCTTGGCAACAGCATAGAGTGTCGTACCTTAGCAACGGCACAGAGTGTGTTACCTTAGTAACAGCACAGAGTGTGTTACCTTAGCAACAGCACAGCGTGTGTTACTTTAGCAACGGGACACAGTGTGTTACCTTAGCAACGGGACACAGTGTCGTACCTTAGCAACGGCACAGAGTGTGTTACCTTAGCAACGGGACACAGTGTGTTACCTTAGCAACGGGACACAGTGTCGTACCTTAGTAACGGCACAGAGTGTGTTACCTTAGCAACGGGACACAGTGTCGTACCTTAGCAACGGCACAGAGTGTGTTACCTTAGCAACGGGACACAGTGTCGTACCTTAGCAACGGCACACAGTGTGTTACCTTAGCAACAGGACACAGTGTCGTACCTTAGCAACGGCACAGAGTGTGTTACCTTAGCAACAGCACAGAGTGTGTTACCTTAGCAACGGGACACAGTGTGTTACCTTAGCAACGGGACACAGTGTGTTAGCTTAGCAACGGGACACAGTGTGTTTCCTTAGCAATGGGACATAGTGTGTTACCTTAGCAACGGGACACAGTGTGTTACCTTAGCAATGGGAAACAGTGTGTAACCTTAGCAACGGGACACAGTGTGTTACCTTAGAAGCGGAACAGAGTGTGTTACCTTAGCAACGGCACAGAGTGTGTTAACTTACCAACAGCACAGAGTGTGTTGCCTTAGCAACAGCACAGAGTGTCGTACCTTAGCAACGGCACAGACTGTGTTACCTTAGCAACAGCACAGAGTGTGTTACCTTAGCAACAGCACAGAGTGTGTTACCTTAGCAACGGGACACAGTGTACTACCTTAGCAACGGGACACAGCGTCGTACCTTAGCAACGGCACAGAGTGTGTTACCTTAGCAACGGGACACAGTGTGTTACCTTAGCAACGGGGCACAGTGTCGTACCATAGCCACGGCACAGAGTGTGTTACCTTAGCAACGGGACACAGTGTGTTACCTTAGCAACGGGACACAGTGTCGTACCTTAGTAACGGCACAGAGTGTGTTACCTTAGCAACGGGACACAGTGTCGTACCTTAGCAACGGGACACAGTGTCGTATCTTAGCAACGGGAAACAGTGTGTTACCTTAGCAATGTGACACAGTGTCGTACCTTAGTAACGGGACACAGTGTCGTACATTAGCAACGGGAAACAGTGTGTTATCTTAGCAACGGGACACAGTGTCGTACCTTAGCAACGGCACAGAGTGTGTTACCTTAGCAACAGCACAGAGTGTGTTACCTTAGCAACGGGACACAGTGTCGTACCTTAGCAACGGCACACAGTGTTTTACCTTAAGAACGGGACACAGTGTGTTACCTTAGCAACGGCACAGAGTGTGTTACCTTAGCAACGGGACACAGTGACGTACCTTAGCAACGGCACAGAGTGTGTTACCTTAGCAACGGGACACTGTGTCTTACCTTAGCAACGGCACACAGTGTGTTACCTTAGCAACGGGACACAGTGTCGTACTTTAGCAACGGCACAGAGTGTGTTACCTTAGCAACGGGACACAGTGTCGTACCTTAGCAACGGCACACAGTGTGTTACCTTAGCAACGGGACACAGTGTCGTACCTTAGCAACGGCACAGAGTGTGTTACCTTAGCAACAGCACAGAGTGTGTTTTCTTAGCAACGGGACACAGTGTCGTACCTTAGCAACGGCACACAGTGTGTTACCTTAGCAACGGGACACAGTGAGTTACCTTAGCAACGGCACAGTGTGTTACCTTAGCAACGGGACACGGTGTGTTACCTTAGCAACGGGACAGAGTGTCGTACCTTAGCAACGGCACAGAGTGTGTTACCTTAGCAACGGGACACAGTGTGTTACCTTAGCAACGGGACACAGTGTTGTACCTTAGTAACGGCACAGAGTGTGTTACCTTAGCAACGGGACACAGTGTCGTAACTTAGCAACGAGACATAGTGTCGTATCTTAGCAACGGGAAACAGTGTGTTACCTTAGCAACGGGACACAGTGTCGTACCTTAGCAACGGGAAACAGTGTTATATCTTAGCAACGGGACACAGTGTCGTACTTTAGCAACGGGACACAGTGTGTTCCCTTAGCAACGGGACACAGTGTCGTACCTTAGCAACGGCACAGAGTGTGTACCTTAGCAAAAGCACAGAGTGTGTTACCTTAGCAACGGGACACAGTGTCGTACCTTAGCAACGGCTCACAGTGTGCTACCTTAAGAACGGGACACAGTGTGTTACCTTAGCAACGGCACAGAGTGTGTTACCTTAGCAACGGGACACAGTGTCGTACCTTAGCAACGGCACAGAGTGTGTTAGCTTAGCAACGGGACACAGTGTCGTACCTTAGCAACGGCACACAGTGTGTTACCTTAGCAACGGGACACAGTGTCGTACCTTAGCAACGGCACAGAGTGTGTTACCTTAGCAACGGGACACAGTGTCGTACCCTAACAACGGCACACAGTGTGTTACATTAACAACAGCACAGAGTGTGTTACCTTAGCAACGGGACACAGTGTGTTACCTTAGCAACGGCACACAATGTGTTACCTTACCAACGGGACACAGTGTGTTAACTTAGCAACGGCACAGAGTGTGTTACCTTAGCAACGGCACAGAGTGTGTTACCTTAGCAACAAGACACAGAGTGTGTTACCTTAGCAACGGCACAGGGTGTGTTACCTTAGCAACTGCACAGGGTGTGTTACCTTAGCAACAGCACAGAGTGTGTTACCTTAGCAACGGCACAGAGTGTGTTACTTTAGCAGCGGCACACAGTGTGTTACATTAGCAACAGCACAGAGTGTGTTAACTTAGCAACAGCACAGAGTGTGTTACCTTAGCAACGGGACACAGTGTCGTACCTTAGCAACGGCACACAGTGTGTTACCTTAGCAACGGGACACAGTGTCGTACCTTAGCAACGGCACACAGTGTGTTACCTTAGCAACGGGACACAATGTCGTACCTTAGCTACGGCACAGAGTGTGTTACCTTAGCAACAGCACAGAGTGTGTTACCTTAGCAACGGGACACAGTGTGTTACCTTAGCAACGGGACACAGTGTGTTACCTTAGCAACGGGACACAGTGTGTTTCCTTAGCAACGGGACACAGTGTGTTACCTAAGCAACGGGACACAGTGTGTAACCTTAGCAACGGGACACAGTGTGTTACCTTAGCAACGGCACAGAATGTGTTACTTTAGCAACGTCACAGAGTGTGTTACCTTAGAAGCGGCACAGAGTGTGTTACCTTAGCAACAGCATAGAGTGTCGTACCTTAGCAACGGCACAGAGTGTGTTACCTTAGCAACAGCACAGAGTGTGTTACTTTAGCAACGGGACACAGTGTGTTACCTTAGCAACGGGACACGGTGTCGTACCTTAGCAACGGAACAGAGTGTGATACCTTAGCAACGGGACACAGTGTGTTACCTTAGCAACGGGACACAGTGTCGTACCTTAGCAACGGCACAGAGTGTGTTACCTTAGCAACGGGATACAGTGTCGTACCTTAGCAACGGCACACAGTGTGTTACCTTAGCAACAGGACACAGTGTCGTACCTTAGCAACGGCACAGAGTGTGTTACCTTAGCAACAGCACAGAGTGTGTTACCTTAGCAACGGGACACAGTGTGTTAGCTTAGCAACGGGACACAGTGTGTTTCCTTAGCAACGGGACATAGTGTGTTACCTTAGCAACGGGACACAGTGTGTTACCTTAGCAATGGGAAACAGTGTGTAACCTTAGCAACGGGACACAGTGTGTTACCTTAGCAGCGCAACAGAGTGTGTTACCTTAGCAACGGCACAGAGTGTGTTAACTTACCAACGGCACAGAGTGTGTTGCCTTAGCAACAGCACAGAGTGTGTTACCCTAGCAACAGCACAGAGTGTCGTACCTTAGCAACGGCACAGAGTGTGTTACGTTAGCAACAGCACAGAGTGTGTTACCTTAGCAACGGGACACAGTGTACTACCTTAGCAACGGGACACAGCGTCGTACCTTAGCAACGGCACAGAGTGTGTTACCTTAGCAACGGGACACAGTGTCTTACCTTAGCAACGGGGCACAGTGTCGTACCTTAGCCACGGCACAGAGTGTGTTACCTTAGCAACGGGACACAGTGTGTTACCTTAGCAACGGGACACAGTGTGTTACCTTAGTAACGGCACTGAGTGTGTTACCTTAGCAACGGGACACAGTGTCGTACCTTAGCAACGGGACACAGTGTCGTATCTTAGCAACGGGAAACAGTGTGTTACCTTAGCAACGTGACACAGTGTCGTACCTTAGCAACGGGACACAGTGTCGTACCTTAGCAACGGGAAACAGTGTGTTATCTTAGCAACGGGACACAGTGTCGTACCTTAGCAACGGCACAGAGTGTGTTACCTTAGCAACAGCACAGAGTGTGTTACCTTAGCAACGGGACACAGTGACGTACCTTAGCAACGGCACAGAGTGTGTTACCTTAGTAACGGGACACAGTGTCGTACCTTAGCAACGGCACACAGTGTGTTACCTTAGCAACGGGACACAGTGTCGTACCTTAGCAACTGCACAGAGTGTGTTACCTTAGCAACGGGACACAGTGTGTTACCTTAGCAACGGGACACAGTGAGTTACCTTAGCAACGGCACAGAGTGTGTTACCTTAGGAACGGGACACGGTGTCGTACCTTAGCAACGGCACAGAGTGTGTTACCTTAGCAACGGGACACAGTGTCGTACCTTAGCAACGGCACACAGTGTGTTACCTTAACAACAGCACAGATTGTGTCACCTTAGCAACGGCACAGAGTGTGTTACCTTAGCAACAGCACAGAGTGTGTTACCTTAGTAACTGCACAGAGTGTGTTACCTTAGCAACAGCACAGAGTGTGTTACCTTAGCAACGGCACAGAGTGTGTTACCTTAGCAACGGCACAGTGTGTGTTACTTTAGCAACAGCACAGAGTGTGTTACCATAGCAACGGCGCAGAGCGTGTTACGTTAGCAACAGCACAGAGTGTGTTACCTTAGCAACGGCACAGAGAGTGTTACTTTAGCAACAGCACAGATTGTGTTACCTTAGCAACAGCACAGATTGTGTTACCTTAGCATCAGCACAGAGTGTGTTACCTTAGCAACGGCACAGAGTGTGTTACCTTAGCAACGGCACAGAGTGTGACCTTAGCAACAGCACAGAGTGTGTTACCTTAGCAACGGCACAGAGTGTGTTACCTTAGCAACGGGACACGGTGTCGTACTGTAGCAACGGCACACAGTGTGTTACCTTAGCAACGGGACACAGTGTCCTACCTTAGCAACAGCACAGAGTGTGTTACCTTAGCAACAACACACAGTGTGTTACCTTAGCGACGGCACACAGTGTGTTACCTTAGCAACGGGACACAGTGTCGTACCTTAGCAACGGCACAGAGAGTGTTACCTTAGCAAAGGGACACAGTGTCGAACCTTAGCAACGGCACAGAGTGTGTTACCTTAGCAACGGGACACAATGTCGTACCTTAGCAACGGCACAGAGTGTGTTACCTTAGCAACAGCACAGAGTGTGTTATCTTAGCAACGGGACACAGTGTGTTACCTTAGCAACGGGACACAGTGTGTTACCTTAGCAACGGGACACAGTGTGTTTCCTTAGCAACGGCACACAGTGTGTTACCTTAGCAACGGGACACATTGTGTTACCTTAGCAACGGGACACAGTGTGTAACCTTAGCAACGGGACACAGTGTGTTACCTTAGCAACGGCACAGAGTGTGTTACCTTAGCATCGGCACAGAGTGTGTTAACTTAGCAACGGCACAGAGTGTGTTACCTTAGCAACAGCACAGAGTGTGTTACCTTAGCAACAGCTTCAGAGTGTCGTACCTTAGCAACGGCACAGAGTGTGTTACCTTAGCAACAGCACAGAGTGTGTTACCTAAGCAACAGCACAGAGTGTGTTACCTTAGCAACGGGACACAGTGTGTTACCTTAGCAACATGACACAGTTTCGTACCTTAGCAACGGCACAGAGTGTGTTACCTTAGCAACGGGACACAGTGTGTTACCTTAGCAACGGGACACAGTGTCGTACCTTAGCAACGGCACAGAGTGTGTTACCTTAGCAACGGGACACAGTGTCGTACCTTAGCAACGGCACACAGTGTGTTACCTTAGCAACGGGACACAGTGTCGTACCTTAGCAACGGCACACAGTGTGTTACCTTAGCAACGGGACACAATGTCGTACCTTAGCAACGGCACAGAGTGTGTTACCTTAGCAACAGCACAGAGTGTGTTACCTTAGCAACGGGACACAGTGTGTTACCTTAGCAACGGGACACAGTGTGTTACCTTAGCAACGGGTCACAGTGTGTTTACTTAGCAACGGGACACAGTGTGTTACCTAAGCAACGGGACACCTTAGCAACGGGACACAGTGTGTTACCTTAACAACGGCACAGAGTGTGTTACCTTAGCAACGGCACAGAGTGTGTTACATTAGCAGCGGCACAGAGTGTGTTACCTTAGCAACAGCACAGAGTGTCGTACCTTAGCAACAGCACAGAGTGTGTTACCTTAGCAACAGCACAGAGTGTGTTACCTTAGCAACGGGACACAGTGTCGTACCTTAGCAACGGGACACAGTGTTGTACCTTAGCAACGGCACAGAGTGTGTTACCTTATCAACGGGACACAGTGTGTTACCTTAGCAACGGGACACAGTGTCGTACCTTAGTAACGGCACAGTGTGTTACCTTAGCAACGGGACACAGTGTCGTACCTTAGTAACGGGACACAGTGTGTTATTTTAGCAACGGGACACAGTGTCGTACCTTAGCAACGGCACACAGTGTGTTACCTTAGCAACAAGACACAGGTTCCTACCTTAGCAACGGCACAGAGTGTGTTACCTTAGCAACAGCACAGAGTGTGTTACCTTAGCAACGGAACACAGTGTGTTACCTTAGCAACGGGACACAGTGTGTTAGCTTAGCAACGGGACACAGTGTGTTTCCTTAGCAAAGGGACATAGTGTGTTACCTTAGCAACGGGACACAGTGTGTTACCTTAGCAATGGGAAACAGTGTGTAACCTTAGCAACGGGACACATTGTGTTACCTTAACAGCGGCACAGAGTGTGTTACCTTAGCAACGGCACAGAGTGTGTTAACTTACCAACGGCACAGAGTGTGTTACCTTAGCAACAGCACAGAGTGTGTTACCTTAGCAACAGCACAGAGTGTCGTACCTTAGCAACGGCACAGAGTGTGTTACCTTAGCAACAGCACAGAGTGTGTTACCTTAGCAACAGCACAGGGTGTGTTACCTTAGCAACGGGACACAGTGTACTACCTTAGCAACGGCACAGAGTGTGTTACCTTAGCAACAGCACAGAGTGTGTTACCTTAGCAACGGGACACAGTGTGTTACCTTAGCAACGGCACACAGTGTTTTACTTTACCAACGGGACACAGTGTGTTACTTTACCAACGGGACACAGTGTGTTAACTTAGCAACGGCACAGAGTGTGTTACCTTAGCAACGGCACAGAGTGTGTTACCTTAGCAACAGCACAGAGTGTGTTACCTTAGCAACGGCACAGAGTGTGTTACCTTAGCAACTGCACAGAGTGTGTTACCTTAGCAACAGCACAGAGTGTGTTACCTTAGCAACGGCACAGAGTGTGTTACTTTAGCAGCGGCACACAGTGTGTTACCTTAGCAACAGCACAGAGTGTGTTACCTTAGCAACAGCACAGAGTGTGTTACCTTAGCAACGGGACACAGTGTCTTACCTTAGCAACGGCACACAGTGTGTTACCTTAGCAACGGGACACAGTGTCGTACCTTAGCAACGGCACACAGTGTGTTACCTTAGCAACGGGACACAATGTCGTACCTTAGCTACGGCACAGAGTGTGTTACCTTAGCAACAGCACAGAGTGTGTTACCTTAGCAACGGGACACAGTGTGTTACCTTAGCAACGGGACACAGTGTGTTACCTTAGCAAAGGGACACAGTGTGTTTCCTTAGCAACGGGACACAGTGTGTTACCTAAGCAACGGGACACAGTGTGTAACCTTAGCAACGGGACACAGTGTGTTACCTTAGCAACGGCACAGAGTGTGTTACCTTAGCAGCGGCACAGAGTGTGTTACCTTAGCAACAGCATAGAGTGTCGTACCTTAGCAACGGCACAGAGTGTGTTACCTTAGCAACAGCACAGAGTTTGTTACCTTAGCAACAGCACAGAGTGTGTTACTTTAGCAACAGCACAGAGTGTGTTACTTTAGCAACGGGACACAGTGTGTTACCTTAGCAACGGGACACAGTGTGTTACCTTAGCAATGGGAAACAGTGTGTAACCTTAGCAACGGGACACAGTGTGTTACCTTAGCAGCGCAACAGAGTGTGTTTCCTTAGCAACGGCACAGAGTGTGTTAACTTACCAACGGCACAGAGTGTGTTGCCTTAGCAACAGCACAGAGTGTGTTACCCTAGCAACAGCACAGAGTGTCGTACCTTAGCAACGGCACAGAGTGTGTTACCTTAGCAACAGCACAGAGTGTGTTACCTTAGCAACAGCACAGAGTGTGTTACCTTAGCAACGGGACACAGTGTACTACCTTAGCAACGGGACACAGCGTCGTACCTTAGCAACGGGGCACAGTGTCGTACCTTAGCCACGGCACAGAGTGTGTTACCTTAGCAACGGGACACAGTGTGTTACCTTAGCAACGGGACACAGTGTCGTACCTTAGTAACGGCACTGAGTGTGTTACCTTAGCAACGGGACACAGTGTCGTACCTTAGCAACGGGACACAGTGTCGTACCTTAGCAACGGGACACAGTGTCGTATCTTAGCAACGGGAAACAGTGTGTTACCTTAGCAACGTGACACAGTGTCGTACCTTAGCAACGGGACACAGTGTCGTACCTTAGCAACGGGAAACAGTGTGTTATCTTAGCAACGGGACACAGTATCGTAACTTAGCAACGGCACAGAGTGTGTTACCTTAGCAACAGCACAGAGTGTGTTACCTTAGCAACGGGACACAGTGTCGTACCTTAGCAACAGCACACAGTGTTTTACCTTAAGAACGGAACACAGTGTGTTACCTTAGCAACGGCACAGAGTGTGTTACCTTAGCAACGGGACACAGTGACGTACCTTAGCAACGGCACAGAGTGTGTTACCTTAGCAACGGGACACAGTGTCGTACCTTAGCAACGGCACACAGTGTGTTACCTTAGCAACGGGACACAGTGTCGTACCTTAGCAACGGCACAGAGTGTGTTACCTTAGCAACGGGACACAGTGTCGTACCTTAGCAACGGCACACAGTGTGTTACCTTAGCAACGGGACACAGTGAGTTACCTTAGCAACGGCACAGAGTGTGTTACCTTAGGAACGGGACACGGTGTCGTACCTTAGCAACGGCACAGAGTGTGTTACCTTAGCAAAGGGACACAGTGTCGTACCTTAGCAACGGCACACAGTGTGTTACCTTAACAACAGCACAGATTGTGTCACCTTAGCAACGGCACAGAGTGTGTTACCTTAGCAACAGCACAGAGTGTGTTACCTTAGTAACTGCACAGAGTGTGTTACCTTAGCAACAGCACAGAGTGTGTTACCTTAGCAACGGCACAGAGTGTGTTACCTTAGCAACGGCACAGTGTGTGTTACCTTAGCAACAGCACAGAGTGTGTTACCATAGCAACGGCGCAGAGTGTGTTACCTTAGCAACAGCACAGAGTGTGTTACCTTAGCAACGGCACAGAGAGTGTTACCTTAGCAACAGCACAGATTGTGTTACCTTAGCAACAGCACAGATTGTGTTACCTTAGCATCAGCACAGAGTGTGTTACCTTAGCAACGGCACAGAGTGTGTTACCTTAGCAACGGCACAGAGTGTGACCTTAGCAACGGGACACAGTGTGTTACCTTAGCAACGGGACACAGTGTGTTACCTTAGCAACGGGACACAGTGTGTTACCTTAGCAACGGGACACAGTGTGTTTCCTTAGCAACGGGACACAGTGTGTTACCTAAGCAACGGGACACAGTGTGTAACCTTAGCAACGGGACACAGTGTGTTACCTTAGCAACGGCACAGAATGTGTTACCTTAGCAACGTCACAGAGTGTGTTACCTTAGCAGCGGCACAGAGTGTGTTACCTTAGCAACAGCATAGAGTGTCGTACCTTAGCAACGGCACAGAGTGTGTTACCTTAGCAACAGCACAGAGTGTGTTACTTTAGCAACGGGACACAGTGTGTTACCTTAGCAACGGCACACGGTGTCGTACCTTAGCAACGGAACAGAGTGTGATACCTTAGCAACGGGACACAGTGTGTTACCTTAGCAACGGGACACAGTGTCGTACCTTAGCAACGGCACAGAGTGTGTTACCTTAGCAACGGGACACAGTGTCGTACCTTAGCAACGGCACACAGTGTGTTACCTTAGCAACAGGACACAGTGTCGTACCTTAGCAACGGCACAGAGTGTGTTACCTTAGCAACAGCACAGAGTGTGTTACCTTAGCAACGGGACACAGTGTGATAGCTTAGCAACGGGACACAGTGTGTTTCCTTAGCAACGGGACATAGTGTGTTACCTTAGCAACGGGACACAGTGTGTTACCTTAGCAATGGGAAACAGTGTGTAACCTTAGCAACGGGACACAGTGTGTTACCTTAGCAGCGCAACAGAGTGTGTTACCTTAGCAACGGCACAGAGTGTGTTAACTTACCAACGGCACAGAGTGTGTTGCCTTAGCAACAGCACAGAGTGTGTTACCCTAGCAACAGCACAGAGTGTCGTACCTTAGCAACGGCACAGAGTGTGTTACGTTAGCAACAGCACAGAGTGTGTTACCTTAGCAACGGGACACAGTGTACTACCTTAGCAACGGGACACAGCGTCGTACCTTAGCAACGGCACAGAGTGTGTTACCTTAGCAACGGGACACAGTGTCTTACCTTAGCAACGGGGCACAGTGTCGTACCTTAGCCACGGCACAGAGTGTGTTACCTTAGCAACGGGACACAGTGTGTTACCTTAGCAACGGGACACAGTGTGTTACCTTAGTAACGGCACTGAGTGTGTTACCTTAGCAACGGGACACAGTGTCGTACCTTAGCAACGGGACACAGTGTCGTATCTTAGCAACGGGAAACAGAGTGTTACCTTAGCAACGTGACACAGTGTCGTACCTTAGCAACGGGACACAGTGTCGTACCTTAGCAACGGGAAACAGTGTGTTATCTTAGCAACGGGACACAGTGTCGTACCTTAGCAACGGCACAGAGTGTGTTACCTTAGCAACAGCACAGAGTGTGTTACCTTAGCAACGGGACACAGTGTCGTACCTTAGCAACAGCACACAGTGTTTTACCTTAAGAACGGGACACAGTGTGTTACCTTAGCAACGGCACAGAGTGTGTTACCTTAGCAACGGGACACAGTGACGTACCTTAGCAACGGCACAGAGTGTGTTACCTTAGCAACGGGACACAGTGTCGTACCTTAGCAACGGCACACAGTGTGTTACCTTAGCAACGGGACACAGTGTCGTACCTTAGCAACTGCACAGAGTGTGTTACCTTAGCAACGGGACACAGTGTGTTACCTTAGCAACGGGACACAGTGAGTTACCTTAGCAACGGCACAGAGTGTGTTACCTTAGGAACGGGACACGGTGTCGTACCTTAGCAACGGCACAGAGTGTGTTACCTTAGCAACGGGACACAGTGTCGTACCTTAGCAACGGCACACAGTGTGTTACCTTAACAACAGCACAGATTGTGTCACCTTAGCAACGGCACAGAGTGTGTTACCTTAGCAACAGCACAGAGTGTGTTACCTTAGTAACTGCACAGAGTGTGTTACCTTAGCAACAGCACAGAGTGTGTTACCTTAGCAACGGCACAGAGTGTGTTACCTTAGCAACGGCACAGTGTGTGTTACTTTAGCAACAGCACAGAGTGTGTTACCATAGCAACGGCGCAGAGCGTGTTACGTTAGCAACAGCACAGAGTGTGTTACCTTAGCAACGGCACAGAGAGTGTTACTTTAGCAACAGCACAGATTGTGTTACCTTAGCAACAGCACAGATTGTGTTACCTTAGCATCAGCACAGAGTGTGTTACCTTAGCAACGGCACAGAGTGTGACCTTAGCAACAGCACAGAGTGTGTTACCTTAGCAACGGCACAGAGTGTGTTACCTTAGCAACGGGACACGGTGTCGTACCTTAGCGACGGCACACAGTGTGTTACCTTAGCAACGGAACACAGTGTCGTACCTTAGCAACGGCACAGAGAGTGTTACCTTAGCAAAGGGACACAGTGTCGAACCTTAGCAACGGCACACAGTGTGTTACCTTAGCAACGGGACACAATGTCGTACCTTAGCAACGGCACAGAGTGTGTTATCTTAGCAACGGGACACAGTGTGTTACCTTAGCAACGGGACACAGTGTGTTACCTTAGCAACGGGACACAGTGTGTTTCCTTAGCAACGGCACACAGTGTGTTACCTTAGCAACGGGACACATTGTGTTACCTTAGCAACGGGACACAGTGTGTAACCTTAGCAACGGGACACAGTGTGTTACCTTAGCAACGGCACAGAGTGTGTTACCTTAGCATCGGCACAGAGTGTGTTAACTTAGCAACGGCACAGAGTGTGTTACCTTAGCAACAGCACAGAGTGTGTTACCTTAGCAACAGCTTCAGAGTGTCGTACCTTAGCAACGGCACAGAGTGTGTTACCTTAGCAACAGCACAGAGTGTGTTACCTAAGCAACAGCACAGAGTGTGTTACCTTAGCAACGGGACACAGTGGGTTACCTTAGCAACATGACACAGTTTCGTACCTTAGCAACGGCACAGAGTGTGTTACCTTAGCAACGGGACACAGTGTCGTACCTTAGCAACGGCACAGAGTGTGTTACCTTAGCAACGGGACACAGTGTCGTACCTTAGCAACGGCACACAGTGTGTTACCTTAGCAACGGGACACAGTGTCTTACCTTAGCAACGGCACAGAGTGTGTTACCTTAGCAACGGGACACAGTGTCGTACCTTAGCAACGGCACACAGTGTGTTACCTTAGCAACGGGACACAATGTCGTACCTTAGCAACGGCACAGAGTGTGTTACCTTAGCAACAGCACAGAGTGTGTTACCTTAGCAACGGGACACAGTGTGTTACCTTAGCAACGGGACACAGTGTGTTACCTTAGCAACGGGTCACAGTGTGTTTACTTAGCAACGGGACACAGTGTGTTACCTAAGCAACGGGACACCTTAGCAACGGGACACAGTGTGTTACCTTAACAACGGCACAGAGTGTGTTACCTTAGCAACGGCACAGAGTGTGTTACATTAGCAGCGGCACAGAGTGTGTTACCTTAGCAACAGCACAGAGTGTCGTACCTTAGCAACAGCACAGAGTGTGTTACCTTAGCAACAGCACAGAGTGTGTTACCTTAGCAACGGGACACAGTGTCGTACCTTAGCAACGGGACACAGTGTTGTACCTTAGCAACGGCACAGAGTGTGTTACCTTATCAACGGGACACAGTGTGTTACCTTAGCAACGGGACACAGTGTCGTACCTTAGTAACGGCACAGTGTGTTACCTTAGCAACGGGACACAGTGTCGTACCTTAGTAACGGGACACAGTGTGTTATTTTAGCAACGGGACACAGTGTCGTACCTTAGCAACGGCACACAGTGTGTTACCTTAGCAACAAGACACAGGTTCCTACCTTAGCAACGGCACAGAGTGTGTTACCTTAGCAACAGCACAGAGTGTGTTACCTTAGCAACGGAACACAGTGTGTTACCTTAGCAACGGGACACAGTGTGTTAGCTTAGCAACGGGACACAGTGTGTTTCCTTAGCAAAGGGACATAGTGTGTTACCTTAGCAACGGGACACAGTGTGTTACCTTAGCAATGGGAAACAGTGTGTAACCTTAGCAACGGGACACATTGTGTTACCTTAACAGCGGCACAGAATGTGTTACCTTAGCAACGGCACAGAGTGTGTTAACTTACCAACGGCACAGAGTGTGTTACCTTAGCAACAGCACAGAGTGTGTTACCTTAGCAACAGCACAGAGTGTCATACCTTAGCAACGGCACAGAGTGTGTTACCTTAGCAACAGCACAGAGTGTGTTACCTTAGCAACAGCACAGGGTGTGTTACCTTAGCAACGGGACACAGTGTACTACCTTAGCAACGGCACAGAGTGTGTTACCTTAGCAACAGCACAGAGTGTGTTACCTTAGCAACGGGACACAGTGTGTTACCTTAGCAACGGCACACAGTGTTTTACTTTACCAACGGGACACAGTGTGTTACTTTACCAACGGGACACAGTGTGTTAACTTAGCAACGGCACAGAGTGTGTTACCTTAGCAACGGCACAGAGTGTGTTACCTTAGCAACAGCACAGAGTGTGTTACCTTAGCAACGGCACAGAGTGTGTTACCTTAGCAACTGCACAGAGTGTGTTACCTTAGCAACAGCACAGAGTGTGTTACCTTAGCAACGGCACAGAGTGTGTTACTTTAGCAGCGGCACACAGTGTGTTACCTTAGCAACAGCACAGAGTGTGTTACCTTAGCAACAGCACAGAGTGTGTTACCTTAGCAACGGGACACAGTGTCGTACCTTAGCAACGGCACACAGTGTGTTACCTTAGCAACGGGACACAGTGTCGTACCTTAGCAACGGCACACAGTGCGTTACCTTAGCAACGAGACACAATGTCGTACCTTAGCTACGGCACAGAGTGTGTTACCTTAGCAACAGCACAGAGTGTGTTACCTTAGCAACGGGACACAGTGTGTTACCTTAGCAACGGGACACAGTGTGTTACCTTAGCAAAGGGACACAGTGTGTTTCCTTAGCAACGGGACACAGTGTGTTACCTAAGCAACGGGACACAGTGTGTAACCTTAGCAACGGGACACAGTGTGTTACCTTAGCAACGGCACAGAGTGTGTTACCTTAGCAGCGGCACAGAGTGTGTTACCTTAGCAACAGCATAGAGTGTCGTACCTTAGCAACGGCACAGAGTGTGTTACCTTAGCAACAGCACAGAGTTTGTTACCTTAGCAACAGCACAGAGTGTGTTACTTTAGCAACAGCACAGAGTGTGTTACTTTAGCAACGGGACACAGTGTGTTACCTTAGCAACGGGACACAGTGTGTTACCTTAGCAATGGGAAACAGTGTGTAACCTTAGCAACGGGACACAGTGTGTTACCTTAGCAGCGCAACAGAGTGTGTTTCCTTAGCAACGGCACAGAGTGTGTTAACTTACCAACGGCACAGAGTGTGTTGCCTTAGCAACAGCACAGAGTGTGTTACCCTAGCAACAGCACAGAGTGTCGTACCTTAGCAACGGCACAGAGTGTGTTACCTTAGCAACAGCACAGAGTGTGTTACCTTAGCAACAGCACTGAGTGTGTTACCTTAGCAACGGGACACAGTGTACTACCTTAGCAACGGGACACAGCGTCGTACCTTAGCAACGGGGCACAGTGTCGTACCTTAGCCACGGCACAGAGTGTGTTACCTTAGCAACGGGACACAGTGTGTTACCTTAGCAACGGGACACAGTGTCGTTCCTTAGTAACGGCACTGAGTGTGTTACCTTAGCAACGGGACACAGTGTCGTACCTTAGCAACGGGACACAGTGTCGTACCTTAGCAACGGGACACAGTGTCGTATCTTAGCAACGGGAAACAGTGTGTTACCTTAGCAACGTGACACAGTGTCGTACCTTAGCAACGGGACACAGTGTCGTACCTTAGCAACGGGAAACAGTGTGTTATCTTAGCAACGGGACACAGTGTCGTACCTTAGCAACGGCACAGAGTGTGTTACCTTAGCAACAGCACAGAGTGTGTTACCTTAGCAACGGGACACAGTGTCGTACCTTAGCAACAGCACACAGTGTTTTACCTTAAGAACGGAACACAGTGTGTTACCTTAGCAACGGCACAGAGTGTGTTACCTTAGCAACGGGACACAGTGACGTACCTTAGCAACGGCACAGAGTGTGTTACCTTAGCAACGGGACACAGTGTCGTACCTTAGCAACGGCACACAGTGTGTTACCTTAGCAACGGGACACAGTGTCGTACCTTAGCAACGGCACAGAGTGTGTTACCTTAGCAACGGGACACAGTGTCGTACCTTAGCAACGGCACACAGTGTGTTACCTTAGCAACGGGACACAGTGAGTTACCTTAGCAACGGCACAGAGTGTGTTACCTTAGGAACGGGACACGGTGTCGTACCTTAGCAACAGCACAGAGTGTGTTACCTTAGTAACTGCACAGAGTGTGTTACCTTAGCAACAGCACAGAGTGTGTTACCTTAGCAACGGCACAGAGTGTGTTACCTTAGCAACGGCACAGTGTGTGTTACCTTAGCAACAGCACAGAGTGTGTTACCATAGCAACGGCTCAGAGTGTGTTACCTTAGCAACAGCACAGAGTGTGTTACCTTAGCAACGGCACAGAGAGTGTTACCTTAGCAACAGCACAGATTGTGTTACCTTAGCAACAGCACAGATTGTGTTACCTTAGCATCAGCACAGAGTGTGTTACCTTAGCAACGGCACAGAGTGTGTTACCTTAGCAACGGCACAGAGTGTGACCTTAGCAACGGGACACAGTGTGTTACCTTAGCAACGGGACACAGTGTGTTACCTTAGCAACGGGACACAGTGTGTTACCTTAGCAACGGGACACAGTGTGTTTCCTTAGCAACGGGACACAGTGTGTTACCTAAGCAACGGGACACAGTGTGTAACCTTAGCAACGGGACACAGTGTGTTACCTTAGCAACGGCACAGAATGTGTTACCTTAGCAACGTCACAGAGTGTGTTACCTTAGCAGCGGCACAGAGTGTGTTACCTTAGCAACAGCATAGAGTGTCGTACCTTAGCAACGGCACAGAGTGTGTTACCTTAGCAACAGCACAGAGTGTGTTACTTTAGCAACGGGACACAGTGTGTTACCTTAGCAACGGCACACGGTGTCGTACCTTAGCAACGGAACAGAGTGTGATACCTTAGCAACGGGACACAGTGTGTTACCTTAGCAACGGGACACAATGTCGTACCTTAGCAACGGCACAGAGTGTGTTACCTTAGCAACGGGACACAGTGTCGTACCTTAGCAACGGCACACAGTGTGTTACCTTAGCAACAGGACACAGTGTCGTACCTTAGCAACGGCACAGAGTGTGTTACCTTAGCAACAGCACAGAGTGTGTTACCTTAGCAACGGGACACAGTGTGTTAGCTTAGCAACGGGACACAGTGTGTTTCCTTAGCAACGGGACATAGTGTGTTACCTTAGCAACGGGACACAGTGTGTTACCTTAGCAATGGGAAACAGTGTGTAACCTTAGCAACGGGACACAGTGTGTTACCTTAGCAGCGCAACAGAGTGTGTTACCTTAGCAACGGCACAGAGTGTGTTAACTTACCAACGGCACAGAGTGTGTTGCCTTAGCAACAGCACAGAGTGTGTTACCCTAGCAACAGCACAGAGTGTCGTACCTTAGCAACGGCACAGAGTGTGTTACGTTAGCAACAGCACAGAGTGTGTTACCTTAGCAACGGGACACAGTGTACTACCTTAGCAACGGGACACAGCGTCGTACCTTAGCAACGGCACAGAGTGTGTTACCTTAGCAACGGGACACAGTGTCTTACCTTAGCAACGGGGCACAGTGTCGTACCTTAGCCACGGCACAGAGTGTGTTACCTTAGCAACGGGACACAGTGTGTTACCTTAGCAACGGGACACAGTGTGTTACCTTAGTAACGGCACTGAGTGTGTTACCTTAGCAACGGGACACAGTGTCGTACCTTAGCAACGGGACACAGTGTCGTATCTTAGCAACGGGAAACAGTGTGTTACCTTAGCAACGTGACACAGTGTCGTACCTTAGCAACGGGACACAGTGTCGTACCTTAGCAACGGGAAACAGTGTGTTATCTTAGCAACGGGACACAGTGTCGTACCTTAGCAACGGCACAGAGTGTGTTACCTTAGCAACAGCACAGAGTGTGTTACCTTAGCAACGGGACACAGTGTCGTACCTTAGCAACAGCACACAGTGTTTTACCTTAAGAACGGGACACAGTGTGTTACCTTAGCAACGGCACAGAGTGTGTTACCTTAGCAACGGGACACAGTGACGTACCTTAGCAACGGCACAGAGTGTGTTACCTTAGCAACGGGACACAGTGTCGTACCTTAGCAACGGCACACAGTGTGTTACCTTAGCAACGGGACACAGTGTCGTACCTTAGCAACTGCACAGAGTGTGTTACCTTAGCAACGGGACACAGTGTGTTACCTTAGCAACGGGACACAGTGAGTTACCTTAGCAACGGCACAGAGTGTGTTACCTTAGGAACGGGACACGGTGTCGTACCTTAGCAACGGCACAGAGTGTGTTACCTTAGCAACGGGACACAGTGTCGTACCTTAGCAACGGCACACAGTGTGTTACCTTAACAACAGCACAGATTGTGTCACCTTAGCAACGGCACAGAGTGTGTTACCTTAGCAACAGCACAGAGTGTGTTACCTTAGTAACTGCACAGAGTGTGTTACCTTAGCAACAGCACAGAGTGTGTTACCTTAGCAACGGCACAGAGTGTGTTACCTTAGCAACGGCACAGTGTGTGTTACTTTAGCAACAGCACAGAGTGTGTTACCATAGCAACGGCGCAGAGCGTGTTACGTTAGCAACAGCACAGAGTGTGTTACCTTAGCAACGGCACAGAGAGTGTTACTTTAGCAACAGCACAGATTGTGTTACCTTAGCAACAGCACAGATTGTGTTACCTTAGCATCAGCACAGAGTGTGTTACCTTAGCAACGGCACAGAGTGTGTTACCTTAGCAACGGCACAGAGTGTGTTACCTTAGCAACGGGACACGGTGTCGTACCTTAGCAACGGCACACAGTGTGTTACCTTAGCAACGGGACACAGTGTCCTACCTTAGCAACAGCACAGAGTGTGTTACCTTAGCAACAACACACAGTGTGTTACCTTAGCGACGGCACACAGTGTGTTACCTTAGCAACGGGACACAGTGTCGTACCTTAGCAACGGCACAGAGAGTGTTACCTTAGCAAAGGGACACAGTGTCGAACCTTAGCAACAGCACAGAGTGTGTTACCTTAGCAACGGGACACAGTGTGTTAGCTTAGCAACGGGACACAGTGTGTTTCCTTAGCAACGGGACATAGTGTGTTACCTTAGCAACGGGACACAGTGTGTTACCTTAGCAACGGGACACAATGTCGTACCTTAGCAACGGCACAGAGTGCGTTACCTTAGCAACAGCACAGATTGTGTTACCTTAGCAACAGCACAGATTGTGTTACCTTAGCATCAGCACAGAGTGTGTTACCTTAGCAACGGCACAGAGTGTGTTACCTTAGCAACGGCACAGAGTGTGACCTTAGCAACAGCACAGAGTGTGTTACCTTAGCAACGGCACAGAGTGTGTTACCTTAGCAACGGGACACGGTGTCGTACCTTAGCAACGGCACACAGTGTGTTACCTTAGCAACGGGACACAGTGTCCTACCTTAGCAACAGCACAGAGTGTGTTACCTTAGCAACAACACACAGTGTGTTACCTTAGCGACGGCACACAGTGTGTTACCTTAGCAACGGGACACAGTGTCGTACCTTAGCAACGGCACAGAGAGTGTTACCTTAGCAAAGGGACACAGTGTCGAACCTTAGCAACGGCACACAGTGTGTTACCTTAGCAACGGGACACAATGTCGTACCTTAGCAACGGCACAGAGTGTGTTATCTTAGCAACGGGACACAGTGTGTTACCTTAGCAACGGGACACAGTGTGTTACCTTAGCAACGGGACACAGTGTGTTTCCTTAGCAACGGCACACAGTGTGTTACCTTAGCAACGGGACACATTGTGTTACCTTAGCAACGGGACACAGTGTGTAACCTTAGCAACGGGACACAGTGTGTTACCTTAGCAACGGCACAGAGTGTGTTACCTTAGCATCGGCACAGAGTGTGTTAACTTAGCAACGGCACAGAGTGTGTTACCTTAGCAACAGCACAGAGTGTGTTACCTTAGCAACAGCTTCAGAGTGTCGTACCTTAGCAACGGCACAGAGTGTGTTACCTTAGCAACAGCACAGAGTGTGTTACCTAAGCAACAGCACAGAGTGTGTTACCTTAGCAACGGGACACAGTGGGTTACCTTAGCAACATGACACAGTTTCGTACCTTAGCAACGGCACAGGGTGTGTTACCTTAGCAACGGGACACAGTGTGTTACCTTAGCAACGGGACACAGTGTCGTACCTTAGCAACGGCACAGAGTGTGTTACCTTAGCAACGGGACACAGTGTCGTACCTTAGCAACGGCACACAGTGTGTTACCTTAGCAACGGGACACAGTGTCTTACCTTAGCAACGGCACAGAGTGTGTTACCTTAGCAACGGGACACAGTGTCGTACCTTAGCAACGGCACACAGTGTGTTACCTTAGCAACGGGACACAATGTCGTACCTTAGCAACGGCACAGAGTGTGTTACCTTAGCAACAGCACAGAGTGTGTTACCTTAGCAACGGGACACAGTGTGTTACCTTAGCAACGGGACACAGTGTGTTACCTTAGCAACGGGTCACAGTGTGTTTACTTAGCAACGGGACACAGTGTGTTACCTAAGCAACGGGACACCTTAGCAACGGGACACAGTGTGTTACCTTAACAACGGCACAGAGTGTGTTACCTTAGCAACGGCACAGAGTGTGTTACATTAGCAGCGGCACAGAGTGTGTTACCTTAGCAACAGCACAGAGTGTCGTACCTTAGCAACAGCACAGAGTGTGTTACCTTAGCAGCAGCACAGAGAGTGTTACCTTAGCAACGGGACACAGTGTCGTACCTTAGCAACGGGACACAGTGTTGTACCTTAGCAACGGCACAGAGTGTGTTACCTTATCAACGGGACACAGTGTGTTACCTTAGCAACGGGACACAGTGTCGTACCTTAGTAACGGCACAGTGTGTTACCTTAGCAACGGGACACAGTGTCGTACCTTAGTAACGGGACACAGTGTGTTATTTTAGCAACGGGACACAGTGTCGTACCTTAGCAACGGCACACAGTGTGTTACCTTAGCAACAAGACACAGGTTCCTACCTTAGCAACGGCACAGAGTGTGTTACCTTAGCAACAGCACAGAGTGTGTTACCTTAGCAACGGAACACAGTGTGTTACCTTAGCAACGGGACACAGTGTGTTAGCTTAGCAACGGGACACAGTGTGTTTCCTTAGCAAAGGGACATAGTGTGTTACCTTAGCAACGGGACACAGTGTGTTACCTTAGCAATGGGAAACAGTGTGTAACCTTAGCAACGGGACACATTGTGTTACCTTAACAGCGGCACAGAGTGTGTTACCTTAGCAACGGCACAGAGTGTGTTAACTTACCAACGGCACAGAGTGTGTTACCTTAGCAACAGCACAGAGTGTGTTACCTTAGCAACAGCACAGAGTGTCATACCTTAGCAACGGCACAGAGTGTGTTACCTTAGCAACAGCACAGAGTGTGTTACCTTAGCAACAGCACAGGGTGTGTTACCTTAGCAACGGGACACAGTGTACTACCTTAGCAACGGCACAGAGTGTGTTACCTTAGCAACAGCACAGAGTGTGTTACCTTAGCAACGGGACACAGTGTGTTACCTTAGCAACGGCACACAGTGTTTTACTTTACCAACGGGACACAGTGTGTTACTTTACCAACGGGACACAGTGTGTTAACTTAGCAACGGCACAGAGTGTGTTACCTTAGCAACGGCACAGAGTGTGTTACCTTAGCAACAGCACAGAGTGTGTTACCTTAGCAACGGCACAGAGTGTGTTACCTTAGCAACTGCACAGAGTGTGTTACCTTAGCAACAGCACAGAGTGTGTTACCTTAGCAACGGCACAGAGTGTGTTACTTTAGCAGCGGCACACAGTGTGTTACCTTAGCAACAGCACAGAGTGTGTTACCTTAGCAACAGCACAGAGTGTGTTACCTTAGCAACGGGACACAGTGTCGTACCTTAGCAACGGCACACAGTGTGTTACCTTAGCAACGGGACACAGTGTCGTACCTTAGCAACGGCACACAGTGTGTTACCTTAGCAACGGGACACAATGTCGTACCTTAGCTACGGCACAGAGTGTGTTACCTTAGCAACAGCACAGAGTGTGTTACCTTAGCAACGGGACACAGTGTGTTACCTTAGCAACGGGACACAGTGTGTTACCTTAGCAAAGGGACACAGTGTGTTTCCTTAGCAACGGGACACAGTGTGTTACCTAAGCAACGGGACACAGTGTGTAACCTTAGCAACGGGACACAGTGTGTTACCTTAGCAACGGCACAGAGTGTGTTACCTTAGCAGCGGCACAGAGTGTGTTACCTTAGCAACAGCATAGAGTGTCGTACCTTAGCAACGGCACAGAGTGTGTTACCTTAGCAACAGCACAGAGTTTGTTACCTTAGCAACAGCACAGAGTGTGTTACTTTAGCAACAGCACAGAGTGTGTTACTTTAGCAACGGGACACAGTGTGTTACCTTAGCAACGGGACACAGTGTGTTACCTTAGCAATGGGAAACAGTGTGTAACCTTAGCAACGGGACACAGTGTGTTACCTTAGCAGCGCAACAGAGTGTGTTTCCTTAGCAACGGCACAGAGTGTGTTAACTTACCAACGGCACAGAGTGTGTTGCCTTAGCAACAGCACAGAGTGTGTTACCCTAGCAACAGCACAGAGTGTCGTACCTTAGCAACGGCACAGAGTGTGTTACCTTAGCAACAGCACAGAGTGTGTTACCTTAGCAACAGCACTGAGTGTGTTACCTTAGCAACGGGACACAGTGTACTACCTTAGCAACGGGACACAGCGTCGTACCTTAGCAACGGGGCACAGTGTCGTACCTTAGCCACGGCACAGAGTGTGTTACCTTAGCAACGGGACACAGTGTGTTACCTTAGCAACGGGACACAGTGTCGTACCTTAGTAACGGCACTGAGTGTGTTACCTTAGCAACGGGACACAGTGTCGTACCTTAGCAACGGGACACAGTGTCGTACCTTAGCAACGGGACACAGTGTCGTATCTTAGCAACGGGAAACAGTGTGTTACCTTAGCAACGTGACACAGTGTCGTACCTTAGCAACGGGACACAGTGTCGTACCTTAGCAACGGGAAACAGTGTGTTATCTTAGCAACGGGACACAGTGTCGTACCTTAGCAACGGCACAGAGTGTGTTACCTTAGCAACAGCACAGAGTGTGTTACCTTAGCAACGGGACACAGTGTCGTACCTTAGCAACAGCACACAGTGTTTTACCTTAAGAACGGAACACAGTGTGTTACCTTAGCAACGGCACAGAGTGTGTTACCTTAGCAACGGGACACAGTGACGTACCTTAGCAACGGCACAGAGTGTGTTACCTTAGCAACGGGACACAGTGTCGTACCTTAGCAACGGCACACAGTGTGTTACCTTAGCAACGGGACACAGTGTCGTACCTTAGCAACGGCACAGAGTGTGTTACCTTAGCAACGGGACACAGTGTCGTACCTTAGCAACGGCACACAGTGTGTTACCTTAGCAACGGGACACAGTGAGTTACCTTAGCAACGGCACAGAGTGTGTTACCTTAGGAACGGGACACGGTGTCGTACCTTAGCAACAGCACAGAGTGTGTTACCTTAGTAACTGCACAGAGTGTGTTACCTTAGCAACAGCACAGAGTGTGTTACCTTAGCAACGGCACAGAGTGTGTTACCTTAGCAACGGCACAGTGTGTGTTACCTTAGCAACAGCACAGAGTGTGTTACCATAGCAACGGCTCAGAGTGTGTTACCTTAGCAACAGCACAGAGTGTGTTACCTTAGCAACGGCACAGAGAGTGTTACCTTAGCAACAGCACAGATTGTGTTACCTTAGCAACAGCACAGATTGTGTTACCTTAGCATCAGCACAGAGTGTGTTACCTTAGCAACGGCACAGAGTGTGTTACCTTAGCAACGGCACAGAGTGTGACCTTAGCAACGGGACACAGTGTGTTACCTTAGCAACGGGACACAGTGTGTTTCCTTAGCAACGGGACATAGTGTGTTACCTTAGCAACGGGACACAGTGTGTTACCTTAGCAATGGGAAACAGTGTGTAACCTTAGCAACGGGACACAGTGTGTTACCTTAGCAGCGCAACAGAGTGTGTTACCTTAGCAACGGCACAGAGTGTGTTAACTTACCAACGGCACAGAGTGTGTTGCCTTAGCAACAGCACAGAGTGTGTTACCCTAGCAACAGCACAGAGTGTCGTACCTTAGCAACGGCACAGAGTGTGTTACGTTAGCAACAGCACAGAGTGTGTTACCTTAGCAACGGGACACAGTGTACTACCTTAGCAACGGGACACAGCGTCGTACCTTAGCAACGGCACAGAGTGTGTTACCTTAGCAACGGGACACAGTGTCTTACCTTAGCAACGGGGCACAGTGTCGTACCTTAGCCACGGCACAGAGTGTGTTACCTTAGCAACGGGACACAGTGTGTTACCTTAGCAACGGGACACAGTGTGTTACCTTAGTAACGGCACTGAGTGTGTTACCTTAGCAACGGGACACAGTGTCGTACCTTAGCAACGGGACACAGTGTCGTATCTTAGCAACGGGAAACAGTGTGTTACCTTAGCAACGTGACACAGTGTCGTACCTTAGCAACGGGACACAGTGTCGTACCTTAGCAACGGGAAACAGTGTGTTATCTTAGCAACGGGACACAGTGTCGTACCTTAGCAACGGCACAGAGTGTGTTACCTTAGCAACAGCACAGAGTGTGTTACCTTAGCAACGGGACACAGTGTCGTACCTTAGCAACAGCACACAGTGTTTTACCTTAAGAACGGGACACAGTGTGTTACCTTAGCAACGGCACAGAGTGTGTTACCTTAGCAACGGGACACAGTGACGTACCTTAGCAACGGCACAGAGTGTGTTACCTTAGCAACGGGACACAGTGTCGTACCTTAGCAACGGCACACAGTGTGTTACCTTAGCAACGGGACACAGTGTCGTACCTTAGCAACTGCACAGAGTGTGTTACCTTAGCAACGGGACACAGTGTGTTACCTTAGCAACGGGACACAGTGAGTTACCTTAGCAACGGCACAGAGTGTGTTACCTTAGGAACGGGACACGGTGTCGTACCTTAGCAACGGCACAGAGTGTGTTACCTTAGCAACGGGACACAGTGTCGTACCTTAGCAACGGCACACAGTGTGTTACCTTAACAACAGCACAGATTGTGTCACCTTAGCAACGGCACAGAGTGTGTTACCTTAGCAACAGCACAGAGTGTGTTACCTTAGTAACTGCACAGAGTGTGTTACCTTAGCAACAGCACAGAGTGTGTTACCTTAGCAACGGCACAGAGTGTGTTACCTTAGCAACGGCACAGTGTGTGTTACTTTAGCAACAGCACAGAGTGTGTTACCATAGCAACGGCGCAGAGCGTGTTACGTTAGCAACAGCACAGAGTGTGTTACCTTAGCAACGGCACAGAGAGTGTTACTTTAGCAACAGCACAGATTGTGTTACCTTAGCAACAGCACAGATTGTGTTACCTTAGCATCAGCACAGAGTGTGTTACCTTAGCAACGGCACAGAGTGTGTTACCTTAGCAACGGCACAGAGTGTGTTACCTTAGCAACGGGACACGGTGTCGTACCTTAGCAACGGCACACAGTGTGTTACCTTAGCAACGGGACACAGTGTCCTACCTTAGCAACAGCACAGAGTGTGTTACCTTAGCAACAACACACAGTGTGTTACCTTAGCGACGGCACACAGTGTGTTACCTTAGCAACGGGACACAGTGTCGTACCTTAGCAACGGCACAGAGAGTGTTACCTTAGCAAAGGGACACAGTGTCGAACCTTAGCAACAGCACAGAGTGTGTTACCTTAGCAACGGGACACAGTGTGTTAGCTTAGCAACGGGACACAGTGTGTTTCCTTAGCAACGGGACATAGTGTGTTACCTTAGCAACGGGACACAGTGTGTTACCTTAGCAACGGGACACAATGTCGTACCTTAGCAACGGCACAGAGTGCGTTACCTTAGCAACAGCACAGATTGTGTTACCTTAGCAACAGCACAGATTGTGTTACCTTAGCATCAGCACAGAGTGTGTTACCTTAGCAACGGCACAGAGTGTGTTACCTTAGCAACGGCACAGAGTGTGACCTTAGCAACAGCACAGAGTGTGTTACCTTAGCAACGGCACAGAGTGTGTTACCTTAGCAACGGGACACGGTGTCGTACCTTAGCAACGGCACACAGTGTGTTACCTTAGCAACGGGACACAGTGTCCTACCTTAGCAACAGCACAGAGTGTGTTACCTTAGCAACAACACACAGTGTGTTACCTTAGCGACGGCACACAGTGTGTTACCTTAGCAACGGGACACAGTGTCGTACCTTAGCAACGGCACAGAGAGTGTTACCTTAGCAAAGGGACACAGTGTCGAACCTTAGCAACGGCACACAGTGTGTTACCTTAGCAACGGGACACAATGTCGTACCTTAGCAACGGCACAGAGTGTGTTATCTTAGCAACGGGACACAGTGTGTTACCTTAGCAACGGGACACAGTGTGTTACCTTAGCAACGGGACACAGTGTGTTTCCTTAGCAACGGCACACAGTGTGTTACCTTAGCAACGGGACACATTGTGTTACCTTAGCAACGGGACACAGTGTGTAACCTTAGCAACGGGACACAGTGTGTTACCTTAGCAACGGCACAGAGTGTGTTACCTTAGCATCGGCACAGAGTGTGTTAACTTAGCAACGGCACAGAGTGTGTTACCTTAGCAACAGCACAGAGTGTGTTACCTTAGCAACAGCTTCAGAGTGTCGTACCTTAGCAACGGCACAGAGTGTGTTACCTTAGCAACAGCACAGAGTGTGTTACCTAAGCAACAGCACAGAGTGTGTTACCTTAGCAACGGGACACAGTGGGTTACCTTAGCAACATGACACAGTTTCGTACCTTAGCAACGGCACAGGGTGTGTTACCTTAGCAACGGGACACAGTGTGTTACCTTAGCAACGGGACACAGTGTCGTACCTTAGCAACGGCACAGAGTGTGTTACCTTAGCAACGGGACACAGTGTCGTACCTTAGCAACGGCACACAGTGTGTTACCTTAGCAACGGGACACAGTGTCTTACCTTAGCAACGGCACAGAGTGTGTTACCTTAGCAACGGGACACAGTGTCGTACCTTAGCAACGGCACACAGTGTGTTACCTTAGCAACGGGACACAATGTCGTACCTTAGCAACGGCACAGAGTGTGTTACCTTAGCAACAGCACAGAGTGTGTTACCTTAGCAACGGGACACAGTGTGTTACCTTAGCAACGGGACACAGTGTGTTACCTTAGCAACGGGTCACAGTGTGTTTACTTAGCAACGGGACACAGTGTGTTACCTAAGCAACGGGACACCTTAGCAACGGGACACAGTGTGTTACCTTAACAACGGCACAGAGTGTGTTACCTTAGCAACGGCACAGAGTGTGTTACATTAGCAGCGGCACAGAGTGTGTTACCTTAGCAACAGCACAGAGTGTCGTACCTTAGCAACAGCACAGAGTGTGTTACCTTAGCAGCAGCACAGAGAGTGTTACCTTAGCAACGGGACACAGTGTCGTACCTTAGCAACGGGACACAGTGTTGTACCTTAGCAACGGCACAGAGTGTGTTACCTTATCAACGGGACACAGTGTGTTACCTTAGCAACGGGACACAGTGTCGTACCTTAGTAACGGCACAGTGTGTTACCTTAGCAACGGGACACAGTGTCGTACCTTAGTAACGGGACACAGTGTGTTATTTTAGCAACGGGACACAGTGTCGTACCTTAGCAACGGCACACAGTGTGTTACCTTAGCAACAAGACACAGGTTCCTACCTTAGCAACGGCACAGAGTGTGTTACCTTAGCAACAGCACAGAGTGTGTTACCTTAGCAACGGAACACAGTGTGTTACCTTAGCAACGGGACACAGTGTGTTAGCTTAGCAACGGGACACAGTGTGTTTCCTTAGCAAAGGGACATAGTGTGTTACCTTAGCAACGGGACACAGTGTGTTACCTTAGCAATGGGAAACAGTGTGTAACC
Source organism: Hymenopus coronatus (assembly GCA_030762935.1). Taxonomy (NCBI): domain Eukaryota; kingdom Metazoa; phylum Arthropoda; class Insecta; order Mantodea; family Hymenopodidae; genus Hymenopus; species Hymenopus coronatus. Next base: position 178,261,566 of record CM060882.1, read on the forward strand.
TTAGCAACGGGACACATTGTGTTACCTTAACAGCGGCACAGAGTGTGTTACCTTAGCAACGGCACAGAGTGTGTTAACTTACCAACGGCACAGAGTGTGTTACCTTAGCAACAGCACAGAGTGTGTTACCTTAGCAACAGCACAGAGTGTCATACCTTAGCAACGGCACAGAGTGTGTTACCTTAGCAACAGCACAGAGTGTGTTACCTTAGCAACAGCACAGGGTGTGTTACCTTAGCAACGGGACACAGTGTACTACCTTAGCAACGGCACAGAGTGTGTTACCTTAGCAACAGCACAGAGTGTGTTACCTTAGCAACGGGACACAGTGTGTTACCTTAGCAACGGCACACAGTGTTTTACTTTACCAACGGGACACAGTGTGTTACTTTACCAACGGCACAGAGTGTGTTACCTTAGCAACGGCACAGAGTGTGTTACCTTAGCAACAGCACAGAGTGTGTTACCTTAGCAACGGCACAGAGTGTGTTACCTTAGCAACTGCACAGAGTGTGTTACCTTAGCAACAGCACAGAGTGTGTTACCTTAGCAACGGCACAGAGTGTGTTACTTTAGCAGCGGCACACAGTGTGTTACCTTAGCAACAGCACAGAGTGTGTTACCTTAGCAACAGCACAGAGTGTGTTACCTTAGCAACGGGACACAGTGTCGTACCTTAGCAACGGCACACAGTGTGTTACCTTAGCAACGGGACACAGTGTCGTACCTTAGCAACGGCACACAGTGTGTTACCTTAGCAACGGGACACAATGTCGTACCTTAGCTACGGCACAGAGTGTGTTACCTTAGCAACAGCACAGAGTGTGTTACCTTAGCAACGGGACACAGTGTGTTACCTTAGCAACGGGACACAGTGTGTTACCTTAGCAAAGGGACACAGTGTGTTTCCTTAGCAACGGGACACAGTGTGTTACCTAAGCAACGGGACACAGTGTGTAACCTTAGCAACGGGACACAGTGTGTTACCTTAGCAACGGCACAGAGTGTGTTACCTTAGCAGCGGCACAGAGTGTGTTACCTTAGCAACAGCATAGAGTGTCGTACCTTAGCAACGGCACAGAGTGTGTTACCTTAGCAACAGCACAGAGTTTGTTACCTTAGCAACAGCACAGAGTGTGTTACTTTAGCAACAGCACAGAGTGTGTTACTTTAGCAACGGGACACAGTGTGTTACCTTAGCAACGGGACACAGTGTGTTACCTTAGCAATGGGAAACAGTGTGTAACCTTAGCAACGGGACACAGTGTGTTACCTTAGCAGCGCAACAGAGTGTGTTTCCTTAGCAACGGCACAGAGTGTGTTAACTTACCAACGGCACAGAGTGTGTTGCCTTAGCAACAGCACAGAGTGTGTTACCCTAGCAACAGCACAGAGTGTCGTACCTTAGCAACGGCACAGAGTGTGTTACCTTAGCAACAGCACAGAGTGTGTTACCTTAGCAACAGCACTGAGTGTGTTACCTTAGCAACGGGACACAGTGTACTACCTTAGCAACGGGACACAGCGTCGTACCTTAGCAACGGGGCACAGTGTCGTACCTTAGCCACGGCACAGAGTGTGTTACCTTAGCAACGGGACACAGTGTGTTACCTTAGCAACGGGACACAGTGTCGTACCTTAGTAACGGCACTGAGTGTGTTACCTTAGCAACGGGACACAGTGTCGTACCTTAGCAACGGGACACAGTGTCGTACCTTAGCAACGGGACACAGTGTCGTATCTTAGCAACGGGAAACAGTGTGTTACCTTAGCAACGTGACACAGTGTCGTACCTTAGCAACGGGACACAGTGTCGTACCTTAGCAACGGGAAACAGTGTGTTATCTTAGCAACGGGACACAGTGTCGTACCTTAGCAACGGCACAGAGTGTGTTACCTTAGCAACAGCACAGAGTGTGTTACCTTAGCAACGGGACACAGTGTCGTACCTTAGCAACAGCACACAGTGTTTTACCTTAAGAACGGAACACAGTGTGTTACCTTAGCAACGGCACAGAGTGTGTTACCTTAGCAACGGGACACAGTGACGTACCTTAGCAACGGCACAGAGTGTGTTACCTTAGCAACGGGACACAGTGTCGTACCTTAGCAACGGCACACAGTGTGTTACCTTAGCAACGGGACACAGTGTCGTACCTTAGCAACGGCACAGAGTGTGTTACCTTAGCAACGGGACACAGTGTCGTACCTTAGCAACGGCACACAGTGTGTTACCTTAGCAACGGGACACAGTGAGTTACCTTAGCAACGGCACAGAGTGTGTTACCTTAGGAACGGGACACGGTGTCGTACCTTAGCAACAGCACAGAGTGTGTTACCTTAGTAACTGCACAGAGTGTGTTACCTTAGCAACAGCACAGAGTGTGTTACCTTAGCAACGGCACAGAGTGTGTTACCTTAGCAACGGCACAGTGTGTGTTACCTTAGCAACAGCACAGAGTGTGTTACCATAGCAACGGCTCAGAGTGTGTTACCTTAGCAACAGCACAGAGTGTGTTACCTTAGCAACGGCACAGAGAGTGTTACCTTAGCAACAGCACAGATTGTGTTACCTTAGCAACAGCACAGATTGTGTTACCTTAGCATCAGCACAGAGTGTGTTACCTTAGCAACGGCACAGAGTGTGTTACCTTAGCAACGGCACAGAGTGTGACCTTAGCAACGGGACACAGTGTGTTACCTTAGCAACGGGACACAGTGTGTTACCTTAGCAACGGGACACAGTGTGTTACCTTAGCAACGGGACACAGTGTGTTTCCTTAGCAACGGGACACAGTGTGTTACCTAAGCAACGGGACACAGTGTGTAACCTTAGCAACGGGACACAGTGTGTTACCTTAGCAACGGCACAGAATGTGTTACCTTAGCAACGTCACAGAGTGTGTTACCTTAGCAGCGGCACAGAGTGTGTTACCTTAGCAACAGCATAGAGTGTCGTACCTTAGCAACGGCACAGAGTGTGTTACCTTAGCAACAGCACAGAGTGTGTTACTTTAGCAACGGGACACAGTGTGTTACCTTAGCAACGGCACACGGTGTCGTACCTTAGCAACGGAACAGAGTGTGATACCTTAGCAACGGGACACAGTGTGTTACCTTAGCAACGGGACACAGTGTCGTACCTTAGCAACGGCACAGAGTGTGTTACCATAGCAACGGGACACAGTGTCGTACCTTAGCAACGGCACACAGTGTGTTACCTTAGCAACAGGACACAGTGTCGTACCTTAGCAACGGCACAGAGTGTGTTACCTTAGCAACAGCACAGAGTGTGTTACCTTAGCAACGGGACACAGTGTGTTAGCTTAGCAACGGGACACAGTGTGTTTCCTTAGCAACGGGACATAGTGTGTTACCTTAGCAACGGGACACAGTTTGTTACCTTAGCAACGGGACACAGTGTGTTACCTTAGCAGCGCAACAGAGTGTGTTACCTTAGCAACGGCACAGAGTGTGTTAACTTACCAACGGCACAGAGTGTGTTGCCTTAGCAACAGCACAGAGTGTGTTACCCTAGCAACAGCACAGAGTGTCGTACCTTAGCAACGGCACAGAGTGTGTTACGTTAGCAACAGCACAGAGTGTGTTACCTTAGCAACGGGACACAGTGTACTACCTTAGCAACGGGACACAGCGTCGTACCTTAGCAACGGCACAGAGTGTGTTACCTTAGCAACGGGACACAGTGTCTTACCTTAGCAACGGGGCACAGTGTCGTACCTTAGCCACGGCACAGAGTGTGTTACCTTAGCAACGGGACACAGTGTGTTACCTTAGCAACGGGACACAGTGTGTTACCTTAGTAACGGCACTGAGTGTGTTACCTTAGCAACGGGACACAGTGTCGTACCTTAGCAACGGGACACAGTGTCGTATCTTAGCAACGGGAAACAGTGTGTTACCTTAGCAACGTGACACAGTGTCGTACCTTAGCAACGGGACACAGTGTCGTACCTTAGCAACGGGAAACAGTGTGTTATCTTAGCAACGGGACACAGTGTCGTACCTTAGCAACGGCACAGAGTGTGTTACCTTAGCAACAGCACAGAGTGTGTTACCTTAGCAACGGGACACAGTGTCGTACCTTAGCAACAGCACACAGTGTTTTACCTTAAGAACGGGACACAGTGTGTTACCTTAGCAACGGCACAGAGTGTGTTACCTTAGCAACGGGACACAGTGACGTACCTTAGCAACGGCACAGAGTGTGTTACCTTAGCAACGGGACACAGTGTCGTACCTTAGCAACGGCACACAGTGTGTTACCTTAGCAACGGGACACAGTGTCGTACCTTAGCAACTGCACAGAGTGTGTTACCTTAGCAACGGGACACAGTGTGTTACCTTAGCAACGGGACACAGTGAGTTACCTTAGCAACGGCACAGAGTGTGTTACCTTAGGAACGGGACACGGTGTCGTACCTTAGCAACGGCACAGAGTGTGTTACCTTAGCAACGGGACACAGTGTCGTACCTTAGCAACGGCACACAGTGTGTTACCTTAACAACAGCACAGATTGTGTCACCTTAGCAACGGCACAGAGTGTGTTACCTTAGCAACAGCACAGAGTGTGTTACCTTAGTAACTGCACAGAGTGTGTTACCTTAGCAACAGCACAGAGTGTGTTACCTTAGCAACGGCACAGAGTGTGTTACCTTAGCAACGGCACAGTGTGTGTTACTTTAGCAACAGCACAGAGTGTGTTACCATAGCAACGGCGCAGAGCGTGTTACGTTAGCAACAGCACAGAGTGTGTTACCTTAGCAACGGCACAGAGAGTGTTACTTTAGCAACAGCACAGATTGTGTTACCTTAGCAACAGCACAGATTGTGTTACCTTAGCATCAGCACAGAGTGTGTTACCTTAGCAACGGCACAGAGTGTGTTACCTTAGCAACGGCACAGAGTGTGACCTTAGCAACAGCACAGAGTGTGTTACCTTAGCAACGGCACAGAGTGTGTTACCTTAGCAACGGGACACGGTGTCGTACCTTAGCAACGGCACACAGTGTGTTACCTTAGCAACGGGACACAGTGTCCTACCTTAGCAACAGCACAGAGTGTGTTACCTTAGCAACAACACACAGTGTGTTACCTTAGCGACGGCACACAGTGTGTTACCTTAGCAACGGGACACAGTGTCGTACCTTAGCAACGGCACAGAGAGTGTTACCTTAGCAAAGGGACACAGTGTCGAACCTTAGCAACAGCACAGAGTGTGTTACCTTAGCAACGGGACACAGTGTGTTAGCTTAGCAACGGGACACAGTGTGTTTCCTTAGCAACGGGACATAGTGTGTTACCTTAGCAACGGGACAAAGTGTGTTACCTTAGCAACGGGACACAATGTCGTACCTTAGCAACGGCACAGAGTGTGTTACCTTAGCAACAGCACAGAGTGTGTTATCTTAGCAACGGGACACAGTGTGTTACCTTAGCAACGGGACACAGTGTGTTACCTTAGCAACGGGACACAGTGTGTTTCCTTAGCAACGGCACACAGTGTGTTACCTTAGCAACGGGACACATTGTGTTACCTTAGCAACGGGACACAGTGTGTAACCTTAGCAACGGGACACAGTGTGTTACCTTAGCAACAGCACAGAGTGTGTTACCTTAGCATCGGCACAGAGTGTGTTAACTTAGCAACGGCACAGAGTGTGTTACCTTAGCAACAGCACAGAGTGTGTTACCTTAGCAACAGCTTCAGAGTGTCGTACCTTAGCAACGGCACAGAGTGTGTTACCTTAGCAACAGCACAGAGTGTGTTACCTAAGCAACAGCACAGAGTGTGTTACCTTAGCAACGGGACACAGTGGGTTACCTTAGCAACATGACACAGTTTCGTACCTTAGCAACGGCACAGAGTGTGTTACCTTAGCAACGGGACACAGTGTGTTACCTTAGCAACGGGACACAGTGTCGTACCTTAGCAACGGCACAGAGTGTGTTACCTTAGCAACGGGACACAGTGTCGTACCTTAGCAACGGCACACAGTGTGTTACCTTAGCAACGGGACACAGTGTCTTACCTTAGCAACGGCACAGAGTGTGTTACCTTAGCAACGGGACACAGTGTCGTACCTTAGCAACGGCACACAGTGTGTTACCTTAGCAACGGGACACAATGTCGTACCTTAGCAACGGCACAGAGTGTGTTACCTTAGCAACAGCACAGAGTGTGTTACCTTAGCAACGGGACACAGTGTGTTACCTTAGCAACGGGACACAGTGTGTTACCTTAGCAACGGGTCACAGTGTGTTTACTTAGCAACGGGACACAGTGTGTTACCTAAGCAACGGGACACCTTAGCAACGGGACACAGTGTGTTACCTTAACAACGGCACAGAGTGTGTTACCTTAGCAACGGCACAGAGTGTGTTACATTAGCAGCGGCACAGAGTGTGTTACCTTAGCAACAGCACAGAGTGTCGTACCTTAGCAACAGCACAGAGTGTGTTACCTTAGCAACAGCACAGAGTGTGTTACCTTAGCAACGGGACACAGTGTCGTACCTTAGCAACGGGACACAGTGTTGTACCTTAGCAACGGCACAGAGTGTGTTACCTTATCAACGGGACACAGTGTGTTACCTTAGCAACGGGACACAGTGTCGTACCTTAGTAACGGCACAGTGTGTTACCTTAGCAACGGGACACAGTGTCGTACCTTAGTAACGGGACACAGTGTGTTATTTTAGCAACGGGACACAGTGTCGTACCTTAGCAACGGCACACAGTGTGTTACCTTAGCAACAAGACACAGGTTCCTACCTTAGCAACGGCACAGAGTGTGTTACCTTAGCAACAGCACAGAGTGTGTTACCTTAGCAACGGAACACAGTGTGTTACCTTAGCAACGGGACACAGTGTGTTAGCTTAACAACGGGACACAGTGTGTTTCCTTAGCAAAGGGACATAGTGTGTTACCTTAGCAACGGGACACAGTGTGTTACCTTAGCAATGGGAAACAGTGTGTAACCTTAGCAACGGGACACATTGTGTTACCTTAACAGCGGCACAGAGTGTGTTACCTTAGCAACGGCACAGAGTGTGTTAACTTACCAACGGCACAGAGTGTGTTACCTTAGCAACAGCACAGAGTGTGTTACCTTAGCAACAGCACAGAGTGTCGTACCTTAGCAACGGCACAGAGTGTGTTACCTTAGCAACAGCACAGAGTGTGTTACCTTAGCAACAGCACAGGGTGTGTTACCTTAGCAACGGGACACAGTGTACTACCTTAGCAACGGCACAGAGTGTGTTACCTTAGCAACAGCACAGAGTGTGTTACCTTAGCAACGGGACACAGTGTGTTACCTTAGCAACGGCACACAGTGTTTTACTTTACCAACGGGACACAGTGTGTTACTTTACCAACGGGACACAGTGTGTTAACTTAGCAACGGCACAGAGTGTGTTACCTTAGCAACGGCACAGAGTGTGTTACCTTAGCAACAGCACAGAGTGTGTTACCTTAGCAACGGCACAGAGTGTGTTACCTTAGCAACTGCACAGAGTGTGTTACCTTAGCAACAGCACAGAGTGTGTTACCTTAGCAACGGCACAGAGTGTGTTACTTTAGCAGCGGCACACAGTGTGTTACCTTAGCAACAGCACAGAGTGTGTTACCTTAGCAACAGCACAGAGTGTGTTACCTTAGCAACGGGACACAGTGTCGTACCTTAGCAACGGCACACAGTGTGTTACCTTAGCAACGGGACACAGTGTCGTACCTTAGCAACGGCACACAGTGTGTTACCTTAGCAACGGGACACAATGTCGTACCTTAGCTACGGCACAGAGTGTGTTACCTTAGCAACAGCACAGAGTGTGTTACCTTAGCAACGGGACACAGTGTGTTACCTTAGCAACGGGACACAGTGTGTTACCTTAGCAAAGGGACACAGTGTGTTTCCTTAGCAACGGGACACAGTGTGTTACCTAAGCAACGGGACACAGTGTGTAACCTTAGCAACGGGACACAGTGTGTTACCTTAGCAACGGCACAGAGTGTGTTACCTTAGCAGCGGCACAGAGTGTGTTACCTTAGCAACAGCATAGAGTGTCGTACCTTAGCAACGGCACAGAGTGTGTTACCTTAGCAACAGCACAGAGTTTGTTACCTTAGCAACAGCACAGAGTGTGTTACTTTAGCAACAGCACAGAGTGTGTTACTTTAGCAACGGGACACAGTGTGTTACCTTAGCAACGGGACACAGTGTGTTACCTTAGCAATGGGAAACAGTGTGTAACCTTAGCAACGGGACACAGTGTGTTACCTTAGCAGCGCAACAGAGTGTGTTTCCTTAGCAACGGCACAGAGTGTGTTAACTTACCAACGGCACAGAGTGTGTTGCCTTAGCAACAGCACAGAGTGTGTTACCCTAGCAACAGCACAGAGTGTCGTACCTTAGCAACGGCACAGAGTGTGTTACCTTAGCAACAGCACAGAGTGTGTTACCTTAGCAACAGCACAGAGTGTGTTACCTTAGCAACGGGACACAGTGTACTACCTTAGCAACGGGACACAGCGTCGTACCTTAGCAACGGGGCACAGTGTCGTACCTTAGCCACGGCACAGAGTGTGTTACCTTAGCAACGGGACACAGTGTGTTACCTTAGCAACGGGACACAGTGTCGTACCTTAGTAACGGCACTGAGTGTGTTACCTTAGCAACGGGACACAGTGTCGTACCTTAGCAACGGGACACAGTGTCGTATCTTAGCAACGGGAAACAGTGTGTTACCTTAGCAACGTGACACAGTGTCGTACCTTAGCAACGGGACACAGTGTCGTACCTTAGCAACGGGAAACAGTGTGTTATCTTAGCAACGGGACACAGTGTCGTACCTTAGCAACGGCACAGAGTGTGTTACCTTAGCAACAGCACAGAGTGTGTTACCTTAGCAACGGGACACAGTGTCGTACCTTAGCAACAGCACACAGTGTTTTACCTTAAGAACGGAACACAGTGTGTTACCTTAGCAACGGCACAGCGTGTGTTACCTTAGCAACGGGACACAGTGACGTACCTTAGCAACGGCACAGAGTGTGTTACCTTAGCAACGGGACACAGTGTCGTACCTTAGCAACGGCACACAGTGTGTTACCTTAGCAACGGGACACAGTGTCGTACCTTAGCAACGGCACAGAGTGTGTTACCTTAGCAACGGGACACAGTGTCGTACCTTAGCAACGGCACACAGTGTGTTACCTTAGCAACGGGACACAGTGAGTTACCTTAGCAACGGCACAGAGTGTGTTACCTTAGGAACGGGACACGGTGTCGTACCTTAGCAACGGCACAGAATGTGTTACCTTAGCAAAGGGACACAGTGTGGTACCTTAGCAACGGCACACAGTGTGTTACCTTAACAACAGCACAGATTGTGTCACCTTAGCAACGGCACAGAGTGTGTTACCTTAGCAACAGCACAGAGTGTGTTACCTTAGTAACTGCACAGAGTGTGTTACCTTAGCAACAGCACAGAGTGTGTTACCTTAGCAACGGCACAGAGTGTGTTACCTTAGCAACGGCACAGTGTGTGTTACCTTAGCAACAGCACAGAGTGTGTTACCATAGCAACGGCACAGAGAGTGTTACCTTAGCAACAGCACAGATTGTGTTACCTTAGCAACAGCACAGATTGTGTTACCTTAGCATCAGCACAGAGTGTGTTACCTTAGCAACGGCACAGAGTGTGTTACCTTAGCAACGGCACAGAGTGTGACCTTAGCAACGGGACACAGTGTGTTACCTTAGCAACGGGACACAGTGTGTTACCTTAGCAACGGGACACAGTGTGTTACCTTAGCAACGGGACACAGTGTGTTTCCTTAGCAACGGGACACAGTGTGTTACCTAAGCAACGGGACACAGTGTGTAACCTTAGCAACGGGACACAGTGTGTTACCTTAGCAACGGCACAGAATGTGTTACCTTAGCAACGTCACAGAGTGTGTTACCTTAGCAGCGGCACAGAGTGTGTTACCTTAGCAACAGCATAGAGTGTCGTACCTTAGCAACGGCACAGAGTATGTTACCTTAGCAACAGCACAGAGTGTGTTACTTTAGCAACGGGACACAGTGTGTTACCTTAGCAACGGCACACGGTGTCGTACCTTAGCAACGGAACAGAGTGTGATACCTTAGCAACGGGACACAGTGTGTTACCTTAGCAACGGGACACAGTGTCGTACCTTAGCAACGGCACAGAGTGTGTTACCTTAGCAACGGGACACAGTGTCGTACCTTAGCAACGGCACACAGTGTGTTACCTTAGCAACAGGACACAGTGTCGTACCTTAGCAACGGCACAGAGTGTGTTACCTTAGCAACAGCACAGAGTGTGTTACCTTAGCAACGGGACACAGTGTGTTAGCTTAGCAACGGGACACAGTGTGTTTCCTTAGCAACGGGACATAGTGTGTTACCTTAGCAACGGGACACAGTGTGTTACCTTAGCAATGGGAAACAGTGTGTAACCTTAGCAACGGGACACAGTGTGTTACCTTAGCAGCGCAACAGAGTGTGTTACCTTAGCAACGGCACAGAGTGTGTTAACTTACCAACGGCACAGAGTGTGTTGCCTTAGCAACAGCACAGAGTGTGTTACCCTAGCAACAGCACAGAGTGTCGTACCTTAGCAACGGCACAGAGTGTGTTACGTTAGCAACAGCACAGAGTGTGTTACCTTAGCAACGGGACACAGTGTACTACCTTAGCAACGGGACACAGCGTCGTACCTTAGCAACGGCACAGAGTGTGTTACCTTAGCAACGGGACACAGTGTCTTACCTTAGCAACGGGGCACAGTGTCGTACCTTAGCCACGGCACAGAGTGTGTTACCTTAGCAACGGGACACAGTGTGTTACCTTAGCAACGGGACACAGTGTGTTACCTTAGTAACGGCACTGAGTGTGTTACCTTAGCAACGGGACACAGTGTCGTACCTTAGCAACGGGACACAGTGTCGTATCTTAGCAACGGGAAACAGTGTGTTACCTTAGCAACGTGACACAGTGTCGTACCTTAGCAACGGGACACAGTGTCGTACCTTAGCAACGGGAAACAGTGTGTTATCTTAGCAACGGGACACAGTGTCGTACCTTAGCAACGGCACAGAGTGTGTTACCTTAGCAACAGCACAGAGTGTGTTACCTTAGCAACGGGACACAGTGTCGTACCTTAGCAACAGCACACAGTGTTTTACCTTAAGAACGGGACACAGTGTGTTACCTTAGCAACGGCACAGAGTGTGTTACCTTAGCAACGGGACACAGTGACGTACCTTAGCAACGGCACAGAGTGTGTTACCTTAGCAACGGGACACAGTGTCGTACCTTAGCAACGGCACACAGTGTGTTACCTTAGCAACGGGACACAGTGTCGTACCTTAGCAACTGCACAGAGTGTGTTACCTTAGCAACGGGACACAGTGTGTTACCTTAGCAACGGGACACAGTGAGTTACCTTAGCAACGGCACAGAGTGTGTTACCTTAGGAACGGGACACGGTGTCGTACCTTAGCAACGGCACAGAGTGTGTTACCTTAGCAACGGGACACAGTGTCGTACCTTAGCAACGGCACACAGTGTGTTACCTTAACAACAGCACAGATTGTGTCACCTTAGCAACGGCACAGAGTGTGTTACCTTAGCAACAGCACAGAGTGTGTTACCCTAGCAACAGCACAGAGTGTCGTACCTTAGCAACGGCACAGAGTGTGTTACCTTAGCAACAGCACAGAGTGTGTTACCTTAGCAACAGCACAGAGTGTGTTACCTTAGCAACGGGACACAGTGTACTACCTTAGCAACGGGACACAGCGTCGTACCTTAGCAACGGGGCACAGTGTCGTACCTTAGCCACGGCACAGAGTGTGTTACCTTAGCAACGGGACACAGTGTGTTACCTTAGCAACGGGACACAGTGTCGTACCTTAGTAACGGCACTGAGTGTGTTACCTTAGCAACGGGACACAGTGTCGTACCTTAGCAACGGGACACAGTGTCGTATCTTAGCAACGGGAAACAGTGTGTTACCTTAGCAACGTGACACAGTGTCGTACCTTAGCAACGGGACACAGTGTCGTACCTTAGCAACGGGAAACAGTGTGTTATCTTAGCAACGGGACACAGTGTCGTACCTTAGCAACGGCACAGAGTGTGTTACCTTAGCAACAGCACAGAGTGTGTTACCTTAGCAACGGGACACAGTGTCGTACCTTAGCAACAGCACACAGTGTTTTACCTTAAGAACGGAACACAGTGTGTTACCTTAGCAACGGCACAGCGTGTGTTACCTTAGCAACGGGACACAGTGACGTACCTTAGCAACGGCACAGAGTGTGTTACCTTAGCAACGGGACACAGTGTCGTACCTTAGCAACGGCACACAGTGTGTTACCTTAGCAACGGGACACAGTGTCGTACCTTAGCAACGGCACAGAGTGTGTTACCTTAGCAACGGGACACAGTGTCGTACCTTAGCAACGGCACACAGTGTGTTACCTTAGCAACGGGACACAGTGAGTTACCTTAGCAACGGCACAGAGTGTGTTACCTTAGGAACGGGACACGGTGTCGTACCTTAGCAACGGCACAGAGTGTGTTACCTTAGCAAAGGGACACAGTGTCGTACCTTAGCAACGGCACACAGTGTGTTACCTTAACAACAGCACAGATTGTGTCACCTTAGCAACGGCACAGAGTGTGTTACCTTAGCAACAGCACAGAGTGTGTTACCTTAGTAACTGCACAGAGTGTGTTACCTTAGCAACAGCACAGAGTGTGTTACCTTAGCAACGGCACAGAGTGTGTTACCTTAGCAACGGCACAGTGTGTGTTACCTTAGCAACAGCACAGAGTGTGTTACCATAGCAACGGCACAGAGAGTGTTACCTTAGCAACAGCACAGATTGTGTTACCTTAGCAACAGCACAGATTGTGTTACCTTAGCATCAGCACAGAGTGTGTTACCTTAGCAACGGCACAGAGTGTGTTACCTTAGCAACGGCACAGAGTGTGACCTTAGCAACGGGACACAGTGTGTTACCTTAGCAACGGGACACAGTGTGTTACCTTAGCAACGGGACACAGTGTGTTACCTTAGCAACGGGACACAGTGTGTTTCCTTAGCAACGGGACACAGTGTGTTACCTAAGCAACGGGACACAGTGTGTAACCTTAGCAACGGGACACAGTGTGTTACCTTAGCAACGGCACAGAATGTGTTACCTTAGCAACGTCACAGAGTGTGTTACCTTAGCAGCGGCACAGAGTGTGTTACCTTAGCAACAGCATAGAGTGTCGTACCTTAGCAACGGCACAGAGTATGTTACCTTAGCAACAGCACAGAGTGTGTTACTTTAGCAACGGGACACAGTGTGTTACCTTAGCAACGGCACACGGTGTCGTACCTTAGCAACGGAACAGAGTGTGATACCTTAGCAACGGGACACAGTGTGTTACCTTAGCAACGGGACACAGTGTCGTACCTTAGCAACGGCACAGAGTGTGTTACCTTAGCAACGGGACACAGTGTCGTACCTTAGCAACGGCACACAGTGTGTTACCTTAGCAACAGGACACAGTGTCGTACCTTAGCAACGGCACAGAGTGTGTTACCTTAGCAACAGCACAGAGTGTGTTACCTTAGCAACGGGACACAGTGTGTTAGCTTAGCAACGGGACACAGTGTGTTTCCTTAGCAACGGGACATAGTGTGTTACCTTAGCAACGGGACACAGTGTGTTACCTTAGCAATGGGAAACAGTGTGTAACCTTAGCAACGGGACACAGTGTGTTACCTTAGCAGCGCAACAGAGTGTGTTACCTTAGCAACGGCACAGAGTGTGTTAACTTACCAACGGCACAGAGTGTGTTGCCTTAGCAACAGCACAGAGTGTGTTACCCTAGCAACAGCACAGAGTGTCGTACCTTAGCAACGGCACAGAGTGTGTTACGTTAGCAACAGCACAGAGTGTGTTACCTTAGCAACGGGACACAGTGTACTACCTTAGCAACGGGACACAGCGTCGTACCTTAGCAACGGCACAGAGTGTGTTACCTTAGCAACGGGACACAGTGTCTTACCTTAGCAACGGGGCACAGTGTCGTACCTTAGCCACGGCACAGAGTGTGTTACCTTAGCAACGGGACACAGTGTGTTACCTTAGCAACGGGACACAGTGTGTTACCTTAGTAACGGCACTGAGTGTGTTACCTTAGCAACGGGACACAGTGTCGTACCTTAGCAACGGGACACAGTGTCGTATCTTAGCAACGGGAAACAGTGTGTTACCTTAGCAACGTGACACAGTGTCGTACCTTAGCAACGGGAAACAGTGTGTTATCTTAGCAACGGGACACAGTGTCGTACCTTAGCAACGGCACAGAGTGTGTTACCTTAGCAACAGCACAGAGTGTGTTACCTTAGCAACGGGACACAGTGTCGTACCTTAGCAACAGCACACAGTGTTTTACCTTAAGAACGGGACACAGTGTGTTACCTTAGCAACGGCACAGAGTGTGTTACCTTAGCAACGGGACACAGTGACGTACCTTAGCAACGGCACAGAGTGTGTTACCTTAGCAACGGGACACAGTGTCGTACCTTAGCAACGGCACACAGTGTGTTACCTTAGCAACGGGACACAGTGTCGTACCTTAGCAACTGCACAGAGTGTGTTACCTTAGCAACGGGACACAGTGTGTTACCTTAGCAACGGGACACAGTGAGTTACCTTAGCAACGGCACAGAGTGTGTTACCTTAGGAACGGGACACGGTGTCGTACCTTAGCAACGGCACAGAGTGTGTTACCTTAGCAACGGGACACAGTGTCGTACCTTAGCAACGGCACACAGTGTGTTACCTTAACAACAGCACAGATTGTGTCACCTTAGCAACGGCACAGAGTGTGTTACCTTAGCAACAGCACAGAGTGTGTTACCTTAGTAACTGCACAGAGTGTGTTACCTTAGCAACAGCACAGAGTGTGTTACCTTAGCAACGGCACAGAGTGTGTTACCTTAGCAACGGCACAGTGTGTGTTACTTTAGCAACAGCACAGAGTGTGTTACCATAGCAACGGCGCAGAGCGTGTTACGTTAGCAACAGCACAGAGTGTGTTACCTTAGCAACGGCACAGAGAGTGTTACCTTAGCAACAGCACAGATTGTGTTACCTTAGCAACAGCACAGATTGTGTTACCTTAGCATCAGCACAGAGTGTGTTACCTTAGCAACGGCACAGAGTGTGTTACCTTAGCAACGGCACAGAGTGTGACCTTAGCAACAGCACAGAGTGTGTTACCTTAGCAACGGCACAGAGTGTGTTACCTTAGCAACGGGACACGGTGTCGTACCTTAGCAACGGCACACAGTGTGTTACCTTAGCAACGGGACACAGTGTCGTACCTTAGCAACAGCACAGAGTGTGTTACCTTAGCAACAACACACAGTGTGTTACCTTAGCGACGGCACACAGTGTGTTACCTTAGCAACGGGACACAGTGTCGTACCTTAGCAACGGCACAGAGAGTGTTACCTTAGCAAAGGGACACAGTGTCGAACCTTAGCAACGGCACACAGTGTGTTACCTTAGCAACGGGACACAATGTCGTACCTTAGCAACGGCACAGAGTGTGTTACCTTAGCAACAGCACAGAGTGTGTTATCTTAGCAACGGGACACAGTGTGTTACCTTAGCAACGGGACACAGTGTGTTACCTTAGCAACGGTACACAGTGTGTTTCCTTAGCAACGGGACACAGTGTGTTACCTTAGCAACGGGACACATTGTGTTACCTTAGCAACGGGACACAGTGTGTAACCTTAGCAACGGGACACAGTGTGTTACCTTAGCAACGGCACAGAGTGTGTTACCTTAGCATCGGCACAGAGTGTGTTAACTTAGCAACGGCACAGAGTGTGTTACCTTAGCAACAGCACAGAGTGTGTTACCTTAGCAACAGCTTCAGAGTGTCGTACCTTAGCAACGGCACAGAGTGTGTTACCTTAGCAACAGCACAGAGTGTGTTACCTAAGCAACAGCACAGAGTGTGTTACCTTAGCAACGGGACACAGTGGGTTACCTTAGCAACATGACACAGTTTCGTACCTTAGCAACGGCACAGAGTGTGTTACCTTAGCAACGGGACACAGTGTGTTACCTTAGCAACGGGACACAGTGTCGTACCTTAGCAACGGCACAGAGTGTGTTACCTTAGCAACGGGACACAGTGTCGTACCTTAGCAACGGCACACAGTGTGTTACCTTAGCAACGGGACACAGTGTCTTACCTTAGCAACGGCACAGAGTGTGTTACCTTAGCAACGGGACACAGTGTCGTACCTTAGCAACGGCACACAGTGTGTTACCTTAGCAACGGGACACAATGTCGTACCTTAGCAACGGCACAGAGTGTGTTACCTTAGCAACAGCACAGAGTGTGTTACCTTAGCAACGGGACACAGTGTGTTACCTTAGCAACGGGACACAGTGTGTTACCTTAGCAACGGGTCACAGTGTGTTTACTTAGCAACGGGACACAGTGTGTTACCTAAGCAACGGGACACCTTAGCAGCGGGACACAGTGTGTTACCTTAACAACGGCACAGAGTGTGTTACCTTAGCAACGGCACAGAGTGTGTTACATTAGCAGCGGCACAGAGTGTGTTACCTTAGCAACAGCACAGAGTGTCGTACCTTAGCAACAGCACAGAGTGTGTTACCTTAGCAACAGCACAGAGTGTGTTACCTTAGCAACGGGACACAGTGTCGTACCTTAGCAACGGGACACAGTGTTGTACCTTAGCAACGGCACAGAGTGTGTTACCTTATCAACGGGACACAGTGTGTTACCTTAGCAACGGGACACAGTGTCGTACCTTAGTAACGGCACAGTGTGTTACCTTAGCAACGGGACACAGTGTCGTACCTTAGTAACGGGACACAGTGTGTTATTTTAGCAACGGGACACAGTGTCGTACCTTAGCAACGGCACACAGTGTGTTACCTTAGCAACAAGACACAGGTTCCTACCTTAGCAACGGCACAGAGTGTGTTACCTTAGCAACAGCACAGAGTGTGTTACCTTAGCAACGGAACACAGTGTGTTACCTTAGCAACGGGACACAGTGTGTTAGCTTAGCAACGGGACACAGTGTGTTTCCTTAGCAAAGGGACATAGTGTGTTACCTTAGCAACGGGACACAGTGTGTTACCTTAGCAATGGGAAACAGTGTGTAACCTTAGCAACGGGACACATTGTGTTACCTTAACAGCGGCACAGAGTGTGTTACCTTAGCAACGGCACAGAGTGTGTTAACTTACCAACGGCACAGAGTGTGTTACCTTAGCAACAGCACAGAGTGTGTTACCTTAGCAACAGCACAGAGTGTCGTACCTTAGCAACGGCACAGAGTGTGTTACCTTAGCAACGGCACAGAGTGTGTTACCTTAGCAACGGCACAGAGTGTGACCTTAGCAACAGCACAGAGTGTGTTACCTTAGCAACGGCACAGAGTGTGTTACCTTAGCAACGGGACACGGTGTCGTACCTTAGCAACGACACACAGTGTGTTACCTTAGCAACGGGACACAGTGTCGTACCTTAGCAACAGCACAGAGTGTGTTACCTTAGCAACAACACACAGTGTGTTACCTTAGCGACGGCACACAGTGTGTTACCTTAGCAACGGGACACAGTGTCGTACCTTAGCAACGGCACAGAGAGTGTTACCTTAGCAAAGGGACACAGTGTCGAACCTTAGCAACGGCACACAGTGTGTTACCTTAGCAACGGGACACAATGTCGTACCTTAGCAACGGCACAGAGTGTGTTACCTTAGCAACAGCACAGAGTGTGTTATCTTAGCAACGGGACACAGTGTGTTACCTTAGCAACGGGACACAGTGTGTTACCTTAGCAACGGGACACAGTGTGTTTCCTTAGCAACGGGACACAGTGTGTTACCTTAGCAACGGGACACATTGTGTTACCTTAGCAACGGGACACAGTGTGTAACCTTAGCAACGGGACACAGTGTGTTACCTTAGCAACGGCACAGAGTGTGTTACCTTAGCATCGGCACAGAGTGTGTTAACTTAGCAACGGCACAGAGTGTGTTACCTTAGCAACAGCACAGAGTGTGTTACCTTAGCAACAGCTTCAGAGTGTCGTACCTTAGCAACGGCACAGAGTGTGTTACCTTAGCAACAGCACAGAGTGTGTTACCTTAGCAACGGAACACAGTGTGTTACCTTAGCAACGGGACACAGTGTGTTAGCTTAGCAACGGGACACAGTGTGTTTCCTTAGCAAAGGGACATAGTGTGTTACCTTAGCAACGGGACACAGTGTGTTACCTTAGCAATGGGAAACAGTGTGTAACCTTAGCAACGGGACACATTGTGTTACCTTAACAGCGGCACAGAGTGTGTTACCTTAGCAACGGCACAGAGTGTGTTAACTTACCAACGGCACAGAGTGTGTTACCTTAGCAACAGCACAGAGTGTGTTACCTTAGCAACAGCACAGAGTGTCGTACCTTAGCAACGGCACAGAGTGTGTTACCTTAGCAACAGCACAGAGTGTGTTACCTTAGCAACAGCACAGGGTGTGTTACCTTAGCAACGGGACACAGTGTACTACCTTAGCAACGGCACAGAGTGTGTTACCTTAGCAACAGCACAGAGTGTGTTACCTTAGCAACGGGACACAGTGTGTTACCTTAGCAACGGCACACAGTGTTTTACTTTACCAACGGGACACAGTGTGTTACTTTACCAACGGGACACAGTGTGTTAACTTAGCAACGGCACAGAGTGTGTTACCTTAGCAACGGCACAGAGTGTGTTACCTTAGCAACAGCACAGAGTGTGTTACCTTAGCAACGGCACAGAGTGTGTTACCTTAGCAACTGCACAGAGTGTGTTACCTTAGCAACAGCACAGAGTGTGTTACCTTAGCAACGGCACAGAGTGTGTTACTTTAGCAGCGGCACACAGTGTGTTACCTTAGCAACAGCACAGAGTGTGTTACCTTAGCAACAGCACAGAGTGTGTTACCTTAGCAACGGGACACAGTGTCGTACCTTAGCAACGGCACACAGTGTGTTACCTTAGCAACGGGACACAGTGTCGTACCTTAGCAACGGCACACAGTGTGTTACCTTAGCAACGGGACACAATGTCGTACCTTAGCTACGGCACAGAGTGTGTTACCTTAGCAACAGCACAGAGTGTGTTACCTTAGCAACGGGACACAGTGTGTTACCTTAGCAACGGGACACAGTGTGTTACCTTAGCAAAGGGACACAGTGTGTTTCCTTAGCAACGGGACACAGTGTGTTACCTAAGCAACGGGACACAGTGTGTAACCTTAGCAACGGGACACAGTGTGTTACCTTAGCAACGGCACAGAGTGTGTTACCTTAGCAGCGGCACAGAGTGTGTTACCTTAGCAACAGCATAGAGTGTCGTACCTTAGCAACGGCACAGAGTGTGTTACCTTAGCAACAGCACAGAGTTTGTTACCTTAGCAACAGCACAGAGTGTGTTACTTTAGCAACAGCACAGAGTGTGTTACTTTAGCAACGGGACACAGTGTGTTACCTTAGCAACGGGACACAGTGTGTTACCTTAGCAATGGGAAACAGTGTGTAACCTTAGCAACGGGACACAGTGTGTTACCTTAGCAGCGCAACAGAGTGTGTTTCCTTAGCAACGGCACAGAGTGTGTTAACTTACCAACGGCACAGAGTGTGTTGCCTTAGCAACAGCACAGAGTGTGTTACCCTAGCAACAGCACAGAGTGTCGTACCTTAGCAACGGCACAGAGTGTGTTACCTTAGCAACAGCACAGAGTGTGTTACCTTAGCAACAGCACAGAGTGTGTTACCTTAGCAACGGGACACAGTGTACTACCTTAGCAACGGGACACAGCGTCGTACCTTAGCAACGGGGCACAGTGTCGTACCTTAGCCACGGCACAGAGTGTGTTACCTTAGCAACGGGACACAGTGTGTTACCTTAGCAACGGGACACAGTGTCGTACCTTAGTAACGGCACTGAGTGTGTTACCTTAGCAACGGGACACAGTGTCGTACCTTAGCAACGGGACACAGTGTCGTACCTTAGCAACGGGACACAGTGTCGTATCTTAGCAACGGGAAACAGTGTGTTACCTTAGCAACGTGACACAGTGTCGTACCTTAGCAACGGGACACAGTGTCGTACCTTAGCAACGGGAAACAGTGTGTTATCTTAGCAACGGGACACAGTGTCGTACCTTAGCAACGGCACAGAGTGTGTTACCTTAGCAACAGCACAGAGTGTGTTACCTTAGCAACGGGACACAGTGTCGTACCTTAGCAACAGCACACAGTGTTTTACCTTAAGAACGGAACACAGTGTGTTACCTTAGCAACGGCACAGAGTGTGTTACCTTAGCAACGGGACACAGTGACGTACCTTAGCAACGGCACAGAGTGTGTTACCTTAGCAACGGGACACAGTGTCGTACCTTAGCAACGGCACACAGTGTGTTACCTTAGCAACGGGACACAGTGTCGTACCTTAGCAACGGCACAGAGTGTGTTACCTTAGCAACGGGACACAGTGTCGTACCTTAGCAACGGCACACAGTGTGTTACCTTAGCAACGGGACACAGTGAGTTACCTTAGCAACGGCACAGAGTGTGTTACCTTAGGAACGGGACACGGTGTCGTACCTTAGCAACGGCACAGAGTGTGTTACCTTAGCAAAGGGACACAGTGTCGTACCTTAGCAACGGCACACAGTGTGTTACCTTAACAACAGCACAGATTGTGTCACCTTAGCAACGGCACAGAGTGTGTTACCTTAGCAACAGCACAGAGTGTGTTACCTTAGTAACTGCACAGAGTGTGTTACCTTAGCAACAGCACAGAGTGTGTTACCTTAGCAACGGCACAGAGTGTGTTACCTTAGCAACGGCACAGTGTGTGTTACCTTAGCAACAGCACAGAGTGTGTTACCATAGCAACGGCGCAGAGTGTGTTACCTTAGCAACAGCACAGAGTGTGTTACCTTAGCAACGGCACAGAGAGTGTTACCTTAGCAACAGCACAGATTGTGTTACCTTAGCAACAGCACAGATTGTGTTACCTTAGCATCAGCACAGAGTGTGTTACCTTAGCAACGGCACAGAGTGTGTTACCTTAGCAACGGCACAGAGTGTGACCTTAGCAACGGGACACAGTGTGTTACCTTAGCAACGGGACACAGTGTGTTACCTTAGCAACGGGACACAGTGTGTTACCTTAGCAACGGGACACAGTGTGTTTCCTTAGCAACGGGACACAGTGTGTTACCTAAGCAACGGGACACAGTGTGTAACCTTAGCAACGGGACACAGTGTGTTACCTTAGCAACGGCACAGAATGTGTTACCTTAGCAACGTCACAGAGTGTGTTACCTTAGCAGCGGCACAGAGTGTGTTACCTTAGCAACAGCATAGAGTGTCGTACCTTAGCAACGGCACAGAGTATGTTACCTTAGCAACAGCACAGAGTGTGTTACTTTAGCAACGGGACACAGTGTGTTACCTTAGCAACGGCACACGGTGTCGTACCTTAGCAACGGAACAGAGTGTGATACCTTAGCAACGGGACACAGTGTGTTACCTTAGCAACGGGACACAGTGTCGTACCTTAGCAACGGCACAGAGTGTGTTACCTTAGCAACGGGACACAGTGTCGTACCTTAGCAACGGCACACAGTGTGTTACCTTAGCAACAGGACACAGTGTCGTACCTTAGCAACGGCACAGAGTGTGTTACCTTAGCAACAGCACAGAGTGTGTTACCTTAGCAACGGGACACAGTGTGTTAGCTTAGCAACGGGACACAGTGTGTTTCCTTAGCAACGGGACATAGTGTGTTACCTTAGCAACGGGACACAGTGTGTTACCTTAGCAATGGGAAACAGTGTGTAACCTTAGCAACGGGACACAGTGTGTTACCTTAGCAGCGCAACAGAGTGTGTTACCTTAGCAACGGCACAGAGTGTGTTAACTTACCAACGGCACAGAGTGTGTTGCCTTAGCAACAGCACAGAGTGTGTTACCCTAGCAACAGCACAGAGTGTCGTACCTTAGCAACGGCACAGAGTGTGTTACGTTAGCAACAGCACAGAGTGTGTTACCTTAGCAACGGGACACAGTGTACTACCTTAGCAACGGGACACAGCGTCGTACCTTAGCAACGGCACAGAGTGTGTTACCTTAGCAACGGGACACAGTGTCTTACCTTAGCAACGGGGCACAGTGTCGTACCTTAGCCACGGCACAGAGTGTGTTACCTTAGCAACGGGACACAGTGTGTTACCTTAGCAACGGGACACAGTGTGTTACCTTAGTAACGGCACTGAGTGTGTTACCTTAGCAACGGGACACAGTGTCGTACCTTAGCAACGGGACACAGTGTCGTATCTTAGCAACGGGAAACAGTGTGTTACCTTAGCAACGTGACACAGTGTCGTACCTTAGCAACGGGACACAGTGTCGTACCTTAGCAACGGGAAACAGTGTGTTATCTTAGCAACGGGACACAGTGTCGTACCTTAGCAACGGCACAGAGTGTGTTACCTTAGCAACAGCACAGAGTGTGTTACCTTAGCAACGGGACACAGTGTCGTACCTTAGCAACAGCACACAGTGTTTTACCTTAAGAACGGGACACAGTGTGTTACCTTAGCAACGGCACAGAGTGTGTTACCTTAGCAACGGGACACAGTGACGTACCTTAGCAACGGCACAGAGTGTGTTACCTTAGCAACGGGACACAGTGTCGTACCTTAGCAACGGCACACAGTGTGTTACCTTAGCAACGGGACACAGTGTCGTACCTTAGCAACTGCACAGAGTGTGTTACCTTAGCAACGGGACACAGTGTGTTACCTTAGCAACGGGACACAGTGAGTTACCTTAGCAACGGCACAGAGTGTGTTACCTTAGGAACGGGACACGGTGTCGTACCTTAGCAACGGCACAGAGTGTGTTACCTTAGCAACGGGACACAGTGTCGTACCTTAGCAACGGCACACAGTGTGTTACCTTAACAACAGCACAGATTGTGTCACCTTAGCAACGGCACAGAGTGTGTTACCTTAGCAACAGCACAGAGTGTGTTACCTTAGTAACTGCACAGAGTGTGTTACCTTAGCAACAGCACAGAGTGTGTTACCTTAGCAACGGCACAGAGTGTGTTACCTTAGCAACGGCACAGTGTGTGTTACTTTAGCAACAGCACAGAGTGTGTTACCATAGCAACGGCGCAGAGCGTGTTACGTTAGCAACAGCACAGAGTGTGTTACCTTAGCAACGGCACAGAGAGTGTTACCTTAGCAACAGCACAGATTGTGTTACCTTAGCAACAGCACAGATTGTGTTACCTTAGCATCAGCACAGAGTGTGTTACCTTAGCAACGGCACAGAGTGTGTTACCTTAGAAACGGCACAGAGTGTGACCTTAGCAACAGCACAGAGTGTGTTACCTTAGCAACGGCACAGAGTGTGTTACCTTAGCAACGGGACACGGTGTCGTACCTTAGCAACGGCACACAGTGTGTTACCTTAGCAACGGGACACAGTGTCGTACCTTAGCAACAGCACAGAGTGTGTTACCTTAGCAACAACACACAGTGTGTTACCTTAGCGACGGCACACAGTGTGTTACCTTAGCAACGGGACACAGTGTCGTACCTTAGCAACGGCACAGAGAGTGTTACCTTAGCAAAGGGACACAGTGTCGAACCTTAGCAACGGCACACAGTGTGTTACCTTAGCAACGGGACACAATGTCGTACCTTAGCAACGGCACAGAGTGTGTTACCTTAGCAACAGCACAGAGTGTGTTATCTTAGCAACGGGACACAGTGTGTTACCTTAGCAACGGGACACAGTGTGTTACCTTAGCAACGGGACACAGTGTGTTTCCTTAGCAACGGGACACAGTGTGTTACCTTAGCAACGGGACACATTGTGTTACCTTAGCAACGGGACACAGTGTGTAACCTTAGCAACGGGACACAGTGTGTTACCTTAGCAACGGCACAGAGTGTGTTACCTTAGCATCGGCACAGAGTGTGTTAACTTAGCAACGGCACAGAGTGTGTTACCTTAGCAACAGCACAGAGTGTGTTACCTTAGCAACAGCTTCAGAGTGTCGTACCTTAGCAACGGCACAGAGTGTGTTACCTTAGCAACAGCACAGAGTGTGTTACCTAAGCAACAGCACAGAGTGTGTTACCTTAGCAACGGGACACAGTGGGTTACCTTAGCAACATGACACAGTTTCGTACCTTATCAACGGCACAGAGTGTGTTACCTTAGCAACGGGACACAGTGTGTTACCTTAGCAACGGGACACAGTGTCGTACCTTAGCAACGGCACAGAGTGTGTTACCTTAGCAACGGGACACAGTGTCGTACCTTAGCAACGGCACACAGTGTGTTACCTTAGCAACGGGACACAGTGTCTTACCTTAGCAACGGCACAGAGTGTGTTACCTTAGCAACGGGACACAGTGTCGTACCTTAGCAACGGCACACAGTGTGTTACCTTAGCAACGGGACACAATGTCGTACCTTAGCAACGGCACAGAGTGTGTTACCTTAGCAACAGCACAGAGTGTGTTACCTTAGCAACGGGACACAGTGTGTTACCTTAGCAACGGGACACAGTGTGTTACCTTAGCAACGGGTCACAGTGTGTTTACTTAGCAACGGGACACAGTGTGTTACCTAAGCAACGGGACACCTTAGCAGCGGGACACAGTGTGTTACCTTAACAACGGCACAGAGTGTGTTACCTTAGCAACGGCACAGAGTGTGTTACATTAGCAGCGGCACAGAGTGTGTTACCTTAGCAACAGCACAGAGTGTCGTACCTTAGCAACAGCACAGAGTGTGTTACCTTAGCAACAGCACAGAGTGTGTTACCTTAGCAACGGGACACAGTGTCGTACCTTAGCAACGGGACACAGTGTTGTACCTTAGCAACGGCACAGAGTGTGTTACCTTATCAACGGGACACAGTGTGTTACCTTAGCAACGGGACACAGTGTCGTACCTTAGTAACGGCACAGTGTGTTACCTTAGCAACGGGACACAGTGTCGTACCTTAGTAACGGGACACAGTGTGTTATTTTAGCAACGGGACACAGTGTCGTACCTTAGCAACGGCACACAGTGTGTTACCTTAGCAACAAGACACAGGTTCCTACCTTAGCAACGGCACAGAGTGTGTTACCTTAGCAACAGCACAGAGTGTGTTACCTTAGCAACGGAACACAGTGTGTTACCTTAGCAACGGGACACAGTGTGTTAGCTTAGCAACGGGACACAGTGTGTTTCCTTAGCAAAGGGACATAGTGTGTTACCTTAGCAACGGGACACAGTGTGTTACCTTAGCAATGGGAAACAGTGTGTAACCTTAGCAACGGGACACATTGTGTTACCTTAACAGCGGCACAGAGTGTGTTACCTTAGCAACGGCACAGAGTGTGTTAACTTACCAACGGCACAGAGTGTGTTACCTTAGCAACAGCACAGAGTGTGTTACCTTAGCAACAGCACAGAGTGTCGTACCTTAGCAACGGCACAGAGTGTGTTACCTTAGCAACAGCACAGAGTGTGTTACCTTAGCAACAGCACAGGGTGTGTTACCTTAGCAACGGGACACAGTGTACTACCTTAGCAACGGCACAGAGTGTGTTACCTTAGCAACAGCACAGAGTGTGTTACCTTAGCAACGGGACACAGTGTGTTACCTTAGCAACGGCACACAGTGTTTTACTTTACCAACGGGACACAGTGTGTTACTTTACCAACGGGACACAGTGTGTTAACTTAGCAACGGCACAGAGTGTGTTACCTTAGCAACGGCACAGAGTGTGTTACCTTAGCAACAGCACAGAGTGTGTTACCTTAGCAACGGCACAGAGTGTGTTACCTTAGCAACTGCACAGAGTGTGTTACCTTAGCAACAGCACAGAGTGTGTTACCTTAGCAACGGCACAGAGTGTGTTACTTTAGCAGCGGCACACAGTGTGTTACCTTAGCAACAGCACAGAGTGTGTTACCTTAGCAACAGCACAGAGTGTGTTACCTTAGCAACGGGACACAGTGTCGTACCTTAGCAACGGCACACAGTGTGTTACCTTAGCAACGGGACACAGTGTCGTACCTTAGCAACGGCACACAGTGTGTTACCTTAGCAACGGGACACAATGTCGTACCTTAGCTACGGCACAGAGTGTGTTACCTTAGCAACAGCACAGAGTGTGTTACCTTAGCAACGGGACACAGTGTGTTACCTTAGCAACGGGACACAGTGTGTTACCTTAGCAACGGGACACAGTGTGTTTCCTTAGCAACGGGACACAGTGTGTTACCTAAGCAACGGGACACAGTGTGTAACCTTAGCAACGGGACACAGTGTGTTACCTTAGCAACGGCACAGAGTGTGTTACCTTAGCAGCGGCACAGAGTGTGTTACCTTAGCAACAGCATAGAGTGTCGTACCTTAGCAACGGCACAGAGTGTGTTACCTTAGCAACAGCACAGAGTTTGTTACCTTAGCGACGGCACACAGTGTGTTACCTTAGCAACGGGACACAGTGTCGTACCTTAGCAACGGCACAGAGAGTGTTACCTTAGCAAAGGGACACAGTGTCGAACCTTAGCAACGGCACACAGTGTGTTACCTTAGCAACGGGACACAATGTCGTACCTTAGCAACGGCACAGAGTGTGTTACCTTAGCAAAAGCACAGAGTGTGTTATCTTAGCAACGGGACACAGTGTGTTACCTTAGCAACGGGACACAGTGTGTTACCTTAGCAACGGGACACAGTGTGTTTCCTTAGCAACGGGACACAGTGTGTTACCTTAGCAACGGGACACATTGTGTTACCTTAGCAACGGGACACAGTGTGTAACCTTAGCAACGGGACACAGTGTGTTACCTTAGCAACGGCACAGAGTGTGTTACCTTAGCATCGGCACAGAGTGTGTTAACTTAGCAACGGCACAGAGTGTGTTACCTTAGCAACAGCACAGAGTGTGTTAACTTAGCAACAGCTTCAGAGTGTCGTACCTTAGCAACGGCACAGAGTGTGTTACCTTAGCAACAGCACAGAGTGTGTTACCTAAGCAACAGCACAGAGTGTGTTACCTTAGCAACGGGACACAGTGGGTTACCTTAGCAACATGACACAGTTTCGTACCTTATCAACGGCACAGAGTGTGTTACCTTAGCAACGGGACACAGTGTGTTACCTTAGCAACGGGACACAGTGTCGTACCTTAGCAAAGGCACAGAGTGTGTTACCTTAGCAACGGGACACAGTGTCGTACCTTAGCAACGGCACACAGTGTGTTACCTTAGCAACGGGACACAGTGTCTTACCTTAGCAACGGCACAGAGTGTGTTACCTTAGCAACGGGACACAGTGTCGTACCTTAGCAACGGCACACAGTGTGTTACCTTAGCAACGGGACACAATGTCGTACCTTAGCAACGGCACAGAGTGTGTTACCTTAGCAACAGCACAGAGTGTGTTACCTTAGCAACGGGACACAGTGTGTTACCTTAGCAACGGGACACAGTGTGTTACCTTAGCAACGGGTCACAGTGTGTTTACTTAGCAACGGGACACAGTGTGTTACCTAAGCAACGGGACACCTTAGCAGCGGGACACAGTGTGTTACCTTAACAACGGCACAGAGTGTGTTACCTTAGCAACGGCACAGAGTGTGTTACCTTAGCAACAGCACAGAGTGTCGTACCTTAGCAACAGCACAGAGTGTGTTACCTTAGCAACAGCACAGAGTGTGTTACCTTAGCAACGGGACACAGTGTCGTACCTTAGCAACGGGACACAGTGTTGTACCTTAGCAACGGCACAGAGTGTGTTACCTTATCAACGGGACACAGTGTGTTACCTTAGCAACGGGACACAGTGTCGTACCTTAGTAACGGCACAGTGTGTTACCTTAGCAACGGGACACAGTGTCGTACCTTAGTAACGGGACACAGTGTGTTATTTTAGCAACGGGACACAGTGTCGTACCTTAGCAACGGCACACAGTGTGTTACCGTAGCAACAAGACACAGGTTCCTACCTTAGCAACGGCACAGAGTGTGTTACCTTAGCAACAGCACAGAGTGTGTTACCTTAGCAACGGAACACAGTGTGTTACCTTAGCAACGGGACACAGTGTGTTAGCTTAGCAACGGGACACAGTGTGTTTCCTTAGCAAAGGGACATAGTGTGTTACCTTAGCAACGGGACACAGTGTGTTACCTTAGCAATGGGAAACAGTGTGTAACCTTAGCAACGGGACACATTGTGTTACCTTAACAGCGGCACAGAGTGTGTTACCTTAGCAACGGCACAGAGTGTGTTAACTTACCAACGGCACAGAGTGTGTTACCTTAGCAACAGCACAGAGTGTGTTACCTTAGCAACAGCACAGAGTGTCGTACCTTAGCAACGGCACAGAGTGTGTTACCTTAGCAACAGCACAGAGTGTGTTACCTTAGCAACAGCACAGGGTGTGTTACCTTAGCAACGGGACACAGTGTACTACCTTAGCAACGGCACAGAGTGTGTTACCTTAGCAACAGCACAGAGTGTGTTACCTTAGCAACGGGACACAGTGTGTTACCTTAGCAACGGCACACAGTGTTTTACTTTACCAACGGGACACAGTGTGTTACTTTACCAACGGGACACAGTGTGTTAACTTAGCAACGGCACAGAGTTTGTTACCTTAGCAACGGCACAGAGTGTGTTACCTTAGAAACAGCACAGAGTGTGTTACCTTAGCAACGGCACAGAGTGTGTTACCTTAGCAACTGCACAGAGTGTGTTACCTTAGCAACAGCACAGAGTGTGTTACCTTAGCAACGGCACAGAGTGTGTTACTTTAGCAGCGGCACACAGTGTGTTACCTTAGCAACAGCACAGAGTGTGTTACCTTAGCAACAGCACAGAGTGTGTTACCTTAGCAACGGGACACAGTGTCGTACCTTAGCAACGGCACACAGTGTGTTACCTTAGCAACGGGACACAGTGTCGTACCTTAGCAACGGCACACAGTGTGTTACCTTAGCAACGGGACACAATGTCGTACCTTAGCTACGGCACAGAGTGTGTTACCTTAGCAACAGCACAGAGTGTGTTACCTTAGCAACGGGACACAGTGTGTTACCTTAGCAACGGGACACAGTGTGTTACCTTAGCAACGGGACACAGTGTGTTTCCTTAGCAACGGGACACAGTGTGTTACCTAAGCAACGGGACACAGTGTGTAACCTTAGCAACGGGACACAGTGTGTTACCTTAGCAACGGCACAGAGTGTGTTACCTTAGCAGCGGCACAGAGTGTGTTACCTTAGCAACAGCATAGAGTGTCGTTCCTTAGCAACGGCACAGAGTGTGTTACCTTAGCAACAGCACAGAGTTTGTTACCTTAGCAACAGCACAGAGTGTGTTACTTTAGCAACAGCACAGAGTGTGTTACTTTAGCAACGGGACACAGTGTGTTACCTTAGCAACGGGACACAGTGTGTTACCTTAGCAATGGGAAACAGTGTGTAACCTTAGCAACGGGACACAGTGTGTTACCTTAGCAGCGCAACAGAGTGTGTTTCCTTAGCAACGGCACAGAGTGTGTTAACTTACCAACGGCACAGAGTGTGTTGCCTTAGCAACAGCACAGAGTGTGTTACCCTAGCAACAGCACAGAGTGTCGTACCTTAGCAACGGCACAGAGTGTGTTACCTTAGCAACAGCACAGAGTGTGTTACCTTAGCAACAGCACAGAGTGTGTTACCTTAGCAACGGGACACAGTGTACTACCTTAGCAACGGGACACAGCGTCGTACCTTAGCAACGGGGCACAGTGTCGTACCTTAGCCACGGCACAGAGTGTGTTACCTTAGCAACGGGACACAGTGTGTTACCTTAGCAACGGGACACAGTGTCGTACCTTAGTAACGGCACTGAGTGTGTTACCTTAGCAACGGGACACAGTGTCGTACCTTAGCAACGGGACACAGTGTCGTACCTTAGCAACGGGACACAGTGTCGTATCTTAGCAACGGGAAACAGTGTGTTACCTTAGCAACGTGACACAGTGTCGTACCTTAGCAACGGGACACAGTGTCGTACCTTAGCAACGGGAAACAGTGTGTTATCTTAGCAACGGGACACAGTGTCGTACCTTAGCAACGGCACAGAGTGTGTTACCTTAGCAACAGCACAGAGTGTGTTACCTTAGCAACGGGACACAGTGTCGTACCTTAGCAACAGCACACAGTGTTTTACCTTAAGAACGGAACACAGTGTGTTACCTTAGCAACGGCACAGAGTGTGTTACCTTAGCAACGGGACACAGTGACGTACCTTAGCAACGGCACAGAGTGTGTTACCTTAGCAACGGGACACAGTGTCGTACCTTAGCAACGGCACACAGTGTGTTACCTTAGCAACGGGACACAGTGTCGTACCTTAGCAACGGCACAGAGTGTGTTACCTTAGCAACGGGACACAGTGTCGTACCTTAGCAACGGCACACAGTGTGTTACCTTAGCAACGGGACACAGTGAGTTACCTTAGCAACGGCACAGAGTGTGTTACTTTAGGAACGGGACACGGTGTCGTACCTTAGCAACGGCACAGAGTGTGTTACCTTAGCAAAGGGACACAGTGTCGTACCTTAGCAACGGCACAGAGTGTGTTACCTTAGCAACGGGACACAGTGTCGTACCTTAGCAACGGCACACAGTGTGTTACCTTAACAACAGCACAGATTGTGTCACCTTAGCAACGGCACAGAGTGTGTTACCTTAGCAACAGCACAGAGTGTGTTACCTTAGTAACTGCACAGAGTGTGTTACCTTAGCAACAGCACAGAGTGTGTTACCTTAGCAACGGCACAGAGTGTGTTACCTTAGCAACGGCACAGTGTGTGTTACCTTAGCAACAGCACAGAGTGTGTTACCATAGCAACGGCGCAGAGTGTGTTACCTTAGCAACAGCACAGAGTGTGTTACCTTAGCAACGGCACAGAGAGTGTTACCTTAGCAACAGCACAGATTGTGTTACCTTAGCAACAGCACAGATTGTGTTACCTTAGCATCAGCACAGAGTGTGTTACCTTAGCAACGGCACAGAGTGTGTTACCTTAGCAACGGCACAGAGTGTGACCTTAGCAACGGGACACAGTGTGTTAC
Source organism: Hymenopus coronatus (assembly GCA_030762935.1). Classification (NCBI taxonomy): domain Eukaryota; kingdom Metazoa; phylum Arthropoda; class Insecta; order Mantodea; family Hymenopodidae; genus Hymenopus; species Hymenopus coronatus. The sequence goes on from CM060882.1 coordinate 178,292,886, forward strand.
CTTAGCAACGGGACACAGTGTGTTACCTTAGCAACGGGACACAGTGTGTTTACTTAGCAACGGGACACAGTGTGTTACCTAAGCAACGGGACACCTTAGCAACGGGACACAGTGTGTTATCTTAACAACGGCACAGAGTGTGTTACCTTAGCAACGGCACAGAGTGTGTTACATTAGCAGCGGCACAGATTGTGTTACCTTAGCAACAGCACAGAGTGTCGTACCTTAGCAACAGCACAGAGTGTGTTACCTTAGCAACAGCACAGAGTGTGTTACCTTAGCAACAGCACAGAGTGTGTTACTTTAGCAACGGGACACAGTGTCGTACCTTAGCTACGGGACACAGTGTCGTACCTTAGCAACGGCACAGAGTGTGTTACCTTATCAACGGGACACAGTGTGTTACCTTAGCAACGGGACACAGTGTCGTACCTTAGTAACGGCACAGTGTGTTACCTTAGCAACGGGACACAGTGTCGTACCTTAGTAACGGGACACAGTGTGTTATTTTAGCAACGGGACACAGTGTCGTACCTTAGCAACGGCACACAGTGTCTTACCTTAGCAACAAGACACAGGTTCGTATCTTAGCAACGGCACAGAGTGTGTTACCTTAGCAACAGCACAGAGTGTGTTACCTTAGCAACGGAACACAGTGTGTTACCTTAGCAACGGGACACAGTGTGTTAGCTTAGCAACGGGACACAGTGTGTTTCCTTAGCAAAGGGACATAGTGTGTTACCTTAGCAACGGGACACAGTGTGTTACCTTAGCAATGGGAAACAGTGTGTAACCTTAGCAACGGGACACATTGTGTTACCTTAACAGCGGCACAGAGTGTGTTACATTAGCAACGGTACAGAGTGTGTTAACTTACCAACGGCACAGAGTGTGTTACCTTAGCAACAGCACAGAGTGTGTTACCTTAGCAACAGCACAGAGTGTCGTACCTTAGCAACGGCACAGAGTGTGTTACCTTAGCAACAGCACAGAGTGTGTTACCTTAGCAACAGCACAGAGTGTGTTACCTTAGCAACGGGACACAGTGTACTACCTTAGCAACGGCACAGAGTGTGTTACCTTAGCAACAGCACAGAGTGTGTTACCTTAGCAACGGGACACAGTGTGTTACCTTAGCAACGGCACACAGTGTTTTACTTTACCAACGGGACACAGTGTGTTACTTTACCAACGGGACACAGTGTGTTAACTTAGCAACGGCACAGAGTGTGTTACCTTAGCAACGGCACAGAGTGTGTTACCTTAGCAACAGCACAGAGTGTGTTACCTTAGCAACGGCACAGAGTGTGTTACCTTAGCAACTGCACAGAGTGTGTTACCTTAGCAACAGCACAGAGTGTGTTACCTTAGCAACGGCACAGAGTGTGTTACTTTAGCAGCGGCACACAGTGTGTTACCTTAGCAACAGCACAGAGTGTGTTACCTTAGCAACAGCACAGAGTGTGTTACCTTAGCAACGGGACACAGTGTCGTACCTTAGCAACGGCACACAGTGTGTTACCTTAGCAACGGGACACAGTGTCGTACCTTAGCAACGGCACACAGTGTGTTACCTTAGCAACGGGACACAATGTCGTACCTTAGCTACGGCACAGAGTGTGTTACCTTAGCAACAGCACAGAGAGTGTTACCTTAGCAACGGGACACAGTGTGTTACCTTAGCAACGGGACACAGTGTATTACCTTAGCAACGGGACACAGTGTGTAACCTTAGCAACGGGACACAGTGTGTTACCTTACCAACGGCACAGAATGTGTTACCTTAGCAACGTCACAGAGTGTGTTACCTTAGCAGCGGCACAGAGTGTGTTACCTTAGCAACAGCATAGAGGGTCGTACCTTAGCAACAGCACAGAGTGTGTTACCTTAGCAACAGCACAGAGTGTGTTACCTTAGCAACAGCACAGAGTGTGTTACTTTAGCAACGGGACACAGTGTGTTACCTTAGCAACGGGACACGGTGTAGTACCTTAGCAACGGAACAGAGTGTGATACCTTAGCAACGGGACACAGTGTGTTACCTTAGCAACGGGACACAGTGTCGTACCTTAGCAACGGCACAGAGTGTGTTACCTTAGCAACGGGACACAGTGTCGTACCTTAGCAACGGCACACAGTGTGTTACCTTAGCAACAGGACACAGTGTCGTACCTTAGCAACGGCACAGAGTGTGTTACCTTAGCAACAGCACAGAGTGTGTTACCTTAGCAACGGGACACAGTGTGTTACCTTAGCAACGGGACACAGTGTGTTAGCTTAGCAACGGGACACAGTGTGTTTCCTTAGCAACGGGACATAGTGTGTTACCTTAGCAACGGGAAACAGTGTGTTACCTTAGCAATGGGAAACAGTGTGTAACCTTAGCAACGGGACACAGTGTGTTACCTTAGCAGCGCAACAGAGTGTGTTACCTTAGCAACGGCACAGAGTGTGTTAACTTACCAACGGCACAGAGTGTGTTGCCTTAGCAACAGCACAGAGTGTGTTACCCTAGCAACAGCACAGAGTGTCGTACCTTAGCAACGGCACAGAGTGTGTTACCTTAGCAACAGCACAGAGTGTGTTACCTTAGCAACGGGACACAGTGTACTACCTTAGCAACGGGACACAGCGTCGTACCTTAGCAACGGCACAGAGTGTGTTACCTTAGCAACGGGACACAGTGTCTTACCTTAGCAATGGGGCACAGTGTCGTACCTTAGCCACGGCACAGAGTGTGTTACCTTAGCAACGGGACACAGTGTGTTACCTTAGCAACGGGACACAGTGTCGTACCTTAGTAACGGCACTGAGTGTGTTACCTTAGCAACGGGACACAGTGTCGTACCTTAGCAACGGGACACATTGTCGTATCTTAGCAACGGGAAACAGTGTGTTACCTTAGCAACGTGACACAGTGTCGTACCTTAGCAACGGGACACAGTGTCGTACCTTAGCAACGGGAAACAGTGTGTTATCTTAGCAACGGGACACAGTGTCGTACCTTAGCAACGGCACAGAGTGTGTTACCTTAGCAACAGCACAGAGTGTGTTACCTTATCAACGGGACACAGTGTCGTACCTTAGCAACAGCACACAGTGTTTTACCTTAAGAACGGGATACAATGTGTTACCTTAGCAACGGCACAGAGTGTGTTACCTTAGCAACGGGACACAGTGACGTACCTTAGCAACGGCACAGAGTGTGTTACCTTGGCAACGGGACACAGTGTCGTACCTTAGCAACGGCACACAGTGTGTTACCTTAGCAACGGGACACAGTGTCGTACCTTAGCAACGGCACAGAGTGTGTTACCTTAGCAACGGGACACAGTGTGTTACCTTAGCAACGGGACACAGTGAGTTACCTTAGCAACGGCACAGAGTGTGTTACCTTAGGAACGGGACACGGTGTCGTACCTTAGCAACGGCACAGAGTGTGTTACCTTAGCAACGGGACACAGTGTCGTACCTTAGCAACGGCACACAGTGTGTTACCTTAGCAACGGGACACAATGTCGTACCTTAGCTACGGCACAGAGTGTGTTACCTTAGCAACAGCACAGAGTGTGTTACCTTAGTAACTGCACAGAGTGTGTTACCTTAGCAACAGCACAGAGTGTGTTACCTTAGCAACGGCACAGAGTGTGTTACCTTAGCAACGGCACAGTGTGTGTTACCTTAGCAACAGCACAGAGTGTGTTACCATAGCAACGGCGCAGAGTGTGTTACCTTAGCAACAGCACAGAGTGTGTTACCTTAGCAACGGCACAGAGAGTGTTACCTTAGCAACAGCACAGATTGTGTTACCTTAGCAACAGCACAGATTGTGTTACCTTAGCATCAGCACAGAGTGTGTTACCTTAGCAACGGCACAGAGTGTGTTACCTTAGCAACGGCACAGAGTGTGACCTTAGCAACAGCACAAAGTGTGTTATCTTAGCAACGGCACAGAGTGTGTTACCTTAGCAACGGGACACGGTGTCGTACCTTAGCAACGGCACAAAGTGTGTTACCTTAGCAACGGGACACATAGTCGTACCTTAGCAACAGCACAGAGTGTGTTACCTTAGCAACAACACACAGTGTGTTACCTTAGCGACGGCACACATTGTGTTACCTTAGCAACGGGACACAGTGTCGTACCTTAGCAACGGCACAGAGAGTGTTACCTTAGCAAAGGGACACAGTGTCGAACCTTAGCAACGGCACACAGTGTGTTACCTTAGCAACGGGACACAATGTCGTACCTTAGCAACGGCACAGAGTGTGTTACCTTAGCAACAGCACAGAGTGTTTTATCTTAGCAACGGGACACAGTGTGTTACCTTAGCAACGGGACACAGTGTGTTACCTTAGCAACGGGACACAGTGTGTTTCCTTAGCAACGGGACACAGTGTGTTACCTTAGCAACGGGACACATTGTGTTACCTTAGCAACGGGACACAGTGTGTAACCTTAGCAACGGGACACAGTGTGTTAACTTAGCAACGGCACAGAGTGTGTTACCTTAGCATCGGCACAGAGTGTGTTAACTTAGCAACGGCACAGAGTGTGTTACCTTAGCAACAGCACAGAGTGTGTTACCTTAGCAACAGCTTCAGAGTGTCGTACCTTAGCAACGGCACAGAGTGTGTTACCTTAGCAACAGCACAGAGTGTGTTACCTAAGCAACAGCACAGAGTGTGTTACCTTAGCAACGGGACACAGTGGGTTACCTTAGCAACATGACACAGTTTCGTACCTTAGCAACGGCACAGAGTGCGCTACCTTAGCAACGGGACACAGTGTGTTAGCTTAGCAATGGGACACAGTGTCGTACCTTAGCAACGGCACAGAGTGTGTTACCTTAGCAACGGGACACAGTGTCGTACCTTAGCAACGGCACACAGTGTGTTACCTTAGCAACGGGACACAGTGTCTTACCTTAGCAACGGCACAGAGTGTGTTACCTTAGCAACGGGACACAGTTTCGTACCTTAGCAACGGCACACAGTGTGTTACCTTAGCAACGGGACACAATGTCGTACCTTAGCAACGGCACAGAGTGTGTTACCTTAGCAACAGCACAGAGTGTGTTACCTTAGCAACGGGACACAGTGTGTTACCTTAGCAACGGGACCCAGTGTGTTACCTTAGCAACGGGACACAGTGTGTTTACTTAGCAACGGGACACAGTGTGTTACCTAAGCAACGGGACACCTTAGCAACGGGACACAGTGTGTTACCTTAACAACGGCACAGAGTGTGTTACCTTAGCAACGGCACAGAGTGTGTTACATTAGCAGCGGCACAGAGTGTGTTACCTTAGCAACAGCACAGAGTGTCGTACCTTAGCAACAGCACAGAGTGTGTTACCTTAGCAACGGAACACAGTGTGTTACCTTAGCAACAGCGCAGAGTGTGTTACCTTAGCAACGGGACACAGTGTCGTACCTTAGCAACGGGACACAGTGTCGTACCTTAGCAACGGCACAGAGTGTGTTACCTTATCAACGGGACACAGTGTGTTACCTTAGCAACGGGACACAGTGTCGTACCTTAGTAACGGCACAGTGTGTTACCTTAGCAACGGGACACAGTGTCGTACCTTAGTAACGGGACACAGTTTGTTATTTTAGCAACGGGACACAGTGTCGTACCTTAGCAACGGCACACAGTGTGTTACCTTAGCAACAAGACACAGGTTCCTACCTTAGCAACGCACAGAGTGTGTTACCTTAGCAACAGCACAGAGTGTGTTACCTTTGCAACGGAACACAGTGTGTTACCTTAGCAACGGGACACAGTGTGTTAGCTTAGCAACGGGACACAGTGTGTTTCCTTAGAAAAGAGACATAGTGTGTTACCTTAGCAACGGGACACAGTGTGTTACCTTAGCAATGGGAAACAGTGTGTAACCTTAGCAACGGGACACATTGTGTTACCTTAACAGCGGCACAGAGTGTGTTACCTTAGCAACGGCACAGAGTGTGTTAACTTACCAACGGCACAGAGTGTGTTACCTTAGCAACAGCACAGAGTGTGTTACCTTAGCAACAGCACAGAGTGTCGTACCTTAGCAACGGCACAGAGTGTGTTACCTTAGCAACAGCACAGAGTGTGTTACCTTAGCAACAGCACAGAGTGTGTTACCTTAGCAACGGGACACAGTGTCGTACCTTAGCAACGGCACACAGTGTGTTACCTTAGCAACGGGACACAGTGTCGTACCTTAGCAACGGCACACAGTGTGTTACCTTAGCAACGGGACACAATGTCGTACCTTAGCTACGGCACAGAGTGTGTTACCTTAGCAACAGCACAGAGTGTGTTACCTTAGCAACGGGACACAGTGTGTTACCTTAGCAACGAGACACAGTGTGTTACCTTAGCAACGGGACACAGTGTGTTTCCTTAGCAACGGGACACAGTGTGTTACCTAAGCAACGGGACACAGTGTGTAACCTTAGCAACGGGACACAGTGTGTTACCTTAGCAACGGCACAGAGTGTGTTACCTAAGCAACGGCACAGAGTGTGTTACCTTAGCAGCGGCACAGAGTGTGTTACCTTAGCAACAGCATAGAGTGTCGTACCTTAGCAACGGCACAGAGTGTGTTACCTTAGCAACAGCACAGAGTGTGTTACCTTAGCAACAGCACAGAGTGTTACTTTAGCAACGGGACACAGTGTGTTACCTTAGCAACGGGACACAGTGTGTTACCTTAGCAATGGGAAACAGTGTGTAACCTTAGCAACGGGACACAGTGTGTTACCTTAGCAGCGCAACAGAGTGTGTTACCTTAGCAACGGCACAGAGTGTGTTAACTTACCAACGGCACAGAGTGTGTTGCCTTAGCAACAGCACAGAGTGTGTTACCCTAGCAACAGCACAGAGTGTCGTACCTTAGCAACGGCACAGAGTGTGTTACCTTAGCAACAGCACAGAGTGTGTTACCTTAGCAACAGCACAGAGTGTGTTACCTTAGCAACAGCACAGAGTGTGTTACCTTAGCAACGGGACACAGTGTCGTACCTTAGTAACGGGACACAGTTTGTTATTTTAGCAACGGGACACAGTGTCGTACCTTAGCAACGGCACACAGTGTGTTACCTTAGCAACAAGACACAGGTTCCTACCTTAGCAACGGCACAGAGTGTGTTACCTTAGCAACAGCACAGAGTGTGTTACCTTAGCAACAGCACAGAGTGTGTTACCTTAGCAACGGGACACAGTGTCGTACCTTAGCAACGGGACACAGTGTCCAACCTTAGCAACGGCACAGAGTGTGTTACCTTATCAACGGGACACAGTGTGTTACCTTAGCAACGGGACACAGTGTCGTACCTTAGTAACGGCACAGTGTGTTACCTTAGCAACGGGACACAGTGTCGTACCTTAGTAACGGGACACAGTTTGTTATTTTAGCAACGGGACACAGTGTCGTACCTTAGCAACGGCACACAGTGTGTTACCTTAGCAACAAGACACAGGTTCCTACCTTAGCAACGCACAGAGTGTGTTACCTTAGCAACAGCACAGAGTGTGTTACCTTTGCAACGGAACACAGTGTGTTACCTTAGCAACGGGACACAGTGTGTTAGCTTAGCAACGGGACACAGTGTGTTTCCTTAGAAAAGAGACATAGTGTGTTACCTTAGCAACGGGACACAGTGTGTTACCTTAGCAATGGGAAACAGTGTGTAACCTTAGCAACGGGACACATTGTGTTACCTTAACAGCGGCACAGAGTGTGTTACCTTAGCAACGGCACAGAGTGTGTTAACTTACCAACGGCACAGAGTGTGTTACCTTAGCAACAGCACAGAGTGTGTTACCTTAGCAACAGCACAGAGTGTCGTACCTTAGCAACGGCACAGAGTGTGTTACCTTAGCAACAGCACAGAGTGTGTTACCTTAGCAACAGCACAGAGTGTGTTACCTTAGCAACGGGACACAGTGTCGTACCTTAGCAACGGCACACAGTGTGTTACCTTAGCAACGGGACACAGTGTCGTACCTTAGCAACGGCACACAGTGTGTTACCTTAGCAACGGGACACAATGTCGTACCTTAGCTACGGCACAGAGTGTGTTACCTTAGCAACAGCACAGAGTGTGTTACCTTAGCAACGGGACACAGTGTGTTACCTTAGCAACGAGACACAGTGTGTTACCTTAGCAACGGGACACAGTGTGTTTCCTTAGCAACGGGACACAGTGTGTTACCTAAGCAACGGGACACAGTGTGTAACCTTAGCAACGGGACACAGTGTGTTACCTTAGCAACGGCACAGAGTGTGTTACCTAAGCAACGGCACAGAGTGTGTTACCTTAGCAGCGGCACAGAGTGTGTTACCTTAGCAACAGCATAGAGTGTCGTACCTTAGCAACGGCACAGAGTGTGTTACCTTAGCAACAGCACAGAGTGTGTTACCTTAGCAACAGCACAGAGTGTGTTACTTTAGCAACGGGACACAGTGTGTTACCTTAGCAACGGGACACAGTGTGTTACCTTAGCAATGGGAAACAGTGTGTAACCTTAGCAACGGGACACAGTGTGTTACCTTAGCAGCGCAACAGAGTGTGTTACCTTAGCAACGGCACAGAGTGAATTAACTTACCAACGGCACAGAGTGTGTTGCCTTAGCAACAGCACAGAGTGTGTTACCCTAGCAACAGCACAGAGTGTCGTACCTTAGCAACGGCACAGAGTGTGTTACCTTAGCAACAGCACAGAGTGTGTTACCTTAGCAACAGCACAGAGTGTGTTACCTTAGCAACGGGACACAGTGTCGTACCTTAGTAACGGGACACAGTTTGTTATTTTAGCAACGGGACACAGTGTCGTACCTTAGCAACGGCACACAGTGTCTTACCTTAGCAACAAGACACAGGTTCCTACCTTAGCAACGGCACAGAGTGTGTTACCTTAGCAACAGCACAGAGTGTGTTACCTTTGCAACGGAACACAGTGTGTTACCTTAGCAACGGGACACAGTGTGTTAGCTTAGCAACGGGACACAGTGTGTTTCCTTAGCAAAGGGACATAGTGTGTTACCTTAGCAACGGGACACAGTGTGTTACCTTAGCAATGGGAAACAGTGTGTAACCTTAGCAACGGGACACATTGTGTTACCTTAACAGCGGCACAGAGTGTGTTACCTTAGCAACGGCACAGAGTGTGTTAACTTACCAACGGCACAGAGTGTGTTACCTTAGCAACAGCACAGAGTGTGTTACCTTAGCAACAGCACAGAGTGTCGTACCTTAGCAACGGCACAGAGTGTGTTACCTTAGCAACAGCACAGAGTGTGTTACCTTAGCAACAGCACAGAGTGTGTTACCTTAGCAACGGGACACAGTGTCGTACCTTAGCAACGGCACACAGTGTGTTACCTTAGCAACGGGACACAGTGTCGTACCTTAGCAACGGCACACAGTGTGTTACCTTAGCAACGGGACACAATATCGTACCTTAGCTACGGCACAGAGTGTGTTACCTTAGCAACAGCACAGAGTGTGTTACCTTAGCAACGGGACACAGTGTGTTACCTTAGCAACGAGACACAGTGTGTTACCTTAGCAACGGGACACAGTGTGTTTCCTTAGCAACGGGACACAGTGTGTTACCTAAGCAACGGGACACAGTGTGTAACCTTAGCAACGGGACACAGTGTGTTACCTTAGCAACGGCACAGAGTGTGTTACCTAAGCAACGGCACAGAGTGTGTTACCTTAGCAGCGGCACAGAGTGTGTTACCTTAGCAACAGCATAGAGTGTCGTACCTTAGCAACGGCACAGAGTGTGTTACCTTAGCAACAGCTCAGAGTGTGTTACCTTAGCAACAGCACAGAGTGTGTTACTTTAGCAACGGGACACAGTGTGTTACCTTAGCAACGGGACACAGTGTGTTACCTTAGCAATGGGAAACAGTGTGTAACCTTAGCAACGGGACACAGTGTGTTACCTTAGCAACGGGACACAGTGTCGTACCTTAGCAACGGGACACAGTGTCGTATCTTAGCAACGGGAAACAGTGTGTTACCTTAGCAACGTGACACAGTGTCGTACCTTAGCAACGGGACACAGTGTCGTACCTTAGCAACGGGAAACAGTGTGTTATCTTAGCAACGGGACACAGTGTCGTACCTTAGCAACGGCACAGAGTGTGTTACCTTAGCAACAGCACAGAGTGTGTTACCTTAGCAACGGGACACAGTGTCGTACCTTAGCAACAGCACACAGTGTTTTACCTTAAGAACGGGACACAGTGTCGTACCTTAGCAACGGCACAGAGTGTGTTACCTTAGCAACGGGACACAGTGTCGTACCTTAGCAACGGCACACAGTGTGTTACCTTAGCAACGGGACACAGTGAGTTACCTTAGCAACGGCACAGAGTGTGTTACCTTAGGAACGGGACACGGTGTCGTACCTTAGCAACGGCATAGAGTGTGTTACCTTAGCAACGGGACACAGTGTCGTACCTTAGCAACGGCACTGAGTGTGTTACCTTAGCAACGGGACACAGTGTCGTACCTTAGCAACGGCACACAGTGTTACCTTAACAACAGCACAGATTGTGTCACCTTAGCAACGGCACAGAGTGTGTTACCTTAGCAACAGCACAGAGTGTGTTACCTTAGTAACTGCACAGAGTGTGTTACCTTAGCAACAGCACAGAGTGTGTTACCTTAGCAACGGCACAGAGTGTGTTACCTTAGCAACGGCACAGTGTGTGTTACCTTAGCAACAGCACAGAGTGTGTTACCGTAGCAACGGTGCAGAGTGTGTTACCTTAGCAACAGCACAGAGTGTGTTACCTTAGCAACGGCACAGAGAGTGTTACCTTAGCAACAGCACAGATTGTGTTACCTTAGCAACAGCACAGATTGTGTTACCTAGGCATCAGCACAGAGTGTGTTACCTTTGCAACGGCACAGAGTGTGTTACCTTAGCAACGGCACAGAGTGTGACCTTAGCAACGGGACACAGTGTGTTACCTTAGCAACGGGACACAGTGTGTTACCTTAGCAACGGGACACAGTGTGTTTACTTAGCAACGGGACACAGTGTGTTACCTAAGCAACGGGACACCTTAGCAACGGGACACAGTGTGTTACCTTAACAACGGCACAGAGTGTGTTACCTTAGCAACGGCACAGAGTGTATTACATTAGCAGCGGCACAGAGTGTGTTACCTTAGCAACAGCACAGAGTGTCGTACCTTAGCAACAGCACAGAGTATGTTACCTTAGCAACAGCACAGAGTGTGTTACCTTAGCAACGGGACACAGTGTCGTACCTTAGCAACGGGACACAGTGTCGTACCTTAGCAACGGCACAGAGTGTGTTACCTTATCAACGGGACACAGTGTGTTACCTTAGCAACGGGACACAGTGTCGTACCTTAGTAACGGCACAGTGCGTTACCTTAGCAACGGGACACAGTGTCGTACCTTAGTAACGGGACACAGTGTGTTATTTTAGCAACGGGACACAGTGTCGTACCTTAGCAACGGCACACAGTGTGTTACCTTAGCAACAAGACACAGGTTCGTACCTTTGCAACGGCACAGAGTGTGTTACCTTAGCAACAGCACAGAGTGTGTTACCTTAGCAACGGAACACAGTGTGTTACCTTAGCAACGGGACACAGTGTGTTAGCTTAGCAACGGGACACAGTGTGTTTCCTTAGCAAAGGGACATAGTGTGTTACCTTAGCAACGGGACACAGTGTGTTACCTTAGCAATGGGAAACAGTGTGTAACCTTAGCAACGGGACACATTGTGTTACCTTAACAGCGGCACAGAGTGTGTTACCTTAGCAACGGCACAGAGTGTGTTAACTTACCAACGGCACAGAGTGTGTTACCTTAGCAACAGCACAGAGTGTGTTACCTTAGCAACAGCACAGAGTGTCGTACCTTAGCAACGGCACAGAGTATGTTACCTTAGCAACAGCACAGAGTGTGTTACCTTAGCAACAGCACAGAGTGTGTTACCTTAGCAACGGGACACAGTGTACTACCTTAGCAACGGCACAGAGTGTGTTACCTTAGCAACAGCACAGAGTGTGTTACCTTAGCAACGGGACACAGTGTGTTACCTTAGCAACGGCACACAGTGTTTTACTTTACCAACGGGACACAGTGTGTTACTTTACCAACGGGACACAGTGTGTTAACTTAGCAACGGCACAGAGTGTGTTACCTTAGCAACAGCACAGAGTGTGTTACCTTAGCAACGGCACAGAGTGTGTTACCTTAGCAACTGCACAGAGTGTGTTACCTTAGCAACAGCACAGAGTGTGTTACCTTAGCAACGGCACAGAGTGTGTTACTTTAGCAGCGGCACACAGTGTGTTACCTTAGCAACAGCACAGAGTGTGTTACCTTAGCAACAGCACAGAGTGTGTTACCTTAGCAACGGGACACAGTTTCGTACCTTAGCAACGGCACACAGTGTGTTACCTTAGCAACGGGACACAGTGTCGTACCTTAGCAACGGCACACAGTGTGCTGCCTTAGCAACGGGACACAATGTCGTACCTTAGCTACGGCACAGAGTGTGTTACCTTAGCAACAGCACAGAGTGTGTTACCTTAGCAACGGGACACAGTGTGTTACCTTAGCAACGGGACACAGTGTGTTACCTTAGCAACGGGACACAGTGTGTTTCCTTAGCAACGGGACACAGTGTGTTACCTAAGCAACGGGACACAGTGTGTAACCTTAGCAACGGGACACAGTGTGTTACCTTAGCAACGGCACAGAGTGTGTTACCTAAGCAACGGCACAGAGTGTGTTACCTTAGCAGCGGCACAGAGTGTGTTACCTTAGCAACAGCATAGAGTGTCGTACCTTAGCAACGGCACAGAGTGTGTTACCTTAGTAACAGCACAGAGTGTGTTACCTTAGCAACAGCACAGAGTGTGTTACTTTAGCAACGGGACACAGTGTGTTACCTTAGCAACGGGACACAGTGTGTTACATTAGCAATGGGAAACAGTGTGTAACCTTAGCAACGGGACACAGTGTGTTACCTTAGCAGCACAACAGAGTGTGTTACCTTAGCAACGGCACAGAGTGTGTTAACTTACCAACGGCACAGAGTGTGTTGCCTTAGCAACAGCACAGAGTGTGTTACCCTAGCAACAGCACAGAGTGTCGTACCTTAGCAACGGCACAGAGTGTGTTACCTTAGCAACAGCACAGAGTGTGTACCTTAGCAACAGCACAGAGTGTGTTACCTTAGCAACGGGACACAGTGTACTACCTTAGCAACGGGACACAGCGTCGTACCTTAGCAACGGCACAGAGTGTGTTACCTTAGCAACGGGACACAGTGTCTTACCTTAGCAACGGGGCACAGTGTCGTACCTTAGCCACGGCACAGAGTGAGTTACCTTAGCAACGGGACACAGTGTGTTACCTTAGCAACGGGACACAGTGTCGTACCTTAGTAACGGCACTGAGTGTGTTACCTTAGCAACGGGACACAGTGTCGTACCTTAGCAACGGGACACAGTGTCGTATCTTAGCAACGGGAAACAGTGTGTTACCTTAGCAACGTGACACAGTGTCGTACCTTAGCAACGGGACACAGTGTCGTACCTTAGCAACGGGAAACAGTGTGTTATCTTAGCAACGGGACACAGTGTCGTACCTTAGCAACGGCACAGAGTGTGTTACCTTAGCAACAGCACAGAGTGTGTTACCTTAGCAACGGCACACAGTGTCGTACCTTAGCAACAGCACACAGTGTTTTACCTTAAGAACGGGACACAGTGTGTTACCTTAGCAACGGCACAGAGTGTGTTACCTTAGCAACGGGACACAGTGACGTACCTTAGCAACGGCACAGAGTGTGTTACCTTAGCAACGGGACACAGTGTCGTACCTTAGCAACGGCACACAGTGTGTTACCTTAGCAACGGGACACAGTGTCGTACCTTAGCAACGGCACAGAGTGTGTTACCTTAGCAACGGGACACAGTGTCGTACCTTAGCAACGGCACACAGTGTGTTACCTTAGCAACGGGACACAGTGAGTTACCTTAGCAACGGCACAGAGTGTGTTACCTTAGGAACGGGACACGGTGTCGTACCTTAGCAACGGCACAGAGTGTGTTACCTTAGCAACGGGACACAGTGTCGTACCTTAGCAACGGCACAGAGTGTGTTACCTTAGCAACGGGGCACAGTGTCGTACCTTAGCAACGGCACACAGTGTGTTACCTTAACAACAGCACAGATTGTGTCACCTTAGCAACGGCACAGAGTGTGTTACCTTAGCAACAGCACAGAGTGTGTTACCTTAGTAACTGCACAGAGTGTGTTACCTTAGCAACAGCACAGAGTGTGTTACCTTAGCAACGGCACAGAGTGTGTTACCTTAGCAACGGCACAGTGTGTGTTACCTTAGCAACAGCTTGGAGTGTGTTACCTTAGCAACAGCACAGAGTGTCGTACCTTAGCAACGGCACAGAGTGTGTTACCTTAGCAACGGGGCACAGTGTCGTACCTTAGCAACGGCACACAGTGTGTTACCTTAACAACAGCACAGATTGTGTCACCTTAGCAACGGCGCAGAGTGTGTTACCTTAGCAACAGCACAGAGTGTGTTACCTTAGCAACGGCACAGAGTGTGTTACCTTAGCAACAGCACAGATTGTGTTACCTTAGCAACAGCACAGATTGTGTTACCTTAGCATCAGCACAGAGTGTGTTACCTTAGCAACGGCACAGGGTGTGTTACCTTAGCAACGGCACAGAGTGTGACCTTAGCAACAGCACAGAGTGTGTTACCTTAGCAACGGCACAGAGTGTGTTACCTTAGCAACAGCTTCAGAGTGTCGTACCTTAGCAACGGCACAGAGTGTGTTACCTTAGCAACGGCACACAGTGTGTTACCTTAGCAACGGGACACAGTGAGTTACCTTAGCAACGGCACAGAGTGTGTTACCTTAGGAACGGGACACGGTATCGTACATTAGCAACAGCACAGAGTGTGTTACCTTAGCAACGGGACACAGTGTCGTACCTTAGCAACGGCACACAGTGTGTTACCTTAGCAACGGGACACAATGTCGTACCTTAGCAACGGCACAGAGTGTGTTACCTTAGCAACAGCACAGAGTGTGTTATCTTAGCAACGGGACACAGTGTGTTACCTTAGCAACGGGACACAGTGTGTTACCTTAGCAACGGGACACAGTGTGTTTCCTTAGCAACGGGTAACAGTGTGTTACCTTAGCAACGGGACACATTGTGTTACCTTAGCAACGGGACACAGTGTGTAACCTTAGCAACGGGACACAGTGTGTTACCTTAGCAACGGCACAGAGTGTGTTACCTTAGCATCGGCACAGAGTGTGTTAACTTAGCAACGGCACAGAGTGTGTTACCTTAGCAACAGCACAGTGTGTTACCTTAGCAACAGCTTCAGAGTGTCGTACCTTAGCAACGGCACAGAGTGTGTTACCTTAGCAACAGCACAGAGTGTGTTACCTAAGCAACAGCACAGAGTGTGTTACCTTAGCAACGGGACACAGTGGGTTACCTTAGCAACATGACACAGTTTCGTACCTTAGCAACGGCACAGAGTGTGTTACCTTAGCAACGGGACACAGTGTGTTACCTTAGCAACGGGACACAGTTGCGTACCTTAGCAACGGCACAGAGTGTGTTACCTTAGCAACGGGACACAGTGTCGTACCTTAGCAACGGCACACAGTGTGTTACCTTAGCAACGGGACACAGTGTCTTACCTTAGCAACGGCACAGAGTGTGTTACCTTAGCAACGGGACACAGTGTCGTACCTTAGCAACGGCAAACAGTGTGTTACCTTAGCAACGGGACACAATGTCGTACCTTAGCAACGGCACAGAGTGTGTTACCTTAGCAACAGCACAGAGTATGTTACCTTAGCAACGGGACACAGTGTGTTACCTTAGCAACGGGACACAGTGTGTTACCTTAGCAACGGGACACAGTGTGTTTACTTAGCAACGGGACACAGTGTGTTACCTAAGCAACGGGACACCTTAGCAACGGGACACAGTGTGTTACCTTAACAACGGCACAGAGTGTGTTACCTTAGCAACGGCACAGAGTGTGTTACATTAGCAGCGGCACAGAGTGTGTTACCTTAGTTCCAGCACAGAGTGTCGTACCTTAGCAACAGCACAGAGTGTGTTACCTTAGCAACAGCACAGAGTGTGTTACCTTAGCAACGGGACACAGTGTCGTACCTTAGCAACGGGACACAGTGTCGTACCTTAGCAACGGCACAGAGTGTGTTACCTTATCAACGGGACACAGTGTGTTACCTTAGCAACGGGACACAGTGTCGTACCTTAGTAACGGCACAGTGTGTTACCTTAGCAAAGGGACACAGTGTCGTACCTTAGTAACGGGACACAGTGTGTTATTTTAGCAACGGGACACAGTGTCGTACCTTAGCAACGGCACACAGTGTGTTACCTTAGCAACAAGACACAGGTTCGTACCTTAGCAACGGCACAGAGTGTGTTACCTTAGCAACAGCACAGAGTGTGTTACCTTAGCAACGGCACAGAGTGTGTTAACTTACCAACGGCACAGAGTGTGTTACCTTAGCAACAGCACAGAGTGTGTTATCTTAGCAACAGCACAGAGTGTCGTACCTTAGCAACGGCACAGAGTGTGTTACCTTAGCAACAGCACAGAGTGTGTTACCTTAGCAACAGCACAGAGTGTGTTACCTTAGCAACGGGACACAGTGTACTACCTTAGCAACGGCACAGAGTGTGTTACCTTAGCAACAGCACAGAGTGTGTTACCTTAGCAACGGGACACAGTATGTTACCTTAGCAACGGCACACAGTGTTTTACTTTACCAACGGGACACAGTGTGTTACTTTACCAACGGGACACAGTGCGTTAACTTAGCAACGGCACAGAGTGTGTTACCTTAGCAACGGCACAGAGTGTGTTACCTTAGCAACAGCACAGAGTGTGTTACCTTAGCAACGGCACAGAGTGTGTTACCTTAGCAACTGCACAGAGTGTGTTACCTTAGCAACAGCACAGAGTGTGTTACCTTAGCAAAGGCACAGAGTGTGTTACTTTAGCAGCGGCACACAGTGTGTTACCTTAGCAACAGCACAGAGTGTGTTACCTTAGCAACAGCACAGAGTGTGTTACCTTAGCAACAGCACAGAGTGTGTTACCTTAGCAACGGGACACAGTGTCGTACCTTAATAACGGCACTGAGTGTGTTACCTTAGCAACGGGACACAGTGTCGTACCTTAGCAACGGGACACAGTGTCGTATCTTAGCAACGGGAAACAGTGTGTTACCTTAGCAACGTGACACAGTGTCGTACCTTAGCAACGGGACACAGTGTCGTTCCTGAGCAACGGGAAACAGTGTGTTATCTTAGCAACGGGACACAGTGTCGTACCTTAGCAACGGCACAGAGTGTGTTACATTAGCAACAGCACAGAGTGTGTTACCTTAGCAACGGGACACAGTGTCGTACCTTAGCAACAGCACACAGTGTTTTACCTTAAGAACGGGACACAGTGTGTTACCTTAGCAACGGCACAGAGTGTGTTACCTTAGCAACGGGACACAGTGACGTACCTTAGCAACGGCACAGAGTGTGTTACCTTAGCAACGGGACACAGTGTCGTACCTTAGCAACGGCACACAGTGAGTTACCTTAGCAACGGGACACAGTGTCGTACCTTAGCAACGGCACACAGTGTGTTACCTTAACAACGGCACACAGTGTGTTACCTTAGCAACGGCAGAGAGTGTGTTACTTTAGCAACAGCATAGAGTGTGTTACCTTAGCAACGGGACACAGCGTGTTACCTTAGCAACGGCACACAGTGTGTTACCTTAGCAACGGGACACAGTGTGTTACCTTAGCAACGGCACAGAGTGTGTTACCTTAGCAACGGGACACAGTGTCGTACCTTAGCAACGGCACAGAGTGTGTTACCTTAGCAACAGCACAGAGTGTGTTACCTTAGCAACGGCACAGAGTGTGTTACCTTAGCAACAGCACAGAATGTGTTACCTTAGTAACTGCACAGAGTGTGTTACCTTAGCAACAGCACAGAGTGTGTTACCTTAGCAACGGCACAGAGTGTGTTACCTTAGCAACGGCACATTGTGTGTTACCTTAGCAACAGCACAGAGTGTGTTACCATAGCAACGGCGCAGAGTGTGTTACCTTAGCAACAGCACAGAGTGTGTTATCTTAGCAACGGCACAGAGTGTGTTACCTTAGAAACAGCACAGAGTGTGTTACCTTAGCATCAGCACAGAGTGTGTTACCTTAGCAACGGCAGAGAGTGTGTTACCTTAGCAGCGGCACACAGTGTGTTACCTTAGCAACAGCACAGAGTGTGTTACCTTAGCAACGGCACAGAGTGTGTTACCTTAGCAACGAGACACATTGTCGTACCTTACCAACAGCACAGAGTGTGTTACCTTAGCAACGGGACACGGTGTCGTACCTTAGCAACGGCACACTGTGTGTTACCGTAGCAACGGGACACTGTGTCGTACCCTAGCAACAGCACAGAGTGTGTTACCTTAGCAACAGCACACAGTGTGTTACCTTTGCAACGGCACACAGTGTGTTACCTTAGCAACGGGACACAGTGTGTTACCTTAGCAACGGGACACAGTGTGAAACCTTAGCAACGGGACACAGTGTGTTACCTTAGCAACGGCACAGAGTGTGTTACCTTAGCAACAGCACAGAGTGTGTTAGCTTAGCAACAGCACAGAGTGTGTTACCGTAGCAACGGGACACAGCGTGTTACCATAGCAACGGCACACAGTGTGTTACCTTAGCAACGGGACACAGTGTGTTACCTTACCAACGGCACAGAGTGTGTTACCTTAGCAACGGGACACAGTGTCGTACCTTAGCAACGGCACAGAGTGTGTTCCCTTAGCAACAGCACAGAGTGTGTTACCTTAGCAACGGCACAGAGTGTGTTACCTTAGCAACAGCACAGAGTGTGTTACCTTAGTAACAGCACAGAGTGTGTTACCTTAGCAACATCACAGAGTGTGTTACCTTAGCAACAGCACAGAGTGCGTTACCTTAGAACGAGACACAGTGTCGTACCTTAGCAACGGCACACAGTGTGTTACCTTAGCAACGGGACACAGTGCGTTACCTTAGCAACGGCACATAGTGTGTTACCTTAGCAACGGGACACAGTGTCGTACCTTAGCAACGGCACAGAGTGTGTTACCTTAGCAACGGGACACAGTGTCGTACCTTAGCAACGGCACACAGTGTGTTACCTTAGCAACGGGACACAGTGTCTTACCTTAGCAACGGCACAGAGTGTGTTACCTTAGCAACGGGACACAGTGTCGTACCTTAGCAACGGCACACAGTGTGTTACCTTAGCAACGGGACACAATGTCGTACCTTAGCAACGGCACAGAGTGTGTTACCTTAGCAACAGCACAGAGTGTGTTACCTTAGCAACGGGACACAGTGTGTTACCTTAGCAACGGGACACAGTGTGTTACCTTAGCAACGGGACACAGTGTGTTTACTCAGCAACGGGACACAGTGTGTTACCTAAGCAACGGGACACCTTAGCAACGGGACACAGTGTTTGACTTTAACAACGGCACAGAGTGTGTTACCTTAGCAACGGCACAGAGTGTGTTACATTAGCAGCGGCACAGAGTGTGTTACCTTAGCAACAGCACAGAGTGTCGTACCTTAGCAACAGCACAGAGTGTGTTACCTTAGCAACAGCACAGAGTGTGTTACCTTAGCAACGGGACACAGTGTCGTACCTTAGCAACGGGACACAGTGTCGTACCTTAGCAACGGCACAGAGTGTGTTACCTTATCAACGGGACACAGTGTGTTACCTTAGCAACGGGACACAGTGTCGTACCTTAGTAACGGCACAGTGTGTTACCTTAGCAACGGGACACAGTGTCGTACCTTAGCAACGGGACACAGTGTGTTATTTTAGCAACGGGACACAGTGTCGTACCTTAGCAACGGCACACAGTGTGTTACCTTAGCAACAAGACACAGGTTCGTACCTTAGCAGCGGCACAGAGTGTGTTACCTTAGCAACAGCACAGAGTGTGTTACCTTAGCAACGGAACACAGTGTGTTACCTTAGCAACGGGACACAGTGTGTTAGCTTAGCAACGGGACACAGTGTGTTTCCTTAGCAAAGGGACATAGTGTGTTACCTTAGCAACGGGACACAGTGTGTTACCTTAGCAATGGGAAACAGTGTGTAACCTTAGCAACGGGACACAGTGTGTTACCTTAACAGCGGCACAGAGTGTGTTACATTAGCAACGGCACAGAGTGTGTTAACTTACCAACGGCACAGAGTGTGTTACCTTAGCAACAGCACAGAGTGTGTTACCTTAGCAACATCACAGAGTGTCGTACCTTAGCAACGGCACAGAGTGTGTTACCTTAGCAACAGCACAGAGTGTGTTACCTTAGCAACAGCACAGAGTGTGTTACCTTAGCAACGGGACACAGTGTACTACCTTAGCAACGGCACAGAGTGTGTTACCTTAGCAACAGCACAGAGTGTGTTACCTTAGCAACGGGACACAGTGTGTTACTTTACCAACGGGACACAGTGTGTTAATTTAGCAACGGCACAGAGTGTGTTACCTTAGCAACGGCACAGAGTGTGTTACCTTAGCAACAGCACAGAGTGTGTTACCTTAGCAACGGCACAGAGTGTGTTACCTTAGCAACTGCACAGAGTGTGTTACCTTAGCAACAGCACAGAGTGTGTTACCTTAGCAACGGCACAGAGTGTGTTACTTTAGCAGCGGCACACAGTGTGTTACCTTAGCAACAGCACAGAGTGTGTTACCTTAGCAACAGCACAGATTGTGTTACCTTAGCAACGGGACACAGTGTCGTACCTTAGCAACGGCACACAGTGTGTTACCTTAGCAACGGGACACAGTGTCGTACCTTAGCAACGGCACACATTGTGTTACCTTAGCAACGGGACACAATGTCGTACCTTAGCTACGGCACAGAGTGTGTTACCTTAGCAACAGCACAGAGTGTGTTACCTTAGCAACGGGACACAGTGTGTTACCTTAGCAACGGGACACAGTGTGTTACCTTAGCAACGGGACACAGTGTGTTTCCTTAGCAACGGGACACAGTGTGTTACCTAAGCAACGGGACACAGTGTGTAACCTTAGCAACGGGACACAGTGTGTTACCTTAGCAACGGCACAGAGTGTGTTACCTTAGCAACGGCACAGAGTGTGTTACCTTAGCAGCGGCACAGAGTGTGTTACCTTAGCAACAACATAGAGTGTCGTACCTTAGCAACGGCACAGAGTGTGTTACCTTAGCAACAGCACAGAGTGTGTTACCTTAGCAACAGCACAGAGTGTGTTACTTTAGCAACGGGACACAGTGTGTTACCTTAGCAACGTGACACAGTGTCGTACCTTAGCAACGGCACAGAGTGTGTTACCTTAGCAACGGGACACAGTGTGTTACCTTAGCAACGGGACACAGTGTCGTACCTTAGTAACGGCACAGAGTGTGTTACCTTAGCAACGGGACACAGTGTCGTACCTTAGCAACGGCACAGAGTGTGTTACCTTAGCAACGGGACACAGTGTCGTACCTTAACAACGGCACACAGTGTGTTGCCTTAGCAACAGGACACAGTGTCGTACCTTAGCAACGGCACAGAGTGTGTTACCTTAGCAACAGCACAGAGTGTGTTACCTTAGCAACGGGACACAGTGTGTTACCTTAGCAACGGGACACAGTGTGTTAGCTTAGCAACGGGACACAGTGTGTTTCCTTAGCAACGGGACATAGTGTGTTACCTTAGCAACGGGACACAGTGTGTTACCTTAGCAATGGGAAACAGTGTGTAACCTTAGCAACGGGACACAGTGTGTTACCTTAGCAGCGGAACAGAGTGTGTTACCTTAGCAACGGCACAGAGTGTGTTAACTTACCAACGGCACAGAGTGTGTTGCCTTAGCAACAGCACAGAGTGTGTTACCTTAGCAACAGCACAGAGTGTCGTACCTTAGCAACGGCACAGACTGTGTTACCTTAGCAACAGCACAGAGTGTGTTACCTTAGCAACAGCACAGGATGTGTTACCTTAGCAACGGGACACAGTGTACTACCTTAGCAACGGGACACAGCGTCGTACCTTAGCAACGGCACAGAGTGTGTTACCTTAGCAACGGGACACAGTGTTTTACCTTAGCAACGGGGCACAGTGTCGTACCGTAGCCACGGCACAGAGTGTGTTACCTTAGCAACGGGACACAGTGTGTTACCTTAGCAACGGGACACAGTGTCGTACCTTAGCAACGGGACACAGTGTCGTATCTTAGCAACGGCACACAGTGTTTTACCTTAAGAACGGGACACAGTGTGTTACCTTAGCAACGGCACAGAGTGTGTTACCTTAGCAACGGGACACAGTGACGTACCTTAGCAACGGCACAGAGTGTGTTACCTTAGCAACGGGACACAGTGTCGTACCTTAGCAACGGCACACAGTGTGTTACCTTAGCAACGGGACACAGTGTCGTACCTTAGCAACGGCACAGAGTGTGTTACCTTAGCAACAGCACAGAGTGTGTTATCTTAGCAACGGGACACAGTGTCGTACCTTAGCAACGGCACACAGTGTGTTACCTTAGCAACGGGACACAGTGAGTTACCTTAGCAACGGCACAGTGTGTTACCTTAGCAACGGGACACAGTGTGTTACCTTAGCAACGGGACAAAGTGTCGTACCTTAGCAACGGCACAGAGTGTGTTACCTTAGCAACGGGACACAGTGTGTTACCTTAGCAACGGGACACAGTGTTGTACCTTAGTAACGGCACAGAGTGTGTTACCTTAGCAACGGGACACAGTGTCGTAACTTAGCAACGAGACATAGTGTCGTATCTTAGCAACGGGAAACAGTGTGTTACCTTAGCAACGGGACACAGTGTCGTACCTTAGCAACGGGAAACAGTGTTATATCTTAGCAACGGGACACAGTGTCGTACTTTAGCAACGGGACACAGTGTGTTACCTTAGCAACGGGACGCAGTGTCGTACCTTAGCAACAGCACAGAGTGTGTTACCTTAGCAAAAGCACAGAGTGTGTTACATTAGCAACGGGACACAGTGTCGTACCTTAGCAACGGCTCACAGTGTGTTACCTTAAGAACGGGACACAGTGTGTTACCTTAGCAACGGCACAGAGTGTGTTACCTTAGCAACGGGACACAGTGTCGTACCTTAGCAACGGCACAGAGTGTGTTAGCTTAGCAACGGGACACAATGTCGTACCTTAGCAACGGCACACAGTGTGTTACCTTAGCGACGGGACACAGTGTCGTACCTTAGCAACGGCACAGAGTGTGTTACCTTAGCAACGGGACACAGTGTCGTACCTTAGCAACGGCACACAGTGTGTTACCTTAACAACGGGACACAGTGTCCTACCTTAGCAACGGCACAGAGTGTGTTACCTTAGCAACAGCACAGAGTGTGTTACCTTAGCAACGGGACACAGTGTGTTACCTTAGCAACGGCACACAATGTATTACCTTACCAACGGGACACAGTGTGTTAACTTAGCAACGGCACAGAGTGTGTTACCTTAGCAACGGCACAGAGTGTGTTACCTTAGCAACAGCACAGAGTGTGTTACCTTAGCAACAGCACAGAGTGTGTTACCTTAGCAACTGCACAGAGTGTGTTACCTTAGCAACAGCACAGAGTATGTTACCTTAGCAACAGCACAGAGTGTGTTACCTTAGCAACGGGACACAGTGTCGTACCTTACCAACGGCACACAGTGTGTTACCTTAGCAACGGGACACAGTGTCGTACCTTAGCAACGGCACACAGTGTGTTACCTTAGCAACGGGACACAATGTCGTACCTTAGCTACGGCACAGAGTGTGTTACCTTAGCAACAGCACAGAGTGTGTTACCTTAGCAACGGGACACAGTGTGTTACCTTATCAACGGGACACAGTGTGTTACCTTAGCAAAGGGACACAGTGTGTTTCCTTAGCAACGGGACACAGTGTGTTACCTAAGCAACGGGACACAGTGTGTTACCTTAGCAACGGCACAGAGTGTGTTACCTTAGCAACGTCACAGAGTGTGTTACCTTAGCAGCGGCACAGAGTGTGTTACCTTAGCAACAGCATAGAGTGTCGTACCTTAGCAACGGCACAGAGTGTGTTACCTTAGCAACAGCACAGAGTGTGTTACCTTAGCAACAGCACATAGTGTGTTACTTTAGCAACGGGACACAGTGTGTTACCTTAGCAACGGGACACGGTGTCGTACCTTAGCAACGGCACAGAGTGTGATACCTTAGCAACGTGACACAGTGTGTTACCTTAGCAATGGGACACAGTGTCGTACCTTAGTAACGGCACAGAGTGTGTTACCTTAGCAACGGGACAAGGTGTCGTACCTTAGCAACGGCACAGAGTGTGTTACCTTAGCAACGGGACACAGTGTCGTACCTTAGCAACGGCACACAGTGTGGTACCTTAGCAACAGGACACAGTGTCGTACCTTAGCAACGGCACAGAGTGTGTTACCTTAGCAAAAGCACAGAGTGTGTTACCTTAGCAACGGGACACAGTGTGTTACCTTAGCAACGGGACACAGTGTGTTAGCTTAGCAACGGGACACAGTGTGTTTCCTTAGCAACGGGACATAGTGTGTTACCTTAGCAACGGGACACAGTGTGTTACCTTAGCAATGGGAAACAGTGTGTAACCTTAGCAACGGGACACTGTGTTACCTTAGCAGCGCAACAGAGTGTGTTACCTTAGCAACGGCACAGAGTGTGTTAACTTACCAACGGCACAGAGTGTGTTGCCTTAGCAACAGCACAGAGTGTGTTACCCTAGCAACAGCACAGTGTGTCGTACCTTAGCAACGGCACAGAGTGTGTTACCTTAGCAACAGCACAGAGTGTGTTACCATAGCAACAGCACAGAGTGTGTTACCTTAGCAACGGGACACAGTGTACTACCTTAGCAACGGGACACAGCGTCGTACCTTAGCAACGGCACAGAGTGTGTTACCTTAGCAACGGGACACAGTGTCTTACCTTAGCAACGGGGCACAGTGTCGTACCTTAGCCACGGCACAGAGTGTGTTACCTTAGCAACGGGACACAGTGTGTTACCTTAGCAACGGGACACAGTGTCGTAACTTAGTAACGGCACTGAGTGTGTTACATTAGCAACGGGACACAGTGTCGTACCTTAGCAACGGGACACAGTGTGGTATCTTAGCAACGGGAAACAGTGTGTTACCTTAGCAACGTGACACAGTGTCGTACCTTAGCAACGGGACACAGTGTCGTACCTTAGCAACGGGAAACAGTGTGTTATCTTAGCAACAGGACACAGTGTCGTACCTTAGCAACGGCACAGGGTGTGTTACCTTAGCAACGGGACACAGTGTCGTACCGTAGCAACAGCACACAGTGTTTTACCTTAAGAACGGGACACAGTGTGTTACCTTAGCAACGGCACAGAGTGTGTTACCTTAGCAACGGGACACAGTGACGTACCTTAGCAACGGCACAGAGTGTGTTACCTTAGCAACGGGACACAGTGTCGTACCTTAGCAACGGCACACAGTGTGTTACCTTAGCAACGGGACAGAGTGTCGTACCTTAGCAACGGCACAGAGTGTGTTACCTTAGCAACGGGACACAGTGTCGTACCTTAGCAACGGCACACAGTGTGTTACCTTAGCAACGGGACACAGTGAGTTACCTTAGCAACGGCACAGAGTGTGTTACCTTAGGAACGGGACACGGTGTCGTACCTTAGCAACGGCACAGAGTGTGTTACCTTAGCAACGGGACACAGTGTCGTACCTTAGCAACGGCACAGAGTGTGTTACCTTAGCAACGGGACACAGTGTCGTACCTTAGCAACGGCACACAGTGTGTTACCTTAGCAACAGGACACAGTGTCGTACCTTAGCAACGGCACAGAGTGTGTTACCTTAGCAACAGCACAGAGTGTGTTACCTTAGCAACGGGACACAGTGTGTTACCTTAGCAACGGGACACAGTGTGTTAGCTTAGCAACGGGACACAGTGTGTTTCCTTAGCAACGGGACATAGTGTGTTACCTTAGCAACGGGACACAGTGTGTTACCTTAGCAATGGGAAACAGTGTGTAACCTTAGCAACGGGACACAGTGTGTTAACTTAGCAGCGCAACAGAGTGTGTTACCTTAGCAACGCCACAGAGTGTGTTAACTTACCAACGGCACAGAGTGTGTTGCCTTAGCAACAGCACAGAGTGTGTTACCCTAGCAACAGCACAGAGTGTCGTACCTTAGCAACGGCACAGAGTGTGTTACCTTAGCAACAGCACAGAGTGTGTTACCTTAGCAACGGGACACAGTGTACTACCTTAGCAACGGGACACAGCGTCGTACCTTAGCAACGGCACAGAGTGTGTTACCTTAGCAACGGGACACAGTGTCTTACCTTAGCAACGGGGCACAGTGTCGTACCTTAGCCACGGCACAGAGTGTGTTACCTTAGCAACGGCACAGAGTGTGTTACCTTAGCAACGAGACACATTGTCGTACCTTACCAACAGCACAGAGTGTGTTACCTTAGCAACGGGACACGGTGTCGTACCTTAGCAACGGCACACAGTGTGTTACCTTAGCAACGGGACACTGTGTCGTACCTTAGCAACAGCACAGAGTGTGTTACCTTAGCAACGGCACACAGTGAGTTACCTTAGCAACGGGACACAGTGTGTTACCTTAGCAACGGGACACAGTGTGTAACCTTAGCAACGGGACACAGTGTTTTACCTTAGCAACGGCACAGAGTGTGTTACCTTAGCAACAGCACAGAGTGTGTTAGCTTAGCAACAGCACAGAGTGTGTTACCGTAGCAACGGGACACAGCGTGTTACCATAGCAACGGCACACAGTGTGTTACCTTAGCAACGGGACACAGTGTGTTACCTTAGCAACGGCACAGAGTGTGTTACCTTAGCAACGGGACACAGTGTCGTACCTTAGCAACGGCACAGAGTGTGTTCCCTTAGCAACAGCACAGAGTGTGTTACCTTAGCAACGGCACAGAGTGTGTTACCTTAGCAACAGCACAGAGTGTGTTACCTTAGTAACAGCACAGAGTGTGTTACCTTAGCAACCGCACAGAGTGTGTTACCTTAGCAACAGCACAGAGTGTGTTACCTTAGAACGGGACACAGTGTCGTACCTTAGCAACGGCACACAGTGTGTTACCTTAGCAACGGGACACAGTGTGTTACCTTAGCAACGGCACAGAGTGTGTTACCTTAGCAACGTCACAGAGTGTGTTACCTTAGCAGCGGCACAGAGTGTGTTACCTTAGCAACAGCATAGAGTGTCGTACCTTAGCAACGGCACAGAGTGTGTTACCTTAGCAACAGCACAGAGTGTGTTACCTTAGCAACAGCACATAGTGTGTTACTTTAGCAACGGGACACAGTGTGTTACCTTAGCAACGGGACACGGTGTCGTACCTTAGGAACGGCACAGAGTGTGATACCTTAGCAACGTGACACAGTGTGTTACCTTAGCAATGGGACACAGTGTCGTACCTTAGTAACGGCACAGAGTGTGTTACCTTAGCAACGGGACACAGTGTCGTACCTTAGCAACGGCACACAGTGTGGTACCTTAGCAACAGGACACAGTGTCGTACCTTAGCAACGGCACAGAGTGTGTTACCTTAGCAAAAGCACAGAGTGTGTTACCTTAGCAACGGGACACAGTGTGTTACCTTAGCAACGGGACACAGTGTGTTAGCTTAGCAACGGGACACAGTGTGTTTCCTTAGCAACGGGACATAGTGTGTTACCTTAGCAACGGGACACAGTGTGTTACCTTAGCAATGGGAAACAGTGTGTAACCTTAGCAACGGGACACAGTGTGTTACCTTAGCAGCGCAACAGAGTGTGTTACCTTAGCAACGGCACAGAGTGTGTTAACTTACCAACGGCACAGAGTGTGTTGCCTTAGCAACAGCACAGAGTGTGTTACCCTAGCAACAGCACAGTGTGTCGTACCTTAGCAACGGCACAGAGTGTGTTACCTTAGCAACAGCACAGAGTGTGTTACCATAGCAACAGCACAGAGTGTGTTACCTTAGCAACGGGACACAGTGTACTACCTTAGCAACGGGACACAGCGTCGTACCTTAGCAACGGCACAGAGTGTGTTACCTTAGCAACGGGACACAGTGTCTTACCTTAGCAACGGGGCACAGTGTCGTACCTTAGCCACGGCACAGAGTGTGTTACCTTAGCAACGGGACACAGTGTGTTACCTTAGCAACGGGACACAGTGTCGTAACTTAGTAACGGCACTGAGTGTGTTACATTAGCAACGGGACACAGTGTCGTACCTTAGCAACGGGACACAGTGTGGTATCTTAGCAACGGGAAACAGTGTGTTACCTTAGCAACGTGACACAGTGTCGTACCTTAGCAACGGGACACAGTGTCGTACCTTAGCAACGGGAAACAGTGTGTTATCTTAGCAACAGGACACAGTGTCGTACCTTAGCAACGGCACAGGGTGTGTTACCTTAGCAACGGGACACAGTGTCGTACCGTAGCAACAGCACACAGTGTTTTACCTTAAGAACGGGACACAGTGTGTTACCTTAGCAACGGCACAGAGTGTGTTACCTTAGCAACGGGACACAGTGACGTACCTTAGCAACGGCACAGAGTGTGTTACCTTAGCAACGGGACACAGTGTCGTACCTTAGCAACGGCACACAGTGTGTTACCTTAGCAACGGGACAGAGTGTCGTACCTTAGCAACGGCACAGAGTGTGTTACCTTAGCAACGGGACACAGTGTCGTACCTTAGCAACGGCACACAGTGTGTTACCTTAGCAACGGGACACAGTGAGTTACCTTAGCAACGGCACAGAGTGTGTTACCTTAGGAACGGGACACGGTGTCGTACCTTAGCAACGGCACAGAGTGTGTTACCTTAGCAACGGGACACAGTGTCGTACCTTAGCAACGGCACAGAGTGTGTTACCTTAGCAACGGGACACAGTGTCGTACCTTAGCAACGGCACACAGTGTGTTACCTTAGCAACAGGACACAGTGTCGTACCTTAGCAACGGCACAGAGTGTGTTACCTTAGCAACAGCACAGAGTGTGTTACCTTAGCAACGGGACACAGTGTGTTACCTTAGCAACGGGACACAGTGTGTTAGCTTAGCAACGGGACACAGTGTGTTTCCTTAGCAACGGGACATAGTGTGTTACCTTAGCAACGGGACACAGTGTGTTACCTTAGCAATGGGAAACAGTGTGTAACCTTAGCAACGGGACACAGTGTGTTAACTTAGCAGCGCAACAGAGTGTGTTACCTTAGCAACGACACAGAGTGTGTTAACTTACCAACGGCACAGAGTGTGTTGCCTTAGCAACAGCACAGAGTGTGTTACCCTAGCAACAGCACAGAGTGTCGTACCTTAGCAACGGCACAGAGTGTGTTACCTTAGCAACAGCACAGAGTGTGTTACCTTAGCAACGGGACACAGTGTACAACCTTAGCAACGGGACACAGCGTCGTACCTTAGCAACGGCACAGAGTGTGTTACCTTAGCAACGGGACACAGTGTCTTACCTTAGCAACGGGGCACAGTGTCGTACCTTAGCCACGGCACAGAGTGTGTTACCTTAGCAACGGCACAGAGTGTGTTACCTTAGCAACGAGACACATTGTCGTACCTTACCAACAGCACAGAGTGTGTTACCTTAGCAACGGGACACGGTGTCGTACCTTAGCAACGGCACACAGTGTGTTACCTTAGCAACGGGACACTGTGTCGTACCTTAGCAACAGCACAGAGTGTGTTACCTTAGCAACGGCACACAGTGAGTTACCTTAGCAACGGGACACAGTGTGTTACCTTAGCAACGGGACACAGTGTGTAACCTTAGCAACGGGACACAGTGTTTTACCTTAGCAACGGCACAGAGTGTGTTACCTTAGCAACAGCACAGAGTGTGTTAGCTTAGCAACAGCACAGAGTGTGTTACCGTAGCAACGGGACACAGCGTGTTACCATAGCAACGGCACACAGTGTGTTACCTTAGCAACGGGACACAGTGTGTTACCTTAGCAACGGCACAGAGTGTGTTACCTTAGCAACGGGACACAGTGTCGTACCTTAGCAACGGCACAGAGTGTGTTCCCTTAGCAACAGCACAGAGTGTGTTACCTTAGCAACGGCACAGAGTGTGTTACCTTAGCAACAGCACAGAGTGTGTTACCTTAGTAACAGCACAGAGTGTGTTACCTTAGCAACAGCACAGAGTGTGTTACCTTAGCAACAGCACAGAGTGTGTTACCTTAGAACGGGACACAGTGTCGTACCTTAGCAACGGCACACAGTGTGTTACCTTAGCAACGGGACACAGTGTGTTACCTTAGCAACGGCACATAGTGTGTTACCTTAGCAACGGGACACAGTGTCGTACCTTAGCAACGGCACAGAGTGTGTTACCTTAGCAACGGGACACAGTGTCGTACCTTAGCAACGGCACACAGTGTGTTACCTTAGCAACGGGACACAGTGTCTTACCTTAGCAACGGCACAGAGTGTGTTACCTTAGCAACGGGACACAGTGTCGTACCTTAGCAACGGCACACAGTGTGTTACCTTAGCAACGGGTCACAATGTCGTACCTTAGCAACGGCACAGAGTGTGTTACCTTAGCAACAGCACAGAGTGTGTTACCTTAGCAACGGGACACAGTGTGTTACCTTAGCAACGGGACACAGTGTGTTTACTTAGCAACGGGACACAGTGTGTTACCTAAGCAACGGGACACCTTAGCAACGGGACACAGTGTGTTTCCTTAGCAACGGGACACAGTGTGTTACCTAAGCAACGGGACACAGTGTGTTACCTTAGCAACGGCACAGAGTGTGTTACCTTAGCAACGTCACAGAGTGTGTTACCTTAGCAGCGGCACAGAGTGTGTTACCTTAGCAACAGCATAGAGTGTCGTACCTTAGCAACGGCACAGAGTGTGTTACCTTAGCAACAGCACAGAGTGTGTTACCTTAGCAACAGCACATAGTGTGTTACTTTAGCAACGGGACACAGTGTGTTACCTTAGCAACGGGACACGGTGTCGTACCTTAGCAACGGCACAGAGTGTGATACCTTAGCAACGTGACACAGTGTGTTACCTTAGCAATGGGACACAGTGTCGTACCTTAGTAACGGCACACAGTGTGTTACCTTAGCAACGGGACAAGGTGTCGTACCTTAGCAACGGCACAGAGTGTGTTACCTTAGCAACGGGACACAGTGTCGTACCTTAGCAACGGCACACAGTGTGGTACCTTAGCAACAGGACACAGTGTCGTACCTTAGCAACGGCACAGAGTGTGTTACCTTAGCAAAAGCACAGAGTGTGTTACCTTAGCAACGGGACACAGTGTGTTACCTTAGCAACGGGACACAGTGTGTTAGCTTAGCAACGGGACACAGTGTGTTTCCTTAGCAACGGGACATAGTGTGTTACCTTAGCAACGGGACACAGTGTGTTACCTTAGCAATGGGAAACAGTGTGTAACCTTAGCAACGGGACACAGTGTGTTACCTTAGCAGCGCAACAGAGTGTGTTACCTTAGCAACGGCACAGAGTGTGTTAACTTACCAACGGCACAGAGTGTGTTGCCTTAGCAACAGCACAGAGTGTGTTACCCTAGCAACAGCACAGTGTGTCGTACCTTAGCAACGGCACAGAGTGTGTTACCTTAGCAACAGCACAGAGTGTGTTACCATAGCAACAGCACAGAGTGTGTTACCTTAGCAACGGGACACAGTGTACTACCTTAGCAACGGGACACAGCGTCGTACCTTAGCAACGGCACAGAGTGTGTTACCTTAGCAACGGGACACAGTGTCTTACCTTAGCAACGGGGCACAGTGTCGTACCTTAGCCACGGCACAGAGTGTGTTACCTTAGCAACGGGACACAGTGTGTTACCTTAGCAACGGGACACAGTGTCGTAACTTAGTAACGGCACTGAGTGTGTTACATTAGCAACGGGACACAGTGTCGTACCTTAGCAACGGGACACAGTGTGGTATCTTAGCAACGGGAAACAGTGTGTTACCTTAGCAACGTGACACAGTGTCGTACCTTAGCAACGGGACACAGTGTCGTACCTTAGCAACGGGAAACAGTGTGTTATCTTAGCAACAGGACACAGTGTCGTACCTTAGCAACGGCACAGGGTGTGTTACCTTAGCAACGGGACACAGTGTCGTACCGTAGCAACAGCACACAGTGTTTTACCTTAAGAACGGGACACAGTGTGTTACCTTAGCAACGGCACAGAGTGTGTTACCTTAGCAACGGGACACAGTGACGTACCTTAGCAACGGCACAGAGTGTGTTACCTTAGCAACGGGACACAGTGTCGTACCTTAGCAACGGCACACAGTGTGTTACCTTAGCAACGGGACAGAGTGTCGTACCTTAGCAACGGCACAGAGTGTGTTACCTTAGCAACGGGACACAGTGTCGTACCTTAGCAACGGCACACAGTGTGTTACCTTAGCAACGGGACACAGTGAGTTACCTTAGCAACGGCACAGAGTGTGTTACCTTAGGAACGGGACACGGTGTCGTACCTTAGCAACGGCACAGAGTGTGTTACCTTAGCAACGGGACACAGTGTCGTACCTTAGCAACGGCACAGAGTGTGTTACCTTAGCAACGGGACACAGTGTCGTACTTTAGCAACGGCACACAGTGTGTTACCTTAGCAACAGGACACAGTGTCGTACCTTAGCAACGGCACAGAGTGTGTTACCTTAGCAACAGCACAGAGTGTGTTACCTTAGCAACGGGACACAGTGTGTTACCTTAGCAACGGGACACAGTGTGTTAGCTTAGCAACGGGACACAGTGTGTTTCCTTAGCAACGGGACATAGTGTGTTACCTTAGCAACGGGACACAGTGTGTTACCTTAGCAATGGGAAACAGTGTGTAACCTTAGCAACGGGACACAGTGTGTTAACTTAGCAGCGCAACAGAGTGTGTTACCTTAGCAACGCCACAGAGTGTGTTAACTTACCAACGGCACAGAGTGTGTTGCCTTAGCAACAGCACAGAGTGTGTTACCCTAGCAACAGCACAGAGTGTCGTACCTTAGCAACGGCACAGAGTGTGTTACCTTAGCAACAGCACAGAGTGTGTTACCTTAGCAACGGGACACAGTGTACTACCTTAGCAACGGGACACAGCGTCGTACCTTAGCAACGGCACAGAGTGTGTTACCTTAGCAACGGGACACAGTGTCTTACCTTAGCAACGGGGCACAGTGTCGTACCTTAGCCACGGCACAGAGTGTGTTACCTTAGCAACGGCACAGAGTGTGTTACCTTAGCAACGAGACACATTGTCGTACCTTACCAACAGCACAGAGTGTGTTACCTTAGCAACGGGACACGGTGTCGTACCTTAGCAACGGCACACAGTGTGTTACCTTAGCAACGGGACACTGTGTCGTACCTTAGCAACAGCACAGAGTGTGTTACTTTAGCAACGGCACACAGTGAGTTACCTTAGCAACGGGACACAGTGTGTTACCTTAGCAACGGGACACAGTGTGTAACCTTAGCAACGGGACACAGTGTTTTACCTTAGCAACGGCACAGAGTGTGTTACCTTAGCAACAGCACAGAGTGTGTTAGCTTAGCAACAGCACAGAGTGTGTTACCGTAGCAACGGGACACAGCGTGTTACCATAGCAATGGCACACAGTGTGTTACCTTAGCAACGGGACACAGTGTGTTACCTTAGCAACGGCACAGAGTGTGTTACCTTAGCAACGGGACACAGTGTCGTACCTTAGCAACGGCACAGAGTGTGTTCCCTTAGCAACAGCACAGAGTGTGTTACCTTAGCAACGGCACAGAGTGTGTTACCTTAGCAACAGCACAGAGTATGTTACCTTAGTAACAGCACAGAGTGTGTTACCTTAGCAACAGCACAGAGTGTGTTACCTTAGCAACAGCACAGAGTGTGTTACCTTAGAACGGGACACAGTGTCGTACCTTAGCAACGGCACACAGTGTGTTACCTTAGCAACGGGACACAGTGTGTTACCTTAGCAACGGCACAGAGTGTGTTACCTTAGCAACGTCACAGAGTGTGTTACCTTAGCAGCGGCACAGAGTGTGTTACCTTAGCAACAGCATAGAGTGTCGTACCTTAGCAACGGCACAGAGTGTGTTACCTTAGCAACAGCACAGAGTGTGTTACCTTAGCAACAGCACATAGTGTGTTACTTTAGCAACGGGACACAGTGTGTTACCTTAGCAACGGGACACGGTGTCGTACCTTAGCAACGGCACAGAGTGTGATACCTTAGCAACGTGACACAGTGTGTTACCTTAGCAATGGGACACAGTGTCGTACCTTAGTAACGGCACAGAGTGTGTTACCTTAGCAACGGGACACAGTGTCGTACCTTAGCAACGGCACACAGTGTGGTACCTTAGCAACAGGACACAGTGTCGTACCTTAGCAACGGCACAGAGTGTGTTACCTTAGCAAAAGCACAGAGTGTGTTACCTTAGCAACGGGACACAGTGTGTTACCTTAGCAACGGGACACAGTGTGTTAGCTTAGCAACGGGACACAGTGTGTTTCCTTAGCAACGGGACATAGTGTGTTACCTTAGCAACGGGACACAGTGTGTTACCTTAGCAATGGGAAACAGTGTGTAACCTTAGCAACGGGACACAGTGTGTTACCTTAGCAGCGCAACAGAGTGTGTTACCTTAGCAACGGCACAGAGTGTGTTAACTTACCAACGGCACAGAGTGTGTTGCCTTAGCAACAGCACAGAGTGTGTTACCCTAGCAACAGCACAGTGTGTCGTACCTTAGCAACGGCACAGAGTGTGTTACCTTAGCAACAGCACAGAGTGTGTTACCATAGCAACAGCACAGAGTGTGTTACCTTAGCAACGGGACACAGTGTACTACCTTAGCAACGGGACACAGCGTCGTACCTTAGCAACGGCACAGAGTGTGTTACCTTAGCAACGGGACACAGTGTCTTACCTTAGCAACGGGGCACAGTGTCGTACCTTAGCCACGGCACAGAGTGTGTTACCTTAGCAACGGGACACAGTGTGTTACCTTAGCAACGGGACACAGTGTCGTAACTTAGTAACGGCACTGAGTGTGTTACATTAGCAACGGGACACAGTGTCGTACCTTAGCAACGGGACACAGTGTGGTATCTTAGCAACGGGAAACAGTGTGTTACCTTAGCAACGTGACACAGTGTCGTACCTTAGCAACGGGACACAGTGTCGTACCTTAGCAACGGGAAACAGTGTGTTATCTTAGCAACAGGACACAGTGTCGTACCTTAGCAACGGCACAGGGTGTGTTACCTTAGCAACGGGACACAGTGTCGTACCGTAGCAACAGCACACAGTGTTTTACCTTAAGAACGGGACACAGTGTGTTACCTTAGCAACGGCACAGAGTGTGTTACCTTAGCAACGGGACACAGTGACGTACCTTAGCAACGGCACAGAGTGTGTTACCTTAGCAACGGGACACAGTGTCGTACCTTAGCAACGGCACACAGTGTGTTACCTTAGCAACGGGACAGAGTGTCGTACCTTAGCAACGGCACAGAGTGTGTTACCTTAGCAACGGGACACAGTGTCGTACCTTAGCAACGGCACACAGTGTGTTACCTTAGCAACGGGACACAGTGAGTTACCTTAGCAACGGCACAGAGTGTGTTACCTTAGGAACGGGACACGGTGTCGTACCTTAGCAACGGCACAGAGTGTGTTACCTTAGCAACGGGACACAGTGTCGTACCTTAGCAACGGCACAGAGTGTGTTACCTTAGCAACGGGACACAGTGTCGTACCTTAGCAACGGCACACAGTGTGTTACCTTAGCAACAGGACACAGTGTCGTACCTTAGCAACGGCACAGAGTGTGTTACCTTAGCAACAGCACAGAGTGTGTTACCTTAGCAACGGGACACAGTGTGTTACCTTAGCAACGGGACACAGTGTGTTAGCTTAGCAACGGGACACAGTGTGTTTCCTTAGCAACGGGACATAGTGTGTTACCTTAGCAACGGGACACAGTGTGTTACCTTAGCAATGGGAAACAGTGTGTAACCTTAGCAACGGGACACAGTGTGTTAACTTAGCAGCGCAACAGAGTGTGTTACCTTAGCAACGCCACAGAGTGTGTTAACTTACCAACGGCACAGAGTGTGTAGCCTTAGCAACAGCACAGAGTGTGTTACCCTAGCAACAGCACAGAGTGTCGTACCTTAGCAACGGCACAGAGTGTGTTACCTTAGCAACAGCACAGAGTGTGTTACCTTAGCAACGGGACACAGTGTACTACCTTAGCAACGGGACACAGCGTCGTACCTTAGCAACGGCACAGAGTGTGTTACCTTAGCAACGGGACACAGTGTCTTACCTTAGCAACGGGGCACAGTGTCGTACCTTAGCCACGGCACAGAGTGTGTTACCTTAGCAACGGCACAGAGTGTGTTACCTTAGCAACGAGACACATTGTCGTACCTTACCAACAGCACAGAGTGTGTTACCTTAGCAACGGGACACGGTGTCGTACCTTAGCAACGGCACACAGTGTGTTACCTTAGCAACGGGACACTGTGTCGTACCTTAGCAACAGCACAGAGTGTGTTACCTTAGCAACGGCACACAGTGAGTTACCTTAGCAACGGGACACAGTGTGTTACCTTAGCAACGGGACACAGTGTGTAACCTTAGCAACGGGACACAGTGTTTTACCTTAGCAACGGCACAGAGTGTGTTACCTTAGCAACAGCACAGAGTGTGTTAGCTTAGCAACAGCACAGAGTGTGTTACCGTAGCAACGGGACACAGCGTGTTACCATAGCAACGGCACACAGTGTGTTACCTTAGCAACGGGACACAGTGTGTTACCTTAGCAACGGCACAGAGTGTGTTACCTTAGCAACGGGACACAGTGTCGTACCTTAGCAACGGCACAGAGTGTGTTCCCTTAGCAACAGCACAGAGTGTGTTACCTTAGCAACGGCACAGAGTGTGTTACCTTAGCAACAGCACAGAGTGTGTTACCTTAGTAACAGCACAGAGTGTGTTACCTTAGCAACAGCACAGAGTGTGTTACCTTAGCAACAGCACAGAGTGTGTTACCTTAGAACGGGACACAGTGTCGTACCTTAGCAACGGCACACAGTGTGTTACCTTAGCAACGGGACACAGTGTGTTACCTTAGCAACGGCACATAGTGTGTTACCTTAGCAACGGGACACAGTGTCGTACCTTAGCAACGGCACAGAGTGTGTTACCTTAGCAACGGGACACAGTGTCGTACCTTAGCAACGGCACACAGTGTGTTACCTTAGCAACGGGACACAGTGTCTTACCTTAGCAACGGCACAGAGTGTGTTACCTTAGCAACGGGACACAGTGTCGTACCTTAGCAACGGCACAGAGTGTGTTACCTTAGCAACGGGTCACAATGTCGTACCTTAGCAACGGCACAGAGTGTGTTACCTTAGCAACAGCACAGAGTGTGTTACCTTAGCAACGGGACACAGTGTGTTACCTTAGCAACGGGACACAGTGTGTTTACTTAGCAACGGGACACAGTGTGTTACCTAAGCAACGGGACACCTTAGCAACGGGACACAGTGTGTTACCTTAACAACGGCACAGAGTGTGTTACCTTAGCAACGGCACAGAGTGTGTTACATTAGCAGCGGCACAGAGTGTGTTACCTTAGCAACAGCACAGAGTGTCGTACCTTAGCAACAGCACAGAGTGTGTTACCTTAGCAACAGCACAGGGTGTGTTACCTTAGCAACGGGACACAGTGTCGTACCTTAGCAACGGGACGCAGTGTCGTACCTTAGCAACGGCACAGTGTGTGTTACCTTATCACGGGACACAGTGTGTTACCTTAGCAATGGGACACAGTGTTGTACCTTAGTAACGGCACTGAGTGTGTTACCTTAGCAACGGGACACAGTGTCGTACCTTAGCAACGGGTCACAGTGTGTTATTTTAGCAACGGGACACAGTGTCGTACCTTAGCAACGGCACACAGTGTGTTACCTTAGCAACAAGACACAGGTTCGTACCTTAGCAACGGCACAGAGTGTGTTACCTTAGCAACAGCACAGAGTGTGTTACCTTAGCAACGGAACACAGTGTGTTACCTTAGCAATGGGACACAGTGTGTTAGCTTAGCAACGGGACACAGTATGTTTCCTTAGCAAAGGGACATAGTGTGTTACCTTAGGAACGGGACACAGTGTGTTACCTTAGCAATGGGAAACAGTGTGTAACCTTAGCAACGGGACACAGTGTGTTACCTTAACAGCGGCACAGAGTGTGTTACTTTAGCAACGGCACAGAGTGTGTTAACTTACCAACGGCACAGAGTGTGTTACCTTAGCAACAGCACAGAGTGTGTTACCTTAGCAACAGCACAGAGTGTCGTACCTTAGCAACGGCACAGAGTGTGTTAGCTTAGCAACAGCACAGAGTGTCGTACCTTAGCAACGGCACAGAGTGTGTTACCTTAGCAACAGCACAGAGTGTGTTACCTTAGCAACAGCACAGAGTGTGTTACCTTAGCAACAGCACCGAGTGTGTTACCTTAGCAACGGGACACTGTGTGTTACCTTAGCAACATGACTCAGTTTCGTACCTTAGCAACGGCACAGAGTGTGTTACCTTAGCAACGGGACACAGTGTGTTACCTTAGCAACGGGACACAGTGTCGTACCTTAGCAACGGCACAGAGTGTGTTACCATAGCAACAGGACACAGTGTGTTACCTTAGCAACGGGACACAGTGTCGTACCTAGTAACGGCACTGAGTGTGTTACCTTAGCAACGGGACACAGTGTGTAACCTTAGCAACGGGACACAGCGTGTTTCCTTAGCAACGGCACAGAGTGTGTTACCTTAGCAACAGCACAGAGAGTGTTACCTTAGCAACAGCACAGAGTGTGTTACCTTAGCAACGGGACACAGTGTCGTACCTTAGCAACGGGAAACAGTGTTATATCTTAGCAACGGGACACAGTGTCGTACTTTAGCAACGGGACACAGTGTGTTACATTAGCAACGGGACGCAGTGTCGTACCTTAGCAACGGCACAGAGTGTGTTACCTTAGCAAAAGCACAGAGTGTGTTACATTAGCAACGGGACACAGTGTCGTACCTTAGCAACGGCTCACAGTGTGTTACCTTAAGAACGGGACACAGTGTGTTACCTTAGCAACGGCACAGAGTGTGTTACCTTAGCAACGGGACACAGTGTCGTACCTTAGCAACGGCACAGAGTGTGTTAGCTTAGCAACGGGACACAATGTCGTACCTTAGCAACGGCACACAGTGTGTTACCTTAGCAACGGCACACAGTGTGTTACCTTAGCAACGGGACACAGTGAGTTACCTTAGCAACGGCACAGAGTGTGTTACCTTAGGAACGGGACACGGTGTCGTACCTTAGCAACGGCACAGAGTGTGTTACCTTAGCAACGGGACACAGTGTCGTACCTTAGCAACGGCACAGAGTGTGTTACCTTAGCAACGGGACACAGTGTCGTACTTTAGCAACGGCACACAGTGTGTTACCTTAGCAACAGGACACAGTGTCGTACCTTAGCAACGGCACAGAGTGTGTTACCTTAGCAACAGCACAGAGTGTGTTACCTTAGCAACGGGACACAGTGTGTTACCTTAGCAACGGGACACAGTGTGTTAGCTTAGCAACGGGACACAGTGTGTTTCCTTAGCAACGGGACATAGTGTGTTACCTTAGCAACGGGACACAGTGTGTTACCTTAGCAATGGGAAACAGTGTGTAACCTTAGCAACGGGACACAGTGTGTTAACTTAGCAGCGCAACAGAGTGTGTTACCTTAGCAACGCCACAGAGTGTGTTAACTTACCAACGGCACAGAGTGTGTTGCCTTAGCAACAGCACAGAGTGTGTTACCCTAGCAACAGCACAGAGTGTCGTACCTTAGCAACGGCACAGAGTGTGTTACCTTAGCAACAGCACAGAGTGTGTTACCTTAGCAACGGGACACAGTGTACTACCTTAGCAACGGGACACAGCGTCGTACCTTAGCAACGGCACAGAGTGTGTTACCTTAGCAACGGGACACAGTGTCTTACCTTAGCAACGGGGCACAGTGTCGTACCTTAGCCACGGCACAGAGTGTGTTACCTTAGCAACGGCACAGAGTGTGTTACCTTAGCAACGAGACACATTGTCGTACCTTACCAACAGCACAGAGTGTGTTACCTTAGCAACGGGACACGGTGTCGTACCTTAGCAACGGCACACAGTGTGTTACCTTAGCAACGGGACACTGTGTCGTACCTTAGCAACAGCACAGAGTGTGTTACTTTAGCAACGGCACACAGTGAGTTACCTTAGCAACGGGACACAGTGTGTTACCTTAGCAACGGGACACAGTGTGTAACCTTAGCAACGGGACACAGTGTTTTACCTTAGCAACGGCACAGAGTGTGTTACCTTAGCAACAGCACAGAGTGTGTTAGCTTAGCAACAGCACAGAGTGTGTTACCGTAGCAACGGGACACAGCGTGTTACCATAGCAATGGCACACAGTGTGTTACCTTAGCAACGGGACACAGTGTGTTACCTTAGCAACGGCACAGAGTGTGTTACCTTAGCAACGGGACACAGTGTCGTACCTTAGCAACCGCACAGAGTGTGTTCCCTTAGCAACAGCACAGAGTGTGTTACCTTAGCAACGGCACAGAGTGTGTTACCTTAGCAACAGCACAGAGTATGTTACCTTAGTAACAGCACAGAGTGTGTTACCTTAGCAACAGCACAGAGTGTGTTACCTTAGCAACAGCACAGAGTGTGTTACCTTAGAACGGGACACAGTGTCGTACCTTAGCAACGGCACACAGTGTGTTACCTTAGCAACGGGACACAGTGTGTTACCTTAGCAACGGCACAGAGTGTGTTACCTTAGCAACGTCACAGAGTGTGTTACCTTAGCAGCGGCACAGAGTGTGTTACCTTAGCAACAGCATAGAGTGTCGTACCTTAGCAACGGCACAGAGTGTGTTACCTTAGCAACAGCACAGAGTGTGTTACCTTAGCAACAGCACATAGTGTGTTACTTTAGCAACGGGACACAGTGTGTTACCTTAGCAACGGGACACGGTGTCGTACCTTAGCAACGGCACAGAGTGTGATACCTTAGCAACGTGACACAGTGTGTTACCTTAGCAATGGGACACAGTGTCGTACCTTAGTAACGGCACAGAGTGTGTTACCTTAGCAACGGGACACAGTGTCGTACCTTAGCAACGGCACACAGTGTGGTACCTTAGCAACAGGACACAGTGTCGTACCTTAGCAACGGCACAGAGTGTGTTACCTTAGCAAAAGCACAGAGTGTGTTACCTTAGCAACGGGACACAGTGTGTTACCTTAGCAACGGGACACAGTGTGTTAGCTTAGCAACGGGACACAGTGTGTTTCCTTAGCAACGGGACATAGTGTGTTACCTTAGCAACGGGACACAGTGTGTTACCTTAGCAATGGGAAACAGTGTGTAACCTTAGCAACGGGACACAGTGTGTTACCTTAGCAGCGCAACAGAGTGTGTTACCTTAGCAACGGCACAGAGTGTGTTAACTTACCAACGGCACAGAGTGTGTTGCCTTAGCAACAGCACAGAGTGTGTTACCCTAGCAACAGCACAGTGTGTCGTACCTTAGCAACGGCACAGAGTGTGTTACCTTAGCAACAGCACAGAGTGTGTTACCATAGCAACAGCACAGAGTGTGTTACCTTAGCAACGGGACACAGTGTACTACCTTAGCAACGGGACACAGCGTCGTACCTTAGCAACGGCACAGAGTGTGTTACCTTAGCAACGGGACACAGTGTCTTACCTTAGCAACGGGGCACAGTGTCGTACCTTAGCCACGGCACAGAGTGTGTTACCTTAGCAACGGGACACAGTGTGTTACCTTAGCAACGGGACACAGTGTCGTAACTTAGTAACGGCACTGAGTGTGTTACATTAGCAACGGGACACAGTGTCGTACCTTAGCAACGGGACACAGTGTGGTATCTTAGCAACGGGAAACAGTGTGTTACCTTAGCAACGTGACACAGTGTCGTACCTTAGCAACGGGACACAGTGTCGTACCTTAGCAACGGGAAACAGTGTGTTATCTTAGCAACAGGACACAGTGTCGTACCTTAGCAACGGCACAGGGTGTGTTACCTTAGCAACGGGACACAGTGTCGTACCGTAGCAACAGCACACAGTGTTTTACCTTAAGAACGGGACACAGTGTGTTACCTTAGCAACGGCACAGAGTGTGTTACCTTAGCAACGGGACACAGTGACGTACCTTAGCAACGGCACAGAGTGTGTTACCTTAGCAACGGGACACAGTGTCGTACCTTAGCAACGGCACACAGTGTGTTACCTTAGCAACGGGACAGAGTGTCGCACCTTAGCAACGGCACAGAGTGTGTTACCTTAGCAACGGGACACAGTGTCGTACCTTAGCAACGGCACACAGTGTGTTACCTTAGCAACGGGACACAGTGAGTTACCTTAGCAACGGCACAGAGTGTGTTACCTTAGGAACGGGACACGGTGTCGTACCTTAGCAACGGCACAGAGTGTGTTACCTTAGCAACGGGACACAGTGTCGTACCTTAGCAACGGCACAGAGTGTGTTACCTTAGCAACGGGACACAGTGTCGTACCTTAGCAACGGCACACAGTGTGTTACCTTAGCAACAGGACACAGTGTCGTACCTTAGCAACGGCACAGAGTGTGTTACCTTAGCAACAGCACAGAGTGTGTTACCTTAGCAACGGGACACAGTGTGTTACCTTAGCAACGGGACACAGTGTGTTAGCTTAGCAACGGGACACAGTGTGTTTCCTTAGCAACGGGACATAGTGTGTTACCTTAGCAACGGGACACAGTGTGTTACCTTAGCAATGGGAAACAGTGTGTAACCTTAGCAACGGGACACAGTGTGTTAACTTAGCAGCGCAACAGAGTGTGTTACCTTAGCAACGCCACAGAGTGTGTTAACTTACCAACGGCACAGAGTGTGTAGCCTTAGCAACAGCACAGAGTGTGTTACCCTAGCAACAGCACAGAGTGTCGTACCTTAGCAACGGCACAGAGTGTGTTACCTTAGCAACAGCACAGAGTGTGTTACCTTAGCAACGGGACACAGTGTACTACCTTAGCAACGGGACACAGCGTCGTACCTTAGCAACGGCACAGAGTGTGTTACCTTAGCAACGGGACACAGTGTCTTACCTTAGCAACGGGGCACAGTGTCGTACCTTAGCCACGGCACAGAGTGTGTTACCTTAGCAACGGCACAGAGTGTGTTACCTTAGCAACGAGACACATTGTCGTACCTTACCAACAGCACAGAGTGTGTTACCTTAGCAACGGGACACGGTGTCGTACCTTAGCAACGGCACACAGTGTGTTACCTTAGCAACGGGACACTGTGTCGTACCTTAGCAACAGCACAGAGTGTGTTACCTTAGCAACGGCACACAGTGAGTTACCTTAGCAACGGGACACAGTGTGTTACCTTAGCAACGGGACACAGTGTGTAACCTTAGCAACGGGACACAGTGTTTTACCTTAGCAACGGCACAGAGTGTGTTACCTTAGCAACAGCACAGAGTGTGTTAGCTTAGCAACAGCACAGAGTGTGTTACCGTAGCAACGGGACACAGCGTGTTACCATAGCAACGGCACACAGTGTGTTACCTTAGCAACGGGACACAGTGTGTTACCTTAGCAACGGCACAGAGTGTGTTACCTTAGCAACGGGACACAGTGTCGTACCTTAGCAACGGCACAGAGTGTGTTCCCTTAGCAACAGCACAGAGTGTGTTACCTTAGCAACGGCACAGAGTGTGTTACCTTAGCAACAGCACAGAGTGTGTTACCTTAGTAACAGCACAGAGTGTGTTACCTTAGCAACAGCACAGAGTGTGTTACCTTAGCAACAGCACAGAGTGTGTTACCTTAGAACGGGACACAGTGTCGTACCTTAGCAACGGCACACAGTGTGTTACCTTAGCAACGGGACACAGTGTGTTACCTTAGCAACGGCACATAGTGTGTTACCTTAGCAACGGGACACAGTGTCGTACCTTAGCAACGGCACAGAGTGTGTTACCTTAGCAACGGGACACAGTGTCGTACCTTAGCAACGGCACACAGTGTGTTACCTTAGCAACGGGACACAGTGTCTTACCTTAGCAACGGCACAGAGTGTGTTACCTTAGCAACGGGACACAGTGTCGTACCTTAGCAACGGCACAGAGTGTGTTACCTTAGCAACGGGTCACAATGTCGTACCTTAGCAACGGCACAGAGTGTGTTACCTTAGCAACAGCACAGAGTGTGTTACCTTAGCAACGGGACACAGTGTGTTACCTTAGCAACGGGACACAGTGTGTTTACTTAGCAACGGGACACAGTGTGTTACCTAAGCAACGGGACACCTTAGCAACGGGACACAGTGTGTTACCTTAACAACGGCACAGAGTGTGTTACCTTAGCAACGGCACAGAGTGTGTTACATTAGCAGCGGCACAGAGTGTGTTACCTTAGCAACAGCACAGAGTGTCGTACCTTAGCAACAGCACAGAG
Source organism: Hymenopus coronatus (assembly GCA_030762935.1). Lineage (NCBI taxonomy): Eukaryota > Metazoa > Arthropoda > Insecta > Mantodea > Hymenopodidae > Hymenopus > Hymenopus coronatus. The sequence goes on from CM060882.1 coordinate 178,337,741, forward strand.
TGTGTTACCTTAGCAACAGCACAGGGTGTGTTACCTTAGCAACGGGACACAGTGTCGTACCTTAGCAACGGGACGCAGTGTCGTACCTTAGCAACGGCACAGTGTGTGTTACCTTATCACGGGACACAGTGTGTTACCTTAGCAATGGGACACAGTGTTGTACCTTAGTAACGGCACTGAGTGTGTTACCTTAGCAACGGGACACAGTGTCGTACCTTAGCAACGGGTCACAGTGTGTTATTTTAGCAACGGGACACAGTGTCGTACCTTAGCAACGGCACACAGTGTGTTACCTTAGCAACAAGACACAGGTTCGTACCTTAGCAACGGCACAGAGTGTGTTACCTTAGCAACAGCACAGAGTGTGTTACCTTAGCAACGGAACACAGTGTGTTACCTTAGCAATGGGACACAGTGTGTTAGCTTAGCAACGGGACACAGTATGTTTCCTTAGCAAAGGGACATAGTGTGTTACCTTAGGAACGGGACACAGTGTGTTACCTTAGCAATGGGAAACAGTGTGTAACCTTAGCAACGGGACACAGTGTGTTACCTTAACAGCGGCACAGAGTGTGTTACTTTAGCAACGGCACAGAGTGTGTTAACTTACCAACGGCACAGAGTGTGTTACCTTAGCAACAGCACAGAGTGTGTTACCTTAGCAACAGCACAGAGTGTCGTACCTTAGCAACGGCACAGAGTGTGTTAGCTTAGCAACAGCACAGAGTGTCGTACCTTAGCAACGGCACAGAGTGTGTTACCTTAGCAACAGCACAGAGTGTGTTACCTTAGCAACAGCACAGAGTGTGTTACCTTAGCAACAGCACCGAGTGTGTTACCTTAGCAACGGGACACTGTGTGTTACCTTAGCAACATGACTCAGTTTCGTACCTTAGCAACGGCACAGAGTGTGTTACCTTAGCAACGGGACACAGTGTGTTACCTTAGCAACGGGACACAGTGTCGTACCTTAGCAACGGCACAGAGTGTGTTACCATAGCAACAGGACACAGTGTGTTACCTTAGCAACGGGACACAGTGTCGTACCTAGTAACGGCACTGAGTGTGTTACCTTAGCAACGGGACACAGTGTGTAACCTTAGCAACGGGACACAGCGTGTTTCCTTAGCAACGGCACAGAGTGTGTTACCTTAGCAACAGCACAGAGAGTGTTACCTTAGCAACAGCACAGAGTGTGTTACCTTAGCAACGGGACACAGTGTCGTACCTTAGCAACGGGAAACAGTGTTATATCTTAGCAACGGGACACAGTGTGTTACATTAGCAACGGGACGCAGTGTCGTACCTTAGCAACGGCACAGAGTGTGTTACCTTAGCAAAAGCACAGAGTGTGTTACATTAGCAACGGGACACAGTGTCGTACCTTAGCAACGGCTCACAGTGTGTTACCTTAAGAACGGGACACAGTGTGTTACCTTAGCAACGGCACAGAGTGTGTTACCTTAGCAACGGGACACAGTGTCGTACCTTAGCAACGGCACAGAGTGTGTTAGCTTAGCAACGGGACACAATGTCGTACCTTAGCAACGGCACACAGTGTGTTACCTTAGCAACGGGACACAGTGTCGTACCTTAGCAACGGCACAGAGTGTGTTACCTTAGCAACGGGACACAGTGTCGTACCTTAGCAACGGCACACAGTGTGTTACCTTAACAACGGGACACAGTGTCCTACCTTAGCAACGGCACAGAGTGTGTTACCTTAGCAACAGCACAGAGTGTGTTACCTTAGCAACGGGACACAGTGTGTTACCTTAGCAACGGGACACAGTGTGTTACCTTAGCAACGGGACACAGTGTGTAACCTTAGCAACGGGACACAGTGTGTTACCTTAGCAACGGCACAGAGTGTGTTACCTTAGCAACGGCACAGAGTGTGTTACCTTAGCAGCGGCACAGAGTGTGTTACCTTAGCAACAGCATAGAGTGTCGTACCTTAGCAACGGCACAGAGTGTGTTACCTTAGCAACAGCACAGAGTGTGTTACCTTAGCAACAGCACAGAGTGTCGTACCTTAGCAACGGCACAGAGTGTTTTACCTTAGCAACAGCACAGAGTGTCGTACCTTAGCAACGGCACAGAGTGTTTTACCTTAGCAACAGCACAGAGTGTCGTACCTTAGCAACGGCACAGAGTGTGTTACCTTAGCAACAGCACAGAGTGTGTTACCTTAGCAACAGCACAGAGTGTGTTACCTTAGCAACAGCACAGAGTGTGTTACCTTAGCAACGGGACACAGTGTGTTACCTTAGCAACGGGACACAGTGTCGTACCTTAGCAACGGGACACAGTGTCGTATCTTAGCAACTTGAAACAGTGTGTTACCTTAGCAACGGGACACAGTGTCGTACCTTAGCAACGGGACACAGTGTCGTACCTTAGCAACGGGAAACAGTGTGTTATCTTAGCAACGGGACACAGTGTCGTACCTTAGCAACGGCACAGAGTGTGTTACCTTAACAACAGCACAGAGTCTGTTACTTTAGCAACGGGACACAGTGTCGTACCTTAGCAACGGCACACAGTGTTTTACCTTAGCAACAGCACAGAGTGTGTTACCTTAGCAACGGCACAGAGTGTGTTAACTTACCAACGGCACAGAGTGTGTTGCCTTAGCAACAGCACAGAGTGTGTTACCTTAGCAACAGCACAGAGTGTCGTACCTTAGCAACGGCACAGACTGTGTTACCTTAGCAACAGCACAGAGTGTGTTACCTTAGCAACAGCACAGGATGTGTTACCTTAGCAACGGGACACAGTGTACTACCTTAGCAACGGGACACAGCGTCGTACCTTAGCAACGGCACAGAGTGTGTTACCTTAGCAACGGGACACAGTGTGTTACCTTAGCAACGGGGCACAGTGTCGTACCTTAGCCACGGCACAGAGTGTGTTACCTTAGCAACGGGACACAGTGTGTTACCTTAGCAACGGGACACAGTGTCGTACCTTAGCAACGGGACACAGTGTCGTATCTTAGCAACGGGAAACAGTGTGTTACCTTAGCAACGGGACACAGTGTCGTACCTTAGCAACGGCACAGAGTGTGTTACCTTAGCAACAGCACAGAGTGTGTTACCTTAGCAACGGGACACAGTGTCGTACCTTAGCAACGGCACACAGTGTTTTACCTTAAGAACGGGACACAGTGTGTTACCTTAGCAACGGCACAGAGTGTGTTACCTTAGCAACGGGACACAGTGACGTACCTTAGCAACGGCACAGAGTGTGTTACCTTAGCAACGGGACACAGTGTCGTACCTTAGCAACGGCACACAGTGTGTTACCTTAGCAACGGGACACAGTGTCGTACCTTAGCAACGGCACAGAGTGTGTTACCTTAGCAACAGCACAGAGTGTGTTATCTTAGCAACGGGACACAGTGTCGTACCTTAGCAACGGCACACAGTGTGTTACCTTAGCAACGGGACACAGTGAGTTACCTTAGCAACGGCACAGTGTGTTACCTTAGCAACGGGACACAGTGTGTTACCTTAGCAACGGGACAAAGTGTCGTACCTTAGCAACGGCACAGAGCGTGTTACCTTAGCAACGGGACACAGTGTGTTACCTTAGCAACGGGACACAGTGTTGTACCTTAGTAACGGCACAGAGTGTGTTACCTTAGCAACGGGACACAGTGTCGTAACTTAGCAACGAGACATAGTGTCGTATCTTAGCAACGGGAAACAGTGTGTTACCTTAGCAACGGGACACAGTGTCGTACCTTAGCAACGGGAAACAGTGTTATATCTTAGCAACGGGACACAGTGTCGTACTTTAGCAACGGGACACAGTGTGTTACCTTAGCAACGGGACACAGTGTCGTACCTTAGCAACGGCACAGAGTGTGTTACCTTAGCAAAAGCACAGAGTGTGTTACATTAGCAACGGGACACAGTGTCGTACCTTAGCAACGGCTCACAGTGTGTTACCTTAAGAACGGGACACAGTGTGTTACCTTAGCAACGGCACAGAGTGTGTTACCTTAGCAACGGGACACAGTGTCGTACCTTAGCAACGGCACAGAGTGTGTTAGCTTAGCAACGGGACACAATGTCGTACCTTAGCAACGGCACACAGTGTGTTACCTTAGCAACGGGACACAGTGTCGTACCTTAGCAACGGCACAGAGTGTGTTACCTTAGCAACGGGACACAGTGTCGTACCTTAGCAACGGCACACAGTGTGTTACCTTAACAACGGGACACAGTGTCCTACCTTAGCAACGGCACAGAGTGTGTTACCTTAGCAACAGCACAGAGTGTGTTACCTTAGCAACGGGACACAGTGTGTTACCTTAGCAACGGCACACAATGTGTTACCTTACCAACGGGACACAGTGTGTTAACTTAGCAACGGCACAGAGTGTGTTACCTTAGCAACGGCACAGAGTGTGTTACCTTAGCAACAGCACAGAGTGTGTTACCTTAGCAACAGCACAGAGTGTGTTACCTTAGCAACAGCACAGAGTGTGTTACCTTAGCAACAGCACAGAGTGTGTTACTTTAGCAACGGCACAGAGTGTGTTACTTTAGCAGCGGCACACAGTGAGTTACCTTAGCAACAGCACAGAGTATGTTACCTTAGCAACAGCACAGAGTGTGTTACCTTAGCAACGGGACACAATGTCGTACCTTAGCAACGGCACACAGTGTGTTACCTTAGCAACGGGACACAGTGTCGTACCTTAGCAACGGCACACAGTATGTTACCTTAGCAACGGGACACAATGTCGTACCTTAGCTACGGCACAGAGTGTGTTACCTTAGCAACAGCACAGAGTGTGTTACCTTAGCAACGGGACACAGTGTGTTACGTTATCAACGGGACACAGTGTGTTACCTTAGCAACGGGACACAGTGTGTTTCCTTAGCAACGGGACACAGTGTGTTACCTTAGCAACGGCACAGAGTGTGTTACCTTAGCAACGTCACAGAGTGTGTTACCTTAGCAGCGGCACAGAGTGTGTTACCTTAGCAACAGCATAGAGTGTCGTACCTTAGCAACGGCACAGAGTGTGTTACCTTAGCAACAGCACAGAGTGTGTTACCTTAGCAACAGCACATAGTGTGTTACTTTAGCAACGGGACACAGTGTGTTACCTTAGCAACGGGACACGGTGTCGTACCTTAGCAACGGCACAGAGTGTGATACCTTAGCAACGGGACACAGTGTGTTACCTTAGCAATGGGACACAGTGTCGTACCTTAGTAACGGCACAGAGTTTGTTACCTTAGCAACGGGACACGGTGTCGTACCTTAGCAACGGCACAGAGTGTGTTACCTTAGCAACGGGACACAGTGTCGTACCTTAGCAACGGCACACAGTGTGTTACCTTAGCAACAGGACACAGTGTCGTACCTTAGCAACGGCACAGAGTGTGTTACCTTAGCAAAAGCACAGAGTGTGTTACCTTAGCAACGGGACACAGTGTGTTACCTTAGCAACGGGACACAGTGTGTTAGCTTAGCAACGGGACACAGTGTGTTTCCTTAGCAACGGGACATAGTGTGTTACCTTAGCAACGGGACACAGTGTGTTACCTTAGCAATGGGAAACAGTGTGTAACCTTAGCAACGGGACACAGTGTGTTACCTTAGCAGCGCAACAGGGTGTGTTACCTTAGCAACGGCACAGAGTGTGTTAACTTACCAACGGCACAGAGTGTGTTACCCTAGCAACAGCACAGTGTGTCGTACCTTAGCAACGGCACAGAGTGTGTTACCTTAGCAACAGCACAGAGTGTGTTACCTTAGCAACAGCACAGAGTGTGTTACCTTAGCAACGGGACACAGTGTACTACCTTAGCAACGGGACACAGCGTCGTACCTTAGCAACGGCACAGAGTGTGTTACCTTAGCAACGGGACACAGTGTCTTACCTTAGCAACGGGGCACAGTGTCGTACCTTAGCCACGGCACAGAGTGTGTTACCTTAGCAACGGGACACAGTGTGTTACCTTAGCAACGGGACACAGTGTCGTAACTTAGTAACGGCACTGAGTGTGTTACCTTAGCAACGGGACACAGTGTCGTACCTTAGCAACGGGACACAGTGTGGTATCTTAGCAACGGGAAACAGTGTGTTACCTTAGCAACGTGACACAGTGTCGTACCTTAGCAACGGGACACAGTGTCGTACCTTAGCAACGGGAAACAGTGTGTTATCTTAGCAACGGGACACAGTGTCGTACCTTAGCAACGGCACAGGGTGTGTTACCTTAGCAACGGGACACAGTGTCGTACCTTAGCAACAGCACACAGTGTTTTACCTTAAGAACGGGACACAGTGTGTGACCTTAGCAACGGCACAGAGTGTGTTACCTTAGCAACGGGACACAGTGACGTACCTTAGCAACGGCACAGAGTGTGTTACCTTAGCAACGGGACACAGTGTCGTACCTTAGCAACGGCACACAGTGTGTTACCTTAGCAACGGGACACAGTGTCGTACCTTAGCAACGGCACAGAGTGTGTTACCTTAGCAACGGGACACAGTGTCGTACCTTAGCAACGGCACACAGTGTGTTACCTTAGCAACGGGACACAGTGAGTTACCTTAGCAACGGCACAGAGTGTGTTACCTTAGGAACGGGACACGGTGTCGTACCTTAACATCAGCACAGAGTGTGTTACCTTAGCAACGGGACACAGTGTCGTACCTTAGCAACGGCACAGAGTGTGTACCTTAGCAACGGGACACAGTGTCGTACCTTAGCAACGGCACAGAGTGTGTTACCTTAGCAACAGCACAGAGTGAGTTACCTTAGCAACGGGACACAGTGTGTTACCTTAGCAACGGGACACAGTGTGTTAGCTTAGCAACGGGACACAGCGTGTTTCCTTAGCAACGGGACATAGTGTGTTACCTTAGCAACGGGACACAGTGTGTTACCTTAGCAATGGGAAACAGTGTGTAACCTTAGCAACGGGACACAGTGTGTTACCTTAGCAGCGCAACAGAGTGTGTTACCTTAGCAACGGCACAGAGTGTGTTAACTTACCAACGGCACAGAGTGTGTTGCCTTAGCAACAGCACAGAGTGTGTTACCCTACCAACAGCACAGAGTGTCGTACCTAAGCAACGGCACAGAGTGTGTTACCTTAGCAACAGCACAGAGTGTGTTACCTTAGCAACGGGACACAGTGTACTACCTTAGCAACGGGACACAGCGTCGTACCTTAGCAACGGCACAGAGTGTGTTACCTTAGCAACGGGACACAGTGTCTTACCTTAGCAACGGGGCACAGTGTCGTACCTTAGCCACGGCACAGAGTGTGTTACCTTAGCAACGGCACAGAGTGTGTTACCTTAGCAACGAGACACATTGTCGTACCTTACCAACAGCACAGAGTGTGTTACCTTAGCAACGGGACACGGTGTCGTACCTTAGCAACGGCACACAGTGTGTTACCTTAGCAACGGGACACTGTGTCGTACCTTAGCAACAGCACAGAGTGTGTTACCTTAGCAACGGCACACAGTGTGTTACCTTAGCAACGGGACACAGTGTGTTACCTTAGCAACGGGACACAGTGTGTAACCTTAGCAACGGGACACAGTGTTTTACCTTAGCAACGGCACAGAGTGTGTTACCTTAGCAACAGCACAGAGTGTGTTAGCTTAGCAACAGCACAGAGTGTGTTACCGTAGCAACGGGACACAGCGTGTTACCATAGCAACGGCACACAGTGTGTTACCTTAGTAACGGGACACAGTGTGTTACCTTAGCAACGGCACAGAGTGTGTTACCTTAGAAACGGGACACAGTGTCGTACCTTAGCAACGGCACAGAGTGTGTTCCCTTAGCAACAGCACAGAGTGTGTTACCTTAGCAACGGCACAGAGTGTGTTACCTTAGCAACAGCACAGAGTGTGTTACTTTAGTAACAGCACAGAGTGTGTTACCTTAGCAACAGCACAGAGTGTGTTACCTTAGCAACAGCACAGAGTGTGTTACCTTAGAACGGGACACAGTGTCGTACCTTAGCAACGGCACACAGTGTGTTACCTTAGCAACGGGACACAGTGTGTTACCTTAGCAACGGCACATAGTGTGTTACCTTAGCAACGGGACACAGTGTCGTACCTTAGCAACGGCACAGAGTGTGTTACCTTAGCAACGGGACACAGTGTCGTACCTTAGCAACGGCACACAGTGTGTTACCTTAGCAACTGGACACAGTGTCTTACCTTAGCAACGGCACAGAGTGTGTTACCTTAGCAACGGGACACAGTGTCGTACCTTAGCAACGGCACACAGTGTGTTACCTTAGCAACGGGTCACAATGTCGTACCTTAGCAACGGCACAGAGTGTGTTACCTTAGCAACAGCACAGAGTGTGTTACCTTAGCAACGGGACACAGTGTGTTACCTTAGCAACGGGACACAGTGTGTTACCTTAGCAACGGGACACAGTGTGTTTACTTAGCAACGGGACACAGTGTGTTACCTAAGCAACGGGACACCTTAGCAACGGGACACAGTGTGTTACCTTAACAACGGCACTGAGTGTGTTACCTTAGCAACGGCACAGAGTGTGTTACATTAGCAGCGGCACAGAGTGTGTTACCTTAGCAACAGCACAGAGTGTCGTACCTTAGCAACAGCACAGAGTGTGTTACCTTAGCAACAGCACAGAGTGTGTTACCTTAGCAACGGGACACAGTGTCGTACCTTAGCAACGGGACACAGTGTCGTACCTTAGCAACGGCACAGTGTGTGTTACCTTATCAACGGGACACAGTGTGTTACCTTAGCAATGGGACACAGTGTTGTACCTTAGTAACGGCACAGAGTGTGTTACCTTAGCAACGGGACACAGTGTCGTACCTTAGCAACGGGACACAGTGTGTTATTTTAGCAACGGGACACAGTGTCGTACCTTAGCAACGGCACACAGTGTGTTACCTTAGCAACAAGACACAGGTTCGTACCTTAGCAAAGGCACAGAGTGTGTTACCTTAGCAACAGCACAGAGTGTGTTACCTTAGCAACGGAACACAGTGTGTTACCTTAGCAATGGGACACAGTGTGTTAGCTTAGCAACGGGACACAGTATGTTTCCTTAGCAAAGGGACATAGTGTGTTACCTTAGCAACGGGACACAGTGTGTTACCTTAGAAATGGGAAACAGTGTGTAACCTTAGCAACGGGACACAGTGTGTTACCTTAACAGCGGCACAGAGTGTGTTACCTTAGCAACGGCACAGAGTGTGTTAACTTACCAACGGCACAGAGTGTGTTACCTTAGCAACAGCACAGAGTGTGTTACCTTAGCAACAGCACAGAGTGTCGTACCTTAGCAACGGCACAGAGTGTGTTAGCTTAGCAACAGCACAGAGTGTCGTACCTTAGCAACGGCACAGAGTGTGTTACCTTAGCAACAGCACAGAGTGTGTTACCTTAGCAACAGCACAGAGTGTGTTACCTTAGCAACAGCACCGAGTGTGTTACCTTAGCAACGGGACACTGTGTGTTACCTTAGCAACAGGACTCAGTTTCGTACCTTAGCAACGGCACAGAGTGTGTTACCTTAGCAACGGGACACAGTGTGTTACCTTAGCAACGGGACACAGTGTCGTACCTTAGCAACGGCACAGAGTGTGTTACCTTAGCAACAGGACACAGTGTGTTACCTTAGCAACGGAAACACTGTCGTACCTTAGTAACGGCACTGAGTGTGTTACCTTAGCAACGGGACACAGTGTGTAACCTTAGCAACGGGACACAGCGTGTTTCCTTAGCAACGGCACAGAGTGTGTTACCTTAGCAACAGCACAGAGTGTGTTACCTTAGCAACGGGACACAGTGTCGTACCTTAGCAACGGGAAACAGTGTTATATCTTAGCAACGGGACACAGTGTCGTACTTTAGCAACGGGACACAGTGTGTTACCTTAGCAACGGGACGCAGTGTCGTACCTTAGCAACGGCACAGAGTGTGTTACCTTAGCAAATGCACAGAGTGTGTTACATTAGCAACGGGACACAGTGTCGTACCTTAGCAACGGCTCACACTGTGTTAACTTAAGAACGGGACACAGTGTGTTACCTTAGCAACGGCACAGAGTGTGTTACCTTAGCAACGGGACACAGTGTCGTGCCTTAGCAACGGCACAGAGTGTGTTAGCTTAGCAACGGGACACAATGTCGTACCTTAGCAACGGCACACAGTGTGTTACCTTAGCAACGGGACACAGTGTCGTACCTTAGCAACGGCACAGAGTGTGTTACCTTAGCAACGGGACACAGTGTCGTACCTTAGCAACGGCACACAGTGTGTTACCTTAACAACGGGACACAGTGTCCTACCTTAGCAACGGCACAGAGTGTGTTACCTTAGCAACAGCACAGAGTGTGTTACCTTAGCAACGGGACACAGTGTGTTACCTTAGCAACGGCACACAATGTGTTACCTTACCAACGGGACACAGTGTGTTAACTTAGCAACGGCACAGAGTGTGTTACCTTAGCAACGGCACAGAGTGTGTTACCTTAGCAACAGCACAGAGTGTGTTACCTTAGCAACAGCACAGAGTGTGTTACCTTAGCAACTGCACAGAGTGTGTTACCTTAGCAACAGCACAGAGTGTGTTACTTTAGCAACGGCACAGAGTGTGTTACTTTAGCAGCGGCACACAGTGTGTTACCTTAGCAACAGCACAGAGTATGTTACCTTAGCAACAGCACAGAGTGTGTTACCTTAGCAACGGGACACAGTGTCGTACCTTAGCAACGGCACACAGTGTGTTACCTTAGCAACGGGACACAGTGTCGTACCTTAGCAACGTCACACAGTGATTTGCCTTAGCAACGGGACACAATGTCGTACCTTAGCTACGGCACAGAGTGTTTTACCTTAGCAACAGCACAGAGTGTGTTACCTTAGCAACGGGACACAGTGTGTTACCTTAGCAACGGGACACAGTGTGTTTCCTTAGCAACGGGACACAGTGTGTTACCTAAGCAACGGGACACAGTGTGTTACCTTAGCAACGGCACAGAGTGTGTTACCTTAGCAACGTCACAGAGTGTGTTACCTTAGCAGCGGCACAGAGTGTGTTACCTTAGCAACAGCATAGAGTGTCGTACCTTAGCAACGGCACAGAGTGTGTTACCTTAGCAACAGCACAGAGTGTGTTACCTTAGCAACAGCACAGAGTGTGTTACTTTAGCAACGGGACACAGTGTGTTACCTTAGCAACGGGACACGGTGTCGTACCTTAGCAACGGCACAGAGTGTGATACCTTAGCAACGGGACACAGTGTGTTACCTTAGCAATGGGACACAGTGTCGTACCTTAGTAACGGCACAGAGTGTGTTACCTTAGCAACGGGACACGGTGTCGTACCTTAGCAACGGCACAGAGTGTGTTACCTTAGCAACGGGACACAGTGTCGTACCTTAGCAACGGCACACAGTGTGTTACCTTAGCAACAGGACACAGTGTCGTACCTTAGCAACGGCACAGAGTGTGTTACCTTAGCAAAAGCACAGAGTGTGTTACCTTAGCAACGGGACACAGTGTGTTACCTTAGCAACGGGACACAGTGTGTTAGCTTAGCAACGGGACACAGTGTGCTTCCTTAGCAACGGGACATAGTGTGTTACCTTAGCAACGGGACACAGTGTGTTACCTTAGCAATGGGAAACAGTGTGTAACCTTAGCAACGGGACACAGTGTGTTACCTTAGCAGCGCAACAGAGTGTGTTACCTTAGCAACGGCACAGAGTGTGTTAACTTACCAACGGCACAGAGTGTGTTGCCTTAGCAGCAGCACAGAGTGTGTTACCTTAGCAACGGCACAGAGTGTGTTACCTTAGCAACGGGACACAGTGACGTACCTTAGCAACGGCACAGAGTGTGTTACCTTAGCAACGGGAAACAGTGTCGTACCTTAGCAACGGCACAGAGTGTGTTACCTTAGCAACAGCACAGAGTGTGTTACCTTAGCAACAGCACAGAGTGTGTTACCTTAGCAACGGGACACAGTGTACTACCTTAGCAACGGGACACAGCGTCGTACCTTAGCAACGGCAGAGGGTGTGTTACCTTAGCAACGGGACACAGTGTCTTACCTTAGCAACGGGGCACAGTGTCGTACCTTAGCCACGGCACAGAGTGTGTTACCTTAGCAACGGGACACAGTGTGTTACCTTAGCAACGGGACACAGTGTCGTAACTTAGTAACGGCACTGAGTGTGTTACCTTAGCAACGGGACACAGTGTCGTACCTTAGCAACGGGACACAGTGTGGTATCTTAGCAACGGGAAACAGTGTGTTACCTTAGCAACGTGACACAGTGTCGTACCTTAGCAACGGGACACAGTGTCGTACCTTAGCAACGGGAAACAGTGTGTTATCTTAGCAACGGGACACAGTGTCGTACCTTAGCAACGGCACAGGGTGTGTTACCTTAGCAACGGGACACAGTGTCGTACCTTAGCAACAGCACACAGTGTTTTACCTTAAGAACGGGACACAGTGTGTTACCTTAGCAACGGCATAGAGTGTGTTACCTTAGCAACGGGACACAGTGACGTACCTTAGCAACGGCACAGAGTGTGTTACCTTAGCAACGGGAAACAGTGTCGTACCTTAGCAACGGCACACAGTGTGTTACCTTAGCAACGGGACACAGTGTCGTACCTTAGCAACGGCACAGAGTGTGTTACCTTAGCAACGGGACACAGTGTCGTACCTTAGCAACGGCACACAGTGTGTTACCTTAGCAACGGGACACAGTGAGTTACCTTAGCAACGGCACAGAGTGTGTTACCTTAGGAACGGGACACGGTGTCGTACCTTAGCAACGGCACAGAGTGTGTCACCTTAGCAACGGGACACAGTGTCGTACCTTAGCAACGGCACAGAGTGTGTTACCTTAGCAACGGGACACAGTGTCGTACCTTAGCAACGGCACACAGTGTGTTACCTTAACAACGGCACACAGTGTGTTACCTTAGCAACGGCAGAGAGTGTGTTACTTTAGCAACAGCATATAGTGTGTTACCTTAGCAACGGGACACAGCGTGTTACCTTAGCAACGGCACACAGTGTGTTACCTTAGCAACGGGAAACAGTGTGTTACCTTAGCAACGGCACAGAGTGTGTTACCTTAGCAACGGGACACAGTGTCGTACCTTAGCAACGGCACAGAGTGTGTTACCTTAGCAACAGGACAGAGTGTGTTACCCTAGCAACGGCACAGAGTGTGTTACCTTAGCAACAGCACAGAGTGTGTTACCTTAGTAACTGCACAGAGTTTGTTACCTTAGCAACAGCACAGAGTGTGTTACCTTAGCAACGGCACAGAGTGTGTTACCTTAGCAACGGCACATAGTGTGTTACCTTAGCAACAGCACAGAGTGTGTTACCATAGCAACGGCGCAGAGTGTGTTACCTTAGCAACAGCACAGAGTGTGTTACCTTAGCAACGGCACAGAGTGTGTTACCTTAGCAACAGCACAGAGTGTGTTACCTTAGTATCAGCACAGAGTGTGTTACCTTAGCAACGGCAGAGAGTGTGTTACCTTAGCAGCGGCACACAGTGTGTTACCTTAGCAACAGCACAGAGTGTGTTACCTTAGCAACGGCACAGAATGTGTTACCTTAGCAACGAGACACATTGTCGTACCTTACCAACAGCACAGAGTGTGTTACCTTAGCAACGGGACACGGTGTCGTACCTTAGCAACGGCACACAGTGTGTTACCTTAGCAACGGGACACTGTGTCGTACCTTAGCAACAGCACAGAGTGTGTTACCTTAGCAACGGCACACAGTGTGTTACCTTAGCAACGGGACACAGTGTGTTACCTTAGCAACGGGACACAGTGTGTAACCTTAGCAACGGGACACAGTGTTTTACCTTAGCAACGGCACAGAGTGTGTTACCTTAGCAACAGCACAGAGTGTGTTAGCTTAGCAACAGCACAGAGTGTGTTACCGTAGCAACGGGACACAGCGTGTTACCATAGCAACGGCACACAGTGTGTTACCTTAGCAACGGGACACAGTGTGTTACCTTAGCAACGGCACAGAGTGTGTTACCTTAGCAACGGGACACAGTGTCGTACCTTAGCAACGGCACAGAGTGTGTTCAATTAGCAACAGCACAGAGTGTGTTACCTTAGCAACGGCACAGAGTGTGTTACCTTAGCAACAGCACAGAGTGTGTTACCTTAGTAACAGCACAGAGTGTGTTACCTTAGCAACAGCACAGAGTGTGTTACCTTAGCAACAGCGCAGAGTGTGTTACCTTAGAACGGGACACAGTGTCGTACCTTAGCAACGGCAAACAGTGTGTTACCTTAGCAACGGGACACAGTGTGTTACCTTAGCAACGGCACATAGTGTGTTACCTTAGCAACGGGACACAGTGTCGTACCTTAGCAACGGCACAGAGTGTGTTACCTTAGCAACGGGACACAGTGTCGTACCTTAGCAACGGCACACAGTGTGTTACCTTAGCAACGGGACACAGTGTTTTACCTTAGCAACGGCACAGAGTGTGTTACCTTAGCAACGGGACACAGTGTCGTACCTTAGCAACGGCACACAGTGTGTTACCTTAGCAACGGGTCACAATGTCGTACCTTAGCAACGGCACAGAGTGTGTTACCTTAGCAACAGCACAGAGTGTGTTACCTTAGGAACGGGACACAGTGTGTTACCTTAGCAACGGGACACAGTGTGTTACCTTAGCAACGGGACACAGTGTGTTTACTTAGCAACGGGACACAGTGTGTTACCTAAGCAACGGGACACCTTAGCAACGGGACAGAGTGTGTTACCTTAACAACGGCACAGAGTGTGTTACCTTAGCAACGGCACAGAGTGTGTTACATTAGCAGCGGCACAGAGTGTGTTACCTTAGCAACAGCACAGAGTGTCGTATCTTAGCAACAGCACAGAGTGTGTTACCTTAGCAACAGCACAGAGTGTGTTACCTTAGCAACGGGACGCAGTGTCGTACCTTAGCAACGGGACACAGTGTCGTACCTTAGCAACGGCACAGTGTGTGTTACCTTATCAACGGGACACAGTGTGTTACCTTAGCAATGGGACACAGTGTTGTACCTTAGTAACGGCACAGAGTGTGTTACCTTAGCAACGGGACACAGTGTCGTACCTTAGCAACGGGACACAGTGTGTTATTTTAGCAACGGGACACAGTGTCGTACCTTAGCAACGGCACACAGTGTGTTACCTTAGCAACAAGACACAGGTTCGTACCTTAGCAACGGCACAGAGTGTGTTACGTTAGCAACAGCACAGAGTGTGTTACCTTAGCAACGGAACACAGTGTGTTACCTTAGCAATGGGACACAGTGTGTTAGCTTAGCAACGGGACACAGTATGTTTCCTTAGCAAAGGGACATAGTGTGTTACCTTAGCAACGGGACACAGTGTGTTACTTTAGCAATGGGAAACAGTGTGTAACCTTAGCAACGGGACACAGTGTGTTACCTTAACAGCGGCACAGAGTGTGTTACCTTAGCAACGGCACAGAGTGTGTTAACTTACCAACGGCACAGAGTGTGTTACCTTAGCAACAGCACAGAGTGTGTTACGTTAGCAACAGCACAGAGTGTCGTACCTTAGCAACGGCACAGAGTGTGTTAGCTTAGCAACAGCACAGAGTGTCGTACCTTAGCAATGGCACAGAGTGTGTTACCTTAGCAACAGCACAGAGTGTGTTACCTTAGCAACAGCACAGAGTGTGTTACCTTAGCAACAGCACAGAGTGTGTTACCTTAGCAACGGGACACTGTGTGTTACCTTAGCAACATGACTCAGTTTCGTACCTTAGCAACGGCACAGATTGTGTTACCTTAGCAACAGGACACAGTGTGTGACCTTAGCAACGGGACACAGTGTCGTACCTTAGTAACGGCACTGAGTTAGTTACCTTAGCAACGGGACACAGTGTGTAACTTTAGCAACGGGACACAGCGTGTTTCCTTAGCAACGGCACAGAGTGTGTTACCTTAGCAACAGCACAGAGAGTGTTACCTTAGCAACAGCACAGAGTGTGTTACCTTAGCAACGGGACACAGTGTCGTACCTTAGCAACGGGAAACAGTGTTATATCTTAGCAACGGGACACAGTGTCGTACTTTAGCAACGGGACACAGTGTGTTACCTTAGCAACGGGACGCAGTGTCGTACCTTAGCAACGGCACAGAGTGTGTTACCTTAGCAAAAGCACAGAGTGTGTTACATTAGCAACGGGACACAGTGTCGTACCTTAGCAACGGCTCACAGTGTGTTACCTTAAGAACGGGACACAGTGTGTTACCTTAGCAACGGCACAGAGTGTGTTACCTTAGCAACGGGACACAGTGTCGTACCTTAGCAACGGCACAGAGTGTGTTAGCTTAGCAACGGGACACAATGTCGTACCTTAGCAACGGCACACAGTGTGTTACCTTAGCAACGGGACACAGTGTCGTACCTTAGCAACGGCACAGAGTGTGTTACCTTAGCAACGGGACACAGTGTCGTACCTTAGCAACGTCACACAGTGTGTTACCTTAACAACGGGACACAGTGTCCTACCTTAGCAACGGCAAGGAGTGTGTTACCTTAGCAACAGCACAGAGTGTGTTAACTTAGCAACGGGACACAGTGTGTTACCTTAGCAACGGCACACAATGTGTTACCTTACCAACGGGACACAGTGTGTTAACTTAGCAACGGCACAGAGTGTGTTACCTTAGCAACGGCACAGAGTGTGTTACTTTAGCAACAGCACAGAGTGTGTTACCTTAGCAACAGCACAGAGTGTGTTACCTTAGCAACTGCACAGAGTGTGTTACCTTAGCAACAGCACAGAGTGTGTTACTTTAGCAACGGCACAGAGTGTGTTACTTTCGCAGCGGCACACAGTGTGTTACCTTAGCAACAGCACAGAGTATGTTACCTTAGCAACAGCACAGAGTGTGTTACCTTAGCAACGGGACACAGTGTCGTACCTTAGCAACGGCACACAGTGTGTTACCTTAGCAACGGGACACAGTGTCGTACCTTAGCAACGGCACACAGTGTGTTACCTTAGCAACGGGACACAATGTCGTACCTTAGCTACGGCACAGAGTGTGTTACCTTAGCAAAAGCACAGAGTGTGTTACCTTAGCAACGGGACACAGTGTGTTACCTTATCAACGGGACACAGTGTGTTACCTTAGCAACGGGACACAGTGTGTTTCCTTAGCAACGGGACACAGTGTGTTACCTAAGCAACGGGACACAGTGTGTTACCTTAGCAACGGCACAGAGTGTGTTACCTTAGCAACGTCACAGAGTGTGTTACCTTAGCAGCGCCACAGAGTGTGTTACCTTAGCAACAGCATAGAGTGTCGTACCTTAGCAACAGCACAGAGTGTGTTACCTTAGCAACAGCACAGAGTGTGTTACCTTAGCAACGGGACACAGTGTCGTACCTTAGCAACGGGACACAGTGTGTTACCTTAGCAACGGGACACAGTGTGTTTACTTAGCAACGGGACACAGTGTGTTACCTAAGCAACGGGACACCTTAGCAACGGGACACAGTGTGTTACCTTAACAACGGCACAGAGTGTGTTACCTTAGCAACGGCACAGAGTGTGTTACATTAGCAGCGGCACAGAGTGTGTTACCTTAGCAACAGCACAGAGTGTCGTATCTTAGCAACAGCACAGAGTGTGTTACCTTAGCAACAGCACAGAGTGTGTTACCTTAGCAACGGGACACAGTGTCGTACCTTAGCAACGGGACACAGTGTCGTACCTTAGCAACGGCACAGTGTGTGTTACCTTATCAACGGGACACAGTGTGTTACCTTAGCAATGGGACACAGTGTTGTACCTTAGTAACGGCACAGAGTGTGTTTTACCTTAGCAACGGGACACAGTGTCGTACCTTAGCAACGGGACACAGTGTGTTATTTTAGCAACGGGACACAGTGTCGTACCTTAGCAACGGCACACAGTGTGTTACCTTAGCAACAAGACACAGGTTCGTACCTTAGCAACGGCACAGAGTGTGTTACGTTAGCAACAGCACAGAGTGTGTTACCTTAGCAACGGAACACAGTGTGTTACCTTAGCAATGGGACACAGTGTGTTAGCTTAGCAACGGGACACAGTATGTTTCCTTAGCAAAGGGACATAGTGTGTTACCTTAGCAACGGGACACAGTGTGTTACCTTAGCAATGGGAAACAGTGTGTAACCTTAGCAACGGGACACAGTGTGTTACCTTAACAGCGGCACAGAGTGTGTTACTTTAGCAACGGCACAGAGTGTGTTAACTTACTAACGGCACAGAGTGTGTTACCTTAGCAACAGCACAGAGTGTGTTACGTTAGCAACAGCACAGAGTGTCGTACCTTAGCAACGGCACAGAGTGTGTTAGCTTAGCAACAGCACAGAGTGTCGTACCTTAGCAACGGCATAGAGTGTGTTACCTTAGCAACAGCACAGAGTGTGTTACCTTAGCAACAGCACAGAGTGTGTTACCTTAGCAACAGCACAGAGTGTGTTACCTTAGCAACGGGACACTGTGTGTTACCTTAGCAACATGACTCAGTTTCGTACCTTAGCAACGGCACAGGGTGTGTTACCTTAGCAACGGGACACAGTGTGTTACCTTAGCAACGGGACACAGTTTCGTACCTTAGCAACGGCACAGATTGTGTTACCTTAGCAACAGGACACAGTGTGTTACCTTAGCAACCGAACACAGTGTCGTACCTTAGTAACGGCACTGAGTGTGTTACCTTAGCAACGGGACACAGTGTGTAACTTTAGCAACGGGACACAGCGTGTTTCCTTAGCAACGGCACAGAGTGTGTTACCTTAGCAACAGCACAGAGAGTGTTACCTTAGCAACAGCACAGAGTGTGTTACCTTAGCAACGGGACACAGTGTCGTACCTTAGCAACGGGAAACAGTGTTATATCTTAGCAACGGGACACAGTGTCGTACTTTAGCAACGGGACACAGTGTGTTACCTTAGCAACGGGACGCAGTGTCGTACCTTAGCAACGGCACAGGGTGTGTTACCTTAGCAAAAGCACAGAGTATGTTACATTAGCAACGGGACACAGTGTCGTACCTTAGCAACGGCTCACAGTGTGTTACCTTAAGAACGGGACACAGTGTGTTACCTTAGCAACGGCACAGAGTGTGTTACCTTAGCAACGGGACACAGTGTCGTACCTTAGCAACGGCACAGAGTGTGTTAGCTTAGCAACGGGACACAATGTCGTACCTTAGCAACGGCACACAGTGTGTTACCTTAGCAACGGGACACAGTGTCGTACCTTAGCAACGGCACAGAGTGTGTTACCTTAGCAACGGGACACAGTGTCGTACCTTAGCAACGGCACACAGTGTGTTACCTTAACAACGGGACACAGTGTCCTACCTTAGCAACGGCACAGAGTGTGTTACCTTAGCAACAGCACAGAGTGTGTTACCTTAGCAACGGGACACAGTGTGTTACCTTAGCAACGGCACACAATGTGTTACCTTACCAACGGGACACAGTGTGTTAACTTAGCAACGGCACAGAGTGTGTTACCTTAGCGACGGCACAGAGTGTGTTACCTTAGCAACAGCACAGAGTGTGTTACCTTAGCAACAGCACAGAGTGTGTTACCTTAGCAACTGCACAGAGTGTGTTACCTTAGCAACAGCACAGAGTGTGTTACTTTAGCAACGGCACAGAGTGTGTTACTTTAGCAGCGGCACACAGTGTGTTACCTTAGCAACAGCACAGAGTATGTTACCTTAGCAACAGCACAGAGTGTGTTACCTTAGCAACGGGACACAGTGTCGTACCTTAGCAACGGCACACAGTGTGTTACCTTAGCAACGGGACACAGTGTCGTACCTTAGCAACGGCACACAGTGTGTTACCTTAGCAACGGGACACAATGTCGTACCTTAGCTACGGCACAGAGTGTGTTACCTTAGCAACAGCACAGAGTGTGTTACCTTAGCAACGGGACACAGTGTGTTACCTTATCAACGGGACACAGTGTGTTACCTTAGCAACGGGACACAGTGTGTTTCCTTAGCAACGGGACACAGTGTGTTACCTAAGCAACGGGACACAGTGTGTTACCTTAGCAACGGCACAGAGTGTGTTACCTTAGCAACGTCACAGAGTGTGTTACCTTAGCAGCGCCACAGAGTGTGTTACCTTAGCAACAGCATAGAGTGTCGTACCTTAGCAACGGCACAGAGTGTGTTACCATAGCAACAGCACAGAGTGTGTTACCTTAGCAACAGCACAGAGTGTGTTACTTTAGCAACGGGACACAGTGTGTTACCTTAGCAACGGGACACGGTGTCGTACCTTAGCAACGGCACAGAGTGTGATACCTTAGCAACGGGACACAGTGTGTTACCTTAGCAATGGGACACAGTGTCGTACCTTAGTAACGGCACAGAGTGTGTTACCTTAGCAACGGGACACGGTATCGTACCTTAGCAACGGTACAGAGTGTGTTACCTTAGCAACGGGACACAGTGTCGTACCTTAGCAACGGCACACAGTGTGTTACCTTAGCAACAGGACACAGTGTCGTACCTTAGCAATGGCACAGAGTGTGTTACCTTAGCAAAAGCACAGAGTGTGTAACCTTAGCAACGGGACACAGTGTGTTACCTTAGCAACGGGACACAGTGTGTTAGCTTAGCAACGGGACACAGTGTGTTTCCTTAGCAACGGGACATAGTGTGTTACCTTAGCAACGGGACACAGTGTGTTACCTTAGCAATGGGAAACAGTGTGTAACCTTAGCAACGGGACACAGTGTGTTACATTAGCAGCGCAACAGAGTGTGTTACCTTAGCAACGGCACAGATTGTGTTAACTTACCAACGGCACAGAGTGTGTTGCCTTAGCAACAGCACAGAGTGTGTTACCCTAGCAACAGCACAGTGTGTCGTACCTTAGCAACGGCACAGAGTGTGTTACCTTAGCAAAAGCACAGAGTGTGTTACCTTAGCAACAGCACAGAGTGTGTTACCTTAGCAACGGGACACAGTGTACTACCTTAGCAACGGGACACAGCGTCGTACCTTAGCAACGGCACAGAGTGTGTTACCTTAGCAACGGGACACAGTGTCTTACCTTAGCAACGGGGCACAGTGTCGTACCTTAGCCACGGCACAGAGTGTGTTACCTTAGCAACGGGACACAGTGTGTTACCTTAGCAACGGGACACAGTGTCGTAACCTAGTAACGGCACTGAGTGTGTTACCTTAGCAACGGGACACAGTGTCGTACCTTAGCAACGGGACACAGTGTGGTATCTTAGCAACGGGAAACAGTGTGTTACCTTAGCAACGTGACACAGTGTCGTACCTTAGCAACGGGACACAGTGTCGTACCTTAGCAACGGGAAACAGTGTGTTATCTTAGCAACGGGACACAGTGTCGTACCTTAGCAACGGCACAGGGTGTGTTACCTTAGCAACGGGACACAGTGTCGTACCTTAGCAACAGCACACAGTGTTTTACCTTAAGAACGGGACACAGTGTATTACCTTAGCAACGGCACAGAGTGTGTTACCTTAGCAACGGGACACAGTGACGTACCTTAGCAACGGCACAGAGTGTGTTACCTTAGCAACGGAACACAGTGTCGTACCTTAGCAACGGCACACAGTGTGTTACCTTAGCAACGGGACACAGTGTCGTACCTTAGCAACGGCACAGAGTGTGTTACCTTAGCAACGGGACACAGTGTCGTACCTTAGCAACGGCACACAGTGTGTTACCTTAGCAACGGGACACAGTGAGTTACCTTAGCAACGGCACAGAGTGTGTTACCTTAGGAACGGGACACGGTGTCGTACCTTAAAAACGGCACAGAGTGTGTTACCTTAGCAACGGGACACACTGTCGTACCTTAGCAACGGCACAGAGTGTGTTACCTTAGCAACGGGACACAGTGTCGTACCTTAGCAACGGCACACAGTGTGTTACCTTAACAACGGCACACAGTGTGTTACCTTAGCAACGGCAGAGAGTGTGTTACTTTAGCAACAGCATAGAGTGTGTTACCTTAGCAACGGGACACTGCGTGTTACCTTAGCAACGGCACACAGTGTGTTACCTTAGCAACGGGAAACAGTGTGTTACCTTAGCAACGGCACAGAGTGTGTTACCTTAGCAACGGGACACAGTGTCGTACCTTAGCAACGGCACAGAGTGTGTTACCTTAGCAACAGGACAGAGTGTGTTACCCTAGCAACGGCACAGAGTGTGTTACCTTAGCAACAGCACAGAGTGTGTTACCTTAGTAACTGCACAGAGTTTGTTACCTTAACAACAGCACAGAGTGTGTTACCTTAGCAACGGCACAGAGTGTGTTACCTTAGCAACGGCACATAGTGTGTTACCTTAGCAACAGCACAGAGTGTGTTACCATAGCAACGGCGCAGAGTGTGTTACCTTAGCAACAGCACAGAGTGTGTTACCTTAGCAACGGCACAGAGTGTGTTACCTTAGCAACAGCACAGAGTGTGTTACCTTAGTATCAGCACAGAGTGTGTTACCTTAGCAACGGCAGAGAGTGTGTTACCTTAGCAGCGGCACACAGTGTGTTACCTTAGCAACAGCACAGAGTGTGTTACCTTAGCAACGGCACAGAGTGTGTTACCTTAGCAACGAGACACATTGTCGTACCTTACCAACAGCACAGAGTGTGTTACCTTAGCAACGGGACACTGTGTCGTACCTTAGCAACGGCACACAGTGTGTTACCTTAGCAACGGGACACTGTGTCGTACCTTAGCAACAGCACAGAGTGTGTTACCTTAGCAACGGCACACAGTGTGTTACCTTAGCAACGGGACACAGTGTGTTACCTTAGCAACGGGACACAGTGTGTAACCTTAGCAACGGGACACAGTGTTTTACCTTAGCAACGGCACAGAGTGTGTTACCTTAGCAACAGCACAGAGTGTGTTAGCTTAGCAACAGCACAGAGTGTGTTACCGTAGCAACGGGACACAGCGTGTTACCATAGCAACGGCACACAGTGTGTTACCTTAGCAACGGGACACAGTGTGTTACCTTAGCAACGGCACAGAATGTGTTACCTTAGCAACGGGACACAGTGTCGTACCTTAGCAACGGCACAGAGTGTGTTCACTTAGCAACAGCACAGAGTGTGTTACCTTAGCAACGGCACAGAGTGTGTTACCTTAGCAACAGCACAGAGTGTGTTACCTTAGTAACAGCACAGAGTGTGTTACCTTAGCAACAGCACAGAGTGTGTTACCTTAGCAACAGCACAGAGTGTGTTACCTTAGAACGGGACACAGTGTCGTACCTTAGCAACGGCAAACAGTGTGTTACCTTAGCAACGGGACACAGTGTGTTACCTTAGCAACGGCACATAGTGTGTTACCTTAGCAACGGGACACAGTGTCGTACCTTAGCAACGGCACAGAGTGTGTTACCTTAGCAACGGGACACAGTGTCGTACCTTAGCAACGGCACACAGTGTGTTACCTTAGCAACGGGACACAGTGTCTTACCTTAGCAACGGCACAGAGTGTGTTACCTTAGCAACGGGACACAGTGTCGTACCTTAGCAACGGCACACAGTGTGTTACCTTAGCAACGGGTCACAATGTCGTACCTTAGCAACGGCACAGAGTGTGTTACCTTAGCAACAGCACAGAGTGTGTTACCTTAGCAACGGCACACAGTGTGTTACCTTAGCAACGGGACACAGTGTGTTACCTTAGCAACGGGACACCGTGTGTTTACTTAGCAACGGGACACAGTGTGTTACCTAAGCAACGGGACACCTTAGCAACGGGACACAGTGTGTTACCTTAACAACGGCACAGAGTGTGTTACCTTAGCAACGGCACAGAGTGTGTTACATTAGCAGCGGCACAGAGTGTGTTACCTTAGCAACAGCACAGAGTGTCGTATCTTAGCAACAGCACAGAGTGTGTTACCTTAGCAACAGCACAGAGTGTGTTACCTTAGCAACGGGACACAGTGTCGTACCTTAGCAACGGGACACAGTGTCGTACCTTAGCAACGGCACAGTGTGTGTTACCTTATCAACGGGACACAGTGTGTTACCTTAGCAATGGGACACAGTGTTGTACCTTAGTAACGGCACAGAGTGTGTTACCTTAGCAACGGGACACAGTGTCGTACCTTAGCAACGGGACACAGTGTGTTATTTTAGCAACGGGACACAGTGTCGTACCTTAGCAACGGCACACAGTGTGTTACCTTAGCAACAAGACACAGGTTCGTACCTTAGCAACGGCACAGAGTGTGTTACGTTAGCAACAGCACAGAGTGTGTTACCTTAGCAACGGAACACAGTGTATTACCTTAGCAATGGGAAACAGTGTGTTAGCTTAGCAACGGGACACAGTATGTTTCCTTAGCAAAGGGACATAGTGTCTTACCTTAGCAACGGGACACAGTGTGTTACCTTAGCAATGGGAAACAGTGTGTAACCTTAGCAACGGGACACAGTGTGTTACCTTAACAGCGGCACAGAGTGTGTTACCTTAGCAACGGCACAGAGTGTGTTACCTTAGCAACAGCACAGAGTGTGTTACGTTAGCAACAGCACAGAGTGTCGTACCTTAGCAACGGCACAGGGTGTGTTAGCTTAGCAACAGCACAGTGTGTCGTACCTTAGCAACGGCACAGAGTGTGTTACCTTAGCAACAGCACAGAGTGTGTTACCTTAGCAACAGCACAGAGTGTGTTACCTTAGCAACAGCACAGAGTGTGTTACCTTAGCAACGGGACACTGTGTGTTACCTTAGCAACATGACTCAGTTTCGTACCTTAGCAACGGCACAGGGTGTGTTACCTTAGCAACGGGACACAGTGTGTTACCTTAGCAACGGGACACAGTGTCGTACCTTAGCAACGGCACAGATTGTGTTACCTTAGCAACAGGACACAGTGTGTTACCTTAGCAACGGGACACAGTGTCGTACCTTAGTAACGGCACTGAGTGTGTTACCTTAGCAACGGGAAAAGTGTGTAACTTTAGCAACGGGACACAGCGTGTTTCCTTAGCAACGGCACAGAGTGTGTTACCTTAGCAACAGCACAGAGAGTGTTACCTTAGCAACAGCACAGAGTGTGTTACCTTAGCAACGGGACACAGTGTCGTACCTTAGCAACGGGAAACAGTGTTATATCTTAGCAACGGGACACAGTGTCGTACTTTAGCAACGGGACACAGTGTGTTACCTTAGCAACGGGACGCAGTGTCGTACCTTAGCAACGGCACAGAGTGTGTTACCTTAGCAAAAGCACAGAGTGTGTTACATTAGCAACGGGACACAGTGTCGTACCTTAGCAACGGCTCACAGTGTGTTACCTTAAGAACGGGACACAGTGTGTTACCTTAGCAACGGCACAGAGTGTGTTACCTTAGCAACGGGACACAGTGTCGTACCTTAGCAACGGCACAGAGTGTGTTAGCTTAGCAACGGGACACAATGTCGTACCTTAGCAACGGCACACAGTGTGTTACCTTAGCAACGGGACACAGTGTCGTACCTTAGCAACGGCACAGAGTGTGTTACCTTAGCAACGGGACACAGTGTCGTACCTTAGCAACGGCACACAGTGTGTTACCTTAACAACGGGACACAGTGTCCTACCTTAGCAACGGCACAGAGTGTGTTACCTTAGCAACAGCACAGAGTGTGTTACCTTAGCAACGGGACACAGTGTGTTACCTTAGCAACGGCACACAATGTGTTACCTTACCAACGGGACACAGTGTGTTACCTTAGCAACGGCACAGAGTGTGTTACCTTAGCAACGGCACAGAGTGTGTTACCTTAGCAACAGCACAGAGTGTGTTACCTTAGCAACAGCACAGAGTGTGTTACCTTAGCAACTGCACAGAGTGTGTTACCTTAGCAACAGCACAGAGTGTGTTACTTTAGCAACGGCACAGAGTGTGTTACTTTAGCAGCGGCACACAGTGTGTTACCTTAGCAACAGCACAGAGTATGTTACCTTAGCAACAGCACAGAGTGTGTTACCTTAGCAACGGGACACAGTGTCGTACCTTAGCAACGGCACACAGTGTGTTACCTTAGCAACGGGACACAGTGTCGTACCTTAGCAACGGCACACAGTGTGTTACCTTAGCAACGGGACACAATGTCGTACCTTAGCTACGGCACAGAGTGTGTTACCTTAGCAACAGCACAGAGTGTGTTACCTTAGCAACGGGACACAGTGTGTTACCTTATCAACGGGACACAGTGTGTTACCTTAGCAACGGGACACAGTGTGTTTCCTTAGCAACGGGACACAGTGTGTTACCTAAGCAACGGGACACAGTGTGTTACCTTAGCAACGGCACAGAGTGTGTTACCTTAGCAACGTCACAGAGTGTGTTACCTTAGCAGCGGCACAGAGTGTGTTACCTTAGCAACAGCATAGAGTGTCGTACCTTAGCAACGGCACAGAGTGTGTTACCATAGCAACAGCACAGAGTGTGTTACCTTAGCAACAGCACAGAGTGTGTTACTTTAGCAACGGGACACAGTGTGTTACCTTAGCAACGGGACACGGTGTCGTACCTTAGCAACGGCACAGAGTGTGATACCTTAGCAACGGGACACAGTGTGTTACCTTAGCAATGGGACACAGTGTCGTACCTTAGTAACGGCACAGAGTGTGTTACCTTAGCAACGGGACACGGTATCGTACCTTAGCAACGGCACAGAGTGTGTTACCTTAGCAACGGGACACAGTGTCGTACCTTAGCAACGGAACACAGTGTGTTACCTTAGCAACAGGACACAGTGTCGTACCTTAGCAATGGCACAGAGTGTGTTACCTTAGCAAAAGCACAGAGTGTGTTACCTTAGCAACGGGACACAGTGTGTTACCTTAGCAACGGGACACAGTGTGTTAGCTTAGCAACGGGACACAGTGTGTTTCCTTAGCAACGGGACATAGTGTGTTACCTTAGCAACGGGACACAGTGTGTTACGTTAGTAATGGGAAACAGTGTGTAACCTTAGCAACGGGACACAGTATTACATTAGCAGCGCAACAGAGTGTGTTACCTTAGCAACGGCACAGAGTGTGTTAACTTACCAACGGCACAGAGTGTGTTGCCTTAGCAACAGCACAGAGTGTGTTACCCTAGCAACAGCACAGTGTGTCTTACCTTAGCAACGGCACAGAGTGTGTTACCTTAGCAAAAGCACAGAGTGTGTTACCTTAGCAACAGCACAGAGTGTGTTACCTTAGCAACGGGACACAGTGTACTACCTTAGCAACGGGACACAGCGTCGTACCTTAGCAACGGCACAGAGTGTGTTACCTTAGCAACGGGACACAGTGTCTTACCTTAGCAACGGGGCACAGTGTCGTACCTTAGCCACGGCACAGAGTGTGTTACCTTAGCAACGGGACACAGTGTGTTACCTTAGCAACGGGACACAGTGTCGTAACTTAGTAACGGCACTGAGTGTGTTACCTTAGCAACGGGACACAGTGTCGTACCTTAGCAACGGGACACAGTGTGGTATCTTAGCAACGGGAAACAGTGTGTTACCTTAGCAACGTGACACAGTGTCGTACCTTAGCAACGGGACACAGTGTCGTACCTTAGCAACGGGAAACAGTGTGTTATCTTAGCAACGGGACACAGTGTCGTACCTTAGCAACGGCACAGGGTGTGTTACCTTAGCAACGGGACACAGTGTCGTACCTTAGCAACAGCACACAGTGTTTTACCTTAAGAACGGGACACAGTGTGTTACCTTAGCAACGGCACAGAGTGTGTTACCTTAGAAACGGGACACAGTGACGTACCTTAGCAACGGCACAGAGTGTGTTACCTTAGCAACGGAACACAGTGTCGTACCTTAGCAACGGCACACAGTGTGTTACCTTAGGAACGGGACACAGTGTCGTACCTTAGCAACGGCACAGAGTGTGTTACCTTAGCAACGGGACACAGTGTCGTACCTTAGCAACGGCACAGAGTGTGTTACCTTAGCAACGGAACACAGTGTCGTACCTTAGCAACGGCACACAGTGTGTTACCTTAACAACGGCACACAGTGTGTTACCTTAGCAACGGCAGAGAGTGTGTTACTTTAGCAACAGCATAGAGTGTGTTACCTTAGCAACGGGACACAGTGTCGTACCTTAGCAACGGCACAGAGTGTGTTACCTTAGCAACAGCACAGAGTGTGTTACCCTAGCAACGGCACAGAGTGTGTTAGCTTAGCAACAGCACAGAGTGTGTTACCTTAGTAACTGCACAGAGTGTGTTACCTTAGCTACAGCACAGAGTCTGTTACCTTAGCAACGGCACAGAGTGTGTTACCTTAGCAACGGCACATAGTGTGTTACCTTAGCAACAGCACAGAGTGTGTTACCATAGCAACGGCGCAGAGTGTGTTACCTTAGCAACAGCACAGAGTGTGTTACCTTAGCAACGGCACAGAGTGTGTTACCTTAGCAACAGCACAGAGTGTGTTACCTTAGTATCAGCACAGAGTGTGTTACCTTAGCAACGGCAGAGAGTGTGTTACCTTAGCAGCGGCACACAGTGTGTTACCTTAGCAACAGCACAGAGTGTGTTACCTTAGCAACGGCACAGAGTGTGTTACCTTAGCAACGAGACACATTGTCGTACCTTACCAACAGCACAGAGTGTGTTACCTTAGCAACGGGACACGGTGTCGTACCTTAGCAACGGCACACAGTGTGTTACCTTAGCAACGGGACACTGTGTCGTACCTTAACAACAGCACAGAGTGTGTTACCTTAGCAACGGCACACAGTGTGTTACCTTAGCAACGGGACACAGTGTGTTACCTTAGCAACGGGACACAGTGTGTAACCTTAGCAACGGGACACAGTGTTTTACCTTAGCAACGGCACAGAGTGTGTTACCTTAGCAACAGCACAGAGTGTGTTAGCTTAGCAACAGCACAGAGTGTGTTACCGTAGCAACGGGACACAGCGTGTTACCATAGCAACGGCACACAGTGTGTTACCTTAGCAACGGGACACAGTGTGTTACCTTAGCAACGGCACAGAGTGTGTTACCTTAACAACGGGACACAGTGTCGTACCTTAGCAACGGCACAGAGTGTGTTCCCTTAGCAACAGCACAGAGTGTGTTACCTTAGCAACGGCACAGAGTGTGTTACCTTAGCAACAGCACAGAGTGTGTTACCTTAGTAACAGCACAGAGTGTGTTACCTTAGCAACAGCACAGAGTGTGTTACCTTAGCAACAGCACAGAGTGTGTTACCTTAGAACGGGACACAGTGTCGTACCTTAGCAACGGCACACAGTGTGTTACCTTAGCAACGGGACACAGTGTGTTACCTTAGCAACGGCACATAGTGTGTTACCTTAGCAACGGGACACAGTGTCGTACCTTCGCAACGGCACAGAGTGTGTTACCTTAGCAACGGGACACAGTGTCGTACCTTAGCAACGGCACACAGTGTGTTACCTTAGCAACGGGACACAGTGTCTTACCTTAGCAACGGCACAGAGTGTGTTACCTTAGCAACGGGAAACAGTGTCGTACCTTAGCAACGGCACACAGTGTGTTACCTTAGCAACGGGTCACAATGTCGTACCTTAGCAACGGCACAGAGTGTGTTACCTTAGCAACAGCACAGAGTGTGTTACCTTAGCAACGGGACACAGTGTGTTACCTTAGCAACGGGACACAATGTGTTACCTTAGCAACGGGACACAGTGTGTTTACTTAGCAACGGGACACAGTGTGTTACCTAAGCAACGGGACACCTTAGCAACGGGACGCAGTGTGTTACCTTAACGACGGCACAGAGTGTGTTACCTTAGCAACGGCACAGAGTGTGTTACATTAGCAGCGGCACAGAGTGTGTTACCTTAGCAACAGCACAGAGTGTCGTACTTTAGCAACAGCACAGAGTGTGTTACTTTAGCAACAGCACAAAGTGTGATACCTTAGCAACGGGACACAGTGTCGTACCTTAACAACGGCACACAGTGTGTTACCTTAGCAACGGGACACAGTGTGTTACCTTAGCAACGGCACATAGTGTGTTACCTTAGGAACGGGACACAGTGTCGTACCTTAGCAACGGCACAGAGTGTGTTACCTTAGCAACGGGACACAGTGTCGTATCTTAGCAACGGCACACAGTGTGTTACCTTAGCAACGGGACACAGTGTCTTACCTTAGCAACGGCACAGAGTGTGTTTCCTTAGCAACGGGACACAGTGTCGTACCTTAGCAACGGCACACAGTGTGTTACCTTAACAACGGGACACAGTGTCCTACCTTAGCAACGGCACAGAGTATGTTATCTTAGCAACGGGACACAGTGTGTTACCTTAGCAACGGCACACAGTGTGTTACCTTAGCAACGGGACACAGTGTGTTAACTTAGCAACGGCACAGAGTGTGTTACCTTAGCAACGTCACAGAGTGTGTTACCTTAGCAACAGCACAGAGTGTGTTACCTTAGCAACTGCACAGAGTGTGTTACCTTAGCAACAGCACAGAGTGTGTTACCTTAGCAACGGCACAGAGTGTGTTACTTTAGCAACGGCATAGAGTGTGTTACCTTAGCAACGGGACACATTGTCGTACCTTAGCAACAGCACAGATTGTGTTACCTTAGCAACGGGACACAGTGTCGTACCTTAGCAAAGGCACACAGTGTGTTACCTTAGCAACGGGACACAGTGTCGTAGCTTAGCAACAGCACAGAGTGTGTTACCTTAGCAACAGCACACAGTGTGTTACCTTAGCAACGGCACACAGTGTATTACCTTAGCAACGGGACACAGTGTCGTACCTTAGCAAAGGCACAGATTTTGTTACCTTAGCAACGGGACACAGTGTCGTACCTTAGCAACGGCACACAGTGTGTTACCTTAGCAACAGCACAGAGTGTGTTACCTTAGCAACGGGAACCAGTGTGTTACCTTAGCAACGGGACACAGTGTGTTTCCTTAGCAACGGGACACAGTGTGTTACCTAAGCAACGGGACACAGTGTGTAATCTTAGCAACGGGACACAGTGTGTTTCCTTAGCAACGGCACAGAGTGTGTTACCTTAGCAACGGCACAGAGTGTGGTAACTTAGCAACGGCATAGTATATGTTACCTTAACAACAGCACAGAGTGTGTTACATAAGCAAGAGCACAGGGTATCGTACCTTAGTAACGGCACAGAGTGTGTTACCTTAGCAACAGCACAGAGTGTGTTACCTTAGCAACAGCACAGAGTGTGTTACCTTAGCAACGAGACACAGTGTGTTACCTTAGACACAGTGTCGTACCTTAGCAACGGCACAGATTGTGTTACCTTAGCAACGGGACACAGTGTACTACCTTAGCAACGGGACACAGCGTCGTACCTTAGCAACGGCACAGAGTGTGTTACCTTAGCAACGGGACACAGTGTCTTACCTTAGCAACGGGGCACAGTGTCGTACCTTAGCCACGGCACAGAGTGTGTTACCTTAGCAACGGGACACAGTGTGTTACCTTAGCAACGGGACACAGTGTCGTAACTTAGTAACGGCACTGAGTGTGTTACCTTAGCAACGGGACACAGTGTCGTACCTTAGCAACGGGACACAGTGTGGTATCTTAGCAACGGGAAACAGTGTGTTACCTTAGCAACGTGACACAGTGTCGTACCTTAGCAACGGGACACAGTGTCGTACCTTAGCAACGGGAAACAGTGTGTTATCTTAGCAACGGGACACAGTGTCGTACCTTAGCAACGGCACAGGGTGTGTTACCTTAGCAACGGGACACAGTGTCGTACCTTAGCAACAGCACACAGTGTTTTACCTTAAGAACGGGACACAGTGTGTTACCTTAGCAACGGCACAGAGTGTGTTACCTTAGCAACGGGACACAGTGACGTACCTTAGCAACGGCACAGAGTGTGTTACCTTAGCAACGGAACACAGTGTCGTACCTTAGCAACGGCACACAGTGTGTTACCTTAGCAACGGGACACAGTGTCGTACCTTAGCAACGGCACAGAGTGTGTTACCTTAGCAACGGGACACAGTGTCGTACCTTAGCAACGGCACACAGTGTGTTACCTTAGCAACGGGACACAGTGAGTTACCTTAGCAACGGCACAGAGTGTGTTACCTTAGGAACGGGACACGGTGTCGTACCTTAGCAACGGCACAGAGTGTGTTACCTTAGCAACGGGACACAGTGTCGTACCTTAGCAACGGCACAGAGTGTGTTACCTTAGCAACGGGACACAGTGTCGTACCTTAGCAACGGCACACAGTGTGTTACCTTAACAACGGCACACAGTGTGTTACCTTAGCAACGGCAGAGAGTGTGTTACTTTAGCAACAGCATAGAGTGTGTTACCTTAGCAACGGGACACTGCGTGTTACCCTAGCAACGGCACACAGTGTGTTACCTTACCAACGGGAAACAGTGTGTTACCTTAGCAACGGCACAGAGTGTGTTACCTTAGCAACGGGACACAGTGTCGTACCTTAGCAACGGCACAGAGTGTGTTACCTTAGCAACAGCACAGAGTGTGTTACCCTAGCAACGGCACAGAGTGTGTTAGCTTAGCAACAGCACAGAGAGTGTTACCTTAGTAACTGCACAGAGTGTGTTACCTTAGCAACAGCACAGCGTGTGTTACCTTAGCAACGGCACAGAGTGTGTTACCTTAGCAACGGCACATAGTGTGTTACCTTAGCAACAGCACAGAGTGTGTTACCATAGCAACGGCGCAGAGTGTGTTACCTTAGCAACAGCACAGAGTGTGTTACCTTAGCAACGGCACAGAGTGTGTTACCTTAGCAACAGCACAGAGTGTGTTACCTTAGTATCAGCACAGAGTGTGTTACCTTAGCAACGGCAGAGAGTGTGTTACCTTAGCAGCGGCACACAGTGTGTTACCTTAGCAACAGCACAGAGTGTGTTACCTTAGCAACGGCACAGAGTGTGTTACCTTAGCAACGAGACACATTGTCGTACCTTACCAACAGCACAGAGTGTGTTACCTTAGCAACGGGACACGGTGTCGTACCTTAGCAACGGCACACAGTGTGTTACCTTAGCAACGGGACACTGTGTCGTACCTTAGCAACAGCACAGAGTGTGTTACCTTAGCAACGGGACACAGTGTCGTACCTTAGCAACGGCACACAGTGTGTTACCTTAGCAACGGGACACAATGTCGTACCTTAGCTACGGCACAGAGTGTGTTACCTTAGCAACAGCACAGAGTGTGTTACCTTAGCAACGGGACACAGTGTGTTACCTTATCAACGGGACACAGTGTGTTACCTTAGCAACGGGACACAGTGTGTTTCCTTAGCAACGGGACACAGTGTGTTACCTAAGCAACGGGACACAGTGTGTTACCTTAGCAACGGCACAGAGTGTGTTACCTTAGCAACGTCACAGAGTGTGTTACCTTAGCAGCGGCACAGAGTGTGTTACCTTAGCAACAGCATAGAGTGTCGTACCTTAGCAACGGCACAGAGTGTGTTACCATAGCAACAGCACAGAGTGTGTTACCTTAGCAACAGCACAGAGTGTGTTACTTTAGCAACGGGACACAGTGTGTTACCTTAGCAACGGGACACGGTGTCGTACCTTAGCAACGGCACAGAGTGTGATACCTTAGCAACGGGACACAGTGTGTTACCTTAGCAATGGGACACAGTGTCGTACCTTAGTAACGGTACAGAGTGTGTTACCTTAGCAACGGGACACGGTATCGTACCTTAGCAACGGCACAGAGTGTGTTACCTTAGCAACGGGACACAGTGTCGTACCTTAGCAACGGAACACAGTGTGTTACCTTAGCAACAGGACACAGTGTCGTACCTTAGCAATGGCACAGAGTGTGTTACCTTAGCAAAAGCACAGAGTGTGTTACCTTAGCAACGGGACACAGTGTGTTACCTTAGCAACGGGACACAGTGTGTTAGCTTAGCAACGGGACACAGTGTGTTTCCTTAGCAACGGGACATAGTGTGTTACCTTAGCAACGGGACACAGTGTGTTACGTTAGTAATGGGAAACAGTGTGTAACCTTAGCAACGGGACACAGTATTACATTAGCAGCGCAACAGAGTGTGTTACCTTAGCAACGGCACAGAGTGTGTTAACTTACCAACGGCACAGAGTGTGTTGCCTTAGCAACAGCACAGAGTGTGTTACCCTAGCAACAGCACAGTGTGTCTTACCTTAGCAACGGCACAGAGTGTGTTACCTTAGCAAAAGCACAGAGTGTGTTACCTTAGCAACAGCACAGAGTGTGTTACCTTAGCAACGGGACACAGTGTACTACCTTAGCAACGGGACACAGCGTCGTACCTTAGCAACGGCACAGAGTGTGTTACCTTAGCAACGGGACACAGTGTCTTACCTTAGCAACGGGGCACAGTGTCGTACCTTAGCCACGGCACAGAGTGTGTTACCTTAGCAACGGGACACAGTGTGTTACCTTAGCAACGGGACACAGTGTCGTAACTTAGTAACGGCACTGAGTGTGTTACCTTAGCAACGGGACACAGTGTCGTACCTTAGCAACGGGACACAGTGTGGTATCTTAGCAACGGGAAACAGTGTGTTACCTTAGCAACGTGACACAGTGTCGTACCTTAGCAACGGGACACAGTGTCGTACCTTAGCAACGGGAAACAGTGTGTTATCTTAGCAACGGGACACAGTGTCGTACCTTAGCAACGGCACAGGGTGTGTTACCTTAGCAACGGGACACAGTGTCGTACCTTAGCAACAGCACACAGTGTTTTACCTTAAGAACGGGACACAGTGTGTTACCTTAGCAACGGCACAGAGTGTGTTACCTTAGAAACGGGACACAGTGACGTACCTTAGCAACGGCACAGAGTGTGTTACCTTAGCAACGGAACACAGTGTCGTACCTTAGCAACGGCACACAGTGTGTTACCTTAGGAACGGGACACAGTGTCGTACCTTAGCAACGGCACAGAGTGTGTTACCTTAGCAACGGGACACAGTGTCGTACCTTAGCAACGGCACAGAGTGTGTTACCTTAGCAACGGAACACAGTGTCGTACCTTAGCAACGGCACACAGTGTGTTACCTTAACAACGGCACACAGTGTGTTACCTTAGCAACGGCAGAGAGTGTGTTACTTTAGCAACAGCATAGAGTGTGTTACCTTAGCAACGGGACACAGTGTCGTACCTTAGCAACGGCACAGAGTGTGTTACCTTAGCAACAGCACAGAGTGTGTTACCCTAGCAACGGCACAGAGTGTGTTAGCTTAGCAACAGCACAGAGTGTGTTACCTTAGTAACTGCACAGAGTGTGTTACCTTAGCTACAGCACAGAGTGTGTTACCTTA
The DNA here is from genome assembly GCA_030762935.1 of Hymenopus coronatus. NCBI lineage: Eukaryota > Metazoa > Arthropoda > Insecta > Mantodea > Hymenopodidae > Hymenopus > Hymenopus coronatus. The sequence goes on from CM060882.1 coordinate 178,373,173, forward strand.
GCAACGGCACAGAGTGTGTTACCTTAGCAACGGCACATAGTGTGTTACCTTAGCAACAGCACAGAGTGTGTTACCATAGCAACGGCGCAGAGTGTGTTACCTTAGCAACAGCACAGAGTGTGTTACCTTAGCAACGGCACAGAGTGTGTTACCTTAGCAACAGCACAGAGTGTGTTACCTTAGTATCAGCACAGAGTGTGTTACCTTAGCAACGGCAGAGAGTGTGTTACCTTAGCAGCGGCACACAGTGTGTTACCTTAGCAACAGCACAGAGTGTGTTACCTTAGCAACGGCACAGAGTGTGTTACCTTAGCAACGAGACACATTGTCGTACCTTACCAACAGCACAGAGTGTGTTACCTTAGCAACGGGACACGGTGTCGTACCTTAGCAACGGCACACAGTGTGTTACCTTAGCAACGGGACACTGTGTCGTACCTTAACAACAGCACAGAGTGTGTTACCTTAGCAACGGCACACAGTGTGTTACCTTAGCAACGGGACACAGTGTGTTACCTTAGCAACGGGACACAGTGTGTAACCTTAGCAACGGGACACAGTGTTTTACCTTAGCAACGGCACAGAGTGTGTTACCTTAGCAACAGCACAGAGTGTGTTAGCTTAGCAACAGCACAGAGTGTGTTACCGTAGCAACGGGACACAGCGTGTTACCATAGCAACGGCACACAGTGTGTTACCTTAGCAACGGGACACAGTGTGTTACCTTAGCAACGGCACAGAGTGTGTTACCTTAGCAACGGGACACAGTGTCGTACCTTAGCAACGGCACAGAGTGTGTTCCCTTAGCAACAGCACAGAGTGTGTTACCTTAGCAACGGCACAGAGTGTGTTACCTTAGCAACAGCACAGAGTGTGTTACCTTAGTAACAGCACAGAGTGTGTTACCTTAGCAACAGCACAGAGTGTGTTACCTTAGCAACAGCACAGAGTGTGTTACCTTAGAACGGGACACAGTGTCGTACCTTAGCAACGGCACACAGTGTGTTACCTTAGCAACGGGACACAGTGTGTTACCTTAGCAACGGCACATAGTGTGTTACCTTAGCAACGGGACACAGTGTCGTACCTTCGCAACGGCACAGAGTGTGTTACCTTAGCAACGGGACACAGTGTCGTACCTTAGCAACGGCACACAGTGTGTTACCTTAGCAACGGGACACAGTGTCTTACCTTAGCAACGGCACAGAGTGTGTTACCTTAGCAACGGGAAACAGTGTCGTACCTTAGCAACGGCAAACAGTGTGTTACCTTAGCAACGGGTCACAATGTCGTACCTTAGCAACGGCACAGAGTGTGTTACCTTAGCAACAGCACAGAGTGTGTTACCTTAGCAACGGGACACAGTGTGTTACCTTAGCAACGGGACACAATGTGTTACCTTAGCAACGGGACACAGTGTGTTTACTTAGCAACGGGACACAGTGTTTTACCTTAGCAACGGCACAGAGTGTGTTACCTTAGCAACAGCACAGAGTGTGTTAGCTTAGCAACAGCACAGAGTGTGTTAGCTTAGCAACAGCACAGAGTGTGTTACCGTAGCAACGGGACACAGCGTGTTACCATAGCAACGGCACACAGTGTGTTACCTTAGCAACGGGACACAGTTTGTTACATTAGCAACGGCACAGAGTGTGTTACCTTAGCAACGGGACACAGTGTCGTACCTTAGCAACGGCACAGAGTGTGTTCCCTTAGCAACAGCACAGAGTGTGTTACCTTAGCAACGGCACAGAGTGTGTTACCTTAGCAACAGCACAGAGTGTGTTACCTTAGTAACAGCACAGAGTGTGTTACCTTAGCAACAGCACAGAGTGTGTTACCTTAGCAACAGCACAGAGTGTGTTACCTTAGAACGGGACACAGTGTCGTACCTTAGCAACGGCACACAGTGTGTTACCTTAGCAACGGGACACAGTGTGTTACCTTAGCAACGGCACATAGTGTGTTACCTTAGCAACGGGACACAGTGTGTTACCTTAGCAACGGGACACAATGTGTTACCTTAGCAACGGGACACAGTGTGTTTACTTAGCAACGGGACACAGTGTGTTACCTAAGCAACGGGACACCTTAGCAACGGGACACAGTGTGTTACCTTAACAACGGCACAGAGTGTGTTACCTTAGCAACGGCACAGAGTGTGTTACATTAGCAGCGGCACAGAGTGTGTTACCTTAGCAACAGCACAGAGTGTCGTACCTTAGCAACAGCACAGAGTGTGTTACCTTAGCAACAGCACAAAGTGTGATACCTTAGCAACGGGACACAGTGTCGTACCTTAACAACGGCACACAGTGTGTTACCTTAGCAACGGGACACAGTGTGTTACCTTAGCAACGGCACATAGTGTGTTACCTTAGGAACGGGACACAGTGTCGTACCTTAGCAACGGCACAGAGTGTGTTACCTTAGCAACGGGACACAGTGTCGTATCTTAGCAACGGCACACAGTGTGTTACCTTAGCAACGGGACACAGTGTCTTACCTTAGCAACGGCACAGAGTGTGTTTCCTTAGCAACGGGACACAATGTCGTACCTTAGCAACGGCACACAGTGTGTTACCTTAACAACGGGACACAGTGTCCTACCTTAGCAACGGCACAGAGTATGTTATCTTAGCAACAGCACAGAGTGTGTTACCTTAGCAACGGGACGCAGTGTGTTACCTTAGCAACGGCACACAGTGTGTTACCTTAGCAACGGGACACAGTGTGTTAACTTAGCAACGGCACAGAGTGTGTTACCTTAGCAACGTCACAGAGTGTGTTACCTTAGCAACAGCACAGAGTGTGTTACCTTAGCAACTGCACAGAGTGTGTTACCTTAGCAACAGCACAGAGTGTGTTACCTTAGCAACGGCACAGAGTGTGTTACTTTAGCAACGGCATAGAGTGTGTTACCTTAGCAACGGGACACATTGTCGTACCTTAGCAACAGCACAGATTGTGTTACCTTAGCAACGGGACACAGTGTCGTACCTTAGCAAAGGCACACAGTGTGTTACCTTAGCAACGGGACACAGTGTCGTAGCTTAGCAACAGCACAGAGTGTGTTACCTTAGCAACAGCACACAGTGTGTTACCTTAGCAACGGCACACAGTGTATTACCTTAGCAACGGGACACAGTGTCGTACCTTAGCAAAGGCACAGAGTTTGTTACCTTAGCAACGGGACACAGTGTCGTACCTTAGCAACGGCACACAGTGTGTTACCATAGCAACGGGACACAATGCCGTACCTTAGCAACGGCACAGAGTGTTATACCTTAGCAACAGCACAGAGTGTGTTATCTTAGCAACGGGACACAGTGTGTTACCTTAGCAACGGGACACAGTGTGTTTCCTTAGCAACGGGACACAGTGTGTTACCTAAGCAACGGGACACAGTGGGTAACCTTAGCAACGGGACACAGTGTGTTTCCTTAGCAACGGCACAGAGTGTGTTACCTTAGCAACGGCACAGAGTGTGGTAACTTAGCAACGGCATAGTATATGTTACCTTAGCAACAGCACAGAGTGTGTTACATAAGCAAGAGCACAGGGTATCGTACCTTAGCAACGGCACAGAGTGTGTTACCTTAGCAACAGCACAGAGTGTGTTACCTTAGCAACAGCACAGAGTGTGTTACCTTAGCAACGAGACACAGTGTGTTACCTTAGACACAGTGTCGTACCTTAGCAACGGCACAGATTGTGTTACCTTAGCAACGGGACACAGTGTGTTACTTTAGCAACGGGACACAGTGTCGTACCTTAGCAACGGCACAAAGTGTGTTACCTTAGCAACGGGACAAAGTGTGTTACCTTAGCAACGGGACACAGTGTCGTACCTTAGTAACGGCACAGAGTGTGTTACCTTAGCAACGGGACACAGTGTCGTACCTTAGCAACGGGACACAGTGTCGTATCTTAGCAACGGGAAACAGTGTGTTACCTTACCAACGGGACACAGTGTCGTACCTTAGTAACGGGACACAGTGTCGTACCTTAGCAACGGGAAACAGTGTGTTATCTTAGCAACGGGACACACTGTCGTACCTTAGCAACGGCACAGAGTGCGTTACCTTAGCAACAGCACAGAGTGTGTTACCTTAGCAACGGGACACAGTGTCGTACCTTAGCAACGGCACACAGTGTGTTACCTTAGCAACAGGACACAGTGTGTTACCATAGCAACGGCACAGAGTGTGTTACCTTAGCAACGGGACACAGTGTCGTACCTAAGTAACGGCACAGAGTGTCGTACCTTAGCAACGGCACACAGTGTGTTACCTTAGCAACGGGAAACAGTGTCGTACCTTAACAACGGCACAGAGTGTTTTACCTTAGCAACAGCACAGAGTGTGTTACCTTAGCAACGGGACACAGTGTCGTACCTTAGCAACGGCACACAGTGTGTTACCTTAGCAACGGGACACAGTGTGTTACCTTAGCAACGGCACAGAGTGTGTTACCTTAGCAACGGGACATAGTGTCGTACCTTAGCAACGGCACAGAGTGTGTTACCTTAGCAACGGGACACAGTGTCGTACCTTAGCAACGGCACACAGTGTGTTACCTTAGAAACGGGACACAGTGTCGTACCTTACAACGGCACAGAGTGTGTTACCTTAGCAACGGTACACAGTGTCATACCTTAGCAACGGCACACAGTGTGTTACTTTAACAACGGGACACAGTGTCCTACCTTAGCAACGGCAGTGAGTGTGTTACCTTAGCAACAGCACACAGTGTGTTACCTTAGCAACAGCACACAGTGTGTTACCTTAGCAACGGGACACAGCGTGTTACCATAGCAACGGCACACAGTGTGTTACCTTAGCAACGGGACACAGTGTGTTACCTTAGCAACGGCACATAGTGTGTTACCTTAGCAACGGGACACAGTGTCGTACCTTAGCAACGGCACAGAGTCTGTTACCTTAGCAACAGCACAGAGTGTGTTACCTTAGCAACGGCACAGAGTGTGTTACCTTAACAAATGCACAGAGTGTGTTACCTTAGTAACAGCATAGAGTGTGTTACCTTAGCAACAGCACAGAGTGTGTTACCGTAGCAACGGCACAGAGTGTGTTACCTTAGCAACGGGACACAGTGTCGTACCTTAGAAACGGGACACAGTCTGTAACCTTAGCAACGGGACACAGTGTGTTACCTTAGCAACGGGACACAGTGTGTTACCTTAGCAACTGGACACAGTGTGTTACCTTAGCAAGAGGACACAGTGTCGTACCTTAGCAACGGGACATAGTCTCGTACCTTAGCATTGGGACACATTGTCGTAACTTAGCAACGCGACTCAGTGTCGTACCTTAGCAACGGGACACAGTGTCGTACCTTAGCAACGGCACACAGTGTGTTACCTTAGCAACGGGACACAGTGTGTTACCTTAGCAACGGCACAGAGTGTGTTACCTTAGCAACGGGACACAGTGTCGTACCTTAGCAACGGCACACAGTGTGTTACCTTAGCAACGGGACACAGTGTCGTACCTTAGCAACGGGAAACAGTGTCGTACCTTAGCAACGGGACACATGTCGTACCTTAGCAACGGCACAGAGTGTGTTACCTTAGCAACGGGACACAGTGTGTTACCTTAGCAACGGGACACAGTGTCGTACCTTAGCAACGGCACAGAGTGTGTTACCTTAGCAACGTGACACAGTGTGTTACCTTAGCAACGGGACACAGTGTCGTACCTTAGCAACGGCACAGAGTGTGTTACCTTAGCAACGGGACACAGTGTGTTACCTTAGCAACGGGACACAGTGTCGTACCTTAGTAACGGCACTGAGTGTGTTACCTTAGCAACGGGACACAGTGTCGTACCTTAACAACGGGACACAGTGTGTTACCTTAGCAACGGGACACAGTGTGTTACCTTAGCAACGGGACACAATGTGTAACCTTAGCAACGGGACACAGTGTGTTTCCTTAGCAGCGGCACAGAGTGTGTTACCTTAGCAACAGCACAGAGAATGTTACCTTAAGAACAGCACAGAGTGTGTTACCTTAGCAACGGGACACAGTGTCGTACCTTAGCAACGGTACAGAGTGTGTTACCTTAGCAACGGGACACAGTGTGTTACCTTAGCAACGGGACACAGGGTCGTACCTTAGCAACGGCAAGGAGTGTGTTACCTTAGCAACGGGACACAGTGTGTTACCTTAGCAACGGGACACAGTGTCGTACCTTAGTAACGGCACAGAGTGTGTTACCTTAGTAACGGGACACAGTGTCGTACCTTAGCAACGGGACACAGTGTCGTATCTTAGCAACGGGAAACAGTGTGTTACCTTACCAACGGGACACAGTGTCGTACCTTAGCAACGGGACACAGTGTCGTACCTTAGCAACGGGAAACAGTGTGTTATCTTAGCAACGGGACACACTGTCGTACCTTAGCAACGGCACAGAGTGTGTTACTTTAGCAACAGCACAGAGTGTGTTACCTTAGCAACGGAACACAGTGTCGTACCTTAGCAGCGGCACACAATGTGTTACCTTAGCAACGGGACACAGTGTGTTACCATAGCAACGGCACAGAGTGTGTTACCTTAGCAACGGGACACAGTGTCGTACCTTAGTAACGGCACAGAGTGTTTTACCATAGCAACGGCACACAGTGTGTTACCTTAGCAACGGGACACAGTGTCGTACCTTAGCAAGGGCACAGAGTGTTTTACCTTAGCAACAGCACAGAGTGTGTTACCTTAGCAACAGTACACAGTGTCGTACCTTAGCAACGGCACACAGTGTGTTACCTTAGCAACGGGACACAGTGTGTTACCTTAGCAACGGCACAGAGTGTGTTACCTTAGCAACGGGACATAGTGTCGTACCTTAGCAACGGCACTGAATGTGTTACCTTAGCAACGGGTCGCAGTGTCGTACCTTAGCAACGGCACAGAGTGTGTTACCTTAGAAGCGGGACACAGTGTCGTACCTTACAACGGCGCAGAGTGTGTTACCTTAGCAACGGGACACAGTGTCGTACCTTAGCAACGGCACACACTGTCCTACCTTAGCAACGGCAGAGTGTGTTACCTTAGCAACAGCACAGAGTGTGTTACCTTAGCAACGGGACACAGTGTGTTACCTTAGCAACGGCACAGAGTGTGTTACCTTAGCAACGGGACACAGTGTCGTACCTTAGCAACGGCACAGTGTGTGTTACCTTTGCAACAGCACAGAGTGTGTTACCTTAGCAACGGCACAGAGTGTGTTACCTTAGCAACAGCACAGAGTGTGTTACCTTAGTAACAGCACAGAGTGTGTTACCTTAGCAACAGCACAGAGTGTGTTACCTTAGCAACAGCACAAAGTGTGATACCTTAAGAACGGCACACAGTGTGTTACCTTAGCAACGGGACACAGTGTGTTACCTTAGCAACGGCACATAGTGTGTTACCTTAGGAACGGGACACAGTGTCGTACCTTAGCAACGGCACAGTGTCGTATCTTAGCAACGGCACACAGTGTGTTACCTTAGCAACGGGACACAGTGTCTTACCTTAGCAACGGCACAGAGTGTGTTTCCTTAGCAACGGGACACAGTGTCGTACCTTAGCAACGGCACACAGTGTGTTACCTTAACAACGGGACACAGTGTCCTACCTTAGCAACGGCACAGAATATGTTATCTTAGCAACAGCACAGAGTGTGTTACCTTAGCAACGGGACACAGTGTGTTACCTTAGCAACGGCACACAGTGTGTTACCTTAGCAAACGGGACACAGTGTGTTAACTTAGCAACGGCACAGAGTGTGTTACCTTAGCAACGTCACAGAGTGTGTTACCTTAGCAACAGCACAGTGTGTTACCTTAGCAACTGCACAGAGTGTGTTACCTTAGCAACAGCACAGAGTGTGTTACCTTAGCAACGGCACAGAGTGTGTTACTTTAGCAACGGCACAGAGTGTGTTACCTTAGCAACGGGACACATTGTCGTACCTTAGCAACAGCACAGATTGTGTTACCTTAGCAACGGGACACAGTGTCGTACCTTAGCAAAGGCACACAGTGTGTTACCTTAGCAACGGGACACAGTGTCGTAGCTTAGCAACTGCACAGAGTGTGTTACCTTAGCAACAGCACACAGTGTGTTACCTTAGCAACGGCACACAGTGTATTACCTTAGCAACGGGACACAGTATCGTACCTTAGCAACGGCACAGAGTGTGTTACCTTAGCAACGGGACACAGTGTCGTACCTTAGCAACGGCACACAGTGTGTTACCATAGCAACGGGACACTATGCCGTACCTTAGCAACGGCACAGAGTGTGTTACCTTAGCAACAGCACAGAGTGTGTTACCTTAGCAACGGGACACAGTGTGTTACCTTAGCAACAGGACACAGTGTTGTACCTTAGCAACGGCACAGAGTGTGTTACCTTAGCAACAGCACAGAGTGTGTTATCTTAGCACCGGGACACAGTGTGTTAACTTAGCAACAGGACACAGTGTTGTACCTTAGCAACGGCACAGAGTGTGTTACCTTAGCAACAGCACAGAGTGTGTTACCTTAGCACCGGGACACAGTGTGTTACCTTAGCAACGGGACACAATGTGTTAGCTTAGCAACGGGACACAGTGTGTTTCCTTAGCAACGGGACATAGTGTGTTACCTTAGCAACGGGACACAGTGTGTTACCTTAGCAACGGGAAACAGTGTGTAACCTTAGCAACGGGACACAGTGTGTTACCTTAGCAGCGGCACAGTGTGTGTTACCTTAGCAATGGCACACAGTGTGTTTACTTAGCAACGGCACAGAGTGTGTTACCTTAGCAACAGCACAGAGTGTGTTACCTTAGCAACAGCACAGAGTGTCGTACCTTAGCAACGGCACAGAGTGTGTTACCTTAGCAACAGCACAGAGTGTGTTACCTTAGCAACAGCACAGAGTGTGTTTCCTTAGCAACGGGACACAGTGTACTACATTAGCAACGGGACACAGTGTCGTACCTTAGCAAAGGCACAGAGTTTGTTACCTTAGCAACGGGACACAGTGTCGTACCTTAGCAACGGCACACAGTGTGTTACCATAGCAACGGGACACAATGCCGTACCTTAGCAACGGCACAGAGTGTTATACCTTAGCAACAGCACAGAGTGTGTTACCTTAGCAACGGGACACAGTGTGTTACCTTAGCAACGGGACACAGTGTGTTTCCTTAGCAACGGGACACAGTGTGTTACCTAAGCAACGGGACACAGTGGGTAACCTTAGCAACGGGACACAGTGTGTTTCCTTAGCAACGGCACAGAGTGTGTTACCTTAGCAACGGCACAGAGTGTGGTAACTTAGCAACGGCATAGTATATGTTACCTTAGCAACAGCACAGAGTGTGTTACATAAGCAAGAGCACAGGGTATCGTACCTTAGCAACGGCACAGAGTGTGTTACCTTAGCAACAGCACAGAGTGTGTTACCTTAGCAACAGCACAGAGTGTGTTACCTTAGCAACGAGACACAGTGTGTTACCTTAGACACAGTGTCGTACCTTAGCAACGGCACAGATTGTGTTACCTTAGCAACGGGACACAGTGTGTTACTTTAGCAACGGGACACAGTGTCGTACCTTAGCAACGGCACAAAGTGTGTTACCTTAGCAACGGGACAAAGTGTGTTACCTTAGCAACGGGACACAGTGTCGTACCTTAGTAACGGCACAGAGTGTGTTACCTTAGCAACGGGACACAGTGTCGTACCTTAGCAACGGGACACAGTGTCGTATCTTAGCAACGGGAAACAGTGTGTTACCTTACCAACGGGACACAGTGTCGTACCTTAGTAACGGGACACAGTGTCGTACCTTAGCAACGGGAAACAGTGTGTTATCTTAGCAACGGGACACACTGTCGTACCTTAGCAACGGCACAGAGTGCGTTACCTTAGCAACAGCACAGAGTGTGTTACCTTAGCAACGGGACACAGTGTCGTACCTTAGCAACGGCACACAGTGTGTTACCTTAGCAACAGGACACAGTGTGTTACCATAGCAACGGCACAGAGTGTGTTACCTTAGCAACGGGACACAGTGTCGTACCTAAGTAACGGCACAGAGTGTCGTACCTTAGCAACGGCACACAGTGTGTTACCTTAGCAACGGGAAACAGTGTCGTACCTTAACAACGGCACAGAGTGTTTTACCTTAGCAACAGCACAGAGTGTGTTACCTTAGCAACGGGACACAGTGTCGTACCTTAGCAACGGCACACAGTGTGTTACCTTAGCAACGGGACACAGTGTGTTACCTTAGCAACGGCACAGAGTGTGTTACCTTAGCAACGGGACATAGTGTCGTACCTTAGCAACGGCACAGAGTGTGTTACCTTAGCAACGGGACACAGTGTCGTACCTTAGCAACGGCACACAGTGTGTTACCTTAGAAACGGGACACAGTGTCGTACCTTACAACGGCACAGAGTGTGTTACCTTAGCAACGGTACACAGTGTCATACCTTAGCAACGGCACACAGTGTGTTACTTTAACAACGGGACACAGTGTCCTACCTTAGCAACGGCAGTGAGTGTGTTACCTTAGCAACAGCACACAGTGTGTTACCTTAGCAACAGCACACAGTGTGTTACCTTAGCAACGGGACACAGCGTGTTACCATAGCAACGGCACACAGTGTGTTACCTTAGCAACGGGACACAGTGTGTTACCTTAGCAACGGCACATAGTGTGTTACCTTAGCAACGGGACACAGTGTCGTACCTTAGCAACGGCACAGAGTCTGTTACCTTAGCAACAGCACAGAGTGTGTTACCTTAGCAACGGCACAGAGTGTGTTACCTTAGCAAATGCACAGAGTGTGTTACCTTAGTAACAGCATAGAGTGTGTTACCTTAGCAACAGCACAGAGTGTGTTACCGTAGCAACGGCACAGAGTGTGTTACCTTAGCAACGGGACACAGTGTCGTACCTTAGAAACGGGACACAGTCTGTAACCTTAGCAACGGGACACAGTGTGTTACCTTAGCAACGGGACACAGTGTGTTACCTTAGCAACTGGACACAGTGTGTTACCTTAGCAAGAGGACACAGTGTCGTACCTTAGCAACGGGACATAGTCTCGTACCTTAGCATTGGGACACATTGTCGTAACTTAGCAACGCGACTCAGTGTCGTACCTTAGCAACGGGACACAGTGTCGTACCTTAGCAACGGCACACAGTGTGTTACCTTAGCAACGGGACACAGTGTGTTACCTTAGCAACGGCACAGAGTGTGTTACCTTAGCAACGGGACACAGTGTCGTACCTTAGCAACGGCACACAGTGTGTTACCTTAGCAACGGGACACAGTGTCGTACCTTAGCAACGGGAAACAGTGTCGTACCTTAGCAACGGGACACATGTCGTACCTTAGCAACGGCACAGAGTGTGTTACCTTAGCAACGGGACACAGTGTGTTACCTTAGCAACGGGACACAGTGTCGTACCTTAGCAACGGCACAGAGTGTGTTACCTTAGCAACGTGACACAGTGTGTTACCTTAGCAACGGGACACAGTGTCGTACCTTAGCAACGGCACAGAGTGTGTTACCTTAGCAACGGGACACAGTGTGTTACCTTAGCAACGGGACACAGTGTCGTACCTTAGTAACGGCACTGAGTGTGTTACCTTAGCAACGGGACACAGTGTCGTACCTTAACAACGGGACACAGTGTGTTACCTTAGCAACGGGACACAGTGTGTTACCTTAGCAACGGGACACAATGTGTAACCTTAGCAACGGGACACAGTGTGTTTCCTTAGCAGCGGCACAGAGTGTGTTACCTTAGCAACAGCACAGAGAATGTTACCTTAAGAACAGCACAGAGTGTGTTACCTTAGCAACGGGACACAGTGTCGTACCTTAGCAACGGTACAGAGTGTGTTACCTTAGCAACGGGACACAGTGTGTTACCTTAGCAACGGGACACAGGGTCGTACCTTAGCAACGGCAAGGAGTGTGTTACCTTAGCAACGGGACACAGTGTGTTACCTTAGCAACGGGACACAGTGTCGTACCTTAGTAACGGCACAGAGTGTGTTACCTTAGTAACGGGACACAGTGTCGTACCTTAGCAACGGGACACAGTGTCGTATCTTAGCAACGGGAAACAGTGTGTTACCTTACCAACGGGACACAGTGTCGTACCTTAGCAACGGGACACAGTGTCGTACTTTAGCAACGGGAAACAGTGTGTTATCTTAGCAACGGGACACACTGTCGTACCTTAGCAACGGCACAGAGTGTGTTACTTTAGCAACAGCACAGAGTGTGTTACCTTAGCAACGGAACACAGTGTCGTACCTTAGCAGCGGCACACAATGTGTTACCTTAGCAACGGGACACAGTGTGTTACCATAGCAACGGCACAGAGTGTGTTACCTTAGCAACGGGACACAGTGTCGTACCTTAGTAACGGCACAGAGTGTTTTACCATAGCAACGGCACACAGTGTGTTACCTTAGCAACGGGACACAGTGTCGTACCTTAGCAAGGGCACAGAGTGTTTTACCTTAGCAACAGCACAGAGTGTGTTACCTTAGCAACAGTACACAGTGTCGTACCTTAGCAACGGCACACAGTGTGTTACCTTAGCAACGGGACACAGTGTGTTACCTTAGCAACGGCACAGAGTGTGTTACCTTAGCAACGGGACATAGTGTCGTACCTTAGCAACGGCACTGAATGTGTTACCTTAGCAACGGGTCGCAGTGTCGTACCTTAGCAACGGCACAGAGTGTGTTACCTTAGAAGCGGGACACAGTGTCGTACCTTACAACGGCGCAGAGTGTGTTACCTTAGCAACGGGACACAGTGTCGTACCTTAGCAACGGCACACAGTGTCCTACCTTAGCAACGGCAGAGTGTGTTACCTTAGCAACAGCACAGAGTGTGTTACCTTAGCAACGGGACACAGTGTGTTACCTTAGCAACGGCACAGAGTGTGTTACCTTAGCAACGGGACACAGTGTCGTACCTTAGCAACGGCACAGTGTGTGTTACCTTTGCAACAGCACAGAGTGTGTTACCTTAGCAACGGCACAGAGTGTGTTACCTTAGCAACAGCACAGAGTGTGTTACCTTAGTAACAGCACAGAGTGTGTTACCTTAGCAACAGCACAGAGTGTGTTACCTTAGCAACAGCACAAAGTGTGATACCTTAACAACGGCACACAGTGTGTTACCTTAGCAACGGGACACAGTGTGTTACCTTAGCAACGGCACATAGTGTGTTACCTTAGGAACGGGACACAGTGTCGTACCTTAGCAACGGCACAGTGTCGTATCTTAGCAACGGCACACAGTGTGTTACCTTAGCAACGGGACACAGTGTCTTACCTTAGCAACGGCACAGAGTGTGTTTCCTTAGCAACGGGACACAGTGTCGTACCTTAGCAACGGCACACAGTGTGTTACCTTAACAACGGGACACAGTGTCCTACCTTAGCAACGGCACAGAATATGTTATCTTAGCAACAGCACAGAGTGTGTTACCTTAGCAACGGGACACAGTGTGTTACCTTAGCAACGGCACACAGTGTGTTACCTTAGCAAACGGGACACAGTGTGTTAACTTAGCAACGGCACAGAGTGTGTTACCTTAGCAACGTCACAGAGTGTGTTACCTTAGCAACAGCACAGTGTGTTACCTTAGCAACTGCACAGAGTGTGTTACCTTAGCAACAGCACAGAGTGTGTTACCTTAGCAACGGCACAGAGTGTGTTACTTTAGCAACGGCACAGAGTGTGTTACCTTAGCAACGGGACACATTGTCGTACCTTAGCAACAGCACAGATTGTGTTACCTTAGCAACGGGACACAGTGTCGTACCTTAGCAAAGGCACACAGTGTGTTACCTTAGCAACGGGACACAGTGTCGTAGCTTAGCAACTGCACAGAGTGTGTTACCTTAGCAACAGCACACAGTGTGTTACCTTAGCAACGGCACACAGTGTATTACCTTAGCAACGGGACACAGTATCGTACCTTAGCAACGGCACAGAGTGTGTTACCTTAGCAACGGGACACAGTGTCGTACCTTAGCAACGGCACACAGTGTGTTACCATAGCAACGGGACACTATGCCGTACCTTAGCAACGGCACAGAGTGTGTTACCTTAGCAACAGCACAGAGTGTGTTACCTTAGCAACGGGACACAGTGTGTTACCTTAGCAACAGGACACAGTGTTGTACCTTAGCAACGGCACAGAGTGTGTTACCTTAGCAACAGCACAGAGTGTGTTATCTTAGCACCGGGACACAGTGTGTTAACTTAGCAACAGGACACAGTGTTGTACCTTAGCAACGGCACAGAGTGTGTTACCTTAGCAACAGCACAGAGTGTGTTACCTTAGCACCGGGACACAGTGTGTTACCTTAGCAACGGGACACAATGTGTTAGCTTAGCAACGGGACACAGTGTGTTTCCTTAGCAACGGGACATAGTGTGTTACCTTAGCAACGGGACACAGTGTGTTACCTTAGCAACGGGAAACAGTGTGTAACCTTAGCAACGGGACACAGTGTGTTACCTTAGCAGCGGCACAGTGTGTGTTACCTTAGCAATGGCACACAGTGTGTTTACTTAGCAACGGCACAGAGTGTGTTACCTTAGCAACAGCACAGAGTGTGTTACCTTAGCAACAGCACAGAGTGTCGTACCTTAGCAACGGCACAGAGTGTGTTACCTTAGCAACAGCACAGAGTGTGTTACCTTAGCAACAGCACAGAGTGTGTTTCCTTAGCAACGGGACACAGTGTACTACATTAGCAACGGGACACAGTGTCGTACCTTAGCAACGGCACAGAGTATGTTACCTTAGCAACGGCACAGAGTGTGTTACCTTAGCAACGGGACACAGTGTGTTACCTTAGCAACGGGACACAGTGTGTTACCTTAGCAACGGCACAGAGTGTGTTACCTTAGCAACGGGACATAGTGTCGTACCTTAGCAACGGCACTGAATGTGTTACCTTAGCAACGGGTCACAGTGTCGTACCTTAGCAACGGCACAGAGTGTGTTACCTTAGAAGCGGGACACAGTGTCGTACCTTACAACGGCGCAGAGTGTGTTACCTTAGCAACGGGACACAGTGTCGTACCTTAGCAACGGCACACAGTGTGTTACCTTAACAACGGGACACAGTGTCCTACCTTAGCAACGGCAGAGTGTGTTACCTTAGCAACAGCACAGAGTGTGTTACCTTAGCAACGGGACACAGTGTGTTACCTTAGCAACGGCACAGAGTGTGTTACCTTAGCAACGGGACACAGTGTCGTACCTTAGCAACGGCACAGTGTGTGTTACCTTTGCAACAGCACAGAGTGTGTTACCTTAGCAACGGCACAGAGTGTGTTACCTTAGCAACAGCACAGAGTGTGTTACCTTAGTAACAGCACAGAGTGTGTTACCTTAGCAACAGCACAGAGTGTGTTACCTTAGCAACAGCACAAAGTGTGATACCTTAGCAACGGGACACAGTGTCGTACCTTAACAACGGCACACAGTGTGTTACCTTAGCAACGGGACACAGTGTGTTACCTTAGCAACGGCACATAGTGTGTTACCTTAGGAACGGGACACAGTGTCGTACCTTAGAAACGGCACAGTGTCGTATCTTAGCAACGGCACACAGTGTGTTACCTTAGCAACGGGACACAGTGTCTTACCTTAGCAACGGCACAGAGTGTGTTTCCTTAGCAACGGGACACAGTGTCGTACCTTAGCAACGGCACACAGTGTGTTACCTTAACAACGGGACACAGTGTCCTACCTTAGCAACGGCACAGAATATGTTATCTTAGCAACAGCACAGAGTGTGTTACCTTAGCAACGGGACACAGTGTGTTACCTTAGAAACGGCACACAGTGTGTTACCTTAGCAACGGGACACAGTGTGTTAACTTAGCAACGGCACAGAGTGTGTTACCTTAGAAACGTCACAGAGTGTGTTACCTTAGCAACAGCACAGAGTGTGTTACCTTAGCAACTGCACAGAGTGTGTTACCTTAGCAACAGCACAGAGTGTGTTACCTTAGCAACGGCACAGAGTGTGTTACTTTAGCAACGGCACAGAGTGTGTTACCTTAGCAACGGGACACATTGTCGTACCTTAGCAACAGCACAGATTGTGTTACCTTAGCAACGAGACACAGTGTCGTACGTTAGCAAAGGTACACAGTGTGTTACCTTAGCAACGGGACACAGTGTCGTAGCTTAGCAACTGCACAGAGTGTGTTACCTTAGCAACAGCACACAGTGTGTTACCTTAGCAACGGCACACAGTGTATTACCTTAGCAACGGGACACAGTGTCGTACCTTAGCAACGGCACAGAGTGTGTTACCTTAGCAACGGGACACAGTGTCGTACCTTAGCAACGGCACACAGTGTGTTACCATAGCAACGGGACACTATGCCGTACCTTAGCAACGGCACAGAGTGTGTTACCTTAGCAACAGCACAGAGTGTGTTACCTTAGCAACGGGACACAGTGTGTTACCTTAGCAACGGGACACAGTGTGTTTCCTTAGCAACGGGACACAGTGTGTTACCTAAGCAACGGGACACAGTGTGTAACCTTAGCAACGGGACACAGTGTGTTACCTTAGCAACGGCACAGAGTGTGTTACCTTAGCAGCGGCACAGAGTGTGTTACCTTAGCAACAGCACAGAGTGTCGTACCTTAGTAACGGCACAGAGTGTGTTACCTTAGCAACGGGACACAGTGTCGTACCTTAGCAACGGGACACAGTGTGTTATTTTAGCAACGGGACACAGTGTCGTACCTTAGCAACGGCACACAGTGTGTTACCTTAGCAACAGGACACAGTGTTGTACCTTAGCAACGGCACAGAGTGTGTTACCTTAGCAACAGCACAGAGTGTGTTACCTTAGCACCGGGACACAGTGTGTTACCTTAGCAACGGGACACAGTGTGTTAGCTTAGCAACGGGACACAGTGTGTTTCCTTAGCAACGGGACATAGTGTGTTACCTTAGCAACGGGACACAGTGTGTTACCTTAGCAACGGGAAACAGTGTGTAACCTTAGCAACGGGACACAGTGTGTTACCTTAGCAGCGGCACAGAGTGTGTTACCTTAGCAATGGCACAGAGTGTGTTTACTTAGCAACGGCACAGAGTGTGTTACCTTAGCAACAGCACAGAGTGTCGTACCTTAGCAACGGCACAGAGTGTGTTACCTTAGCAACAGCACAGAGTGTGTTACCTTAGCAACAGCACAGAGTGTGTTTCCTTAGCAACGGGACACAGTGTACTACATTAGCAACGGGACACAGTGTCGTACCTTAGCAACGGCACAGAGTATGTTACCTTAGCAACGGCACAGAGTGTGTTACCTTAGCAACGGGACACAGTGTGTTACCTTAGCAACGGGACACAGTGTCGTGCCTTAGCCACGGCACAGAGTGTGTTACCTTAGCAACGGGACACAGTGTGTTACCTTAGCAACGGGACACAGTGCCGTACCTTAGTAACGGCACAGATTGTGTTACCTTAGCAACGCAACACAGTGTCGTACCCTAGCAAAGGGACACAGTGGCGTATCTTAGCAACGGGAAACAGTGTGTTACCTTAGCAACGGGACACAGTGTCGTACCTTAGCAACGGGACACAGTGTCGTACCTTAGCAACGGGAAACAGTGTGTTATCTTAGCAACGGGACACAGTGTCGTACCTTAGGAACGGCACAGAGTGTGTTACCTTAGCAAAAGCACAGAGTGTGTTACCTTAGCAACGGGACACAGTGTCGTACCTTAGCAACGGCACACAGTGTGTTACCTTAGCAACGGGACACAGTGAGTTACCTTAGCAACGGCACAGAGTGTGTTTCCTTAGCAACGGGACACAGTGTCGTACCTTATCAACGGCACAGAGTGTGTTACCTTAGCAACGGGACACAGTGTCGTACCTTAGCAACGGCACACAGTATGTTACCTTAGCAACGGGACACAGTGTCGTACCTTAGCAACGGCACAGAGTGTGTTACCTTAGCAACGGGACACAGTGTCGTACCTTAGCAACGGCACACAGTGTGTTACCTTAACAACGGGACACAGTGTCCTACCTTAGCAACGGCAGAGTGTGTGTTACCTTAGCAACAGCACAGAGTGTGTTACCTTAGCAACGGGACACAGCGTGTTACCTTAGCAACGGCACACATTGTGTTACCTTAGCAACGGGACACAGTGTGTTACCTTAGCAACGGGACACAGTGTGTTACCTTAGCAACGGGACACAGTGTCGTACCTTAGCAACGGCACAGAGTGTGTTACCTTAGCAACAGCACAGATTGTGTCACCTTAGCAACGGCACAGAGTGTGTTACCTTAGCAACAGCACAGAGTGTGTTACCTTAGTAACTGCACAGAGTGTGTTACCTTAGCAACAGCACAGAGTGTGTTACCTTAGCAACGGCACAGAGTGTGTTACCTTAGCAACGGCACAGTGTGTGTTACCTTAGCAACAGCACAGAGTGTGTTACCATAGCAACGGCGCAGAGTGTGTTACCTTAGCAACAGCACAGAGTGTGTTACCTTAGAAACGGCACAGAGTGTGTTACCTTAGCAACGGCACAGAGTGTGTTACCTTAGCAACAGCACAGATTGTGTTACCTTAGCATCAGCACAGAGTGTGTTACCTTAGCAACGGCACAGAGTGTGTTACCTTAGCAACGGCACAGAGTGTGACCTTAGCAACAGCACAGAGTGTGTTACCTTAGCAACGGCACAGAGTGTGTTACCTTAGCAACGGGACACGGTGTCGTACCTTAGCAACGGCACACAGTGTGTTACCTTAGCAACGGGACACAGTGTCGTACCTTAGCAACAGCACAGAGTGTGTTACCTTAGCAACAACACACAGTGTGTTACCTTAGCAACGGCACACAGTGTGTTACCTTAGCAACGGGACACAGTGTCGTACCTTAGCAACGGCACAGAGAGTGTTACCTTAGCAAAGGGACACAGTGTCGAACCTTGGCAACGGCACACAGTGTGTTACCTTAACAACGGGACACAGTGTCCTACCTTAGCAACGGCAGAGTGTGTTACCTTAGCAACAGCACAGAGTGTGTTACCTTAGCAACGGGACACAGTGTGTTACCTTAGCAACGGCACAGAGTGTGTTACCTTAGCAACGGGACACAGTGTCGTACCTTAGCAACGGCACAGTGTGTGTTACCTTTGCAACAGCACAGAGTGTGTTACCTTAGCAACGGCACAGAGTGTGTTACCTTAGCAACAGCACAGAGTGTGTTACCTTAGTAACAGCACAGAGTGTGTTACCTTAGCAACAGCACAGAGTGTGTTACCTTAGCAACAGCACAAAGTGTGATACCTTAGCAACGGGACACAGTGTCGTACCTTAACAACGGCACACAGTGTGTTACCTTAGCAACGGGACACAGTGTGTTACCTTAGCAACGGCACATAGTGTGTTACCTTAGGAACGGGACACAGTGTCGTACCTTAGAAACGGCACAGTGTCGTATCTTAGCAACGGCACACAGTGTGTTACCTTAGCAACGGGACACAGTGTCTTACCTTAGCAACGGCACAGAGTGTGTTTCCTTAGCAACGGGACACAGTGTCGTACCTTAGCAACGGCACACAGTGTGTTACCTTAACAACGGGACACAGTGTCCTACCTTAGCAACGGCACAGAATATGTTATCTTAGCAACAGCACAGAGTGTGTTACCTTAGCAACGGGACACAGTGTGTTACCTTAGAAACGGCACACAGTGTGTTACCTTAGCAACGGGACACAGTGTGTTAACTTAGCAACGGCACAGAGTGTGTTACCTTAGCAACGTCACAGAGTGTGTTACCTTAGCAACAGCACAGAGTGTGTTACCTTAGCAACTGCACAGAGTGTGTTACCTTAGCAACAGCACAGAGTGTGTTACCTTAGCAACGGCACAGAGTGTGTTACTTTAGCAACGGCACAGAGTGTGTTACCTTAGCAACGGGACACATTGTCGTACCTTAGCAACAGCACAGATTGTGTTACCTTAGCAACGAGACACAGTGTCGTACGTTAGCAAAGGTACACAGTGTGTTACCTTAGCAACGGGACACAGTGTCGTAGCTTAGCAACTGCACAGAGTGTGTTACCTTAGCAACAGCACACAGTGTGTTACCTTAGCAACGGCACACAGTGTATTACCTTAGCAACGGGACACAGTGTCGTACCTTAGCAACGGCACAGAGTGTGTTACCTTAGCAACGGGACACAGTGTCGTACCTTAGCAACGGCACACAGTGTGTTACCATAGCAACGGGACACTATGCCGTACCTTAGCAACGGCACAGAGTGTGTTACCTTAGCAACAGCACAGAGTGTGTTACCTTAGCAACGGGACACAGTGTGTTACCTTAGCAACGGGACACAGTGTGTTTCCTTAGCAACGGGACACAGTGTGTTACCTAAGCAACGGGACACAGTGTGTAACCTTAGCAACGGGACACAGTGTGTTACCTTAGCAACGGCACAGAGTGTGTTACCTTAGCAGCGGCACAGAGTGTGTTACCTTAGCAACAGCACAGAGTGTCGTACCTTAGTAACGGCACAGAGTGTGTTACCTTAGCAACGGGACACAGTGTCGTACCTTAGCAACGGGACACAGTGTGTTATTTTAGCAACGGGACACAGTGTCGTACCTTAGCAACGGCACACAGTGTGTTACCTTAGCAACAGGACACAGTGTTGTACCTTAGCAACGGCACAGAGTGTGTTACCTTAGCAACAGCACAGAGTGTGTTACCTTAGCACCGGGACACAGTGTGTTACCTTAGCAACGGGACACAGTGTGTTAGCTTAGCAACGGGACACAGTGTGTTTCCTTAGCAACGGGACATAGTGTGTTACCTTAGCAACGGGACACAGTGTGTTACCTTAGCAACGGGAAACAGTGTGTAACCTTAGCAACGGGACACAGTGTGTTACCTTAGCAGCGGCACAGAGTGTGTTACCTTAGCAATGGCACAGAGTGTGTTTACTTAGCAACGGCACAGAGTGTGTTACCTTAGCAACAGCACAGAGTGTCGTACCTTAGCAACGGCACAGAGTGTGTTACCTTAGCAACAGCACAGAGTGTGTTACCTTAGCAACAGCACAGAGTGTGTTTCCTTAGCAACGGGACACAGTGTACTACATTAGCAACGGGACACAGTGTCGTACCTTAGCAACGGCACAGAGTATGTTACCTTAGCAACGGCACAGAGTGTGTTACCTTAGCAACGGGACACAGTGTGTTACCTTAGCAACGGGACACAGTGTCGTGCCTTAGCCACGGCACAGAGTGTGTTACCTTAGCAACGGGACACAGTGTGTTACCTTAGCAACGGGACACAGTGCCGTACCTTAGTAACGGCACAGATTGTGTTACCTTAGCAACGCAACACAGTGTCGTACCCTAGCAAAGGGACACAGTGGCGTATCTTAGCAACGGGAAACAGTGTGTTACCTTAGCAACGGGACACAGTGTCGTACCTTAGCAACGGGACACAGTGTCGTACCTTAGCAACGGGAAACAGTGTGTTATCTTAGCAACGGGACACAGTGTCGTACCTTAGGAACGGCACAGAGTGTGTTACCTTAGCAAAAGCACAGAGTGTGTTACCTTAGCAACGGGACACAGTGTCGTACCTTAGCAACGGCACACAGTGTGTTACCTTAGCAACGGGACACAGTGAGTTACCTTAGCAACGGCACAGAGTGTGTTTCCTTAGCAACGGGACACAGTGTCGTACCTTATCAACGGCACAGAGTGTGTTACCTTAGCAACGGGACACAGTGTCGTACCTTAGCAACGGCACACAGTATGTTACCTTAGCAACGGGACACAGTGTCGTACCTTAGCAACGGCACAGAGTGTGTTACCTTAGCAACGGGACACAGTGTCGTACCTTAGCAACGGCACACAGTGTGTTACCTTAACAAAGGGACACAGTGTCCTACCTTAGCAACGGCAGAGTGTGTGTTACCTTAGCAACAGCACAGAGTGTGTTACCTTAGC
The DNA here is from genome assembly GCA_030762935.1 of Hymenopus coronatus. Taxonomy (NCBI): domain Eukaryota; kingdom Metazoa; phylum Arthropoda; class Insecta; order Mantodea; family Hymenopodidae; genus Hymenopus; species Hymenopus coronatus. The sequence goes on from CM060882.1 coordinate 178,395,248, forward strand.
AACGGGACACAGCGTGTTACCTTAGCAACGGCACACATTGTGTTACCTTAGCAACGGGACACAGTTTGTTACCTTAGCAACGGGACACAGTGTGTTACCTTAGCAACGGGACACAGTGTCGTACCTTAGCAACGGCACAGAGTGTGTTACCTTAGCAACAGCACAGATTGTGTCACCTTAGCAACGGCACAGAGTGTGTTACCTTAGCAACAGCACAGAGTGTGTTACCTTAGTAACTGCACAGAGTGTGTTACCTTAGCAACAGCACAGAGTGTGTTACCTTAGCAACGGCACAGAGTGTGTTACCTTAGCAACGGCACAGTGTGTGTTACCTTAGCAACAGCACAGAGTGTGTTACCATAGCAACGGCGCAGAGTGTGTTACCTTAGCAACAGCACAGAGTGTGTTACCTTAGAAACGGCACAGAGTGTGTTACCTTAGCAACGGCACAGAGTGTGTTACCTTAGCAACAGCACAGATTGTGTTACCTTAGCATCAGCACAGAGTGTGTTACCTTAGCAACGGCACAGAGTGTGTTACCTTAGCAACGGCACAGAGTGTGACCTTAGCAACAGCACAGAGTGTGTTACCTTAGCAACGGCACAGAGTGTGTTACCTTAGCAACGGGACACGGTGTCGTACCTTAGCAACGGCACACAGTGTGTTACCTTAGCAACGGGACACAGTGTCGTACCTTAGCAACAGCACAGAGTGTGTTACCTTAGCAACAACACACAGTGTGTTACCTTAGCAACGGGACACAGTGTCGTACCTTAGCAACGGCACAGAGAGTGTTACCTTAGCAAAGGGACACAGTGTCGAACCTTGGCAACGGCACACAGTGTGTTACCTTAGCAACGGGACACAATGTTGTACCTTAGCAACGGCACAGAGTGTGTTACCTTAGCAACAGCACAGAGTGTGTTATCTTAGCAACGGGACACAGTGTGTTACCTTAGCAACGGGACACAGTGTGTTACCTTAGCAACGGGACACAGTGTGTTTCCTTAGCAACGGGACACAGTGTGTTACCTTAGCAACGGGACACATTGTGTTACCTTAGCAACGGGACACAGTGTGTAACCTTAGAAACGGGACACAGTGTGTTTCCTTAGCAGCGGCACAGAGTGTGTTACCTTAGCATCGGCACAGAGTGTGTTAACTTAGCAACGGCACAGAGTGTGTTACCTTAGCAATAGCACAGAGTGTGTTACCTTAGCAACAGCTTCAGAGTGTCGTACCTTAGCAACGGCACAGAGTGTGTTACCTTAGCAACAGCACAGAGTGTGTTAACTAAGCAACATAACAGAGTGTGTTACCTTAGCAACGGGACACAGTGGGTTACCTTAGCAACATGACACAGTTTCGTACCTTAGCAACGGCACAGAGTGTGTTACCTTAGCAACGGGACACAGTGTCGTACCTTAGCAACGGCACACAGTGTGTTACCTTAGCAACAGGACACAGTGTTGTACCTTAGCAACGGCACAGAGTGTGTTACCTTAGCAACAGCACAGAGTGTGTTACCTTAGCACCGGGACACAGTGTGTTACCTTAGCAACGGGACACAATGTGTTAGCTTAGCAACGGGACACAGTGTGTTTCCTTAGCAACGGGACATAGTGTGTTACCTTAGCAACGGGACACAGTGTGTTACCTTAGCAACGGAAAACAGTGTGTAACCTTAGCAACGGGACACAGTGTGTTACCTTAGCAGCGGCACAGTGTGTGTTACCTTAGCAATGGCACAGAGTGTGTTTACTTAGCAACGGCACAGAGTGTGTTACCTTAGCAACAGCACAGAGTGTGTTACCTTAGCAACAGCACAGAGTGTCGTACCTTAGCAACGGCACAGAGTGTGTTACCTTAGCAACAGCACAGAGTGTGTTACCTTAGCAACAGCACAGAGTGTGTTTCCTTAGCAACGGGACACAGTGTACTACATTAGCAACGGGACACAGTGTCGTACCTTAGCAACGGCACAGAGTATGTTACCTTAGCAACGGCACAGAGTGTGTTACCTTAGCAACGGGACACAGTGTGTTACCTTAGCAACGGGACACAGTGTGTTACCTTAGCAACGGCACAGAGTGTGTTACCTTAGCAACGGGACATAGTGTCGTACCTTAGCAACGGCACTGAATGTGTTACCTTAGCAACGGGTCACAGTGTCGTACCTTAGCAACGGCACAGAGTGTGTTACCTTAGAAGCGGGACACAGTGTCGTACCTTACAACGGCGCAGAGTGTGTTACCTTAGCAACGGGACACAGTGTCGTACCTTAGCAACGGCACACAGTGTGTTACCTTAACAACGGGACACAGTGTCCTACCTTAGCAACGGCAGAGTGTGTTACCTTAGCAACAGCACAGAGTGTGTTACCTTAGCAACGGGACACAGTGTGTTACCTTAGCAACGGCACAGAGTGTGTTACCTTAGCAACGGGACACAGTGTCGTACCTTAGCAACGGCACAGTGTGTGTTACCTTTGCAACAGCACAGAGTGTGTTACCTTAGCAACGGCACAGAGTGTGTTACCTTAGCAACAGCACAGAGTGTGTTACCTTAGTAACAGCACTGAGTGTGTTACCTTAGCAACAGCACAGAGTGTGTTACCTTAGCAACAGCACAAAGTGTGATACCTTAGCAACGGGACACAGTGTCGTACCTTAACAACGGCACACAGTGTGTTACCTTAGCAACGGGACACAGTGTGTTACCTTAGCAACGGCACAGAGTGTGTTACCTTAGCAACGGGACACGGTGTCGTACCTTAGCAACGGCACACAGTGTGTTACCTTAGCAAAGGGACACAGTGTCGTACCTTAGCAACGGCACACAGTGTGTTACCTTAACAACGGGACACAGTGTCCTACCTTAGCAACGGCACAGAATATGTTATCTTAGCAACAGCACAGAGTGTGTTACCTTAGCAACGGGACACAGTGTGTTACCTTAGCAACGGCACACAGTGTGTTACCTTAGCAACGGGACACAGTGTGTTAACTTAGCAACGGCACAGAGTGTGTTACCTTAGCAACGTCACAGAGTGTGTTACCTTAGCAACAGCACAGAGTGTGTTACCTTAGCAACTGCACAGAGTGTGTTACCTTAGCAACAGCACAGAGTGTGTTACCTTAGCAACGGCACAGAGTGTGTTACTTTAGCAACGGCACAGAGTGTGTTACCTTAGCAACGGGACACATTGTCGTACCTTAGCAACAGCACAGATTGTGTTACCTTAGCAACGAGACACAGTGTCGTACCTTAGCAAAGGTACACAGTGTGTTACCTTAGCAACGGGACACAGTGTCGTAGCTTAGCAACTGCACAGAGTGTGTTACCTTAGCAACTGCACACAGTGTGTTACCTTAGCAACGGCACACAGTGTATTACCTTAGCAACGGGACACAGTGTCGTACCTTAGCAACGGCACAGAGTGTGTTACCTTAGCAACGGGACACAGTGTCGTACCTTAGCAACGGCACACAGTGTGTTACCATAGCAACGGGACACTATGCCGTACCTTAGCAACGGCACAGAGTGTGTTACCTTAGCAACAGCACAGAGTGTGTTACCTTAGCAACGGGACACAGTGTGTTACCTTAGCAACGGGACACAGTGTGTTTCCTTAGCAACGGGACACAGTGTGTTACCTAAGCAACGGGACACAGTGTGTAACCTTAGCAACGGGACACAGTGTGTTACCTTAGCAACGGCACAGAGTGTGTTACCTTAGCAGCGGCACAGAGTGTGTTACCTTAGCAACAGCACAGAGTGTCGTACCTTAGTAACGGCACAGAGTGTGTTACCTTAGCAACGGGACACAGTGTCGTACCTTAGCAACGGGACACAGTGTGTTATTTTAGCAACGGGACACAGTGTCGTACCTTAGCAACGGCACACAGTGTGTTACCTTAGCAACAGGACACAGTGTTGTACCTTAGCAACGGCACAGAGTGTGTTACCTTAGCAACAGCACAGAGTGTGTTACCTTAGCATCGGGACACAGTGTGTTACCTTAGCAACGGGACACAGTGTGTTAGCTCAGCAACGGGACACAGTGTGTTTCCTTAGCAACGTGACATAGTGTGTTACCTTAGCAACGGGACACAGTGTGTTACCTTAGCAACGGGAAACAGTGTGTAACCTTAGCAACGGGACACAGTGTGTTACCTTAGCAGCGGCACAGAGTGTGTTACCTTAGCAATGGCACAGAGTGTGTTTACTTAGCAACGGCACAGAGTGTGTTACCTTAGCAACAGCACAGAGTGTCGTACCTTAGCAACGGCACAGAGTGTGTTACCTTAGCAACAGCACAGAGTGTGTTACCTTAGCAACAGCACAGAGTGTGTTTCCTTAGCAACGGGACACAGTGTACTACATTAGCAACGGGACACAGTGTCGTACCTTAGCAACGGCACAGAGTATGTTACCTTAGCAACGGCACAGAGTGTGTTACCTTAGCAACGGGACACAGTGTGTTACCTTAGCAACGGGACACAGTGTCGTACCTTAGCCACGGCACAGAGTGTGTTACCTTAGCAACGGGACACAGTGTGTTACCTTAGCAACGGGACACAGTGCCGTACCTTAGTAACGGCACAGATTGTGTTACCTTAGCAACCGGACACAGTGTCGTACCCTAGCAAAGGGACACAGTGGCGTATCTTAGCAACGGGAAACAGTGTGTTACCTTAGCAACGGGACACAGTGTCGTACCTTAGCAACGGGACACAGTGTCGTACCTTAGCAACGGGAAACAGTGTGTTATCTTAGCAACGGGACACAGTGTCGTACCTTAGGAACGGCACAGAGTGTGTTACCTTAGCAAAAGCACAGAGTGTGTGACCTTAGCAACGGGACACAGTGTCGTACCTTAGCAACGGCACACAGTGTGTTACCTTAGCAACGGGACACAGTGAGTTACCTTAGCAACGGCACAGAGTGTGTTTCCTTAGCAACGGGACACAGTGTCGTACCTTATCAACGGCACAGAGTGTGTTACCTTAGCAACGGGACACAGTGTCGTACCTTAGCAACGGCACACAGTATGTTACCTTAGCAACGGGACACAGTGTCGTACCTTAGCAACGGCACAGAGTGTGTTACCTTAGCAACGGGACACAGTGTCGTACCTTAGCAACGGCACACAGTGTGTTACCTTAACAACGGGACACAGTGTCCTACCTTAGCAACGGCAGAGTGTGTGTTACCTTAGCAACAGCACAGAGTGTGTTACCTTAGCAACGGGACACAGAGTGTTACCTTAGCAACGGCACACAATGTGTTACCTTAGCAACGGGACACAGTGTGTTACCTTAGCAACGGGACACAGAGTGTTACCTTAGCAACGGGACACAGTGTCGTACCTTAGCAACGGCACAGAGTGTGTTACCTTAGCAACAGCACAGATTGTGTCACCTTAGCAACGGCACAGAGTGTGTTACCTTAGCAACAGCACAGAGTGTGTTACCTTAGTAACTGCACAGAGTGTGTTACCTTAGCAACAGCACAGAGTGTGTTACCTTAGCAACGGCACAGTGTGTGTTACCTTAGCAACAGCACAGAGTGTGTTACCTTAGCAACGGGACACAGTGTACTACCTTAGCAACGGGACACAGCGTCGTACCTTGGCAACGGCACACAGTGTGTTACCTTAGCAACGGGACACAATGTTGTACCTTAGCAACGGCACAGAGTGTGTTACCTTAGCAACAGCACAGAGTGTGTTATCTTAGCAACGGGACACAGTGTGTTACCTTAGCAACGGGACACAGTGTGTTACCTTAGCAACGGGACACAGTGTGTTTCCTTAGCAACGGGACACAGTGTGTTACCTTAGCAACGGGACACATTGTGTTACCTTAGCAACGGGACACAGTGTGTAACCTTAGCAACGGGACACAGTGTGTTTCCTTAGCAACGGCACAGAGTGTGTTACCTTAGCATCGGCACAGAGTGTGTTAACTTAGCAACGGCACAGAGTGTGTTACCTTAGCAACAGCACAGAGTGTGTTACCTTAGCAACAGCTTCAGAGTGTCGTACCTTAGCAACGGCACAGAGTGTGTTACCTTAGCAGCAGCACAGAGTGTGTTACCTAAGCAACAGCACAGAGTGTGTTACCTTAGCAACGGGACACAGTGGGTTACCTTAGCAACATGACACAGTTTCGTACCTTAGCAACGGCACAGAGTGTGTTACCTTAGCAACGGGACACAGTGTGTTACCTTAGCAACGGGACACAGTGTGTTAACTTAGCAACGGCACAGAGTGTGTTACCTTAGCAACGTCACAGAGTGTGTTACCTTAGCAACAGCACAGAGTGTGTTACCTTAGCAACTGCACAGAGTGTGTTACCTTAGCAACAGCACAGAGTGTGTTACCTTAGCAAAGGCACAGAGTGTGTTACTTTAGCAACGGCACAGAGTGTGTTACCTTAGCAACGGGACACATTGTCGTACCTTAGCAACAGCACAGAGTGTGTTACCTTTGCAACGGGACACAGTGTCGTACCTTAGCAACTGCACACAGTGTGTTACCTTAGCAACGGGACACAGTGTCGTAGCTTAGCAACAGCACAGAGTGTGTTACCTTAGCAACAGCACACAGTGTGTTACTTTAGCAACGGCTGACAGTGTATTACCTTAGCAACGGGACACAGTGTCGTACCTTAGCAACGGCACAGAGTGTGTTACCTTAGCAACGGAACATAGTGTCGTACCTTAGCAACGGCACACAGTGTGTTACCATAGCAACGGGACACAATGCCGTACCTTAGCAACGGCACAGAGTGTGTTACCTTAGCAACAGCACAGAGTGTGTTACCTTAGCAACGGGACACAGTGTGTTACCTTAGCAACGGGACACAGTGTGTTTCCTTAGCAACGGGACACAGTGTGTAACCTTAGCAACGGGACACAGTGTGTTACCTTAGCAACGGCACAGAGAGTGTTACCTTAGCAACGACACAGAGTGTGTTACCTTAGCAACAGCACAGAGTGTGTTACCTTAGCAACAGCACAGAGTGTCGTACCTTAGCAACGGCACAGAGTGTGTTACCTTAGCAACAGCACAGAGTGTGTTACCTTAGCAACAGCACAGAGTGTGTTACCTTAGCAACGGGACACAGTGTACTACCTTAGCAACGGGACACAGCGTCGTACCTTTGCAACGGCACAGAGTGTGTTACCTTAGCAACGGGACACAGGGTGTTACCTTAGCAACGGGGCACAGTGTCGTACCTTAGCCACGGCACAGAATGTGTTACCTTAGCAACGGGACACAGTGTGTTACCTTAGCAACGGGACACAGTGTCGTACCTTAGTAACGGCACAGAGTGTGTTACCTTAGCAACGGGACACAGTGACGTACCTTAGCAACGGGACACAGTGTCGTATCTTAGCAACGGGAAACAGTGTGTTACCTTAGCAACGTGACACAGTGTCGTACCTTAGCAACGGGACACAGTGTCGTATCTTAGCAACGGGAAACAGTGTGTTATCTTAGCAACGGGACACAGTGTCGTACCTTAGCAACGGCAGAGAGTGTGTTACCTTAGCAACAGCACAGAGTGTGTTACCTTAGCAACGGGACACAGTGTCGTACCTTAGCAACGGCACACAGTGTTTTACCTTAAGAACGGGACACAGTGTGTTACCTTAGCAACGGCACAGAGTGTGTTACCATAGCAACGGGACACAGTGACGTACCTTAGCAACGGCACAGAGTGTGTTACCTTAGCAACGGGACACAGTGTCGTACCTTAGCAACGGCACACAGTGTGTTACCTTAGCAACGGGACACAGTGTCGTACCTTAGCAACGGCACCCAGTGTGTTACCTTAGCAACAGCACAGAGTGTGTTACCTTAGCAACGGGACACAGTGTCGTACCTTAGCTACGGCACACAGTGTGTTACCTTATCAACGGGACACAGTGTGTTACCTTAGCAACGGCACAGAGTGTGTTACCTTAGCAACGGGACATAGTGTCGTACCTTAGCAACGGCACAGAGTGTGTTACCTTAGCAACGGGACACAGTGTCGTACCTTAGCAACGGCACACAGTGTGTTACCTTAGAACCGGGACACAGTGTCGTACCTTACAACGGCACAGAGTGTGTTACCTTAGCAACGGGACACAGTGTCGTACCTTAGCAACGGCACACAGTGTGTTACTTTAACTACGGGACACAGTGTCCTACCTTAGCAACGGCAGTGAGTGTGTTACCTTAGCAACGGGACACAGCGTGTTACCTTAGCAACGGGACACAGTGTGTTACCTTAGCAACGGGACACAGTGTCGTACCTTAGCCACGGCACAGAGTGTGTTACCTTAGCAACGGGACACAGTGTGTTACCTTAGCAACGGGACACAGTGCCGTACCTTAGTAACGGCACAGATTGTGTTACCTTAGCAACGGGACACAGTGTCGTACCCTAGCAAAGGGACACAGTGGCGTATCTTAGCAACGGGAAACAGTGTGTTACCTTAGCAACGGGACACAGTGTCGTACCTTAGCAACGGGACACAGTGTCGTACCTTAGCAACGGGAAACAGTGTGTTATCTTAGCAACGGGACACAGTGTCGTACCTTAGGAACGGCACAGAGTGTGTTACCTTAGCAAAAGCACAGAGTGTGTTACCTTAGCAACGGGACACAGTGTCGTACCTTAGCAACGGCACACAGTGTGTTACCTTAGCAACGGGACACAGTGAGTTACCTTAGCAACGGCACAGAGTGTGTTTCCTTAGCAACGGGACACAGTGTCGTACCTTATCAACGGCACAAAGTGTGTTACCTTAGCAACGGGACACAGTGTCGTACCTTAGCAACGGGACACAGTGTGTTACCTAAGCAACGGGACACAGTGTGTAACCTTAGCAACGGGACACAGTGTGTTACCTTAGCAACGGCACAGAGTGTGTTACCTTAGCAGCGGCACAGAGTGTGTTACCTTAGCAACAGCACAGAGTGTCGTACCTTAGTAACGGCACAGAGTGTGTTACCTTAGCAACGGGACACAGTGTCGTACCTTAGCAACGGGACACAGTGTGTTATTTTAGCAACGGGACACAGTGTCGTACCTTAGCAACGGCACACAGTGTGTTACCTTAGCAACAGGACACAGTGTTGTACCTTAGCAACGGCACAGAGTGTGTTACCTTAGCAACAGCACAGAGTGTGTTACCTTAGCACCGGGACACAGTGTGTTACCTTAGCAACGGGACACAGTGTGTTAGCTTAGCAACGGGACACAGTGTGTTTCCTTAGCAACGGGACATAGTGTGTTACCTTAGCAACGGGACACAGTGTGTTACCTTAGCAACGGGAAACAGTGTGTAACCTTAGCAACGGGACACAGTGTGTTACCTTAGCAGCGGCACAGAGTGTGTTACCTTAGCAATGGCACAGAGTGTGTTTACTTAGCAACGGCACAGAGTGTGTTACCTTAGCAACAGCACAGAGTGTCGTACCTTAGCAACGGCACAGAGTGTGTTACCTTAGCAACAGCACAGAGTGTGTTACCTTAGCAACAGCACAGAGTGTGTTTCCTTAGCAACGGGACACAGTGTACTACATTAGCAACGGGACACAGTGTCGTACCTTAGCAACGGCACAGAGTATGTTACCTTAGCAACGGCACAGAGTGTGTTACCTTAGCAACGGGACACAGTGTGTTACCTTAGCAACGGGACACAGTGTCGTGCCTTAGCCACGGCACAGAGTGTGTTACCTTAGCAACGGGACACAGTGTGTTACCTTAGCAACGGGACACAGTGCCGTACCTTAGTAACGGCACAGATTGTGTTACCTTAGCAACGCAACACAGTGTCGTACCCTAGCAAAGGGACACAGTGGCGTATCTTAGCAACGGGAAACAGTGTGTTACCTTAGCAACGGGACACAGTGTCGTACCTTAGCAACGGGACACAGTGTCGTACCTTAGCAACGGGAAACAGTGTGTTATCTTATCAACGGGACACAGTGTCGTACCTTAGGAACGGCACAGAGTGTGTTACCTTAGCAAAAGCACAGAGTGTGTTACCTTAGCAACGGGACACAGTGTCGTACCTTAGCAACGGCACACAGTGTGTTACCTTAGCAACGGGACACAGTGAGTTACCTTAGCAACGGCACAGAGTGTGTTTCCTTAGCAACGGGACACAGTGTCGTACCTTATCAACGGCACAGAGTGTGTTACCTTAGCAACGGCACAGAGTGTGTTACCTTAGCAACGGGACACAGTGTGTTACCTTAGCAACGGGACACAGTGTCGTGCCTTAGCCACGGCACAGAGTGTGTTACCTTAGCAACGGGACACAGTGTGTTACCTTAGCAACGGGACACAGTGCCGTACCTTAGTAACGGCACAGATTGTGTTACCTTAGCAACGCAACACAGTGTCGTACCCTAGCAAAGGGACACAGTGGCGTATCTTAGCAACGGGAAACAGTGTGTTACCTTAGCAACGGGACACAGTGTCGTACCTTAGCAACGGGACACAGTGTCGTACCTTAGCAACGGGAAACAGTGTGTTATCTTATCAACGGGACACAGTGTCGTACCTTAGGAACGGCACAGAGTGTGTTACCTTAGCAAAAGCACAGAGTGTGTTACCTTAGCAACGGGACACAGTGTCGTACCTTAGCAACGGCACACAGTGTGTTACCTTAGCAACGGGACACAGTGAGTTACCTTAGCAACGGCACAGAGTGTGTTTCCTTAGCAACGGGACACAGTGTCGTACCTTATCAACGGCACAGAGTGTGTTACCTTAGCAACGGGACACAGTGTCGTACCTTAGCAACGGCACACAGTATGTTACCTTAGCAACGGGACACAGTGTCGTACCTTAGCAACGGCACAGAGTGTGTTACCTTAGCAACGGGACACAGTGTCGTACCTTAGCAACGGCACACAGTGTGTTACCTTAACAACGGGACACAGTGTCCTACCTTAGCAACGGCAGAGTGTGTGTTACCTTAGCAACAGCACAGAGTGTGTTACCTTAGCAACGGGACACAGCGTGTTACCTTAGCAACGGCACACATTGTGTTACCTTAGCAACGGGACACAGTGTGTTACCTTAGCAACGGGACACAGTGTGTTACCTTAGCAACGGGACACAGTGTCGTACCTTAGCAACGGCACAGAGTGTGTTACCTTAGCAACAGCACAGATTGTGTCACCTTAGCAACGGCACAGAGTGTGTTACCTTAGCAACAGCACAGAGTGTGTTACCTTAGTAACTGCACAGAGTGTGTTACCTTAGCAACAGCACAGAGTGTGTTACCTTAGCAACGGCACAGAGTGTGTTACCTTAGCAACGGCACAGTGTGTGTTACCTTAGCAACAGCACAGAGTGTGTTACCATAGCAACGGCGCAGAGTGTGTTACCTTAGCAACAGCACAGAGTGTGTTACCTTAGAAACGGCACAGAGTGTGTTACCTTAGCAACGGCACAGAGTGTGTTACCTTAGCAACAGCACAGATTGTGTTACCTTAGCATCAGCACAGAGTGTGTTACCTTAGCAACGGCACAGAGTGTGTTACCTTAGCAACGGCACAGAGTGTGACCTTAGCAACAGCACAGAGTGTGTTACCTTAGCAACGGCACAGAGTGTGTTACCTTAGCAACGGGACACGGTGTCGTACCTTAGCAACGGCACACAGTGTGTTACCTTAGCAACGGGACACAGTGTCGTACCTTAGCAACAGCACAGAGTGTGTTACCTTAGCAACAACACACAGTGTGTTACCTTAGCAACGGCACACAGTGTGTTACCTTAGCAACGGGACACAGTGTCGTACCTTAGCAACGGCACAGAGAGTGTTACCTTAGCAAAGGGACACAGTGTCGAACCTTGGCAACGGCACACAGTGTGTTACCTTAGCAACGGGACACAATGTTGTACCTTAGCAACGGCACAGAGTGTGTTACCTTAGCAACAGCACAGAGTGTGTTATCTTAGCAACGGGACACAGTGTGTTACCTTAGCAACGGGACACAGTGTGTTACCTTAGCAACGGGACACAGTGTGTTTCCTTAGCAACGGGACACAGTGTGTTACCTTAGCAACGGGACACATTGTGTTACCTTAGCAACGGGACACAGTGTGTAACCTTAGAAACGGGACACAGTGTGTTTCCTTAGCAGCGGCACAGAGTGTGTTACCTTAGCATCGGCACAGAGTGTGTTAACTTAGCAACGGCACAGAGTGTGTTACCTTAGCAACAGCACAGAGTGTGTTACCTTAGCAACAGCTTCAGAGTGTCGTACCTTAGCAACGGCACAGAGTGTGTTACCTTAGCAACAGCACAGAGTGTGTTAACTAAGCAACATAACAGAGTGTGTTACCTTAGCAACGGGACACAGTGGGTTACCTTAGCAACATGACACAGTTTCGTACCTTAGCAACGGCACAGAGTGTGTTACCTTAGCAACGGGACACAGTGTCGTACCTTAGCAACGGCACACAGTGTGTTACCTTAGCAACAGGACACTTTGTTGTACCTTAGCAACGGCACAGAGTGTGTTACCTTAGCAACAGCACAGAGTGTGTTACCTTAGCACCGGGACACAGTGTGTTACCTTAGCAACGGGACACAATGTGTTAGCTTAGCAACGGGACACAGTGTGTTTCCTTAGCAACGGGACATAGTGTGTTACCTTAGCAACGGGACACAGTGTGTTACCTTAGCAACGGAAAACAGTGTGTAACCTCAGCAACGGGACACAGTGTGTTACCTTAGCAGCGGCACAGTGTGTGTTACCTTAGCAATGGCACAGAGTGTGTTTACTTAGCATCGGCACAGAGTGTGTTACCTTAGCAACAGCACAGAGTGTGTTACCTTAGCAACAGCACAGAGTGTCGTACCTTAGCAACGGCACAGAGTGTGTTACCTTAGCAACAGCACAGAGTGTGTTACCTTAGCAACAGCACAGAGTGTGTTTCCTTAGCAACGGGACACAGTGTACTACATTAGCAACGGGACACAGTGTCGTACCTTAGCAACGGCACAGAGTATGTTACCTTAGCAACGGCACAGAGTGTGTTACCTTAGCAACGGGACACAGTGTGTTACCTGAGCAACGGGACACAGTGTGTTACCTTAGCAACGGCACAGAGTGTGTTACCTTAGCAACGGGACATAGTGTCGTACCTTAGCAACGGCACTGAATGTGTTACCTTAGCAACGGGTCACAGTGTCGTACCTTAGCAACGGCACAGAGTGTGTTACCTTAGAAGCGGGACACAGTGTCGTACCTTACAACGGCGCAGAGTGTGTTACCTTAGCAACGGGACACAGTGTCGTACCTTAGCAACGGCACACAATGTGTTACCTTAACAACGGGACACAGTGTCCTACCTTAGCAACGGCAGAGTGTGTTACCTTAGCAACAGCACAGAGTGTGTTACCTTAGCAACGGGACACAGTGTGTTACCTTAGCAACGGCACAGAGTGTGTTACCTTAGCAACGGGACACAGTGTCGTACCTTAGCAACGGCACAGTGTGTGTTACCTTTGCAACAGCACAGAGTGTGTTACCTTAGCAACGGCACAGAGTGTGTTACCTTAGCAACAGCACAGAGTGTGTTACCTTAGTAACAGCACTGAGTGTGTTACCTTAGCAACAGCACAGAGTGTGTTACCTTAGCAACAGCACAAAGTGTGATACCTTAGCAACGGGACACAGTGTCGTACCTTAACAACGGCACACAGTGTGTTACCTTAGCAACGGGACACAGTGTGTTACCTTAGCAACGGCACAGAGTGTGTTACCTTAGCAACGGGACACGGTGTCGTACCTTAGCAACGGCACACAGTGTGTTACCTTAGCAAAGGGACACAGTGTCGTACCTTAGCAACGGCACACAGTGTGTTACCTTAACAACGGGACACAGTGTCCTACCTTAGCAACGGCACAGAATATGTTATCTTAGCAACAGCACAGAGTGTGTTACCTTAGCAACGGGACACAGTGTGTTACCTTAGCAACGGCACACAGTGTGTTACCTTAGCAACGGGACACAGTGTGTTAACTTAGCAACGGCACAGAGTTTGTTACCTTAGCAACGTCACAGAGTGTGTTACCTTAGCAACAGCACAGAGTGTGTTACCTTAGCAACTGCACAGAGTGTGTTACCTTAGCAACAGCACAGAGTGTGTTACCTTAGCAACGGCACAGAGTGTGTTACTTTAGCAACGGCACAGAGTGTGTTACCTTAGCAACGGGACACATTGTCGTACCTTAGCAACAGCACAGATTGTGTTACCTTAGCAACGAGACACAGTGTCGTACCTTAGCAAAGGTACACAGTGTGTTACCTTAGCAACGGGACACAGTGTCGTAGCTTAGCAACTGCACAGAGTGTGTTACCTTAGCAACAGCACACAGTGTGTTACCTTAGCAACGGCACACAGTGTATTACCTTAGCAACGGGACACAGTGTCGTACCTTAGCAACGGCACAGAGTGTGTTACCTTAGCAACGGGACACAGTGTCGTACCTTAGCAACGGCACACAGTGTGTTACCATAGCAACGGGACACTATGCCGTACCTTAGCAACGGCACAGAGTGTGTTACCTTAGCAACAGCACAGAGTGTGTTACCTTAGCAACGGGACACAGTGTGTTACCTTAGCAACGGGACACAGTGTGTTTCCTTAGCAACGGGACACAGTGTGTTACCTAAGCAACGGGACACAGTGTGTAACCTTAGCAACGGGACACAGTGTGTTACCTTAGCAACGGCACAGAGTGTGTTACCTTAGCAGCGGCACAGAGTGTGTTACCTTAGCAACAGCACAGAGTGTCGTACCTTAGTAACGGCACAGAGTGTGTTACCTTAGCAACGGGACACAGTGTCGTACCTTAGCAACGGGACACAGTGTGTTATTTTAGCAACGGGACACAGTGTCGTACCTTAGCAACGGCACACAGTGTGTTACCTTAGCAACAGGACACAGTGTTGTACCTTAGCAACGGCACAGAGTGTGTTACCTTAGCAACAGCACAGAGTGTGTTACCTTAGCATCGGGACACAGTGTGTTACCTTAGCAACGGGACACAGTGTGTTAGCTCAGCAACGGGACACAGTGTGTTTCCTTAGCAACGTGACATAGTGTGTTACCTTAGCAACGGGACACAGTGTGTTACCTTAGCAACGGGAAACAGTGTGTAACCTTAGCAACGGGACACAGTGTGTTACCTTAGCAGCGGCACAGAGTGTGTTACCTTAGCAATGGCACAGAGTGTGTTTACTTAGCAACGGCACAGAGTGTGTTACCTTAGCAACAGCACAGAGTGTCGTACCTTAGCAACGGCACAGAGTGTGTTACCTTAGCAACAGCACAGAGTGTGTTACCTTAGCAACAGCACAGAGTGTGTTTCCTTAGCAACGGGACACAGTGTACTACATTAGCAACGGGACACAGTGTCGTACCTTAGCAACGGCACAGAGTATGTTACCTTAGCAACGGCACAGAGTGTGTTACCTTAGCAACGGGACACAGTGTGTTACCTTAGCAACGGGACACAGTGTCGTACCTTAGCCACGGCACAGAGTGTGTTACCTTAGCAACGGGACACAGTGTGTTACCTTAGCAACGGGACACAGTGCCGTACCTTAGTAACGGCACAGATTGTGTTACCTTAGCAACCGGACACAGTGTCGTACCCTAGCAAAGGGACACAGTGGCGTATCTTAGCAACGGGAAACAGTGTGTTACCTTAGCAACGGGACACAGTGTCGTACCTTAGCAACGGGACACAGTGTCGTACCTTAGCAACGGGAAACAGTGTGTTATCTTAGCAACGGGACACAGTGTCGTACCTTAGGAACGGCACAGAGTGTGTTACCTTAGCAAAAGCACAGAGTGTGTGACCTTAGCAACGGGACACAGTGTCGTACCTTAGCAACGGCACACAGTGTGTTACCTTAGCAACGGGACACAGTGAGTTACCTTAGCAACGGCACAGAGTGTGTTTCCTTAGCAACGGGACACAGTGTCGTACCTTATCAACGGCACAGAGTGTGTTACCTTAGCAACGGGACACAGTGTCGTACCTTAGCAACGGCACACAGTATGTTACCTTAGCAACGGGACACAGTGTCGTACCTTAGCAACGGCACAGAGTGTGTTACCTTAGCAACGGGACACAGTGTCGTACCTTAGCAACGGCACACAGTGTGTTACCTTAACAACGGGACACAGTGTCCTACCTTAGCAACGGCAGAGTGTGTGTTACCTTAGCAACAGCACAGAGTGTGTTACCTTAGCAACGGGACACAGAGTGTTACCTTAGCAACGGCACACAATGTGTTACCTTAGCAACGGGACACAGTGTGTTACCTTAGCAACGGGACACAGAGTGTTACCTTAGCAACGGGACACAGTGTCGTACCTTAGCAACGGCACAGAGTGTGTTACCTTAGCAACAGCACAGATTGTGTCACCTTAGCAACGGCACAGAGTGTGTTACCTTAGCAACAGCACAGAGTGTGTTACCTTAGTAACTGCACAGAGTGTGTTACCTTAGCAACAGCACAGAGTGTGTTACCTTAGCAACGGCACAGTGTGTGTTACCTTAGCAACAGCACAGAGTGTGTTACCTTAGCAACGGGACACAGTGTACTACCTTAGCAACGGGACACAGCGTCGTACCTTGGCAACGGCACACAGTGTGTTACCTTAGCAACGGGACACAATGTTGTACCTTAGCAACGGCACAGAGTGTGTTACCTTAGCAACAGCACAGAGTGTGTTATCTTAGCAACGGGACACAGTGTGTTACCTTAGCAACGGGACACAGTGTGTTACCTTAGCAACGGGACACAGTGTGTTTCCTTAGCAACGGGACACAGTGTGTTACCTTAGCAACGGGACACATTGTGTTACCTTAGCAACGGGACACAGTGTGTAACCTTAGCAACGGGACACAGTGTGTTTCCTTAGCAACGGCACAGAGTGTGTTACCTTAGCATCGGCACAGAGTGTGTTAACTTAGCAACGGCACAGAGTGTGTTACCTTAGCAACAGCACAGAGTGTGTTACCTTAGCAACAGCTTCAGAGTGTCGTACCTTAGCAACGGCACAGAGTGTGTTACCTTAGCAGCAGCACAGAGTGTGTTACCTAAGCAACAGCACAGAGTATGTTACCTTAGCAACGGGACACAGTGGGTTACCTTAGCAACATGACACAGTTTCGTACCTTAGCAACGGCACAGAGTGTGTTACCTTAGCAACGGGACACAGTGTGTTACCTTAGCAACGGGACACAGTGTGTTAACTTAGCAACGGCACAGAGTGTGTTACCTTAGCAACGTCACAGAGTGTGTTACCTTAGCAACAGCACAGAGTGTGTTACCTTAGCAACTGCACAGAGTGTGTTACCTTAGCAACAGCACAGAGTGTGTTACCTTAGCAAAGGCACAGAGTGTGTTACTTTAGCAACGGCACAGAGTGTGTTACCTTAGCAACGGGACACATTGTCGTACCTTAGCAACAGCACAGAGTGTGTTACCTTTGCAACGGGACACAGTGTCGTACCTTAGCAACTGCACACAGTGTGTTACCTTAGCAACGGGACACAGTGTCGTAGCTTAGCAACAGCACAGAGTGTGTTACCTTAGCAACAGCACACAGTGTGTTACTTTAGCAACGGCTGACAGTGTATTACCTTAGCAACGGGACACAGTGTCGTACCTTAGCAACGGCACAGAGTGTGTTACCTTAGCAACGGAACATAGTGTCGTACCTTAGCAACGGCACACAGTGTGTTACCATAGCAACGGGACACAATGCCGTACCTTAGCAACGGCACAGAGTGTGTTACCTTAGCAACAGCACAGAGTGTGTTACCTTAGCAACGGGACACAGTGTGTTACCTTAGCAACGGGACACAGCGTGTTTCCTTAGCAACGGGACACAGTGTGTAACCTTAGCAACGGGACACAGTGTGTTACCTTAGCAACGGCACAGAGAGTGTTACCTTAGCAACGACACAGAGTGTGTTACCTTAGCAACAGCACAGAGTGTGTTACCTTAGCAACAGCACAGAGTGTCGTACCTTAGCAACGGCACAGAGTGTGTTACCTTAGCAACAGCACAGAGTGTGTTACCTTAGCAACAGCACAGAGTGTGTTACCTTAGCAACGGGGCACAGTGTACTACCTTAGCAACGGGACACAGCGTCGTACCTTTGCAACGGCACAGAGTGTGTTACCTTAGCAACGGGACACAGGGTGTTACCTTAGCAACGGGGCACAGTGTCGTACCTTAGCCACGGCACAGAATGTGTTACCTTAGCAACGGGACACAGTGTGTTACCTTAGCAACGGGACACAGTGTCGTACCTTAGTAACGGCACAGAGTGTGTTACCTTAGCAACGGGACACAGTGACGTACCTTAGCAACGGGACACAGTGTCGTATCTTAGCAACGGGAAACAGTGTGTTACCTTAGCAACGTGACACAGTGTCGTACCTTAGCAACGGGACACAGTGTCGTATCTTAGCAACGGGAAACAGTGTGTTATCTTAGCAACGGGACACAGTGTCGTACCTTAGCAACGGCAGAGAGTGTGTTACCTTAGCAACAGCACAGAGTGTGTTACCTTAGCAACGGGACACAGTGTCGTACCTTAGCAACGGCACACAGTGTTTTACCTTAAGAACGGGACACAGTGTGTTACCTTAGCAACGGCACAGAGTGTGTTACCATAGCAACGGGACACAGTGACGTACCTTAGCAACGGCACCGAGTGTGTTACCTTAGCAACGGGACACAGTGTCGTACCTTAGCAACGGCACACAGTGTGTTACCTTAGCAACGGGACACAGTGTCGTACCTTAGCAACGGCACCCAGTGTGTTACCTTAGCAACAGCACAGAGTGTGTTACCTTAGCAACGGGACACAGTGTCGTACCTTAGCTACGGCACACAGTGTGTTACCTTATCAACGGGACACAGTGTGTTACCTTAGCAACGGCACAGAGTGTGTTACCTTAGCAACGGGACATAGTGTCGTACCTTAGCAACGGCACAGAGTGTGTTACCTTAGCAACGGGACACAGTGTCGTACCTTAGCAACGGCACACAGTGTGTTACCTTAGAACCGGGACACAGTGTCGTACCTTACAACGGCACAGAGTGTGTTACCTTAGCAACGGGACACAGTGTCGTACCTTAGCAACGGCACACAGTGTGTTACTTTAACTACGGGACACAGTGTCCTACCTTAGCAACGGCAGTGAGTGTGTTACCTTAGCAACGGGACACAGCGTGTTACCTTAGCAACGGGACACAGTGTGTTACCTTAGCAACGGGACACAGTGTCGTACCTTAGCCACGGCACAGAGTGTGTTACCTTAGCAACGGGACACAGTGTGTTACCTTAGCAACGGGACACAGTGCCGTACCTTAGTAACGGCACAGATTGTGTTACCTTAGCAACGGGACACAGTGTCGTACCCTAGCAAAGGGACACAGTGGCGTATCTTAGCAACGGGAAACAGTATGTTACCTTAGCAACGGGACACAGTGTCGTACCTTAGCAACGGGACACAGTGTCGTACCTTAGCAACGGGAAACAGTGTGTTATCTTAGCAACGGGACACAGTGTCGTACCTTAGGAACGGCACAGAGTGTGTTACCTTAGCAAAAGCACAGAGTGTGTTACCTTAGCAACGGGACACAGTGTCGTACCTTAGCAACGGCACACAGTGTGTTACCTTAGCAACGGGACACAGTGAGTTACCTTAGCAACGGCACAGAGTGTGTTTCCTTAGCAACGGGACACAGTGTCGTACCTTATCAACGGCACAAAGTGTGTTACCTTAGCAACGGGACACAGTGTCGTACCTTAGCAACGGCACACAGTATGTTACCTTAGCAACGGGACACAGTGTCGTACCTTAGCAACGGCACAGAGTGTGTTACCTTAGCAACGGGACACAGTGTCGTACCTTAGCAACGGCACACAGTGTGTTACCTTAACAACGGGACACAGTGTCCTACCTTAGCAACGGCAGAGTGTGTGTTACCTTAGCAACAGCACAGAGTGTGTTACCTTAGCAACGGGACACAGCGTGTTACCTTAGTAACGGCACACATTGTGTTACCTTAGCAACGGGACACAGTGTGTTACCTTAGCAACGGGACACAGTGTGTTACCTTAGCAACGGGACACAGTGTCGTACCTTAGCAACGGCACAGAGTGTGTTACCTTAGCAACAGCACAGATTGTGTCACCTTAGCAACGGCACAGAGTGTGTTACCTTAGCAACAGCACAGAGTGTGTTACCTTAGTAACTGCACAGAGTGTGTTACCTTAGCAACAGCACAGAGTGTGTTACCTTAGCAACGGCACAGAGTGTGTTACCTTAGCAACGGCACAGTGTGTGTTACCTTAGCAACAGCACAGAGTGTGTTACCATAGCAACGGCGCAGAGTGTGTTACCTTAGCAACAGCACAGAGTGTGTTACCTTAGCAACGGCACAGAGTGTGTTACCTTAGCAACGGCACAGAGTGTGTTACCTTAGCAACAGCACAGATTGTGTTACCTTAGCATCAGCACAGAGTGTGTTACCTTAGCAACGGCACAGAGTGTGTTACCTTAGCAACGGCACAGAGTGTGACCTTAGCAACAGCACAGAGTGTGTTACCTTAGCAACGGCACAGAGTGTGTTACCTTAGCAACGGGACACGGTGTCGTACCTTAGCAACGGCACACAGTGTGTTACCTTAGCAACGGGACACAGTGTCGTACCTTAGCAACAGCACAGAGTGTGTTACCTTAGCAACAACACACAGTGTGTTACCTTAGCAACGGCACACAGTGTGTTACCTTAGCAACGGGACACAGTGTCGTACCTTAGCAACGGCACAGAGAGTGTTACCTTAGCAAAGGGACACAGTGTCGAACCTTGGCAACGGCACACAGTGTGTTACCTTAGCAACGGGACACAATGTTGTACCTTAGCAACGGCACAGAGTGTGTTACCTTAGCAACAGCACAGAGTGTGTTATCTTAGCAACGGGACACAGTGTGTTACCTTAGCAACGGGACACAGTGTGTTACCTTAGCAACGGGACACAGTGTGTTTCCTTAGCAACGGGACACAGTGTGTTACCTTAGCAACGGGACACATTGTGTTACCTTAGCAACGGGACACAGTGTGTAACCTTAGCAACGGCACACAGTGTGTTTCCTTAGCAACGGCACAGAGTGTGTTACCTTAGCATCGGCACAGAGTGTGTTAACTTAGCAACGGCACAGAGTGTGTTACCTTAGCAACAGCACAGAGTGTGTTACCTTAGCAACAGCTTCAGAGTGTCGTACCTTAGCAACGGCACAGAGTGTGTTACCTTAGCAACAGCACAGAGTGTGTTACCTAAGCAACAGCACAGAGTGTGTTACCTTAGCAACGGGACACAGTGGGTTACCTTAGCAACATGACACAGTTTCGTACCTTAGCAACGGCACAGAGTGTGTTACCTTAGCAACGGGACACAGTGTGTTACCTTAGCAACGGGACACAGTGTGTTAACTTAGCAACGGCACAGAGTGTGTTACCTTAGCAACGTCACAGAGTGTGTTACCTTAGCGACAGCACAGAGTGTGTTACCTTAGCAACTGCACAGAGTGTGTTACCTTAGCAACAGCACAGAGTGTGTTACCTTAGCAACGGCACAGAGTGTGTTACTTTAGCAACGGCACAGAGTGTGTTACCTTAGCAACGGGACACATTGTCGTACCTTAGCAACAGCACAGAGTGTGTTACCTTTGCAACGGGACACAGTGTCGTACCTTAGCAACGGCACACAGTGTGTTACCTTAGCAACGGGACACAGTGTCGTAGCTTAGCAACAGCACAGAGTGTGTTACCTTAGCAACAGCACACAGTGTGTTACTTTAGCAACGGCTGACAGTGTATTAGCTTAGCAACGGGACACAGTGTCGTACCTTAGCAACGGCACAGAGTGTGTTACCTTAGCAACGGAACACAGTGTCGTACCTTAGCAACGGCACACAGTGTGTTACCATAGCAACGGGACACAATGCCGTACCTTAGCAACGGCACAGAGTGTGTTACCTTAGCAACAGCACAGAGTGTGTTACCTTAGCAACGGGACACAGTGTGTTACCTTAGCAACGGGACACAGTGTGTTTCCTTAGCAACGGGACACTGTGTGTAACCTTAGCAACGGGACACAGTGTGTTACCTTAGCAACGGCACAGAGAGTGTTACCTTAGCAACGACACAGAGTGTGTTACCTTAGCAACAGCACAGAGTGTGTTACCTTAGCAACAGCACAGAGTGTCGTACCTTAGCAACGGCACAGAGTGTGTTACCTTAGCAACAGCACAGAGTGTGTTACCTTAGCAACAGCACAGAGTGTGTTACCTTAGCAACGGGACACAGTGTACTACCTTAGCAACGGGACACAGCGTCGTACCTTAGCAACGGCACAGAGTGTGTTACCTTAGCAACGGGACACAGGGTGTTACCTTAGCAACGGGGCACAGTGTCGTACCTTAGCCACGGCACAGAATGTGTTACCTTAGCAACGGGACACAGTGTGTTACCTTAGCAACGCGACACAGTGTCGTACCTTAGTAACGGCACAGAGTGTGTTACCTTAGCAACGGGACACAGTGACGTACCTTAGCAACGGGACACAGTGTCGTATCTTAGCAACGAGAAACAGTGTGTTACCTTAGCAACGTGACACAGTGTCGTACCTTAGCAACGGGACACAGTGTCGTATCTTAGCAACGGGAAACAGTGTGTTATCTTAGCAACGGGACACAGTGTCGTACCTTAGCAACGGCAGAGAGTGTGTTACCTTAGCAACAGCACAGAGTGTGTTACCTTAGCAACGGGACACAGTGTCCTACCTTAGCAACGGCACACAGTGTTTTACCTTAAGAACGGGACACAGTGTGTTACCTTAGCAACGGCACAGAGTGTGTTACCATAGCAACGGGACACAGTGACGTACCTTAGCAACGGCACAGAGTGTGTTACCTTAGCAACGGGACACAGTGTCGTACCTTAGCAACGGCACACAGTGTGTTACCTTAGCAACGGGACACAGTGTCGTACCTTAGCAACGGCACCCAGTGTGTTACCTTAGCAACAGCACAGAGTGTGTTACCTTAGCAACGGGACACAGTGTCGTACCTTAGCTACGGCACACAGTGTGTTACCTTATCAACGGGACACAGTGTGTTACCTTAGCAACGGCACAGAGTGTGTTACCTTAGCAACGGGACATAGTGTCGTACCTTAGCAACGGCACAGAGTGTGTTACCTTAGCAACGGGACACAGTGTCGTACCTTAGCAACGGCACACAGTGTGTTACCTTAGAACCGGGACACAGTGTCGTACCTTACAACGGCACAGAGTGTGTTACCTTAGCAACGGGACACAGTGTCGTACCTTAGCAACGGCACACAGTGTGTTACTTTAACTACGGGACACAGTGTCCTACCTTAGCAACGGCAGTGAGTGTGTTACCTTAGCAACAGCACAGAGTGTGTTACCGTAGCAACGGGACACAGCGTGTTACCATAGCAACGGCACACAGTGTGTTACCTTAGCAACGGGACACAGTGTGTTACCTTAGCAACGGCACAGAGTGTGTTACCTTAGCAACGGGACACAGTGTCGTACCTTAGCAACGGCACAGGGTGTGTTACCTTAGCAACAGCACAGAGTGTGTTACCTTAGTAACGGCACAGATTGTGTTACCTTAGCAACGGGACACAGTGTCGTACCCTAGCAAAGGGACACAGTGGCGTATCTTAGCAACGGGAAACAGTGTGTTACCTTAGCAACGGGACACAGTGTCGTACCTTAGCAACGGGACACAGTGTCGTACCTT
Source organism: Hymenopus coronatus (assembly GCA_030762935.1). Taxonomy (NCBI): domain Eukaryota; kingdom Metazoa; phylum Arthropoda; class Insecta; order Mantodea; family Hymenopodidae; genus Hymenopus; species Hymenopus coronatus. The sequence goes on from CM060882.1 coordinate 178,419,155, forward strand.
AGCAACGGGAAACAGTGTGTTATCTTAGCAACGGGACACAGTGTCGTACCTTAGGAACGGCACAGAGTGTGTTACCTTAGCAAAAGCACAGAGTGTGTTACCTTAGCAACGGGACACAGTGTCGTACCTTAGCAACGGCACAGAGTGTGTTACCTTAGCAACAGCACAGATTGTGTCACCTTAGCAACGGCACAGAGTGTGTTACCTTAGCAACAGCACAGAGTGTGTTACCTTAGTAACTGCACAGAGTGTGTTACCTTAGCAACAGCACAGAGTGTGTTACCTTAGCAACGTCACAGAGTGTGTTACCTTAGCAACGGCACAGTGTGTGTTACCTTAGCAACAGCACAGAGTGTGTTACCATAGCAACGGCGCAGAGTGTGTTACCTTAGCAACAGAACAGAGTGTGTTACCTTAGCAACGGCACAGAGTGTGTTACCTTAGCAACGGCACAGAGTGTGTTACCTTAGCAACAGCACAGATTGTGTTACCTTAGCATCAGCACAGAGTGTGTTACCTTAGCAACGGCACAGAGTGTGTTACCTTAGCAACGGCACAGAGTGTGACCTTAGCAACAGCACAGAGTGTGTTACCTTAGCAACGGCACAGAGTGTGTTACCTTAGCAACGGGACACGGTGTCGTACCTTAGCACCGGCACACAGTGTGTTACCTTAGCAACGGGACACAGTGTCGTACCTTAGCAATAGCACAGAGTGTGTTACCTTAGCAACAACACACAGTGTGTTACCTTAGCAACGGCACACAGTGTGTTACCTTAGCAACGGGACACAGTGTCGTACCTTAGCAACGGCACAGAGAGTGTTACCTTAGCAAAGGGACACAGTGTCGAACCTTGGCAACGGCACACAGTGTGTTACCTTAGCAACGGGACACAATGTCGTACCTTAGCAACGGCACAGAGTGTGTTACCTTAGCAACAGCACAGAGTGTGTTATCTTAGCAACGGGACACAGTGTGTTACCTTAGCAACGGGACACAGTGTGTTACCTTAGCAACGGGACACAGTGTGTTTCCTTAGCAACGGGACACAGTGTGTTACCTTAGCAACGGGACACATTGTGTTACCTTAGCAACGGGACACAGTGTGTAACCTTAGCAACGGGACACAGTGTGTTTCCTTAGCAACGGCACAGAGTGTGTTACCTTAGCATCGGCACAGAGTGTGTTAACTTAGCAACGGCACAGAGTGTGTTACCTTAGCAACAGCACAGAGTGTGTTACCTTAGCAACAGCTTCAGAGTGTCGTACCTTAGCAACGGCACAGAGTGTGTTACCTTAGCAACAGCACAGAGTGTGTTACCTAGCAACAGCACAGAGTGTGTTACCTTAGCAACGGGACACAGTGGGTTACCTTAGCAACATGACACAGTTTCGTACCTTAGCAACGGCACAGAGTGTGTTACCTTAGCAACGGGACACAGTGTGTTACCTTAGCAACGGGACACAGTGTGTTAACTTAGCAACGGCACAGAGTGTGTTACCTTAGCAACGTCACAGAGTGTGTTACCTTAGCAACAGCACAGAGTGTGTTACCTTAGCAACTGCACAGAGTGTGTTACCTTAGCAACAGCACAGAGTGTGTTACCTTAGCAACGGCACAGAGTGTGTTACTTTAGCAACGGCACAGAGTGTGTTACCTTAGCAACGGGACACATTGTCGTACCTTAGCAACAGCACAGAGTGTGTTACCTTTGCAACGGGACACAGTGTCGTACCTTAGCAACGGCACACAGTGTGTTACCTTAGCAACGGGACACAGTGTCGTAGCTTAGCAACAGCACAGAGTGTGTTACCTTAGCAACAGCACACAGTGTGTTACTTTAGCAACGGCTGACAGTGTATTACCTTAGCAACGGGACACAGTGTCGTACCTTAGCAACGGCACAGACTGTGTTACCTTAGCAACGGAACACAGTGTCGTACCTTAGCAACGGCACACAGTGTGTTACCATAGCAACGGGACACAATGCCGTACCTTAGCAACGGCACAGAGAGTGTTACATTAGCAACAGCACAGAGTGTGTTACCTTAGCAACGGGACACAGTGTGTTACCTTAGCAACGGGACACAGTGTGTTTCCTTAGCAACGGGACACAGTGTGTTACCTAAGTAACGGGACACAGTGTGTAACCTTAGCAACGGGACACAGTGTGTTACCTTAGCAACGGCACAGAGAGTGTTACCTTAGCAACGACACAGAGTGTGTTACCTTAGCAACAGCACAGAGTGTGTTACCTTAGCAACAGCACAGAGTGTCGTACTTTAGCAACGGCACAGAGTGTGTTACCTTAGCAACAGCACAGAGTGTGTTACCTTAGCAACAGCACAGAGTGTGTTACCTTAGCAACGGGACACAGTGTACTACCTTAGCAACGGGACACAGCGTCGTACCTTAGCAACGGCACAGAGTGTGTTACCTTAGCAACGGGACACAGGGTTTTACCTTAGCAACGGGGCACAGTGTCGTACCTTAGCCACGGCACAGAATGTGTTACCTTAGCAACGGGACACAGTGTGTTACCTTAGCAACGGGACACAGTGTCGTACCTTAGTAACGGCACAGAGTGTGTTACCTTAGCAACGGGACACAGTGACGTACCTTAGCAACGGGACACAGTGTCGTATCTTAGCAACGGGAAACAGTGTGTTACCTTAGCAACGTGACACAGTGTCGTACCTTAGCAACGGGACACAGTGTCGTATCTTAGCAACGGGAAACAGTGTGTTATCTTAGCAACGGGACACAGTGTCGTACCTTAGCAACGGCAGAGAGTGTGTTACCTTAGCAACAGCACAGAGTGTGTTACCTTAGCAACGGGACACAGTGTCGTACCTTAGCAACGGCACACAGTGTTTTACCTTAAGAACGGGACACAGTGTGTTACCTTAGCAACGGCACAGAGTGTGTTACCATAACAATGGGACACAGTGACGTACCTTAGCAACGGCACAGAGTGTGTTACCCTAGCAACAGCACAGTGTGTCGTACCTTAGCAACGGCACAGAGTGTGTTACCTTAGCAAAAGCACAGAGTGTGTTACCTTAGCAACAGCACAGAGTGTGTTACCTTAGAAAGGGGACACAGTGTACTACCTTAGCAACGGGACACAGCGTCGTACCTTAGCAACGGCACAGAGTGTGTTACCTTAGCAACGGGACACAGTGTCTTACCTTAGCAACGGGGCACAGTGTCGTACCTTAGCCACGGCACAGAGTGTGTTACCTTAGCAACGGGACACAGTGTGTTACCTTAGCAACGGGACACAGTGTCGTAACTTAGTAACGGCACTGATTGTGTTACCTTAGCAACGGGACACAGTGTCGTACCTTAGCAACGGGACACAGTGTGGTATCTTAGCAACGGGAAACAGTGTGTTACCTTAGCAACGTGACACAGTGTCGTACCTTAGCAACGGGACACAGTGTCGTACCTTAGCAACGGGAAACAGTGTGTTATCTTAGCAACGGGACACAGTGTCGTACCTTAGCAACGGCACAGGGTGTGTTACCTTAGCAACGGGACACAGTGTCGTACCTTAGCAACAGCACACAGTGTTTTACCTTAAGAACGGGACACAGTGTGTTACCTTAGCAACGGCACAGAGTGTGTTACCTTAGCAACGGGACACAGTGACGTACCTTAGCAACGGCACAGAGTGTGTTACCTTAGCAACGGAACACAGTGTCGTACCTTAGCAACGGCACACAGTGTGTTACCTTAGCAACGGGACACAGTGTCGTACCTTAGCAACGGCACAGAGTGTGTTACCTTAGCAACGGGACACAGTGTCGTACCTTAGCAACGGCACACAGTGTGTTACCTTAGCAACGGGACACAGTGAGTTACCTTAGCAACGGCACAGAGTGTGTTACCTTAGGAACGGGACACGGTGTCGTACCTTAGCAACGGCACAGAGTGTGTTACCTTAGCAACGGGACACAGTGTCGTACCTTAGCAACGGCACAGAGTGTGTTACCTTAGCAACGGGACACAGTGTCGTACCTTAGCAACGGCACACAGTGTGTTACCTTAACAACGGCACACAGTGTGTTACCTTAGCAACGGCAGAGAGTGTGTTACTTTAGCAACAGCATAGAGTGTGTTACCTTAGCAACGGGACACTGCGTGTTACCTTAGCAACGGCACACAGTGTGTTACCTTAGCAACGGGAAACAGTGTGTTACCTTAGCAACGGCACAGAGTGTGTTACCTTAGCAACGGGACACAGTGTCGTACCTTAGCAACGGCACAGAGTGTGTTACCTTAGCAACAGGACAGAGTGTGTTACCCTAGCAACGGCACAGAGTGTGTTACCTTAGCAACAGCACAGAGTGTGTTACCTTAGTAACTGCACAGAGTTTGTTACCTTAGCAACAGCACAGAGTGTGTTACCTTAGCAACGGCACAGAGTGTGTTACCTTAGCAACGGCACATAGTGTGTTACCTTAGCAACAGCACAGAGTGTGTTACCATAGCAACGGCGCAGAGTGTGTTACCTTAGCAACAGCACAGAGTGTGTTACCTTAGCAACGGCACAGAGTGTGTTACCTTAGCAACAGCACAGAGTGTGTTACCTTAGTATCAGCACAGAGTGTGTTACCTTAGCAACGGCAGAGAGTGTGTTACCTTAGCAGCGGCACACAGTGTGTTACCTTAGCAACAGCACAGAGTGTGTTACCTTAGCAACGGCACAGAGTGTGTTACCTTAGCAACGAGACACATTGTCGTACCTTACCAACAGCACAGAGTGTGTTACCTTAGCAACGGGACACGGTGTCGTACCTTAGCAACGGCACACAGTGTGTTACCTTAGCAACGGGACACTGTGTCGTACCTTAGCAACAGCACAGAGTGTGTTACCTTAGCAACGGCACACAGTGTGTTACCTTAGCAACGGGACACAGTGTGTTACCTTAGCAACGGGACACAGTGTGTAACCTTAGCAACGGGACACAGTGTTTTACCTTAGCAACGGCACAGAGTGTGTTACCTTAGCAACAGCACAGAGTGTGTTAGCTTAGCAACAGCACAGAGTGTGTTACCGTAGCAACGGGACACAGCGTGTTACCATAGCAACGGCACACAGTGTGTTACCTTAGCAACGGGACACAGTGTGTTACCTTAGCAACGGCACAGAATGTGTTACCTTAGCAACGGGACACAGTGTCGTACCTTAGCAACGGCACAGAGTGTGTTCAATTAGCAACAGCACAGAGTGTGTTACCTTAGCAACGGCACAGAGTGTGTTACCTTAGCAACAGCACAGAGTGTGTTACCTTAGTAACACCACAGAGTGTGTTACCTTAGCAACAGCACAGAGTGTGTTACCTTAGCAACAGCACAGAGTGTGTTACCTTAGAACGGGACACAGTGTCGTACCTTAGCAACGGCAAACAGTGTGTTACCTTAGCAACGGGACACAGTGTGTTACCTTAGCAACGGCACATAGTGTGTTACCTTAGCAACGGGACACAGTGTCGTACCTTAGCAACGGCACAGAGTGTGTTACCTTAGCAACGGGACACAGTGTCGTACCTTAGCAACGGCACACAGTGTGTTACCTTAGCAACGGGACACAGTGTCTTACCTTAGCAACGGCACAGAGTGTGTTACCTTAGCAACGGGACACAGTGTCGTACCTTAGCAACGGCACACAGTGTGTTACCTTAGCAACGGGTCACAATGTCGTACCTTAGCAACGGCACAGAGTGTGTTACCTTAGCAACAGCACAGAGTGTGTTACCTTAGCAACGGGACACAGTGTGTTACCTTAGCAACGGGACACAGTGTGTTTACTTAGCAACGGGACACAGTGTGTTACCTAAGCAACGGGACACCTTAGCAACGGGACACAGTGTGTTACCTTAACAACGGCACAGAGTGTGTTACCTTAGCAACGGCACAGAGTGTGTTACATTAGCAGCGGCACAGAGTGTGTTACCTTAGCAACAGCACAGAGTGTCGTATCTTAGCAACAGCACAGAGTGTGTTACCTTAGCAACAGCACAGAGTGTGTTACCTTAGGAACGGGACACAGTGTCGTACCTTAGCAACGGGACACAGTGTCGTACCTTAGCAACGGCACAGTGTGTGTTACCTTATCAACGGGACACAGTGTGTTACCTTAGCAATGGGACACAGTGTTGTACCTTAGTAACGGCACAGAGTGTGTTACCTTAGCAACGGGACACAGTGTCGTACCTTAGCAACGGGACACAGTGTGTTATTTTAGCAACGGGACACAGTGTCGTACCTTAGCAACGGCACACAGTGTGTTACCTTAGCAACAAGACACAGGTTCGTACCTTAGCAACGGCACAGAGTGTGTTACGTTAGCAACAGCACAGAGTGTGTTACCTTAGCAACGGAACACAGTGTATTACCTTAGCAATGGGACACAGTGTGTTAGCTTAGCAACGGGACACAGTATGTTTCCTTAGCAAAGGGACATAGTGTCTTACCTTAGCAACGGGACACAGTGTGTTACCTTAGCAATGGGAAACAGTGTGTAACCTTAGCAACGGGACACAGTGTGTTACCTTAACAGCGGCACAGAGTGTGTTACCTTAGCAACGGCACAGAGTGTGTTACCTTAGCAACAGCACAGAGTGTGTTACGTTAGCAACAGCACAGAGTGTCGTACCTTAGCAACGGCACACAGTGTGTTAGCTTAGCAACAGCACAGAGTGTCGTACCTTAGCAACGGCACAGAGTGTGTTACCTTAGCAACAGCACAGAGTGTGTTACCTTAGCAACAGCACAGAGTGTGTTACCTTAGCAACAGCACAGAGTGTGTTACCTTAGCAACGGGACACTGTGTGTTACCTTAGCAACATGACTCAGTTTCGTACCTTAGCAACGGCACAGGGTGTGTTACCTTAGCAACGGGACACAGTGTGTTACCTTAGCAACGGGACACAGTGTCGTACCTTAGCAACGGCACAGATTGTGTTACCTTAGCAACAGGACACAGTGTGTTACCTTAGCAACGGGACACAGTGTCGTACCTTAGTAACGGCACTGAGTGTGTTACCTTAGCAACGGGAAAAGTGTGTAACTTTAGCAACGGGACACAGCGTGTTTCCTTAGCAACGGCACAGAGTGTGTTACTTTAGCAACAGCACAGAGAGTGTTACCTTAGCAACAGCACAGAGTGTGTTACCTTAGCAACGGGACACAGTGTCGTACCTTAGCAACGGGAAACAGTGTTATATCTTAGCAACGGGACACAGTGTCGTACTTTAGCAACGGGACACAGTGTGTTACCTTAGCAACGGGACGCAGTGTCGTACCTTAGCAACGGCACAGAGTGTGTTACCTTAGCAAAAGCACAGAGTGTGTTACATTAGCAACGGGACACAGTGTCGTACCTTAGCAACGGCACAGAGTGTGTTAGCTTAGCAACGGGACACAATGTCGTACCTTAGCAACGGCACACAGTGTGTTACCTTAGCAACGGGACACAGTGTCGTACCTTAGCAACGGCACAGAGTGTGTTACCTTAGCAACGGGACACAGTGTCGTACCTTAGCAACGGCACACAGTGTGTTACCTTAACAACGGGACACAGTGTCCTACCTTAGCAACGGCACAGAGTGTGTTACCTTAGCAACAGCACAGAGTGTGTTACCTTAGCAACGGGACACAGTGTGTTACCTTAGCAACGGCACACAATGTGTTACCTTACCAACGGGACACAGTGTGTTAACTTAGCAACGGCACAGAGTGTGTTACCTTAGCAACGGCACAGAGTGTGTTACCTTAGCAACAGCACAGAGTGTGTTACCTTAGCAACAGCACAGAGTGTGTTACCTTAGCAACTGCACAGAGTGTGTTACCTTAGCAACAGCACAGAGTGTGTTACTTTAGCAACGGCACAGAGTGTGTTACTTTAGCAGCGGCACACAGTGTGTTACCTTAGCAACAGCACAGAGTATGTTACCTTAGCAACAGCACAGAGTGTGTTACCTTAGCAACGGGACACAGTGTCGTACCTTAGCAACGGCACACAGTGTGTTACCTTAGCAACGGGACACAGTGTCGTACCTTAGCAACGGCACACAGTGTGTTATCTTAGCAACGGGACACAATGTCGTACCTTAGCTACGGCACAGAGTGTGTTACCTTAGCAACAGCACAGAGTGTGTTACCTTAGCAACGGGACACAGTGTGTTACCTTATCAACGGGACACAGTGTGTTACCTTAGCAACGGGACACAGTGTCGTACCTTAGCAACGGCACACAGTATGTTACCTTAGCAACGGGACACAGTGTCGTACCTTAGCAACGGCACAGAGTGTGTTACCTTAGCAACGTCACAGAGTGTGTTACCTTAGCAGCGGCACAGAGTGTGTTACCTTAGCAACAGCATAGAGTGTCGTACCTTAGCAACGGCACAGAGTGTGTTACCATAGCAACAGCACAGAGTGTGTTACCTTAGCAACAGCACAGAGTGTGTTACTTTTGCAACGGGACACAGTGTGTTACCTTAGCAACGGGACACGGTGTCGTACCTTAGCAACGGCACAGAGTGTGATACCTTAGCAACGGGACACAGTGTGTTACCTTAGCAATGGGACACAGTGTCGTACCTTAGTAACGGCACAGAGTGTGTTACCTTAGCAACGGGACACGGTATCGTACCTTAGCAACGGCACAGAGTGTGTTACCTTAGCAACGGGACACAGTGTCGTACCTTAGCAACGGAACACAGTGTGTTACCTTAGCAACAGGACACAGTGTCGTACCTTAGCAATGGCACAGAGTGTGTTACCTTAGCAAAAGCACAGAGTGTGTTACCTTAGCAACGGGACACAGTGTGTTACCTTAGCAACGGGACACAGTGTGTTAGCTTAGCAACGGGACACAGTGTGTTTCCTTAGCAACGGGACATAGTGTGTTACCTTAGCAACGGGACACAGTGTGTTACGTTAGTAATGGGAAACAGTGTGTAACCTTAGCAACGGGACACAGTATTACATTAGCAGCGCAACAGAGTGTGTTACCTTAGCAACGGCACAGAGTGTGTTAACTTACCAACGGCACAGAGTGTGTTGCCTTAGCAACAGCACAGAGTGTGTTACCCTAGCAACAGCACAGTGTGTCTTCCCTTAGCAACGGCACAGAGTGTGTTACCTTAGCAAAAGCACAGAGTGTGTTACCTTAGCAACAGCACAGAGTGTGTTACCTTAGCAACGGGACACAGTGTACTACCTTAGCAACGGGACACAGCGTAGTACCTTAGCAACGGCACAGAGTGTGTTACCTTAGCAACGGGACACAGTGTCTTACCTTAGCAACGGGGCACAGTGTCGTACCTTAGCCACGGCACAGAGTGTGTTACCTTAGCAACGGGACACAGTGTGTTACCTTAGCAACGGGACACAGTGTCGTAACTTAGTAACGGCACTGAGTGTGTTACCTTAGCAACGGGACACAGTGTCGTACCTTAGCAACGGGACACAGTGTGGTATCTTAGCAACGGGAAACAGTGTGTTACCTTAGCAACGTGACACAGTGTCGTACCTTAGCAACGGGACACAGTGTCGTACCTTAGCAACGGGAAACAGTGTGTTATCTTAGCAACGGGACACAGTGTCGTACCTTAGCAACGGCACAGGGTGTGTTACCTTAGCAACGGGACACAGTGTCGTACCTTAGCAACAGCACACAGTGTTTTACCTTAAGAACGGGACACAGTGTGTTACCTTAGCAACGGCACAGAGTGTGTTACCTTAGCAACGGGACACAGTGACGTACCTTAGCAACGGCACAGAGTGTGTTACCTTAGCAACGGAACACAGTGTCGTACCTTAGCAACGGCACACAGTGTGTTACCTTAGCAACGGGACACAGTGTCGTACCTTAGCAACGGCACAGAGTGTGTTACCTTAGCAACGGGACACAGTGTCGTACCTTAGCAACGGCACAGAGTGTGTTACCTTAGCAACGGGACACAGTGTCGTACCTTAGCAACGGCACACAGTGTGTTACCTTAACAACGGCACACAGTGTGTTACCTTAGCAACGGCAGAGAGTGTGTTACTTTAGCAACAGCATAGAGTGTGTTACCTTAGCAACGGGACACTGCGTGTTACCTTAGCAACGGCACACAGTGTGTTACCTTAGCAACGGGAAACAGTGTGTTACCTTAGCAACGGCACAGAGTGTGTTACCTTAGCAACGGGACACAGTGTCGTACCTTAGCAACGGCACAGAGTGTGTTACCTTAGCAACAGCACAGAGTGTGTTACCCTAGCAACGGCACAGAGTGTGTTAGCTTAGCAACAGCACAGAGTGTGTTACCTTAGTAAATGCACAGAGTGTGTTACCTTAGCAACAGCACAGAGTGTGTTACCTTAGCAACGGCACATAGTGTGTTACCTTAGCAACAGCACAGAGTGTGTTACCATAGCAACGGCGCAGAGTGTGTTACCTTAGCAACAGCACAGAGTGTGTTACCTTAGCAACGGCACAGAGTGTGTTACCTTAGCAACAGCACAGAGTGTGTTACCTTAGTATCAGCACAGAGTGTGTTACCTTAGCAACGGCAGAGAGTGTGTTACCTTAGCAGCGGCACACAGTGTGTTACCTTAGCAACAGCACAGAGTGTGTTACCTTAGCAACGGCACAGAGTGTGTTACCTTAGCAACGAGACACATTGTCGTACCTTACCAACAGCACAGAGTGTGTTACCTTAGCAACGGGACACGGTGTCGTACCTTAGCAACGGCACACAGTGTGTTACCTTAGCAACGGGACACTGTGTCGTACCTTAGCAACAGCACAGAGTGTGTTACCTTAGCAACGGCACACAGTGTGTTACCTTAGCAACGGGACACAGTGTGTTACCTTAGCAACGGGACACAGTGTGTAACCTTAGCAACGGGACACAGTGTTTTACCTTAGCAACGGCACAGAGTGTGTTACCTTAGCAACAGCACAGAGTGTGTTAGCTTAGCAACAGCACAGAGTGTGTTACCGTAGCAACGGGACACAGCGTGTTACCATAGCAACGGCACACAGTGTGTTACCTTAGCAACGGGACACAGTGTGTTACCTTAGCAACGGCACAGAGTGTGTTACCTTAGCAACGGGACACAGTGTCGTACCTTAGCAACGGCACAGAGTGTGTTCCCTTAGCAACAGCACAGAGTGTGTTACCTTAGCAACGGCACAGAGTGTGTTACCTTAGCAACAGCACAGAGTGTGTTACCTTAGTAACAGCACAGAGTGTGTTACCTTAGCAACAGCACAGAGTGTGTTACCTTAGCAACAGCACAGAGTGTGTTACCTTAGAACGGGACACAGTGTCGTACCTTAGCAACGGCACACAGTGTGTTACCTTAGCAACGGGACACAGTGTGTTACCTTAGCAACGGCACATAGTGTGTTACCTTAGCAACGGGACACAGTGTCGTACCTTCGCAACGGCACAGAGTGTGTTACCTTAGCAACGGGACACAGTGTCGTACCTTAGCAACGGCACACAGTGTGTTACCTTAGCAACGGGACACAGTGTCTTACCTTAGCAACGGCACAGAGTGTGTTACCTTAGCAACGGGACACAGTGTCGTACCTTAGCAACGGCACACAGTGTGTTACCTTAGCAACGGGTCACAATGTCGTACCTTAGCAACGGCACAGAGTGTGTTACCTTAGCAACAGCACAGAGTGTGTTACCTTAGCAACGGGACACAGTGTGTTACCTTAGCAACGGGACACAATGTGTTACCTTAGCAACGGGACACAGTGTGTTTACTTAGCAACGGGACACAGTGTGTTACCTAAGCAACGGGACACCTAAGCAACGGGACACAGTGTGTTACCTTAACAACGGCACAGAGTGTGTTACCTTAGCAACGGCACAGAGTGTGTTACATTAGCAGCGGCACAGAGTGTGTTACCTTAGCAACAGCACAGAGTGTCGTACCTTAGCAACAGCACAGAGTGTGTTACTTTAGCAACAGCACAAAGTGTGATACCTTAGCAACGGGACACAGTGTCGTACCTTAACAACGGCACACAGTGTGTTACCTTAGCAACGGGACACAGTGTGTTACCTTAGCAACGGCACATAGTGTGTTACCTTAGGAACGGGACACAGTGTCGTACCTTAGCAACGGCACAGAGTGTGTTACCTTAGCAACGGGACACAGTGTCGTATCTTAGCAACGGCACACAGTGTGTTACCTTAGCAACGGGACACAGTGTCTTACCTTAGCAACGGCACAGAGTGTGTTTCCTTAGCAACGGGACACAGTGTCGTACCTTAGCAACGGCACACAGTGTGTTACCTTAACAACGGGACACAGTGTCCTACCTTAGCAACGGCACAGAGTATGTTATCTTAGCAACAGCACAGAGTGTGTTACCTTAGCAACGGGACACAGTGTGTTACCTTAGCAACGGCACACAGTGTGTTACCTTAGCAACGGGACACAGTGTGTTAACTTAGCAACGGCACAGAGTGTGTTACCTTAGCAACGTCACAGAGTGTGTTACCTTAGCAACAGCACAGAGTGTGTTACCTTAGCAACTGCACAGAGTGTGTTACCTTAGCAACAGCACAGAGTGTGTTACCTTAGCAGCGGCACAGAGTGTGTTACTTTAGCAACGGCATAGAGTGTGTTACCTTAGCAACGGGACACATTGTCGTACCTTAGCAACAGCACAGATTGTGTTACCTTAGCAACGGGACACAGTGTCGTACCTTAGCAAAGGCACACAGTGTGTTACCTTAGCAACGGGACACAGTGTCGTAGCTTAGCAACAGCACAGAGTGTGTTACCTTAGCAACAGCACACAGTGTGTTACCTTAGGAACGGCACACAGTGTATTACCTTAGCAACGGGACACAGTGTCGTACCTTAGCAAAGGCACAGATTTTGTTACCTTAGCAACGGGACACAGTGTCGTACCTTAGCAACGGCACACAGTGTGTTACCATAGCAACGGGACACAATGCCGTACCTTAGCAACGGCACAGAGTGTGTTACCTTAACAACAGCACAGAGTGTGTTACCTTAGCAACGGGAACCAGTGTGTTACCTTAGCAACGGGACACAGTGTGTTTCCTTAGCAACGGGACACAGTGTGTTACCTAAGCAACGGGACACAGTGTGTAACCTTAGCAACGGGACACAGTGTGTTTCCTTAGCAACGGCACAGAGTGTGTTACCTTAGCAACGGCACAGAGTGTGGTAACTTAGCAACGGCATAGTATATGTTACCTTAACAACAGCACAGAGTGTGTTACATAAGCAAGAGCACAGGGTATCGTACCTTAGCAACGGCACAGAGTGTGTTACCTTAGCAACAGCACAGAGTGTGATACCTTAGCAACAGCACAGAGTGTGTTACCTTAGCAACGAGACACAGTGTGTTACCTTAGACACAGTGTCGTACCTTAGCAACGGCACAGATTGTGTTACCTTAGCAACGGGACACAGTGTACTACCTTAGCAACGGGACACAGCGTCGTACCTTAGCAACGGCACAGAGTGTGTTACCTTAGCAACGGGACACAGTGTCTTACCTTAGCAACGGGGCACAGTGTCGTACCTTAGCCACGGCACAGAGTGTGTTACCTTAGCAACGGGACACAGTGTGTTACCTTAGCAACGGGACACAGTGTCGTAACTTAGTAACGGCACTGAGTGTGTTACCTTAGCAACGGGACACAGTGTCGTACCTTAGCAACAGCACACAGTGTTTTACCTTAAGAACGGGACACAGTGTGTTACCTTAGCAACGGCACAGAGTGTGTTACCTTAGCAACGGGACACAGTGACGTACCTTAGCAACGGCACAGAGTGTGTTACCTTAGCAACGGAACACAGTGTCGTACCTTAGCAACGGCACACAGTGTGTTACCTTAGCAACGGGACACAGTGTCGTACCTTAGCAACGGCACAGAGTGTGTTACCTTAGCAACGGGACACAGTGTCGTACCTTAGCAACGGCACACAGTGTGTTACCTTAGCAACGGGACACAGTGAGAAACCTTAGCAACGGCACAGAGTGTGTTACCTTAGGAACGGGACACGGTGTCGTACCTTAGCAACGGCACAGAGTGTGTTACCTTAGCAACGGGACACAGTGTCGTACCTTAGCAACGGCACAGAGTGTGTTACCTTAGCAACGGGACACAGTGTCGTACCTTAGCAACGGCACACAGTGTGTTACCTTAACAACGGCACACAGTGTGTTACCTTAGCAACGGCAGAGAGTGTGTTACTTTAGCAACAGCATAGAGTGTGTTACCTTAGCAACGGGACACTGCGTGTTACCTTAGCAACGGCACACAGTGTGTTACCTTACCAACGGGAAACAGTGTGTTACCTTAGCAACGGCACAGAGTGTGTTACCTTAGCAACGGTACACAGTGTCGTACCTTAGCAACGGCACAGAGTGTGTTACCTTAGCAACAGCACAGAGTGTGTTACCCTAGCAACGGCACAGAGTGTGTTAGCTTAGCAACAGCACAGAGTGTGTTACCTTAGTAACTGCACAGAGTGTGTTACCTTAGCAACAGCACAGAGTGTGTTACCTTAGCAACGGCACAGAGTGTGTTACCTTAGCAACGGCACATAGTGTGTTACCTTAGCAACAGCACAGAGTGTGTTACCATAGCAACGGCGCAGAGTGTGTTACCTTAGCAACAGCACAGAGTGTGTTACCTTAGCAACGGCACAGAGTGTGTTACCTTAGCAACAGCACAGAGTGTGTTACCTTAGTATCAGCACAGAGTGTGTTACCTTAGCAACGGCAGAGAGTGTGTTACCTTAGCAGCGGCACACAGTGTGTTACCTTAGCAACAGCACAGAGTGTGTTACCTTAGCAACGGCACAGAGTGTGTTACCTTAGCAACGAGACACATTGTCGTACCTTACCAACAGCACAGAGTGTGTTACCTTAGCAACGGGACACGGTGTCGTACCTTAGCAACGGCACACAGTGTGTTACCTTAGCAACGGGACACTGTGTCGTACCTTAGCAACAGCACAGAGTGTGTTACCTTAGCAACGGCACACAGTGTGTTACCTAAGCAACGGGACACAGTGTGTTACCTTAGCAACGGGACACAGTGTGTAACCTTTTCAACGGGACACAGTGTGTTACCTTAGCAACGGGACACAGTGTGTTTCCTTAGCAACGGCACAGAGTGTGTTACCTTAGCAACGGCACAGAGTGTGGTAACTTAGCAACGGCATCTTATATGTTACCTTAGCAACAGCACAGAGTGTGTTACATAAGCAAGAGCACAGGGTATCGTACCTTAGCAACGGCACAGAGTGTGTTACCTTAGCAACAGCACAGAGTGTGTTACCTTAGCAACAGCACAGAGTGTGTTACCTTAGCAACGAGACACAGTGTCGTACCTTAGCAACGGCACAGATTGTGTTACCTTAGCAACGGAACACAGTGTGTTACCTTAGCAACGGGACACAGTGTCGTACCTCAGCAACGGCACAGAGTGTGTTACCTTAGCAACGGGACAAAGTGTGTTACCTTAGCAACGGGACACAGTGTCGTACCTTAGTAACGGCACAGAGTGTGTTACCTTAGCAACGGGACACAGTGTCGTACCTTAGCAACGGGACACAGTGTCGTATCTTAGCAACGGGAAACAGTGTGTTACCTTACCAACGGGACACAGTGTCGTACCTTAGTAACGGGACACAGTGTCGTACCTTAGCAACGGGAAACAGTGTGTTATCTTAGCAACGGGACACACTGTCGTACCTTAGCAACGGCACAGAGTGCGTTACCTTAGCAACAGCACAGAGTGTGTTACCTTAGCAACGGGACACAGTGTCGTACCTTAGCAACGGCACACAGTGTGTTACCTTAGCAACAGGACACAGTGTGTTACCATAGCAACGGCACAGAGTGTGTTACCTTAGCAACGGGACACAGTGTCGTACCTAAGTAACGGCACAGAGTGTCGTACCTTAGCAACGGCACACAGTGTGTTACCTTAGCAACGGGAAACAGTGTCGTACCTTAACAACGGCACAGAGTGTTTTACCTTAGCAACAGCACAGAGTGTGTTACCTTAGCAACGGGACACAGTGTCGTACCTTAGCAACGGCACACAGTGTGTTACCTTAGCAACGGGACACAGTGTGTTACCTTAGCAACGGCACAGAGTGTGTTACCTTAGCAACGGGACATAGTGTCGTACCTTAGCAACGGCACAGAGTGTGTTACCTTAGCAACGGGACACAGTGTCGTACCTTAGCAACGGCACACAGTGTGTTACCTTAGAAACGGGACACAGTGTCGTACCTTACAACGGCACAGAGTGTGTTACCTTAGCAACGGTACACAGTGTCATACCTTAGCAACGGCACACAGTGTGTTACTTTAACAACGGGACACAGTGTCCTACCTTAGCAACGGCAGTGAGTGTGTTACCTTAGCAACAGCACAGAGTGTGTTACCGTAGCAACGGGACACAGCGTGTTACCATAGCAACGGCACACAGTGTGTTACCTTAGCAACGGGACACAGTGTGTTACCTTAGCAACGGCACAGAGTGTGTTACCTTAGCAACGAAACACAGTGTCGTACCTTAGCAACGGCACAGAGTGTGTTACCTTAGCAACAGCACAGAGTGTGTTACCTTAGCAACGGCACAGAGTGTGTTACCTTAGCAAATGCACAGAGTGTGTTACCTTAGTAACAGCATAGAGTGTGGTACCTTAGCAACAGCACAGAGTGTGTTACCTTAGCAACGGCACAGAGCGTGTTACCATAGCAACGGCACAGAGTGTGTTACCTTAGCAACAGCACAGAGTGTGTTACTTTAGCAACAGTACAGAGTGTGTTACCTTAGCAACGGCACAGAGTGTGTTACCTTAGCAACAGCACAGAGTGTGTTAACTTAGCAACAGCACAGAGTGTGTTACCGTAGCAACGGCACAGAGTGTGTTACCTTAGCAACGGGACACAGTGTCGTACCTTAGAAACGGGACACAGTCTGTAACCTTAGCAACGGGACACAGTGTGTTACCTTAGCAACGGGACACAGTGTGTTACCTTAGCAACTGGACACAGTGTGTTACCTTAGCAAGAGGACACAGTGTCGTACCTTAGCAACGGGACACAGTGTGTTACCTTAGCAACGGGACACAATGTGTAACCTTAACAACGGGACACAGTGTTTTTCCTTAGCAGCGGCACAGAGTGTGTTACCTTAGCAACAGCACAGAGAATGTTACCTTAAGAACAGCACAGAGTGTGTTACCTTAGCAACGGGACACAGTGTCGTACCTTAGCAACGGTACAGAGTGTGTTACCTTAGCAACGGGACACAGTGTGTTACCTTAGCAACGGGACACAGGGTCGTACCTTAGCAACGGCAAGGAGTGTGTTACCTTAGCAACGGGACACAGTGTGTTACCTTAGCAACGGGACACAGTGTCGTACCTTAGTAACGGCACAGAGTGTGTTACCTTAGTAACGGGACACAGTGTCGTATCTTAGCAACGGGACACAGTGTCGTATCTTAGCAACGGGAAACAGTGTGTTACCTTACCAACGGGACACAGTGTCGTACCTTAGCAACGGGACACAGTGTCCTACCTTAGCAACGGGAAACAGTGTGTTATCTTAGCAACGGGACACACTGTCGTACCTTAGCAACGGCACAGAGTGTGTTACTTTAGCAACAGCACAGAGTGTGTTACCTTAGCAACGGGACACAGTGTCGTACCTTAGCAGCGGCACACAATGTGTTACCTTAGCAACGGGACACAGTGTGTTACCATAGCAACGGCACAGAGTGTGTTACCTTAGCAACGGGACACAGTGTCGTACCTTAGTAACGGCACAGAGTGTTTTACCATAGCAACGGCACACAGTGTGTTACCTTAGCAACGGGACACAGTGTCGTACCTTAGCAAGGGCACAGAGTGTTTTACCTTAGCAACAGCACAGAGTGTGTTACCTTAGCAACAGTACACAGTGTCGTACCTTAGCAACGGCACACAGTGAGTTACCTTAGCAACGGGACACAGTGTGTTACCTTAGCAACGGCACAGAGTGTGTTACCTTAGCAACGGGACATAGTGTCGTACCTTAGCAACGGCACTGAATATGTTACCTTAGCTACGGGTCGCAGTGTCGTACCTTAGCAACGGGACATAGTGTCGTACCTTAGCAACGGCACTGAATGTGTTACCTTAGCTACGGGTCGCAGTGTCGTACCTTAGCAACGGCACAGAGTGTGTTACCTTAGAAGCGGGACACAGTGTCGTACCTTACAACGGCGCAGAGTGTGTTACCTTAGCAACGGGACACAGTGTCGTACCTTAGCAACGGCACACAGTGTCCTACCTTAGCAACGGCAGAGTGTGTTACCTTAGCAACAGCACAGAGTGTTTTACCTTAGCAACGGGACACAGTGTGTTACCTTAGCAACGGCACAGAGTGTGTTACCTTAGCAACGGGACACAGTGTCGTACCTTAGCAACGGCACAGTGTGTGTTACCTTTGCAACAGCACAGAGTGTGTTACCTTAGCAACGGCACAGAGTGTGTTACCTTAGCAACAGCACAGAGTGTGTTACCTTAGTAACAGCACAGAGTGTGTTACCTTAGCAACAGCACAGAGTGTGTTACCTTAGCAACAGCACAAAGTGTGATACCTTAACAACGGCACACAGTGTGTTACCTTAGCAACGGGACACAGTGTGTTACCTTAGCAACGGCACATAGTGTGTTACCTTAGGAACGGGACACAGTGTCGTACCTTAGCAACGGCACAGTGTCGTATCTTAGCAACGGCACACAGTGTGTTACCTTAGCAACGGGACACAGTGTCTTACCTTAGCAACGGCACAGAGTGTGTTTCCTTAGCAACGGGACACAGTGTCGTACCTTAGCAACGGCACACAGTGTGTTACCTTAACAACGGGACACAGTGTCCTACCTTAGCAACGGCACAGAATATGTTATCTTAGCAACAGCACAGAGTGTGTTACCTTAGCAACGGGACACAGTGTGTTACCTTAGCAACGGCACACAGTGTGTTACCTTAGCAAACGGGACACAGTGTGTTAACTTAGCAACGGCACAGAGTGTGTTACCTTAGCAACGTCACAGAGTGTGTTACCTTAGCAACAGCACAGAGTGTGTTACCTTAGCAACTGCACAGAGTGTGTTACCTTAGCAACAGCACAGAGTGTGTTACCTTAGCAACGGCACAGAGTGTGTTACTTTAGCAACGGCACAGAGTGTGTTACCTTAGCAACGGGACACATTGTCGTACCTTAGCAACAGCACAGATTGTGTTACCTTAGCAACGGGACACAGTGTCGTACCTTAGCAAAGGCACACAGTGTGTTACCTTAGCAACGGGACACAGTGTCGTAGCTTAGCAACTGCACAGAGTGTGTTACCTTAGCAACAGCACACAGTGTGTTACCTTAGCAACGGCACACAGTGTATTACCTTAGCAACGAGACACAGTGTCGTACCTTAGCAACGGCACAGAGTGTGTTACCTTAGCAACGGGACACAGTGTCGTACCTTAGCAACGGCACACAGTGTGTTACCATAGCAACGGGACACTATGCCGTACCTTAGCAACGGCACAGAGTGTGTTACCTTAGCAACAGCACAGAGTGTGTTACCTTAGCAACGGGACACAGTGTGTTACCTTAGCAACGGGACACCGTGTGTTTCCTTAGCAACGGGACACAGTGTGTTACCTAAGCAACGGGACACAGTGTGTAACCTTAGCAACGGGACACAGTGTGTTACCTTAGCAACGGCACAGAGTGTGTTACCTTAGCAACGGCACAGAGTGTGTTACCTTAGCAGCGGCACAGAGTGTGTTACCTTAGCAACAGCACAGAGTGTCGTACCTTAGTAACGGCACAGAGTGTGTTACCTTAGCAACGGGACACAGTGTCGTACCTTAGCAACGGGACACAGTGTGTTATTTTAGCAACGGGACACAGTGTCGTACCTTAGCAACGGCACACAGTGTGTTACCTTAGCAACAGGACACAGTGTTGTACCTTAGCAACGGCACAGAGTGTGTTACCTTAGCAACAGCACAGAGTGTGTTACCTTAGCACCGGGACACAGTGTGTTACCTTAGCAACGGGACACAATGTGTTAGCTTAGCAACGGGACACAGTGTGTTTCCTTAGCAACGGGACATAGTGTGTTACCTTAGCAACGGGACACAGTGTGTTACCTTAGCAACGGGAAACAGTGTGTAACCTTAGCAACGGGACACAGTGTGTTACCTTAGCAGCGGCACAGTGTGAGTTACCTTAGCAATGGCACAGAGTGTGTTTACTTAGCAACGGCACAGAGTGTGTTACCTTAGCAACAGCACAGAGTGTGTTACCTTAGCAACAGCACAGAGTGTCGTACCTTAGCAACGGCACAGAGTGTGTTACCTTAGCAACAGCACAGAGTGTGTTACCTTAGCAACAGCACAGAGTGTGTTTCCTTAGCAACGGGACACAGTGTACTACATTAGCAACGGGACACAGTGTCGTACCTTAGCAACGGCACAGAGTATGTTACCTTAGCAACGGCACAGAGTGTGTTACCTTAGCAACCGGACACAGTGTGTTACCTTAGCAACGGGACACAGTGTGTTACCTTAGCAACGGCACAGAGTGTGTTACCTTAGCAACGGGACATAGTGTCGTACCTTAGCAACGGCACTGAATGTGTTACCTTAGCAACGGGTCACAGTGTCGTACCTTAGCAACGGCACAGAGTGTGTTACCTTAGAAGCGGGACACAGTGTCGTACCTTACAACGGCGCAGAGTGTGTTACCTTAGCAACGGGACACAGTGTCGTACCTTAGCAACGGCACAGTGTGTGTTACCTTTGCAACAGCACAGAGTGTGTTACCTTAGCAACGGCACAGAGTGTGTTACCTTAGCAACAGCACAGAGTGTGTTACCTTAGTAACAGCACAGAGTGTGTTACCTTAGCAACAGCACAGAGTGTGTTACCTTAGCAACAGCACAAAGTGTGATACCTTAGCAACGGGACACAGTGTCGTACCTTAACAACGGCACACAGTGTGTTACCTTAGTAACGGGACACAGTGTGTTACCTTAGCAACGGCACATAGTGTGTTACCTTAGGAACGGGACACAGTGTCGTACCTTAGAAACGGCACAGTGTCGTATCTTAGCAACGGCACACAGTGTGTTACCTTAGCAACGGGACACAGTGTCTTACCTTAGCAACGGCACAGAGTGTGTTTCCTTAGCAACGGGACACAGTGTCGTACCTTAGCAACGGCACACAGTGTGTTACCTTAACAACGGGACACAGTGTCCTACCTTAGCAACGGCACAGAATATGTTATCTTAGCAACAGCACAGAGTGTGTTACCTTAGCAACGGGACACAGTGTGTTACCTTAGCAACGGCACACAGTGTGTTACCTTAGCAACGGGACACAGTGTGTTAACTTAGCAATGGCACAGAGTGTGTTACCTTAGCAACGTCACAGAGTGTGTTACCTTAGCAACAGCACAGAGTGTGTTACCTTAGCAACTGCACAGAGTGTGTTACCTTAGCAACAGCACAGAGTGTGTTACCTTAGCAACGGCACAGAGTGTGTTACTTTAGCAACGGCACAGAGTGTGTTACCTTAGCAACGGGACACATTGTCGTACCTTAGCAACAGCACAGATTGTGTTACCTTAGCAACGAGACACAGTGTCGTACCTTAGCAAAGGTACACAGTGTGTTACCTTAGCAACGGGACACAGTGTCGTAGCTTAGCAACTGCACAGAGTGTGTTACCTTAGCAACAGCACACAGTGTGTTACCTTAGCAACGGCACACAGTGTATTTCCTTAGCAACGGGACACAGTGTCGTACCTTAGCAACGGCACAGAGTGTGTTACCTTAGCAACGGGACACAGTGTCGTACCTTAGCAACGGCACACAGTGTGTTACCATAGCAACGGGACACTATGCCGTACCTTAGCAACGGCACAGAGTGTGTTACCTTAGCAACAGCACAGAGTGTGTTACCTTAGCAACGGGACACAGTGTGTTACCTTAGCAACGGGACACAGTGTGTTTCCTTAGCAACGGGACACAGTGTGTTACCTAAGCAACGGGACACAGTGTGTAACCTTAGCAACGGGACACAGTTTGTTACCTTAGCAACGGCACAGAGTGTGTTACCTTAGCAGCGGCACAGAGTGTGTTACCTTAGCAACAGCACAGAGTGTCGTACCTTAGTAACGGCACAGAGTGTGTTACCTTAGCAACGGGACACAGTGTCGTACCTTAGCAACGGGACACAGTGTGTTATTTTAGCAACGGGACACAGTGTCGTACCTTAGCAACGGCACAAAGTGTGTTACCTTAGCAACAGGACACAGTGTTGTACCTTAGCAACGGCACAGAGTGTGTTACCTTAGCAACAGCACAGAGTGTGTTACCTTAGCACCGGGACACAGTGTGTTACCTTAGCAACGGGACACAGTGTGTTAGCTTAGCAACGGGACACAGTGTGTTTCCTTAGCAACGGGACATAGTGTGTTACCTTAGCAACGGGACACAGTGTGTTACCTTAGCAACGGGAAACAGTGTGTAACCTTAGCAACGGGACACAGTGTGTTACCTTAGCAGCGGCACAGAGTGTGTTACCTTAGCAATGGCACAGAGTGTGTTTACTTAGCAACGGCACAGAGTGTGTTACCTTAGCAACAGCACAGAGTGTCGTACCTTAGCAACGGCACAGAGTGTGTTACCTTAGCAACAGCACAGAGTGTGTTACCTTAGCAACAGCACAGAGTGTGTTTCCTTAGCAACGGGACACAGTGTACTACATTAGCAACGGGACACAGTGTCGTACCTTAGCAACGGCACAGAGTATGTTACCTTAGCAACGGCACAGAATGTGTTACCTTAGCAACGGGACACAGTGTGTTACCTTAGCAACGGGACACAGTGTCGTACCTTAGCCACGGCACAGAGTGTGTTACCTTAGCAACGGGACACAGTGTGTTACCTTAGCAACGGGACACAGTGCCGTACCTTAGTAACGGCACAGATTGTGTTACCTTAGCAACGGGACACAGTGTCGTACCCTAGCAAAGGGACACAGTGGCGTATCTTAGCAACGGGAAACAGTGTGTTACCTTAGCAACGGGACACAGTGTCGTACCTTAGCAACGGGACACAGTGTCGTACCTTAGCAACGGGAAACAGTGTGTTATCTTAGCAACGGGACACAGTGTCGTACCTTAGGAACGGCACAGAGTGTGTTACCTTAGCAAAAGCACAGAGTGTGTTACCTTAGCAACGGGACACAGTGTCGTACCTTAGCAACGGCACACAGTGTGTTACCTTAGCAACGGGACACAGTGAGTTACCTTAGCAACGGCACAGAGTGTGTTTCCTTAGCAACGGGACACAGTGTCGTACCTTATCAACGGCACAGAGTGTGTTACCTTAGCAACGGGACACAGTGTCGTACCTTAGCAACGGCACACAGTATGTTACCTTAGCAACGGGACACAGTGTCGTACCTTAGCAACGGCACAGAGTGTGTTACCTTAGCAACGGGACACAGTGTCGTACCTTAGCAACGGCACACAGTGTGTTACCTTAACAACGGGACACAGTGTCCTACCTTAGCAACGGCAGAGTGTGTGTTACCTTAGCAACAGCACAGAGTGTGTTACCTTAGCAACGGGACACAGCGTGTTACCTTAGCAACGGCACACATTGTGTTACCTTAGCAACGGGACACAGTGTGTTACCTTAGCAACGGGACACAGTGTGTTACCTTAGCAACGGGACACAGTGTCGTACCTTAGCAACGGCACAGAGTGTGTTACCTTAGCAACAGCACAGATTGTGTCACCTTAGCAACGGCACAGAGTGTGTTACCTTAGCAACAGCACAGAGTGTGTTACCTTAGTAACTGCACAGAGTGTGTTACCTTAGCAACAGCACAGAGTGTGTTACCTTAGCAACGGCACAGAGTGTGTTACCTTAGCAACGGCACAGTGTGTGTTACCTTAGCAACAGCACAGAGTGTGTTACCATAGCAACGGCGCAGAGTGTGTTACCTTAGCAACAGCACAGAGTGTGTTACCTTAGCAACGGCACAGAGTGTGTTACCTTAGCAACGGCACAGAGTGTGTTACCTTAGCAACAGCACAGATTGTGTTACCTTAGCATCAGCACAGAGTGTGTTACCTTAGCAACGGCACAGAGTGTGTTACCTTAGCAACGGCACAGAGTGTGTTACCTTAGCAACGGGACACGGTGTCGTACCTTAGTAACGGCACACAGTGTGTTACCTTAGCAACGGGACACAGTGTCGTACCTTAGCAACAGCACAGAGTGTGTTACCTTAGCAACAACACACAGTGTGTTACCTTAGCAACGGCACACAGTGTGTTACCTTAGCAACGGGACACAGTGTCGTACCTTAGCAACGGCACAGAGAGTGTTACCTTAGCAAAGGGACACAGTGTCGAACCTTGGCAACGGCACACAGTGTGTTACCTTAGCAACGGGACACAATGTTGTACCTTAGCAACGGCACAGAGTGTGTTACCTTAGCAACAGCACAGAGTGTGTTATCTTAGCAACGGGACACAGTGTGTTACCTTAGCAACGGGACACAGTGTGTTACCTTAGCAACGGGACACAGTGTGTTTCCTTAGCAACGGGACACAGTGTGTTACCTTAGCAACGGGACACATTGTGTTACCTTAGCAACGGGACACAGTGTGTAACCTTAGCAACGGGACACAGTGTGTTTCCTTAGCAACGGCACAGAGTGTGTTACCTTAGCATCGGCACAGAGTGTGTTAACTTAGCAACGGCACAGAGTGTGTTACCTTAGCAACAGCACAGAGTGTGTTACCTTAGCAACAGCTTCAGAGTGTCGTACCTTAGCAACGGCACAGAGTGTGTTACCTTAGCAACAGCACAGAGTGTGTTACCTAAGCAACAGCACAGAGTGTGTTACCTTAGAAACGGGACACAGTGGGTTACCTTAGCAACATGACACAGTTTCGTACCTTAGCAACGGCACAGAGTGTGTTACCTTAGCAACGGGACACAGTGTGTTACCTTAGCAACGGGACACAGTGTGTTAACTTAGCAACGGCACAGAGTGTGTTACCTTAGCAACGTCACAGAGTGTGTTACCTTAGCAACAGCACAGAGTGTGTTACCTTAGCAACTGCACAGAGTGTGTTACCTTAGCAACAGCACAGAGTGTGTTACCTTAGCAACGGCACAGAGTGTGTTACTTTAGCAACGGCACAGAGTGTGTTACCTTAGCAACGGGACACATTGTCGTACCTTAGCAACAGCACAGAGTGTGTTACCTTTGCAACGGGACACAGTGTCGTACCTTAGCAACGGCACACTGTGTGTTACCTTAGCAACGGGACACAGTGTCGTAGCTTAGCAACAGCACAGAGTGTGTTACCTTAGCAACAGCACACAGTGTGTTACTTTAGCAACGGCTGACAGTGTATTACCTTAGCAACGGGACACAGTGTCGTACCTTAGCAACGGCACAGAGTGTGTTACCTTAGCAACGGAACACAGTGTCGTACCTTAGCAACGGCACACAGTGTGTTACCATAGCAACGGGACACAATGCCGTACCTTAGCAACGGCACAGAGTGTGTTACCTTAGCAACAGCACAGAGTGTGTTACCTTAGCAACGGGACACAGTGTGTTACCTTAGCAACGGGACACAGTGTGTTTCCTTAGCAACGGGACACAGTGTGTTACCTAAGTAACGGGACACAGTGTGTAACCTTAGCAACGGGACACAGTGTGTTACCTTAGCAACGGCACAGAGAGTGTTACCTTAGCAACGACACAGAGTGTGTTACCTTAGCAACAGCACAGAGTGTGTTACCTTAGCAACAGCACAGAGTGTCGTACCTTAGCAACGGCACAGAGTGTGTTACCTTAGCAACAGCACAGAGTGTGTTACCTTAGCAACAGCACAGAGTGTGTTACCTTAGCAACGGGACACAGTGTACTACCTTAGCAACGGGACACAGCGTCGTACCTTAGCAACGGCACAGAGTGTGTTACCTTAGCAACGGGACACAGGGTGTTACCTTAGCAACGGGGCACAGTGTCGTACCTTAGCCACGGCACAGAATGTGTTACCTTAGCAACGGGACACAGTGTGTTACCTTAGCAACGGGACACAGTGTCGTACCTTAGTAACGGCACAGAGTGTGTTACCTTAGCAACGGGACACAGTGACGTACCTTAGCAAGGGGACACAGTGTCGTATCTTAGCAACGGGAAACAGTGTGTTACCTTAGCAACGTGACACAGTGTCGTACCTTAGCAACGGGACACAGTGTCGTATCTTAGCAACGGGAAACAGTGTGTTATCTTAGCAACGGGACACAGTGTCGTACCTTAGCAACGGCAGAGAGTGGTTTACCTTAGCAACAGCACAGAGTGTGTTACCTTAGCAACGGGACACAGTGTCGTACCTTAACAACGGCACACAGTGTTTTACCTTAAGAACGGGACACAGTGTGTTACCTTAGCAACGGCACAGAGTGTGTTACCATAGCAACGGGACACAGTGACGTACCTTAGCAACGGCACAGAGTGTGTTACCTTAGCAACGGGACACAGTGTCGTACCTTAGCAACGGCACACAGTTTGTTACCTTAGCAACGGGACACAGTGTCGTACCTTAGCAACGGCACCCAGTGTGTTACCTTAGCAACAGCACAGAGTGTGTTACCTTAGCAACGGGACACAGTGTCGTACCTTAGCTACGGCACACAGTGTGTTACCTTATCAACGGGACACAGTGTGTTACCTTAGCAACGGCACAGAGTGTGTTACCTTAGCAACGGGACATAGTGTCGTACCTTAGCAACGGCACAGAGTGTGTTACCTTAGCAACGGGACACAGTGTCGTACCTTAGCAACGGCACACAGTGTGTTACCTTAGAACCGGGACACAGTGTCGTACCTTACAACGGCACAGAGTGTGTTACCTTAGCAACGGGACACAGTGTCGTACCTTAGCAACGGCACACAGTGTGTTACTTTAACTACGGGACACAGTGTCCTACCTTAGCAACGGCAGTGAGTGTGTTACCTTAGCAACAGCACAGAGTGTGTTACCGTAGCAACGGGACACAGCGTGTTACCATAGCAACGGCACACAGTGTGTTACCTTAGCAACGGGACACAGTGTGTTACCTTAGCAACGTCACAGAGTGTGTTACCTTAGCAACGGGACACAGTGTCGTACCTTAGCAACGGCACAGGGTGTGTTACCTTAGCAACAGCACAGAGTGTGTTACCTTAGTAACGGCACAGATTGTGTTACCTTAGCAACGGGACACAGTGTCGTACCCTAGCAAAGGGACACAGTGGCGTATCTTAGCAACGGGAAACAGTGTGTTACCTTAGCAACGGGACACAGTGTCGTACCTTAGCAACGGGACACAGTGTCGTACCTTAGCAACGGGAAACAGTGTGTTATCTTAGCAACGGGACACAGTGTCGTACCTAAGGAACGGCACAGAGTGTGTTACCTTAGCAAAAGCACAGAGTGTGTTACCTTAGCAACGGGACACAATGTCGTACCTTAGCAACGGCACAAAGTGTGTTACCTTAGCAACGGGACACAGTGAGTTACCTTAGCAACGGCACAGAGTGTGTTTCCTTAGCAACGGGACACAGTGTCGTACCTTATCAACGGCACAGAGTGTGTTACCTTAGCAACGGGACACAGTGTCGTACCTTAGCAACGGCACACAGTATGTTACCTTAGCAACGGGACACAGTGTCGTACCTTAGCAACGGCACAGAGTGTGTTACCTTAGCAACGGGACACAGTGTCGTACCTTAGCAACGGCACACAGTGTGTTACCTTAACAACGGGACACAGTGTCCTACCTTAGCAACGGCAGAGTGTGTGTTACCTTAGCAACAGCACAGAGTGTGTTACCTTAGCAACGGGACACAGCGTGTTACCTTAGCAACGGCACACATTGTGTTACCTTAGCTACGGGACACAGTGTGTTACCTTAGCAACGGGACACAGTGTGTTACCTTAGCAACGGGACACAGTGTCGTACCTTAGCAACGGCACAGAGTGTGTCACCTTAGCAACGGCACAGAGTGTGTTACTTTAGCAACAGCACAGAGTGTGTTACCTTAGTAACTGCACAGAGTGTGTTACCTTAGCAACAGCACAGAGTGTGTTACCTTAGCAACGTCACAGAGTGTGTTACCTTAGCAACGGCACAGAGTGTGTTACCTTAGCAACGGCACAGAGTGTGACCTTAGCAACAGCACAGAGTGTGTTACCTTAGCAACGGCACAGAGTGTGTTACCTTAGCAACGGGACACGGTGTCGTACCTTAGCAACGGCACACAGTGTGTTACCTTAGCAACGGGACACAGTGTCGTACCTTAGCAACAGCACAGAGTGTGTTACCTTAGCAACAACACACAGTGTGTTACCTTAGCAACGGCACACAGTGTGTTACCTTAGCAACGGGACACAGTGTCGTACCTTAGCAACGGCACAGAGAGTGTTACCTTAGCAAAGGGACACAGTGTCGAACCTTGGCAACGGCACACAGTGTGTTACCTTAGCAACGGGACACAATGTCGTACCTTAGCAACGGCACAGAGTGTGTTACCTTAGCAACAGCACAGAGTGTGTTATCTTAGCAACGGGACACAGTGTGTTACCTTAGCAACGGGACACAGTGTGTTACCTTAGCAACGGGACACAGTGTGTTTCCTTAGCAACGGGACACAGTGTGTTACCTTAGCAACGGGACACATTGTGTTACCTTAGCAACGGGACACAGTGTGTAACCTTAGCAACGGGACACAGTGTGTTTCCTTAGCAACGGCACAGAGTGTGTTACCTTAGCATCGGCACAGAGTGTGTTAACTTAGCAACGGCACAGAGTGTGTTACCTTAGCAACAGCACAGAGTGTGTTACCTTAGCAACAGCTTCAGAGTGTCGTACCTTAGCAACGGCACAGAGTGTGTTACCTTAGCAACAGCACAGAGTGTGTTACCTAAGCAACAGCACAGAGTGTGTTACCTTAGCAACGGGACACAGTAGGTTACCTTAGCAACATGACACAGTTTCGTACCTTAGCAACGGCACAGAGTGTGTTACCTTAGCAACGGGACACAGTGTGTTACCTTAGCATCGGGACACAGTGTGTTAACTTAGCAACGCCACAGAGTGTGTTACCTTAGCAACGTCACAGAGTGTGTTACCTTAGCAACAGCACAGAGTGTGTTACCTTAGCAACTGCACAGAGTGTGTTACCTTAGCAACAGCACAGAGTGTGTTACCTTAGCAACGGCACAGAGTGTGTTACTTTAGCAACGGCACAGAGTGTGTTACCTTAGCAACGGGACACATTGTCGTACCTTAGCAACAGCACAGAGTGTGTTACCTTTGCAACGGGACACAGTGTCGTACCTTAGCAACGGCACACAGTGTGTTACCTTAGCAACGGGACACAGTGTCGTATCTTAGCAACAGCACAGAGTGTGTTACCTTAGCAACAGCACACAGTGTGTTACTTTAGCAACGGCTGACAGTGTATTACCTTAGCAACGGGACACAGTGTCGTACCTTAGCAACGGCACAGACTGTGTTACCTTAGCAACGGAACACAGTGTCGTACCTTGGCAACGGCACACAGTGTGTTACCTTAGCAACGGGACACAATGTTGTACCTTAGCAACGGCACAGAGTGTGTTACCTTAGCAACAGCACAGAGTGTGTTATCTTAGCAACGGGACACAGTGTGTTACCTTAGCAACGGGACACAGTGTGTTACCTTAGCAACGGGACACAGTGTGTTTCCTTAGCAACGGGACACAGTGTGTTACCTTAGCAACGGGACACATTGTGTTACCTTAGCAACGGGACACAGTGTGTAACCTTAGCAACGGGACACAGTGTGTTTCCTTAGCAACGGCACAGAGTGTGTTATCTTAGCATCGGCACAGAGTGTGTTAACTTAGCAACGGCACAGAGTGTGTTACCTTAGCAACAGCACAGAGTGTGTTACTTTAGCAACAGCTTCAGAGTGTCGTACCTTAGCAACGGCACAGAGTGTGTTACCTTAGCAACAGCACAGAGTGTGTTACCTAAGCAACAGCACAGAGTGTGTTACCTTAGAAACGGGACACAGTGGGTTACCTTAGCAACATGACACAGTTTCGTACCTTAGCAACGGCACAGAGTGTGTTACCTTAGCAACGGGACACAGTGTGTTACCTTAGCAACGGGACACAGTGTGTTAACTTAGCAACGGCACAGAGTGTGTTACCTTAGCAACGTCACAGAGTGTGTTACCTTAGCAACAGCACAGAGTGTGTTACCTTAGCAACTGCACAGAGTGTGTTACCTTAGCAACAGCACAGAGTGTGTTACCTTAGCAACGGCACAGAGTGTGTTACTTTAGCAACGGCACAGAGTGTGTTACCTTAGCAACGGGACACATTGTCGTACCTTAGCAACAGCACAGAGTGTGTTACCTTTGCAACGGGACACAGTGTCGTACCTTAGCAACGGGACACAGTGTGTTACCTTAGCAACGGGACACAGTGTCGTAGCTTAGCCACAGCACAGAGTGTGTTACCTTAGCAACAGCACACAGTGTGTTACTTTAGCAACGGCTGACAGTGTATTACCTTAGCAACGGGACACAGTGTCGTACCTTAGCAACGGCACAGAGTGTGTTACCTTAGCAACGGAACACAGTGTCGTACCTTAGCAACGGCACACAGTGTGTTACCTTAGAACCGGGACACAGTGTCGTACCTTACAACGGCACAGAGTGTGTTACCTTAGCAACGGGACACAGTGTCGTACCTTAGCAACGGCACACAGTGTGTTACTTTAACTACGGGACACAGTGTCCTACCTTAGCAACGGCAGTGAGTGTGTTACCTTAGCAACAGCACAGAGTGTGTTACCGTAGCAACGGGACACAGCGTGTTACCATAGCAACGGCACACAGTGTGTTACCTTAGCAACGGGACACAGTGTGTTACCTTAGCAACGTCACAGAGTGTGTTACCTTAGCAACGGGACACAGTGTCGTACCTTAGCAACGGCACAGGGTGTGTTACCTTAGCAACAGCACAGAGTGTGTTACCTTAGTAACGGCACAGATTGTGTTACCTTAGCAACGGGACACAGTGTCGTACCCTAGCAAAGGGACACAGTGGCGTATCTTAGCAACGGGAAACAGTGTGTTACCTTAGCAAC
This sequence comes from Hymenopus coronatus, assembly GCA_030762935.1. NCBI lineage: Eukaryota > Metazoa > Arthropoda > Insecta > Mantodea > Hymenopodidae > Hymenopus > Hymenopus coronatus. The sequence goes on from CM060882.1 coordinate 178,450,474, forward strand.
GGGACACAGTGTCGTACCTTAGCAACGGGACACAGTGTCGTACCTTAGCAACGGGAAACAGTGTGTTATCTTAGCAACGGGACACAGTGTCGTACCTAAGGAACGGCACAGAGTGTGTTACCTTAGCAAAAGCACAGAGTGTGTTACCTTAGCAACGGGACACAGTGTCGTACCTTAGCAACGGCACACAGTGTGTTACCTTAGCAACGGGACACAGTGAGTTACCTTAGCAACGGCACAGAGTGTGTTTCCTTAGCAACGGGACACAGTGTCGTACCTTATCAACGGCACAGAGTGTGTTACCTTAGCAACGGGACACAGTGTCGTACCTTAGCAACGGCACACAGTATGTTACCTTAGCAACGGGACACAGTGTCGTACCTTAGCAACGGCACAGAGTGTGTTACCGTAGCAACGAGACACAGTGTCGTACCTTAGCAACGGCACACAGTGTGTTACCTTAACACCGGGACACAGTGTCCTACCTTAGCAACGGCAGAGTGTGTGTTACCTTAGCAAGAGCACAGATTGTGTCACCTTAGCAACGGCACAGAGTGTGTTACCTTAGCAACGGGACACAGTGTGTTACCTTAGCAACGGGACACAGTGTCGTACCTTAGCAACGGCACAGAGTGTGTTACCTTAGCAAGAGCACAGATTGTGTCACCTTAGCAACGGCACAGAGTGTGTTACCTTAGCAACAGCACAGAGTGTGTTACCTTAGTAACTGCACAGAGTGTGTTACCTTAGCAACAGCACAGAGTGTGTTACCTTAGCAACGTCACAGAGTGTGTTACCTTAGCAACGGCACAGTGTGTGTTACCTTAGCAACAGCACAGAGTGTGTTACCATAGCAACGGCGCAGAGTGTGTTACCTTAGCAACAGCACAGAGTGTGTTACCTTAGCAACGGCACAGAGTGTGTTACCTTAGCAACGGCACAGAGTGTGTTACCTTAGCAACAGCACAGATTGTGTTACCTTAGCATCAGCACAGAGTGTGTTACCTTAGCAACGGCACAGAGTGTGTTACCTTAGCAACGGCACAGAGTGTGACCTTAGCAACAGCACAGAGTGTGTTACCTTAGCAACGGCACAGAGTGTGTTACCTTAGCAACGGGACACGGTGTCGTACCTTAGCAACGGCACACAGTGTGTTACCTTAGCAACGGGACACAGTGTCGTACCTTAGCAACAGCACAGAGTGTGTTACCTTAGCAACAACACACAGTGTGTTACCTTAGCAACGGCACACAGTGTGTTACCTTAGTAACGGGACACAGTGTCGTACCTTAGCAACGGCACAGAGAGTGTTACCTTAGCAAAGGGACACAGTGTCGAACCTTGGCAACGGCACACAGTGTGTTACCTTAGCAACGGGACACAATGTCGTACCTTAGCAACGGCACAGAGTGTGTTACCTTAGCAACAGCACAGAGTGTGTTATCTTAGCAACGGGACACAGTGTGTTACCTTAGCAACGGGACACAGTGTGTTACCTTAGCAACGGGACACAGTGTGTTTCCTTAGCAACGGGACACAGTGTGTTACCTTAGCAACGGGACACATTGTGTTACCTTAGCAACGGGACACAGTGTGTAACCTTAGCAACGGGACACAGTGTGTTTCCTTAGCAACGGCACAGAGTGTGTTACCTTAGCATCGGCACAGAGTGTGTTAACTTAGCAACGGCACAGAGTGTGTTACCTTAGCAACAGCACAGAGTGTGTTACCTTAGCAACAGCTTCAGAGTGTCGTACCTTAGCAACGGCACAGAGTGTGTTACCTTAGCAACAGCACAGAGTGTGTTACCTAAGCAACAGCACAGAGTGTGTTACCTTAGCAACGGGACACAGTAGGTTACCTTAGCAACATGACACAGTTTCGTACCTTAGCAACGGCACAGAGTGTGTTACCTTAGCAACGGGACACAGTGTGTTACCTTAGCATCGGGACACAATGTGTTAACTTAGCAACGGCACAGAGTGTGCTACCTTAGCAACGTCACAGAGTGTGTTACCTTAGCAACAGCACAGAGTGTGTTACCTTAGCAACTGCACAGAGTGTGTTACCTTAGCAACAGCACAGAGTGTGTTACCTTAGCAACGGCACAGAGTGTGTTACTTTAGCAACGGCACAGAGTGTGTTACCTTAGCAACGGGACACATTGTCGTACCTTAGCAACAGCACAGAGTGTGTTACCTTTGCAACGGGACACAGTGTCGTACTTTAGCAACGGCACACAGTGTGTTACCTTAGCAACGGGACACAGTGTCGTATCTTAGCAACAGCACAGAGTGTGTTACCTTAGCAACAGCACACAGTGTGTTACTTTAGCAACGGCTGACAGTGTATTACCTTAGCAACGGGACACAGTGTCGTACCTTAGCAACGGCACAGACTGTGTTACCTTAGCAACGGAACACAGTGTCGTACCTTAGCAACGGCACACAGTGTGTTACCATAGCAACGGGACACAATGCCGTACCTTAGCAACGGCACAGAGTGTGTTACCTTAGCAACAGCACAGAGTGTGTTACCTTAGCAACGGGACACAGTGTGTTACCTTAGCAACGGGACACAGTGTGTTTCCTTAGCAACGGGACACAGTGTGTTACCTAAGTAACGGGACACAGTGTGTAACCTTAGCAACGGGACACAGTGTGTTACCTTAGCAACGGCACAGAGAGTGTTACCTTAGCAACGACACAGAGTGTGTTACCTTAGCAACAGCACAGAGTGTGTTACCTTAGCAACAGCACAGAGTGTCGTACCTTAGCAACGGCACAGAGTGTGTTACCTTAGCAACAGCACAGAGTGTGTTACCTTAGCAACAGCACAGAGTGTGTTACCTTAGCAACGGGACACAGTGTACTACCTTAGCAACGGGACACAGCGTCGTACCTTAGCAACGGCACAGAGTGTGTTACCTTAGCAACGGGACACAGGGTTTTACCTTGGCAACGGGGCACAGTGTCGTACCTTAGCCACGGCACAGAATGTGTTACCATAGCAACGGGACACAGTGTGTTACCTTAGCAACGGGACACAGTGTCGTACCTTAGTAACGGCACAGAGTGTGTTACCTTAGCAACGGGACACAGTGACGTACCTTAGCAACGGGACACAGTGTCGTACCTTAGCAACGGGACACAGTGTCGTATCTTAGCAACGGGAAACAGTGTGTTACCTTAGCAACGTGACACAGTGTCGTACCTTAGCAACGGGACACAGTGTCGTATCTTAGCAACGGGAAACAGTGTGTTATCTTAGCAACGGGACACAGTGTCGTACCTTAGCAACGGCAGAGAGTGTGTTACCTTAGCAACAGCACAGAGTGTGTTACCTTAGCAACGTGACACAGTGTCGTACCTTAGCAACGGCACACAGTGTTTTACCTTAAGAACGGGACACAGTGTGTTACCTTAGCAACGGCACAGAGTGTGTTACCATAGCAACGGGACACAGTGACGTACCTTAGCAAAGGCACAGAGTGTGTTACCTTAGCAACGGGACACAGTGTCGTACCTTAGCAACGGCACACAGTGTGTTACCTTAGCAACGGGACACAGTGTCGTAACTTAGCAACGGCACCCAGTGTGTTACCTTAGCAACAGCACAGAGTGTGTTACCTTAGCAACGGGACACAGTATCGTACCTTAGCTACGGCACACAGTGTGTTACCTTATCAACGGGACACAGTGTGTTACCTTAGCAACGGCACAGAGTGTGTTATGTTAGCAACGGGACATAGTGTCGTACCTTAGCAACGGCACAGAGTGTGTTACCTTAGCAACGGGACACAGTGTCGTACCTTAGCAACGGCACACAGTGTGTTACCTTAGAACCGGGACACAGTGTCGTACCTTACAACGGCAGAGAGTGTGTTACCTTAGCAACGGGACACAGTGTCGTACCTTAGCAACGGCACACAGTGTGTTACTTTAACAACGGGACACAGTGTCCTACCTTAGAAACGGCAGTGAGTGTGTTACCTTAGCAACAGCACAGAGTGTGTTACCGTAGCAACGGGACACAGTGTGTTACTTTAGCAACGGCACAGAGTGTGTTACCTTAGCAACGGGACACAGTGTCGTACCTTAGCAACGGCACAGGGTGTGTTACCTTAGCAACAGCACAGAGTGTGTTACCTTAGCAACGGCACAGAGTGTGTTACCTTAGCAAATGCACAGAGTGTGTTACCTTAGTAACAGCACAGAGTGTGTTACCTTAGCAACAGCACAGAGTGTGTTACCTTAGCAACGGCACAGAGTGTGTTACCTTAGCAACGGCACAGAGTGTGTTACCTTAGCAACAGCACAGAGTGTGTTACCTTAGCAACGGCACAGAGTATGTTACTTTAGCAACAGTACAGAGTGTGTTACCTTAGCAACGGCACAGATTGTGTTACCTTAGCAACAGCACAGAGTGTGTTACCTTAGCAACAGCACAGAGTGTGTTACCGTAGCAACGGCACAGAGTGAGTTACCTTAGCAACGGGACACAGTGTCGTACCTTAGAAACGGGACACAGTCTGTAACCTTAGCAACGGGACACAGTGTGTTACCTTAGCAACGGGACACAGTGTGTTACCTTAGCAACTGGACACAGTGTGTTACCTTAGCAAGAGGACACAGTGTCGTACCTTAGCAACGGGACATAGTGTCGTACCTTAGCAACGGGACACAGTGTCGTACCTTAGCAACGGCACACAGTGTGTTACCTTAGCAACGGGACACGGTGTGTTACCTTAGCAACGGCACAGAGTGTGTTACCTTAGCAACGGGACACAGTGTCGTACCTTAGCAACGGCACACAGTGTGTTACCTTAGCAACGGGACACAGTGTCGTACATTAGCAACGGGAAACAGTGTCGTACCTTAGCAACGGGACACAGTGTCGTACCTTAGCAACGGGACACAGTGTGTTACCTTAGCAATGCGACACAGTGTCGTATCTTAGCAACGGGACACAGTGTGTTACCTTATCAACGGGACACAGTGTCGTACCTTAGCAACGGCACACAGTGTGTTACCTTAGCAACGGGACACGGTGTGTTACCTTAGCAACGGCACAGAGTGTGTTACCTTAGCAACGGGACACAGTGTCGTACCTTAGCAACGGCACACAGTGTGTTACCTTAGCAACGGGACACAGTGTCGTACATTAGCAACGGGAAACAGTGTCGTACCTTAGCAACGGGACACAGTGTCGTACCTTAGCAACGGGACACAGTGGGTTACCTTAGCAACATGACACAGTTTCGTACCTTAGCAACGGCACAGAGTGTGTTACCTTAGCAACGGGACACAGTGTGTTACCTTAGCAACGGGACACAGTGTCGTACCTTAGCAACGGCACAGAGTGTGTTACCTTAGCAACGGGACACAGTGTGTTACCATAGCAACGGGACACAGTGCCGTACCTTAGTAACGGCACTGAGTGTGTTACCTTAGCAACGGGACACAGTGTCGTACCTTAGCAACAGCACAGAGTGTGTTACCTTAGCAACAACACACAGTGTGTTACCTTAGCAACGGCACACAGTGTGTTACCTTAGCAACGGGACACAGTGTCGTACCTTAGCAACGGCACAGAGAGTGTTACCTTAGCAAAGGGACACAGTGTCGAACCTTAGCAACGGCACACAGTGTGTTACCTTAGCAACGGGACACAATGTCGTACCTTAGCATCGGCACAGAGTGTGTTAACTTAGCAACGGCACAGAGTGTGTTACCTTAGCAACAGCACAGAGTGTGTTACCTTATCAACAGCTTCAGAGTGTCGTACCTTAGCAACGGCACAGAGTGTGTTACCTTAGCAACAGCACAGAGTGTGTTACCTAAGCAACAGCACAGAGTGTGTTACCTTAGCAACGGGACACAGTGGGTTACCTTAGCAACATGACACAGTTTCGTACCTTAGCAACGGCACAGAGTGTGTTACCTTAGCAACGGGACACAGTGTGTTACCTTAGCAACGAGACACCGTGTGTTAACTTAGCAACGGCACAGAGTGTGTTACCTTAGCAACGTCACAGAGTGTGTTACCTTAGCAACAGCACAGAGTGTGTTACCTTAGCAACTGCACAGAGTGTGTTACCTTAGCAACAGCACAGAGTGTGTTACCTTAGCAACGGCACAGAGTGTGTTACTTTAGCAACGGGACACATTGTCGTACCTTAGCAACAGCACAGAGTGTGTTACCTTTGCAACGGGACACAGTGTCGTACCTTAGCAACGGCACACAGTGTGTTACCTTAGCAACGGGACACAGTGTCGTAGCTTAGCAACAGCACAGAGTGTGTTACCTTAGCAACAGCACACAGTGTGTTACATTAGCAACGGCTGACAGTGTATTACCTTAGCAACGGGACACAGTGTCGTACCTTAGCAACGGCACAGAGTGTGTTACCTTAGCAACGGGACACAGTGTCGTACCTTAGCAACGGCACACAGTGTGTTACCATAACAACGGGACACAATGCCGTACCTTAGCAACGGCACAGAGTGTGTTACCTTAGCAACAGCACAGAGTGTGTTACCTTAGCAACGGGACACAGTGTGTTACCTTAGCAACGGGACACAGTGTGTTTCCTTAGCAACGGGACACAGTGTGTTACCTAAGTAACGGGACACAGTGTGTAACCTTAGCAACGGGACACAGTGTGTTACCTTAGCAACGGCACAGAGAGTGTTACCTTAGCAACGGCACAGAGTGTGTTACCTTAGCAACAGCACAGAGTGTGTTACCTTAGCAACAGCACAGAGTGTCGTACCTTAGCAACGGCACAGAGTGTGTTACCTTAGCAACAGCACAGAGTGTGTTACCTTAGCAACAGCACAGAGTGTGTTACCTTAGCAACGGGACACAGTGTACTACCTTAGCAACGGGACACAGCGTCGTACCTTAGCAACGGCACAGAGTGTGTTACCTTAGCAACGGGACACAGGGTGTTACCTTAGCAACGGGGCACAGTGTCGTACCTTAGCCACGGCTCAGAATGTGTTACCTTAGCAACGGGACACAGTGTGTTACCTTAGCAACGGGACACAGTGTCGTACCTTAGTAACGGCACAGAGTGTTACCTTAGCAACGGGACACAGTGTCGTACCTTAGCAACGGGACACAGTGTCGTATCTTAGCAACGGGAAACAGTGTGTTACCTTAGCAACGTGACACAGTGTCGTACCTTAGCAACGGGACACAGTGTCGTACCTTAGCAACGGGAAACAGTGTGTTATCTTAGCAACGGGACACAGTGTCGTACCTTAGCAACGGCACACAGTGTGTTACTTTAACAACGGGACACAGTGTCCTACCTTAGCAACGGCAGTGAGTGTGTTACCTTAGCAACAGCACAGAGTGTGTTACCGTAGCAACGGGACACAGCGTGTTACCATAGCAACGGCACACAGTGTGTTACCTTAGCAACGGGACACAGTGTGTTACCTTAGCAACGGCATAGAGTGTGTTACCTTAGCAACGGGACACAGTGTCGTACCTTAGCAACGGCACAGGGTGTGTTACCTTAGCAACAGCACAGAGTGTGTTACCTTAGCAACGGCACAGAGTGTGTTACCTTAGCAAATGCACAGAGTGTGTTACCTTAGTAACAGCACAGAGTGTGTTACCTTAGCAACAGCACAGAGTGTGTTACCTTAGCAACGGCACAGAGTGTGTTACCTTAGCAACAGCACAGAGTGTGTTACCTTAGCAACGGCACAGAGTATGTTACTTTAGCAACGGTACAGAGTGTGTTACCTTAGCAACGGCACAGATTGTGTTACCTTAGCAACAGCACAGAGTGTGTTACCTTAGCAACAGCACAGAGTGTGTTACCGTAGCAACGGCACAGAGTGTGTTACCTTAGCAACGGGACACAGTGTCGTACCTTAGAAACGGGACACAGTCTGTAACCTTAGCAACGGGACACAGTGTGTTACCTTAGCAACGGGACACAGTGTGTTACCTTAGCAACTGGACACAGTGTGTTACCTTAGCAAGAGGACACAGTGTCGTACCTTAGCAACGGGACATAGTGTCGTACCTTAGCAATGGGACACATTGTCGTAACTTAGCAACGCGACACAGTGTCGTACCTTAGCAACGGGACACAGTGTCGTACCTTAGCAACGGCACACAGTGTGTTACCTTAGCAAAGGGACACGGTGTGTTACCTTAGCAACGGCACAGAGTGTGTTACCTTAGCAACGGGACACAGTGTCGTACCTTAGCAACGGCACACAGTGTGTTACCTTAGCAACGGGACACAGTGTCGTACATTAGCAACGGGAAACAGTGTCGTACCTTAGCAACGGGACACAGTGTCGTACCTTAGCAACGGGACACAGTGTGTTACCTTAGCAATGCGACACAGTGTCGTATCTTAGCAACGGGACACAGTGTCGTACCTTAGTAACGTCACAGAGTGTGTTACCTTAGCAACGGGACACAGTGTGTTACCTTAGCAACGGGACACAGTGTGTAACCTTAGCAACGGGACACAGTGTGTTACCTTAGCAACGGCACAGAATGTGTTACCTTAGCAACGGCACAGAGTGTGTTAACTTAGCAACGGCACAGAGTGTGTAACCTTAGCAACAGCACAGAGTGTGTTACCTTAGCAACAGCACAGAGTGTCGTACCTTAGCAACGGCACAGAGTGTGTTACCTTAGCAACAGCACAGAGTGTGTTACCTTAGCAACAGCACAGAGTGTGTTACCTTAGCAACGGGACACAGTGTGTTACCTTAGCAACGGGACACAGTGTCGTACCTTAGCAACGGCACAGAGTGTGTTACCTTAGCAACGGGACACAGTGTGTTACCTTAGCAACGGACACAGTGTCGTACCTTAGCAACGGGATACAGTGTCGTACCTTAGTAACGGCACAGAGATAGTTACCTTAGCAACGGGACACAGTGTCGTACCTTAGCAACAGGACACAGTGTCGTATCTTAGCAACGGGAAACATTGTGTTACCCTAGCAACGGGACACAGTGTCGTACCTTAGCAACGGGACATAGTGTCGTACCTTAGCAACGGGAAACAGTGTGTTATCTTAGCAACGAGACACAGTGTCGTACCTTAGCAACGGCACACAGTGTGTTACCTTAGCAACAGGACACAGTGTCGTACCTTAGCAACGGCACAGAGTGTGTTACCCTAGCAACAGCACCGAGTGTGTTACCTTAGTAACAGCACAGAGTGTGTTACCCTAGCAACGGGACACAGTGTACTACCTTAGCAACGGGACACAGTGTCGTACCTTAGCAACGGCACAGAGTGTGTTACCTTAGCAACGGGACACAGTGTGTTACCGTAGCAACGGGGCACAGTGTCGTACCTTAGCCACGGCACAGAGTGTGTTACCTTAGCAACGGGACACAGTGTGTTACCTTAGCAACGGGACACAGTGTCGTACCATAGTAACGGCACAGAGTGTGTTACCTTAGCAACGGGACACAGTGTCGTACCTTAGCAACGGGACACAGTGTCGTATCTTAGCAACTGGAAACATTGTGTTACCTTAGCAACGGGACACAGTGTCGTACGTTAGCAACGGGACACAGTGTCGTACCTTAGCAACGAGAAACAGTGTGTTATCTTAGCAACGGGACACAGTGTCGTACCTTAGCAACGGCACAGAGTGTGTTACCTTAGCAACAGCACAGAGTGTGTTACCTTAGCAACGGGACACAGTGTCGTACCTTAGCAACGGCACACAGTGTTTTACCTTAAGAACGGGACACAGTGTGTTACCTTAGCAACGGCACAGAGTGTGTTACCTTAGCAACTGGACACAGTGACGTACCTTAGCAACGGGACACAGTGTGTAACCTTAGCAACGGGACACATTGTGTTACCTTAGCAACGGCACAGAGTGTGTTACCTTAGCATCGGCACAGAGTGTGTTAACTTAGCAACGGCACAGAGTGTGTTACCTTAGCAACAGCACAGATTGTGTTACCTTAGCAACAGCTTCAGAGTGTCGTACCTTAGCAACGGCACAGAGTGTGTTACCTTAGCAATTGGACACAGTGTGTTACCTTAGCAACGGGACACAGTGTGTTTCCTTAGCAACGGGACACAGTGTGTTACCTTAGCAACGGGACACAGTGTGTTACCTTAGCAACGGGACACAGTGTGTAACCTTAGCAACGGGACACAGTGTGTTACCTTAGCAACGGCACAGAGTGTGTTACCTTAGCATCGGCACAGAGTGTGTTAACTTAGCAACGGCACAGAGTGTGTTACCTTAGCAACAGCACAGAGTGTGTTACCTTAGCAACAGCTTCAGAGTGTCGTACCTTAGCAACGGCACAGAGTGTGTTACCTTAGCAACAGCACAGAGTGTGTTACCTTAGCAACAGCACAGAGTGTGTTACCTTAGCAACGGGACACAGTGGGTTACCTTAGCAACACGACACAGTGTCGTACCTTAGCAACGGCACAGAGTGTGTTACCTTAGCAACGGCACTGAGTGTGTTACCTTAGCAACGGGACACAGTGTCGTACCTTAACAACGGGACACAGTGTGTTACCTTAGCAACGGTACACAGTGTGTTACCTTAGCAACGGGACACAGTGTGTAACCTTAGCAACGGGACACAGTGTGTTACCTTAGCAACGGCACAGAGTGTGTTACCTTAGCAACGGCACAGAGTGTGGTAACTTAGCAACGGCATAGTATATGTTACCTTAGCAACAGCACAGAGTGTGTTACATAAGCAAGAGCACAGAGTATCGTACCTTAGCAACGGCACAGAGTGTGTTACCTTAGCAACAGCACAGAGTGTGTTACCTTAGCAACAGCACAGAGTGTGTTACCTTAGCAACGGGACACAGTGTGTTACCTTAGCTACGGGACACAGTATCGTACCTTAGCAACGGCACAGATTGTGTTACCTTAGCAACGGGACACAGTGTGTTACCTTAGCAACGGGACACAGTGTCGTACCTTTGCAACGGCACAGAGTGTGTTACCTTAGCAACGGGAAACAGTGTGTTACCTTAGCAACGGGACACAGTGTCGTACCTTAGTAACGGCACAGAGTGTGTTACCTTAGCAACGGGACACAGTGTCGTACCTTAGCAACGGGACACAGTGTCGTATCTTAGCAACGGGAAACAGTGTGTTACCTTACCAACGGGACACAGTGTCGTACCTTAGTAACGGGACACAGTGTCGTACCTTAGCAACGGGAAACAGTGTGTTATCTTAGCAACGGGACACACTGTCGTACCTTAGCAACGGCACAGGGTGTGTTACCTTAGCAACAGCACAGAGTGTGTTACCTTAGCAACGGGACACAGTGTCGTACCTTAGCAACGGCACACAGTGTGTCACCTTAGCAACGGGACACAGTGTGTTACCATAGCAACGGCACAGAGTGTGTTACCTTAGCAACGGGACACAGTGTCGTACCTAAGTAACGGCACAGAGTGTCGTAACTTAGGAACGGCACACAGTGTGTTACCTTAGCAACGGGACACAGTGTCGTACCTTAGCAACGGCACAGAGTGTTTTACCTTAGCAACAGCACAGAGTGTGTTACCTTAGCAACGGGACACAGTGTCGTACCTTAGCAACGGCACACAATGTGTTACCTTAGCAACGGGACACAGTGTGTTACCTTAGGAACGGCACAGAGTGTGTTACCTTAACAACGGGACATAGTGTCGTACCTTAGCAACGGCACAGAGTGTGTTACCTTAGCAACGGGACACAGTGTCGTACCTTAGCAACGGCACACAGTGTGTTACCTTAGAAACGGGACACAGTGTCGTACCTTACAACGGCACAGAGTGTGTTACCTTAGCAACGGGACACAGTGTCGTACCTTAGCAACGGCACACAGTGTGTTACTTTAACAACGGGACACAGTGTCCTACCTTAGCAACGGCAGTGAGTGTATTACCTTAGCAACAGCACAGAGTGTGTTACCGTAGCAACGGGACACAGCGTGTTACCATAGCAACGGCACACAGTGTGTTACCTTAGCAACTGGACACAGTGTGTTACCTTAGCAACGGCACAGAGTGTGTTACCTTAGCAACGGGACACAGTGTCGTACCTTAGCAACGGCACAGGGTGTGTTACCTTAGCAACAGAACAGAGTGTGTTACCTTAGCAACGGCACAGAGTGTGTTACCTTAGCAAATGCACAGAGTGTGTTACCTTAGTAATAGCTCAGAGTGTGTTACCTTAGCAACAGCACAGAGTGTGTTACCTTAGCAACGTCACAGAGTGTGTTACCTTAGCAACAGCACAGATTGTGTTACCTTAGCAACTGCACAGAGTGTGTTACCTTAGCAACAGCACAGAGTGTGTTACCTTAGCAACGGCACAGAGTGTGTTACTTTAGCAACGGCACAGAGTGTGTTACCTTAGCAACGGGACACATTGTCGTACCTTAGCAACAGCACAGAGTGTGTTACCTTTGCAACGGGACACAGTGTCGTACCTTAGCAACGGCACAGTGTGTTACCTTAGCAACGGCACACAGTGTCGTAGCTTAGCAACAGCACAGAGTGTGTTACCTTAGCAACAGCACACAGTGTGTTACATTAGCAACGGCTGACAGTGTATTACCTTAGCAACGGGACACAGTGTCGTACCTTAGCAACGGCACAGAGTGTGTTACCTTAGCAACGGGACACAGTGTCGTACCTTAGCAACGGCACACAGTGTGTTACCATAGCAACGGGACACAATGCCGTACCTTAGCAACGGCACAGAGTGTGTTAACTTAGCAACAGCACAGAGTGTGTTACCTTAGCAACGGGACACAGTGTGTTACCTTAGCAACGGGACACAGTGTGTTTCGTTAGCAACGGGACACAGTGTGTTACATAAGTAACGGGACACAGTGTGTAACCTTAGCAACGGGACACAGTGTGTTACCTTAGCAACGGCACAGAGAGTGTTACCTTAGCAACGGCACAGAGTGTGTTACCTTAGCAACAGCACAGAGTGTGTTACCTTAGCAACAGCACAGAGTGCCGTACCTTAGCAACGGCACAGAGTGTGTTACCTTAGCAACAGCACAGAGTGTGTTACCTTAGCAACAGCACAGAGTGTGTTACCTTAGCAACGGGACACAGTACACTACCTTAGCAACGGGACACAGCGTCGTACCTTAGCAACGGCACAGTGTGTGTTACCTTAGCAACGGGACACAGGGTGTTACCTTAGCAACGGGGCACAGTGTCGTACCTTAGCCACGGCACAGAATGTGTTACCTTAGCAACGGGACACAGTGTGTTACCTTAGCAACGGGACACAAAGTCGTACCTTAGTAACGGCACAGAGTGTGTTACCTTAGCAACGGGACACAGTGTCGTACCTTAGCAACGGGACACAGTGTCGTATCTTAGCAACGGGAAACAGTGTGTTACCTTAGCAACGTGACACAGTGTCGTACCTTAGCAACGGGTGACAGTGTCGTACCTTAGCAACGGGAAACAGTGTGTTATCTTAGCAACGGGACACAGTGTCGTACCTTAGCAACGGCAGAGAGTGTGTTACCTTAGCAACAGCACAGAGTGTGTTACCTTAGCAACGGGACACAGTGTCGTACCTTAGCAACGGCACACAGTGTTTTACCTTAAGAACGGGACACAGTGTGTTACCTTAGCAACGGCACAGAGTGTGTTACCTTAGCAACGGGACACAGTGACGTACCTTAGCAACGGCACAGAGTGTGTTACCTTAGCAACGGGACACAGTGTCGTACCTTAGCAACGGCACACAGTGTGTTACCTTAGCAACGGGACACAGTGTCGTACCTTAGCAACGGCACCCAGTGTGTTACCTTAGCAACAGCACAGAGTGTGTTACCTTAGCAACGGGACACAGTGTCGTACCTTAGCAACGGCACACAGTGTGTTACCTTATCAACGGCACACAGTGTGTTACCTTAGCAACGGCACAGAGTGTGTTACCTTAGCAACGGGACATAGTGTCGTACCTTAGCAACGGCACAGAGTGTGTTACCTTAGCAACGCGACACAGTGTCGTACCTTAGCAACGGCACACAGTGTGTTACCTTAGAACCGGGACACAGTGTCGTACCTTACAACGGCACAGAGTGTGTTACCTTAGCAACGGGACACAGTGTCGTACCTTAGCAACGGCACACAGTGTGTTACTTTAACAACGGGACACAGTGTCCTACCTTAGCAACGGCAGTGAGTGTGTTACCTTAGCAACAGCACAGAGTGTGTTACCGTAGCAACGGGACACAGCGTGATACCATAGCAACGGGACACAGTGTGTTACCTTAGCAACGGGACACAGTGTGTTACCTTAGCAACGGCACAGAGTGTGTTACCTTAGCAACGGGACACAGTATCGTACCTTAGCAACGGCACAGGGTGTGTTACCTTAGCAACAGCACAGAGTGTGTTACCTTAGCAACGGCACAGAGTGTGTTACCTTAGCAAATGCACAGAGTGTGTTACCTTAGTAACAGCACAGAGTGTGTTACCTTAGCAACAGCACAGAGTGTGTTACCTTAGCAACGGCACAGAGTGTGTTACCTTAGCAACAGCACAGAGTGTGTTACCTTAGCAACGGCACAGAGTATGTTACTTTAGCAACGGTACAGAGTGTGTTACCTTAGCAACGGCACAGATTGTGTTACCTTAGCAACAGCACAGAGTGTGTTACCTTAGCAACAGCACAGAGTGTGTTACCGTAGCAACGGCACAGAGTGTGTTACCTTAGCAACGGGACACAGTGTCGTATCTTAGAAACGGACCAGAGTGTGTTACCTTAGCAACGGGACACAGCGTCGTACCTTAGCAACGGCACACAGTGTGTTACCTTAGCAACGGGACACAGTGTCGTACATTAGCAACGGGAAACAGTGTCGTACCTTAGCAACGCAACACAGTGTCGTACCTTAGCAACGGGACACAGTGTGTTACCTTAGCAATGCGACACAGTGTCGTATCTTAGCAACGGGACACAGTGTCGTACCTTAGTAACGTCACAGAGTGTGTTACCTTAGCAACGGGACACAGTGTGTTACCTTAGCAACGGGACACAGTGTGTAACCTTAGCAACGGGACACAGTGTGTTACCTTAGCAACGGCACAGAATGTGTTACCTTAGCAACGGCACAGAGTGTGTTAACTTAGCAACGGCACAGAGTGTGTAACCTTAGCAACAGCACAGAGTGTGTTACCTTAGCAACAGCACAGAGTGTGGTACCTTAGCAACGGCACAGAGTGTGTTACCTTAGCAACAGCACAGAGTGTGTTACCTTAGCAACAGCTCAGAGTGTGTTACCTTAGCAACGGGACACAGTGTGTTACCTTAGCAACGGGACACAGTGTCGTACCTTAGCAACGGCACAGAGTGTGTTACCTTAGCAACGGGACACAGTGTGTTACCTTAGCAACGGACTCAGTGTCGTACCTTAGCAACGGGATACAGTGTCGTACCTTAGTAACGGCACAGAGATAGTTACCTTAGCAACGGGACACAGTGTCGTACCTTAGCAACAGGACACAGTGTCGTATCTTAGCAACGGGAAACAGTGTGTTACCCTAGCAACGGGACACAGTGTCGTACCTTAGCAACGGGACATGGTGTCGTACCTTAGCTACGGGAAACAGTGTGTTATCTTAGCAACGAGACACAGTGTCGTACCTTAGCAACGGCACACAGTGTGTTACCTTAGCAACAGGACACAGTGTCGTACCTTAGCAACGGCACAGAGTGTGTTACCCTAGCAACAGCACCGAGTGTGTTACCTTAGTAACAGCACAGAGTGTGTTACCCTAGCAACGGGACACAGTGTACTACCTTAGCAACGGGACACAGTGTCGTACCTTAGCCACGGCACAGAGTGTGTTACCTTAGCAACGGGACACAGTGTGTTACCTTAGCAACGGGACACAGTGTCGTACCTTAGTAACGGCACAGAGTGTGTTACCTTAGCAACGGGACACAGTGTCGTACCTTAGCAACGGGACACAGTGTCGTATCTTAGCAACTGGAAACAGTGTGTTACCTTAGCAACGGGACACAGTGTCGTACGTTAGCAACGGGACACAGTGTCGTACCTTAGCAACGGGAAACAGTGTGTTATCTTAGCAACGGGACACAGTGTCGTACTTTAGCAACGGCACAGAGTGTGTTACCTTAGCAACAGCACAGAGTTTGTTACCTTAGCAACGGGACACAGTGTCGTACCTTAGCAACGGCACACAGTGTTTTACCTTAAGAACGGGACACAGTGTGTTTCCTTAGCAACGGGACACAGTGTGTTACCTTAGCAACGGGACACAGTGTGTTACCTTAGCAACGGGACACAGTGTGTAACCTTAGCAACGGGACACAGTGTGTTACCTTAGCAACGGCACAGAGTGTGTTACCTTAGCATCGGCACAGAGTGTGTTAACTTAGCAACGGCACAGAGTGTGTTACCTTAGCAACAGCACAGAGTGTGTTACCTTAGCAACAGCTTCAGAGTGTCGTACCTTAGCAACGGCACAGAGTGTGTTACCTCAGCAACAGCACAGAGTGTGTTACCTTAGCAACAGCACAGAGTGTGTTACCTTAGCAACGGGACACAGTGGGTTACCTTAGCAACATGACACAGTTTCGTACCTTAGCAACGGCACAGAGTGTGTTACCTTAGCAATGGACACAGTGTGTTACCTTAGCAACGGGACACAGTGTCGTACCTTAGCAACGGCACAGAGTGTGTTACCTTAGCAACGGGACACAGTGTGTTACCATAGCAACGGGACACAGTGCCGTACCTTAGTAACGGCACTGAGTGTGTTACCTTAGCAACGGGACACAGTGTCGTACCTTAACAACGGGACACAGTGTGTTATCTTAGCAACGGTACACAGTGTGTTACCTTAGCAACGGGACACAGTGTGTAACCTTAGCAACGGGACACAGTGTGTTACCTTAGCAACGGCACAGAGTGTGTTACCTTAGCAACGGCACAGAGTGTGGTAACTTAGCAACGGCATAGTATATGTTACCTTAGCAACAGCACAGAGTGTGTTACATAAGCAAGAGCACAGAGTATCGTACCTTAGCAACGGCACAGAGTGTGTTACCTTAGCAACAGCACAGAGTGAGTTACCTTAGCAACAGCACAGAGTGTGTTACCTTAGCAACGGGACACAGTGTGTTACCTTAGCTACGGGACACAGTATCGTACCTTAGCAACGGCACAGATTGTGTTACCTTAGCAACGGGACACAGTGTGTTACCTTAGCAACGGGACACAGTGTCGTAACTTAGCAACGGCACAGAGTGTGTTACCTTAGCAACGGGAAACAGTGTGTTACCTTAGCAACGGGACACAGTGTCGTACCTTAGTAACGGGACACAGTGTCGTACCTTAGCAACGGGAAACAGTGTGTTATCTTAGCAACGGGACACACTGTCGTACCTTAGCAACGGCACAGAGTGTGTTACCTTAGCAACAGCACAGAGTGTGTTACCTTAGCAACGGGACACAGTGTCGTACCTTAGCAACGGCACACAGTGTGTCACCTTAGCAACGGGACACAGTGTGTTACCATAGCAACGGCACAGAGTGTGTTACCTTAGCAACGGGACACAGTGTCGTACCTAAGTAACGGCACAGAGTGTCGTAACTTAGCAACGGCACACAGTGTGTTACCTTAGCAACGGGACACAGTGTCGTACCTTAGCAACGGCACAGAGTGTTTTACCTTAGCAACAGCACAGAGTGTGTTACCTTAGCAACGGGACACAGTGTCGTACCTTAGCAACGGCACACAATGTGTTACCTTAGCAACGGGACACAGTGTGTTACCTTAGCAACGGCACAGAGTGTGTTACCTTAACAACGGGACATAGTGTCGTACCTTAGCAACGGCACAGAGTGTGTTACCTTAGCAACGGGACACAGTGTCGTACCTTAGCAACGGCACACAGTGTGTTACCTTAGAAACGGGACACAGTGTCGTACCTTACAACGGCACAGAGTGTGTTACCTTAGCAACGGGACACAGTGTCGTACCTTAGCAACGGCACACAGTGTGTTACTTTAACAACGGGACACAGTGTCCTACCTTAGCAACGGCAGTGAGTGTGTTACCTTAGCAACAGCACAGAGTGTGTTACCGTAGCAACGGGACACAGCGTGTTACCATAGCAACGGCACACAGTGTGTTACCTTAGCAACTGGACACAGTGTGTTACCTTAGCAACGGCACAGAGTGTGTTACCTTAGCAACGGGACACAGTGTCGTACCTTAGCAACGGCACAGGGTGTGTTACCTTAGCAACAGCACAGAGTGTGTTACCTTAGCAACGGCACAGAGTGTGTTACCTTAGCAAATGCACAGAGTGTGTTACCTTAGTAATAGCACAGAGTGTGTTACCTTAGCAACAGCACAGAGTGTGTTACCTTAGCAACGGCACAGAGTGTGTTACCTTAGCAACGGCACAGAGTGTGTTACCTTAGCAACAGCACAGAGTGTGTTACCTTAGCAACGGCACAGAGTGTGTTACTTTAGCAACAGTACAGAGTGTGTAACCTTACCAACGGCACAGAGTGTGTTACCTTAGCAACAGCACAGAGTGTGTTACCTTAGCAACGGCACAGAGTGTGTTACCTTAGCAACGGGACACAGTGTCGTACCTTAGAACCGGGACACAGTCTGTAACCTTAGTAACGGGACACAGTGTGTTACCTTAGCAACGGGACACAGTGTGTTACTTTAGCAACTGGACACAGTGTGTTACCTTAGCAAGAGGACACATTGTCGTAACTTAGCAACGCGACACAGTGTCGTACCTTAGCAACGGGACACAGTGTCGTACCTTAGCAACGGCACACAGTGTGTTACCTTTGCAACGGTACACAGTGTGTTACCTTAGCAACGGCACAGAGTGTGTTACCTTAGCAAAAGGACACAGTGTCGTACCTTAGCAACGGCACACAGTGTGTTACCTTAGCAACGGGACACAGTGTCGTACCTTAGCAACGGGAAACAGTGTCGTACCTTAGCAACGGGACACAGTGTCGTACCTTAGTAACGTCACAGAGTGTGTTACCTTAGCAACGGGACACAGTGTGTTACCTTAGCAACGGGACACAGTGTGTAACCTTAGCAACGGGACACAGTGTGTTACCTTAGCAACGGCACAGAATGTGTTACCTTAGCAACGGCACAGAGTGTGTTAACTTAGCAACGGCACAGAGTGTGTAACCTTAGCAACAGCACAGAGTGTGTTACCTTAGCAACAGCACAGAGTGTCGTACCTTAGCAACGGCATGGGGTGTGTTACCTTAGCAACAGCACAGAGTGTGTTACCTTAGCAACAGCACAGAGTGTGTTACCTTAGCAACGGGACACAGTGTGTTACCTTAGCAACGGGACACAGTGTCGTACCTTAGCAACGGCACAGAGTGTGTTACCTTAGCAACGGGACACAGTGTGTTACCTTAGCAGCGGACACAGTGTCGTACCTTAGCAACGGGATACAGTGTCGTACCTTAGTAACGGCACAGAGAGTGTTACCTTAGCAACGGGACACAGTGTCGTACCTTAGCAACGGGACACAGTGTCGTATCTTAGCAACGGGAAACAGTGTGTTACCCTAGCAACGGGACACAGTGTCGTACCTTAGCAACGGGACATAGTGTCGTACCTTAGCAACGGCACAGAGTGTGTTACCCTAGCAACAGCACCGAGTGTGTTTCCTTAGCAACAGCACAGAGTGTGTTACCTTAGCAACGGGACACAGTGTACTACCTTAGCAACGGGACACAGTGTCGTACCTTAGCAACGGCACAGAGTGTGTTACCTTAGCAACGGGACACAGTGTGTTACCTTAGCAACGGGGCACAGTGTCGTACCTTAGCCACGGCACAGAGTGTGTTACCTTAGCAAAGGGACACAGTGTGTTACCTTAGCAACGGGACACAGTGTCGTACCTTAGTAACGGCACAGAGTGTGTTACCTTAGCAACGGGACACAGTGTGTTACCTTAGCAACGGGACACAGTGTGTAACCTCAGCAACGGGACACAGTGTCGTACCTTAGCAACGGCACAGAGTGTGTTACTTTAGCAACGGGACACAGTGTGTTACCTTAGCAACGGGACACAGTGTGTAACCTCAGCAACGGGACACAGTGTGTTACCTTAACAACGGCACAGAATGTGTTACCTTAGCAACGGCACAGAGTGTGTTAACTTAGCAACGGCACAGAGTTTGTTACCTTAGCAACAGCACAGAGTGTCGTACCTTAGCAACGGCACAGAGTGTGTTACCTTAGCAACAGCACAGAGTGTGTTACCTTAGCAACGGTACACAGTGTCGTACCTTAGCAACGGCACAGAGTGTGTTACCTTAGCAACGGGACACAGTGTGTTACCTTAGCAACGGGACACAGTGTCGTACCTTAGCAACGGGATACAGTGTCGTACCTTAGTAACGGCACAGAGTGTGTTACCTTAGCAACGGGACACAGTGTCGTACCTTAGCAACGGGACACAGTGTCGTATCTTAGCAACGGGAAACAGTGTGTTACCCTAGCAACGGGACACAGTGTCGTACCTTAGCAACGGGACATAGTGACGTACCTTAGCAACGTGAAACAGTGTGTTATCTTAGCAACGAGACACAGTGTCGTACCTTAGTACCGGCATACAGTGTGTTACCTTAGCAACAGGACACAGTGTCGTACCTTAGCAACGGCACAGAGTGTGTTACCCTAGCAACAGCACAGAGTGTGTTACCTTAGCAACAACACAGAGTGTGTCACCTTAGCAACGGGACACACTGTACTACCTTAGCAACGGGACACAGTGTCGTACCTTAGCAACGGCACAGAGTGTGTTACCTTAGCAACGGGACACAGAGTGTTACCTTAGCAACGGGACACAGTGTGTTACCTTAGCAACTGGACACAGTGTGTTACCTTAGCAAGAGGACACAGTGTCGTACCTTAGCAACGGGACACAGTGTGTTACCTTAGCAACGGGACACAGTGTCGTACCTTAGCAACGGCACAGAGTGTGTTACCTTAGCAACGGGACACAGTGTCGTACCTTAGAAACGGCACACAGTGTGTTACCTTAACAACGGGACACAGTGTTCTACCTTAGCAACGGCAGAGAGTGTGTTACCTTAGCAAAAGCACAGAGTGTGTTACCTTAACAACGGGACACAGCGTGTTACCTTAGCAACGGCACACAGCGTGTTACCTTAGCAACGGCACACATTGTGTTACCTTAGCAACGGGACACTGTGTGTTACCTTAGGAACGGCACAGAATGTGTTATCTTAGCAACGGGACTCAGTGTCGTACCTTAGCAACGGCACAGAGTGTGTTACCTTAGCAACAGCACAGAGTGTGTCACCTTAGCAACGGCACAGAGTGTGTTACCTTAGCAACGGGGCACAGTGTCATACCTTAGCTACGGCACAGAGTGTGTTACCTTAGCAACGGGACACAGTGTGTTACCTTAGCAACGGGACACAGTGTCGTACCTTAGCAATGGCACACAGTGTGTTACCTTAGCAACGGGACACAGTGTCGTACCTTAGCAACGGCACACATTATGTTACCTTAGCAACGGGACACAGTGTCGTACCTTAGCAACGGCACAGAGTGTGTTACCTTAGCAACGGGACACAGTGTCGTACCTTAGCATCGGCACACATTGTGTTACCTTAACAACGGGACACAGTGTCCTACCTTAGCAACGGCAGAGAGTGTGTTACCTTAGCAAAAGCACAGTGTGTGTTACCTTAACAACGGGACACAGCGTGTTACCTTAGCAACGGCACACATTGTGTTACCTTAGCAACGGGACACAGTGTGTTACCTTAGGAACGGCACAGAGTGTGTTACCTTAGCAACAGCACAGAGTGTGTCACCTTAGCAACGGCACAGAGTGTGTTACCTTAGCAACAGCACAGAGTGTGTTACCTTAGTAACTGCACAGAGTGTGTTACCTTAGCAACAGCACAGAGTGTGTTTCCTTAGCAACGGCACAGAGTGTATTACCTTAGCAACGGCACAGTATGTGTTACCTTAGCAACAGCACAGAGTGTGTTACCATAGCAACGGCGCAGAGTGTGTTACCTTAGCAACAGCACAGAGTGTGTTACCTTAGCAACGGCACAGAGTGTGTTACCTTAGCAACAGCACAGATTGTGTTACCTTATCATCAGCACAGAGTGTGTTAGCTTAGCAACGGCACAGAGTGTGTTACCTTAGCAACGGCACAGAGTGTGTTACCTTAGCAACAGCACAGAGTGTGTTACCTTAGCAACGGCACAGAGTGTGTTACCTTAGCAACGGGACACATTGTCGTACCTTACCAACAGCACAGAGTGTGTTACCTTAGCAACGGGACACGGTGTCGTACCTTAGCAACGGCACACATTGTGTTACCTTAGCAACGGGACACAGTGTCGTACCTTAGCAACAGCACAGAGTGTGTTACGTTAGCAACAGCACACAGTGTGTTACCTTAGCAACGGCACACAGTGTGTTACCTTAGCAACGGGACACAGTGTCGTACCTTAGCAACGGCACAGAGAGTGTTACCTTAGCAAAGGGACACAGTGTCGTAACTTAGCAACGGCACACAGTGTGTTACCTTAGCAACAGCACAGAGTGTGTTTCCTTAGCAACGGGACACAGTGTGTTACCTTAGCAACGGGACACAGTGTGTTACCTTAGCAACGGGACACAGTGTGTTTCCTTAGCAACGGGACACAGTGTGTTACCTTAGCAACGGGACACAGTGTGTTATCTTAGCAACGGGACACAGTGTGTAACCTTAGCAACGGGACACAGTGTGTTACCTTAGCAACGGCACAGAGTGTGTTACCTTAGCAACGGCACAGAGTGTGTTACCTTAGCAACAGCACAGAGTGTGTTACCTTAGCAACAGCACAGAGTGTCGTACCTTAGCAACGGCACAGAGTGTGTTACCTTAGCAACAGGACACAGTGTTGTACCTTAGAAACGGGACACAGTCTGAAACCTTAGCAACGGGACACAGTGTGTTACCTTAGCAACGGGACACAGTGTGTTACCTTAGCAACTGGACACAGTGTGATACCTTAGCAAGAGGACACAGTGTCGTACCTTAGCAACGGGACATAGTGTCGTACCTTAGCAATGGGACACATTGTCGTAACTTAGCAACGCGACACAGTGTCGTACCTTAGCAACGGGCCACAGTGTCGTACCTTAGCAACGGCACAGAGTGTGTTACCTTAGCAACGGGACACAGAGTGTTACCTTAGCAACGGCACAGAGTGTGTTACCTTAGCAACGGGACACAGTGTCGTACCTTAGCAAAGGCACACAGTGTGTTACCTTAGCAACGGGACACAGTGTCGTACCTTAGCAACGGGAAACAGTGTCGTACCTTAGAGACGGGACACAGTGTCGTACCTTAGCAACGGGACACAGTGTGTTACCTTAGCAATGGGACACAGTGTCGTATCTTAGCAACGGGACACAGTGTGTTACCTTATCAACGGGACACAGTGTCGTACCTTAGTAACGTCACAGAGTGTGGTACCTTAGCAACGGTACACAGTGTGTTACCTTAGCAACGGGACACAGTGTGTAACCTCAGCAACGGGACACAGTGTGTTACCTTAGCAACGGCACAGAATGTGTTACCTTAGCAACGGCACAGAGTGTGTTAACTTAGCAACGGCACAGAGTTTGTTACCTTAGCAACAGCACAGAGTGTCGTACCTTAGCAACGGCACAGAGTGTGTTACCTTAGCAACAGCACAGAGTGTGTTACCTTAGC
This sequence comes from Hymenopus coronatus, assembly GCA_030762935.1. Classification (NCBI taxonomy): domain Eukaryota; kingdom Metazoa; phylum Arthropoda; class Insecta; order Mantodea; family Hymenopodidae; genus Hymenopus; species Hymenopus coronatus. The sequence goes on from CM060882.1 coordinate 178,474,278, forward strand.
AACAGCACAGAGTGTGTTACCTTAGCAACGGGACACAGTGTCGTACCTTAGCAACGGCACAGAGTGTGATACCTTAGCAACGGGACACAGTGTGTTACCTTAGCAACGGGACACAGTGTCGTACCTTAGCAACGGGATACAGTGTCGTACCTTAGTAACGGCACAGAGTGTGTTACCTTAGCAACGGGACACAGTGTCGTATCTTAGCAACGGGAAACAGTGTGTTACCCTAGCAACGGGACACAGTGTCGTACCTTAGCAACGGGACATAATGTCGTACCTTAGCAACGGGAAACTGTGTTATCTTAGCAACGAGACACAGTTACGTACCTTAGCAACGGCACACAGTGTGTTACCTTAGCAACAGGACACAGTGTCGTATCTTAGCAACGGGAAACAGTGTGTTACCCTAGCAACGGGACACAGTGTCGTACCTTAGCAACGGGACATAGTGTCGTACCTTAGCAACGGGAAACTGTGTTATCTTAGCAACGAGACACAGTTACGTACCTTAGCAACGGCACAGAGTGTGTTACATTAGCAACAGCACAGAGTGTGTTACCTTAGCAACAACACAGAGTGTGTTACCTTAGCAACGGGACACAGTGTACTACCTTAGCAACGGGACACAGTGTCGTACCTTAGCAACGGCACAGAGTGTGTTACCTTAGCAACGGGACACAGTGTGTTACCTTAGCAATGGGACACAGTGTCGTATCTTAGCAACAGGACACAGTGTGTTACCTTATCAACGGGACACAGTGTCGTACCTTAGTAACGTCACAGAGTGTGGTACCTTAGCAACGGTACACAGTGTGTTACCTTAGCAACGGGACACAGTGTGTAACCTCAGCAACGGGACACAGTGTGTTACCTTAGCAACGGCACAGAATGTGTTACCTTAGCAACGGCACAGAGTGTGTTAACTTAGCAACGGCACAGAGTTTGTTACCTTAGCAACAGCACAGAGTGTCGTACCTTAGCAACGGCACAGAGTGTGTTACCTTAGCAACAGCACAGAGTGTGTTACCTTAGCAACAGCACAGAGTGTGTTACCTTAGCAACAGCACAGAGTGTGTTACTTTAGCAACGGGACACAGTGTCGTACCTTAGCAACGGCACAGAGTGTGTTACCTTAGCAACGGGACACAGTGTCGTACCTTAGAACCGGGACACAGTCTGTAACCTTAGTAACGGGACACAGTGTGTTACCTTAGCAACGGGACAGAGTGTGTTACCTTAGCAAATGCACAGAGTGTGTTACCTTAGTAATAGCACAGAGTGTGTTACCTTAGCAACAGCACAGAGTGTGTTACCTTAGCAACGGCACAGAGTGTGTTACTTTAGCAACGGCACAGACTGTGTTACCTTAGCAACAGCACAGTGTGTGTTACCTTAGCAACGGCACAGAGTGTGTTACTTTAGCAACAGTACAGAGTGTGTTACCTTACCAACGGCACAGAGTGTGTTATCTTAGCAACAGCACAGAGTGTGTTACCTTAGCAACAGCACAGAGTGTGTTACCTTAGCAACGGCACAGAGTGTGTTACCTTAGCAACGGGACACAGTGTCGTACCTTAGAACCGGGACACAGTCTGTAACCTTAGTAACGGGACACAGTGTGTTACCTTAGCAACGGGACACAGTGTGTTACTTTAGCAACTGGACACAGTGTGTTACCTTAGCAAGAGGACACATTGTCGTAACTTAGTAACGCGACACAGTGTCGTACCTTAGCAACGGGACACAGTGTCGTACCTTAGCAACGGCACACAGTGTGTTACCTTAGCAACGGTACACAGTGTGTTACCTTAGCAACGGCACAGAGTGTGTTACCTTAGCAAAAGGACACAGTGTCGTACCTTAGCAACGGCACACAGTGTGTTACCTTAGCAACGGGACACAGTGTCGTACCTTAGCAACGGGAAACAGTGTCGTACCTTAGCAACGGGACACAGTGTCGTACCTTAGTAACGTCACAGAGTGTGTTACCTTAGCAACGGAACACAGTGTGTTACCTTAGCAACGGGACACAGTGTGTAACCTTAGCAACGGGACACAGTGTGTTACCTTAGCAACGGCACAGAATGTGTTACCTTAGCAACGGCACAGAGTGTGTTAACTTAGCAACGGCACAGAGTGTGTAACCTTAGCAACAGCACAGAGTGTGTTACCTTAGCAACAGCACAGAGTGTCGTACCTTAGCAACGGCATGGGGTGTGTTACCTTAGCAACAGCACAGAGTGTGTTACCTTAGCAACAGCACAGAGTGTGTTACCTTAGCAACGGGACACAGTGTGTTACCTTAGCAACGGGACACAGTGTCGTACCTTAGCAACGGCACAGAGTGTGTTACCTTAGCAACGGGACACAGTGTGTTACCTTAGCAACGGACACAGTGTCGTACCTTAGCAACGGGATACAGTGTCGTACCTTAGTAACGGCACAGAGAGTGTTACCTTAGCAACGGGACACAGTGTCGTACCTTAGCAACGGGACACAGTGTCGTATCTTAGCAACGGGAAACAGTGTGTTACCCTAGCAACGGGACACAGTGTCGTACCTTAGCAACGGGACATAGTGTCGTACCTTAGCAACGGCACAGAGTGTGTTACCCTAGCAACAGCACCGAGTGTGTTTCCTTAGCAACAGCACAGAGTGTGTTACCTTAGCAACGGGACACAGTGTACTACCTTAGCAACGGGACACAGTGTCGTACCTTAGCAACGGCACAGAGTGTGTTACCTTAGCAACGGGACACAGTGTGTTACCTTAGCAACGGGGCACAGTGTCGTACCTTAGCCACGGCACAGAGTGTGTTACCTTAGCAACGGGACACAGTGTGTTACCTTAGCAACGGGACACAGTGTCGTACCTTAGTAACGGCACAGAGTGTGTTACCTTAGCAACGGGACACAGTGTGTTACCTTAGCAACGGGACACAGTGTGTAACCTCAGCAACGGGACACAGTGTCGTACCTTAGCAACGGCACAGAGTGTGTTACTTTAGCAACGGGACACAGTGTGTTACCTTAGCAACGGGACACAGTGTGTAACCTCAGCAACGGGACACAGTGTGTTACCTTAGCAACGGCACAGAATGTGTTACCTTAGCAACGGCACAGAGTGTGTTAACTTAGCAACGGCACAGAGTTTGTTACCTTAGCAACAGCACAGAGTGTCGTACCTTAGCAACGGCACAGAGTGTGTTACCTTAGCAACAGCACAGAGTGTGTTACCTTAGCAACAGCACAGAGTGTGTTACCTTAGCAACGGTACACAGTGTCGTACCTTAGCAACGGCACAGAGTGTGTTACCTTAGCAACGGGACACAGTGTGTTACCTTAGCAACGGGACACAGTGTCGTACCTTAGCAACGGGATACAGTGTCGTACCTTAGTAACGGCACAGAGTGTGTTACCTTAGCAACGGGACACAGTGTCGTACCTTAGCAACGGGACACAGTGTCGTATCTTAGCAACGGGAAACAGTGTGTTACCCTAGCAACGGGACACAGTGTCGTACCTTAGCAACGGGACATAGTGACGTACCTTAGCAACGGGAAACAGTGTGTTATCTTAGCAACGAGACACAGTGTCGTACCTTAGTACCGGCACACAGTGTGTTACCTTAGCAACAGGACACAGTGTCGTACCTTAGCAACGGCACAGAGTGTGTTACCCTAGCAACAGCACAGAGTGTGTTACCTTAGCAACAACACAGAGTGTGTTACCTTAGCAACGGGACACAGTGTACTACCTTAGCAACGGGACACAGTGTCGTACCTTAGCAACGGCACAGAGTGTGTTACCTTAGCAACGGGACACAGTGTGTTACCTTAGCAATGGGACACAGTGTCGTATCTTAGCAACAGGACACAGTGTGTTACCTTATCAACGGGACACAGTGTCGTACCTTAGTAACGTCACAGAGTGTGGTACCTTAGCAACGGCACAGAGTGTGTTACCTTAGCAACGGGACACAGTGTCGTACCTTAGAAACGGCACACAGTGTGTTACCTTAACAACGGGACACAGTGTTCTACCTTAGCAACGGCAGAGAGTGTGTTACCTTAGCAAAAGCACAGAGTGTGTTAACTTAACAACGGGAGACAGCGTGTTACCTTAGCAACGGCACACAGCGTGTTACCTTAGCAACGGCACACATTGTGTTACCTTAGCAACGGGACACTGTGTGTTACCTTAGGAACGGCACAGAATGTGTTATCTTAGCAACGGGACTCAGTGTCGTACCTTAGCAACGGCACAGAGTGTGTTACCTTAGCAACAGCACAGAGTGTGTCACCTTAGCAACGGCACAGAGTGTGTTACCTTAGCAACGGGGCACAGTGTCATACCTTAGCTACGGCACAGAGTGTGTTACCTTAGCAACGGGACACAGTGTGTTACCTTAGCAACGGGACACAGTGTCGTACCTTAGCAATGGCACACAGTGTGTTACCTTAGCAACGGGACACAGTGTCGTACCTTAGCAACGGCACACAGTATGTTACCTTAGCAACGGGACACAGTGTCGTACCTTAGCAACGGCACAGAGTGTGTTACCTTAGCAACGGGACACAGTGTCGTACCTTAGCATCGGCACACATTGTGTTACCTTAACAACGGGACACAGTGTCCTACCTTAGCAACGGCAGAGAGTGTGTTACCTTAGCAAAAGCACAGTGTGTGTTACCTTAACAACGGGACACAGCGTGTTACCTTAGCAACGGCACACATTGTGTTACCTTAGCAACGGGACACAGTGTGTTACCTTAGGAACGGCACAGAGTGTGTTACCTTAGCAACAGCACAGAGTGTGTCACCTTAGCAACGGCACAGAGTGTGTTACCTTAGCAACAGCACAGAGTGTGTTACCTTAGTAACTGCACAGAGTGTGTTACCTTAGCAACAGCACAGATTGTGTTTCCTTAGCAACGGCACAGAGTGTATTACCTTAGCAACGGCACAGTATGTGTTACCTTAGCAACAGCACAGAGTGTGTTACCATAGCAACGGCGCAGAGTGTGTTACCTTAGCAACAGCACAGAGTGTGTTACCTTAGCAACGGCACAGAGTGTGTTACCTTAGCAACAGCACAGATTGTGTTACCTTATCATCATCACAGAGTGTGTTAGCTTAGCAACGGCACAGAGTGTGTTACCTTAGCAACGGCACAGAGTGTGTTACCTTAGCAACAGCACAGAGTGTGTTACCTTAGCAACGGCACAGAGTGTGTTACCTTAGCAACGGGACACATTGTCGTACCTTACCAACAGCACAGAGTGTGTTACCTTAGCAACGGGACACGGTGTCGTACCTTAGCAACGGCACACATTGTGTTACCTTAGCAACGGGACACAGTGTCGTACCTTAGCAACAGCACAGTGTGTTACGTTAGCAACAGCACACAGTGTGTTACCTTAGCAACGGCACACAGTGTGTTACCTTAGCAACGGGACACAGTGTCGTACCTTAGCAACGGCACAGAGAGTGTTACCTTAGCAAAGGGACACAGTGTCGTAACTTAGCAACGGCACACAGTGTGTTACATTAGCAACAGCACAGAGTGTGTATCCTTAGCAACGGGACACAGTGTGTTACCTTAGCAACGGGACACAGTGTGTTACCTTAGCAACGGGACACAGTGTGTTTCCTTAGCAACGGGACACAGTGTGTTACCTTAGCAACGGGACACAGTGTGTTATCTTAGCAACGGGACACAGTGTGTTACCTTAGCAACGGCACAGAGTGTGTTACCTTAGCAACGGCACAGAGTGTGTTACCTTAGCTACAGCACAGAGTGTGTTACCTTAGCAACAGCACAGAGTGTCGTACCTTAGCAACGGCACAGAGTGTGTTACCTTAGCAACGGGACACAGTGTTGTACCTTAGAAACGGGACACAGTCTGAAACCTTAGCAACGGGACACAGTGTGTTACCTTAGCAACGGGACACAGTGTGTTACCTTAGCAACTGGACACAGTGTGATACCTTAGCAAGAGGACACAGTGTCGTACCTTAGCAACGGGACATAGTGTCGTACCTAAGCAATGGGACACATTGTCGTAACTTAGCAACGCGACACAGTGTCGTACCTTAGCAACGGGACACAGTGTCGTACCTTAGCAACGGCACAGAGTGTGTTACCTTAGCAACGGGACACAGTGTGTTACCTTTGCAACGGCACAGAGTGTGTTACCTTAGCAACGGGACACAGTGTCGTACCTTAGCAAAGGCACACAGTGTGTTACCTTAGCAACGGGACACAGTGTCGTACCTTAGCAACGGGAAACAGTGTCGTACCTTAGAGACGGGACACAGTGTCGTACCTTAGCAACGGGACACAGTGTGTTACCTTAGCAATGGGACACAGTGTCGTATCTTAGCAACGGGACACAGTGTGTTACCTTATCAACGGGACACAGTGTCGTACCTTAGTAACGTCACAGAGTGTGGTACCTTAGCAACGGTACACAGTGTGTTACCTTAGTAACGGGACACAGTGTGTAACCTCAGCAACGGGACACAGTGTGTTACCTTAGCAACGGCACAGAATGTGTTACCTTAGCAACGGCACAGAGTGTGTTAACTTAGCAACGGCACAGATTTTGTTACCTTAGCAACAGCACAGAGTGTCGTACCTTAGCAACGGCACAGAGTGTGTTACCTTAGCAACAGCACAGAGTGTGTTACCTTAGCAACATCACAGAGTGTGTTACCTTAGCAACGGGACACAGTGTCGTACCTTAGCAACGGCACAGAGTGTGTTACCTTAGCAACGGGACACAGTGTGTTACCTTAGCAACGGGACACAGTGTCGTACCTTAGCAACGGGATACAGTGTCGTACCTTAGTAACGGCACAGAGTGTGTTACCTTAGCAACGGGACACAGTGTCGTATCTTAGCAACGGGAAACAGTGTGTTACCCTAGCAACGGGACACAGTGTCGTACCTTAGCAACGGGACATAGTGTCGTACCTTAGCAACGGGAAACTGTGTTATCTTAGCAACGAGACACAGTTACGTACCTTAGCAACGGCACACAGTGTGTTACCTTAGCAACAGGACACAGTGTCGTATCTTAGCAACGGGAAACAGTGTGTTACCCTAGCAACGGGACACAGTGTCGTACCTTAGCAACGGGACATAGTGTCGTACCTTAGCAACGGAAAACTGTGTTATCTTAGCAACGAGACACAGTTACGTACCTTAGCAACGGCACAGAGTGTGTTACCCTAGCAACAGCACAGAGTGTGTTACCTTAGCAACAACACAGAGTGTGTTACCTTAGCAACGGGACACAGTGTACTACCTTAGCAACGGGACACAGTGTCGTACCTTAGCAACGGCACAGAGTGTGTTACCTTAGCAACGGGACACAGTGTGTTACCTTAGCAATGGGACACGGTGTCGTATCTTAGCAACAGGACACAGTGTGTTACCTTATCAACGGGACACAGTGTCGTACCTTAGTAACGTCACAGAGTGTGGTACCTTAGCAACGGTACACAGTGTGTTACCTTAGCAACGGGACACAGTGTGTTACCTTAGCAACAGCACAGAGTGTGTTACCTTAGCAACGGCACAGAATGTGTTACCTTAGCAACAGCACAGAGTGTGTTACCTTAGCAACGGGACACAGTGTCGTACCTTAGCAACGGCACAGAGTGTGTTACCTTAGCAACGGGACACAGTGTCGTACCTTAGAACCGGGACACAGTCTGTAACCTTAGTAACGGGACACAGTGTGTTACCTTAGCAACGGGACAGAGTGTGTTACCTTAGCAAATGCACAGAGTGTGTTACCTTAGTAATAGCACAGAGTGTGTTACCTTAGCAACGGCACAGAGTGTGTTACCTTAGCAACGGCACAGAGTGTGTTACCTTAGCAACAGCACAGTGTGTGTTACCTTAGCAACGGCACAGAGTGTGTTACTTTAGCAACAGTACAGAGTGTGTTACCTTACCAACGGCACAGAGTGTGTTACCTTAGCAACAGCACAGAGTGTGTTACCTTAGCAACAGCACAGAGTGTGTTACCTTAGCAACGGCACAGAGTGTGTTACCTTAGCAACGGGACACAGTGTCGTACCTTAGAACCGGGACACAGTCTGTAACCTTAGTAACGGGACACAGTGTGTTACCTTAGCAACGGGACACAGTGTGTTACTTCAGCAACTGGACACAGTGTGTTACCTTAGCAAGAGGACACATTGTCGTAACTTAGCAACGCGACACAGTGTCGTACCTTAGCAACGGGACACAGTGTCGTACCTTAGCAACGGCACACAGTGTGTTACCTTAGCAACGGTACACAGTGTGTTACCTTAGCAACGGCACAGAGTGTGTTACCTTAGCAAAAGGACACAGTGTCGTACCTTAGCAACGGCACACAGTGTGTTACCTTAGCAACGGGACACAGTGTCGTACCTTAGCAACGGGAAACAGTGTCGTACCTTAGCAACGAGACACAGTGTCGTACCTTAGTAACGTCACAGAGTGTGTTACCTTAGCAACGGGACACAGTGTGTTACCTTAGCAACGGGACACAGTGTGTAACCTTAGCAACGGGACACAGTGTGTTACCTTAGCAACGGCACAGAATGTGTTACCTTAGCAACGGCACAGAGTGTGTTAACTTAGCAACGGCACAGAGTGTGTAACCTTAGCAACAGCACAGAGTGTGTTACCTTAGCAACAGCACAGAGTGTCGTACCTTAGCAACGGCATGGGGTGTGTTACCTTAGCAACAGCACAGAGTGTGTTACCTTAGCAACAGCACAGAGTGTGTTACCTTAGCAACGGGACACAGTGTGTTACCTTAGCAACGGGACACAGTGTCGTACCTTAGCAACGGCACAGTGTGTGTTACCTTAGCAACGGGACACAGTGTGTTACCTTAGCAACGGACACAGTGTCGTACTTTAGCAACGGGATACAGTGTCGTACCTTAGTAACGGCACAGAGAGTGTTACCTTAGCAACGGGACACAGTGTCGTACCTTAGCAACGGGACACAGTGTCGTATCTTAGCAACGGGAAACAGTGTGTTACCCTAGCAACGGGACACAGTGTCGTACCTTAGCAACGGGACATAGTGTCGTACCTTAGCAACGGCACAGAGTGTGTTACCCTAGCAACAGCACCGAGTGTGTTTCCTTAGCAACAGCACAGAGTGTGTTACCTTAGCAACGGGACACAGTGTACTACCTTAGCAACGGGACACAGTGTCGTACCTTAGCAACGGCACAGAGTGTGTTACCTTAGCAACGGGACACAGTGTGTTACCTTAGCAACGGGGCACAGTGTCGTACCTTAGCCACGGCACAGAGTGTGTTACCTTAGCAACGGGACACAGTGTGTTACCTTAGCAACGGGACACAGTGTCGTACCTTAGTAACGGCACAGAGTGTGTTACCTTAGCAACGGGACACAGTGTGTTACCTTAGCAACGGGACACAGTGTGTAACCTCAGCAACGGGACACAGTGTCGTACCTTAGCAACGGCACAGAGTGTGTTACTTTAGCAACGGGACACAGTGTGTTACCTTAGCAACGGGACACAGTGTGTAACCTCAGCAACGGGACACAGTGTGTTACCTTAGCAACGGCACAGAATGTGTTACCTTAGCAACGGCACAGAGTGTGTTAACTTAGCAACGGCACAGAGTTTGTTACCTTAGCAACAGCACAGAGTGTCGTACCTTAGCAACGGCACAGAGTGTGTTACCTTAGCAACAGCACAGAGTGTGTTACCTTAGCAACAGCACAGAGTGTGTTACCTTAGCAACGGTACACAGTGTCGTACCTTAGCAACGGCACAGAGTGTGTTACCTTAGCAACGGGACACAGTGTGTTACCTTAGCAACGGGACACAGTGTCGTACCTTAGCAACGGGATACAGTGTCGTACCTTAGTAACGGCACAGAGTGTGGTACCTTAGCAACGGGACACAGTGTCGTACCTTAGCAACGGGACACAGTGTCGTATCTTAGCAACGGGAAACAGTGTGTTACCCTAGCAACGGGACACAGTGTCGTACCTTAGCAACGGGACATAGTGACGTACCTTAGCAACGGGAAACAGTGTGTTATCTTAGCAACGAGACACAGTGTCGTACCTTAGTACCGGCACACAGTGTGTTACCTTAGCAACAGGACACAGTGTCGTACCTTAGCAACGGCACAGAGTGTGTTACCCTAGCAACAGCACAGAGTGTGTTACCTTAGCAACAACACAGAGTGTGTCACCTTAGCAACGGGACACACTGTACTACCTTAGCAACGGGACACAGTGTCGTACCTTAGCAACGGCACAGAGTGTGTTACCTTAGCAACGGGACACAGTGTGTTACCTTAGCAACGGGACACAGTGTGTTACCTTAGCAACTGGACACAGTGTGTTACCTTAGCAAGAGGACACAGTGTCGTACCTTAGCAACGGGACACAGTGTGTTACCTTAGCAACGGGACACAGTGTCGTACCTTAGCAACGGCACAGAGTGTGTTACCTTAGCAACGGGACACAGTGTCGTACCTTAGAAACGGCACACAGTGTGTTACCTTAACAACGGGACACAGTGTTCTACCTTAGCAACGGCAGAGAGTGTGTTACCTTAGCAAAAGCACAGAGTGTGTTACCTTAACAACGGGACACAGCGTGTTACCTTAGCAACGGCACACAGCGTGTTACCTTAGCAACGGCACACATTGTGTTACCTTAGCAACGGGACACTGTGTGTTACCTTAGGAACGGCACAGAATGTGTTATCTTAGCAACGGGACTCAGTGTCGTACCTTAGCAACGGCACAGAGTGTGTTACCTTAGCAACAGCACAGAGTGTGTCACCTTAGCAACGGCACAGAGTGTGTTACCTTAGCAACGGGGCACAGTGTCATACCTTAGCCACGGCACAGAGTGTGTTACCTTAGCAACGGGACACAGTGTGTTACCTTAGCAACGGGACACAGTGTCGTACCTTAGCAATGGCACACAGTGTGTTACCTTAGCAACGGGACACAGTGTCGTACCTTAGCAACGGCACACAGTATGTTACCTTAGCAACGGGACACAGTGTCGTACCTTAGCAACGGCACAGAGTGTGTTACCTTAGCAACGGGACACAGTGTCGTACCTTAGCATCGGCACACATTGTGTTACCTTAACAACGGGACACAGTGTCCTACCTTAGCAACGGCAGAGATTGTGTTACCTTAGCAAAAGCACAGTGTGTGTTACCTTAACAACGGGACACAGCGTGTTTCCTTAGCAACGGCACACATTGTGTTACCTTAGCAACGGGACACAGTGTGTTACCTTAGGAACGGCACAGCGTGTGTTACCTTAGCAACAGCACAGAGTGTGTCACCTTAGCAACGGCACAGAGTGTGTTACCTTAGCAACAGCACAGAGTGTGTTACCTTAGTAACTGCACAGAGTGTGTTACCTTAGCAAGAGCACAGAGTGTGTTTCCTTAGCAACGGCACAGAGTGTATTACCTTAGCAACGGCACAGTATGTGTTACCTTAGCAACAGCACAGAGTGTGTTACCATAGCAACGGCGCAGAGTGTGTTACCTTAGCAACAGCACAGAGTGTGTTACCTTAGCAACGGCACAGAGTGTGTTACCTTAGCAACAGCACAGATTGTGTTACCTTATCATCAGCACAGAGTGTGTTAGCTTAGCAACGGCACAGAGTGTGTTACCTTAGCAACGGCACAGAGTGTGTTACCTTAGCAACAGCACAGAGTGTGTTACCTTAGCAACGGCACAGAGTGTGTTACCTTAGCAACGGGACACATTGTCGTACCTTACCAACAGCACAGAGTGTGTTACCTTAGCAACGGGACACGGTGTCGTACCTTAGCAACGGCACACATTGTGTTACCTTAGCAACGGGACACAGTGTCGTACCTTAGCAACAGCACAGAGTGTGTTACGTTAGCAACAGCACACAGTGTGTTACCTTAGCAACGGCACACAGTGTGTTACCTTAGCAACGGGACACAGTGTCGTACCTTAGCAACGGCACAGAGAGTGTTACCTTAGCAAAGGGACACAGTGTCGTACCTTAGCAACGGCACACAGTGTGTTACCTTAGCAACAGCACAGAGTGTGTTTCCTTAGCAACGGGACACAGTGTGTTACCTTAGCAACGGGACACAGTGTGTTACCTTAGCAACGGGACACAGTGTGTTTCCTTAGCAACGGGACACAGTGTGTTACCTTAGCAACGGGACACAGTGTGTTATCTTAGCAACGGGACACAGTGTGTAACCTTAGCAACGGGACACAGTGTGTTACCTTAGCAACGGCACAGAGTGTGTTACCTTAGCAACGGCACAGAGTGTGTTACCTTAGCAACAGCACAGAGTGTGTTACCTTAGCAACAGCACAGAGTGTCGTACCTTAGCAACGGCACAGAGTGTGTTACCTTAGCAACGGGACACAGTGTTGTACCTTAGAAACGGGACACAGTCTGAAACCTTAGCAACGGGACACAGTGTGTTACCTTAGCAACGGGACACAGTGTGTTACCTTAGCAACTGGACACAGTGTGATACCTTAGCAAGAGGACACAGTGTCGTACCTTAGCAACGGGACATAGTGTCGTACCTTAGCAATGGGACACATTGTCGTAACTTAGCAACGCGACACAGTGTCGTACCTTAGCAACGGGACACAGTGTCGTACCTTAGCAACGGCACAGAGTGTGTTACCTTAGCAACGGGACACAGTGTGTTACCTTAGCAACGGCACAGAGTGTGTTACCTTAGCAACGGGACACAGTGTCGTACCTTAGCAAAGGCACACAGTGTGTTACCTTAGCAACGGGACACAGTGTCGTACCTTAGCAACGGGAAACAGTGTCGTACCTTAGAGACGGGACACAGTGTCGTACCTTAGCAACGGGACACAGAGTGTTACCTTAGCAATGGGACACAGTGTCGTATCTTAGCAACGGGACACAGTGTGTTACCTTATCAACGGGACACAGTGTCGTACCTTAGTAACGTCACAGAGTGTGGTACCTTAGCAACGGTACACAGTGTGTTACCTTAGCAACGGGACACAGTGTGTAACCTCAGCAACGGGACACAGTGTGTTACCTTAGCAACGGCACAGAATGTGTTACCTTAGCAACGGCAGGGAGTGTGTTAACTTAGCAACGGCACAGAGTTTGTTACCTTAGCAACAGCACAGAGTGTCGTACCTTAGCAACGGCACAGAGTGTGTTACCTTAGCAACAGCACAGAGTGTGTTACCTTAGCAACAGCACAGAGTGTGTTACCTTAGCAACGGGACACAGTGTCGTACCTTAGCAACGGCACAGAGTGTGTTACCTTAGCAACGGGACACAGTGTGTTACCTTAGCAACGGGACACAGTGTCGTACCTTAGCAACGGGATACAGTGTCGTACCTTAGTAACGGCACAGAGTGTGTTACCTTAGCAACGGGACACAGTGTCGTATCTTAGCAACGGGAAACAGTGTGTTACCCTAGCAACGGGACACAGTGTCGTACCTTAGCAACGGGACATAGTGGCGTACCTTAGCAACGGGAAACTGTGTTATCTTAGCAACGAGACACAGTTACGTACCTTAGCAACGGCACACAGTGTGTTACCTTAGCAACAGGACACAGTGTCGTATCTTAGCAACGGGAAACAGTGTGTTACCCTAGCAACGGGACACAGTGTCGTACCTTAGCAACGGGACATAGTGTCGTACCTTAGCAACGGGAAACTGTGTTATCTTAGCAACGAGACACAGTTACGTACCTTAGCAACGGCACAGAGTGTGTTACCCTAGCAACAGCACAGAGTGTGTTACCTTAGCAACAACACAGAGTGTGTTACCTTAGCAACGGGACACAGTGTACTACCTTAGCAACGGGACACAGTGTCGTACCTTAGCAACGGCACAGAGTGTGTTACCTTAGCAACGGGACACAGTGTGTTACCTTAGCAATGGGACACAGTGTCGTATCTTAGCAACAGGACACAGTGTGTTACCTTATCAACGGGACACAGTGTCGTACCTTAGTAACGTCACAGAATGTGGTACCTTAGCAACGGTACACAGTGTGTTACCTTAGCAACGGGACACAGTGTGTAACCTCAGCAACGGGACACAGTGTGTTACCTTAGCAACGGCACAGAATGTGTTACCTTAGCAACGGCACAGAGTGTGTTAACTTAGCAACGGCACAGAGTTTGTTACCTTAGCAACAGCACAGAGTGTGGTACCTTAGCAACGGCACAGAGTGTGTTACCTTAGCAACAGCACAGAGTGTGTTACCTTAGCAACAGCACAGAGTGTGTTACCTTAGCAACAGCACAGAGTGTGTTACCTTAGCAACGGGACACAGTGTCGTACCTTAGCAACGGCACAGAGTGTGTTACCTTAGCAACGGGACACAGTGTGTTACCTTAGCAACGGGAATCAGTGTCGTACCTTAGCAACGGGATACAGTGTCGTACCTTAGTAACGGCACAGAGTGTGTTACCTTAGCAACGGGACACAGTGTCGTACCTTAGCAACGGGACACAGTGTCGTATCTTAGCAACGGGAAACAGTGTGTTACCCTAGCAACGGGACACAGTGTCGTACCTTAGCAACGGGACATATGGACGTACCTTAGCAACGGGAAACAGTGTGTTATCTTAGCAACGAGACACAGTGTCGTACCTTACCAACAGCACAGAGTGTGTTACCTTAGCAACGGGACACGGTGTCGTACCTTAGCAACGGCACACAGTGTGTTACCTTAGCAACGGGACACAGTGTCGTACCTTAGCAACAGCACAGAGTGTGTTACCTTAGCAACAGCACACAGTGTGTTACCTTAGCAACGGCACACAGTGTGTTACCTTAGCAACGGGACACAGTGTCGTACCTTAGCAACGGCACAGAGAGTGTTACCTTAGCAAAGGGACACAGTGTCGTACCTTAGAACGGCACACAGTGTGTTACCTTAGCAACCGCACAGAGTGTGTTTCATTAGCAACGGGACACAGTGTGTTTCCTTAGCAACGGGACACAGTGTGTTACCTTAGCAACGGGACACAGTGTGTTTCCTTAGCAACGGGACACAGTGTGTAACCTTAGCAACGGGACACAGTGTGTTACCTTAGCAACGGCACAGAGTGTGTTACCTTAGCAACGGCACAGAGTGTGTTACCTTAGCAACAGCACAGAGTGTCGTACCTTAGCAACGGCACAGAGTGTGTTACCTTAGCAACGGGACACAGTGTCGTACCTTAGAAACGGGACACAGTCTCTAACCTTAGCAACGGGACACAGTGTGTTACCTTAGCAACGGGACACAGTGTGTTACCTTAGCAACTGGACACAGTGTGATACCTTAGCAAGAGGACACAGTGTCGTACCTTAGCAACGGGACATAGTGTCGTACCTTAGCAATGGGACACATTGTCGTAACTTAGCAACGCGACACAGTGTCGTACCTTAGCAACGGGACACAGTGTCGTACCTAAGCAACGGCACAGAGTGTGTTACCTTAGCAACGGGTCACAGTGTGTTACCTTAGCAACGGCACAGAGTGTGTTACCTTAGCAACGGGACACAGTGTCGTACCTTAGCAAAGGCACACAGTGTGTTACCTTAGCAACGGGACACAGTGTCGTACCTTAGCAACGGGAAACAGTGTCGTACCTTAGAGACGGGACACAGTGTCGTACCTTAGCAACGGGACACAGTGTGTTACCTTAGCAATGGGACACAGTGTCGTATCTTAGCAACGGGACACAGTGTGTTACCTTATCTATGGGACACAGTGTCGTACCTTAGTAACGTCACAGAGTGTGGTACCTTAGCAACGGTACACAGTGTGTTACCTTAGCAACGGGACACAGTGTGTAACCTCAGCAACGAGACACAGTGTGTTACCTTAGCAACGGCACAGAATGTGTTACCTTAGCAACGGCACAGAGTGTGTTAACTTAGCAACGGCACAGAGTTTGTTACCTTAGCAACAGCACAGAGTGTCGTACCTTAGCAACGGCACAGAGTGTGTTACCTTAGCAACAGCACAGAGTGTGTTACCTTAGCAACGGGACACAGTGTCGTTCCTTAGCAACGGCACAGTGTGTGTTACCTTAGCAACGGGACACAGTGTGTTACCTTAGCAACGGGACACAGTGTCGTACCTTAGCAACGGGATACAGAGTCGTACCTTAGTAACGGCACAGAGTGTGTTACCTTAGCAACGGGACACAGTGTCGTATCTTAGCAACGGGAAACAGTGTGTTACCCTAGCAACGGGACACAGTGTCGTACCTTAGCAACGGGACATAGTGTCGTACCTTAGCAACGGGAAACAGTGTGTTATCTTAGCAACGAGACACAGTTACGTACCTTAGCAACGGCACACAGTGTGTTACCTTAGCAACAGGACACAGTGTCGTACCTTAGCAACGGCACAGAGTGTGTTACCCTAGCAACAGCACAGAGTGTGTTACCTTAGCAACAACACAGAGTGTGTTACCTTAGCAACGGGACACAGTGTACTACCTTAGCAACGGGACACAGTGTCGTACCTTAGCAACGGCACAGAGTGTGTTACCTTAGCAACGGGACACAGTGTGTTACCTTAGCAACGGGGCACAGTGTCATACCTTAGCCACGGCACAGAGTGTGTTACCTTAGCAACGGGACACAGTGTGTTACCTTAGCAACGGGACACAGTGTCGTACCTTAGCAACGGCACAGAGTGTGTTACCTTAGCAACGGGACACAGTGTCGTACCTTAATAACGGCACACAGTATGTTACCTTAGCAACGGGACACAGTGTCGTACCTTAGCAACGGCACAGAGTGTGTTACCTTAGCAACGGCACAGAGTGTGTTACCTTAGCAACGGGATACAGTGTCGTACCTTAGCAACGGCACACAGTGTGTTACCTTAACAACGGGACACAGTGTCCTACCTTAGCAACGGCAGAGAGTGTGTTACCTTAGCAACAGCACAGAGTGAGTTACCTTAACTACGGGACACAGCGTGTTACCTTAGCAACGGCACACATTGTGTTACCTTAGCAACGGGACACAGTGTGTTACCTTAGCAACGGAACAGAGTGTGTTACCTTAGCAACGGGACACAGTGTCGTACCTTAGCAACGGCACAGAGTGTGTTACCTTAGCAAAAGCACAGAGTGTGTCACCTTAGCAACGGCACAGAGTGTGTTACCTTAGCAACAGCACAGAGTGTGTTACCTTAGTAACTGCACAGAGTGTGTTACCTTAGCAACAGCACAGAGTGTGTTACATTAGCAACGGCACAGAGTGTATTACCTTAGCAACGGTACAGTGTGTGTTACCTTAGCAACAGCACAGAGTGTGTTACCTTAGCAACAGCACAGATTGTGTTACCTTATCATCAGCACAGAGTGTGTTAGCTTAGCAACGGCACAGAGTGTGTTACCTTAGCAACGGCACAGAGTGTGTTACCTTAGCAACAGCACAGAGTGTGTTACCTTAGCAACGACACAGAGTGTGTTACCTTAACAACGGGACACATTGTCGTACCTTACCAACAGCACAGAGTGTGTTACCTTAGCAACGGGACACGGTGTCGTACCTTAGCAACGGCACACATTGTGTTACCTTAGCAACGGGACACAGTGTCGTACCTTAGCAACAGCACAGAGTGTGTTACCTTAGCAACAGCACACAGTGTGTTACCTTAGCAACGGCACACAGTGTGTTACCTTAGCAACGGGACACAGTGTCGTACCTTAGCAACGGCACAGAGAGTGTTACCTTAGCAAAGGGACACAGTGTCGTACCTTAGCAACGGCACACAGTGTGTTACCTTAGCAACAGCACAGAGTGTGTTTCCTTAGCAACGGGACACAGTGTGTTACCTTAGCAACGGGACACAGTGTGTTACCTTAGCAACGGGACACAGTGTGTTTCCTTAGCAACGGGACACAGTGTGTTACCTTAGCAACGGGACACAGTGTGTTACCTTAGCAACGGGACACAGTGTGTAACCTTAGCAACGGGACACAGTGTGTTACCTTAGCAACGGCACAGAGTGTGTTACCTTAGCAACGGCACAGAGTGTGTTACCTTAGCAACAGCACAGAGTGTGTTACCTTAGCAACAGCACAGAGTGTCGTACCTTAGCAACGGCACAGAGTGTGTTACCTTAGCAACGGGACACAGTGTTGTACCTTAGAAACGGGACACAGTCTGAAACCTTAGCAACGGGACACAGTGTGTTACCTTAGCAACGGGACACAGTGTGTTACCTTAGCAACTGGACACAGTGTGATACCTTAGCAAGAGGACACAGTGTCGTACCTTAGCAACGGGACATAGTGTCGTACCTTAGCAATGGGACACATTGTCGTAACTTAGCAACGCGACACAGTGTCGTACCTTAGCAACGGGACACAGTGTCGTACCTTAGCAACGGCACAGAGTGTGTTACCTTAGCAACGGGACACAGTGTGTTACCTTAGCAACGGCACAGAGTGTGTTACCTTAGCAACGGGACACAGTGTCGTACCTTAGCAAAGGCACACAGTGTGTTACCTTAGCAACGGGACACAGTGTCGTACCTTAGCAACGGGAAACAGTATCGTACCTTAGAGACGGGACACAGTGTCGTACCTTAGCAACGGGACACAGTGTGTTACCTTAGCAATGGGACACAGTGTCGTATCTTAGCAACGGGACACAGTGTGTTACCTTATCAACGGGACACAGTGTCGTACCTTAGTAACGTCACAGAGTGTGGTACCTTAGCAACGGTACACAGTGTGTTACCTTAGCAACGGGACACAGTGTGTAACCTCAGCAACGGGACACAGTGTGTTACCTTAGCAACGGCACAGAATGTGTTACCTTAGCAACGGCACAGAGTGTGTTAACTTAGCAACGGCACAGAGTTTGTTACCTTAGCAACATCACAGAGTGTCGTACCTTAGCAACGGCACAGAGTGTGTTACCTTAGCAACAGCACAGAGTGTGTTACCTTAGCAACAGCACAGAGTGTGTTACCTTAGCAACGGGACACAGTGTCGTACCTTAGCAACGGCACAGAGTGTGTTACCTTAGCAACGGGACACAGTGTGTTACCTTAGCAACGGGACACAGTGTCGTACCTTAGCAACGGGATACAGTGTCATACCTTAGTAACGGCACAGAGTGTGTTACCTTAGCAACGGGACACAGTGTCGTATCTTAGCAACGGAGAACAGTGTGTTACCCTAGCAACGGGACACAGTGTCGTACCTTAGCAACGGGACATAGTGTCGTACCTTAGCAACGGGAAACAGTGTGTTATCTTAGCAACGAGACACAGTTACGTACCTTAGCAACGGCAACCTTAGCAACAGGACACAGTGTCGTACCTTAGCAACGGCACAGAGTGTGTTACCCTAGCAACAGCACAGAGTGTGTTACCTTAGCAACAACACAGAGTGTGTTACCTTAGCAACGGGACACAGTGTACTACCTTAGCAACGGGACACAGTGTCGTACCTTAGCAACGGCACAGAGTGTGTTACCTTAGCAACGGGACACAGTGTGTTACCTTAGCAATGGGACACAGTGTCGTTTCTTAGCAACGGGACACAGTGTGTTACCTTATCAACGGGACACAGTGTCGTACCTTAGTAACGTCACAGAGTGTGGTACCTTAGCAACGGTACACAGTGTGTTACCTTAGCAACGGGACACAGTGTGTAACCTCAGCAACGGGACACAGTGTGTTACCTTAGCAACGGCACAGAATGTGTTACCTTAGCAACGGCACAGAGTGTCGTACCTTAGCAACGGCACAGAGTGTGTTACCTTAGCAACAGCACAGAGTGTGTTACCTTAGCAACAGCACAGAGTGTGTTACCTTAGCAACAGCACAGAGTGTGTTACCTTAGCAACGGGACACAGTGTCGTACCTTAGCAACAGCACAGAGTGTGTTACCTTAGCAACAGGACACAGTGTGTTACCTTAGCAACGGGAATCAGTGTCGTACCTTAGCAACGGGATACAGTGTCGTACCTTAGTAACGGCACAGAGTGTGTTACCTTAGCAACGGGACACAGTGTCGTACCTTAGCAACGGGACACAGTGTCGTATCTTAGCAACGGGAAACAGTGTGTTACCCTAACAACGGGACACAGTGTCGTACCTTAGCAACGGGACATATGGACGTACCTTAGCAACGGGAAACAGTGTGTTATCTTAGCAACGAGACACAGTGTCGTACCTTAGTACCGGCACACAGTGTGTTACCTTAGCAACAGGACACAGTGTCGTACCTTAGCAACGGCACAGAGTGTGTTACCCTAGCAACAGCACAGAGTGTGTTACCTTAGCAACAACACAGAGTGTGTTACCTTAGCAACGGGACACACTGTACTACCTTAGCAACGGGACACAGTGTCGTACCTTAGCAACGGCACAGAGTATGTTACCTTAGCAACGGGACACAGTGTGTTACCTTAGCAACGGGACACAGTGTGTTACCTTAGCAACTGGACACAGTGTGTTACCTTAGCAAGAGGACACAGTGTCGTACCTTAGCAACGGGACACAGTGTGTTACCTTAGCAACGGGACACAGTGTCGTACCTTAGCAACGGCACAGAGTGTGTTACCTTAGCAACGGGACACAGTGTCGTACCTTAGAAACGGCACACAGTGTGTTACCTTAACAACGGGACACAGTGTTCTACCTTAGCAACGGCAGAGAGTGTGTTACCTTAGCAAAAGCACAGAGTGTGTTACCTTAACAACGGGACACAGCGTGTTACCTTAGCAACGGCACGCAGCGTGTTACCTTAGCAACGGCACACATTGTGTTACCTTAGCAACGGGATACAGTGTGTTACCTTAGGAACGGCACAGAGTGTGTTACCTTAGCAACGGGACTCAGTGTCGTACCTTAGCAACGGCACAGAGTGTGTTACCTTAGCAACAGCACAGAGTGTGTCACCTTAGCAACGGCACAGAGTGTGTTACCTTAGCAACGGGGCACAGTGTCATACCTTAGCCACGGCACAGAGTGTGTGACCTTAGCAACGGGACACAGTGTGTTACCTTAGCAACGGGACACAGTGTCGTACCTTAGCAATGGCACACAGTGTGTTACCTTAGCAACGGGACACAGTGTCGTACCTTAGCAACGGCACACAGTATGTTACCTTAGCAACGGGACACAGTGTCGTACCTTAGCAACGGCACAGAGTGTGTTACCTTAGCAACGGGACACAGTGTTGTACCTTAGCAACGGCACACATTGTGTTACCTTAACAACGGGACACAGTGTCCTACCTTAGCAACGGCAGAGAGTGTGTTACCTTAGCAAAAGCACAGAGTGTGTTACCTTAACAACGGGACACAGCGTGTTACCTTAGCAACGGCACACATTGTGTTACCTTAGCAACGGGACACAGTGTGTTACCTTAGGAACGGCACAGAGTGTGTTACCTTAGCAACGGGACACAGTGTCGTACCTTAGCAACGGCACAGAGTGTGTTACCTTAGCAACCGCACAGAGTGTGTCACCTTAGCAACGGCACAGAGTGTGTTACCTTAGCAACAGCACAGAGTGTGTTACCTTAGTAACTGCACAGAGTGTGTTACCTTTGCAACAGCACAGAGTGTGTTACCTTAGCAACGGCACAGAGTGTATTACCTTAGCAACGGCACAGTATGTGTTACCTTAGCAACAGCACAGAGTGTGTTACCATAGCAACGGCGCAGAGTGTGTTACCTTAGCAACAGCACAGAGTGTGTTACCTTAGCAACGGCACAGAGTGTGTTACCTTAGCAACAGCACAGATTGTGTTACCTTATCATCAGCACAGAGTGTGTTAGCTTAGCAACGGCACAGAGTGTGTTACCTTAGCAACGGCACAGAGTGTGTTACCTTAGCAACAGCACAGAGTGTGTTACCTTAGCAACGGCACAGAGTGTGTTACCTTAGCAACGGGACACATTGTCGTACCTTACCAACAGCACAGAGTGTGTTACCTTAGCAACGGGACACGGTGTCGTACCTTAGCAACGGCACACAGTGTGTTACCTTAGCAACGGGACACAGTGTCGTACCTTAGCAACAGCACAGAGTGTGTTACCTTAGCAACAGCACACAGTGTGTTACCTTAGCAACGGCACACAGTGTGTTACCTTAGCAACGGGACACAGTGTCGTACCTTAGCAACGGCACAGAGAGTGTTACCTTAGCAAAGGGACACAGTGTCGTACCTTAGAACGGCACACAGTGTGTTACCTTAGCAACAGCACAGAGTGTGTTTCATTAGCAACGGGACACAGTGTGTTTCCTTAGCAACGGGACACAGTGTGTTACCTTAGCAACGGGACACAGTGTGTTTCCTTAGCAACGGGACACAGTGTGTTACCTTAGCAACGGGACACAGTGTGTTACCTTAGCAACGGGACACAGTGTGTAACCTTAGCAACGGGACACAGTGTGTTACCTTAGCAACGGCACAGAGTGTGTTACCTTAGCAACGGCACAGAGTGTGTTACCTTAGCAACAGCACAGAGTGTCGTACCTTAGCAACGGCACAGAGTGTGTTACCTTAGCAACAGCACAGATTGTGTTACCTTATCATCAGCACAGAGTGTGTTAGCTTAGCAACGGCACAGAGTGTGTTACCTTAGCAACGGCACAGAGTGTGTTACCTTAGCAACAGCACAGAGTGTGTTACCTTAGCAACGACACAGAGTGTGTTACCTTAACAACGGGACACATTGTCGTACCTTACCAACAGCACAGAGTGTGTTACCTTAGCAACGGGACACGGTGTCGTACCTTAGCAACGGCACACATTGTGTTACCTTAGCAACGGGACACAGTGTCGTACCTTAGCAACAGCACAGAGTGTGTTACCTTAGCAACAGCACACAGTGTGTTACCTTAGCAACGGCACACAGTGTGTTACCTTAGCAACGGGACACAGTGTCGTACCTTAGCAACGGCACAGAGAGTGTTACCTTAGCAAAGGGACACAGTGTCGTACCTTAGCAACGGCACACAGTGTGTTACCTTAGCAACAGCACAGAGTGTGTTTCCTTAGCAACGGGACACAGTGTGTTACCTTAGCAACGGGACACAGTGTGTTACCTTAGCAACGGGACACAGTGTGTTTCCTTAGCAACAGGACACAGTGTGTTACCTTAGCAACGGGACACAGTGTGTTACCTTAGCAACGGGACACAGTGTGTAACCTTAGCAACGGGACACAGTGTGTTACCTTAGCAACGGCACAGAGTGTGTTACCTTAGCAACGGCACAGAGTGTGTTACCTTAGCAACAGCACAGAGTGTGTTACCTTAGCAACAGCACAGAGTGTCGTACCTTAGCAACGGCACAGAGTGTGTTACCTTAGCAACGGGACACAGTGTTGTACCTTAGAAACGGGACACAGTCTGAAACCTTAGCAACGGGACACAGTGTGTTACCTTAGCAACGGGACACAGTGTGTTACCTTAGCAACTGGACACAGTGTGATACCTTAGCAAGAGGACACAGTGTCGTACCTTAGCAACGGGACATAGTGTCGTACCTTAGCAATGGGACACATTGTCGTAACTTAGCAACGCGACACAGTGTCGTACCTTAGCAACGGGACACAGTGTCGTACCTTAGCAACGGCACAGAGTGTGTTACCTTAGCAACGGGACACAGTGTGTTACCTTAGCAACGGCACAGAGTGTGTTACCTTAGCAACGGGACACAGTGTCGTACCTTAGCAAAGGCACACAGTGTGTTACCTTAGCAACGGGACACAGTGTCGTACCTTAGCAACGGGAAACAGTATCGTACCTTAGAGACGGGACACAGTGTCGTACCTTAGCAACGGGACACAGTGTGTTACCTTAGCAATGGGACACAGTGTCGTATCTTAGCAACGGGACACAGTGTGTTACCTTATCAACGGGACACAGTGTCGTACCTTAGTAACGTCACAGAGTGTGGTACCTTAGCAACGGTACACAGTGTGTTACCTTAGCAACGGGACACAGTGTGTAACCTCAGCAACGGGACACAGTGTGTTACCTTAGCAACGGCACAGAATGTGTTACCTTAGCAACGGCACAGAGTGTGTTAACTTAGCAACGGCACAGAGTTTGTTACCTTAGCAACAGCACAGAGTGTCGTACCTTAGCAACGGCACAGAGTGTGTTACCTTAGCAACAGCACATAGTGTGTTACCTTAGCAACAGCACAGAGTGTGTTACCTTAGCAACGGGACACAGTGTCGTACCTTAGCAACGGCACAGAGTGTGTTACCTTAGCAACGGGACACAGTGTGTTACCTTAGCAACGGGACACAGTGTCGTACCTTAGCAACGGGATACAGTGTCATACCTTAGTAACGGCACAGAGTGTGTTACCTTAGCAACGGGACACAGTGTCGTATCTTAGCAACGGAGAACAGTGTGTTACCCTAGCAACGGGACACAGTGTCGTACCTTAGCAACGGGACATAGTGTCGTACCTTAGCAACGGGAAACAGTGTGTTATCTTAGCAACGAGACACAGTTACGTACCTTAGCAACGGCAACCTTAGCAACAGGACACAGTGTCGTACCTTAGCAACGGCACAGAGTGTGTTACCCTAGCAACAGCACAGAGTGTGTTACCTTAGCAACAACACAGAGTGTGTTACCTTAGCAACGGGACACAGTGTACTACCTTAGCAACGGGACACAGTGTCGTACCTTAGCAACGGCACAGAGTGTGTTACCTTAGCAACGGGACACAGTGTGTTACCTTAGCAATGGGACACAGTGTCGTTTCTTAGCAACGGGACACAGTGTGTTACCTTATCAACGGGACACAGTGTCGTACCTTAGTAACGTCACAGAGTGTGGTACCTTAGCAACGGTACACAGTGTGTTACCTTAGCAACGGGACACAGTGTGTAACCTCAGCAACGGGACACAGTGTGTTACCTTAGCAACGGCACAGAATGTGTTACCTTAGCAACGGCACAGAGTGTCGTACCTTAGCAACGGCACAGAGTGTGTTACCTTAGCAACAGCACAGAGTGTGTTACCTTAGCAACAGCACAGAGTGTGTTACCTTAGCAACAGCACAGAGTGTGTTACCTTAGCAACGGGACACAGTGTCGTACCTTAGCAACAGCACAGAGTGTGTTACCTTAGCAACAGGACACAGTGTGTTACCTTAGCAACGGGAATCAGTGTCGTACCTTAGCAACGGGATACAGTGTCGTACCTTAGTAACGGCACAGAGTGTGTTACCTTAGCAACGGGACACAGTGTCGTACCTTAGCAACGGGACACAGTGTCGTATCTTAGCAACGGGAAACAGTGTGTTACCCTAACAACGGGACACAGTGTCGTACCTTAGCAACGGGACATATGGACGTACCTTAGCAACGGGAAACAGTGTGTTATCTTAGCAACGAGACACAGTGTCGTACCTTAGTACCGGCACACAGTGTGTTACCTTAGCAACAGGACACAGTGTCGTACCTTAGCAACGGCACAGAGTGTGTTACCCTAGCAACAGCACAGAGTGTGTTACCTTAGCAACAACACAGAGTGTGTTACCTTAGCAACGGGACACACTGTACTACCTTAGCAACGGGACACAGTGTCGTACCTTAGCAACGGCACAGAGTATGTTACCTTAGCAACGGGACACAGTGTGTTACCTTAGCAACGGGACACAGTGTGTTACCTTAGCAACTGGACACAGTGTGTTACCTTAGCAAGAGGACACAGTGTCGTACCTTAGCAACGGGACACAGTGTGTTACCTTAGCAACGGGACACAGTGTCGTACCTTAGCAACGGCACAGAGTGTGTTACCTTAGCAACGGGACACAGTGTCGTACCTTAGAAACGGCACACAGTGTGTTACCTTAACAACGGGACACAGTGTTCTACCTTAGCAACGGCAGAGAGTGTGTTACCTTAGCAAAAGCACAGAGTGTGTTACCTTAACAACGGGACACAGCGTGTTACCTTAGCAACGGCACGCAGCGTGTTACCTTAGCAACGGCACACATTGTGTTACCTTAGCAACGGGATACAGTGTGTTACCTTAGGAACGGCACAGAGTGTGTTACCTTAGCAACGGGACTCAGTGTCGTACCTTAGCAACGGCACAGAGTGTGTTACCTTAGCAACAGCACAGAGTGTGTCACCTTAGCAACGGCACAGAGTGTGTTACCTTAGCAACGGGGCACAGTGTCATACCTTAGCCACGGCACAGAGTGTGTGACCTTAGCAACGGGACACAGTGTGTTACCTTAGCAACGGGACACAGTGTCGTACCTTAGCAATGGCACACAGTGTGTTACCTTAGCAACGGGACACAGTGTCGTACCTTAGCAACGGCACACAGTATGTTACCTTAGCAACGGGACACAGTGTCGTACCTTAGCAACGGCACAGAGTGTGTTACCTTAGCAACGGGACACAGTGTTGTACCTTAGCAACGGCACACATTGTGTTACCTTAACAACGGGACACAGTGTCCTACCTTAGCAACGGCAGAGAGTGTGTTACCTTAGCAAAAGCACAGAGTGTGTTACCTTAACAACGGGACACAGCGTGTTACCTTAGCAACGGCACACATTGTGTTACCTTAGCAACGGGACACAGTGTGTTACCTTAGGAACGGCACAGAGTGTGTTACCTTAGCAACGGGACACAGTGTCGTACCTTAGCAACGGCACAGAGTGTGTTACCTTAGCAACCGCACAGAGTGTGTCACCTTAGCAACGGCACAGAGTGTGTTACCTTAGCAACAGCACAGAGTGTGTTACCTTAGTAACTGCACAGAGTGTGTTACCTTTGCAACAGCACAGAGTGTGTTACCTTAGCAACGGCACAGAGTGTATTACCTTAGCAACGGCACAGTATGTGTTACCTTAGCAACAGCACAGAGTGTGTTACCATAGCAACGGCGCAGAGTGTGTTACCTTAGCAACAGCACAGAGTGTGTTACCTTAGCAACGGCACAGAGTGTGTTACCTTAGCAACAGCACAGATTGTGTTACCTTATCATCAGCACAGAGTGTGTTAGCTTAGCAACGGCACAGAGTGTGTTACCTTAGCAACGGCACAGAGTGTGTTACCTTAGCAACAGCACAGAGTGTGTTACCTTAGCAACGGCACAGAGTGTGTTACCTTAGCAACGGGACACATTGTCGTACCTTACCAACAGCACAGAGTGTGTTACCTTAGCAACGGGACACGGTGTCGTACCTTAGCAACGGCACACAGTGTGTTACCTTAGCAACGGGACACAGTGTCGTACCTTAGCAACAGCACAGAGTGTGTTACCTTAGCAACAGCACACAGTGTGTTACCTTAGCAACGGCACACAGTGTGTTACCTTAGCAACGGGACACAGTGTCGTACCTTAGCAACGGCACAGAGAGTGTTACCTTAGCAAAGGGACACAGTGTCGTACCTTAGAACGGCACACAGTGTGTTACCTTAGCAACAGCACAGAGTGTGTTTCATTAGCAACGGGACACAGTGTGTTTCCTTAGCAACGGGACACAGTGTGTTACCTTAGCAACGGGACACAGTGTGTTTCCTTAGCAACGGGACACAGTGTGTTACCTTAGCAACGGGACACAGTGTGTTACCTTAGCAACGGGACACAGTGTGTAACCTTAGCAACGGGACACAGTGTGTTACCTTAGCAACGGCACAGAGTGTGTTACCTTAGCAACGGCACAGAGTGTGTTACCTTAGCAACAGCACAGAGTGTCGTACCTTAGCAACGGCACAGAGTGTGTTACCTTAGCAACGGGACACAGTGTCGTACCTTAGAAACGGGACACAGTCTGAAACCTTAGCAACGGGACACAGTGTGTTACCTTAGCAACGGGACACAGTGTGTTACCTTAGCAACTGGACACAGTGTGATACCTTAGCAAGAGGACACAATGTCGTACCTTAGCAACGGGACATAGTGTCGTACCTTAGCAATGGGACACATTGTCGTAACTTAGCAACGCGACACAGTGTCGTACCTTAGCAACGGGACACAGTGTCGTACCTTAGCAACGGCACAGAGTGTGTTACCTTAGCAACGGGTCACAGTGTGTTACCTTAGCAACGGCACAGAGTGTGTTACCTTAGCAACGGGACACAGTGTCGTACCTTAGCAAAGGCACACAGTGTGTTACCTTAGCAACGGGACACAGTGTCGTACTTTAGCAACGGGAAACAGTGTCGTACCTTAGAGACGGGACACAATGTCGTACCTTAGCAACGGGACACAGTGTGTTACCTTAGCAATGGGACACAGTGTCGTATCTTAGCAACGGGACACAGTGTGTTACCTTATCAACGGGACACAGTGTCGTACCTTAGTAACGTCACAGAGTGTGGTACCTTAGCAACGGTACACAGTGTGTTACCTTAGCAACGGGACACAGTGTGTAACCTCAGCAACGGGACACAGTGTGTTACCTTAGCAACGGCACAGAATGTGTTACCTTAGCAACGGCACAGAGTGTGTTAACTTAGCAACGGCACAGAGTTTGTTACCTTAGCAACAGCACAGAGTGTCGTACCTTAGCAACGGCACAGAGTGTGTTAACTTAGCAACAGCACAGAGTGTGTTACCTTAGCAACGGGACACAGTGTCGTTCCTTAGCAACGGCACAGTGTGTGTTACCTTAGCAACGGGACACAGTGTGTTACCTTAGCAACGGGACACAGTGTCGTACCTTAGCAACGGGATACAGTGTCGTACCTTAGTAACGGCACAGAGTGTGTTACCTTAGCAACGGGACACAGTGTCGTATCTTAGCAACGGGAAACAGTGTGTTACCCTAGCAACGGGACACAGTGTCGTACCTTAGCAACGGGTCATAGTGTCGTACCTTAGCAACGGGAAACAGTGTGTTATCTTAGCAACGAGACACAGTTACGTACCTTAGCAACGGCACACAGTGTGTTACCTTAGCAACAGGACACAGTGTCGTACCTTAGCAACGGCACAGAGTGTGTTACCCTAGCAACAGCACAGAGTGTGTTACCTTAGCAACAACACAGAGTGTGTTACCTTAGCAACGGGACACAGTGTACTACCTTAGCAACTGGACACAGTGTCGTACCTTAGCAACGGCACAGAGTGTGTTACCTTAGCAACGGGACACAGTGTGTTACCTTAGCAACGGGGCACAGTGTCATACCTTAGCCACGGCACAGAGTGTGTTACCTTAGCAACGGGACACAGTGTGTTACCTTCGCAACGGGACACAGTGTCGTACCTTAGCAACGGCACAGAGTGTGTTACCTTAGCAACGGGACACAGTGTCGTACCTTAGTAACGGCACACAGTATGTTACCTTAGCAACGGGACACAGTGTCGTACCTTAGCAACGGCACAGAGTGTGTTACCTTAGCAACGGCACAGAGTGTGTTACCTTAGCAACGGGACACAGTGTCGTACCTTAGCAACGGCACACAGTGTGTTACCTTAACAACGGGACACAGTGTCCTACCTTAGCAACGGCAGAGAGTGTGTTACCTTAGCAACAGCACAGAGTGAGTTACCTTAACAACGGGACACAGCGTGTTACCTTAGCAACGGCACACAGTGTGTTACCTTAGCAACGGAACAGAGTGTGTTACCTTAGCAACAGCACAGAGTGTGTCACCTTAGCAACGGCACAGAGTGTGTTACCTTAGCAACAGCACAGAGTGTGTTACCTTAGTAACTGCACAGAGTGTGTTACCTTAGCAACAGCACAGAGTGTGTTACATTAGCAACGGTACAGTGTGTGTTACCTTAGCAACAGCACAGAGTGTGTTACCATAGCAACGGCGCAGAGTGTGTTACCTTAGCAACAGCACAGAGTGTGTTACCTTAGCAACGGCACAGAGTGTGTTACCTTAGCAACAGCACAGAGTGTGTTACCTTAGCAACAGCACAGAGTGTCGTACCTTAGCAACGGCACAGAGTGTGTTACCTTAGCAACAGCACAGAGTGTGTTACCTTAGCAACAGCACAGAGTGTGTTACCTTAGCAACGGGACACAGTGTGTTACCTTAGCAACATGACACAGTTTCGTACCTTAGCAACGGCACAGAGTGTGTTACCTTAGCAACGGGACACTGTGTGTTACCTTAGCAACGGGACACAGTGTCGTACCTTAGCAACGGCACAGAGTGTGTTACCTTAGCAACGGGACACAGTGTGTTACCATAGCAACGGGACACAGTGTCGTACATTAGTAACGGCACTGAGTGTGTTACCTTAGCAACGGGACACAGTGTCGTACCTTAACAACGGGACACAGTGTGTTACCTTAGCAACGGGACACAGTGTGTTACCTTAGCAACGGGACACAGTGTGTAACCTTAGCAACGGGACACAGTGTGTTACCTTAGCAACGGCACAGTGTGTGTTACCTTAGCAACGGCACAGAGTGTGGTAACTTAGCAACGGCATAGTATATGTTACCTTAGCAACAGCACAGAGTGTGTTACATAAGCAAGAGCACAGAGTATCGTACCTTAGCAACGGCACAGAGTGTGTTACCTTAGCAACAGCACAGAGTGTGTTACCTTAGCAACAGCACAGAGTGTGTTACCTTAGCAACGGCCTAGAGTGTGTTACCTTAGCAACGGCACAGAGTGTGTTACCTTAGCAACAGCACAGAGTGTGTTACCTTAGCAACGGCACAGAGTGTGTTACTTTAGCAACAGCACAGAGTGTGTTACCTTAGCAACGGGACACAGTGTGTTACCTTAGCAACGGGACACAGTGTGTTTCCTTAGCAACGGGACACAGTGTGTTACCTAAGCAACGGGACACAGTGTGTAACCTTAGCAACGGGACACAGTGTGTTACCTTAGCAACGGCAGAGAGTGTGTTACCTTAGCAACGGCACAGAGTGTGTTACCTTAGCAGCGGCACAGACTGTGTTACCTTAGCAACAGCACAGAGTGTCGTACCTTAGTAACGGCACAGAGTGTGTTACCTTAGCGACGGGACACAGTGTCGTACCTTAGCAACGGGACACAGTGTGTTATTTTAGCAACGGGACACAGTGTCGTACCTTAGCAACGGCACACAGTGTGTTACCTTAGCAACAGGACACAGTGTTGTACCTTAGCAACGGCACAGAGTGTGTTACCTTAGCAACAGCACAGAGTGTGTTACCTCAGCACCGGGACACAGTGTGTTACCTTAGCAACGGGACACAGTGTGTTAGCTTAGCAACGGGACACAGTGTGTTTCCTTAGCAACGGGACATAGTGTGTTATCTTAGCAACGGGACACAGTGTGTTACCTTAGCAACGGGAAACAGTGTGTAACTTTAGCAACGGGACACAGTGTGTTACCTTAGAAGCGGCACAGAGTGTGTTACCTTAGCAACGGCACAGAGTGTGTTTACTTAGCAACGGCACAGAGTGTGTTACCTTAGCAACAGCACAGAGTGTGTTACCTTAGCAAAAGCACAGTGTGTCGTACCTTAGCAACGGCACAGAGTGTGTTACCTTAGCAACAGCACAGAGTGTGTTACCTTAGCAACAGCACAGAGTGTGTTTCCTTAGCAACGGGACACAGTGTACTACATTAGCAACGGGACACAGTGTCGTACCTTAGCAACGGCACATAATATGTTACCTTAGCAACGGCACAGAGTGTGTTACCTTAGCAACGGGACACAGTGTGTTACCTTAGCAACGGGACACAGTGTCGTACCTTAGCCACGGCACAGAGTGTGTTACCTTAGCAACGGGACACAGTGTGTTACCTTAGCAACGGGACACAGTGTCGTACCTTAGTAACGGCACAGATTGTGTTACCTTAGCAACGGGACACAGTGTCGTACCCTAGCAACGGGACACAGTGGCGTATCTTAGCAACGGGAAACAGTGTGTTACCTTAGCAACGGGACACAGTGTCGTACCTTAGCAACGGGACACAGTGTCGTACCTTAGCAACGGGAAACAGTGTGTTATCTTAGCAACGGGACACAGTGTCGTACCTTAGGAACGGCACAGAGTGTGTTACCTTAGCAAAAGCACAGAGTGTGTTACCTTAGCAACGGGACACAGTGTCGTACCTTAGCAACGGCACACAGTGTGTTACCTTAGCAACAGCACAGAGTGTGTTACCTTAGCAACGGCACAGAGTGTGTTACTTTAGCAGCGGCACACAGTGTGTTACCTTAGCAACAGCACAGAGTGTGTTACCTTAGCAACAGCACAGACTGTGTTACCTTAGCAACGGGACACAGTGTCGTACCTTAGCAACGGCACACAGTGTGTTACCTTAGCAACGGGACACAGTGTCGTACCTTAGCAACGGCACACAGTGTGTTACCTTAGCAACGGCACACAGTGTGTTACCTTAGCAACGGCACAGAATGTGTTACCTTAGCAACGGCACAGAGTGTGTTAACTTAGCAACGGCACAGAGTTTGTTACCTTAGCAACAGCACAGAGTGTCGTACCTTAGCAACGGCACAGAGTGTGTTAACTTAGCAACAGCACAGAGTGTGTTACCTTAGCAACGGGACACAGTGTCGTTCCTTAGCAACGGCACAGTGTGTGTTACCTTAGCAACGGGACACAGTGTGTTACCTTAGCAACGGGACACAGTGTCGTACCTTAGCAACGGGATACAGTGTCGTACCTTAGTAACGGCACAGAGTGTGTTACCTTAGCAACGGGACACAGTGTCGTATCTTAGCAACGGGAAACAGTGTGTTACCCTAGCAACGGGACACAGTGTCGTACCTTAGCAACGGGTCATAGTGTCGTACCTTAGCAACGGGAAACAGTGTGTTATCTTAGCAACGAGACACAGTTACGTACCTTAGCAACGGCACACAGTGTGTTACCTTAGCAACAGGACACAGTGTCGTACCTTAGCAACGGCACAGAGTGTGTTACCCTAGCAACAGCACAGAGTGTGTTACCTTAGCAACAACACAGAGTGTGTTACCTTAGCAACGGGACACAGTGTACTACCTTAGCAACGGGACACAGTGTCGTACCTTAGCAACGGCACAGAGTGTGTTACCTTAGCAACGGGACACAGTGTGTTACCTTAGCAACGGGGCACAGTGTCATACCTTAGCCACGGCACAGAGTGTGTTACCTTAGCAACGGGACACAGTGTGTTACCTTCGCAACGGGACACAGTGTCGTACCTTAGCAACGGCACAGAGTGTGTTACCTTAGCAACGGGACACAGTGTCGTACCTTAGTAACGGCACACAGTATGTTACCTTAGCAACGGGACACAGTGTCGTACCTTAGCAACGGCACAGAGTGTGTTACCTTAGCAACGGCACAGAGTGTGTTACCTTAGCAACGGGACACAGTGTCGTACCTTAGCAACGGCACACAGTGTGTTACCTTAACAACGGGACACAGTGTCCTACCTTAGCAACGGCAGAGAGTGTGTTACCTTAGCAACAGCACAGAGTGAGTTACCTTAACAACGGGACACAGCGTGTTACCTTAGCAACGGCACACAGTGTGTTACCTTAGCAACGGAACAGAGTGTGTTACCTTAGCAACAGCACAGAGTGTGTCACCTTAGCAACGGCACAGAGTGTGTTACCTTAGCAACAGCACAGAGTGTGTTACCTTAGTAACTGCACAGAGTGTGTTACCTTAGCAACAGCACAGAGTGTGTTACATTAGCAACGGTACAGTGTGTGTTACCTTAGCAACAGCACAGAGTGTGTTACCATAGCAACGGCGCAGAGTGTGTTACCTTAGCAACAGCACAGAGTGTGTTACCTTAGCAACGGCACAGAGTGTGTTACCTTAGCAACAGCACAGAGTGTGTTACCTTAGCAACAGCACAGAGTGTCGTACCTTAGCAACGGCACAGAGTGTGTTACCTTAGCAACAGCACAGAGTGTGTTACCTTAGCAACAGCACAGAGTGTGTTACCTTAGCAACGGGACACAGTGTGTTACCTTAGCAACATGACACAGTTTCGTACCTTAGCAACGGCACAGAGTGTGTTACCTTAGCAACGGGACACTGTGTGTTACCTTAGCAACGGGACACAGTGTCGTACCTTAGCAACGGCACAGAGTGTGTTACCTTAGCAACGGGACACAGTGTGTTACCATAGCAACGGGACACAGTGTCGTACATTAGTAACGGCACTGAGTGTGTTACCTTAGCAACGGGACACAGTGTCGTACCTTAACAACGGGACACAGTGTGTTACCTTAGCAACGGGACACAGTGTGTTACCTTAGCAACGGGACACAGTGTGTAACCTTAGCAACGGGACACAGTGTGTTACCTTAGCAACGGCACAGTGTGTGTTACCTTAGCAACGGCACAGAGTGTGGTAACTTAGCAACGGCATAGTATATGTTACCTTAGCAACAGCACAGAGTGTGTTACATAAGCAAGAGCACAGAGTATCGTACCTTAGCAACGGCACAGATTGTGTTACCTTAGCAACAGCACAGAGTGTGTTACCTTAGCAACAGCACAGAGTGTGTTACCTTAGCAACGGCCTAGAGTGTGTTACCTTAGCAACGGCACAGAGTGTGTTACCTTAGCAACAGCACAGAGTGTGTTACCTTAGCAACGGCACAGAGTGTGTTACTTTAGCAACAGCACAGAGTGTGTTACCTTAGCAACGGGACACAGTGTGTTACCTTAGCAACGGGACACAGTGTGTTTCCTTAGCAACGGGACACAGTGTGTTACCTAAGCAACGGGACACAGTGTGTAACCTTAGCAACGGGACACAGTGTGTTACCTTAGCAACGGCAGAGAGTGTGTTACCTTAGCAACGGCACAGAGTGTGTTACCTTAGCAGCGGCACAGACTGTGTTACCTTAGCAACAGCACAGAGTGTCGTACCTTAGTAACGGCACAGAGTGTGTTACCTTAGCGACGGGACACAGTGTCGTACCTTAGCAACGGGACACAGTGTGTTATTTTAGCAACGGGACACAGTGTCGTACCTTAGCAACGGCACACAGTGTGTTACCTTAGCAACAGGACACAGTGTTGTACCTTAGCAACGGCACAGAGTGTGTTACCTTAGCAACAGCACAGAGTGTGTTACCTCAGCACCGGGACACAGTGTGTTACCTTAGCAACGGGACACAGTGTGTTAGCTTAGCAACGGGACACAGTGTGTTTCCTTAGCAACGGGACATAGTGTGTTATCTTAGCAACGGGACACAGTGTGTTACCTTAGCAACGGGAAACAGTGTGTAACTTTAGCAACGGGACACAGTGTGTTACCTTAGAAGCGGCACAGAGTGTGTTACCTTAGCAACGGCACAGAGTGTGTTTACTTAGCAACGGCACAGAGTGTGTTACCTTAGCAACAGCACAGAGTGTGTTACCTTAGCAAAAGCACAGTGTGTCGTACCTTAGCAACGGCACAGAGTGTGTTACCTTAGCAACAGCACAGAGTGTGTTACCTTAGCAACAGCACAGAGTGTGTTTCCTTAGCAACGGGACACAGTGTACTACATTAGCAACGGGACACAGTGTCGTACCTTAGCAACGGCACATAATATGTTACCTTAGCAACGGCACAGAGTGTGTTACCTTAGCAACGGGACACAGTGTGTTACCTTAGCAACGGGACACAGTGTCGTACCTTAGCCACGGCACAGAGTGTGTTATCTTAGCAACGGGACACAGTGTGTTACCTTAGCAACGGGACACAGTGTCGTACCTTAGTAACGGCACAGATTGTGTTACCTTAGCAACGGGACACAGTGTCGTACCCTAGCAACGGGACACAGTGGCGTATCTTAGCAACGGGAAACAGTGTGTTACCTTAGCAACGGGACACAGTGTCGTACCTTAGCAACGGGACACAGTGTCGTACCTTAGCAACGGGAAACAGTGTGTTATCTTAGCAACGGGACACAGTGTCGTACCTTAGGAACGGCACAGAGTGTGTTACCTTAGCAAAAGCACAGAGTGTGTTACCTTAGCAACGGGACACAGTGTCGTACCTTAGCAACGGCACACAGTGTGTTACCTTAGCAACAGCACAGAGTGTGTTACCTTAGCAACGGCACAGAGTGTGTTACTTTAGCAGCGGCACACAGTGTGTTACCTTAGCAACAGCACAGAGTGTGTTACCTTAGCAACAGCACAGACTGTGTTACCTTAGCAACGGGACACAGTGTCGTACCTTAGCAACGGCACACAGTGTGTTACCTTAGCAACGGGACACAGTGTCGTACCTTAGCAACGGCACACAGTGTGTTACCTTAGCAACGGCACACATTGTGTTACCTTAACAACGGGACACAGTGTCCTACCTTAGCAACGGCAGAGAGTGTGTTACCTTAGCAACAGCACAGAGTGTGTTACCTTAGCAACGGGACACAGCGTGTTACCTTAGCAACGGCACACATTGTGTTACCTTAGCAACGGGACACAGTGTGTTACCTTAGCAACGGGACACAGTGTGTTACCTTAGCAACGGGACACAGTGTCGTACATTAGCAACGGCACAGAGTGTGTTACCTTAGCAACAGCACAGATTGTGTCACCTTAGCAACGGCACAGAGTGTGTTACCTTAGCAACAGCACAGAGTGTGTTACCTTAGTAACTGCACAGAGTGTGTTACCTTAGCAACAGCACAGAGTGTGTTACCTTTTCAACGGCACAGAGTGTGTTACTTTAGCAACGGCACAGTGTGTGTTACCTTAGCAACAGCACAGAGTGTGTTACCATAGCAACGGCGCAGAGTGTGTTACCTTAGCAACAGCACAGAGTGTGTTACCTTAGCAACGGCACAGAGTGTGTTACCTTAGCAACAGCACAGTTGTGTTACCTTAGCAACGGCACAGATTGTGTTACCTTAGCATCAGCACAGAGTGTGTTACCTTAGCAACGGCACAGAGTGTGTTACCTTAGCAACGGCACAGAGTGTGACCTTAGCAACAGCACAGAGTGTGTTACCTTAGCAACGGCATAGAGTGTGTTACCTTAGCAACGGGACACGGTGTCGTACCTTAGCAACGGCACACAGTGTGTTACCTTAGCAACGGGACACAGTGTCGTACCTTAGCAACAGCACAGAGTGTGTTACCTTAGCAAAAACACACAGTGTGTTACCTTAGCAACGGCACACAGTGTGTTACCTTAGCAACGGGACACAGTGTCGTACCTTAGCAACGGCACAGAGAGTGTTACCTTAGCAAAGGGACACAGTGTCGAAACTTAGCAACGGCACACAGTGTGTTACCTTAGCAACGGGACACAATGTCGTACCTTAGCAACGGCACAGAGTGTGTTACCTTAGCAACAACACACAGTGTGTTACCTTAGCAACGGGACACAGTGTCGTACCTTAGCAACGGGATACAGTGTCGTACCTTAGTAACGGCACAGAGTGTGTTACCTTAGCAACGGGACACAGTTTCGTACCTTAGCAACGGGACACAGTGGCGTATCTTAGCAACGGGAAACAGTGTGTTACCCTAGCAACGGGACACAGTGTCGTACCTTAGCAACGGGACATAGTGTCGTACCTTAGCAACGGGAAACTGTGTGTTATCTTAGCAACGAGACACAGTGTCGTACCTTAGCAACGGCACAGAGTGTGTTACCTTAGCAACAGGACACAGTGTCGTACCTTAGCAGCGGCACAGAGTGTGCTACCCTAGCAACAGCACAGAGTGTGTTACCTTAGCAACAACACAGAGTGTGTTACCTTAGCAACGGGACACAGTGTACTACCTTAGCAACGGGACAAAGTGTCGTACCTTAGCAACGGCACAGAGTGTGTTACCTTAGCAACGGGACACAGTGTGTTACCTTAGCAACGGGGCACAGTGTCATACCTTAGCCACGGCACAGAGTGTGTTACCTTAGCAACGGGACACAGTGTGTTACCTTAGCAACGGGACACAGTGTCGTACCTTAGCAACGGCACAGAGTGTGTTACCTTAGCAACGGGACACAGTTTCGTACCTTAGTAACGACACACAGTATGTTACCTTAGCAACGGGACACAGTGTCGTACCTTAGCAACGGAACAGAGTGTGTTACCTTAGCAACGGGACACAGTGTCGTACCTTAGCAACGGCACAGAGTGTGTTACCTTAGCAACAGCACAGAGTGTGTCACCTTAGCAACGGCACAGAGTGTGTTACCTTAGCAACAGCACAGAGTGTGTTACCTTAGTAACTGCACAGAGTGTGTTACCTTAGCAACAGCACAGAGTGTGTTACATTAGCAACGGCACAGAGTGTATTACCTTAGCAACGGCACAGTGTGTGTTACCTTAGCAACAGCACAGAGTGTGTTACCATAGCAACGGCGCAGAGTGTGTTACCTTAGCAACAGCACAGAGTGTGTTACCTTAGCAACGGCACAGAGTGTGTTACCTTAGCAACAGCACAGATTGTGTTACCTTATCATCAGCACAGAGTGTGTTAGCTTAGCAACGGCACAGAGTGTGTTACCTTAGCAACGGCACAGAGTGTGTTACCTTAGCAACAGCACAGAGTGTGTTACCTTAGCAACGGCACAGAGTGTGTTACCTTAGCAACGGGACACATTGTCGTACATTACCAACAGCACAGAGTGTGTTACCTTAGCAACGGGACACGGTGTCGTACCTTAGCAACGGCACACAGTGTGTTACGTTAGCAACGGGACACAGTGTCGTACCTTAGCAACAGCACAGAGTGTGTTACCTTAGTAACAGCACACAGTGTGTTACCTTAGCAACGGCACACAGTGTGTTACCTTAGCAACGGGACACAGTGTCGTACCTTAGCAACGGCACAGAGAGTGTTACCTTAGCAAAGGGACACAGCGTCGTACCTTAGCAACGGCACACAGTGTGTTACCTTAGCAACAGCACAGAGTGTGTTTCCTTAGCAACGGGACACAGTGTGTTACCTTAGCAACGGGACACAGTGTGTTACCTTAGCAACGGGACACAGTGTGTTACCTTAGCAACGGGACACAGTGTGTAACCTTAGCAACGGGATACAGTGTGTTACCTTAGCAACAGCACAGAGTGTGTTACCTTAGCAACAGCACAGAGTGTCGTACCTTAGCAACGGCACAGAGTGTGTTACCTTAGCAACAGCACAGAGTGTGTTACCTTAGCAACAGCACAGAGTGTGTTACCTTAGCAACGGGACACAGTGTGTTACCTTAGCAACATGACACAGTTTCGTACCTTAGCAACGGCACAGAGTGTGTTACCTTAGCAACGGGACACTGTGTGTTACCTTAGCAACGGGACACAGTGTCGTACCTTAGCAACGGCACAGAGTGTGTTACCTTAGCAACGGGACACAGTGTGTTACCATAGCAACGGGACACAGTGTCGTACATTAGTAACGGCACTGAGTGTGTTACCTTAGCAACGGGACACAGTGTCGTACCTTAACAACGGGACACAGTGTGTAACCTTAGCAACGGGACACAGTGTGTTACCTTAGCAACGGCACAGTGTGTGTTACCTTAGCAACGGCACAGAGTGTGGTAACTTAGCAACGGCATAGTATATGTTACCTTAGCAACAGCACAGAATGTGTTACCTTAGCAACAGCACAGAGTGTGTTACCTTAGCAACGGCCTAGAGTGTGTTACCTTAGCAACGGCACAGAGTGTGTTACCTTAGCAACAGCACAGAGTGTGTTACCTTAGCAACGGCACAGAGTGTGTTACTTTAGCAACAGCACAAAGTGTGCTACCTTAGCAACGGCACAGAGTGTGTTACCTTAGCAACAGCACAGAGTGTGTTACCTTAGCAACGGGACACAGTGAGTTACCTTAGCAACGGGACACAGTGTGTTTCCTTAGCAACGGGACACAGTGTGTTACCTAAGCAACGGGACACAGTGTGTAACCTTAGCAACGGGACACAGTGTGTTACCTTAGCAACGGCACAGAGTGTGTTACCTTAGCAACGGCACATAGTGTGTTACCTTAGCAGCGGCACAGAGTGTGTTACCTTAGCAACAGCACAGAGTGTCGTACCTTAGTAACGGCACAGAGTGTGTTACCTTAGCAACGGGACACAGTGTCGTACCTTAGCAACGGGACACAGTGTGTTATTTTAGCAACGGGACACAGTGTCGTACCTTAGCAACGGCACACAGTGTGTTACCTTAGCAACAGGACACAGTGTTGTACCTTAGCAACGGCACAGAGTGTGTTACCTTAGCAACAGCACAGAGTGTGTTACCTTAGCACCGGGACACAGTGTGTTACCTTAGCAACGGGACACAGTGTGTTAGCTTAGCAACGGGACATAGTGTGTTTCCTTAGCAACGGGACATAGTGTGTTACCTTAGCAACGGGACACAGTGTGTTACATTAGCAACGGGAAACAGTGTGTAACCTTAGCAACGGGACACAGTGTGTTACCTTAGCAGCGGCACAGAGTGTGTTACCTTAGCAACGGCACAGAGTGTGTTTACTTAGCAACGGCACAGAGTGTGTTACCTTAGCAACAGCACAGAGTGTGTTACCTTAGCAACAGCACAGAGTGTCGTACCTTAGCAACGGCACAGAGTGTGTTACCTTAGCAACAGCACAGAGTGTGTTACCTTAGCAACAGCACAGAGTGTGTTACCTTAGCAACAGCACAGAGTGTGTTTCCTTAGCAACGGGACAGAGTGTACTACATTAGCAACGGGACACAGTGTCGTACCTTAGCAACGGCACAGAGTATGTTACCTTAGCAACGGCACAGAGTGTGTTACCTTAGCAACGGGACACAGTGTGTTACCTTAGCAACGGGACACAGTGTCGTACCTTAGCCACGGCACAGAGTGTGTTACCTTAGCAACGGGAGACAGTGTGTTACCTTAGCAACGGGACACAGTGTCGTACCTTAGTAACGGCACAGATTGTGTTACCTTAGTAACGGGACACAGTGTCGTACCCTAGCAACGGGACACAGTGGCGTATCTTAGCAACGGGAAAAAGTGTGTTACCTTAGCAACGGGACACAGTGTCGTACCTTAGCAACGGGACACAGTGTCGTACCTTAGCAACGGGAAACAGTGTGTTATCTTAGCAACGGGACACAGTGTCGTACCTTAGGAACGGCACAGAGTGTGTTACCATAGCAAAAGCACAGAGTGTGTTACCTTAGCAACGGGACATAGTGTCGTACCTTAGCAACGGCACACAGTGTGTTACCTTAGCAACGTGACACAGTGAGTTACCTTAGCAACGGCACAGAGTGTGTTACCTTAGCAACGGGACACAGTGTCGTACCTTAGTAACGGCACAGACTGTGTTACCTTAGCAACGGGACACAGTTTCGTACCTTAGCAACGGCACACAGTATGTTACCTTAGCAACGGGACACAGTGTCGTACCTTAGCAACGGCACAGAGTGTGTTACCTTAGCAACGGGACACAGTGTCGTACCTTAGCAACGGCACACAGTGTGTTACCTTAACAACGGGACACAGCGTGTTACCTTAGCAACGGCACACATTGTGTTACCTTAGCAACGGGACACAGTGTGTTACCTTAGCAACGGGACACAGTGTGTTACCTTAGCAACGGGACACAGTGTCGTACATTAGCAACGGCACACATTGTGTTACCTTAGCAACAGCACAGAGTGTGTTACCATAGCAACAGCACAGAGTGTGTTACCTTAGCAACGGCACAGAGTGTGTTACCTTAGCAACGGCACAGAGTGTGTTACCTTAGCAACAGCACAGAGTGTGTTACCATAGCAACGGCGCAGAGTGTGTTACCTTAGCAACAGCACAGAGTGTGTTACCTTAGCAACGGCACAGAGTGTGTTACCTTAGCAACAGCACAGATTGTGTTACCTTAGCAACAGCACAGATTGTGTTACCTTAGCATCAGCACAGAGTGTGTTACCTTAGCAACGGCACAGAGTGTGTTACCTTAGCAACGGCACAGAGTGTGACCTTAGCAACAGCACAGAGTGTGTTACCTTAGCAACGGCACAGAGTGTGACCTTAGCAACGGGACACGGTGTCGTACCTTAGCAACGGCACACAGTGTGTTACCTTAGCAACGGGACACAGTGTCGTACCTTAGCAACAGCACAGAGTGTGTTACCTTAGCAACGGCACACAGTGTGTTACCTTAGCAACGGGACACAGTGTCGTACCTTAGCAACGGCACAGAGAGTGATACCTTAGCAAAGGGACACAGTGTCGAACCTTAGCAACGGCACACAGTGTCTTACCTTAGCAACGGGACACAATGTCGTACCTTAGCAACGGCACAGAGTGTGTTACCTTAGCAACAACTCACAGTGTGTTACCTTAGCAACGGGACACAGTGTCGTACCTTAGCAACGGGACACAGTGTCCTACCTTAGCAACGGCAGAGAGTGTGTTACCTTAGCAACAGCACAGAGTGAGTTACCTTAACAACGGGACACAGCGTGTTACCTTAGCAACGGCACACATTGTGTTACCTTAGCAACGGGACACAGTGTGTTACCTTAGCAACGGAACAGAGTGTGTTACCTTAGCAACGGGACACAGTGTCGTACCTTAGCAACGGCACAGAGTGTGTTACCTTAGCAACAGCACAGAGTGTGTCACCTTAGCAACGGCACAGAGTGTGTTACCTTAGCAACAGCACAGAGTGTGTTACCTTAATAACTTCACAGAGTGTGTTACCTTAGCAACAGCACAGAGTGTGTTACATTAGCAACGGCACAGAGTGTATTACCTTAGCAACGGTACAGTGTGTGTTACCTTAGCAACAGCACAGAGTGTGTTACCATAGCAACGGCGCAGAGTGTGTTACCTTAGCAACAGCACAGAGTGTGTTACCTTAGCAACGGCACAGAGTGTGTTACCTTAGCAACAGCACAGAGTGTGTTACCTTAGCAACAGCACAGAGTGTCGTACCTTAGCAACGGCACAG
Organism: Hymenopus coronatus; assembly: GCA_030762935.1. Classification (NCBI taxonomy): domain Eukaryota; kingdom Metazoa; phylum Arthropoda; class Insecta; order Mantodea; family Hymenopodidae; genus Hymenopus; species Hymenopus coronatus. The sequence continues at coordinate 178,517,166 of CM060882.1, forward strand.
AGTGTGTTACCTTAGCAACAGCACAGAGTGTGTTACCTTAGCAACAGCACAGAGTGTGTTACCTTAGCAACGGGACACAGTGTGTTACCTTAGCAACATGACACAGTTTCGTACCTTAGCAACGGCACAGAGTGTGTTACCTTAGCAACGGGACACTGTGTGTTACCTTAGCAACGGGACACAGTGTCCAACCTTAGCAACGGCACAGAGTGTGTTACCTTAGCAACGGGACACAGTGTGTTGCCATAGCAACGGGACGCAGTGTCGTACATTAGTAACGGCACTGAGTGTGTTACCTTAGCAACGGGACACAGTGTCGTACCTTAACAACGGGACACAGTGTGTTACCTTAGCAACGGGACACAGTGTGTTACCTTAGCAACGGGACACAGTGTGTAACCTTAGCAACGGGACACAGTGTGTTACCTTAGCAACGGCACAGTGTGTGTTACCTTAGCAACGGCACAGAGTGTGGTAACTTAGGAACGGCATAGTATATGTTACCTTAGCAACAGCACAGAGTGTGTTACATAAGCAAGAGCACAGAGTATCGTACCTTAGCAACGGCACAGAGTGTGTTACCTTAGCAACAGCACAGAGTGTGTTACCTTAGCAACAGCACAGAGTGTGTTACCTTAGCAACGGCCTAGAGTGTGTTACCTTAGCAACGGCACAGAGTGTGTTACCTAAGCAACAGCACAGAGTGTGTTACCTTAGCAACGGCACAGAGTGTGTTACTTTAGCAACAGCACAGAGTGTGTTACCTTAGCAACGGGACACAGTGTGTTACCTTAGCAACGGGACACAGTGTGTTTCCTTAGCAACGGGACACAGTGTGTTACCTAAGCAACGGGACACAGTGTGTAACCTTAGCAACGGGACACAGTGTGTTACCTTAGCAACGGCACAGAGTGTGTTACCTTAGCAACGGCACAGAGTGTGTTACCTTAGCAGCGGCACAGAGTGTGTTACCTTAGCAACAGCACAGAGTGTCGTACCTTAGTAACGGCACAGAGTGTGTTACCTTAGCAACGGGACACAGTGTCGTACCTTAGCAACGGGACACAGTGTGTTATTTTAGCAACGGGACACAGTGTCGTACCTTAGCAACGGCACACAGTGTGTTACCTTAGCAACAGGACACAGTGTTGTACCTTAGCAACGGCACAGAGTGTGTTACCTTAGCAACAGCACAGAGTGTGTTACCTCAGCACCGGGACACAGTGTGTTACCTTAGCAACGGGACACAGTGTGTTAGCTTAGCAACGGGACACAGTGTGTTTCCTTAGCAACGGGACATAGTGTGTTACCTTAGCAACGGGACACAGTGTGTTACCTTAGCAACGGGAAACAGTGTGTAACTTTAGCAACGGGACACAGTGTGTTACCTTAGCAGCGGCACAGAGTGTGTTACCTTAGCAACGGCACAGAGTGTGTTTACTTAGCAACGGCACAGAGTGTGTTACCTTAGCAACAGCACAGAGTGTGTTACCTTAGCAAAAGCACAGTGTGTCGTACCTTAGCAACGGCACAGAGTGTGTTACCTTAGCAACAGCACAGAGTGTGTTACCTTAGCAACAGCACAGAGTGTGTTTCCTTAGCAACGGGACACAGTGTACTACATTAGCAACGGGACACAGTGTCGTACCTTAGCAACGGCACAGATTATGTTACCTTAGCAACGGCACAGAGTGTGTTACCTTAGCAACGGGACACAGTGTGTTACCTTAGCAACGGGACACAGTGTCGTACCTTAGCCACGGCACAGAGTGTGTTACCTTAGCAACGGGACACAGTGTGTTACCTTAGCAACGGGACACAGTGTCGTACCTTAGTAACGGCACAGATTGTGTTACCTTAGCAACGGGACACAGTGTCGTACCCTAGCAACGGGACACAGTGGCGTATCTTAGCAACGGGAAACAGTGTGTTACCTTAGCAACGGGACACAGTGTCGTACCTTAGCAACGGGACACAGTGTCGTACCTTAGCAACGGGAAACAGTGTGTTATCTTAGCAACGGGACACAGTGTCGTACCTTAGGAACGGCACAGAGTGTGTTACCTTAGCAAAAGCACAGAGTGTGTTACCTTAGCAACGGGACACAGTGTCGTACCTTAGCAACGGCACACAGTGTGTTACCTTAGCAACGGGACACAGTGAGTTACCTTAGCAACGGCACAGAGTGTGTTACCTTAGCAACGGGACACAGTGTCGTACCTTAGCAACGGCACAGAGTGTGTTACCTTAGCAACGGGACACAGTGTCGTACCTTAGCAACGGCACACAGTATGTTACCTTAGCAACGGGACACAGTGTCGTACCTTAGCAACGGCACAGAGTGTGTTACCTTAGCAACGGGACACAGTGTCGTACCTTAGCAACCGCACACAGTGTGTTACCTTAACAACGGGACACAGTGTCCTACCTTAGCAACGGCAGAGAGTGTGTTATCTTAGCAACAGCACAGAGTGTGTTACCTTAGCAACGGGACACAGCGTGTTACCTTAGCAACGGCACACATTGTGTTACCTTAGCAACGGGACACAGTGTGTTACCTTAGCAACGGGACACAGTGTGTTACCTTAGCAACGGGACACAGTGTCGTACATTAGCAACGGTACAGAGTGTGTTACCTTAGCAACAGCACAGATTGTGTCACCTTAGCAACGGCACAGAGTGTGTTACCTTAGCAACAGCACAGAGTGTGTTACCTTAGTAACTGCACAGAGTGTGTTACCTTAGCAACAGCACAGAGTGTGTTACCTTAGCAACGGCACAGAGTGTGTTACTTTAGCAACGGCACAGTGTGTGTTACCTTAGCAACAGCACAGAGTGTGTTACCATAGCAACGGCGCAGAGTGTGTTACCTTAGCAACAGCACAGAGTGTGTTACCTTAGCAACGGCACAGAGTGTGTTACCTTAGCAACAGCACAGATTGTGTTACCTTAGCAACGGCACAGATTGTGTTACCTTAGCATCAGCACAGAGTGTGTTACCTTAGCAACGGCACAGATTGTGTTACCTTAGCAACGGCACAGATTGTGTTACCTTAGCATCAGCACAGAGTGTGTTACCTTAGCAACGGCACAGAGTGTGTTACCTTAGCAACGGCACAGAGTGTGTTACCTTAGCAACGGGACACGGTGTCGTACCTTAGCAACGGCACACAGTGTGTTACCTTAGCAACGGGACACAGTGTCGTACCTTAGCAACAGCACAGAGTGTGTTACCTTAGCAAAAACACACAGTGTGTTACCTTAGCAACGGCACACAGTGTGTTACCTTAGCAACGGGACACAGTGTCGTACCTTAGCAACGGCACAGAGAGTGTTACCTTAGCAAAGGGACACAGTGTCGAACCTTAGCAACGGCACACAGTGTGTTACCTTAGCAACGGGACACAATGTCGTACCTTAGCAACGGCACAGAGTGTGTTACCTTAGCAACAACACACAGTGTGTTACATTAGCAACGGCACAGAGTGTATTACCTTAGCAACGGCACAGTGTGTGTTACCTTAGCAAAAACACACAGTGTGTTACCTTAGCAACGGCACACAGTGTGTTACCTTAGCAACGGGACACAGTGTCGTACCTTAGCAACGGCACAGAGAGTGTTACCTTAGCAAAGGGACACAGTGTCGAACCTTAGCAACGGCACACAGTGTGTTACCTTAGCAACGGGACACAGTGTCGTACCTTAGCAACGGGATACAGTGTCGTACCTTAGTAGCGGCACAGAGTGTGTTACCTTAGCAACGGGACACAGTGTCGTACCTTAGCAACGGGACACAGTGTCGTATCTTAGCAACGGGAAACAGTGTGTTACCCTAGCAACGGGACACAGTGTCGTACCTTAGCAACGGGACATAGTGTCGTACCTTAGCAACGGGAAACTGTGTGTTATCTTAGCAACGAGACACAGTGTCGTACCTTAGCAACGGCACAGAGTGTGTTACCTTAGCAACAGGACACAGTGTCGTACCTTAGCAACGGCACAGAGTGTGCTACCCTAGCAACAGCACAGAGTGTGTTACCTTAGCAACAACACAGAGTGTGTTACCTTAGCAACGGGACACAGTGTACTACCTTAGCAACGGGACACAGTGTCGTACCTTAGCAACGGCACAGAGTGTGTTACCTTAGCATCGGGACACAGTGTGTTACCTTAGCAACGGGGCACAGTGTCATACCTTAGCCACGGCACAGAGTGTGTTACCTTAGCAACGGGACACAGTGTGTTACCTTAGCAACGGGACACAGTGTCGTACCTTAGCAACGGCACAGAGTGTGTTACCTTAGCAACGGGACACAGTGTCGTACCTTAGTAACGGCACACAGTATGTTACCTTAGCAACGGGACACAGTGTCGTACCTTAGCAACGGCACAGAGTGTGTTACCTTAGCAACGGCACAGAGTGTGTTACCTTAGCAACGGGACACAGTGTCGTACCTTAGCAACGGCACACAGTGTGTTACCTTAACAACGGGACACAGTGTCCTACCTTAGCAACGGCAGAGAGTGTGTTACCTTAGCAACAGCACAGAGTGTGTTACCTTAACAACGGGACACAGCGTGTTACCTTAGCAACGGCACACATTGTGTTACCTTAGCAACGGGACACAGTGTGTTACCTTAGCAACGGAACAGAGTGTGTTACCTTAGCAACGGGACACAGTGTCGTACCTTAGCAACGGCACAGAGTGTGTTACCTTAGCAACAGCACAGAGTGTGTCACCTTAGCAACGGCACAGAGTGTGTTACCTTAGCAACAGCACAGATTGTGTTACCTTAGTAACTGCACAGAGTGTGTTACCTTAGCAACAGCACAGAGTGTGTTACATTAGCAACGGCACAGAGTGTATTACCTTAGCAACGGCACAGTGTGTGTTACCTTAGCAACAGCACAGAGTGTGTTACCATAGCAACGGCGCAGAGTGTGTTACCTTAGCAACAGCACAGAGTGTGTAACCTTAGCAACGGCACAGAGTGTGTTACCTTAGCAACAGCACAGATTGTGTTACCTTATCATCAGCACAGAGTGTGTTAGCTTAGCAACGGCACAGAGTGTGTTACCTTAGCAACGGCACAGAGTGTGTTACCTTAGCAACAGCACAGAGTGTGTTACCTTAGCTACGGCACAGAGTGTGTTACCTTAGCAACGGGACACATTGTCGTACCTTACCAACAGCACAGAGTGTGTTACCTTAGCAACGGGACACGGTGTCGTACCTTAGCAACGGCACACAGTGTGTTACGTTAGCAACGGGACACAGTGTCGTACCTTAGCAACAGCACAGAGTGTGTTACCTTAGTAACAGCACACAGTGTGTTACCTTAGCAACGGCACACAGTGTGTTACCTTAGCAACGGGACACAGTGTCGTACCTTAGCAACGGCACAGAGAGTGTTACCTTAGCAAAGGGACACAGCGTCGTACCTTAGCAACGGCACAGAGTGTGTTACCTTAGCAGCGGCACAGAGTGTGTTACCTTAGCAACAGCACAGAGTGTCGTACCTTAGTAACGGCACAGAGTGTGTTACCTTAGCAACGGGACACAGTGTCGTACCTTAGCAACGGGACACAGTGTGTTATTTTAGCAACGGGACACAGTGTCGTACCTTAGCAACGGCACACAGTGTGTTACCTTAGCAACAGGACACAGTGTTGTACCTTAGCAACGGCACAGAGTGTGTTACCTTAGCAACAGCACAGAGTGTGTTACCTCAGCACCGGGACACAGTGTGTTACCTTAGCAACGGGACACAGTGTGTTAGCTTAGCAACGGGACACAGTGTGTTTCCTTAGCAACGGGACATAGTGTGTTACCTTAGCAACGGGACACAGTGTGTTACCTTAGCAACGGGAAACAGTGTGTAACTTTAGCAACGGGACACAGTGTGTTACCTTAGCAGCGGCACAGAGTGTGTTACCTTAGCAACGGCACAGAGTGTGTTTACTTAGCAACGGCACAGAGTGTGTTACCTTAGCAACAGCACAGAGTGTGTTACCTTAGCAAAAGCACAGTGTGTCGTACCTTAGCAACGGCACAGAGTGTGTTACCTTAGCAACAGCACAGAGTGTGTTACCTTAGCAACAGCACAGAGTGTGTTTCCTTAGCAACGGGACACAGTGTACTACATTAGCAACGGGACACAGTGTCGTACCTTAGCAACGGCACAGATTATGTTACCTTAGCAACGGCACAGAGTGTGTTACCTTAGCAACGGGACACAGTGTGTTACCTTAGCAACGGGACACAGTGTCGTACCTTAGCCACGGCACAGAGTGTGTTACCTTAGCAACGGGACACAGTGTGTTACCTTAACAACGGGACACAGTGTCCTACCTTAGCAACGGCAGAGAGTGTGTTACCTTAGCAACAGCACAGAGTGTGTTACCTTAACAACGGGACACAGCGTGTTACCTTAGCAACGGCACACATTGTGTTACCTTAGCAACGGGACACAGTGTGTTACCTTAGCAACGGAACAGAGTGTGTTACCTTAGCAACGGGACACAGTGTCGTACCTTAGCAACGGCACAGAGTGTGTTACCTTAGCAACAGCACAGAGTGTGTCACCTTAGCAACGGCACAGAGTGTGTTACCTTAGCAACAGCACAGATTGTGTTACCTTAGTAACTGCACAGAGTGTGTTACCTTAGCAACAGCACAGAGTGTGTTACATTAGCAACGGCACAGAGTGTATTACCTTAGCAACGGCACAGTGTGTGTTACCTTAGCAACAGCACAGAGTGTGTTACCATAGCAACGGCGCAGAGTGTGTTACCTTAGCAACAGCACAGAGTGTGTAACCTTAGCAACGGCACAGAGTGTGTTACCTTAGCAACAGCACAGATTGTGTTACCTTATCATCAGCACAGAGTGTGTTAGCTTAGCAACGGCACAGAGTGTGTTACCTTAGCAACGGCACAGAGTGTGTTACCTTAGCAACAGCACAGAGTGTGTTACCTTAGCAACGGCACAGAGTGTGTTACCTTAGCAACGGGACACATTGTCGTACCTTACCAACAGCACAGAGTGTGTTACCTTAGCAACGGGACACGGTGTCGTACCTTAGCAACGGCACACAGTGTGTTACGTTAGCAACGGGACACAGTGTCGTACCTTAGCAACAGCACAGAGTGTGTTACCTTAGTAACAGCACACAGTGTGTTACCTTAGCAACGGCACACAGTGTGTTACCTTAGCAACGGGACACAGTGTCGTACCTTAGCAACGGCACAGAGAGTGTTACCTTAGCAAAGGGACACAGCGTCGTACCTTAGCAACGGCACAGAGTGTGTTACCTTAGCAGCGGCACAGAGTGTGTTACCTTAGCAACAGCACAGAGTGTCGTACCTTAGTAACGGCACAGAGTGTGTTACCTTAGCAACGGGACACAGTGTCGTACCTTAGCAACGGGACACAGTGTGTTATTTTAGCAACGGGACACAGTGTCGTACCTTAGCAACGGCACACAGTGTGTTACCTTAGCAACAGGACACAGTGTTGTACCTTAGCAACGGCACAGAGTGTGTTACCTTAGCAACAGCACAGAGTGTGTTACCTCAGCACCGGGACACAGTGTGTTACCTTAGCAACGGGACACAGTGTGTTAGCTTAGCAACGGGACACAGTGTGTTTCCTTAGCAACGGGACATAGTGTGTTACCTTAGCAACGGGACACAGTGTGTTACCTTAGCAACGGGAAACAGTGTGTAACTTTAGCAACGGGACACAGTGTGTTACCTTAGCAGCGGCACAGAGTGTGTTACCTTAGCAACGGCACAGAGTGTGTTACCTTAGCAACAGCACAGAGTGTGTTACCTTAGCAAAAGCACAGTGTGTCGTACCTTAGCAACGGCACAGAGTGTGTTACCTTAGCAACAGCACAGAGTGTGTTACCTTAGCAACAGCACAGAGTGTGTTTCCTTAGCAACGGGACACAGTGTACTACATTAGCAACGGGACACAGTGTCGTACCTTAGCAACGGCACAGATTATGTTACCTTAGCAACGGCACAGAGTGTGTTACCTTAGCAACGGGACACAGTGTGTTACCTTAGCAACGGGACACAGTGTCGTACCTTAGCCACGGCACAGAGTGTGTTACCTTAGCAACGGGACACAGTGTGTTACCTTAGCAACGGGACACAGTGTCGTACCTTAGTAACGGCACAGATTGTGTTACCTTAGCAACGGGACACAGTGTCGTACCCTAGCAACGGGACACAGTGGCGTATCTTAGCAACGGGAAACAGTGTGTTACCTTAGCAACGGGACACAGTGTCGTACCTTAGCAACGGGACATAGTGTCGTACCTTAGCAACGGGAAACTGTGTGTTATCTTAGCAACGAGACACAGTGTCGTACCTTAGCAACGGCACAGAGTGTGTTACCTTAGCAACAGGACACAGTGTCGTACCTTAGCAACGGCACAGAGTGTGCTACCCTAGCAACAGCACAGAGTGTGTTACCTTAGCAACAACACAGAGTGTGTTACCTTAGCAACGGGACACAGTGTACTACCTTAGCAACGGGACACAGTGTCGTACCTTAGCAACGGCACAGAGTGTGTTACCTTAGCATCGGGACACAGTGTGTTACCTTAGCAACGGGGCACAGTGTCATACCTTAGCCACGGCACAGAGTGTGTTACCTTAGCAACGGGACACAGTGTGTTACCTTAGCAACGGGACACAGTGTCGTACCTTAGCAACGGCACAGAGTGTGTTACCTTAGCAACGGGACACAGTGTCGTACCTTAGTAACGGCACACAGTATGTTACCTTAGCAACGGGACACAGTGTCGTACCTTAGCAACGGCACAGAGTGTGTTACCTTAGCAACGGCACAGAGTGTGTTACCTTAGCAACGGGACACAGTGTCGTACCTTAGCAACGGCACACAGTGTGTTACCTTAACAACGGGACACAGTGTCCTACCTTAGCAACGGCAGAGAGTGTGTTACCTTAGCAACAGCACAGAGTGTGTTACCTTAACAACGGGACACAGCGTGTTACCTTAGCAACGGCACACATTGTGTTACCTTAGCAACGGGACACAGTGTGTTACCTTAGCAACGGAACAGAGTGTGTTACCTTAGCAACGGGACACAGTGTCGTACCTTAGCAACGGCACAGAGTGTGTTACCTTAGCAACAGCACAGAGTGTGTCACCTTAGCAACGGCACAGAGTGTGTTACCTTAGCAACAGCACAGATTGTGTTACCTTAGTAACTGCACAGAGTGTGTTACCTTAGCAACAGCACCGAGTGTGTTACATTAGCAACGGCACAGAGTTTATTACCTTAGCAACGGCACAGTGTGTGTTACCTTAGCAACAGCACAGAGTGTGTTACCATAGCAACGGCGCAGAGTGTGTTACCTTAGCAACAGCACAGAGTGTGTAACCTTAGCAACGGCACAGAGTGTGTTACCTTAGCAACAGCACAGATTGTGTTACCTTATCATCAGCACAGAGTGTGTTAGCTTAGCAACGGCACAGAGTGTGTTACCTTAGCAACGGCACAGAGTGTGTTACCTTAGCAACAGCACAGAGTGTGTTACCTTAGCAACGGCACAGAGTGTGTTACCTTAGCAACGGGACACATTGTCGTACCTTACCAACAGCACAGAGTGTGTTACCTTAGCAACGGGACACGGTGTCGTACCTTAGCAACGGCACACAGTGTGTTACGTTAGCAACGGGACACAGTGTCGTACCTTAGCAACAGCACAGAGTGTGTTACCTTAGTAACAGCACACAGTGTGTTACCTTAGCAACGGCACACAGTGTGTTACCTTAGCAACGGGACACAGTGTCGTACCTTAGCAACGGCACAGAGAGTGTTACCTTAGCAAAGGGACACAGCGTCGTACCTTAGCAACGGCACAGAGTGTGTTACCTTAGCAGCGGCACAGAGTGTGTTACCTTAGCAACAGCACAGAGTGTCGTACCTTAGTAACGGCACAGAGTGTGTTACCTTAGCAACGGGACACAGTGTCGTACCTTAGCAACGGGACACAGTGTGTTATTTTAGCAACGGGACACAGTGTCGTACCTTAGCAACGGCACACAGTGTGTTACCTTAGCAACAGGACACAGTGTTGTACCTTAGCAACGGCACAGAGTGTGTTACCTTAGCAACAGCACAGAGTGTGTTACCTCAGCACCGGGACACAGTGTGTTACCTTAGCAACGGGACACAGTGTGTTAGCTTAGCAACGGGACACAGTGTGTTACCTTAGCAACGGGAAACAGTGTGTAACTTTAGCAACGGGACACAGTGTGTTACCTTAGCAGCGGCACAGAGTGTGTTACCTTAGCAACGGCACAGAGTGTGTTTACTTAGCAACGGCACAGAGTGTGTTACCTTAGCAACAGCACAGAGTGTGTTACCTTAGCAAAAGCACAGTGTGTCGTACCTTAGCAACGGCACAGAGTGTGTTACCTTAGCAACAGCACAGAGTGTGTTACCTTAGCAACAGCACAGAGTGTGTTTCCTTAGCAACGGGACACAGTGTACTACATTAGCAACGGGACACAGTGTCGTACCTTAGCAACGGCACAGATTATGTTACCTTAGCAACGGCACAGAGTGTGTTACCTTAGCAACGGGACACAGTGTGTTACCTTAGCAACGGGACACAGTGTCGTACCTTAGCCACGGCACAGAGTGTGTTACCTTAGCAACGGGACACAGTGTGTTACCTTAGCAACGGGACACAGTGTCGTACCTTAGTAACGGCACAGATTGTGTTACCTTAGCAACGGGACACAGTGTCGTACCCTAGCAACGGGACACAGTGGCGTATCTTAGCAACGGGAAACAGTGTGTTACCTTAGCAACGGGACACAGTGTCGTACCTTAGCAACGGGACACAGTGTCGTACCTTAGCAACGGGAAACAGTGTGTTATCTTAGCAACGGGACACAGTGTCGTACCTTAGGAACGGCACAGAGTGTGTTACCTTAGCAAAAGCACAGAGTGTGTTACCTTAGCAACGGGACACAGTGTCGTACCTTAGCAACGGCACACAGTGTGTTACCTTAGCAACGGGACACAGTGAGTTACCTTAGCAACGGCACAGAGTGTGTTACCTTAGCAACGGGACACAGTGTCGTACCTTAGCAACGGCACAGAGTGTGTTACCTTAGCAACGGGACACAGTGTCGTACCTTAGCAACGGCACACAGTATGTTACCTTAGCAACGGGACACAGTGTCGTACCTTAGCAACGGCACAGAGTGTGTTACCTTAGCAACGGGACACAGTGTCGTACCTTAGCAACCGCACACAGTGTGTTACCTTAACAACGGGACACAGTGTCCTACCTTAGCAACGGCAGAGAGTGTGTTATCTTAGCAACAGCACAGAGTGTGTTACCTTAGCAACGGGACACAGCGTGTTACCTTAGCAACGGCACACATTGTGTTACCTTAGCAACGGGACACAGTGTGTTACCTTAGCAACGGGACACAGTGTGTTACCTTAGCAACGGGACACAGTGTCGTACATTAGCAACGGTACAGAGTGTGTTACCTTAGCAACAGCACAGATTGTGTCACCTTAGCAACGGCACAGAGTGTGTTACCTTAGCAACAGCACAGAGTGTGTTACCTTAGTAACTGCACAGAGTGTGTTACCTTAGCAACAGCACAGAGTGTGTTACCTTAGCAACGGCACAGAGTGTGTTACTTTAGCAACGGCACAGTGTGTGTTACCTTAGCAACAGCACAGAGTGTGTTACCATAGCAACGGCGCAGAGTGTGTTACCTTAGCAACAGCACAGAGTGTGTTACCTTAGCAACGGCACAGAGTGTGTTACCTTAGCAACAGCACAGATTGTGTTACCTTAGCAACGGCACAGATTGTGTTACCTTAGCATCAGCACAGAGTGTGTTACCTTAGCAACGGCACAGAGTGTGTTACCTTAGCAACGGCACAGAGTGTGACCTTAGCAACAGCACAGAGTGTGTTACCTTAGCAACGGCACAGAGTGTGTTATCTTAGCAACGGGACACGGTGTCGTACCTTAGCAACGGCACACAGTGTGTTACCTTAGCAACGGGACACAGTGTCGTACCTTAGCAACAGCACAGAGTGTGTTACCTTAGCAAAAACACACAGTGTGTTACCTTAGCAACGGCACACAGTGTGTTACCTTAGCAACGGGACACAGTGTCGTACCTTAGCAACGGCACAGAGAGTGTTACCTTAGCAAAGGGACACAGTGTCGAACCTTAGCAACGGCACACAGTGTGTTACCTTAGCAACGGGACACAATGTCGTACCTTAGCAACGGCACAGAGTGTGTTACCTTAGCAACAACACACAGTGTGTTACCTTAGCAACGGGACACAGTGTCGTACCTTAGCAACGGGATACAGTGTCGTACCTTAGTAACGGCACAGAGTGTGTTACCTTAGCAACGGGACACAGTGTCGTACCTTAGCAACGGGACACAGTGTCGTATCTTAGCAACGGGAAACAGTGTGTTACCCTAGCAACGGGACACAGTGTCGTACCTTAGCAACGGGACATAGTGTCGTACCTTAGCAACGGGAAACTGTGTGTTATCTTAGCAACGATACACAGTGTCGTACCTTAGCAACGGCACAGAGTGTGTTACCTTAGCAACAGGACACAGTGTCGTACCTTAGCAACGGCACAGAGTGTGCTACCCTAGCAACAGCACAGAGTGTGTTACCTTAGCAACAACACAGAGTGTGTTACCTTAGCAACGGGACACAGTGTACTACCTTAGCAACGGGACACAGTTTCGTACCTTAGCAACGGAAAGAGTGTGTTACCTTAGCATCGGGACACAGTGTGTTACCTTAGCAACGGGGCACAGTGTCATACCTTAGCCACGGCACAGAGTGTGTTACCTTAGCAACGGGACTCAGTGTGTTACCTTAGCAACGGGACACAGTGTCGTACCTAAGCAACGGCACAGAGTGTGTTACCTTAGCAACGGGACACAGTGTCGTACCTTAGTAACGGCACACAGTATGTTACCTTAGCAACGGGACACAGTGTCGTACCTTAGCAACGGCACAGAGTGTGTTACCTTAGCAACGGCACAGAGTGTGTTACCTTAGCAACGGGACACAGTGTCGTACCTTAGCAACGGCACACAGTGTGTTACCTTAACAACGGGACACAGTGTCCTACCTTAGCAACGGCAGAGAGTGTGTTACCTTAGCAACAGCACAGAGTGTGTTACCTTAACAACGGGACACAGCGTGTTACCTTAACAACGGCACACATTGTGTTACCTTAGCAACGGGACACAGTGTGTTACCTTAGCAACGGAACAGAGTGTGTTACCTTAGCAACGGGACACAGTGTCGTACCTTAGCAACGGCACAGAGTGTGTTACCTTAGCAACAGCACAGAGTGTGTCACCTTAGCAACGGCACAGAGTGTGTTACCTTAGCAACAGCACAGATTGTGTTACCTTAGTAACTGCACAGAGTGTGTTACCTTAGCAACAGCACAGAGTGTGTTACATTAGCAACGGCACAGAGTGTATTACCTTAGCAACGGCACAGTGTGTGTTACCTTAGCAACAGCACAGAGTGTGTTACCATAGCAACGGCGCAGAGTGTGTTACCTTAGCAACAGCACAGAGTGTGTAACCTTAGCAACGGCACAGAGTGTGTTACCTTAGCAACAGCACAGATTGTGTTACCTTATCATCAGCACAGAGTGTGTTAGCTTAGCAACGGCACAGAGTGTGTTACCTTAGCAACGGCACAGAGTGTGTTACCTTAGCAACAGCACAGAGTGTGTTACCTTAGCAACGGCACAGAGTGTGTTACCTTAGCAACGGGACACATTGTCGTACCTTACCAACAGCACAGAGTGTGTTACCTTAGCAACGGGACACGGTGTCGTACCTTAGCAACGGCACACAGTGTGTTACGTTAGCAACGGGACACAGTGTCGTACCTTAGCAACAGCACAGAGTGTGTTACCTTAGTAACAGCACACAGTGTGTTACCTTAGCAACGGCACACAGTGTGTTACCTTAGCAACGGGACACAGTGTCGTACCTTAGCAACGGCACAGAGAGTGTTACCTTAGCAAAGGGACACAGCGTCGTACCTTAGCAACGGCACACAGTGTGTTACCTTAGCAACAGCACAGAGTGTGTTTCCTTAGCAACGGGACACAGTGTGTTACCTTAGCAACGGGACACAGTGTGTTTCCTTAGCAACGGGACACAGTGTGTTACCTTAGCAACGGGACACAGTGTGTAACCTTAGCAACGGGATACAGTGTGTTACCTTAGCAACGGCACAGAGTGTGTTACCTTAGCAACGGCACAGAGTTTGTTAACTTAGCAACGGCACAGAGTGTGTTACCTTAGCAACAGCACAGAGTGTGTTACCTTAGCAACAGCACAGAGTGTCGTACCTTAGCAACAGCACAGAGTGTGTTACCTTAGCAACAGCACAGAGTGTGTTACCTTAGCAACGGGACACAGTGTGTTACCTTAGCAACATGACACAGTTTCGTACCTTAGCAACGGCACAGAGTGTGTTACCTTAGCAACGGGACACTGTGTGTTACCTTAGCAACGGGACACAGTGTCGTACCTTAGCAACGGCACAGAGTGTGTTACCTTAGCAACGGGACACAGTGTGTTACCATAGCAACGGGACACAGTGTCGTACATTAGTAACGGCACTGAGTGTGTTACCTTAGCAACGGGACACAGTGTCGTACCTTAACAACGGGACACAGTGTGTAACCTTAGCAACGGGACACAGTGTGTTACCTTAGCAACGGCACAGTGTGTGTTACCTTAGCAACGGCACAGAGTGTGGTAACTTAGCAACGGCATAGTATATGTTACCTTAGCAACAGCACAGAATGTGTTACCTTAGCAACAGCACAGAGTGTGTTACCTTAGCAACGGCCTAGAGTGTGTTACCTTAGCAACGGCACAGAGTGTGTTACCTTAGCAACAGCACAGAGTGTGTTACCTTAGCAACGGCACAGAGTGTGTTACTTTAGCACCAGCACAGAGTGTGTTACCTTAGCAACGGCACAGAGTGTGTTACCTTAGCAACAGCACAGAGTGTGTTACCTTAGCAACGGGACACAGTGTGTTACCTTAGCAACGGGACACAGTGTGTTTCCTTAGATACGGGACACAGTGTGTTACCTAAGCAACGGGACACAGTGTGTAACCTTAACAACGGGACACAGTGTCCTACCTTAGCAACGGCAGAGAGTGTGTTACCTTAGCAACAGCACAGAGTGTGTTACCTTAACAACGGGACACAGCGTGTTACCTTAGCAACGGCACACATTGTGTTACCTTAGCAACGGGACACAGTGTGTTACCTTAGCAACGGAACAGAGTGTGTTACCTTAGCAACGGGACACAGTGTCGTACCTTAGCAACGGCACAGAGTGTGTTACCTTAGCAACAGCACAGAGTGTGTCACCTTAGCAACGGCACAGAGTGTGTTACCTTAGCAACAGCACAGAGTGTGTTACCTTAGTAACTGCACAGAGTGTGTTACCTTAGCAACAGCACAGAGTGTGTTACATTAGCAACGGCACAGAGTGTATTACCTTAGCAACGGCACAGTGTGTGTTACCTTAGCAACAGCACAGAGTGTGTTACCATAGCAACGGCGCAGAGTGTGTTACCTTAGCAACAGCACAGAGTGTGTTACCTTAGCAACGGCACAGAGTGTGTTACCTTAGCAACAGCACAGATTTTGTTACCTTATCATCAGCACAGAGTGTGTTAGCTTAGCAACGGCACAGAGTGTGTTACCTTAGCAACGGCACAGAGTGTGTTACCTTAGCAACAGCACAGAGTGTGTTACATTAGCAACGGCACAGAGTGTGTTACCTTAGCAACGGGACACATTATCGTACCTTACCAACAGCACAGAGTGTGTTACCTTAGCAACGGGACACGGTGTCGTACCTTAGCAACGGCACAGAGTGTGTTACCTTAGCAACAGGACACAGTTTCGTACCTTAGCAACGGCACAGAGTGTGTTACCTTAGCAACGGGACACTGTGTGTTACCTTAGCAACGGGACACAGTGTCGTACCTTAGCAACGGCACAGAGTGTGTTACCTTAGCAACGGGACACAGTGTGTTACCATAGCAACGGGACACAATGTCGTACATTAGTAACGGCACTGAGTGTGTTACCTTAGCAACGGGACACAGTGTCGTACCTTAACAACGGGACACAGTGTGTTACCTTAGCAACGGGACACAGTGTGTTACCTTAGCAACGGGACACAGTGTGTAACCTTAGCAACGGGACACAGTGTGTTACCTTAGCAACGGCACAGTGTGTGTTACCTTAGCAACGGCACAGAGTGTGGTAACTTAGCAACGGCATAGTATATGTTACCTTAGCAACAGCACAGAGAGTGTTACATAAGCAAGAGCACAGAGTATCGTACCTTAGCAACGGCACAGAGTGTGTTACCTTAGCAACAGCACAGAGTGTGTTACCTTAGCAACAGCACAGAGTGTGTTACCTTAGCAACGGCCTAGAGTGTGTTACCTTAGCAACGGCACAGAGTGTGTTACCTTAGCAACAGCACAGAGTGTGTTACCTTAGCAACGGCACAGAGTGTGTTACTTTAGCAACAGCACAGAGTGTGTTACCTTAGCAACGGCACAGAGTGTGTTACCTTAGCAACAGCACAGAGTGTGTTACCTTAGCAACGGGACACAGTGTGTTACCTTAGCAACGGGACACAGTGTGTTTCCTTAGCAACGGGACACAGTGTGTTACCTAAGCAACGGGACACAGTGTGTAACCTTTGCAACGGGACACAGTGTGTTACCTTAGCAACGGCACAGAGTGTGTTACCATAGCAACGGCACAGAGTGTGTTACCTTAGCAGCGGCACAGAGTGTGTTACCTTAGCAACAGCACAGAGTGTCGTACCTTAGTAACGGCACAGAGTGTGTTACCTTAGCAACGGGACACAGTGTCGTACCTTAGCAACGGGACACAGTGTGTTATTTTAGCAAGGGGACACAGTGTCGTACCTTAGCAACGGCACACAGTGTGTTACCTTAGCAACAGGACACAGTGTCGTACCTTAGGAACGGCACAGAGTGTGTTACCTTAGCAAAAGCACAGAGTGTGTTACCTTAGCAACGGGACACAGTGTCGTACCTTAGCAACGGCACACAGTGTGTTACCTTAGCAACGGGACACAGTGAGTTACCTTAGCAACGGCACAGAGTGTGTTACCTTAGCAACGGGACACAGTGTCGTACTTTAGCAACGGCACACAGTATGTTACCTTAGCAACGGGACACAGTGTCGTACCTTAGCAACGGCACAGAGTGTGAAAACTTAGCAACGGGACACAGTGTCGTACCTTAGCAACGGCACACAGTGTGTTACCTTAACAACGGGACACAGTGTCCTACCTTAGCAACGGCAGAGAGTGTGTTACCTTAGCAACAGCACAGAGTGTGTTACCTTAGCAACGGGACACAGCGTGTTACCTTAGCAACGGCACACATTGTGTTACCTTAGCAACGGGACACAGTGTGTTACCTTAGCAACGGGACACAGTGTCGTACCTTAGCAACGGCACAGAGTGTGTTACCTTAGCAACAGCACAGATTGTGTCACCTTAGCAACGGCACAGAGTGTGTTACCTTAGCAACAGCACAGAGTGTGTTACCTTAGTAACTGCACACAGTGTGTTACCTTAGCAACAGCACAGAGTGTGTTACCTTAGCAACGGCACAGAGTGTGTTACCTTAGCAACGGCAGAGTGTGTGTTACCTTAGCAACAGCACAGTGTGTGTTACCATAGCAACGGCGCAGAGTGTTTTACCTTAGCAACAGCACAGAGTGTGTAACCTTAGCAACGGCACAGAGTGTGTTACCTTAGCAACAGCACAGATTGTGTTACCTTAGCAACAGCACAGATTCTGTTACCTTAGCATCAGCACAGAGTGTGTTACCTTAGCAACGGCACAGAGTGTGTTACCTTAGCAACGGCACAGAGTGTGACCTTAGCAACAGCACAGAGTGTGTTACCTTAGCAACGGCACAGAGTGTGTTACCTTAGCAACGGGACACGGTGTCGTACCTTAGCAACGGCACACAGTGTGTTACCTTAGCAACGGGACACAGTGTCGTACCTTAGCAACAGCACAGAGTGTGTTACCTTAGCAACAGCACAGAGTGTGTTACCTTAGCAACAACACACAGTGTGTTACCTTAGCAACGGCACACAGTGTGTTACCTTAGCAACGGGACACAGTGTCGTACCTTAGCAACGGCACAGAGAGTGTTACCTTAGCAAAGGGACACAGTGTCGAACCTTAGCAACGGCACACAGTGTGTTACCTTAGCAACGGGACACAATGTCGTTCCTTAGCAACGGCACAGAGTGTGTTACCCTAGCAACAGCACAGAGAGCGTTACCTTAGCAACGGGACACAGTGTGTTACCTTAGCAACGGGACACAGTGTGTTACCTTAGCAACGGGACACAGTGTGTTTCCTTAGCAACGAGACACAGTGTGTTACCTTAGCAACGAGACACATTGTGTTACCTTAGCAACGGGACACAGTGTGTAACCTTAGCAACGGGACACAGTGTGTTACCTTAGCAACGGCACAGAGTGTGTTACATTAGCATCGGCACAGAGTGTGTTAACTTAGCAACGGCACAGAGTGTGTTACCTTAGCAACAGCACAGAGTGTGTTACCTTAGCAACAGCTTCAGAGTGTCGTACCTTAGCAACGTCACAGAGTGTGTTACCTTAGCAACAGCACAGAGTGTGTTACCTTAGCAACAGCACAGAGTGTGTTACCTTAGCAACGGGACACAGTGGGTTACCTTAGCAACATGACACAGTTTCGTACCTTAGCAACGGCACAGAGTGTGTTACCTTAGCAACGGGACACAGTGTGTTACCTTAGCAACGGGACACAGTGTCGTACCTTAACAACGGCACAGAGTGTGTTACCTTAGCAACGGGACACAGTGTGTTACCATACCAACGGGACACAGTGTAGTACCTTAGTAACGGCACTGAGTGTGTTACCTTAGCAACGGGACACAGTGTCGTACCTTAACAACGGGACACAGTGTGTTACCTTAGCAACGGGACACAGTGTGTTACCTTAGCAACGGGACACAGTGTGTAACCTTAGCAACGGGACACAGTGTGTTACCTTAGCAACGGCACAGAGTGTATTACCTTAGCAACGGCACAGAGTGTGGTAACTTAGCAACGGCATAGTATATGTTACCTTAGCAACAGCACAGAGTGTGTTACATAACCAAGAGCACAGAGTATCGTACCTTAGCAACGGCACAGAGTGTGTTACCTTAGCAACAGCACAGAGTGTGTTACCTTAGCAACAGCACAGAGTGTGTTACCTTAGCAACAGCACAGAGTGTGTTACCTTAGCAACGGGACACAGTGTGTTACCTTAGCAACGGGACACAGTGTCGTACCTTAGCAACGGCACAGATTGTGTTACCTTAGCAACGGGACACAGTGTGTTACCTTAGCAACGGGACACAGTGTCGTACCTTAGTAACGGCACAGAGTGTGTTACCTTAGCAACGGGACACAGTGTCGTACCTTAGCAACGGGACACAGTGTCGTATCTTAGCAACGGGAAACAGTGTGTTACCTTACCAACGGGACACAGTGTCGTACCTTAGTAACGGGACACAGTGTCGTACTTTAGCAACGGGAAACAGTGTGTTATCTTAGCAACGGGACACACTGTCGTACCTTAGCAACGGCACAGAGTGTGTTACCTTAGCAACGGCACACAGTGTGTTACCTTAGCAACGGGACACAGTGTGTTACCTTAGCAACGGCACAGAGTGTGTTACCTTAGCAACGGGACATAGTGTCGTACCTTAGCAACGGCACAGAGTGTGTTACCTTAGCAACGGGACACAGTGTCGTACCTTAGCAACGGCACACAGTGTGTTACCTTAGAACCGGGACACAGTGTCGTACCTTACAACGGCACAGAGTGTGTTACCTTAGCAACGGGACACAGTGTCGTACCTTAGCAACGGCACACAGTGTGTTACTTTAACAACGGGACACAGTGTCCTACCTTAGCAACGGCAGTGAGTGTGTTACCTTAGCAACAGCACAGAGTGTGTTACCGTAGCAACGGGACACAGCGTGTTACCATAGCAACGGCACACAGTGTGTTACCTTAGCAACGGGACACAGTGTGTTACCTTAGCAACGGCACAGAGTGTGTTACCTTAGCAACGGGACACAGTGTCGTACCTTAGCAACGGCACAGGGTGTGTTACCTTAGCAACTGCACAGAGTGTGTTACCTTAGCAAATGCACAGAGTGTGTTACCTTAGTAACAGCACTGAGTGTGTTACCTTAGCAACAGCACAGAGTGTGTTACCTTAGCAACGGCACAGAGTGTGTTACCTTAGCAACGGCACAGAGTGTGTTACTTTAGCAACAGTACAGAGTGTGTTACCTTAGCAACGGCACAGAGTGTGTTACCTTAGCAACAGCACAGAGTGTGTTACCTTAGCAACATCACAGAGTGTGTTACCGTAGCAACGGCACAGAGTGTGTTACCTTAACAACGGGACACAGTGTCGTACCTTAGAAACGGGACACAGTCTGTAACCTTAGCAACGAGACACAGTGTGTTACCTTAGCAACGGGACACAGTGTGTTACCTTAGCAACTGGACACAGTGTGTTACCTTAGCAAGAGGACACAGTGTCGTACCTTAGCAACGGGACATAGTGTCGTACCTTAGCAATGGGACACATTGTCGTAACTTAGCAACGCGACACAGTGTCGTACCTTAGCAACGGGACACAGTGTCGTACCTTAGCAACGGCACACAGTGTGTTACCTTAGCAACGGGACACGGTGTGTTACCTTAGCAACGGCACAGAGTGTGTTACCTTAGCAACGGGACACAGTGTCGTACCTTAGCAACGGCACACAGTGTGTTACCTTAGCAACGGGACACAGTGTCGTACCTTAGCAACGGGAAACAGTGTCGTACCTTAGCAACGGGACACAGTGTCGTACCTTAGCAACGGGACACAGTGTGTTACCTTAGCAACGGGACACAGTGTCGTACCTTAGCAACGGCACAGAGTGTGTTACCTTAGCAACGGGACACAGTGTGTTACCTTAGCAACGGACACAGTGTCGTACCTTAGCAACGGGATACAGTGTCGTACCTTAGTAACGGCACAGAGAGTGTTACCTTAGCAACGGGACACAGTGTCGTACCTTAGCAACGGGACACAGTGTCGTATCTTAGCAACGGGAAACAGTGTGTTACCCTAGCAACGGGACACAGTGTCGTACCTTAGCAACGGGACATAGTGTCGTACCTTAGCAACGGGAAACAGTGTGTTATCTTAGCAACGAGACACAGTGTCGTAAATTAGCAACGGCACACAGTGTGTTACCTTAGCAACAGGACACAGTGTCGTACCTTAGCAACGGCACAGAGTGTGTTACCCTAGCAACAGCACCGAGTGTGTTACCTTAGCAACAGCACAGAGTGTGTTACCTTAGCAACGGGACACAGTGTACTACCTTAGCAACGGGACACAGTGTCGTACCTTAGCAACGGCACAGAGTGTGTTACCTTAGCAACGGGACACAGTGTGTTACCTTAGCAACGGGACACAGTGTCGTACCTTAGTAACGGCACAGAGTGTGTTACCTTAGCAACGGGACACAGTGTCGTACCTTAGCAACGGGACACAGTGTCGTGCCTTAGCAACGGCACAGAGTGTGTTACCTTAGCAACGGCACAGAGTGTGTTACCTTAGCAACAGCACGGAGTGTGTTACCTTAGCAACAGCACAGAGTGTGTTACCGTAGCAACTGCACAGAGTGTGTTACTTTAGCAACGGCACATAGTGTGTTACCTTAGCAACAGCACAGAGTGTGTTACCTTAGCAACGGCACATAGTGTGTTACCTTAGCAACGGGACACCGTGTCGTACCTTAGCAACGGGACACAGTGTGTTACCTTAGCTACGGGACAGAGTGTGTTACCTTAGCAACGGCACACAGTGTGTTACCTTAGCAACGGGACACAGTGTGTTACCTTAGCAACGGGACACAGTGTCGTACCTTAGCAACGGCACAGAGTGTGTTACCTTAGCAACGGGACACAGTGTCGTACCTTAGAAACGGGACACAGTCTGTAACCTTAGCAACGGGACACAGTGTGTTACCTTAGCAACGGGACACAGTGTGTTACCGTAGCAACTGGACACAGTGTGCTACCTTAGCAAGAGGACACAGTGTCGTACCTTAGCAACGGGACACTGTGTGTTACCTTAGCAACGGGACACAGTGTCGTACCTTAGCAACGGCACAGAGTGTGTTACCTTAGCAAGGGGCACAGTGTCGTACCTTAGAAACGGGACACAGTCTGAAACCTTAGCAACGGGACACAGTGTGTTACCTTAGCAACGGGACACAGTGTGTTACCTTAGCAACTGGACACAGTGTGTTACCTTAGCAAGAGGACACAGTGTCGTACCTTAGCAACGGGACATAGTGTCGTACCTTAGCAATGGGACACATTGTCGTAACTTAGCAACGCGACACAGTGTCGTTCCTTAGCAACGGGACACAGTGTCGTACCTTAGCAACGGCACAGAGTGTGTTACCTTAGCAACGGGACACAGTGTGTTACCTTAGCAACGGCTCAGAGTGTGTTACCTTAGGAACGGGCACAGTGTCGTACCTTAGCAAAGGCACACAGTGTGTTACCTTAGCAACGGGACAAAGTGTCGTACCTTAGCAACGGGAAACAGTGTCGTACCTTAGAGACGGGACACAGTGTCGTACCTTAGCAACGGGACACAGTGTGTTACCTTAGCAATGGGACACAGTGTCGTATCTTAGCAACGGGACACAGTGTGTTACCTTATCAACGGGACACAGTGTCGTACCTTAGTAACGTCACAGAGTGTGGTACCTTAGCAACGGGACACAGTGTGTTACCTTAGCAACGGGACACAGTGTGTAACCTCAGCAACGGGACACAGTGTGTTACCTTAGCAATGCCACAGAATGTGTTACCTTAGCAACGGCACAGAGTGTGTTAACTTAGCAACGGCACAGAGTTTGTTACCTTAGCAACAGCACAGAGTATCGTACCTTAGCAACGGCACAGAGTGTGTTACCTTAGCAACAGCACAGAGTGTGTTACCTTAGCAACAGCACAGAGTGTGTTACCTTAGTACGGGACACAGTGTCGTACCTTAGCAACGGCACAGAGTGTGTTACCTTAGCAACGGGACACAGTGTGTTACCTTAGCAACGGGACACAGTGTCGTACCTTAGCAACGGGATACAGTGTCGTACCTTAGTAACGGCACAGAGTGTGTTACCTTAGCAACGGGACACAGTGTCGTACCTTAGCAACGGGACACAGTGTCGTATCTTAGCAACGGGAAACAGTGTGTTACCCTAGCAACGGGACACAGTGTCGTACCTTAGCAACGGGACATAGTGACGTACCTTAGCAACGGGAAACAGTGTGTTATCTTAGCAACGAGACACAGTGTCGTACCTTAGTACCGGCACACAGTGTGTTACCTTAGCAACAGGACACAGTGTCGTACCTTAGCAACGGCACAGAGTGTGTTACCCTAGCAACAGTACAGAGTGTGTTACCTTAGCAACAACACAGAGTGTGTTACCTTAGCAACGGGACACACTGTACTACCTTAGCAACGGCACAGAGTGTGTTACCTTAGCAACGGGACACAGTGTGTTACCTTAGCAACGGGACACAGTGTGTTACCTTAGCAACTGGACACAGTGTGTTACCTTAGCAAGAGGACACAGTGTCGTACCTTAGCAACGGGACACAGTGTGTTACCTTAGCAACGGGACACAGTGTCGTACCTTAGCAACGGCACAGAGTGTGTTACCTTAGCAACGGGACACAGTGTCGTACCTTAGAAACGGCACACAGTGTGTTACCTTAACAACGGGACACAGTGTTCTACCTTAGCAACGGCAGAGAGTGTGTTACCTTAGCAAAAGCACAGAGTGTGTTACCTTAACAACGGGACACAGCGTGTTACCTTAGCAACGGCACACAGCGTGTTACCTTAGCAACGGCACACATTGTGTTACCTTAGCAACGGGACACAGTGTGTTACTTTAGGAACGGCACAGAGTGTGTTACCTTAGCAACGGGGCACAGTGTGTTACCTTAGCAACGAGACACAGTGTGTAACCTTAGGAACGGCACAGAGTGTGTTACCTTAGCAACGGGACACAGTGTCGTACCTTAGCAACGGCACAGAGTGTGTTACCTTAGCAACAGCACAGAGTGTGTCACCTTAGCAACGGCACAGAGTGTGTTACCTTAGCAACAGCACAGAGTGTGTTACCTTAGTAACTGCACAGAGTGTGTTACCTTAGCAACAGCACAGAGTGTGTTACCATAGCAACGGCGCAGAGTGTGTTACCTTAGCAACAGCACAGATTGTGTTACCTTAGCAACGGCACAGAGTGTGTTACCTTAGCAACAGCACAGATTGTGTTACCTTATCATCAGCACAGAGTGTGTTAGCTTAGCAACGGCACAGAGTGTGTTACCTTAGCAACGGCACAGAGTGTGTTACCTTAGCAACAGCACAGAGTGTGTTACCTTAGCAACGGCACAGAGTGTGTTACCTTAGCAACGGGACACGTTGTCGTACCTTACCAACAGGACAGAGTGTGTTACCTTAGCAACGGGACACGGTGTCGTACCTTAGCAACGGCACAGAGTGTGTTACCTTAGCAACGGGACACGGTGTCGTACCTTAGCAACAACACAGAGTATGTTACCTTAGCAACGGGACACACTGTACTACCTTAGCAACGGGACACAGTGTCGTACCTTAGCAACGGCACAGAGTGTGTTACCTTAGCAACAGCACAGAGTGTGTCACCTTAGCAACGGCACAGAGTGTGTTACCTTAGCAACGGGGCACAGTGTCATACCTTAGCCACGGCACAGAGTGTGTTACCTTAGCAACGGGACACAGTGTGTTACCTTAGCAACGGGACACAGTGTCGTACCTTAGCAATGGCACACAGTGTGTTACCTTAGCAACGGGACACAGTGTCGTACCTTAGCAACGGCACACAGTATGTTACCTTAGCAACGGGACACAGTGTCGTACCTTAGCAACGGCACAGAGTGTGTTACCTTAGCAACGGGACACAGTGTCGTACCTTAGCAACGGCACACAGTGTGTTACCTTAACAACGGGACACAGTGTCCTACCTTAGCAACGGCAGAGAGTGTGTTACCTTAGCAAAAGGACAGAGTGTGTTACCTTAACAACGGGACACAGCGTGTTACCTTAGCAACGGCACACATTGTGTTACCTTAGCAACGGGACACAGTGTGTTACCTTAGGAACGGCACAGAGTGTGTTACCTTAGCAACGGGACACAGTGTCGTACCTTAGCAACGGCACAGAGTGTGTTACCTTAGCAACAGCACAGAGTGTGTTACCTTAGTAACTGCACAGAGTGTGTTACCTTAGCAACAGCACAGAGTGTGTTACCTTAGCAACGGCACAGAGTGTATTACCTTAGCAACGGCACAGTATGTGTTACCTTAGCAACAGCACAGAGTGTGTTACCATAGCAACGGCGCAGAGTGTGTTACCTTAGCAACAGCACAGAGTGTGTTACCTTAGCAACGGCACAGAGTGTGTTACCTTAGCAACAGCACAGATTGTGTTACCTTATCATCAGCACAGAATGTGTTAGCTTAGCAACGGCACAGAGTGTGTTACCTTAGCAACGGCACAGAGTGTGTTACCTTAGCAACAGCACAGAGTGTGTTACCTTAGCAACGGCACAGAGTGTGTTACCTTAGCAACGGGACACATTGTCGTACCTTACCAACAGCACAGAGTGTGTTACCTTAGCAACGGGACACGGTGTCGTACCTTAGCAACGGCACACAGTGTGTTACCTTAGCAACGGGACACAGTGTCGTACCTTAGCAACAGCACAGAGTGTGTTACATTAGCAACAGCACACAGTGTGTTACCTTAGCAACGGCACACAGTGTGTTACCTTAGCAACGGGACACAGTGTCGTACCTTAGCAACGGCACAGAGAGTGTTACCTTAGCAAAGGGACACAGTGTCGTACCTTACCAACGGCACACAGTGTGTTACCTTAGCAACAGCACAGAGTGTGTTTCCTTAGCAACGGGACACAGTGTGTTACCTTAGCAACGGGACACAGTGTGTTACCTTAGCAACGGGACACAGTGTGTTTCCATAGCAACGGGACACAGTGTGTTACCTTAGCAACGGGACACAGTGTGTTTCCTTAGCAACGGGACACAGTGTGTAACCTTAGCAACGGGACACAGTGTGTTACCTTAGCAACGGCACAGAGTGTGATACCTTAGCAACGGCACAGAGTGTGTTACCTTAGCAACAGCACAGAGTGTGTTACCTTAGCAACAGCACAGAGTGTCGTACCTTAGCAACGGCACAGAGTGTGTTACCTTAGCAACGGGACACAGTGTCGTACCTTAGAAACGGGACACAGTCTGAAACCTTAGCAACGGGACACAGTGTGTTACCTTAGCAACGGGACACAGTGTGTTACCTTAGCAACTTGACACAGTGTGATACCTTAGCAAGAGGACACAGTGTCGTACCTTAGCAACGGGACATAGTGTCGTACCTTAGCAATGGGACACATTGTCGTAACTTAGCAACGCGACACAGTGTCGTACCTTAGAAACGGGACACAGTGTCGTACCTTAGCAACGGCACAGAGTGTGTTACCTTAGCAACGGGACACAGTGTGTTACCTTAGCAACGGAACAGAGTGTGTTACCTTAGCAACGGGACACAGTGTCGTACCTTAGCAAAGGCACACAGTGTGTTACCTTAGCAACGGGACACAGTGTCGTACCTTAGCAACGGGAAACAGTGTCGTACCTTAGAGACCGGACACAGTGTCGTACCTTAGCAACGGGACACAGTGTGTTACCTTAGCAATGGGACACAGTGTCGTATCTTAGCAACGGGACACAGTGTGTTACCTTATCAACGGGACACAGTGTCGTACCCTAGTAACGTCACAGAGTGTGGTACCTTAGCAACGGTACACAGTGTGTTACCTTAGCAACGGGACACAGTGTGTAACCTCAGCAACGGGACACAGTGTGTTACCTTAGCAACGGCACAGAATGTGTTACCTTAGCAACGGCACAGAGTGTGTTAACTTAGCAACGGCACAGAGTTTGTTACCTTAGCAACAGCACAGAGTGTCGTACCTTAGCAACGGCACAGAGTGTGTTACCTTGGCAACAGCACAGAGTGTGTTACCTTAGCAACAGCACAGAGTGTGTTACCTTAGCAACGGGACACAGTGTCGTACCTTAGCAACGGCACAGAGTGTGTTACCTTAGCAACGGGACACAGTGTGTTACCTTAGCAACGGGACACAGTGTCGTACCTTAGCAACGGGATACAGTGTCGTACCTTAGTAACGGCACAGAGTGTGTTACCTTAGCAACGGGACACAGTGTCGTACCTTAGCAACGGGACACAGTGTCGTATCTTAGCAACGGGAAACAGTGTGTTACCCTAGCAACGGGACACAGTGTCGTACCTTAGCAACGGGACATAGTGTCGTACCTTAGCAACGGGAAACAGTGTGTTATCTTAGCAACGAGACACAGTGTCGTACCTTAGCAACGGCACACAGTGTGTTACCTTAGCAACAGGACACAGTGTCGTACCTTAGCAACGGCACAGAGTGTGTTACCCTAGCAACAGCACAGAGTGTGTTACCTTAGCAACAACACAGAGTGTGTTACCTTAGCAACGGGACACAGTGTACTACCTTAGCAACGGCACAGAGTGTGTTACCATAGCAACGGGACACAGTGTGTTACCTTAGCAACGGGGCACAGTGTCATACCTTAGCCACGGCACAGAGTGTGTTACCTTAGCAACGGGACACAGTGTGTTACTTTAGCAACGGGACACAGTGTCGTACCTTAGCAACGGCACAGAGTGTATTACCTTAGCAACGGGACACAGTGTCGTACCTTAGTAACGGCACACAGTATGTTACCTTAGCAACGGGACACAGTGTCGTACCTTAGCAACGGCACAGAGTGTGTTTCCTTAGCAACGGCACAGAGTGTGTTACCTTAGCAACGGGACACAGTGTCGTACCTTAGCAACGGCACACAGTGTGTTACCTTAACAACGGGACACAGTGTCCTACCTTAGCAACGGCAGAGAGTGTGTTACCTTAGCAACAGCACAGAGTGTGTTACCTTAACAACGGGACACAGCGTGTTACCTTAGCAACGGCACACATTGTGTTACCTTAGTAACTGGACACAGTGTGTTACCTTAGCAACGGAACAGAGTGTGTTACCTTAGCAACGGGACACAGTGTCGTACCTTAGCAACGGCACAGAGTGTGTTACCTTAGCAACAGCACAGAGTGTGTCACCTTAGCAACGGCACAGAGTGTGTTACCTTAGCAACAGCACAGAGTGTGTTACCTTAGTAACTGCACAGAGTGTGTTACCTTAGCAAAAGCACAGAGTGTGTTACATTAGCAACGGCACAGAGTGTATTACCTTAGCAACGGCACAGTGTGTGTTACCTTAGCAACAGCACAGAGTGTGTTACCATAGCAACGGCGCAGAGTGTGTTACCTTAGCAACAGCACAGAGTGTGTTACCTTAGCAACGGCACAGAGTGTGTTACCTTAGCAACAGCACAGATTGTGTTACCTTATCATCAGCACAGATTGTGTTAGCTTAGCAACGGCACAGAGTGTGTTACCTTAGCAACAGCACAGAGTGTGTTACCTTAGCAACGGCACAGAGTGTGTTACCTTAGCAACGGGACACATTGTCGTACCTTACCAACAGCACAGAGTGTGTTACCTTAGCAACGGGACTCGGTATCGTACCTTAGCAACGGCACACAGTGTGTTACGTTAGCAACGGGACACAGTGTCGTACCTTAGCAACATAACAGAGTGTGTTACCTTAGCAACAGCACACAGTGTGTTACCTTAGCAACGGCACACAGTGTGTTACCTTAGCAACGGGACACAGTGTCGTACCTTAGCAACGGCACAGAGAGTGTTACCTTAGCAAAGGGACACAGTGTCGTACCTTAGCAACGGCACACAGTGTGTTACCTTAGCAAAAGCACAGAGTGTGTTTCCTTAGCAACGGGACACAGTGTGTTACCTTAGCAACGGGACACAGTGTGTTACCTTAGCAACGGGACACAGTGTGTTTCCTTAGCAACGGGACACAGTGTGTTACCTTAGCAACGGGACACAGTGTGTAATTTTAGCAACGGGACAAAGTGTGTTACCTTAGCAACGGCACAGACTGTGTTACCTTAGCAACGGCACAGAGTGTGTTAACTTAGCAACGGCACAGAGTGTGTTACCTTAGCAACAGCACAGAGTATGTTACCTTAGCAACAGCAC
The DNA here is from genome assembly GCA_030762935.1 of Hymenopus coronatus. NCBI lineage: Eukaryota > Metazoa > Arthropoda > Insecta > Mantodea > Hymenopodidae > Hymenopus > Hymenopus coronatus. The sequence goes on from CM060882.1 coordinate 178,546,717, forward strand.
AGAGTGTCGTACCTTAGCAACGGGACACAGTGTGTTACCTTAGCAACATGACACAGTTTCGTACCTTAGCAATGGCACAGAGTTTGTTACCTTAGCAACGGGACACTGTGTGTTACCTTAGCAACGGGACACTGTGTGTTACCTTAGCAACGGGACACAGTGTCGTACCTTAGCAACGGCACAGAGTGTGTTACCTTAGCAACGGGACACAGTGTGTTACCATAGCAACGGGACACAGTGTCGTACATTAGTAACGGCACTGAGTGTGTTACCTTAGCAACGGGACACAGTGTCGTACCTTAACAACGGGACACAGTGTGTTACCTTAGCAACGGCACACAGTGTGTTACCTTAGCAACGGGACACAGTGTGTAACCTTAACAACGGGACACAGTGTGTTACCTTAGCAACGGCACAGTGTGTGTTACCTTAGCAACGGCACAGAGTGTGGTAACTTAGCAACGGCATAGTATATGTTACCTTAGCAACAGCACAGAGTGTGTTACATAAGCAAGAGCACAGAGTATCGTACCTTAGCAACGGCACAGAGTGTGTTACCTTAGCAACAGCACAGAGTGTGTTACCTTAGCAACAGCACAGAGTGTGTTACCTTAGCAACGGCCTAGAGTGTGTTACCTTAGCAACGGCACAGAGTGTGTTACCTTAGCAACAGCACAGAGTGTGTTACCTTAGCAACGGCACAGAGTGTGTTACTTTAGCAACAGCACAGAGTGTGTTACCTTAGCAACGGCACAGAATGTGTTACCTTAGCAACAGCACAGAGTGTGTTACCTTAGCAACGGGAAACAGTGTGTTACCTTAGCTACGGGACACAGTGTGGTACCTTAGCAACGGCACAGATTGTGTTACCTTAGCAACGGGACTCAGTGTGTTACCTTAGCAACGGGACACAGTATCGTACCTTAGTAACGGCACAGAGTGTGTTACCTTAGCAACGGGACACAGTGTCGTACCTTAGTAACGGGACACAGTGTCGTATCTTAGCAACGGGAAACAGTGTGTTACCTTACCAACGTGACACAGTGTCGTACCTTAGTAACGGGACACAGTGTCGTACCTTAGCAACGGGAAACAGTGTGTTATCTTAGCAACGGGACACACTGTCGTACCTTAGCAACGGCACAGAGTGTGTTACCTTAGCAACAGCACAGAGTGTGTTACCTTAGCAACGGGACACAGTGTCATACCTTAGCAACGGCACACAGTGTGTTACCTTAGCAACGGGACACAGTGTGTTACCATAGCAACGGCACAGAGTGTGTTACTTTAGCAACGGGACACAGTGGCGTACCTTAGTAACGGCACAGAGTGTCGTACCTTAGCAACGGCACACAGTGTGTTACCTTAGCAACGGGACACAGTGTCGTACCTTAGCAACGGCACGGAGTGTTTTACCTTAGCAACAGCACAGAGTGTGTTACCTTAGCAACGGGACACAGTGTCGTACCTTAGCAACGACACACAGTGTGTTACCTTAGCAACGGGACACAGTGTGTTACCTTAGCAACGGCTTGGAGTGTGTTACCTTATAAAAACGGGACATAGTGTCGTACCTTACAACGGCACAGAGTGCGTTACCGTAGCAAAGGGACACAGCGTGTTACCATAGCAACGGCACACAGTGTGTTACCTTAGCAACGGGACACAGTGTCGTACCTTAGGAACGACACAGAGTGTGTTACCTTAGCAACAGCACAGAGTGTGTTACCTTAGCAATGGCACAGAGTGTGTTACCTTAGCAACAGCACAGAGTGTGTTACCTTAGTAACAGCACAGAGTGTGTTTCCTTAGCAACGGCACAGAGTGTGTTACCTTAGCAACGGCACAGAGTGTGTTACCTTAGCAACAGCACAGAGTTTGTTACCTTAGCAACGGCACAGAGTGTGTTACTTTAGCAACAGCACAGTGTGTGTTACCTTAGCAACGGCACAGAGTGTGTTACCTTAGCAACAGCACAGAGTGTGTTACGTTAGCAACAGCACAGAGTGTGTTACCGTAGCAACGGCACAGAGTGTGTTACCTTAGCAACAGCACAGAGTGTGTTACCTTAGCAACGGCACATAGTGTGTTACCTTAGCAACGGGACACCGTGTCGTACCATAGCAACGGGACACAGTGTGTTACCTTAGCAACGGCACACAGTGTGTTACCTTAGCAACGGGACACAGTGTCGTACCTTAGCAACGGCACAGAGTGTGTTACCTTAGCAACGGGACACAGTGTCGTACCTTAGCAACGGCAGTGAGTGTGTTACCTTAGCAACAGCACAGAGTGTGTTACCGTAGCAACGGGACACAGCGTGTTACCATAGCAACGGCACACAGTGTGTTACCTTAGCAACGGGACACAGTGTCGTACCTTAGCAACATCACAGAGTGTGTTACCTTAGCAACGGGACACAGTGTGTTACCTTAGCAACGGGACACAGTGTCGTACCTTAGCAACGGGACACAGTGTGTTACCTTAGCAACGGCACACAGTGTGTTACCTTAGCAACGGGACACAGTGTGTAACCTTAACAACGGGACACAGTGTGTTACCTTAGCAACGGCACAGTGTGTGTTACCTTAGCAACGGCACAGAGTGTGGTAACTTAGCAACGGCATAGTATATGTTACCTTAGCAACAGCACAGAGTGTGTTACATAAGCAAGAGCACAGAGTATCGTACGTTAGCAACGGCACAGAGTGTGTTACCTTAGCAACAGCACAGAGTGTGTTACCTTAGCAACAGCACAGAGTGTGTTACCTTAGCAACGGCCTAGAGTGTGTTACCTTAGCAACGGCACAGAGTGTGTTACCTTAGCAACAGCACAGAGTGTGTTACCTTAGCAACGGCACAGAGTGTGTTACTTTAGCAACAGCACAGAGTGTGTTACCTTAGCAACGGCACAGAATGTGTTACCTTAGCAACAGCACAGAGTGTGTTACCTTAGCAACGGGAAACAGTGTGTTACCTTAGCTACGGGACACAGTGTGGTACCTTAGCAACGGCACAGATTGTGTTACCTTAGCAACGGGACTCAGTGTGTTACCTTATCAACGGGACACAGTATCGTACCTTAGTAACGGCACAGAGTGTGTTACCTTAGCAACGGGACACAGTGTCGTACCTTAGTAACGGGACACAGTGTCGTATCTTAGCAACGGGAAACAGAGTGTTACCCTAGCAACGGGACACAGTGTCGTACCTTAGCAACGGGACATAGTGTCGTACCTTAGCAACGGGAAACAGTGTGTTATCTTAGCAACGAGACACAGTGTCGTACCTTAGCAACGGCACACAGTGTGTTACCTTAGCAACAGGACACAGTGTCGTACCTTAGCAACGGCACAGAGTGTGTTACCCTAGCAACAGCACAGAGTGTGTTACCTTAGCAACAACACAGAGTGTGTTACCTTAGCAACGGGACACAGTGTACTACCTTAGCAACGGCACAGAGTGTGTTACCTTAGCAACGGGACACAGTGTGTTACCTTAGCAACGGGGCACAGTGTCATACCTTAGCCACGGCACAGAGTGTGTTACCTTAGCAACGGGACACAGTGTGTTACCTTAGCAACGGGACACAGTGTCGTACCTTAACAACGGGACACAGTGTGTTACCTTAGCAACGGGACACAGTGTGTTACCTTAGCAACGGGACACAGTGTGTAACCTTAGCAACGGGACACAGTGTGTTACCTTAGCAACGGCACAGTGTGTGTTACCTTAGCAACGGCACAGAGTGTGGTAACTTAGCAACGGCATAGTATATGTTACCTTAGCAACAGCACAGAGTGTGTTACATAAGCAAGAGCACAGAGTATCGTACCTTAGCAACGGCACAGAGTGTGTTACCTTAGCAACAGCACAGAGTGTGTTACCTTAGCAACAGCACAGAGTGTGTTACCTTAGCAACGGCCTAGAGTGTGTTACCTTAGCAACGGCACAGAGTGTGTTACCTTAGCAACAGCACAGAGTGTGTTACCTTAGCAACGGCACAGAGTGTGTTACTTTAGCAACAGCACAGAGTGTGTTACCTTAGCAACGGCACAGAGTGTGTTACCTTAGAAACAGCACAGAGTGTGTTACCTTAGCAACGGGAAACAGTGTGTTACCTTAGCTACGGGACACAGTGTGGTACCTTAGCAACGGCACAGATTGTGTTACCTTAGCAACGGGACTCAGTGTGTTACCTTAGAAACGGGACACAGTATCGTACCTTAGTAACGGCACAGAGTGTGTTACCTTAGCAACGGGACACAGTGTCGTACCTTAGTAACGGGACACAGTGTCGTACCTTAGCAACGGCACACAGTGTGTTACCTTAGCAACGGGACACAGTGAGTTACCTTAGCAACGGCACAGAGTGTGTTACCTTAGCAACGGGACACAGTGTCGTACCTTAGCAACGGCACAGAGTGTGTTACCTTAGCAACGGGACACAGTGTCGTACCTTAGCAACGGCACACAGTGTGTTACCTTAGCAACGGGACACAGTGTGTTACCTTCGCAACGGGACACAGTGTCGTACCTTAGCAACGGCACAGAGTGTGTTACCTTAGCAACGGGACACAGTGTGTTACCTTAGCAACAGGACACAGTGTCGTACCTTAGTAACGGTACAGAGTGTGTTTCCTTAGCAACAGCACAGAGTGTGTTACCTTAGCAAAGGCACAGAGTGTGTTACCTTAGCAACTAAACAGAGTGTGTTACCTTAGTAACAGCACAGAGTGTGTTTCCTTAGCAACGGCACAGAGTGTGTTACCTTAGCAACGGCACAGAGTGTGTTACCTTAGCAACAGCACAGAGTTTGTTACCCTAGCAACGGCACAGAGTGTGTTACTTTAGCAACAGCACAGAGTGTGTTACCTTAGCAACGGCACAGAGTGTGTTACCTTAGCAACAGCACAGAGTGTGTTACGTTAGCAAAGGGACACAGCGTGTTACCATAGCAACGGCACACAGTGTGTTACCTTAGCAACGGGACACAGTGTCGTACCTTAGGAACGACACAGAGTGTGTTACCTTAGCAACAGCACAGAGTGTGTTACCTTAGCAATGGCACAGAGTGTGTTACCTTAGCAACTAAACAGAGTGTGTTACCTTAGTAACAGCACAGAGTGTGTTTCCTTAGCAACGGCACAGAGTGTGTTACCTTAGCAACGGCACAGAGTGTGTTACCTTAGCAACAGCACAGAGTTTGTTACTTTAGCAACGGCACAGAGTGTGTTACTTTAGCAACAGCACAGAGTGTGTTACCTTAGCAACAGCACAGAGTGTGTTACGTTAGCAAAAGCACAGAGTGTGTTACCGTAGCAACGGCACAGAGTGTGTTACCTTAGCAACAGCACAGAGTGTGTTACCTTAGCAACGGCACATAGTGTGTTACCTTAGCAACGGGACACCGTGTCGTACCTTAGCAACGGGACACAGTGTGTTACCTTAGCAACGGCACACAGTGTGTTACCTTAGCAACGGGACACAGTGTGTTACCTTAGCAACGGGACACAGTGTCGTACCTTAGCAACGGCACAGAGTGTGTTACCTTAGCAACGGGACACAGTGTCGTACCTTAGCAACGGCAGTGAGTGTGTTACCTTAGCAACAGCACAGAGTGTGTTACCGTAGCAACGGGACACAGCGTGTTACCATAGCAACGGCACACAGTGTGTTACCTTAGCAACGGGACACAGTGTGTTACCTTAGCAACGGCACAGAGTGTGTTACCTTAGCAACGGGACACAGTGTCGTACCTTAGCAACGGGACACAGTGTCGTATCTTAGCAACTTGAAACAGTGTGTTACCTTAGCAACGGCACAGAGAGTGTTACCTTAGCAAAGGGACACAGTGTCGTACCTTAGCAACGGCACACAGTGTGTTACCTTAGCAACAGCACAGAGTGTGTTTCCTTAGCAACGGGACACAGTGTGTTACCTTAGCAACGGGACACAGTGTGTTACCTTAGCAACGGGACACAGTGTGTTTCCTTAGCAACGGGACACAGTGTGTTACCTTAGCAACGGGACACAGTCTGTAACCTTAGCAACGGGACACAGTGTGTTACCTTAGCAACGGGACACAGTGTGTTACCTTAGCAACTGGACACAGTGTGATACCTTAGCAAGAGGACACAGTGTCGTACCTTAGCAGCGGGACATAGTGTCGTACCTTAGCAATGGGACACATTGTCGTAACTTAGCAACGCGACACAGTGTCGTACCTTAGCAACTGGACACAGTATCGTACCTTAGCAACGGCACACAGTGTGTTAGCTTAACAACGGGACACAGTGTCCTACCTTAGCAACGGCAGTGAGTGTGTTACCTTAGCAACAGCACAGAGTGTGTTACCGTAGCAACGGGACACAGCGTGTTACCATAGCAACGGCACACAGTGTGTTACCTTAGCAACGGGACACAGTGTGTTACCTTAGCAACGGCACAGAGTGTGTTACCTTAGCAACGGGACACAGTGTCGTACCTTAGCAACGGCACAGAGTGTGTTACCTTAGCAACAGCACAGAGTGTGTTACCTTAGCAACGGCACAGAGTGTGTTACTTTAGCAACAGCACAGAGTGTGTTACCTTAGTAACAGCACAGAGTGTGTTACCTTAGCCACAGCACAGAGTTTTTACCTTAGCAACGGCACAGAGTGTGTTACCTTAGCAACGGCACAGAGTGTGTTACGTTAGCAACAGCACGGAGTGTGTTACCTTAGCAACAGCACAGAGTGTGTTACCGTAGCAACGGCACAGAGTGTGTTACCTTAGCAACAGCACAGAGTGTGTTACCTTAGCAACGGCACATAGTGTGTTACCTTAGCAACGGGACACCGTGTCGTACCTTAGCAACGGGACAGAGTGTGTTACCTTAGCTACGGGACACAGTGTGTTACCTTAGCAACGGCACACAGTTTGTTACCTTAGCAACGGGACACAGTGTGTTACCTTAGCAACGGGACACAGTGTCGTACCTTAGCAACGGCACAGAGTGTGTTACCTTAGCAACGGGACACAGTGTCGTACCTTAGAAACGGGACACAGTCTGTAACCTTAGCAACGAGACACAGTGTGTTACCTTAGCAACGGGACACAGTGTGTTACCTTAGCAACTGGACACAGTGTGTTACCTTAGCAAGAGGACACAGTGTCGTACCTTAGCAACGGGACATAGTGTCGTACCTTAGCAATGGGACACATTGTCGTAACTTAGCAACGCGACACAGTGTCGTACCTTAGCAACGGGACACAGTGTCGTACCTTAGCAACGGCACAGAGTGTGTTACCTTAGCAACGGGACACAGTGTGTTACATTAGCAACGGCACAGAGTGTGTTACCTTAGCAACGGGAGACAGTGTCGTACCTTAGCAAAGGCACACAGTGTGTTACCTTAGCAACGGGACACAGTGTCGTACCTTAGCAACGGGAAACAGTGTCGTACCTTAGCAACAGGACACAGTGTCGTACCTTAGCAACGGGACACAGTGTGTTACCTTAGCAATGGGACACAGTGTCGTATCTTAGCAACGGGACACAGTGTGTTACCTTATCAACGGGACACAGTGTCGTATCTTAGTAACGTCACAGAGTGTGGTACCTTAGCAACAGGACACAGTGTGTTACCTTAGCAACGGGACACAGTGTGTTACCTTAGCAACGGCACAGAATGTGTTACCTTAGCAACGGCACAGAGTGTGTTAACTTAGCAACGGCACAGAGTGTGTAACCCTAGCAACAGCACAGAGTGTGTTACCTTAGCAACAGCACAGAGTGTCGTACCTTAGCAACGGCACAGAGTGTGTTACCTTAGCAACAGCACAGAGTGTGTTACCTTAGCAACAGCACAGAGTGTGTTACCTTAGCAACGGGACACAGTGTCGTACCTTAGCAACGGCACAGAGTGTGTTACCTTAGCAACGGGACACAGTGTGTTACCTTAGCAACGGGACACAGTGTCGTACCTTAGCAACGGGACACAGTGTCTTATCTTAGCAACGGGAAACAGTGTGTTACCCTAGCAACGGGACACAGTGTCGTACCTTAGCAACGGGACATAGTGTCTTACCTAAGCAACGGGAAACAGTGTGTTATCTTAGCAACGAGACACAGTGTCGTACCTTAGCAACGTCACACAGTGTGTTACCTTAGCAACGGGACACAGTGTGTTACCTTAGCAACGGGGCACAGTGTCGTACCTTAGCCACGGCACAGAGTGTGTTACCTTAGCAACGGGACACAGTGTGTTACCTTAGCAACGGGACACAGTGTCGTACCTTAGTAACGGCACAGAGTGTGTTACCTTAGCAACGGGACACAGTGTCGTACCTTAGCAACGGGACACAGTGTCGTATCTTAGCAACTTGAAACAGTGTGTTACCTTAGCAACGGGACACAGTGTCGTACCTTAGCAACGGGACACAGTGTCGTACCTTAGCAACGGGAAACAATGTGTTATCTTAGCAACGGGACACAGTGTCGTACCTTAGCAACGGCACAGAGTGTGTTACCTTAGCAACAGCACAGAGTGTGTTACCTTAGCAACGGGACACAGTGTCGTACCTTAGCAACGGCACACAGTGTTTTACCTTAAGCACGGGACACAGTGTGTTACCTTAGCAACAGCACAGAGTGTGTTACCTTAGCAACGGGACACAGTGACGTACCTTAGCAACGGCACAGAGTGTGTTAACTTAGCAACGGGACACAGTGTCGTACCTTAGCAACGGCACACAGTGTGTTACCTTAGCAACGGGACACAGTGTCGTACCTTAGCAACGGCACAGAGTGTGTTACCTTAGCAACAGCACAGAGTGTGTTACCTTAGCAACGGGACACAGTGTCGTACCTTAGCAACGGCACACAGTGTGTTACCTTAGCAACGGGACACAGTGAGTTACCTTAGCAACGGCACAGAGTGTGTTACCTTAGCAACGGGACACAGTGTCGTACCTTAGCAACGGCAGAGAGTGTGTTACCTTAGCAACGGGACACAGTGTCGTACCTTAGCAACGGCACACAGTGTGTTACCTTAGAAACGGGACACAGTGTCGTACCTTAGCAACGGCACAGAGTGTGTTACCTTAGCAACGGGACACAGTGTCGTACCTTAGCAACGGCACACAGTGTGTTACCTTAACAACGGCACAGAGTGTGTTAACTTAGCAACGGCACAGAGTGTGTTACCTTAGCAACAGCACAGAGTGTGTTACCTTAGCAACAGCACAGAGTGTCCTACCTTAGCAACGGCAGAGAGTGTGTTACCTTAGCAACAGCACAGAGTGTGTTACCTTAGCAACGGGACACAGTGTGTTACCTTAGCAACGGCACACAGTGTGTTACCTTAGCAACGGGACACAGTGTGTTACCTTAGCAACGGCACAGAGTGTGTTACCTTAGCAACGGATCACAGTGTCGTACCTTAGCAACGGCACAGAATGTGTTACCTTAGCAACAGCACAGAGTGTGTTACCTTAGCAACGGCACAGAGTGTGTTACCTTAGCAACAGCACAGAGTGTGTTAATTTAGTAACTGCACAGAGTGTGTTACCTTAGCAACAGCACAGAGTGTGTTACCTTAGCAACAGCACAGAGTGTGTATCCTTAACAACGGCACCGAGTGTGTTACCTTAGCAACGGCACAGCGGCGCAGAGTGTTTACCTTAGCAACAGCACAGAGTGTGTTACCTTAGCATCAGCACAGAGTGTGTTACCTTAGCAACGGCACAGAGTGTGTTACCTTAGCAATGGCACAGAGTGTGTTACCTTAGCAACAGCACAGAGTGTGTTACCTTAGCAACGGCACAGAGTGTGTTACCTTAGCAACGGGACACATTGACGTACCTTACCATCAGCACAGAGTGTGTTACCTTAGCAACGGGACACGGTGTCGTACCTTAGTAACGGCAACAGTGTGTTACCTTAGCAACGGGACACAGTGTCGTACCTTAGCAACAGCACAGAGTGTGTTACCTTAGCAACAGCACACAGTGTGTTACCTTAGCAACGGCACACAGTGTGTTAACTGAGCAACGGGACACAGTGTCGTACCTTAGCAACGGCACAGAGTGAGTTACCTTAGCAAAGGGACACAGTGTCGTACCTTAGCAACGGCACGCAGTGTGTTACCTTAGCAACGGGACACAATGTCGTACCTTAGCAACGGCACAGAGTGTGTTACCTTAGCAACAGCACAGAGTGTGTTACCTTAGCAACGGGACACAGTGTGTTACCTTAGCAACGGGACACAGTGTGTTACCTTAGCAACGGGACACAGTGTGTTTCCTTAGCAACGGGACACAGTGTGTTACCTTAGCAACGGGACACAGTTTGTTACCTTAGCAACGGGACACAGTGTGTAACCTTAGCAACGGGACACAATTTGTTACCTTAGCAACGGCACAGAGTGTGTTACCTTAGCAACGGCACAGAGTGTTTTAACTTAGCAACGGCACAGAGTGTGTTACCTTAGCAACAGCACAGAGTGTGTTACCTTAGCAACAGCACAGAGTGTCGTACTTTAGCAACGGCACAGAGTGTGTTACCTTAGCAACAGCACAGAGTGTCGTACCTTAGCAACGGCACAGAGTGTGTTACCTTAGCAACAGCACAGAGTGTGTTACCTTAGCAACAGCACAGAGTGTGTTACCTTAGCAACGGGACACAGTGTCGTACCTTAGCAACGGCACAGAGTGTGTAACCTTAGCAACAGGACACAGTGTGTTAACTTAGCAACGGGACACAGTGTCGTACCTTAGCAACGGGATACAATGTCGTACCTTAGTAACGGCACAGAGTGTGTTACCTTAGCAACGGGACACAGTGTCGTACCTTAGCAACGGGACACAGTGTCGTATCTTAGCAACGGGAAACAGTGTGTTACCCTAGCAATGGGACACAGTGTCGTACCTTAGCAACGGGACATAGTGTCTTACCTTAGCAACGGGAAACAGTGTGTTATCTTAGCAACGAGACACAGTGTCGTACCTTAGCAACGTCACACAGTGTGTTACCTTAGCAACGGGACACAGTGTGTTACCTTAGCAACGGGGCACAGTGTCGTACCTTAGCCACGGCACAGAGTGTGTTACCTTAGCAACGGGACACAGTGTGTTACCTTAGCAACGGGACACAGTGTCGTACCTTAGTAACGGCACAGAGTGTGTTACCTTAGCAACGGGACACAGTGTCGTACCTTAGCAACGGGACACAGTGTCGTATCTTAGCAACTTGAAACAGTGTGTTACCTTAGCAACGGGACACAGTGTCGTACCTTAGCAACGGGACACAGTGTCGTACCTTAGCAACGGGAAACAGTGTGTTATCTTAGCAACGGGACACAGTGTCGTACCTTAGCAACGGCACAGAGTGTGTTATCTTAGCAACAGCACAGAGTGTGTTACCTTAGCAACGGGACACAGTGACGTACCTTAGCAACGGCACAGAGTGTGTTACCTTAGCAACGGGACACAGTGTCGTACCTTAGCAACGGCACACAGTGTGATACCTTAGCAACGGGACACAGTGTCGTACCTTAGCAACGGCACAGAGTGTGTTACCTTAGCAACAGCACAGAGTGTGTTACCTTAGCAACGGGACACAGTGTCGTACCTTAGCAACGGCACACAGTGTGTTACCTTAGCAACGGGACACAGTGAGTTACCTTAGCAACGGCACAGAGTGTGTTACCTTAGCAACGGGACACAGTGTCGTACCTTAGCAACGGCACAGAGTGTGTTACCTTAGCAACGGGACACAGTGTCGTACCTTAGCAACGGCACACAATGTGTTACCTTAGAAACGGGACACAGTGTCGTACCTTAGCAACGGCACAGAGTGTGTTACCTTAGCAACGGGACACAGTGTCGTACCTTAGCAACGGCACACAGTGTGTTACCTTAACAACGGCACAGAGTGTGTTAACTTAGCAACGGCACAGAGTGAGTTACCTTAGTAACAGCACAGAGTGTGTTACCTTAGCAACAGCACAGAGTGTCCTACCTTAGCAACGGCAGAGAGTGTGTTACCTTAGCAACAGCACAGAGTGTGTTACCTTAGCAACAGCACAGAGTGTCCTATCTTAGCAACGGCAGAGAGTGTGTTACCTTAGCAACGGGACACAGTGTATTACCTTAGCAACGGCACTGAGTGTGTTACCTTAGCAACGGATCACAGTGTCGTACCTTAGCAACGGCACAGAGTGTGTTACCTTAGCAACAGCACAGAGTGTGTTACCTTAGCAACGGCACAGAGTGTGTTACCTTAGCAACAGCACAGAGTGTGTTAATTTAGTAACTGCACAGAGTGTGTTACCTTAGCAACAGCACAGAGTGTGTTACCTTAGCAACAGCACAGAGTGTGTATCCTTAACAACGGCACCGAGAGTGTTACCTTAGCAACGGCACAGCGGCGCAGAGTGTTTACCTTAGCAACAGCACAGAGTGTGTTACATTAGCATCAGCACAGAGTGTGTTACCTTAGCAACGGCACAGAGTGTGTTACCTTAGCAATGGCACAGAGTGTGTTACCTTAGCAACAGCACAGAGTGTGTTACCTTAGCAACGGCACAGAGTGTGTTACCTTAGCAACGGGACACATTGTCGTACCTTACCATCAGCAAAGAGTGTGTTACCTTAGCAACGGGGCACGGTGTCGTACCTTAGTAACGGCAACAGTGTGTTACCTTAGCAACGGGACACAGTGTCGTACCTTAGCAACAGCACAAGGTGTGTTACTTTAGCAACAGCACACAGTGTGTTACCTTAGCAACGGCACACAGTGTGTTAACTGAGCAACGGGACACAGTGTCGTACCTTAGCAACGGCACAGAGTGTGTTACCTTAGCAAAGGGACACAGTGTCGTACCTTAGCAACGGCACACAGTGTGTTACCTTAGCAACGGGACACAATGTCGTACCTCAGCAACGGCACAGAGTGTGTTACCTTAGCAACAGCACAGAGTGTGTTACCGTAGCAACGGGACACAGTGTGTTACCTTAGCAACGGGACACAGTGTGTTACCTTAGCAACGGGACACAGTGTGTTTCCTTAGCAACGGGACACAGTGTGTTACCTTAGCAACGGGACACAGTTTGTTACCTTAGCAACGGGACACAGTGTGTAACCTTAGCAACGGGACACAATTTGTTACCTTAGCAACGGCACAGAGTGTGTTACCTTAGCAACGGCACAGAGTGTTTTAACTTAGCAACGGCACAGAGTGTGTTACCTTAGCAACAGCACAGAGTGTTTTACCTTAGCAACAGCACAGAGTGTCGTACCTTAGCAACGGCACAGAGTGTGTTACCTTAGCAACAGCACAGAGTGTGTTACCTTAGCAACAGCACAGAGTGTGTTACCTTAGAAACGGGACACAGTGTGTTACCTTAGCAACGGGACACAATGTCGTAGCTTAGCAACGGCACAGAGTGTGTTACCTTAGCAACGGGACACAGTGTGTTACCTTAGCAACGGGACACAGTGTCGTACCTTAGTAACGGCACTGAGTGTGTTACCTTAGCAACGGGACACAGTGTCGTACATTAATAACGGGACACAGTGTGTTACCTTAGCAACGGGACACAAGGTGTTACCTTAGCAACGGGACACATTGTGTAACCCTAGCAACGGGACACAGTGTGTTACCTTAGCAACGGCACAGAGTGTGTTACCTTAGCAACGGCACAGAGTGTGTTAACTTAGCAACGGCATAGTGTGTGTTACCTTAGCAACAGCACAGAGTGTGTTACCTTAGCAAGAGCACAGAGTATCGTACCTTAGCAACGGCACAGAGTGTGTTACCTTAGCAACAGCACAGAGTGTGTTACATTAGCAACAGCACAGAGTGTGTTACCTTAGAAACGGGACACAGTGTGTTACCTTAGCAACGGGACACATTGTCGTACCTTAGCAACGGCACAGAGTGTGTTACCTTAGCAACGGGACACAGTGTGTTACCTTCGCAACGGGACACAGTGTCGTACCTTAGCAACGGCACAGAGTGTGTTACCTTAGCAACGGGACACAGTGTGTTACCTTAGCAACATGACACAGTGTCGTACCTTAGTAACGGTACAGAGTGTGTTTCCTTAGCAACGGGACACAGTGTCGTACCTTATCAACGGGACACAGTGTCGTATCTTAGCAACGGGAAACAGTGTGTTACCTTACCAACGGGACACAGTGTCGTATCTTAGCAACGGGACACAGTGTCGTACCTTAGCAACGGGAAACGGTGTGTTATCTTAGCAACGGGACACACTGTCGTACCTTAGCAACGGCACAGAGTGTGTTACCTTAGCAACAGCACAGAGTGTGTTACCTTAGCAACGGGACACAGTGTCGTACCTTAGCAACGGCACACAGTGTGTTACCTTAGCAACGGGACACAGTGTGTTACCATAGCAACGGCAGTGAGTGTGTTACCTTAGCAACGGGACACAGTGTCGTACCTTAGCAACGGCACACAGTATGTTACCTTAGCAACGGGACACAGTGTGTTACCTTAGCAACGGCACAGAGTGTGTTACCTTAGCAACGGGACATAGTGTCGTACCTTAGCAACGGCACAGAGTGTGTTACCTTAGCAACGGGACACAGTGTCGTACCTTAGCAACGGCACACAGTGTGTTACCTTAGAAACGGGACACAGTGTCGTACCTTACAACGGCACAGAGTGTGTTACCTTAGCAACGGGACACAGTGTCGTACCTTAGCAACGGCACACAGTGTGTAACCTTAACAACGGGACACGGTGTCCTACCTTAGCAACGGCAGAGAGTGTGTTACCTTAGCAACGGGACACAGTGTCGTACCTTAGCAACGGCACAGATTGTGTTACCTTAGCAACAGCACAGAGTGTGTTACCTTAGCAACAGCACAGAGTGTGTTACCTTAGCAACGGCACAGAGTGTGTTACCTTAGCAACAGCACAGAGTGTGTTACCTTAGCAACAGCACAGAGTGTGTTACCTTAGCAACGGGACACAGTGTCGTACCTTAGCAACGGCACAGAGTGTGTTACCTTAGCAACGGGACACAGTGTGTTACCTTAGCAACGGGACACAGTGTCGTACCTTAGCAACGGGATACAATGTCGTACCTTAGTAACGGCACAGAGCGTGTTACCTTAGCAACGGGACACAGTGTCGTACCTTAGCAACGGGACACAGTGTCGTATCTTAGCAACGGGAAACAGTGTGTTACCCTAGCAACGGGACACAGTGTCGTACCTTAGCAACGGGACATAGTGTCTTACCTTAGCAACGGGAAACAGTGTGTTATCTTAGCAATGAGACACAGTGTCGTACCTTAGCAACGGCACACAGTGTGTTACCTTAGCAACGGGACACAGTGTGTTACCTTAGCAACGGGGCACAGTGTCGTACCTTAGCCACGGCACAGAGTGTGTTACCTTAGCAACGGGACACAGTGTGTTACCTTAGCAACGGGACACAGTGTCGTACCTTAGTAACGGCACAGAGTGTGTTACCTTAGCAACGGGACACAGTGTCGTACCTTAGCAACGGGACACAGTGTCGTATCTTAGCAACTTGAAACAGTGTGTTACCTTAGCAACGGGACACAGTGTCGTACCTTAGCAACGGGACACAGTGTCGTACCTTAGCAACGGGAAACAGTGTGTTATCTTAGCAACGGGACACAGTGTCGTACCTTAGCAACGGCACTGAGTGTGTTACTTTAGCAACAGCACAGAGTGTGTTACCTTAGCAACGGGACACACTGTCGTACCTTAGCAACGGCACACAGTGTTTTACCTTAGCAACAGCACAGAGAGTGTTACCTTAGCAACGGGACACAGTGACGTACCTTAGCAACGGCACAGAGTGTGTTACCTTAACAACGGGACACAGTGTCGTACCTTAGCAACGGCACACAGTGTGTTACCTTAGCAACGGGACACAGTGTCGTACCTTAGCAACGGCACACAGTGTGTTACCTTAGAAACGGGACACAGTGTCGTACCTTAGCAACGGCACAGAGTGTGTTACCTTAGCAACGGGACACAGTGTCGTATCTTAGCAACGGCATACAGTGTGTTACCTTAACAACGGCACAGAGTGTGTTAACTTAGCAACGGCACAGAGTGTGTTACCTTAGCAACAGCACAGAGTGTGTTACCTTAGCAACAGCACAGAGTGTCCTACCTTAGCAACGGCAGAGAGTGTGTTACCTTAGCAACAGCACAGAGTGTGTTACCTTAGCAACGGGACACAGTGTGTTACCTTAGCAACGGCACACAGTGTGTTACCTTAGCAACGGGACAAGGTGTGTTACCTTAGCAACGGCACAGAGTGTGTTACCTTAGCAACGGGTCACAGTGTAGTACCTTAGCAACGGCACAGAGTGTGTTACCTTAGCAACAGCACAGAGTGTGTTACCTTAGCAACGGCACAGAGTGTGTTACCTTAGCAACAGCACAGAGTGTGTTAATTTAGTAACTGCACAGAGTGTGTTACCTTAGCAACAGCACAGAGTGTGTTACCTTAGCAACAGCACAGAGTGTGTATCCTTAGCAACGGCACCGAGTGTGTTACCTTAGCAACGGCACAGTGTGTTTTACCTTAGCAACAGGACAGAGTGTGTTACCATAGCAACGGCGCAGAGTGTGTTACCTTAGCAACAGCACAGAGTGTGTTACCTTAGCAACGGCACAGAGTGTGTTACCTAAGCAACAGCACAGCGTGTGTTACCTTAGCATCAGCACAGAGTGTGTTACCTTAGCAACGGCACAGAGTGTGTTACCTTAGCAATGGCACAGAGTGTGTTACCTTAGCAACAGCACAGAGTGTGTTACCTTAGCAACGGCACAGAGTGTGTTACCTTAGCAACGGGACGCATTGTCGTACCTTACCAACAGCACAGAGTGTGTTACCTTAGCAACGGGACACGGTGTCGTACCTTAGTAACGGCAACAGTGTGTTACCTTAGCTCCGGGACACAGTGTCGTACCTTAGCAACAGCACAGAGTGTGTTACCTTAGCAACAGCACACAGTGTGTTACCTTAGCAACGGCACACAGTGTGTTAACTGAGCAACGGGACACAGTGTCGTACCTTAGCAACGGCACAGAGAGTGTTACCTTAGCAAAGGGACACAGTGTCGTACCTTAGCAACGGCACACAGTGTGTTACCTTAGCAACGGGACACAATGTCGTACCTTAGCAACGGCACAGAGTGTGTTACCTTAGCAACAGCACAGAGTGTGTTACCTTAGCAACGGGACACAGTGTTTTACTTTAGCAACGGGACACAGTGTGTTACCTTAGCAACGGGACACAGTGTGTTTCCTTAGCAACGGGACACAGTGTGTTACCTTAGCAACGGGACACAGTTTGTTACCTTAGCAACGGGACACAGTGTGTAACCTTAGCAATGGGACACAATGTGTTACCTTAGCAACGGCACATAGTGTGTTACCTTAGCAACGGCACAGACTGTTTTAACTTAGCAACGGCACAGAGTGTGTTACCTTAGCAACAGCACAGAGTGTGTTACCTTAGCAACAGCACAGAGTGTCGTACCTTAGCAACGGCACAGAGTGTGTTACCTTAGCAACAGCACAGAGTGTCGTACCTTAGCAACGGCACAGAGTGTGTTACCTTAGCAACAGCACAGAGTGTGTTACCTTAGCAACAGCACAGAGTGTGTTACCTTAGTAACAGCACAGAGTGTGTTACCTTAGCAACGGGACACAGTGTGTTACCTTAGCAACGGGACACAGTGTCGTAGCTTAGCAACGGCACAGAGTGTGTTACCTTAGCAACGGGACACAGTGTCGTACCTTAGCAACGGGACACAGTGTCGTATCTTAGCAACTTGAAACAGTGTGTTACCTTAGCAACGGGACACAGTGTCGTACCTTAGCAACGGGACACAGTGTCGTACCTTAGCAACGGGAAACAGTGTGTTATCTTAGCAACGGGACACAGTGTCGTACCTTAGCAACGGCACAGAGTGTGTTACCTTAACAACAGCACAGAGAGTGTTACTTTAGCAACGGGACACAGTGTCGTACCTTAGCAACGGCACACAGTGTTTTACCTTAGCAACAGCACAGAGTGTGTTACCTTAGCAACGGGACACAATGACGAGCCTTAGCAACGGCACAGAGTGTGTTACCTTAACAACGGGACACCGTGTCGTACCTTAGCAACGGCACACAGTGTGTTACCTTAGCAACGGGACACAGTGTCGTACCTTAGCAACGGCACAGAGTGTGTTACCTTAGCAACGGCACAGAGTGTGTTACCTTAGCAACGGGACACATTGTCGTACCTTACCATCAGCACAGAGTGTGTTACCTTAGCAACGGGACACGGTGTCGTACCTTAGTAACGGCAACAGTGTGTTACCTTAGCAACGGGACACAGTGTCGTACCTTAGCAACAGCACAGAGTGTGTTACCTTAGCAACAGCACACAGTGTGTTACCTTAGCAACGGCACACAGTGTGTTAACTGAGCAACGGGACACAGTGTCGTACCTTAGCAACGGCACAGAGTGTGTTACCTTAGCAAAGGGACACAGTGTCGTACCTTAGCAACGGCACACAGTGTGTTACCTTAGCAACGGGACACAATGTCGTACCTTAGCAACGGCACAGAGTGTGTTACCTTAGCAACAGCACAGAGTGTGTTACCTTAGCAACTGGACACAGTGTGTTACCTTAGCAACGGGACACAGTGTGTTACCTTAGCAACGGGACACAGTGTGTTTCCTTAGCTACGGGACACAGTGTGTTACCTTAGCAACGGGACACAGTTTGTTACCTTAGCAACGGGACACAGTGTGTAACCTTAGCAACGGGACACAATTTGTTACCTTAGCAACGGCACAGAGTGTGTTACCTTAGCAACGGCACAGAGTGTTTTAACTTAGCAACGGCACAGAGTGTGTTACCTTAGCAACAGCACAGAGTGTGTTACCTTAGCAACAGCACAGAGTGTCGTACCTTAGCAACGGCACAGAGTGTGTTACCTTAGCAACATCACAGAGTGTCGTACCTTAGCAACGGCACAGAGTGTGTTACCTTAGCAACAGCACAGAGTGTGTTACCTTAGCAACAGCACAGAGTGTGTTACCTTAGCAACGGGACACAGTGTCGTACCTTAGCAACGGCACAGAGTGTGTTACCTTAGCAACGGGACACAGTGTGTTACCTTAGCAACGGGACACAGTGTCGTACCTTAGCAACGGGATACAATGTCGTACCTTAGTAACGGCACAGAGTGTGTTACCTTAGCAACGGGACACAGTGTCGTACCTTAGCAACGGGACACAGTGTCGTATCTTAGCAACGGGAAACAGTGTGTTACCCTAGCAACGGGACACAGTGTCGTACCTTAGCAACGGGACATAGTGTCTTACCTTAGCAACGGGAAACAGTGTGTTATCTTAGCAACGAGACACAGTGTCGTACCTTAGCAACGTCACACAGTGTGTTACCTTAGCAACGGGACACAGTGTGTTACCTTAGCAACGGGGCACAGTGTCGTACCTTAGCCACGGCACAGAGTGTGTTACCTTAGCAACGGGACACAGTGTGTTACCTTAGCAACGGGACACAGTGTCGTACCTTAGTAACGGCACAGAGTGTGTTACCTTAGCAACGGGACACAGTGTCGTACCTTAGCAACGGGACACAGTGTCGTATCTTAGCAACTTGAAACAGTGTGTTACCTTAGCAACGGGACACAGTGTCGTACCTTAGCAACGGGACACAGTGTCGTACCTTAGCAACGGGATACAGTGTGTTATCTTAGCAACGGGACACAGTGTCGTACCTTAGCAACGGCACAGAGTGTGTTACCTTAGCAACAGCACAGAGTGTGTTACCTTAGCAACGGGACACAGTGACGTACCTTAGAAACGGCACAGAGTGTGTTACCTTAACAACGGGACACAGTGTCGTACCTTAGCAACGGCACACAGTGTGATACCTTAGCAACGGGACACAGTGTCGTACCTTAGCAACGGCACAGAGTTTGTTACCTTAGCAACAGCACAGAGTGTGTTACCTTAGCAACGGGACACAGTGTCGTACCTTAGCAATGGCACACAGTGTGTTACCTTAGCAACGGGACACAGTGAGTTACCTTAGCAACGGCACAGAGTGTGTTACCTTAGCAACGGGACACAGTGTCGTACCTTAGCAACGGCACAGAGTGTGTTACCTTAGCAACGGGACACAGTGTCGTACCTTAGCAACGGCACACAATGTGTTACCTTAGAAACGGGACACAGTGTCGTACCCTAGCAACGGCACAGAGTGTGTTACCTTAGCAACGGGACACAGTGTCGTACCTTAGCAACGGCACACAGTGTGTTACCTTAACAACGGCACAGAGTGTGTTAATTTAGCAACGGCACAGAGTGTGTTACCTTAGCAACAGCACAGAGTGTGTTACCTTAGCAACAGCACAGAGTGTCCTACCTTAGCAACGGCAGAGAGTGTGTTACCTTAGCAACAGCACAGAGTGTGTTACCTTAGCAACGGGACACAGTGTGTTACCTTAGCAACGGCACACAGTGTGTTACCTTAGCAACGGGACACAGTGTGTTACCTTAGCAACGGCACTGAGTGTGTTACCTTAGCAACGGATCACAGTGTCGTACCTTAGCAACGGCACAGAGTGTGTTACCTTAGCAACAGCACAGAGTGTGTTACCTTAGCAACGGCACAGAGTGTGTTACCTTAGCAACAGCACAGAGTGTGTTAATTTAGTAACTGCACAGAGTGTGTTACCTTAGCAACAGCACAGAGTGTGTTACCTTAGCAACAGCACAGAGTGTGTATCCTTAACAACGGCACCGAGTGTGTTACCTTAGCAACGGCACAGCGGCGCAGAGTGTTTACCTTAGCAACAGCACAGAGTGTGTTACCTTAGCATCAGCACAGAGTGTGTTACCTTAGCAACGGCACAGAATGTGTTACCTTAGCAATGGCACAGAGTGTGTTACCTTAGCAACAGCACAGAGTGTGTTACCTTAGCAACGGCACAGAGTGTGTTACCTTAGCAACGGGACACATTGTCGTACCTTACCATCAGCACAGAGTGTGTTACCTTAGCAACGGGACACGGTGTCGTACCTTAGTAACGGCAACAGTGTGTTACCTTAGCAACGGGACACAGTGTCGGACCTTAGCAACAGCACAGAGTGTGTTACCTTAGCAACAGCACATAGTGTGTTACCTTAGCAACGGCACACAGTGTGTTAACTGAGCAACGGGACACAGTGTCGTACCTTAGCAACGGCACAGAGTGTGTTACCTTAGCAAAGGGACACAGTGTCGTACCTTAGCAACGGCACACAGTGTGTTACCTTAGCAACGGGACACAATGTCGTACCTTAGCAACGGCACAGAGTGTGTTACCTTAGCAACAGCACAGAGTGTGTTACCGTAGCAACGGGACACAGTGTGTTACCTTAGCAACGGGACACAGTGTGTTACCTTAGCAACGGGACACAGTGTGTTTCCTTAGCAACGGGACACAGTGTGTTACCTTAGCAACGGGACACAGTTTGTTACCTTAGCAACGGGACACAGTGTGTAACCTTAGCAACGGGACACAATTTGTTACCTTAGCAACGGCACAGAGTGTGTTACCTTAGCAACAGCACAGAGTGTGTTACCTTAGCAACAGCACAGAGTGTCGTACCTTAGCAACGGCACAGAGTGTGTTACCTTAGCAACAGCACAGAGTGTCGTATCTTAGCAACGGCACAGAGTGCTTTACCTTAGCAACAGCACAGAGTGTGTTACCTTAGCAACAGCACAGAGTGTGTTACCTTAGCAACGGGACACAGTTTGTTACCTTAGCAACGGGACACAATGTCGTAGCTTAGCAACGGCACAGAGTGTGTTACCTTAGCAACGGGACACAGTGTGTTACCTTAGCAACGGGACACAAGGTGTTACCTTAGCAACGGGACACAGTGTGTAACCCTAGCAACGGGACACAGTGTGTTACCTTAGCAACGGCACAGAATGTGTTACCTTAGCAACGGCACAGAGTGTGTTAACTTAGCAACGGCATAGTGTGTGTTACCTTAGCAACAGCACAGAGTGTGTTACCTTAGCAAGAGCACAGAGTATCGTACCTTAGCAACGGCACAGAGTGTGTTACCTTAGCAACAGCACAGAGTGTGTTACATTAGCAACAGCACAGAGTGTGTTACCTTAGAAACGGGACACAGTGTGTTACCTTAGCAACGGGACACATTGTCGTACCTTAGCAACGGCACAGAGTGTGTTACCTTAGCAACGGGACACAGTGTGTTACCTTCGCAACGGGACACAGTGTCGTACCTTAGCAACGGCACAGAGTGTGTTACCTTAGCAACGGGACACAGTGTGTTACCTTAGCAACAGGACACAGTGTCGTACCTTAGTAACGGTACAGAGTGTGTTTCCTTAGCAACGGGACACAGTGTCGTACCTTATCAACGGGACACAGTGTCGTATCTTAGCAACGGGAAACAGTGTGTTACCTTACCAACGGGACACAGTGTCGTATCTTAGCAACGGGACACAGTGTCGTACCGTAGCAACGGGAAACAGTGTGTTACCTTACCAACGGGACACAGTGTCGTATCTTAGCAACGGGACACAGTGTCGTACCTTAGCAACGGGAAACGGTGTGTTATCTTAGCAACGGGACACACTGTCGTACCTTAGCAACGGCACAGAGTGTGTTACCTTAGCAACAGCACAGAGTGTGTTACCTTAGCAACGGGACACAGTGTCGTACCTTAGCAACGGCACACAGTCTGTTACCTTAGCAACGGGACACAGTGTGTTACCATAGCAACGGCACAGAGTGTGTTACCTTAGCAACGGGACACAGTGTCGTACCTTAGTAACGGCACAGAGTGTCGTACCTGAGCAACGGCACACAGTGTGTTACCTTAGCAACGCGACACAGTGTCGTACCTTAGATACGGCACAGAGTGTTTTACCTTAGCAACAGCACAGAGTGTGTTACCTTAGCAACGGGACACAGTGTCGTACCTTAGCAACGGCACACAGTATGTTACCTTAGCAACGGGACACAGTGTGTTACCTTAGCAACGGCACAGAGTGTGTTACCTTAGCAACGGGACATAGTGTCGTACCTTAGCAACGGCACAGAGTGTGTTACCTTAGCAACGGGACACAGTGTCGTACCTTAGCAACGGCACACAGTGTGTTACCTTAGAAACGGGACACAGTGTCGTACCTTACAACGGCACAGAGTGTGTTACCTTAGCAACGGGACACAGTGTCGTACCTTAGCAACGGCACACAGTGTGTAACCTTAACAACGGGACACAGTGTCCTACCTTAGCAACGGCAGAGAGTGTGTTACCTTAGCAACGGGACACAGTGTCGTACCTTAGCAACGGCACAGAGTGTGTTACCTTAGCAACAGCACAGAGTGTGTTACCTTAGCAACAGCACAGAGTGTGTTACCTTAGCAACGGCACAGAGTGTGTTACCTTAGCAACGGCACAGAGTGTGTTACCTTAGCAACAGCACAGAGTGTGTTACCTTAGCAACAGCACAGAGTGTGTTACCTTAGCAACGGGACACAGTGTCGTACCTTAGCAACGGCACAGAGTGTGTTACCTTAGCAACGGGACACAGTGTGTTACCTTAGCAACGGGACACAGTGTGTTACCTTAGCAACGGGACACAGTGTCGTACCTTAGCAACGGGATACAATGTCGTACCTTAGTAACGGCACAGAGTGTGTTACCTTAGCAACGGGACACAGTGTCGTACCTTAGCAACGGGACACAGTGTCGTATCTTAGCAACGGGAAACAGTGTGTTACCCTAGCAACGGGACACAGTGTCGTACCTTAGCAACGGGACATAGTGTCATAACTTAGCAACGGGAAACAGTGTGTTATCTTAGCAACGAGACAGAGTGTCGTACCTTAGCAACGGCACACAGTGTGTTACCTTAGCAACGGGACACAGTGTGTTACCTTAGCAACGGGGCACAGTGTCGTACCTTAGCCACGGCACAGAGTGTGTTACCTTAGCAACGGGACACAGTGTGTTACCATAGCAACGGGACACAGTGTCGTACCTTAGTAACGGCACAGGGTGTGTTACCTTAGCAACGGGACACAGTGTCGTACCTTAGCAACGGGACACAGTGTCGTATCTTAGCAACTTGAAACAGTGTGTTACCTTAGCAACGGGACACAGTGTCGTACCTTAGCAACGGGACACAGTGTCGTACCTTAGCAACGGGACACAGTGTCGTACCTTAGCAACGGGAAACAGTGTGTTATCTTAGCAACGGGACACAGTGTCGTACCTTAGCAACGGCACTGAGTGTGTTACCTTAGCAACAGCACAGAGTGTGTTACCTTAGCAACGGGACACAGTGTCGTACCTTAGCAACGGCACACAGTGTTTTACCTTAGCAACAGCACATAGTGTGTTACCTTAGCAACGGCACAGACTGTTTTAACTTAGCAAAGGCACAGAGTGTGTTACCTTAGCAACAGCACAGAGTGTGTTACCTTAGCAACAGCACAGAGTGTCGTACCTTAGCAACGGCACAGAGTGTGTTACCTTAGCAACAGCACAGAGTGTCGTACCTTAGCAACGGCACAGAGTGTGTTACCTTAGCAACAGCACAGAGTGTGTTACCTTAGCAACAGCACAGAGTGTGTTACCTTAGTAACAGCACAGAGTGTGTTACCTTAGCAACGGGACACAGTGTGTTACCTTAGCAACGGGACACAGTGTCGTAGCTTAGCAACGGCACAGAGTGTGTTACCTTAGCAACGGGACACAGTGTCGTACCTTAGCAACGGGACACAGTGTCGTATCTTAGCAACTTGAAACAGTGTGTTACCTTAGCAACGGGACACAGTGTCGTACCTTAGCAACGGGACACAGTGTCGTACCTTAGCAACGGGAAACAGTGTGTTATCTTAGCAACGGGACACAGTGTCGTACCTTAGCAACGGCACAGAGTGTGTTACCTTAACAACAGCACAGAGTGTGTTACTTTAGCAACGGGACACAGTGTCGTACCTTAGCAACGGCACACAGTGTTTTACCTTAGCAACAGCACAGAGTGTGTTACCTTAGCAACGGGACACAATGACGTACCTTAGCAACGGCACAGAGTGTGTTACCTTAACAACGGGACACCGTGTCGTACCTTAGCAACGGCACACAGTGTGTTACCTTAGCAACGGGACACAGTGTCGTACCTTAGCAACGGCACAGAGTGTGTTACCTTAGCAACGGCACAGAGTGTGTTACCTTAGCAACGGGACACATTGTCG
Organism: Hymenopus coronatus; assembly: GCA_030762935.1. Classification (NCBI taxonomy): domain Eukaryota; kingdom Metazoa; phylum Arthropoda; class Insecta; order Mantodea; family Hymenopodidae; genus Hymenopus; species Hymenopus coronatus. The sequence goes on from CM060882.1 coordinate 178,572,038, forward strand.
TACCTTACCATCAGCACAGAGTGTGTTACCTTAGCAACGGGACACGGTGTCGTACCTTAGTAACGGCAACAGTGTGTTACCTTAGCAACGGGACACAGTGTCGTACCTTAGCAACAGCACAGAGTGTGTTACCTTAGCAACAGCACACAGTGTGTTACCTTAGCAACGGCACACAGTGTGTTAACTGAGCAACGGGACACAGTGTCGTACCTTAGCAACGGCACAGAGTGTGTTACCTTAGCAAAGGGACACAGTGTCGTACCTTAGCAACGGCACACAGTGTGTTACCTTAGCAACGGGACACAATGTCGTACCTTAGCAACGGCACAGAGTGTGTTACCTTAGCAACAGCACAGAGTGTGTTACCTTAGCAACTGGACACAGTGTGTTACCTTAGCAACGGGACACAGTGTGTTACCTTAGCAACGGGACACAGTGTGTTTCCTTAGCTACGGGACACAGTGTGTTACCTTAGCAACGGGACACAGTTTGTTACCTTAGCAACGGGACACAGTGTGTAACCTTAGCAACGGGACACAATTTGTTACCTTAGCAACGGCACAGAGTGTGTTACCTTAGCAACGGCACAGAGTGTTTTAACTTAGCAACGGCACAGAGTGTGTTACCTTAGCAACAGCACAGAGTGTGTTACCTTAGCAACAGCACAGAGTGTCGTACCTTAGCAACGGCACAGAGTGTGTTACCTTAGCAACATCACAGAGTGTCGTACCTTAGCAACGGCACAGAGTGTGTTACCTTAGCAACAGCACAGAGTGTGTTACCTTAGCAACAGCACAGAGTGTGTTACCTTAGCAACGGGACACAGTGTCGTACCTTAGCAACGGCACAGAGTGTGTTACCTTAGCAACGGGACACAGTGTGTTACCTTAGCAACGGGACACAGTGTCGTACCTTAGCAACGGGATACAATGTCGTACCTTAGTAACGGCACAGAGTGTGTTACCTTAGCAACGGGACACAGTGTCGTACCTTAGCAACGGGACACAGTGTCGTATCTTAGCAACGGGAAACAGTGTGTTAATATAGCAACGGGACACAGTGTCGTACCTTAGCAACGGGACATAGTGTCTTACCTTAGCAACGGGAAACAGTGTGTTATCTTAGCAACGAGACACAGTGTCGTACCTTAGCAACGTCACACAGTGTGTTACCTTAGCAACGGGACACAGTGTGTTACCTTAGCAACGGGGCACAGTGTCGTACCTTAGCCACGGCACAGAGTGTGTTACCTTAGCAACGGGACACAGTGTGTTACCTTAGCAACGGGACACAGTGTCGTACCTTAGTAACGGCACAGAGTGTGTTTCCTTAGCAACGGGACACAGTGTCGTACCTTAGCAACGGGACACAGTGTCGTATCTTAGCAACTTGAAACAGTGTGTTACCTTAGCAACGGGACACAGTGTCGTACCTTAGCAACGGGACACAGTGTCGTACCTTAGCAACGGGATACAGTGTGTTATCTTAGCAACGGGACACAGTGTCGTACCTTAGCAACGGCACAGAGTGTGTTACCTTAGCAACAGCACAGAGTGTGTTACCTTAGCAACGGGACACAGTGACGTACCTTAGAAACGGCACAGAGTGTGTTACCTTAGCAACGGGACACAGTGTCGTACCTTAGCAACGGCACACAGTGTGATACCTTAGCAACGGGACACAGTGTCGTACCTTAGCAACGGCACAGAGTGTGTTACCTTAGCAACAGCACAGAGTGTGTTACCTTAGCAACGGGACACAGTGTCGTACCTTAGCAATGGCACACAGTGTGTTACCTTAGCAACGGGACACAGTGAGTTACCTTAGCAACGGCACAGAGTGTGTTACCTTAGCAACGGGACACAGTGTCGTACCTTAGCAACGGCACAGAGTGTGTTACCTTAGCAACGGGACACAGTGTCGTACCTTAGCAACGGCACACAATGTGTTACCTTAGAAACGGGACACAGTGTCGTACCCTAGCAACGGCACAGAGTGTGTTACCTTAGCAACGGGACACAGTGTCGTACCTTAGCAACGGCACACAGTGTGTTACCTTAACAACGGCACAGAGTGTGTTAATTTAGCAACGGCACAGAGTGTGTTACCTTAGCAACAGCACAGAGTGTGTTACCTTAGCAACAGCACAGAGTGTCCTACCTTAGCAACGGCAGAGAGTGTGTTACCTTAGCAACAGCACAGAGTGTGTTACCTTAGCAACGGGACACAGTGTGTTACCTTAGCAACGGCACACAGTGTGTTACCTTAGCAACGGGACACAGTGTATTACCTTAGCAACGGCACTGAGTGTGTTACCTTAGCAACGGATCACAGTGTCGTACCTTAGCAACGGCACAGAGTGTGTTACCTTAGCAACAGCACAGAGTGTGTTACCTTAGCAACGGCACAGAGTGTGTTACCTTAGCAACAGCACAGAGTGTGTTAATTTAGTAACTGCACAGAGTGTGTTACCTTAGCAACAGCACAGAGTGTGTTACCTTAGCAACAGCACAGAGTGTGTATCCTTAACAACGGCACCGAGTGTGTTACCTTAGCAACGGCACAGCGGCGCAGAGTGTTTACCTTAGCAACAGCACAGAGTGTGTTACCTTAGCATCAGCACAGAGTGTGTTACCTTAGCAACGGCACAGAGTGTGTTACCTTAGCAATGGCACAGAGTGTGTTACCTTAGCAACAGCACAGAGTGTGTTACCTTAGCAACGGCACAGAGTGTGTTACCTTAGCAACGGGACACATTGTCGTACCTTACCATCAGCACAGAGTGTGTTACCTTAGCAACGGGACACGGTGTCGTACCTTAGTAACGGCAACAGTGTGTTACCTTAGCAACGGGACACAGTGTCGGACCTTAGCAACAGCACAGAGTGTGTTACCTTAGCAACAGCACATAGTGTGTTACCTTAGCAACGGCACACAGTGTGTTAACTGAGCAACGGGACACAGTGTCGTACCTTAGCAACGGCACAGAGTGTGTTACCTTAGCAAAGGGACACAGTGTCGTACCTTAGCAACGGCACACAGTGTGTTACCTTAGCAACGGGACACAATGTCGTACCTTAGCAACGGCACAGAGTGTGTTACCTTAGCAACAGCACAGAGTGTGTTACCGTAGCAACGGGACACAGTGTGTTACCTTAGCAACGGGACACAGTGTGTTACCTTAGCAACGGGACACAGTGTGTTTCCTTAGCAACGGGACACAGTGTGTTACCTTAGCAACGGGACACAGTTTGTTACCTTAGCAACGGGACACAGTGTGTAACCTTAGCAACGGGACACAATTTGTTACCTTAGCAACGGCACAGAGTGTGTTACCTTAGCAACGGCACAGAGTGTTTTAACTTAGCAACGGCACAGAGTGTGTTACCTTAGCAACAGCACAGAGTGTGTTACCTTAGCAACAGCACAGAGTGTCGTACCTTAGCAACGGCACAGAGTGTGTTACCTTAGCAACAGCACAGAGTGTCGTATCTTAGCAACGGCACAGAGTGCTTTACCTTAGCAACAGCACAGAGTGTGTTACCTTAGCAACAGCACAGAGTGTGTTACCTTAGCAACGGGACACAGTTTGTTACCTTAGCAACGGGACACAATGTCGTAGCTTAGCAACGGCACAGAGTGTGTTACCTTAGCAACGGGACACAGTGTGTTACCTTAGCAACGGGACACAAGGTGTTACCTTAGCAACGGGACACAGTGTGTAACCCTAGCAACGGGACACAGTGTGTTACCTTAGCAACGGCACAGAGTGTGTTACCTTAGCAACGGCACAGAGTGTGTTAACTTAGCAACGGCATAGTGTGTGTTACCTTAGCAACAGCACAGAGTGTGTTACCTTAGCAAGAGCACAGAGTATCGTACCTTAGCAACGGCACAGAGTGTGTTACCTTAGCAACAGCACAGAGTGTGTTACATTAGCAACAGCACAGAGTGTGTTACCTTAGAAACGGGACACACTGTGTTACCCTAGCAACGGGACACATTGTCGTACCTTAGCAACGGCACAGAGTGTGTTACCTTAGCAACGGGACACAGTGTGTTACCTTCGCAACGGGACACAGTGTCGTACCTTAGCAACGGCACAGAGTGTGTTACCTTAGCAACGGGACACAGTGTGTTACCTTAGCAACAGGACACAGTGTCGTACCTTAGTAACGGTACAGAGTGTGTTTCCTTAGCAACGGGACACAGTGTCGTACCTTATCAACGGGACACAGTGTCGTATCTTAGCAACGGGAAACAGTGTGTTACCTTACCAACGGGACACAGTGTCGTATCTTAGCAACGGGACACAGTGTCGTACCTTAGCAACGGGAAACAGTGTGTTACCTTACCAACGGGACACAGTGTCGTATCTTAGCAACGGGACACAGTGTCGTACCTTAGCAACGGGAAACGGTGTGTTATCTTAGCAACGGGACACACTGTCGTACCTTAGCAACGGCACAGAGTGTGTTACCTTAGCAACAGCACAGAGTGTGTTACCTTAGCAACGGGACACAGTGTCGTACCTTAGCAACGGCACACAGTGTGTTACCTTAGCAACGGGACACAGTGTGTTACCATAGCAACGGCACAGAGTGTGTTACCTTAGCAACGGGACACAGTGTCGTACCTTAGTAACGGCACAGAGTGTCGTACCTGAGCAACGGCACACAGTGTGTTACCTTAGCAACGCGACACAGTGTCGTACCTTAGATACGGCACAGAGTGTTTTACCTTAGCAACAGCACAGAGTGTGTTACCTTAGCAACGGGACACAGTGTCGTACCTTAGCAACGGCACACAGTATGTTACCTTAGCAACGGGACACAGTGTGTTACCTTAGCAACGGCAGAGTGTGTTACCTTAGCAACGGGACATAGTGTCGTACCTTAGCAACGGCACAGAGTGTGTTACCTTAGCAACGGGACACAGTGTCGTACCTTAGCAACGGCACACAGTGTGTTACCTTAGAAACGGGACACAGTGTCGTACCTTACAACGGCACAGAGTGTGTTACCTTAGCAACGGGACACAGTGTCGTACCTTAGCAACGGCACACAGTGTGTAACCTTAACAACGGGACACAGTGTCCTACCTTAGCAACGGCAGAGAGTGTGTTACCTTAGCAACGGGACACAGTGTCGTACCTTAGCAACGGCACAGAGTGTGTTACCTTAGCAACAGCACAGAGTGTGTTACCTTAGCAACAGCACAGAGTGTGTTACCTTAGCAACGGCACAGAGTGTGTTACCTTAGCAACGGCACAGAGTGTGTTACCTTAGCAACAGCACAGAGTGTGTTACCTTAGCAACAGCACAGAGTGTGTTACCTTAGCAACGGGACACAGTGTCGTACCTTAGCAACGGCACAGAGTGTGTTACCTTAGCAACGGGACACAGTGTGTTACCTTAGCAACGGGACACAGTGTCGTACCTTAGCAACGGGATACAATGTCGTACCTTAGTAACGGCACAGAGTGTGTTACCTTAGCAACGGGACACAGTGTCGTACCTTAGCAACGGGACACAGTGTCGTATCTTAGCAACGGGAAACAGTGTCGTATCTTAGCAACGGGAAACAGTGTGTTACCCTAGCAACGGGACACAGTGTCGTACCTTAGCAACGGGACATAGTGTCATAACTTAGCAACGGGAAACAGTGTGTTATCTTAGCAACGAGACAGAGTGTCGTACCTTAGCAACGGCACACAGTGTGTTACCTTAGCAACGGGACACAGTGTGTTACCTTAGCAACGGGGCACAGTGTCGTACCTTAGCCACGGCACAGAGTGTGTTACCTTAGCAACGGGACACAGTGTGTTACCATAGCAACGGGACACAGTGTCGTACCTTAGTAACGGCACAGGGTGTGTTACCTTAGCAACGGGACACAGTGTCGTACCTTAGCAACGGGACACAGTGTCGTATCTTAGCAACTTGAAACAGTGTGTTACCTTAGCAACGGGACACAGTGTCGTACCTTAGCAACGGGACACAGTGTCGTACCTTAGCAACGGGACACAGTGTCGTACCTTAGCAACGGGAAACAGTGTGTTATCTTAGCAACGGGACACAGTGTCGTACCTTAGCAACGGCACTGAGTGTGTTACCTTAGCAACAGCACAGAGTGTGTTACCTTAGCAACGGGACACAGTGTCGTACCTTAGCAACGGCACACAGTGTTTTACCTTAGCAACAGCACAGAGAGTGTTACCTTAGCAACGGGACACAGTGACGTACCTTAGCAACGGCACAGAGTGTGTTACCTTAACAACGGGACACAGTGTCGTACCTTAGCAACGGCACACAGTGTGTTACCTTAGCAACGGGACACAGTGTCGTACCTTAGCAACGGCACAGAGTGTGTTACCTTAGCAACAGCACAGAGTGTGTTACCTTAGCAACGGGACAAAGTGTCGTACCTTAGCAACGGCACACAGTGTGTTACCTTAGCAACGGGACACAGTGAGTTACCTTAGCAACGGCACAGAGTGTGTTACCTTAGCAACGGGACACAGTGTCGTACCTTAGCAACGGCACAGAGTGTGTTACCTTAGCAACGGGACACAGTGTCGTACCTTAGCAACGGCACACAGTGTGTTACCTTAGAAACGGGACACAGTGTCGTACCTTAGCAACGGCACAGAGTGTGTTACCTTAGCAACGGGACACAGTGCCGTACCTTTGCAACGGCACACAGTGTGTTACCTTAACAACGGCACAGAGTGTGTTAACTTAGCAACGGCACAGAGTGTGTTACCTTAGCAACAGCACAGAGTGTGTTACCTTAGCAACAGCACAGAGTGTCCTACCTTAGCAACGGCAGAGAGTGTGTTACCTTAGCAACAGCACAGAGTGTGTTACCTTAGCAACGGGACACAGTGTGTTACCTTAGCAACGGCACACAGTGTGTTACCTTAGCAACGGGACAAGGTGTGTTACCTTAGCAACGGCACAGAGTGTGTTACCTTAGCAACGGGTCACAGTGTCGTACCTTAGCAACGGCACAGAGTGTTTTACCTTAGCAACAGCACAGAGTGTGTTACCTTAGCAACGGCACAGAGTGTGTTACCTTAGCAACAGCACAGAGTGTGTTAATTTAGTAACTGCACAGAGTGTGTTACCTTAGCAACAGCACAGAGTGTGTTACCTTAGCAACAACACAGAGTGTGTATCCTTAGCAACGGCACCGAGTGTGTTACCTTAGCAACGGCACAGTGTGTGTTACCTTAGCAACAGCACAGAGTGTGTTACCATAGCAACGGCGCAGAGTGTGTTACCTTAGCAACAGCACAGAGTGTGTTACCTTAGCAACGGCACAGAGTGTGTTACCTTAGCAACAGCACAGCGTGTGTTACCTTAGCATCAGCACAGAGTGTGTTACCTTAGCAACGGCACAGAGTGTGTTACCTTAGCAATGGCACAGAGTGTGTTACCTTAGCAACAGCACAGAGTGTGTTACCTTAGCAACGGCACAGAGTGTGTTACCTTAGCAACGGGACACATTGTCGTACCTTACCAACAGCACAGAGTGTGTTACCTTAGCAACGGGACACGGTGTCGTACCTTAGTAACGGCAACAGTGTGTTACCTTAGCAACGGGACACAGTGTCGTACCTTAGCAACAGCACAGAGTGTGTTACCTTAGCAACTGCACACAGTGTGTTACCTTAGCAACGGCACACAGTGTGTTAACTGAGCAACGGGACACAGTGTCGTACCTTAGCATCGGCACAGAGTGTGTTACCTTAGCAAAGGGACACAGTGTCGTACCTTAGCAACGGCACACAGTGTGTTACCTTAGCAACGGGACACAATGTCGTACCTTAGCAACGGCACAGAGTGTGTTACCTTAGCATCAGCACAGAGTGTGTTACCTTAGCAACGGGATACAGTGTGTTACCTTAGCAACGGGACACAGTGTGTTACCTTAGCAACGGGACACAGTGTGTTTCCTTAGCAACGGGACACAGTGTGTTACCTTAGCAACGGGACACAGTTTGTTACCTTAGCAACGGGACACAGTGTGTAACCTTAGCAACGGGACACAATGTGTTACCTTAGCAACGGCACATAGTGTGTTACCTTAGCAACGGCACAGACTGTTTTAACTTAGCAACGGCACAGAGTGTGTTACCTTAGCAACAGCACAGAGTGTGTTACCTTAGCAACAGCACAGAGTGTCGTACCTTAGCAACGGCACAGAGTGTGTTACCTTAGCAACAGCACAGAGTGTCGTACCTTAGCAACGGCACAGAGTGTGTTACCTTAGCAACAGCACAGAGTGTGTTACCTTAGCAACAGCACAGAGTGTGTTACCTTAGCAACAGCACAGAGTGTGTTACCTTAGCAACGGGACACAGTGTGTTACCTTAGCAACGGGACACAGTGTCGTAGCTTAGCAACGGCACAGAGTGTGTTACCTTAGCAACGGGACACAGTGTCGTACCTTAGCAACGGGACACAGTGTCGTATCTTAGCAACTTGAAACAGTGTGTTACCTTAGCAACGGGACACAGTGTCGTACCTTAGCAACGGGACACAGTGTCGTACCTTAGCAACGGGAAACAGTGTGTTATCTTAGCAACGGGACACAGTGTCGTACCTTAGCAACGGCACAGAGTGTGTTACCTTAACAACGGGACACCGTGTCGTACCTTAGCAACGGCACACAGTGTGTTACCTTAGCAACGGGACACAGTGTCGTACCTTAGCAACGGCACAGAGTGTGTTACCTTAGCAACAGCACAGAGTGTGTTACCTTAGCAACGGGACACAGTGTCGTACCTTAGCAACGGCACACAGTGTGTTACCTTAGCAACGGGACACAGTGAGTTACCTTAGCAACGGCACAGAGTGTGTTACCTTAGCAACGGGACACAGTGTCGTAACTTAGCAACGGCACAGAGTGTGTTACCTTAGCAACGGGACACAGTGTCGTACCTTAGCAACGGCACACAGTGTGTTACCTTAGAAACGGGACACAGTGTTGTACCTTAGCAACGGCACAGAGTGTGTTACCTTAGCAACGGGACACAGTGTCGTACCTTAGCAACGGCACACAGTGTGTTACCTTAACAACGGCACAGAGTGTGTTAACTTAGCAACGGCACAGAGTGTGTTACCTTAGCAACAGCACAGAGTGTGTTACCTTAGCAACAGCACAGAGTGTCCTACCTTAGCAACGGCAGAGAGTGTGTTACCTTAGCAACAGCACAGAGTGTGTTACCTTAGCAACGGGACACAGTGTGTTACCTTAGCAACGGCACACAGTGTGTTACCTTAGCAACGGGACACAGTGTGTTACCTTAGCAACGGCACAGAGTGTGTTACCTTAGCAACGGGTCACAGTGTCGTACCTTAGCAACGGCACAGAGTGTGTTACTTTAGCAACAGCACAGAGTGTGTTACCTCAGCAACGGCACAGAGTGTGTTACCTTAGCAACAGCACAGAGTGTGTTAATTTAGTAACTGCACAGAGTGTGTTACCTTAGCAACAGCACAGAGTGTGTTACCTTAGCAACAGCACAGAGTGTGTATCCTTAGCAACGGCACCGAGTGTGTTACCTTAGCAACGGCACAGTGTGTGTTACCTTAGCAACAGCACAGAGTGTGTTACCATAGCATCGGCGCAGAGTGTGTTACCTTAGCAACAGCACAGAGTGTGTTACCTTAGCAACGGCACAGAGTGTGTTACCTTAGCAACAGCACAGAGTGTGTTACCTTAGCATCAGCACAGAGTGTGTTACCTTAGCAACGGCACAGAGTGTGTTACCTTAGCAATGGCACAGAGTGTGTTACCTTAGCAACAGCACAGAGTGTGTTACCTTAGCAACGGCACAGAGTGTGTTACCTTAGCAACGGGACACATTGTCCTACCTTACCAACAGCACAGAGTGTGTTACCTTAGCAACAGCACAGAGTGTGTTACCTTATCAACGGCACAGTGTGTGTTACCTTAGCAACAGCACAGAGTGTGTTACCATAGCAACGGCGCAGAGTGTGTTACCTTAGCAACAGCACAGAGTGTGTTACCTAAGCAACGGCACAGAGTGTGTTACCTTAGCAACAGCACAGCGTGTGTTACCTTAGCATCAGCACAGAGTGTGTTCCCTTAGCAACGGCACAGAGTGTGTTACCTTAGCAATGGCACAGAGTGTGTTACCTTAGCAACAGCACAGAATGTGTTACCTTAGCAACGGCACAGAGTGTGTTACCTTAGCAACGGGACACATTGTCGTACCTTACCAACAGCACAGAGTGTGTTACCTTAGCAACGGGACACGGTGTCGTACCTTAGTAACGGCTACAGTGTGTTACCTTAGCAACGGGACACAGTGTCGTACCTTAGCAACAGCACAGAGTGTGTTACCTTAGCAACAGCACACAGTGAGTTACCTTAGCAACGGCACACAGTGTGTTAACTGAGCAACGGGACACAGTGTCGTACCTTAGCAACGGCACAGAGTGTGTTACCTTAGCAAAGGGACACAGTGTCGTACCTTAGCAACGGCACACAGTGTGTTACCTTAGCAACGGGACACAATGTCGTACCTTAGCAACGGCACAGAGTGTGTTACCTTAGCAACAGTACATAGTGTGTTACCTTAGCAACGGGACACAGTGTGTTACCTTAGCAACGGGACACAGTGTGTTACCTTAGCAACGGGACACAGTGTGTTTCCTTAGGAACGGGACACAGTGTGTTACCTTAGCAACGGGACACGGTTTGTTACCTTAGCAACGGGACACAGTGTGTAACCTTAGCAACGGGACACAATGTGTTACCTTAGCAACGGCACATAGTGTGTTACCTTAGCAACGGCACAGACTGTTTCAATTTAGCAACGGCACAGAGTGTGTTACCTTAGCAACAGCACAGAGTGTGTTACCTTAGCAACAGCACAGAGTGTCGTACCTTAGCAACGGCACAGAGTGTTTTACCTTAGCAACAGCACAGAGTGTCGTACCTTAGCAACGGCACAGAGTGTGTTACCTTAGCAACAGCACAGAGTGTGTTACCTTAGCAACAGCACAGAGTGTGTTACCTTAGCAACAGCACAGAGTGTGTTACCTTAGCAACGGGACACAGTGTGTTACCTTAGCAACGGGACACAGTGTCGTACCTTAGCAACGGGACACAGTGTCGTATCTTAGCAACTTGAAACAGTGTGTTACCTTAGCAACGGGACACAGTGTCGTACCTTAGCAACGGGACACAGTGTCGTACCTTAGCAACGGGAAACAGTGTGTTATCTTAGCAACGGGACACAGTGTCGTACCTTAGCAACGGCACAGAGTGTGTTACCTTAACAACAGCACAGAGTGTGTTACTTTAGCAACGGGACACAGTGTCGTACCTTAGCAACGGCACACAGTGTTTTACCTTAGCAACAGCACAGAGTGTGTTACCTTAGCAACGGGACACAATGACGTACCTTAGCAACGGCACAGAGTGTGTTACCTTAACAACGGGACACCGTGTCGTACTTTAGCAACGGCACACAGTGTGTTACCTTAGCAACGGGACACAGTGTCGTACCTTAGCAACGGCACAGAGTGTGTTACCTTAGCAACAGCACAGAGTGTGTTACCTTAGCAACGGGACACAGTGTCGTACCTTAGCAACGGCACACAGTGTGTTACCTTAGCAACGGGACACAGTGAGTTACCTTAGCAACGGCACAGAGTGTGTTACCTTAGCAACGGGACACAGTGTCGTACCTTAGCAACGGCACAGAGTGTGTTACCTTAGCAACGGGACACAGTCGTACCTTAGCAACGGCACACAGTGTGTTACCATAGAAACGGGACACAGTGTCGTACCTTAGCAACGGCACAGAGTGTGTTACCTTAGCAACGGGACACAGTGTCGTACCTTAGCAACGGCACACAGTGTGTTACCTTAACAACGGCACAGAGTGTGTTAACTTAGCAACGGCACAGAGTGTGTTACCTTAGCAACAGCACAGAGTGTGTTACCTTAGCAACAGCACAGAGTGTCCTACCTTAGCAACGGCAGAGAGTGTGTTACCTTAGCAACAACACAGAGTGTGTTAACTTAGCAACGGGACACAGTGTGTTACCTTAGCAACGGCACACAGTGTGTTACCTTAGCAACGGGACACAGTGTGTTACCTTAGCAACGGCACACAGTGTGTTACCTTAGCAACGGGACACAGTGTGTTATCTTAGCAACGGGACACAGTGTCGTACCTTAGCAACGGGACACAGTGTCGTATCTTAGCAACTTGAAACAGTGTGTTACCTTAGCAACGGGACACAGTGTCGTACCTTAGCAACGGGACACAGTGTCGTACCTTAGCAACGGGAAACAGTGTGTTATCTTAGCAACGGGACACAGTGTGTTACCTTAGCAACGGCACAGAGTGTGTTACCTTAACAACAGCACAGAGTGTGTTACTTTAGCAACGGGACACAGTGTCGTACCTTAGCAACGGCACACAGTGTTTTACCTTAGCAACAGCACAGAGTGTGTTACCTTAGCAACGGGACACAATTACGTACCTTAGCAACGGCACAGAGTGTGTTACCTTAACAACGGGACACCGTGTCGTACCTTAGCAACGGCACACAGTGTGTTACCTTAGCAACGGGACACAGTGTCGTACCTTAGCAACGGCACAGAGTGTGTTACCTTAGCAACAGCACAGAGTGTGTTACCTTAGCAACGGGACAAAGTGTCGTACCTTAGCAACGGCACACAGTGTGTTACCTTAGCAACGGGACACAGTGAGTTACCTTAGCAACGGCACAGAGTGTGTTACCTTAGCAACGGGACACAGTGTCGTACCTTAGCAACGTCACAGAGTGTGTTACCTTAGCAACGGGACACAGTGTCGTACCTTAGCAACGGCACACAGTGTGTTACCATAGAAACGGGACACAGTGTCGTACCTTAGCAACGGCACAGAGTGTGTTACCTTAGCAACGGGACACAGTGTCGTACCTTAGCAACGGCACACAGTGTGTTACCTTAACAACGGCACAGAGTGTGTTAACTTAGCAACGGCACAGAGTGTGTTACCTTAGCAACAGCACAGAGTGTGTTACCTTAGCAACAGCACAGAGTGTCCTACCTTAGCAACGGCAGAGAGTGTGTTACCTTAGCAACAGCACAGAGTGTGTTACCTTAGCAACGGGACACAGTGTGTTACCTTAGAAACGGCACAAAGTGTGTTACCTTAGCAACGGGACACAGTGTGTTACCTTAGCAACGGCACAGAGTGTGTTACCTTAGCAACGGGTCACAGTGTCGTACCTTAGCAACGGCACAGAGTGTGTTACTTTAGCAACAGCACAGAGTGTGTTACCTTAGCAACGGCACAGAGTGTGTTACCTTAGCAACAGCACAGAGTGTGTTAATTTAGTAACTGCACAGAGTGTGTTACCTTAGCAACAGCACAGAGTGTGTTACCTTAGCAACGGGACACAGTGTGTTACCTTAGCAACAGGACACAGTGTCGTACCTTAGTAACGGTACAGAGTGTGTTTCCTTAGCAACGGGACACAGTGTCGTACCTTATCAACGGGACACAGTGTCGTATCTTAGCAACGGGAAACAGTGTGTTACCTTACCAACGGGACACAGTGTCGTATCTTAGCAACGGGACACAGTGTCGTACCTTAGCAACGGGAAACGGTGTGTTATCTTAGCAACGGGACACACTGTCGTACCTTAGCAACGGCACAGAGTGTGTTACCTTAGCAACAGCACAGAGTGTGTTACCTTAGCAACGGGACACAGTGTCGTACCTTAGCAACGGCACACAGTGTGTTACCTTAGCAACGGGACACAGTGTGTTACCATAGCAACGGCACAGAGTGTGTTACCTTAGCAACGGGACACAGTGTCGTACCTTAGTAACGGCACAGAGTGTCGTACCTGAGCAACGGCACACAGTGTGTTACCTTAGCAACGCGACACAGTGTCGTACCTTAGCAACGGCACAGAGTGTTTTACCTTAGCAACAGCACAGAGTGTGTTACCTTAGCAACGGGACACAGTGTCGTACCTTAGCAACGGCACACAGTATGTTACCTTAGCAACGGGACACAGTGTGTTACCTTAGCAACGGCACAGAGTGTGTTACCTTAGCAACGGGACATAGTGTCGTACCTTAGCAACGGCACAGAGTGTGTTACCTTAGCAACGGGACACAGTGTCGTACCTTAGCAACGGCACACAGTGTGTTACCTTAGAAACGGGACACAGTGTCGTACCTTACAACGGCACAGAGTGTGTTACCTTAGCAACGGGACACAGTGTCGTACCTTAGCAACGGCACACAGTGTGTAACCTTAACAACGGGACACAGTGTCCTACCTTAGCAACGGCAGAGAGTGTGTTACCTTAGCAACGGGACACAGTGTCGTACCTTAGCAACGGCACAGAGTGTGTTACCTTAGCAACAGCACAGAGTGTGTTACCTTAGCAACAGCACAGAGTGTGTTACCTTAGCAACGGCACAGAGTGTGTTACCTTAGCAACGGCACAGAGTGTGTTACCTTAGCAACAGCACAGAGTGTGTTACCTTAGCAACAGCACAGAGTGTGTTACCTTAGCAACTGGACACAGTGTCGTACCTTAGCAACGGCACAGAGTGTGTTACCTTAGCAACGGGACACAGTGTGTTACCTTAGCAACGGGACACAGTGTCGTACCTTAGCAACGGGATACAATGTCGTACCTTAGTAACGGCACAGAGTGTGTTACCTTAGCAACGGGACACAGTGTCGTACCTTAGCAACGGGACACAGTGTCGTATCTTAGCAACGGGAAACAGTGTGTTACCCTAGCAACGGGACACAGTGTCGTACCTTAGCAACGGGACATAGTGTCTTACCTTAGCAACGGGAAACAGTGTGTTACCTTTGCAACGGGGCACAGTGTCGTACCTTAGCCACGGCACAGAGTGTGTTACCTTAGCAACGGGACACAGTGTGTTACCTTAGCAACGGGGCACAGTGTCGTACCTTAGCCACGGCACAGAGTGTGTTACCTTAGCAACGGGACACAGTGTGTTACCTTAGCAACGGGACACAGTGTCGTACCTTAGTAACGGCACAGAGTGTGTTACCTTAGCAACGGGACACAGTGTCGTACCTTAGCAACGGGACACAGTGTCGTATCTTAGCAACTTGAAACAGTGTGTTACCTTAGCAACGGGACACAGTTTCGTACCTTAGCAACGGGACACAGTGTCGTACCTTAGCAACGGGACACAGTGTCGTACCTTAGCAACGGGAAACAGTGTGTTATCTTAGCAACGGGACACAGTGTCGTACCTTAGCAACGGCACTGAGTGTGTTACCTTAGCAACAGCACAGAGTGTGTTACCTTAGCAACGGGACACAGTGTCGTACCTTAGCAACGGCACACAGTGTTTTACCTTAGGAACAGCACAGAGAGTGTTACCTTAGCAACGGGACACAGTGACGTACCTTAGCAACAGCACAGAGTGTGTTACCTTAGCAACGGCACAGAGTGTGTTACCTTAGCAACGGCACAGAGTGTGTTACCTTAGCAACAGCACAGAGTGTGTTACCTTAGCAACAGCACAGAGTGTGTTACCTTAGCAACTGGACACAGTGTCGTACCTTAGCAACGGCACAGAGTGTGTTACCTTAGCAACGGGACACAGTGTGTTACCTTAGCAACGGGACACAGTGTCGTACCTTAGCAACGGGATACAATGTCGTACCTTAGTAACGGCACAGAGTGTGTTACCTTAGCAACGGGACACAGTGTCGTACCTTAGCAACGGGACACGGTGTCGTACCTTAGCAACGGGACACAGTGTCGTTTCTTAGCAACGGGAAACAGTGTGTTACCCTAGCAACGGGACACAGTGTCGTACCTTAGCAACGGGACATAGTGTCTTACCTTAGCAACGGGAAACAGTGTGTTACCTTAGCAACGGGGCACAGTGTCGTACCTTAGCCACGGCACAGAGTGTGTTACCTTAGCAACGGGACACAGTGTGTTACCTTAGCAACGGGGCACAGTGTCGTACCTTAGCCACGGCACAGAGTGTGTTACCTTAGCAACGGGACACAGTGTGTTACCTTAGCAACGGGACACAGTGTCGTACCTTAGTAACGGCACAGAGTGTGTTACCTTAGCAACGGGACACAGTGTCGTACCTTAGCAACGGGACACAGTGTCGTATCTTAGCAACTTGAAACAGTGTGTTACCTTAGCAACGGGACACAGTGTCGTACCTTAGCAACGGGACACAGTGTCGTACCTTAGCAACGGGACACAGTGTCGTACCTTAGCAACGGGAAACAGTGTGTTATCTTAGCAACGGGACACAGTGTCGTACCTTAGCAACGGCACTGAGTGTGTTACCTTAGCAACAGCACAGAGTGTGTTACCTTAGCAACGGGACACAGTGTCGTACCTTAGCAACGGCACACAGTGTTTTACCTTAGGAACAGCACAGAGAGTGTTACCTTAGCAACGGGACACAGTGACGTACCTTAGCAACGGCACAGAGTGTGTTACCTTAACAACGGGACACAGTGTCGTACCTTAGCAACGGCACACAGTGTGTAACCTTAGCAACGGGACACAGTGTCGTACCTTAGCAACGGCACAGAGTGTGTTACCTTAGCAACAGCACAGAGTGTGTTACCTTAGCAACGGGACACAGTGTCGTACCTTAGCAACGGCACACAGTGTGTTAACTTAGCAACGGGACACAGTGAGTTACCTTAGCAACGGCACAGAGTGTGTTACCTTAGCAACGGGACTCAGTGTCGTACCTTAGCAACGGCACAGAGTGTGTTACCTTAGCAACGGGACACAGTGTCGTACCTTAGCAACGGCACAGAGTGTGTTACCTTAGCAACAGCACAGAGTGTGTTACCTTAGCAACGGGACACAGTGTCGTACCTTAGCAAAGGCACAGAGTGTGTTACCTTAACAAAGGGACACAGTGTCGTACCTTAGCAACGGCACACAGTGTGTTACCTTAGCAACGGGACACAATGTCGTACCTTAGCAACGGCACAGAGTGTGTTACCTTAGCAACAGCACAGAGTGTGTTACCTTAGCAACGGGACACAGTGTGTTACCTTAGCAACGGGACACAGTGTGTTACCTTAGCAACGGGACACAGTGTGTTTCCTTAGCAACGGGACACAGTGTGTTACCTTAGCAACGGGACACGGTTTGTTACCTTAGCAACGGGACACAGTGTGTAACCTTAGCAACGGCACAGACTGTTTTAATTTAGCAACGGCACAGAGTGTGTTACCTTAGCAACAGCACAGAGTGTGTTACCTTAGCAACAGCACAGAGTGTCGTACCTTAGCAACGGCACAGTGTGTTTTACCTTAGCAACAGCACAGAGTGTAGTACCTTAGCAACGGCACAGAGTGTGTTACCTTAGCAACAGCACAGAGTGTGTTACCTTAGCAACAGCACAGAGTGTGTTACCTTAGCAACAGCACAGAGTGTGTTACCTTAGCAACGGGACACAGTGTGTTATCTTAGCAACGGGACACAGTGTCGTACCATAGCAACGGGACACAGTGTCGTATCTTAGCAACTTGAAACAGTGTGTTACCTTAGCAACGGGACACAGTGTCGTACCTTAGCAACGGGACACAGTGTCGTACCTTAGAAACGGGAAACAGTGTGTTATCTTAGCAACGGGACACAGTGTGTTACCTTAGCAACGGCACAGAGTGTGTTACCTTAACAACAGCACAGAGTGTGTTACTTTAGCAACGGGACACAGTGTCGTACCTTAGCAACGGCACACAGTGTTTTACCTTAGCAACAGCACAGAGTGTGTTACCTTAGCAACGGGACACAATTACGTACCTTAGCAACGGCACAGAGTGTGTTACCTTAACAACGGGACACCGTGTCGTACCTTAGCAACGGCACACAGTGTGTTACCTTAGCAACGGGACACAGTGTCGTACCTTAGCAACGGCACAGAGTGTGTTACCTTAGCAACAGCACAGAGTGTGTTACCTTAGCAACGGGACACAGTGTCGTACCTTAGCAACGGCACACAGTGTGTTACCTTAGCAACGGGACACAGTGTGTTACCTTAGCAACGGGGCACAGTGTCGTACCTTAGCCACGGCACAGAGTGTGTTACCTTAGCAACGGGACACAGTGTGTTACCATAGCAACGGGACACAGTGTCGTACCTTAGTAACGGCACAGGGTGTGTTACCTTAGCAACGGGACACAGTGTCGTACCTTAGCAACGGGACACAGTGTCGTATCTTAGCAACTTGAAACAGTGTGTTACCTTAGCAACGGGACACAGTGTCGTACCTTAGCAACGGGACACAGTGTCGTACCTTAGCAACGGGACACAGTGTCGTACCTTAGCAACGGGAAACAGTGTGTTATCTTAGCAACGGGACACAGTGTCGTACCTTAGCAACGGCACTGAGTGTGTTACCTTAGCAACAGCACAGAGTGTGTTACCTTAGCAACGGGACACAGTGTCGTACCTTAGCAACGGCACACAGTGTTTTACCTTAGCAACAGCACAGAGAGTGTTACCTTAGCAACGGGACACAGTGACGTACCTTAGCAACGGCACAGAGTGTGTTACCTTAACAACGGGACACAGTGTCGTACCTTAGCAACGGCACACAGTGTGTTACCTTAGCAACGGGACACAGTGTCGTACCTTAGCAACGGCACAGAGTGTGTTACCTTAGCAACAGCACAGAGTGTGTTACCTTAGCAACGGGACAAAGTGTCGTACCTTAGCAACGGCACACAGTGTGTTACCTTAGCAACGGGACACAGTGAGTTACCTTAGCAACGTCACAGAGTGTGTTACCTTAGCAACGGGACACAGTGTCGTACCTTAGCAACGGCACAGAGTGTGTTACCTTAGCAACGGGACACAGTGTCGTACCTTAGCAACGGCACACAGTGTCTTACCTTAGAAACGGGACACAGTGTCGTACCTTAGCAACGGCACAGAGTGTGTTACCTTAGCAACGGGACACAGTGCCGTACCTTTGCAACGGCACACAGTGTGTTACCTTAACAACGGCACAGAGTGTGTTAACTTAGCAACGGCACAGAGTGTGTTACCTTAGCAACAGCACAGAGTGTGTTACCTTAGCAACAGCACAGAGTGTCCTACCTTAGCAACGGCAGAGAGTGTGTTACCTTAGCAACAGCACAGAGTGTGTTACCTTAGCAACGGGACACAGTGTGTTACCTTAGCAACGGCACACAGTGTGTTACCTTAGCAACGGGACAAGGTGTGTTACCTTAGCAACGGCACAGAGTGTGTTACCTTAGCAACGGGTCAAAGTGTCGTACCTTAGCAACGGCACAGAGTGTGTTACCTTAGCAACAGCACAGAGTGTGTTACCTTAGCAACGGGACACAGTGTCGTACCTTAGCAACGGCACACAGTGTGTTACCTTAGCAACGGGACACAGTGTGTTACCTTAGCAACGGGGCACAGTTTCGTACCTTAGCAACGGGACACAGTGTCGTATCTTAGCAACTTGAAACTGTGTGTTACCTTAGCAACGGGACACAGTGTCGTACCTTAGCAACGGGACACAGTGTCGTACCTTAGAAACGGGAAACAGTGTGTTATCTTAGCAACGGGACACAGTGTGTTACCTTAGCAACGGCACAGAGTGTGTTACCTTAACAACAGCACAGAGTGTGTTACTTTAGCAACGGGACACAGTGTCGTACCTTAGCAACGGCACACAGTGTTTTACCTTAGCAACAGCACAGAGTGTGTTACCTTAGCAACGGGACACAATTACGTACCTTAGCAACGGCACAGAGTGTGTTACCTTAGCAACGGGACACAGTGTCGTACCTTAGCAACGGCACAGAGTGTGTTACCTTAGCAACAGCACAGAGTGTGTTACCTTAGCAACGGGACACAGTGTCGTACCTTAGCAACGGCACACAGTGTGTTACCTTAGCAACGGGACACAGTGTGTTACCTTAGCAACGGGGCACAGTGTCGTACCTTAGCCACGGCACAGAGTGTGTTACCTTAGCAACGGGACACAGTGTCGTACCTTAGTAACGGCACAGGGTGTGTTACCTTAGCAACGGGACACAGTGTCGTACCTTAGCAACGGGACACAGTGTCGTATCTTAGCAACTTGAAACAGTGTGTTACCTTAGCAACGGGACACAGTGTCGTACCTTAGCAACGGGACACAGTGTCGTACCTTAGCAACGGGACACAGTGTCGTACCTTAGCAACGGGAAACAGTGTGTTATCTTAGCAACGGGACACAGTGTCGTACCTTAGCAACGGCACTGAGTGTGTTACCTTAGCAACAGCACAGAGTGTGTTACCTTAGCAACGGGACACAGTGTCGTACCTTAGCAACGGCACACAGTGTTTTACCTTAGCAACAGCACAGAGAGTGTTACCTTAGCAACGGGACACAGTGACGTACCTTAGCAACGGCACAGAGTGTGTTACCTTAACAACGGGACACAGTGTCGTACCTTAGCAACGGCACACAGTGTGTTACCTTAGCAACGGGACACAGTGTCGTACCTTAGCAACGGCACAGAGTGTGTTACCTTAGCAACAGCACAGAGTGTGTTACCTTAGCAACGGGACAAAGTGTCGTACCTTAGCAACGGCACACAGTGTGTTACCTTAGCAACGGGACACAGTGAGTTACCTTAGCAACGGCACAGAGTGTGTTACCTTAGCAACGGGACACAGTGTCGTACCTTAGCAACGGCACAGAGTGTGTTACCTTAGCAACGGGACACAGTGTCGTACCTTAGCAACGGCACACAGTGTGTTACCTTAGAAACGGGACACAGTGTCGTACCTTAGCAACGGCACAGAGTGTGTTACCTTAGCAACGGGACACAGTGCCGTACCTTTGCAACGGCACACAGTGTGTTACCTTAACAACGGCACAGAGTGTGTTAACTTAGCAACGGCACAGAGTGTGTTACCTTAGCAACAGCACAGAGTGTGTTACCTTAGCAACAGCACAGAGTGTCCTACCTTAGCAACGGCAGAGAGTGTGTTACCTTAGCAACAGCACAGAGTGTGTTACCTTAGCAACGGGACACAGTGTGTTACCTTAGCAACGGCACACAGTGTGTTACCTTAGCAACGGGACAAGGTGTGTTACCTTAGCAACGGCACAGAGTGTGTTACCTTAGCAACGGGTCACAGTGTCGTACCTTAGCAACGGCACAGAGTGTTTTACCTTAGCAACAGCACAGAGTGTGTTACCTTAGCAACGGCACAGAGTGTGTTACCTTAGCAACAGCACAGAGTGTGTTAATTTAGTAACTGCACAGAGTGTGTTACCTTAGCAACAGCACAGAGTGTGTTACCTTAGCAACAGCACAGAGTGTGTATCCTTAGCAACGGCACCGAGTGTGTTACCTTAGCAACGGCACAGTGTGTGTTACCTTAGCAACAGCACAGAGTGTGTTACCATAGCAACGGCGCAGAGTGTGTTACCTTAGCAACAGCACAGAGTGTGTTACCTTAGCAACGGCACAGAGTGTGTTACCTTTGCAACAGCACAGCGTGTGTTACCTTAGCATCAGCACAGAGTGTGTTACCTTAGCAACGGCACAGAGTGTGTTACCTTAGCAATGGCACAGAGTGTGTTACCTTAGCAACAGCACAGAGTGTGTTACCTTAGCAACGGCACAGAGTGTGTTACCTTAGCAACGGGACACATTGTCGTACCTTACCAACAGCACAGAGTGTGTTACCTTAGCAACGGGACACGGTGTCGTACCTTAGTAACGGCAACAGTGTGTTACCTTAGCAACGGGACACAGTGTCGTACCTTAGCAACAGCACAGAGTGTGTTACCTTAGCAACTGCACACAGTGTGTTACCTTAGCAACGGCACACAGTGTGTTAACTGAGCAACGGGACACAGTGTCGTACCTTAGCATCGGCACAGAGTGTGTTACCTTAGCAAAGGGACACAGTGTCGTACCTTAGCAACGGCACACAGTGTGTTACCTTAGCAACGGGACACAATGTCGTACCTTAGCAACGGCACAGAGTGTGTTACCTTAGCATCAGCACAGAGTGTGTTACCTTAGCAACGGGACACAGTGTGTTACCTTAGCAACGGGACACAGTGTGTTACCTTAGCAACGGGACACAGTGTGTTTCCTTAGCAACGGGACACAGTGTGTTACCTTAGCAACGGGACACAGTTTGTTACCTTAGCAACGGGACACAGTGTGTAACCTTAGCAACGGGACACAATGTGTTACCTTAGCAACGGCACATAGTGTGTTACCTTAGCAACGGCACAGACTGTTTTAACTTAGCAACGGCACAGAGTGTGTTACCTTAGCAACAGCACAGAGTGTGTTACCTTAGCAACAGCACAGAGTGTCGTACCTTAGCAACGGCACAGAGTGTGTTACCTTAGCAACAGCACAGAGTGTCGTACCTTAGCAACGGCACAGAGTGTGTTACCTTAGCAACAGCACAGAGTGTGTTACCTTAGCAACAGCACAGAGTGTGTTACCTTAGCAACAGCACAGAGTGTGTTACCTTAGCAACGGGACACAGTGTGTTACCTTAGCAACGGGACACAGTGTCGTAGCTTAGCAACGGCACAGAGTGTGTTACCTTAGCAACGGGACACAGTGTCGTACCTTAGCAACGGGACACAGTGTCGTATCTTAGCAACTTGAAACAGTGTGTTACCTTAGCAACGGGACACAGTGTCGTACCTTAGCAACGGGACACAGTGTCGTACCTTAGCAACGGGAAACAGTGTGTTATCTTAGCAACGGGACACAGTGTCGTACCTTAGCAACGGCACAGAGTGTGTTACCTTAACAACGGGACACCGTGTCGTACCTTAGCAACGGCACACAGTGTGTTACCTTAGCAACGGGACACAGTGTCGTACCTTAGCAACGGCACAGAGTGTGTTACCTTAGCAACAGCACAGAGTGTGTTACCTTAGCAACGGGACACAGTGTCGTACCTTAGCAACGGCACACAGTGTGTTACCTTAGCAACGGGACACAGTGAGTTACCTTAGCAACGGCACAGAGTGTGTTACCTTAGCAACGGGACACAGTGTCGTAACTTAGCAACGGCACAGAGTGTGTTACCTTAGCAACGGGACACAGTGTCGTACCTTAGCAACGGCACACAGTGTGTTACCTTAGAAACGGGACACAGTGTTGTACCTTAGCAACGGCACAGAGTGTGTTACCTTAGCAACGGGACACAGTGTCGTACCTTAGCAACGGCACACAGTGTGTTACCTTAACAACGGCACAGAGTGTGTTAACTTAGCAACGGCACAGAGTGTGTTACCTTAGCAACAGCACAGAGTGTGTTACCTTAGCAACAGCACAGAGTGTCCTACCTTAGCAACGGCAGAGAGTGTGTTACCTTAGCAACAGCACAGAGTGTGTTACCTTAGCAACGGGACACAGTGTGTTACCTTAGCAACGGCACACAGTGTGTTACCTTAGCAACGGGACACAGTGTGTTACCTTAGCAACGGCACAGAGTGTGTTACCTTAGCAACGGGTCACAGTGTCGTACCTTAGCAACGGCACAGAGTGTGTTACTTTAGCAACAGCACAGAGTGTGTTACCTCAGCAACGGCACAGAGTGTGTTACCTTAGCAACAGCACAGAGTGTGTTAATTTAGTAACTGCACAGAGTGTGTTACCTTAGCAACAGCACAGAGTGTGTTACCTTAGCAACAGCACAGAGTGTGTATCCTTAGCAACGGCACCGAGTGTGTTACCTTAGCAACGGCACAGTGTGTGTTACCTTAGCAACAGCACAGAGTGTGTTACCATAGCATCGGCGCAGAGTGTGTTACCTTAGCAACAGCACAGAGTGTGTTACCTTAGCAACGGCACAGAGTGTGTTACCTTAGCAACAGCACAGAGTGTGTTACCTTAGCATCAGCACAGAGTGTGTTACCTTAGCAACGGCACAGAGTGTGTTACCTTAGCAATGGCACAGAGTGTGTTACCTTAGCAACAGCACAGAGTGTGTTACTTTAGCAACGGCACAGAGTGTGTTACCTTAGCAACGGGACACATTGTCCTACCTTACCAACAGCACAGAGTGTGTTACCTTAGCAACAGCACAGAGTGTGTTACCTTAGCAACGGCACAGTGTGTGTTACCTTAGCAACAGCACAGAGTGTGTTACCATAGCAACGGCGCAGAGTGTGTTACCTTAGCAACAGCACAGAGTGTGTTACCTAAGCAACGGCACAGAGTGTGTTACCTTAGCAACAGCACAGCGTGTGTTACCTTAGCATCAGCACAGAGTGTGTTCCCTTAGCAACGGCACAGAGTGTGTTACCTTAGCAATGGCACAGAGTGTGTTACCTTAGCAACAGCACAGAGTGTGTTACCTTAGCAACGGCACAGAGTGTGTTACCTTAGCAACGGGACACATTGTCGTACCTTACCAACAGCACAGAGTGTGTTACCTTAGCAACGGGACACGGTGTCGTACCTTAGTAACGGCTACAGTGTGTTACCTTAGCAACGGGACACAGTGTCGTACCTTAGCAACAGCACAGAGTGTGTTACCTTAGCAACAGCACACAGTGAGTTACCTTAGCAACGGCACACAGTGTGTTAACTGAGCAACGGGACACAGTGTCGTACCTTAGCAACGGCACAGAGTGTGTTACCTTAGCAAAGGGACACAGTGTCGTACCTTAGCAACGGCACACAGTGTGTTACCTTAGCAACGGGACACAATGTCGTACCTTAGCAACGGCACAGAGTGTGTTACCTTAGCAACAGTACATAGTGTGTTACCTTAGCAACGGGACACAGTGTGTTACCTTAGCAACGGGACACAGTGTGTTACCTTACCAACGGGACACAGTGTGTTTCCTTAGGAACGGGACACAGTGTGTTACCTTAGCAACGGGACACGGTTTGTTACCTTAGCAACGGGACACAGTGTGTAACCTTAGCAACGGGACACAATGTGTTACCTTAGCAACGGCACATAGTGTGTTACCTTAGCAACGGCACAGACTGTTTCAATTTAGCAACGGCACAGAGTGTGTTACCTTAGCAACAGCACAGAGTGTGTTACCTTAGCAACAGCACAGAGTGTCGTACCTTAGCAACGGCACAGAGTGTGTTACCTTAGCAACAGCACAGAGTGTGTTACCTTAGCAACAGCACAGAGTGTGTTACCTTAGCAACGGGACACAGTGTGTTACCTTAGCAACGGGACACAGTGTCGTACCTTAGCAACGGGACACAGTGTCGTAACTTAGCAACTTGAAACAGTGTGTTACCTTAGCAACGGGACACAGTGTCGTACCTTAGCAACGGGACACAGTGTCGTACCTTAGCAACGGGAAACAGTGTGTTATCTTAGCAACGGGACACAGTGTCGTACCTTAGCAACGGCACAGAGTGTGTTACCTTAACAACAGCACAGAGTGTGTTACTTTAGCAACGGGACACAGTGTCGTACCTTAGCAACGGCACACAGTGTTTTACCTTAGCAACAGCACAGAGTGTGTTACCTTAGCAACGGGACACAATGACGTACCTTAGCAACGGCACAGAGTGTGTTACCTTAACAACGGGACACCGTGTCGTACTTTAGCAACGGCACACAGTGTGTTACCTTAGCAACGGGACACAGTGTCGTACCTTAACAACGGCACAGAGTGTGTTACCTTAGCAACAGCACAGAGTGTGTTACCTTAGCAACGGGACACAGTGTCGTACCTTAGCAACGGCACACAGTGTGTTACCTTAGCAACGGGACAC
Source organism: Hymenopus coronatus (assembly GCA_030762935.1). Lineage (NCBI taxonomy): Eukaryota > Metazoa > Arthropoda > Insecta > Mantodea > Hymenopodidae > Hymenopus > Hymenopus coronatus. Next base: position 178,597,844 of record CM060882.1, read on the forward strand.
AGTGAGTTACCTTAGCAACGGCACAGAGTGTGTTACCTTAGCAACGGGACACAGTGTCGTACCTTAGCAACGGCACAGAGTGTGTTACCTTAGCAACGGGACACAGTGTCGTACCTTAGCAACGGCACACAGTGTGTTACCATAGAAACGGGACACAGTGTCGTACCTTAGCAACGGCACAGAGTGTGTTACCTTAGCAACGGGACACAGTGTCGTACCTTAGCAACGGCACACAGTGTGTTACCTTAACAACGGCACAGAGTGTGTTAACTTAGCAACGGCACAGAGTGTGTTACCTTAGCAACAGCACAGAGTGTGTTACCTTAGCAACAGCACAGAGTGTCCTACCTTAGCAACGGCAGAGAGTGTGTTACCTTAGCAACAACACAGAGTGTGTTAACTTAGCAACGGGACACAGTGTGTTACCTTAGCAACGGCACACAGTGTGTTACCTTAGCAACGGGACACAGTGTGTTACCTTAGCAACGGCACACAGTGTGTTACCTTAGCAACGGGTCACAGTGTCGTACCTTAGCAACGGCACAGAGTGTGTTACTTTAGCAACAGCACAGAGTGTGTTACCTTAGCAACGGCACAGAGTGTGTTACCTTAGCAACAGCACAGAGTGTGTTAATTTAGTAACTGCACAGAGTGTGTTACCTTAGCAACAGCACAGAGTGTGTTACCTTAGCAACAGCACAGAGTGTGTATCCTTAGCAACGGCACCGAGTGTGTTACCTTAGCAACGGCACAGTGTGTGTTACCTTAGCAACAGCACAGAGTGTGTTACCATAGCAACGGCGCAGAGTGTGTTACCTTAGCAACAGCACAGAGTGTGTTACCTTAGCAACGGCACAGAGTGTGTTACCTTAGCAACAGCACAGCGTGTGTTACCTTAGCATCAGCACAGAGTGTGTTACCTTAGCAACGGCACAGAGTGTGTTACCTTAGCAATGGCACAGAGTGTGTTACCTTAGCAACAGCACAGAGTGTGTTACCTTAGCAACGGCACAGAGTGTGTTACCTTAGCAACGGGACACATTGTCGTACCTTACCAACAGCACAGAGTGTGTTACCTTAGCAACGGGACACGGTGTCGTACCTTAGTAACGGCAACAGTGTGTTACCTTAGCAACGGGACACAGTGTCGTACCTTAGCAACAGCACAGAGTGTGTTACCTTAGCAACTGCACACAGTGTGTTACCTTAGCAACGGCACACAGTGTGTTAACTGAGCAACGGGACACAGTGTCGTACCTTAGCATCGGCACAGAGTGTGTTACCTTAGCAAAGGGACACAGTGTCGTACCTTAGCAACGGCACACAGTGTGTTACCTTAGCAACGGGACACAATGTCGTACCTTAGCAACGGCACAGAGTGTGTTACCTTAGCATCAGCACAGAGTGTGTTACCTTAGCAACGGGACACAGTGTGTTACCTTAGCAACGGGACACAGTGTGTTACCTTAGCAACGGGACACTGTGTGTTTCCTTAGCAACGGGACACAGTGTGTTACCTTAGCAACGGGACACAGTTTGTTACCTTAGCAACGGGACACAGTGTGTAACCTTAGCAACGGGACACAATGTGTTACCTTAGCAACGGCACATAGTGTGTTACCTTAGCAACGGCACAGACTGTTTTAACTTAGCAACGGCACAGAGTGTGTTACCTTAGCAATAGCACAGAGTGTGTTACCTTAGCAACAGCACAGAGTGTCGTACCTTAGCAACGGCACAGAGTGTGTTACCTTAGCAACAGCACAGAGTGTCGTACCTTAGCAACGGCACAGAGTGTGTTACCTTAGCAACAGCACAGAGTGTGTTACCTTAGCAACAGCACAGAGTGTGTTACCTTAGCAACAGCACAGAGTGTGTTACCTTAGCAACGGGACACAGTGTGTTACCTTAGCAACGGGACACAGTGTCGTAGCTTAGCAACGGCACAGAGTGTGTTACCTTAGCAACGGGACACAGTGTCGTACCTTAGCAACGGGACACAGTGTCGTATCTTAGCAACTTGAAACAGTGTGTTACCTTAGCAACGGGACACAGTGTCGTACCTTAGCAACGGGACACAGTGTCGTACCTTAGCAACGGGAAACAGTGTGTTATCTTAGCAACGGGACACAGTGTCGTACCTTAGCAACGGCACAGAGTGTGTTACCTTAACAACAGCACAGAGTGTGTTACTTTAGCAACGGGACACAGTGTCGTACCTTAGCAACGGCACACAGTGTTTTACCTTAGCAACAGCACAGAGTGTGTTACCTTAGCAACGGGACACAATGACGTACCTTAGCAACGGCACAGAGTGTGTTACCTTAACAACGGGACACCGTGTCGTACCTTAGCAACGGCACACAGTGTGTTACCTTAGCAACGGGACACAGTGTCGTACCTTAGCAACGGCACAGAGTGTGTTACCTTAGCAACAGCACAGAGTGTGTTACCTTAGCAACGGGACACAGTGTCGTACCTTAGCAACGGCACACAGTGTGTTACCTTAGCAACGGGACACAGTGAGTTACCTTAGCAACGGCACAGAGTGTGTTACCTTAGCAACGGGACACAGTGTCGTAACTAGGCAACGGCACAGAGTGTGTTACCTTAGCAACGGGACACAGTGTCGTACCTTAGCAACGGCACACAGTGTGTTACCTTAGAAACGGGACACAGTGTTGTACCTTAGCAACGGCACAGAGTGTGTTACCTTAGCAACGGGACACAGTGTCGTACCTTAGCAACGGCACACAGTGTGTTACCTTAACAACGGCACAGAGTGTGTTAACTTAGCAACGGCACAGAGTGTGTTACCTTAGCAACAGCACAGAGTGTGTTACCTTAGCAACGGCACAGAGTGTGTTACCTTAGCAACAGCACAGAGTGTGTTAATTTAGTAACTGCACAGAGTGTGTTACCTTAGCAACAGCACAGAGTGTGTTACCTTAGCAACAGCACAGAGTGTGTATCCTTAGCAACGGCACCGAGTGTGTTACCTTAGCAACGGCACAGTGTGTGTTACCTTAGCAACAGCACAGAGTGTGTTACCATAGCAACGGCGCAGAGTGTGTTACCTTAGCAACAGCACAGAGTGTGTTACCTTAGCAACGGCACAGAGTGTGTTACGTTAGCAACAGCACAGCGTGTGTTACCTTAGCATCAGCACAGAGTGTGTTACCTTAGCAACGGCACAGAGTGTGTTACCTTAGCAATGGCACAGAGTGTGTTACCTTAGCAACAGCACAGAGTGTGTTACCTTAGCAACGGCACAGAGTGTGTTACCTTAGCAACGGGACACATTGTCGTACCTTACCAACAGCACAGAGTGTGTTACCTTAGCAACGGGACACGGTGTCGTACCTTAGTAACGGCAACAGTGTGTTACCTTAGCAACGGGACACAGTGTCGTACCTTAGCAACAGCACAGAGTGTGTTACCTTAGCAACAGCACACAGTGTGTTACCTTAGCAACGGCACACAGTGTGTTAACTGAGCAACGGGACACAGTGTCGTACCTTAGCAACGGCACAGAGTGTGTTACCTTAACAAAGGGACACAGTGTCGTACCTTAGCAACGGCACACAGTGTGTTACCTTAGCAACGGGACACAATGTCGTACCTTAGCAACGGCACAGAGTGTGTTACCTTAGCAACAGCACAGAGTGTGTTACCTTAGCAACGGGACACAGTGTGTTACCTTAGCAACGGGACACAGTGTGTTACCTTAGCAACGGGACACAGTGTGTTTCCTTAGCAACGGGACACAGTGTGTTACCTTAGCAACGGGACACGGTTTGTTACCTTAGCAACGGGACACAGTGTGTAACCTTAGCAACGGCACAGACTGTTTTAATTTAGCAACGGCACAGAGTGTGTTACCTTAGCAACAGCACAGAGTGTGTTACCTTAGCAACAGCACAGAGTGTCGTACCTTAGCAACGGCACAGTGTGTTTTACCTTAGCAACAGCACAGAGTGTAGTACCTTAGCAACGGCACAGAGTGTGTTACCTTAGCAACAGCACAGAGTGTGTTACCTTAGCAACAGCACAGAGTGTGTTACCTTAGCAACAGCACAGAGTGTGTTACCTTAGCAACGGGACACAGTGTGTTATCTTAGCAACGGGACACAGTGTCGTACCTTAGCAACGGGACACAGTGTCGTATCTTAGCAACTTGAAACAGTGTGTTACCTTAGCAACGGGACACAGTGTCGTACCTTAGCAACGGGACACAGTGTCGTACCTTAGCAACGGGAAACAGTGTGTTATCTTAGCAACGGGACACAGTGTGTTACCTTAGCAACGGCACAGAGTGTGTTACCTTAACAACAGCACAGAGTGTGTTACTTTAGCAACGGGACACAGTGTCGTACCTTAGCAACGGCACACAGTGTTTTACCTTAGCAACGGGACACAGTGTGTTACCTTAGCAACGGCACAGAGTGTGTTACCTTAGCAACGGGTCACAGTGTCGTACCTTAGCAACGGCACAGAGTGTGTTACTTTAGCAACAGCACAGAGTGTGTTACCTCAGCAACGGCACAGAGTGTGTTACCTTAGCAACAGCACAGAGTGTGTTAATTTAGTAACTGCACAGAGTGTGTTACCTTAGCAACAGCACAGAGTGTGTTACCTTAGCAACAGCACAGAGTGTGTATCCTTAGCAACGGCACCGAGTGTGTTACCTTAGCAACGGCACAGTGTGTGTTACCTTAGCAACAGCACAGAGTGTGTTACCATAGCATCGGCGCAGAGTGTGTTACCTTAGCAACAGCACAGAGTGTGTTACCTTAGCAACGGCACAGAGTGTGTTACCTTAGCAACAGCACAGAGTGTGTTACCTTAGCATCAGCACAGAGTGTGTTACCTTAGCAACGGCACAGAGTGTGTTACCTTAGCAATGGCACAGAGTGTGTTACCTTAGCAACAGCACAGAGTGTGTTACTTTAGCAACGGCACAGAGTGTGTTACCTTAGCAACGGGACACATTGTCCTACCTTACCAACAGCACAGAGTGTGTTACCTTAGCAACAGCACAGAGTGTGTTACCTTAGCAACGGCACAGTGTGTGTTACCTTAGCAACAGCACAGAGTGTGTTACCATAGCAACGGCGCAGAGTGTGTTACCTTAGCAACAGCACAGAGTGTGTTACCTAAGCAACGGCACAGAGTGTGTTACCTTAGCAACAGCACAGCGTGTGTTACCTTAGCATCAGCACAGAGTGTGTTCCCTTAGCAACGGCACAGAGTGTGTTACCTTAGCAATGGCACAGAGTGTGTTACCTTAGCAACAGCACAGAGTGTGTTACCTTAGCAACGGCACAGAGTGTGTTACCTTAGCAACGGGACACATTGTCGTACCTTACCAACAGCACAGAGTGTGTTACCTTAGCAACGGGACACGGTGTCGTACCTTAGTAACGGCTACAGTGTGTTACCTTAGCAACGGGACACAGTGTCGTACCTTAGCAACAGCACAGAGTGTGTTACCTTAGCAACAGCACACAGTGAGTTACCTTAGCAACGGCACACAGTGTGTTAACTGAGCAACGGGACACAGTGTCGTACCTTAGCAACGGCACAGAGTGAGTTACCTTAGCAAAGGGACACAGTGTCGTACCTTAGCAACGGCACACAGTGTGTTACCTTAGCAACGGGACACAATGTCGTACCTTAGCAACGGCACAGAGTGTGTTACCTTAGCAACAGTACATAGTGTGTTACCTTAGCAACGGGACACAGTGTGTTACCTTAGCAACGGGACACAGTGTGTTACCTTACCAACGGGACACAGTGTGTTTCCTTAGGAACGGGACACAGTGTGTTACCTTAGCAACGGGACACGGTTTGTTACCTTAGCAACGGGACACAGTGTGTAACCTTAGCAACGGGACACAATGTGTTACCTTAGCAACGGCACATAGTGTGTTACCTTAGCAACGGCACAGACTGTTTCAATTTAGCAACGGCACAGAGTGTGTTACCTTAGCAACAGCACAGAGTGTGTTACCTTAGCAACAGCACAGAGTGTGTTACCTTAGCAACGGGACACAGTGTGTTACCTTAGCAACGGGACACAGTGTCGTACCTTAGCAACGGGACACAGTGTCGTATCTTAGCAACTTGAAACAGTGTGTTACCTTAGCAACGGGACACAGTGTCGTACCTTAGCAACGGGACACAGTGTCGTACCTTAGCAACGGGAAACAGTGTGTTATCTTAGCAACGGGACACAGTGTCGTACCTTAGCAACGGCACAGAGTGTGTTACCTTAACAACAGCACAGAGTGTGTTACTTTAGCAACGGGACACAGTGTCGTACCTTAGCAACGGCACACAGTGTTTTACCTTAGCAACAGCACAGAGTGTGTTACCTTAGCAACGGGACACAATGACGTACCTTAGCAACGGCACAGAGTGTGTTACCTTAACAACGGGACACCGTGTCGTACTTTAGCAACGGCACACAGTGTGTTACCTTAGCAACGGGACACAGTGTCGTACCTTAGCAACGGCACAGAGTGTGTTACCTTAGCAACAGCACAGAGTGTGTTACCTTAGCAACGGGACACAGTGTCGTACCTTAGCAACGGCACACAGTGTGTTACCTTAGCAACGGGACACAGTGAGTTACCTTAGCAACGGCACAGAGTGTGTTACCTTAGCAACGGGACACAGTGTCGTACCTTAGCAACGGCACAGAGTGTGTTACCTTAGCAACGGGACACAGTGTCGTACCTTAGCAACGGCACACAGTGTGTTACCATAGAAACGGGACACAGTGTCGTACCTTAGCAATGGCACAGAGTGTGTTACCTTAGCAACGGGACACAGTGTCGTACCTTAGCAACGGCACACAGTGTGTTACCTTAACAACGGCACAGAGTGTGTTAACTTAGCAACGGCACAGAGTGTGTTACCTTAGCAACAGCACAGAGTGTGTTACCTTAGCAACAGCACAGAGTGTCCTACCTTAGCAACGGCAGAGAGTGTGTTACCTTAGCAACAACACAGAGTGTGTTAACTTAGCAACGGGACACAGTGTGTTACCTTAGCAACGGCACACAGTGTGTTACCTTAGCAACGGGACACAGTGTGTTACCTTAGCAACGGCACACAGTGTGTTACCTTAGCAACGGGTCACAGTGTCGTACCTTAGCAACGGCACAGAGTGTGTTACTTTAGCAACAGCACAGAGTGTGTTACCTTAGCAACGGCACAGAGTGTGTTACCTTAGCAACAGCACAGAGTGTGTTAATTTAGTAACTGCACAGAGTGTGTTACCTTAGCAACAGCACAGAGTGTGTTACCTTAGCAACAGCACAGAGTGTGTATCCTTAGCAACGGCACCGAGTGTGTTACCTTAGCAACGGCACAGTGTGTGTTACCTTAGCAACAGCACAGAGTGTGTTACCATAGCAACGGCGCAGAGTGTGTTACCTTAGCAACAGCACAGAGTGTGTTACCTTAGCAACGGCACAGAGTGTGTTACCTTAGCAACAGCACAGCGTGTGTTACCTTAGCATCAGCACAGAGTGTGTTACCTTAGCAACGGCACAGAGTGTGTTACCTTAGCAATGGCACAGAGTGTGTTACCTTAGCAACAGCACAGAGTGTGTTACCTTAGCAACGGCACAGAGTGTGTTACCTTAGCAACGGGACACATTGTCGTACCTTACCAACAGCACAGAGTGTGTTACCTTAGCAACGGGACACGGTGTCGTACCTTAGTAACGGCAACAGTGTGTTACCTTAGCAACGGGACACAGTGTCGTACCTTAGCAACAGCACAGAGTGTGTTACCTTAGCAACTGCACACAGTGTGTTACCTTAGCAACGGCACACAGTGTGTTAACTGAGCAACGGGACACAGTGTCGTACCTTAGCATCGGCACAGAGTGTGTTACCTTAGCAAAGGGACACAGTGTCGTACCTTAGCAACGGCACACAGTGTGTTACCTTAGCAACGGGACACAATGTCGTACCTTAGCAACGGCACAGAGTGTGTTACCTTAGCATCAGCACAGAGTGTGTTACCTTAGCAACGGGACACAGTGTGTTACCTTAGCAACGGGACACAGTGTGTTACCTTAGCAACGGGACACTGTGTGTTTCCTTAGCAACGGGACACAGTGTGTTACCTTAGCAACGGGACACAGTTTGTTACCTTAGCAACGGGACACAGTGTGTAACCTTAGCAACGGGACACAATGTGTTACCTTAGCAACGGCACATAGTGTGTTACCTTAGCAACGGCACAGACTGTTTTAACTTAGCAACGGCACAGAGTGTGTTACCTTAGCAATAGCACAGAGTGTGTTACCTTAGCAACAGCACAGAGTGTCGTACCTTAGCAACGGCACAGAGTGTGTTACCTTAGCAACAGCACAGAGTGTCGTACCTTAGCAACGGCACAGAGTGTGTTACCTTAGCAACAGCACAGAGTGTGTTACCTTAGCAACAGCACAGAGTGTGTTACCTTAGCAACAGCACAGAGTGTGTTACCTTAGCAACGGGACACAGTGTGTTACCTTAGCAACGGGACACAGTGTCGTAGCTTAGCAACGGCACAGAGTGTGTTACCTTAGCAACGGGACACAGTGTCGTACCTTAGCAACGGGACACAGTGTCGTATCTTAGCAACTTGAAACAGTGTGTTACCTTAGCAACGGGACACAGTGTCGTACCTTAGCAACGGGACACAGTGTCGTACCTTAGCAACGGGAAACAGTGTGTTATCTTAGCAACGGGACACAGTGTCGTACCTTAGCAACGGCACAGAGTGTGTTACCTTAACAACAGCACAGAGTGTGTTACTTTAGCAACGGGACACAGTGTCGTACCTTAGCAACGGCACACAGTGTTTTACCTTAGCAACAGCACAGAGTGTGTTACCTTAGCAACGGGACACAATGACGTACCTTAGCAACGGCACAGAGTGTGTTACCTTAACAACGGGACACCGTGTCGTACCTTAGCAACGGCACACAGTGTGTTACCTTAGCAACGGGACACAGTGTCGTACCTTAGCAACGGCACAGAGTGTGTTACCTTAGCAACAGCACAGAGTGTGTTACCTTAGCAACGGGACACAGTGTCGTACCTTAGCAACGGCACACAGTGTGTTACCTTAGCAACGGGACACAGTGAGTTACCTTAGCAACGGCACAGAGTGTGTTACCTTAGCAACGGGACACAGTGTCGTAACTAGGCAACGGCACAGAGTGTGTTACCTTAGCAACGGGACACAGTGTCGTACCTTAGCAACGGCACACAGTGTGTTACCTTAGAAACGGGACACAGTGTTGTACCTTAGCAACGGCACAGAGTGTGTTACCTTAGCAACGGGACACAGTGTCGTACCTTAGCAACGGCACACAGTGTGTTACCTTAACAACGGCACAGAGTGTGTTAACTTAGCAACGGCACAGAGTGTGTTACCTTAGCAACAGCACAGAGTGTGTTACCTTAGCAACGGCACAGAGTGTGTTACCTTAGCAACAGCACAGAGTGTGTTAATTTAGTAACTGCACAGAGTGTGTTACCTTAGCAACAGCACAGAGTGTGTTACCTTAGCAACAGCACAGAGTGTGTATCCTTAGCAACGGCACCGAGTGTGTTACCTTAGCAACGGCACAGTGTGTGTTACCTTAGCAACAGCACAGAGTGTGTTACCATAGCAACGGCGCAGAGTGTGTTACCTTAGCAACAGCACAGAGTGTGTTACCTTAGCAACGGCACAGAGTGTGTTACGTTAGCAACAGCACAGCGTGTGTTACCTTAGCATCAGCACAGAGTGTGTTACCTTAGCAACGGCACAGAGTGTGTTACCTTAGCAATGGCACAGAGTGTGTTACCTTAGCAACAGCACAGAGTGTGTTACCTTAGCAACGGCACAGAGTGTGTTACCTTAGCAACGGGACACATTGTCGTACCTTACCAACAGCACAGAGTGTGTTACCTTAGCAACGGGACACGGTGTCGTACCTTAGTAACGGCAACAGTGTGTTACCTTAGCAACGGGACACAGTGTCGTACCTTAGCAACAGCACAGAGTGTGTTACCTTAGCAACAGCACACAGTGTGTTACCTTAGCAACGGCACACAGTGTGTTAACTGAGCAACGGGACACAGTGTCGTACCTTAGCAACGGCACAGAGTGTGTTACCTTAACAAAGGGACACAGTGTCGTACCTTAGCAACGGCACACAGTGTGTTACCTTAGCAACGGGACACAATGTCGTACCTTAGCAACGGCACAGAGTGTGTTACCTTAGCAACAGCACAGAGTGTGTTACCTTAGCAACGGGACACAGTGTGTTACCTTAGCAACGGGACACAGTGTGTTACCTTAGCAACGGGACACAGTGTGTTTCCTTAGCAACGGGACACAGTGTGTTACCTTAGCAACGGGACACGGTTTGTTACCTTAGCAACGGGACACAGTGTGTAACCTTAGCAACGGCACAGACTGTTTTAATTTAGCAACGGCACAGAGTGTGTTACCTTAGCAACAGCACAGAGTGTGTTACCTTAGCAACAGCACAGAGTGTCGTACCTTAGCAACGGCACAGTGTGTTTTACCTTAGCAACAGCACAGAGTGTAGTACCTTAGCAACGGCACAGAGTGTGTTACCTTAGCAACAGCACAGAGTGTGTTACCTTAGCAACAGCACAGAGTGTGTTACCTTAGCAACAGCACAGAGTGTGTTACCTTAGCAACGGGACACAGTGTGTTATCTTAGCAACGGGACACAGTGTCGTACCTTAGCAACGGGACACAGTGTCGTATCTTAGCAACTTGAAACAGTGTGTTACCTTAGCAACGGGACACAGTGTCGTACCTTAGCAACGGGACACAGTGTCGTACCTTAGCAACGGGAAACAGTGTGTTATCTTAGCAACGGGACACAGTGTGTTACCTTAGCAACGGCACAGAGTGTGTTACTTTAACAACAGCACAGAGTGTGTTACTTTAGCAACGGGACACAGTGTCGTACCTTAGCAACGGCACACAGTGTTTTACCTTAGCAACAGCACAGAGTGTGTTACCTTAGCAACGGGACACAATTACGTACCTTAGCAACGGCACAGAGTGTGTTACCTTAACAACGGGACACCGTGTCGTACCTTAGCAACGGCACACAGTGTGTTACCTTAGCAACGGGACACAGTGTCGTACCTTAGCAACGGCACAGAGTGTGTTACCTTAGCAACAGCACAGAGTGTGTTACCTTAGCAACGGGACACAGTGTCGTACCTTAGCAACGGCACACAGTGTGTTACCTTAGCAACGGGACACAGTGAGTTACCTTAGCAACGGCACAGAGTGTGTTACCTTAGCAACGGGACACAGTGTCGTACCTTAGCAACGTCACAGAGTGTGTTACCTTAGCAACGGGACACAGTGTCGTACCTTAGCAACGGCACACAGTGTGTTACCATAGAAACGGGACACAGTGTCGTACCTTAGCAACGGCACAGAGTGTGTTACCTTAGCAACGGGACACAGTGTCGTACCTTAGCAACGGCACACAGTGTGTTACCTTAACAACGGCACAGAGTGTGTTAACTTAGCAACGGCACAGAGTGTGTTACCTTAGCAACAGCACAGAGTGTGTTACCTTAGCAACAGCACAGAGTGTCCTACCTTAGCAACGGCAGAGAGTGTGTTACCTTAGCAACAGCACAGAGTGTGTTACCTTAGCAACGGGACACAGTGTGTTACCTTAGAAACGGCACAAAGTGTGTTACCTTAGCAACGGGACACAGTGTGTTACCTTAGCAACGGCACAGAGTGTGTTACCTTAGCAACGGGTCACAGTGTCGTACCTTAGCAACGGCACAGAGTGTGTTACTTTAGCAACAGCACAGAGTGTGTTACCTTAGCAACGGCACAGAGTGTGTTACCTTAGCAACAGCACAGAGTGTGTTAATTTAGTAACTGCACAGAGTGTGTTACCTTAGCAACAGCACAGAGTGTGTTACCTTAGCAACGGGACACAGTGTGTTACCTTAGCAACAGGACACAGTGTCGTACCTTAGTAACGGTACAGAGTGTGTTTCCTTAGCAACGGGACACAGTGTCGTACCTTATCAACGGGACACAGTGTCGTATCTTAGCAACGGGAAACAGTGTGTTACCTTACCAACGGGACACAGTGTCGTATCTTAGCAACGGGACACAGTGTCGTACCTTAGCAACGGGAAACGGTGTGTTATCTTAGCAACGGGACACACTGTCGTACCTTAGCAACGGCACAGAGTGTGTTACCTTAGCAACAGCACAGAGTGTGTTACCTTAGCAACGGGACACAGTGTCGTACCTTAGCAACGGCACACAGTGTGTTACCTTAGCAACGGGACACAGTGTGTTACCATAGCAACGGCACAGAGTGTGTTACCTTAGCAACGGGACACAGTGTCGTACCTTAGTAACGGCACAGAGTGTCGTACCTGAGCAACGGCACACAGTGTGTTACCTTAGCAACGCGACACAGTGTCGTACCTTAGCAACGGCACAGAGTGTTTTACCTTAGCAACAGCACAGAGTGTGTTACCTTAGCAACGGGACACAGTGTCGTACCTTAGCAACGGCACACAGTATGTTACCTTAGCAACGGGACACAGTGTGTTACCTTAGCAACGGCACAGAGTGTGTTACCTTAGCAACGGGACATAGTGTCGTACCTTAGCAACGGCACAGAGTGTGTTACCTTAGCAACGGGACACAGTGTCGTACCTTAGCAACGGCACACAGTGTGTTACCTTAGAAACGGGACACAGTGTCGTACCTTACAACGGCACAGAGTGTGTTACCTTAGCAACGGGACACAGTGTCGTACCTTAGCAACGGCACACAGTGTGTAACCTTAACAACGGGACACAGTGTCCTACCTTAGCAACGGCAGAGAGTGTGTTACCTTAGCAACGGGACACAGTGTCGTACCTTAGCAACGGCACAGAGTGTGTTACCTTAGCAACAGCACAGAGTGTGTTACCTTAGCAACGGCACAGAGTGTGTTACCTTAGCAACGGCACAGAGTGTGTTACCTTAGCAACAGCACAGAGTGTGTTACCTTAGCAACAGCACAGAGTGTGTTACCTTAGCAACTGGACACAGTGTCGTACCTTAGCAACGGCACAGAGTGTGTTACCTTAGCAACGGGACACAGTGTGTTACCTTAGCAACGGGACACAGTGTCGTACCTTAGCAACGGGATACAATGTCGTACCTTAGTAACGGCACAGAGTGTGTTACCTTAGCAACGGGACACAGTGTCGTACCTTAGCAACGGGACACAGTGTCGTATCATAGCAACGGGAAACAGTGTGTTACCCTAGCAACGGGACACAGTGTCGTACCTTAGCAACGGGACATAGTGTCTTACCTTAGCAACGGGAAACAGTGTGTTACCTTTGCAACGGGGCACAGTGTCGTACCTTAGCCACGGCACAGAGTGTGTTACCTTAGCAACGGGACACATTGTGTTACCTTAGCAACGGGACACAGTGTCGTACCTTAGTAACGGCACAGAGTGTGTTACCTTAGCAACGGGACACAGTGTCGTACCTTAGCAACGGGACACAGTGTCGTATCTTAGCAACTTGAAACAGTGTGTTACCTTAGCAACGGGACACAGTGTCGTACCTTAGCAACGGGACACAGTGTCGTACCTTAGCAACGGGACACAGTGTCGTACCTTAGCAACGGGAAACAGTGTGTTATCTTATCAACGGGACACAGTGTCGTACCTTAGCAACGGCACTGAGTGTGTTACCTTAGCAACAGCACAGAGTGTGTTACCTTAGCAACGGGACACAGTGTCGTACCTTAGCAACGGCACACAGTGTTTTACCTTAGGAACAGCACAGAGAGTGTTACCTTAGCAACGGGACACAGTGACGTACCTTAGCAACAGCACAGAGTGTGTTACCTTAGCAACGGCACAGAGTGTGTTACCTTAGCAACAGCACAGAGTGTGTTACCTTAGCAACAGCACAGAGTGTGTTACCTTAGCAACTGGACACAGTGTCGTACCTTAGCAACGGCACAGAGTGTGTTACCTTAGCAACGGGACACAGTGTGTTACCTTAGCAACGGGACACAGTGTCGTACCTTAGCAACGGGATACAATGTCGTACCTTAGTAACGGCACAGAGTGTGTTACCTTAGCAACGGGACACAGTGTCGTACCTTAGCAACGGGACACAGTGTCGTTTCTTAGCAACGGGAAACAGTGTGTTACCCTAGCAACGGGACACAGTGTCGTACCTTAGCAACGGGACATAGTGTCTTACCTTAGCAACGGGAAACAGTGTGTTACCTTAGCAACGGGGCACAGTGTCGTACCTTAGCCACGGCACAGAGTGTGTTACCTTAGCAACGGGACACAGTGTGTTACCTTAGCAACGGGGCACAGTGTCGTACCTTAGCCACGGCACAGAGTGTGTTACCTTAGCAACGGGACACAGTGTGTTACCTTAGCAACGGGACACAGTGTCGTACCTTAGTAACGGCACAGAGTGTGTTACCTTAGCAACGGGACACAGTGTCGTACCTTAGCAACGGGACACAGTGTCGTATCTTAGCAACTTGAAACAGTGTGTTACCTTAGCAACGGGACACAGTGTCGTACCTTAGCAACGGGACACAGTGTCGTACCTTAGCAACGGGACACAGTGTCGTACCTTAGCAACGGGAAACAGTGTGTTATCTTAGCAACGGGACACAGTGTCGTACCTTAGCAACGGCACTGAGTGTGTTACCTTAGCAACAGCACAGAGTGTGTTACCTTAGCAACGGGACACAGTGTCGTACCTTAGCAACGGCACACAGTGTTTTACCTTAGGAACAGCACAGAGAGTGTTACCTTAGCAACGGGACACAGTGACGTACCTTAGCAACGGCACAGAGTGTGTTACCTTAACAACGGGACACAGTGTCGTACCTTAGCAACGGCACACAGTGTGTAACCTTAGCAACGGGACACAGTGTCGTACCTTAGCAACGGCACAGAGTGTGTTACCTTAGCAACAGCACAGAGTGTGTTACCTTAGCAACGGGACACAGTGTCGTACCTTAGCACCGGCACACAGTGTGTTAACTTAGCAACGGGACACAGTGAGTTACCTTAGCAACGGCACAGAGTGTGTTACCTTAGCAACGGGACTCAGTGTCGTACCTTAGCAACGGCACAGAGTGTGTTACCTTAGCAACGGGACACAGTGTCGTACCATAGCAACGGCACAGAGTGTGTTACCTTAGCAACAGCACAGAGTGTGTTACCTTAGCAACGGGACACAGTGTCGTACCTTAGCAACGGCACAGAGTGTGTTACCTTAACAAAGGGACACAGTGTCGTACCTTAGCAACGGCACACAGTGTGTTACCTTAGCAACGGGACACAATGTCGTACCTTAGCAACGGCACAGAGTGTGTTACCTTAGCAACAGCACAGAGTGTGTTACCTTAGCAACGGGACACAGTGTGTTACCTTAGCAACGGGACACAGTGTGTTACCTTAGCAACGGGACACAGTGTGTTTCCTTAGCAACGGGACACAGTGTGTTACCTTAGCAACGGGACACGGTTTGTTACCTTAGCAACGGGACACAGTGTGTAACCTTAGCAACGGCACAGACTGTTTTAATTTAGCAACGGCACAGAGTGTGTTACCTTAGCAACAGCACAGAGTGTGTTACCTTAGCAACAGCACAGAGTGTCGTACCTTAGCAACGGCACAGTGTGTTTTACCTTAGCAACAGCACAGAGTGTAGTACCTTAGCAACGGCACAGAGTGTGTTACCTTAGCAACAGCACAGAGTGTGTTACCTTAGCAACAGCACAGAGTGTGTTACCTTAGCAACAGCACAGAGTGTGTTACCTTAGCAACGGGACACAGTGTGTTATCTTAGCAACGGGACACAGTGTCGTACCTTAGCAACGGGACACAGTGTCGTATCTTAGCAACTTGAAACAGTGTGTTACCTTAGCAACGGGACACAGTGTCGTACCTTAGCAACGGGACACAGTGTCGTACCTTAGAAACGGGAAACAGTGTGTTATCTTAGCAACGGGACACAGTGTGTTACCTTAGCAACGGCACAGAGTGTGTTACCTTAACAACAGCACAGAGTGTGTTACTTTAGCAACGGGACACAGTGTCGTACCTTAGCAACGGCACACAGTGTTTTACCTTAGCAACAGCACAGAGTGTGTTACCTTAGCAACGGGACACAATTACGTACCTTAGCAACGGCACAGAGTGTGTTACCTTAACAACGGGACACCGTGTCGTACCTTAGCAACGGCACACAGTGTGTTACCTTAGCAACGGGACACAGTGTCGTACCTTAGCAACGGCACAGAGTGTTTTACCTTAGCAACAGCACAGAGTGTGTTACCTTAGCAACGGGACACAGTGTCGTACCTTAGCAACGGCACACAGTGTGTTACCTTAGCAACAGGACACAGTGAGTTACCTTAGCAACGGCACAGAGTGTGTTACCTTAGCAACGGGACACAGTGTCGTACCTTAGCAACGTCACAGAGTGTGTTACCTTAGCAACGGGACACAGTGTCGTACCTTAGCAACGGCACACAGTGTGTTACCATAGAAACGGGACACAGTGTCGTACCTTAGCAACGGCACAGAGTGTGTTACCTTAGCAACGGGACACAGTGTCGTACCTTAGCAACGGCACACAGTGTGTTACCTTAACAACGGCACAGAGTGTGTTAACTTAGCAACGGCACAGAGTGTGTTACCTTAGCAACAGCACAGAGTGTGTTACCTTAGCAACAGCACAGAGTGTCCTACCTTAGCAACGGCAGAGAGTGTGTTACCTTAGCAACAGCACAGAGTGTGTTACCTTAGCAACGGGACACAGTGTGTTACCTTAGAAACGGCACAAAGTGTGTTACCTTAGCAACGGGACACAGTGTGTTACCTTAGCAACGGCACAGAGTGTGTTACCTTAGCAACGGGTCACAGTGTCGTACCTTAGCAACGGCACAGAGTGTGTTACTTTAGCAACAGCACAGAGTGTGTTACCTTAGCAACGGCACAGAGTGTGTTACCTTAGCAACAGCACAGAGTGTGTTAATTTAGTAACTGCACAGAGTGTGTTACCTTAGCAACAGCACAGAGTGTGTTACCTTAGCAACGGGACACAGTGTGTTACCTTAGCAACAGGACACAGTGTCGTACCTTAGTAACGGTACAGAGTGTGTTTCCTTAGCAACGGGACACAGTGTCGTACCTTATCAACGGGACACAGTGTCGTATCTTAGCAACGGGAAACAGTGTGTTACCTTACCAACGGGACACAGTGTCGTATCTTAGCAACGGGACACAGTGTCGTACCTTAGCAACGGGAAACGGTGTGTTATCTTAGCAACGGGACACACTGTCGTACCTTAGCAACGGCACAGAGTGTGTTACCTTAGCAACAGCACAGAGTGTGTTACCTTAGCAACGGGACACAGTGTCGTACCTTAGCAACGGCACACAGTGTGTTACCTTAGCAACGGGACACAGTGTGTTACCATAGCAACGGCACAGAGTGTGTTACCTTAGCAACGGGACACAGTGTCGTACCTTAGTAACGGCACAGAGTGTCGTACCTGAGCAACGGCACACAGTGTGTTACCTTAGCAACGCGACACAGTGTCGTACCTTAGCAACGGCACAGAGTGTTTTACCTTAGCAACAGCACAGAGTGTGTTACCTTAGCAACGGGACACAGTGTCGTACCTTAGCAACGGCACACAGTATGTTACCTTAGCAACGGGACACAGTGTGTTACCTTAGCAACGGCACAGAGTGTGTTACCTTAGCAACGGGACATAGTGTCGTACCTTAACAACGGCACAGAGTGTGTTACCTTAGCAACGGGACACAGTGTCGTACCTTAGCAACGGCACACAGTGTGTTACCTTAGAAACGGGACACAGTGTCGTACCTTACAACGGCACAGAGTGTGTTACCTTAGCAACGGGACACAGTGTCGTACCTTAGCAACGGCACACAGTGTGTAACCTTAACAACGGGACACAGTGTCCTACCTTAGCAACGGCAGAGAGTGTGTTACCTTAGCAACGGGACACAGTGTCGTACCTTAGCAACGGCACAGAGTGTGTTACCTTAGCAACAGCACAGAGTGTGTTACCTTAGCAACAGCACAGAGTGTGTTACCTTAGCAACGGCACAGAGTGTGTTACCTTAGCAACGGCACAGAGTGTGTTACCTTAGCAACAGCACAGAGTGTGTTACCTTAGCAACAGCACAGAGTGTGTTACCTTAGCAACTGGACACAGTGTCGTACCTTAGCAACGGCACAGAGTGTGTTACCTTAGCAACGGGACACAGTGTGTTACCTTAGCAACGGGACGCAGTGTCGTACCTTAGCAACGGGATACAATGTCGTACCTTAGTAACGGCACAGAGTGTGTTACCTTAGCAACGGGACACAGTGTCGTACCTTAGCAACGGGACACAGTGTCGTATCTTAGCAACGGGAAACAGTGTGTTACCCTAGCAACGGGACACAGTGTCGTACCTTAGCAACGGGACATAGTGTCTTACCTTAGCAACGGGAAACAGTGTGTTACCTTTGCAACGGGGCACAGTGTCGTACCTTAGCCACGGCACAGAGTGTGTTACCTTAGCAACGGGACACAGTGTGTTACCTTAGCAACGGGGCACAGTGTCGTACCTTAGCCACGGCACAGAGTGTGTTACCTTAGCAACGGGACACAGTGTGTTACCTTAGCAACGGGACACAGTGTCGTACCTTAGTAACGGCACAGAGTGTGTTACCTTAGCAACGGGACACAGTGTCGTACCTTAGCAACGGGACACAGTGTCGTATCTTAGCAACTTGAAACAGTGTGTTACCTTAGCAACGGGACACAGTGTCGTACCTTAGCAACGGGACACAGTGTCGTACCTTAGCAACGGGACACAGTGTCGTACCTTAGCAACGGGAAACAGTGTGTTATCTTAGCAACGGGACACAGTGTCGTACCTTAGCAACGGCACTGAGTGTGTTACCTTAGCAACAGCACAGAGTGTGTTACCTTAGCAACGGGACACAGTGTTTTACCTTAGGAACAGCACAGAGAGTGTTACCTTAGCAACGGGACACAGTGACGTACCTTAGCAACAGCACAGAGTGTGTTACCTTAGCAACGGCACAGAGTGTGTTACCTTAGCAACGGCACAGAGTGTGTTACCTTAGCAACAGCACAGAGTGTGTTACCTTAGCAACAGCACAGAGTGTGTTACCTTAGCAACTGGACACAGTGTCGTACCTTAGCAACGGCACAGAGTGTGTTACCTTAGCAACGGGACACAGTGTGTTACCTTAGCAACGGGACACAGTGTCGTACCTTAGCAACGGGATACAATGTCGTACCTTAGTAACGGCACAGAGTGTGTTACCTTAGCAACGGGACACAGTGTCGTACCTTAGCAACGGGACACAGTGTCGTTTCTTAGCAACGGGAAACAGTGTGTTACCCTAGCAACGGGACACAGTGTCGTACCTTAGCAACGGGACATAGTGTCTTACCTTAGCAACGGGAAACAGTGTGTTACCTTAGCAACGGGGCACAGTGTCGTACCTTAGCCACGGCACAGAGTGTGTTACCTTAGCAACGGGACACAGTGTGTTACCTTAGCAACGGGGCACAGTGTCGTACCTTAGCCACGGCACAGAGTGTGTTACCTTAGCAACGGGACACAGTGTGTTACCTTAGCAACGGGACACAGTGTCGTACCTTAGTAACGGCACAGAGTGTGTTACCTTAGCAACGGGACACAGTGTCGTACCTTAGCAACGGGACACAGAGTCGTATCTTAGCAACTTGAAACAGTGTGTTACCTTAGCAACGGGACACAGTGTCGTACCTTAGCAACGGGACACAGTGTCGTACCTTAGCAACGGGACACAGTGTCGTACCTTAGCAACGGGAAACAGTGTGTTATCTTAGCAACGGGACACAGTGTCGTACCTTAGCAACGGCACTGAGTGTGTTACCTTAGCAACAGCACAGAGTGTGTTACCTTAGCAACGGGACACAGTGTCGTACCTTAGCAACGGCACACAGTGTTTTACCTTAGGAACAGCACAGAGAGTGTTACCTTAGCAACGGGACACAGTGACGTACCTTAGCAACGGCACAGAGTGTGTTACCTTAACAACGGGACACAGTGTCGTACCTTAGCAACGGCACACAGTGTGTAACCTTAGCAACGGGACACAGTGTCGTACCTTAGCAACGGCACAGAGTGTGTTACCTTAGCAACAGCACAGAGTGTGTTACCTTAGCAACGGGACACAGTGTCGTACCTTAGCAACGGCACACAGTGTGTTAACTTAGCAACGGGACACAGTGAGTTACCTTAGCAACGGCACAGAGTGTGTTACCTTAGCAACGGGACTCAGTGTCGTACCTTAGCAACGGCACAGAGTGTGTTACCTTAGCAACGGGACACAGTGTCGTACCTTAGCAACGGCACAGAGTGTGTTACCTTAGCAACAGCACAGAGTGTGTTACCTTAGCAACGGGACACAGTGTCGTACCTTAGCAACGGCACACAGTGTGTTACCTTAGCAACGGGACACAGTGAGTTACCTTAGCAACGGCACAGAGTGTGTTACCTTAGCAACGGGACACAGTGTCGTACCTTAGCAACGTCACAGAGTGTGTTACCTTAGCAACGGGACACAGTGTCGTACCTTAGCAACGGCACACAGTGTGTTACCATAGAAACGGGACACAGTGTCGTACCTTAGCAACGGCACAGAGTGTGTTACCTTAGCAACGGGACACAGTGTCGTACATTAGCAACGGCACACAGTGTGTTACCTTAACAACGGCACAGAGTGTGTTAACTTAGCAACGGCACAGAGTGTGTTACCTTAGCAACAGCACAGAGTGTGTTACCTTAGCAACAGCACAGAGTGTCCTACCTTAGCAACGGCAGAGAGTGTGTTACCTTAGCAACAGCACAGAGTGTGTTACCTTAGCAACGGGACACAGTGTGTTACCTTAGAAACGGCACAAAGTGTGTTACCTTAGCAACGGGACACAGTGTGTTACCTTAGCAACGGCACAGAGTGTGTTACCTTAGCAACGGGTCACAGTGTCGTACCTTAGCAACGGCACAGAGTGTGTTACTTTAGCAACAGCACAGAGTGTGTTACCTTAGCAACGGCACAGAGTGTGTTACCTTAGCAACAGCACAGAGTGTTTTAATTTAGTAACTGCACAGAGTGTGTTACCTTAGCAACAGCACAGAGTGTGTTACCTTAGCAACGGGACACAGTGTGTTACCTTAGAAACGGCACAAAGTGTGTTACCTTAGCAACGGGACACAGTGTGTTACCTTAGCAACGGCACAGAGTGTGTTACCTTAGCAACGGGTCACAGTGTCGTACCTTAGCAACGGCACAGAGTGTGTTACTTTAGCAACAGCACAGAGTGTGTTACCTTAGCAACGGCACAGAGTGTGTTACCTTAGCAACAGCACAGAGTGTGTTAATTTAGTAACTGCACAGAGTGTGTTACCTTAGCAACAGCACAGAGTGTGTTACCTTAGCAACGGGACACAGTGTGTTACCTTAGCAAAAGGACACAGTGTCGTACCTTAGTAACGGTACAGAGTGTGTTTCCTTAGCAACGGGACACAGTGTCGTACCTTATCAACGGGACACAGTGTCGTATCTTAGCAACGGGAAACAGTGTGTTACCTTACCAACGGGACACAGTGTCGTATCTTAGCAACGGGACACAGTGTCGTACCTTAGCAACGGGAAACGGTGTGTTATCTTAGCAACGGGTCACAGTGTCGTACCTTAGCAACGGCACAGAGTGTGTTACTTTAGCAACAGCACAGAGTGTGTTACCTTAGCAACGGCACAGAGTGTGTTACCTTAGCAACAGCACAGAGTGTGTTACCTTAGCAACGGCACAGAGTGTGTTACCTTAGCAACAGCACAGAGTGTGTTACCTTAGCAACAGCACAGAGTGTGTTACCTTAGCAACTGGACACAGTGTCGTACCTTAGCAACGGCACAGAGTGTGTTACCTTAGCAACGGGACACAGTGTGTTACCTTAGCAACGGGACACAGTGTCGTACCTTAGCAACGGGATACAATGTCGTACCTTAGTAACGGCACAGAGTGTGTTACCTTAGCAACGGGACACAGTGTCGTACCTTAGCAACGGGACACAGTGTCGTTTCTTAGCAACGGGAAACAGTGTGTTACCCTAGCAACGGGACACAGTGTCGTACCTTAGCAACGGGACATAGTGTCTTACCTTAGCAACGGGAAACAGTGTGTTACCTTAGCAACGGGGCACAGTGTCGTACCTTAGCCACGGCACAGAGTGTGTTACCTTAGCAACGGGACACAGTGTGTTACCTTAGCAACGGGGCACAGTGTCGTACCTTAGCCACGGCACAGAGTGTGTTACCTTAGCAACGGGACACAGTGTGTTACCTTAGCAACGGGACACAGTGTCGTACCTTTGTAACGGCACAGAGTGTGTTACCTTAGCAACGGGACACAGTGTCGTACCTTAGCAACGGGACACAGTGTCGTATCTTAGCAACTTGAAACAGTGTGTTACCTTAGCAACGGGACACAGTGTCGTACCTTAGCAACGGGACACAGTGTCGTACCTTAGCAACGGGACACAGTGTCGTACCTTAGCAACGGGAAACAGTGTGTTATCTTAGCAACGGGACACAGTGTCGTACCTTAGCAACGGCACTGAGTGTGTTACCTTAGCAACAGCACAGAGTGTGTTACCTTAGCAACGGGACACAGTGTCGTACCTTAGCAACGGCACACAGTGTTTTACCTTAGGAACAGCACAGAGAGTGTTACCTTAGCAACGGGATACAGTGACGTACCTTAGCAACGGCACAGAGTGTGTTACCTTAACAAGAGGACACAGTGTCGTACCTTAGCAACGGCACACAGTGTGTAACCTTAGCAACGGGACACAGTGTCGTACCTTAGCAACGGCACAGAGTGTGTTACCTTAGCAACAGCACAGAGTGTGTTACCTTAGCAACGGGACACAGTGTCGTACCTTAGCAACGGCACACAGTGTGTTAACTTAGCAACGGGACACAGTGAGTTACCTTAGCAACGGCACAGAGTGTGTTACCTTAGCAACGGGACTCAGTGTCGTACCTTAGCAACGGCACAGAGTGTGTTACCTTAGCAACGGGACACAGTGTCGTACCTTAGCAACGGCACAGAGTGTGTTACCTTAGCAACAGCACAGAGTGTGTTACCTTAGCAACGGGACACAGTGTCGTACCTTAGCAACGGCACAGAGTGTGTTACCTTAACAAAGGGACACAGTGTCGTACCTTAGCAACGGCACACAGTGTGTTACCTTAGCAACGGGACACAATGTCGTACCTTAGCAACGGCACAGAGTGTGTTACCTTAGCAACAGCACAGAGTGTGTTACCTTAGCAACGGGACACAGTGTGTTACCTTAGCAACGGGACACAGTGTGTTACCTTAGCAACGGGACACAGTGTGTTTCCTTAGCAACGGGACACAGTGTGTTACCTTAGCAACGGGACACGGTTTGTTACCTTAGCAACGGGACACAGTGTGTAACCTTAGCAACGGCACAGACTGTTTTAATTTAGCAACGGCACAGAGTGTGTTACCTTAGCAACAGCACAGAGTGTGTTACCTTAGCAACAGCACAGAGTGTCGTACCTTAGCAACGGCACAGTGTGTTTTACCTTAGCAACAGCACAGAGTGTAGTACCTTAGCAACGGCACAGAGTGTGTTACCTTAGCAACAGCACAGAGTGTGTTACCTTAGCAACAGCACAGAGTGTATTACCTTAGCAACAGCACAGAGTGTGTTACCTTAGCAACGGGACACAGTGTGTTATCTTAGCAACGGGACACAGTGTCGTACCTTAGCAACGGGACACAGTGTCGTATCTTAGCAACTTGAAACAGTGTGTTACCTTAGCAACGGGACACAGTGTCGTACCTTAGCAACGGGACACAGTGTCGTACCTTAGAAACGGGAAACAGTGTGTTATCTTAGCAACGGGACACAGTGTGTTACCTTAGCAACGGCACAGAGTGTGTTACCTTAACAACAGCACAGAGTGTGTTACTTTAGCAACGGGACACAGTGTCGTACCTTAGCAACGGCACACAGTGTTTTACCTTAGCAACAGCACAGAGTGTGTTACCTTAGCAACGGGACACAATTACGTACCTTAGCAACGGCACAGAGTGTGTTACCTTAACAACGGGACACCGTGTCGTACCTTAGCAACGGCACACAGTGTGTTACCTTAGCAACGGGACACAGTGTCGTACCTTAGCAACGGCACAGAGTGTGTTACCTTAGCAACAGCACAGAGTGTGTTACCTTAGCAACGGGACACAGTGTCGTACCTTAGCAACGGCACACAGTGTGTTACCTTAGCAACGGGACACAGTGAGTTACCTTAGCAACGGCACAGAGTGTGTTACCTTAGCAACGGGACACAGTGTCGTACCTTAGCAACGTCACAGAGTGTGTTACCTTAGCAACGGGACACAGTGTCGTACCTTAGCAACGGCACACAGTGTGTTACCATAGAAACGGGACACAGTGTCGTACCTTAGCAACGGCACAGAGTGTGTTACCTTAGCAACGGGACACAGTGTCGTACCTTAGCAACGGCACACAGTGTGTTACCTTAACAACGGCACAGAGTGTGTTAACTTAGCAACGGCACAGAGTGTGTTACCTTAGCAACAGCACAGAGTGTGTTACCTTAGCAACAGCACAGAGTGTCCTACCTTATCAACGGCAGAGAGTGTGTTACCTTAGCAACAGCACAGAGTGTGTTACCTTAGCAACGGGACACAGTGTGTTACCTTAGAAACGGCACAAAGTGTGTTACCTTAGCAACGGGACACAGTGTGTTACCTTAGCAACGGCACAGAGTGTGTTACCTTAGCAACGGGTCACAGTGTCGTACCTTAGCAACGGCACACAGTGTGTTACTTTAGCAACAGCACAGAGTGTGTTACCTTAGCAACGGCACAGAGTGTGTTACCTTAGCAACAGCACAGAGTGTGTTAATTTAGTAACTGCACAGAGTGTGTTACCTTAGCAACAGCACAGAGTGTGTTACCTTAGCAACGGGACACAGTGTGTTACCTTAGCAACAGGACACAGTGTCGTACCTTAGTAACGGTACAGAGTGTGTTTCCTTAGCAACGGGACACAGTGTCGTACCTTATCAACGGGACACAGTGTCGTATCTTAGCAACGGGAAACAGTGTGTTACCTTACCAACGGGACACAGTGTCGTATCTTAGCAACGGGACACAGTGTCGTACCTTAGCAACGGGAAACGGTGTGTTATCTTAGCAACGGGACACACTGTCGTACCTTAGCAACGGCACAGAGTGTGTTACCTTAGCAACAGCACAGAGTGTGTTACCTTAGCAACGGGACACAGTGTCGTACCTTAGCAACGGCACACAGTGTGTTACCTTAGCAACGGGACACAGTGTGTTACCATAGCAACGGCACAGAGTGTGTTACCTTAGCAACGGGACACAGTGTCGTACCTTAGTAACGGCACAGAGTGTCGTACCTGAGCAACGGCACACAGTGTGTTACCTTAGCAACGCGACACAGTGCCGTACCTTAGCAACGGCACAGAGTGTTTTACCTTAGCAACAGCACAGAGTGTGTTACCTTAGCAACGGGACACAGTGTCGTACCTTAGCAACGGCACACAGTATGTTACCTTAGCAACGGGACACAGTGTGTTACCTTAGCAACGGCACAGAGTGTGTTACCTTAGCAACGGGACATAGTGTCGTACCTTAACAACGGCACAGAGTGTGTTACCTTAGCAACGGGACACAGTGTCGTACCTTAGCAACGGCACACAGTGTGTTACCTTAGAAACGGGACACAGTGTCGTACCTTACAACGGCACAGAGTGTGTTACCTTAGCAACGGGACACAGTGTCGTACCTTAGCAACGGCACACAGTGTGTAACCTTAACAACGGGACACAGTGTCCTACCTTAGCAACGGCAGAGAGTGTGTTACCTTAGCAACGGGACACAGTGTCGTACCTTAGCAACGGCACAGAGTGTGTTACCTTAGCAACAGCACAGAGTGTGTTACCTTAGCAACAGCACAGAGTGTGTTACCTTAGCAACGGCACAGAGTGTGTTACCTTAGCAACGGCACAGAGTGTGTTACCTTAGCAACAGCACAGAGTGTGTTACCTTAGCAACAGCACAGAGTGTGTTACCTTAGCAACTGGACACAGTGTCGTACCTTAGCAACGGCACAGAGTGTGTTACCTTAGCAACGGGACACAGTGTGTTACCTTAGCAACGGGACGCAGTGTCGTACCTTAGCAACGGGATACAATGTCGTACCTTAGTAACGGCACAGAGTGTGTTACCTTAGCAACGGGACACAGTGTCGTACCTTAGCAACGGGACACAGTGTCGTATCTTAGCAACGGGAAACAGTGTGTTACCCTAGCAACGGGACACAGTGTCGTACCTTAGCAACGGGACATAGTGTCTTACCTTAGCAACGGGAAACAGTGTGTTACCTTTGCAACGGGGCACAGTGTCGTACCTTAGCCACGGCACAGAGTGTGTTACCTTAGCAACGGGACACAGTGTGTTACCTTAGCAACGGGGCACAGTGTCGTACCTTAGCCACGGCACAGAGTGTGTTACCTTAGCAACGGGACACAGTGTGTTACCTTAGCAACGGGACACAGTGTCGTACCTTAGTAACGGCACAGAGTGTGTTACCTTAGCAACGGGACACAGTGTCGTACCTTAGCAACGGGACACAGTGTCGTATCTTAGCAACTTGAAACAGTGTGTTACCTTAGCAACGGGACACAGTGTCGTACCTTAGCAACGGGACACAGTGTCGTACCTTAGCAACGGGACACAGTGTCGTACGTTAGCAACGGGAAACAGTGTGTTATCTTAGCAACGGGACACAGTGTCGTACCTTAGCAACGGCACTGAGTGTGTTACCTTAGCAACAGCACAGAGTGTGTTACCTTAGCAACGGGACACAGTGTTTTACCTTAGGAACAGCACAGAGAGTGTTACCTTAGCAACGGGACACAGTGACGTACCTTAGCAACAGCACAGAGTGTGTTACCTTAGCAACGGCACAGAGTGTGTTACCTTAGCAACGGCACAGAGTGTGTTACCTTAGCAACAGCACAGAGTGTGTTACCTTAGCAACAGCACAGAGTGTGTTACCTTAGCAACTGGACACAGTGTCGTACCTTAGCAACGGCACAGAGTGTGTTACCTTAGCAACGGGACACAGTGTGTTACCTTAGCAACGGGACACAGTGTCGTACCTTAGCAACGGGATACAATGTCGTACCTTAGTAACGGCACAGAGTGTGTTACCTTAGCAACGGGACACAGTGTCGTACCTTAGCAACGGGACACAGTGTCGTTTCTTAGCAACGGGAAACAGTGTGTTACCCTAGCAACGGGACACAGTGTCGTACCTTAGCAACGGGACATAGTGTCTTACCTTAGCAACGGGAAACAGTGTGTTACCTTAGCAACGGGGCACAGTGTCGTACCTTAGCCACGGCACAGAGTGTGTTACCTTAGCAACGGGACACAGTGTGTTACCTTAGCAACGGGGCACAGTGTCGTACCTTAGCCACGGCACAGAGTGTGTTACCTTAGCAACGGGACACAGTGTGTTACCTTAGCAACGGGACACAGTGTCGTACCTTAGTAACGGCACAGAGTGTGTTACCTTAGCAACGGGACACAGTGTCGTACCTTAGCAACGGGACACAGTGTCGTATCTTAGCAACTTGAAACAGTGTGTTACCTTAGCAACGGGACACAGTGTCGTACCTTAGCAACGGGACACAGTGTCGTACCTTAGCAACGGGACACAGTGTCGTACCTTAGCAACGGGAAACAGTGTGTTATCTTAGCAACGGGACACAGTGTCGTACCTTAGCAACGGGAAACAGTGTGTTATCTTAGCAACGGGACACAGTGTCGTACCTTAGCAACGGCACTGAGTGTGTTACCTTAGCAACAGCACAGAGTGTGTTACCTTAGCAACGGGACACAGTGTCGTACCTTAGCAACGGCACACAGTGTTTTACCTTAGGAACAGCACAGAGAGTGTTACCTTAGCAACGGGACACAGTGACGTACCTTAGCAACGGCACAGAGTGTTTTACCTTAACAACGGGACACAGTGTCGTACCTTAGCAACGGCACACAGTGTGTAACCTTAGCAACGGGACACAGTGTCGTACCTTAGCAACGGCACAGAGTGTGTTACCTTAGCAACAGCACAGAGTGTGTTACCTTAGCAACGGGACACAGTGTCGTACCTTAGCAACGGCACACAGTGTGTTAACTTAGCAACGGGACACAGTGAGTTACCTTAGCAACGGCACAGAGTGTGTTACCTTAGCAACGGGACTCAGTGTCGTACCTTAGCAACGGCACAGAGTGTGTTACCTTAGCAACGGGACACAGTGTCGTACCTTAGCAACGGCACAGAGTGTGTTACCTTAGCAACAGCACAGAGTGTGTTACCTTAGCAACGGGACACAGTGTCGTACCTTAGCAACGGCACACAGTGTGTTACCTTAGCAACGGGACACAGTGAGTTACCTTAGCAACGGCACAGAGTGTGTTACCTTAGCAACGGGACACAGTGTCGTACCTTAGCAACGTCACAGAGTGTGTTACCTTAGCAACGGGACACAGTGTCGTACCTTAGCAACGGCACACAGTGTGTTACCATAGAAACGGGACACAGTGTCGTACCTTAGCAACGGCACAGAGTGTGTTACCTTAGCAACGGGACACAGTGTCGTACCTTAGCAACGGCACACAGTGTGTTACCTTAACAACGGCACAGAGTGTGTTAACTTAGCAACGGCACAGAGTGTGTTACCTTAGCAACAGCACAGAGTGTGTTACCTTAGCAACAGCACAGAGTGTCCTACCTTAGCAACGGCAGAGAGTGTGTTACCTTAGCAACAGCACAGAGTGTGTTACCTTAGCAACGAGACACAGTGTGTTACCTTACAAACGGCACAAAGTGTGTTACCTTAGCAACGGGACACAGTGTGTTACCTTAGCAACGGCACAGAGTGTGTTACCTTAGCAACGGGTCACAGTGTCGTACCTTAGCAACGGCACAGAGTGTGTTACTTTAGCAACAGCACAGAGTGTGTTACCTTAGCAACGGCACAGAGTGTGTTACTTTAGCAACAGCACAGAGTGTGTTAATTTAGTAACTGCACAGAGTGTGTTACCTTAGCAACAGCACAGAGTGTGTTACCTTAGCAACGGGACACAGTGTGTTACCTTAGAAACGGCACAAAGTGTGTTACCTTAGCAACGGGACACAGTGTGTTACCTTAGCAACGGCACAGAGTGTGTTACCTTAGCAACGGGTCACAGTGTCGTACCTTAGCAACGGCACAGAGTGTGTTACTTTAGCAACAGCACAGAGTGTGTTACCTTAGCAACGGCACAGAGTGTGTTACCTTAGCAACAGCACAGAGTGTGTTAATTTAGTAACTGCACAGAGTGTGTTACCTTAGCAACAGCACAGAGTGTGTTACCTTAGCAACGGGACACAGTGTGTTACCTTAGCAAAAGGACACAGTGTCGTACCTTAGTAACGGTACAGAGTGTGTTTCCTTAGCAACGGGACACAGTGTCGTACCTTATCAACGGGACACAGTGTCGTATCTTAGCAACGGGAAACAGTGTGTTACCTTACCAACGGGACACAGTGTCGTATCTTAGCAACGGGACACAGTGTCGTACCTTAGCAACGGGAAACGGTGTGTTATCTTAGCAACGGGTCACAGTGTCGTACCTTAGCAACGGCACAGAGTGTGTTACTTTAGCAACAGCACAGAGTGTGTTACCTTAGCAACGGCACAGAGTGTGTTACCTTAGCAACAGCACAGAGTGTGTTACCTTAGCAACGGCACAGAGTGTGTTACCTTAGCAACAGCACAGAGTGTGTTACCTTAGCAACAGCACAGAGTGTGTTACCTTAGCAACTGGACACAGTGTCGTACCTTAGCAACGGCACAGAGTGTGTTACCTTAGCAACGGGACACAGTGTGTTACCTTAGCAACGGGACACAGTGTCGTACCTTAGCAACGGGATACAATGTCGTACCTTAGTAACGGCACAGAGTGTGTTACCTTAGCAACGGGACACAGTGTCGTACCTTAGCAACGGGACACAGTGTCGTTTCTTAGCAACGGGAAACAGTGTGTTACCCTAGCAACGGGACACAGTGTCGTACCTTAGCAACGGGACATAGTGTCTTACCTTAGCAACGGGAAACAGTGTGTTACCTTAGCAACGGGGCACAGTGTCGTACCTTAGCCACGGCACAGAGTGTGTTACCTTAGCAACGGGACACAGTGTGTTACCTTAGCAACGGGGCACAGTGTCGTACCTTAGCCACGGCACAGAGTGTGTTACCTTAGCAACGGGACACAGTGTGTTACCTTAGCAACGGGACACAGTGTCGTACCTTAGTAACGGCACAGAGTGTGTTACCTTAGCAACGGGACACAGTGTCGTACCTTAGCAACGGGACACAGTGTCGTATCTTAGCAACTTGAAACAGTGTGTTACCTTAGCAACGGGACACAGTGTCGTACCTTAGCAACGGGACACAGTGTCGTACCTTAGCAACGGGACACAGTGTCGTACCTTAGCAACGGGAAACAGTGTGTTATCTTAGCAACGGGACACAGTGTCGTACCTTAGCAACGGCACTGAGTGTGTTACCTTAGCAACAGCACAGAGTGTGTTACCTTAGCAACGGGACACAGTGTCGTACCTTAGCAACGGCACACAGTGTTTTACCTTAGGAACAGCACAGAGAGTGTTACCTTAGCAACGGGACACAGTGACGTACCTTAGCAACGGCACAGAGTGTGTTACCTTAACAACGGGACACAGTGTCGTACCTTAGCAACGGCACACAGTGTGTAACCTTAGCAACGGGACACAGTGTCTTACCTTAGCAACGGCACAGAGTGTGTTACCTTAGCAACAGCACAGAGTGTGTTACCTTAGCAACGGGACACAGTGTCGTACCTTAGCAACGGCACACAGTGTGTTAACTTAGCAACGGGACACAGTGAGTTACCTTAGCAACGGCACAGAGTGTGTTACCTTAGCAACGGGACTCAGTGTCGTACCTTAGCAACGGCACAGAGTGTGTTACCTTAGCAACGGGACACAGTGTCGTACCTTAGCAACGGCACAGAGTGTGTTACCTTAGCAACAGCACAGAGTGTGTTACCTTAGCAACGGGACACAGTGTCGTACCTTAGCAACGGCACACAGTGTGTTACCTTAGCAACGGGACACAGTGAGTTACCTTAGCAACGGCACAGAGTGTGTTACCTTAGCAACGGGACACAGTGTCGTACCTTAGCAACGTCACAGAGTGTGTTACCTTAGCAACGGGACACAGTGTCGTACCTTAGCAACGGCACACAGTGTGTTACCATAGAAACGGGACACAGTGTCGTACCTTAGCAACGGCACAGAGTGTGTTACCTTAGCAACGGGACACAGTGTCGTACCTTAGCAACGGCACACAGTGTGTTACCTTAACAACGGCACAGAGTGTGTTAACTTAGCAACGGCACAGAGTGTGTTACCTTAGCAACAGCACAGAGTGTGTTACCTTAGCAACAGCACAGAGTGTCCTACCTTAGCAACGGCAGAGAGTGTGTTACCTTAGCAACAGCACAGAGTGTGTTACCTTAGCAACGGGACACAGTGTGTTACCTTAGAAACGGCACAAAGTGTGTTACCTTAGCAACGGGACACAGTGTGTTACCTTAGTAACGGCACAGAGTGTGTTACCTTAGCAACGGGTCACAGTGTCGTACCTTAGCAACGGCACAGAGTGTGTTACTTTAGCAACAGCACAGAGTGTGTTACCTTAGCAACGGCACAGAGTGTGTTACCTTAGCAACAGCACAGAGTGTGTTAATTTAGTAACTGCACAGAGTGTGTTACCTTAGCAACAGCACAGAGTGTGTTACCTTAGCAACGGGACACAGTGTGTTACCTTAGCAACAGGACACAGTGTCGTACCTTAGTAACGGTACAGAGTGTGTTTCCTTAGCAACGGGACACAGTGTCGTACCTTATCAACGGGACACAGTGTCGTATCTTAGCAACGGGAAACAGTGTGTTACCTTACCAACGGGACACAGTGTCGTATCTTAGCAACGGGACACAGTGTCGTACCTTAGCAACGGGAAACGGTGTGTTATCTTAGCAACGGGACACACTGTCGTACCTTAGCAACGGCACAGAGTGTGTTACCTTAGCAACAGCACAGAGTGTGTTACCTTAGCAACGGGACACAGTGTCGTACCTTAGCAACGGCACACAGTGTGTTACCTTAGCAACGGGACACAGTGTGTTACCATAGCAACGGCACAGAGTGTGTTACCTTAGCAACGGGACACAGTGTCGTACCTTAGTAACGGCACAGAGTGTCGTACCTGAGCAACGGCACACAGTGTGTTACCTTAGCAACGCGACACAGTGTCGTACCTTAGCAACGGCACAGAGTGTTTTACCTTAGCAACAGCACAGAGTGTGTTACCTTAGCAACGGGACACAGTGTCGTACCTTAGCAACGGCACACAGTATGTTACCTTAGCAACGGGACACAGTGTGTTACCTTAGCAACGGCACAGAGTGTGTTACCTTAGCAACGGGACATAGTGTCGTACCTTAGCAACGGCACAGAGTGTGTGACCTTAGCAACGGGACACAGTGTCGTACCTTAGCAACGGCACACAGTGTGTTACCTTAGAAACGGGACACAGTGTCGTACCTTACAACGGCACAGAGTGTGTTACCTTAGCAACGGGACACAGTGTCGTACCTTAGCAACGGCACACAGTGTGTAACCTTAACAACGGGACACAGTGTCCTACCTTAGCAACGGCAGAGAGTGTGTTACCTTAGCAACGGGACACAGTGTCGTACCTTAGCAACGGCACAGAGTGTGTTACCTTAGCAACAGCACAGAGTGTGTTACCTTAGCAACAGCACAGAGTGTGTTACCTTAGCAACGGCACAGAGTGTGTTACCTTAGCAACGGCACAGAGTGTGTTACCTTAGCAACAGCACAGAGTGTGTTACCTTAGCAACAGCACAGAGTGTGTTACCTTAGCAACTGGACACAGTGTCGTACCTTAGCAACGGCACAGAGTGTGTTACCTTAGCAACGGGACACAGTGTGTTACCTTAGCAACGGGACACAGTGTCGTACCTTAGCAACGGGATACAATGTCGTACCTTAGTAACGGCACAGAGTGTGTTACCTTAGCTACGGGACACAGTGTCGTACCTTAGCAACGGGACACAGTGTCGTATCTTAGCAACGGGAAACAGTGTGTTACCCTAGCAACGGGACACAGTGTCGTACCTTAGCAACGGGACATAGTGTCTTACCTTAGCAACGGGAAACAGTGTGTTACCTTAGCAACGGGGCACAGTGTCGTACCTTAGCCACGGCACAGAGTGTGTTACCTTAGCAACGGGACACAGTGTGTTACCTTAGCAACGGGGCACAGTGTCGTACCTTAGCCACGGCACAGAGTGTGTTACCTTAGCAACGGGACACAGTGTGTTACCTTAGCAACGGGACACAGTGTCGTACCTTAGTAACGGCACAGAGTGTGTTACCTTAGCAACGGGACACAGTGTCGTACCTTAGCAACGGGACACATTGTCGTATCTTAGCAACTTGAAACAGTGTGTTACCTTAGCAACGGGACACAGTGTCGTACCTTAGCAACGGGACACAGTGTCGTACCTTAGCAACGGGACACAGTGTCGTACCTTAGCAACGGGAAACAGTGTGTTATCTTAGCAACGGGACACAGTGTCGTACCTTAGCAACGGCACTGAGTGTGTTACCTTAGCAACAGCACAGAGTGTGTTACCTTAGCAACGGGACACAGTGTCGTACCTAAGCAACGGCACACAGTGTTTTACCTTAGGAACAGCACAGAGAGTGTTACCTTAGCAACGGGACACAGTGACGTACCTTAGCAACGGCACAGAGTGTGTTACCTTAACAACGGGACACAGTGTCGTAATTTAGCAACGGCACACAGTGTGTAACCTTAGCAACGGGACACAGTGTCGTACCTTAGCAACGGCACAGAGTGTGTTACCTTAGCAACAGCACAGAGTGTGTTACCTTAGCAACGGGACACAGTGTCGTACCTTAGCAACGGCACACAGTGTGTTAACTTAGCAACGGGACACAGTGAGTTACCTTAGCAACGGCACAGAGTGTGTTACCTTAGCAACGGGACTCAGTGTCGTACCTTAGCAACGGCACAGAGTGTGTTACCTTAGCAACGGGACACAGTGTCGTACATTAGCAACGACACAGTGTGTTACCTTAGAAACGGGACACAGTGTCGTACCTTAGCAACGGCACAGAGTGTGTTACCTTAGCAACGGGACACAGTGTCGTACCTTAGCAACGGCACACAGTGTGTTACCTTAACAACGGCACAGAGTGTGTTAACTTAGCAACGGCACAGAGTGTGTTACCTTAGCAACAGCACAGAGTGTGTTACCTTAGCAACAGCACAGAGTGTCCTACCTTAGCAACGGCAGAGAGTGTGTTACCTTAGCAACAGCACAGAGTGTGTTACCTTAGCAACGGGACACAGTGTGTTACCTTAGCAACGGCACACAGTGTGTTACCTTAGCAACGGGACAAGGTGTGTTACCTTAGCAACGGCACAGAGTGTGTTACCTTAGCAACGGATCACAGTGTCGTACCTTAGCAACGGCACAGAGTGTGTTACCTTAGCAACAGCACAGAGTGTGTTACCTTAGCAACGGCACAGAGTGTGCTACCTTAGCAACAGCACAGAGTGTGTTAATTTAGTAACTGCACAGAGTGTGTTACCTTAGCAACAGCACAGAGTGTGTTACCTTAGCAACAGCACAGAGTGTGTATCCTTAGCAACGGCACCGAGTGTGTTACCTTAGCAACGGCACAGTGTGTGTTTCCTTAGCAACAGCACAGAGTGTGTTACCATAGCAACGGCGCAGAGTGTGTTACCTTAGCAACAGCACAGAGTGTGTTACCTTAGCAACGGCACAGAGTCTGTTACCTTAGCAACAGCACAGCGTGTGTTACCTTAGCATCAGCACAGAGTGTGTTACCTTAGCAACGGCACAGAGTGTGTTACCTTAGCAATGGCACAGAGTGTGTTACCTTAGCAACAGCACAGAGTGTGTTACCTTAGCAACGGCACAGAGTGTGTTACCTTAGCAACGGGACACATTGTCGTACCTTACCAACAGCACAGAGTGTGTTACCTTAGCAACGGGACACGGTGTCGTACCTTAGTAACGGCAACAGTGTGTTACCTTAGCAACGGGACACAGTGTCGTACCTTAGCAACAGCACAGAGTGTGTTACCTTAGCAACTGCACACAGTGTGTTACCTTAGCAACGGCACACAGTGTGTTAACTGAGCAACTGGACACAGTGTCGTACCTTAGCATCGGCACAGAGTGTGTTACCTTAGCAAAGGGACACAGTGTCGTACCTTAGCAACGGCACACAGTGTGTTACCTTAGCAACGGGACACAATGTCGTACCTTAGCAACGGCACAGAGTGTGTTACCTTAGCATCAGCACAGAGTGTGTTACCTTAGCAACGGGACACAGTGTGTTACCTTAGCAACGGGACACAGTGTGTTACCTTAGCAACGGGACACAGTGTGTTTCCTTAGCAACGGGACACAGTGTGTTACCTTAGCAACGGGACACAGTTTGTTACCTTAGCAACGGGACACAGTGTGTAACCTTAGCAACGGGACACAATGTGTTACCTTAGCAACGGCACATAGTGTGTTACCTTAGCAACGGCACAGACTGTTTTAACTTAGCAACGGCACAGAGTGTGTTACCTTAGCAACAGCACAGAGTGTCGTACCTTAGCAACGGCACAGAGTGTGTTACCTTAGCAACAGCCCAGAGTGTCGTACCTTAGCAACGGCACAGAGTGTGTTACCTTAGCAACATCACAGAGTGTGTTACCTTAGCAACAGCACAGAGTGTGTTACCTTAGCAACAGCACAGATTGTGTTACCTTAGCAACAGCACAGAGTGTGTTACCTTAGCAACGGGACACAGTGTGTTACCTTAGCAACGGGACACAGTGTCGTAGCTTAGCAACGGCACAGAGTGTGTTACCTTAGCAACGGGACACAGTGTCGTACCTTAGCAACGGGACACAGTGTCGTATCTTAGCAACTTGAAACAGTGTGTTACCTTAGCAACGGGACACAGTGTCGTACCTTAGCAACGGGACACAGTGTCGTACCTTAGCAACGGGAAACAGTGTGTTATCTTAGCAACGGGACACAGTGTCGTACCTTAGCAACGGCACAGAGTGTGTTACCTTAACAACAGCACAGAGTGTGTTACTTTAGCAACGGGACACAGTGTCGTACCTTAGCAACGGCACACAGTGTTTTACCTTAGCAACAGCACAGAGTGTGTTACCTTAGCAACGGGACACAATGACGTACCTTAGCAACGGCACAGAGTGTGTTACCTTAACAACGGGACACCGTGTCGTACCTTAGCAACGGCACACAGTGTGTTACCTTAGCAACGGGACACAGTGTCGTACCTTAGCAACGGCACAGAGTGTGTTACCTTAGCAACAGCACAGAGTGTGTTACCTTAGCAACAGGACACAGTGTCGTACCTTAGCAACGGCACACAGTGTGTTACCTTAGCAACGGGACACAGTGAGTTACCTTAGCAACGGCACAGAGAGTGTTACCTTAGCAACGGGACACAGTGTCGTACCTTAGCAACGGCACAGAGTGTGTTACCTTAGCAACGGGACACAGTGTCGTACCTTAGCAACGGCACACAGTGTGTTACCTTAACAACGGCACAGAGTGTGTTAACTTAGCAACGGCACAGAGTGTGTTACCTTAGCAACAGCACAGAGTGTGTTACCTTAGCAACAGCACAGAATGTCCTACCTTAGCAACGGCAGAGAGTGCGTTACCTTAGCAACAGCACAGAGTGTGTTACCTTAGCAACGGGACACAGTGTGTTACCTTAGCAACGG
Organism: Hymenopus coronatus; assembly: GCA_030762935.1. Taxonomy (NCBI): domain Eukaryota; kingdom Metazoa; phylum Arthropoda; class Insecta; order Mantodea; family Hymenopodidae; genus Hymenopus; species Hymenopus coronatus. Next base: position 178,635,111 of record CM060882.1, read on the forward strand.
CACACAGTGTGTTACCTTAGCAACGGGACACAGTGTGTTACCTTAGCAACGGCACAGAGTGTGTTACCTTAGCAACGGGTCACAGGGTCGTACCTTAGCAACGGCACAGAGTGTGTTACTTTAGCAACAGCACAGAGTGTGTTACCTCAGCAACGGCACAGAGTGTGTTACCTTAGCAACAGCACAGAGTGTGTTAATTTAGTAACTGCACAGAGTGTGTTACCTTAGCAACAGCACAGAGTGTGTTACCTTAGCAACAGCACAGAGTGTGTATCCTTAGCAACGGCACCGAGTGTGTTACCTTAGCAACGGCACAGTGTGTGTTACCTTAGCAACAGCACAGAGTGTGTTACCATAGCATCGGCGCAGAGTGTGTTACCTTAGCAACAGCAAAGAGTGTGTTACCTTAGCAACGGCACAGAGTGTGTTACCTTAGCAACAGCACAGAGTGTGTTACCTTAGCATCAGCACAGAGTGTGTTACCTTAGCAACGGCACAGAGTGTGTTACCTTAGCAATGGCACAGAGTGTGTTACCTTAGCAACAGCACAGAGTGTGTTACCTTAGCAACGGCACAGAGTGTGTTACCTTAGCAACGGGACACATTGTCGTACCTTACCAACAGCACAGAGTGTGTTACCTTAGCAACAGCACAGAGTGTGTTACCTTAGCAACGGCACAGTGTGTGTTACCTTAGCAACAGCACAGAGTGTGTTACCATAACAACGGCGCAGAGTGTGTTACCTTAGCAACAGCACAGAGTGTGTTACCTTAGCAACGGCACAGAGTGTGTTACCTTAGCAACAGCACAGCGTGTGTTACCTTAGCATCAGCACAGAGTGTGTTACCTTAGCAACGGCACAGAGTGTGTTACCTTAGCAATGGCACAGAGTGTGGTAGCTTAGCAACAGCACAGAGTGTGTTACCTTAGCAACGGCACAGAGTGTGTTACCTTAGCAACGGCACAGAGTGTGTTACCTTAGCAACGGGACACATTGTCGTACCTTACCAACAGCACAGAGTGTCTTACCTTAGCAACGGGACACGGTGTCGTACCTTAGTAACGGCAACAGTGTGTTACCTTAGCAACGGGACACAGTGTCGTACCTTAGCAACAGCACAGAGTGTGTTACCTTAGCAACAGCACACAGTGTGTTACCTTAGCAACGGCACACAGTGTGTTAACTGAGCAACGGGACACAGTGTCGTACCTTAGCAACGGCACAGAGTGTGTTACCTTAGCAAAGGGACACAGTGTCGTACCTTAGCAACGGCACACAGTGTGTTACCTTAGCAACGGGACACAATGTCGTACCTTAGCAACGGCACAGAGTGTGTTACCTTAGCAACAGCACAGAGTGTGTTACCTTAGCAACGGGACACAGTGTGTTACCTTAGCAACGGGACACAGTGTGTTACCTTAGCAACGGGACACAGTGTGTTTCCTTAGCAACGGGACACAGTGTGTTACCTTAGCAACGGGACACGGTTTGTTACCTTAGCAACGGGACACAGTGTGTAACCTTAGCAACGGCACAGACTGTTTTAATTTAGCAACGGCACAGAGTGTCGTACCTTAGCAACGGCACAGAGTGTTTTACCTTAGCAACAGCACAGAGTGTCGTACCTTAGCAACGGCACAGAGTGTTTTACCTTAGCAACAGCACAGAGTGTCGTACCTTAGCAACGGCACAGAGTGTGTTACCTTAGCAAACACACAGAGTGTGTTACCTTAGCAACAGCACAGAGTGTGTTACCTTAGCAACAGCACAGAGTGTGTTACCTTAGCAACGGGACACAGTGTGTTATCTTAGCAACGGGACACAGTGTCGTACCTTAGCAACGGGACACAGTGTCGTATCTTAGCAACTTGAAACAGTGTGTTACCTTAGCAACGGGACACAGTGTCGTACCTTAGCAACGGGACACAGTGTCGTACCTTAGCAACGGGAAACAGTGTGTTATCTTAGCAACGGGACACAGTGTCGTACCTTAGCAACGGCACAGAGTGTGTTACCTTAACAACAGCACAGAATCTGTTACTTTAGCAACGGGACACAGTGTCGTACCTTAGCAACGGCACACAGTGTTTTACCTTAGCAACAGCACAGAGTGTGTTACCTTAGCAACGGGACACAATGACGTACCTTAGCAACGGCACAGAGTGTGTTACCTTAACAACGGGACACCGTGTCGTACCTTAGCAACGGCACACAGTGTGTTACCTTAGCAACGGGACACAGTGTCGTACCTTAGCAACGGCACAGAGTGTGTTACCTTAGCAACAGCACAGAGTGTGTTACCTTAGCAACGGGACACAGTGTCGTACCTTAGCAACGGCACACAGTGTGTTACCTTAGCAACGGGACACAGTGAGTTACCTTAGCAACGGCACAGAGTGTGTTACCTTAGCAACGGGACACAGTGTCGTACCTTAGCAACGGCACAGAGTGTGTTACCTTAGCAACGGGACACAGTGTCGTACCTTAGCAACGGCACACAGTGTGTTACCATAGAAACGGGACACAGTGTCGTACCTTAGCAACGGCACAGAGTGTGTTACCTTAGCAACGGGACACAGTGTCGTACCTTAGCAGCGGCACACAGTGTGTTACCTTAACAACGGCACAGAGTGTGTTAACTTAGCAACGGCACAGAGTGTGTTACCTTAGCAACAGCACAGAGTGTCCTACCTTAGCAACGGCAGAGAGTGTGTTACCTTAGCAACAGCACAGAGTGTGTTACCTTAGCAACGGGACACAGTGTGTTACCTTAGCAACGGCACACAGTGTGTTACCTTAGCAACGGGACACAGTGTGTTACCTTAGCAACGGCACACAGTGTGTTACCTTAGCAACGGGTCACAGTGTCGTACCTTAGCAACGGCACAGAGTGTGTTACTTTAGCAACAGCACAGAGTGTGTTACCTTAGCAACGGCACAGAGTGTGTTACCTTAGCAACAGCACAGAGTGTGTTAATTTAGTAACTGCACAGAGTGTGTTACCTTAGCAACAGCACAGAGTGTGTTACCTTAGCAACAGCACAGAGTGTGTATCCTTAGCAACGGCACCGAGTGTGTTACCTTAGCAACGGCACAGTGTGTGTCACCTTAGCAACAGCACAGAGTGTGTTACCATAGCAACGGCGCAGAGTGTGTTAGCTTAGCAACAGCACAGAGTGTGTTACCTTAGCAACGGCACAGAGTGTGTTACCTTAGCAACAGCACAGCGTGTGTTACCTTAGCATCAGCACAGAGTGTGTTACCTTAGCAACGGCACAGAGTGTGTTACCTTAGCAATGGCACAGAGTGTGTTACCTTAGCAACAGCACAGAGTGTGTTACCTTAGCAACGGCACAAAGTGTGTTACCTTAGCAACGGGACACATTGTCGTACCTTACAAACAGCACAGAGTGTGTTACCTTAGCAACGGGACACGGTGTCGTACCTTAGTAACGGCAACAGTGTGTTACCTTAGCAACGGAACACAGTGTCGTACCTTAGCAAAAGCACAGAGTGTGTTACCTTAGCAACTGCACACAGTGTGTTACCTTAGCAACGGCACACAGTGTGTTAACTGAGCAACGGGACACAGTGTCGTACCTTAGCATCGGCACAGAGTGTGTTACCTTAGCAAAGGGACACAGTGTCGTACCTTAGCAACGGCACACAGTGTGTTACCTTAGCAACGGGACACAATGTCGTACCTTAGCAACGGCACAGAGTGTGTTACCTTAGCATCAGCACAGAGTGTGTTACCTTAGCAACGGGACACAGTGTGTAACCTTAGCAACGGGACACAGTGTGTTACCTTAGCAACGGGACACAGTGTGTTTCCTTAGCAACGGGACACAGTGTGTTACCTTAGCAACGGGACACAGTTTGTTACCTTAGCAACGGGACACAGTGTGTAACCTTAGCAACGGGACACAATGTGTTACCTTAGCAACGGCACATGGTGTGTTACCTTAGCAACGTAACAGACTGTTTTAACTTAGCAACGGCACAGAGTGTGTTACCTTAGCAACAGCACAGAGTGTGTTACCTTAGCAACAGCACAGAGTGTCGTACCTTAGCAACGGCACAGAGTGTGTTACCTTAGCAACAGCACAGAGTGTCGTACCTTAGCAACGGCACAGAGTGTGTTACCTTAGCAACAGCACAGAGTGTGTTACCTTAGCAACAGCACAGAGTGTGTTACCTTAGCAACGGGACACAGTGTGTTACCTTAGCAACGGCACACAGTGTGTTACCTTAGCAACGGGACACAGTGTGTTACCTTAGCAACGGCACAGAGTGTGTTACCTTAGCAACGGGTCACAGTGTCGTACCTTAGCAACGGCACAGAGTGTGTTACCTTAGCAACAGCACAGAGTGTGTATCCTTAGCAACGGCACCGAGTGTGTTACCTTAGCAACGGCACAGTGTGTGTTACCTTAGCAAAAGCACAGAGTGTGTTACCATAGCATCGGCGCAGAGTGTGTTACCTTAGCAACAGCACAGAGTGTGTTACCTTAGCAACAGCACAGAGTGTGTTACCTTAGCATCAACACAGAGTGTGTTACCTTAGCAACGGCACAGAGTGTGTTACCTTAGCAATGGCACAGAGTGTGTTACCTTAGCAACGGCACAGAGTGTGTTACCTTAGCAATGGCACAGAGTGTGTTACCTTAGCAACAGCACAGAGTGTGTTACCTTAGCAACGGCACAGAGTGTGTTACCTTAGCAACGGGACACATTGTCGTACCTTACCAACAGCACAGAGTGTGTTACCTTAGCAACGGGACACGGTGTCGTACCTTAGTAACGGCAACAGTGTGTTACCTTAGCAACGGGACACAGTGTTGTACCTTAGCAACAGCACAGAGTGTGTTACCTTAGCAACAGCACACAGTGTGTTACCTTAGCAACGGCACACAGTGTGTTAACTGAGCAACGGGACACAGTGTCGTACCTTAGCAACGGCACAGAGTGTGTTACCTTAGCAAAGGGACACAGTGTCGTACCTTAGCAACGGCACACAGTGTGTTACCTTAGCAACGGGACACAATGTCGTACCTTAGCAACGGCACAGAGTGTGTTACCTTAGCAACGGCACAGACTGTTTTAATTTAGCAACGGCACAGAGTGTGTTACCTTAGCAACAGCACAGAGTGTGTTACCTTAGCAACAGCACAGAGTGTGTTACCTTAGCAACAGCACAGAGTGTCGTACCTTAGCAACGGCACAGAGTGTTTTACCTTAGCAACAGCACAGAGTGTAGTACCTTAGCAACGGCACAGAGTGTGTTACCTTAGCAACAGCACAGAGTGTGTTACCTTAGCAACAGCACAGAGTGTGTTACCTTAGCAACGGGACACATTGTGTTACCTTAGCAACGGGACACAGTGTCGTACCTTAGCAACGGGACACAATGTCGTATCTTAGCAACTTGAAACAGTGTGTTACCTTAGCAACGGGACACAGTGTCGTACCTTAGCAACGGGACACAGTGTCGTACCTTAGCAACGGGAAACAGTGTGTTATCTTAGCAACGGGACACAGTGTCGTACCTTAGCAACGGCACAGAGTGTGTTACCTTAACAACAGCACAGAGTGTGTTACTTTAGCAACGGGACACAGTGTCGTACCTTAGCAACGGCACACAGTGTTTTACCTTAGCAACAGCACAGAGTGTGTTACCTTAGCAACGGGACACAATAACGTACCTTAGCAACGGCACAGAGTGTGTTACCTTAACAACGGGACACCGTGTCGTACCTTAGCAACGGCACACAGTGTGTTACCTTAGCAACGGGACACAGTGTCGTACCTTAGCAACGGCACAGAGTGTGTTACCTTAGCAACAGCACAGAGTGTGTTACCTTAGCAACGGGACACAGTGTCGTACCTTAGCAACGGCACACAGTGTGTTACCTTAGCAACGGGACACAGTGAGTTACCTTAGCAACGGCACAGAGTGTGTTACCTTAGCAACGGGACACAGTGTCGTACCTTAGCAACGGCACACAGTGTGTTACCTTAGCAACGGGACACAGTGTCGTACCTTAGCAACGGCACAGAGTGTGTTACCTTAGCAACGGGACACAGTGTCTTACCTTAGCAACGGCACACACTGTGTTACCTTAACAACGGCACAGAGTGTGTTAACTTAGCAACGGCACAGTGTGTTACCTTAGTAACAGCACAGAGTGTGTTACCTTAGCAACAGCACAGAGTGTCCTACCTTAGCAACGGCAGAGAGTGTGTTACCTTAGCAACAGCACAGAGTGTGTTACCTTAGCAACGGGACACAGTGTGTTACCTTAGCAACGGCACACAGTGTGTTACCTTAGCAACGGGACACAGTGTGTTACCTTAGCAACGGCACAGAGTGTGTTACCTTAGCAACGGGTCACAGTGTCGTACCTTAGCAACGGCACAGAGTGTGTTACTTTAGCAACAGCACAGAGTGTGTTACCTTAGCAACGGCACAGAGTGTGTTACCTTAGCAACAGCACAGAGTGTGTTAATTTAGTAACTGCACAGATTGTGTTACCTTAGCAACAGCACAGAGTGTGTTACCTTAGCAACAGCACAGAGTGTGTTACCTTAGCAACAGCACAGAGTGTGTTACCTTAGCAACGGGACACAGTGTGTTACCTTAGCAACGGGACACAGTGTCGTACCTTAGCAACGGGACACAGTGTCGTATCTTAGCAACTTGAAACAGTGTGTTACCTTAGCAACGGGACACAGTGTCGTACCTTAGCAACGGGACACAGTGTCGTACCTTAGCAACGGGAAACAGTGTGTTATCTTAGCAACGGGACACAGTGTCGTACCTTAGCAACGGCACAGAGTGTGTTACCTTAACAACAGCACAGAGTGTGTTACTTTAGCAACGGGACACAGTGTCGTACCTTAGCAACGGCACACAGTGTTTTACCTTAGCAACAGCACAGAGTGTGTTACCTTAGCAACGGGACACAATGACGTACCTTAGCAACGGCACAGAGTGTGTTACCTTAACAACGGGACACCGTGTCGTACCTTAGCAACGGCACACAGTGTGTTACCTTAGCAACGGGACACAGTGTCGTACCTTAGCAACGGCACAGAGTGTGTTACCTTAGCAACAGCACAGAGTGTGTTACCTTAGCAACGGGACACAGTGTCGTACCTTAGCAACGGCACACAGTGTGTTACCTTAGCAACGGGACACAGTGAGTTACCTTAGCAACGGCACAGAGTGTGTTACCTTAGCAACGGGACACAGTGTCGTACCTTAGCAACGGCACACAGTGTGTTACCATAGAAACGGGACACAGTGTCGTACCTTAGCAACGGCACAGAGTGTGTTACCTTAGCAACGGGACACAGTGTCTTACCTTAGCAACGGCACACACTGTGTTACCTTAACAACGGCACAGAGTGTGTTAACTTAGCAACGGCACAGTGTGTTACCTTAGTAACAGCACAGAGTGTGTTACCTTAGCAACAGCACAGAGTGTCCTACCTTAGCAACGGCAGAGAGTGTGTTACCTTAGCAACAGCACAGAGTGTGTTACCTTAGCAACGGGACACAGTGTGTTACCTTAGCAACGGCACACAGTGTGTTACCTTAGCAACGGGACACAGTGTGTTACCTTAGCAACGGCACAGAGTGTGTTACCTTAGCAACGGGTCACAGTGTCGTACCTTAGCAACGGCACAGAGTGTGTTACTTTAGCAACAGCACAGAGTGTGTTACCTTAGCAACGGCACAGAGTGTGTTACCTTAGCAACAGCACAGAGTGTGTTAATTTAGTAACTGCACAGAGTGTGTTACCTTAGCAACAGCACAGAGTGTGTTACCTTAGCAACAGCACAGAGTGTGTATCCTTAGCAACGGCACCGAGTGTGTTACCTTAGCAACGGCACAGTGTGTGTTACCTTAGCAACAGCACAGAGTGTGTTACCATAGCATCGGCGCAGAGTGTGTTACGTTAGCAACAGCACGGAGTGTGTTACCTTAGCAACAGCACAGAGTGTGTTACAGTAGCAACGGCACAGAGTGTGTTACCTTAGCAACAGCACAGAGTGTGTTACCTTAGCAACGGCACATAGTGTGTTATCTTAGCAACGGGACACCGTGTCGTACCTTAGCAACGGGACAGAGTGTGTTACCTTAGCTACGGGACACAGTGTGTTACCTTAGCAACGGCACACAGTTTGTTACCTTAGCAACGGGACACAGTGTGTTACCTTAGCAACGGGACACAGTGTCGTACCTTAGCAACGGCACAGAGTGTGTTACCTTAGCAACGGGACACAGTGTCGTACCTTAGAAACGGGACACAGTCTGTAACCTTAGCAACGGGACACAGTGTGTTACCTTAGCAACGGGACACAGTGTGTTACCTTAGCAACTGGACACAGTGTGTTACCTTAGCAAGAGGACACAGTGTCGTACCTTAGCAACGGGACATAGTGTCGTACCTTAGCAATGGGACACATTGTCGTAACTTAGCAACGCGACACAGTGTCGTACTTTAGCAACGGGACACAGTGTCGTACTTTAGCAACGGCACAGAATGTGTTACCTTAGCAACGGGACACAGTGTGTTACATTAGCAACGGCACAGAGTGTGTTACCTTAGCAACGGGAGACAGTGTCGTACCTTAGCAAAGGCACACAGTGTGTTACCTTAGCAACGGGACACAGTGTCGTACCTTAGCAACGAGAAACAGTGTCGTACCTTAGCAACAGGACACAGTGTCGTACCTTAGCAACGGGACACAGTGTGTTACCTTAGCAATGGGACACAGTGTCGTATCTTAGCAACGGGACACAGTGTGTTACCTTATCAACGGGACACAGTGTCGTACCTTAGTAACGTCACAGAGTGTGGTACCTTAGCAACAGGACACAGTGTGTTACCTTAGCAACGGGACACAGTGTGTTACCTTAGCAACGGCACAGAATGTGTACCTTAGCAACGGCACAGAGTGTGTTAACTTAGCAACGGCACAGAGTGTGTAACCCTAGAAACAGCACAGAGTGTGTTACCTTAGCAACAGCACAGAGTGTCGTACCTTAGCAACGGCACAGAGTGTGTTACCTTAGCAACAGCACAGAGTGTGTTACCTTAGCAACAGCACAGAGTGTGTTACCTTACCAACGGGACACAGTGTCGTACCTTAGCAACGGCACAGAGTGTGTTACCTTAGCAACGGGACACAGTGTGTTACCTTAGCAACGGGACACAGTGTCGTACCTTAGCAACGGGATACAATGTCGTACCTTAGTAACGGCACAGAGTGTGTTACCTTAGCAACGGGACACAGTGTCGTACCTTAGCAACGGGACACAGTGTCGTATCTTAGCAACGGGAAACAGTGTGTTACCCTAGCAACGGGACAAAGTGTCGTACCTTAGCAACGGGACATAGTGTCTTACCTTAGCAACGGGAAACAGTGTGTTATCTTAGCAACGAGACACAGTGTCGTACCTTAGCAACGTCACACAGTGTGTTACCTTAGCAACGGGACATAGTGTGTTACCTTAGCAACGGGGCACAGTGTCGTACCTTAGCCACGGCACAGAGTGTGTTACCTTAGCAACGGGACACAGTGTGTTACCTTAGCAACGGGACACAGTGTCGTACCTTAGTAACGGCACAGAGTGTGTTACCTTAGCAACGGGACACAGTGTCGTACCTTAGCAACGGGACACAGTGTCGTATCTTAGCAACTTGAAACAGTGTGTTACCTTAGCAACGGGACACAGTGTCGTACCTTAGCAACGGGACACAGTGTCGTACCTTAGCAACGGGAAACAGTGTGTTATCTTAGCAACGGGACACAGTGTCGTACCTTAGCAACGGCACAGGGTGTGTTACCTTAGCAACAGCACAGAGTGTGTTACCTTAGCAACGGGACACAGTGTCGTACCTTAGCAACGGCACACAGTGTGTTACCTTAGCAACGGGACACAGTGAGTTACCTTAGCAACGGCACAGAGTGTGTTACCTTAGCAACGGGACACAGTGTCGTACCTTAGCAACGGCAGAGAGTGTGTTACCTTAGCAACGGGACACAGTGTCGTACCTTAGCAACGGCACACGTTGTGTTACCTTAGAAACGGGACACAGTGTCGTACCTTAGCAACGGCACAGAGTGTGTTACCTTAGCAACGGGACACAGTGTCGTACCTTAGCAACGGCACACAGTGTGTTACCTTAACAACGGCACAGAGTGTGTTAACTTAGCAACGGCACAGAGTGTGTTACCTTAGCAACAGCACAGAGTGTGTTACCTTAGCAACAGCACAGAGTGTCCTACCTTAGCAACGGCAGAGAGTGTGTTACCTTAGCAACAGCACAGAGTGTGTTACCTTAGCAACGGAACACAGTGTGTTACCTTAGCAACGGCACACAGTGTGTTACCTTAGCAACGGGACACAGTGTGTTACCTTAGCAACAGCACAGAGTGTGTTACCTTAGCAACGGATCACAGTGTCGTACCTTAGCAACGGCACAGAGTGTGTTACCTTAGCAACAGCACAGAGTGTGTTACCTTAGCAACGGCACAGAGTGTGTTACCTTAGCAACAGCACAGAGTGTTTTAATTTAGTAACTGCACAGAGTGTATTACCTTAGCAACAGCACAGAGTGTGTTACCTTAGCAACAGCACAGAGTGTGTATCCTTAACAACGGCACCGAGTGTGTTACCTTAGCAACGGCACAGCGGCGCAGAGTGTTTACCTTAGCAACAGCACAGAGTGTGTTACCTTATCATCAGCACAGAGTGTGTTACCTTAGCAACGGCACAGAGTGTGTTACCTTAGCAATGGCAGAGAGTGTGTTACCTTAGCAACAGCACAGAGTGTGTTACCTTAGCAACGGCACAGAGTGTGTTACCTTAGCAACCGAACACATTGTCGTACCTTACCATCAGCACAGAGTGTGTTACCTTAGAAACGGGACACGGTGTCGTACCTTAGTAACGGCAACAGTGTGTTACCTTAGCAACGGGACACAGTGTCGTACCTTAGCAACAGCACAGAGTGTGTTACCTTAGCAACAGCACACAGTGTGTTATCTTAGCAACGGCACACAGTGTGTTAACTGAGCAACGGGACACAGTGTCGTACCTTAGCAACGGCACAGAGTGTGTTACCTTAGCAAAGGGACACAGTGTCGTACCTTAGCAACGGCACACAGTGTGTTACCTTAGCAACGGGACACAATGTCGTACCTTAGCAACGGCACAGAGTGTGTTACCTTAGCAACAGCACAGAGGGTGTTACCTTAGCAACGGGACACAGTGTGTTACCTTAGCAACGGGACACAGTGTGTTTCCTTAGCAACGGGACACAGTGTGTTACCTTAGCAACGGGACACAGTTTGTTACCTTAGCAACGGGACACAGTGTGTAACCTTAGCAACGGGACACAATTTGTTACCTTAGCAACGGCACAGAGTGTGTTACCTTAGCAACGGCACAGAGTGTTTTAACTTAGCAACGGCACAGATAGTGTTACCTTAGCAACAGCACAGAGTGTGTTACCTTAGAAACAGCACAGAGTGTCGTACCTTAGCAACGGCACAGAGTGTGTTACCTTAGCAACAGCACAGAGTGTCGTACCTTAGCAACGGCACAGAGTGTGTTACCTTAGCAACAGCACAGAGTGTGTTACCTTAGCAACAGCACAGAGTGTGTTACCTTAGCAACGGGACACAGTGTCGTACCTTAGCAACGGCACAGAGTGTGTTACCTTAGCAACGGGACACAGTGTGTTACCTTAGCAACGGGACACAGTGTCGTACCTTAGCAACGGGATACAATGTCGTACCTTAGTAACGGCACAGAGTGTGTTACCTTAGCAACGGGACACAGTGTCGTACCTTAGCAACGGGACACAGTGTCGTATCTTAGCAACGGGAAACAGTGTGTTACCCTAGCAACGGGACACAGTGTCGTACCTTAGCAACGGGACATAGTGTCTTACCTTAGCAACGGGAAACAGTGTGTTATCTTAGCAACGAGACACAGTGTCGTACCTTAGCAACGTCACACAGTGTGTTACCTTAGCAACGGGACACAGTGTGTTACCTTAGCAACGGGGCACAGTGTCGTACCTTAGCCACGGCACAGAGTGTGTTACCTTAGCAACGGGACACAGTGTGTTACCTTAGCAACGGGACACAGCGTCGTACCTTAGTAACGGCACAGAGTGTGTTACCATAGCAACGGGACACAGTGTCGTACCTTAGCAATGGGACACAGTGTCGTACCTTAGCAACGGCACAGAGTGTGTTACCTTAGCAACAGCACAGAGTGTGTTAACTTAGCAACGGGACACAGTGACGTACCTTAGCAACGGCACAGAGTGTGTTACCTTAGCAACGGGACACAGTGTCGTACCTTAGCAACGGCACACAGTGTGATAACTTAGCAACGGGACACAGTGTCGTACCTTAGCAACGGCACAGAGTGTGTTACCTTAGCAACAGCACAGAGTGTGTTACCTTAGCAACGGGACACAGTGTCGTACCTTAGCAACGGCACACAGTGTGTTACCTTAGCAACGGGACACAGTGAGTTACCTTAGCAACGGCACAGAGTGTGTTACCTTAGCAACGGGACACAGTGTCGTACCTTAGCAACGGCACAGAGTGTGTTACCTTAACAACGGGACACAGTGTCGTACCTTAGCAACGGCACACAATGTGTTACCTTAGAAACGGGACACAGTGTCGTACCTTAGCAACGGCACAGAGTGTGTTACCTTAGCAACAGCACAGAGTGTGTTACCTTAGCAACAGCACAGAGTGTCCTACCTTAGCAACGGCAGAGAGAGTGTTACCTTAGCAACAGCACAGAGTGTGTTACCTTAGCAACGGGACACAGTGTGTTACCTTAGCAACGGCACACAGTGTGTTACCTTAGCAACGGGACACAGTGTGTTACCTTAGCAACGGCACTGAGTGTGTTACCTTAGCAACGGATCACAGTGACGTACCTTAGCAACGGCACAGAGTGTGTTACCTTAGCAACAGTACAGAGTGTGTTACCTTAGCAACGGCACAGAGTGTGTTACCTTAGTAACAGCACAGAGTGTGTTAATTTAGTAACTGCACAGAGTGTGTTACCTTAGCAACAGCACAGAGTGTGTTACCTTAGCAACAGCACAGAGTGTGTATCCTTAACAACGGCACCGAGTGTGTTACCTTAGCAACGGCACAGCGGCGCAGAGTGTTTACCTTAGCAACAGCACAGAGTGTGTTACCTTAGCATCATCACAGAGTGTGTTACCTTAGCAACGGCACAGAGTGTGTTACCTTAGCAATGGCACAGAGTGTGTTACCTTAGCAACAGCACAGAGTGTGTTACCTTAGCAACGGCACAGAGTGTGTTACCTTAGCAACGGGACACATTGTCGTACCTTACCATCAGCACAGAGTGTGTTACCTTAGCAACGGGACACGGTGTCGTACCTTAGTAACGGCAACAGTGTGTTACCTTAGCAACGGGACACAGTGTCGTACCTTAGCAACAGCACAGAGTGTGTTACCTTAGCAACAGCACACAGTGTGTTACCTTAGCAACGGCACACAGTGTGTTAACTGAGCAACGGGACACAGTGTCGTACCTTAGCAACGGCACAGAGTGTGTTACCTTAGCAAAGGGACACAGTGTCGTACCTTAGCAACGGCACACAGTGTGTTACCTTAGCAACGGGACACAATGTCGTACCTTAGCAACTGCACAGAGTGTGTTACCTTAGCAACAGCACAGAGTGTGTTACCGTAGCAACGGGACACAGTGTGTTACCTTAGCAACGGGACACAGTGTGTTACCTTAGCAAGGGACACAGTGTGTTACCTTAGCAACGGGACACAGTGTGTTACCTTAGCAACGGGACACAGTTTGTTACCTTAGCAACGGGACACAGTGTGTAACCTTAGCAACGGGACACAATTTGTTACCTTAGCAACGGCACAGAGTGTGTTACCTTAGCAACGGCACAGAGTGTTTTAACTTAGCAACGGCACAGAGTGTGTTACCTTAGCAACAGCACAGAGTGTGTTACCTTAGCAACAGCACAGAGTGTCGTACCTTAGCAACGGCACAGAGTGTGTTACCTTAGCAACAGCACAGAGTGTCGTACCTTAGCAACGGCACAGAGTGTGTTACCTTAGCAACAGCACAGAGTGTGTTACCTTAGCAACAGCACAGTGTGTTACCTTAGCAACGGGACACAGTGTGTTACCTTAGCAACGGGACACAATGTCGTAGCTTAGCAACGGCACAGAGTGTGTTACCTTAGCAACGGGACACAGTGTGTTACCTTAGCAACGGGACACATTGTCGTACCTTAGCAACGGCACAGAGTGTGTTACCTTAGCAACGGGACACAGTGTGTTACCTTAGCAACAGGACACAGTGTCGTACCTTAGTAACGGTACAGAGTGTGTTTCCTTAGCAACGGGACACAGTGTCGTACCTTATCAACGGGACACAGTGTCGTATCTTAGCAACGGGAAACAGTGTGTTACCTTACCAACGGGACACAGTGTCGTATCTTAGCAACGGGACACAGTGTCGTACCTTAGCAACGGGAAACGGTGTGTTATCTTAGCAACGGGACACACTGTCGTACCTTAGCAACGGCACAGAGTGTGTTACCTTAGCAACAGCACAGAGTGTGTTACCTTAGCAACGGGACACAGTGTCGTACCTTAGCAACGGCACACAGTGTGTTACCTTAGCAACGGGACACAGTGTGTTACCATAGCAACGGCACAGAGTGTGTTACCTTAGCAACGGGACACAGTGTCGTACCTTAGTAACGGCACACAGTGTCGTACCTGAGCAACGGCACACAGTGTGTTACCTTAGCAACGGGACACAGTGTCGTACCTTAGCAACGGCACAGAGTGTTTTACTTTAGCAACAGCACAGTGTGTGTTACCTTAGCAACGGGACACAGTGTCGTACCTTAGCAACGGCACACAGTATGTTACCTTAGCAACGGGACACAGTGTGTTACCTTAGCAACGGCACACAGTGTGTTACCTTAGCAACGGGACATAGTGTCGTACCTTAGCAACGGCACAGAGTGTGTTACCTTAGCAACGGGACACAGTGTCGTACCTTAGCAACGGCTAACAGTGTGTTACCTTAGAAACGGGACACAGTGTCGTACCTTACAACGGCACAGAGTGTGTTACCTTAGCAACGGGACACAGTGTCGTACCTTAGCAACGGCACACAGTGTGTAACCTTAACAACGGGACACAGTGTCCTACCTTAGCAACGGCAGAGAGTGTGTTACCTTAGCAACGGGACACAGTGTCGTACCTTAGCAACGGCACAGAGTGTGTTACCTTAGCAACATCACAGAGTGTGTTACCTTAGCAACAGCACAGAGTGTGTTACCTTAGCAACGGCACAGAGTGTGTTACTTTAGCAACGGCACAGAGTGTGTTACCTTAGCAACAGCACAGAGTGTGTTACCTTAGCAACAGCACAGAGTGTGTTACCTTAGCAACGGGACACAGTGTCGTACCTTAGCAACGGCACAGAGTGTGTTACCTTAGCAACGGGACACAGTGTGTTACCTTAGCAACGGGACACAGTGTCGTACCTTAGCAACGGGATACAATGTCGTACCTTAGTAACGGCACAGAGTGTGTTACCTTAGCAACGGGACACAGTGTCGTACCTTAGCAACGGGACACAGTGTCGTATCTTAGCAACGGGAAACAGTGTGTTACCCTAGCAACGGGACACAGTGTCGTACCTTAGCAACGGGACATAGTGTCTTACCTTAGCAACGGGAAACAGTGTGTTATCTTAGCAACGAGACACAGTGTCGTACCTTAGCAACGGCACACAGTGTGTTACCTTAGCAACGGGACACAGTGTGTTACCTTAGCAACGGGGCACAGTGTCGTACCTTAGCCACGGCACAGAGTGTGTTACCTTAGCAACGGGACACAGTGTGTTACCTTAGCAACGGGACACAGTGTCGTACCTTAGTAACGGCACAGAGTGTGTTACCTTAGCAACGGGACACAGTGTCGTACCTTAGCAACGGGACACAGTGTCGTATCTTAGCAACTTGAAACAGTGTGTTACCTTAGCAACGGGACACAGTGTCGTACCTTAGCAACGGGACACAGTGTCGTACCTTAGCAACGGGACATAGTGTCGTACCTTAGCAACGGGAAACAGTGTGTTATCTTAGCAACGGGACACAGTGTCGTACCTTAGCAACGGCACTGAGTGTGTTACCTTAGCAACAGCACAGAGTGTGTTACCTTAGCAACGGGACTCAGTGTCGTACCTTAGCAACGGCACACAGTGTTTTACCTTAGCAACAGCACAGAGAGTGTTACCTTAGCAACGGGACACAGTGACGTACCTTAGCAACGGCACAGAGTGTGTTACCTTAACAACGGGACACAGTGTCGTACCTTAGCAACGGCACACAGTGTGTTACCTTTGCTACGGGACACAGTGTCGTACCTTAGCAACGGCACAGAGTGTGTTACCTTAGCAACAGCACAGAGTGTGTTACCTTAGCAACAGGACACAGTGTCGTACCTTAGCAACGGCACACAGTGTGTTACCTTAGCAACGGGACACAGTGAGTTACCTTAGCAACGGCACAGAGTGTGTTACCTTAGCAACGGGACACAGTGTCGTACCTTAGCAACGGCACAGAGTGTGTTGCCTTAGCAACGGGACACAGTGTGTTACCTTAACAACGGCACAGAGTGTGTTAACTTAGCAACGGCACAGAGTGTGTTACCTTAGCAACAGCACAGAGTGTGTTACCTTAGCAACAGCACAGTGTGTCCTACCTTAGCAACGGCAGAGAGTGTGTTACCTTAGCAACAGCACAGAGTGTGTTACCTTAGCAACGGGACACAGTGTGTTACCTTAGCAACGGCACACTGTGTGTTACCTTAGCAACGGGACAAGGTGTGTTACCTTAGCAACGGCACAGAGTGTGTTACCTTAGCAACGGGTCACAGTGTCGTACCTTAGCAACGGCACAGAGTGTGTTACCTTAGCAACAGCACAGAGTGTGTTACCTTAGCAACGGCACAGAGTGTGTTACCTTAGCAACAGCACAGAGTGTGTTAATTTAGTAACTGCACAGAGTGTGTTACCTTAGCAACAGCACAGAGTGTGTTACCTTAGCAACAGCACAGAGTGTGTATCCTTAGCAACGGCACCGAGTGTGTTACCTTAGCAACGGCACAGTGTGTGTTACCTTAGCAACAGCACAGAGTGTGTTACCATAGCAACGGCGCAGAGTGTGTTACCTTAGCAACAGCACAGAGTGTGTTACCTTAGCAACGGCACAGAGTGTGTTACCTTAGCAACAGCACAGCGTGTGTTGCCTTAGCATCAGCACAGAGTGTGTTACCTTAGCAACGGCACAGAGTGTGTTACCTTAGCAATGGCACAGAGTGTGTTACCTTAGCAACAGCACAGAGTGTGTTACCTTAGCAACGGCACAGAGTGTGTTACCTTAGCAACGGGACACATTGTCGTACCTTACCAACAGCACAGAGTGTGTTACCTTAGCAACGGGACACGGTGTCGTACCTTAGTAACGGCAACAGTGTGTTACCTTAGCAACGGGACACAGTGTCGTACCTTAGCAACAGCACAGAGTGTGTTACCTTAGCAACTGCACACAGTGTGTTACCTTAGCAACGGCACACAGTGTGTTAACTGAGCAACGGGACACAGTGTCGTACCTTAGCATCGGCACAGAGTGTGTTACCTTAGCAAAGGGACACAGTGTCGTACCTTAGCAACGGCACACAGTGTGTTACCTTAGCAACGGGACACAATGTCGTACCTTAGCAACGGCACAGAGTGTGTTACCTTAGCATCAGCACAGAGTGTGTTACCTTAGCAACGGGACACAGTGTGTTACCTTAGCAACGGGACACAGTGTGTTACCTTAGCAACGGGACACAGTGTGTTTCCTTAGCAACGGGACACAGTGTGTTACCTTAGCAACGGGACACAGTTTGTTACCTTAGCAACGGGACACAGTGTGTAACCTTACCAACGGGACACAATGTGTTACCTTAGCAACGGCACATAGTGTGTTACCTTAGCAACGGCACAGACTGTTTTAGCTTAGCAACGGCACAGAGTGTGTTACCTTAGCAACAGCACAGAGTGTGTTACCTTAGCAACAGCACAGAGTGTCGTACCTTAGCAACGGCACAGAGTGTGTTACCTTAGCAACAGCACAGAGTGTCGTACCTTAGCAACGGCACAGAGTGTGTTACCTTAGCAACAGCACAGAGTGTGTTACCTTAGCAACAGCACAGAGTGTGTTACCTTAGCAACAGCACAGAGTGTGTTACCTTAGCAACGGGACACAGTGTGTTACCTTAGCAACGGGACACAGTGTCGTAGCTTAGCAACGGCACAGAGTGTGTTACCTTAGCAACGGGACACAGTGTCGTACCTTAGCAACGGGACACAGTGTCGTATCTTAGCAACTTGAAACAGTGTGTTACCTTAGCAACGGGACACAGTGTCGTACCTTAGCAACGGGACACAGTGTCGTACCTTAGCAACGGGAAACAGTGTGTTATCTTAGCAACGGGACACAGTGTCGTACCTTAGCAACGGCACAGAGTGTGTTACCTTAACAACAGCACAGAGTGTGTTACTTTAGCAACGGGACACAGTGTCGTACCTTAGCAACGGCACACAGTGTTTTACCTTAGCAACAGCACAGAGTGTGTTACCTTAGCAACGGGACACAATGACGTACCTTAGCAACGGCACAGAGAGTGTTACCTTAACAACGGGACACCGTGTCGTAACTTAGCAACGGCACACAGTGTGTTACCTTAGCAACGGGACACAGTGTCGTACCTTAGCAACGGCACAGAGTGTGTTACCTTAGCAACAGCACAGAGTGTGTTACCTTAGCAACGGGACACAGTGTCGTACCTTAGCAGCGGCACACAGTGTGTTACCTTAGCAACGGGACACAGTGAGTTACCTTAGCAACGGCACAGAGTGTGTTACCTTAGCAACGGGACACAGTGTCGTAACTTAGCAACGGCACAGAGTGTGTTACCTTAGCAACGGGACACAGTGTCGTACCTTAGCAACGGCACACAGTGTGTTACCTTAGAAACGGGACACAGTGTTGTACCTTAGCAACGGCACAGAATGTGTTACCTTAGCAACGGGACACAGTGTCGTACCTTAGCAACGGCACACAGTGTGTTACCTTAACAACGGCACAGAGTGTTTTAACTTAGCAACGGCACAGAGTGTGTTACCTTAGCAACAGCACAGAATGTGTTACCTTAGCAACAGCACAGAGTGTCCTACCTTAGCAACGGCAGAGAGTGTGTTACCTTAGCAACAGCACAGAGTGTGTTACCTTAGCAACGGGACACAGTGTGTTACCTTAGCAACGGCACACAGTGTGTTACCTTAGCAACGGGACACAGTGTGTTACCTTAGCAACGGCACTGAGTGTGTTTCCTTAGCAACGGGTCACAGTGTCGTACCTTAGCAACGGCACAGAGTGTGTTACTTTAGCAACAGCACAGAGTGTGTTACCTTAGCAACGGCACAGAGTGTGTTACCTTAGCAACAGCACAGAATGTGTTACCTTAGCAACAGCACAGAGTGTGTATCCTTAGCAACGGCACCGAGTGTGTTACCTTAGCAACGGCACAGTGTGTGTTACCTTAGCAACAGCACAGAGTGTGTTACCATAGCATCGGCGCAGAGTGTGTTACCTTAGCAACAGCACAGAGTGTGTTGCCTTAGCAATGGCACAGAGTGTGTTACCTTAGCAACAGCACAGAGTGTGTTACCTTAGCATCAGCACAGAGTGTGTTACCTTAGCAACGGCACAGAGTGTGTTACCTTAGCAATGGCACAGAGTGTGTTACCTTAGCAACAGCACAGAGTGTGTTACCTTAGCAACGGCACAGAGTGTGTTACCTTAGCAACGGGACACATTGTCGAACCTTACCAACAGCACAGAGTGTGTTACCTTAGCAACAGCACAGACTGTGTTACCTTAGCAACGGCACAGTGTGTGTTACCTTAGCAACAGCACAGAGTGTGTTACCATAGCAACGGCGCAGAGTGTGTTACCTTAGCAACAGCACAGAGTGTGTTACCTTAGCAACGGCACAGAGTGTGTTACCTTAGCAACAGCACAGCGTGTGTTACCTTAGCACCAGCACAGAGTGTGTTACCTTAGCAACGGCACAGAGTGTGTTACCTTAGCAATGGCACAGAGTGTGTTACCTTAGCAACAGCACAGAGTGTGTTACCTTAGCAACGGCACAGAGTGTGTTACCTTAGCAACGGGACACATTGTCGTACCTTACCAACAGCACAGAGTGTGTTACCTTAGCAACGGGACACGGTGTCGTACCTTAGTAACGGCAACAGTGTGTTACCTTAGCAACGGGACACAGTGTCGTACCTTAGCAACAGCACAGAGTGTGTTACCTTAGCAACAGCACACAGTGTGTTACCTTAGCAACGGTACACAGTGTGTTAACTGAGCAACGGGACACAGTGTCGTACCTTAGCAACGGCACAGAGTGTGTTACCTTAGCAAAGGGACACAGTGTCGTACCTTAGCAACGGCACACAGTGTGTTACCTTAGCAACGGGACACAATGTCGTACCTTAGCAACGGCACAGAGTGTGTTACCTTAGCAACAGCATAGAGTGTGTTACCTTAGCAACGGGACACAGTGTGTTACCTTAGCAACGGGACACAGTGTGTTACCTTAGCAACGGGACACAGTGTGTTTCCTTAGCAACGGGACACAGTGTGTTACCTTAGCAACGGGACACGGTTTGTTACCTTAGCAACGGGACACAGTGTGTAACCTTAGCAACGGGACACAATGTGTTACCTTAGCAACGGCACATAGTGTGTTACCTTAGCAACGGCACAGACTGTTTTAACTTAGCAACGGCACAGAGTGTGTTACCTTAGCAACAGCACAGAGTGTGTTACCTTAGCAACAGCACAGAGTGTCGTACCTTAGCAACGGCACAGAGTGTTTTACCTTAGCAACAGCACAGAGTGTCGTACCTTAGCAACGGCACAGAGTGTGTTACCTTAGCAACAGCACAGAGTGTGTTACCTTAGCAACAGCACAGAGTGTGTTACCTTAGCAACAGCACAGAGTGTGTTACCTTAGCAACGGGACACAGTGTGTTACCTTAGCAACGGGACACAGTGTCGTACCTTAGCAACGGGACACAGTGTCGTATCTTAGCAACTTGAAACAGTGTGTTACCTTTGCAACGGGACACAGTGTCGTACCTTAGCAACGGGACACAGTGTCGTACCTTAGCAACGGGAAACAGTGTGTTATCTTAGCAACGGGACACAGTGTCGTACCTTAGCAACGGCACAGAGTGTGTTACCTTAACAACAGCTCAGAGTGTGTTACTTTAGCAACGGGACACAGTGTCGTACCTTAGCAACGGCACACAGTGTTTTACCTTAGCAACAGCACAGAGTGTGTTACCTTAGCAACGGGACACAATGACGTACCTTAGCAACGGCACAGAGTGTGTTACCTTAACAACGGGACACCGTGTCGTACCTTAGCAACGGCACACAGTGTGTTACCTTAGCAACGGGACACAGTGTCGTACCTTAGCAACGGCACAGAGTGTGTTACCTTAGCAACAGCACAGAGTGTGTTACGTTAGCAACGGGACACAGTGTCGTACCTTAGCAACGGCACACAGTGTGTTACCTTAGCAACGGGACACAGTGAGTTACCTTAGCAACGGCACAGAGTGTGTTACCTTAGCAACGGGACACAGTGTCGTACCTTAGCAACGGCACAGAGTGTGTTACCTTAGCAACGGGACACAGTGTCGTACCTTAGCAACGGCACACAGTGTGTTACCATAGAAACGGGACACAGTGTCGTACCTTAGCAACGGCACAGAGTGTGTTACCTTAGCAACGGGACACAGTGTCGTACCTTAGCAACGGCACACAGTGTGTTACCTTAACAACGGCACAGAGTGTGTTAACTTAGCAACGGCACAGAGTGTGTTACCTTAGCAACAGCACAGAGTGTGTTACCTTAGCAACAGCACAGAGTGTCCTACCTTAGCAACGGCAGAGAGTGTGTTACCTTAGCAACAGCACAGAGTGTGTTACCCTAGCAACGGGACACAGTGTGTTACCTTAGCAACGGCACACAGTGTGTTACCTTAGCAACGGGACACAGTGTGTTACCTTAGCAACGGCACAGAGTGTGTTACCTTAGCAACGGGTCACAGTGTCGTACCATAGCAACGGCACAGAGTGTGTTACTTTAGCAACAGCACAGAGTGTGTTACCTTAGCAACGGCACAGAGTGTGTTACCTTAGCAACAGCACAGAGTGTGTTAATTTAGTAACTGCACAGAGTGTGTTACCTTAGCAACAGCATAGAGTGTGTTACCTTAGCAACAGCACAGAGTGTGTATCCTTAGCAACGGCACCGAGTGTGTTACCTTAGCAACGGCACAGTGTGTGTTACCTTAGCAACAGCACAGAGTGTGTTACCATAGCATCGGCGCAGAGTGTGTTACCTTAGCAACAGCACAGAGTGTGTTACCTTAGCAACGGCACAGAGTGTGTTACCTTAGCAACGGGACACAGTGTCGTACATTAGCAACGGCACAGAGTGTGTTACCTTAGCAACAGCACGGAGTGTGTTACCTTAGCAACAGCACAGAGTGTGTTACCGTAGCAACGGCACAGAGTGTGTTACCTTAGCAACAGCACAGAGTGTGTTACCTTAGCAACGGCACATAGTGTGTTACCTTAGCAACGGGACACCGTGTCGTACCTTAGCAACGGGACAGAGTGTGTTACCTTAGCTACGGGACACAGTGTGTTACCTTAGCAACGGCACACAGTTTGTTACCTTAGCAACGGGACACAGTGTGTTACCTTAGCAACGGGACACAGTGTCGTACTTTAGCAACGGCACAGAGTGTGTTACCTTAGCAACGGGACACAGTGTCGTACCTTAGAAACGGGACACAGTCTGTAACCTTAGCAACGGGACACAGTGTGTTACCTTAGCAACGGGACACAGTGTGTTACCTTAGCAACTGGACACAGTGTGTTACCTTAGCAAGAGGACACAGTGTCGTACCTTAGCAACGGGACATAGTGTCGTACCTTAGCAATGGGACACATTGTCGTAACTTAGCAACGCGACACAGTGTCGTACTTTAGCAACGGGACACAGTGTCGTACCTTAGCAACGGCACAGAGTGTGTTACCTTAGCAACGGGACACAGTGTGTTACATTAGCAACGGCACAGAGTGTGTTACCTTAGCAACGGGAGACAGTGTCGTACCTTAGCAAAGGCACACAGTGTGTTACCTTAGCAACGGGACACAGTGTCGTACCTTAGCAACGGGAAACAGTGTCGTACCTTAGCAACAGGACACAGTGTCGTACCTTAGCAACGGGACACAGTGTGTTACCTTAGCAATGGGACACAGTGTCGTATCTTAGCAACGGGACACAGTGTGTTACCTTATCAACGGGACACAGTGTCGTACCTTAGTAACGTCACAGAGTGTGGTACATTAGCAACAGGACACAGTGTGTTACCTTAGCAACGGGACACAGTGTGTTACCTTAGCAACGGCACAGAATGTGTTACCTTAGCAACGGCACAGAGTGTGTTAACTTAGCAACGGCACAGAGTGTGTAACCCTAGCAACAGCACAGAGTGTGTTACCTTAGCAACAGCACAGAGTGTCGTACCTTAGCAACGGCACTGAGTGTGTTACCTTAGCAACAGCACAGAGTGTGTTACCTTAGCAACAGCACAGAGTGTGTTACCTTAGCAACAGCACAGAGTGTGTTACCTTAGCAACGGGACACAGTGTCGTACCTTAGCAACGGCACAGAGTGTGTTACCTTAACAACTGGACACAGTGTGTTACCTTAGCAACGGGACACAGTGTCGTACCTTAGCAACGGGATACAATGTCGTACCTTAGTAACGGCACAGAGTGTGTTACCTTAGCAACGGGACACAGTGTCGTACCTTAGCAACGGGACACAGTGTCGTATCTTAGCAACGGGAAACAGTGTGTTACCCTAGCAACGGGACACAGTGTCGTACCTTAGCAACGGGACATAGTGTCTTACCTTAGCAACGGGAAACAGTGTGTTATCTTAGCAACGAGACACAGTGTCGTACCTTAGCAACGGCACAGAGTGTGTTACCTTAGCAACAGCACAGAGTGTGTTACCTTAGCAACGGGACACAGTGTCGTACCTTAGCATCGGCACACAGTGTTTTACCTTAAGAACGGGACACAGTGTGTTACCTTAGCAACAGCACAGAGTGTGTTACCTTAGCAACGGGACACAGTGACGTACCTTAGCAACGGTACAGAGTGTGTTACCTTAGCAACGGGACACAGTGTCGTACCTTAGCAACGGCACACAGTGTGTTACCTTAGCAACGGGACACAGTGTCGTACCTTAGCAACGGCACAGAGTGTGTTACCTTAGCAACAGCACAGAGTGTGTTACCTTAGCAACGGGACACAGTGTCGTACCTTAGCAACGGCACACAGTGTGTTACCTTAGCAACGGGACACAGTGAGTTACCTTAGCAACGGCACAGAGTGTGTTACCTTAGCAACGGGACACAGTGTCGTACCTTAGCAACGGCAGAGAGTGTGTTACCTTTGCAACAGCACAGAGTGTGCTACCTTAGCAACGGCACAGAGTGTGTTACCTTAGCAACAGCACAGAGTGTGTTACCTTAGCAACAGCACAGAGTGTGTATCCTTAACAACGGCACCGAGTGTGTTACCTTAGCAACGGCACAGCGGCGCAGAGTGTTTACCTTAGCAACAGCACAGAGTGTGTTACCTTAGCATCAGCACAGAGTGTGTTACCTTAGCAACGGCACAGAGTGTGTTACCTTAGCAATGGCACAGAGTGTGTTACCTTAGCAACAGCACAGAGTGTGTTACCTTAGCAACGGCACAGAGTGTGTTACCTTAGCAACGGGACACATTGTCGTACCTTACCATCAGCACAGAGTGTGTTACCTTAGCAATGGGACACGGTGTCGTACCTTAGTAACGGCAACAGTGTGTTACCTTAGCAACGGGACACAGTGTCGTACCTTAGCAACAGCACAGAGTGTGTTACCTTAGCAACAGCACACAGTGTGTTACCTTAGCAACGGCACACAGTGTGTTAACTGAGCAACGGGACACAGTGTCGTACCTTAGCAACGGCACAGAGTGTGTTACCTTAGCAAAGGGACACAGTGTCGTACCTTAGCAACGGCACACAGTGTGTTACCTTAGCAACGGGACAGAATGTCGTACCTTAGCAACGGCACAGAGTTTGTTACCTTAGCAACAGCACAGAGTGTGTTACCTTAGCAACGGGACACAGTGTGTTACCTTAGCAACGGGACACAGTGTGTTACCTTAGCAACGGGACACAGTGTGTTTCCTTAGCAACGGGACACAGTGTGTTACCTTAGCAACGGGACACAGTTTGTTACCTTAGCAACGGGACACAATGTGTAACCTTAGCAACGGGACACAATTTGTTACCTTAGCAACGGCACAGAGTGTGTTACCTTAGCAACGGCACAGAGTGTTTTAACTTAGCAACGGCACAGAGTGTGTTACCTTAGCAACAGCACAGAGTGTGTTACCTTAGCAACAGCCAAGAGTGTCGTACCTTAGCAACGGCACAGAGTGTGTTACCTTAGCAACAGCACAGAGTGTCGTACCTTAGCAACGGCACAGAGTGTGTTACCTTAGCAACAGCACAGAGTGTGTTACCTTAGCAACAGCACAGAGTGTGTTACCTTAGCAACGGGACACAGTGTCGTACCTTAGCAACGGCACAGAGTGTGTTACCTTAGCAACGGGACACAGTGTGTTACCTTAGCAACGGGACACAGTGTCGTACCTTAGCAACGGGATACAATGTCGTACCTTAGTAACGGCACAGAGTGTGTTACCTTAGCAACGGGACACAGTGTCGTACCTTAGCAACGGGACACAGTGTCGTATCTTAGCAACGGGAAACAGTGTGTTACCCTAGCAACGGGTCACAGTGTCGTACCTTAGCAACGGGACATAGTGTCTTACCTTAGCAACGGGAAACAGTGTGTTATCTTAGCAACGAGACACAGTGTCGTACCTTAGCAACGTCACACAGTGTGTTACCTTAGCAACGGGACACAGTGTGTTACCTTAGCAACGGGGCACAGTGTCGTACCTTAGCCACGGCACAGAGTGTGTTACCTTAGCAACGGGATACAGTGTGTTACCTTAGCAACGGGACACAGTGTCGTACCTTAGTAACGGCACAGAGTGTGTTACCTTAGCAACGGGACACAGTGTCGTACCTTAGCAACGGGACACAGTGTCGTATCTTAGCAACTTGAAACAGTGTGTTACCTTAGCAACGGGACACAGTGTCGTTCCTTAGCAACGGGACACAGTGTCGTACCTTAGCAACGGGAAACAGTGTGTTATCTTAGCAACGGGACACAGTGTCGTACCTTAGCAACGGCACAGAGTGTGTTACCTTAGCAACAGCACAGAGTGTGTTACCTTAGCAACGGGACACAGTGACGTACCTTAGCAACGGCACAGAGTGTGTTACCTTAGCAACGGGACACAGTGTCGTACCTTAGCAACGGCACACAGTGTGATACCTTAGCAACGGGACACAGTGTCGTACCTTAGCAACGGCACAGAGTGTGTTACCTTAGCAACAGCACAGAGTGTGTTACCTTAGCAACGGGACACAGTGTCGTACCTTAGCAACTTCACACAGTGTGTTACCTTAGCAACGGGACACAGTGAGTTACCTTAGCAACGGCACAGAGTGTGTTACCTTAGCAACGGGACACAGTGTCGTACCTTAGCAACGGCACAGAGTGTGTTACCTTAGCAACGGGACACAGTGTCGTACCTTAGCAACGGCACACAATGTGTTACCTTAGAAACGGGACACAGTGTCGTACCTTAGCAACGGCACAGAGTGTGTTACCTTAGCAACGGGACACAGTGTCGTACCTTAGCAACGGCACACAGTGTGTTACCTTAACAACGGCACAGAGTGTGTTAACTTAGCAACGGCACTGAGTGTGTTACCTTAGCAACAGCACAGAGTGTGTTACCTTAGCAACAGCACAGAGTGTCCTACCTTAGCAACGGCAGAGAGTGTGTTACCTTAGCAACAGCACAGAGTGTGTTACCTTAGCAACGGGACACAGTGTGTTACCTTAGCAACGGCACACAGTGTGTTACCTTAGCAACGGGACACAGTGTGTTACCTTAGCAACGGCACTGAGTGTGTTACCTTAGCAACGGATCACAGTGTCGTACCTTAGCAACGGCACAGAGTGTGTTACCTTAGCAACAGCACAGAGTGTGTTACCTTAGCAACGGCACAGAGTGTGTTACCTTAGCAACAGCACAGAGTGTGTTAATTTAGTAACTGCACAGAGTGTGTTACCTTAGCAACAGCACAGAGTGTGTTACCTTAGCAACAGCACAGAGTGTGTATCCTTAACAACGGCACCGAGTGTGTTACCTTAGCAACGGCACAGAGTGTGTTACCTTAGCAATGGCACAGAGTGTGTTACCTTAGCAACAGCACAGAGTGTGTTACCTTAGCAACGGCACAGAGTGTGTTACCTTAGCAACGGGACACATTGTCGTACCTTACCATCAGCACAGAGTGTGTTACCTTAGCAACGGGACACGGATTCGTACCTTAGTAACGGCAACAGTGTGTTACCTTAGCAACGGGACACAGTGTCGTACCTTAGCAACAGCACAGAGTGTGTTACCTTAGCAACAGCACACAGTGTGTTACCTTAGCAACGGCACACAGTGTGTTAACTGAGCAACGGGACACAGTGTCGTACCTTAGCAACGGCACAGAGTGTGTTACCTTAGCAAAGGGACACAGTGTCGTACCTTAGCAACGGCACACAGTGTGTTACCTTAGCAACGGGACACAATGTCGTACCTTAGCAACGGCACAGAGTGTGTTACCTTAGCAACAGCACAGAGTGTGTTACCGTAGCAACGGGACACAGTGTGTTACCTTAGCAACGGGACACAGTGTGTTACCTTAGCAACGGGACACAGTGTGTTTCCTTAGCAACGGGACACAGTGTGTTACCTTAGCAACGGGACACAGTTTGTTACCTTAGCAACGGGACACAGTGTGTAACCTTAGCAACGGGACACGATTTGATACCTTAGCAACGGCACAGAGTGTGTTACCTTAGCAACAGCACAGAGTGTGTTACCGTAGCAACGGGACACAGTGTGTTACCTTAGCAACGGGACACAGTGTGTTACCTTAGCAACGGGACACAGTGTGTTTCCTTAGCAACGGGACACAGTGTGTTACCTTAGCAACGGGACACAGTTTGTTACCTTAGCAACGGGACACAGTGTGTAACCTTAGCAACGGGACACGATTTGATACCTTAGCAACGGCACAGAGTGTGTTACCTTAGCAACGGGACACAGTGTGTTACCTTAGCAACGGGACACAATGTCGTAGCTTAGCAACGGCACAGAGTGTGTTACCTTAGCAACGGGACACAGTGTGTTACCTTAGCAACGGGACACAGTGTCGTACCTTAGTAACGGCACTGAGTGTGTTACCTTAGCAACGGGACACAGTGTCGTACATTAATAACGGGACACAGTGTGTTACCTTAGCAACGGGACACAAGGTGTTTACTTAGCAACGGGACACAGTGTGTAACCCTAGCAACGGGACACAGTGTGTTACCTTAGCAACGGCACAGAGTGTGTTACCTTAGCAACGGCACAGAGTGTGTTAACTTAGCAACGGCATAGTGTGTGTTACCTTAGCAACAGCACAGAGTGTGTTACCTTAGCAAGAGCACAGAGTATCGTACCTTAACAACGGCACAGAGTGTGTTACCTTAGCAACAGCACAGAGTGTGTTACATTAGCAACAGCACAGAGTGTGTTACCTTAGAAACGGGACACAGTGTGTTACCTTAGCAACGGGACACATTGTCGTACCTTAGCAACGGCACAGAGTGTGTTACCTTCGCAACGGGACACAGTGTCGTACCTTAGCAACGGCACAGAGTGTGTTACCTTAGCAACGGGACACAGTGTGTTACCTTAGCAACAGGACACAGTGTCATACCTTAGTAACGGTACAGAGTGTGTTTCCTTAGCAACGGGACACAGTGTCGTACCTTATCAACGGGACACAGTGTCGTATCTTAGCAACGGGAAACAGTGTGTTACCTTACCAACGGGACACAGTGTCGTATCTTAGCAACGGGACACAGTGTCGTATCTTAGCAACGGGACACAGTGTCGTACCTTAGCAACGGGAAACGGTGTGTTATCTTAGCAACGGAACACACTGTCGTACCTTAGCAACGGCACAGAGTGTGTTACCTTAGCAACAGCACAGAGTGTGTTACCTTAGCAACGGGACACAGTGTCGTACCTTAGCAACGGCACACAGTGTGTTACCTTAGCAACGGGACACAGTGTGTTACCATAGCAACGGCACAGATTGTGTTACCTTAGCAACGGGACACAGTGTCGTACCTTAGTAACGGCACAGAGTGTGGTACCTGAGCAACGGCACACAGTGTGTTACCTTAGCAACGGGACACAGTGTCGTACCTTAGTAACGGCACAGAGTGTGGTACCTGAGCAACGGCACACAGTGTGTTACCTTAGAAACGGGACACAGTGTCGTACCTTACAACGGCACAGAGTGTGTTACCTTAGCAACGGGACACAGTGTCGTACCTTAGCAACGGCACACAGTGTGTAACCTTAACAACGGGACACAGTGTCCTACCTTAGCAACGGCAGAGAGTGTGTTACCTTAGCAACGGGACACAGTGTCGTACCTTAGCAACGGCACAGAGTGTGTTACCTTAGCAACAGCACAGAGTGTGTTACCTTAGCAACAGCACAGAGTGTGTTACCTTAGCAACGGCACAGAGTGTGTTACCTTAGCAACGGCACAGAGTGTGTTACCTTAGCAACAGCACAGAGTGTGTTACCTTAGCAACAGCACAGAGTGTGTTACCTTAGCAACGGGACACAGTGTCGTACCTTAGCAACGGCACAGAGTGTGTTACTTTAGCAACGGGACACAGTGTGTTACCTTAGCAACGGGACACAGTGTCGTACCTTAGCAACGGGATACAATGTCGTACCTTAGTAACGGCACAGAGTGTGTTACCTTAGCAACGGGACACAGTGTCGTACCTTAGCAACGGGACACAGTGTCGTATCTTAGCAACGGGAAACAGTGTGTTACCCTAGCAACGGGACACAGTGTCGTACCTTAGCAACGGGACATAGTGTCTTACCTTAGCAACGGGAAACAGTGTGTTATCTTAGCAACGAGTTACAGTGTCGTACCTTAGCAACGGCTCACAGTGTGTTACCTTAGCAACGGGACACAGTGTGTTACCTTAGCAACGGGGCACAGTGTCGTACCTTAGCCACGGCACAGAGTGTGTTACCTTAGCAACGGGACACAGTGTGTTACCTTAGCAACGGGACACAGTGTCGTACCTTAGTAACGGCACAGAGTGTGTTACCTTAGCAACGGGACACAGTGTCGTACCTTAGCAACGGGACACAGTGTCGTATCTTAGAAACTTGAAACAGTGTGTTACCTTAGCAACGGGACACAGTGTCGTACCTTAGCAACGGGACACAGTGTCGTACCTTAGCAACGGGAAACAGTGTGTTATCTTAGCAACGGGACACAGTGTCGTACCTTAGCAACGGCACAGAGTGTGTTACCTTAGCAACAGCACAGCGTGTGTTACCTTAGCATCAGCACAGAGTGTGTTACCTTAGCAACGGCACAGAGTGTGTTACCTTAGCAATGGCACAGAGTGTGTTACCTTAGCAACAGCACAGAGTGTGTTACCTTAGCAACGGCACAGAGTGTGTTACCTTAGCAACGGGACACATTGTCGTAACTTACCAACAGCACAGAGTGTGTTACCTTAGCAACGGGACACGGTGTCGTACCTTAGTAACGGCAACAGTGTGTTACCTTAGCAACGGGACACAGTGTCGTACCTTAGCAACAGCACAGAGTGTGTTACCTTAGCAAAAGCACACAGTGTGTTACCTTAGCAACGGCACACAGTGTGTTAACTGAGCAACGGGACACAGTGTCGTACCTTAGCAACGGCACAGAGTGTGTTACCTTAGCAAAGGGACACAGTGTCGTACCTTAGCAACGGCACACAGTGTGTTACCTTAGCAACGGGACACAATGTCGTACCTTAGCAACGGCACAGAGTGTGTTACCTTAGCAACAGCACAGAGTGTGTTACCTTAGCAACGGGACACAGTGTGTTACCTTAGCAACGGGATACAGTGTGTTACCTTAGCAACGGGACACAGTGTGTTTCCTTAGCAACGGGACACACTGTGTTACCTTAGCAACGGGACACGGTTTGTTACCTTAGCAACGGGACACAGTGTGTAACCTTAGCAACGGGACACAATGTGTTACCTTAGCAACGGCACATAGTGTGTTACCTTAGCAACGGCACAGACTGTTTTAATTTAGCAACGGCACAGAGTGTGTTACCTTAGCAACAGCACAGAGTGTGTTACCTTAGCAACAGCACAGAGTGTCGTATCTTAGCAACGGCACAGAGTGTTTTACCTTAGCAACAGCACAGAGTGTCGTACCTTAGCAACGGCACAGAGTGTGTTACCTTAGCAACAGCACAGAGTGTGTTACCTTAGCAACAGCACAGAGTGTGTTACCTTAGCAACAGCACAGAGTGTGTTACCTTAGCAACGGGACACAGTGTGTTACCTTAGCAACGGGACACAGTGTCGTACTTTAGCAACGGGACACAGTGTCGTATCTTAGCAACTTGAAACAGTGTGTTACCTTAGCAACGGGACACAGTGTCGTACCTTAGCAACGGGACATAGTGTCGTACCTTAGCAACGGGAAACAGTGTGTTATCTTAGCAACGGGACACAGTGTCGTACCTTAGCAACGGCACAGAGTGTGTTACCTTAACAACAGCACAGAGTGTGTTACTTTAGCAACGGGACACAGTGTCGTACCTTAGCAACGGCACACAGTGTTTTACCTTAGCAACAGCACAGAGTGTGTTACCTTAGCAACGGGACACAATGACGTACCTTAGCAACGGCACAGAGTGTGTTACCTTAACAACGGGACACCGTGTCGTACCTTAGCAACGGCACACAGTGTGTTACCTTAGCAACGGGACACAGTGTCGTACCTTAGCAACGGCACAGAGTGTGTTACCTTAGCAACAGCACAGAGTGTGTTACCTTAGCAACGGGACACAGTGTCGTACCTTAGCAACGGCACACAGTGTGTTACCTTAGCAACGGGACACAGTGAGTTACCTTAGCAACGGCACAGAGTGTGTTACCTTAGCAACGGGACACAGTGTCGTACCTTAGCAACGGCACAGAGTGTGTTACCTTAGCAACGGGACACAGTGTCGTACCTTAGCAACGGCACACAGTGTGTTACCATAGAAACGGGACACAGTGTCGTACCTTAGCAACGGCACAGAGTGTGTTACCTTAGCAACGGGACACAGAGTCGTACCTTAGCAACGGCACACAGTGTGTTAGCTTAACAACGGCACAGAGTGTGTTAACTTAGCAACGGCACAGAGTGTGTTACCTTAGCAACAGCACAGAGTGTGTTACCTTAGCAACAGCACAGAGTGTCCTACCTTAGCAACGGCAGAGAGTGTGTTACCTTAGCAACAGCACAGAGTGTGTTACCTTAGCAACGGGACACAGTGTGTTACCTTAGCAACGGCACACAGTGTGTTACCTTAGCAACGGGACACAGTGTGTTACCTTAGCAACGGCACAGAGTGTGTTACCTTAGCAACGGGTCACAGTGTCGTACCTTAGCAACGGCACAGAGTGTGTTACCTTAGCAACGGGACACAGTGTCGTACCTTAGCAACGGGACACAGTGTCGTATCTTAGCAACTTGAAACAGTGTGTTACCTTAGCAACGGGACACAGTGTCGTACCTTAGCAACGGGACACAGTGTCGTACCTTAGCAACGGGAAACAGTGTGTTATCTTAGCAACGGGACACAGTGTCGTACCTTAGCAACGGCACAGAGTGTGTTACCTTAGCAACAGCACAGAGTGTGTTACCTTAGCAACGGGACACAGTGACGTACCTTAGCAACGGCACAGAGTGTGTTACCTTAGCAACGGGACACAGTGTCGTACCTTAGCAACGGCACACAGTGTGATACCTTAGCAACGGGACACAGTGTCGTACCTTAGCAACGGCACAGAGTGTGTTACCTTAGCAACAGCAC
This sequence comes from Hymenopus coronatus, assembly GCA_030762935.1. Taxonomy (NCBI): domain Eukaryota; kingdom Metazoa; phylum Arthropoda; class Insecta; order Mantodea; family Hymenopodidae; genus Hymenopus; species Hymenopus coronatus. The sequence continues at coordinate 178,668,551 of CM060882.1, forward strand.
AGAGTGTGTTACCTTAGCAACGGGACACAGTGTCGTACCTTAGCAACTTCACACAGTGTGTTACCTTAGCAACGGGACACAGTGAGTTACCTTAGCAACGGCACAGAGTGTGTTACCTTAGCAACGGGACACAGTGTCGTACCTTAGCAACGGCACAGAGTGTGTTACCTTAGCAACGGGACACAGTGTCGTACCTTAGCAACGGCACACAATGTGTTACCTTAGAAACGGGACACAGTGTCGTACCTTAGCAACGGCACAGAGTGTGTTACCTTAGCAACGGGACACAGTGTCGTACCTTAGCAACGGCACACAGTGTGTTACCTTAACAACGGCACAGAGTGTGTTAACTTAGCAACGGCACAGAGTGTGTTACCTTAGCAACAGCACAGAATGTGTTACCTTAGCAACAGCACAGAGTGTCCTACCTTAGCAACGGCAGAGAGTGTGTTACTTTAGCAACAGCACAGAGTGTGTTACCTTAGCAACGGGACACAGTGTGTTACCTTAGCAACGGCACACAGTGTGTTACCTTAGCAACGGGACACAGTGTGTTACCTTAGCAACGGCACTGAGTGTGTTACCTTAGCAACGGATCACAGTGTCGTACCTTAGCAACGGCACAGAGTGTGTTACCTTAGCAACAGCACAGAGTGTGTTACCTTAGCAACGGCACAGAGTGTGTTACCTTAGCAACAGCACAGAGTGTGTTAATTTAGTAACTGCACAGAGTGTGTTACCTTAGCAACAGCACAGAGTGTGTTACCTTAGCAACAGCACAGAGTGTGTATCCTTAACAACGGCACCGAGTGTGTTACCTTAGCAACGGCACAGCGGCGCAGAGTGTTTACCTTAGCAACAGCACAGAGTGTGTTACCTTAGCATCAGCACAGAGTGTGTTACCTTAGCAACGTCACAGAGTGTGTTACCTTAGCAGTGGCACAGAGTGTGTTACCTTAGCAACAGCACAGAGTGTGTTACCTTAGCAACGGCACAGAGTGTGTTACCTTAGCAACGGGACACATTGTCGTACCTTACCATCAGCACAGAGTGTGTTACCTTAGCAACGGGACACGGTGTCGTACCTTAGTAACGGCAACAGTGTGTTACCTTAGCAACGGGACACAGTGTCGTACCTTAGCAACAGCACAGAGTGTGTTACCTTAGCAACAGCACACAGTGTGTTACCTTAGCAACGGCACACAGTGTGTTAACTGAGCAACGGGACACAGTGTCGTACCTTAGCAACGGCACAGAGTGTGTTACCTTAGCAAAGGGACACAGTGTCGTACCTTAGCAACGGCACACAGTGTGTTACCTTAGCAACGGGACACAATGTCGTACCTTAGCAACGGCACAGAGTGTGTTACCTTAGCAACAGCACAGAGTGTGTTACCGTAGCAACGGGACACAGTGTGTTACCTTAGCAACGGGACACAGTGTGTTACCTTAGCAACGGGACACAGTGTGTTTCCTTAGCAACGGGACACAGTGTGTTACCTTAGCAACGGGACACAGTTTGTTACCTTAGCAACGGGACACAGTGTGTAACCTTAGCAACGGGACACGATTTGAAACCTTAGCAACGGCACAGAGTGTGTTACCTTAGCAACAGCACAGAGTGTGTTACCGTAGCAACGGGACACAGTGTGTTACCTTAGCAACGGGACACAGTGTGTTACCTTAGCAACGGGACACAGTGTGTTTCCTTAGCAACGGGACACAGTGTGTTACCTTAGCAACGGGACACAGTTTGTTACCTTAGCAACGGGACACAGTGTGTAACCTTAGCAACGGGACACGATTTGATACCTTAGCAACGGCACAGAGTGTGTTACCTTAGCAACAGCACAGAGTGTGTTACCTTAGCAACGGGACACAGTGTGTTACCTTAGCAACGGGACACAATGTCGTAGCTTAGCAACGGCACAGAGTGTGTTACCTTAGCAACGGGACACAGTGTGTTACCTTAGCAACGGGACACAGTGTCGTACCTTAGTAACGGCACTGAGTGTGTTAGCTTAGCAACGGGACACAGTGTCGTACATTAATAACGGGACACAGTGTGTTACCTTAGCAACGGGACACAAGGTGTTTACTTAGCAACGGGACACAGTGTGTAACCCTAGCAACGGGACACAGTGTGTTACCTTAGCAACGGCACAGAGTGTGTTACCTTAGCAACGGCACAGAGTGTGTTAACTTTGCAACGGCATAGTGTGTGTTACCTTAGCAACAGCACAGAGTGTGTTACCTTAGCAAGAGCACAGAGTATCGTACCTTAACAACGGCACAGAGTGTGTTACCTTAGCAACAGCACAGAGTGTGTTACATTAGCAACAGCACAGAGTGTGTTACCTTAGAAACGGGACACAGTGTGTTACCTTAGCAACGGGACACATTGTCGTACCTTAGCAACGGCACAGAGTGTGTTACCTTCGCAACGGGACACAGTGTCGTACCTTAGCAACGGCACAGAGTGTGTTACCTTAGCAACGGGACACAGTGTGTTACCTTAGCAACAGGACACAGTGTCATACCTTAGTAACGGTACAGAGTGTGTTTCCTTAGCAACGGGACACAGTGTCGTACCTTATCAACGGGACACAGTGTCGTATCTTAGCAACGGGAAACAGTGTGTTACCTTACCAACGGGACACAGTGTCGTATCTTAGCAACGGGACACAGTGTCGTATCTTAGCAACGGGACACAGTGTCGTACCTTAGCAACGGGAAACGGTGTGTTATCTTAGCAACGGAACATACTGTCGTACCTTAGCAACGGCACAGAGTGTGTTACCTTAGCAACAGCACAGAGTGTGTTACCTTAGCAACGGGACACAGTGTCGTACCTTAGCAACGGCACACAGTGTGTTACCTTAGCAACGGGACACAGTGTGTTACCATAGCAACGGCACAGATTGTGTTACCTTAGCAACGGGACACAGTGTCGTACCTTAGTAACGGCACAGAGTGTGGTACCTGAGCAACGGCACACAGTGTGTTACCTTAGCAACGGGACACAGTGTCGTACCTTAGTAACGGCACAGAGTGTGGTACCTGAGCAACGGCACACAGTGTGTTACCTTAGAAACGGGACACAGTGTCGTACCTTACAACGGCACAGAGTGTGTTACCTTAGCAACGGGACACAGTGTCGTACCTTAGCAACGGCACACAGTGTGTAACCTTAACAACGGGACACAGTGTCCTACCTTAGCAACGGCAGAGAGTGTGTTACCTTAGCAACGGGACACAGTGTCGTACCTTAGCAACGGCACAGAGTGTGTTACCTTAGCAACAGCACAGAGTGTGTTACCTTAGCAACGGCACAGAGTGTGTTACCTTAGCAACAGCACAGAGTGTGTTACCTTAGCAACAGCACAGAGTGTGTTACCTTAGCAACGGGACACAGTGTCGTACCTTAGCAACGGCACAGAGTGTGTTACTTTAGCAACGGGACACAGTGTGTTACCTTAGCAACGGGACACAGTGTCGTACCTTAGCAACGGGATACAATGTCGTACCTTAGTAACGGCACAGAGTGTGTTACCTTAGCAACGGGACACAGTGTCGTACCTTAGCAACGGGACACAGTGTCGTATCTTAGCAACGGGAAACAGTGTGTTACCCTAGCAACGGGACACAGTGTCGTACCTTAGCAACGGGACATAGTGTCTTACCTTAGCAACGGGAAACAGTGTGTTATCTTAGCAACGAGATACAGTGACGTACCTTAGCAACGGCACACAGTGTGTTACCTTAGCAACGGGACACAGTGTGTTACCTTAGCAACGGGGCACAGTGTCGTACCTTAGCCACGGCACAGAGTGTGTTACCTTAGCAACGGGACACAGTGTGTTACCTTAGCAACGGGACACAGTGTCGTACCTTAGTAACGGCACAGAGTGTGTTACCTTAGCAACGGGACACAGTGTCGTACCTTAGCAACGGGACACAGTGTCGTATCTTAGAAACTTGAAACAGTGTGTTACCTTAGCAACGGGACACAGTGTCGTACCTTAGCAACGGGACACAGTGTCGTACCTTAGCAACGGGAAACAGTGTGTTATCTTAGCAACGGGACACAGTGTCGTACCTTAGCAACGGCACAGAGTGTGTTACCTTAGCAACAGCACAGCGTGTGTTACCTTAGCATCAGCACAGAGTGTGTTACCTTAGCAACGGCACAGAGTGTGTTACCTTAGCAATGGCACAGAGTGTGTTACCTTAGCAACAGCACAGAGTGTGTTACCTTAGCAACGGCACAGAGTGTGTTACCTTAGCAACAGCACAGAGTGTGTTACCTTAGCAACGGCACAGAGTGTGTTACCTTAGCAACGGGACACATTGTCGTACCTTACCAACAGCACAGAGTGTGTTACCTTAGCAACGGGACACGGTGTCGTACCTTAGTAACGGCAACAGTGTGTTACCTTAGCAACGGGACACAGTGTCGTACCTTAGCAACAGCACAGAGTGTGTTACCTTAGCAACAGCACACAGTGTGTTACCTTAGCAACGGCACACAGTGTGTTAACTGAGCAACGGGACACAGTGTCGTACCTTAGCAACGGCACAGAGTGTGTTACCTTAGCAAAGGGACACAGTGTCGTACCTTACCAACGGCACACAGTGTGTTACCTTAGCAACGGGACACAATGTCGTACCTTAGCAACGGCACAGAGTGTGTTACCTTAGCAACAGCACAGAGTGTGTTACCTTAGCAACGGGACACAGTGTGTTACCTTAGCAACGGGATACAGTGTGTTACCTTAGCAACGGGACACAGTGTGTTTCCTTAGCAACGGGACACAGTGTGTTACCTTAGCAACGGGACACGGTTTGTTACCTTAGCAACGGGACACAGTGTGTAACCTTAGCAACGGGACACAATGTGTTACCTTAGCAACGGCACATAGTGTGTTACCTTAGCAACGGCACAGACTGTTTTAATTTAGCAACGGCACAGAGTGTGTTACCTTAGCAACAGCACAGAGTGTGTTACCTTAGCAACAGCACAGAGTGTCGTATCTTAGCAACGGCACAGAGTGTTTTACCTAAGCAACAGCACAGAGTGTCGTACCTTAGCAACGGCACAGAGTGTGTTACCTTAGCAACAGCACAGAGTGTGTTACCTTAGCAACAGCACAGAGTGTGTTACCTTAGCAACAGCACAGAGTGTGTTACCTTAGCAACGGGACACAGTGTGTTACCTTAGCAACGGGACACAGTGTCGTACTTTAGCAACGGGACACAGTGTCGTATCTTAGCAACTTGAAACAGTGTGTTACCTTAGCAACGGGACACAGTGTCGTACCTTAGCAACGGGACATAGTGTCGTACCTTAGCAACGGGAAACAGTGTGTTATCTTAGCAACGGGACACAGTGTCGTACCTTAGCAACGGCACAGAGTGTGTTACCTTAACAACAGCACAGAGTGTGTTACTTTAGCAACGGGACACAGTGTCGTACCTTAGCAACGGCACACAGTGTTTTACCTTAGCAACAGCACAGAGTGTGTTACCTTAGCAACGGGACACAATGACGTACCTTAGCAACGGCACAGAGTGTGTTACCTTAACAACGGGACACCGTGTCGTACCTTAGCAACGGCACACAGTGTGTTACCTTAGCAACGGGACACAGTGTCGTACCTTAGCAACGGCACAGAGTGTGTTACCTTAGCAACAGCACAGAGTGTGTTACCTTAGCAACGGGACACAGTGTCGTACCTTAGCAACGGCACACAGTGTGTTACCTTAGCAACGGGACACAGTGAGTTACCTTAGCAACGGCACAGAGTGTGTTACCTTAGCAACGGGACACAGTGTCGTACCTTAGCAACGGCACAGAGTGTGTTACCTTAGCAACGGGACACAGTGTCGTACCTTAGCAACGGCACACAGTGTGTTACCATAGAAACGGGACACAGTGTCGTACCTTAGCAACGGCACAGAGTGTGTTACCTTAGCAACGGGACACAGAGTCGTACCTTAGCAACGGCACACAGTGTGTTAGCTTAACAACGGCACAGAGTGTGTTAACTTAGCAACGGCACAGAGTGTGTTACCTTAGCAACAGCACAGAGTGTGTTACCTTAGCAACAGCACAGAGTGTCCTACCTTAGCAACGGCAGAGAGTGTGTTACCTTAGCAACAGCACAGAGTGTGTTACCTTAGCAACGGGACACAGTGTGTTACCTTAGCAACGGCACACAGTGTGTTACCTTAGCAACGGGACACAGTGTGTTACCTTAGCAACGGCACAGAGTGTGTTACCTTAGCAACGGGTCACAGTGTCGTACCTTAGCAACGGCACAGAGTGTGTTACCTTAGAAACGGCACAGTGTGTGTTACCTTAGCAACAGCACAGAGTGTGTTACCATAGCATCGGCGCAGAGTGTGTTACCTTAGCAACAGCACAGAGTGTGTTACCTTAGCAACGGCACAGAGTGTGTTACCTTAGCAACGGGACACAGTGTCGTACCTTAGCAACAGCACAGATTGTGTTACCTTAGCAACTGCACAGAGTGTGTTACCTTAGCAACGGCACAGAGTGTGTTACCTTAGCAACAGCACAGAGTGTGTTACCTTAGTAACAGCACAGAGTGTGTTACCTTGGCCACAGCACAGAAGTTTTACCTTAGCAACGGCACAGAGTGTGTTACCTTAGCAACGGCACAGAGTGTGTTACGTTAGCAACAGCACGGAGTGTGTTACCTTAGCAACAGCACAGAGTGTGTTACCGTAGCAACGGCACAGAGTGTGTTACCTTAGCAACCGCACAGAGTGTGTTACCTTAGCAACGGCACATAGTGTGTTACCTTAGCAACGGGACACCGTGTCGTACCTTAGCAACGGGACAGAGTGTGTTACCTTAGCTACGGGACACAGTGTGTTACCTTAGCAACGGCACACAGTTTGTTACCTTAGTAACGGGACACAGTGTGTTACCTTAGCAACGGGACACAGTGTCGTACCTTAGCAACGGCACAGAGTGTGTTACCTTAGCAACGGGACACAGTGTCGTACCTTAGAAACGGGACACAGTCTGTAACCTTAGCAACGGGACACAGTGTGTTACCTTAGCAACGGGACACAGTGTGTTACCTTAGCAACTGGACACAGTGTGTTACCTTAGCAAGAGGACACAGTGTCGTACCTTAGCAACGGGACATAGTGTCGTACCTTAGCAATGGGACACATTGTCGTAACTTAGCAACGCGACACAGTGTCGTACTTTAGCAACGGGACACAGTGTCGTACCTTAGCAACGGCACAGAGTGTGTTACCTTAGCAACGGGACACAGTGTGTTAAATTAGCAACGGCACAGAGTGTGTTACCTTAGCAACGGGAGACAGTGTCGTACCTTAGCAAAGGCACACAGTGTGTTACCTTAGCAACGGGACACAGTGTCGTACCTTAGCAACGGGAAACAGTGTCGTACCTTAGCAACAGGACACAGTGTCGTACCTTAGCAACGGGACACAGTGTGTTACCTTAGCAATGGGACACAGTGTCGTATCTTAGCAACGGGACACAGTGTGTTACCTTATCAACGGGACACAGTGTGTTACCTTAGCAACGGCACAGAATGTGTTACCTTAGCAACGGCACAGAGTGTGTTAACTTAGCAACGGCACAGAGTGTGTAACCCTAGCAACAGCACAGAGTGTGTTACCTTAGCAACAGCACAGAGTGTCGTACCGTAGCAACGGCACAGAGTGTGTTACCTTAGCAACAGCACAGAGTGTGGTACCTTAGCAACAGCACAGAGTGTGTTACCTTAGCAACGGGACACAGTGTCGTACCTTAGCAACGGCACAGAGTGTGTTACCTTAGCAACGGGACACAGTGTGTTACCTTAGCAACGGGACACAGTGTCGTACCTTAGCAACGGGATACAATGTCGTACCTTAGTAACGGCACAGAGTGTGTTACCTTAGCAACGGGACACAGTGTCGTACCTTAGCAACGGGACACAGTGTCGTATCTTAGCAACGGGAAACAGTGTGTTACCCTAGCAACGGGATACAGTGTCGTACCTTAGCAACGGGACATAGTGTCTTACCTTAGCAACGGGAAACAGTGTGTTATCTTAGCAACGAGACACAGTGTCGTACCTTAGCAACGTCACACAGTGTGTTACCTTAGCAACGGGACACAGTGTGTTACCTTAGCAACGGGGCACAGTGTCGTACCTTAGCCACGGCACAGAGTGTGTTACCTTAGCAACGGGACACAGTGTGTTACCTTAGCAACGGGACACAGTGTCGTACCTTAGTAACGGCACAGAGTGTGTTACCTTAGCAACGGGACACAGTGTCGTACCTTAGCAACGGGACACAGTGTCGTATCTTAGCAACTTGAAACAGTGTGTTACCTTAGCAACGGGACACAGTGTCGTACCTTAGCAACGGGACACAGTGTGTTACCTTAGCAACAGCACAGAGTGTGTTACCTTAGCAACGGGACACAGTGACGTACCTTAGCAACGGCACAGAGTGTGTTACCTTAGCAACGGGACACAGTGTCGTACCTTAGCAACGGCACACAGTGTGTTACCTTAGCAACGGGACACAGTGTCGTACCTTAGCAACGGCACAGAGTGTGTTACCTTAGCAACAGCACAGAGTGTGTTACCTTAGCAACGGGACACAGTGTCGTACCTTAGCAACGGCACACAGTGTGTTACCTTAGCAACGGGACACAGTGAGTTACCTTAGCAACGGCACAGAGTGTGTTACCTTAGCAACGGGACACAGTGTCGTACCTTAGCAACGGCAGAGAGTGTGTTACCTTAGCAACGGGACACAGTGTCGTACCTTAGCAACGGCACACAGTGTGTTACCTTAGAAACGGGACACAGTGTCGTACCTTAGCAACGGCACAGAGTGTGTTACCTTAGCAACGGGACACAGTGTCGTACCTTAGCAACGGCACACAGTGTGTTACCTTAACAACGGCACAGAGTGTGTTAACTTAGCAACGGCACAAAGTGTGTTACCTTAGCAACAGCACAGAGTGTGTTACCTTAGCAACAGCACAGAGTGTCCTACCTTAGCAACGGCAGAGAGTGTGTTACCTTAGCAACAGCACAGAGTGTGTTACCTTAGCAACGGCACACAGTGTGTTACCTTAGCAACGGGACACAGTGTGTTACCTTAGCAACGGCACAGAGTGTGTTACCTTAGCAACGGATCACAGTGTCGTACCTTAGCAACGGCACAGAGTGTGTTACCTTAGCAACAGCACAGAGTGTGTTACCTTAGCAACGGCACAGAGTGTGTTACCTTAGCAACAGCACAGAGTGTGTTAATTTAGTAACTGCACAGAGTGTGTTACCTTAGCAACAGCACAGAGTGTGTTACCTTAGCAACAGCATAGAGTGTGTATCCTTAACAACGGCACCGAGTGTGTTACCTTAGCAACGGCACAGCGGCTCAGAGTGTTTACCTTAGCAACAGCACAGAGTGTGTTACCTTAGCATCAGCACAGAGTGTGTTACCTTAGCAACGGCACAGAGTGTGTTACCTTAGCAATGGCACAGAGTGTGTTACCTTAGCAACAGCACAGAGTGTGTTACCTTAGCAACGGCACAGAGTGTGTTACCTTAGCAACGGGACACATTGTCGTACCTTACCATCAGCACAGAGTGTGTTACCTTAGCAACGGGACACGGTGTCGTACCTTAGTAACGGCAACAGTGTGTTACCTTAGCAACGGGACACAGTGTCGAACCTTAGCAACAGCACAGAGTGTGTTACCTTAGCAACAGCACACAGTGTGTTACCTTAGCAACGGCACACAGTGTGTTAACTGAGCAACGGGACACAGTGTCGTACCTTAGCAACGGCACAGAGTGTGTTACCTTAGCAACGGGACAGAATGTCGTACCTTAGCAACGGCACAGAGTTTGTTACCTTAGCAACAGCACAGAGTGTGTTACCTTAGCAACGGGACACAGTGTGTTACCTTAGCAACGGGACACAGTGTGTTACCTTAGCAACGGGACACAGTGTGTTTCCTTAGCAACGGGACACAGTGTGTTACCTTAGCAACGGGACACAATTTGTTACCTTAGCAACGGCACAGAGTGTGTTACCTTAGCAACGGCACAGAGTGTTTTAACTTAGCAACGGCACAGAGTGTGTTACCTTAGCAACAGCACAGAGTGTGTTACCTTAGCAACAGCACAGAGTGTCGTACCTTAGCTACGGCACAGAGTGTGTTACCTTAGCAACAGCACAGAGTGTCGTACCTTACCAACGGCACAGAGTGTGTTACCTTAGCAACAGCACAGAGTGTGTTACCTTAGCAACAGCACAGAGTGTGTTACCTTAGCAACGGGAAACAGTGTCGTACCTTAGCAACGGCACAGAGTGTGTTACCCTAGCAACGGGACACAGTGTGTTACCTTAGCAACGGGACACAGTGTCGTACCTTAGCAACGGGATACAATGTCGTACCTTAGTAACGGCACAGAATGTGTTACCTTAGCAACGGGACACAGTGTCGTACCTTAGCAACGGGACACAGTGTCGTATCTTAGCAACGGGAAACAGTGTGTTACCCTAGCAACGGGACACAGTGTCGTACCTTAGCAACGGGACATAGTGTCTTACCTTAGCAACGGGAAACAGTGTGTTATCTTAGCAACGAGACACAGTGTCGTACCTTAGCAACGTCACACAGTGTGTTACCTTAGCAACGGGACACAGTGTGTTACCTTAGCAACGGGGCACAGTGTCGTACCTTAGCCACGGCACAGAGTGTGTTACCTTAGCAACGGGACACAGTGTGTTACCTTAGCAACGGGACACAGTGTCGTACCTTAGTAACGGCACAGAGTGTGTTACCTTAGCAACGGGACACAGTGTCGTACCTTAGCAACGGGACACAGTGTCGTATCTTAGCAACTTGAAACAGTGTGTTACCTTAGCAACGGGACACAGTGTCGTACCTTAGCAACGGGACACAGTGTCGTACCTTAGCAACGGGAAACAGTGTGTTATCTTAGCAACGGGACACAGTGTCGTATCTTAGCAACGGCACAGAGTGTGTTACCTTAGCAACAGCACAGAGTGTGTTACCTTAGCAACGGGACACAGTGACGTACCTTAGCAACGGCACAGAGTGTGTTACCTTAGCAACGAGACACAGTGTCGTACCTTAGCAACGGCACACAGTGTGATACCTTAGCAACGGGACACAGTGTCGTACCTTAGCAACGGCACAGAGTGTGTTACCTTAGCAACAGCACAGAGTGTGTTACCTTAGCAACGGGACACAGTGTCGTACCTTAGCAACGGCACACAGTGTGTTACCTTAGCAACGGGACACAGTGAGTTACCTTAGCAACGGCACAGAGTGTGTTACCTTAGCAACGGGACACAGTGTCGTACCTTAGCAACGGCAGAGAGTGTGTTACCTTAGCAACGGGACACAGTGTCGTACCTTAGCAACGGCACACAGTGTGTTACCTTAGAAACGGGACACAGTGTCGTACCTTAGCAACGACACAGAGTGTGTTACCTTAGCAACGGGACACAGTGTCGTACCTTAGCAACGGCACACAGTGTGTTACCTTAACAACGGCACAGAGTGTGTTAACTTAGCAACGGCACAAAGTGTGTTACCTTAGCAACAGCACAGAGTGTGTTACCTTAGCAACAGCACAGAGTGTCCTACCTTAGCAACGGCAGAGAGTGTGTTACCTTAGCAACAGCACAGAGTGTGTTACCTTAGCAACGGGACACAGTGTGTTACCTTAGCAACGGCACACAGTGTGTTACCTTAGCAACGGGACACAGTGTGTTTCCTTAGCAACGGCACAGAGTGTGTTACCTTAGCAACGGATCACAGTGTCGTACCTTAGCAACGGCACAGAGTGTGTTACCTTAGCAACAGCACAGAGTGTGTTACCTTAGCAACGGCACAGAGTGTGTTACCTTAGCAACAGCACAGAGTGTGTTAATTTAGTAACTGCACAGAGTGTGTTACCTTAGCAACAGCACAGAGTGTGTTACCTTAGCAACAGCATAGAGTGTGTATCCTTAACAACGGCACCGAGTGTGTTACCTTAGCAACGGCACAGCGGCTCAGAGTGTTTACCTTAGCAACAGCACAGAGTGTGTTACCTTAGCATCAGCACAGAGTGTGTTACCTTAGCAACGGCACAGAGTGTGTTACCTTAGCAATGGCACAGAGTGTGTTACCTTAGCAACAGCACAGAGTGTGTTACCTTAGCAACGGGACACGGTGTCGTACCTTAGTAACGGCAACAGTGTGTTACCTTAGCAACGGGACACAGTGTCGTACCTTAGCAACAGCACAGAGTGTGTTACCTTAGCAACAGCACACAGTGTGTTACCTTAGCAACGGCACACAGTGTGTTAACTGAGCAACGGGACACAGTGTCGTACCTTAGCAACGGCACAGAGTGTGTTACCTTAGCAAAGGGACACAGTGTCGTACCTTAGCAACGGCACACAGTGTGTTACCTTAGCAACGGGACAGAATGTCGTACCTTAGCAACGGCACAGAGTTTGTTACCTTAGCAACAGCACAGAGTGTGTTACCTTAGCAACGGGACACAGTGTGTTACCTTAGCAACGGGACACAGTTTGTTACCTTAGCAACGGGACACAGTGTGTAACCTTAGCAACGGGACACAATTTGTTACCTTAGCAACGACACAGAGTGTGTTACCTTAGCAACGGCACAGAGTGTTTTAACTTAGCAACGGCACAGAGTGTGTTACCTTAGCAACAGCACAGAGTGTGTTACCTTAGCAACAGCACAGAGTGTCGTACCTTAGCAACGGCACAGAGTGTGTTACCTTAGCAACAGCACAGAGTGTCGTACCTTAGCAACGGCACAGAGTGTGTTACCTTAGCAACAGCACAGAGTGTGTTACCTTAGCAACAGCACAGAGTGTGTTACCTTAGCAACAGCACAGAGTGTGTTACCTTAGCAACGGGACACAGTGTCGTACCTTAGCAACGGCACAGAGTGTGTTACCTTAGCAACGGGACACAGTGTGTTACCTTAGCAACGGGACACAGTGTCGTACCTTAGCAACGGGATACAATGTCGTACCTTAGTAACGGCACAGAGTGTGTTACCTTAGCAACGGGACACAGTGTCGTGCCTTAGCAACGGGACACAGTGTCGTATCTTAGCAACGGGAAACAGTGTGTTACCCTAGCAACGGGACACAGTGTCGTACCTTAGCAACGGGACATAGTGTCTTACCTTAGCAACGGGAAACAGTGTGTTATCTTAGCAACGAGACACAGTGTCGTACCTTAGCAACGTCACACAGTGTGTTACCTTAGCAACGGGACACAGTGTGTTACCTTAGCAACGGGGCACAGTGTCGTACCTTAGCCACGGCACAGAGTGTGTTACCTTAGCAACGGGACACAGTGTGTTACCTTAGCAACGGGACACAGTGTCGTACCTTAGTAACGGCACAGAGTGTGTTACCTTAGCAACGGGACACAGTGTCGTACCTTAGCAACGGGACACAGTGTCGTATCTTAGCAACTTGAAACAGTGTGTTACCTTAGCAACGGGACACAGTGTCGTACCTTAGCAACGGGACACAGTATCGTACCTTAGCAACGGGAAACAGTGTGTTATCTTAGCAACGGGACACAGTGTCGTATCTTAGCAACGGCACAGAGTGTGTTACCTTAGCAACAGCACAGAGTGTGTTACCTTAGCAACGGGACACAGTGACGTACCTTAGCAACGGCACAGAGTGTGTTACCTTAGCAACGGGACACAGTGTCGTACCTTAGCAACGGCACACAGTGTGATACCTTAGCAACGGGACACAGTGTCGTACCTTAGCAACGGCACAGAGTGTGTTACCTTAGCAACAGCACAGAGTGTGTTACCTTAGCAACGGGACACAGTGAGTTACTTAGCAACGGCACAGAGTGTGTTACCTTAGCAACGGGACACAGTGTCGTACCTTAGCAACGGCACAGAGTGTGTTACCTTAGCAACGGGACACAGTGTCGTACCTTAGCAACGGCACACAATGTGTTACCTTAGAAACGGGACACAGTGTCGTACCTTAGCAACGGCACAGAGTGTGTTACCTTAGCAACGGGACACAGTGTCGTACCTTAACAACGGCACAGAGTGTGTTAACTTAGCAACGGCACAGAGTGTGTTACCTTAGCAATAGCACAGAGTGTGTTACCTTAGCAACAGCACAGAGTGTCCTACCTTAGCAACGGCAGAGAGTGTGTTACCTTAGCAACAGCACAGAGTGTGTTACCTTAGCAACGGGACACAGTGTGTTACCTTAGCAACGGCACACAGTGTGTTACCTTAGCAACGGGACACAGTGTGTTACCTTAGCAACGGCACTGAGTGTGTTACCTTAGCAACGGATCACAGTGTCGTACCTTAGCAACGGCACAGAGTGTGTTACCTTAGCAACAGCACAGAGTGTGTTACCTTAGCAACGGCACAGAGTGTGTTACCTTAGCAACAGCACAGAGTGTGTTAATTTAGTAACTGCACAGAGTGTGTTACCTTAGCAACAGCACAGAGTGTGTTACCTTAGCAACAGCACAGAGTGTGTATCCTTAACAACGGCACCGAGTGTGTTACCTTAGCAACGGCACAGCGGCGCAGAGTGTTTACCTTAGCAACAGCACAGAGTGTGTTACCTTAGCATCAGCACAGAGTGTGTTACCTTAGCAACGGCACAGAGTGTGTTACCTTAGCAATGGCACAGAGTGTGTTACCTTAGCAACAGCACAGAGTGTGTTACCTTAGCAACGGCACAGAGTGTGTTACCTTAGCAACGGGACACATTGTCGTACTTTACCATCAGCACAGAGTGTGTTACCTTAGCAACGGGACACGGTGTCGTACCTTAGTAACGGCAACAGTGTGTTACCTTAGCAACGGGACACAGTGTCGTACCTTAGCAACAGCACAGAGTGTGTTACCTTAGCAACAGCACACAGTGTGTTACCTTAGCAACGGCACACAGTGTGTTAACTGAGCAACGGGACACAGTGTCGTACCTTAGCAACGGCACAGAGTGTGTTACCTTAGCAAAGGGACACAGTGTCGTACCTTAGCAACGGCACACAGTGTGTTACCTTAGCAACGGGACAGAATGTCGTACCTTAGCAACGGCACAGAGTTTGTTACCTTAGCAACAGCACAGAGTGTGTTACCTTAGCAACGGGACACAGTGTGTTACCTTAGCAACGGGACACAGTGTGTTACCTTAGCAACGGGACACAGTGTGTTTCCTTAGCAACGGGACACAGTGTGTTACCTTAGCAACGGGACACAGTTTGTTACCTTAGCAACGGGACACAGTGTGTAACCTTAGCAACGGGACACAATTTGTTACCTTAGCAACGGCACAGAGTGTGTTACCTTAGCAACGGCACAGAGTGTTTTAACTTAGCAACGGCACAGAGTGTGTTACCTTAGCAACAGCACAGAGTGTGTTACCTTAGCAACAGCACAGAGTGTCGTACCTTAGCTACGGCACAGAGTGTGTTACCTTAGCAACAGCACAGAGTGTCGTACCTTACCAACGGCACAGAGTGTGTTACCTTAGCAACAGCACAGAGTGTGTTACCTTAGCAACAGCACAGAGTGTGTTACCTTAGCAACGGGAAACAGTGTCGTACCTTAGCAACGGCACAGAGTGTGTTACCTTAGCAACGGGACACAGTGTGTTACCTTAGCAACGGGATACAATGTCGTACCTTAGTAACGGCACAGAGTGTGTTACCTTAGCAACGGGACACAGTGTCGTACCTTAGCAACGGGACACAGTGTCGTATCTTAGCAACGGGAAACAGTGTGTTACCCTAGCAACGGGACACAGTGTCGTACCTTAGCAACGGGACATAGTGTCTTACCTTAGCAACGGGAAACAGTGTGTTATCTTAGCAACGAGACACAGTGTCGTACCTTAGCAACGTCACACAGTGTGTTACCTTAGCAACGGGACACAGTGTGTTACCTTAGCAACGGGGCACAGTGTCGTACCTTAGCCACGGCACAGAGTGTGTTACCTTAGCAACGGGACACAGTGTGTTACCTTAGCAACGGGACACAGTGTCGTACCTTAGTAACGGCACAGAGTGTGTTACCTTAGCAACGGGACACAGTGTCGTACCTTAGCAACGGGACACAGTGTCGTATCTTAGCAACTTGAAACAGTGTGTTACCTTAGCAACGGGACACAGTGTCGTACCTTAGCAACGGGACACAGTGTCGTACCTTAGCAACGGGAAACAGTGTGTTATCTTAGCAACGGGACACAGTGTCGTATCTTAGCAACGGCACAGAGTGTGTTACCTTAGCAACAGCACAGAGTGTGTTACCTTAGCAACGGGACACAGTGACGTACCTTAGCAACGGCACAGAGTGTGTTACCTTAGCAACGAGACACAGTGTCGTACCTTAGCAACGGCACACAGTGTGATACCTTAGCAACGGGACACAGTGTCGTACCTTAGCAACGGCACAGAGTGTGTTACCTTAGCAACAGCACAGAGTGTGTTACCTTAGCAACGGGACACAGTGTCGTACCTTAGCAACGGCACACAGTGTGTTACCTTAGCAACGGGACACAGTGAGTTACCTTAGCAACGGCACAGAGTGTGTTACCTTAGCAACGGGACACAGTGTCGTACCTTAGCAACGGCAGAGAGTGTGTTACCTTAGCAACGGGACACAGTGTCGTACCTTAGCAACGGCACACAGTGTGTTACCTTAGAAACGGGACACAGTGTCGTACCTTAGCAACGACACAGAGTGTGTTACCTTAGCAACGGGACACAGTGTCGTACCTTAGCAACGGCACACAGTGTGTTACGTTAACAACGGCACAGAGTGTGTTAACTTAGCAACGGCACAAAGTGTGTTACCTTAGCAACAGCACAGAGTGTGTTACCTTAGCAACAGCACAGAGTGTCCTACCTTAGCAACGGCAGAGAGTGTGTTACCTTAGCAACAGCACAGAGTGTGTTACCTTAGCAACGGGACACAGTGTGTTACCTTAGCAACGGCACACAGTGTGTTACCTTAGCAACGGGACACAGTGTGTTACCTTAGCAACGGCACAGAGTGTGTTACCTTAGCAACGGATCACAGTGTCGTACCTTAGCAACGGCACAGAGTGTGTTACCTTAGCAACAGCACAGAGTGTGTTACCTTAGCAACGGCACAGAGTGTGTTACCTTAGCAACAGCACAGAGTGTGTTAATTTAGTAACTGCACAGAGTGTGTTACCTTAGCAACAGCACAGAGTGTGTTACCTTAGCAACAGCATAGAGTGTGTATCCTTAACAACGGCACCGAGTGTGTTACCTTAGCAACGGCACAGCGGCTCAGAGTGTTTACCTTAGCAACAGCACAGAGTGTGTTACCTTAGCATCAGCAATGAGTGTGTTACCTTAGCAACGGCACAGAGTGTGTTACCTTAGCAATGGCACAGAGTGTGTTACCTTAGCAACAGCACAGAGTGTGTTACCTTAGCAACGGCACAAAGTGTGTTACCTTAGCAACGGGATACATTGTCGTACCTTACCATCAGCACAGAGTGTGTTACCTTAGCAACGGGACACGGTGTCGTACCTTAGTAACGGCAACAGTGTGTTACCTTAGCAACGGGACACAGTGTCGTACCTTAGCAACAGCACAGAGTGTGTTACCTTAGCAACAGCACACAGTGTGTTACCTTAGCAACGGCACACAGTGTGTTAACTGAGCAACGGGACACAGTGTCGTACCTTAGCAACGGCACAGAGTGTGTTACCTTAGCAAAGGGACACAGTGTCGTACTTTAGCAACGGCACACAGTGTGTTACCTAAGCAACGGGACAGAATGTCGTACCTTAGCAACGGCACAGAGTTTGTTACCTTAGCAACAGCACAGAGTGTGTTACCTTAGCAACGGGACACAGTGTGTTACCTTAGCAACGGGACACAGTGTGTTACCTTAGCAACGGGACACAGTGTGTTTCCTTAGCAACGGGACACAGTGTGTTACCTTAGCAACGGGACACAGTTTGTTACCTTAGCAACGGGACACAGTGTGTAACCTTAGCAACGGGACACAATTTGTTACCTTAGCAACGGCACAGAGTGTGTTACCTTAGCAACGGCACAGAGTGTTTTAACTTAGCAACGGCACAGAGTGTGTTACCTTAGCAACAGCACAGAGTGTGTTACCTTAGCAACAGCACAGAGTGTCGTACCTTAGCAACGGCACAGAGTGTGTTACCTTAGCAACAGCACAGAGTGTCGTACCTTAGCAACGGCACAGAGTGTGTTACCTTAGCAACAGCACAGAATGTGTTACCTTAGCAACAGCACAGAGTGTGTTACCTTAGCAACGGGACACAGTGTCGTACCTTAGCAACGGCACAGAGTGTGTTACCTTAGCAACGGGACACAGTGTGTTACCATAGCAGCGGGACACAGTGTCGTACCTTAGCAACGGGATACAATGTCGTACCTTAGTAACGGCACAGAGTGCGTTACCTTAGCAACGGGACACAGTGTCGTACCTTAGCAACGGGACACAGTGTCGTATCTTAGCAACGGGAAACAGTGTGTTACCCTAGCAACGGGACACAGTGTCGTACCTTAGCAACGGGACATAGTGTCTTACCTTAGCAACGGGAAACAGTGTGTTATCTTAGCAACGAGACACAGTGTCGTACCTTAGCAACGTCACACAGTGTGTTACCTTAGCAACGGGACACAGTGTGTTACCTTAGCAACGGGGCACAGTGTCGTACCTTAGCCACGGCACAGAGTGTGTTACCTTAGCAACGGGACACAGTGTGTTACCTTAGCAACGGGACACAGTGTCGTACCTTAGTAACGGCACAGAGTGTGTTACCTTAGCAACGGGACACAGTGTCGTACCTTAGCAACGGGACACAGTGTCGTATCTTAGCAACTTGAAACAGTGTGTTACCTTAGCAACGGGACACAGTGTCGTACCTTAGCAACGGGACACAGTGTCGTACCTTAGCAACGGGAAACAGTGTGTTATCTTAGCAACGGGACACAGTGTCGTATCTTAGCAACGGCACAGAGTGTGTTACCTTAGCAACAGCACAGAGTGTGTTACCTTAGCAACGGGACACAGTGACGTACCTTAGCAACGGCACAGAGTGTGTTACCTTAGCAACGGGACACAGTGTCGTACCTTAGCAACGGCACACAGTGTGATACCTTAGCAACGGGACACAGTGTCGTACCTTAGCAACGGCACAGAGTGTGTTACCTTAGCAACAGCACAGAGTGTGTTACCTTAGCAACGGGACACAGTGAGTTACCTTAGCAACGGCACAGAGTGTGTTACCTTAGCAACGGGACACAGTGTCGTACCTTAGCAACGGCACAGAGTGTGTTACCTTAGCAACGGGACACAGTGTCGTACCTTAGCAACGGCACACAATGTGTTACCTTAGAAACGGGACACAGTGTCGTACCTTAGCAACGGCACAGAGTGTGTTACCTTAGCAACGGGACACAGTGTCGTACCTTAACAACGGCACAGAGTGTGTTAACTTAGCAACGGCACAGAGTGTGTTACCTTAGCAACAGCACAGAGTGTGTTACCTTAGCAACAGCACAGTGTGTCCTACCTTAGCAACGGCAGAGAGTGTGTTACCTTAGCAACAGCACAGAGTGTGTTACCTTAGCAACGGGACACAGTGTGTTACCTTAGCAACGGCACACAGTGTGTTACCTTAGCAACGGGACACAGTGTGTTACCTTAGCAACGGCACTGAGTGTGTTACCTTAGCAACGGATCACAGTGTCGTACCTTAGCAACGGCACAGAGTGTGTTACCTTAGCAACAGCACAGAGTGTGTTACCTTAGCAACGGCACAGAGTGTGTTACCTTAGCAACAGCACAGAGTGTGTTAATTTAGTAACTGCACAGAGTGTGTTACCTTAGCAACAGCACAGAGTGTGTTACCTTAGCAACAGCACAGAGTGTGTATCCTTAACAACGGCACCGGGTGTGTTACCTTAGCAACGGCACAGCGGCGCAGAGTGTTTACCTTAGCAACAGCACAGAGTGTGTTACCTTAGCATCAGCACAGAGTGTGTTACCTTAGCAACGGCACAGAGTGTGTTACCTTAGCAATGGCACAGAGTGTGTTACCTTAGAAACAGCACAGAGTGTGTTACCTTAGCAACGGCACAGAGTGTGTTACCTTAGCAACGGGACACATTGTCGTACTTTACCATCAGCACAGAGTGTGTTACCTTAGCAACGGGACACGGTGTCGTACCTTAGTAACGGCAACAGTGTGTTACCTTAGCAACGGGACACAGTGTCGTACCTTAGCAACAGCACAGAGTGTGTTACCTTAGCAACAGCACACAGTGTGTTACCTTAGCAACGGCACACAGTGTGTTACCTTAGCAACAGCACAGAGTGTGTTACCTTAGTAACAGCACAGAGTGTCGTACCTTAGCAACGGCACAGAGTGTGTTACCTTAGCAAAGGGACACAGTGTCGTACCTTAGCAACGGCACACAGTGTGTTACCTTAGCAACGGGACACAATGTCGTACCTTACCAACGGCACAGAGTGTGTTACCTTAGCAACAGCACAGAGTGTGTTACCGTAGCAACGGGACACAGTGTGTTACCTTAGCAACGGGACACAGTGTGTTACCTTAGCAACGGGACACAGTGTGTTTCTTTAGCAACGGGACACAGTGTGTTACCTTAGCAACGGGACACAGTTTGTTACCTTAGCAACGGGACACAGTGTGTAACCTTAGCAACTGGACACAATTTGTTACCTTAGCAACGGCACAGAGTGTGTTACCTTAGCAACGGCACAGAGTGTTTTAACTTAGCAACGGCACAGAGTGTGTTACCTTAGCAACAGCACAGAGTGTGTTACCTTAGCAACAGCACAGAGTGTCGTACCTTAGCAACGGCACAGAGTGTGTTACCTTAGCAACAGCACAGAGTGTCGTACCTTAGCAACGGCACAGAGTGTGTTACCTTAGCAACAGCACAGAGTGTGTTACCTTAGCAACAGCACAGAGTGTGTTACCTTAGCAACGGGACACAGTGTGTTACCTTAGCAACGGGACACAATGTCGTAGCTTAGCAACGGCACAGATTGTGTTACCTTAGCAACGGGACACAGTGTGTTACCTTAGCAACGGGACACAGTGTCGTACCCTAGTAACGGCACTGAGTGTGTTACCTTAGCAACGGGACACAGTGTCGTACATTAATAACGGGACACAGTGTGTTACCCTAGCAACGGGACACAAGGTGTTACCTTAGCAACGGGACACAG
The DNA here is from genome assembly GCA_030762935.1 of Hymenopus coronatus. Taxonomy (NCBI): domain Eukaryota; kingdom Metazoa; phylum Arthropoda; class Insecta; order Mantodea; family Hymenopodidae; genus Hymenopus; species Hymenopus coronatus. The sequence continues at coordinate 178,689,907 of CM060882.1, forward strand.
TGTGTAACCCTAGCAACGGGACACAGTGTGTTACCTTAGCAACGGCACAGAGTGTGTTACCTTAGCAACGGCACAGAGTGTGTTAACTTAGCAACGGCATAGTGTGTGTTACCTTAGCAACAGCACAGAGTGTGTTACCTTAGCAAGAGCACAGAGTATCGTACCTTAGCAACGGCACAGAGTGTGTTACCTTAGCAACAGCACAGAGTGTGTTACATTAGCAACAGCACAGAGTGTGTTACCTTAGAAACGGGACACAGTGTGTTACCTTAGCAACGGGACACATTGTCGTACCTTAGCAACGGCACAGAGTGTGTTACCTTAGCAACGGGACACAGTGTGTTACCTTCGCAACGGGACACAGTGTCGTACCTTAGCAACGGCACAGAGTGTGTTACCTTGGCAACGGGACACAGTGTGTTACCTTAGCAACAGGACACAGTGTCGTACCTTAATAACGGTACAGAGTGTGTTTCCTTAGCAACGGGACACAGTGTCGTACCTTATCAACGGGACACAGTGTCGTATCTTAGCAACGGGAAACAGTGTGTTACCTTACCAACGGGACACAGTGTCGTATCTTAGCAACGGGACACAGTGTCGTACCTTAGCAACGGGAAACGGTGTGTTATCTTAGCAACGGGACACACTGTCGTACCTTAGCAACGGCACAGAGTGTGTTACCTTAGCAACAGCACAGAGTGTGTTACCTTAGCAACGGGACACAGTGTCGTACCTTAGCAACGGCACACAGTGTGTTACCTTAGCAACGGGACACAGTGTGTTACCATAGCAACGGCACAGAGTGTGTTACCTTAGCAACGGGACACAGTGTCGTACCTTAGTAACGGCACAGAGTGTCGTACCTGAGCAACGGCACACAGTGTGTTACCTTAGCAACGGGACACAGTGTCGTACCTTAGCAACGGCACAGAGTGTTTTACCTTAGCAACAGCACAGAGTGTGTTACCTTAGCAACGGGACACAGTGTCGTACCTTAGCAACGGCACACAGTATGTTACCTTAGCAACGGGACACAGTGTGTTACCTTAGCAACGGCACAGAGTGTGTTACCTTAGCAACGGGACATAGTGTCGTACCTTAGCAACGGCACAGAGTGTGTTACCTTAGCAACGGGACACAGTGTCGTTCCTTAGCAACGGCACACAGTGTGTTACCTTAGAAACGGGACACAGTGTCGTACCTTACAACGGCACAGAGTGTGTTACCTTAGCAACGGGACACAGTGTCGTACCTTAGCAACGGCACACAGTGTGTAACCTTAACAACGGGACACAGTGTCCTACCTTAGCAACGGCAGAGAGTGTGTTACCTTAGCAACGGGACACAGTGTCGTACCTTAGCAACGGCACAGAGTGTGTTACCTTAGCAACGGGACACAATGTCGTACCTTAACAACGGCACAGAGTGTGTTAACTTAGCAACGGCACAGAGTGTGTTACCTTAGCAACAGCACAGAGTGTGTTACCTTAGCAACAGCACAGAGTGTCCTACCTTAGCAACGGCAGAGAGTGTGTTACCTTAGCAACAGCACAGAGTGTGTTACCTTAGCAACGGGACACAGTGTGTTACCTTAGCAACGGCACACAGTGTGTTACCTTAGCAACGGGACACAGTGTGTTACCTTAGCAACGGCACTGAGTGTGTTACCTTAGCAACGGATCACAGTGTCGTACCTTAGCAACGGCACAGAGTGTGTTACCTTAGCAACAGCACAGAGTGTGTTACCTTAGCAACGGCACAGAGTGTGTTACCTTAGCAACAGCACAGAGTGTGTTAATTTAGTAACTGCACAGAGTGTGTTACCTTAGCAACAGCACAGAGTGTGTTACCTTAGCAACAGCACAGAGTGTGTATCCTTAACAACGGCACCGAGTGTGTTACCTTAGCAACGGCACAGCGGCGCAGAGTGTTTACCTTAGCAACAGCACAGAGTGTGTTACCTTAGCATCAGCACAGAGTGTGTTACCTTAGCAACGGCACAGAGTGTGTTACCTTAGCAATGGCACAGAGTGTGTTACCTTAGCAACAGCACAGAGTGTGTTACCTTAGCAACGGCACAGAGTGTGTTACCTTAGCAACGGGACACGGTGTCGTACCTTAGTAACGGCAACAGTGTGTTACCTTAGCAACGGGACACAGTGTCGTACCTTAGCAACAGCACAGAGTGTGTTACCTTAGCAACAGCACACAGTGTGTTACCTTAGCAACGGCACACAGTGTGTTAACTGAACAGCGGGACACAGTGTCGTACCTTAGCAACGGCACAGAGTGTGTTACCTTAGCAAAGGGACACAGTGTCGTACCTTAGCAACGGCACACAGTGTGTTACCTTAGCAACGGGACACAATGTCGTACCTTACCAACGGCACAGAGTGTGTTACCTTAGCAACAGCACAGAGTGTGTTACCGTAGCAACGGGACACAGTGTGTTACCTTAGCAACGGGACACAGTGTGTTACCTTAGCAACGGGACACAGTGTGTTTCCTTAGCAACGGGACACAGTGTGTTACCTTAGCAACGGGACACAGTTTGTTACCTTAGCAACGGGACACAGTGTGTAACCTTAGCAACGGGACACAATTTGTTACCTTAGCAACGGCACAGAGTGTGTTACCTTAGCAACGGCACAGAGTGTTTTAACTTAGCAACGGCACAGAGTGTGTTACCTTAGCAACAGCACAGAGTGTGTTACCTTAGCAACAGCACAGAGTGTCGTACCTTAGCAACGGCACAGAGTGTGTTACCTTAGCAACAGCACAGAGTGTCGTACCTTAGCAACGGCACAGAGTGTGTTACCTTAGCAACAGCACAGAGTGTGTTACCTTAGCAACAGCACAGAGTGTGTTACCTTAGCAACGGGACACAGTGTGTTACCTTAGCAACGGGACACAATGTCGTAGCTTAGCAACGGCACAGAGTGTGTTACCTTAGCAACGGGACACAGTGTGTTACCTTAGCAACGGGACACAGTGTCGTACCTTAGTAACGTCACTGAGTGTGTTACCTTAGCAACGGGACACAGTGTCGTACATTAATAACGGGACACAGTGTGTTACCTTAGCAACGGGACACAAGGTGTTACCTTAGCAACGGGACACAGTGTGTAACCCTAGCAACGGGACACAGTGTGTTACCTTAGCAACGGCACAGAGTGTGTTACCTTAGCAACGGCACAGAGTGTGATAACTTAGCAACGGCATAGTGTGTGTTACCTTAGCAACAGCACAGAGTGTGTTACCTTAGCAAGAGCACAGAGTATCGTACCTTAGCAACGGCACAGAGTGTGTTACCTTAGCAACAGCACAGAGTGTGTTACATTAGCAACAGCACAGAGTGTGTTACCTTAGAAACGGGACACAGTGTGTTACCTTAGCAACGGGACACATTGTCGTACCTTAGCAACGGCACAGAGTGTGTTACCTTAGCAACGGGACACAGTGTGTTACCTTCGCAACGGGACACAGTGTCGTACCTTAGCAACGGCACAGAGTGTGTTACCTTAGCAACGGGACACAGTGTGTTACCTTAGCAACAGGACACAGTGTCGTACCTTAATAACGGTACAGAGTGTGTTTCCTTAGCAACGGGACACAGTGTCGTACCTTATCAACGGGACACAGTGTCGTATCTTAGCAACGGGAAACAGTGTGTTACCTTACCAACGGGACACAGTGTCGTATCTTAGCAACGGGACACAGTGTCGTACCTTAGCAACGGGAAACGGTGTGTTATCTTAGCAACGGGACACACTGTCGTACCTTAGCAACGGCACAGAGTGTGTTACCTTAGCAACAGCACAGAGTGTGTTACCTTAGCAACGGGACACAGTGTCGTACCTTAGCAACGGCACACAGTGTGTTACCTTAGCAACGGGACACAGTGTGTTACCATAGCAACGGCACAGAGTGTGTTACCTTAGCAACGGGCCACAGTGTCGTACCTTAGTAACGGCACAGAGTGTCGTACCTGAGCAACGGCACACAGTGTGTTACCTTAGCAACGGGACACAGTGTCGTACCTTAGCAACGGCACAGAGTGTTTTACCTTAGCAACAGCACAGAGTGTGTTACCTTAGCAACGGGACACAGTGTCGTACCTTAGCAACGGCACACAGTATGTTACCTTAGCAACGGGACACAGTGTGTTACCTTAGCAACGGCACAGAGTGTGTTACCTTAGCAACGGGACATAGTGTCGTACCTTAGCAACGGCACAGAGTGTGTTACCTTAGCAACGGGACACAGTGTCGTTCCTTAGCAACGGCACACAGTGTGTTACCTTAGAAACGGGACACAGTGTCGTACCTTACAACGGCACAGAGTGTGTTACCTTAGCAACGGGACACAGTGTCGTACCTTAGCAACGGCACACAGTGTGTAACCTTAACAACGGGACACAGTGTCCTACCTTAGCAACGGCAGAGAGTGTGTTACCTTAGCAACGGGACACAGTGTCGTACCTTAGCAACGGCACAGAGTGTGTTACCTTAGCAACAGCACAAGTGTGTTACCTTAGCAACAGCACAGAGTGTGTTACCTTAGCAACGGCACAGAGTGTGTTACCTTAGCAACGGCACAGAGTGTGTTACCTTAGCAACAGCACAGAGTGTGTTACCTTAGCAACAGCACAGAGTGTGTTACCTTAGCAACGGGACACAGTGTCGTACCTTAGCAACGGCACAGAGTGTGTTACCTTAGCGACGGGACACAGTGTGTTACCTTAGCAACGGGACACAGTGTCGTACCTTAGCAACGGGATACAATGTCGTACCTTAGTAACGGCACAGAGTGTGTTACCTTAGCAACGGGACACAGTGTCGTACCTTAGCAACGGGACACAGTGTCGTATCTTAGCAACGGGAAACAGTGTGTTACCCTAGCAACGGGACACAGTATCGTACCTTAGCAACGGGACATAGTGTCTTACCTTAGCAACGGGAAACAGTGTGTTATCTTAGCAACGAGACACAGTGTCGTACCTTAGCAACGGCACACAGTGTGTTACCTTAGCAACGGGACACAGTGTGTTACCTTAGCAACGGGGCACAGTGTCGTACCTTAGCCACGGCACAGAGTGTGTTACCTTAGCAACGGGACACAGTGTCGTACCTTAGTAACGGCACAGAGTGTGTTACCTTAGCAACGGGACACAGTGTCGTACCTTAGCAACGGGACACAGTGTCGTATCTTAGAAACTTGAAACAGTGTGTTACCTTAGCAACGGGACACAGTGTCGTACCTTAGCAACGGGACACAGTGTCGTACCTTAGCAACGGGAAACAGTGTGTTATCTTAGCAACGGGACACAGTGTCGTACCTTAGCAACGGCACTGAGTGTGTTACCTTAGCAACAGCACAGAGTGTGTTACCTTAGCAACGGGACACAGTGTCGTACCTTAGCAACGGCACACAGTGTTTTACCTTAGCAACAGCACAGAGAGTGTTACCTTAGCAACGGGACACAGTGACATACCTTAGCAACGGCACAGAGTGTGTTACCTTAAAAACGGGACACAGTGTCGTACCTTAGCAACGGCACACAGTGTGTTACCTTAGCAACGGGACACAGTGTCGTACCTTAGCAACGGCACACAGTGTGTTACCTTAGAAACGGGACACAGTGTCGTACCTTACAACGGCACAGAGTGTGTTACCTTAGCAACGGGACACAGTGTCGTACCTTAGCAACGGCACACAGTGTGTAACCTTAACAACGGGACACAGTGTCCTACCTTAGCAACGGCAGAGAGTGTGTTACCTTAGCAACGGGACACAGTGTCGTACCTTAGCAACGGCACAGAGTGTGTTACCTTAGCAACAGCACAGAGTGTGTTACCTTAGCAACAGCACAGAGTGTGTTACCTTAGCAACGGCACAGAGTGTGTTACCTTAGCAACGGCACAGAGTGTGTTACCTTAGCAACAGCACAGAGTGTGTTACCTTAGCAACAGCACAGAGTGTGTTACCTTAGCAACGGGACACAGTGTCGTACCTTAGCAACGGCACAGAGTGTGTTACCTTAGCAACGGGACACAGTGTGTTACCTTAGCAACGGGACACAGTGTCGTACCTTAGCAACGGGATACAATGTCGTACCTTAGTAACGGCACAGAGTGTGTTACCTTAGCAACGGGACACAGTGTCGTACCTTAGCAACGGGACACAGTGTCGTATCTTAGCAACGGGAAACAGTGTGTTACCCTAGCAACGGGACACAGTGTCGTACCTTAGCAACGGGACATAGTGTCTTACCTTAGCAACGGGAAACAGTGTGTTATCTTAGCAACGAGACACAGTGTCGTACCTTAGCAACGGCACACAGTGTGTTACCTTAGCAACGGGACACAGTGTGTTACCTTAGCAACGGGGCACAGTGTCGTACCTTAGCCACGGCACAGAGTGTGTTACCTTAGCAACGGGACACAGTGTCGTACCTTAGTAACGGCACAGAGTGTGTTACCTTAGCAACGGGACACAGTGTCGTACCTTAGCAACGGGACAGAGTGTCGTATCTTAGAAACTTGAAACAGTGTGTTACCTTAGCAACGGGACACAGTGTCGTACCTTAGCAACGGGACACAGTGTCGTACCTTAGCAACGGGAAACAGTGTGTTATCTTAGCAACGGGACACAGTGTCGTACCTTAGCAACGGCACTGAGTGTGTTACCTTAGCAACAGCACAGAGTGTGTTACCTTAGCAACGGGACACAGTGTCGTACCTTAGCAACGGCACACAGTGTTTTACCTTAGCAACAGCACAGAGAGTGTTACCTTAGCAACGGGACACAGTGACATACCTTAGCAACGGCACAGAGTGTGTTACCTTAAAAACGGGACACAGTGTCGTACCTTAGCAACGGCACACAGTGTGTTACCTTAGCAACGGGACACATTGTCGTACCTTAGCAACGGCACAGAGTGTGTTACCTTAGCAACAGCACAGAGTGTGTTACCTTAGCAACGGGACACAGTGTCGTACCTTAGCAACGGCACACAGTGTGTTACCTTAGCAACGGGACACAGTGAGTTACCTTAGCAACGGCACAGATTGTGTTACCTTAGCAACGGGACACAGTGTCGTACCTTAGCAACGGCACAGAGTGTGTTACCTTAGCAACGGGACACAGTGTCGTACCTTAGCAACGGCACACAGTGTGTTACCTTAGAAACGGGACACAGTGTCGTACTTTAGCAACGGCACAGAGTGTGTTACCTTAGCAACGGGACACAGTGTCGTACCTTAGCAACGGCACACAGTGTGTTACCTTAACAACGGCACAGAGAGTGTTAACTTAGCAACGGCACAGAGTGTGTTACCTTAGCAACGGCACACAGTGTGTTACCTTAGCAACAGCACAGAGTGTCCTACCTTAGCAACGGCAGAGAGTGTGTTACCTTAGCAACAGCACAGAGTGTGTTACCTTAGCAACGGGACACAGTGTGTTACCTTAGCAACGGCACACAGTGTGTTACCTTAGCAACGGGACAAGGTGTGTTACCTTAGCAACGGCACAGAGTGTGTTACCTTAGCAACGGGTCACAGTGTCGTACCTTAGCAACGGCACAGAGTGTGCTACCTTAGCAACAGCACAGTGTGTGTTACCTTAGCAACGGCACAGAGTGTGTTACCTTAGCAACAGCACAGAGTGTGTTAATTTAGTAACTGCACAGAGTGTGTTACCTTAGCAACAGCACAGAGTGTGTTACCTTAGCAACAGCACAGAGTGTGTATCCTTAGCAACGGCACCGAGTGTGTTACCTTAGCAACGGCACAGTGTGTGTTACCTTAGCAACAGCACAGAGTGTGTTACCATAGCAACGGCGCAGAGTGTGTTACCTTAGCAACAGCACAGAGTGTGTTACCTTAGCAACGGCACAGAGTGTGTTACCTTAGCAACAGCACAGCGTGTGTTACCTTAGCATCAGCACAGAGTGTGTTACCTTAGCAACGGCACAGAGTGTGTTACCTTAGCAATGGCACAGAGTGTGTTACCTTAGCAACAGCACAGAGTGTGTTACCTTAGCAACGGCACAGAGTGTGTTACCTTAGCAACGGGACACATTGTCGTACCTTACCAACAGCACAGAGTGTGTTACCTTAGCAACGGGACACGGTGTCGTACCTTAGTAACGGCAACAGTGTGTTACCTTAGCAACGGGACACAGTGTCGTACCTTAGCAACAGCACAGAGTGTGTTACCTTAGCAACAGCACACAGTGTGTTACCTTAGCAACGGCACACAGTGTGTTAACTGAGCAACGGGACACAGTGTCGTACCTTAGCAACGGCACAGAGTGTGTTACCTTAGCAAAGGGACACAGTGTCGTACCTTAGCAACGGCACACAGTGTGTTACCTTAGCAACGGGACACAATGTCGTACCTTAGCAACGGCACAGAGTGTGTTACCTTAGCAACAGCACAGAGTGTGTTACCTTAGCAACGGGACACAGTGTGTTACCTTAGCAACGGGACACAGTGTGTTACCTTAGCAACGGGACACAGTGTGTTTCCTTAGCAACGGGACACTGTGTGTTACCTTAGCAACGGGACACAGTTTGTTACCTTAGCAACGGGACACAGTGTGTAACCTTACCAACGGGACACAATGTGTTACCTTAGCAACGGCACATAGTGTGTTACCTTAGCAACGGCACAGACTGTTTTAACTTAGCAACGGCACAGAGTGTGTTACCTTAGCAACAGCACAGAGTGTGTTACCTTAGCAACAGCACAGAGTGTCGTACCTTAGCAACGGCACAGAGTGTGTTACCTTAGCAACAGCACAGAGTGTCGTACCTTAGCAACGGAAAGAGTGTGTTACCTTAGCAACAGCACAGAGTGTGTTACCTTAGCAACAGCACAGAGTGTGTTACCTTAGCAACAGCACAGAGTGTGTTACCTTAGCAACGGGACACAGTGTGTTACCTTAGCAACGGGACACAGTGTCGTAGCTTAGCAACGGCACAGAGTGTGTTACCTTAGCAACGGGACACAGTGTCGTACATTAGCAACGGGACACAGTGTCGTATCTTAGCAACTTGAAACAGTGTGTTACCTTAGCAACGGGACATAGTGTCGTACCTTAGCAACGGGACACAGTGTCGTACCTTAGCAACGGGAAACAGTGTGTTATCTTAGCAACGGGACACAGTGTCCTACCTTAGCAACGGCACAGAGTGTGTTACCTTAACAACAGCACAGAGTGTGTTACTTTAGCAACGGGACACAGTGTTGTACCTTAGCAACGGCACACAGTGTTTTACCTTAGCAACAGCACAGAGTGTGTTACCTTAGCAACGGGACACAATGACGTACCTTAGCAACGGCACAGAGTGTGTTACCTTAACAACGGGACACCGTGTCGTACCTTAGCAACGGCACACAGTGTGTTACCTTAGCAACGGGTCACAGTGTCGTACCTTAGCAACGGCACAGAGTGTGTTACCTTAGCAACAGCACAGAGTGTGTTACCTTAGCAACGGGACACAGTGTCGTACCTTAGCAACGGCATACAGTGTGTTACCTTAGCAACGGGACACAGTGAGTTACCTTAGCAACGGCACAGAGTGTGTTACCTTAGCAACGGGACACAGTGTCGTACCTTAGCAACGGCACACAGTGTGTTACCTTAGAAACGGGACACAGTGTTGTACCTTAGCAACGGCACAGAGTGTGTTACCTTAGCAACGGGACACAGTGTCGTACCTTAGCAACGGCACACAGTGTGTTACCTTAACAACGGCACAGAGTGTGTTAACTTAGCAACGGCACAGAGTGTGTTACCTTAGCAACAGCACAGAGTGTGTTACCTTAGCAACAGCACAGAGTGTCCTACCTTAGCAACAGCACAGAGTGTGTTACCTTAGCAACGGGACACAGTGTGTTACCTTAGCAACGGCACACAGTGTGTTACCTTAGCAACGGGACACAGTGTGTTACCTTAGCAACGGCACAGAGTGTGTTACCTTAGCAACGGGTCACAGTGTCGTACCTTAGCAACGGCACAGAGTGTGTTACTTTAGCATCAGCACAGAGTGTGTTACCTTAGCAACGGCACAGAGTGTGTTACCTTAGCAACAGCACAGAGTATGTTAATTTAGTAACTGCACAGAGTGTGTTACCTTAGCAACAGCACAGAGTGTGTTACATTAGCAACAGCACAGAGTGTTTATCCTTAGCAACGGCACCGAGTGTGTTACCTTAGCAACGGCACAGTGTGTGTTACCTTAGCAACAGCACAGAGTGTGTTACCATAGCATCAGCGCAGAGTGTGTTACCTTAGCAACAGCACAGAGTGTGTTACCTTAGCAACGGCACAGAGTGTGTTACCTTAGCAACAGCACAGAGTGTGTTACCTTAGCATCAGCACAGAGTGTGTTACCTTAGCAACGGCACAGAGTGTGTTACCTTAGCAATGGCACAGAGTGTGTTACCTTAGCAACAGCACAGAGTGTGTTACCTTAGCAACGGCACAGAGTGTGTTACCTTAGCAACGGGACACATTGTCGTACCTTACCAACAGCACAGAGTGTGTTACCTTAGCAACAGCACAGAGTGTGTTACCTTAGCAACGGGACACAGTGTCGTACCTTAGTAACGGCAACAGTGTGTTACCTTAGCAACGGGACACAGTGTCGTACCTTAGCAACAGCACAGAGCGTGTTACCTTAGCAACAGCACAGAGTGTGTTACCTTAGCAACGGGACACAGTGTGTTACCTTCGCAACGGCACACAGTGTGTTAACTGAGCAACGGGACACAGTGTCGTACCTTAGCAACGGCACAGAGTGTGTTACCTTAGCAAAGGGACACAGTGTCGTACCTTAGCAACGGCACACAGTGTGTTACCTTAGCAACGGGACACAATGTCGTACCTTAGCAACGGCACAGAGTGTGTTACCTTAGCAACAGCACAGAGTGTGTTACCTTAGCAACGGGACACAGTGTGTTACCTTAGCAACGGGACACAGTGTGTTACCTTAGCAACGGGACACAATGTGTTTCCTTAGCAACGGGACACAGTGTGTTACCTTAGCAACGGGACACAGTTTGTTACCTTAGCAACGGGACACAGTGTGTAACCTTAGCAACGGGACACAATGTGTTACCTTAGCAACGGCACAGAGTGTGTTACCTTAGCAACGGCACAGAGTGTTTTAACTTAGCAAAGGCACAGAGTGTGTTACCTTAGCAACAGCACAGAGTGTGTTACCTTAGCAACAGCACAGAGTGTCGTACCTTAGCAACGGCACAGAGTGTGTTACCTTTACAACGGGACACAGTGTCCTACCTTAGCAACGGCAGAAGGTGTGTTACCTTAGCAACAGCACAGAGTGTGTTACCGTAGCAACGGGACACAGCGTGTTACCATAGCAACGGCACACAGTGTGTTACCTTAGCAACGGGACACAGTGTGTTACCTTAGCAACCGCACAGAGTGTGTTACCTTAGCAACGGGACACAGTGTCGTACCTTAGCAACGGCACAGTGTGTGTTACCTTAGCAACAGCACAGAGTGTGTTACCTTAGCAACAGCACAGAGTGTGTTACCTTAGTAACAGCACAGAGTGTGTTAACTTAGCAACAGCACAGAGTGTGTTACCTTAGCAACGGCACAGAGTTTGTTACCTTAGCAACGGCACAGAGTGTGTTACCTTAGCAACAGCACAGAGTGTGTTACCTTAGCAACGGGACACAGTGTGTTACCTTAGCAACGGGACACAGTGTCGTAGCTTAGCAACGGCACAGAGTGTGTTACCTTAGCAACGGGACACAGTGTCGTACATTAGCAACGGGACACAGTGTCGTATCTTAGCAACTTGAAACAGTGTGTTACCTTAGCAACGGGACATAGTGTCGTACCTTAGCAACGGGACACAGTGTCGTACCTTAGCAACGGGAAACAGTGTGTTATCTTAGCAACGGGACACAGTGTCCTACCTTAGCAACGGCACAGAGTGTGTTACCTTAACAACAGCACAGAGTGTGTTACTTTAGCAACGGGACACAGTGTTGTACCTTAGCAACGGCACACAGTGTTTTACCTTAGCAACAGCACAGAGTGTGTTACCTTAGCAACGGGACACAATGACGTACCTTAGCAACGGCACAGAGTGTGTTACCTTAACAACGGGACACCGTGTCGTACCTTAGCAACGGCACACAGTGTGTTACCTTAGCAACGGGACACAGTGTCGTACCTTAGCAACGGCACAGAGTGTGTTACCTTAGCAACAGCACAGAGTGTGTTACCTTAGCAACGGGACACAGTGTCGTACCTTAGCAACGGCATACAGTGTGTTACCTTAGCAACGGGACACAGTGAGTTACCTTAGCAACGGCACAGAGTGTGTTACCTTAGCAACGGGACACAGTGTCGTACCTTAGCAACGGCACACAGTGTGTTACCTTAACAACGGCACAGAGTGTGTTAACTTAGCAACGGCACAGAGTGTGTTACCTTAGCAACAGCACAGAGTGTCCTACCTTAGCAACAGCACAGAGTGTGTTACCTTAGCAACAGCACAGAGTGTCCTACCTTAGCAACAGCACAGAGTGTGTTACCTTAGCAACGGGACACAGTGTGTAACCTTAGCAACGGCACACAGTGTGTTACCTTAGCAACGGGACACAGTGTGTTATCTTAGCAACGGCACAGAGTGTGTTACCTTAGCAACGGGTCACAGTGTCGTACCTTAGCAACGGCACAGAGTGTGTTACTTTAGCAACAGCACAGAGTGTGTTACCTTAGCAACGGCACAGAGTGTGTTACCTTAGCAACAGCACAGAGTATGTTAATTTAGTAACTGCACAGAGTGTGTTACCTTAGCAACAGCACAGAGTGTGTTACATTAGCAACAGCACAGAGTGTTTATCCTTAGCAACGGCACCGAGTGTGTTACCTTAGCAACGGCACAGTGTGTGTTACCTTAGCAACAGCACAGAGTGTGTTACCATAGCATCGGCGCAGAGTGTGTTACCTTAGCAACAGCACAGAGTGTGTTACCTTAGCAACGGCACAGAGTGTGTTACCTTAGCAACAGCACAGAGTGTGTTACCTTAGCATCAGCACAGAGTGTGTTACCTTAGCAACGGCACAGAATGTGTTACCTTAGCAATGGCACAGAGTGTGTTACCTTAGCAACAGCACAGAGTGTGTTACCTTAGCAACGGCACAGAGTGTGTTACCTTAGCAACGGGACACATTGTCGTACCTTACCAACAGCACAGAGTGTGTTACCTTAGCAACAGCACAGAGTGTGTTACCTTAGCAACGGGACACAGTGTCGTACCTTAGTAACGGCAACAGTGTGTTACCTTAGCAACGGGACACAGTGTCGTACCTTAGCAACAGCACAGAGTGTGTTACCTTAGCAACAGCACAGAGTGTGTTACCTTAGCAACGGGACACAGTGTGTTACCTTAGCAACGGCACACAGTGTGTTAACTGAGCAACGGGACACAGTGTCGTACCTTAGCAACGGCACAGAGTGTGTTACCTTAGCAAAGGGACACAGTGTCGTACCTTAGCAACGGCACACAGTGTGTCACCTTAGCAACGGGACACAATGTCGTACCTTAGCAACGGCACAGAGTGTGTTACCTTAGCAACAGCACAGAGTGTGTTACTTTAGCAACGGGACACAGTGTGTTACCTTAGCAACGGAACACAGTGTGTTACCTTAGCAACGGGACACAATGTGTTTCCTTAGCAACGGGACACAGTGTGTTACCTTAGCAACGGGACACAGTTTGTTACCTTAGCAACGGGACACAGTGTGTAACCTTAGCAACGGGACACAATGTGTTACCTTAGCAACGGCACAGAGTGTGTTACCTTAGCAACGGCACAGAGTGTTTTAACTTAGCAAAGGCACAGAGTGTGTTACCTTAGCAACAGCACAGAGTGTGTTACCTTAGCAACAGCACAGAGTGTCGTACCTTAGCAACGGCACAGAGTGTGTTACCTTAGCAACGGGACACAGTGTCCTACCTTAGCAACGGCAGAAGGTGTGTTACCTTAGCAACAGCACAGAGTGTGTTACCGTAGCAACGGGACACAGCGTGTTACCATAGCAACGGCACACAGTGTGTTACCTTAGCAACGGGACACAGTGTGTTACCTTAGCAACCGCACAGAGTGTGTTACCTTAGCAACGGGACACAGTGTCGTACCTTAGCAACGGCACAGTGTGTGTTACCTTAGCAACAGCACAGAGTGTGTTACCTTAGCAACAGCACAGAGTGTGTTACCTTAGTAACAGCACAGAGTGTGTTACCTTAGCAACAGCACAGAGTGTGTTACCTTAGCAACGGCACAGAGTTTGTTACCTTAGCAACGGCACAGAGTGTGTTACCTTAGCAACAGCACAGAGTGTGTTACCTTAGTAACGGCACAGAGTGTGTTACTTTAGCAACAGCACAGAGTGTGTTACCTTAGCAACGGCACAGAGTGTGTTACTTTAGCAACAGCACAGAGTGTGTTACCTTAGCAACGGCTCAGAGTGTGTTACCTTAGCAACAGCACAGAGTGTGTTACCTTAGCAACAGCACAGAGTGTGTTATCGTAGCAACGGCACAGAGTGTGTTACCTTAGCAACGGCACTGAGTGTGTTACCTTAGCAACAGCACAGAGTGTGTTACCTTAGCAACGGCACATAGTGTGTTACCATAGCAACGGGACACCGTGTCGTACCTTAGCAACGGGACAGAGTGTGTTACCTTAGCTACGGGACACAGTGTGTTACCTTAGCAACGGCACACAGTGTGTTACCTTAGCAACGGGACACAGTGTCGTACCTTAGCAACGGCACAGAGTGTGTTACCTTTGCAACGGGACACAGTGTCGTACCGTAGAACCGGGACACAGTCTGTAACCTTAGCAACGGGACACAGTGTGTTACCTTAGCAACGGACACAGTGTGTTACCTTAGCAACTGGACACAGTGTGTTACCTTAGCAAGAGGACACAGTGTCGTACCTTAGCAACGGGACAAAGTGTCGTACCTTAGCAATGGGACACATTGTCGTAACTTAGCAATGCGACACAGTGTCGTACCTTAGCAACGGGACACAGTGTCGTACCTTAGCAACGGCACAGAGTGTGTTACCTTAGCAACGGGACACAGTGTGTTACCTTAGCAACGGCACAGAGTGTGTTACCTTAGCAACGGGACACAGTGTCGTACCTTAGTAACGGGAAACAGTGTCGTACCTTAGCAACGGGACACAGTGTCGTACCTTAGCAACGGGACACAGTGTGTTACCTTAGCAACGGGACACAGTGTCGTATCTTAGCAACGGGACACAGTGTGTTACCTTATCAACGGGACACTGTGTCGTACCTTAGTAACGTCACAGAGTGTGTTACCTTAGCCACTGGACACAGTGTGTAACCTTAGCAACGGGACACAGTGTGTTACCTTAGCAACGGCACAGAATGTGTTACTTTAGCAACGGGACACAGTGTGTTACCTTAGCAACGGGACACAGTGTCGTACCTTAGCAACGGCACAGAGTGTGTTACCTTAGCAACGGGACACAGTGTGTTACTTTAGCAACGGGACACAGTGTCGTACCTTAGCAACGGGATACAGTGTCGTACCTTAATAACGGCACAGAGTGTGTTACCTTAGCAACGGGACACCGTGTCGTACCTTAGCAACGGGACACAGTGTCGTATCTTAGCAACGGGAAACAGTGTGTTATCCTAGCAACGGGACACAGTGTCGTACCTTAGCAACGGGACATAGTGTCGTACCTTAGCAACGGGACACAGTGTGATACCTTAGCAACGGGACACAGTGTGTAACCTTAGCAACGGGACACAGTGTGTTACCTTAGCAACGGCACAGAGTGTGTTACCTTAGCAACGGCACAGAGTGTGTTACCTTAGCAACAGCACAGAGTGTGTTACCTTAGCAACAGCACAGAATGTGTTGCCTTAGCAACAGCACAGAGTGTGTTACCTTAGCAACGGGACACAGTGTGTTACCTTAGCAACGGGACACAGTGTCGTACCTTAGCAACGGCACAGAGTGTGTTACCTTAGCAACGGGACAGAGTGTGTTACCTAAACAACGGGACACAGTGTGATACCTTAGCAACGGGACACAGTGTGTAACCTTAGCAACGTGACACAGTGTGTTACCTTAGCAACGGCACAGGGTGTGTTACCTTAGCAACAGCACAGAGTGTGTTACCTTAGCAACGGGACACAGTGTGTTACCTTAGCAACGGGACACAGTGTGTTACCTTAGCAACGGGACATAGTTTGTTACCTTAGCAACGGGACACAGTGTGTACCCTTAGCAACGGGACACAATGTGTTACCTTAGCAACGGCACAGAGTGTGTTACCTTAGCAACGGCACAGAGTGTTTTAACTTAGCAACGGCACAGAGTGTGTTACCTTAGCAACAGCACAGAGTGTGTTACCTTAGCAACAGCACAGAGTGTCGTACCTTAGCAACGGCACAGAATGTGTTACCTTAGCAACAGCACAGAGTGTCGTACCTTAGCAACGGCACAGAGTGTGTTACCTTAGCAACAGCACAGAGTGTGTTACCTTAGCAACAGCACAGAGTGTGTTACCTTAGCAACGGGACACAGTGTGTTACCTTAGCAACGGGACACAGTGTCGTAGCTTAGCAACGGCACAGAGTGTGTTACCTTAGCAACGGGACACAGTGTGTTACCTTAGCAACGGGACACAGTGTGTTACCTTAGCAACGGGACACAGTGTGTAACCCTAGCAACGGGACACAGTGTGTTACCTTAGCAACGGCACAGAGTGTGTTACCTTAGCAACAGCACAGAGTGTGTTACCTTAGCAACGGGACACAGTGTCGTACCTTAGTAACGGCAACAGTGTGTTACCTTAGCAAAGGGACACAGTGTCGTACCTTAGCAACAGCACAGAGTGTGTTACCTTAGCAACAGCACAGAGTGTGTTACCTTAGCAACGGCACAGAGTGTGTTACCTTAGCAATGGCACAGAGTGTGTTACCTTAGCAACAGCACAGAGTGTGTTACCTTAGCAACGGCACAGAGTGTGTTACCTTAGCAACGGGACACATTGTCGTACCTTACCAACAGCACAGAGTGTGTTACCTTAGCAACAGCACAGAGTGTGTTACCTTAGCAACGGGACACAGTGTCGTACCTTAGTAACGGCACTGAGTGTGTTACCTTAGCAACGGGACACAATGTCGTACCTTAACAACGGGACACAGTGTGTTACCTTAGCAACGGGACACAGTGTGTTACCTTAGCAACGGGACACAGTGTGTAACCCTAGCAACGGGACACAGTGTGTTACCTTAGCAACGGCACAGAGTGTGTTACCTTAGCAAGAGCACAGAGTATCGTACCTTAGCAACGGCACAGAGTGTGTTACTTTAGCAACAGCACAGAGTGTGTTACATTAGCAACAGCACAGAGTGTGTTACCTTAGAAACGGGACACAGTGTGTTACCTTAGCAACGGGACACATTGTCGTACCTTAGCAACGGCACAGAGTGTGTTACCTTAGCAACGGGACACAGTGTGTTACCTTCGCAACGGGACACAGTGTCGTACCTTAGCAACAGCACAGAGTGTGTTACCAAAGCAACGGCGCAGAGTGTGTTACCTTAGCAACAGCACAGAGTGTGTTACCTTAGCAACGGCAGAGAGTGTGTTACCTTAGCAACGGCACACAGTGTGTTACCTTAGCATCAGCACAGAGTGTGTTACCTTAGCAACGGCACAGAGTGTGTTACCTTAGCAATGGCACAGAGTGTGTTACCTTAGCAACAGCACAGAGTGTGTTACCTTAGCAACGGCACAGAGTGTGTTACCTTAGCAACGGGACACATTGTCGTACCTTACCAACAGCACAGAGTGTGTTACCTTAGCAACAGCACAGAGAGTGTTACCTTAGTACGGGACACAGTGACATACCTTAGCAACGGCACAGAGTGTGTTACCTTAAAAACGGGACACAGTGTCGTACCTTAGCAACGGCACACAGTGTGTTACCTTAGCAACGGGACACATTGTCGTACCTTAGCAACGGCACAGAGTGTGTTACCTTAGCAACAGCACAGAGTGTGTTACCTTAGTAACAGCACATAGTGTGTTACCTTAGCAACAGCACAGAGTGTGTTACCTTAGCAGCGGCACAGAGTGTGTTACCTTAGCAACGGCACAGAGTGTGTTACCTTAGCAACAGCACAGTGTGTGTTACCTTAGCAACGGCACATAGTGTGTTACCTTAGCAACAGCACAGAGTGTGTTACCTTAGCAACGGCTCAGAGTGTGTTACCTTAGCAACAGCACAGAGTGTGTTACCTTAGCAACAGCACAGAGTGTGTTTCCTTAGCAACGGCACAGAGTGTGTTACCTTAGAAACGGCACAGAGTGTGTTACCTTAGCAACAGCACAGAGTGTGTTACCTTAGCAACGGCACAGACTGTGTTACCTTAGCAACGGGACACAGTGTCGTACCTTACCAACGTTACACAGTGTGTTACCTTAGCTACGGGACACAGTGTGTTACCTTAGCAACGGCACACAGTCTGTTACCTTAGCAACGGGACACAGTGTGTTACCTTAGCAACGGGACACAGTGTCGTACCTTAGCAACGGCACAGAGTGTTTTATCTTAGCAACGGCACACAGTGTGTTACCTTAGAATCGGGACACAGTGTCGTACCTTAGCAACGGCACAGAGTGTGTCACCTTAGCAACAGCACAGAGTGTGTTACCTTAGCAACGGGACACAGTGTCGTACGTTAGCAACGGCACACAGTGTGTTACCTTAGCAATGGGACACAGTGTGTTACCTTAGCAACGGCACACAGTGTGTTACCTTAGCAACGGGACACCGTGTCGTACCTTAGCAACGGCACAGAGTGTATTACCTTAGCAACGGGACACAGTGTCGTACCTTAGCAACGGCACACAGTGTGTTACCTTAACAACGGGACACAGTGTCCTACCTTAGCAACGGCACAGAGTGTGTCACCTTAGCAACAGCACAGAAAGTGTTACCTTAGCAACGGGACACAGCCTGTTAAATTAGCAACGGCACACAGTGTGTTACCTTAGCAACGGGACACAGTGTGTTACCTTAGCAACGGCACAGAGTGTGTTACCTTAGCAACGGGACAGAGTGTGTAACCTTAGCAACAGCACAGAGTGTGTTACCTTAGTAACAGCACAGAGTGTG
Organism: Hymenopus coronatus; assembly: GCA_030762935.1. Taxonomy (NCBI): domain Eukaryota; kingdom Metazoa; phylum Arthropoda; class Insecta; order Mantodea; family Hymenopodidae; genus Hymenopus; species Hymenopus coronatus. The sequence continues at coordinate 178,709,146 of CM060882.1, forward strand.
TTAGCTTAGCAACAGCACAGAGTGTGTTACCTTAGCAACGGCACAGAGTGTGTTACCTTAGCAACGGCACAGAGTGTGTTACCTTAGCAACAGCACAGAGTGTGTTACCTTAGCAACGGCACATTGTGTGTTACCTTAGCAAAAGCACAGAGTGTGTTACCTTAGCAACGGCACAGTGTGTGTTACCTTAGCAACAGCACAGAGTGTGTTACCTTAGCAACATAACAGAGTGTGTTTCCTTAGCAACGGCACAGAGTGTGTTACCTTAGCAACGGCACAGAGTGTGTTACCTTAGCAACAGCACAGAGTGTGTTTCCTTAGCAACGGCACAATGTGTGTTACCTTAGCAACGGGACATAGTGTCGTACCTTAGCAACGTTACACAGTGTGATACCTTAGCTACGGGACACAGTGTGTTACCTTAGCAACGGGACACAGGCTGTTACCTTAGCAACGGCACAGAGTGTGTTACCTTAGCAACGGGACACAGTGTGTTACCTTAGCAACGGCACAGAGTGTGTTACCTTAGCAACGGGACACAGTGTGTTACCTTAGCAACGGGACACAGTGTCGTACCTTAGTAACGGCACAGAGTGTGTTACCTTAGCAACGGGACACAGTGTCGTATCTTAGCAACGGGAAACAGTGTGTTACCTTAGCAACGGGACACAGTGTCGTACCTTAGCAACGGGACACAGTGTCGTACCTTAGCAACGGGACACAGTGTCGTACCTTAGCAACGGGAAACAGTGTGTTACCTTAGCAACGGCACAGAGTGTGTTACTTTAGCAACGGCACAGAGTGTGTTACCTTAGCAACAGCACAGAGTGTGTTACCTTAGCAACGGAACACAGTGTCATACCTTAGCAACGGCACACAGTGTGTTACCTTAGCAACGGGACACAGTGTGTTACTTTAGCAACGGCACAGAGTGTGTTACCTTGGCAACGGGGCACAATGTCGTACCTTAGCAACGGCACAGAGTGTGTTACCTTAGCAACGGGAGACAGTGTCGTACCTTAGCAACGGCACACAGTGTGTTACCTTAGCAACGGGACACAGTGTCGTACCTTAGCAACGGCACAGTGTGTATTACCTTAGCAACGGGACACAGTGTCGTTCCTTAGCAACGGCACACAGTGTGTTACCTTAACAACGGGACACAGTGTCCTACCTTAGCAACGGCACAGAGTGTGTCACCTTAGCAAGGGCACAGAAAGTGTTACCTTAGCAACGGCACACAGTGTGTTACTTTAGCAACGGCACAAAGTGTGTTACCTTAGCAACAGCACAGAGTGTGTTACCTTAGTAACAGCACATAGTGTGTTACCTTAGCAACAGCACAGAGGGTGTTACCTTAGCAACGGCACAGAGTGTGTTACCTTAGCAACGGCACAGAGTGTGTTACCTTAGCAACAGCACAGTGTGTGTTACCTTAGCAACGGCACATAGTGTGTTACCTTAGCAACAGCACAGAGTGTGTTACCTTAGCAACGGCTCAGAGTGTGTTACCTTAGCAACAGCACAGAGTGTGTTACCTTAGCAACAGCACAGAGTGTGTTTCCTTAGCAACGGCACAGAGTGTGTTACCTTAGCAACGGCACAGAGTGTGTTACCTTAGCAACAGCACAGAATGTGTTACCTTAGCAACGACACAGAGTGTGTTACCTTAGCAACGGGACACAGTGTCGTACCTTAGCAACGTTACACAGTTTGTTACCTTAGCTACGAGACACAGTGTGTTACCTTAGCAACGGCACACAGTCTGTTACCTTAGCAACGGGACACAGTGTGTTACCTTAGCAACGGGACACAGTGTCGTACCTTAGCAACGGCACAGAGTGTTTTATCTTAGCAACGGCACACAGTGTGTTACCTTAGAATCGGGACACAGTGTCGTACCTTAGCAACGGCACAGAGTGTGTCACCTTAGCAACAGCACAGAGTGTGTTACCTTAGCAACGGGACACAGTGTCGTACGTTAGCAACGGCACACAGTGTGTTACCTTAGCAACGGGACACAGTGTGTTACCTTAGCAACGGCACACAGTGTGTTACCTTAGCAACGGGACACAGTGTCGTACCTTAGCAACGGCACAGAGTGTATTACCTTAGCAACGGGACACAGTGTCGTACCTTAGCAACGGCACACAGTGTGTTACCTTAACAACGGGACACAGTGTCCTACCATAGCAACGGCACAGAGTGTGTCACCTTAGCAACAGCACAGAAAGTGTTACCTTAGCAACGGGACACAGCGTGTTAACTTAGCAACGGCACACAGTGTGTTACCTTAGCAACGGGACACAGTGTGTTACCTTAGCAACGGCACAGAGTGTGTTACCTTAGCAACGGGACAGAGTGTGTTACCTTAGCAACAGCACAGAGTGTGTTACGTTAGTAACAGCACAGAGTGTGTTACCTTAGCAACAGCACGGAGTGTGTTACCTTAGCAACGGCACAGAGTGTGTTACCTTAGCAACGGCACAGAGTGTGTTACCTTAGCAACAGCACAGAGTGTGTTACCTTAGCAACGGCACATTGTGTGTTACCTTAGCAACAGCACAGAGTGTGTTACCTTAGCAACGGCACAGTGTGTGTTACCTTAGCAACAGCACAGAGTGTGTTACCTTAGCAACAGCACAGAGTGTGTTTCCTTAGCAACGGCACAGAGTGTGTTACCTTAGCAACGGCACAGAGTGTGTTACCTTAGCAACAGCACAGAGTGTGTTTCCTTAGCAACGGCACAATGTGTGTTACCTTAGCAACGGGACACAGTGTCGTACCTTAGCAACGTTACACAGTGTGTTACCTTAGCAACGGCACACAGTCTGTTACCTTAGCAACTGGACACAGTGTGTTACCTTAGCAACGGCACAGAGTGTGTTACCTTAGCAACGTGACACAGTGTGTTACCTTAGCAACGGGACACAGTGTCGTACCTTAGTAACGGCACAGAGTGTGTTACCTTAGCAACGGGACACAGTGTCGTACCTTAGCAACGGGACACAGTGTCGTATCTTAGCAACGGGAAACAGTGTGTTACCTTAGCAACGGGACACAGTGTCGTACCTTAGCAACGGGACACGGTGTGTTACCTTAGCAACGGGACACAGTGTCGTACCTTAGCAACGGGACACAGTGTCGTACCTTAGCAACGGGACACAGTGTCGTACCTTAGCAACGGGAAACAGTGTGTTACCTTAGCAGCGGGACACAGTGTGTTACCTTAGCAAGAGTACACAGTGTGTTACCTTAGCAACGGCACAAAGTGTGTTACCTTAGCAAAGGCACAGAGTGTGTTACCTTAGCAACGGCACAGAGTGTGTTACCTTAGCAACAGCACAGAGTGTGTTACCTTAGCAACGGGACACAGTGTCATACCTTAGCAACGGCACACAGTGTGTTACCTTAGCAACGGGACACAGTGTGTTACTTTAGCAACGGCACAGAGTGTGTTACCTTGGCAACGGGGCACAGTGTCGTACCTTAGCAACGGCACAGAGTGTGTTACCTTAGCAACGGGAGACAGTGTCGTACCTTAGCAACGGCACACAGTGTGTTACCTTAGCAACGGGACACAGTGTCGTACCTTAGCAACGGCACAGAGTGTATTACCGTTAGCAACGGGACACAGTGTCGTTCCTTAGCAACGGCACACAGTGTGTTACCTTAACAACGGGACACAGTGTCCTACCTTAGCAACGGCACAGAGTGTGTCACCTTAGCAAGGGCACAGAAAGTGTTACCTTAGCAACGGCACAGAGTGTGTTACTTTAGCAACGGCACAGAGTGTGTTACCTTAGCAACAGCACAGAGTGTGTTGCCTTAGTAACAGCACATAGTGTGTTACCTTAGCAACAGCACAGAGTGTGTTACCTTAGCAACGGCACAGAGTGTGTTACCTTAGCAACGGCACAGAGTGTGTTACCTTAGCAACAGCACAGTGTGTGTTACCTTAGCAACGGCACATAGTGTGTTACCTTAGCAACAGCACAGAGTGTGTTACCTTAGCAACGGCTCAGAGTGTGTTACCTTAGCAACAGCACAGAGTGTCTTACCTTAGCAACAGCACAGAGTGTGTTTCCTTAGCAACGGCACAGAGTGTGTTACCTTAGCAACGGCACAGAGTGTGTTACCTTAGCAACAGCACAGAGTGTGTTACCTTAGCAACGGCACAGAGTGTGTTACCTTAGCAACGGGACACAGTGTCGTACCTTAGCAACGTTACACAGTGTGTTACCTTAGCTACGGGACACAGTGTGTTACCTTAGCAACGGCACACAGTCTGTTACCTTAGCAACGGGACACAGTGTGTTACCTTAGCAACGGGACACAGTGTCGTACCTTAGCAACGGCACAGAGTGTGTTACCTTAGCAACGGGACACAGTGTCGTACCTTACAAACGGGATACAGTCTGTTACCTTAGCAACGGGACACAGCGTGTTAAATTAGCAACGGCACACAGTGTGTTACCTTAGCAACGGGACACAGTGTGTTACCTTAGCAACGGCACAGAGTGTGTTACCTTAGCAACGGGACAGAGTGTGTTACCTTAGCAACAGCACAGAGTGTGTTACCTTAGTAACAGCACAGAGTGTGTTACCTTAGCAACAGCACAGAGTGTGTTACCTTAGCAACGGCACAGAGTGTGTTACCTTAGCAACGGCACAGAGTGTGTTACCTTAGCAACAGCACAGAGTGTGTTACCTTAGCAACAGCACAGAGTGTGTTTCCTTAGCAACGGCACAGAGTGTGTTACCTTAGCAACGGCACAGAGTGTGTTACCTTAGCAACAGCACAGAGTGTGTTTCCTTAGCAACGGCACAATGTGTGTTACCTTAGCAACGGGACACAGTGTCGTACCTTAGCAACGTTACACAGTGTGTTACCTTAGCTACGGGACACAGTGTGTTACCTTAGCTACGGGACACAGTGTGTTAAACTTAGCAACGGGACACAGACTGTTACCTTAGCAACGGCACAGAGTGTGTTACCTTAGCAACGGGACACAGTGTGTTACCTTAGCAACGGCACAGAGTGTGTTACCTTAGCAACGGGACACAGTGTGTTACCTTAGCAACGGGACACAGTGTCGTACCTTAGTAACGGCACAGAGTGTGTTACCTTAGCAACGGGACACAGTGTCGTATCTTAGCAACGGGAAACAGTGTGTTACCTTAGCAACGGGACACAGTGTCGTACCTTAGCAACGGGACACGGTGTGTTACCTTAGCAACGGGACACAGTGTCGTACCTTAGCAACGGGACACAGTGTCGTACCTTAGCAACGGGACACAGTGTCGTACATTAGCAACGGGAAACAGTGTGTTACCTTAGCAACGGGACACAGTGTGTTACCTTAGCAAGAGTACACAGTGTGTTACCTTAGCAACGGCACAAAGTGTGTTACCTTAGCAACGGCACAGAGTGTGTTACCTTAGCAACGGCACAGAGTGTGTTACCTTAGCAACAGCACAGAGTGTGTTACCTTAGCAACGGGACACAGTGTCATACCTTAGCAACGGCACACAGTGTGTTACCTTAGCAACGGGACACAGTGTGTTACTTTAGCAACGGCACAGAGTGTGTTACCTTGGTAACGGGGCACAATGTCGTACCTTAGCAACGGCACAGAGTGTGTTACCTTAGCAACGGGAGACAGTGTCGTACCTTAGCAACGGCACACAGTGTGTTACCTTAGCAACGGGACACAGTGTCGTACCTTAGCAACGGCACAGAGTGTATTACCTTAGCAACGGGACACAGTGTCGTTCCTTAGCAACGGCACACAGTGTGTTACCTTAACAACGGGACACAGTGTCCTACCTTAGCAACGGCACAGAGTGTGTCACCTTAGCAAGGGCACAGAAAGTGTTACCTTAGCAACGGCACACAGTGTGTTACTTTAGCAACGGCACAAAGTGTGTTACCTTAGCAACAGCACAGAGTGTGTTACCTTAGTAACAGCACATAGTGTGTTACCTTAGCAACAGCACAGAGTGTGTTACCTTAGCAACGGCACAGAGTGTGTTACCTTAGCAAAGGCACAGAGTGTGTTACCTTAGCAACAGCACAGTGTGTGTTACCTTAGCAACGGCACATAGTGTGTTACCTTAGCAACAGCACAGAGTGTGTTACCTTAGCAACGGCTCAGAGTGTGTTACCTTAGCAACAGCACAGAGTGTGTTACCTTAGCAACAGCACAGAGTGTGTTTCCTTAGCAACGGCACAGAGTGTGTTACCTTAGCAACGGCACAGAGTGTGTTTCCTTAGCAACAGCACAGAGTGTGTTACCTTAGCAACGGCACAGAGTGTGTTACCTTAGCAACGGGACACAGTGTCGTACCTTAGCAACGTTACACAGTGTGTTACCTTAGCTACGGGACACAGTGTGTTACCTTAGCAACGGCACACAGTCTGTTACCTTAGCAACGGGACACAGTGTGTTACCTTAGCAACGGGACACAGTGTCGTACCTTAGCAACGGCACAGAGTGTTTTATCTTAGCAACGGCACACAGTGTGTTACCTTAGAATCGGGACACAGTGTCGTACCTTAGCAACGGCACAGAGTGTGTCACCTTAGCAACAGCACAGAGTGTGTTACCTTAGCAACGGGACACAGTGTCGTACGTTAGCAACGGCACACAGTGTGTTACCTTAGCAACGGGACACAGTGTGTTACCTTAGCAACGGCACAGAGTGTGTTACCTTGGCAACGGGGCACAATGTCGTACCTTAGCAATGGCACAGAGTGTATTACCTTAGCAACGGGACACAGTGTCGTGCCTTAGCAACGGCACACAGTGTGTTACCTTAACAACGGGACACAGTGTCCTACCATAGCAACGGCACAGAGTGTGTCACCTTAGCAACAGCACAGAAAGTGTTACCTTAGCAACGGGACACAGCGTGTTAACTTAGCAACGGCACACAGTGTGTTACCTTAGCAACGGGACACAGTGTGTTACCTTAGCAACGGCACAGAGTGTGTTACCTTAGCAACGGGACAGAGTGTGTTACCTTAGCAACAGCACAGAGTGTGTTACCTTAGTAACAGCACAGAATGTGTTACCTTAGCAACAGCACAGAGTGTGTTACCTTAGCAACGGCACAGAGTGTGTTACCTTAGCAACGGCACAGAGTGTGTTACCTTAGCAACAGCACAGAGTGTGTTACCGTAGCAACGGCACATTGTGTGTTACCTTAGCAACAGCACAGAGTGTGTTACCTTAGCAACGGCACAGTGTGTGTTACCTTAGCAACAGCACAGAGTGTGTTACCTTAGCAACAGCACAGAGTGTGTTTCCTTAGCAACGGCACAGAGTGTGTTACCTTAGCAACAGCACAGAGTGTGTTTCCTTAGCAACGGCACAATGTGTGTTACCTTAGCAACGGGACACAGTGTCGTACCTTAGCAACGTTACACAGTGTGTTACCTTAGCAACGGCACAGAGTGTGTTACCTTAGCAACTGGACACAGTGTGTTACCTTAGCAACGGCACAGAGTGTGTTATCTTAGCAACGGGACACAGTGTGTTACCTTAGCAACGGGACACAGTGTCGTACCTTAGTAACGGCACAGAGTGTGTTACCTTAGCAACGGGACACAGTGTCGTACCTTAGCAACGGGACACAGTGTCGTATCTTAGCAACGGGAAACAGTGTGTTACCTTAGCAACGGGACACAGTGTCGTACCTAATCAACGGGACACGGTGTGTTACCTTAGCAACGGGACACAGTGTCGTACCTTAGCAACGGGACACAGTGTCGTACCTTAGCAACGGGACACAGTGTCGTACCTTAGCAACGGGAAACAGTGTGTTACCTTAGCAACGGGACACAGTGTGTTACCTTAGCAAGAGTACACAGTGTGTTACCTTAGCAACGGCACAAAGTGTGTTACCTTAGCAAAGGCACAGAGTGTGTTACCTTAGCAACGGCACAGAGTGTGTTACCTTAGCAACAGCACAGAGTGTGTTACCTTAGCAACGGGACACAGTGTCATACCTTAGCAACGGCACACAGTGTGTTACCTTAGCAACGGGACACAGTGTGTTACTTTAGCAACGGCACAGAGTGTGTTACCTTGGCAACGGGGCACAGTGTCGTACCTTAGCAACGGCACTGAGTGTGTTACCTTAGCAACGGGAGACAGTGTCGTACCTTAGCAACGGCACACAGTGTGTTACCTTAGCAACGGGACACAGTGTCGTACCTTAGCAACGGCACAGAGTGTATTACCGTTAGCAACGGGACACAGTGTCGTTCCTTAGCAACGGCACACAGTGTGTTACCTTAACAACGGGACACAGTGTCCTACCTTAGCAACGGCACAGAGTGTGTCACCTTAGCAAGGGCACAGAAAGTGTTACCTTAGCAACGGCACACAGTGTGTTACTTTAGCAACGGCACAGAGTGTGTTACCTTAGCAACAGCACAGAGTGTGTTACCTTAGTAACAGCACATAGTGTGTTACCTTAGCAACAGCACAGAGTGTGTTACCTTAGCAACGGCTCAGAGTGTGTTACCTTAGCAACGGCACAGAGTGTGTTACCTTAGCAACAGCACAGTGTGTGTTACCTTAGCAACGGCACATAGTGTGTTACCTTAGCAACAGCACAGAGTGTGTTACCTTAGCAACGGCTCAGAGTGTGTTACCTTAGCAACAGCACAGAGTGTCTTACCTTAGCAACAGCACAGAGTGTGTTTCCTTAGCAACGGCACAGAGTGTGTTACCTTAGCAACGGCACAGAGTGTGTTACCTTAGCAACAGCACAGAGTGTGTTACCTTAGCAACGGCACAGAGTGTGTTACCTTAGCAACGGGACACAGTGTCGTACCTTAGCAACGTTACACAGTGTGTTACCTTAGCTACGGGACACAGTGTGTTACCTTAGCAACGGCACACAGTCTGTTACCTTAGCAACGGGACACACTGTGTTACCTCAGCAACGGGACACAGTGTCGTACCTTAGCAACGGCACAGAGTGTGTTACCTTAGCAACGGGACACAGTGTCGTACCTTACAAACGGGATACAGTCTGTTACCTTAGCAACGGGACACAGTGTGTTACCTTAGCAACGGGACACAGTGTGTTACCTTAATAACTGGACACAGTGTGTTACCTTAGCAACGGCACACAGTGTGTTACCTTAGCAACGGGACACAGTGTCGTACCTTAACAACGTGACACAGTGTCGTACCTTAGCAACGGGACACATCGTCGTACCTTAGCAACGCGACACAGTGTCGTACCTTAGCAACGGGACACAGTGTCGTACCTTAGCAACGGCACAGAGTGTGTTACCTTAGCAACGGGACACAGTGTGTTACCTTAGCAACGGCACAGAGTGTGTTACCTTAGCAACGGGACACAGTGTCGTACCTTAGCAACGGCACACAGTGTGTTACCTTAGCAACGGGACACAGTGTCGAACCTTAGCAACGGGACACAGTGTCGTACCTTAGCAACGGGACACAGTGTCGTACCTTAGCAACGGGACACAGTGTGTTACATTAGCAACGGGACACAGTGTCGAATCTTAGCAACGGGACACAGTGTGTTACTTTAGCAACGGGACACAGTGTCGTACCTTAGCAACGGAAAACAGTGTGTTACCTTAGCAACGGGACACAGTGTCGTACCTTAGCAACGGGACACAGTGTCGTACCTTAGCAACGGAATACAGTGTGTTACCTTAGCAACGGTACACAGTGTCGTACCTTAGCAACGGCACAGAGTGTTTTATTTTAGCAACGGGACACAGTGTCGTACTTTAGCAACGGCACACAGTGTGTTACCTTAGCAACGGGACACAGTGTCGTACCTTAGCAACGGCACAGAGTGTGTTACCTTAGCAACGGGACACAGTGTGTTACCATAAGCAACGGTACAGAGTGTGTTACCTTAGCAACAGCACACAGTGTCTTACCTTAGCAACGGGACACAGTGTGTTACCTTAGCAACGGGACACAGTGTGTTACCTTAGCAACGGGACACAGTGTCGTACCTTAGCAACGGCACAGAGTGTGTTACCTTAGCAACAGCACAGAGTGTGTTACCTTAGCAACAGCACAGAGTGTGTTACCTTAGCAACGCGACACAGTGTGTTACCTTAGCAACGGGACACAGTGTCGTACCTTAGCAACGGCACAGAGTGAGTTACCTTAGCAACGGGACACAGTGTGTTACCTTAGCAACGGGACACAGTGTGTTACCTTAGCAACGGGACACAGTGTCGTACCTTAGTAAGGGCACATAGTGTGTTACCTTAGCAACGGGACACAGTGTCGTACCTTAGCAACGGGACACAGTGTCGTATCTTAGCAACGGGAAACAGTGTGTTACCTTAGCAACGGGACACAGTGTCGTAGCTTAGCAACGGGACACGGTGTGTTACCTTAGCAATGGGACACAGTGTCGTACCTTAGCAACGGGACACAGTGTCGTACCTTAGCAACGGGACACAGTGTCGTACCTTAGCAACGGGAAACAGTGTGTTATCTTAGGAACGGGATACAGTGTCGTACCTTAGCAACGGCACAGAGTGTTTTATCTTAGCAACGGCACACAGTGTGTTACCTTAGAATCGGGACACAGTGTCGTACCTTAGCAACGGCACAGAGTGTATTACCTTAGCAACGGGACACAGTGTCGTACCTTAGCAAGGGCACACAGTGTGTTACCTTAACAACGGGACACAGTGTCCTACCTTAGCAACGGCACAGAGTGTGTCACCTTAGCAACGGGACACAGTGTCGTACCTTAGCAACAGCACAGAGTGTGTTACCTTAGCAACGGGACACATAATGTTAATTTTAGCAGCGGGACACAGTGTCGTACCTTAGCAACAGCACAGATTGTGTTACCTTAGCAAGAGTACACAGTGTGTTACCTTAGCAACGGCACAAAGTGTGTTACCTTAGCAACGGCACAGAGTGTGTTACCTTAGCAACGGCACAGAGTGTGTTACCTTAGCAACAGCACAGAGTGTGTTACCTTAGCAACAGCACAGAGTGTGTTACCTTAGCAACAGCAGAGAGTGTGTTACCTTAGCAACGGCACAGAGTGTGTTACCTTAGCAACGGCACAGAGTGTGTTACCTTAGCAACAGCACAGAGTGTGTTACCTTAGCAACGGCTCAGAGTGTGTTACATTAGCAACGGGACACAGTGTCGTACCTTAGCAACGTTACACAGTGTGTTACCTTAGCTACGGGACACAGTGTGTTACCTTAGCAACGGCACACAGTCTGTTACCTTAGCAACGGAACACAGTGTCGTACCTTAGCAACGGCACAGAGTGTGTTACCTTAGCAACGGGACACAGTGGCGTACCTTAGAAACGGGATACAGTCTGTTACCTTAGCAACGGGACACAGTGTGTTACCTTAGCTACGTGACACAGTGTGTTACCTTAATAACTGGACACAGTGTGTTACCTTAGCAACGGCACACAGTGTGTTACGTTAGCAACGGGACACAGTGTCGTACCTTAGCAACGTGACACAGTGTCGTACCTTAGCAACGGGACACATTGTCGTACCTTAGCAACGCGACACAGTGTCGTACCTTAGCAACGGGACACAGTGTCGTACCTTAGCAACGGTACAGAGTGTGTTACCTTAGCAACGCGACACAGTGTGTTACCTTAGCAACGGCACAGACTGTGTTACCTTAGCAACGGGACACAGTGTCGTACCTTAGCAACGGCACACAGTGTGTTATCTTAGCAACGGGACACAGTGTCGTACCTTAGCAACGGGACACAGTGTCGTACCTTAGCAACGGGACGAAGTGTGTTACCTTAGCAACGGGACACAGTGTCGAATCTTAGCAACGGGACACAGTGTGTTACCTTAGCAACGGGACATAGTGTCGTACCTTAGCAACGGAAAACAGTGTGTTACCTTAGCAACGGGACACCGTGTCGTTTCTTAGCAACGGGACACAGTGTCGTACCTTAGCAACGGAATACAGTGTGTTACCTTAGCAACGGGACACAGTGTCGTACCTTAGCAACGGCACAGAGTGTTTTATTTTAGCAACGGGACACAGTGTCGTACTTTAGCAACGGCACACATTGTGTTACCTTAGCAACGGGACACAGTGTCGTACCTTAGCAACGGCACAGAGTGTGTTACCTTAGCAACGGGACACAGTGTGTTACCTAAGCCACGGTACAGAGTGTGTTACCTTAGCAACACTACACAGTGTCTTACCTTAGCAACGGGACACAGTGTGTTACCTTAGCAACGGGACACAGTGTGTTACCTTAGCAACGGGACACAGTGTCGTACCTTAGCAACGGCACAGAGTGTGTTACCTTAGCAACAGCACAGAGTGTGTTACCTTAGCAACAGCACAGAGTGTGTTACCTTAGCAACGGGACACAGTGTGTTACCTTAGCAACGGGACACACTGTCGTACCTTAGCAACGGCACAGAGTGAGTTACCTTGGCAACGGGACACAGTGTGTTACCTTAGCAACGGGACACAGTGTCGTACCTTAGCAATGGCACAGAGTGTGTTACCTTAGCAACGGGACACAGTGTGTTACCTTAGCAACGGGACACAGTGTCGTACCTTAGTAACGGCACAGAGTGTGTTTACCTTAGCAACGGGACACAGTGTCGTACCTTAGCAATGGGACACAGTGTCGTATCTTAGCAACGGGAAACAGTGTGTTACCTTAGCAACGGGACTCAGTGTCGTACCTTAGCAACGGGACACAGTGTGTTACCTTAGCAACGGGACACAAGGTGTTACCTTAGCAACGGCACAGAGTGTGTTACATTAGCAACAGCACACAGTGAATTTCATTAGCAACGGGACACAGTGTGTTACCTTAGCAACGGGACACAGTGTGTTAACTTAGCAACGGGACACAGTGTCGTACCTTAGTAACGGCACAGAGTGTGTTACCTTAGCAACGGGACACAGTGTGTTACCTTAGCAACGGGACACAGTGACATACCTTAGCAACGGCACAGAGTGTGTTACCTTAGCAACAGCACAGAGTGTGTTACCTTAGCAACGGGACACAATGTCATACCTTAGCAACGGCACACAGTGTGTTACCTTAGCAACGGGACACAGTGTGTTACCTTAGCAACGGCACAGAGTGTGTTACCTTAGCAACGGGACACAGTGTCGTACCTTAGCAACGGCACAGAGTGTGTTACCTTAGCAACGGGACACAGTGTCGTACCTTAGCAACGGCACACAGTGTGTTACCTTAGCAACGGGACACAGTGTCGTACCGTAGCAACGGCACACAGTGTGTTACCTTGGCAACGGGACACAATTTCGTACCTTAGCAACGGCACAGAGTGTGTTACCTTAGCAACGGGACACAGTGTGGTACCTTTGCAACGGCACAGAGTGTGTTACCTCAGCAACAGCACAGAGTGTGTTACCTTAGCAACAGAACTGAGTGTGTTACCTTAGCAACAGCACAGTGTGTGTTACCTTAGCAACAGCATAGAGTGTGTTACCTTAGCAACGGCACAGAGTTTGTTACCTTAGCAACGGGACACAGTGTCGTACCTTAGCAACGGGACACAGTGTCGTACCTTAGCAACAGCACAGATTGTGTTACCTTAGCAAGAGTACACAGTGTGTTACCTTAGCAACGGCACAAATTGTGTTACCTTAAAAACGGCACAGAGTGTGTTACCTTAGCAACGGGACACAGTGTGTTACCTTAACAACGGCACAGAGTGTGTTACCTTAGCAACGGGACACAGTGTGTTACCTTAGCAACGGGACACAGTGTGCTACCTTAGCAACGAGACACAACAATGTGTTTCCTTAGCAACGGGACACAGTGTGTTACCTTAGCAACGGGACACAGTGTGTTACCTTAGCAACGGGACACAGTGTGTAACCTTAGCAACGGGACACAGTGTGTTACCTTAGCAACGGCACAGAGTGTGTTACCTTAGCAACGTCACAGAGTGTGTTACCTTAGCAACAGCACAGAGTGTGTTAGCTTAGCAACAGCACAGAGTGTGTTACCTTAGCAAAGGGACACAGTGTGTTACCTTAGCAACGGGACACATTGTCGTACCTTAGCAACGGCACAGAGTGGGTTACCTTAGGAACGGGACACAGTGTGTTACCTTAGCAACAGGACACAGTGTCGTACCTTAGCAACGGCACAGAGTGTGTTACCTTAGCAACGGGACACACTGTGTCACCTTAGCAACGGGACACAGTGTCGTACCTTAGCAACGGGACACAGTGTCGTATCTTAGCAACGGGAAACAGTGTGTTACCTTAGCAAAGGGACAGAGTGTCGTACCTTAGCAACGGGACACAGTGACGTACCTTAGCAACGGGAAACAGTGTGTTATCTTAGCAACGGGACACAGTGTCGTACCTTAGCAACAGCACAGAGTGTGTTACCTTAGCAACAGCACAGAGTGTGTTACTTTAGCAACGGCACACAGTGTGTTACATTAGCAACAGCACAGAGTTTGTTACCTTAGCAACAGCACAGAGTGTGTTACCTTAGCAACGGGACACAGTGTGTTTACCTTAGCATCGGGACACAGTGTGTGACCTTAGAAACAGCACAGAGTGTGTTACCTTAGCAACGGCACAGAGTGTGTTACCTTAGCAACAGCACAGAGTTTGTTACCTTAGCAACAGCACAGAGTGTATTACCTTATCAACGGCACAGAGTGTGTTAGCTTAGCAACGACACAGAGTGTGTTACCTTAGCAACAGCACAGAGTGTGTTACCTTAGCAACGGCACAGAGTGTGTTACCTTAGCGACGGGACACAGTGTCGTACCTTAGCAACAGCACAGAGTGTTTTACCTTAGCAACGGCACACACTGTGTTACCTTAGCAACGGCACAGAGTGGGTTACCTTAGGAACGGGACACAGTGTGTTACCGTAGCAACAGGACACAGTGTCGTACCTTAGCAACGGCACAGAGTGTGTTACCTTAGCAACGGGACACACTGTGTCACCTTAGCAACGGGACACAGTGTCGTACCTTAGCAACGGGACACAGTGTCGTATCTTAGCAACGGGAAACAGTGTGTTACCTTAGCAAAGGGACAGAGTGTCGTACCTTAGCAACGGGACACAGTGACGTACCTTAGCAACGGGAAAGAGTGTGTTATCTTAGCAACGGGACACAGTGTCGTACCTTAGCAACAGCACAGAGTGTGTTACCTTAGCAACAGCACAGAGTGTGTTACCTTAGCAACAGCACAGAGTGTGTTACTTTAGCAACGGCACACAGTGTGTTACATTAGCAACAGCACAGAGTTTGTTACCTTAGCAACAGCACAGAGTGTGTTACCTTAGCAACGGGACACAGTGTGTTTACCTTAGCATCGGGACACAGTGTGTGACCTTAGAAACAGCACAGAGTGTGTTACCTTAGCAACGGCACAGAGTGTGTTACCTTAGCAACAGCACAGAGTTTGTTACCTTAGCAACAGCACAGAGTGTATTACCTTATCAACGGCACAGAGTGTGTTAGCTTAGCAACGACACAGAGTGTGTTACCTTAGCAACAGCACAGAGTGTGTTACCTTAGCAACGGCACAGAGTGTGTTACCTTAGCGACGGGACACAGTGTCGTACCTTAGCAACAGCACAGAGTGTTTTACCTTAGCAACGGCACACACTGTGTTACCTTAGCAACGGCACACAGTGTCTTACCTTAGCAACGGGACACAGTGTGTTACCTTTACAACGGGACACAGTGTGTTACCTTAGCTACGGGACACAGTGTGTTACCTTAGCAACGGCACACAGTGTGTTAACTTAGCAACGGGACATAGTGTCGTACCATAGCAACGGGACACAGTGTCGTACCTTAGCAACGGGAAACAGTGTGTTACCTTAGCAACGGGACACAGTGTCGTACCTTAGCAACGGCACAGAGTGTTTTATTTTAGCAACGGGACACAGTGTCGTACCTTAGCAACGGCACACAGTGTGTTACCTTAGCAAAGGGACACAGTGTCGTACCATAGCAACGGCACAGAGTGTGTTACCTTAGCAACAGCACACAGTGTGTTACCTTAGCAACGGGACACAGTGTGTTACCTTAGCAACGGGACACAGTGTGTTAACTTAGCAACGGGACACAGAGTCGTACCTTAGTAACGGCACAGAGTGTGTTACCTTAGCAACGGGACACAGTGTGTTACCTTAGCAACGGGACACAGTGTCGTACCTTAGCAACGGCACAGACTGTGTTACCTTAGCAACGGGACACAGTGTCGTACCTTAGCAACGGGACACGGTGTGTTACCTTAGCAATGGGACACAGTGTCGTACCTTAGCAACGGGACACAATGTCGTACCTTAGCAACGGGACACAGTGTCATTCCTTAGCAACGGGAAACAGAGTGTTATCTTAGCAACGGGACACAGTGTCGTACCTTAGCAACGGCACAGAGTGTTATATCTTAGAAACGGCACACAGTGTGTTACCTTAGCAACGGGACACAGTGTGTTACCTTAGCAACGGCACAGAGTGTGTTACCTTGGCAACGGGACACAGTGTCGTACCTTAGCAACGGCACAGACTGTGTTACCTTAGCAACGGGAGACAGTGTCGTACCTTAGCAACGGCACAGTGTGTGTTACCTTAGGAACAGCACAGAGTGTGTTACCTTAGCAACGGCACACAGTGTGTTACCTTAGCAACGGGACACAGTGTCGTACCTTAGCAACAGCACAGAGTGTGTTACCTTAGCAACGGGACACAGTGTGTTACCTTAGCAAAGGGAGACAGTGTCTTACCTTAGCAACAGCACAGGTTGTGTTACCTTAGCAAGAGTACACAGTGTGTTACCTTAGCAACGGCACAAAGTGTGTTACCTTAACCACGGCACAGAGTGTGTTACCTTAGCAACGGGACACAGTGTTTTACCTTAACAACGGCACAGAGTGTGTTACCTTAGCAACGGGACACAGTGTGTTACCTTAGCAACGGGACACAGTGTGTTACCTTAGCAACGAGACACAATGTGTTTCCTTAGCAACGGGACACAGTGTGTTACCTTAGCAACGGGACACAGTGTGTTAGCTTAGCAACGGGACACAGTGTGTAACCTTAGCAACGGGACACAGTGTGTTACCTTAGCAACGGCTCGGAGTGTGTTACCTTAGCAACGGCACAGAGTGTGTTACCTTAGCAACGGCACAGAGTGTGTTACCTTAGCAACAGCACAGAGTGTCGTACCTTAGCAACGGCACAGAGTATGTTACCTTAGCAACAGCACAGAGTGTGTTAGCTTAGCAACAGCACAGAGTGTGTTACCTTAGCAACGGGACACAGTGTGTTACCTTTGCAACGGGACACATTGTCGTACCTTAGCAACGGCACAGAGTGGGTTACCTTAGCAACGGTACACAGTGTGTTACCTTAGCAACGGGACACAGTGTCGTACCTTAGCAACGGCACAGAGTGTGTTACCTTAGCAACGGGACACAGTGTCGTACCTTAGCAACGGGACACATTGTCGTATCTTAGCAACGAAACACAGTGTCGTACCTTAGCAACGGGACACAGTGTCGTATCTTAGCAACGGGAAACAGTGTGTTACCTTAGCAAAGGGACAGAGTGTCGTACCTTAGCAACGGGACACAGTGTCGTACCTTAGCAACGGCACACAGTGTGTTACCTTAGCAACGGGACACAATGTCGTACCTTAGCAACGGCACAGAGTGTGTTACCTTAGCAACAGCACAGAGTGTGTTACCTTAGCAACGGAACACAGTGTGTTACCTTAGCAACGGCACACAGTGTGTTACCTTAGCAACGGAATACAGTGTCGTCCCTTAGCAACGGCACAGAGTGTGTTACCTTAGCAACGGGACACAGTGTCGTACCTTAGCAACGGCACACAGTGTGTTACCCTAGCAACGGGACACAATGTCGTACCTTATCAACGGCACAGAGTGTGTTACCTTAGCAACAGCACAGAGTGTGTTACCTTAGCGACGGAACACAGTGTGTTACCTTAGCAACGGCACACAGTGTGTTACCTTAGCAACGGGACACAGTGTGTTACCTTAGCAACGGCACAGAGTGTGTTACCTCAGCAACGGGACACAGTGTCGTACCTTAGCAACGGCACAGAGTGTGTTACCTTAGCAACAGCACAGAGTGTGTTACCTTAGCAACGGCACAGAGTGTGTTACCTTAGCAACAGCACAGAGTTTGTTACCTTAGCAACAGCACAGAGTGTGTTACCTTAGCAACGGGACACAGTGTGTTACCTTAGCATCGGGACACAGTGTGTTACCTTAGAAACGGCACAGAGTGTGTTACCTTAGCAACGGCACAGAGTGTGTTACCTTAGCAACAGCACAGAGTGTGTTACCTTAGCAACAGCACAGAGTGTATTACCTTATCAACGGCACAGAGTGTGTTAGCTTAGCAACGGCACAGAGTGTGTTACCTTAGCAACAGCACAGAGTGTGTTACCTTAGCAACGGCACAGAGTGTGTTACCTTAGCGACGGGACACAGTGTCGTACCTTAGCAACAGCACAGAGTGTTTTACCTTAGCAACAGCACACACTGTGTTACCTTAGCAACGGCACACAGTGTGTTACATTAGCTCCGGCGCACAGTGTGTTACCTTAGAAACGGCACACAGTGTGTTACATTGGCAACGGCACAGAGTGCGATACCTTAGCAACGGCACACACTGTGTTACCTTAGCAACGGCACACAGTGTCTTACCTTAGCAACGGCACACACTGTGTTACCTTAGCAACGGCACACAGTGTCTTACCTTAGCAACGGGACACAGTGTGTTACCTTTACAACGGGACACAGTGTGTTACCTTAGCTACGGGACACAGTTTGTTACCTTAGCAACGGCACACAGTGTTTTACCTTAGCAACGGGACACAGTGTGTTACCTTATCAACGGGACACAGTGTCGTACCTTAGCAACGGCACAGAGTGTGTTATGCTTAGCAACGGGACACAGTGTGTCACCTTAGCAACGGGACACAGTGTCGTATCTTAGCAACGAAACACAGTGTCGTACCTTAGCAACGGGACACAGTGTCGTATCTTAGCAACGGGAAACAGTGTGTTACCTTAGCAAAGGGACAGAGTGTCGTACCTTAGCAACGGGACACAGTGTCGTACCTTATCAACAGGAAACAGTGTGTTATCTTAGCAACGGGACACAGTGTCGTACCTTAGCAATAGCACAGAGTAGGTTACCTTATCAACGGCACAGAGTGTGTTACCTTAGCAACGGCACAGAGTGTGTTACCTTAGCAACGGGACACAGTGTCGTACCTTAGCAACGGCACACAGTGTGTTACCTTAGCAACGGGACACAATGTCGTACCTTAAAACGGCACAGAGTGTGTTACCTTAGCAACAGCACAGAGTGTGTTACCTTAGCAACGGAACACAGTGTGTTACCTTAGCAACGGCACACAGTGTGTTACCTTAGCAACGGAATACAGTGTCGTCCCTTAGCAACGGCACAGAGTGTGTTACCTTAGCAACGGGACACAGTGTCGTACCTTAGCAACGGCACACAGTGTGTTACCTTAGCAACGGGACACAATGTCGTACCTTATCAACGGCACAGAGTGTGTTACCTTAGCAACAGCACAGAGTGTGTTACCTTAGCGACGGAACACAGTGTGTTACCTTAGCAACGGCACACAGTGTGTTACCTTAGCAACGGGACACAGTGTGTTACCTTAGCAACGGCACAGAGTGTGTTACCTCAGCAACGGGACACAGTGTCGTACCTTAGCAACGGCACAGAGTGTGTTACCTTAGCAACAGCACAGAGTGTGTTACCTTAGCAACGGCACAGAGTGCGTTACCTTAGCAACAGCACAGAGTTTGTTACCTTAGCAACAGCACAGAGTGTGTTACCTTAGCAACGGGACAGAGTGTGTTACCTTAGCAACGGGACACAGTGTGTTACCTTAGCAACGGCACAGAGTGTGTTACCTTAGCAACGGCACAGAGTGTGTTACCTTAGCGACGGGACACAGTGTCGTACCTTAGCAACAGCACAGAGTGTTTTACCTTAGCAACAGCACACACTGTGTTACCTTAGTAACGGCACACAGTGTGTTACATTAGCAACGGCGCACAGTGTATTACCTTAGCAACAGCACACACTGTGTTACCTTAGCAACAACATACACTGTGTTACCTTAGCAACGGGAAACAGTGTGTTACCTTAGCAACGGGACACAGTGTCGTACCTTAGCAACGGCACAGAGTGTTTTATTTTAGCAACGGGACACAGTGTCGTACCTTAGCAACGGCACACAGTGTGTTACCTTGGCAACGGGACACAGTGTCGTACCATAGCAACGGCACAGAGTGTGTTACCTTAGCAACGGGACACAAGGTGTTACCTTAGCAACGGCACAGAGTGTGTTACCTTAGCAACAGCACACAGTGTGTTACCTTAGCAACGGGACACAGTGTGTTACCTTAGCAACGGGACACAGTGTGTTAACTTAGCAACGGGACACAGTGTCGTACCTTAGTAACGGCACAGAGTGTGTTACCTTAGCAACGGGACACAGTGTCGTACCTTAGCAACAGCACAGAGTGTGTTACCTTAGCAACGGGACACAGTGTGTTACCTTAGCAAAGGGAGACAGTGTCTTACCTTAGCAACAGCACAGATTGTGTTACCTTAGCAAGAGTACACAGTGTGTTACCTTAGCAACGGCACAAAGTGTGTTACCTTAACCACGGCACAGAGTGTGTTACCTTAGCAACGGGACACAGTGTTTTACCTTAACAACGGCACAGAGTGTGTTACCTTAGCAACGGGACACAGTGTGTTACCTTAGCAACGGGACACAGTGTGTTACCTTAGCAACGAGACACAATGTGTTTCCTTAGAAACGGGACACAGTGTGTTACCTTAGCAACGGGACACAGTGTGTTAGCCTAGCAACGGGACACAGATTGTAACCTTAGCAACGGGACACAGTGTGTTACCTTAGCAACGGCTCGGAGTGTGTTACCTTAGCAACGGCACAGAGTGTGTTACCTTAGCAACGGCACAGAGTGTGTTACCTTAGCAACAGCACAGAGTTTCGTACCTTAGCAACGGCACAGAGTATGTTACCTTAGCAACAGCACAGAGTGTGTTAGCTTAGCAACAGCACAGAGTGTGTTACCTTAGCAACGGGACACAGTGTGTTACCTTAGCAACGGGACACATTGTCGTACCTTAGCAACGGCACAGAGTGGGTTACCTTAGCAACGGTACACTGTGTGTTACCTTAGCAACGGGACACAGTGTCGTACCTTAGCAACGGCACACAGTGTGTTACCTTAGCAACAGAACAGAGTGTGTTACCTTAGCAACGGAACACAGTGTGTTACCTTAGCAACGGCACACAGTGTGTTACCTTAGCAACGGGATACAGTGTCGTCCCTTAGCAACGGCACAGAGTGTGTTACCTTAGCAACGGGACACAGTGTCGTACCTTAGCAACGGCACACAGTGTGTTACCTTAGCAACGGGACACAATGTCGTACCTTAGCAACGGCACAGAGTGTGTTACCTTAGCAACAGCACAGAGTGTGTTACCTTAGCGACGGAACACAGTGTGTTACCTTAGCAACGGCACACAGTGTGTTACCTTAGCAACGGGACACAGTGTGTTACCTTAGCAACGGCACAGAGTGTGTTACCTCAGCAACGGGACACAGTGTCGTACCTTAGCAACGGCACAGAGTGTGTTACCTTAGCAAAAGCACAGAGTGTGTTACCTTACCAACGGCACAGAGTGTGTTACCTTAGCAACAGCACAGAGTTTGTTACCTTAGCAACAGCACAGAGTGTGTTACCTTAGCAACGGGACACAGTGTGTTACCTTAGCATCGGGACACAGTGTGTTACCTTAGAAACGGCACAGAGTGTGTTACCTTAGCAACGGCACAGAGTGTGTTACCTTAGCAACAGCACAGAGTGTGTTACCTTAGCAACAGCACAGAGTGTATTACCTTATCAACGGCACAGAGTGTGTTAGCTTAGCAACGGCACAGAGTGTGTTACCTTAGCAACAGCACAGAGTGTGTTACCTTAGCAACGGCACAGAGTGTGTTACCTTAGCAACGGGACACACTGTGTCACCTTAGCAACGGGACACAGTGTCGTACCTTAGCAACGGGACACAGTGTCGTATCTTAGCAACGGGAAACAGTGTGTTACCTTAGCAAAGGGACAGAGTGTCGTACCTTAGCAACGGGACACAGTGACGTACCTTAGCAACGGGAAACAGTGTGTTATCTTAGCAACGGGACACAGTGTCGTACCTTAGCAACAGCACAGAGTGTGTTACCTTAGCAACAGCACAGAGTGTGTTACTTTAGCAACGGCACACAGTGTGTTACATTAGCAACAGCACAGAGTTTGTTACCTTAGCAACAGCACAGAGTGTGTTACCTTAGCAACGGGACACAGTGTGTTTACCTTAGCATCGGGACACAGTGTGTGACCTTAGAAACAGCACAGAGTGTGTTACCTTAGCAACGGCACAGAGTGTGTTACCTTAGCAACAGCACAGAGTTTGTTACCTTAGCAACAGCACAGAGTGTATTACCTTATCAACGGCACAGAGTGTGTTAGCTTAGCAACGACACAGAGTGTGTTACCTTAGCAACAGCACAGAGTGTGTTACCTTAGCAACGGCACAGAGTGTGTTACCTTAGCGACGGGACACAGTGTCGTACCTTAGCAACAGCACAGAGTGTTTTACCTTAGCAACGGCACACACTGTGTTACCTTAGCAACGGCACACAGTGTCTTACCTTAGCAACGGGACACAGTGTGTTACCTTTACAACGGGACACAGTGTGTTACCTTAGCTACGGGACACAGTGTGTTACCTTAGCAACGGCACACAGTGTGTTAACTTAGCAACGGGACATAGTGTCGTACCTTAGCAACGGGACACAGTGTCGTACCTTAGCAACGGGAAACAGTGTGTTAACTTAGCAACGGGACACAGTGTCGTACCTTAGCAACGGCACAGAGTGTTTTATTTTAGCAACGGGACACAGTGTCGTACCTTATCAACGGCACACATTGTGTTACCTTAGCAAAGGGACACAGTGTCGTACCATAGCAACGGCACAGAGTGTGTTACCTTAGCAACGGGACACAAGGTGTTACCTTAGCAACGGCACAGAGTGTGTTACCTTAGCAACAGCACACAGTGTGTTACCTTAGCAACGGGACACAGTGTGTTACCTTAGCAACGGGACACAGTGTGTTAACTTAGCAACGGGACACAGTGTGTTACCTTAGCAACGGGACACAGTGTGTTACCTTAATAACTGGACACAGTGTGTTACCTTAGCAACGGCACACAGTGTGTTACCTTAGCAACGGGACACAGTGTCGTACCTTAAAAACGTGACACAGTGTCGCACCTTAGCAATGGGACACATCGTCGTACCTTAGCAGCGCGACACAGTGTCGTACCTTAGCAACGGGACACAGTGTCGTACCTTAGCAACGGCACAGAGTGTGTTACCTTAGCAACGGTACACAGTGTGTTACCTTAGCAACGGGACACAGTGTCGTACCTTAGCAACGGCACAGAGTGTTATATCTTAGCAACGGCACACAGTGTGTTACCTTAGAATCGGGACACAGTGTCGTACCTTAGCAACGGCACAGAGTGTGTTACCTTAGCAACAGCACAGAGTGTGTTACCTTAGCAACGGGACACAGTGTCATACCTTAGAAACGGCACACAGTGTGTTACCTTAGCAACGGGACACAGTGTGTTACCTTAGCAACGGCACAGAGTGTGTTACCTTGGCAACGGGACACAGTGTCGTACCTTAGCAACGGCACAGAGTGTGTTACCTTAGCAACGGGAGACAGTGTCGTACCTTAGCAACGGCACAGTGTGTGTTACCTTAGGAACAGCACAGAGTGTGTTACCTTAGCAACGGCACAGAGTGTGTTACCTTAGCAACGGGACACAGTGTCGTACCTTAGCAACAGCACAGAGTGTGTTACCTTAGCAACGGGACACAGTGTGTTACCTTAGCAAAGGGAGACAGTGTCTTACCTTAGCAACAGCACAGATTGTGTTACCTTAGCAAGAGTACACAGTGTGTTACCTTAGCAACGGCACAAAGTGTGTTACCTTAACCACGGCACAGAGTGTGTTACCTTAGCAACGGGACACAGTGTTTTACCTTAACAACGGCACAGAGTGTGTTACCTTAGCAACGGGACACAGTGTGTTACCTTAGCAACGGGACACAGTGTGTTACCTTAGCAACGAGACACAATGTGTTTCCTTAGCAACGGGACACAGTGTGTTACCTTAGCAACGGGACACAGTGTGTTAGCTTAGCAACGGGACACAGTGTGTAACCTTAGCAACGGGACACAGTGTGTTACCTTAGCAACGGCTCGGAGTGTGTTACCTTAGCAACGGCACAGAGTGTGTTACCTTAGCAACGGCACAGAGTGTGTTACCTTAGCAACAGCACAGAGTGTCGTACCTTAGCAACGGCACAGAGTATGTTACCTTAGCAACAGCACAGAGTGTGTTAGCTTAGCAACAGCACAGAGTGTGTTACCTTAGCAACGGGACACAGTGTGTTACCTTAGCAACGGGACACAGTGTCGTACCTTAGCAACGGCACACAGTGTGTTACCTTAGCAACGGGACACAGTGTCGTACCATAGCAACGGCACAGAGTGTGTTACCTTAGCAACGGGACACAAGGTGTTACCTTAGCAACAGCACAGAGTGTGTTACCTTAGCAACAGCACACAGTGTGTTACCTTAGCAACGGGACACAGTGTGTTACCTTAGCAACGGGACACAGTGTGTTAACTTAGCAACAGGACCGGGTGTCGTACCTTAGTAACGGCACAGAGTGTGTTACCTTAGCAACGGGACACAGTGGGTTACCTTAGCAACGGGACACAGTGTCGTACCTTAGCAACGGCACAGAGTGTGTTACCTTAGCAACGGGACACAGTGTCGTACCTTAGCAACGGCACACGGTGTGTTACCTTAGCAATGGGACACAGTGTCGTACCTTATCAACGGGACACAGTGTCGTACATTAGCAACGGGACAGAGTGTCGTACCTTAGCAACGGGAAACAGTGTGTTATCTTAGCAACGGGACATGGTGTCGTACCTTAGCAACGGCACAGAGTGTTTTATCTTAGCAACGGCACACAGTGTGTTACCTTAGAATCGGGACACAGTGTCGTACCTTAGCAACGGCACTGAGTGTGTTACCTTAGCAACAGCACAGAGTGTGTTACCTTAGCAACGGGACACAGTGTCATACCTTAGCAACGGCACACAGTGTGTTACCTTAGCAACGGGACACAGTGTGTTACCTTAGCAACGGCACAGAGTGTGTTACCTTAGCAACGGGACACAGTGTCGTACCTTAGCAACGGCACAGAGTGTGTTACCTTAGCTACGGGAGACAGTGTCGTACCTTAGCAACGGCACACAGTGTGTTACCTTAGCAACGGGACACAGTGTCGTACCTTAGCAACGGCACAGAGTGTATTACCTTAGCAACGGGACACAGTGTCGAACCTTAGCAACGGCACACAGTGTGTTACCTTAACAACGGGACACAGTGTCCTATCCTTAGCAACGGCACAGGGTGTGTCACCTTAGCAACAGCACAGAAAGTGTTACCTTAGCAACGGGACACAGCGTGTTAACTTAGCAGCGGCACACAGTGTGTTACCTTAGCAACGGGACACAGTGTGTTACCTTAGCAACGGCACAGAGTGTGTTACCTTAGCAACGGGACAGAGTGTGTTACCTTAGCAACAGCACAGAGTGTGTTACCTTTGTAACAGCACAGAGTGTGTTACCTTAGCAACAGCACAGAGTGTGTTACTTTAGCAACGGCACAGAGTGTGTTACCTTAGCAACGGCACAGAGTGTGTTACCTTAGCAACAGCACAGAGTGTGTTACCTTAGCAACGGCACATAGTGTGTTACCTTAGCAACAGCACAGAGTGTGTTACCTTAGCAACGGCACAGAGTGTGTTACCTTAGCAACAGCACAGAGTGTGTTACCTTAGCAACAGCACAGAGTGTGTTACCTTAGCAACGGCACAGAGTGTGTTACCTTAGCAACGGCACAGAGTGTGTTACCTTAGCAACAGCACTGAGTGTGTTACCTTAGCAACAGCACAGTGTGTGTTACCTTAGCAACAGCTCAGAGTGTGTTACCTTAGCAACGGCACAGTGTGTGTTACCTTAGCAACGGGACACAGTGTCGTACCTTAGTAACAGCACAGAGTGTGTTACCTTAGCAACGGGACACAGTGTGTTACCTTAGCAACGGGACACAGTGTCGTACCTTAGCAACAGCACAGATTGTGTTACCTTAGCAAGAGTACACAGTGTGTTACCTTAGCAACGGCACAAAGTTTGTTACCTTAACAACGGCACAGAGTGTGTTACCTTAGCAACGGGACACAGTGTGTTACCTTAACAACGGCACAGAGTGTGTTACCTTAGCAACGGGACACAGTGTGTTACCTTAGCAACGGGACACAGTGTGTTACCTTAGCAACGAGACACAATGTGTTTCCTTAGCAACGGGACACAGTGTGTTACCTTAGCAACGGGACACAGTGTGTTACCTTAGCAACGGGACACAGTGTGTAACCTTAGCAACGGGACACAATGTGTAACCTTAGCAACGGGACACAGTGTGTTACCTTAGCAACGGCACAGAGTGTGTTACCTTAGCAACGGCACAGAGTGTGTTACCTTAGCAACAGCACAGAGTGTCGTACCTTAGCAACGGTACAGAGTGTGTTACCTTAGCAACAGCACAGAGTGTGTTATCTTAGCAACAGCACAGAGTGTGTTACCTTAGCAACGGGACACAGTGTGTTACCTTAGCAACGGGACACATTGTCGTACCTTAGCAACGGCACAGAGTGTGTTACCTTAGCAACGGGACACAGTGTGTTACTTTAGCAACGGCACACAGTGTGTTACATTGGCAACGGCACAGAGTGCGATACCTTAGCAACGGCACACACTGTGTTACCTTAGCAACGGCACACAGTGTGTTACCTTAGCAACGGCACACACTGTGTTACCTTAGCAACGGCACACAGTATGTTACCTTAGCAACGGGACACAGTGTGTTACCTTAGCAACGGGACACAGTGTCGTACCTTAGAACGGGAAACAGTGTGTTAACTTAGCAACGGGACATAGTGTCGTACCTTAGCAACGGGACACAGTGTCGTACCTTAGCAACGGGATACAGTGTGTTACCTTAGCAACGGGATACAGTGTCGTACCTTAGCAACGGCACAGAGTGTTTTATTTTAGCAACGGGACACAGTGTCGTACCTTAGCAACGGCACACAGTGTGTTACCTTAGCAACGGGACACACTGTCGTACCATAGCAACGGCACAGAGTGTGTTACCTTAGCAACCGCACAGAGTGTGTTACCTTAGCAACAGACCACAGTGTGTTACCTTAGCAACGGGACACAGTGTGTTACCTTAGCAACGGCACAGAGTGTGTTACCTTAGCAACGGGACACAGTGTGTTACCTTAGCAACGGGACACAGTGTCGTACATTAGCAACGGCACCGAGTGTGTTACCTTAGCAACGGGACACAGTGGCGTACCTTAGCAACGGGACACGGTGTGTTACCTTAGCAATGGGACACAGTGTCGTACCTTAGCAACGGGACACAGTGTCGTACCTTAGCAACGGGACACAGTGTCGTACCTTAGCAACGGGACACAGTGTCGTACCTTAGCAACGGGAAACAGTGTGTTATCTTAGCAACGGGACACAGTGTCGTACCTTAGCAACGGCACAGAGTGTTTTATCTTAGCAACGGCACACAGTGTGTTTCCTTAGAATCGGGACACATTGTCGTACCTTAGCAACGGCACAGAGTGTGTTACCTTAGCAACAGCACAGAGTGTGTTACCTTAGCAACGGGACACAGTGTCATACCTTAGCAACGGCACACAGTGTGTTACCTTAGAATCGGGACACAGTGTCGTACCTTAGCAACGGCACAGAGTGTGTTACCTTAGCAACAGCACAGAGTGTGTTACCTTAGAAACGGGACACAGTGTCATACCTTAGCAACGGCACACAGTGTGTTACCTTAGCAACGGGACACAGTGTGTTACGTTAGCAACGGCACAGAGTGTGTTACCTTGGCAACGGGACACAGTGTCGTACCTTAGCAACGGCACAGAGTGTGTTACCTTAGCAACGGGAGACAGTGTCGTACCTTAGCAACGGCACACAGTGTGTTACCTTAGCAACGGGACACAGTGTCGTACCTTAGCAACGGCACAGAGTGTATTACCTTAGCAACGGGACACAGTGTCGTACCTTAGCAACGGCACACAGTGTGTTACCTTAGCAACGGGACACAGTGTCGTACCATAGCAACGGTACAGAGTGTGTTACCTTAGCAACGGGACTCAAGATGTTACCTTAGCAACGGCACAGAGTGTGTTACCTTAGCAACAGCACACAGTGTGTTACCTTAGCAACGGGACACAGTGTGTTACCTTAGCAACGGGACACAGTGTGTTAACTTAGCAACGGGACCGGGTGTCGTACCTTAGTAACGGCACAGAGTGTTTTACCTTAGCAACGGGACACAGTGTGTTACCTTAGCAACGGGACACAGTGTCGTACCTTAGCAACGGCACAGAGTGTGTTACCTTAACAACGGGACACAGTGTCGTACCTTAGCAACGGCACACGGTGTGTTACCTTAGCAATGGGACACAATGTCGTACCTTAGCAACGGGACACAGTGTCGTACCTTAGCAACGGGACAGAGTGTCGTACCTTAGCAACGGGAAACAGTGTGTTATCTTAGCAACGGGACACAGTGTCGTACCTTAGCAACGGCACAGAGTGTATTACCTTAGCAACGGGACACAGTGTCGTACCTTAGCAACGGCACACAGTGTGTTACCTTAACAACGGGACACAGTGTCGTACCTTAGTAACGGCACAGAGTGTATTACCTTAGCAACGGGACACAGTGTGTTACCTTAGCAACGGGACACAGTGTCGTACATTAGCAACGGCACAGAGTGTGTTACCTTAGCAACGGGACACAGTGTGTTACCTTAGCAACGTGACACAGTGTCGTACCTTAGCAACGGGACACAGTGTCGTACCTTAGCAACAGCACAGAGTGTGTTACCTTAGCAACGGGACACAGTGTCGTACCTTAGCAACGGCACACAGTGTGTTACCTTAGCAACGGGACACAGTGTCGTACCGTAGCAACGGCACAGAGTGTGTTACCTTGGCAACGGGACACAATTTCGTACCTTAGCAACGGCACACAGTGTGTTACCTTAGCAACGGGACACAGTGTCGTACCTTAGCAACGGCACAGAGTGTGTTACCTTAGCAACAGCACAGAGTGTGTTACCTTAGCAACGGGACACAGTGTGTTACCTTAGCAACGAGACACAATGTGTTTCCTTAGCAACGGGACACAGTGTGTTACCTTAGCAACGGGACACAGTGTGTTACCTTAGCAACGGGACACAGTGTGTAACCTTAGCAACGGGACACAGTGTGTTACCTTAGCAACGGCACAGAGTGTGTTACCTTAGCAACGGCACAGAGTGTGTTACCTTAGCAACAGCACAGAGTGTCGTACCTTAGCAACGGCACAGAGTGTGTTACCTTAGCAACAGCACAGAGTGTGTTATCTTAGCAACAGCACAGAGTGTGTTACCTTAGCAACGGGACACAGTGTGTTACCTTAGCAACGGGACACATTGTCGTACCTTAGCAACGGCACAGAGTGGGTTACCTTAGCAACGGGACACAGTGTGTTACCTTAGCAACGGCACACAGTGTGTTACATTGGCAACGGCACAGAGTGCGATACCTTAGCAACGGCACACACTGTGTTACCTTAGAAACGGCACACAGTGTGTTACCTTAGCAACGGCACACACTGTGTTACCTTAGCAACGGCACACAGTGTGTTACCTTAGCAACGGGACACAGTGTGTTACCTTAGCAACGGGACACAGTGTCGTACCTTAGCACGGGAAACAATGTGTTAACTTAGCAACGGGACATAGTGTCGTACCTTAGCAACGGGACACAGTGTCGTACCTTAGCAACGGGAAACAGTGTGTTACCTTAGCAACGGGACACAGTGTCGTACCTTAGCAACGGCACAGAGCGTTTTATTTTAGCAACGGGACACAGTGTCGTACCTTAGCAACGGCACACAGTGTGTTACCTTAGCAACGGGACACAGTGTCGTACCATAGCAACGGCACAGATTGTGTTACCTTAGCAACGGCACAGAGTGTGTTACCTTAGCAACAGCACACAGTGTGTTACCTTAGCAACGGGACACATTGTGTTACCTTAGCAACGGGACACAGTGTGTTAACTTAGCAACGGGACACAGTGTCGTACCTTAGTAACGGCACAGAGTGTGTTACCTTAGCAACGGGACACAGTGTGTTACCTTAGCAACGGGACACATTGTGTTACTTTAGCAACGGGACACAGTGTGTTAACTTAGCAACGGGACATAGTGTCGTACCTTAGTAACGGCACAGAGTGTGTTACCTTAGCAACGGGACACAGTGTGTTACCTTAGCAACGGGACACAGTGTCGTACATTAGCAACGGCACAGAGTGTGTTACCTTAGCAACGGGACACAGTGGCGTACCTTAGCAACGGGACACGGTGTGTTACCTTAGCAATGGGACACAGTGTCGTACCTTAGCAACGGGACACAGTGTCGTACCTTAGCAACGGGACACAGTGTCGTACCTTAGCAACGGGAAACAGTGTGTTATCTTAGCAACGGGACACAGTGTCGTACCTTAGCAACGGCACAGAGTGTTTTATCTTAGCAACGGCACACAGTGTGTTACCTTAGAATCGGGACACAGTGTCGTACCTTAGCAACGGCACAGAGTGTGTTACCTTAGCAACAGCACAGAGTGTGTTACCTTAGCAACGGGACACAGTGTCATACCTTAGCAACGGCACACAGTGTGTTACCTTAGCAACGGGACACAGTGTGTTACCTTAGCAACGGCACAGAGTATGTTACCTTGGCAACGGGACACAGTGTCGTACCTTAGCAACGGCACACAGTGTGTTACCTTAGCAACGGGACACAGTGTCGTACCTTAGCAACGGCACAGAGTGTGTTACCTTAGCAACAGCACAGAGTGTGTTATCTTAGCAAAGGGACAGAGTGTCGTACCTTAGCAACGGGACACAGTGTCGTACCTTAGCAATGGCACACAGGGTGTTACCTTAGCAACGGGACACAATGTCGTACCTTAACAACGGCAAGGAGTGTGTTACCTTAGCAACAGCACAGAGTGTGTTACCTTAGCAACGGAACACAGTGTGTTACCTTAGCAACGGCACACAGTGTGTTACCTTAGCAACGGGACACAGTGTGTTACCTTAGCAACGGCACAGAGTGTGTTACCTTAGCAACGGGACACAGTGTCGTACATTAGCAACGGGACACAGTGTCGTACATTAGCAACGGCACAGAGTGTGTTACCTTAGCAACAGCACAGAGTGTGTTACCTTAGCAACGGCACAGAGTGTGTTACCTTAGCAACAGCACAGAGTTTGTTACCTCAGCAACAGCACAGAGTGTGTTACCTTAGCAACGGGACACAGTGTGTTACCTTAGCATCGGGACACAGTGTGTTACCTTAGAAACGGCACAGAGTGTGTTACCTTAGCAACGGCACAGAGTGTGTTACCTTAGCAACAGCACAGAGTGTGTTACCTTAGCAACAGCACAGAGCGTATTACCTTATCAAAGGCACAGAGTGTGTTAGTTTAGCAACGGCACAGAGTGTGTTACTTTAGCAACAGCACAGAATGTGTTGCCTTAGCAACGGCACAGAGTGTGTTACCTTAGCGACGGGACACAGTGTCGTACCTTAGCAACAGCACAGAGTGTTTTACCTTAGCAACAGCACACAGTGTGTTACCTTAGCAACGGCACACAGTGTGTTACATTAGCAACGGCGCACAGTGTGTTACCTTAGCAACGGCACACAGTGTGTTACATTGGCAACGGCACAGAGTGCGATTCCTTAGCAACGGCACACACTGTGTTACCTTAGCAACGGCACACAGTGTGTTACCTTAGCAACGGCACACACTGTGTTACCTTAGCAACGGCACACAGTGTCTTACCTTAGCAACGGGACACAACGTGTTACCTTTACAACGAGATACAGTGTGTTACCTTAGCTACGGGACACAGTGTTTTACCTTAGCAACGGCACACAGTGTGTTACCTTAGCAACGGGACACAGTGTGTTACCTTAGCAACGGGACCCAGCGTCATACCTTAGCAACGGGACCCAGCGTCATACCTTAGCAAGGGAAACAGTGTGTTAACTTAGCAACGGGACATAGTGTCGTACCTTAGCAACGGGACACAGTGTCGTACCTTAGCAACGGGAAACAGTGTGTTACCTTAGCAACGGGACACAGTGTCGTACCTTAGCAACGGCACAGAGTGTTTTATTTTAGCAACGTGACACAGTGTCGTACCTTAGCAACGGCACACAGTGTGTTACCTTAGCAACGGGACACAGTGTCGTACCATAGCAACGGCACAGAGTGTGTTACCTTAGCAACGGGACACAAGGTGTTACCTTAGCAACGGCACAGAGTGTGTTACCTTAGCAACAGCACACAGTATGTTACGGTAGCAACGGGACACAGTGTGTTACCTTAGCAACGGGACACAGTGTGTTAACTTAGCAACGGGACACAGTGTCGTACCTTAGTAACGGCAAGGAGTGTGTTACCTTAACAACGGGACACAGTATGTTACCTTAGCAACGGGACACAGTGTCGTACCTTAGCAACGGCACAGAGTGTGTTACCTTAACAACGGGACACAGTGTGTTACCTTAGCAACGGGACACAGTGTCGTACCTTAGCAACCGGAAACAGTGTGTTACCTTAGCAACGGGACACAGTGTCGTATCTTAGCAACGGGAAACAGTGTGTTACCTTAGCAACGGGACACAGTGTGTTACCTTAGCAACGTGACACAGTGTCGTACCTTAGCAACGGGACACAGTGTCGTAACTTAGCAACAGCACAGAGTGTGTTACTTTAGCAACGGGACACAGTTCCGTACCTTAGCAACTGGACACAGTGTCGTACCTTAGCAACGGGAAACAGTGTGTTATCTTAGCAACGGGACACCGTGTCGTACCTTAGCAACGGCACAGAGTGTTTTATCTTAGCAGCGGGACACAGTGTCGTACCTTAGCAACGGCACACTGTGTGTTACCTTAGCAACGGGACACAGTGTCGTACCTTAGCAACGGCACAGAGTGTGTTACCTTAGCAACAGCACAGAGTGTGTTACCTTAGCAACGGGACACAGTGTCGTAACTTAGCAACGGCACACAGTGTGTTACATTAGCAACGGAACACAGTGTGTTACCTTAGCAACGGCACAGAGTGTGTTACCTTAGCAACGGGTCACAGTGTCGTACCTTAGCAACGGCATAGAGTGTGTTACCTTAGCAACGGGACACAGTGTCGTACCTTAGCTACGGCACACAGTGTGTTACCTTAGCAACGGGACACAGTGTCGTACCTTAGCAACGGCACAGAGTGTGTTACCTTAGCAACGGGACACAGTGTCGTACCTTAGCAACGGGACACAGTGTCGTACCTTAGCAACGGGACACAGTGTCGTACCTTAGCAACGGGACACAGTGTCGTACATTAGCAACGGCACAGAGTGTGTTACCTTAGCAACGGGACACAGTGGCGTACCTTAGCAACGGGACACGGTGTGTTACCTTAGCAATGGGACACAGTGTCGTACCTTAGCAACGGGACACAGTGTCGTACCTTAGCAACGGGACACAGTGTCGTACCTTAGCAACGGGACACAGTGTCGTACCTTAGCAACGGGAAACAGTGTGTTATCTTAGCAACGGGACACAGTGTCGTACCTTAGCAACGGCACAGAGTGTTTTATCTTAGCAACGGCACACAGTGTGTTACCTTAGAATCGGGACACAGTGTCGTACCTTAGCAACGGCACAGAGTTTGTTACCTTAGCAACAGCACAGAGTGTGTTACCTTAGCAACGGGACACAGTGTCATACCTTAGCAACGGCACACAGTGTGTTACCTTAGCAACGGGACACAGTGTGTTACCTTAGCAACGGCACAGAGTGTGTTACCTTAGCAACGGGACAGAGTGTGTTACCTTAGCAACAGCACAGAGTGTGTTACCTTAGTAACAGCACAGAGTGTGTTACCTTAGCAACAGCACAGAGTGTGTTACCTTAGCAACGGCACAGAGTGTGTTACCTTAGCAACGGCACAGAGTGTGTTACCTTAGCAACAGCACAGAGTGTGTTACCTTAGCAACGGCACATAGTGTGTTACCTTAGCAACAGCACAGAGTGTGTTACCTTAGCAACGGCACAGAGTGTGTTACCTTAGCAACAGCACAGAGTGTGTTACCTTAGCAACAGCACAGAGTGTGTTACCTTAGCAACGGCACAGAGTGTGTTACCTTAGCAACGGCACAGAGTGTGTTACCTTAGCAACAGCACTGAGTGTGTTACCTTAGCAACAGCACAGTGTGTGTTACCTTAGCAACAGCTCAGAGTGTGTTACCTTAGCAACGGCACAGTGTGTGTTACCTTAGCAACGGGACACAGTGTCGTACCTTAGTAACAGCACAGAGTGTGTTACCTTAGCAACGGGACACAGTGTGTTACCTTAGCAACGGGACACAGTGTCGTACCTTAGCAACAGCACAGATTGTGTTACCTTAGCAAGAGTACACAGTGTGTTACCTTAGCAACGGCACAAAGTTTGTTACCTTAACAACGGCACAGAGTGTGTTACCTTAGCAACGGGACACAGTGTGTTACCTTAACAACGGCACAGAGTGTGTTACCTTAGCAACGGGACACAGTGTGTTACCTTAGCAACGGGACACAGTGTGTTACCTTAGCAACGAGACACAATGTGTTTCCTTAGCAACGGGACACAGTGTGTTACCTTAGCAACGGGACACAGTGTGTTAATTTAGCAACGGGACACAGTGTGTAACCTTAGCAACGGGACACAGTGTGTTACCTTAGCAACGGCACAGAGTGTGTTACCTTAGCAACGGCACAGAGTGTGTTACCTTAGCAACAGCACAGAGTGTCGTACCTTAGCAACGGTACAGAGTGTGTTACCTTAGCAACAGCACAGAGTGTGTTATCTTAGCAACAGCACAGAGTGTGTTACCTTAGCAACGGGACACAGTGTGTTACCTTAGCAACGGGACACATTGTCGTACCTTAGCAACAGCACAGAGTGTGTTACCTTAGCAACGGGACACAGTGTGTTACTTTAGCAACGGCACACAGTGTGTTACATTGGCAACGGCACAGAGTGCGATACCTTAGCAACGGCACACACTGTGTTACCTTAGCAACGGCACACAGTGTGTTACCTTAGCAACGGCACACACTGTGTTACCTTAGCAACGGCACACAGTATGTTACCTTAGCAACGGGACACAGTGTGTTACCTTAGCAACGGGACACAGTGTCGTACCTTAGAACGGGAAACAGTGTGTTAACTTAGCAACGGGACATAGTGTCGTACCTTAGCAACGGGACACAGTGTCGTACCTTAGCAACGGGATACAGTGTGTTACCTTAGCAACGGGACACAGTGTCGTACCTTAGCAACGGCACAGAGTGTTTTATTTTAGCAACGGGACACAGTGTCGTACCTTAGCAACGGCACACAGTGTGTTACCTTAGCAACGGGACACACTGTCGTACCATAGCAACGGCACAGAGTGTGTTACCTTAGCAACGGCACAGAGTGTGTTACCTTAGCAACAGACCACAGTGTGTTACCTTAGCAACGGGACACAGTGTGTTACCTTAGCAACGGCACAGAGTGTGTTACCTTAGCAACGGGACACAGTGTGTTACCTTAGCAACGGGACACAGTGTCGTACATTAGCAACGGCACCGAGTGTGTTACCTTAGCAACGGGACACAGTGGCGTACCTTAGCAACGGGAATCGGTGTGTTACCTTAGCAATGGGACACAGTGTCGTACCTTAGCAACGGGACAGAGTGTCGTACCTTAGCAACGGGACACAGTGTCGTACCTTAGCAACGGGACACAGTGTCGTACCTTAGCAACGGGAAACAGTGTGTTATCTTAGCAACGGGACACAGTGTCGTACCTTAGCAACGGCACAGAGTGTTTTATCTTAGCAACGGCACACAGTGTGTTACCTTAGAATCGGGACACATTGTCGTACCTTAGCAACGGCACAGAGTGTGTTACCTTAGCAACAGCACAGAGTGTGTTACCTTAGCAACGGGACACAGTGTCATACCTTAGCAACGGCACACAGTGTGTTACCTTAGAATCGGGACACAGTGTCGTACCTTAGCAACGGCACAGAGTGTGTTACCTTAGCAACAGCACAGAGTGTGTTACCTTAGAAACGGGACACAGTGTCATACCTTAGCAACGGCACACAGTGTGTTACCTTAGCAACGGGACACAGTGTGTTACGTTAGCAACGGCACAGAGTGTGTTACCTTGGCAACGGGACACAGTGTCGTACCTTAGCAACGGCACAGAGTGTGTTACCTTAGCAACGGGAGACAGTGTCGTACCTTAGCAACGGCACACAGTGTGTTACCTTAGCAACGGGACACAGTGTCGTACCTTAGCAACGGCACAGAGTGTATTACCTTAGCAACGGGACACAGTGTCGTACCTTAGCAACGGCACACAGTGTGTTACCTTAGCAACGGGACACAGTGTCGTACCATAGCAACGGTACAGAGTGTGTTACCTTAGCAACGGGACACAAGATGTTACCTTAGCAACGGCACAGAGTGTGTTACCTTAGCAACAGCACACAGTGTGTTACCTTAGCAACGGGACACAGTGTGTTACCTTAGCAACGGGACACAGTGTGTTAACTTAGCAACGGGACCGGGTGTCGTACCTTAGTAACGGCACAGAGTGTTTTACCTTAGCAACGGGACACAGTGTGTTACCTTAGCAACGGGACACAGTGTCGTACCTTAGCAACGGCACAGAGTGTGTTACCTTAACAACGGGACACAGTGTCGTACCTTAGCAACGGCACACGGTGTGTTACCTTAGCAATGGGACACAATGTCGTACCTTAGCAACGGGACACAGTGTCGTACCTTAGCAACGGGACAGAGTGTCGTACCTTAGCAACGGGAAACAGTGTGTTATCTTAGCAACGGGACACAGTGTCGTACCTTAGCAACGGCACAGAGTGTATTACCTTAGCAACGGGACACAGTGTCGTACCTTAGCAACGGCACACAGTGTGTTACCTTAACAACGGGACACAGTGTCGTACCTTAGTAACGGCACAGAGTGTATTACCTTAGCAACGGGACACAGTGTGTTACCTTAGCAACGGGACACAGTGTCGTACATTAGCAACGGCACAGAGTGTGTTACCTTAGCAACGGGACACAGTGTGTTACCTTAGCAACGTGACACAGTGTCGTACCTTAGCAACGGGACACAGTGTCGTACCTTAGCAACAGCACAGAGTGTGTTACCTTAGCAACGGGACACAGTGTCGTACCTTAGCAACGGCACACAGTGTGTTACCTTAGCAACGGGACACAGTGTCGTACCGTAGCAACGGCACAGAGTGTGTTACCTTGGCAACGGGACACAATTTCGTACCTTAGCAACGGCACACAGTGTGTTACCTTAGCAACGGGACACAGTGTCGTACCTTAGCAACGGCACAGAGTGTGTTACCTTAGCAACAGCACAGAGTGTGTTACCTTAGCAACGGGACACAGTGTGTTACCTTAGCAACGAGACACAATGTGTTTCCTTAGCAACGGGACACAGTGTGTTACCTTAGCAACGGGACACAGTGTGTTACCTTAGCAACGGGACACAGTGTGTAACCTTAGCAACGGGACACAGTGTGTTACCTTAGCAACGGCACAGAGTGTGTTACCTTAGCAACGGCACAGAGTGTGTTACCTTAGCAACAGCACAGAGTGTCGTACCTTAGCAACGGCACAGAGTGTGTTACCTTAGCAACAGCACAGAGTGTGTTATCTTAGCAACAGCACAGAGTGTGTTACCTTAGCAACGGGACACAGTGTGTTACCTTAGCAACGGGACACATTGTCGTACCTTAGCAACGGCACAGAGTGGGTTACCTTAGCAACGGGACACAGTGTGTTACCTTAGCAACGGCACACAGTGTGTTACATTGGCAACGGCACAGAGTGCGATACCTTAGCAACGGCACACACTGTGTTACCTTAGAAACGGCACACAGTGTGTTACCTTAGCAACGGCACACACTGTGTTACCTTAGCAACGGCACACTGTGTGTTACCTTAGCAACGGGACACAGTGTGTTATCTTAGCAACGGGACACAGTGTCGTACCTTAGCACGGGAAACAATGTGTTAACTTAGCAACGGGACATAGTGTCGTACCTTAGCAACGGGACACAGTGTCGTACCTTAGCAACGGGAAACAGTGTGTTACCTTAGCAACGGGACACAGTGTCGTACCTTAGCAACGGCACAGAGCGTTTTATTTTAGCAACGGGACACAGTGTCGTACCTTAGCAACGGCACACAGTGTGTTACCTTAGCAACGGGACACAGTGTCGTACCATAGCAACGGCACAGATTGTGTTACCTTAGCAACGGCACAGAGTGTGTTACCTTAGCAACAGCACACAGTGTGTTACCTTAGCAACGGGACACATTGTGTTACCTTAGCAACGGGACACAGTGTGTTAACTTAGCAACGGGACACAGTGTCGTACCTTAGTAACGGCACAGAGTGTGTTACCTTAGCAACGGGACACAGTGTGTTACCTTAGCAACGGGACACAT
This sequence comes from Hymenopus coronatus, assembly GCA_030762935.1. Lineage (NCBI taxonomy): Eukaryota > Metazoa > Arthropoda > Insecta > Mantodea > Hymenopodidae > Hymenopus > Hymenopus coronatus. Next base: position 178,748,150 of record CM060882.1, read on the forward strand.
TGTGTTACTTTAGCAACGGGACACAGTGTGTTAACTTAGCAACGGGACATAGTGTCGTACCTTAGTAACGGCACAGAGTGTGTTACCTTAGCAACGGGACACAGTGTGTTACCTTAGCAACGGGACACAGTGTCATACATTAGCAACGGCACAGAGTGTGTTACCTTAGCAACGGGACACAGTGGCGTACCTTAGCAACGGGACACGGTGTGTTACCTTAGCAATGGGACACAGTGTCGTACCTTAGCAACGGGACACAGTGTCGTACCTTAGCAACGGGACACAGTGTCGTACCTTAGCAACGGGACACAGTGTCGTACCTTAGCAACGGGAAACAGTGTGTTATCTTAGCAACGGGACACAGTGTCGTACCTTAGCAACGGCACAGAGTGTTTTATCTTAGCAACGGCACACAGTGTGTTACCTTAGAATCGGGACACAGTGTCGTACCTTAGCAACGGCACAGAGTGTGTTACCTTAGCAACAGCACAGAGTGTGTTACCTTAGCAACGGGACACAGTGTCATACCTTAGCAACGGCACACAGTGTGTTACCTTAGCAACGGGACACAGTGTGTTACCTTAGCAACGGCACAGAGTATGTTACCTTGGCAACGGGACACAGTGTCGTACCTTAGCAACGGCACACAGTGTGTTACCTTAGCAACGGGACACAGTGTCGTACCTTAGCAACGGCACAGAGTGTGTTACCTTAGCAACAGCACAGAGTGTGTTATCTTAGCAAAGGGACAGAGTGTCGTACCTTAGCAACGGGACACAGTGTCGTACCTTAGCAATGGCACACAGGGTGTTACCTTAGCAACGGGACACAATGTCGTACCTTAACAACGGCAAGGAGTGTGTTACCTTAGCAACAGCACAGAGTGTGTTACCTTAGCAACGGAACACAGTGTGTTACCTTAGCAACGGCACACAGTGTGTTACCTTAGCAACGGGACACAGTGTGTTACCTTAGCAACGGCACAGAGTGTGTTACCTTAGCAACGGGACACAGTGTCGTACATTAGCAACGGGACACAGTGTCGTACATTAGCAACGGCACAGAGTGTGTTACCTTAGCAACAGCACAGAGTGTGTTACCTTAGCAACGGCACAGAGTGTGTTACCTTAGCAACAGCACAGAGTTTGTTACCTCAGCAACAGCACAGAGTGTGTTACCTTAGCAACGGGACACAGTGTGTTACCTTAGCATCGGGACACAGTGTGTTACCTTAGAAACGGCACAGAGTGTGTTACCTTAGCAACGGCACAGAGTGTGTTACCTTAGCAACAGCACAGAGTGTGTTACCTTAGCAACAGCACAGAGCGTATTACCTTATCAAAGGCACAGAGTGTGTTAGTTTAGCAACGGCACAGAGTGTGTTACTTTAGCAACAGCACAGAATGTGTTGCCTTAGCAACGGCACAGAGTGTGTTACCTTAGCGACGGGACACAGTGTCGTACCTTAGCAACAGCACAGAGTGTTTTACCTTAGCAACAGCACACAGTGTGTTACCTTAGCAACGGCACACAGTGTGTTACATTAGCAACGGCGCACAGTGTGTTACCTTAGCAACGGCACACAGTGTGTTACATTGGCAACGGCACAGAGTGCGATTCCTTAGCAACGGCACACACTGTGTTACCTTAGCAACGGCACACAGTGTGTTACCTTAGCAACGGCACACACTGTGTTACCTTAGCAACGGCACACAGTGTCTTACCTTAGCAACGGGACACAACGTGTTACCTTTACAACGAGATACAGTGTGTTACCTTAGCTACGGGACACAGTGTTTTACCTTAGCAACGGCACACAGTGTGTTACCTTAGCAACGGGACACAGTGTGTTACCTTAGCAACGGGACCCAGCGTCATACCTTAGCAACGGGACCCAGCGTCATACCTTAGCAAGGGAAACAGTGTGTTAACTTAGCAACGGGACATAGTGTCGTACCTTAGCAACGGGACACAGTGTCGTACCTTAGCAACGGGAAACAGTGTGTTACCTTAGCAACGGGACACAGTGTCGTACCTTAGCAACGGCACAGAGTGTTTTATTTTAGCAACGTGACACAGTGTCGTACCTTAGCAACGGCACACAGTGTGTTACCTTAGCAACGGGACACAGTGTCGTACCATAGCAACGGCACAGAGTGTGTTACCTTAGCAACGGGACACAAGGTGTTACCTTAGCAACGGCACAGAGTGTGTTACCTTAGCAACAGCACACAGTATGTTACGGTAGCAACGGGACACAGTGTGTTACCTTAGCAACGGGACACAGTGTGTTAACTTAGCAACGGGACACAGTGTCGTACCTTAGTAACGGCAAGGAGTGTGTTACCTTAACAACGGGACACAGTATGTTACCTTAGCAACGGGACACAGTGTCGTACCTTAGCAACGGCACAGAGTGTGTTACCTTAACAACGGGACACAGTGTGTTACCTTAGCAACGGGACACAGTGTCGTACCTTAGCAACCGGAAACAGTGTGTTACCTTAGCAACGGGACACAGTGTCGTATCTTAGCAACGGGAAACAGTGTGTTACCTTAGCAACGGGACACAGTGTGTTACCTTAGCAACGTGACACAGTGTCGTACCTTAGCAACGGGACACAGTGTCGTAACTTAGCAACAGCACAGAGTGTGTTAATTTAGCAACGGGACACAGTTCCGTACCTTAGCAACTGGACACAGTGTCGTACCTTAGCAACGGGAAACAGTGTGTTATCTTAGCAACGGGACACCGTGTCGTACCTTAGCAACGGCACAGAGTGTTTTATCTTAGCAGCGGGACACAGTGTCGTACCTTAGCAACGGCACACTGTGTGTTACCTTAGCAACGGGACACAGTGTCGTACCTTAGCAACGGCACAGAGTGTGTTACCTTAGCAACAGCACAGAGTGTGTTACCTTAGCAACGGGACACAGTGTCGTACCTTAGCAACGGCACACAGTGTGTTACATTAGCAACGGAACACAGTGTGTTACCTTAGCAACGGCACAGAGTGTGTTACCTTAGCAACGGGTCACAGTGTCGTACCTTAGCAACGGCATAGAGTGTGTTACCTTAGCAACGGGACACAGTGTCGTACCTTAGCTACGGCACACAGTGTGTTACCTTAGCAACGGGACACAGTGTCGTACCTTAGCAACGGCACAGAGTGTGTTACCTTAGCAACGGGACACAGTGTCGTACCTTAGCAACGGGACACAGTGTCGTACCTTAGCAACGGGACACAGTGTCGTACATTAGCAACGGCACAGAGTGTGTTACCTTAGCAACGGGACACAGTGGCGTACCTTAGCAACGGGACACGGTGTGTTACCTTAGCAATGGGACACAGTGTCGTACCTTAGCAACGGGACACAGTGTCGTACCTTAGCAACGGGACACAGTGTCGTACCTTAGCAACGGGACACAGTGTCGTACCTTAGCAACGGGAAACAGTGTGTTATCTTAGCAACGGGACACAGTGTCGTACCTTAGCAACGGCACAGAGTGTTTTATCTTAGCAACGGCACACAGTGTGTTACCTTAGAATCGGGACACAGTGTCGTACCTTAGCAACGGCACAGAGTTTGTTACCTTAGCAACAGCACAGAGTGTGTTACCTTAGCAACGGGACACAGTGTCATACCTTAGCAACGGCACACAGTGTGTTACCTTAGCAACGGGACACAGTGTGTTACCTTAGCAACGGCACAGAGTGTGTTACCTTAGCAACGGGACAGAGTGTGTTACCTTAGCAACAGCACAGAGTGTGTTACCTTAGTAACAGCACAGAGTGTGTTACCTTAGCAACAGCACAGAGTGTGTTACCTTAGCAACGGCACAGAGTGTGTTACCTTAGCAACGGCACAGAGTGTGTTACCTTAGCAACAGCACAGAGTGTGTTACCTTAGCAACGGCACATAGTGTGTTACCTTAGCAACAGCACAGAGTGTGTTACCTTAGCAACGGCACAGAGTGTGTTACCTTAGCAACAGCACAGAGTGTGTTACCTTAGCAACAGCACAGAGTGTGTTACCTTAGCAACGGCACAGAGTGTGTTACCTTAGCAACGGCACAGAGTGTGTTACCTTAGCAACAGCACTGAGTGTGTTACCTTAGCAACAGCACAGTGTGTGTTACCTTAACAACAGCTCAGAGTGTGTTACCTTAGCAACGGCACAGTGTGTGTTACCTTAGCAACGGGACACAGTGTCGTACCTTAGTAACAGCACAGAGTGTGTTACCTTAGCAACGGGACACAGTGTGTTACCTTAGCAACGGGACACAGTGTCGTACCTTAGCAACAGCACAGATTGTGTTACCTTAGCAAGAGTACACAGTGTGTTACCTTAGCAACGGCACAAAGTTTGTTACCTTAACAACGGCACAGAGTGTGTTACCTTAGCAACGGGACACAGTGTGTTACCTTAACAACGGCACAGAGTGTGTTACCTTAGCAACGGGACACAGTGTGTTACCTTAGCAACGGGACACAGTGTGTTACCTTAGCAACGAGACACAATGTGTTTCCTTAGCAACGGGACACAGTGTGTTACCTTAGCAACGGGACACAGTGTGTTACCTTAGCAACGGGACACAGTGTGTAACCTTAGCAACGGGACACAGTGTGTTACCTTAGCAACGGCACAGAATGTGTTACCTTAGCAACGGCACAGAGTGTGTTACCTTAGCAACAGCACAGAGTGTCGTACCTTAGCAACGGTACAGAGTGTGTTACCTTAGCAACAGCACAGAGTGTGTTATCTTAGCAACAGCACAGAGTGTGTTACCTTAGCAACGGGACACAGTGTGTTACCTTAGCAACGGGACACATTGTCGTACCTTAGCAACGGCACAGAGTGTGTTACCTTAGCAACGGGACACAGTGTGTTACTTTAGCAACGGCACACAGTGTGTTACATTGGCAACGGCACAGAGTGCGATACCTTAGCAACGGCACACACTGTGTTACCTTAGCAACGGCACACAGTGTGTTACCTTAGCAACGGCACACACTGTGTTACCTTAGCAACGGCACACAGTATGTTACCTTAGCAACGGGACACAGTGTGTTACCTTAGCAACGGGACACAGTGTCGTACCTTAGAACGGGAAACAGTGTGTTAACTTAGCAACGGGACATAGTGTCGTACCTTAGCAACGGGACACAGTGTCGTACCTTAGCAACGGGATACAGTGTGTTACCTTAGCAACGGGACACAGTGTCGTACCTTAGCAACGGCACAGAGTGTTTTATTTTAGCAACGGGACACAGTGTCGTACCTTAGCAACGGCACACAGTGTGTTACCTTAGCAACGGGACACACTGTCGTACCATAGCAACGGCACAGAGTGTGTTACCTTAGCAACGGCACAGAGTGTGTTACCTTAGCAACAGACCACAGTGTGTTACCTTAGCAACGGGACACAGTGTGTTACCTTAGCAACGGCACAGAGTGTGTTACCTTAGCAACGGGACACAGTGTGTTACCTTAGCAACGGGACACAGTGTCGTACATTAGCAACGGCACCGAGTGTGTTACCTTAGCAACGGGACACAGTGGCGTACCTTAGCAACGGGACACGGTGTGTTACCTTAGCAATGGGACACAGTGTCGTACCTTAGCAACGGGACACAGTGTCGTACCTTAGCAACGGGACACAGTGTCGTACCTTAGCAACGGGACACAGTGTCGTACCTTAGCAACGGGAAACAGTGTGTTATCTTAGCAACGGGACACAGTGTCGTACCTTAGCAACGGCACAGAGTGTTTTATCTTAGCAACGGCACACAGTGTGTTACCTTAGAATCGGGACACATTGTCGTACCTTAGCAACGGCACAGAGTGTGTTACCTTAGCAACAGCACAGAGTGTGTTACCTTAGCAACGGGACACAGTGTCATACCTTAGCAACGGCACACAGTGTGTTACCTTAGAATCGGGACACAGTGTCGTACCTTAGCAACGGCACAGAGTGTGTTACCTTAGCAACAGCACAGAGTGTGTTACCTTAGAAACGGGACACAGTGTCATACCTTAGCAACGGCACACAGTGTGTTACCTTAGCAACGGGACACAGTGTGTTACGTTAGCAACGGCACAGAGTGTGTTACCTTGGCAACGGGACACAGTGTCGTACCTTAGCAACGGCACAGAGTGTGTTACCTTAGCAACGGGAGACAGTGTCGTACCTTAGCAACGGCACACAGTGTGTTACCTTAGCAACGGGACACAGTGTCGTACCTTAGCAACGGCACAGAGTGTATTACCTTAGCAACGGGACACAGTGTCGTACCTTAGCAACGGCACACAGTGTGTTACCTTAGCAACGGGACACAGTGTCGTACCATAGCAACGGTACAGAGTGTGTTACCTTAGCAACGGGACACAAGATGTTACCTTAGCAACGGCACAGAGTGTGTTACCTTAGCAACAGCACACAGTGTGTTACCTTAGCAACGGGACACAGTGTGTTACCTTAGCAACGGGACACAGTGTGTTAACTTAGCAACGGGACCGGGTGTCGTACCTTAGTAACGGCACAGAGTGTTTTACCTTAGCAACGGGACACAGTGTGTTAACTTAGCAACGGGACACAGTGTGTTACCTTAGCAACGGGACACAGTGTCGTACCTTAGCAACGGCACAGAGTGTGTTACCTTAACAACGGGACACAGTGTCGTACCTTAGCAACGGCACACGGTGTGTTACCTTAGCAATGGGACACAATGTCGTACCTTAGCAACGGGACACAGTGTCGTACCTTAGCAACGGGACAGAGTGTCGTACCTTAGCAACGGGAAACAGTGTGTTATCTTAGCAACGGGACACAGTGTCGTACCTTAGCAACGGCACAGAGTGTATTACCTTAGCAACGGGACACAGTGTCGTACCTTAGCAACGGCACACAGTGTGTTACCTTAACAACGGGACACAGTGTCGTACCTTAGTAACGGCACAGAGTGTATTACCTTAGCAACGGGACACAGTGTGTTACCTTAGCAACGGGACACAGTGTCGTACATTAGCAACGGCACAGAGTGTGTTACCTTAGCAACGGGACACAGTGTGTTACCTTAGCAACGTGACACAGTGTCGTACCTTAGCAACGGGACACAGTGTCGTACCTTAGCAACAGCACAGAGTGTGTTACCTTAGCAACGGGACACAGTGTCGTACCTTAGCAACGGCACACAGTGTGTTACCTTAGCAACGGGACACAGTGTCGTACCGTAGCAACGGCACAGAGTGTGTTACCTTGGCAACGGGACACAATTTCGTACCTTAGCAACGGCACACAGTGTGTTACCTTAGCAACGGGACACAGTGTCGTACCTTAGCAACGGCACAGAGTGTGTTACCTTAGCAACAGCACAGAGTGTGTTACCTTAGCAACGGGACACAGTGTGTTACCTTAGCAACGAGACACAATGTGTTTCCTTAGCAACGGGACACAGTGTGTTACCTTAGCAACGGGACACAGTGTGTTACCTTAGCAACGGGACACAGTGTGTAACCTTAGCAACGGGACACAGTGTGTTACCTTAGCAACGGCACAGAGTGTGTTACCTTAGCAACGGCACAGAGTGTGTTACCTTAGCAACAGCACAGAGTGTCGTACCTTAGCAACGGCACAGAGTGTGTTACCTTAGCAACAGCACAGAGTGTGTTATCTTAGCAACAGCACAGAGTGTGTTACCTTAGCAACGGGACACAGTGTGTTACCTTAGCAACGGGACACATTGTCGTACCTTAGCAACGGCACAGAGTGGGTTACCTTAGCAACGGGACACAGTGTGTTACCTTAGCAACGGCACACAGTGTGTTACATTGGCAACGGCACAGAGTGCGATACCTTAGCAACGGCACACACTGTGTTACCTTAGAAACGGCACACAGTGTGTTACCTTAGCAACGGCACACACTGTGTTACCTTAGCAACGGCACACTGTGTGTTACCTTAGCAACGGGACACAGTGTGTTACCTTAGCAACGGGACACAGTGTCGTACCTTAGCACGGGAAACAATGTGTTAACTTAGCAACGGGACATAGTGTCGTACCTTAGCAACGGGACACAGTGTCGTACCTTAGCAACGGGAAACAGTGTGTTACCTTAGCAACGGGACACAGTGTCGTACTTTAGCAACGGCACAGAGCGTTTTATTTTAGCAACGGGACACAGTGTCGTACCTTAGCAACGGCACACAGTGTGTTACCTTAGCAACGGGACACAGTGTCGTACCATAGCAACGGCACAGATTGTGTTACCTTAGCAACGGCACAGAGTGTGTTACCTTAGCAACAGCACACAGTGTGTTACCTTAGAAACGGGACACATTGTGTTACCTTAGCAACGGGACACAGTGTGTTAACTTAGCAACGGGACACAGTGTCGTACCTTAGTAACGGCACAGAGTGTGTTACCTTAGCAACGGGACACAGTGTGTTACCTTAGCAACGGGACACATTGTGTTACTTTAGCAACGGGACACAGTGTGTTAACTTAGCAACGGGACATAGTGTCGTACCTTAGTAACGGCACAGAGTGTGTTACCTTAGCAACGGGACACAGTGTGTTACCTTAGCAACGGGACACAGTGTCGTACATTAGCAACGGCACAGAGTGTGTTACCTTAGCAACGGGACACAGTGGCGTACCTTAGCAACGGGACACGGTGTGTTACCTTAGCAATGGGACACAGTGTCGTACCTTAGCAACGGGACACAGTGTCGTACCTTAGCAACGGGACACAGTGTCGTACCTTAGCAACGGGACACAGTGTCGTACCTTAGCAACGGGAAACAGTGTGTTATCTTAGCAACGGGACACAGTGTCGTACCTTAGCAACGGCACAGAGTGTTTTATCTTAGCAACGGCACACAGTGTGTTACCTTAGAATCGGGACACAGTGTCGTACCTTAGCAACGGCACAGAGTGTGTTACCTTAGCAACAGCACAGAGTGTGTTACCTTAGCAACGGGACACAGTGTCATACCTTAGCAACGGCACACAGTGTGTTACCTTAGCAACGGGACACAGTGTGTTACCTTAGCAACGGCACAGAGTATGTTACCTTGGCAACGGGACACAGTGTCGTACCTTAGCAACGGCACAGAGCGTGTTACCTTAGCAACGGGAGACAGTGTCGTACCTTAGCAACGGCACACAGTGTGTTACCTTAGCAACGGGACACAGTGTCGTACCTTAGCAACGGCACAGAGTGTGTTACCTTAGCAACAGCACAGAGTGTGTTATCTTAGCAAAGGGACAGAGTGTCGTACCTTAGCAACGGGACACAGTGTCGTACCTTAGCAATGGCACACAGGGTGTTACCTTAGCAACGGGACACAATGTCGTACCTTAGCAACGGCAAGGAGTGTGTTACCTTAGCAACAGCACAGAGTGTGTTACCTTAGCAACGGAACACAGTGTGTTACCTTAGCAACGGCACACAGTGTGTTACCTTAGCAACGGGACACAGTGTGTTACCTTAGCAACGGCACAGAGTGTGTTACCTTAGCAACGGGACACAGTGTCGTACATTAGCAACGGGACACAGTGTCGTACATTAGCAACGGCACAGAGTGTGTTACCTTAGCAACAGCACAGAGTGTGTTACCTTAGCAACGGCACAGAGTGTGTTACCTTAGCAACAGCACAGAGTTTGTTACCTCAGCAACAGCACAGAGTGTGTTACCTTAGCAACGGGACACAGTGTGTTACCTTAGCATCGGGACACAGTGTGTTACCTTAGAAACGGCACAGAGTGTGTTACCTTAGCAACGGCACAGAGTGTGTTACCTTAGCAACAGCACAGAGTGTGTTACCTTAGCAACAGCACAGAGCGTATTACCTTATCAAAGGCACAGAGTGTGTTAGTTTAGCAACGGCACAGAGTGTGTTACTTTAGCAACAGCACAGAATGTGTTGCCTTAGCAACGGCACAGAGTGTGTTACCTTAGCGACGGGACACAGTGTCGTACCTTAGCAACAGCACAGAGTGTTTTACCTTAGCAACAGCACACAGTGTGTTACCTTAGCAACGGCACACAGTGTGTTACATTAGCAACGGCGCACAGTGTGTTACCTTAGCAACGGCACACAGTGTGTTACATTGGCAACGGCACAGAGTGCGATTCCTTAGCAACGGCACACACTGTGTTACCTTAGCAACGGCACACAGTGTGTTACCTTAGCAACGGCACACACTGTGTTACCTTAGCAACGGCACACAGTGTCTTACCTTAGCAACGGGACACAACGTGTTACCTTTACAACGAGATACAGTGTGTTACCTTAGCTACGGGACACAGTGTTTTACCTTAGCAACGGCACACAGTGTGTTACCTTAGCAACGGGACACAGTGTGTTACCTTAGCAACGGGACCCAGCGTCATACCTTAGCAACGGGACCCAGCGTCATACCTTAGCAAGGGAAACAGTGTGTTAACTTAGCAACGGGACATAGTGTCTGACCTTAGCAACGGGACACAGTGTCGTACCTTAGCAACGGGAAACAGTGTGTTACCTTAGCAACGGGACACAGTGTCGTACCTTAGCAACGGCACAGAGTGTTTTATTTTAGCAACGTGACACAGTGTCGTACCTTAGCAACGGCACACAGTGTGTTACCTTAGCAACGGGACACAGTGTCGTACCATAGCAACGGCACAGAGTGTGTTACCTTAGCAACGGGACACAAGGTGTTACCTTAGCAACGGCACAGAGTGTGTTACCTTAGCAACAGCACACAGTATGTTAAGGTAGCAACGGGACACAGTGTGTTACCTTAGCAACGGGACACAGTGTGTTAACTTAGCAACGGGACACAGTGTCGTACCTTAGTAACGGCAAGGAGTGTGTTACCTTAACAACGGGACACAGTATGTTACCTTAGCAACGGGACACAGTGTCGTACCTTAGCAACGGCACAGAGTGTGTTACCTTAACAACGGGACACAGTGTGTTACCTTAGCAACGGGACACAGTGTCGTACCTTAGCAACCGGAAACAGTGTGTTACCTTAGCAACGGAACACAGTGTCGTATCTTAGCAACGGGAAACAGTGTGTTACCTTAGCAACGGGACACAGTGTGTTACCTTAGCAACGTGACACAGTGTCGTACCTTAGCAACGGGACACAGTGTCGTAACTTAGCAACAGCACAGAGTGTGTTACTTTAGCAACGGGACACAGTTCCGTACCTTAGCAACTGGACACAGTGTCGTACCTTAGCAACGGGAAACAGTGTGTTATCTTAGCAACGGGACACCGTGTCGTACCTTAGCAACGGCACAGAGTGTTTTATCTTAGCAGCGGGACACAGTGTCGTACCTTAGCAACGGCACACTGTGTGTTACCTTAGCAACGCGACACAGTGTCGTACCTTAGCAACGGCACAGAGTGTGTTACCTTAGCAACAGCACAGAGTGTGTTACCTTAGCAACGGGACACAGTGTCGTACCTTAGCAACGGCACACAGTGTGTTACATTAGCAACGGAACACAGTGTGTTACCTTAGCAACGGCACAGAGTGTGTTACCTTAGCAACGGGTCACAGTGTCGTACCTTAGCAACGGCATAGAGTGTGTTACCTTAGCAACGGGACACAGTGTCGTACCTTAGCTACGGCACACAGTGTGTTACCTTAGCAACGGGACACAGTGTCGTACCTTAGCAACGGCACAGAGTGTGTTACCTTAGCAACGGGACACAGTGTCGTACCTTAGCAACGGGACACAGTGTCGTACCTTAGCAACGGGACACAGTGTCGTACATTAGCAACGGCACAGAGTGTGTTACCTTAGCAACGGGACACAGTGGCGTACCTTAGCAACGGGACACGGTGTGTTACCTTAGCAATGGGACACAGTGTCGTACCTTAGCAACGGGACACAGTGTCGTACCTTAGCAACGGGACACAGTGTCGTACCTTAGCAACGGGACACAGTGTCGTACCTTAGCAACGGGAAACAGTGTGTTATCTTAGCAACGGGACACAGTGTCGTACCTTAGCAACGGCACAGAGTGTTTTATCTTAGCAACGGCACACAGTGTGTTACCTTAGAATCGGGACACAGTGTCGTACCTTAGCAACGGCACAGAGTTTGTTACCTTAGCAACAGCACAGAGTGTGTTACCTTAGCAACGGGACACAGTGTCATACCTTAGCAACGGCACACAGTGTGTTACCTTAGCAACGGGACACAGTGTGTTACCTTAGCACCGGCACAGAGTATGTTACCTTGGCAACGGGACACAGTGTCGTACCTTAGCAACGGCACAGAGTGTGTTACCTTAGCAACGGGAGACAGTGTCGTACCTTAGCAACGGCACACAGTGTGTTACCTTAGCAACGGGACACAGTGTCGTACCTTAGCAACGGCACAGAGTGTGTTACCTTAGCAACGGGACACAGTGTGTCACCTTAGCAACGGGACACAGTGTCGTACCTTAGCAACGGGACACAGTGTTGTATCTTAGCAACGAAACACAATGTCGTACCTTAGCAACGGGACACAGTGTCGTATCTTAGCAACGGAAAACAGTGTGTTACCTTAGCAAAGGGACAGAGTGTCGTACCTTAGCAACGGGACACAGTGTCGTGCCTTAGCAACGGGAAACAGTGTGTTATCTTAGCAACGGGACACAGTGTCGTACCTTAGCAACAGCACAGAGTGTGTTACCTTATCAACGGCACAGAGTGTGTTACCTTAGCAACGGCACAGAGTGTGTTACCTTAGCAACGGGACACAGTGTCGTACCTTAGCTACGGCACACAGTGTGTTACCTTAGCAACCGGACACAGTGTGTTACCTTAACAACGGCACACAGTGTGTTACCTTAGCAACGGGACACAGTGTCGTAGCTTAGCAACGGCACAGAGTGTGTTACCTTAGCAACGGGACACAGTGTCGTACCTTAGCAACGGCACACAGTGTGTTACCTTAGCAACGGGACAGAGTGTCGTACCGTAGCAACGGCACAGAGTGTGTTACCTTGGCAACGGGACACAATGTCGTACCTTAGCAACGGCACACAGTGTGTTACCTTAGCAACGGGACACAGTGTCGTACCTTAGCAACGGCACAGAGTGTGTTACCTTAGCAACAGCACAGAGTGTGTTACCTTAGCAACAGAACTGAGTGTGTTACCTTAGCAACAGCACAGTGTGTGTTACCTTAGCAACAGCACAGAGTGTGTTACCTTAGCAACGGCACAGAGTGTGTTACCTTAGCAACGGGACACAGTGTCGTACCTTAGCAACAGCACAGAGTGTGTTACCTTAGCAACGGCACTCAGTGTGTTACCTTAGCAACGGGACACAGTGTCGTACCTTAGCAACAGCACAGATTGTGTTACCTTAGCAACAGCACACAGTGTGTTACCTTAGCAACGGCACAAAGTGTGTTACCTTAACAACGGCTTAGAGTGTGTTACCTTAGCAATGGGACACAGTGTGTATATTAACAACGGCACAGAGTGTGTTACCTTAGCAACGGCACAGAGTGTGTTACCTTAGCAACGGCACAGAGTGTGTTACCTTAGCAACGGCACAGAGTGTGTTACCTTAGCAACAGCACAGAGTGTCGTACCTTAGCAACGGCACAGAGTGTGTTACCTTAGCAACAGCACAGAGTGTGTTAGCTTAGCAACAGCACAGAGTGTGTTACCTTAGCAACGGGACACAGTGTGTTACCTTAGCAACGGGACACATTGTCGTACCTTAGCAACGGAACAGAGTGGGTTACCATAGCAACGGGACACAGTGTGTTACCTTAGCAACGGGACACAGTGTCGTACCTTAGCAACGGCACAGAGTGTGTTACCTTAGCAACGGGACACAGTGTGTCACATTAGCAACGGGACACAGTGCCGTACCTTAGCAACGGGCCACAGTGTCGTATCTTAGCAACGGGACACAGTGTCGTACCTTAGCAACGGGACACAGTGTCGTATCTTAGCAACGGGAAACAGTGTGTTACCTTAGCAAAGGGACAGAGTGTCGTACCTTAGCAACGGGACACAGTGTCGTACCTTAGCAACGGGAAACAGTGTGTTATCTTAGCAAAGGGACACTGTGTCGTACCTTAGCAACGGAACACAATGTGTTACCTTAGCAACGGGACACAGTTTCGTACCTTAGCAACGGCACAGAATGTGTTACCTTAGCAACAGCACAGAGTGTGTTACCTTAGCAACGGCACACAGTGTCGTACCTTAGCAACGGCACACAGTGTGTTACCTTAGCAACGGGACACAGTGTGTTACCTTAGCAACGGGACACAGTGTGTTACCTTAGCAACGGGACACAGTGTCGTACCTTAGCAACGGCACAGTGTGTGTTACCTTAGCAACAGCACAGTGTGTGTTACCTTAGCAACAGCACTGAGCGTGTTACCTTAGCAACAGCACAGTGTGTGTTACCTTAGCAACAGCACAGAGTGTGTTACCTTAGCAACGGCACAGAGTGTGTTACCTTAGCAACGGGACACAGTGTCGTACCTTAGCAACAGCACACAGTGTGTTACCTTAGCAACGGGACACAGTGTCGTACTTTAGCAACGGCACACAGTGTGTTACCTTAGCAACGGGACACAATGTCGTACCTTAGGAACGACACACAGTGTGTTACCTTAGCAACAGCACAGAGTGTGTTACGTTAGCAACGGAACACAGCGTGTTAACTTAGCAACGGCACAGAGTGTGTTACCTTAGCAACGGGACACAGTGTGTTACCTTAGTAACGGCACAGAGTGTGTTACCTTAGCAACGGGACACAGTGTCGTACCTTAGTAACGGCACAGAGTGTGTTACCTTAGCAACAGCACTGAGTGTGTTACCTTAGCAACAGCACAGTGTGTGTTACCTTAGCAACAGCACAGAGTGTGTTACCTTAGCAACATCACAGAGTGTGTTACCTTAGCAACGGGACACAGTGTCGTATCTTAGCAACATCACAGAGTGTGTTACTTTAGCAACGGGTCACAGTGTGTCACCTTAGCAACGGGACACAGTGTCGTACCTTAGCAACGGGACACAGTGTCGTATCTTAGCATCGGGACACAGTGTCGTACCTTAGCAACGGTACACAATGTCGTACCTTAGCAACAGCACAGATTGTGTTACCTTAGCAACAGCACACAGTGTGTTACCTTAGCAACGGCACAAAGTGTGTTACCTTAGCAACGGGACACAGTGTGTTACCTTAGCAACGGGACACAGTGTCGTACCTTAGAACGGGAAACAGTGTGTTAACTTAGCAACGGGACATAGTGTCGTACCTTAGCAACGGGACACAGTGTCGTACCTTAGCAACGGGATACAGTGTGTTACCTTAGCAACGGGACACAGTGTCGTACCTTAGCAACGGCACAGAGTGTTTTATTTTAGCAACGGGACACAGTGTCGTACCTTAGCAACGGCACACAGTGTGTTACCTTAGCAACGGGACACAGTGTCGTACCATAGCAACGGCACAGAGTGTGTTACCTTAGCAACGGCACAGAGTGTGTTACCTTAGCAACAGCACACAGTGTGTTACCTTAGCAACGGGACACAGTGTGTTACCTTAGCAACGGCACAGAGTGTGTTACCTTAGCAACGGGACACATTGTGTTACCTTAGCAACGGGACACAGTGTCGTACATTAGCAACGGCACCGAGTGTGTTACCTTAGCAACGGGACACAGTGGCGTACCTTAGCAACGGGACACGGTGTGTTACCTTAGCAATGGGACACAGTGTCGTACCTTAGCAACGGGACACAGTGTCGTACCTTAGCAACGGGACACAGTGTCGTACCTTAGCAACGGGACACAGTGTCGTACCTTAGCAACGGGAAACAGTGTGTTATCTTAGCAACGGGACACAGTGTCGTACCTTAGCAACGGCACAGAGTGTTTTATCTTAGCAACGGCACACAGTGTGTTACCTTAGAATCGGGAAACAGTGTCGTACCTTAGCAACGGCACAGAGTGTGTTACCTTAGCAACAGCACAGAGTGTGTTACCTTAGCAACGGGACACAGTGTCATACCTTAGCAACGGCACACAGTGTGTTACCTTAGAATCGGGACACAGTGTCGTACCTTAGCAACGGCACAGAGTGTGTTACCTTAGCAACAGCACAGAGTGTGTTTGCTTAGCAACGGGACACAGTGTCATACCTTAGCAACGGCACACAGTGTGTTACCTTAGCAACGGGACACAGTGTGTTACGTTAGCAACGGCACAGAGTGTGTTACCTTGGCAACGGGACACAGTGTCGTACCTTAGCAACGGCACAGAGTGTGTTACCTTAGCAACGGGAGACAGTGTCGTACCTTAGCAACGGCACACAGTGTGTTACCTTAGCAACGGGACACAGTGTCGTACCTTAGCAACGGCACAGAGTGTATTACCTTAGCAACGGGACACAGTGTCGTACCTTAGCAACGGCACACAGTGTGTTACCTTAGCAACGGGACACAGTGTCGTACCATAGCAACGGCACAGAGTGTGTTACCTTAGCAACGGGACACAAGGTGTTACCTTAGCAACGGCACAGAGTGTGTTACCTTAGCAACAGCACACAGTGTGTTACCTTAGCAACGGGACACAGTGTGTTACCTTAGCAACGGGACACAGTGTGTTAACTTAGCAACGGGACCGGGTGTCGTACCTTAGTAACGGCACAGAGTGTATTACCTTAGCAACGGGACACAGTGTGTTACCTTAGCAACGGGACACAGTGTCGTACATTAGCAACGGCACAGAGTGTGTTACCTTAGCAACGGGACACAGTGTGTTACCTTAGCAACGTGACACAGTGTCGTACCTTAGCAACGGGACACAGTGTCGTACCTTAGCAACAGCACAGAGTGTGTTACCTTAGATACGGGACACAGTGTCGTACCTTAGCAACGGCACACAGTGTGTTACCTTAGCAACGGGACACAGTGTCGTACCGTAGCAACGGCACAGAGTGTGTTACCTTGGCAACGGGACAAAATTTCGTACCTTAGCAACGGCACACAGTGTGTTACCTTAGCAACGGGACACAGTGTCGTACCTTAGCAACGGCACAGAGTGTGTTACTTTAGCAACAGCACAGAGTGTGTTACCTTAGCAACGGGACACAGTGTGTTACCTTAGCAACGAGACACAATGTGTTTCCTTAGCAACGGGACACAGTGTGTTACCTTAGCAACGGGACACAGTGTGTTACCTTAGCAACGGGACACAGTGTGTAACCTTAGCAACGGGACACAGTGTGTTACCTTAGCAACGGCACAGAGTGTGTTACCTTAGCAACGGCACAGAGAGTGTTACCTTAGCAACAGCACAGAGTGTCGTACCTTAGCAACGGCACAGAGTGTGTTATCTTAGCAACAGCACAGAGTGTGTTACCTTAGCAACGGGACACAGAGTGTTACCTTAGCAACGGGACACATTGTCGTACCTTAGCAACGGCACAGAGTGGGTTACCTTAGCAACGGGACACAGTGTGTTACCTTAGCAACGGCACACAGTGTGTTACATTGGCAACGGCACAGAGTGCGATACCTTAGCAACGGCACACACTGTGTTACCTTAGCAACGCCACACAGTGTGTTACCTTAGCAACGGCACACACTGTGTTACCTTAGCAACGGCACACAGTGTGTTACCTTAGCAACGGGACACAGTGTGTTACCTTAGCAACGGGACACAGTGTCGTACCTTAGCACGGGAAACAATGTGTTAACTTAGCAACGGGACATAGTGTCGTACCTTAGCAACGGGACACAGTGTCGTACCTTAGCAACGGGAAACAGTGTGTTACCTTAGCAACGGGACACAGTGTCGTACCTTAGCAACGGCACAGAGCGTTTTATTTTAGCAACGGGACACAGTGTCGTACCTTAGCAACGGCACACAGTGTGTTACCTTAGCAACGGGACACAGTGTCGTACCATAGCAACGGCACAGAGTGTGTTACCTTAGCAACGGCACAGAGTGTGTTACCTTAGCAACAGCACACAGTGTGTTACCTTAGCAACGGGACACAGTGTGTTACCTTAGCAACGGGACACAGTGTGTTAACTTAGCAACGGGACACAGTGTCGTACCTTAGTAACGGCACAGAGTGTGTTACCTTAGCAACGGGACACAGTGTGTTACCTTAGCAACGGGACACAGTGTCGTACATTAGCAACGGCACAGAGTGTGTTACCTTAGCAACGGGACACAGTGGCGTACCTTAGCAACGGGACACGGTGTGTTACCTTAGCAATGGGACACAGTGTCGTACCTTAGCAACGGGACACAGTGTCGTACCTTAGCAACGGGACACAGTGTCGTACCTTAGCAACGGGACACAGTGTCGTACCTTAGCAACGGGAAACAGTGTGTTATCTTAGCAACGGGACACAGTGTCGTACCTTAGCAACGGCACAGAGTGTTTTATCTTAGCAACGGCACACAGTGTGTTACCTTAGAATCGGGACACAGTGTCGTACCTTAGCAACGGCACAGAGTGTGTTACCTTAGCAACAGCACAGAGTGTGTTACCTTAGCAACGGGACACAGTGTCATACCTTAGCAACGGCACACAGTGTGTTACCTTAGCAACGGGACACAGTGTGTTACCTTAGCAACGGCACAGAGTATGTTACCTTGGCAACGGGACACAGTGTCGTACCTTAGCAACGGCACAGAGTGTGTTACCTTAGCAACGGGAGACAGTGTCGTACCTTAGCAACGGCACACAGTGTGTTACCTTAGCAACGGGACACAGTGTCGTACCTTAGCAACGGCACAGAGTGTGTTACCTTAGCAACGGGACACGGTGTGTCACCTTAGCAACGGGACACAGTGTCGTACCTTAGCAACGGGACACAGTGTTGTATCTTAGCAACGAAACACAATGTCGTACCTTAGCAACGGGACACAGTGTCGTATCTTAGCAACGGAAAACAGTGTGTTACCTTAGCAAAGGGACAGAGTGTCGTACCTTAGCAACGGGACACAGTGTCGTACCTTAGCAACGGGAAACAGTGTGTTATCTTAGCAACGGGACACAGTGTCGTACCTTAGCAACAGCACAGAGTGTGTTACCTTATCAACGGCACAGAGTGTGTTACCTTAGCAACGGCACAGAGTGTGTTACCTTAGCAACGGGACACAGTGTCGTACCTTAGCAATGGCACACAGGGTGTTACCTTAGCAACGGGACACAATGTCGTACCTTAGCAACGGCAAGGAGTGTGTTACCTTAGCAACAGCACAGAGTGTGTTACCTTAGCAACGGAACACAGTGTGTTACCTTAGCAACGGCACACAGTGTGTTACCTTAGCAACGGGACACAGTGTGTTACCTTAGCAACGGCACAGAGTGTGTTACCTTAGCAACGGGACACAGTGTCGTACATTAGCAACGGGACACAGTGTCGTACATTAGCAACGGCACAGAGTGTGTTACCTTAGCAACAGCACAGAGTGTGTTACCTTAGCAACGGCACAGAGTGTGTTACCTTAGCAACAGCACAGAGTTTGTTACCTTAGCAACAGCACAGAGTGTGTTACCTTAGCAACGGGACACAGTGTGTTACCTTAGCATCGGGACACAGTGTGTTACCTTAGAAACGGCACAGAGTGTGTTACCTTAGCAACGGCACAGAGTGTGTTACCTTAGCAACAGCACAGAGTGTGTTACCTTAGCAACAGCACAGAGCGTATTACCTTATCAAAGGCACAGAGTGTGTTAGTTTAGCAACGGCACAGAGTGTGTTACTTTAGCAACAGCACAGAGTGTGTTACCTTAGCGACGGGACACAGTGTCGTACCTTAGCAACAGCACAGAGTGTTTTACCTTAGCAACAGCACACAGTGTGTTACCTTAGCAACGGCACACAGTGTGTTACATTAGCAACGGCGCACAGTGTGTTACCTTAGCAACGGCACACAGTGTGTTACATTGGCAACGGCACAGAGTGCGATACCTTAGCAACGGCACACACTGTGTTACCTTAGCAACGGCACACAGTGTGTTACCTTAGCAACGGCACACACTGTGTTACCTTAGCAACGGCACACAGTGTCTTACCTTAGCAACGGGACACAACGTGTTACCTTTACAACGAGATACAGTGTGTTACCTTAGCTACGGGACACAGTGTTTTACCTTAGCAACGGCACACAGTGTGTTACCTTAGCAACGGGACACAGTTTGTTACCTTAGCAACGGGACACAGCGTCATACCTTAGCACGGGAAACAGTGTGTTAACTTAGCAACGGGACATAGTGTCGTACCTTAGCAACGGGACACAGAGTCGTACCTTAGCAACGGGAAACAGTGTGTTACCTTAGCAACGGGACACAGTGTCGTACCTTAGCAACGGCACAGAGTGTTTTATTTTAGCAACGTGACACAGTGTCGTACCTTAGCAACGGCACACAGTGTGTTACCTTAGCAACGGGACACAGTGTCGTACCATAGCAACGGCACAGAGTGTGTTACCTTAGCAACGGGACACAAGGTGTTACCTTAGCAACGGCACAGAGTGTGTTACCTTAGCAACAGCACACAGTATGTTACGGTAGCAACGGGACACAGTGTGTTACCTTAGCAACGGGACACAGTGTGTTAACTTAGCAACGGGACAGAGTGTCGTACCTTAGTAACGGCAAGGAGTGTGTTACCTTAACAACGGGACACAGTATGTTACCTTAGCAACGGGACACAGTGTCGTACCTTAGCAACGGCACAGAGTGTGTTACCTTAACAACGGGACACAGTGTGTTACCTTAGCAACGGGACAGAGTGTCGTTCCTTAGCAACCGGAAACAGTGTGTTACCTTAGCAACGGGACACAGTGTCGTACCTTAGCAACGGGACCCAGTGTCGTATCTTAGCAACGGGAAACAGTGTGTTACCTTAGCAACGGGACACAGTGTGTTACCTTAGCAACGTGACACAGTGTCGTACCTTAGCAACGGGACACAGTGTCGTACCTTAGCAACAGCACAGAGTGTGTTACTTTAGCAACGGGACACAGTTCCGTACCTTAACAACTGGACACAGTGTCGTACCTTAGCAACGGGAAACAGTGTGGTATCTTAGCAACGGGACACCGTGTCGTACCTTAGCAACGGCACAGAGTGTTTTATCTTAGCAGCGGGACACAGTGTCGTACCTTAGCAACGGCACACTGTGTGTTACCTTAGCAACGGGACACAGTGTCGTACCTTAGCAACGGCACACAGTGTGTTACCTTAGCAACGGGACACAGTGTCGTACCATAGCAACGGCACAGAGTGTGTTACCTTAGCAACGGGACACAAGGTGTTACCTTAGCAACGGCACAGAGTGTGTTACCTTAGCAACAGCACACAGTATGTTACGGTAGCAACGGGACACAGTGTGTTACCTTAGCAACGGGACACAGTGTGTTAACTTAGCAACGGGACACAGTGTCGTACCTTAGTAACGGCAAGGAGTGTGTTACCTTAACAACGGGACACAGTATGTTACCTTAGCAACGGGACACAGTGTCGTACCTTAGCAACGGCACAGAGTGTGTTACCTTAACAACGGGACACAGTGTGTTACCTTAGCAACGGGACACAGTGTCGTACCTTAGCAACCGGAAACAGTGTGTTACCTTAGCAACGGAACACAGTGTCGTATCTTAGCAACGGGAAACAGTGTGTTACCTTAGCAACGGGACACAGTGTGTTACCTTAGCAACGTGACACAGTGTCGTACCTTAGCAACGGGACACAGTGTCGTAACTTAGCAACAGCACAGAGTGTGTTACTTTAGCAACGGGACACAGTTCCGTACCTTAGCAACTGGACACAGTGTCGTACCTTAGCAACGGGAAACAGTGTGTTATCTTAGCAACGGGACACCGTGTCGTACCTTAGCAACGGCACAGAGTGTTTTATCTTAGCAGCGGGACACAGTGTCGTACCTTAGCAACGGCACACTGTGTGTTACCTTAGCAACGGGACACAGTGTCGTACCTTAGCAACGGCACAGAGTGTGTTACCTTAGCAACAGCACAGAGTGTGTTACCTTAGCAACGGGACACAGTGTCGTACCTTAGCAACGGCACACAGTGTGTTACCTTAGCAACGGCACAGAGTGTGTTACCTTAGCAACGGGTCACAGTGTCGTACCTTAGCAACGGCATAGAGTGTGTTACCTTAGCAACGGGACACAGTGTCGTACCTTAGCTACGGCACACAGTGTGTTACCTTAGCAACGGGACACAGTGTCGTACCTTAGCAACGGCACAGAGTGTGTTACCTTAGCAACGGGACACAGTGTCGTACCTTAGCAACGGGACACAGTGTCGTACCTTAGCAACGGGACACAGTGTCGTACATTAGCAACGGCACAGAGTGTGTTACCTTAGCAACGGGACACAGTGGCGTACCTTAGCAACGGGACACGGTGTGTTACCTTAGCAATGGGACACAGTGTCGTACCTTAGCAACGGGACACAGTGTCGTACCTTAGCAACGGGACACAGTGTCGTACCTTAGCAACGGGACACAGTGTCGTACCTTAGCAACGGGAAACAGTGTGTTATCTTAGCAACGGGACACAGTGTCGTACCTTAGCAACGGCACAGAGTGTTTTATCTTAGCAACGGCACACAGTGTGTTACCTTAGAATCGGGACACAGTGTCGTACCTTAGCAACGGCACAGAGTTTGTTACCTTAGCAACAGCACAGAGTGTGTTACCTTAGCAACGGGACACAGTGTCATACCTTAGCAACGGCACACAGTGTGTTACCTTAGCAACGGGACACAGTGTGTTACCTTAGCACCGGCACAGAGTATGTTACCTTGGCAACGGGACACAGTGTCGTACCTTAGCAACGGCACAGAGTGTGTTACCTTAGCAACGGGAGACAGTGTCGTACCTTAGCAACGGCACACAGTGTGTTACCTTAGCAACGGGACACAGTGTCGTACCTTAGCAACGGCACAGAGTGTGTTACCTTAGCAACGGGACACAGTGTGTCACCTTAGCAACGGGACACAGTGTCGTACCTTAGCAACGGGACACAGTGTTGTATCTTAGCAACGAAACACAATGTCGTACCTTAGCAACGGGACACAGTGTCGTATCTTAGCAACGGAAAACAGTGTGTTACCTTAGCAAAGGGACAGAGTGTCGTACCTTAGCAACGGGACACAGTGTCGTGCCTTAGCAACGGGAAACAGTGTGTTATCTTAGCAACGGGACACAGTGTCGTACCTTAGCAACAGCACAGAGTGTGTTACCTTATCAACGGCACAGAGTGTGTTACCTTAGCAACGGCACAGAGTGTGTTACCTTAGCAACGGGACACAGTGTCGTACCTTAGCTACGGCACACAGTGTGTTACCTTAGCAACGGGACACAGTGTCGTAGCTTAGCAACGGCACAGAGTGTGTTACCTTAGCAACGGGACACAGTGTCGTACCTTAGCAACGGCACACAGTGTGTTACCTTAGCAACGGGACAGAGTGTCGTACCATAGCAACGGCACAGAGTGTGTTACCTTGGCAACGGGACACAATGTCGTACCTTAGCAACGGCACACAGTGTGTTACCTTAGCAACGGGACACAGTGTCGTACCTTAGCAACGGCACAGAGTGTGTTACCTTAGCAACAGCACAGAGTGTGTTACCTTAGCAACAGAACTGAGTGTGTTACCTTAGCAACAGCACAGTGTGTGTTACCTTAGCAACAGCACAGAGTGTGTTACCTTAGCAACGGCACAGAGTGTGTTACCTTAGCAACGGGACACAGTGTCGTACCTTAGCAACAGCACAGAGTGTGTTACCTTAGCAACGGCACTCAGTGTGTTACCTTAGCAACGGGACACAGTGTCGTACCTTAGCAACAGCACAGATTGTGTTACCTTAGCAACAGCACACAGTGTGTTACCTTAGCAACGGCACAAAGTGTGTTACCTTAACAACGGCTTAGAGTGTGTTACCTTAGCAATGGGACACAGTGTGTATATTAACAACGGCACAGAGTGTGTTACCTTAGCAACGGCACAGAGTGTGTTACCTTAGCAACGGCACAGAGTGTGTTACCTTAGCAACGGCACAGAGTGTGTTACCTTAGCAACAGCACAGAGTGTCGTACCTTAGCAACGGCACAGAGTGTGTTACCTTAGCAACAGCACAGAGTGTGTTAGCTTAGCAACAGCACAGAGTGTGTTACCTTAGCAACGGGACACAGTGTGTTACCTTAGCAACGGGACACATTGTCGTACCTTAGCAACGGAACAGAGTGGGTTACCATAGCAACGGGACACAGTGTGTTACCTTAGCAACGGGACACAGTGTCGTACCTTAGCAACGGCACAGAGTGTGTTACCTTAGCAACGGGACACAGTGTGTCACATTAGCAACGGGACACAGTGCCGTACCTTAGCAACGGGCCACAGTGTCGTATCTTAGCAACGGGACACAGTGTCGTACCTTAGCAACGGGACACAGTGTCGTATCTTAGCAACGGGAAACAGTGTGTTACCTTAGCAAAGGGACAGAGTGTCGTACCTTAGCAACGGGACACAGTGTCGTACCTTAGCAACGGGAAACAGTGTGTTATCTTAGCAAAGGGACACTGTGTCGTACCTTAGCAACGGAACACAATGTGTTACCTTAGCAACGGGACACAGTTTCGTACCTTAGCAACGGCACAGAATGTGTTACCTTAGCAACAGCACAGAGTGTGTTACCTTAGCAACGGCACACAGTGTCGTACCTTAGCAACGGCACACAGTGTGTTACCTTAGCAACGGGACACAGTGTGTTACCTTAGCAACGGGACACAGTGTGTTACCTTAGCAACGGGACACAGTGTCGTACCTTAGCAACGGCACAGTGTGTGTTACCTTAGCAACAGCACAGTGTGTGTTACCTTAGCAACAGCACTGAGCGTGTTACCTTAGCAACAGCACAGTGTGTGTTACCTTAGCAACAGCACAGAGTGTGTTACCTTAGCAACGGCACAGAGTGTGTTACCTTAGCAACGGGACACAGTGTCGTACCTTAGCAACAGCACACAGTGTGTTACCTTAGCAACGGGACACAGTGTCGTACTTTAGCAACGGCACACAGTGTGTTACCTTAGCAACGGGACACAATGTCGTACCTTAGGAACGACACACAGTGTGTTACCTTAGCAACAGCACAGAGTGTGTTACGTTAGCAACGGAACACAGCGTGTTAACTTAGCAACGGCACAGAGTGTGTTACCTTAGCAACGGGACACAGTGTGTTACCTTAGTAACGGCACAGAGTGTGTTACCTTAGCAACGGGACACAGTGTCGTACCTTAGTAACGGCACAGAGTGTGTTACCTTAGCAACAGCACTGAGTGTGTTACCTTAGCAACAGCACAGTGTGTGTTACCTTAGCAACAGCACAGAGTGTGTTACCTTAGCAACATCACAGAGTGTGTTACCTTAGCAACGGGACACAGTGTCGTATCTTAGCAACATCACAGAGTGTGTTACTTTAGCAACGGGTCACAGTGTGTCACCTTAGCAACGGGACACAGTGTCGTACCTTAGCAACGGGACACAGTGTCGTATCTTAGCATCGGGACACAGTGTCGTACCTTAGCAACGGTACACAATGTCGTACCTTAGCAACAGCACAGATTGTGTTACCTTAGCAACAGCACACAGTGTGTTACCTTAGCAACGGCACAAAGTGTGTTACCTTAGCAACGGGACACAGTGTGTTACCTTAGCAACGGGACACAGTGTCGTACCTTAGAACGGGAAACAGTGTGTTAACTTAGCAACGGGACATAGTGTCGTACCTTAGCAACGGGACACAGTGTCGTACCTTAGCAACGGGATACAGTGTGTTACCTTAGCAACGGGACACAGTGTCGTACCTTAGCAACGGCACAGAGTGTTTTATTTTAGCAACGGGACACAGTGTCGTACCTTAGCAACGGCACACAGTGTGTTACCTTAGCAACGGGACACAGTGTCGTACCATAGCAACGGCACAGAGTGTGTTACCTTAGCAACGGCACAGAGTGTGTTACCTTAGCAACAGCACACAGTGTGTTACCTTAGCAACGGGACACAGTGTGTTACCTTAGCAACGGCACAGAGTGTGTTACCTTAGCAACGGGACACATTGTGTTACCTTAGCAACGGGACACAGTGTCGTACATTAGCAACGGCACCGAGTGTGTTACCTTAGCAACGGGACACAGTGGCGTACCTTAGCAACGGGACACGGTGTGTTACCTTAGCAATGGGACACAGTGTCGTACCTTAGCAACGGGACACAGTGTCGTACCTTAGCAACGGGACACAGTGTCGTACCTTAGCAACGGGACACAGTGTCGTACCTTAGCAACGGGAAACAGTGTGTTATCTTAGCAACGGGACACAGTGTCGTACCTTAGCAACGGCACAGAGTGTTTTATCTTAGCAACGGCACACAGTGTGTTACCTTAGAATCGGGAAACAGTGTCGTACCTTAGCAACGGCACAGAGTGTGTTACCTTAGCAACAGCACAGAGTGTGTTACCTTAGCAACGGGACACAGTGTCATACCTTAGCAACGGCACACAGTGTGTTACCTTAGAATCGGGACACAGTGTCGTACCTTAGCAACGGCACAGAGTGTGTTACCTTAGCAACAGCACAGAGTGTGTTTGCTTAGCAACGGGACACAGTGTCATACCTTAGCAACGGCACACAGTGTGTTACCTTAGCAACGGGACACAGTGTGTTACGTTAGCAACGGCACAGAGTGTGTTACCTTGGCAACGGGACACAGTGTCGTACCTTAGCAACGGCACAGAGTGTGTTACCTTAGCAACGGGAGACAGTGTCGTACCTTAGCAACGGCACACAGTGTGTTACCTTAGCAACGGGACACAGTGTCGTACCTTAGCAACGGCACAGAGTGTATTACCTTAGCAACGGGACACAGTGTCGTACCTTAGCAACGGCACACAGTGTGTTACCTTAGCAACGGGACACAGTGTCGTACCATAGCAACGGCACAGAGTGTGTTACCTTAGCAACGGGACACAAGGTGTTACCTTAGCAACGGCACAGAGTGTGTTACCTTAGCAACAGCACACAGTGTGTTACCTTAGCAACGGGACACAGTGTGTTACCTTAGCAACGGGACACAGTGTGTTAACTTAGCAACGGGACCGGGTGTCGTACCTTAGTAACGGCACAGAGTGTATTACCTTAGCAACGGGACACAGTGTGTTACCTTAGCAACGGGACACAGTGTCGTACATTAGCAACGGCACAGAGTGTGTTACCTTAGCAACGGGACACAGTGTGTTACCTTAGCAACGTGACACAGTGTCGTACCTTAGCAACGGGACACAGTGTCGTACCTTAGCAACAGCACAGAGTGTGTTACCTTAGATACGGGACACAGTGTCGTACCTTAGCAACGGCACACAGTGTGTTACCTTAGCAACGGGACACAGTGTCGTACCGTAGCAACGGCACAGAGTGTGTTACCTTGGCAACGGGACAAAATTTCGTACCTTAGCAACGGCACACAGTGTGTTACCTTAGCAACGGGACACAGTGTCGTACCTTAGCAACGGCACAGAGTGTGTTACTTTAGCAACAGCACAGAGTGTGTTACCTTAGCAACGGGACACAGTGTGTTACCTTAGCAACGAGACACAATGTGTTTCCTTAGCAACGGGACACAGTGTGTTACCTTAGCAACGGGACACAGTGTGTTACCTTAGCAACGGGACACAGTGTGTAACCTTAGCAACGGGACACAGTGTGTTACCTTAGCAACGGCACAGAGTGTGTTACCTTAGCAACGGCACAGAGTGTGTTACCTTAGCAACAGCACAGAGTGTCGTACCTTAGCAACGGCACAGAGTGTGTTATCTTAGCAACAGCACAGAGTGTGTTACCTTAGCAACGGGACACAGAGTGTTACCTTAGCAACGGGACACATTGTCGTACCTTAGCAACGGCACAGAGTGGGTTACCTTAGCAACGGGACACAGTGTGTTACCTTAGCAACGGCACACAGTGTGTTACATTGGCAACGGCACAGAGTGCGATACCTTAGCAACGGCACACACTGTGTTACCTTAGCAACGCCACACAGTGTGTTACCTTAGCAACGGCACACACTGTGTTACCTTAGCAACGGCACACAGTGTGTTACCTTAGCAACGGGACACAGTGTGTTACCTTAGCAACGGGACACAGTGTCGTACCTTAGCACGGGAAACAATGTGTTAACTTAGCAACGGGACATAGTGTCGTACCTTAGCAACGGGACACAGTGTCGTACCTTAGCAACGGGAAACAGTGTGTTACCTTAGCAACGGGACACAGTGTCGTACCTTAGCAACGGCACAGAGCGTTTTATTTTAGCAACGGGACACAGTGTCGTACCTTAGCAACGGCACACAGTGTGTTACCTTAGCAACGGGACACAGTGTCGTACCATAGCAACGGCACAGAGTGTGTTACCTTAGCAACGGCACAGAGTGTGTTACCTTAGCAACAGCACACAGTGTGTTACCTTAGCAACGGGACACAGTGTGTTACCTTAGCAACGGGACACAGTGTGTTAACTTAGCAACGGGACACAGTGTCGTACCTTAGTAACGGCACAGAGTGTGTTACCTTAGCAACGGGACACAGTGTGTTACCTTAGCAACGGGACACAGTGTCGTACATTAGCAACGGCACAGAGTGTGTTACCTTAGCAACGGGACACAGTGGCGTACCTTAGCAACGGGACACGGTGTGTTACCTTAGCAATGGGACACAGTGTCGTACCTTAGCAACGGGACACAGTGTCGTACCTTAGCAACGGGACACAGTGTCGTACCTTAGCAACGGGACACAGTGTCGTACCTTAGCAACGGGAAACAGTGTGTTATCTTAGCAACGGGACACAGTGTCGTACCTTAGCAACGGCACAGAGTGTTTTATCTTAGCAACGGCACACAGTGTGTTACCTTAGAATCGGGACACAGTGTCGTACCTTAGCAACGGCACAGAGTGTGTTACCTTAGCAACAGCACAGAGTGTGTTACCTTAGCAACGGGACACAGTGTCATACCTTAGCAACGGCACACAGTGTGTTACCTTAGCAACGGGACACAGTGTGTTACCTTAGCAACGGCACAGAGTATGTTACCTTGGCAACGGGACACAGTGTCGTACCTTAGCAACGGCACAGAGTGTGTTACCTTAGCAACGGGAGACAGTGTCGTACCTTAGCAACGGCACACAGTGTGTTACCTTAGCAACGGGACACAGTGTCGTACCTTAGCAACGGCACAGAGTGTGTTACCTTAGCAACGGGACACGGTGTGTCACCTTAGCAACGGGACACAGTGTCGTACCTTAGCAACGGGACACAGTGTTGTATCTTAGCAACGAAACACAATGTCGTACCTTAGCAACGGGACACAGTGTCGTATCTTAGCAACGGAAAACAGTGTGTTACCTTAGCAAAGGGACAGAGTGTCGTACCTTAGCAACGGGACACAGTGTCGTACCTTAGCAACGGGAAACAGTGTGTTATCTTAGCAACGGGACACAGTGTCGTACCTTAGCAACAGCACAGAGTGTGTTACCTTATCAACGGCACAGAGTGTGTTACCTTAGCAACGGCACAGAGTGTGTTACCTTAGCAACGGGACACAGTGTCGTACCTTAGCAATGGCACACAGGGTGTTACCTTAGCAACGGGACACAATGTCGTACCTTAGCAACGGCAAGGAGTGTGTTACCTTAGCAACAGCACAGAGTGTGTTACCTTAGCAACGGAACACAGTGTGTTACCTTAGCAACGGCACACAGTGTGTTACCTTAGCAACGGGACACAGTGTGTTACCTTAGCAACGGCACAGAGTGTGTTACCTTAGCAACGGGACACAGTGTCGTACATTAGCAACGGGACACAGTGTCGTACATTAGCAACGGCACAGAGTGTGTTACCTTAGCAACAGCACAGAGTGTGTTACCTTAGCAACGGCACAGAGTGTGTTACCTTAGCAACAGCACAGAGTTTGTTACCTTAGCAACAGCACAGAGTGTGTTACCTTAGCAACGGGACACAGTGTGTTACCTTAGCATCGGGACACAGTGTGTTACCTTAGAAACGGCACAGAGTGTGTTACCTTAGCAACGGCACAGAGTGTGTTACCTTAGCAACAGCACAGAGTGTGTTACCTTAGCAACAGCACAGAGCGTATTACCTTATCAAAGGCACAGAGTGTGTTAGTTTAGCAACGGCACAGAGTGTGTTACTTTAGCAACAGCACAGAGTGTGTTACCTTAGCGACGGGACACAGTGTCGTACCTTAGCAACAGCACAGAGTGTTTTACCTTAGCAACAGCACACAGTGTGTTACCTTAGCAACGGCACACAGTGTGTTACATTAGCAACGGCGCACAGTGTGTTACCTTAGCAACGGCACACAGTGTGTTACATTGGCAACGGCACAGAGTGCGATACCTTAGCAACGGCACACACTGTGTTACCTTAGCAACGGCACACAGTGTGTTACCTTAGCAACGGCACACACTGTGTTACCTTAGCAACGGCACACAGTGTCTTACCTTAGCAACGGGACACAACGTGTTACCTTTACAACGAGATACAGTGTGTTACCTTAGCTACGGGACACAGTGTTTTACCTTAGCAACGGCACACAGTGTGTTACCTTAGCAACGGGACACAGTGTGTTACCTTAGCAACGGGACACAGCGTCATACCTTAGCACGGGAAACAGTGTGTTAACTTAGCAACGGGACATAGTGTCGTACCTTAGCAACGGGACACAGAGTCGTACCTTAGCAACGGGAAACAGTGTGTTACCTTAGCAACGGGACACAGTGTCGTACCTTAGCAACGGCACAGAGTGTTTTATTTTAGCAACGTGACACAGTGTCGTACCTTAGCAACGGCACACAGTGTGTTACCTTAGCAACGGGACACAGTGTCGTACCATAGCAACGGCACAGAGTGTGTTACCTTAGCAACGGGACACAAGGTGTTACCTTAGCAACGGCACAGAGTGTGTTACCTTAGCAACAGCACACAGTATGTTACGGTAGCAACGGGACACAGTGTGTTACCTTAGCAACGGGACACAGTGTGTTAACTTAGCAACGGGACAGAGTGTCGTACCTTAGTAACGGCAAGGAGTGTGTTACCTTAACAACGGGACACAGTATGTTACCTTAGCAACGGGACACAGTGTCGTACCTTAGCAACGGCACAGAGTGTGTTACCTTAACAACGGGACACAGTGTGTTACCTTAGCAACGGGACAGAGTGTCGTACCTTAGCAACCGGAAACAGTGTGTTACCTTAGCAACGGGACACAGTGTCGTACCTTAGCAACGGGACCCAGTGTCGTATCTTAGCAACGGGAAACAGTGTGTTACCTTAGCAACGGGACACAGTGTGTTACCTTAGCAACGTGACACAGTGTCGTACCTTAGCAACGGGACACAGTGTCGTACCTTAGCAACAGCACAGAGTGTGTTACTTTAGCAACGGGACACAGTTCCGTACCTTAACAACTGGACACAGTGTCGTACCTTAGCAACGGGAAACAGTGTGGTATCTTAGCAACGGGACACCGTGTCGTACCTTAGCAACGGCACAGAGTGTTTTATCTTAGCAGCGGGACACAGTGTCGTACCTTAGCAACGGCACACTGTGTGTTACCTTAGCAACGGGACACAGTGTCGTACCTTAGCAACGGCACACAGTGTGTTACATTAGCAACGGAACACAGTGTGTTACTTTAGCAACGGCACAGAGTGTGTTACCTTAGCAACGGGTCACAGTGTCGTACCTTAGCAACGGCATAGAGTGTGTTACCTTAGCAACGGGACACAGTGTCGTACCTTAGCTACGGCACACAGTGTGTTACCTTAGCAACGGGACACAGTGTCGTACCTTAGCAACGGCACAGAGTGTGTTACCTTAGCAACGGGATACAGTGTCGTTTCTTAGCAACGGGAAACAGTGTGTTACCTTATCAACGGGACTCAGTGTCGTACCTTAGCAACGGGACACAGTGTGTTAGCTTAACAACGGGACACGGTGTCGTACCTTAGCAACGGGACACAGTGTCGTACCTTAGCAACGGGACACAGTGTCGTACCTTAGCAACGGGAAACAGTGTGTTATCTTAGCAACGGGACACAGTGTCGTACCTTAGCATTGGCACAGAGTGTTTTATCTTAGCAACGGGACACTGTGTCGTACCTTAGCAACGGCACACAGTGTGTTACCTTAGCAACGAGACACAGTGTCGTACCTTAGCAACGGCACAGAGTGTGTTATCTTAGCAACAGCACAGAATGTGTTACCTTAGCAACGGGACACAGTGTCATACCTTAGCTACGGCACACAGTGTGTTACCTTAGCAACGGGACACAGAGTCGTAGCTTAGCAACGGCACAGAGTGTGTTACCTTAGCAACGGGACACAGTGTCGTACCTTAGCAACGGCACACAGTGTGTTACCTTAGCAACGGGACACAGTGTCGTACCGTAGCAACGGCACAGAGTGTGTTACCTTGGCAACGGGACACAATGTCGTACCTTAGCAACGGCACACAGTGTGTTACCTTAGCAACGGGACACAGTGTCGTACCTTAGCAACGGCACAGAGTGTGTTACCTTAGCAACAGCACAGAGTGTGTTACCTTAGCAACAGAACTGAGTGTGTTACCTTAGCAACAGCACAGTGTGTGTTACCTTAGCAACAGCACAGAGTGTGTTACCTTAGCAACGGCACAGAGTGTGTTACCTTAGCAACAGGACACAGTGTCGTACCTTAGCAACAGCACAAGGTGTGTTACCTTAGCAACGGCACTCAGTGTGTTACCTTAGCAACGTGACACAGTGTCGTACCTTAGCAACAGCACAGATTGTGTTAACTTAGCAACAGCACACAGTGTGTTACCTTAGCAACGGCACAAAGTGTGTTACCTTAACAACGGCTTAGAGTGTGTTACCTTAGCAATGGGACACAGTGTGTATATTAACAACGGCACAGAGTGTGTTACCTTAGCAACGGCACAGAGTGTGTTACCTTAGCAACGGCACAGAGTGTGTTACCTTAGCAACGGCACAGAGTGTGTTACCTTAGCAACAGCACAGAGTGTCGTACCTTAGCAACGGCACAGAGTGTGTTACCTTAGCAACAGCACAGAGTGTGTTAGCTTAGCAACAGCACAGAGTGTGTTACCTTAGCAACGGGACACAGTGTGTTACCTTAGCAACGGGACACATTGTCGTACCTTAGCAACGGCACAGAGTGGGTTACCATAGCAACGGGACACAGTGTGTTACCTTAGCAACGGGACACAGTGTCGTACCTTAGCAACGGCACAGAGTGTGTTACCTTAGCAACGGGACACAGTGTGTCACATTAGCAACGGGACACAGTGCCGTACCTTAGCAACGGGCCACAGTGTCGTATCTTAGCAACGGGACACAGTGTCGTACCTTAGCAACGGGACACAGTGTCGTATCTTAGCAACGGGAAACAGTGTGTTACCTTAGCAAAAGGACAGAGTGTCGTACCTTAGCAACGGGACACAGTGTCGTACCTTAGCAACGGGAAACAGTGTGTTATCTTAGCAAAGGGACACTGTGTCGTACCTTAGCAACGGCACACAATGTGTTACCTTAGCAACGGGACACAGTTTCGTACCTTAGCAACGGCACAGAATGTGTTACCTTAGCAACAGCACAGAGTGTGTTACCTTAGCAACGGCACACAGTGTCGTACCTTAGCAACGGCACACAGTGTGTTACCTTAGCAACGGGACACAGTGTGTTACCTTAGCAACGGGACACAGTGTCGTACCTTAGCAACGGCACAGTGTGTGTTACCTTAGCAACAGCACAGAGTGTGTTACCTTAGCAACAGCACTGAGCGTGTTACCTTAGCAACAGCACAGTGTGTGTTACCTTAGCAACAGCACAGAGTGTGTTACCTTAGCAACGGCACAGAGTGTGTTACCTTAGCAACGGGACACAGTGTCGTACCTTAGCAACAGCACACAGTGTGTTACCTTAGCAACGGGACACAGTGTCGTACTTTAGCAACGGCACACAGTGTGTTACCTTAGCAACGGGACACAATGTCGTACCTTAGGAACGACACACAGTGTGTTACCTTAGCAACAGCACAGAGTGTGTTACGTTAGCAACGGAACACAGCGTGTTAACTTAGCAACGGCACACAGTGTGTTACCTTAGCAACGGCACACAGTGTGTTACCTTAGTAACGGCACAGAGTGTGTTACCTTAGCAACGGGACACAGTGTCGTACCTTAGTAACGGCACAGAGTGTGTTACCTTAGCAACAGCACTGAGTGTGTTACCTTAGCAACAGCACAGTGTGTGTTACCTTAGCAACAGCACAGAGTGTGTTACCTTAGCAACGGCACAGAGTGTGTTACCTTAGCAACGGGACACAGTGTCGTATCTTAGCAACATCACAGAGTGTGTTACTTTAGCAACGGGTCACAGTGTGTCACCTTAGCAACGGGACACAGTGTCGTACCTTAGCAACGGGACACAGTGTCGTATCTTAGCATCGGGACACAGTGTCGTACCTTAGCAACGGTACACAATGTCGTACCTTAGCAACAGCACAGATTGTGTTACCTTAGCAACAGCACACAGTGTGTTACCTTAGCAACGGCACAAAGTGTGTTACCTTAGCAACGGGACACAGTGTGTTACCTTAACAACGGCACAGATTGTTTTACTTTAGCAACGGGACACAGTGTGTTACCTTAGCAACAGGACACAGTGTGTTACCTTAGCAACGAGACACAGTGTGTTTCCTTAGCAACGGGACACAGTGTGTTACATTAGCAACGGGACACAGTGTGTTACCTTAGCAACGGGACACAGTGTGTAACCTTAGCAACGAGACACAGTGTGTTACCTTAGCAACGGCACAGAGTGTGTCACCTTAGCAACGGCACAGAATGTGTTACCTTAGCAACGGCACAGAGTGTGTTACCTTAGCAACAGCACAGAGTGTCGTACCTTAGCAACGGCACAGAGTGTGTTACCTTAGCAACAGCACGGAGTGTGTTAGCTTAGCAACAGCACAGAGTGTGTTACCTTAGCAACGGGACAGAGTGTGTTACCTTAGCAACAGCACAGAGTGTGTTAGCTTAGCAACAGCACAGAGTGTGTTACCTTAGCAACGGGACACAGTGTGTTACCTTAGCAACGGGACACATTGTCGTACCTTAGCAACGGCACAGAGTGGGTTACCATAGCAACGGGACACAGTGTGTTACCTTAGCAACGGGACACAGTGTCGTACCTTAGCAACGGCACAGAGTGTATTACCTTAGCAACGGGACACAGTGTGTCACATTAGCAACGGGACACAGTGCCGTACCTTATCAACGGGCCACAGTGTCGTATCTTAGCAACGGGACACAATGTCGTACCTTAGCAACGGGACACAGTGTCGTATCTTAGCAACGGGAAACAGTGTGTTACCTTAGCAAAGGGACAGAGTGTCGTACCTTAGCAACGGGACACAGTGTCGTACCTTAGCAACGGGAAACAGTGTGTTATCTTAGCAAAGGGACACTGTGTCGTACCTTAGCAACGGCACACAATGTGTTACCTTAGCAACGGGACACAGTTTCGTACCTTAGCAACGGCACAGAATGTGTTACCTTAGCAACAGCACAGAGTGTGTTACCTTAGCAACGGCACACAGTGTCGTACCTTAGCAACGGCACACAGTGTGTTACCTTAGCAACGGGACACAGTGTGTTACCTTAGCAACGGGACACAGTGTCGTACCTTAGCAACGGCACAGTGTGTGTTACCTTAGCAACAGCACAGAGTGTGTTACCTTAGCAACAGCACTGAGCGTGTTACCTTAGCAACAGCACAGTGTGTGTTACCTTAGCAACAGCACAGAGTGTGTTACCTTAGCAACGGCACAGAGTGTGTTACCTTAGCAACGGGACACAGTGTCGTACCTTAGCAACAGCACACAGGGTGTTACCTTAGCAACGGGACACAGTGTCGTACTTTAGCAACGGCACACAGTGTGTTACCTTAGCAACGGGACACAATGTCGTACCTTAGGAACGACACACAGTGTGTTACCTTAGCAACAGCACAGAGTGTGTTACGTTAGCAACGGAACACAGCGTGTTAACTTAGCAACGGCACACAGTGTGTTACCTTAGCAACGGGACACAGTGTGTTACCTTAGTAACGGCACAGAGTGTGTTACCTTAGCAACGGGACACAGTGTCGTACCTTAGTAACGGCACAGAGTGTGTTACCTTAGCAACAGCACTGAGTGTGTTACCTTAGCAACAGCACAGTGTGTGTTACCTTAGCAACAGCACAGAGTGTGTTACCTTAGCAACGGCACAGAGTGTGTTACCTTAGCAACGGGACACAGTGTCGTATCTTAGCAACATCACAGAGTGTGTTACTTTAGCAACGGGTCACAGTGTGTCACCTTAGCAACGGGACACAGTGTCGTACCTTAGCAACGGGACACAGTGTCGTATCTTAGCATCGGGACACAGTGTCGTACCTTAGCAACGGTACACAATGTCGTACCTTAGCAACAGCACAGATTGTGTTACCTTAGCAACAGCACACAGTGTGTTACCTTAGCAACGGCACAAAGTGTGTTACCTTAGCAACGGGACACAGTGTGTTACCTTAACAACGGCACAGAGTGTTTTACTTTAGCAACGGGACACAGTGTGTTACCTTAGCAACAGGACACAGTGTGTTACCTTAGCAACGAGACACAGTGTGTTTCCTTAGCAACGGGACACAGTGTGTTACCTTAGCAACGGGACACAGTGTGTTACCTTAGCAACGGGACACAGTGTGTAACCTTAGCAACGAGACACAGTGTGTTACCTTAGCAACGGCACAGAGTGTGTCACCTTAGCAACGGCACAGAGTGTGTTACCTTAGCAACGGCACAGAGTGTGTTACCTTAGCAACAGCACAGAGTGTCGTACCTTAGCAACGGCACAGAGTGTGTTACCTTAGCAACAGCACGGAGTGTGTTAGCTTAGCAACAGCACAGAGTGTGTTACCTTAGCAACGGGACACAGTGTGTTACCTTAGCAACGGGACACATTGTCGTACCTTAGCAACGGCACAGAGTGTGTTACCTTAGCAACAGGACACAGTGTGTTACCTTAGCAACGGGACACAGTGTCGTACCTTAGCAACGGCACAGAGTGTGTTACCTTAGCAACGGGACACAGTGTGTCACCTTAGCAACGGGACATAGTGTCGTACCTTAGCAACGGGACACAGTGTCGTATCTTAGCAACGGGACACAGTGTCGTACCTTAGCAACGGGACACAGTGTCGTATCTTAGCAACGGGAAACAGTGTGTTACCTTAGCAAAGGGACAGAGTGTCGTATCTTAGCAACGGGACACAGTGTCGTACCTTAGCAACGGGAAACAGTGTGTTACCTTAGCAACGTGACACAGTGTCGTACCTTAGCAACGGGTCACAGTGTCGTACCTTAGCAACAGCACAGAGTGTGTTACTTTAGCAACGGGACACCGTTCCGTACCTTAGCAACTGGACACAGTGTCGTACCTTAGCAACGGGAAACAGTGTGTTACCTTAGCAACGGGACACAGTGTCGTACCTTAGCAACGGGACACAGTGTCGTACCTTAGCAACGGGAAACAGTGTGTTATCTTAGCAACGGGACACAGTGTCGTACCTTAGCTACGGCACACAGTGTGTTACCTTAGCAACGGGACACAGTGTCGTACCTTAGCAACGGCACACAGTGAGTTACCTTAGCAACGGGACACAGTGTGTTACCTTAGCAACGGCACAGAGTGTGTTACCTTAGCAACAGGACACAGTGTCGTACCTTAAAAACGGCACAGAGTGTGTTACCTTAGCAACGGGACACAGTGTCGTACCTTAGCAACGGCAACAGTGTGTTACCTTAGCAACGGGACATAGTGTCGTACCTTAGCAACGGCACAGAGTGTGTTACCTTAGCAACGGGACACAGTGTCGTACCTTAGCAACGGCACACAGTGTGTTACCTTAACAACGGGACACAGTGTCCTACCTTAGCAACGGCACAGCGTGTGTTACCTTAGCAACAGCACAGAGTTTGTGTTCTTAGCAACGGGACACAGTGTGTTACCTTAGCAACGGCACACAGTGTGTTACCTTAGTAACGGGACACAGTGTGTTACTTTAGCAACGGCACTGAGTGTGTTACCTTAGCAACGGGACACAGTGTCGTACCTTAGCAACAGCAGAGAGTGTGTTAGCTTAGCAACAGCACAGAGTGTGTTACCTTAGCAACGGGACACAGTGTGTTACCTTAGCAACGGGACACATTGTCGTACCTTAGCAACGGCACAGAGTGGGTTACCATAGCAACGGGACACAGTGTGTTACCTTAGCTACGGGACACAGTGTTTTACCTTAGCAACGGCACACAGTGTGTTACCTTAGCAACGGGACACAGTGTGTTACCTTAGCAACGGGACACAGCGTCATACCTTAGCACGGGAAACAGTGTGTTAACTTAGCAACGGGACATAGTGTCGTACCTTAGCAACGGGACACAGAGTCGTACCTTAGCAACGGGAAACAGTGTGTTACCTTAGCAACGGGACACAGTGTCGTACCTTAGCAACGGCACAGAGTGTTTTATTTTAGCAACGTGACACAGTGTCGTACCTTAGCAACGGCACACAGTGTGTTACCTTAGCAACGGGACACAGTGTCGTACCATAGCAACGGCACAGAGTGTGTTACCTTAGCAACGGGACACAAGGTGTTACCTTAGCAACGGCACAGAGTGTGTTACCTTAGCAACAGCACACAGTATGTTACGGTAGCAACGGGACACAGTGTGTTACCTTAGCAACGGGACACAGTGTGTTAACTTAGCAACGGGACAGAGTGTCGTACCTTAGTAACGGCAAGGAGTGTGTTACCTTAACAACGGGACACAGTATGTTACCTTAGCAACGGGACACAGTGTCGTACCTTAGCAACGGCACAGAGTGTGTTACCTTAACAACGGGACACAGTGTGTTACCTTAGCAACGGGACAGAGTGTCGTACCTTAGCAACCGGAAACAGTGTGTTACCTTAGCAACGGGACACAGTGTCGTACCTTAGCAACGGGACCCAGTGTCGTATCTTAGCAACGGGAAACAGTGTGTTACCTTAGCAACGGGACACAGTGTGTTACCTTAGCAACGTGACACAGTGTCGTACCTTAGCAACGGGACACAGTGTCGTACCTTAGCAACAGCACAGAGTGTGTTACTTTAGCAACGGGACACAGTTCCGTACCTTAACAACTGGACACAGTGTCGTACCTTAGCAACGGGTAACAGTGTGGTATCTTAGCAACGGGACACCGTGTCGTACCTTAGCAACGGCACAGAGTGTTTTATCTTAGCAGCGGGACACAGTGTCGTACCTTAGCAACGGCACACTGTGTGTTACCTTAGCAACGGGACACAGTGTCGTACCTTAGCAACGGCACACAGTGTGTTACATTAGCAACGGAACACAGTGTGTTACTTTAGCAACGGCACAGAGTGTGTTACCTTAGCAACGGGTCACAGTGTCGTACCTTAGCAACGGCATAGAGTGTGTTACCTTAGCAACGGGACACAGTGTCGTACCTTAGCTACGGCACACAGTGTGTTACCTTAGCAACGGGACACAGTGTCGTACCTTAGCAACGGCACAGAGTGTGTTACCTTAGCAACGGGATACAGTGTCGTTTCTTAGCAACGGGAAACAGTGTGTTACCTTATCAACGGGACTCAGTGTCGTACCTTAGCAACGGGACACAGTGTGTTAGCTTAACAACGGGACACGGTGTCGTACCTTAGCAACGGGACACAGTGTCGTACCTTAGCAACGGGACACAGTGTCGTACCTTAGCAACGGGAAACAGTGTGTTATCTTAGCAACGGGACACAGTGTCGTACCTTAGCATTGGCACAGAGTGTTTTATCTTAGCAACGGGACACTGTGTCGTACCTTAGCAACGGCACACAGTGTGTTACCTTAGCAACGAGACACAGTGTCGTACCTTAGCAACGGCACAGAGTGTGTTATCTTAGCAACAGCACAGAATGTGTTACCTTAGCAACGGGACACAGTGTCATACCTTAGCTACGGCACACAGTGTGTTACCTTAGCAACGGGACACAGTGTCGTAGCTTAGCAACGGCACAGAGTGTGTTACCTTAGCAACGGGACACAGTGTCGTACCTTAGCAACGGCACACAGTGTGTTACCTTAGCAACGGGACACAGTGTCGTACCGTAGCAACGGCACAGAGTGTGTTACCTTGGCAACGGGACACAATGTCGTACCTTAGCAACGGCACACAGTGTGTTACCTTAGCAACGGGACACAGGGTCGTACCTTAGCAACGGCACAGAGTGTGTTACCTTAGCAACAGCACAGAGTGTGTTACCTTAGCAACAGAACTGAGTGTGTTACCTTAGCAACAGCACAGTGTGTGTTACCTTAGCAACAGCACAGAGTGTGTTACCTTAGCAACGGCACAGAGTGTGTTACCTTAGCAACGGGACACAGTGTCGTACCTTAGCAACAGCACAAGGTGTGTTACCTTAGCAACGGCACTCAGTGTGTTACCTTAGCAACGTGACACAGTGTCGTACCTTAGCAACAGCACAGATTGTGTTAACTTAGCAACAGCACACAGTGTGTTACCTTAGCAACGGCACAAAGTGTGTTACCTTAACAACGGCTTAGAGTGTGTTACCTTAGCAATGGGACACAGTGTGTATATTAACAACGGCACAGAGTGTGTTACCTTAGCAACGGCACAGAGTGTGTTACCTTAGCAACGGCACAGAGTGTGTTACCTTAGCAACGGCACAGAGTGTGTTACCTTAGCAACAGCACAGAGTGTCGTACCTTAGCAACGGCACAGAGTGTGTTACCTTAGCAACAGCACAGAGTGTGTTAGCTTAGCAACAGCACAGAGTGTGTTACCTTAGCAACGGGACACAGTGTGTTACCTTAGCAACGGGACACATTGTCGTACCTTAGCAACGGCACAGAGTGGGTTACCATAGCAACGGGACACAGTGTGTTACCTTAGCAACGGGACACAGTGTCGTACCTTAGCAACGGCACAGAGTGTGTTACCTTAGCAACGGGACACAGTGTGTCACATTAGCAACGGGACACAGTGCCGTACCTTAGCAACGGGCCACAGTGTCGTATCTTAGCAACGGGACACAGTGTCGTACCTTAGCAACGGGACACAGTGTCGTATCTTAGCAACGGGAAACAGTGTGTTACCTTAGCAAAAGGACAGAGTGTCGTACCTTAGCAACGGGACACAGTGTCGTACCTTAGCAACGGGAAACAGTGTGTTATCTTAGCAAAGGGACACTGTGTCGTACCTTAGCAACGGCACACAATGTGTTACCTTAGCAACG
This sequence comes from Hymenopus coronatus, assembly GCA_030762935.1. Lineage (NCBI taxonomy): Eukaryota > Metazoa > Arthropoda > Insecta > Mantodea > Hymenopodidae > Hymenopus > Hymenopus coronatus. The sequence goes on from CM060882.1 coordinate 178,789,674, forward strand.
GGACACAGTTTCGTACCTTAGCAACGGCACAGAATGTGTTACCTTAGCAACAGCACAGAGTGTGTTACCTTAGCAACGGCACACAGTGTCGTACCTTAGCAACGGCACACAGTGTGTTACCTTAGCAACGGGACACAGTGTGTTACCTTAGCAACGGGACACAGTGTCGTACCTTAGCAACGGCACAGTGTGTTACCTTAGCAACAGCACAGAGTGTGTTACCTTAGCAACAGCACTGAGCGTGTTACCTTAGCAACAGCACAGTGTGTGTTACCTTAGCAACAGCACAGAGTGTGTTACCTTAGCAACGGCACAGAGTGTGTTACCTTAGCAACTGGACACAGTGTCGTACCTTAGCAACAGCACACAGTGTGTTACCTTAGCAACGGGACACAGTGTCGTACTTTAGCAACGGCACACAGTGTGTTACCTTAGCAACGGGACACAATGTCGTACCTTAGGAACGACACACAGTGTGTTACCTTAGCAACAGCACAGAGTGTGTTACGTTAGCAACGGAACACAGCGTGTTAACTTAGCAACGGCACACAGTGTGTTACCTTAGCAACGGGACACAGTGTGTTACCTTAGTAACGGCACAGAGTGTGTTACCTTAGCAACGGGACACAGTGTCGTACCTTAGTAACGGCACAGAGTGTGTTACCTTAGCAACAGCACTGAGTGTGTTACCTTAGCAACAGCACAGTGTGTGTTACCTTAGCAACATCACAGAGTGTGTTACCTTAGCAACGGCACAGAGTGTGTTACCTTAGCAACGGGACACAGTGTCGTATCTTAGCAACATCACAGAGTGTGTTACTTTAGCAACGGGTCACAGTGTGTCACCTTAGCAACGGGACACAGTGTCGTACCTTAGCAACGGGACACAGTGTCGTATCTTAGCATCGGGACACAGTGTCGTACCTTAGCAACGGTACACAATGTCGTACCTTAGCAACAGCACAGATTGTGTTACCTTAGCAACAGCACACAGTGTGTTACCTTAGCAACGGCACAAAGTGTGTTACCTTAGCAACGGGACACAGTGTGTTACCTTAACAACGGCACAGATTGTTTTACTTTAGCAACGGGACACAGTGTGTTACCTTAGCAACAGGACACAGTGTGTTACCTTAGCAACGAGACACAGTGTGTTTCCTTAGCAACGGGACACAGTGTGTTACATTAGCAACGGGACACAGTGTGTTACCTTAGCAACGGGACACAGTGTGTAACCTTAGCAACGAGACACAGTGTGTTACCTTAGCAACGGCACAGAGTGTGTCACCTTAGCAACGGCACAGAGTGTGTTACCTTAGCAACGGCACAGAGTGTGTTACCTTAGCAACAGCACAGAGTGTCGTACCTTAGCAACGGCACAGAGTGTGTTACCTTAGCAACAGCACGGAGTGTGTTAGCTTAGCAACAGCACAGAGTGTGTTACCTTAGCAACGGGACAGAGTGTGTTACCTTAGCAACAGCACAGAGTGTGTTAGCTTAGCAACAGCACAGAGTGTGTTACCTTAGCAACGGGACACAGTGTGTTACCTTAGCAACGGGACACATTGTCGTACCTTAGCAACGGCACAGAGTGGGTTACCATAGCAACGGGACACAGTGTGTTACCTTAGCAACGGGACACAGTGTCGTACCTTAGCAACGGCACAGAGTGTATTACCTTAGCAACGGGACACAGTGTGTCACATTAGCAACGGGACACAGTGCCGTACCTTAGCAACGGGCCACAGTGTCGTATCTTAGCAACGGGACACAATGTCGTACCTTAGCAACGGGACACAGTGTCGTATCTTAGCAACGGGAAACAGTGTGTTACCTTAGCAAAGGGACAGAGTGTCGTACCTTAGCAACGGGACACAGTGTCGTACCTTAGCAACGGGAAACAGTGTGTTATCTTAGCAAAGGGACACTGTGTCGTACCTTAGCAACGGCACACAATGTGTTACCTTAGCAACGGGACACAGTTTCGTACCTTAGCAACGGCACAGAATGTGTTACCTTAGCAACAGCACAGAGTGTGTTACCTTAGCAACGGCACACAGTGTCGTACCTTAGCAACGGCACACAGTGTGTTACCTTAGCAACGGGACACAGTGTGTTACCTTAGCAACGGGACACAGTGTCGTACCTTAGCAACGGCACAGTGTGTGTTACCTTAGCAACAGCACAGAGTGTGTTACCTTAGCAACAGCACTGAGCGTGTTACCTTAGCAACAGCACAGTGTGTGTTACCTTAGCAACAGCACAGAGTGTGTTACCTTAGCAACGGCACAGAGTGTGTTACCTTAGCAACGGGACACAGTGTCGTACCTTAGCAACAGCACACAGTGTGTTACCTTAGCAACGGGACACAGTGTCGTACTTTAGCAACGGCACACAGTGTGTTACCTTAGCAACGGGACACAATGTCGTACCTTAGGAACGACACACAGTGTGTTACCTTAGCAACAGCACAGAGTGTGTTACGTTAGCAACGGAACACAGCGTGTTAACTTAGCAACGGCACACAGTGTGTTACCTTAGCAACGGGACACAGTGTGTTACCTTAGTAACGGCACAGAGTGTGTTACCTTAGCAACGGGACACAGTGTCGTACCTTAGTAACGGCACAGAGTGTGTTACCTTAGCAACAGCACTGAGTGTGTTACCTTAGCAACAGCACAGTGTGTGTTACCTTAGCAACAGCACAGAGTGTGTTACCTTAGCAACGGCACAGAGTGTGTTACCTTAGCAACGGGACACAGTGTCGTATCTTAGCAACATCACAGAGTGTGTTACTTTAGCAACGGGTCACAGTGTGTCACCTTAGCAACGGGACACAGTGTCGTACCTTAGCAACGGGACACAGTGTCGTATCTTAGCATCGGGACACAGTGTCGTACCTTAGCAACGGTACACAATGTCGTACCTTAGCAACAGCACAGATTGTGTTACCTTAGCAACAGCACACAGTGTGTTACCTTAGCAACGGCACAAAGTGTGTTACCTTAGCAACGGGACACAGTGTGTTACCTTAACAACGGCACAGTGTGTTTTACTTTAGCAACGGGACACAGTGTGTTACCTTAGCAACAGGACACAGTGTGTTACCTTAGCAACGAGACACAGTGTGTTTCCTTAGCAACGGGACACAGTGTGTTACCTTAGCAACGGGACACAGTGTGTTACCTTAGCAACGGGACACAGTGTGTAACCTTAGCAACGAGACACAGTGTGTCACCTTAGCAACGGCACAGAGTGTGTTACCTTAGCAACGGCACAGAGTGTGTTACCTTAGCAACAGCACAGAGTGTCGTACCTTAGCAACGGCACAGAGTGTGTTACCTTAGCAACAGCACGGAGTGTGTTAGCTTAGCAACAGCACAGAGTGTGTTACCTTAGCAACGGGACACAGTGTGTTACCTTAGCAACGGGACACATTGTCGTACCTTAGCAACGGCACAGAGTGTGTTACCTTAGCAACAGGACACAGTGTGTTACCTTAGCAACGGGACACAGTGTCGTACCTTAGCAACGGCACAGAGTGTGTTACCTTAGCAACGGGACACAGTGTGTCACCTTAGCAACGGGACATAGTGTCGTACCTTAGCAACGGGACACAGTGTCGTATCTTAGCAACGGGACACAGTGTCGTACCTTAGCAACGGGACACAGTGTCGTATCTTAGCAACGGGAAACAGTGTGTTACCTTAGCAAAGGGACAGAGTGTCGTATCTTAGCAACGGGACACAGTGTCGTACCTTAGCAACGGGAAACAGTGTGTTACCTTAGCAACGTGACACAGTGTCGTACCTTAGCAACGGGTCACAGTGTCGTACCTTAGCAACAGCACAGAGTGTGTTACTTTAGCAACGGGACACAGTTCCGTACCTTAGCAACTGGACACAGTGTCGTACCTTAGCAACGGGAAACAGTGTGTTACCTTAGCAACGGGACACAGTGTCGTACCTTAGCAACGGGACACAGTGTCGTACCTTAGCAACGGGAAACAGTGTGTTATCTTAGCAACGGGACACAGTGTCGTACCTTAGCTACGGCACACAGTGTGTTACCTTAGCAACGGGACACAGTGTCGTACCTTAGCAACGGCACACAGTGAGTTACCTTAGCAACGGGACACAGTGTGTTACCTTAGCAACGGCACAGAGTGTGTTACCTTAGCAACAGGACACAGTGTCGTACCTTAAAAACGGCACAGAGTGTGTTACCTTAGCAACGGGACACAGTGTCGTACCTTAGCAACGGCAACAGTGTGTTACCTTAGCAACGGGACATAGTGTCGTACCTTAGCAACGGCACAGAGTGTGTTACCTTAGCAACGGGACACAGTGTCGTACCTTAGCAACGGCACACAGTGTGTTACCTTAACAACGGGACACAGTGTCCTACCTTAGCAACGGCACAGCGTGTGTTACCTTAGCAACAGCACAGAGTTTGTGTTCTTAGCAACGGGACACAGTGTGTTACCTTAGCAACGGCACACAGTGTGTTACCTTAGTAACGGGACACAGTGTGTTACTTTAGCAACGGCACTGAGTGTGTTACCTTAGCAACGGGACACAGTGTCGTACCTTAGCAACAGCAGAGAGTGTGTTACCTTATCAACGGCACAGAGTGTGTTACCTTAGCAACGGCACAGAGTGTGTTACCTTAGCAACAGCACAGACTGTGTTACATTAGCAACGGCACATGGTGTGTTACCTTAGCAACAGCACAGAGTGTGTTACCTTAGCAACAGCACAGAGTGTATTACCTTATCAACGGCACAGAGTGTGTTAGCTTAGCAACGGCACAGAGTGTGTTAGCTTAGCAACAGCACAGAGTGTGTTACCTTAGCAACGGCACAGAGTGTGTTACCTTAGCGACGGGACACAGTGTCGTAGCTTAGCAACAGCACAGAGAGTTTTACCTTAGCAACAGCACACAGTGTGTTACCTTAGCAACGGCACACAGTGTGTTACATTAGCAACGGCGAACAGTGTGTTACCTTAGCAACGGCACACCGTGTGTTACATTGGCAACGGCACAGAATGCGATACCTTAGCAACGGCACACACTGTGTTACCTTAGCAACGGCACACAGTGTGTTAACTTAGCAACGGCACACACTGTGATACCTTAGCAACGGCACACAGTGTCTTACCTTAGCAACGGGACACAGTGTGTTACCTTTACAACGGGACACAGTGTGTTACCTTAGCTACGGGACACAGTGTGTTACCTTAGCAACGGCACACAGTGTGTTACCTTAGCAACGGGACACAGTGTGTTACCTTAGCAACGGGACACAGTGTCGTACCTTAGCACGGGAAACAGTGTGTTAACTTAGCAACGGGACACAGTGTCGTACATAGCAACGGGACACAGTGTCGTACCTTAGCAACAGCACAGAGTGTGTTACCTTAGCAACGGGACACAGTGTGTAACCTTAACAACGGGACACAGTGTCGTACCTTAGCAACACCACAGAGTGTGTTACCTTAGCAACAGCACACAGTGTGTTACCTTAGCAACGGCACAGAGTGTGTTACCTTAGCAACGGGACACAGTGTGTTACCTTAGCAACAGCACAGAGTGTCTTACCTTAGCAACGGGACACAGTGTGTTACCTTAACAACGGCACAGAGTGTGTTACCTTAGCAACGGGACACAGTGTGTTACCTTACCAACGAGACACAGTGTGTTTCCTTAGCAACGGGACACAGTGTTTTACCTTAGCAACGGGACACAGTGTGTTACCTTAGCAACGGGACACAGTGTGTAACCTTATCAACGGGACACAGTGTGTTACCTTAGCACGGGCACAGAGTGTGTTACCTTAGCAACGGCACAGAGTGTGTTAGCTTAGCAACAGCACAGAGTGTCGTACCTTAGCAACGGCACAGAGTGTGTTACCTTAGCGACGGGACACAGTGTGTTACCTTAGCAACGGGACACAGTGTCGTACCTTAGCAACAGCACAGATTGTGTTACCTTAGCAACAGCACACAGTGTGTTACCTTAGCAACGGCACAGAGTGTGTTACCTTAGCAACGGGACACAGTTGGTTACCTTAGCAACAGCAAAGAGTGTGTTACCTTAGCAACGGCACACCGTGTGTTACCTTAGCAACGGCACACAGTGTGTTACCTTAACAACGGCACAGAGTGTGTTACCCTAGCAACGGGACACAGTGTGTTTCCTTAGCAACGGGACACAGTGTGTTACCTTAGCAACGAGACACAGTGTGTTTCCTTAGCAACGGGACACAGTGTGTTACCTTAGCAACGGGACACAGTGTGTTACCTTAGCAACGGGACACAGTGTGTAACCTTAGCAACGGGACACAGTGTGTTACCTTAGCAACGGCAACGACTGTGTTAACTTAGCAACGGCACAGAGTGTGTTACCTTAGCAACAGCACAGAGTGTGTTACCTTAGCAACAGCACAGAGTGTCGGACCTTAGCAACGGCACAGAGTGTGTTACCTTAGCAACAGCACAGAGTGTGTTAACTTAGCAACAGCATAGAGTGTGTTACCTTAGCAACGGGACACAGTGTGTTAACTTAGCAACGGGACACATTGTCGTACCTTAGCAACGGCACAGGGTGTGTTACCTTAGCAACGGGACACAGTGTGTTTCCTTAGCAACGGGACACAGTGTCGTACCTTAGCAACGGGACACAGTGTGTTACCTTAGCAACGGGACACAGTGTCGTACCTTAGCAACGGGACACAGTGTCGTACCTTAGCAACGGGAAACAGTGTGTTATCTTAGCAACGGGACACAGTGTCGTACCTTAGCTACGGCACACAGTGTGTTACCTTAGCAACGGGACACAGTGTCGTACCTTAGCAACGGCAGAGAGTGTGTTACCTTAGCAACGGGACACAGTGTCGTACCATGGCAACGGCGCACTGTGTGTTACCTTAGCAACGGGACACAGTGTGTTACCTTAGCAACGGCACAGAGTGTGTTACCTTAGCAACAGGACACAGTGTCGTACCTTAGCAATGGCACAGAGTGTGTTACCTTAGCAACGGGACACAGTGTCGTACCTTAGCAACGGCACACAGTGTGTTACCTTAGCAACGGGAGATAGTGTCGTACCTTAGCAACGGCACAGAGTGTGTTACCTTAGCAACGGGACACAGTGTCGTACCTTAGCAACGGCACACAGTGTGTTACCTTAACAACGGGACACAGTGTCCTACCTTAGCAACGGCACAGAGTGTGTTACCTTAGCAACAGCACAGAGTTTTGTGTTCTTAGCAACGGGACACAGTGTGTTACCTTAGCAACGGCACACAGTGTGTTACCTTAGTAACGGGACACAGTGTGTTACTTTAGCAACGGCACAGAGTGTGTTACCTTAGCAACGGCACAGAGGGTGTTACCTTAGCAACAGCACAGACTGTGTTACATTAGCAACGGCACAGAGTGTGTTACCTTAGCAACAGCACAGAGTGTGTTACCTTAGCAACGGCACAGAGTGTGTTACGTTAGCAACGCCACAGGGTGTGTTACATTAGCAACCGCACAGAGTGTGTTACCTTAACAACGGCACAGAGTGTGTTACCTTAGCAACGGCACAGAGTGTGTTACCTTAGCAACGGCACAGACTGTGTTACCTTAGCAACGGGACGCAGTGTCGTACCTTAGCAACAGCACAGAGTGTGTTACTTTAGCAACGGGACACAGTGTCGTACCTTAGCAACAGCACAGATTGTGTTAACTTAGCAAAAGCACACATTGTGTTACCTTAGCAACAGCACACAGTGTGTTACCTTAGCAACGGGATATCGTGTCGTACCTTAGCAACGGCCACAGATTGTGTTACCTCAGCAACGGGACACAGTGTCGTACCTTAGCAACGGCACACAGTGTGTTACCTTAGCAACGGGACACAATGTCGTACCTTAGCAACGGCACAGAGTGTGTTTCCTTAGCAACAGCACAGAGTGTGTTACCTTAGCAACGGAACACAGTGTGTTACCTAAGCAACGGCACACAGTGTGTTACCTTAGAAACGGGATACAGTGTCGTACCTTAGCAACGGCACAGAGTGTGTTACCTTAGCAACGGGACACAGTGTCGTACCTTAGCAACGGCACACAGTGTGTTACCTTAGCAACGGGACACAATGTCGTACCTTAGCAACGGCACAGAGTGTGTTACCTTAGCAACAGCACAGAGTGTGTTACCTTAGCAACGGAACACAGTGTGTTACCTTAGCAACGGCACACAGTGTGTTACCTTAGCAACGGGACACAGTGTGTTACCTTAGCAACGGCAAGGAGTGTGTTACCTTAGCAACAGCACAGAGTGTGTTACCTTAGCAACGGCACAGAGTGTGTTACCTTAGCACCAGCACAGAGTTTGTTACCTTAGCAACAGCACAGAGTGTGTTACCTTAGCAACGGGACACAGTGTGTTACCTTAGCATCGGGACACAGTCTGTTACATTAGAAACGGCACAGAGTGTGTTACCTTAGCAACAGCACAGAGTGTATTACCTTAGCAACGGGACACAGTGTGTTACCTTACCAACGAGACACAGTGTGTTTCCTTAGCAACGGGACACAGTGTTTTACCTTAGCAACGGGACACAGTGTTTTACCTTAGCAACGGGACACAGTGTGTAACCTTATCAACGGGACACAGTGTGTTACCTTAGCACGGGCTCAGAGTGTGTTACCTTAGCAACGGCACAGAGTGTGTTAACTTAGCAACAGCACAGAGTGTCGTACCTTAGCAACGGCACAGAGTGTGTTACCTTAGCAACGGGACACAGTGTGTTACCTTAGCAACGGGACACAGTGTCGTACCTTAGCAACAGCACAGATTGTGTTACCTTAGCAACAGCACACAGTGTGTTACCTTAGCAACGGCACAGAGTGTGTTACCTTAGCAACGGGACACAGTTGGTTACCTTAGCAACAGCAAAGAGTGTGTTACCTTAGCAACGGCACACAGTGTGTTACCTTAGCAACGGCACACAGTGTGTTACCTTAACAACGGCACAGAGTGTGTTACCCTAGCAACGGGACACAGTGTGTTTCCTTAGCAACGGGACACAGTGTGTTACCTTAGCAACGAGACACAGTGTGTTTCCTTAGCAACGGGACACAGTGTGTTACCTTAGCAACGGGACACAGTGTGTTACCTTAGCAACGGGACACAGTGTGTAACCTTAGCAACGGGACACAGTGTGTTACCTTAGCAACGGCAACGACTGTGTTAACTTAGCAACGGCACAGAGTGTGTTACCTTAGCAACAGCACAGAGTGTGTTACCTTAGCAACAGCACAGAGTGTCGGACCTTAGCAACGGCACAGAGTGTTTTACCTTAGCAACAGCACAGAGTGTGTTAACTTAGCAACAGCATAGAGTGTGTTACCTTAGCAACGGGACACAGTGTGTTTACTTAGCAACGGAACACATTGTCGTACCTTAGCAACGGCACAGGGTGTGTTACCTTAGCAACGGGACACAGTGTGTTTCCTTAGCAACGGGACACAGTGTCGTACCTTAGCAACGGCACAGAGTGTGTTACCTTAGCAACGGGACACAGTGTGTCACCTTAGCAACGGGACACAGTGTCGTACCTTAGCAACGGGAAACAGTGTGTTATCTTAGCAACGGGACACAGTGTCGTACATTAGCAACGGCACAGAGTGTTTTATCTTAGCAACGGGACACAGTGTCGTACCTTAGTAACGGCACAGAGTGTGTTACCTTAGCAACGGGACACAGTGTCGTACCTTAGCAACGGGACACAGTGTCGTACCTTAGCAACGGGAAACAGTGTGTTACCTTAGCAACGGGACACAGTGTCGTACCTTAGCAACGGGACACAGTGTCGTACCTTAGCAACGGGAAACAGTGTATTATCTTAGCAACGGGACACAGTGTCGTACCTTAGCAACGGCACACAGTGTGTTACCTTAGCAACGGGACACAGTGTCGTACCTTAGCAACGGCAGAGAGTGTGTTACCTTAGCAACGGGACACAGTGTCGTACCATAGCAACGGCGCACTGTGTGTTACCTTAGCAACGGGACACAGTGTGTTACCTTAGCAACGGCACAGAGTGTGTTACCTTAGCAACAGGACACAGTGTCGTACCTTAGCAACGGCACAGAGTGTGTTACCTTAGCAACGGGACACAGTGTCGTACCTTAGCAACGGCACACAGTGTGTTACCTTAGCAACGGGACATAGTGTCGTACCTTAGCAACGGCACAGAGTGTGTTACCTTAGCAACGGGACACAGTGTCGTACCTTAGCAACGGCACACAGTGTGTTACCTTAACAACGGGACACAGTGTCCTACCTTAGCAACGGCACAGAGTGTGTTACCTTAGCAACAGCACAGAGTTTGTGTTCTTAGCAACGGGACACAGTGTGTTACCTTAGCAACGGCACGCAGCGTGTTACCTTAGTAACGGGACACAGTGTGTTACTTTAGCAACGGCACAGAGTGTGTTACCTTAGCAACGGGACACAGTGTCGTACCTTAGCAACAGCACAGAGTGTGTTACCTTATCAACGGCACAGAGTGTGTTACCTTAGCAACGGCACAGAGTGTGTTACCTTAGCAACGGCACAGAGGGTGTTACCTTAGCAACAGCACAGACTGTGTTACATTAGCAACGGCACAGAGTGTGTTACCTTAGCAACAGCACAGAGTGTGTTACCTTAGCAACGGCACGGAGTGTGTTACGTTAGCAACGCCACAGGGTGTGTTACCTTAGCAACCGCACAGAGTGTGTTACCTTAACAACGGCACAGAGTGTGTTACCTTAGCAACGGCACAGAGTGTGTTACCTTAGCAACAGCACAGAGTGTGTTACCTTAGCAACGGCACAGACTGTGTTACCTTAGCAACGGGACGCAGTGTCGTACCTTAGCAACAGCACAGAGTGTGTTACTTTAGCAACGGGACACAGTGTCGTACCTTAGCAACAGCACAGATTGTGTTACCTTAGCAAAAGCACACATTGTGTTACCTTAGCAACAGCACACAGTGTGTTACCTTAGCAACCGGATACAGTGTCGTACCTTAGCAACGGCCACAGATTGTCGGACCTTAACAACGGCACAGAGTGTGTTACCTTAGCAACAGCACAGAGTGTGTTAACTTAGCAACAGCATAGAGTGTGTTACCTTAGCAACGGGACACAGTGTGTTAACTTAGCAACGGGACACAAGGTCGTACCTTAGCAACGGCACAGGGTGTGTTACCTTAGCAACGGGACTCAGTGTGTTTCCTTAGCAACGGGACACAGTGTCGTACCTTAGCAACGGCACAGAGTGTGTTACCTTAGCAACGGGACACAGTGTCGTACCTTAGCAACGGGACACAGTGTCGTACCTTAGCAACGGGAAACAGTGTGTTACCTTAGCAACGGGACACAGTGTCGTACCTTAGCAACGGGACACAGTGTCGTACCATAGCAACGGGAAACAGTGTGTTATCTTAGCAACGGGACACAGTGTGTTACCTTACCAACGAGACACAGTGTGTTTCCTTAGCAACGGGACACAGTGTTTTACCTTAGCAACGGGACACAGCGTTTTACCTTAGCAACAGCACACAGTGTGTTACCTCAGCAACGGGACACAGTGTCGTACCTTAGCAACGGCACACAGTGTGTTACCTTAGCAACGGGACACAATGTCGTACCTTAGCAACGGCACAGAGTGTGTTTCCTTAGCAACAGCACAGAGTGTGTTACCTTAGCAACGGAACACAGTGTGTTACCTAAGCAACGGCACACAGTGTGTTACCTTAGAAACGGGATACAGTGTCGTACCTTAGCAACGGCACAGAGTGTGTTACCTTAGCAACGGGACACAGTGTCGTACCTTAGCAAAGGCACACAGTGTGTTACCTTAGCAACGGGACACAATGTCGTACCTTAGCAACGGCACAGAGTGTGTTACCTTAGCAACAGCACAGAGTGTGTTACCTTAGCAACAGAACACAGTGTGTTACCTTAGCAACGGCACACAGTGTGTTACCTTAGCAACGGGACACAGTGTGTTACTTTAGCAACGGCAAGGAGTGTGTTACCTTAGCAACGGGACACAGTGTCGTACCTTAGCAACGGCACAGAGTGTGTTACCTTAGCAACAGCACAGAGTGTGTTCCCTTAGCAACGGCACAGAGTGTGTTACCTTAGCACCAGCACAGAGTTTGTTACCTTAGCAACAGCACAGAGTGTGTTACCTTAGCAACGGGACACAGTGTGTTACCTTAGCATCGGGACACAGTGTGTTACCTTAGAAACGGCACAGAGTGTGTTACCTTAGCAACAGCACAGAGTGTATTACCTTATCAACGGCACAGAGTGTGTTAGCTTAGCAACGGCACAGAGTGCGTTACCTTAGCAACAGCACAGAGTGTGTTACCTTATCAACGGCACAGAGTGTGTTACCTTAGCAACGGCACAGAGTGTGTTACCTTAGCAACAGCACAGAGTGTGTTACCTTAGCAACGGCACAGAGTGTGTTATCTTAGGAACGGGACACAGTGTCGAACCTTAGCAACAGCACAGAGTGTGTTACCTTAGCAACGGGACACAGTGTGTTACCTTAGCAACGGGACACAGTGTCGTACCTTAGCAACAGCACAGAGTGTATTACGTTAGCAACAGCACACAGTGTGTTACCTTAGCAACGGCACACATTGTGTTACATTAGCAACGGCGCACAGAGTGTTACCTTGGCAACGGCACAGAGTGCGATACCTTATCAACGGCACACACTGTGTTACCTTAGCAACGGCACACAGTGTGTTACCTTAGCAACGGCACACACTGTGTTACCTTAGCAACGGCACACAGTGTGTTACCTTAGCAACGGGACACAGTGTGTTACCTTAGCAACGGGACACAGTGTGTTACCTTAGCTACGGGACACAGTGTGTTACCATAGCAATGGCACACAGTGTGTTACCTTAGCAACGGGACACAGTGTGTTACCTTAGCAACGGGACACAGTGTCGTACCTTAGCAACGGCATAGAGTGTGTTACCTTAGCAACGGGACACAGTGTCGTACCTTAGTAACGGCACAGAGTGTGTTACCTTAGCAACGGGACACAGTGTGTTAATTTAGCAACGGCACAGAGTGTTATACTTTAGCAACGGGACACCGTGTCGTACCTTAGCAACAGCACAGAATGTGTTACCTTAGCAACAGCACACAGTGTGTTACCTCAGCAATGGCACACAGTGTGTTACATTAGCAACGGCGCACAGTGTGATACCTTAGCAACGGCACACAGTGTGTTACCTTGGCAACGGCAGAAAGTGCGATACCTTAGCAACGGCACACACTGTGTTACCTTAGCAACATCACAGTGTGTTACCTTAGCAACGGCACACACTGTGTTACCTTAGCAACAGCACAGAGTGTGTTACCTTAGCAACAGCACAGAGTGTGTTACCTTAGCAACGTCACAGAGTGTGTTACCTTAGCAACAGCACAGAGTGTGTTACCTTAGCAACGGCACACAGTGTGTAACCTTAGCAATGGGACACAGTGTGTTACCTTAGCAATGGGACACAGTGACGTACCTTAGCAACAGCACAGAGTGTGTTACCTTAGCAAGGGGACACAGTGTCGTACCTTAGCAACGGCATAGAGTGTGTTACCTTAGCAACGGGACACAGTGTCGTACCTTAGCAACGGGACACAGTGTTTTACCTTAACAACGAGACACAGTGTGTTTCCTTAGCAACGGGACACAGTGTGTTACCTTAGCAACGGGACACAGTGTCGTATCTTAGCAACGGGAAACAGTGTGTTACCTTAGCAAAGGGACAGAGTGTCGTACCTTAGCAACGGGACACAATGTCGTACCTTAGCAACGGGAAACAGTGTGTTATCTTAGCAACGGGACACAGTGTCGTACCTTAGCAACGGGACACAGTGTCATACCTTAGCAACCGCACAGATGGTGTTACCTTAGCAACGGGACACAGTGTGTAATCTTAGCAACGGGACACAGTGTGTTACCTTAGCAACGGCACAGAGTGTGTTACCTTAGTAACGGCACAGAGTGTGTTACCTTAGCAACAGCACAGAGTGTCGTACCTTAGCAACGGCACAGAGTGTGTTACTTTAGCAACAGCACAGAGTGTGTTAGCTTAGCAACAGCACAGAGTGTGTTACCTTAGCAACGGGACACAGTGTGTTACCTTAGCAACGGGACACATTGTCATACCTTAGCAACGGCACAGAGTATGTTATCTTAGCAACGGCACACAGTGTGTTACCTTAGTAACGGGACACAATGTCGTACCTTAGCAACGGCACAGAGTGTGTTACCTTAGCAACGGGACACAGTGTGTCACCTTAGCAACGGGACACAGTGTCGTACCTTAGCAACGGGACACAGTGTCGTACCTTAGCAACGGGACACAGTGTCGTATCTTAGCAACGGGAAACAGTGTGTTACCTTAGCAAAGGGACAGAGTGTCGTACCTTAGCAACGGGACACAATGTCGTACCTTAGCAACGGGAAACAGTGTGTTATCTTAGCAACGGGACAAGGTGTCGTACCTTAGCAACGTGACACAGTGTCATACCTTAGCAACGGCACACAATGTGTTACCTTAGCAACGGGACACAGTGTGTTACATTAGCAACCGCACAGATGGTGTTACTTTAGCAACGGGACACAGTGTCGTACCTTAGCAACGGCACAGAGTGTGTTACCTTAGCAACGGGACACAGTGTCGTACCTTAGCAACGGCACACAGTGTGTTACCTTAGCAACGGGACACAGTGTCGTACCGTAGCAACGGCACAGAGTGTGTTACCTTGGCAACGGGACACCTTGTCGTACCTTAGTAACGGCACAGATTGTGTTACCTTAGCAACGGGACACAGTGTCGTACCTTAGCAACAGCACAGAGTGTGTTACCTTAGCAACGGGACACAGTGTGTTACCTTAGCAACGGGACACAGTGCCGTACCTTAGCATCATCACAGATTGTGTTACCTTAGCAACAGCAAAGAGTGTGTTACCTTAGCAACGGCACACAGTGTGTTACCTTAACAACGGCACAGAGTGTGTTACATTTGCAACGGGACACAGTGTGTTACCTTAGCAACGGGACACAGAGTGTTACCTTAGCAACGAGACACAGTGTATTTCCTTAGCAACGGGACACAGTGTGTTACCTTAGCAACGGGACACAGAGTATTACCTTAGCAACGGGACACAGTGTATAACCTTAGCAACGGGACACAGTGTGTTACCTTAGCAACGGCACAGAGTGTGTTACCTTAGCAACGGCACAAAGTGTGTTAACTTAGCAACGGCACAGAATGTGGTACCTTAGCAACAGTACAGAGTGTGTTACCTTAGCAACAGCATAGAGTGTCGTACCTTAGCAACGGCACAGAGTGTGTTACCTTAGCAACAGCACAGAGTGTGTTACCTTAGCAACAGCATAGAGTGTGTTACCTTAGCAACGGGACACAGTGTGTTACCTTAGCAACGGGACACAGTGTCGTACCTTAGCAACGGCACAGAGTGTGTTACCTTAGCAACGGGACACAGTGTGTCACCTTAGCAACGGGACACAGTGTCGTACCTTAGTAACGGCACAGAGTGTGTTGCCTTGGCAACGGGACACAGTGTCGTACCTTAGCAACGGGACACAGTGTCGTACCTTAGCAACGGGAAACAGTGTGTTATCTTAGCAACGGGACACAGTGTCGTACCTTAGCTACGGCACACAGTGTGCTACCTTAGCAGCGGGACACAGTGTCGTATCTTAGCAACGGCAGAGAGTGTGTTACCTTAGCAACAGCACAGAGTGTGTTACCTTAGCAACGGGACACAGTGTCGTACCTTAGCAATGGCACACAGTGTGTTACCTTTGCAACGAGACACAGTGTGTTACCTTAGCAATGGCACAGAGTGTGTTACCTTAGCAACAGGACACAGTGTCGTACCTTAGCAATGGCACAGAGTGTGTTACCTTAGCAACGGGACACAGTGTCGTACCTTAGCAACGGCACACAGTGTGTTACCTTAACAACGGGACACAGTGTCCTACCTTAGCAACGGCACACAGTGTGTTACCTTAGCAACGGGACATTGTGTCGTACCTTAGCAACGGCACAGAGTGTGTTACCTTAGCAACGGGACACAGTGTCGTACCTTAGCAACGGCACACAGTGTGTTACCTTAACAACGGATCACAGTGTCCTACCTTAGCAACGGCACAGAGTGTGTTACCTTAGCAACAGCACAGAGTTTGAGTTCTTAGCCACGGGACACAGTGTGTTACCTTAGCAACGGCAAACAGTGTGTTACCTTAGTAACGGGACACAGTGTGTTACCTTAGTAACGGGACACAGTGTGTTACCTTAGCAACGAGACACAGTGTCGTACCTTAGCAACAGCACAGAGTGTGTTACCTTATCAACGGCACAGAGTGTGTTACCTTAGCAACGGTACAGAGTGTGTTACCTTAGCAACAGCACAGACTGTGTTACATTAGCAACGGCACAGAGTGTGTTACCTTAGCAACAGCACAGAGTGTGTTACCTTAGCAACGGCACGGAGTGTGTTACGTTAGCAACGCCACAGGGTGTGTTACCTTAGCAACCGCACAGAGTGTGTTACCTTAACAACGGCACAGAGTGTGTTACCTTAGCAACGGCACAGAGTGTGTTACCTTAGCAACAGCACAGAGTGTGTTACCTTAGCAACGGCACAGACTGTGTTACCTTAGCAACGGGACGCAGTGTCGTACCTTAGCAACAGCACAGAGTGTGTTACTTTAGCAACGGGACACAGTGTCGTACCTTAGCAACAGCACAGATTGTGTTACCTTAGCAAAAGCACACATTGTGTTACCTTAGCAACAGCACACAGTGTGTTACCTTAGCAACCGGATACAGTGTCGTACCTTAGCAACGGCCACAGATTGTCGGACCTTAACAACGGCACAGAGTGTGTTACCTTAGCAACAGCACAGAGTGTGTTAACTTAGCAACAGCATAGAGTGTGTTACCTTAGCAACGGGACACAGTGTGTTAACTTAGCAACGGGACACAAGGTCGTACCTTAGCAACGGCACAGGGTGTGTTACCTTAGCAACGGGACTCAGTGTGTTTCCTTAGCAACGGGACACAGTGTCGTACCTTAGCAACGGCACAGAGTGTGTTACCTTAGCAACGGGACACAGTGTCGTACCTTAGCAACGGGACACAGTGTCGTACCTTAGCAACGGGAAACAGTGTGTTACCTTAGCAACGGTACACAGTGTCGTACCTTAGCAACGGGACACAGTGTCGTACCATAGCAACGGGAAACAGTGTGTTATCTTAGCAACGGGACACAGTGTGTTACCTTACCAACGAGACACAGTGTGTTTCCTTAGCAACGGGACACAGTGTTTTACCTTAGCAACGGGACACAGTGTTTTACCTTAGCAACAGCACACAGTGTGTTACCTCAGCAACGGGACACAGTGTCGTACCTTAGCAACGGCACACAGTGTGTTACCTTAGCAACGGGACACAATGTCGTACCTTAGCAACGGCACAGAGTGTGTTTCCTTAGCAACAGCACAGAGTGTGTTACCTTAGCAACGGAACACAGTGTGTTACCTAAGCAACGGCACACAGTGTGTTACCTTAGAAACGGGATACAGTGTCGTACCTTAGCAACGGCACAGAGTGTGTTACCTTAGCAACGGGACACAGTGTCGTACCTTAGCAAAGGCACACAGTGTGTTACCTTAGCAACGGGACACAATGTCGTACCTTAGCAACGGCACAGAGTGTGTTACCTTAGCAACAGCACAGAGTGTGTTACCTTAGCAACAGAACACAGTGTGTTACCTTAGCAACGGCACACAGTGTGTTACCTTAGCAACGGGACACAGTGTGTTACTTTAGCAACGGCAAGGAGTGTGTTACCTTAGCAACGGGACACAGTGTCGTACCTTAGCAACGGCACAGAGTGTGTTACCTTAGCAACAGCACAGAGTGTGTTCCCTTAGCAACGGCACAGAGTGTGTTACCTTAGCACCAGCACAGAGTTTGTTACCTTAGCAACAGCACAGAGTGTGTTACCTTAGCAACGGGACACAGTGTGTTACCTTAGCATCGGGACACAGTGTGTTACCTTAGAAACGGCACAGAGTGTGTTACCTTAGCAACAGCACAGAGTGTATTATCTTATCAACGGCACAGAGTGTGTTAGCTTAGCAACGGCACAGAGTGCGTTACCTTAGCAACAGCACAGAGTGTGTTACCTTATCAACGGCACAGAGTGTGTTACCTTAGCAACGGCACAGAGTGTGTTACCTTAGCAACAGCACAGAGTGTGTTACCTTAGCAACGGCACAGAGTGTGTTATCTTAGGAACGGGACACAGTGTCGAACCTTAGCAACAGCACAGAGTGTGTTACCTTAGCAACGGGACACAGTGTGTTACCTTAGCAACGGGACACAGTGTCGTACCTTAGCAACAGCACAGAGTGTATTACGTTAGCAACAGCACACAGTGTGTTACCTTAGCAACGGCACACATTGTGTTACATTAGCAACGGCGCACAGAGTGTTACCTTGGCAACGGCACAGAGTGCGATACCTTATCAACGGCACACACTGTGTTACCTTAGCAACGGCACACAGTGTGTTACCTTAGCAACGGCACACACTGTGTTACCTTAGCAACGGCACACAGTGTGTTACCTTAGCAACGGGACACAGTGTGTTACCTTAGCAACGGGACACAGTGTGTTACCTTAGCTACGGGACACAGTGTGTTACCATAGCAATGGCACACAGTGTGTTACCTTAGCAACGG
This sequence comes from Hymenopus coronatus, assembly GCA_030762935.1. Taxonomy (NCBI): domain Eukaryota; kingdom Metazoa; phylum Arthropoda; class Insecta; order Mantodea; family Hymenopodidae; genus Hymenopus; species Hymenopus coronatus. Next base: position 178,808,522 of record CM060882.1, read on the forward strand.
GACACAGTGTGTTACCTTAGCAACGGGACACAGTGTCGTACCTTAGCAACGGCACAGAGTGTGTTACCTTAGCAACGGGACACAGTGTCGTACCTTAGTAACGGCACAGAGTGTGTTACCTTAGCAACGGGACACAGTGTGTTAATTTAGCAACGGCACAGAGTGTTATACTTTAGCAACGGGACACCGTGTCGTACCTTAGCAACAGCACAGAATGTGTTACCTTAGCAACAGCACACAGTGTGTTACCTCAGCAATGGCACACAGTGTGTTACATTAGCAACGGCGCACAGTGTGATACCTTAGCAACGGCACACAGTGTGTTACCTTGGCAACGGCAGAAAGTGCGATACCTTAGCAACGGCACACACTGTGTTACCTTAGCAACATCACAGTGTGTTACCTTAGCAACGGCACACACTGTGTTACCTTAGCAACAGCACAGAGTGTGTTACCTTAGCAACAGCACAGAGTGTGTTACCTTAGCAACGGCACAGAGTGTGTTACCTTAGCAACAGCACAGAGTGTGTTACCTTAGCAACGGCACACAGTGTGTAACCTTAGCAATGGGACACAGTGTGTTACCTTAGCAATGGGACACAGTGACGTACCTTAGCAACAGCACAGAGTGTGTTACCTTAGCAACGGGACACAGTGTCGTACCTTAGCAACGGCATAGAGTGTGTTACCTTAGCAACGGGACACAGTGTCGTACCTTAGCAACGGGACACAGTGTTTTACCTTAACAACGAGACACAGTGTGTTTCCTTAGCAACGGGACACAGTGTGTTACCTTAGCAACGGGACACAGTGTCGTATCTTAGCAACGGGAAACAGTGTGTTACCTTAGCAAAGGGACAGAGTGTCGTACCTTAGCAACGGGACACAATGTCGTACCTTAGCAACGGGAAACAGTGTGTTATCTTAGCAACGGGACACAGTGTCGTACCTTAGCAACGGGACACAGTGTCATACCTTAGCAACCGCACAGATGGTGTTACCTTAGCAACGGGACACAGTGTGTAATCTTAGCAACGGGACACAGTGTGTTACCTTAGCAACGGCACAGAGTGTGTTACCTTAGTAACGGCACAGAGTGTGTTACCTTAGCAACAGCACAGAGTGTCGTACCTTAGCAACGGCACAGAGTGTGTTACTTTAGCAACAGCACAGAGTGTGTTAGCTTAGCAACAGCACAGAGTGTGTTACCTTAGCAACGGGACACAGTGTGTTACCTTAGCAACGGGACACATTGTCATACCTTAGCAACGGCACAGAGTATGTTATCTTAGCAACGGCACACAGTGTGTTACCTTAGTAACGGGACACAGTGTCGTACCTTAGCAACGGCACAGAGTGTGTTACCTTAGCAACGGGACACAGTGTGTCACCTTAGCAACGGGACACAGTGTCGTACCTTAGCAACGGGACACAGTGTCGTACCTTAGCAACGGGACACAGTGTCGTATCTTAGCAACGGGAAACAGTGTGTTACCTTAGCAAAGGGACAGAGTGTCGTACCTTAGCAACGGGACACAATGTCGTACCTTAGCAACGGGAAACAGTGTGTTATCTTAGCAACGGGACACAGTGTCGTACCTTAGCAACGTGACACAGTGTCATACCTTAGCAACGGCACACAATGTGTTACCTTAGCAACGGGACACAGTGTGTTACATTAGCAACCGCACAGATGGTGTTACTTTAGCAACGGGACACAGTGTCGTACCTTAGCAACGGCACAGAGTGTGTTACCTTAGCAACGGGACACAGTGTCGTACCTTAGCAACGGCACACAGTGTGTTACCTTAGCAACGGGACACAGTGTCGTACCGTAGCAACGGCACAGAGTGTGTTACCTTGGCAACGGGACACCTTGTCGTACCTTAGTAACGGCACAGATTGTGTTACCTTAGCAACGGGACACAGTGTCGTACCTTAGCAACAGCACAGAGTGTGTTACCTTAGCAACGGGACACAGTGTGTTACCTTAGCAACGGGACACAGTGCCGTACCTTAGCATCATCACAGATTGTGTTACCTTAGCAACAGCAAAGAGTGTGTTACCTTAGCAACGGCACACAGTGTGTTACCTTAACAACGGCACAGAGTGTGTTACATTTGCAACGGGACACAGTGTGTTACCTTAGCAACGGGACACAGAGTGTTACCTTAGCAACGAGACACAGTGTATTTCCTTAGCAACGGGACACAGTGTGTTACCTTAGAAACGGGACACAGAGTATTACCTTAGCAACGGGACACAGTGTATAACCTTAGCAACGGGACACAGTGTGTTACCTTAGAAACGGCACAGAGTGTGTTACCTTAGCAACGGCACAAAGTGTGTTAACTTAGCAACGGCACAGAATGTGGTACCTTAGCAACAGTACAGAGTGTGTTACCTTAGCAACAGCATAGAGTGTCGTACCTTAGCAACGGCACAGAGTGTGTTACCTTAGCAACAGCACAGAGTGTGTTACCTTAGCAACAGCATAGAGTGTGTTACCTTAGCAACGGGACACAGTGTGTTACCTTAGCAACGGGACACAGTGTCGTACCTTAGCAACGGCACAGAGTGTGTTACCTTAGCAACGGGACACAGTGTGTCACCTTAGCAACGGGACACAGTGTCGTACCTTAGTAACGGCACAGAGTGTGTTGCCTTAGCAACGGGACACAGTGTCGTACCTTAGCAACGGGACACAGTGTCGTACCTTAGCAACGGGAAACAGTGTGTTATCTTAGCAACGGGACACAGTGTCGTACCTTAGCTACGGCACACAGTGTGCTACCTTAGCAGCGGGACACAGTGTCGTACCTTAGCAACGGCAGAGAGTGTGTTACCTTAGCAACAGCACAGAGTGTGTTACCTTAGCAACGGGACACAGTGTCGTACCTTAGCAATGGCACACAGTGTGTTACCTTTGCAACGAGACACAGTGTGTTACCTTAGCAATGGCACAGAGTGTGTTACCTTAGCAACAGGACACAGTGTCGTACCTTAGCAATGGCACAGAGTGTGTTACCTTAGCAACGGGACACAGTGTCGTACCTTAGCAACGGCACACAGTGTGTTACCTTAACAACGGGACACAGTGTCCTACCTTAGCAACGGCACACAGTGTGTTACCTTAGCAACGGGACATTGTGTCGTACCTTAGCAACGGCACAGAGTGTGTTACCTTAGCAACGGGACACAGTGTCGTACCTTAGCAACGGCACACAGTGTGTTACCTTAACAACGGGACACAGTGTCCTACCTTAGCAACGGCACAGAGTGTGTTACCTTAGCAACAGCACAGAGTTTGAGTTCTTAGCCACGGGACACAGTGTGTTACCTTAGCAACGGCAAACAGTGTGTTACCTTAGTAACGGGACACAGTGTGTTACCTTAGCAACGGCACAGAGTGTGTTACCTTAGCAACGAGACACAGTGTCGTACCTTAGCAACAGCACAGAGTGTGTTACCTTATCAACGGCACAGAGTGTGTTACCTTAGCAACGGTACAGAGTGTGTTACCTTAGCAACGGCACAGAGTGTGTTACCTTAGCAACAGCACAGACTGTGTTACATTAGCAACGGCACAGAGTGTGTTACCTTAGCAACAGCACAGAGTGTGTTACCTTAGCAACGGCACAGAGTGTGTTACCTTAGCAACGCCACAGAGTGTGTTACCTTAGCAACCGCACAGAGTGTGTTACCTTAACAACGGCACAGACTGTGTTACCTTAGCAACGGCACAGAGTGTGTTACCTTAGCAACAGCACAGAGTGTGTTACCTTAGCAACGGCACAGACTGTGTTACCTTAGCAACGGGACGCAGTGTCGTACCTTAGCAACTGCACAGAGTGTGTTACCTTAGCAACAGCACAGACTGTGTTACATTAGCAACGGCACAGAGTGTGTTACCTTAGCAACGGCACAGAGTGTGTTACCTTAGCAACGGCACAGAGTGTGTTACCTTAGCAACGCCACAGAGTGTGTTACCTTAGCAACGGCACAGAGTGTGTTACCTTAGCAACCACACAGAGTGTGTTACCTTAGGAACGGCACAGAGTGTGTTACCTTAGCAACAGCACAGAGTGTGTTACCTTAGCAACGGCACAGACTGTGTTACCTTAGCAACGGGACGCAGTGTCGTACCTTAGCAACATCACAGAGTGTGTTACCTTAGCAACGGGACACAGTGTCGTACCTTAGCAACGGCACACAGTGTGTTACCTTAGCAACGGGACACAGTGTCGTACCTTAGCAACAGCACAGATTGTGTTACCTTAGCAACAGCACACATTGTGTTACCTTAGCAACAGCACACAGTGTGTTACCTTAGCAACGGGATACAGTGTCGTACCTTAGCAACGGCACAGAGTGTGTTTCCTTAGCAACGGGACACAGGGGCGTACCTTAGCAACGGCACACAGTGTGTTACCTTAGCAACGGGACACAATGTCGTACCTTAGCAACGGCACATAGTGTGTTACCTTAGCAACGGCACAGAGTGTGTTACCTTAGCAACGGAACACAGTGTGTTACCTTAGCAACGGCACACAGTGTGTTACCTTTGCAACGGGATACAGTGTCGTACCTTAGCAACGGCTCAGAGTGTGTTACCTTAGCAACGGGACACATTGTCGTACCTTAGCAACGTCAAACAGTGTGTTACCTTAGCAACGGGACACAATGTCGTACCTTTGCAACGGCACAGAGTGTGTTACCTAGCAACAGCACAGAGTGTGTTACCTTAGCAACAGCACAGAGTGTGTTACCTTAGCAACGGAACACAGTGTGTTACCTTAGCAACGGCACACAGAGTGTTACCTTAGCAACGGGACACAGTGTGTTACCTTAGCAACGGGACACAGTGTCGTACCTTAGCAACGGCATAGAGTGTGGTAACTTAGCAACGGGACACAGTGTCGTACCTTAGCAATGGCACAGAGTGTGTTACCTTGGCAACGGAAACAGTGTCGTACCTTAGCAAAGGCACACTTTGTGTTACCTTAGCAACGGGACACAGTGTCGTATCTTAGCAACGGGAAACAGTGTGTTACCTTAGCAACGGGACTCAGTGTCGTACCTTAGCAACGGGAGACAGTGTGTTACCTTAGCAACGGGACACAGTGTCGTACCTTTGCAACGGGACACAGTGTCGTACCTTAGCATCGGCACAGAGTGTTTTACCTTAGCAACGGGACACTGTATCGTACCTTAGCAACGGCACACAGTGTGTTACCTTAGCAACGGGACACAGTGTCGTACCTTAGCAACGGCACAGAGTGTGTTACCTTAGCAACAGCGCAGAGTGTGTTACTTTAGCAACGGGAAACAGTGTCTAACCTTAGCTACGGCACACAGTGTGTTACCTTAGCAACGGGACACAGTGTGTTACCTTAGCAACGGCACAGAGTGTGTTACCTTAGCAACGGGACACAGTGTGTCACCTTAGCAACGGGACACAGTGTCGTACCTTAGTAACGGCACAGAGTGTGTTACCTTAGCAACGGGACACAGTGTCGTACCTTAGCAACGGGACACAGTGTCGTACCTTAGCAACGGCACACAGTGTGTTACATTAGCAACGGGACACAGTGTCGTACCGTAGCAACGGCACAGACTGTGTTACCTTGGCAACGGGACACAATGTCGTATCTTAGCAACGGCACACAGTGTGTTACCTTAGCAACGGGACACAGTGTGTTACCTTAGCAACGGGACACAGTGTCGTACCTTAGCAACGGCACAGAGTGTGTTACCTTAGCAACAGCACAGAGTGTGTTACCTTAGCAACAGCACTGAGTGTGTTACCTTAGCAACAGCACAGTGTGTGATACCTTAGCAACAGCACAGAGTGTGTTACCTTAGCAACGGCACAGAGTGTGTTACCTTAGCAACGGGACACAGTGTCGTACCTTAGCAACAGCACAGAGTGTGTTACCTTAGCAACGGGACACAATCTGTTACCTTAGCAACGGGACACAGTGTCGTACCTTAGCAACAGCACAGATTGTGTTACCTTAGCAACAGCACACAGTGTGTTACCTTAGCAACGGCACAAAGTGTGTTACCTTAACAACGGCACAGAGTGTGTTACCTTAGCAACGGGACACAGTGTGTTACCTTAACAACGGCACAGAGTGTGTTACCTTAGCAACGGGACACAGTGTGTGACCTTAGACACGGGACACAGTGTGTTACCCTAGCAACGAGACACAGTGTGTTTCCTTAGCAACGGGACACAGTGTGTTACCTTAGCAACGGGACACAGTGTGTTACCTTAGCAACGGGACACAGTGTGTTACCTTAGCAACGGGACACAGTGTGTAACCTTAGCAACGGGACACAGTGTGTTACCATAGCAACGGCACAGAGTGTGTTACCTTAGCAACGGCACAGAGTGTGTTACCTTAGCAACGGCACAGAGTGTGTTACCTTAGCAACAGCAGAGAGTGTCGTACCTTAGCAACGGCACAGAGTGTGTTACCTTAGCAACAGCACAGAGTGTGTTAGCTTACCAACAGCACAGAGTGTGTTATCTTAGCAACGGGACACAGTGTTTTACCTTAGCAACGGGACACATTGTCGTACCTTAACAACGGCACAGAGTGGGTTACCTTAGCAACGGGACACAGTGTGTTACCTTAGCAACGGGACACAGTGTGGTACCTTAGCAACGGTACCTAGTGTGTTACCTTAGCAACGGCACACAGTGTGTTACCTTAGCAACGGGACACAGTGTGTTACCTTAGCAACGCCACAGAGTGTGTTACCTTAGCAACAGGTCACAGTGTCGTACCTTAGCAACGGCACAGCGTGTGTTACCTTAGCAACGGGACACAGTGTCGTACCTTAGCAACGGCACACAGTGTGTTACCTTTGCAACGGGACATAGTGTCGTACCTTAGCAACGGCACAGAGTGTGTTACCTTAGCAACGGGACACAGTGTCGTACCTTAGCAACGGCACACAGTGTGTTACCTTAACAACGGGACACAGTGTCCTACCTTAGCAACGGCACAGAGTGTTTTACCTTAGCAACATAACAGAGTTTGTGTTCTTAGCAACGGGACACAGTGTGTTACCTTAGCAACGGCACACAGTGTGTTACCTTAGCAACGGGACACAGTGTGTTACCTTAGCAACGGCACAGAGTGTGGTACCTTAACATCGGCAATGAGTGTGTTACCTTAGCAACGGCACAGAGTGTGTTACCTTAGCAACAGCACAGAGTGTGTTACCTTAACAACGGCACAGAGTGTGTTACCTTAGCAACGGCACAGAGTGTGTTACCTTAGCAACAGCACAGAGTGTGTTACCTTAGCAACGGCACAGAGTGTGTTACCTTAGCAACGGGACGCAGTGTCGTACCTTAGCAACAGCACACAGTGTGTTACCTTAGCAACGGGACACAGTGTCGTACCTTAGCAACAGCACAGATTGTGTTACCTTAGCAACAGCACACATTGTGTTACCTTAGCAACAGCACACAGTGTGTTACCTTAGCAACGGGACACAGTGTCGTACTTTAGCAACGGCACACAGTGTGTTACCTTAGCAACGGGACACAATGTCGTACCTTAGGAACGACACAGAGTGTGTTACCTTAGCAACAGCACAGAGTGTGTTACCTTAGCAATGGAACACAGTGTGTTACCTTAGCAACGGCACACAGTGTGTTACCTTAGCAACGGGACACAGTGTGTTACCTTAGCAACGGCACAGAGTGTGTTACCTTAGCAACGGGACACAGTGTCGTACCTTAGCAACGGCACAGAGTGTGTTACCTTAGCAACAGCACTGAGTGTGTTACCTTAGCAACAGCACAGTGTGTGTTACCTTAGCAACAGCACAGAGTGTGTTACTTTAGCAACGGGACAGAGTGTGTTACCTTAGCAACGGGACACAGTGTCGTACCTTAACAACAGCACAGAGTGTGTTACCTTTGCAACGGGACACAGTGTGTCACCTTAGCAACGGGACACAGTGTCGTACCTTAGCAACGGGACACAGTGTCGTATCTTAGCAACGGGACACAGTGTCGTACCTTTGCAACGGGACACAGTGTCGTACCTTGGCAACAGCACAGATTGTGTTACCTTAGCAATAGCACACAGTGTGTTACCTTAGCAACGGCACAAAGTGTGTTACCTTAGCAACGGGACAGAGTGTGTTACCTTAACAACAGCACAGAGTGTGTTTCCTTAGCAACGGGACACAGTGTGTTACCTTAGCAAAGGGACACAGTGTGTTACCTTAGCAACGAGACACAGTGTGTTTCCTTAGCAACGGGACACAGTGTGTTACCTTAGCAACGGGACACCGTGTGTTACCTTAGCAACGGGACACAGTGTGTAACCTTAGCAACGGGACACAGTGTGTTACCTTAGCAACGGCACAGAGTGTGTTACCTTAGCAACGGCACAGAGTGTGTTACCTTAGCAACGGCACAGAGTGTGTTACCTTAGCAACAACACAGAGTGTAGTAACTTAGCAACGGCACAGAGTGTGTTACCTTAGCAACAGCACAGAGTGTGTTAGCTTAGCAACGGGACACAGTGTGTTACCTTAGCAACGGGACACATTGTCGTACCTTAGCAACGGCACAGAGTGTGTTACCTTAGCAACGGGACACAGTGTGTTACCTTAGGAACGGGACACAGTGTCGTACCTTAGCAACGGCACAGAGTGTGTTACCTTAGCAACGGGACACAGTGTGTCACCTTAGCAACGGGAGACAGTGTCGTATCTTAGCAACGGGACACAGTGTCGTATCTTATCAACGGGACTGAGTGTCGTACCTTAGCAACGGGACACAGTGTCGTATCTTAGAAACGGGAAACCTTGTGTTACCTTAGCAAAGGGACAGAGTGTCGTACCTTAGCAACGGGACACAGTGTCGTACCTTAGCAACGGGAAACAGTGTGTTATCTTAGCAACGGGACACAGTGTCGTACCTTAGCAACGGGACACAGTGTCATACCTTAGCAACGGCACACAGTGTGTTACCTTAGCAACGGGACACAGTGTGTTACCTTAGCAACCGCACAGATGGTGTTACCTTAGCAACGGGACACAGTGTCGTACCTTAGCAACGGCACAGAGTGTGTTACCTTAGCAATAGACACAGTGTCGTACCTTAGCAACGGCACACAGTGTGTTACCTTAGTAACGGGACACAGTGTCGTACCGTAGCAACGGCACAAAGTGTGTTATCTTGGCAACGGGACACAATGTCGTACCTTAGCAACGGCACACAGTGTGTTACCTTAGCAACGGGACACAGTGTCGTATCTTAGCAACAGCACAGAGTGTGTTACCTTAGCAACGGGACACAGTGTGTTACCTTAGCAACGGGACACAGTGTCGTACCTTAGCAACAGCACAGATTGTGTTACCTTAGCAACAGCACACAGTGTGTTACCTTAGCAACGGCACAGAGTGTGTTACCTTAGCAACGGGACACAGTGTGTTACCTTAGCAACAGCAAAGAGTGTGTTACCTTAGCAACGGCACACAGTGTGTTACCTTAACAACGGCACAGAGTGTGTTACCCTAGCAACGGGAAACAGTGTGTTACCTTAGCAACGGGACTCAGTGTGTTACCTTAGCAACGAGACACAGTGTGTTTCCTTAGCAACGGGACACAATGTGTTAACTTAGCAACGGGACACAGTGTGTTACCTTAGCAACGGGACACAGTGTGTAACCTTAGCAACGGGACACAGTGTGTTACCTTAGCAACGGCTACGAGTGTGTTACCTTAGCAACGGCACAGAGTGTGTTAACTTAGCAACGGCACAGAGTGTGTTACCTTAGCAACAGCACAGAGTGTGTTACCTTAGCAACAGCACAGAGTGTCGTACCTTAGCAACGGCACAGAGTGTGTTACCTTAGCAACAGCACAGAGTCTGTTACCTTAGCAACAGCATAGAGTGTGTTACCTTAGCAACGGGACACAGTGTGTTAACTTAGCAACGGGACACATTGTCGTACCTTAGCAACGACACAGAGTGTGTTACCTTAGCAACGGGACACAGTGTGTTACCTTAGCAACGGGACACAGTGTCGTACCTTAGCAACGGCACAGAATGTGTTACCTTAGCAACGGTACACAGTGTGTCACCTTAGCAACGGGACACAGTGTGTCACCTTAGCAACGGCACAGAGTGTGTTACCTTAGCAACGGGACACAGTGTGTTACCTTAGCAACCGCACAGATGGTGTTACCTTAGCAACGGGACACAGTGTCGTACCTTAGCAACGTCACAGAGTGTGTTACCTTAGCAACGGGACAGAGTGTCGTACCTTAGCAACGATACACAGTGTCGTATCTTAGCAACGGGAAACAGTGTGTTACCTTAGCAACGGGACACAGTGTCGTACCTTAGCAACGGGAAACAGTGTGTTATCTTAGCAACGGGACACAGTGTCGTACCTTAGCTACGGCACACTGTGTGTTACCTTAGCAACGGGACACAGTGTCGTACCTTAGCAACGGCAGAGAGTGTGTTACCGTAGCAACAGCACAGAGTGTGTTACCTTAGCAACGGGACACAGTGTCGTACCTTAGCAACGGCACACAGTGTGTTACCTTAGCAACGGGACACAGTGTGTTACCTTAGCAACGGCACAGAGAGTGTTACCTTAGCAACAGGACACAGTTTCGTACCTTAGCAACGGCACAGAGTGTGTTACCTTAGCAACGGGACACAGTGTCGTACCTTAGCAACGGCACACAGTGTGTTACCTTAGCAACGGTACACAGTGTCGTACCTTAGCAACGGCGCACAGTGTGTTACCTTAACAACGGGACACAGTGTCCTACCTTAGCAACGGCACAGAGTGTTTTACCTTAGCAACAGCACAGAGTTTGTGTTCTTAGCAACGGGACACAGTGTGTTACCTTAGTAACGGGACACAGTGTGTTACCTTAGCAACGGGACACAGTGTCGTACCTTCGCAACAGCACAGAGTGTGTTACTTAGCAACGGGACACAGTGTCGTACCTTAGCAACGGCACAGAGTGTGTTACTTTAGCAACGGAACACAGTGTCGTACCTTAGCAACGGGACACAGTGTGTTACCTTAGCAACGAGACACAGTGTGTTTCCTTAGCAACGGGACACAGTGTGTTACCTTAGCAACGGGACACAGTGTGTTACCTTAGCAACGGGACACAGTGTGTAACCATAGCAAAGGGACACAGTGTGTTACCTTAGCAACGGCACAGAATGTGATACCTTAGTAACGGCACAGAATTTGTTACCTTAGCAACGGCACAGAGTGTGTTACCTTAGCAACAGCACAGAGTGCCGTACCTTAGCAACGGCACAGAGTGTGTTACCTTAGCAACAGCACAGAGTGTGTTAGCTTAGCAACAGCACAGAGTGTGTTACCTTAGCAACGGGACACAGTGTGTTACCTTAGCAACGGGACACATTGTCGTACCTTAGCAACGGCACAGAGTGTGTTATCTTAGCAACGGGACACAGTGTGTTACCTTAGCAACGGGACACAGTGTGTTACCTTAGCAACGGGACACAGTGTCGTACCTTAACAACGGCACAGAGTGTGTTACCTTAGCAACGGGACACAGTGTGTCACCTTAACAACGGGACACAGTGTCGTACCTTAGTAACGGGACACAGTGTCGTACCTTAGCAACGGGACACAGTGTCGTATCTTAGCAACGGGAAACAGTGTGTTACCTTAGCAAAGGGACAGAGTGTCGTACCTTAGCAACGGGACACAGTGTCGTACCTTAGCAACGGGAAACAGTGTGTTATCTTAGCAACGGGACACAGTGTCGTACCTTAGCAGCGGGACACAGTGTCATACCTTAGCAACGGCACACAGTGTGTTACCTTAGCAACGGGACACAGTGTGTTACCTTAGCAACCGCACAGATGGTGTTACTTTAGCAACGGGACACAGTGTCGTACGTTAGCAACGGCACAGAGTGTGTTACCTTAGCAACGGGACACAATGTCGTACCTTAGCAACGGCACACAGTGTGTTACCTTAGCAACGGGACACAGTGTCGTACCGTAGCAACGGCACAGAGTGTGTTACCTTGGCAACGGGACACAATGTCGTACCTTAGCAACGGCACACAGTGTGTTACCTTAGCAACGGGATACAGTGTCGTACCATAGCAACAGCACAGAGTGTGTTACCTTAGCAACGGGACACAGTGTGTTAACTTAGCAACGGGACACAGTGTCGTACCTTAGCAACATCACAGATTGTGTTACCTTAGCAACAGCACACAGTGTGTTACCTTAGCAACGGGACACAGTGCGTTACCTTAGCAAAGGGACACAGTGTCGTACCTCAGCAACGGCACAGAGTGTGTTACCTTAGCAACAGCACAGAGTGTGTTACCTTAGCAACGGGACACAGTGTCGTACCTTAGCAACGGCACACAGTGTGTTACCTTACCAACGGGACACAGTGTGTTACCTTAGCAACGGCACAGAGTGTGTTACCTTAGCAACGGGACACATGTGTTACCTTAGCTACGGGACAGTGTCGTACCTTAGCAACGGCATCGAGTGTGTTACCTTAGCAACGGGATACAGTGTGTTTCCTTAGCAACGGGATACAGTGTGTTTCCTTAGCAACGGGACACTGTGTCGTACCTTAGCAACGGCACAGAGTGTGTTACCTTAGCAACGGGACACAGTGTGTTACCTTAGCAACGGGACACAGTGTCGTACCTTAGTAACGGCACAGAGTACTTTACCTTAGCAACGAGACACTGTGTCGTACCTCAGCAACGGGACACAGTGATGTATCTTAGCAACGGGAAACAGTGTGTTTCCTTAGCAGCGGTACACAGTGTCGTACCTTAGCAACGGGACACAGTGTGTTACCTTAGCAACGGGACACAGTGTCGTACCCTAGCAACGGGACACAGTATCGTACCTTAGCAACAGCACAGAGTGTGTTACCTTAGCAACGGGACACTGTGTCGTACCTTAGCAACGGGACACTGTGTCGTACCTTAGAAACGGGACACAGTGTCGTACCTTAGCAAAGGGAAACAGTGTGTTATCTTAGCAACGGGACACAGTGTCGTACCTTAACAACGGCACAGAGTGTTTTATCTTAGCAACGGGACACAGTGTCGTACCTTAGCAACGGCACACAGTGTGTTACCTTAGCAACGGGACACAGTGTCGTACCTTAGCAACGGCACAGTGTGTCACCTTAGCAACGGGACACAGTGTCGTACCTTAGCAACGGCACAGGGTGTGTTACCTTAGCAACGATACACAGTGTCGTACCTTAGCAACGGCACACAGTGTTCTACCTTAGCAACGGGACACAGTGTGTTACCTTAGCAACGGCACACAGTGTGTTTACCTTAGCAACGGGACACAGTGTGTTACCTTAGCAACGGTACAGAGTGTGTTACCTTAGCAACGGGACACAGTGTCGTACCTTAGCAACGGCACAGACTGTGTTACCTTAGCAACAGCACAGAGTGTGTTACCTTAGCAAAGGCACAGAGTGTGTTACCTTAGCATCAGCACAGAGTGTGTTACCTTAGCAAAAGCACAGAGTGTGTTACCTTAGCAACAGCACAGAGTGTGTTACCTTAGAAACGGCACAGAGTGTGTTACCTTGGAAACACCACAGAATGTGTTACCTTAGCAACAGCACAGAGTGTTTTACCTTAGCAACGGCACAGAGTGTGTTGCTTTAGCAACAGCACAGAGTGTGCTACCTTGGCAGCAGAACAGAGTGTGTTACCTTAGCAACGGCACAGAGTGTGTTACCTTAGCAACGGGACACAGTGTCGTACCTTAGCAACGCGACAGGGTGTGTTACCTTAGCAACGGGACACAGTGTCGTACCTTAGCAACGGCACACAGTGTCGTACCTTAACAACAGCACAGAGTGTGTTACCTTAGCAACGGGACACAGTGGTGTACCTTAGCAACGGGACACAGTGTCGTAACTTAGCAACGGGAAACAGTGTGTTATCTTAACAACGGGACACAGTGTCGTACCTTAGCAACGGCACAGAGTGTTTTATCTTAGCAACGGGACACAGTGACGTACCTTAGCAACGGCCCAAAGTGAGTTACCTTAGCAACGGAACACAGTGTCGTACCTTAGCAACGGCACAGAGTGTGTTACCTTAGCAACAGCACAGAGTGCGTTACCTTAGCAACGGGACACAGGGTCGTACCTTAGCAACGACACACAGTGTGTTACCTTAGCAACAGCACACAGTGTGTTACCTTAGCAACGGCACAGAGTGTGTTACCTTAGCAACAGCACACAGTGTGTTACCTTAGCAACGGCACAGAGTGTGTTACCTTAGCAACGGGACACAGTGTATTACCTTAGCAACAGCAGAGAGTGTGTAACCTTAGCAACGGGACACAGTGTGTTACCTTAGCAACGGGACACAGTGTGTTACCTTAGCAACGGGACACAGTGTGTTTCCTTAGCAACGGGATACAGTGTGTTACCTTAGCAACGGGACACAGTGTGTTACCTTAGCAACGGGACACAGTGTGTAACTTTAGCAACGGGACACAGTGTGTTACCTTAGCAACGGCACAGAGTGTGTTACCTTAGCAAGGGCACAGAGTGTGTTAACTTAGCAACGACACAGAGTGTGTTATCTTAGCAACAGCACAGACTGTGTTACCTTAGCAACAGCACAGAGTGTTGTGCCTTAGCAACGGCACAGAGTGTGTTACCTTAGCAACAGCACAGAGTGTGTTACCTTAGCAACAGCACAGAGTGTGTTACCTTAGCAACGGGACACAGTGTGTTACCTAAGCAACGGGACACAGTGTCGTAAATAGCAACGGCACAGAGTGAGTTACCTTAGCAACGGGAGACAGAGTGTTACCTTAGCAACGGGACACAGTGTCGTACCTTAGCAACGGCACAGAGTTGTTACCTTAGCAACGGGACACAGTGTTTTACCTTAGCAACGGGACACAGTGTCGTAGCTTAGTAACGGCACAGAGTGTGTTACCTTAGCAACGGGACACAGTGTCGTACCTTAGCAACGGGACACAGTGTAGTGTCTTAGCAACGGGAAACAGAGTGTTACCTTAGCAACGGGACACAGTGTCGTACCTTAGCAACGGCACAGAGTGTTGTAAGTTAGCAACAGCACAGAGTGTGTTACCTTAGCAACGGGACACAGTGTTGTACCTTAGCAACGGCACACAGTGTGTTACCTTAGCAACGGGACACAGTGTGTTACCTTAGCAACGGCACACAGTGTGTTACCTTAGCAAAGGGACACACTGTCGTACCTTAGCAACGGCACACAGTGTGTTACCTTAGCAACGGGACACAGTGTGTTACCTTAGAAACGGCACAGAGTGTTACCTTAGCAACGGGACACAGTGTCGTACCTTAGCAACGGCAGGAGTGTGTTACCTTAGCAACAGCACAGAGTGTGATACCTTAGCAACGGGACACAGTGTCGTACCTTAGCAAAGGGAAACAGTGTGTTATCTTAGCAACGGGAGACATTGTCGTACATTAGCAACGGCACACAGTGTGTTACCTTAGCAACGGGACACAGTGTCGTACCTTAGCAACGGCACAGAGTGTGATACGTTAGCAACAGCACAGAGTGTGTTACCTTAGCAACGGGACACAGTTTCGTATCTTAGCAACGGCACACAGTGTGTTACCTTAGCAACGGGACACAGTGTGTTACCTTAGCAACAGCACAGAGTGTGTTACCTTAGCAACAGCACAGAGTGTGTTACCTTAGCAACGGCACAGATTGTGTTACCTTAGCAACAGCACAGAGTGTGTTACCTTAGCAACAGAACAGAGTGTGTTACCTTAGCAACGGCACAGAGTGTGTAACCTTGGCACAGTGTGTTACCTTAGCAACGGCACACAGTGTGTTACCTTGGCAACGTCACAGAGTGCGATACCTTAGGAACGGCACACACTGTGTTACCTTAGCAACGGCACACAGTGTGTTACCTTAGCAACGGCACACACTTTGTTAGATTAGCAACGGCACACAGTGTGTTACCTTAACAACGGGACTCCGTCTGTTACCTTAGCAACGGGACACAGTGTGTTACCTTAGCTACGGGACACAGTGTGTTACATTAGCAACGGCACACAGTGTGTTACCTTAGCAACGGGACACAGTGTGTTACCTTAGCAACGGGACACAGTGTCGTACCTCAGCAACGGCACAGAGTGTGTTACCTTAGCAACGGGACACAGTGTCGTACCTTAGCAACGGCACAGAGTGTGTTACCTTAGCAACGGGACACAGTGTGTTACCTTAGCAACGGCACAGAGTGTGTTACCTTAGCAACGAGACACAGTGTGTTACCTTAGCAACGGGACACAGTGTGTTACATTAGCAACGGGACACAGTGTAGTACCTTAGCAACGGCACACAGTGTGTTAACTTAGCAACAGAAGAGAGTATGTTACCTTAGCAACAGCACAGAGTGTGTTACCTTAACAACAGCACAGTGTGTGTTACCTTAGAAACGGCACAGAGTGTGTTACCTTGGCAACACCACAGAGTGTGTTACCTTAGCAACAGCACAGAGTGTGTTACCTTAGCAACGGCACAGAGTGTGTTACCTTAGCAACGGCACAGAGTGTGTTGCCTTAGCAACAGCACAGAGTGTGCTACCTTAGCAGCAGAACAGAGTGTGTTACCTTAGCAACGGCACAGAGTGTGTTACCTTAGCAACGGGACACAGTTTCGTACCTTAGCAACTCGACAGGGTGTGTTACCTTAGCAACAGCACAGAGTGCGTTACCTTAGCAACGGGACACAGGGTCGTACCTTAGCAACGACACACAGTGTGTTACCTTAGCAACAGCACACAGTGTGTTACCTTAGCAACGGCACAGAGTGTGTTACCTTAGCAACAGCACACAGTGTGTTACCTTAGCAACGGCACAGAGTGTGTTACCTTAGCAACGGGACACAGTGTATTACCTTAGCAACAGCAGAGAGTGTGTAACCTTAGCAACGGGACACAGTGTGTTACCTTAGCAACGGGACACAGTGTGTTACCTTAGCAACGGGACACAGTGTGTTTCCTTAGCAACGGGATACAGTGTGTTACCTTAGCAACGGGACACAGTGTGTTACCTTAGCAACGGGACACAGTGTGTAACTTTAGCAACGGGACACAGTGTGTTACCTTAGCAACGGCACAGAGTGTGTTACCTTAGCAAGGGCACAGAGTGTGTTAACTTAGCAACGACACAGAGTGTGTTATCTTAGCAACAGCACAGACTGTGTTACCTTAGCAACAGCACAGAGTGTTGTGCCTTAGCAACGGCACAGAGTGTGTTACCTTAGCAACAGCACAGAGTGTGTTACCTTAGCAACAGCACAGAGTGTGTTACCTTAGCAACGGGACACAGTGTGTTACCTAAGCAACGGGACACAGTGTCGTAAATAGCAACGGCACAGAGTGAGTTACCTTAGCAACGGGAGACAGAGTGTTACCTTAGCAACGGGACACAGTGTCGTACCTTAGCAACGGCACAGAGTTGTTACCTTAGCAACGGGACACAGTGTTTTACCTTAGCAACGGGACACAGTGTCGTAGCTTAGTAACGGCACAGAGTGTGTTACCTTAGCAACGGGACACAGTGTCGTACCTTAGCAACGGGACACAGTGTAGTGTCTTAGCAACGGGAAACAGAGTGTTACCTTAGCAACGGGACACAGTGTCGTACCTTAGCAACGGCACAGAATGTTGTAAGTTAGCAACAGCACAGAGTGTGTTACCTTAGCAACGGGACACAGTGTTGTACCTTAGCAACGGCACACAGTGTGTTACCTTAGCAACGGGACACAGTGTGTTACCTTAGCAACGGCACACAGTGTGTTACCTTAGCAAAGGGACACACTGTCGTACCTTAGCAACGGCACACAGTGTGTTACCTTAGCAACGGGACACAGTGTGTTACCTTAGAAACGGCACAGAGTGTTACCTTAGCAACGGGACACAGTGTCGTACCTTAGCAACGGCAGGAGTGTGTTACCTTAGCAACAGCACAGAGTGTGATACCTTAGCAACGGGACACAGTGTCGTACCTTAGCAAAGGGAAACAGTGTGTTATCTTAGCAACGGGAGACATTGTCGTACATTAGCAACGGCACACAGTGTGTTACCTTAGCAACGGGACACAGTGTCGTACCTTAGCAACGGCACAGAGTGTGATACGTTAGCAACAGCACAGAGTGTGTTACCTTAGCAACGGGACACAGTTTCGTATCTTAGCAACGGCACACAGTGTGTTACCTTAGCAACGGGACACAGTGTGTTACCTTAGCAACAGCACAGAGTGTGTTACCTTAGCAACAGCACAGAGTGTGTTACCTTAGCAACGGCACAGATTGTGTTACCTTAGCAACAGCACAGAGTGTGTTACCTTAGCAACAGAACAGAGTGTGTTACCTTAGCAACGGCACAGAGTGTGTAACCTTGGCACAGTGTGTTACCTTAGCAACGGCACACAGTGTGTTACCTTGGCAACGGCACAGAGTGCGATACCTTAGGAACGGCACACACTGTGTTACCTTAGCAACGGCACACAGTGTGTTACCTTAGCAACGGCACACACTTTGTTAGATTAGCAACGGCACACAGTGTGTTACCTTAACAACGGGACTCCGTCTGTTACCTTAGCAACGGGACACAGTGTGTTACCTTAGCTACGGGACACAGTGTGTTACATTAGCAACGGCACACAGTGTGTTACCTTAGCAACGGGACACAGTGTGTTACCTTAGCAACGGGACACAGTGTCGTACCTCAGCAACGGCACAGAGTGTGTTACCTTAGCAACGGGACACAGTGTCGTACCTTAGCAACGGCACAGAGTGTGTTACCTTAGCAACGGGACACAGTGTGTTACCTTAGCAACGGCACAGAGTGTGTTACCTTAGCAACGGGACACAGTGTGTTACCTTAGCAACGGGACACAGTGTGTTACATTAGCAACGGGACACAGTGTAGTACCTTAGCAACGGCACACAGTGTGTTAACTTAGCAACAGAAGAGAGTATGTTACCTTAGCAACAGCACAGAGTGTGTTACCTTAACAACAGCACAGTGTGTGTTACCTTAGAAACGGCACAGAGTGTGTTACCTTGGCAACACCACAGAGTGTGTTACCTTAGCAACAGCACAGAGTGTGTTACCTTAGCAACGGCACAGAGTGTGTTACCTTAGCAACGGCACAGAGTGTGTTGCCTTAGCAACAGCACAGAGTGTGCTACCTTAGCAGCAGAACAGAGTGTGTTACCTTAGCAACGGCACAGAGTGTGTTACCTTAGCAACGGGACACAGTGTCGTACCTTAGCAACGCGACAGGGTGTGTTACCTTAGCAACGGGACACAGTGTCGTACCTTAGCAACGGCACACAGTGTCGTACCTTAACAACAGCACTGAGTGTGTTACCTTAGCAACGGGACACAGTGGTGTACCTTAGCAACGGGACACAGTGTCGTAACTTAGCAACGGGAAACAGTGTGTTATCTTAACAACGGGACACAGTGTCGTACCTTAGCAACGGCACAGAGTGTTTTATCTTAGCAACGGGACACAGTGTCGTACCTTAGCAACGGCCCACAGTGTGTTACCTTAGCAACGGGACACAGGGTCGTACCTTAGCAACGACACACAGTGTGTTACCTTAGCAACGGGACACAGTGTGTTACCTTAGCAACGGCACAGAGTGTGTTACCTTAGCAACGGGACACAGTGTCGTACCTTAGCAACGGCACATAGTGTTTTACCTTAGCAACGGAACACAGTGTCGTACCTTAGCAACGGCACACAGTGTGTTACCTTAGCAACGGGACACAGTGTCGTACGTTATCAACGGTACAGAGTGTGTTACCTTAGCAACGGGACACAATTTCGTACCTTAGCAACGGCACACAGTGTGTTACCTTAGCAACGGGACACAATGTCGTACCTTAGCAACGGCACAGAGTGTGTTACCTTAGCAACAGCACAGAGTGTGTTACCTTAGCAACGGGACACAGTGTGTTACCTTAGCAACGGCACACAGTGTGTTACCTTAGCAATGGGACACAGTGTGTTACCTTAGCAACAGCACAGAGTGTGTTACCTTAACAACAGCACAGAGTGTGTTACCTTAGCAACAGCACAGAGTGTGTTACCTTAGAAACGGCACATAGTGTGTCACCTTAGCAACTGCACAGAGTGTGTTACCTTAGCAACAGCACAGAGTGTGTTACCTTAACAACAGCACAGAGTGTGTTACCTTAGCAACGGCACAGAGTGTGTTACCTTAGCAACAGCACAGAGTGGGTTACCTTAGCAACAGAACAGAGTGTGTTACCTTAAGAAAAGGCACAGAGTGTGTTACCTTAGCAACAGCAGATAGTGTGTTACCTTATTAACGGCACAGAGTGTGTTATCTTAGCAACGGCACAGAGTGTGTTACCTTAGCAACAGCACAGAGTGTGTTACCTTAGCAACGGCACAGAATGTGTTACCTTAGCAACGGGACACAGTGTCGTACCTTAGCAACAGCACAGAGTGTGTTACCTTAGCAACGGGACACAGTGTCGTACCTTAGCAACGGGACACAGTCTGTTACCTTAGCAACGGGACACAGTGTGTTACCTTAGCAACGGGACACAGTGTGTTACCTTAGCAACGGGACACAGTGTGTTACCTTAGCAACGGCACACAGTAGGTTACATTAGCAACGGGACACAGTGTCGTACCTTAGCAACGGGACACAGTGTCGTAACTTAGCAACGGGACACAGTGTCGTACCTTAGCAACGCGACACAGTGTCGTACCTTAGCAACGGGACACAGTGTCCTACCTTAGGAACGGCACAGTGTGTGTTACCTTAGCAACGGGACACAGTGTGTTACCTTAGCAACGGCACAGAGTGTGTTACCTTAGCAACGGGACACAGTGTCGTACCTTAGCAACGGCACACAGAGTGTTACCTTAGCAACGGGACTCAGTGTCGTACATTAGCAACGGGACACAGTGTCGTACCTTAGCAACGGGACACAGTGTCGTACCTTAATAACGGGACACAGTGTGTTACCTTAGCAACGGGACACAGTGTCGTACCTTAGTAACGGCACAGAGTGTGTTACCTTAGCAACGGGACACAGTGTGTTACCTTAGCAACGGGACACAGTGTCGTACCTTAGCAACGGGACACAGTGTCGTACCTTAGCAACGGGACAGAGAGTATTACCTTAGCAACGGGACACAGTGTGTTACCTTAGCAACGGCACAGAGTGTGTTACCTTAGCAACAGCACACAGTGTGTTACCTTAGCAACGGGACACAGTGTGTTACCTTAGCAACGGGACACAGTGTGTTACCTTAGCAACGGGACACAGTGTCGTACCTTAGCAACGGCACAGAGTGTGTTACCTTAGCAACAGCACAGAGCGTGTTACCTTAGCAATAGCACAGACTGTGTTACCTTAGCAACGGGACACAGTGTGTTACCTTAGCAACGGGACACAGTGTCGTACCTTAGCAACGGCACAGAGTGTGTTACCTTAGCAACGGGATACAGTGTGTTTCCTTAGCAACGGGACACTGTATCGTACCTTAGCAACGGCACAGATTGTTTTACCTTAGCAACGGGACACAGTGTGTTACCTTAGCAACGGGACACTGTGTCGTACCTTAGTAACGGCACAGAGTGTGTTACCTTAGCAACGAGACACTGTGTCATACCTTAGCAACGGGACACAGTGTCGTATCTTAGCAACGGGAAACAGTGTGTTTCCTTAGCAGCGGGACACAGTGTCGTACCTTAGCAACGGGACACAGTGTGTTACCTTAGCAACGGGACACAGTGTCGTACCTTAGTAACGGGACACAGTGTCGTACCTTAGCAACAGCACAGAGTGTGTTACCTTAGCAACGGGACACTGTGTCGTACATTAGCAACGGGACACAGTGTCGTACCTTAGCAACGGGAAACAGTGTGTTATCTTAGCAACGGGACACAGTGTCGTACCTTAACAACGGCACAGAGTATTTAACTTAGCAACGGGACACAGTGTCGTACCTTAGCAACGGCACACAGTGTGTTACCTTAGCAACGGGACACAGTGTGTTACCTTAGCAACGGGACACAGTGTCGTACCTTAGCAAAGGCACAGAGTGTCTTACCTTAGCAACAGCACAGAGTGTGTTACCTTAGCAACGGGACACAGTGTCGTACCTTAGCAACGCCAACCAGTGTGTTACCTTAGCAACGGGACACAGTGTGTTACCTTAGCAACGGCACAGAGTGTGTTACCTTAGCAACGGGACACAGTGTCGTACCTTAGCAACGGCACAGAGTGTGTTACCTTAGCAACGGGACACAGTGTCGTACCTTAGCAACGGCACACAGTGTGTTACCTTAGCAACGGGTCACAGTGTCGTACCTTGGCAACGGCACACAGTGTGTTACCTTAGCAACGGGACACAGTGTCGTACCTTAGCAACGGCACAGAGTGTGTTACCTTAGCAACGGCACAGAGTGTGTTACCTTAGCAACAGCACAGAGTGTGTTACCTTAGCAACAGCACAGAGTGTGTTACCTTAGCAACGGCACAGAGTGTGTCACCTTAGCTACGGGACACAGTGTCGTACTTTAGCAACTGCACAGAGTGTGTTACCTTAGCAACGGGACACAGTGTGTTACCTTAGCAACGGGACACAGTGTCGTACCTTAGCAACAGCACAGAGTGTGTTACCTTAGCAACAGCACACAGTGTGTTACCTTAGCAACGGCACAGAGTGTGTTACCTTAGCAAAGGGACACAGTGTATTACCTTAGCAACAGCACAGAGTGTGTTACCTTAGCAACGGGACACAGTGTGTTACCTTAGCAACGGCCCAGAGTGTGTAACCTTAGCAACGGGACACAGTGTGTTACCTTAGCAACGGGACACAGTGTGTTACCTTAGCAACAGGACACAGTGTGTTTCCTTAGCAACGGGACACAGTGTGTTACCTTAGCAACGGGACACAGTGTGTTACCTTAGCAACGGGACACAGTGTGTAACTTTAGCAACGGGACACAGTGTGTTACCTTAGCAACGGGACACAGTGTCGTACCTTAGCAACGGCACAGAGTGAGTTACCTTAGCAACGGGAGACAGTGTGTTACCTTAGCAACGGGACACAGTGTCGTACCTTAGCAACGGCACAGAGTTGTTACCTTAGCAACGGGACACAGTGTTTTACCTTAGCAACG
The DNA here is from genome assembly GCA_030762935.1 of Hymenopus coronatus. Taxonomy (NCBI): domain Eukaryota; kingdom Metazoa; phylum Arthropoda; class Insecta; order Mantodea; family Hymenopodidae; genus Hymenopus; species Hymenopus coronatus. The sequence continues at coordinate 178,831,780 of CM060882.1, forward strand.
GGACACAGTGTCGTAGCTTAGTAACGGCACAGACTGTGTTACCTTAGCAACGGGACACAGTGTCGTACCTTAACAACGGGACACAGTGTCGTTACTTAGCAATATGAAACAGTGTGTTACCTTAGCAACGGGACACAGTGTCTTACCTTAGCAACGGGACACAGTGTCGTACCTTAGCAAAGGGAAACAGTGTGTTATCTTAGCAACGGGACACAGTGTCGTACCTTAGCAACGGCACACAGTGTGTTACCTTAGCAACGGGACACAGTGTCGTACCTTAGCAAAGGCACAGAGTGTGTTGAGTTAGCAACAGCACAGAGTGTGTTACCTTAGCAACGGGACACAGTGTCGTACCTTAGCAACGGCACACAGTGTGTTACCTTAGCAACGGGACACAGTGTGTTACCTTAGCAACGGCACAGAGTGTGTTACCTTAGCAACGGGACACAGTGTCGTACCTTAGCAACGGCAGGAGTGTGTTACCTTAGCAACAGCACAGAGTGTGTTACCTTAGCAATGGGACACAGTGTTGTACCTTAGCAAAGGGAAACAGTGTGTTATCTTAGCAACGGGACACAGTGTCGTACCTTAGCAACGGCACACAGTGTGTTACCTTAGCAACGGGACACATTGTCGTACCTTAGCAACGGCACAGAGTGTGTAACGTTAGCAACAGCACAGAGTGTGTTACCTTAGAAACGGGACACAGTGTCGTACCTTAGCAACGGCACACAGTGTGTTACCTTAGCAACGGGACACAGTGTGTTACCTTAGCAACAGCACAGAGTGTGTTACCTTAGCAAAAGCACAGAGTGTGTTACCTTTGCAACGGCACAGAGTGTGTTACCTTAGCAACAGCACAGAGTGTGTTACCTTAGCAACAGAACAGAGTGTGTTACCTTAGCAACGGCACAGAGTGTGTTACCTTAGCAACAGCACATAGTGTGTTACCTTATCAACGGCACAGAGTGTGTTACCTTAGCAACGGCACAGAGTGTGTTATCTTAGCAAAAGCACAAGGTGTGTTACATTAGCAACGGCACAGAGTGTGTTACCTTAGCAACGGGACACAGTGTCGTACCTTAGCAACAGCACAGAGTGTGTTACCTTAGCAACGGGACACAGTGTGTTACCTTAGCAACGGGACACAGTGTCGTACCTTAGCAAAAGCACTGAGTGTATTACCTTAGCAAATAACACAGTGTGTTACCTTAGCAACGGCACACAGTGTGTTACATTAGCAACGGCGCACAGTATGTTACCTTAGCAACGGCACACAGTGTGTTACCTTGGCAACGGCACAGAGTGCGATACCTTAGGAACGGCACACACTGTGTTACCTTAGCAACGGCACACAGTGTGTTACCTTAGCAACGGCACAAACTGTGTTAGATTAGCAACGGCACACAGTGTGTTACCTTAACAACGGGACTCCGTCTGTTACCTTAGCAACGGGACACAGTGTGTTACCTTAGCTACGGGACACAGTGTGTTACCTTAGCAACGGCACACAGTGTGTTACCTTAGCAACGGGACACAGTGTGTTACCTTAGCAACGGGACACAGTGTCGTACCTCAGCAACGGCACAGAGTGTGTTACCTTAGCAACGGGACACAGTGTCGTACCTTAGCAACGGGACACAGTCTGTTACCTTAGCAACGGGACACAGTGTCGTACCTTAGCAACGGGACACAGTGTCCTACCTTAGCAACGGCAAAGAGTGTGTTACCTTAGCAACGGGACACAGTGTCGTACCTTAGCAACGGGACACAGTCTGTTACCTTAGCAACGGGACACAGTGTCGTACCTTAGCAACGGGACACAGTGTCATACCTTAGCAAAGGGACACAGTGTCGTAACTTAGCAACGGGACACAGTGTCGTACCTTAGCAACGCGACACAGTGTCGTACCTTAGCAACGGGACACAGTGTCCTACCTTAGCAACGGCAAAGAGTGTGTTACCTTAGCAACGGGACACAGTGTGTTACCTTTGCAACGGCACAGAGTGTGTTACCTTAGCAACGGGACACTGTGTCGTACCTTAGCAACGGCACACAGTGTGTTACCTTAGCAACGGGACACAGTGTCGTACATTAGCAACGGGACACAGTGTCGTACCTTAGCAACGGGACACAGTGTCGTACCTTACCAACGGGACACAGTGTGTTACCTTAGCAACGGGACACAGTGTCGTACCTTAATAACGGGACACAGTGTGTTACCTTAGCAACGGGACACAGTGTCGTACCTTAGCAACGGCACAGAGTGTGTTACCTTAGCAACAGCACAGAGTGTGTTACCTTAGCAACGGCACAGAGTGTGTTACCTTAGCAACAGCACAGAGTGTGTTACCTTAGCAACAGCACAGAGTGTGTTACCTTAGCAACGGCACAGAGAGTGTTACCTTAGCAACGGGACACAGTGTCGTACTTTAACAACTGCACAGAGTGTGTTACCTTAGCAACGGGACACAGTGTGTTACCTTAGAAACGGGACACAGTGTCGTACCTTAGCAACAGCACAGAGTGTGTTACCTTAGCAACAGCACACAGTGTGTTACCTTAGCAACGGCACAGAGTGTGTTACCTTAGCAACGGGACACAGTGTATTACCTTAGCAACAGCACAGAGTGTGTTACCTTAGCAACGGGACACAGTGTGTTACCTTAGCAACGGCCCAGAGTGTGTAACCTTAGCAACGGGACACAGTGTGTTACCTTAGCAACGGGACACAGTGTGTTACCTTAGCAACGGGACACAGTGTGTTTTCTTAGCAAAGGGACACAGTGTGTTACCTTAGCAACGGGTCACAGTGTGTTACCTTAGCAACGGGACACAGTGTGTAACTTTAGCAACGGGACACAGTGTGTTACCTTAGCAACGGCACAGAGTGTGTTACCTTAGCAATGGCACAGAGTGTGTTAACTTAGCAACGGCACAGAGTGTGTTACCTTAGCAACAGCACAGAGTGTGTTACCTTAGCAACAGCACAGAGAGTCGCGCCTAAGCAACGGCACAGAGTGTGTTACCTTAGCAACAGCACAGAGTGTGTTACCTTAGCAACAGCACAGAGTGTGTTACCTTAGCAACAGCACAGAGTGTGTTACCTTAGCAACGGGACACAGTGTGTTACCTTAGCAACGGGACACAGTGTCGTACCTTAGCAACGGCACAGAGTGAGTTACCTTAGCAACGGGAGACAGTGTGTTACCTTAGCAACGGGACACAGTGTCGTACCTTAGCAACGGCACAGAGTTGTTACCTTAGCAACGGGACACATTGTCGTACCTTAGCAACGGGACACAGTGTCGTATCTTAGCAATGGGAAACAGTGTGATGCCTTAGCAACGGGACACAGTGTCGTACCTTAGCAACGGGACACAGTGTCGTACCATAGCAAAGGGAAACAGTGTGTTATCTTAGCAACGGGACACAGTGTCGTACCTTAGTAACGGGACACAGTGTCGTACCTTAGCAACAGCACAGAGTGTGTTACCTTAGCAACGGGACACTGTGTCGTACATTAGCAACGGGACACAGTGTCGTACCTTAGCAACGGGAAACAGTGTGTTATCTTAGCAACGGGACACAGTGTCGTACCTTAACAACGGCACAGAGTATTTTATCTTAGCAACGGGACACAGTGTCGTACCTTAGCAACGGCACACAGTGTGTTACCTTAGCAACGGGACACAGTGTGTTACCTTAGCAACGGGACACAGTGTCGTACCTTAGCAAAGGCACAGAGTGTCTTACCTTAGCAACAGCACAGAGTGTGTTACCTTAGCAACGGGACACAGTGTCGTACCTTAGCAACGCCAACCAGTGTGTTACCTTAGCAACGGGACACAGTGTGTTACCTTAGCAACGGCACAGAGTGTGTTACCTTAGCAACGGGACACAGTGTCGTACCTTAGCAACGGCACAGAGTGTGTTACCTTAGCAACGGGACACAGTGTCGTACCTTAGCAACGGCACACAGTGTGTTACCTTAGCAACGGGTCACAGTGTCGTACCTTGGCAACGGCACACAGTGTGTTACCTTAGCAACGGGACACAGTGTCGTACCTTAGCAACGGCACAGAGTGTGTTCCCTTAGCAACGGCACAGAGTGTGTTACCTTAGCAACAGCACAGAGTGTGTTACCTTAGCAACAGCACAGAGTGTGTTACCTTAGCAACGGCACAGAGTGTGTCACCTTAGCTACGGGACACAGTGTCGTACTTTAGCAACTGCACAGAGTGTGTTACCTTAGCAACGGGACACAGTGTGTTACCTTAGCAACGGGACACAGTGTCGTACCTTAGCAACAGCACAGAGTGTGTTACCTTAGCAACAGCACACAGTGTGTTACCTTAGCAACGGCACAGAGTGTGTAACCTTAGCAAAGGGACACAGTGTATTACCTTAGCAACAGCACAGAGTGTGTTACCTTAGCAACGGGACACAGTGTGTTACCTTAGCAACGGCCCAGAGTGTGTAACCTTAGCAACGGGACACAGTGTGTTACCTTAGCAACGGGACACAGTGTGTTACCTTAGCAACGGGACACAGTGTGTTTCCTTAGCAACGGGACACAGTGTGTTACCTTAGCAACGGGACACAGTGTGTTACCTTAGCAACGGGACACAGTGTGTAACTTTAGCAACGGGACACAGTGTGTTACCTTAGCAACGGGACACAGTGTCATACCTTAGCAACGGCACAGAGTGAGTTACCTTAGCAACGGGAGACAGTGTGTTACCTTAGCAACGGGACACAGTGTCGTACCTTAGCAACGGCACAGAGTTGTTACCTTAGCAACGGGACACAGTGTTTTACCTTAGCAACGGGACACAGTGTCGTAGCTTAGTAACGGCACAGACTGTGTTACCTTAGCAACGGGACACAGTGTCGTACCTTAGCAACGGGACACAGTGTCGTTACTTAGCAATGGGAAACAGTGTGTTACCTTAGCAACGGGACACAGTGTCTTACCTTAGCAACGGGACACAGTGTCGTACCTTAGCAAAGGGAAACAGTGTGTTATCTTAGCAACGGGACACAGTGTCGTACCTTAGCAACGGCACACAGTGTGTTACCTTAGCAACGGGACACAGTGTCGTACCTTAGCAAAGGCACAGAGTGTGTTGAGTTAGCAACAGCACAGAGTGTGTTACCTTAGCAACGGGACACAGTGTCGTACCTTAGCAACGGCACACAGTGTGTTACCTTAGCAACGGGACACAGTGTGTTACCTTAGCAACGGCACAGCGTGTGTTACCTTATCAACGGGACACAGTGTCGTACCTTAGCAACGGCAGGAGTGTGTTACCTTAGCAACAGCACAGAGTGTGTTACCTTAGCAATGGGACACAGTGTCGTACCTTAGCAAAGGGAAACAGTGTGTTATCTTAGCAACGGGACACAGTGTCGTACCTTAGCAACGGCACACAGTGTGTTACCTTAGCAACGGGACACATTGTCGTACCTTAGCAACGGCACAGAGTGTGTAACGTTAGCAACAGCACAGAGTGTGTTACCTTAGCAACGGGACACAGTGTCGTACCTTAGCAACGGCACACAGTGTGTTACCTTAGCAACGGGACACAGTGTGTTACCTTAGCAACAGCACAGAGTGTGTTACCTTAGCAAAAGCACAGAGTGTGTTACCTTTGCAACGGCACAGAGTGTGTTACCTTAGCAACAGCACAGAGTGTGTTACCTTAGCAACAGAACAGGGTGTGTTACCTTAGCAACGGCACAGAGTGTGTTACCTTAGCAACAGCACATAGTGTGTTACCTTATCAACGGCACAGAGTGTGTTACCTTAGCAACGGCACAGAGTGTGTTATCTTAGCAAAAGCACAAGGTGTGTTACATTAGCAACGGCACAGAGTGTGTTACCTTAGCAACGGGACACAGTGTCGTACCTTAGCAACAGCACAGAGTGTGTTACCTTAGCAACGGGACACAGTGTGTTACCTTAGCAACGGGACACAGTGTCGTACCTTAGCAAAAGCACTGAGTGTATTACCTTAGCAAATAACACAGTGTGTTACCTTAGCAACGGCACACAGTGTGTTACATTAGCAACGGCGCACAGTATGTTACCTTAGCAACGGCACACAGTGTGTTACCTTGGCAACGGCACAGAGTGCGATACCTTAGGAACGGCACACACTGTGTTACCTTAGCAACGGCACACAGTGTGTTACCTTAGCAACGGCACAAACTGTGTTAGATTAGCAACGGCACACAGTGTGTTACCTTAACAACGGGACTCCGTCTGTTACCTTAGCAACGGGACACAGTGTGTTACCTTAGCTACGGGACACAGTGTGTTACCTTAGCACCGGCACACAGTGTGTTACCTTAGCAACGGGACACAGTGTGTTACCTTAGCAACGGGACACAGTGTCCTACCTCAGCAACGGCACAGAGTGTGTTACCTTAGCAACGGGACACAGTGTCGTACCTTAGCAACGGGACACAGTCTGTTACCTTAGCAACGGGACACAGTGTCGTACCTTAGCAACGGGACACAGTGTCCTACCTTAGCAACGGCAAAGAGTGTGTTACCTTAGCAACGGGACACAGTGTCGTACCTTAGCAACGGGACACAGTCTGTTACCTTAGCAACGGGACACAGTGTCGTACCTTAGCAACGGGACACAGTGTCATACCTTAGCAAAGGGACACAGTGTCGTAACTTAGCAACGGGACACAGTGTCGTACCTTAGCAACGCGACACAGTGTCGTACCTTAGCAACGGGACACAGTGTCCTACCTTAGCAACGGCAAAGAGTGTGTTACCTTAGCAACGGGACACAGTGTGTTACCTTTGCAACGGCACAGAGTGTGTTACCTTAGCAACGGGACACTGTGTCGTACCTTAGCAACGGCACACAGTGTGTTACCTTAGCAACGGGACACAGTGTCGTACATTAGCAACGGGACACAGTGTCGTACCTTAGCAACGGGACACAGTGTCGTACCTTACCAACGGGACACAGTGTGTTACCTTAGCAACGGGACACAGTGTCGTACCTTAATAACGGGACACAGTGTGTTACCTTAGCAACGGGACACAGTGTCGTACCTTAGCAACGGCACAGAGTGTGTTACCTTAGCAACAGCACAGAGTGTGTTACCTTAGCAACGGCACAGAGTGTGTTACCTTAGCAACAGCACAGAGTGTGTTACCTTAGCAACAGCACAGAGTGTGTTACCTTAGCAACGGCACAGAGAGTGTTACCTTAGCAATGGGACACAGTGTCGTACTTTAACAACTGCACAGAGTGTGTTACCTTAGCAACAGGACACAGTGTGTTACCTTAGAAACGGGACACAGTGTCGTACCTTAGCAACAGCACAGAGTGTGTTACCTTAGCAACAGCACACAGTGTGTTACCTTAGCAACGGCACAGAGTGTGTTACCTTAGCAACGGGACACAGTGTATTACCTTAGCAACAGCACAGAGTGTGTTACCTTAGCAACGGGACACAGTGTGTTACCTTAGCAACGGCCCAGAGTGTGTAACCTTAGCAACGGGACACAGTGTGTTACCTTAGCAACGGGACACAGTGTGTTACCTTAGCAACGGGACACAGTGTGTTTTCTTAGCAAAGGGACACAGTGTGTTACCTTAGCAACGGGTCACAGTGTGTTACCTTAGCAACGGGACACAGTGTGTAACTTTAGCAACGGGACACAGTGTGTTACCTTAGCAACGGCACAGAGTGTGTTACCTTAGCAATGGCACAGAGTGTGTTAACTTAGCAACGGCACAGAGTGTGTTACCTTAGCAACAGCACAGAGTGTGTTACCTTAGCAACAGCACAGAGAGTCGCGCCTAAGCAACGGCACAGAGTGTGTTACCTTAGCAACAGCACAGAGTGTGTAACCTTAGCAACAGCACAGAGTGTGTTACCTTAGCAACAGCACAGAGTGTGTTACCTTAGCAACGGGACACAGTGTGTTACCTTAGCAACGGGACACAGTGTCGTACCTTAGCAACGGCACAGAGTGAGTTACCTTAGCAACGGGAGACAGTGTGTTACCTTAGCAACGGGACACAGTGTCGTACCTTAGCAACGGCACAGAGTTGTTACCTTAGCAACGGGACACATTGTCGTACCTTAGCAACGGGACACAGTGTCGTATCTTAGCAATGGGAAACAGTGTGATGCCTTAGCAACGGGACACAGTGTCGTACCTTAGCAACGGGACACAGTGTCGTACCATAGCAAAGGGAAACAGTGTGTTATCTTAGCAACGGGACACAGTGTCGTACCTTAGCAACGGCACACAGTGTGTTACCTTAGCAACGGGACACAGTGTCGTACCTTAGCAACGGCACAGAGTATGTTGAGTTAGCAACAGCACAGAGTGTGTTACCTTAGCAACGGGACACAGTGTGTTACCTTAGCAACGGCACAGAGTGTGTTACCTTAGCAACGGGACACACTGTCGTACCTTAGAAACGGCACACAGTGTGTTACCTTAGCAACGGGACACAGTGTGTTACCTTAGCAACGGCACAGAGTGTGTTACCTTAGCAACGGGACACAGTGTCGTACCTTAGCAACGGCAGGAGTGTGTTACCTTAGCAACAGCACAGAGTTTGTTACCTTAGCAACGGGACACAGTGTCGTACCTTAGCAAAGGGAAACAGTGTGTTATCTTAGCAACGGGACACAGTGTCGTACCTTAGCAACGGCACACTGAGTGTTACCTTAGCAACGGGACACAGTGTGTTACCTTAGCAACAGCACAGAGTGTGTTACCTTAGCAACAGCACAGAGTGTGTTACCTTAGCAACGGCACAGAGTGTGTTACCTTAGCAACAGCACAGAGTGTGTTACCTTAGCATCAGAACAGAGCGTGTTACCTTAGCAACGGCACAGAGTGTGTTACCTTAGCAACGGGACACAGTGTCGTACCTTAGCAAAAGCAGAGAGTGTATTACGTTAGCAACAGCACACAGTGTGTTACCTTAGCAACGGCACACAGTGTGTTACATTAGCAACGGCGCACAGTGTGTTACCTTAGCAACGGCACACAGTGTGTTACCTTGGCAACGGCACAGAGTGCGATACCTTAACAACGGGACTCCGTCTGTTACCTTAGCAACGGGACACAGTGTGTTACCTTAGCAACGGGACACAGTGCGTTACCTTAGCAACGGGACACAGTGTCGTACCTCAGCAACTGCACAGAGTGTGTTACCTTAGCAACGGGACACAGTGTCGTACCTTAGCAACGGGACACAGTCTGTTACCTTAGCAACGCGACACAGTGTGTTACCTTAGCAACGGGACACAGTGTGTTACCTTAGCAACGGGACACAGTGTGTTACCTTAGCAACTGCACACAGTGTGTTACCTTAGCAACGGGACACAGTGCGTTACCTTAGCAACGGGACACAGTGTCGTACCTCAGCAACGGCACAGAGTGTGTTACCTTAGCAACGGGACACAGTGTCGTACCTTAGCAACGGGACACAGTCTGTTACCTTAGCAACGCGACACAGTGTGTTACCTTAGCAACGGGACACAGTGTGTTACCTTAGCAACGGGACACAGTGTGTTACCTTAGCAACTGCACACAGTGTGTTACCTTAGCAACGGGACACAGTGTCGTACCTTAGCAACGGGACACAGTGTCGTAACTTAGCAACGGGACACAGTGTCGTACCTTAGCAACGCGACACAGTGTCGTACCTTAGCAACGGGACACAGTGTCCTACCTTAGTAACGGCATAGAGTGTGTTACCTTAGCAATGGGACACAGTGTGTTACCTTAGAAACGGGACACAGTGTCGTACCTTAGCAACGGGACACAATGTCGTACCTTAGCAACGGGAAACAGTGTGTTACCTTAGCAACGGGACACAGTGTCGTACCTTAGCAACAGGAAACAGTGTGTTACTTTAGCAACGGAACACAGTGTCGTACCTTAGCAACGGCACAGAGTGTTTTATTTTAGCAACGGGACACAGTGTCGTACCTTAGCAACGGCACACAGTGTGTTACCTTAGCATCGGGACACAGTGTCGTACCTTAGCAACGGCACAGAGATTATTACCTTAGCAACGGGACACAGTGTGTTACCTTAGCAACGGGACACAGTGTGTTACCTTAGCAACGGGACACAGTGTTGTACCTTAGCAACGGCACAGAGTGTGTTACCTTAGCAACAGCACAGAGCGTGTTACCTTAGCAAAAGCACAGAGTGTGTTACCTTAGCAACGGGACACAGTGTGTTACCTTAGCTACGGGACAGTGTCGTACCTTAGCAACGGCACAGAGTGTGTTACCTTAGCAACGGGATACAGTGTGTTTCCTTAGCTACGGGACACAGTGTCGTACCTTAGCAACGGCACAGAGTGTGTTACCTTAGCAACGGGTTACAGTGTGTTTCCTTAGCAACGGGACACTGTGTCGTACCTTAGCAACGGGACACAGTGTCGTACCTTAGTAACGGCACAGAGTGTGTTACCTTGGCAACGAGACACTGTGTCGTACCTCAGCAACGGGACACAGTATCGTAACCTAGCAACAGCACAGAGTGTGTTACCTTAGCAACGGGACACTGTGTTGTACCTTAGCAACGGGACACTGTATCGTACCTTAGAAACGGGACACAGTGTGTTTCCTTAGCAGCGGGACACAGTGTCGTACCTTAGCAACGGGACACAGTGTGTTACCTTAGCAACGGGACACAGTGTCGTACCTTAGCAACGGGACACAGTATCGTAACCTAGCAACAGCACAGAGTGTGTTACCTTAGCAACGGGACACTGTGTTGTACCTTAGCAACGGGACACTGTATCGTACCTTAGAAACGGGACACAGTGTCGTACCTTAGCAACGGGAAACAGTGTGTTATCTTAGCAACGGGACACAGTGTCGTACCTTAACAACGGCACACAGTGTGTTTCCTTAGCAGCGGGACACAGTGTCGTACCTTAGCAACGGGACACAGTGTGTTACCTTAGCAACGGGACACAGTGTCGTACCTTAGCAACGGGACACAGTATCGTAACCTAGCAACAGCACAGAGTGTCTTACCTTAGAAAACAGCACAGAGTGTGTTACCTTAGCAACGGGACACTGTGTCGTAGCTTAGCAACGGGACACATTGTCGTAGCTTAGCAACCGCAACCAGTGTGTTACCTTAGCAACGGAACACAGTGTGTTACCTTAGCAATGGCACAGAGTGTGTTACCTTAGCAACGGGACACAGTGTCGTACCTTAGCAACGGCACAGAGTGTGTTACCTTAGCAACGGTTCACAGTGTCGTACCTTAGCAACGGCACACAGTGTGTTACCTTAGCAACGGCACAGAGTGTGTTACCTTAGCAACAGCACAAGGTGTGTTATATTAGCAACAGCACAGAGTGTGTTACCTTAGCAACGGGACACAGTGTCGTAGCTTAGCAACGGGACACAGTGTCGTAGCTTAGCAACGGGACACAGTGTCGTAGCTTAGCAACGGCAACCAGTGTGTTACCTTAGCAACGGGACACAGTGTGTTACCTTAGCAATGGCACAGAGTGTGTTACCTTAGCAACGGGACACAGTGTCGTACTTTAGCAACAGCACAGAGTGTGTTACCTTAGCAACGGGACACAGTGTGTTACCTTAGCAACGGGACACAGTGTCGTACCTTAGCAAAAGCACAGAGTGTATTACCTTAGCAACAGCACACAGTGTTTTACCTTAGCAACGGCACATAGTGTGTTACATTAGCAACGGCGCACAGTGTGTTACCTTAGCAACGGCACACAGTGTGTTACCTTGGCAACGGCACAGAGTGCGATACCTTAGGAACGGCACACACTGTGTTACCTTAGCAACGGCACACAGTGTGTTACCTTAGCAACGGCACACACTGTGTTAGATTAGCAACGGCACACAGTGTGTTACCTTAGCAACGGGACACAGTGCGTTACCTTAGCAACGGGACACAGTGTCGTACCTCAGCAACGGCACAGAGTCTGTTACCTTAGCAACGGGGCACAGTGTGTTACCTTAGCTACGGGACACAGTGTGTTACCTTAGCAACGGCACACAGTGTGTTACCTTAGCAACGGGACACAATGCGTTACCTTAGCAACGGGACACAGTGTCGTACCTCAGCAACGGCACAGAGTGTGTTACCTTAGCAACGGGACAGTGTGTTACCTTAGCAACGGCACATAGTGTGTTACATTAGCAACGGCGCACAGTGTGTTACCTTGGCAACGGCACAGAGTGCGATACCTTAGGAACGGCACACACTGTGTTACCTTAGCAACGGCACACAGTGTGTTACCTTAGCAACGGCACACACTGTGTTAGATTAGCAACGGCACACTGTGTGTTACCTTAGCAACGGGACACAGTGCGTTACCTTAGCAACGGGACACAGTGTCGTACCTCAGCAACGGCACACAGTGTGTTACCTTAGCAACGGGACACAGTGTGTTACCTTAGCAACGGCACAGAGTGTGTTACCTTAGCAACGGGACACAGTGCCGTACCTTAGCAACGGCAGGAGTGTGTTACCTTAGCAACAGCACAGAGTGTGTTACCTTAGCAATGGGACACAGTGTCGTACCTTAGCATAGGGAAACAGTGTGTTATCTTAGCAACGGGACACAGAGTCGTACCTTAGCAACGGCACACAGTGTGTTACCTTAGCAACGGGACACATTGTCGTACCTTAGCAACGGCAAGGAGTGTGTAACGTTAGCAACAGCACAGAGTGTGTTACCTTAGCAACGGGACACAGTGTCGTACCTTAGCAACGGCACACAGTGTGTTACCTTAGCAACGGGACACAGTGTGTTACCTTAGCAACAGCACAGAGTGTGTTACCTTAGCAACAGCACAGAGGGTGTTACCTTTGCAAAGGCACAGAGTGTGTTACCTTAGCAACAGCACAGAGTGTGTTACCTTAGCAACAGAACAGAGTGTGTTACCTTAGCAACGGCACAGAGTGTGTTACCTTTGCAACAGCACATAGTGTGTTACCTTATCAACGGCACAGAGTGTGTTACCTTAGCAACGGCACAGAGTGTGTTATCTTAGCAAAAGCACAAGGTGTGTTACATTAGCAACGGCACAGAGTGTGTTACCTTAGCAACGGGACACAGTGTGTTACCTTAGCAACGGGACACAGTGTCGTACCTTAGCAAAAGCACTGAGTGTATTACCTTAGCAACAGCACACAGTGTGTTACCTTAGCAACGGCACACAGTGTGTTACATTAGCAACGGCGCACAGTATGTTACCTTAGCAACGGCACAGAGTGCGATACCTTAGGAACGGCACACACTGTGTTACCTTAGCAACGGCACACAGTGTGTTACCTTAGCAACGGCACAAACTGTGTTAGATTAGCAACGGCACACAGTGTGTTACCTTAACAACGGGACTCCGTCTGTTACCTTAGCAACGGGACACAGTGTGTTACCTTAGCTACGGGACACAGTGTGTTACCTTAGCAACGGCACACAGTGTGTTACCTTAGCAACGGGACACAGTGTGTTACCTTAGCAACGGGACACAGTGTCGTACCTCAGCAACGGCACAGAGTGTGTTACCTTATCAACGGGACACAGTGTCGTACCTTAGCAACGGGACACAGTCTTTTACCTTAGCAACGGGACACAGTGTGTTACCTTTGCAAAGGCACACAGTGTGTTACCTTAGCAACGGGACACAGTGTCATACCTTAGCAAAGGGACACAGTGTCGTAACTTAGCAACGGGACACAGTGTCGTACCTTAGCAACGCGACACAGTGTCGTACCTTAGCAACGGGACACAGTGTCCTACCTTAGCAACGGCAAAGAGTGTGTTACCTTTGCAACGGGACACAGTGTGTTACCTTTGCAACGGCACAGAGTGTGTTAACTTAGCAACGGGACACTGTGTCGTACCTTAGCAACGGCACACAGTGTGTTACCTTAGCAACGGGACACAGTGTCGTACATTAGCAACGGGACACAGTGTCGTACCTTAGCAACGGGACACAGTGTCGTACCTTAGCAACGGGACACAGTGTGTTACCTTAGCAACGGGACACAGTGTCGTACCTTAATAACGGGACACAGTGTGTTACCTTAGCAACGGGACACAGTGTCGTACCTTAGCAACGGCACAGAGTGTGTTACCTTAGCAACAGCACAGAGTGTTATACCTTAGCAACAGCACAGAGTGTGTTACCTTAGCAACGGCACAGAGAGTGTTACCTTAGCAACGGGACACAGTGTCGTACTTTAACAACTGCACAGAGTGTGTTACCTTAGCAACAGGACACAGTGTCGTACCTTAGCAACGGACACAGTGTGTTACCTTAGCAACGGGACACAGTGTGTTACCTTAGCTACGGGACACAGTGTGTTACCTTAGCAACGGGACACAGTGTGTTACCTTAGCAACGTTACAGAGTGTGTTACCTTAGCAACGGGACACAGTGTCGTGCCTTAGCAACGGCACAGAGTGTGTTACCTTAGCAACGGGACACAGTGTCGTACCTTAGCAACGGCACACAGTGTGTTACCTTAGCAACGGGACACAGTGTCGTACCTTAGCAACGGGACAGGGTGTGTTACCTTAGCAACGGTACACAGTGTCGTACCTTAGCAACGGCACACAGTGTGTTACCTTAGCAACGGGACACAATGTCGTACCTAAGCAACGGCACACAGTGTGTTACCTTAGCAACGGGACACAGTGTGTTACCTTAGCAACGGCACACAGTGTGTTTACCTTAGCAACGGGACACAGTGTGTTACCGTAGCAACGGCATAGAGTGTGTTACCTTAGCAACGGGACACAGTGTCGTACCTTAGCAACGGCACAGACTGTGTTACCTTAGCAACAGCACAGAGTGTGTTACCGTAGCAACGGCACAGAGTGTGTTACCTTAGCAACAGCACAGAGTGTGTTACCTTAGCAACGGCACATAGTGTGTTACCTTAGCAACGGGACACCGTGTCGTACCTTAGCAACGGGACAGAGTGTGTTACCTTAGCAACAGCACAGGGTGTGTTACCTTAGCAACAGCACAGAGATGGTTACCTTAGCAACGGCACAGAGTGTGTTACCTTAGCAACGGCACAGAGTGTGTTACCTTAGCAACAGAACAGAGTGTGTTACCTTAGCAACGGCACAGAGTGTGTTACCTTAGCAACAGCACAGAGTGTGTTACCTTATCAACGGCACAGAATGTGTTACGTTAGCAACGGCACAGAGTGTGTTACCTTAGCAACAGCACAGAGTGTATTACCTTAGCAACGGGCAGAGTGTGTTACCTTAGCAACGGGACACAGTGTCGTACCTTAGCAACAGCACAGAGTGTGTTACCTTAGCAACGGGACACAGTGTGTTACCTTAGCAACCGGACACAGTGTCGTACCTTAGCAACAGCACAGAGTGTGTTACCTTAGCAACAGCACACAGTGTGTTACCTTAGCAACGGCACACAGTGTGTTACATTAGCAACGGCGCACAGTGTGTTACCTTAGCAACGGCACACAGTGTGTTAACTTGGCAACGGCACAGCGTGCGCTACCTTAGCAACGGCACACACTGTGTTACCTTAGCAACGGCACACAGTGTGTTACCTTAGCAACGGGACACAGCGTGTTAGCTTAGCAACGGGACACAGTGTGTTACCTTAGCAACGGGACACAGTGTGTTACCTTAGCAACGGCACACGGTGTGTTACCTTAGCAACGGGACACAGTGTGTTACCTTAGCAACGGGACACAGTGTCGTACCTTAGCAACGGCACAGACTGTGTTACCTTAGCAACGGGACACAGTCTGTTACCTTAGCAACGGGACACAGTGTGTTACCTTAGCAACGGGACACAGTTTGTTACCTTAGCAACGGGACACAGTGTGTTACCTTAGCAACGGCACACAGTGTGTTACCTTAGCAACGGGACACAGTGTCGTACCTTAGCAACGGGACACAGTGTCGTACCTTAGCAATGCGACACAGTGTCGTACCTTAGCAACGGGACACAGTGTCGTACCCTAGCAACGGCACAGAGTGTGTTACCTTAGCAACGGGACACAGTGTGTTACCTTAGCAACGGCACAGAGTGTGTTACCTTAGCAACGGGACACAGTGTCGTACCTTAGCAACGGCACACAGTGTGTTACCTTAGTAACGGTACACAGAGTCGTACCTTAGCAACGGGACACAGTGTCGTACCTAAGCAACGGGACACAGTGTGTTACCTTAGTAACGGGACACAGTGTCGTACCTTACCAACGGGACACAGTGTGTTACCTTAGTAACGGGACACAGTGTCGTACCTTAGCAACGGGACACAGTGTCGCACCTTAGTAACGGGAAACAGTGTGTTACCTTAGCAAAGGGACACAGTGTCGTACCTTAGCAACTGCACAGAGTGTTTTATTTTAGCAACGGGACACAGTGTCGTACCTTAGCAACGGCACACAGTGTGTTACCTTAGCAACGGGACACAGTGTCGTACCTTAGCAACGGCACAGGGTGTGTTACCTTAGCAACGGGACACAGTGTGTTACCTTAGCAACGGGACACAGTGTCGTACCTTAGCAACGGCACAGAGTGTGTTACCTTAGCAACGGGACACAGTGTGTTACCTTAGCAACGGCACAGAGTGTGTTACCTTAGCAACTGCACACAGTGTGTTACCTTATTAACGGGACACAGTGTGTTACCTTAGCAACGGGACACAGTGTCGTACCTTAGCAACGGCACAGAGTGTGTTACCTTAGCAACAGCACAGTGTGTGTTACCTTAGCAACGGTGCATAATGTGTTACCTTAGCAACGGGACACAGTGTCGTACCTTAGCAACGGCACAGAGTGTGTTACCTTAGCAACGGGACAGTGTGTTACCTTAGCAACGGGACACAGTGTCGTACCTTAGCAACGGCACAGAGTGTGTTACCTTAGCAACGGGACACAGTGTGTTACCTTAGCAACGGGACACAGTGTCGTACCTTAGTAACGGCACAGAGTGTGTTACCTTAGCAACGGGACACAGTGTCGTACCTTAGCAACGGGACACAGTGTCGTAACTTAGCAACGGGACACAGTGTCGTACCTTAGCAACGGCACACAGTGTCGTATCTTAGCAACGGGACACAGTGTCGTACCTTAGCAACGGCACAGAGTGTGTTACCTTAGCAACGGGACACAGTGTCGTACCTTAGTAACGGCACACAGTGTGTTACCTTAGCAACGGGACACAATGTCGTACCTAAGCAACGGTACACAGTGTGTTACCTTAGCAACAGCACAGTGTGTTACCTTAGCAACTGGACACAGTGTGTTACCTTAGCAACGGCACACAGTGTGTTACCTTAGCAACGGCACAGAGTGTGGTACCTTAGCAACGGTACACATTGTCGTACCTTAGCAACGGCACAGACTGTGTTACCTTAGCAACAGCACAGAGTGTGTTACCTTAGCAACGGCACAGAGTGTGTTACCTTAGCAACGGCTCAGAGTGTGTTACCTTAGCAACGGGACACAGTGTCGTACCTTAGCAACGGCACAGACTGTGTTACCTTAGCAACAGCACAGAGTGTGTTACCTTAGCAACGGCACAGTGTGTTAACTTAGCAACAGCACAGAGTGTGTTACCTTAGCAACAACACAGAGTGTGTTACCTTAGAAACGGCACAGAGTGTGTTACCTTAGCAACGGGACACAGTGTCGTACCTTAGCAACAGCACAGAGTGTGTTACCTTAGCAACAGCACAGAGTGTGTTACCTTAGCAACAGCACAGAGTGTGTTACCTTAGCAACAGCACAGAGTGTGTTACCTTAGCAACGGCACAGAGTGTGTTACCTTAGCAACAGCATAGAGTGTGTTACCTTAGCAGCAGAACAGAGTGTGTTATCTTAGCAACGGCACAGAGTGTGTTACCTTAGCAACAGCACAGAGTGTGTTACCTTATCAGCGGCACAGAATGTGTTACCTTAGCAACGGCACAGAGTGTGTTACCTTAGCAACAGCACAGAGTGTGTTACCTTAGCAACGGCACAGAGTGTGTTACCTTAGCAACGGGACACAGTGTGTTACCTTAGCAACGGGACACAGTGTGTTACCTTAGCAACGGCACAGAGTGTGTTACCTTAGCAACGGCACAGAGTGTGTTATCTTAGCAACGGGACACAGTGTCGTACCTTAGCAACAGCAAGGAGTGTGTTACCTTAGCAACGGCACAGAATGTGTTACCTTAGCAACGGCACAGAGTGTGTTATCTTAGCAACGGGACACAGTGTCGTACCTTAGCAACGGCACAGAGTGTGTTATCTTAGCAACAGCACAGAGTGTGTTACCTTAGCAACAGAACAGAGTGTGTTACCTTAGCAACGGCACAGAGTGTGTTACCTTTGCAACAGCACATAGTGTGTTACCTTATCAACGGCACAGAGTGTGTTACCTTAGCAACGGCACAGAGTGTGTTATCTTAGCAAAAGCACAAGGTGTGTTACATTAGCAACGGCACAGAGTGTGTTACCTTAGCAACGGGACACAGTGTCGTACCTTAGCAACAGCACAGAGTGTGTTACCTTAGCAACGGGACACAGTGTGTTACCTTAGCAACGGGACACAGTGTCGTACCTTAGCAAAAGCACTGAGTGTATTACCTTAGCAACAGCACACAGTGTGTTACCTTAGCAACGGCACACAGTGTGTTACATTAGCAACGGCGCACAGTATGTTACCTTAGCAACGGCACAGAGTGCGATACCTTAGGAACGGCACACACTGTGTTACCTTAGCAACGGCACACAGTGTGTTACCTTAGCAACGGCACAAACTGTGTTAGATTAGCAACGGCACACAGTGTGTTACCTTAACAACGGGACTCCGTCTGTTACCTTAGCAACGGGACACAGTGTGTTACCTTAGCTACGGGACACAGTGTGTTACTTTAGCAACGGCACACAGTGTGTTACCTTAGCAACGGGACACAGTGTGTTACCTTAGCAACGGGACACAGTGTCGTACCTCAGCAACGGCACAGAGTGTGCTACCTTAGCAACGGGACACAGTGTCGTACCTTAGCAACGGGACACAGTCTGTTACCTTAGCAACGGGACACAGTGTGTTACCTTTGCAAAGGCACACAGTGTGTTACCTTAGCAACGGGACACAGTGTCATACCTTAGCAAAGGGACACAGTGTCGTAACTTAGCAACGGGACACAGTGTCGTACCTTAGCAACGCGACACAGTGTCGTACCTTAGCAACGGGACACAGTGTCCTACCTTAGCAACGGCAAAGAGTGTGTTACCTTTGCAACGGGACACAGTGTGTTACCTTTGCAACGGCACAGAGTGTGTTACCTTAGCAACGGGACACTGTGTCGTACCTTAGCAACGGCACACAGTGTGTTACCTTAGCAACGGGACACAGTGTCGTACATTAGCAACGGGACACAGTGTCGTACCTTAGCAACGGGACACAGTGTCGTACCTTAGCAACGGGACACAGTGTGTTACCTTAGCAACGGGACACAGTGTCGTACCTTAATAACGGGACACAGTGTGTTACCTTAGCAACGGGACACAGTGTCGTACCTTAGCAACGGCACAGAGTGTGTTACCTTAGCAACAGCACAGAGTGTGTTACCTTAGCAACGGCACAGAGTGTGTTACCTTAGCAACAGCACAGAGTGTTATACCTTAGCAACAGCACAGAGTGTGTTACCTTAGCAACGGCACAGAGAGTGTTACCTTAGCAACGGGACACAGTGTCGTACTTTAACAACTGCACAGAGTGTGTTACCTTAGCAACAGGACACAGTGTCGTACCTTAGCAACGGACACAGTGTGTTACCTTAGCAACGGGACACAGTGTGTTACCTTAGCTACGGGACACAGTGTGTTACCTTAGCAACGGGACACAGTGTGTTACCTTAGCAACGTTACAGAGTGTGTTACCTTAGCAACGGGACACAGTGTCGTGCCTTAGCAACGGCACAGAGTGTGTTACCTTAGCAACGGGACACAGTGTCGTACCTTAGCAACGGCACACAGTGTGTTACCTTAGCAACGGGACACAGTGTCGTACCTTAGCAACGGGACAGGGTGTGTTACCTTAGCAACGGTACACAGTGTCGTACCTTAGCAACGGCACACAGTGTGTTACCTTAGCAACGGGACACAATGTCGTACCTAAGCAACGGCACACAGTGTGTTACCTTAGCAACGGGACACAGTGTGTTACCTTAGCAACGGCACACAGTGTGTTTACCTTAGCAACGGGACACAGTGTGTTACCGTAGCAACGGCATAGAGTGTGTTACCTTAGCAACGGGACACAGTGTCGTACCTTAGCAACGGCACAGACTGTGTTACCTTAGCAACAGCACAGAGTGTGTTACCGTAGCAACAGCACAGAGTGTGTTACCTTAGCAACAGCACAGAGTGTGTTACCTTAGCAACGGCACATAGTGTGTTACCTTAGCAACGGGACACCGTGTCGTACCTTAGCAACAGCACAGGGTGTGTTACCTTAGCAACAGCACAGAGTTTGTTACCTTAGCAACGGCACAGAGTGTGTTACCTTAGCAACGGCACAGAGTGTGTTACCTTAGCAACAGAACAGAGTGTGTTACCTTAGCAACGGCACAGAGTGTGTTACCTTAGCAACAGCACAGAGTGTGTTACCTTATCAACGGCACAGGATGTGTTACGTTAGCAACGGCACAGAGTGTGTTACCTTAGCAACAGCACAGAGTGTATTACCTTAGCAACGGGCAGAGTGTGTTACCTTAGCAACGGGACACAGTGTCGTACCTTAGCAACAGCACAGAGTGTGTTACCTTAGCAACGGGACACAGTGTGTTACCTTAGCAACCGGACACAGTGTCGTACCTTAGCAACAGCACAGAGTGTGTTACCTTAGCAACAGCACACAGTGTGTTACCTTAGCAACGGCACACAGTGTGTTACATTAGCAACGGCGCACAGTGTGTTACCTTAGCAACGGGACACAATGTCGTACCTAAGCAACGGTACACAGTGTGTTACCTTAGCAACAGCACAGTGTGTTACCTTAGCAACGGGACACAGTGTGTTACCTTAGCAACGGCACACAGTGTATTACCTTTGCAACGGCACAGAGTGTGGTACCTTAGCAACGGTACACATTGTCGTACCTTAGCAACGGCACAGACTGTGTTACCTTAGCAACAGCACAGAGTGTGTTACCTTAGCAACGGCACAGAGTGTGTTACCTTAGCAACGGCTCAGAGTGTGTTACCTTAGCAACGGGACACAGTGTCGTACCTTAGCAACGGCACAGACTGTGTTACCTTAGCAACAGCACAGAGTGTGTTACCTTAGCAACGGCACAGTGTGTTAACTTAGCAACAGCACAGAGTGTGTTACCTTAGCAACAACACAGAGTGTGTTACCTTAGAAACGGCACAGAGTGTGTTACCTTAGCAACGGGACACAGTGTCGTACCTTAGCAACAGCACAGAGTGTGTTACCTTAGCAACAGCACAGAGTGTGTTACCTTAGCAACAGCACAGAGTGTGTTACCTTAGCAACAGCACAGAGTGTGTTACCTTAGCAACGGCACAGAGTGTGTTACCTTAGCAACAGCATAGAGTGTGTTACCTTAGCAGCAGAACAGAGTGTGTTATCTTAGCAACGGCACAGAGTGTGTTACCTTAGCAACAGCACAGAGTGTGTTACCTTATCAGCGGCACAGAATGTGTTACCTTAGCAACGGCACAGAGTGTGTTACCTTAGCAACAGCACAGAGTGTGTTACCTTAGCAACGGCACAGAGTATGTTACCTTAGCAACGGGACACAGTGTGTTACCTTAGCAACGGGACACAGTGTGTTACCTTAGCAACGGCACAGAGTGTGTTACCTTAGCAACGGCACAGAGTGTGTTATCTTAGCAACGGGACACAGTGTCGTACCTTAGCAACAGCAAGGAGTGTGTTACCTTAGCAACGGCACAGAATGTGTTACCTTAGCAACGGCACAGAGTGTGTTATCTTAGCAACGGGACACAGTGTCGTACCTTAGCAACGGCACAGAGTGTGTTATCTTAGCAACAGCACAGAGTGTGTTACCTTAGCAACAGAACAGAGTGTGTTACCTTAGCAACGGCACAGAGTGTGTTACCTTTGCAACAGCACATAGTGTGTTACCTTATCAACGGCACAGAGTGTGTTACCTTAGCAACGGCACAGAGTGTGTTATCTTAGCAAAAGCACAAGGTGTGTTACATTAGCAACGGCACAGAGTGTGTTACCTTAGCAACGGGACACAGTGTCGTACCTTAGCAACAGCACAGAGTGTGTTACCTTAGCAACGGGACACAGTGTGTTACCTTAGCAACGGGACACAGTGTCGTACCTTAGCAAAAGCACTGAGTGTATTACCTTAGCAACAGCACACAGTGTGTTACCTTAGCAACGGCACACAGTGTGTTACATTAGCAACGGCGCACAGTATGTTACCTTAGCAACGGCACAGAGTGCGATACCTTAGGAACGGCACACACTGTGTTACCTTAGCAACGGCACACAGTGTGTTACCTTAGCAACGGCACAAACTGTGTTAGATTAGCAACGGCACACAGTGTGTAACCTTAACAACGGGACTCCGTCTGTTACCTTAGCAATGGGACACAGTGTGTTACCTTAGCTACGGGACACAGTGTGTTACCTTAGCAACGGCACACAGTGTGTTACCTTAGCAACGGGACACAGTGTGTTACCTTAGCAACGGGACACAGTGTCGTACCTCAGCAACGGCACAGAGTGTGTTACCTTAGCAACGGGACACAGTGTCGTACCTTAGCAACGGGACACAGTCTGTTACCTTAGCAACGGGACACAGTGTGTTACCTTTGCAAAGGCACACAGTGTGTTACCTTAGCAACGGGACACAGTGTCATACCTTAGCAAAGGGACACAGTGTCGTAACTTAGCAACGGGACACAGTGTCGTACCTTAGCAACGCGACACAGTGTCGTACCTTAGCAACGGGACACAGTGTCCTACCTTAGCAACGGCAAAGAGTGTGTTACCTTTGCAACGGGACACAGTGTGTTACCTTTGCAACGGCACAGAGTGTGTTACCTTAGCAACGGGACACTGTGTCGTACCTTAGCAACGGCACACAGTGTGTTACCTTAGCAACGGGACACAGTGTCGTACATTAGCAACGGGACACAGTGTCGTACCTTAGCAACGGGACACAGTGTCGTACCTTAGCAACGGGACACAGTGTGTTACCTTAGCAACGGGACACAGTGTCGTACCTTAATAACGGGACACAGTGTGTTACCTTAGCAACGGGACACAGTGTCGTACCTTAGCAACGGCACAGAGTGTGTTACCTTAGCAACAGCACAGAGTGTGTTACCTTAGCAACGGCACAGAGTGTGTTACCTTAGCAACAGCACAGAGTGTTATACCTTAGCAACAGCACAGAGTGTGTTACCTTAGCAACGGCACAGAGAGTGTTACCTTAGCAACGGGACACAGTGTCGTACTTTAACAACTGCACAGAGTGTGTTACCTTAGCAACAGGACACAGTGTCGTACCTTAGCAACGGACACAGTGTGTTACCTTAGCAACGGGACACAGTGTGTTACCTTAGCTACGGGACACAGTGTGTTACCTTAGCAACGGGACACAGTGTGTTACCTTAGCAACGTTACAGAGTGTGTTACCTTAGCAACGGGACACAGTGTCGTGCCTTAGCAACGGCACAGAGTGTGTTACCTTAGCAACGGGACACAGTGTCGTACCTTAGCAACGGCACACAGTGTGTTACCTTAGCAACGGGACACAGTGTCGTACCTTAGCAACGGGACAGGGTGTGTTACCTTAGCAACGGTACACAGTGTCGTACCTTAGCAACGGCACACAGTGTGTTACCTTAGCAACGGGACACAATGTCGTACCTA
The DNA here is from genome assembly GCA_030762935.1 of Hymenopus coronatus. Lineage (NCBI taxonomy): Eukaryota > Metazoa > Arthropoda > Insecta > Mantodea > Hymenopodidae > Hymenopus > Hymenopus coronatus. Next base: position 178,855,720 of record CM060882.1, read on the forward strand.
AGCAACGGCACACAGTGTGTTACCTTAGCAACGGGACACAGTGTGTTACCTTAGCAACGGCACACAGTGTGTTTACCTTAGCAACGGGACACAGTGTGTTACCGTAGCAACGGCATAGAGTGTGTTACCTTAGCAACGGGACACAGTGTCGTACCTTAGCAACGGCACAGACTGTGTTACCTTAGCAACAGCACAGAGTGTGTTACCGTAGCATCGGCACAGAGTGTGTTACCTTAGCAACAGCACAGAGTGTGTTACCTTAGCAACGGCACATAGTGTGTTACCTTAGCAACGGGACACCGTGTCGTACCTTAGCAACGGGACAGAGTGTGTTACCTTAGCAACAGCCCAGGGTGTGTTACCTTAGCAACAGCACAGAGTTTGTTACCTTAGCAACGGCACAGAGTGTGTTACCTTAGCAACGGCACAGAGTGTGTTACCTTAGCAACAGAACAGAGTGTGTTACCTTAGCAACGGCACAGAGTGTGTTACCTTAGCAACAGCACAGAGTGTGTTACCTTATCAACGGCACAGAATGTGTTACGTTAGCAACGGCACAGAGTGTGTTACCTTAGCAACAGCACAGAGTGTATTACCTTAGCAACGGGCAGAGTGTGTTACCTTAGCAACGGGACACAGTGTCGTACCTTAGCAACAGCACAGAGTGTGTTACCTTAGCAACGGGACACAGTGTGTTACCTTAGCAACCGGACACAGTGTCGTACCTTAGCAACAGCACAGAGTGTGTTACCTTAGCAACAGCACACAGTGTGTTACCTTAGCAACGGCACACAGTGTGTTACATTAGCAACGGCGCACAGTGTGTTACCTTAGCAACGGCACACAGTGTGTTAACTTGGCAACGGCACAGCGTGCGCTACCTTAGCAACGGCACACACTGTGTTACCTTAGCAACGGCACACAGTGTGTTACCTTAGCAACGGGACACAGCGTGTTAGCTTAGCAACGGGACACAGTGTGTTACCTTAGCAACGGGACACAGTGTGTTACCTTAGCAACGGCACACGGTGTGTTACCTTAGCAACGGGACACAGTGTGTTACCTTAGCAACGGGACACAGTGTCGTACCTTAGCAACGGCACAGACTGTGTTACCTTAGCAACGGGATACAGTGCCGTACCTTAGCAACGGGACACAGTCTGTTACCTTAGCAACGGGACACAGTGTGTTACCTTAGCAACGGGACACAGTTTGTTACCTTAGCAACGGGACACAGTGTGTTACCTTAGCAACGGCACACAGTGTGTTACCTTAGCAACGGGACACAGTGTCGTACCTTAGCAACGGGACACAGTGTCGTACCTTAGCAATGCGACACAGTGTCGTACCTTAGCAACGGGACACAGTGTCGTACCCTAGCAACGGCACAGAGTGTGTTACCTTAGCAACGGGACACAGTGTGTTACCTTAGCAACGGCACAGAGTGTGTTACCTTAGCAACGGGACACAGTGTCGTACCTTAGCAACGGCACACAGTGTGTTACCTTAGTAACGGTACACAGAGTCGTACCTTAGCAACGGGACACAGTGTCGTACCTAAGCAACGGGACACAGTGTGTTACCTTAGTAACGGGACACAGTGTCGTACCTTACCAACGGGACACAGTGTGTTACCTTAGTAACGGGACACAGTGTCGTACCTTAGCAACGGGAGACAGTGTCGCACCTTAGCAACGGGAAACAGTGTGTTACCTTAGCAAAGGGACACAGTGTCGTACCTTAGCAACTGCACAGAGTGTTTTATTTTAGCAACGGGACACAGTGTCGTACCTTAGCAACGGCACGCAGTGTGTTACCTTAGCAACGGGACACAGTGTCGTACCTTAGCAACGGCACAGAGTGTGTTACCTTAGCAACGGGACACAGTGTGTTACCTTAGCAACGGGACACAGTGTCGTACCTTAGCAACGGCACAGAGTGTGTTACCTTAGCAACGGGACACAGTGTGTTACCTTAGCAACGGCACAGAGTGTGTTACCTTAGCAACTGCACACAGTGTGTTACCTTAGCAACGGGACACAGTGTGTTACCTTAGCAACGGGACACAGTGTCGTACCTTAGCAACGGCACAGAGTGTGTTACCTTAGCAACAGCACAGAGTGTGTTACCTTAGCAACGGTGCATAATGTGTTACCTTAGCAACGGGACACAGTGTCGTACCTTAGCAACGGCACAGAGTGTGTTACCTTAGCAACGGGACAGTGTGTTACCTTAGCAACGGGACACAGTGTCGTACCTTAGCAACGGCACAGAGTGTGTTACCTTAGCAACGGGACACAGTGTGTTACCTTAGCAACGGGACACAGTGTCGTACCTTAGTAACGGCACAGAGTGTGTTACCTTAGCAACGGGACACAGTGTCGTACCTTAGCAACGGGACACAGTGTCGTAACTTAGCAACGGGACACAGTGTCGTACCTTAGCAACGGCACACAGTGTCGTATCTTAGCAACGGGACACAGTGTCGTACCTTAGCAACGGCACAGAGTGTGTTACCTTAGCAACGGGACACAGTGTCGTACCTTAGCAACGGGACACAGTGTGTTACCTTAGCAACGGCACAGAGTGTGTTACCTTAGCAACGGCACAGGGTGTGTTATCTTAGCAACGGGACACAGTGTCGTACCTTAGCAACAGCAAGGAGTGTGTTACCTTAGCAACGGCACAGAATGTGTTACCTTAGCAACGGCACAGAGTGTGTTATCTTAGCAACGGGACACAGTGTCGTACCTTAGCAACGGCACAGAGTGTGTTACCTTAGCAACGGCACAGAATGTGTTACCTTAGCAACGGCACAGAGTGTGTTACCTTAGCAACAGCACAGAGTGTGTTACCTTAGCAACGGGACACAGTGTGTTACCTTAGCAACGGGACACAGTGTGTTACCTTAGCAACGGCACAGAGTGTGTTACCTTAGCAACGGCACAGAGTGTGTTACCTTAGCAACGGGACACAGTGTCGTACCTTAGCAACAGCAAGGAGTGTGTTACCTTAGCAACGGCACAGAATGTGTTACCTTAGCAACAGCACAGAGTGTGTTACCTTAGCAACAGCACAGAGTGTGTTACCTTAGCAACGGCACAGAGTGTGTTACCTTAGCAACAGCATAGAGTGTGTTACCTTAGCAGCAGAACAGAGTGTGTTATCTTAGCAACGGCACAGAGTGTGTTACCTTAGCAACAGCACAGAGTGTGTTACCTTATCAGCGGCACAGAATGTGTTACCTTAGCAACGGCACAGAGTGTGTTACCTTAGCAACAGCACAGAGTGTGTTACCTTAGCAACGGCACAGAGTGTGTTACCTTAGCAACGGGACACAGTGTGTTACCTTAGCAACGGGACACAGTGTGTTACCTTAGCAACGGCACAGAGTGTGTTACCTTAGCAACGGCACAGGGTGTGTTATCTTAGCAACGGGACACAGTGTCGTACCTTAGCAACAGCAAGGAGTGTGTTACCTTAGCAACGGCACAGAATGTGTTACCTTAGCAACGGCACAGAGTGTGTTATCTTAGCAACGGGACACAGTGTCGTACCTTAGCAACGGGACACAGTGTGTTAGCTTAGCAACGGGACACAGTGTGTTACCTTAGCAACGGGACACAGTGTGTTACCTTAGCAACGGCACACGGTGTGTTACTTTAGCAACGGGACACAGTGTGTTACCTTAGCAACGGGACACAGTGTCGTACCTTAGCAACGGCACAGACTGTGTTACCTTAGCAACGGGATAAAGTGCCGTACCTTAGCAACGGGACACAGTCTGTTACCTTAGCAACGGGACACAGTGTGTTACCTTAGCAACGGGACACAGTTTGTTACCTTAGCAACGGGACACAGTGTGTTACCTTAGCAACGGCACACAGTGTGTTACCTTAGCAACGGCACAGAGTGTGTTACCTTAGCAACAGCACAGAGTGTGTTACCTTAGCAACGGGACACAGTGTGTTACCTTAGCAACGGGACACAGTGTGTTACCTTAGCAACGGCACAGAGTGTGTTACCTTAGCAACGGCACAGAGTGTGTTACCTTAGCAACGGGACACAGTGTGTTACCTTAGCAACAGCACACAGTGTGTTACCTTAGCAACGGCACAGAGTGTGTTACCTCAGCAACGGCACAGAGTGTGTTACCTTAGCAACAGAACAGAGTGTGTTACCTTAGCAACGGCACAGAATGTGTTACCTTAGCAACAGCACAGAGTGTGTTACCTTATCAACGGCACAGAATGTGTTACGTTAGCAACGGCACAGAGTGTGTTACCTTAGCAACAGCACAGAGTGTATTACCTTAGCAACGGGCAGAGTGTGTTACCTTAGCAACGGGACACAGTGTCGTACCTTAGCAACAGCACAGAGTGTGTTACCTTAGCAACGGGACACAGTGTGTTACCTTAGCAACCGGACACAGTGTCGTACCTTAGCAACAGCACAGAGTGTGTTACCTTAGCAACAGCACACAGTGTGTTACCTTAGCAACGGCACACAGTGTGTTACATTAGCAACGGCACACAGTGTGTTACCTTAGCAACGGGACACAGTGTCGTACCTTAGTAACGGCACAGAGTGTGTTACCTTAGCGACGGGACACAGTGTCGTACTATAGCACCGGGACACAGTGTCGTATCTTAGCAACGGGAAACAGTGTGTTACCTTAGCAACGGTACACAGTGTCGTACCTTATCAACAGGACACAGTGTCGTACCTTAGCAACGGGAAACAGTGTGTTACCTTAGCAACGGGACACAGTGTCGTACCTTAGCAACGGCACAGAGTGTGTTACCTTAGCAACGGGACACAGTGTGTTACCTTAGCAACAGGACACAGTTTTGTACTTTAGAAACGGCACAGAGTGTGTTACCTTAGCAACAGCACAGAGTGTGTTACTTTAGCAACGGGACACAGTGTGTTACCTTAGCTACGGGACACAGTGTCGTACCTTAGTAACGGCACAGAGTGTGTTACCTTAGCAACGGGACACAGTGTCGTACCTTAGCAACGGGACACAGTGTCGTATCTTAGCAACGGGAAACAGTGTGTTACCTTAGCAACGGAACACAGTGTCGTACCTTAGCAACGGGAAACAGTGTGTTATCTTAGCAACGGGACACAGTGTCGTACCATAGCAACGGCACAGAGTGTGTTACCTTAGCAACGGGACACAGTGTTGTACCTTAGCAACGGGACACAGTGTGTTACCTTAGCAACGGGACACAGTGTCGTACCTTAGCAACGGGACACAAAGTGTTACCTTAGCAACGGGACACAGTGTCGAACTTTAGCAACGGCACAGAGTGTGTTACCTTAGCAACGGGACACAGTGTCGTACCTTAGCAAAGGCACACAGTGTGTTACCTTAGCAACGGGACACAGTGTGTTACCTTAGCAACGGCACAGAGTGTGTTACCTTATCAACGGGACATAGTGTCGTACCTTAGCAACGGCACAGAGTGTGTTACCTTAGCAACGGGATACAGTGTCGTACCTTAGCAACGGGACACAGTGTCGTACGTTAGCAACGGCACAGTGTGTTACCTTAGCAACAGCACAGAGTGTGTTACGTTAGCAACGGCACAGAGTGTGTTACCTTACCAACAGCACAGAGTGTGTTACCTTAGCAACGGGACACATTGTCGTACCTTAGCAACGGGACACAGTGTGTTACCTTAGCAACAGCACAGAGTGTGTTACCTTAGCAACGGGACACAGTGTCGTACCTTAGCAACGGACACAGTGTGTTACCTTAGCAACGGGACACAGTGTGTTACCTTAGCTACGGGACACAGTGTGTTACCTTAGCAACGTTACAGAGTGTGTTACCTTAGCAACGGGACACAGTGTCGTGCCTTAGCAACGGCACAGAGTGTGTTACCTTAGCAACGGGACACAGTGTCGTACCTTAGCAACGGCACACAGTGTGTTACCTTAGCAACGGGACACAGTGTCGTACCTTAGCAACGGCACAGGGTGTGTTACCTTAGCAACGGTACACAGTGTCGTACCTTAGCAACGGCACACAGTGTGTTACCTTAGCAACGGGACACAATGTCGTACCTAAGCAACGGCACACAGTGTGTTACCTTAGCAACGGGACACAGTGTGTTACCTTAACAACGGCACACAGTGTGTTTACCTTAGCAACGGGACACAGTGTGTTACCGTAGCAACGGCATAGAGTGTGTTACCTTAGCAACGGGACACAGTGTCGTACTTTAGCAACGGCACAGACTGTGTTACCTTAGCAACAGCACAGGGTGTGTTACCTTAGCAAAGGCACAGAGTGTGTTACCTTAGCATCAGCACAGAGTGTGTTACCTTAGCAACAGCACAGAGTGTGTTACCTTAGCAACAGCACAGAGTGTGTTACCTTCGCAATAGCACAGAGTGTGTTACCTTAGCAACAGCACAGGGTGTGTTACCCTAGCAACAGCACAGAGTTTGTTACCTTAGCAACGGCACAGAGTGTGTTACCTTAGCAACGGCACAGAGTGTGTTACCTTAGCAACAGAACAGAGTGTGTTACCTTAGCAACGGCACAGAGTGTGTTACCTTAGCAACAGCACAGAGTGTGTTACCTTATCAACGGCACAGAATGTGTTACGTTAGCAACGGCACAGAGTGTGTTACCTTAGCAACAGCACAGAGTGCATTACCTTAGCAACGGGCAGAGTGTGTTACCTTAGCAACGGGACACAGTGTCGTACCTTAGCAACAGCTGAGTGTGTTACCTTAGCAACGGGACACAGTGTGTTACCTTAGCAACCGGACACAGTGTCGTACCTTAGCAACAGCACAGAGTGTGTTACCTTAGCAACAGCACACAGTGTGTTACCTTAGCAACGGCACACAGTGTGTTACATTAGCAACGGCGCACAGTGTGTTACCTTAGCAACGGCACACAGTGTGTTAACTTGGCAACGGCACAGCGTGCGATACCTTAGCAACGGCACACACTGTGTTACCTTAGCAACGGCACACAGTGTGTTACCTTAGCAACGGGACACAGTGTGTTAGCTTAGCAACGGGACACAGTGTGTTACCTTAGCAACGGGACACAGTGTGTTACCTTAGCAACGGCACACGGTGTGTTACTTTAGCAACGGGACACAGTGTGTTACCTTAGCAACGGGACACAGTGTCGTACCTTAGCAACGGCACAGACTGTGTTACCTTAGCAACGGGATAAAGTGCCGTACCTTAGCAACGGGACACAGTCTGTTACCTTAGCAACGGGACACAGTGTGTTACCTTAGCAACGGGACACAGTTTGTTACCTTAGCAACGGGACACAGTGTGTTACCTTAGCAACGGCACACAGTGTGTTACCTTAGCAACGGGACACAGTGTCGTACCTTAGCAACGGGACACAGTGTCGTACCTTAGCAATGCGACACAGTGTCGTACCTTAGCAACGGGACAAATTGTCGTACCCTAGCAACGGCACAGAGTGTGTTACCTTAGCAACGGGACACAGTGTGTTACCTTAGCAACTGCACAGAGTGTGTTACCTTAGCAACGGGACACAGTGTCGTACCTTAGCAACGGCACACAGTGTGTTACCTTAGTAACGGGACACAGTGTCGTACCTTAGCAACGGGACACAGTGTCGTACCTTAGCAACGGGAAACAGTGTGTTACCTTAGCAAAGGGACACAGTGTGTTACCTTAGCAACGGCACAGAGTGTGTTACCTTAGCAACGGGACACAGTGTCGTACCTTACCAACGGGACACAGTGTGTTACCTTAGTAACGGGACACTGTCGTACCTTAGCAACGGGACACAGTGTCGCACCTTAGCAACGGGAAACAGTGTGTTACCTTAGCAAAGGGACACAGTGTCGTACCTTAGCAACGGCACAGAGTGTTTTATTTTAGCAACGGGACACAGTGTCGTACCTTAGCAACGGCACAAAGTGTGTTACCTTAGCAACGGGACACAGTGTCGTACCTTAGCAACGGCACAGAGTGTGTTACCTTAGCAACGGGACACAGTGTGTTACCTTAGCAACGGGACAAGTGTCGTACATTAGCAACGGCACAGAGTGTGTTACCTTAGCAACGGGGCACAGTGTGTTACCTTAGCAACGGCACAGAGTGTGTTACCTTAGCAACAGCACACAGTGTGTTACCTTAGCAACGGGACACAGTGTGTTACCTTAGCAACGGGACACAGTGTCGTACCTTAGCAACGGCACAGAGTGTGTTACCTTAGCAACAGCACAGAGTGTGTTACCTTAGCAACGGGACACAATGTCGTACCTAAGCAACGGTACACAGTGTGTTACCTTAGCAACAGTACAGTGTGTTACCTTAGCAACGGGACACAGTGTGTTACCTTAGCAACGGCACACAGTGTGTTACCTTAGCAACGGCACAGAGTGTGGTACCTTAGCAACGGGACACAGTGTGTTACCTTAGCAACGGCACACAGTGTGTTACCTTAGCAACAGCACAGAGTGTGTTACCTTAGCAACGGCACAGAGTGTGTTACCTTAGCAACGGCACAGAGTGTGTTACCTTAGCAACGGGACACAGTGTCGTACCTTAGCAACGGCACAGACTGTGTTAACTTAGCAACAGCACAGAGTGTGTTAACTTAGCAACGGCACAGTGTGTTACCTTAGCATCAGCACAGAGTGTGTTACCTTAGCAACAGCACACAGTGTGTTAACTTAGCAACAGCACAGAGTGTGTTACCTTAGCAACAACACAGAGTGTGTTACCTTAGAAACGGCACAGAGTGTGTTACCTTAGCAACGGGACACAGTGTCGTACCTTAGCAACAGCACAGAGTGTGTTACCTTAGCAACAGCACAGAGTGTGTTACCTTATTAACAGCACAGAGTGTGTTACCTTAGCAACGGCACAGAGTGTGTTACCTTAGCAACAGCACAGAGTGTGTTACCTTAGCAGCAGAACAGAGTGTGTTATCTTAGCAACGGCACAGAGTGTGTTACCTTAGCAACAGCACAGAGTGTGTTACCTTATCAGCGGCACAGAATGTGTTACCGTAACAACGGCACAGAGTGTGTTACTTTAGCAACAGCACAGAGTGTGTTACCTTAGCAACGGGCAGAGTGTGTTACCTTAGCAACGGGACACAGTGTGTTACCTTAGCTACGGGACACAGTGTCGTACCTTAGCAACGGCACAGAGTGTGTTACCTTAGCAACAGCACAGAGTGTGTTACCTTATCAACGGCACAGAATGTGTTACCTTAGCAACGGCACAGAGTGTGTTACCTTAGCAACAGCACAGAGTGTGTTACCTTAGCAACGGGCAGAGTGTGTTACCTTAGCAACGGGACACAGTGTGTTACCTTAGCAACGGGACACAGTGTGTTACCTTAGCAACGGCACAGAGTGTGTTACCTTAGCAACGGCACAGAGTGTGTTACCTTAGCAACGGCACAGAGTGTGTTACCTTAGCAACGGGACACAGTGTGTTACCTTAGCAACGGGACACAGTGTGTTACCTTAGCAACGGCACAGAGTGTGTTACCTTAGCAACGGCACAGAGTGTGTTATCTTAGCAACGGGACACAGTGTCGTACCTTAGCAACAGCACAGAGTGTGTTACCTTAGCAACGGGACACAGTGTGTTACCTTAGCAACGGGACACAGTGTCGTACCATAGCAACAGCACAGAGTGTGTTACCTTAGCAACAGCACACAGTGTGTTACCTTAGCAACGGCACACAGTGTGTTACATTAGCAACGGCGCACAGTGTGTTACCTTAGCAACGGCACAGAGTGCGATACCTTAGCAACGGCACACACTGTGTTACCTTAGCAACGGCACAGTGTGTTACCTTAGCAACGGCACACACTGTGTTACCTTAGCAACGGGACACAGTGTGTTACCTTAGCAACGGCACACAGTGTGTTTACCTTAGCAACGGGACACAGTGTGTTACCTTAGCAACGGCATAGAGTGTGTTACCTTAGCAACGGGACACAGTGTCGTACCTTAGCAACGGCACAGACTGTGTTACCTTAGCAACAGCACAGGGTGTGTTACCTTAGCAAAGGCACAGAGTGTGTTACCTTAGCATCAGCACAGAGTGTGTTACCTTAGCAACAGCACAGAGTGTGTTACCTTAGCAACAGCACAGAGTGTGTTACCTTCGCAACAGCACAGAGTGTGTTACCTTAGCAACAGCAGAGAGTGTGTTACCTTAGCAAAAGCACAGAGTTTGTTACCTTAGCAACGGCACAGAGTGTGTTACCTTAGCAACGGCACAGAGTGTGTTACCTTAGCAACAGAACAGAGTGTGTTACCTTAGCAACGGCACAGAGTGTGTTACCTTAGCAACAGCACAGAGTGTGTTACCTTATCAACGGCACAGAATGTGTTACGTTAGCAACGGCACAGAGTGTGTTACCTTAGCAACAGCACAGAGTGTATTACCTTAGCAACGGGCAGAGTGTGTTACCTTAGCAACGGGACACAGTGTCGTACCTTAGCAACAGCACAGAGTGTTTTACATTTGCAACGGGACACAGTGTGTTACCTTAGCAACCGGATACAGTGTCGTACCTTAGCAACAGCACAGAGTGTGTTACCTTAGCAACAGCACACAGTGTGTTACCTTAGCAACGGCACACAGTGTGTTACATTAGCAACGGCACACAGTGTGTTACCTTAGCAACGAGACACAGTGTCGTACCTTAGTAACGGCACAGAGTGTGTTACCTTAGCGACGGGACACAGTGTCGTACTATAGCACCGAGACACAGTGTCGTATCTTAGCAACGGGAAACAGTGTGTTACCTTAGCAACGGTACACAGTGTCGTACCTTATCAACGGGACACAGTGTCGTACCTTAGCAACGGGAAACAGTGTGTTACCTTAGCAACGGGACACAGTGTCGTACCTTAGCAACGGGACACAGTGTGTTACCTTAGCAACGGCACACAGTGTGTTATCTTAGCAACGGGACACAGTTTCGTACCTTAGCAATGGAACACAGTGTGTTAACTTAGCAACCGGACACAGTGTCGTACCTTAGCAACAGCACAGAGTGTGTTACCTTAGCAACAGCACACAGTGTGTTACCTTAGCAACGGCACACAGTGTGTTACATTAGCAACGGCGCACAGTGTGTTACCTTAGCAACGGCACACAGTTGTTAACTTGGCAACGGCACAGCGTGCGATACCTTAGCAACGGCACACACTGTGTTACCTTAGCAACGGCACACAGTGTGTTACCTTAGCAACGGGACACAGTGTGTTAGCTTAGCAACGGGACACAGTGTGTTACCTTAGCAACGGGACACAGTGTGTTACCTTAGCAACGGCACACGGTGTGTTACTTTAGCAACGGGACACAGTGTGTTACCTTAGCAACGGGACACAGTGTCGTACCTTAGCAACGGCACAGACTGTGTTACCTTAGCAACGGGATACAGTGCCGTACCTTAGCAACGGGACACAGTCTGTTACCTTAGCAACGGGACACAGTGTGTTACCTTAGCAACGGGACACAGTTTGTTACCTTAGCAACGGGACACAGTGTGTTACCTTAGCAACGGCACACAGTGTGTTACCTTAGCAACGGGACACAGTGTCGTACCTTAGCAACGGGACACAGTGTCGTACCTTAGCAATGCGACACAGTGTCGTACCTTAGCAACGGGACACAGTGTCGTACCCTAGCAACGGCACAGAGTGTGTTACCTTAGCAACGGGACACAGTGTGTTACCTTAGCAACGGCACAGAGTGTGTTACCTTAGCAACGGGACACAGTGTCGTACCTTAGCAACGGCACACAGTGTGTTACCTTAGTAACGGGACACAGTGTCGTACCTTAGCAACGGGACACAGTGTCGTACCTTAGCAACGGGACACAGTGTGTTACCTTAGTAACGGGACACAGTGTCGTACCTTACCAACGGGACACAGTGTGTTACCTTAGTAACGGGACACAGTGTCGTACCTTAGCACCGGACACAGTGTCGCACCTTAGCAACGGGAAACAGTGTGTTACCTTAGCAAAGGGACACAGTGTCGTACCTTAGCAACGGCACAGAGTGTTTTATTTTAGCAACGGGACACAGTGTCGTACCTTAGCAACGGCACACAGTGTGTTACCTTAGCAACGGGACACAGTGTCGTACCTTAGCAACGGCACAGAGTGTGTTACCTTAGCAACGGGACACAGTGTGTTACCTTAGCAACGGGACAAGTGTCGTACCTTAGCAACGGCACAGAGTGTGTTACCTTAGCAACGGGACACAGTGTGTTACCTTAGCAACGGCGCAGAGTGTGTTACCTTAACAACAGCACACAGTGTGTTACCTTAGCAACGGGACACAGTGTGTTACCTTAGCAACGGGACACAGTGTCGTACCTTAGCAACGGCACACAGTGTGTTACCTTAGCAACGGGACACAGTGTGTTACCTTAGCAACGGCACAGAGTGTGTTACCTTATCAACGGGACATAGTATCGTACCTTAGCAACGGCACAGAGTGTGTTACCTTAGCAACGGGATACAGTGTCGTACCTTAGCAACGGGACACAGTGTCGTACGTTAGCAACGGCACAGGGTGTGTTACCTTAGCAACAGCACAGAGTGTGTTACGTTAGCAACGGCACAGAGTGTGTTACCTTAGCAACAGCACAGAGTGTGTTACCTTAGCAACGGGACACATTGTCGTACCTTAGCAACGGGACACAGTGTGTTACCTTAGCAACAGCACAGAGTGTGTTACCTTAGCAACGGGACACAGTGTCGTACCTTAGCAACGGACACAGTGTGTTACCTTAGCAACGGGACACAGTGTGTTACCTTAGCTACGGGACACAGTGTGTTACCTTAGCAACGGGACACAGTGTGTTACCTTAGCAACGTTACAGAGTGTGTTACCTTAGCAACGGGACACAGTGTCGTGCCTTAGCAACGGCACAGAGTGTGTTACCTTAGCAACGGGACACAGTGTCGTACCTTAGCAACGGCACACAGTGTGTTACCTTAGCAACGGGACACAGTGTCGTACCTTAGCAACGACACAGGGTGTGTTACCTTAGCAACGGTACACAGTGTCGTACCTTAGCAACGGCACACAGTGTGTTACCTTAGCAACGGGACACAATGTCGTACCTAAGCAACGGCACACAGTGTGTTACCTTAGCAACGGGACACAGTGTGTTACCTTAACAACGGCACACAGTGTGTTTACCTTAGCAACGGGACACAGTGTGTTACCGTAGCAACGGCATAGAGTGTGTTACCTTAGCAACGGGACACAGTGTCGTACTTTAGCAACGGCACAGACTGTGTTACCTTAGCAACAGCACAGGGTGTGTTACCTTAGCAAAGGCACAGAGTGTGTTACCTTAGCATCAGCACAGAGTGTGTTACCTTAGCAACAGCACAGAGTGTGTTACCTTAGCAACAGCACAGAGTGTGTTACCTTCGCAACAGCACAGAGTGTGTTACCTTAGCAACAGCACAGGGTGTGTTACCTTAGCAACAGCACAGAGTTTGTTACCTTAGCAACGGCACAGAGTGTGTTACCTTAGCAACGGCACAGAGTGTGTTACCTTAGCAACAGAACAGAGTGTGTTACCTTAGCAACGGCACAGAGTGTGTTACCTTAGCAACAGCACAGAGTGTGTTACCTTATCAACGGCACAGAATGTGTTACGTTAGCAACGGCACAGAGTGTGTTACCTTAGCAACAGCACAGAGTGTATTACCTTAGCAACGGGCAGAGTGTGTTACCTTAGCAACGGGACACAGTGTCGTACCTTAGCAACAGCACAGAGTGTGTTACCTTAGCAACGGGACACAGTGTGTTACCTTAGCAACCGGACACAGTGTCGTACCTTAGTAACAGCACAGAGTGTGTTACCTTAGCAACAGCACACAGTGTGTTACCTTAGCAACGGCACACAGTGTGTTACATTAGCAACGGCGTACAGTGTGTTACCTTAGCAACGGCACACAGTGTGTTAACTTGGCAACGGCACAGCGTGCGATACCTTAGCAACGGCACACACTGTGTTACCTTAGCAACGGCACACAGTGTGTTACCTTAGTACGGGACACAGTGTGTTAGCTTAGCAACGGGACACAGTGTGTTACCTTAGCAACGGGACACAGCGTGTTACCTTAGCAACGGCACACGGTGTGTTACTTTAGCAACGGGACACAGTGTGTTACCTTAGCAACGGGACACAGTGTCATACCTTAGCAACGGCACAGACTGTGTTACCTTAGCAACGGGATACAGTGCCGTACCTTAGCAACGGGACACAGTCTGTTACCTTAGCAACGGGACACAGTGTGTAACCTTAGCAACGGGACACAGTTTGTTACCTTAGCAACGGGACACAGAGTGTTACCTTAGCAACGGCACACAGTGTGTTACCTTAGCAACGGGACACAGTGTCGTACCTTAGCAACGGGACACAGTGTCGTACCTTAGCAATGCGACACAGTGTCGTACCTTAGCAACGGGACACAGTGTCGTACCTTAGCAACGGCACAGAGTGTGTTACCTTAGCAACGGGACACAGTGTGTTACCTTAGCAACGGGACACAGTGTCGTACCTTAGTAACGGCACAGAGTGTGTTACCTTAGCAACGGGACACAGTGTCGTACCTTAGCAACGGGACACAGTGTCGTAACTTAGCAACGGGACACAGTGTCGTACCTTAGCAACGGCACACAGTGTCGTATCTTAGCAACGGGACACAGTGTCGTACCTTAGCAACGGCACAGAGTGTGTTACCTTAGCAACGGGACACAGTGTCGTACCTTAGTAACGGCACACAGTGTGTTACCTTAGCAACGGGACACAATGTCGTACCTAAGCAACGGTACACAGTGTGTTACCTTAGCAACAGCACAGTGTGTTACCTTAGCAACGGGACACAGTGTGTTACCTTAGCAACGGCACACAGTGTGTTACCTTAGCAACGGCACAGAGTGTGGTACCTTAGCAACGGTACACATTGTCGTACCTTAGCAACGGCACAGACTGTGTTACCTTAGCAACAGCACAGAGTGTGTTACCTTAGCAACGGCACAGAGTGTGTTACCTTAGCAACGGCTCAGAGTGTGTTACCTTAGCAACGGGACACAGTGTCGTACCTTAGCAACGGCACAGACTGTGTTACCTTAGCAACAGCACAGAGTGTGTTACCTTAGCAACGGCACAGTGTGTTAACTTAGCAACAGCACAGAGTGTGTTACCTTAGCAACAACACAGAGTGTGTTACCTTAGAAACGGCACAGAGTGTGTTACCTTAGCAACGGGACACAGTGTCGTACCTTAGCAACAGCACAGAGTGTGTTACCTTAGCAACAGCACAGAGTGTGTTACCTTAGCAACAGCACAGAGTGTGTTACCTTAGCAACAGCACAGAGTGTGTTACCTTAGCAACGGCACAGAGTGTGTT
Source organism: Hymenopus coronatus (assembly GCA_030762935.1). Lineage (NCBI taxonomy): Eukaryota > Metazoa > Arthropoda > Insecta > Mantodea > Hymenopodidae > Hymenopus > Hymenopus coronatus. The sequence goes on from CM060882.1 coordinate 178,871,157, forward strand.
ACCTTAGCAACAGCATAGAGTGTGTTACCTTAGCAGCAGAACAGAGTGTGTTATCTTAGCAACGGCACAGAGTGTGTTACCTTAGCAACAGCACAGAGTGTGTTACCTTATCAGCGGCACAGAATGTGTTACCTTAGCAACGGCACAGAGTGTGTTACCTTAGCAACAGCACAGAGTGTGTTACCTTAGCAACGGCACAGAGTGTGTTACCTTAGCAACGGGACACAGTGTGTTACCTTAGCAACGGGACACAGTGTGTTACCTTAGCAACGGCACAGAGTGTGTTACCTTAGCAACGGCACAGGGTGTGTTATCTTAGCAACGGGACACAGTGTCGTACCTTAGCAACAGCAAGGAGTGTGTTACCTTAGCAACGGCACAGAATGTGTTACCTTAGCAACGGCACAGAGTGTGTTATCTTAGCAACGGGACACAGTGTCGTACCTTAGCAACGGCACAGAGTGTGTTACCTTAGCAACGGCACAGAATGTGTTACCTTAGCAACGGCACAGAGTGTGTTACCTTAGCAACAGCACAGAGTGTGTTACCTTAGCAACGGGACACAGTGTGTTACCTTAGCAACGGGACACAGTGTGTTACCTTAGCAACGGCACAGAGTGTGTTACCTTAGCAACGGCACAGAGTGTGTTACCTTAGCAACGGGACACAGTGTGTTACCTTAGCAACAGCACACAGTGTGTTACCTTAGCAACGGCACAGAGTGTGTTACCTCAGCAACGGCACAGAGTGTGTTACCTTAGCAACAGAACAGAGTGTGTTACCTTAGCAACGGCACAGAATGTGTTACCTTAGCAACAGCACAGAGTGTGTTACCTTATCAACGGCACAGAATGTGTTACGTTAGCAACGGCACAGAGTGTGTTACCTTAGCAACAGCACAGAGTGTATTACCTTAGCAACGAGCAGAGTGTGTTACCTTAGCAACGGGACACAGTGTCGTACCTTAGCAACAGCACAGAGTGTGTTACCTTAGCAACGGGACACAGTGTGTTACCTTAGCAACCGGACACAGTGTCGTACCTTAGCAACAGCACAGAGTGTGTTACCTTAGCAACAGCACACAGTGTGTTACCTTAGCAACGGCACACAGTGTGTTACATTAGCAACGGCACACAGTGTGTTACCTTAGCAACGGGACACAGTGTCGTACCTTAGTAACGGCACAGAGTGTGTTACCTTAGCGACGGGACACAGTGTCGTACTATAGCACCGGGACACAGTGTCGTATCTTAGCAACGGGAAACAGTGTGTTACCTTAGCAACGGTACACAGTGTCGTACCTTATCAACAGGACACAGTGTCGTACCTTAGCAACGGGAAACAGTGTGTTACCTTAGCAACGGGACACAGTGTCGTACCTTAGCAACGGCACAGAGTGTGTTACCTTAGCAACGGGACACAGTGTGTTACCTTAGCAACAGGACACAGTTTTGTACTTTAGAAACGGCACAGAGTGTGTTACCTTAGCAACAGCACAGAGTGTGTTACTTTAGCAACGGGACACAGTGTGTTACCTTAGCTACGGGACACAGTGTCGTACCTTAGTAACGGCACAGAGTGTGTTACCTTAGCAACGGGACACAGTGTCGTACCTTAGCAACGGGACACAGTGTCGTATCTTAGCAACGGGAAACAGTGTGTTACCTTAGCAACGGAACACAGTGTCGTACCTTAGCAACGGGAAACAGTGTGTTATCTTAGCAACGGGACACAGTGTCGTACCATAGCAACGGCACAGAGTGTGTTACCTTAGCAACGGGACACAGTGTTGTACCTTAGCAACGGGACACAGTGTGTTACCTTAGCAACGGGACACAGTGTCGTACCTTAGCAACGGGACACAAAGTGTTACCTTAGCAACGGGACACAGTGTCGAACTTTAGCAACGGCACAGAGTGTGTTACCTTAGCAACGGGACACAGTGTCGTACCTTAGAAACGGCACACAGTGTGTTACCTTAGCAACGGGACACAGTGTGTTACCTTAGCAACGGCACAGAGTGTGTTACCTTATCAACGGGACATAGTGTCGTACCTTAGCAACGGCACAGAGTGTGTTACCTTAGCAACGGGATACAGTGTCGTACCTTAGCAACGGGACACAGTGTCGTACGTTAGCAACGGCACAGTGTGTTACCTTAGCAACAGCACAGAGTGTGTTACGTTAGCAACGGCACAGAGTGTGTTACCTTACCAACAGCACAGAGTGTGTTACCTTAGCAACGGGACACATTGTCGTACCTTAGCAACGGGACACAGTGTGTTACCTTAGCAACAGCACAGAGTGTGTTACCTTAGCAACGGGACACAGTGTCGTACCTTAGCAACGGACACAGTGTGTTACCTTAGCAACGGGACACAGTGTGTTACCTTAGCTACGGGACACAGTGTGTTACCTTAGCAACGGGACACAGTGTGTTACCTTAGCAACGTTACAGAGTGTGTTACCTTAGCAACGGGACACAGTGTCGTGCCTTAGCAACGGCACAGAGTGTGTTACCTTAGCAACGGGACACAGTGTCGTACCTTAGCAACGGCACACAGTGTGTTACCTTAGCAACGGGACACAGTGTCGTACCTTAGCAACGGCACAGGGTGTGTTACCTTAGCAACGGTACACAGTGTCGTACCTTAGCAACGGCACACAGTGTGTTACCTTAGCAACGGGACACAATGTCGTACCTAAGCAACGGCACACAGTGTGTTACCTTAGCAACGGGACACAGTGTGTTACCTTAACAACGGCACACAGTGTGTTTACCTTAGCAACGGGACACAGTGTGTTACCGTAGCAACGGCATAGAGTGTGTTACCTTAGCAACGGGACACAGTGTCGTACTTTAGCAACGGCACAGACCGTGTTACCTTAGCAACAGCACAGGGTGTGTTACCTTAGCAAAGGCACAGAGTGTGTTACCTTAGCATCAGCACAGAGTGTGTTACCTTAGCAACAGCACAGAGTGTGTTACCTTAGCAACAGCACAGAGTGTGTTACCTTCGCAATAGCACAGAGTGTGTTACCTTAGCAACAGCACAGGGTGTGTTACCCTAGCAACAGCATAGAGTTTGTTACCTTAGCAACGGCACAGAGTGTGTTACCTTAGCAACGGCACAGAGTGTGTTACCTTAGCAACAGAACAGAGTGTGTTACCTTAGCAACGGCACAGAGTGTGTTACCTTAGCAACAGCACAGAGTGTGTTACCTTATCAACGGCACAGAATGTGTTACGTTAGCAACGGCACAGAGTGTGTTACCTTAGCAACAGCACAGAGTGCATTACCTTAGCAACGGGCAGAGTGTGTTACCTTAGCAACGGGACACAGTGTCGTACCTTAGCAACAGCACAGAGTGTGTTACCTTAGCAACGGGACACAGTGTGTTACCTTAGCAACCGGACACAGTGTCGTACCTTAGCAACAGCACAGAGTGTGTTACCTTAGCAACAGCACACAGTGTGTTACCTTAGCAACGGCACACAGTGTGTTACATTAGCAACGGCGCACAGTGTGTTACCTTAGCAACGGCACACAGTGTGTTAACTTGGCAACGGCACAGCGTGCGATACCTTAGCAACGGCACACACTGTGTTACCTTAGCAACGGCACACAGTGTGTTACCTTAGCAACGGGACACAGTGTGTTAGCTTAGCAACGGGACACAGTGTGTTACCTTAGCAACGGGACACAGTGTGTTACCTTAGCAACGGCACACGGTGTGTTACTTTAGCAACGGGACACAGTGTGTTACCTTAGCAACGGGACACAGTGTCGTACCTTAGCAACGGCACAGACTGTGTTACCTTAGCAACGGGATAAAGTGCCGTACCTTAGCAACGGGACACAGTCTGTTACCTTAGCAACGGGACACAGTGTGTTACCTTAGCAACGGGACACAGTTTGTTACCTTAGCAACGGGACACAGTGTGTTACCTTAGCAACGGCACACAGTGTGTTACCTTAGCAACGGGACACAGTGTCGTACCTTAGCAACGGGACACAGTGTCGTACCTTAGCAATGCGACACAGTGTCGTACCTTAGCAACGGGACAAATTGTCGTACCCTAGCTACGGCACAGAGTGTGTTACCTTAGCAATGGGACACAGTGTGTTACCTTAGCAACTGCACAGAGTGTGTTACCTTAGCAACGGGACACAGTGTCGTACCTTAGCAACGGCACACAGTGTGTTACCTTAGTAACGGGACACAGTGTCGTACCTTAGCAACGGGACACAGTGTCGTACCTTAGCAACGGGAAACAGTGTGTTACCTTAGCAAAGGGACACAGTGTGTTACCTTAGCAACGGCACAGAGTGTGTTACCTTAGCAACGGGACACAGTGTCGTACCTTACCAACGGGACACAGTGTGTTACCTTAGTAACGGGACACTGTCGTACCTTAGCAACGGGACACAGTGTCGCACCTTAGCAACGGGAAACAGTGTGTTACCTTAGCAAAGGGACACAGTGTCGTACCTTAGCAACGGCACAGAGTGTTTTATTTTAGCAACGGGACACAGTGTCGTACCTTAGCAACGGCACAAAGTGTGTTACCTTAGCAACGGGACACAGTGTCGTACCTTAGCAACGGCACAGAGTGTGTTACCTTAGCAACGGGACACAGTGTGTTACCTTAGCAACGGGACAAGTGTCGTACCTTAGCAACGGCACAGAGTGTGTTACCTTAGCAACGGGGCACAGTGTGTTACCTTAGCAACGGCACAGAGTGTGTTACCTTAGCAACAGCACACAGTGTGTTACCTTAGCAACGGGACACAGTGTGTTACCTTAGCAACGGGACACAGTGTCGTACCTTAGCAACGGCACAGAGTGTGTTACCTTAGCAACAGCACAGAGTGTGTTACCTTAGCAACGGGACACAATGTCGTACCTAAGCAACGGTACACAGTGTGTTACCTTAGCAACAGTACAGTGTGTTACCTTAGCAACGGGACACAGTGTGTTACCTTAGCAACGGCACACAGTGTGTTACCTTAGCAACGGCACAGAGTGTGGTACCTTAGCAACGGGACACAGTGTGTTATCTTAGCAACGGCACACAGTGTGTTACCTTAGCAACAGCACAGAGTGTGTTACCTTAGCAACGGCACAGAGTGTGTTACCTTAGCAACGGCACAGAGTGTGTTACCTTAGCAACGGGACACAGTGTCGTACCTTAGCAACGGCACAGACTGTGTTAACTTAGCAACAGCACAGAGTGTGTTAACTTAGCAACGGCACAGTGTGTTACCTTAGCATCAGCACAGAGTGTGTTACCTTAGCAACAGCACACAGTGTGTTAACTTAGCAACAGCACAGAGTGTGTTACCTTAGCAACAACACAGAGTGTGTTACCTTAGAAACGGCACAGAGTGTGTTACCTTAGCAACGGGACACAGTGTCGTACCTTAGCAACAGCACAGAGTGTGTTACCTTAGCAACAGCACAGAGTGTGTTACCTTAGCAACAGCACAGAGTGTGTTACCTTAGCAACGGCACAGAGTGTGTTACCTTAGCAACAGCACAGAGTGTGTTACCTTAGCAGCAGAACAGAGTGTGTTATCTTAGCAACGGCACAGAGTGTGTTACCTTAGCAACAGCACAGAGTGTGTTACCTTATCAGCGGCACAGAATGTGTTACCGTAACAACGGCACAGAGTGTGTTACTTTAGCAACAGCACAGAGTGTGTTACCTTAGCAACGGGCAGAGTGTGTTACCTTAGCAACGGGACACAGTGTGTTACCTTAGCTACGGGACACAGTGTCGTACCTTAGCAACGGCACAGAGTGTGTTACCTTAGCAACAGCACAGAGTGTGTTACCTTATCAACGGCACAGAATGTGTTACCTTAGCAACGGCACAGAGTGTGTTACCTTAGCAACAGCACAGAGTGTGTTACCTTAGCAACGGGCAGAGTGTGTTACCTTAGCAACGGGACACAGTGTGTTACCTTAGCAACGGGACACAGTGTGTTACCTTAGCAACGGCACAGAGTGTGTTACCTTAGCAACGGCAAAGAGTGTGTTACCTTAGCAACGGCACAGAGTGTGTTACCTTAGCAACGGGACACAGTGTGTTACCTTAGCAACGGGACACAGTGTGTTACCTTAGCAACGGCACAGAGTGTGTTACCTTAGCAACGGCACAGAGTGTGTTATCTTAGCAACGGGACACAGTGTCGTACCTTAGCAACAGCACAGAGTGTGTTACCTTAGCAACGGGACACAGTGTGTTACCTTAGCAACGGGACACAGTGTCGTACCATAGCAACAGCACAGAGTGTGTTACCTTAGCAACAGCACACAGTGTGTTACCTTAGCAACGGCACACAGTGTGTTACATTAGCAACGGCGCACAGTGTGTTACCTTAGCAACGGCACAGAGTGCGATACCTTAGCAACGGCACACACTGTGTTACGTTAGCAACGGCACAGTGTGTTACCTTAGCAACGGCACACACTGTGTTACCTTAGCAACGGGACACAGTGTGTTACCTTAGCAACGGCACACAGTGTGTTTACCTTAGCAACGGGACACAGTGTGTTACCTTAGCAACGGCATAGAGTGTGTTACCTTAGCAACGGGACACAGTGTCGTACCTTAGCAACGGCACAGACTGTGTTACCTTAGCAACAGCACAGGGTGTGTTACCTTAGCAAAGGCACAGAGTGTGTTACCTTAGCATCAGCACAGAGTGTGTTACCTTAGCAACAGCACAGAGTGTGTTACCTTAGCAACAGCACAGAGTGTGTTACCTTCGCAACAGCACAGAGTGTGTTACCTTAGCAACAGCAGAGAGTGTGTTACCTTAGCAAAAGCACAGAGTTTGTTACCTTAGCAACGGCACAGAGTGTGTTACCTTAGCAACGGCACAGAGTGTGTTACCTTAGCAACAGAACAGAGTGTGTTACCTTAGCAACGGCACAGAGTGTGTTACCTTAGCAACAGCACAGAGTGTGTTACCTTATCAACGGCACAGAATGTGTTACGTTAGCAACGGCACAGAGTGTGTTACCTTAGCAACAGCACAGAGTGTATTACCTTAGCAACGGGCAGAGTGTGTTACCTTAGCAACGGGACACAGTGTCGTACCTTAGCAACAGCACAGAGTGTTTTACATTAGCAACGGGACACAGTGTGTTACCTTAGCAACCGGATACAGTGTCGTACCTTAGCAACAGCACAGAGTGTGTTACCTTAGCAACAGCACACAGTGTGTTACCTTAGCAACGGCACACAGTGTGTTACATTAGCAACGGCACACAGTGTGTTACCTTAGCAACGGGACACAGTGTCGTACCTTAGTAACGGCACAGAGTGTGTTACCTTAGCGACGGGACACAGTGTCGTACTATAGCACCGAGACACAGTGTCGTATCTTAGCAACGGGAAACAGTGTGTTACCTTAGCAACGGTACACAGTGTCGTACCTTATCAACGGGACACAGTGTCGTACCTTAGCAACGGGAAACAGTGTGTTACCTTAGCAACGGGACACAGTGTCGTACCTTAGCAACGGGACACAGTGTGTTACCTTAGCAACGGCACACAGTGTGTTATCTTAGCAACGGGACACAGTTTCGTACCTTAGCAATGGAACACAGTGTGTTAACTTAGCAACCGGACACAGTGTCGTACCTTAGCAACAGCACAGAGTGTGTTACCTTAGCAACAGCACACAGTGTGTTACCTTAGCAACGGCACACAGTGTGTTACATTAGCAACGGCGCACAGTGTGTTACCTTAGCAACGGCACACAGTTGTTAACTTGGCAACGGCACAGCGTGCGATACCTTAGCAACGGCACACACTGTGTTACCTTAGCAACGGCACACAGTGTGTTACCTTAGCAACGGGACACAGTGTGTTAGCTTAGCAACGGGACACAGTGTGTTACCTTAGCAACGGGACAGAGTGTGTTACCTTAGCAACGGCACACGGTGTGTTACTTTAGCAACGGGACACAGTGTGTTACCTTAGCAACGGGACACAGTGTCGTACCTTAGCAACGGCACAGACTGTGTTACCTTAGCAACGGGATACAGTGCCGTACCTTAGCAACGGGACACAGTCTGTTACCTTAGCAACGGGACACAGTGTGTTACCTTAGCAACGGGACACAGTTTGTTACCTTAGCAACGGGACACAGTGTGTTACCTTAGCAACGGCACACAGTGTGTTACCTTAGCAACGGGACACAGTGTCGTACCTTAGCAACGGGACACAGTGTCGTACCTTAGCAATGCGACACAGTGTCGTACCTTAGCAACGGGACACAGTGTCGTACCCTAGCAACGGCACAGAGTGTGTTACCTTAGCAACGGGACACAGTGTGTTACCTTAGCAACGGCACAGAGTGTGTTACCTTAGCAACGGGACACAGTGTCGTACCTTAGCAACGGCACACAGTGTGTTACCTTAGTAACGGGACACAGTGTCGTACCTTAGCAACGGGACACAGTGTCGTACCTTAGCAACGGGACACAGTGTGTTACCTTAGTAACGGGACACAGTGTCGTACCTTACCAACGGGACACAGTGTGTTACCTTAGTAACGGGACACAGTGTCGTACCTTAGCACCGGACACAGTGTCGCACCTTAGCAACGGGAAACAGTGTGTTACCTTAGCAAAGGGACACAGTGTCGTACCTTAGCAACGGCACAGAGTGTTTTATTTTAGCAACGGGACACAGTGTCGTACCTTAGCAACGGCACACAGTGTGTTACCTTAGCAACGGGACACAGTGTCGTACCTTAGCAACGGCACAGAGTGTGTTACCTTAGCAACGGGACACAGTGTGTTACCTTAGCAACGGGACAAGTGTCGTACCTTAGCAACGGCACAGAGTGTGTTACCTTAGCAACGGGACACAGTGTGTTACCTTAGCAACGGCACAGAGTGTGTTACCTTAACAACAGCACACAGTGTGTTACCTTAGCAACGGGACACAGTGTGTTACCTTAGCAACGGGACACAGTGTCGTACCTTAGCAACGGCACACAGTGTGTTACCTTAGCAACGGGACACAGTGTGTTACCTTAGCAACGGCACAGAGTGTGTTACCTTATCAACGGGACATAGTATCGTACCTTAGCAACGGCACAGAGTGTGTTACCTTAGCAACGGGATACAGTGTCGTACCTTAGCAACGGGACACAGTGTCGTACGTTAGCAACGGCACAGAGTGTGTTACCTTAGCAACAGCACAGAGTGTGTTACGTTAGCAACGGCACAGAGTGTGTTACCTTAGCAACAGCACAGAGTGTGTTACCTTAGCAACGGGACACATTGTCGTACCTTAGCAACGGGACACAGTGTGTTACCTTAGCAACAGCACAGAGTGTGTTACCTTAGCAACGGGACACAGTGTCGTAACTTAGCAACGGACACAGTGTGTTACCTTAGCAACGGGACACAGTGTGTTACCTTAGCTACGGGACACAGTGTGTTACCTTAGCAACGGGACACAGTGTGTTACCTTAGCAACGTTACAGAGTGTGTTACCTTAGCAACGGGACACAGTGTCGTGCCTTAGCAACGGCACAGAGTGTGTTACCTTAGCAACGGGACACAGTGTCGTACCTTAGCAACGGCACACAGTGTGTTACCTTAGCAACGGGACACAGTGTCGTACCTTAGCAACGACACAGGGTGTGTTACCTTAGCAACGGTACACAGTGTCGTACCTTAGCAACGGCACACAGTGTGTTACCTTAGCAACGGGACACAATGTCGTACCTAAGCAACGGCACACAGTGTGTTACCTTAGCAACGGGACACAGTGTGTTACCTTAACAACGGCACACAGTGTGTTTACCTTAGCAACGGGACACAGTGTGTTACCGTAGCAACGGCATAGAGTGTGTTACCTTAGCAACGGGACACAGTGTCGTACTTTAGCAACGGCACAGACTGTGTTACCTTAGCAACAGCACAGGGTGTGTTACCTTAGCAAAGGCACAGAGTGTGTTACCTTAGCATCAGCACAGAGTGTGTTACCTTAGCAACAGCACAGAGTGTGTTACCTTAGCAACAGCACAGAGTGTGTTACCTTCGCAACAGCACAGAGTGTGTTACCTTAGCAACAGCACAGGGTGTGTTACCTTAGCAACAGCACAGAGTTTGTTACCTTAGCAACGGCACAGAGTGTGTTACCTTAGCAACGGCACAGAGTGTGTTACCTTAGCAACAGAACAGAGTGTGTTACCTTAGCAACGGCACAGAGTGTGTTACCTTAGCAACAGCACAGAGTGTGTTACCTTATCAACGGCACAGAATGTGTTACGTTAGCAACGGCACAGAGTGTGTTACCTTAGCAACAGCACAGAGTGTATTACCTTAGCAACGGGCAGTGTGTGTTACCTTAGCAACGGGACACAGTGTCGTACCTTAGCAACAGCACAGAGTGTGTTACCTTAGCAACGGGACACAGTGTGTTACCTTAGCAACCGGACACAGTGTCGTACCTTAGTAACAGCACAGAGTGTGTTACCTTAGCAACAGCACACAGTGTGTTACCTTAGCAACGGCACACAGTGTGTTACATTAGCAACGGCGCACAGTGTGTTACCTTAGCAACGGCACACAGTGTGTTAACTTGGCAACGGCACAGCGTGCGATACCTTAGCAACGGCACACACTGTGTTACCTTAGCAACGGCACACAGTGTGTTACCTTAGCAACGGGACACAGTGTGTTACATTAGCAACGGGACACAGCGTGTTACCTTAGCAACGGCACACGGTGTGTTACTTTAGCAACGGGACACAGTGTGTTACCTTAGCAACGGGACACAGTGTCATACCTTAGCAACGGCACAGACTGTGTTACCTTAGCAACGGGATACAGTGCCGTACCTTAGCAACGGGACACAGTCTGTTACCTTAGCAACGGGACACAGTGTGTAACCTTAGCAACGGGACACAGTTTGTTACCTTAGCAACGGGACACAGAGTGTTACCTTAGCAACGGCACACAGTGTGTTACCTTAGCAACGGGACACAGTGTCGTACCTTAGCAACGGGACACAGTGTCGTACCTTAGCAATGCGACACAGTGTCGTACCTTAGCAACGGGACACAGTGTCGTACCCTAGCAACGGCACAGAGTGTGTTACCTTAGCAACGGGACACAGTGTGTTACCTTAGCAACGGCACAGAGTGTGTTACCTTAGCAACGGGACACAGTGTCGTACCTTAGCAACGGCACACAGTGTGTTAACTTAGTAACGGGACACAGTGTCGTACCTTAGCAACGGGACGCAGTGTCGTACCTTAGCAACGGGAAACAGTGTGTTACCTTAGCAAAGGGACACAGTGTGTTACCTTAGCAACGGCACAGAGTGTGTTACCTTAGCAACGGGACACAGTGTCGTACCTTACCAACGGGACACAGTGTGTTACCTTAGTAACGAGACACAGTGTCGTACCTTAGCAACGGGACACAGTGTCGCACCTTAGCAACGGGAAACAGTGTGTTACCTTAGCAAAGGGACACAGTGTCGTACCTTAGCAACGGCACAGAGTGTTTTATTTTAGCAACGGGACACAGTGTCGTACCTTAGCAACGGCACACAGTGTGTTACCTTAGCAACGGGACACAGTGTCGTACCTTAGCAACGGCACAGAGTGTGTTACCTTAGCAACGGGACACAGTGTGTTACCTTAGCAACGGGACAAGTGTCGTACCTTAGCAACGGCACAGAGTGTGTTACCTTAGCAACGGGACACAGTGTGTTACCTTAGCAACGGCACAGAGTGTGTTACCTTAGCAACAGCACACAGTGTGTTACCTTAGCAACGGGACACAGTGTGTTACCTTAGCAACGGGACATAGTGTCGTACCTTAGCAACGGCACAGAGTGTGTTACCTTAGCAACAGCACAGAGTGTGTTACCTTAGCAACAGCACAGAGTGTGTTACCTTAGCAACGGTGCATAATGTGTTACCTTAGCAACGGGACACAGTGCCGTACCTTAGCAACGGCACAGAGTGTGTTACCTTAGCAACGGGACAGTGTGTTACCTTAGCAACGGGACACAGTGTCGTACCTTAGCAACGGCACAGACTGTGTTACCTTAGCAACGGGACACAGTGTGTTACCTTTGCAACGGGACACAGTGTCGTACCTTAGTAACGGCACAGAGTGTGTTACCTTAGCAACGGGACACAGTGTCGTACCTTAGCAACGGGACACAGTGTCGTATCTTAGCAACGGGACACAGTGTCGTACCTTAGCAACGGCACACAGTGTCGTATCTTAGCAACGGGACACAGTGTCGTACCTTAGCAACGGCACAGAGTGTGTTACCTTAGCAACGGGACACAGTGTCGTACCTTAGTAACGGCACACAGTGTGTTACCTTAGCAACGGGACACAATGTCGTACCTAAGCAACGGTACACAGTGTGTTACCTTAGCAACAGCACAGTGTGTTACCTTAGCAACGGGACACAGTGTGTTACCTTAGCAACGGCACACAGTGTGTTACCTTAGCAACGGCACAGAGTGTGGTACCTTAGCAACGGGACACAGTGTCGTACCTTAGCAACGGCACAGACTGTGTTACCTTAGCAACAGCACAGAGTGTGTTACCTTAGCAACGGCACAGAGTGTGTTACCTTAGAAACGGCACAGAGTGTGTTACTTTAGCAACGGGACACAGTGTCGTACCTTAGCAACGGCACAGACTGTGTTACCTTAGCAACAGCACAGAGTGTGTTAACTCAGCAACGGCACAGTGTGTTACCTTAGCATCAGCACAGAGTGTGTTACCTTAGCAACAGCACACAGTGTGTTAACTTAGCAACAGCACAGAGTGTGTTACCTTAGCAACAACACAGAGTGTGTTACCTTAGAAACGGCACAGAGTGTGTTACCTTAGCAACGGGACACAGTGTCGTACCTTAGCAACAGCACAGAGTGTGTTACCTTAGCAACAGCACAGAGTGTGTTACCTTAGCAGCAGAACAGAGTGTGTTATCTTAGCAACGGCACAGAGTGTGTTACCTTAGCAACAGCACAGAGTGTGTTACCTTATCAGCGGCACAGAATGTGTTACCTTAACAACGGCACAGAGTGTGTTACTTTAGCAACAGCACAGAGTGTGTTACCTTAGCAACGGGCAGAGTGTGTTACCTTAGCAACGGGACACAGTGTGTTACCTTAGCAACGGGACACAGTGTGTTACCTTAGCAACGGCACAGAGTGTGTTACCTTAGCAACGGCACAGAGTGTGTTACCTTAGCAACGGGACACAGTGTGTTACCTTAGCAACGGGACACAGTGTGTTACCTTAGCAACGGCACAGAGTGTGTTACCTTAGCAACGGCACAGAGTGTGTTATCTTAGCAACGGGACACAGTGTCGTACCTTAGCAACAGCACAGAGTGTGTTACCTTAGCAACGGGACACAGTGTGTTACCTTAGCAACGGGACACAGTGTCGTACCATAGCAACAGCACAGAGTGTGTTACCTTAGCAACAGCACACAGTGTGTTACCTTAGCAACGGCACACAGTGTGTTACATTAGCAACGGCGCACAGTGTGTTACCTTAGCAACAGCACACAGTGTGTTACCTTGGCAGCGGCACAGAGTGCGATACCTTAGCAACGGCACACACTGTGTTACCTTAGCAACGGCACAGTGTTTTACCTTAGCAACGGCACACACTGTGTTACCTTAGCAACGGGACACAGTGTGTTACCTTAGCAACGGCACACAGTGTGTTTACCTTAGCAACGGGACACAGTGTGTTACCTTAGCAACGGCATAGAGTGTGTTACCTTAGCAACGGGACACAGTGTCGTACCTTAGCAACGGCACAGACTGTGTTACCTTAGCAACAGCACAGGGTGTGTTACCTTAGCAAAGGCACAGAGTGTGTTACCTTAGCATCAGCACAGAGTGTGTTACCTTAGCAACAGCACAGAGTGTGTTACCTTAGCTACAGCACAGAGTGTGTTACCTTCGCAACAGCACAGAGTGTGTTACCTTAGCAACAGCAGAGAGTGTGTTACCTTAGCAACAGCACAGAGTTTGTTACCTTAGCAACGGCACAGAGTGTGTTACCTTAGCAACGGCACAGAGTGTGTTACCTTAGCAACAGAACAGTGTGTGTTACCTTAGCAACGGCACAGAGTGTGTTACCTTAGCAACAGCACAGAGTGTGTTACCTTATCAACGGCACAGAATGTGTTACGTTAGCAACGGCACAGAGTGTGTTACCTTAGCAACAGCACAGAGTGTATTACCTTAGCAACGGGCAGAGTGTGTTACCTTAGCAACGGGACACAGTGTCGTACCTTAGCAACAGCACAGAGTGTTTTACATTAGCAACGGGACACAGTGTGTTACCTTAGCAACCGGATACAGTGTCGTACCTTAGCAACAGCACAGAGTGTGTTACCTTAGCAACAGCACACAGTGTGTTACCTTAGCAACGGCACACAGTGTGTTACATTAGCAACGGCACACAGTGTGTTACCTTAGCAACGGGACACAGTGTCGTACCTTAGTAACGGCACAGAGTGTGTTACCTTAGCGACGGGACACAGTGTCGTACTATAGCACCGGGACACAGTGTCGTATCTTAGCAACGGGAAACAGTGTGTTACCTTAGCAACGGTACACAGTGTCGTACCTTATCAACGGGACACAGTGTCGTACCTTAGCAACGGGAAACAGTGTGTTACCTTAGCAACGGGACACAGTGTCGTACCTGAGCAACGGGACACAGTGTGTTACCTTAGCAACGGGACACAGTGTGTTATCTTAGCAACGGGACACAGTTTCGTACCTTAGCAACGGAACACAGTGTGTTACCTTAGCAACCGGACAAAGTGTCGTACCTTAGCAACAGCACAGATGGTGTTACCTTAGCAACAGCACACAGTGTGTTACCTTAGCAACGGCACACAGTGTGTTACATTAGCAACGGCGCACAGTGTGTTACCTTAGCAACGGCACACAGTGTGTTAACTTGGCAACGGCACAGCGTGCGATACCTTAGCAACGGCACACACTGTGTTACCTTAGCAACGGCACACAGTGTGTTACCTTAGCAACGGGACACAGTGTGTTAGCTTAGCAACGGGACACAGTGTGTTACCTTAGCAACGGGACACAGTGTGTTACCTTAGCAACGGCACACGGTGTTTTACTTTAGCAACGGGACACAGTGTGTTACCTTAGCAACGGGACACAGTGTCGTACCTTAGCAACGGCACAGACTGTGTTACCTTAGCAACGGGATACAGTGCCGTACCTTAGCAACGGGACACAGTCTGTTACCTTAGCAACGGGACACAGTGTGTTACCTTAGCAACGGGACACAGTTTGTTACCTTAGCAACGGGACACAGTGTGTTACCTTAGCAACGGCACACAGTGTGTTACCTTAGCAACGGGACACAGTGTCGTACCTTAGCAACGGGACACAGTGTCGTACCTTAGCAATGCGACACAGTGTCGTACCTTAGCAACGGGACACAGTGTCGTACCCTAGCAACGGCACAGAGTGTGTTACCTTAGCAACGGGACACAGTGTCGTACCTTAGCAACGGCACACAGTGTGTTAACTTAGTAACGGGACACAGTGTCGTACCTTAGCAACGGGACACAGTGTCGTACCTTAGCAACGGGAAACAGTGTGTTACCTTAGCAAAGGGACACAGTGTGTTACCTTAGCAACGGCACAGAGTGTGTTACCTTAGCAACGGGACACAGTGTCGTACCTTACCAACGGGACACAGTGTGTTACCTTAGTAACGGGACACAGTGTCGTACCTTAGCAACGGGACACAGTGTCGCACCTTAGCAACGGGAAACAGTGTGTTACCTTAGCAAAGGGACACAGTGTCGTACCTTAGCAACGGCACAGAGTGTTTTATTTTAGCAACGGGACACAGTGTCGTACCTTAGCAACGGCACACAGTGTGTTACCTTAGCAACGGGACACAGTGTCGTACCTTAGCAACGGCACAGAGTGTGTTACCTTAGCAACGGGACACAGTGTGTTACCTTAGCAACGGGACATGTGTCGTACCTTAGCAACGGCACAGAGTGTGTTACCTTAGCAACGGGACACAGTGTGTTACCTTAGCAACGGCACAGAGTGTGTTACCTAAGCAACAGCACACAGTGTGTTACCTTAGCAACGGGACACAGTGTGTTACCTTAGCAACGGGACACAGTGTCGTACCTTAGCAACGGCACAGAGTGTGTTACCTTAGCAACAGCACAGAGTGTGTTACCTTAGCAACAGCACAGAGTGTGTTACCTTAGCAACGGTGCATAATGTGTTACCTTAGCAACGGGACACAGTGCCGTACCTTAGCAACGGCACAGAGTGTGTTACCTTAGCAACGGGACAGTGTGTTACCTTAGCAACGGGACACAGTGTCGTACCTTAGCAACGGCACAGAGTGTGTTACCTTAGCAACGGGACACAGTGTGTTACCTTAGCAACGGGACACAGTGTCGTACCTTAGTAACGGCACAGAGTGTGTTACCTTAGCAACGGGACACAGTGTCGTACCTTTGCAACGGGACACAGTGTCGTATCTTAGCAACGGGACACAGTGTCGTACCTTAGCAACGGCACACAGTGTCGTATCTTAGCAACGGGACACAGTGTCGTACCTTAGCAACGGCACAGAGTGTGTTACCTTAGCAACGGGACACAGTATCGTACCTTGGTAACGGCACACAGTGTGTTACCTTAGCAACGGGACACAATGTCGTACCTAAGCAACGGTACACAGTGTGTTACCTTAGCAACAGCACAGTGTGTTACCTTAGCAACGGGACACAGTGTGTTACCTTAGCAACGGCACACAGTGTGTTACCTTAGCAACGGCACAGAGTGTAGTACCTTAGCAACGGGACACAGTGTCGTACCTTAGCAACGGCACAGACTGCGTTACCTTAGCAACAGCACAGAGTGTGTTACCTTAGCAACGGCACAGAGTGTGTTACCTTAGCAACGGCACAGAGTGTGTTACCTTAGCAACGGGACACAGTGTCGTACCTTAGCAACGGCACAGACTGTGTTACCTTAGCAACAGCACAGAGTGTGTTACCTTAGCAACGGCACAGTGTGTTACCTTAGCATCAGCACAGAGTGTGTTACCTTAGCAACAGCACACAGTGTGTTAACTTAGCAACAGCACAGAGTGTGTTACCTTAGCAACAACACAGAGTGTGTTACCTTAGAAACGGCACAGAGTGTGTTACCTTAGCAACGGGACACAGTGTCGTACCTTAGCAACAGCACAGAGTGTGTTACCTTAGCAACAGCACAGAGTGTGTTACCTTAGCAACAGCACAGAGTGTGTTACCTTAGCAACGGCACAGAGTGTGTTACCTTAGCAACAGCACAGAGTGTGTTACCTTAGCAGCAGAACAGAGTGTGTTATCTTAGCAACGGCACAGAGTGTGTTACCTTAGCAACAGCACAGAGTGTGTTACCTTATCAGCGGCACAGAATGTGTTACCTTAGCAACGGCACAGAGTGTGTTACTTTAGCAACAGCACAGAGTGTGTTACCTTAGCAACGGGCAGAGTGTGTTACCTTAGCAACGGGACACAGTGTGTTACCTTAGCTACGGGACACAGTGTCGTACCTTAGCAACGGCACAGAGTGTGTTACCTTAGCAACAGCACAGAGTGTGTTACCTTATCAACGGCACAGAATGTGTTACCTTAGCAACGGCACAGAGTGTGTTACCATAGCAACAGCACAGAGTGTGTTACCTTAGCAACGGGCAGAGTGTGTTACCTTAGCAACGGGACACAGTGTTTTACCTTAGCAACGGGACACAGTGTGTTACCTTAGCAACGGCACAGAGTGTGTTACCTTAGCAACGGCACAGAGTGTGTTACCTTAGCAACGGGACACAGTGTGTTACCTTAGCAACGGGACACAGTGTGTTACCTTAGCAACGGCACAGAGTGTGTTATCTTAGCAACGGCACAGAGTGTGTTATCTTAGCAACGGGACACAGTGTCGTACCTTAGCAACAGCACAGAGTGTGTTACCTTAGCAACGGGACACAGTGTGTTACCTTAGCAACGGGACACAGTGTCGTACCATAGCAACAGCACAGAGTGTGTTACCTTAGCAACAGCACACAGTGTGTTACCTTAGCAACGGCACACAGTGTGTTACATTAGCAACGGCGCACAGTGTGTTACCTTAGCAACAGCACACAGTGTGTTACCTTGGCAACGGCACAGAGTGCGATACCTTAGCAACGGCACACACTGTGTTACATTAGCAACGGCACAGTGTGTTACCTTAGCAACGGCACACACTGTGTTACCTTAGCAACGGGACACAGTGTGTTACCTTAGCAACGGCACACAGTGTGTTTACCTTAGCAACGGGACACAGTGTGTTACCTTAGCAACGGCATAGAGTGTGTTACCTTAGCAACGGGACACAGTGTCGTACCTTAGCAACGGCACAGACTGTGTTACCTTAGCAACAGCATAGGGTGTGTTACCTAAGCAAAGGCACAGAGTGTGTTACCTTAGCATCAGCACAGAGTGTGTTACCTTAGCAACAGCACAGAGTGTGTTACCTTAGCAACAGCACAGAGTGTGTTACCTTAGAAACAGCACAGAGTGTGTTACCTTCGCAACAGCACAGAGTGTGTTACCTTAGCAACAGCAGAGAGTGTGTTACCTTAGCAAAAGCACAGAGTTTGTTACCTTAGCAACGGCACAGAGTGTGTTACCTAAGCAACGGCACAGAGTGTGTTACCTTAGCAACAGAACAGAGTGTGTTACCTTAGCAACGGCACAGAATGTGTTACCTTAGCAACAGCACAGAGTGTGTTACCTTATCAACGGCACAGAATGTGTTACGTTAGCAACGGCACAGAGTGTGTTACCTTAGCAACAGCACAGAGTGTATTACCTTAGCAACGGGCAGAGTGTGTTACCTTAGCAACGGGACACAGTGGCGTACCTTAGCAACAGCACAGAGTGTGTTACCTTAGCAACGGGACCCAGTGTGTTACCTTAGCAACCGGACACAGTGTCGTACCTTAGCAACAGCACAGAGTGTGTTACCTTAGCAACAGCACACAGTGTGTTACCTTAGCAACGGCACACAGTGTGTTACATTAGCAACGGCACACAGTGTGTTACCTTAGCAACGGGACACAATGTCGTACCTTAGTAACGGCACAGAGTGTGTTACCTTAGCGACGGGACACAGTGTCGTACTATAGCACCGGGACACAGTGTCGTATCTTAGCAACGGGAAACAGTGTGTTACCTTAGCAACGGTACACAGTGTCGTACCTTATCAACGGGACACAGTGTCGTACCTTAGCAACGGGAAACAGTGTGTTACCTTAGCAACGGGACACAGTGTCGTACCTTAGCAACGGGACACAGTGTGTTACCTTAGCAACGGGACACAGTGTGTTATCTTAGCAACGGGACACAGTTTCGTACCCTAGCAACGGGACACAGTGTGTTACCTTAGCAACGGGACACAGTGTCGTACCTTAGCAACGGGAAACAGTGTGTTACCTTAGCAACGGGACACAGTGTCGTACTTTAGCAACGGGACACAGTGTGTTACCTTAGCACCGGGACACAGTGTCGTATCTTAGCAACGGGAAACAGTGTGTTACCTTAGCAACGGGACACAGTGTCGTACTATAGCACCGGGACACAGTGTCGTATCTTAGCAACGGGAAACAGTGTGTTACCTTAGCAACGGGACACAGTGTCGTACCTTAGCAACGGGAAACAGTGTGTTACCTTAGCAACGGGACACAGTGTGTTATCTTAGCAACGGGAAACAGTGTGTTACCTTAGCAACGGGACACAGTGTGTTACCTTAGCAACGGGACACAGTGTCGTACCTTAGCAACGGGAAACAGTGTGTTACCTTAGCAACGGGACACAGTGTCGTATCTTAGCAACGGGAAACAGTGTGTTACCTTAGCAACGGGACACAGTGTGTTACCTTAGCAACGGGACACAGTGTGTTACCTTAGCAACGGGACACAGTGTGTTATCTTAGCAACGGGACACAGTGTGTTACCTTAGCAACGGGATACAGTGTATTACCTTAGCAACGGGACACAGTGTGTTACCTTAGCAACGGGACACAGTGTGTTATCTTAGCAACGGGACACAGTGTGTTACCTTAGCAACGGGACACAGTGTCGTACCTTAGCAACGGGACACAGTGTGTTACCTTAGCAACGGGACACAGTGTCGTACCTTAGCAACGGCACACAGTGTGTTACCTTAGCAACGGGACACGGTGTCGTACCTTAGCAACGGCACAGAGAGTGTTACCTTAGCAACGGGACACAGTGTCGTACCTTAGCAACAGCACAGAGTGTGTTACCTTAGCAACGGGACACAGTGTCGTACCTTAGCAACAGCACAGAGAGTGTTACCTTAGCAACGGGACACAGTGTCGTACCTTAGCAACGGCACAGAGTGTGTTACCTTAGCAACGGGACACAGTGTCGTACCTTAGCAACAGCACAGAGTGTGTTACCTTAGCAACGGGACACAGTGTGTTACCTTAGCAACGGGACACAGTGTCGTACCTTAGCAACGGGACAGAATGTGTTACCTTAGCAACGGCACTGAGTGTGTTACCTTAGCAACGGCACAGAGTGTGTTACCTTAGCAACGGCACAGAGTGTGTTACCTTAGCAACAGCACAGAATGTGTTACCTTAGCAACGGGACACAGTGTGTTACCTTAGCAACAGCACAGAGTGTGTTACCTTAGCAACGGCACAGAGTGTGTTACCTTAGCAACGGCACAGAGTGTGTTACCTTAGCAACGGCACAGAGTGTGTTACCTTAGCAACGGCACAGAGTGTGTTACCTTAGCAACGGGACACAGTGTCGTACCTTAGCAACGGCACAGAGAGTGTTACCTTAGCAACAGCACAGAGTGTGTTACCTTAGCAACGGGACACAGTGTGTTACCTTAGCAACGGGACACAGTGTCGTACCTTAGCAACGGCACAGAGTGTGTTACCTTAGGAACCGCACACAATGTGTTCAAAGCAGTAAAGCTGACCCAAGACTTTTTTTTTTCAATTGTTTCATTTATAGAGCCGCCTTTAACCTGTAGGTCACCTCGGGAGATTTGAGTTAAGAACCAAATCATTGACCGTAGGTTCTTCAATGTCAGAATTTTTAATAATTTTCTTTCTTCAAACAATACACATCCAATCTCGCATACATATTTCCAGAACCTGCGGGGGGAGGGGATTCCGGTTAAGAATTGAGCACTGGACCACCGCACGAGAAGTCAGCGAGCTGACCACTCGACCACGGAGGCAGTCATTTTTTACTTTATCTATATGTACAATGTGCAGGACTATGTACATACTGTATAGAGAAGAAATTGTATTGCACCCAAAAATTCAATACCGAGAATTCACCGGAAATATATGCTTTGCGCCCCCCTGAATAAAAATACGTTTTTTGAAAAAAGTCCGTGTGGTTTGTGTGGAATCTGCGTATGTGTGGGCAGCATAGCCAAAAACGAAAATCATGCAAAATACCAAACTCTATTTAAATTGAGTATCTTCCCACTTTCTCAGAATGCGACACGAAGATTTTCAAGAAAATCCCTCCACCCCCACAACCCTTTATATAGAACATTTTTTGAAAATTTGGTTTTTCTCTCTCAGAAAAAAAAAACCTAAAGATTTTGATTAAAATACATTTAAAATATTTTATGACAAACGAAATACATATTTTGAATTTTCTGGGAATAGCCTCTGAAGACCTGTTCATTCTGGATGAATTTTGTATAACTCGTAAAGCGTAACAAAAATACAGAAACATACTACACAAAAATGTAGATCTCATTAAAAAGAGAATTAATGCTGTATACATTTTTTTTTAACAGTGAACCGTTTTCGAGATATTCCGGGTTATTGTTTTCAATTTTAGTCACTTCAACTTTTCTCAAACGGAAAGATATCTTTCTTCTCCTATCTCGTTTATTTATTCCTGACAAGCAAAGATATTGGGATTTAAATTGTTTCACACAGCGACCGGCTTTTTAAGCACGAGACTATCGCTTTAACCTGTGTATTTTCATATTTTCCCTCCTGCTCAAGGGACCAAGTAATAAGACTGTTTCTGCTGATGTTTATCTCGATTAGCAGGATGTAGATAGAAAAATAAGCTTTGTAACAGAGTGTAGAGAAAGTCATGTGAATGGATCACACCACATTTTTTATAGTATTCTGTTTAGTCATCCTGTGTGTGTGGGGCGGTACAGAAATGTTATTTATCGAAATTCATTAAAGATACATTTTAACTCTAATCGGTTCAACAATTTTTTTAAGAAAGTCAAGACTAACCCAAATGTTTCCGTGTATTTGTTGTTTTGGGGCGAGGAAATGTTCTTGAAAAGATTTGTGTCGCATGTTTGGAAGATGTAAATACCTCTACTTAACCAGAACTTTTGTATCTATCGTACGCTTCATTGTCGAGCTATACATTCCCCCTGCACCCCCCGAACTCACCAGCTCTCTCTCTCCCCCTCTCTCAAGTGACCTCAAAGTATATTTATACTGAAATCTTGCTATCGAGTTTTTGGAAAGAATAAGTACAACGCTTTCTGGACTTTGTGTTAATTTGAGTATTGCGACTCTTAACTTAGGATGAATAGTATCACGTGACTGTTAGATACTGATTGTTTAACTTGCCCACATTTTAGAACCCAACACACCTTCACCATCATTCAGAAGTAAGTGCAGAAAAATATAAGAAAATAAAATAAAATATTCTCATGTGTTACACTCACATGCCTTTCTATAGCTGCTCCACAAACAAACTATTTACAAAAGATTATTCTTCCTTCTACACAATGCTAATCGAGATAAACATTGGCAGAAAGTTCTTATTACTTAGTTCCTTATAAGTAGAAGGGAACTAAAGGAATGTGCTATGTTAAAGTGATAGTCAAATGTTTTAAAAACTGTCGTTATAAATCGCTTCTTTGCTTGACCAGGAATAGAACAAAAGAAAAGCGGCCTCTGTCTGTCTGAGAAAAGTATAAGTGCTTTACAATTGAAACTGATAACAAGGAATATCTCAAAAACGGTAAACTCTACGAAAAAAAATGACATATTTTAACGAGATCTAAATTTTTTGTGTAGCAAGTGTTTTTCAATCTCTTAGGTTTACTAGTTATGTAAAAAATCAACAAAATACTTCCAGAATAGCTAGCTGTTCCCAAAAAGTGCAAGATATACGTTTTATTTGCCCTGTAAATGTCTTTAATATACGGTATTTTCATCAAAATCGTTAGAGCCATTTTTCAGAAGATTAAACGATTCTAAGAAAATTTTCATGTAAAGGGTAGTTAAGGGTGGAGGTATTTTCCTCAAAATCTTCGTGTCGCATCCTTGGAAGCTACTCAACTTATATACAAAGTTTGGTATTTTACCCACTTTTCGATAATGAATTAACGAGTTCAGAGGCACACGGACACACACAAAAATGCTTTTTTTCTATACAGGGGACCTTAAAACATCTATTTCCGGTAAAATCCTGGTATCTCTGAGTAGAATGGAAAACCTTCTCTATACACGATGTACATAATACGTGTAGAGAAAGTAAAAAACATCGCAATCAACGCAAATATTTCTTTGTATGACGAATTTTGTTTTATAATTAAATAGTAAACTATATTTTTACTCGGCAAAATTGGAGGTATAAGCTGCAGCAATTAGATCAATTATCCTTTACACTTATTTGAACATTTAAAATTGTTATTCATTTAATTAGGGATAATTCGATAAGCGCGCTAATGCACAATCAGTTTAATGTCTCACTCATTAAAAGCTTTTTGATCCTCATTAATATTCCTAACGTACTGAAACATGCCACGTTATTAAAAAACCAATTTATAGTTTTAAAATGTGTAAACGCTTTCTGTTAAGCTGGTACTAGATTGTATTAGTCCATGTAACAACACATTACGATAGCATGCAAATAAACCACAAACATCCAAAACTATGTACTCGCTCTTTGGTAATCAATAGGTAGAAAATGACACACCTGCAGTTCTAGAGCAGTAATACAATTTTTAATTCTTTCTCAGCATTGAGAAAGAGTATTTTTTGGTATTTGAGTTTGGTATCTTCCAAGGTTAGGACACGAAGATTTTAAAGAAAATCCCCCAAACCCGAACTACCCATTTCATGGAAGTTTTTTTAGAAAATTTTGGTTTTGTCAAAAATGGCTCTTAACGATTTTGATTAAAATATGGTATATTAAAGATATTGACCTGCCAAATAAAATGTATATCTTGAAATTTCTGGGAATAACGTCTGAAGACTAATTTATTCTGGATGAATTTTACTGAATTTTCCATAACTGCTGAACCGTAAGAGATTGACAAAAGCTTACTGCACAAAAAATGTAGATCACGTTAAAACACACAAGTTATGCCATATAAATTTTCTTCGTGGAGTTATCGTTTTTTAGATATTCCATGTTTTTAGTTTCAGCTTTGGAAAACTAATACTTTTCTCATACAGAAATTTGTCAACTTCTGTCCATACAAACAAAGAAAGTGCATCCACGTAGCTTTTGACTATCACTTTAACATAGGGTACTCGCTAATTTCGCTTCTACTAACAAGGAAGCAAGTAATAAGACTATTTCTGATAATTTTTTCTCGATTAGAATGAACTAAATGAAAGCATAAGCTTTTTAACAATAATTTGTTGCAGAGATGTAGAGAAAGTCATGTGAATGGAACACATCAGATTATTTTTGTATCCTAAGTTTTTGTTTTCTATCAATAAAATAATATAGAAATAACATTAACATTGGATAACATTGTTATGGTATTTAGGGAAATTGTTGAAAAGATGTGTATAACAGGAACCATTGCTCCACTACCTCAATTTAAAACTTCGGTAACATCTCTCCTCCATCTTAACGTTCATGTAGCTTTTCAGTTTGCATTAGTTGATCAGATAAAGGAATTATGACGTGGAATGATCACATTACACGCAGCGCAACGCTTGCTAACTCAAGGCTCATCAAACTTTATCCATTAATTAATGAACGCTCTAAGATTGGCCTGGACTGCTCCATTAAGCTTTACAAATCTTTAATTCTACCTCTTCTCAGCTCCTATATGGCCCACAGCTAATAAAACTGCAAGTTGTACAAAATAAGTTTCTCCGCAGAGCTACAAATGCACCAGGTTTGTAAGAAATAGGCAGCTTCAACACCAAATGAAACACCTCTCCAAGACATTCTTCAACAACGTTACTGGTGCTCAAGCATTTAACCTGCATATCAAAACTCAACACAAAACACTGACAAAAGAAAACTACCACAACATTTCTTAACCTGTGACACAGAGGACTCCTGTTAATAATTATTCATAAATTGCATTATCATGTAGTTTCATTTTTTTAATTTATTATTGCTATTACCTTTACTTTCATTCCATTGTAACATTTATTTGTAAAGTTATATTATCATTTCTGGACTAATAATCTATTTTTGTTTATGTTAGAGGAAGCAACATGGTCAACCTCAAATGTTAATGTATTTTATGTTTTTGCTATATTTTTGTTATCTATGGCCTGTATAGCATAAATGATCTGCCAACAATAAAATAAAAAAAAGAAAAAAAAAAGATAAAGGAATATCATTGAGCTACATCTTGTTATGGCAATGCTTATGTTGCCATCTCTATTTTGCAAGACTAACCACTGCAACCAACTGCTCTCTAGAACAGGCATGCATTTGGAGGAGAGGTGCTCTCCCCACCACTATGTCTACAGTATTACTTTGTCTCAGCTGCAACGAATCAAAGTGTTTTACATACGTCGCGGTAGCAATAGGGCATCAGTGGGGAACTGGCTGCCTCCTAAGTAATTAAGTATGAATAAAATTAAATAATGATAAAATCTGACTATTCAAAAAATCAATATATTTTCGAAGTTTTATGTATGGAAAAAATAAGTTTTTATTCATATTCATTTGTTTTATTTGGCATATATGGCTACAGTTTGTTCATGAGAATTTAATGATCACGGTTAACCAGATATTATTTTGTTGATGTAGCACATAAATTACAGTCGCTAATTGTAGACTGCTTATGTTTTTAACATGATTCATAAGAGAACAAATCTGCTTGCGCATGTATGTATGTATGTATGTATGTATGTATGTATGTATGTATGTATGTATGTATGTATGTATGTATGTATGTATGTATGTATGTATGTATGTATGTATGTATGTATGTATGTATGTATGTATGTATGTATGTATGTATGTATGTATGTATGTATGTATGTATGTATGTATGTATGTATGTATGTATGTATGTATGTATGTATGTATGTATGTATGTATGTATGTATGTATGTATGTATGTATGTATGTATGTATGTATGTATGTATGTATGTATGTATGTATGTATGTATGTATGTATGTATGTATGTATGTATGTATGTATGTATGTATGTATGTATGTATGTATGTATGTATGTATGTATGTATGTATGTATGTATGTATGTATGTATGTATGTATGTATGTATGTATGTATGTATGTATGTATGTATGTATGTATGTATGTATGTATGTATGTATGTATGTATGTATGTATGTATGTATGTATGTATGTATGTATGTATGTATGTATGTATGTATGTATGTATGTATGTATGTATGTATGTATGTATGTATGTATGTATGTATGTATGTATGTATGTATGTATGTATGTATGTATGTATGTATGTATGTATGTATGTATGTATGTATGTATGTATGTATGTATGTATGTATGTATGTATGTATGTATGTATGTATGTATGTATGTATGTATGTATGTATGTATGTATGTATGTATGTATGTATGTATGTATGTATGTATGTATGTATGTATGTATGTATGTATGTATGTATGTATGTATGTATGTATGTATGTATGTATGTATGTATGTATGTATGTATGTGGCCTCAAACATTGTCAGAATACGTTCACAACGCTGCGCCAATTCAGGAATGATTCTTTATTTAACATTTTATAAACATCAATCCACACCTTTCCACAATTTCGTAGAAAATTGTTCTTCTGCAGTTCTATAGTATCTGATCTTAAGTGAACAGGAACATATTAAACAGATTACTTAAAATATGAAGCTCATTTTCCATTGCTAGCATTTCTCCAAATCTTGTTTCAAAAACCGAATGAAGGTCCTCCAACATTTAGGAGTTATATTGACTCTAGCCAATGAGTAGGAAGTAAGTCCATTTATTTTAGTTTTCAACTGAGAGTCTACTCACAGCTGATGTTCCTGATGCCATTGTGCTTCGTCCCAAAGCCATGTTTTTAAATGTCTCTACCATGTCAACACAAATTTCCTCTGCAACGTTAACAGCGCAGTTTTTAATAAACTCTCTTTCTGTGGCGGGGGGTCCATTGGCTTCAGCTATTAATTTAGCCGCCTTGTAACTTGCATGCAGCAATATGATGGCGGAATCGTTCTGGTTTTGTTGTTCATTTAAGACCTCATTAGAGCATGTATCGTTGTGCTTTGATTGGTGGTTTAAGAAATCCACTATTAGTTTATTGCACATACGTTAACACGCGCTCTTTATACTGCTGAAAATGGCAGTTGTTAAACTGCCTCCTAATACTATACTATGAAAGCAATGTATGACAAATTAAACAAGCTTTATCACTAGAAGCACATAAAACGCATTGGACTTGCTGTGTGACATCTCTTCTACCCAGGTGGTGTATGAGTTAACACTCGTCAGGGACTATGACAGACGTCTTGCCATGACCTGTGTGAAATCTCTTCTACCCAGGTGGTGTATGAGTTAACACTCGTCAGGGACTATGACAGACGTCTTGCCATGACCTGTGTGAAATCTCTTCTACCCAGGTGGTGTATGAGTTAACACTCGTCAGGGACTATGACAGACGTCTTGCCTTGACCTGTGTAACATCTCTTCTACCCAGGTGGTGTATGAGTTAACACTCGTCAGGGACTATGACAGACGTCTTGCCTTGACCTGTGTGAAATCTCTTCTACCCAGGTGGTGTATGAGTTAACACTCGTCAGGGACTATGACAGACGTCTTGCCATGACCTCGTGACATCTCTTCTACCCAGGTGGTGTATGAGTTAACACTCGTCAGGGACTATGTCGGACGTCTTGCCATGACCTCGTGACATCTCTTCTACCCAGGTGGTGTATGAGTTAACACTCGTCAGGGACTATGACAGACGTCTTGCCATGACCTGTGTGAAATCTCTTCTACCCAGGTGGTGTATGAGTTAACACTCGTCAGGGACTATGACAGACGTCTTGCCTTGACCTGTGTGACATCTCTTCTACCCAGGTGGTGTATGAGTTAACACTCGTCAGGGACTATGTCAGACGTCTTGCCTTGACCTGTGTAACATCTCTTCTACCCAGGTGGTGTATGAGTTAACACTCGTCAGGGACTATGTCAGACGTCTTGCCTTGACCTGTGTGACATCTCTTCTACCCAGGTGGTGTATGAGTTAACACTCGTCAGGGACTATGTCAGACGTCTTGCCATGACCTGTCACATCTCTTCTACCCAGGTGGTGTATGAGTTAACACTCGTCAGGGATTATGCCAGACGTCTTGCCATGACCTGTGTCACATCTCTTCTACCCAGGTGGTGTATCAGTAAACACTACTACAGCCTCATGTTAAATTTGATAATCAAGGCTAGGATCCCCTTCTTTTGTGAACCAAACACTTGCTATTGGAACCTTTGTTTAATCTCGTTAAGTATATTATTTACCAATAAGACAAGCTTGACTTCCCTATCATCTGATTATAGTTATTCCCAGCAGTGTCACCCTTTTGGACGTGACAATATATATGAAAAATAAAATGTTAAGTTCTCTACATTGGGAAGGAATTGTGCACACTTGTGTACAATAGGTAAATGTCAAGCGTGAGAGAAAAGCCTTGCAAAACGATTAAACAGAGCTTGAAGATTAGCATTTAAATGCTATAACTGGTTCTATAGCTCGTCGCTAGAGCACTCCATCAGGCCGGGTTCAATTCTGAGCTCGAGAAAGCCTCCGGTTTAGAAGAATGATGATCCTTAAGCAAACCAATACACGCAGAGGCCAAAGTATACTAATGATCTGTTTCAAGGCATATTAATATCTGACAATTAATTTAACAAGAACACATAATACAACAATTTGTGCTTCACAATTAGCAATAATAATAAAGTCTATTATATCCTTGATTATAATAAAGAATAATGAAGATAATTAATTCATGTTCCTTTAAACCTATGATATAGATTCACCTAAGTTTATTATTGCATTATCTATAATACAAATGTTCAAAGGAATTAATAGCCTCTCAGCGTTATCATGGATACCTATTAACATTTCTCTAGGTGCTGAAGCGCAAGTCTGACTCATTCTTTCTCTTAATAAATCTGGATTATCCGGTTCCGTTTCGTAAGCCCTGGCTTTGTTTTATTCCCAGAAGACAAAATCCAAGGGAGTTAAATTAGGCGATCACGCAGGCCAGCGAATGCAATCATCACGACCTATCCAACGTGTGGGACACACATTGTTGAGATATTCTCTAGCCCTCTGCAATAATGGACTGGTGCACCGTCGTGCTGAAACCAGTGCCTCACAGCTAACTGAAGAGGGATGTTCTCCAGAAGATGCTCCAGATTCAGCTCACTCTGTAGGAATTGCAAATACAGCTGGCAGTCTGGGAGCCAAATAAACTGGACCAATGATGTGGTCTCCTGGAATGTCGCACCATACGTTAACATCACCGGTGCGCTTGCGGTTGTAACTAGTCAGTGTCTTCAGGATTATGTCTATTTATAGTGGAGCCAATTGAGAAATAGCATTCATCTACCCATAAAATCTGCCCGATGAGATCCGGATTAACGTCTACTTTATTTAAGAGACTTCTGCAGAGCGATACCCGATTTTGGCGATCGTTTCCATGTAGGTGCAGCTTAAAAAGATGTAATTTTCCTTCCCCCAGGAACTTTGTATCGAAGATCTCTATCCCTCTTCTTTGTCCTGATTGCAATAAGAAATAGGTAGGTATTAATGGTGGAGAACTAGTCGCTTTAATAATAATGATACCACTCGCCTCTCACCTAAACGGCCGGGGTTCAATCCCAAGCGACCACATGTGAGATTTGTGGTGGACAAAGCGTCGCTGGGGCAGGTTTTCTCCGGGTACTACGGTTTCCCGCGCCATCGCATTCCACCGGTGCTCCATCATCATTCATATATCACCAGTGTCACCGCTTGTGGTGCCGTAAGTAGTTAAAGCGGGCGTTAAACAATACAAAAAAATAATAATGGTAATAATCATACCTATATTAATATGACTATTATCATTGCCATTATTATTTTATAATTAAAAATAATGCAAACTAAAATAAAACAATAAGATAAAGACAATACTACATTGTACGTATGCACTATTTTAATTTAAACTCTACTTACCTTGCGTGGGATTTGCTCCAATGTACCCCAAATGGTCTTTCCACGACACCTTGTACCTGGCATGATCCCTAGGTTTCTAAACCATCTCTGATCGTACAGACGTCTCGTTGGAACAGTCTTCGGGCCTGAGCTGCATTGCGGCGCGACTTCCCATACATCACTATCAGATCTGTGTAGTCTTCGCTGGACACATTGCAGTTGTCAACTGTTTGACTGAAAGACCTGCCTCGAACTACAGACAGACGGTCACGTGAACTTATCACAGCAAGATGAAAGCGCCTGCAGGTAGCAGCACTGCTCAGTGAAGGTTTGCTGATACGTACACACAAATATATATGTGTGCCGAGAAATACGCCGAAATGAGTAGACCTTTTCAATAGTTTTTCATTATTTTAAATTACTTTAGACATTAAGTTGACTCTCGCAATTGCATGCAAACAGCATGGAATTTCAAGGCCAGTATTTAACGTTCAGTTCTTTAACATCTGACCATCGCTACTTCCTTCTCATCTGTAACGAGATGTGCACTGCACCTATTTCTTAAAACGCTTATCTCAAAGCAAAGTAGTAGAAAGAACAGTTTGTATAAGTTGACTCAACTTCCCAATACTTAACGCGTGCAGGGGCGCTGAAGAGTTGCAGAATTCAACGGGACTATTTCAAGTAAAAGCCGATAAGAGAGAATTGGCTGAGCAACCTTCGTTTTATAACTACAACTTGCTGATCAACGGAGATCGTGAGCGCGTTATGATCATCCAGGGGTGTGGTAAAATGAAGATCGCTCTCGCCAGGTCCCTATTACAATTTTGAGCAGCCCTACTGAGTTCTGCAACTCTTAATACACAAAGGGCTATCTGCACAATATAGGGCTATCTGCAGATATAAACGAAGAAGTGTAGGCAAACTGAATGAATAAGACTAACTTGTTTTCCGTTATATCTATACAGTACGACATCAAACACTACATCTCGACTAATGAGAGAGTAAGAATGAATAAGTCAAGAAATATTAAGGCTTAAATCACCACACAAATTTAAGGCAGAAAAGCACGTAGCTTGGAACCTGTACATGCCAACCGTTTATATGGGACACCTATCCAGGGTGTTTCAAAAATACGGGGCATAATTTCAGGTATGTATTTCCCACATGTAGACAATCAAATTAGTTCATTATAACATGTGTCCGGAAATGCTTCATTTCCGAGTTATGGCCTTCACAACATTGAAATTCACTGGAACGTTTTTCTTTCCGCAGGTTGTTGTCATTACAGAAGATGTTCAAAATGTCCACCTCCTGCTTGAATACAGACCTCACATCGATGTCTCATTGACCTGCGAACACGATCCCAAATTCCAGGAGTATGTCCTCACAACTTGCCACAATTCGATTCCGAAGGGATTCCAAATCCGGCACCGGAGACGAATAAACCAATGATTTTAAATGGCCCCACAAGTAGAAATCGAGAGGTTCAGATCCGGTGAGCGTGGAGGCCAAGCAATTGGGCCTCCTCTACCTATCCATCGACCAGGAAACCTTCGATCCAAGTACCGGCGAGCCGTAAGACTGACGTGTGCAGGAGCGCCATCATGCAAGAAGTGAATGTGTTGATGATTGATCAGTGGAGTGTCTTCGAAAACGTCAGGTATGGTGTTTTCCAGGAAGTTTGTGTACGCCTGCCCCGTAAGTCTGTTTACAAGTACATGGGGTCCAACTAATCGATCACCAATGATACCGGCCCACATGTTGAGGGAGAACCGCACCTGGTGATGAGATGCAACAGTTGCACGTGGGTTTTCATGCGACCATACATGCTGATTGTGGACATTTGTTATGCCATCTCTTGTGAACTGTGCTTCATCTGTAAATAATACGACGGTAGAAAAGTTCGGATTTACACCACACTGCTGCAAGAGCCACTGACAGAACCTAACTCGTGCAGGGTAATCTGCTGGTGACAGGGCCTGTACACGTTGCAAATGATAAGGATACAATTGATACTCGTTCAACAGTCTCCAGACAGTCGTATGAGGAACATTGACTTGCAACGCTAACCGTCGTGTGCTGATAGAAGGAGTCCTGTCCACAGCCTCCAGAATCTCCTCCTGCACTTCTTGAGTTGAAGATCTTGGTCGTCCCCTTCCCAAACCAGGAGAGGTGAATGTTCCATACTCGCACAGACGGGAATGGAGACGTACAAATAAATGTCTTCCGATCTGGACATTGTCTCTGTGGGTACCTCTCCTGGTACAAACGACGAGCCAGCGCAGCATTGCCGTCCGCCTTACCGTACATTAAGTGTATCTCTGCCAGCTCTTGATTTGAATGCATGTCGCACAGTCTTAACGCCTAAAGAACACTGAATGTAACCTTCTTCAGAATGAACTATCAGAGCGCCCTCCTAATGTCTCCTTTGACGGCAAAGACCTGTGGAAAGAAAAACGTTCCAGTGAATTCCAATGTTGTGAAGGCCATAACTCGGAAATTAAGCATTTACGGACATGAACTATTTTGATTGTTTTCATGTGGGAAATACATACCCGAAATTATGCCCCGTATTTTTGAAACACCTGTATATTGTGACATAACTTTAGGCCCCAATAAAATTGAATCTGAAGTAGCAGAAATATGAAAGGTGACATTTTTGAAACCTCCGTTCTAAACTCAATAGAAGTTCTACAAAGGCTTCAGAAAGTGCCATCGTAACATGGAATATGGACAAAAAGCTGTCCTTGGGAAGATCAAAATCAGGATATGTCCGGTACACAGTTATATTATCTTTATCCTGACGTAATTGGCATAGCAAAGAAACTCTTAAAAATCTTATAAACCAAAGTAGTATTTGATATAGACACACATACTGTGATATTGTACAAATATCTATTTAAAATGATACCAAGGCAAGTTTTATTTATGATAAAAATCTATGTTCCATTCACACGACTTCCTCTACATCTCTGAAACAAATTAATATTAATAAGCTTATTCTTCTGTCATGCTAAAACATTAGCAGAATGTTCATATTACTTAGTTCCTTATAAATAGAAGGGAACTAAAGGAATGTGCTATGCTAAAGTGATAGTCAAATGTTTTAAAATGTGGTAGCTATGGGATTGAAATCCGTTCCTCTGTTCTGGCCAGGAGATGACAAGTTCATGTATGAGAAAAGTTCAAGTATTTTAAAACTGAAATCAATATTAAGGAATATCTCCAAAACGCCCAACGCCAGAAAAAATCTTATGTGTTACACTCACATGACTATCTCTAGCTGTTCTACAAACTTCTTACAAAAGATTATTCTTCTTTCTGCACCTTGCTAATCGAGGTACTCATTAGCACAATGTTCTTATTACTTAGCTCCTTAAAAGTAGCAATAAAATAGGGGAATACATTAGGCTAAACCGATAGGCAAAGGTTTTAAAAGCTGTCCTTATGCGATTGTCATTACAAATCGCTTCTTTTCTTGGCCAGGAGTAGAACAAAAGGAATACGGACACTCCCGCCTGAGAAAAGTATAAGTTCTTCACAACTGAAACTAATAACAATGAATACCCCGAAAATGGTAAGCTCCACGAAAAAAATGTATATGACATAACTTGTGTATTTTAACAAGACCTACATGCGTTGTGCAGTATGTTTTTGTCTATCTCTTACGTTTTACTAGTTATGCCCAATTAAGCAAAATTCATCCAGAATAAGCAGGTCTTAAGAAGCTATTTCCAGAAAATTCAAAATATACATTTTATTTGGTATATAAATATCGTTACTATATGGGATATTAATCAAAATTGCTAGTCACTTTTTAGAAAATTGAAATTTTCGAAACTTTTTCCACGTAAAGGGTTGTTGGGGGTGGGGGGAGTTTCTTGAAAATCTTCGTGTCGCATCCTTGGAAGATACCAAACCTAAATACCAAGTTTAGTATTTAACTGTCTTTTCGTTTTTGAGCTATGCTGTCCACAGACACACACACAGACAGACAGACATACCCGGATCTTTTTCTTAAAATGCTTTTTTTGGATTCAGGGGGTCCTAAAACATGTATTTCCGTTGAAATCTCGGTATTGAATTTTTGGGTGGAATACAATACTTCCTCTATACACTATGTACATAGTACGAATAGAGAAAATAAAAGAATCTGATGTGTGCCATTCACTTGACTTTCTCTAGCTCTCTGCAATGAATTATTGTTAAAAAGCTTATGTTTCTTTTTACTTCATGCTAATCGAAAACATTAGCAGAAATATTCTTATTACTTGCTTCCTTGTAAGTAGAAGCGAAATAAGGGAGTACCATAGGTTAAAGTGATAGTCAAAAACTGGTTGCTATGTGGCTGAAGTTCCTTTGTTTGTATGGACACGAGTTCACAAATTCCTGTATGAGAAAAGTAAGTTTTTCACAGCTGAAACCACAAAAAAGGAATATCTAAAAAACGATCAACTCCACGCAAAAAATGTATATGACATAAATCGTGTGTTTTAACGTGCTCTACGTTTATTGTCTGGTAAGTTTTCGTCCATCTCTTACGGTTTAGCAGTTATGTATAATTTCGTAAAATTCATCCAAAATTAAGT
The DNA here is from genome assembly GCA_030762935.1 of Hymenopus coronatus. Taxonomy (NCBI): domain Eukaryota; kingdom Metazoa; phylum Arthropoda; class Insecta; order Mantodea; family Hymenopodidae; genus Hymenopus; species Hymenopus coronatus. The sequence goes on from CM060882.1 coordinate 178,906,287, forward strand.
AGTCTTCACAGGATATTTCCAGAAAATTCAAGATGTACATTTCATTTGGCAGGTAAATATCTTAAATATAAGAGATTTTGATCAAAATCGTTAGAGCCATTTTAAGTAAATCAAACTCTTCGAAATTTTGTCTATATAAAGGATAGTTTGGGTTGGGGGGAATTTCTTGAAAACCTTCGTGTCGCATCCTTGGCAGATACCAAACGTAAATACCAAATTTGGTTTTTATCGGTGTTTTCGTTTTTGAGCTATGTTGCCCACAGACACACACACACACATATCAGAGAGAGACAGACACATGGATATTTTTCTAAAAATATTTTTTTTTTGGATTCAGGGGATCTCAAAACATATATTTCCAGTGAAATTTCGGTATCGAATTTTTCTGTGCATTACAATACCTTCTCTATACACTATGTACATAGTACGTTTAGAGAAAGTAAAAATGTGTGTGACATAAATTGTGTGTTTTGTCGAGACATACATCTCTTGTATACTAAGCTTTTGTCTATCTATTCCGGTTTATCAGTTATGCAAAATTTAATGAAAATCATCCAGAATAAAGGGGTCTTCAGACATATTCCCAGAAAATTCAAGATTAATATTTTATTTGTCATTTAAACTCGTATCTTAAACATATGGTATTTTAGTCTAAATCGTTGGAGCAATTTTTGAGAAATTTAAGATTTTCGAAAAGAGTTCCTGGGGATGGGGGTGGTGTAAAATCTTCGTGTCGCATTCCGATCTCTTCACAGAACATAGATTTATTAAAAAAAGGGTCTGGGTCTCGTAAGTAAGACCTAGGGCGGCGTCGGAGCTGTAACTGAGGAATCATTCCATGCTTGCGCTCGTCGCAATCTGGATTTGGTCGCACTTCGGACGTCTCCCCTCAAGGCAGAGTCCTGACTAATCCTAATCCCCTGTACAAAATAGGTATGGTCATGACGCACTCATATTCACTTTCTCTAGCCCGTATGTACAATGTAATTGTGGTTAGAAAAGGTGTTGTATTGCACCCAAAATTTGATGTCGAGTTTTCACTGGAAATATAAGTTTTGCGGTCCCCTGTGCTCGGAAAAGCATTTTTAGAAAAAGGTTGGTGTGTGTGTGGACAGCGTAGGTCAAAAACAAAAAGACCCTTAAATACGAATCTTGGTATTTAGATTTGGTATCCTTCAAGGATGCGACACAAAGATTTTCAAGAAAATGTCCCCAATCTCGACTACACTTTATCTGAAAACATTTTCGAACATTTTGATTATCTCAAAAGTGACTCTAACGTTTTTATATACTTTTCTCAGACAGGAAGTGTACGTTTTTCTTTTGTTCTACTCCCGGCGAAGCAAAGAAGCGATTTGCAATGACAATCGTATAACGACAGCTTTTAAAGCATTTGACAATCAGTTTAGTATAGTGCATTCCTTTAGTTCCCTTCTACTTATAAGGAACTAAGTAATAAGAACATTCTGCTAATGTTTATCTCGATTAGCATTGTGTAGAAAGAAGAAGAATCTTTTATAAGAAGTTTGTTTCTAGAGCAGCTAGAGAAAGTCATGAGAGTGTAACACATAAGAATTATCTGTTACTTTTCTTCAACTTTCACTGAAATTAGTTACTCATTTTCAAAAATCATCTTGCAATATACGATTTATAAAGAAAACTAAAAGGAGGTGAAACCAGATAAGCATATGCTACAGAACTGGTTTCTATTAGTTTTACAGCACGCACAACATAGTTGTTCTGTTTAAACCAAAGAGCATGTCACCACAAGCAAAAGCTGTTAAATCGCTTTTAATTACGTGTACCTGGTAATAAGAGGTTAGTAAAGCAAATTGTGATATGAATCGCTCACTTTTGCGTGTTTTCATTGCACGAAGAGGCCATTAAATCCATTTTACGAGCACGAAAACAAGGGAGTAAAGCTTCATTTCGATTCATGAGGCCATTTCCGTGAAATTGAATTTTTATCAGTCTTTTGACGTGTGACGTCATTCTCCTGGCGGCGTGTTTACTCAAGGAGACAGACGGCGATCATGATGTACTTGCGTTTACTTCACGTTCTCTCTAATAAGTACTAGGAACATACATAGTAGAAAGAGAGGGTATTGTATTCCATCCAAAAATTGGATTCCAACGTTTCACAGGAAATACTTATTTTGAGGACTCTTGAACAAAAGAATTTTTAGAAAAGGTTCCACGTAGATGTGTGTGTGTGCGTGTGTGTCTTTGATAGTATAACTCAAAACCAAAAGTCTGCTAGATACAAAACTTGATAATTATGTTGTACAACTCCAAGTATGAGATACAAAGATTTTCAAGAAAATCCCTCCACTCCAAACCACCTTTTACATCTTCGAGGTTCCAGCCAGCTGAAGATATTGATGTGACTTACTAACATTGGAATGTTCGTCAGTTCTGTGCGGGCCAATCAGCGTTTTTTTTTTTTTTTTTTTTTTTTTAAAGGGGAGGCAGAACGAGAGAGAGTGAGTTGGAAGCTTAAAAGAATAACTTATCTCGCCATTAGGTGAAGTGCGGGAATGGAAGGAAGTGTCGGAACGCAGGAGATAACTCGGGGTGGGGAGGTTTCGCTAAGCACCATCGTTAGTGCGGGAGGTTGCTGCTGGCCAAAAAGTGGCCAAGCAGAAGGTAACGGTGGTTGCAGCTGACAGCCATGAAAGGTGTTAGGGAAGGTGTGACAGGAAGTACATCAGGATATTCTTTTCATTGCATTCTGGGAGGTTGTCTTTACTGTCGACTCAGGTTTTGTATGTAATGTCTTGTCGTTAGGAAATGTGTTTCAAAAGGATGGGTTGCATATGCCGGATATTGTATGTCGCCTTGAGATGTACTCTCTTGAGTCTGATGAAGTGGCTGGTCTTGTTGCGGATGGATTGTCTGTTGCTGGTGTTCTATTTCTGTCACTTTTTGGAGAATGTTATGTATTGCGTCAGAGTAGTTTGTCGGTCGGTCAGTCGCGTGAGTCGGATAAGGTCTTCCTCCAGGGACTTTTGCTTGCCGGTGGCGGTATCGAGCTGCACTGAGCAGCTGGTGGTAAAAACTCTTGGGGCTGTAGTCTGCTGAGGGTCCTGGTTTCCGGCCTCAATGATCTGTAGTTTCATGTGAGCTGGTTCTAGTGCTGCGGAGACGGAGCAGTTGATTGACTACAGCCTCTTCCAGGCTGGTCAATAGAACCCTGATGCTCAGGACCTCAGAATGGAGGACCTGGACGTATCCCTCATGGCGCTATAATTCGTGGCTGCGGTCTCCGGTGGCTGCTGTGTGGTGGTGTGGATTCCTGTAGTCCTTTTGTGTCATCTTTGACTGATGTTTTGTTGTGGTGTCAGCAGGATCTGCGGTGATTGATTCGGCTGTGATGGTCCTCTGGCAGTTGTTTTGTGAGTCTCTTGTTACTGTTTTCTGAATGGTTGTGTTGCTGGTGAAGTCTGCTGCGATTGGTTGAACTGTGGAGATGGATTTGCTGCTATTACGTTGAGTTCTGTGTGCTTCTTTTGTTTTGGATATCCTTCGGTGATTTGTTTTGTTCGTGCATCTTGTCGGGTGTAGTACGGTCAGCAGGTTTGTCCGGTGTAGTGGTCATTTCGGTGACATGCGGCGCAGTATCAGCGGCGTCTGGTTAGGTCGTGTTGCGTGCAGTTGGTTGTGGTATTCAGTGCTCCACAGTAGTGACAGCGTGGTGTAGATGTGCAGTTTTCGGCGGTGTGTCCATACTTGTAGCATCTTCTGCAAGGTGGAGTCCAGTTGGTGTGGCTTTCTTCAATCAGGACTTCTTTTAGAGGAATTAAACCTTTGTTTGAAATGCAGCGACGTGTTGTTCGGCGTCGTGGAAGATGAGGCGGATGAGTGTTGCCGGTTCTTTATTGCAGTGGATGCGGACGGCGTTCACGAGAGAAGGCCAGATATACTGAGCCTGCTGCAGAAAGAACCGTGATGGCAGCTGGGGATGCACACCGACTGCAACTGCGCTAAAGCGCCCGAAACGGCCGAGAGAGTCCCTCGCTGGTGTTTTAGTGGTGTTGAGGGTGATGGTGTTGTGTTTCTGTTCTTCGCTGGGTATTGACGTGAAGATTTCTGCTTCGTTTGTTGGTGATGCTACTCTTGAGGAGGTGTTTATTGATGAGTTTCCTGCACTGAAGTGTTTTGATTCGACATCAGTGTCTTCTTCATTTGCTGGTGTTATTTTTTCTTCTTTCCCTTCCTTCTCTTCTACTCTTTGCCATATTGCAATGTATTTCTTGTGGTGTCTTCAAGCATACAACGACACACCGAGGAGCGACAAAAAAAAAATAATAATTACCGCGCCGGCCAGTGAGATGGCATGGGACACAGACGTGAAAGAAAACACTGTGATTAGGAAACTCTTTTAGGGGTCTGATTTGTGTTTCTCTGTTATCTCTTTTGCAGGTCTAAGGCCGATTTTCAAGCACTGCTCAATTGAAGTCCTGAATTTCTGTTGAGATTGCGTCTTTCCGAGGTGATAGCTTCTTTTACCCTACGTGGCCAATATACATGGAAAGTGGTCACTGGAATGTAAATAAGAGACGATATTCCAACATCAGGAATCTACTAACTGGGCCGAACAAATGTGGAAAACTATGAAAGGCATCAGAAAGAAGTGCTAGGCTCTTCGATGTTCAGGAGAGCTAAAAATTCTGTCCAAGAAGTCTGCAATTACCTTACCTCTCGTACAAGCCGAGATGAGCCCCAAAGTGGGTGATGGGCACTCACGTCGCCTAATGACAGAAAGGGTGTAGGCAACTGCGGAACTAGATCTTCTAAGTCGGTGAGAGCGAGGTCAGCAGAAGGAATCAAGTAGATATTATAAATGGTGAATATGGCGGAGGGCAGCTTAATACTAACAGCAAATGACTGAATCAGATTGAAAGGATACGCATTTGGCGAATATATCATCTCGGTTGAGCATTATAGTTCTCCCATGTGCCGAAACAACCACTTTCGATGGTAAATCATAGCGTACGAAGGAGTACTGCCTAGTGGTAACGATGTACTGGGACTTAGTGTTGTCTCTTGTAAGCATACGACCAAAGGCCGATTCTGGTGCAGAAACAATTGAAGCTCTGGTCGATGTGGTCTAATTCCGCGTATGTTTCACTGTACGATAGTCTTAGTCTATATGATGGGATAAGTTCTAAACTGCATGTTAGGCGCTGCTGGCCGGTTTGGTTTATAGTTCTTGGGTGTCGGACTATCACTTTGTTCCGGAGCACGATCCTGTCGCTTATGCACTGTGAGTCTGGCAGTGACGTCGGAATCCTCCTGATCCATCTCCTCCACGGGGGAGTACCCCTTTCCAATAGAAAATTTCAGTTCAAGAACCTCGAAACGATTAGAGGTACTGGTTGGCGAAGATGGTCGCCGCCAATCAGTGCTTCCCCCAGAAGAGTCATCAGAGGAGGATCTACTTGCAGAGTGGCGTGGACTTTTCCTTCCCTTAGATGTTTTGGGAACGTGCTTATCATTATCTTTCAGGAAGTATTGTCTCTAGCAGCTGCTCTTGAGAAGAATACGTATCAAGTTTACCAGTCCTATTTCCTGAGGTTGAAGGTTTAGGTGACCAGGGTACTAAAACTACTCTGTATGCTGGCCGATTTGGCAGATGTTGATACCGACTTTGAAGAAGATGACATATGCTCTGGCAATGCTCTGTTTACAAGAACCTTTTCTGCAATGGTCCGATTTATATCGCTTGTCTGAGTTGCGATTTCCCGACTACGTACCGGTGAGGTTGCAACAGAGCTAAAGGAACCGAACTCCAGGACAGAGGGTTGCCGGAATCGTTGGAGCTTACAGTCTTCCGAGAAGGACGGGTGAAATCAGTATCTCCTGGATCGTCTTCTCCTCTGCAGAAAGGCGGCATTCTCGGGAACTTGATGAAGTGCTAACTGCATATAGCCAACGTCGCGGGCTCATCCCGGGCGGAGGACGAAACGTAAAATCCTTAGTATGGCTTCGTTCGGAAGGGAAGTAAATCCGTGGGTCCCGTATCGTAGATTTACGGCACGTAAATGAACTTCAAGCCTGATAGAGAGGTATCTTAGCAAAATTAAGCGGTCTTTCACGCCCACTATAGAATAGGACGCTGAGAACCACAGCAGCTAAAGAACGTCCATAAATAAAAAACAGTTTCCATTTTTTTCGCCGTAGCAAAATTCACGCAAGTGGCCAAAATGTTGACACTTATAACGCCTGAGCGGGTATGGCATATAAGGCCTAAGGCTTTTGAGGGAGCTCTATCCGAGCAAAAGTAAGGAACAAGGTACGGGTAGGCATATATTCTCCATTTAATTTACGCTCAACGCAATAGACAGGTGTTACGCCTTGTTCCGCCATATTCACTTGAATCTCCTCAGTGCTTAGACCGTCAAGAACGCGGATGGGTATCACACCGCGTGAGAAGTTTAACATATTTTGTACCTTGACCATCAAGAGGTAGCTGGCTATCATGTTAGCCTCTAGTATTTTGGCAGGCTGCCTTGGAAGCAGCATAGCATTATGAGCACTAATGCACAACTATTGTATCGACACTTTTGAATCGCTAAACGGCTCACCAAAGAAAATGTTTATTCTTCCCCCATTTTCTCTGTCCTATTACCAACCAAGTAGCAAGAACCATAAGATCCGTCTATTTCTTTATCCAAATTATTAACATAAGAATGTTTTTGCTGTTAGGTGCTATTAAACCAGATAGAAATTCAACCTCCAATGCTGCCCACCCACCACGGAGGTAAACAAGGGATGATCCAACTGGCGCGACAGGGCTACACAAGGAATACAGCGGATGCCCTGGAGTTCGGAATAGTATCTCATTCTGGCCGATTGACTAGGAGTTGTTTAGTTTCTAGCCTCCCGTTTAGGTGAAGAGAAACCAAATTGGTGTATGAAGTTACGCACCCAGCCCAGGCTCAGATGAGGATGATTGGCTCTTAAGGGTGCTCCATGCATGGTTATTAGCACCCTTAAAATGCAAATGAGGCATTGAAACAATATAATAAATCATTTATAAAATATGTGCCAAGCCACAAATAAACCCCAGAGCAAATAAGGGAATCTATGGCAATGGCTATATTATCGAATCTAAAACCCGGTCGTCCTCCGTGGTGTAATGGTTACCATGCAAACTTCGTATACCCAAGGTCGCGGGCTAAAACCCGGCGGAGGACTATGGACTTTTTCGGGCGTAAAAGTCCTTAGCATGGCTTCTTTCGGAAGGGAAGTAATGTCGTGGGTCCCGTGTCGTAGATTTACGGCACGTAAAAGAACCTCAAGCCTGATAGAAGCCTCTGAGCAAAATTAAGCGGTCTTTCACGCCCAGTATAGAATGGGACGCTGAGAACCAGTTAAAGAGCGTGTATAAATAAGACGCCATTTCCATTTTCTAAAAAGCAGGACCTCGGAAAGGGAGATCGGAAGATGAAGAGTTGCTCGAAGGGCAGATAGAACAACACACTCCAGCAGCACATGGCAAGCAGACAAATGTGCTCTACATTGCGGACGGATACACATAGGGATCCGGTTGAGTAGGTATCTGTGAGTAAGAAAACAGTGACCACTAGCAGACTAGCTAACACCACTTCCTCACTATAAGATGCACGACAGGAAGTTGACTAGTGTACCGGAAGATCCTACACCACTCTTAGCTTTTTGCCGCGGAGAACCGACCATTCTGCGTGCAAGCACCGCTCTCCGCAGAGCAAGTTTGAAAGCTTCAGTGGTCAAAAAACTAGCTGCAACACAGGTATCCGCGTTGCCAACATTTCCGCCAGTCGTTCCCCGACAAACCAACCTGTTCAGGATCCCATACACAATCCACATTAATGCCAGATGCGTGTTATATGTGATGGAAATCCTGAACGTGCTGCACTAAAGGATGATAGCTGAACAGCTCACGAACGCTCTGAAGTGTGGTAAGGGAATCACTAAGAAGAAGGCAGTCACCCAAATTGCGACGGCAAACATACAGAATGGCTCGTAAATAGCATACAGCTCTGCAGTATAAATGAATGTGTAACTAGGCAAACCGAAAGTATGTTGTTCGGCTCCGTAACGAAGGCACATACAACACCATCGATGCATTTACTACCATCGGAGTAAATACAAATTCGGTCACAGTAATGGCAGAAAATTCTAAAAAAACAAGTACAGATACTACACGCAAGCATCGTACACTTCCCGAATGCCGTCATTCTGAGATAGTCGTGGGATGTAGTACGCAACCAAGGTCAGTACACCCTTAGGAAACGTGCTAGGTATTGCAATCCGTAGTTCCAAAGAAGCTCTCCGAAACCAAAATATGTAGATTTTGGACAAAGTAGGCGCTAACGTTCGTAGCTCAGTGGAGTTAAAAGGGATAAACTCTGGATGCGTAGGCATGCACTAATACCCACAACCATAATTTGCTAGCTGGACATCCCGCTTATTCGGCTTAGAGGCCCACAACTGGTCTGGTCGGAAAGGTCCCATCCGCCACACGGATGCCTTGATTATGCACAGTAACTAACCTGCTCAGTACAGATTGTCGCGCGGAATACATTACATATTCAAAAATTTTTATTTTCTGAAAAAGGGCTCTAACCAGTGTCATTAAAATACCATATATTAAAGATATTTACATTACAAATAAAATACATATTGAATTTTCAGGTAATAAGCTCTAAAGACCGTTTAACCTGAATGAGTTTTGCTGAATTTTGCATAATCGGTAAACCGTAAGATATAAACAAAAACTGACTACATAAATAATGTAGATGTCGTTAAAACACACAATTTATGTCATATACGTTTTATTTTTACTTTCTCTAGTCCCATACGTATTATGTACATAGAGAAGGTATTGTAATGCACCCAAAAACTCGAGATTTCACCGGAAATACATGTTTTGGGTGCCCCTGAACCCAAAAAAAGCATTTTTAGAAAAATGTCCGTGTGTGTCTGTCTATCTGTCTGTCTGTCGGTGTGTCTGTGGACAGCATAGCTCAAAAGCGAAAAGACCGTTATATACCAAATTTGGTATTTAAGTTTGGCACCTTCCGAGGATGCGACACGAAGATTTTCAACAAAGTCCCTCCACCCCTAACTACCCTTTACATGGGAAAATTTTTGTTTTTCTTAAAAATGGCTCTAACGATTTTGATTAAAATACCACATGTTAAAGCCATTTCTATCACAAATAAAACGTATATCTTGAATGTTATGAAAATAGCTTCTAAAGACCTATTTATTCTGAATGAATTTTGCTTAATTTGGCATAATTAGTGAACGGTAAGAGATAGACAAAAACTTACTACACAAAAAATGTAGATCTTGTTACAATACACAAGTTATGTCATACACATTTTTTTCGTGGAGCTTATCGTTTTCAAGGTATTCCTTGTTATTAGTTTCAATTGTGAATTACTTATTCTTTTCTCAGACGGACGTGTTCGTTTTTCTTTTGTTCTACTGCTGGCAAGGCAAAGAAGCGATTGCAATGACAATCGCATAACGACAGCTTTAAAGCATTTGACTATCACTTTAGCATAGCACATTCCCTTATTACCATTCTACTTATAAAAGTAATAAAATTCTGCTAATGTAATATCTCGATGGTGTTGAAAGAAGTAAGAACTTCTTTAGTAAGAAGTTTGTAGAGTAGCTAGAGAAAGTCATGTGAGTGTAACACATCAGACTTTTTTTTTTATTTTTCGTGAAATTTACCATTTCTGAGATATTTCAAGTTATTTTTTTTTTTCAGATTTAAAATAGTTAAACTTTTCTCGCACATTTCTCCTGGCCATGCATAGAAACGCATTTAAATCATATGGCAACCAGCTTTTAAAACATTTGACAATATTTTTACCATAGTATATACTCTCTTATTATCCTTCTACTTACAAGTAGACAACTTCTGCTAATATTAAACTCTAGTATCGTATAGCATACACAAGAATATGCTTTTTCACAATGATGTTACAGTGATGTAGGGAAATGTAAAGAGAGATTCTTTTTACTTTCTCTACACATACTATGTACATAATGTATACAGAGAGTATTAACCACCCAAAAATTATATAAAGAGATTTCACCGGAAATATATGTTTTAGGGTCACCTTATCCAAAAAACAGTAACGGTCTGTGTGTGTGTGTGTGTCCGTGTGTCTGTGAACATGATAACTCAAAAACGAAGTCACTAAACTACCAAACTTGGTGTTTAAGTTTAGCATCCTCCAAGGATGCGACACGAAAATTTTGAGAAAAATCCCCCACCCCAAAATGTCGATTTTCTAAAAAATGGATCTAACAATTTTGATTAAAATATCGTATAATAAAGACATTTACCTAACAAATAAAATGCATATTTTGTGGGAATAGCCTCTGAAGACTTTTATTCGGAGTGAAGTTTACAGAGTTTTGCGTAAAAAAATGGACAAAAACTTACTACTCAAAAAATGCAGAGCACATTAAAACACACATTTTATGATGTATACATTTCTTTCTTGGAGCTGATAGTTTTTTTTTATAGATATTCCTTGTTTTTGGATTCAGCTTTGAAAAACTTAAGTTTCCTGATACAGGAATTTGCCAACTCCAGTCCATACAAATAAAGGAACTTCATTCAAATAGCAACCATCCTTTGACTATTACTTTAACCTATGGTACTCCCTTGTTTCACTTCTACTTACAAGGAAGCAAGTCTTAATTACCTTGTGTAGATTGACACATAAGCTTTTTAACAATAATTTTTGCAGAGGAGTAGGGAAAGTCATGTGAATGGAACACATCAGATTTTTTTTTTTAATACACTTCAGAAGTCTGATCGGGACTCCGACGCTGTATTCCCTTTTCCTTCTTTTTGCATTTACTTAGTTTTCTATTTGATTAGCGTTTTGCTGTTATCTTCCAACGCACATGCTCGTATACACATTTTACAAACATATGCCCAAGGCGGGACACGAAGCACCAAAGCGTTGCACTTTAGCGAGTGCGACCATAGGGACCAACAAAAACATATCTCACTTCTACTTACACTACAGTATTTCGTTTCGTAAACAGCTTCCCGTAAGTGTAGGACTGGCAGCCCCCTAGGACTTACAAGCCAAGACTGTCGGCAGCCAACGGCACGAAACTACAGAATGGAGAACGTGGCTCTTAGCCAGGTACGAGTGTGAGGAACTGGATTATATGCAGGACTCACACCCCCCCTAGAATTACCAGCGGATGTCTAGGGGTCAGAAGCCTGTCGGCAGCCAACGGCACGAAACTACAGAATGGAGAACCTGGCCCATAGCCAGGCATGAAGTGGGTGATATGGAATGAAACCATGATTGGAAAGGTGATGATGAAGCAATTGGTGGAATGAATGGAGGAGAAAACTGACCACCATAATGAGAACCACAGAGGGTACCGAGCTATTCGCGCACTTCTATGCTGTACGCGTAAAGGTTCTTTTTTCCATCTCAGAGGAATGAGTTCGAATCTCGGTATTGTTGGACAGCTCCCTAACTCATTGAACTGCGGGCTCATCGTCTGAGACCTTTATAAGGCGATTCAAGAGTAAAATTGATTTAACTATCTGAATTTACGTTTTTTACTTTCTCTAGCCCCATATGTACAATGTACATAGGGATAGAGACGACATTGTAATGTACCAAAGAATTCGATACCGAGATTTCACAGGAAATCTATGTTTTGGGGTCCCATGAGTCCGAAAAAAGCATTTTTACTTTATCTACACGCACTATGTACATGTATAGAGAAGGTATTGTACCCCATCCAAAAATTCGATACCGAGATTGAACCGGAAATACATGTATTGGGTCCACCTGAATCCAAAAAAAGCATTTTTACAAAAAGGTCCGTGTGTGTGCGTGTGTGTCTGTGTGCTTGTAGCTCAAAAACAAAAAGACCGTTAAATACCAAACTTGGTACATAAGTTTGGCATCTTACATGGATGCTACATGAAGATTTTCAAGAGGATCCCCCACCCCCAACTACCCTTTACATAGAACATTTTTTGAAAATTTTATTTTCTTAAAAATGGCTCTAACGATTTTGATTAAAATGTCAAATATTAAAGATATTTACCTGATAAATAAAATGTATATCTTGAATTTTCTGAGAATAGCCTCTGAAGTCTACTCTATTATGGATGAATTTTACGGAATTTTGCATAACTGCTAAACCGTAATACATGGACAAAAACTTAACGCACAGGAAATGTAGAGCACATTAAAACACGCAATTTATGTCATACACATTTTTTTCGTAGAGTTGATGTTTTTTTTAGATATTCCTTGTTTTTGGTTTCAGCTTTGAAAAACTTTTACTTTACTCATACGGAATTTGTCAACTCCTGTCCATACAAATAAAGGAACTTCAGTCACATAGCAACCAGCTTTTGACTATCACTTTAACCTATGGTACTCCCTTATTTGCCTTCCACTTGCAAGGAAGCAGGTAATAAGACTATTTTTTGTTGTCAATTAGCGTGAAGTAAATAGAGTTAGGAGCTTTTTAACAATAATTTGTTGCAGAGATGTAGAGAAAGTCATGTGATTGGAACACATCAGATTTTTAAAAAAAGGTACGTGTGTCTGTTTGTCTGTGTGTGTGTGTGTGTGTGTGCCTGTGGGCAGCATAGCTCAAAAACGAAAAGGCCGTTGAATACCAAACTTGAATACCAAAATTTTGATTATCTCAATAATGACTCTAACGATTTTGATTAAAATATCACATAATAAAGCCATTTCTATCACTAATAAAATGTATATTTTGAATTTTCTGGGAATATCTTCCAAAGACCTATTTATTCTGTATGAATTTTGTTTAATGTGGTATAACTAGTAAACCGTAAGAGATAGATAAAAACTTACTATACTTACTATACAAAAATTTAGATCTTATTAAAATACATAAGTTATGTCACATACATTTTTTCGTGGAACTTGCCGTTTTCGAGGTATTCCTTGTAATTGGTTCCTATTGTGAAGTATACATTCTTTTCTCAAACGGGAGTTCCGTTTTTCTTTTGTTCTATTCCTGGTCAAGCAAAGAAGAGATTTGCAATGACAGTCGCATAACGACAGCTTTTAAAACATTTGACTATCACTTTAGCCTAGTGCATTCCAGTCTACTTATAAGGAAGTAAGTAATGCAATTCTGCTATTGTTTATCTCGGTTAGCGTGGTGTTGAAAGAAGAATTACATTTTGTAAGAAGTTTGTTTGTAGAATAGCTAGAGAAAGTCATGTGAGTGTAACATATCAGATATTTTGTTGTTATTCCCAGAGAGATAGATATTTTCAATGTTATTATTTTGATCCAGGGAACCACAAAAATCAATTCATTGGGAAATCTTGTTAGAGACATTTGGGTTAAAACGTTATAAGTACCTGCTCTACTATCAGGTAGAAATAGTTAAAATAACAGAAACAATTTAAAAGGAAAAAGAAAAAAAATACTCATATGCCTGAAACGGCTCAGTTATGTGCCATTTTTCGTTTTCTATTATATCGAGGACATATGCTAATTTAAACAATTTAAAATGCATTAAAGTTTCAGGCAACTCGTATCATTTATATAGATATGTATACCTACATTTGCAACGGTATACCTTAGTGGGTTTGTTCGAGGCTCTCCACCTCTGACTAGTTCGTGTGGGTAAAACATATGTAGGTCTTTTCAATCCAGTGTAAAGTCCCGACTTTCTCTGCTGCAAGTCAGCAGATCTTCGCCTCGCAGCGCATGCCTGGACACGTCACGAGCTCTCCTACTGGAGGGGCGGGGTTGTCGCTCGCCGTGCCTTGACAGACAGTCAGTTGGGATTTCAGCACTCGTCGGGCACGACTTACTGCAACACCAAGGGGTTGCAACTTCTCTAGGCCAGTTGCGCCGTGCTGTATTATAGCGGAGCGAGATTTCGGTTTGTCTAAATTTATCATAATTAATCATGAATTGTTTGGGCTTTAACATGGCAAAAGTTATTATCCTTCTGCTCTCATTGCATGATAGGCTATTTGACCGGCCTGAAGCGGCGTCTGTGCTTTCTTTCGAGTTGTGACAAGTACGAGTTTTCTTAATTAGTTTTGTATTTTCTGTAAAGAATCTGTTTCATGTTTAATAAATTGTTGAAGTTCGCTTGGATTTATTTTAATTGAAGGTTCATTTTAATCCTGCCTTTGCCTGTGTACAAATCCCGGCCTTAGCTTTTCTCTTGAGCTTGTGCGTTTCCACACAATGTTATTATTATTATTATTAGGGCCCAGCGTAAAAACTGCCATCCTAATTATCTCCTACCTATCGGAGGTAACACACTGGGCGCCTGCACCTTAAAAATGGCTCGAGTCATTGTTTGGTGGTATAGGGTGACACAGAAAGTTTTAGCAGACCACATGGGAAAACTTGGTTACTAACATTTTATAAATATATTAATTGTTCTGAGGTTAGAAGGACCGGTGATAGATACATGAGCACTAATGTCAGATATCTCCAGAAACGCCATGTTTAGGCGCTAAACCCTAAATGGTAACGTAATAAAAGCAGATAGACTGGACGGCACCTTATGCCATCTGCCAGCAAGTGTAGAATACATACGTAAATATATTACACACATCACATACATATATACACTACATACATAATCATTACATACATACACAACGATACATACACACAATCATACATACATTACATACATACATACATACATACATACATACATAGATATATACACATACATTACATACACAGAATGATACATACTTACATACTAGTGCCACTCTGGACACATTCGTGTTTGCCACCTACTAGTTACACTAGAAGCTGAAGTACACCTGTAGCTATAATGTTTCATGGGGGATGTAGGCCAAAAATGACGAATTTTTCAAATTTTTATTTCACTAATTAATTGTTAATACATTCAGGTTTATGTTCCCAAAGTTCCATAACCTAATTCGGTTTCTTTGTGGTCCAAATAAATTAAAAACTTAGGACTGTTCATGCCACGCCCAATTTTTCTGCTTGCTTGATTATCAGCTTTGATCCCTTGTTTCTCTACATTTCTAACAGGCATTTCTAACATTTCTAGTTATAAATATTTAGAAAGAATGCTTCTTTAGTTTCTGACCAGGAAGAAGAAACTGACTACAGTTATAGTGGATTTTAGGCAGTATACTAAAGTATGTCGATCACTCCGTAAATAAAACATACAAAATTTCTTTTCTCGTTTTCTCAGGTTTATAATTTTTCACACTTATGTACCATTTTCTTGGAAACTATTTGATATATTGAAATGAAAGTTTTTACACACATACTCCAGTCCACAGTGAGTGTTTTGGAGCAGCTAGTTTTCTTTTGATTTAGATTCTATAGGTATCATGCTATGAAATACGTAATCATTTGAAATAAGAAAACTCACATACCTTGAAAAATACTTTAAAACTCATAGAAGTAGGATAGAGAAAAAGCTTCTGCGGAGAAATATAGCATAATTCTAATACTTTATGTACACTTGTTTTCAAGCAGCTTCACCAAAGGGACACTAAGAAAAAGGTACATAAGTTTTATGACGTTTTGAAAACTCCAATGTAGCGTAATTTCTTTATTTGTTGCCAAAATTACTTATAAAATAGCACAGTCATAGAAGATATAAAGATAATTAACTGCGCAAATTTCGTTGCTTTAGAACAAAAACCATGGCCATCGTAGAATTTTTGTGTCGAGGTATTTCTGCCTTCAGTGGACGCGTGACAAAGAAAGGTTGTATATTACAAGGTCAGACATAAAACGCTAATTCTTCACAACACACGAGATATCCATCGCGATATGACTACCAGTTTCAGCGACGGAAATAAAGCAAATACTGCAATTAACATTATTTTACTTTAGTAATACTAATATTGCGAATAGATGTAATTCTGTAATACAATTCTATAACCGGGATGTAAACCACGGATCTACCGGTCTCCGTCCGGTTGCTCTCACCACTGAGCTACATGACTCTACAAATCGAAATGCATTATGACATAAACTAGGCAGAAAGGGGTTATCATATAAAATGATTAGAGCATTGCAGGTAATCTATCAAAATGTCGAATTCTGTGTAAAGTACGACTGAAACTGAGAGTCGGAGAGCTGCCTAAGCTATAGGGGAGGGTTGCATTTTATCTACCTTGCTATTTAATCTCTTTGTGGATGATATTACTGATGCAATGATAGCAGAAAATATCCAAGCACCAGTAGTAGCGGATTTGCACATCCCAGCACTTTTATACGCGGACGATTTAGTATTGTGCTCTACGACAGTTAACGGATTGCAACGAGGACTGGACAAACTTAAAAATTATTGCGATGAATGGCTACTTACAGTTAATATGATTAAGACTAAGGCAATGACTTTCAAAAAAGATTCTGTTTATAGCAGGGAAGAGACTTGGACATATGCAGGACAGATACTGGACAATGTTAAATCTTTTGTATACTGAGGACTCACATTTACAATGAACGGGAAATGGACAGAACACAGTGACATCACGAAACACAAAGCAAGGGTGAAAGCGGCGGAAGCTCTCCGAATATATCCATAACCTTGATGGAAACTGTATATGGAGCGACAGTTAGATCCACGATGACATATGGAGGAGAAATATGGGGGTGGGAACAAACAGGGAATCTGGATCAAGTGAGGACCCAATTTTTTAAAGAGATTATGGGTATAGGGAGGGGTACGGCAAACTACGGAATAATGAGGGAATTCGGAGCGCATAGTGAAACGATAGAGTGCAAAATCAAAGCAATTAAATATTGGATAAGAATCTTTCAAGAATACCAAACTATAATTAGGGCCGTCTGCTACCGCGAACAGTTGCGAATGGAAGGTAACTCGACGTGGGCAGCAAAATTAAAGAAAGGGTTGGAAACCATTGGATGGATATATTTGGATGGCGGGGCAGGCAAACAGGTGAATTATTTGGAGGAAAATTAAGAACCGCCTCTGTGATAATGACAGACAGCAAATAATTGCCCAATGCACGGAGAAGGTTTCTTTAGAAATACAGTCTGGGCTAAAATCGGAGTGGGGTATGGAGCAATACATCAAAACAGGTACCAAACTCATTAGAGAGGGGCTCGCGTGGATTAGACTAGGAGCGTGGAGGAGCACAAAAATTGCTGACGAGAATGATACGAGAATCTGTCCCATTTGCGAGGAGGAAGATACGTGGACTCACATCTTGGCAAGATGTAGGGGTACGGAGGAATGGCGGAAAAAATATCTACCGCGAACCTTTAACACCGCGAATGTAGAGCTAGAAGCATGTTTGACGCTACTGGCAGGCACGGAAGACGTGGACGGCTAGGTAAATTTATACATAAGGCAAGACAGCTGAGAAGTGCGATGGCTGCCAATAAAGAAGAGGGGGGAGGGGTAAGAACAACTAAATAAAAGTGACTACAATGTTTTAGATACATATATTTTATGTCATACTTAGGTCACTGTTGTGTTATGGTTTTATATATTGTGTATATATTATGTGTATATATTTCTTTTAAGTGTATTTATCTATTATAAGAGGGTACATTAATGAAGGTGTACTCTGTGCTGTAAATTTAAATTGCTGTATTTGAATATCTTTTTATTGTTATTTTCGTGTTGTTGTTTTAATATTGCTTTTTATTGTGTATTACCTTTGTCTTTTTATTTTCGTGTGTACTCTCTTTTAATTCTTTGTTGTTGTTTTAATGCTGCTTATCAGTGTGTATTACAAAAGCACGTGTGGACCCGTGAGAATGTTTAAGTGCAATGTATAATATTGTTATGTCAATAAATACACTTATTCATTCATACGTGAAAATATGCCAACACAACATTAAATTTTCCAACTGACCAGAGTTTTTTCCTGGTAAACCACAGGGAGATGTCAAATTATTTTGAAATGAAATACCTCAATGATGATTCAAATTGAGGGGGTCAGGGTAACAGTGGTCTAACCCCCCCAACACCCAATTTGCGATATTGATGCCATCTGTGAGATTTTCGTGTGAACTAACCTCCCCTCCATATGAATCTGACCAGCACGTTCTCGTTATATTAAATTACATCTGCTAAAACGTTCCCTCAGAAGAAAATCCATTTTGTTTAGTGCAGCTGTCTTCTAACCATAAATGGCCAATGAGAGGTCAGTATCTTGGTGACGTGTAACAACAACAACTATGGCTAATGCTAATGTTTGTGATAATGCTTCTGGTAGCAAAAGTGTTCAAAATCATGCTAAATTGTGGCACACCTTGTCAGAAAAGTATGAGACTTTAGGAATCATGAGAAAGAAGAAAGGAAATTCAGGAAAGGAATATTTCGGCAGAACGCAAAGAAAGTCAAATTATGCGAACAGAGCCCACCATGTGCTTGTGATAAGTGCTACGAGATGTTTTCAGAAGAAGAGAGTAAAATCATATTTAAACAATTTTGGCAATCTGTGTGTTTAACTTTAACTCAATTTTTCCCCTTTTTACTTTCTCTATACGTACTATGTACATAGTATATAGAGAAGGTATTGTAATGCATCCAAAAATTCGATACCGTGGTTTCAAGGGAAAAACATATTTTAAGACACCCTGAATACAAAAATATAATTTTCAGAAAATTTTCCGTGTGTCTGTCTGTCTGTCTGTCTCTGTGTGTGTGTGTCTGTAGGCAGCATAGCTCAAAAACGAAAAGACCGTTGGTATTTAAGTTCAGTATCTTCCAAGGATGCAACACGAAGGTTTTCATTTTAAATCTAACTACCCTTCACATGGAAAATTTTTCGAAAATTTTGATTTTCTGAAAAATGGCTCTAACAATTTTGATTAAAATATCGTACATTAAAGATATATACCTGACAAATAATATGTATATCTTGAATTTTCTGGGAATAGCCTCTGAAGACTACTTTATTCTGGATGAATTTTACGGAATTGAGTATAACTAGTAAACCGTAAGAGATAGACAAAAACTTACCACACAAAAATTGTAGAACACGTTAAAACACACACTTTATGTAATGTATTTCTTTTTCGTGGAGTTGATCGTTTTTTAGATATTCCTTATTTTTGGTTTCAGCTTTGAAAAACTTAATTTTCTCATCCAGGAATTTGTCAAGTCCTGTCCATGGAAACAAAGGAACTTCAGTCACATAGCACCAAGCTTTTGACTGTCACTTTAAAGTATGATAATCCCTTATTTCGCCTCCACTTACAAGAAAGCAAATAAAAATATTTCTGTTAATCTTTTCTCGATTAACATGAAGTAAATCGAAGTAGAAACTTTTTAAGAATAATTTGTTGCAGAGTTGTAGAGAAAACCATGTGAATGGAACACATCAGATTTTTTGTACTTTTGTTCTACTCCTGACCAAGCAAAGAAGCGATTTACAATGACAATCGTATAACGATAGCTTTTAAAACATTTGACTATCACTTTAGCATACAGCATTCCTTTAGTTCACTTCTACTTATAAGGAACTAAGTAATAAGAACATTCTGCTAATGTTTATATCGATTGACATAGTGTAGAAAGAAGAAGAATCTTTTTTAGAGCAGCTAGAGAAGGTCACGTCAGATTCTTTTGTACTAAGACCGAATAAAAGTTAATGTACTATGAGCAATATCAGCCCTTAGCGAACACACTTGCGTTAAGCAGCTAATAGAACAAGATTTACTGGCTAAGTAAATCAGGCAGAGGATGGAAATATAAAATGTAAGAGACGCCGAAAACAAACACCAACCACTTGGTGGCTTATTGCAAAGACCCGAAACAGGATCAAAGTGGGCTAATCATACCACATTTTCAATAACTGTTTCACTGATTGCAAAAAATAGCTTCCGGCAATATTGCGTCACAGTAATTAACAGTTCTAAACTTGTTGTCCAAAATAAAGCGAACTGAAGATATTAAAACGTTTTAACTGCCCTCTGAAGCCCTGAGGATAATGCTATTGACGACCAGTTGACGATCAAATAAACTCTATTCTCGAATAAAGGGGAATCCTGAAACATCGTGTGCACCGACCAGCATATTAAGTAGCGCGGCGGATTCTAATAGATCACTATTCAGTTGGTATAGTAAACACAACTGATATTAGATCTGATTGGATAGGGAGCATCAAATTCATGCCCTTCTATGGAAAAACAATTAATCCACACTAACTCACCTGAAAGTTGGTTAAACTATGAATACCGGCACTTAAAGTACTTACGGCATTGTAAGTCGCCGTGTTACCATGGTAGCTCAGCGTTTAGAGATACCGGAAGATCCGTAGTTCTAATCCCGGCTATGGCATTGAGTTTTTCAGTTTGACTATACCTGTTAACTCCTCTCCTACACACGACTTGTGTGGAAAAAAAAAAAGAGAGAGAGAGAGAAAATAATTCTAAACGATAGATTCATTAGAATTACATAGATATAACCATCTGATGTCTTACATTCACATGACTTTCTCTACATAGCTGTAACACATCATTAAAAAGTTTATTCCTCTATCTACTTAATGATAATCGGGATAAACATTAACACACATGTTATTACTTTCTTCCTTGTAAGTAGAAGGAGAATAAGGGAATATACTAGGGTAAAGTGATAGTCAAATCTTTTAAAAACTGGCTGCCATGTGGATGAGATTCGTTTCTATGCAGGGCCAGAAATTTACAACCTTCCGTGTGAAAAAGGTTAAGTATTTTGAATCTGAAACAAATAATTAATATATTCAGCCAGAATAAAGTACTTTTCAGAGGTTATTCCTAGAAAGTTTACAATATATATTTTATTTGTTAGGTAAACATCTTTAATATGCGATATTTTAATCAAAAGCGTTAGAACCATTTTAGTGAAAATAACAATTTTCGAAAAAAGTTCTATGTAAAGTGTAATTTGTGGAGGGGGATTTTTCTCAAAAATCTTTGTCGCATTTTTGGAAGATACTTAACTTAAATACCAAGTTTGGTATTTTACCGACTTTTCGCTTTTGAGTTATCGTGTTCATAGACACACGGACCCACACACACACACTTACACACACACGGATCCTTTTTTGAAAGTACTTTTTTTTTGATACAGGGGACTCACAAATATATTTCCGGTGCAATCGCGGTATCGAATTTTTGGGTGGAGTGCAATACCTTCTCTATACACTATTACATGGTCATGTAGAGAAAGTAAAAATGTGATGTGTACCATGCACATAACTTTCTCTATACCTCTGCAACATATATTGTTAAAAAGCTTCACCTTCTCTTTATTTCATGCTAATCAGAAAGGAAAAAAATAAAATAGCAGAAATAGTCTTATTACTTGCTTCCTTGCAAGTAGAGGCGAAATGAGGGAGTACTATAGGTTAAAGTGATAGTCAAAAGCTGGTTTCTATGTTACTGAAGTTCCATTGTTTGTATGGTCAGAAGTTGACACATTCCTGTATGAGAAAAGCATAAGTTTTTCCACGCAGAACCCCAAAACAAGGAATATCTCAAAAACGATCAACTCCACGAAAAAAATTTATATAACGTAAATTGTGTGTTTAAACGTGCACTACATTTTTCGCGTGGTACGGTTTTGTCCATCTCTTACGGTTTAGCAGTTATTCAAAATTCCGTACAATTCATTCAGAATAAAGTACTCTTCAGAGGCTATTCCCAGAAAATTCAAGATATACATTTTATTTGTCAGCTAAATATCTTTAATATACGTTATTTTAATCAAAATCGTTAGAGCCATTTTTGAGGAAATCAACATTTTCGAAAAAAGTTCCATGTAAAGGGTAGTTGGAATTGGGGGGATTTTTCTCAAAATCTTTGTGTCGCATCCCTGGAAGATACCAAACTTAAATACCAGTTTGGTATTTTACCGAGTTTTCGTTTTTGAGTTCTCTTGTTCACAGACACACGGACACACACGGACATGTTTCTGAAAATACTTTATTTGGATACAGCGGACCCAAAACTTATATTTCCGGTGAGATCTCCGTATCGAATTTTTGGGTGGAGTACCATACCTTCTCTATACATTATGTACATAGCACGTGTAGAGAAAGTAAAACCGTTACAGGCATGTTGAAACAATCACAATTTTCGATCACATATATACATACATACACACATACATACATTCATACCATATACATACAAACATACATACATAGATTCATTAATACATACATAGATACATCCACACATACATACATACCGCATTCATACATACACACATACATACAAACATACTCACACTCTTATACACATTCATACATACATACACACATACATTCATACATCCATACTCACATACATACATACATACACACATACATATGTACACACATGCATACACATACATACACATACATTCATACATCCATAAATACATAAACACATACATACACACATACAAATGTACACACATGCATACACATACATACATACATACACACACATACATTCATACATCCATACTCCCATACATACACACATACATATGTACACACATGCATACATACATACACATACATTCATACATCCATACATACACACATGCATATGTACACACTTGCATACACATACATAAACACATACATTCATACATCCATACATACATACTCACATACATACACACATACATATGTACACACATGCATACACATACATACACACATACATACCTACATACACACATATATACATACATAAATACATATATACACATACATACACATATATACACATACATACACACATTTAATTATACATTCTCACATATATACATACATACTCACATACATACATACATACATACATACATACATACACACTACATACATATATAATACACGCATACATACACACATACATACACACATCATGCACACATACACACATACATACACTCATACACACATACTTACATACACATAACACACATACAACCATACATACATACGCACATACGCACATACATACACATACTCACAAACATACATGCATACATACATACATACATACATACACACATGCACACATAAACCCATACACACATACATACACTCATACATAAAATACATACACATACACATTTACGTACATACACAAATACCAACATACATTCATACATACACACATACCAACATACACACATACATACATTCATACATACACACATACCAACATACACACATACTTACACACATACATACGCTCATAAATACATACACACATACATACGCACATATATACATCATACACACACATACATACATACATACATACATACATACATACATACATACATACATACATAAACACACATATATACATACACATACACACATACATACCCACATACATACACACATGCATACATACAA
This sequence comes from Hymenopus coronatus, assembly GCA_030762935.1. Classification (NCBI taxonomy): domain Eukaryota; kingdom Metazoa; phylum Arthropoda; class Insecta; order Mantodea; family Hymenopodidae; genus Hymenopus; species Hymenopus coronatus. The sequence continues at coordinate 178,929,682 of CM060882.1, forward strand.
ACATACACATACAAATATGCATACAAACACACATACATACTTGCACACATACACATATACGTACATACACACATACATACATACATACATACACACATACATACGCACATACATACACAGATACATTCACACATGCATACACATACATACACACATACATTCACACATACATATACACATTAATACATACATGCATACACACATGCCAACATATTCACATACATATGTACACACATGCATACTTGCACACATACATACACACATATACCCAAATACATAGACATACACGCATCATACACATATACATACATACATACACACATACTACATACACGCGTGCATGCCTAATTGCATACATACAGACATGTATAAACACAAATATGCATACAAACACACACATACATACTTACATAAATACATACATGCATACACACATACATACACTCATTCATTCTCAGATCCATACATACAGATACACATACATACAACATACATACACACATACATACATTCATTCATACACACATACCTACACATATACATGCACATATACATACATACATGTTTAACAGAAACTTAGTTGAAAAACGGAGAGATAACACTTGCTAATTTCCATAGTTTTAGTAGGGGAAGGAGGACACGGTGAAGGAGGGGAAGGTGGCCAGGGGTGGGTATGAGTTTCTTTCAGGTCTGAGCTGGAGGCTGAGATAACTAAATTTGAAATCAGTTTGAGAGGGGTGATTGCTGTATCTTTGGCACAGGGGCCAGTACATTTAATAGTTATAGGATTATATAACCAGCCAGCAACGTCCAAGTATGCGAACAGGAATTTCTTCAGTGAGTCAACCGAAACGTTAGTGCAGTTACAGGAAAAGTTTCCAGGCACTGGATTAATTCTCTTAGGAGATTTTAATGCGAGGTTAAGAGGGGAGAATGTTTCTCTAACGGGAGGTCATCAATGGGGGGAGGAATTCCGCCAAGGTCAACGAAAGAGCAAGGATACTTTTATTAATGGGGAGGGCAGACAATTACTTGCTTTCTGCGATGCCTTCTCTTCAGAAATAATGAATGGCAAGTACGGTGAGGATCGAGAGGGAGAACTCACTTTCATAAATGAAAATGGGGGTAGTGTAATAGATTTTATTTTAATAAGTCAGGGTTTAATTGGCAGAATTAGAAATTTTTGGGTGGGGGATCGTATCGAGTCGCATCACTGTCCGGTTGCCCTGAAACCGAATACAGAGACCGCCATGGAGGCGCATGCACCTGAAGAGGGGCAGGGGGACGAAGGGAGATTAATTAGTAAATTTATATGGAAACCGGTAGAAACAAAAGTATTTGTTGATAAATTGGAAAGCAGATTAGGGGAAAGGAACGCAGACACAGCGGAGGAACTAACGCATATAATAGCAACCTCTGCGGGGACAATGAAAGTCCAAATGCATGGTAAGATAAAACGATTCAATGGTTGGTATGACCAGCAATGCAGAGCCGTAAAGAAACAAGCAGAGGAGGTTCTGTCAAAATTCAGAAGAGATTAGGAAAAGTTTTACAAAAAAACGCAGTGAGTATAAACAGCTCATACGGGAAAAGAGAACTACGTGGCAAGACAAAATTACTCAGAAAATTAGTAATATTTTAACACGGGGGGATAACACTGAGATGTGGTAAGTAGTAAAACATTTAAGAGGTAACCGTTAGGCGCCCAACAAAATTTCTCCCGGAAAATGGGCAATGGATTTTATGAGAATATTCGAGAAAGGTGAAGGGGAAGGAACTTTTTATGAAGGAAGTGCAAATTTTGGGAAATTTTGAGATCCCAATACTAGACGAGGAAATATCAGCACGAAAAATAGCACAGGCGCTGAGGAGTCTGAAGGGAGGCAAAGCTCCAGGTTTGGAAGGCTTGCCCCTGGAAGATTTTAAAGCCGCAGCCAATGTTAATGAGTATGGTAGGAGTATGCTCCAGATATGTAACAGGTTGTTTATTGAAGGGAATTACGCTACCTGTTGGGGAAAGGGCATTATTCATCCCATTTGAAAAGGGAAGGGAACTATGGGGAATCCGGATAACTATAGGGGGTTACTCTTTTGCCAATTATGGAGAAAATTTACTGTAGAGTGTTATATAACCGGATAAAGGACTGGGACTCTAAATTTAGCAAAATTTCAAAATTTCAAATGGGTTTCAGAGAAAGACACAGTACCATAAACGCTGCTTTTATATTAGACACTTTAAGGACGAAGCAACTGTTAATTAAGCGGGGAAAGCTTCATTTTGCTTTTGTGGACTTTAAGAAGGCATTTGACTCCATCAATCGAAATGCATTATGGTACAAACTTGGCAGAAATGGGTTATCAAGTAAAATGGTTAGAGCATTGCAGGCAATGTATCAAAATGTCGAATTCTGTGTAAAGTACGACAGAAACAGAGTAGCCCAGAGCTGCTGAAGCTATAGGGGAGTGAGGCAGGGTTGTTTTATCTCTTTGTGGATGATATTACTGATACAATGATAGCAGAGAATATCCAAGCACCAGTAGTAGCGGATTTGCAGATCCCAACACTTTTATACGCAGACGATTTAGTATTGTGCTCTCCGAAAGTAAACGGATTGCAACGAGGACTGGACAAACTTAAGAATTATTGCGATGAATGGCTACTTTCAGTTAATGTGAATAAGACTAAGGCAATGACTTTCAAAAAAGGTTCTGTTTATAGCAGGGAGGAGACTTGGACATATGCAGGACAGATACTGGACAATGTTAAGTCTTTTGTGTACTTAGGACTCACATTTACAATGAACGGAAAATGGACAAAACACATTGACATCACGAAACACAAGGCAAGGGTGAAAGCGGCGGGAGCTCTCCGAATACGATGCAGAATACCGAACATATCCATAACCTTAATGGAAACTGTATACGGAGCGACAGTTAGATTCACGATGACATTCGGAGAAATATGGGGGTGGGAACAAACAGGGAATCTGGACCAAGTGAGGACCCAATTTTTGAAAGGAATTCTGGGTGTAGAGAGGGGTACGGCAAACTGCGGAATAGTGAGGGAATTCGGCGCACATAGTGAAACGATAGAGTGCAAAATCAGAGCAGTTAAATATTCGATGACAATCGTTCACAGAAACCAATCTCTAATTAGGGCAATCTGTTTCCGTGAACAGTTGCGAATGGAAGGTAATACGACGTGGGCATCAAAATTAAAGAAAGGGTTGGAAACCATTGGGATGGGATACATTTGGATGGCGGGGCAGGAAAACAGGCGGAGTATTGGGAGAAAAATTAAGAACCGCCTCTGTGATATTGACAGACAGCAAATAATTGCGCAATGCATCAAAGCAGCTACCAAACTCATTAGAGAGGGACTTGCTTGGATTAGACTAGGATCATGGAGGAGCATGAAAATTTCTGACGAGAATGGTAGGAGAATCGGCCCCATTTGCGAGGAGGAAGAGTCGTGGACTCTTGGCAAGATGTAGGAGTACGGAGGAATGGCGGGAAAAATATTTGCCGCGAGTTTTCACCACTGCGAATTTAGGGCTAGAAGCATGCTGGACGCTACTGGCAGGCACGGAAAACATGGACGGGCTAGGTAAATGTATACTTAAGGCAAGACAGCTGAGATCTGAGGAGGCTGCCAATAGAGAAGGGGAGGGGGAGGAAAAAGTGCGACTAAACAAAATTGACTACAATGTTCTACATACGTATATATTTTATATCATACTTAGGTCACTGTTGTGCTATGGTTTTATATATTGTGTATGTATTATGTGTATATATGTCTTTTAAGTGTAATTATCTATTATAAGAGGGAGCATTTATGAAAATATACTCTGTGCTGTAATGTAAATTTAAATTGCTATATTTGAATATCTTTATATTTTTATTTTCGGGTTCACTCTTAATTCATTATTGTTGTTTAATATTGCTTTTGACTGTGTATTACCTTTGTCTTTTTATTTTCGTGTTTACTCTTTGTTGTTGTTTTAAATTTGCTTGCAATGTGTATTACAAAAGCACGTACGGTCTGGGAACCCGTGCGATTTTTTAAATTCTATGTATGATATTGCTATGTCAAAAATACACTTATTCATTCATTCATACATACACACATACATACATACGTACATACACACATATATACATACACACATAACAACATACACAGATACATACATATGTACACACATACATACTTACACACATACATATATATACACACACATACATACTTACACACATGCATATATACACACATACATACAGACATACTCGCATCATACACATATACATACATACAGACATATATACATTCATATATACATACATACACATTCATATATACTTACATAAATACATCCATACACACATACATACAGACATTCATACTCAAATACATACAAACATACAGATACATACATACATACATACATACATACATACATACATACATACATACATACATACGTACATACATACATACATGGACGGATGTGCACGGATTGTTTCCTGAAAATGGTTTTGTTTGTTTGGGGGGACCTCATAACCTATATTTCTGATGCCTTTACACTGACAAACTGTCTCTCCGTATGCAGCAACAACCTCAATTCTTCTAAAAATGTATTCTATCTACTGCATACTAATGAAGATGAAAATAAGCACATTTTCTTATAGGTTTAAGGGTAACAATACAGCATGCTAAAGCGGCAGTCCAATTTTTATGATGGCTTTGATGGTCGCTCTGTGTTGACCTTGTAATTCCGTTCTGTTTGGATAACAAAAATATAAGAAAAGAGAGAGATCGTTGAAAACTTATCATTTGGGAAGGTTAAGACTACGTTAAAAAAAAAAAAAAAGCAAGTAAAATTTTGGAAATGATTAACTCCAGAAAATGTATATCACCAAATTGTAGTATTTAACAAGATCTACATTTATGTGCTTCTCCTATGCTTTGCCACTTTCTAAAAAAATATCCAGAGGGATTTCAGAGCTCTCCCCAAAAATTCAAAGTGTACATTTCATTTGTCATCTTAATGACTTTAATGTATGAATTTCAATGAAAAACATTAGAGCCATGTTTGAGAATATTGAACATTTTGAAAATATCTTACATGATAAGGGTAGTTTATGGCGGATATTTTTCGGAAAAAATTTGGAGTCGCATCTTTGGAAGATACTCAACTTAAATACCAATTTTGGTACTTAACCGACCTTTGAGTTATGCTGTGCAGACGTAGATGCACTCGCGAACGCAAACACGCACACACAGACATGTGTCTAAAAAGCTCTTTTGGATTCAGCGATTCTCAAAACGTAGATTTCAGATGAAATGTCGGCATTGAATTTTTGAGGGGAATGCAACACCTTCTCCTGATGTGTTCTTGACAAAAGCTAACAAAAATTAATATACAACGTAATTTGTAATTTCATTTGCTGTTGAAGGAATCATACACGTAGAACCTTAATTGTAAACTCATCTCCAAAAATAAACATTTGTAAACTGTTTATACACCATTACCTTACTTTTGAAGAAACATAACGCACAGTATACCTGTTTATCCTTCGACGCCAGACTGTTAGACGGACAAGCTGGTCTATCTTTGGTTTACACAATCACCATCTTTTTTCTTTTTCTCCTTTTTTTCCAGAAGTTTATCTTGCTCCGACGAATTCTCTGCGTCGCTTACCTTGCTTAGAATACTTAAATTATGAGCGTTACTTGAGGAATTGTTAAGCCTGCATTTCGGAGTATAATCACAGCCTTCTAGTTTGCCGGAGGGCTTTTAGCGCCAATTTGGTTTTCTGCGACGTCACTTTTAAAGCTTTCAGTAACTCGCATAGTTGGAACCGATTTATTTTGCCCTGGGTTTGATTCCCGGTTGGTTCTCGAGGAGTTCCTCCATCTTTTCCGAAATTTTGATTCGTATTTTCGAATGTTTTCATTCCCTGAGTGGAAGGGGAATTTCATTCTGCTTTAAATGTTGTGTAGTCATAAACCTTGGGTTAGTTTGAATGATTTTTCTGCAGAATTCCCATCACTACGAATTTTGTTGAACCTCGGTAAGGATGGTTTTCCACACGCTTGACAAGAGCAAGTTATCGGGTTGGATTACACCCCATCTGCTCGTGACGTCCTAGCAAGAGAGTGTGCGCACTTATGTGATTTTAGTGCAAGCATTACATACTAGGTGGACATTTTTATAATGTTTTTTAAATGGGAAGAAGCTGCGCTGCAGCGATCGTGCTCCGTTGCCAGGTCGCACTCTTTTCATATTTCCATCTCACTCGCACACTGAGCATTCAAATCTGCCCAGCGACATAATGGTCGAGCTAACAAAAATCTACCTGTTTTTTCTACATTTCTAAAATGTTGCAGTTTTTAAATTTAAAACTTGACCCTGCATATTTTTGTACACGTTTTCTTAAATGCTATAATATCATAATTTATGAACTGCCTGCTCCTTTAATCCAATGGAACTGCCGGTGGCTCCTCCATACCACCGCCATCAGCTGCGTCAAGAGATGATAATTCGTCATTGCCACTTTCTCTATACGCACTATGTACATAGTGTGTAGAGAAGGTATTACACTCCACCAAAAAAATTCGATGAGGAGATTTCACTGGAAATATATGCTTTAGGCTCCCCTGTAACCAAAAAAAAAAAAGAAACATTTTCAGAAAAAGGTCCATGTGTGTATGTGGACAGCGTAGCTCAGAAACGAAAAGGCCGTTAAACACCAAACTTGGTACTTTAAGTTTGGCATTTTCCAAGGACGCGATAAGAATATTTTGAAGAAAATTCCCCCACCCCAACTGCTCTTTACATGGAACTGTTTTCGATAATTTTGATTTTCTTAAAAATGGCTCAAACGATTTTGATTAAAATGTCGTATATTAAAGATATTTACCTGACTAATAAAATGTATGTGTTGAATTTTCTGGGAATAGCTTCTGAAGACTACTTTATTCTGGAGGAATTTTACGGAATTTTGCATAACTGTTAAACCGTAAGAGATGGACAAAAACTTACCATACAAAAATTGTAGAGCACTTTAAAACACACAATTTATGTTAAATTACAGGATTTTGTCAACTCGTGCCCATACAAAAAAAGGAACTTTAGTGACATAGCAACCAGCTTTTGACTATCACTTTAACCTACGGTACTCCCTTATTTCGTTTCTACTTACAAGGAAGCAAGTAATAAGACTATTTCTGCTAATTGTATCTCGATTAGCATGAAGTAAATACAAGCATAAGCCTTTTGCAGTGATATAGAGAAAGTCTTGTGAATAGAACATATCAGATTTTTTTTTCCTTTTTTTTTTTTATTTTTACAAAATTTGAGTATTTTGTCTTAGCACAAGTAGTATTTATGACAGACGGAATCGTTTTGCGCGTTATGCTACATTCACAATGAAATGTAAGCGTAAAAGTTTGGACCCATGTTATTTAACGTAAACATTCACATAGAAAAACGCAAGACACAACGCAATGCAATACAACGCAAGAATTTGAAAACTCCAAACTCTATCCTTACGTTGCATGCAAATGGGAAGAATTCTGCTTCTTTTCTCCATGCATTGTCTAAAAATTCAATAACAGACTAGATCGCACTGCAAGGTTTTGCAGGGCCTGCTGTACATGCATGCTCTTCTATTTGGCCGTGCCGCGCCATCTCTAATTTCCCTCAAGAGGTTATGACAGTCTCCTTGCGAATCCTTCCTTGATTTAATGGATGCAACTATCATCTGTGTCTAGATTTCTTGGTTCTCATAAATCGAAGACGCAGAGAGATAATTCTTAGTTCATTAAATGTGTAGCTTTTTCACTTTCTGAAGTCTCTATGCTTGTGCTATTTTCAATAATTGTGTCGCGAGCATCAGTTGTTGTTATGTAATTTTATAACATATTTATTTGTAAAAGATTGAGTGAATTTTCTTGTGTTGGCATTGTTGGTTATGGTATTCAGTTTGTAACTTGCGGAGCGCTTGGAAGATATTCGCATATAACTTACAGATCTAGAAACCCGTGACAACTTCTTGTAGCATTACTCCACAGTTAAGTGGGAATGTGAACACAGCAGCACTCCGATTGGCTGCCGGCCTGGTGGCGCTCAAGGACAAATTATCCCATTTGAAAGTCACTGTAATCGTCCATTAGGAATCACTTTACATGCCAATAAATCTGACACTAAACAGTGTAACTTCCATTGTTCTAAGACGGGATAAGAAGACAGCCTTTAGCAAGAAAGATAATTGCGGCTCATACATCGACCTAACTTTAGATGAATTATAGCAATGTTACAATATCTGTCATAGAAGCTAGTGTACACTGTCATAGAAGCAACAGGTGTAGATATAGCGTTGTGAACGTGCTCTTTGAAACAGGAGATATCACGTTCCTTTGACTGTCAGCAAAATGGGAGATTCTCTCTTTATCTGCCGAATCTGCTGAGAGCTTCATTTACAGAAACGCAAATGCATTCCAAAGGCAATTTTCCCGAAATGGGGTCTACAACGAAATTAGTAGGGTTTAATCCAACTTCTAAACAAATATACAAACTTCTGTAGCTGTTTAATTCCCTATTCATTACCAGAAACCTAACCACGAGGAATTTCATAGAAGGTAAATTGGGCACACGAAATTCGTTTGAGGAAAATAACTTCCAGAACCCTTGTTACAAGTAACAAATGAGAAATGTCATTGTTAAAGTCGCTATACACAACGAGTTCATCAGTTCACCCTGAAGACGAGGAAGATGCACTTCTTCGAAACGTTGGTGTCAAGCCAAGTTTTTACCTGGCTAGAAGCCCGAGAAGATTTTGAATTAACACGTCGCCAGGAAAGCTTCAGTTCTTATTTTAATATTTATATTGTTTCAACATGCCTGTAACATTTTTACTTTCTCTACACGTACTATGTACATAATGTATAGAGAAGGTATTGCACTCCACCCAAAAATTTGATACCGAGATCTCACCGGAAATAGACGTTTTAGGGTCCCGTGTATCCAAATAAAGTATTTTCAGAAAAAGGTCCGTGTGTGTGTCCGTGTGTCTGTCTGTGAACACGATAGCTCAAACACGCAAAGTCGGTAAAATACCAAACTTAGTATTTAAGTTTAGTATCTTCCTGGGATGCGACACGTAGAATTTGAGAAAAATCCCCCACCCTAAACTGCCCTTTACAAGGAAAAAAATTGGAAACTTTTGATTTTCTCAAAAATGGACCTAACGATTTTCATTAAAAGTTCGTATATTAAAATATTTACCTGACAAGTAAAATGTATATCTTGACTTTTCTGAGAATAGACTCTGAAGACCACTTTATTCTGGATAATTTTTTCGGAATTTTGCATATCTGCTAAACCGTAAGCGATGTACAAAAACTTACCTCACAAAAATATAGAGTATTTTAAAACACACAATTTATGTTATCTACATTTTTTCGTGAAATTTTTCGTTTTTAAAATATCCCGTTTTTTTGTTTGTTTCAGCTTTCAAAAACTTTTCTCATGCAGGAATTTGTCAACTCCTATCCTACAAAGAAAGGAACTTCAAAAACATAGCAACCAGCTTTTGACTATCACTTTAACCTATGGTACTCCCTTATTTCACTTCTACTTACAAGGAAGCAAGTAATAAGACTATTTCTGCTAATGTTTTCTCGATTAGCATGAAATAAATAGAAGAATAAACTTTTTAACAATAATTTGTTACAGAGGTGTAGAGAAGGTCATGTGGCACTTCTAGACTTTTTATTTTGCACGGACTCTTTGCTGAGGCGCTTTGTGCAAGGAGTGAGTTGCTACTGAATAAATAAAATAGTTTGATAATAATGTTTTATTTCACCCTCGTTCCTGGAAGAACAAAAATGCAAATAATTCAACAGGTATCCTCTTAGATGAATGTATTCGTTTAAGAGATTTTTATTTTCTCGACTTAAACTGTTATATACCATCGTGGTGTTCTAAGATATTACACATATGTACATTGCTTCTCTTCTTCTCCGTCTCCAAGCAAACTTTTTCAAACAAAAGCAAGTGGCAATATATTACTAATTCATTTGTTCTTTCCTTAAGGAAACAAGATTATAAATATACATATACATTTGTTCATCGTTCATGCGTGCAACATCCTTTTTAACCATTAATAATACAAATTAAAGGTAATGAAATAAAATTGCACGTTTACCCAATAATTTTGCATTGAAGACTAGAAAAGGTATTGTAATGCACCCAAAAATTCGATACCGAGATTTCATCGGAAACATTGTTTTAAGAACCCCTGAATACATTAAAAAAATCTGATGTGTTACACTCACATAACTTTCTCTAGCTGCTCTACAAACCTCCTACACTAGATTATTCTTCTTTGTACACAATGCTACTTAGTTCCTTATAAGTAGAAGGGAATAAGGGAATGCGCTATGCTAAAATAATTGTCAAATGTTTTAAAAGTTATCGTTATGCGATTGTCATTGCAAATCACTTTGTTTTATTTATTTATTTTTTTTTTTGTTTCTTTTATGCAGTCACCTTTAACATCTAAGGTCATATCAGGGGCTTTCCACTTGAAACAACTCGTTGTCCGTAGGTTCTTTTCTTGGTGTAAATCATTTTGTTTTACTCAAACACGCACACATTCACACTCGCATACTCCAGCTCGCTGACCACTCGACCACGGAGACATTTAAATCGCTTCTTTGCTTGGCCAGGAGTAGAACAAAAGAAAAACATACACTTCCTGTCTGAGAATAGTTTAAGTACTTCACAATTGGAACCAATAACAAGGAATATCTCGGAAACGGTTATCTCCACAACAAAAACGTAGAGGACAAAAATTGTGTGTTTACGGTTTAGAAGTTAAGCAAAATTCATCCAGAATAAAGAGGTCTTCAGAGGCAATTCCCAAAAAATTCGAGATATACATTTTATTTCGGACATAAATAGCTTTAATCTACGGGATTTTAATCAAAATCGTTATAGCCATTTTTAAGAAAATCAAAATGTTCGAAATGTATTCCATCTAAAAGGTAGTTTGTAGTGAGGGATTTTTTTGAAAATATTCGTGTCGCATCCTTGGAAGATACTAAATCTAAATACCAAACTTGGTATTTAGATTTAGTATCTTCCAAGGTCTTTCTGTTTTGGGGCTATGCTTTCCACAAACACACAAACGGACCTTTTTTTAAAAATGCTTTTTTCGGACTCAGGGGACCCCGAAACCTATATTTCTGGTACAATCTCGGTATCGAATTTTTGGGTGCATTACAATACCTTCTCTATCCCTATGTACATAGTACTTATGGGGCTAGAGAAAGTAAAAATAGAAAAAGGTCAATATGTGTGCGTGTGTGCGCCTGTGCGTATGTGCATTTGTAGACAGCATAAATCAAAAACGCAAATACCATTAAACACCAAACTTGATATTTATGTTTGGTGTCTTCCAAAGTTGTGACACAAACATTTTCAAGAGAATCTCCCCACCTGAAACTACCCTTTACATGGAAAAGAATTATAAAGGGTTGATTTTCTCAAACATAGCTCTAACGATTTGATTAAAATATCTTATGTATAAGATATTTTTACGACAAACGAAATGTATATCTTGGATTTTCTGGGAATAGCCTCTGAATACTACTTTATTCTGGATAACATTTATATAACTGCCAAACTGTAAGAGACATAAAAAAACCTACTACACAAAAAATGCAGATCTCATTAAAGCACAGAATTTATGGCATGTATATATGTTTTTGGTAGAGGTAACCGTTTTCGAGATATTTTGGATTATTATGTTTCAATTTTAGCCACTTTTTTAGAAAAATGTCCGTGTATGTGTCTGTAGGCAGCATAGTTCAAAAATGAAAAGACCGTTAAAATTCAAACTTGGTATTTAAGTTTGGTATCTTCCAAGGATGCGACACGAAGATTTTCAAGAAAATCCCCCCATCCCAAACTGCTCTTTACATGGAAAAAATTTCGAAACTTTTTATATTCTTAAATTGGCTCTAACGATTTTGATAAAATCTCGTAAATTTCGTGGAGTTGATCGTTTTTAAGATATCCCTTGTTATTTTTTTCAGCTATGAAAATACAGGAATGTGTCAACTCCTGTCCATACAAACAAAGAAACATGAGTCACATAGCAACCAGCTTTTGACTGTCACTTTAACCTAAGGTACTCCCTTATTTCGCTTCTGCTTTCCAATGCGGTTTCCCTCAATATTACATCCTCTAGAGCAACGGTTCCCAACCGGTGTGCCCCGGCACCCTAGGGTGCCGTGTGATTGGCTAAGGGGTGCCGCGAGATATTGAGATAAACAAAAACAAAAAATACCTTCTACTGAAGCCTTAAGTCTTGTAAGGTCTTGAAATAAAATAAGTCAAATCAATTACTTTCATGCACGGCAGATGGTGATAGTGGTCGATTCATTTCAATAATTCAGTTATACTAGTATCCCACGGATGGCATTACAGCTATACCCTGCCGAACATTCCCGAGCCTACTCGCTTCCTCACGAACATTCCGAGATTTCGACAGATGAATATATAAAAGTGTACGCCGCTAGACGCTTTCAGTTGACAGCCTTCAACCCCATACAGAGACACCTCCGTCTCGTCCAGGACTGGTGCAGACAGTGGCGGATGTCCGTCAATCCAGGCAAAAGTCATGCTGTTCTGTTCACCAGAAAACGCCCCGAAATAAATCAGATACCCAACTTTTCCTATCAGGACCAAAGGATAGAGTGGGGGAATTCCATCAAATACTTGGGCGTCATTCTTGATAAGGGCCTAAATTTTCGTGAACACGTGCGGGGAACGACGGACAGGGTTATAGTTTCAACAATACTTGGCGAAGGAGCAGCTAATCAAATTTCGAAAGTTCCTCTGTCCAACAACACAACCAGCCGCAGGATATCTGAAATGTCATTCAATATCAACGAGCAAGTCTCGGGGAAAATAAAAACTTATAGAACATTTGCTTTGCAAGTAGATGAGAGTCTCGATATTGGTGACAAACCGCAACTCCTTGGTTTTATCAGATATATTGATGAAAAAGATATTAGGGAACAATTTCTGTTCTGTAGACCGCTGGAGACTACAACCACAGGCCATGATATTTTCGTTTCTATTAATTCCTATCTCAATGGCCATGATCTTTCATGGAAAGACTGTTGTGGTATATGTACAGATGGTGCACCATCTATGTCTGGGAAAATTAAAGGTTTTACTGCCAGAGCTCTCAATGAAACTCCATCTATTATTATAACTCACTGTTTCCTGCATAGAGAGGCATTAGTCGTGAAAGCGTGTAATGAAGATTTTGCTGAAGTGTTTAACCAAGTTGTGAAAATGGTGAACTATATGAAGTCTGGACCTTTAAAGTGCAGAATTTTTGAACAGTTATGTCGCGCAACGGATGCAGCTCATACCTCTTTGTTACTTCACACAGAAGTAAGGTGGCTGTCGCGGGGTCGTGTATTGAACCGGTTTCTCGAACTTAAAGAACAGCTAAAAACTTTTTAAGGATGAAAATCAAGACACATTTCATGAGCTCTTACTAAGAGATTCTTGGTGTTTTGAACTGTCGCATCTGGCGACATCATCATCTACATCATCCTCCGCCGGGTTTGAACCCGCGACCTTGGGTATATGAAGCTAGCATGGTAGCCATTACATCACGGAGGGCGACGAAAAAAAATTGGCAAATTCCCGGAACTTCCTTGACACAGTAGTACTCTCTTTATATTTGAATATGCATATTTTGGTGAGGTTTGTATAATATATATAAGCTGAAAATGTTTAAATTTGTAATTTAAACATTATATTTTTTATTTGTGGTATCTTAAGTCAAAGTGCGCAAATTTTGTAACGTAAAATTGATATTTTTTAATTTAACTAGGAATTTTGTATATAGGTTGTTTATTTATTGAAAGTTAAAAAGCTAACACGAATCATTAATGGTTTTGAATACAAAATATGCAAAAGGGTGTCGGGAAAAGGTAAAGGAAGGATGATTATTCTCAATAAAACTTTTTAATGAAAGTTAAAAAATGTATTTATTTCTATGGTCCCTATAATACATCTTTTTTCTGTTAATCCATTCAGTTATAGGGAGTCCGAACTGCTTTACAGGAATCCTATTTCCTTGCTGGCGCAAGAATTTCTCAGTCAGGTAGGTGCAGAAATAAACTGTAGATCTAAGTTCGTAACATAGAAAGTCTTTTAATCTCCTCTTCAATCTTATCTTTTAAAATGTATGTAGTACGGTTATTCGTTTCACTGCGTTGGCTTTGAAGGTTTCATCACTCCCATTTGCTTCATATTCCTTTTGAAAATGATTATGTTTGGATATTCTCCCATAGTTACCGATTTAAACTTTCTTGCATTCCTTTCCTCTCTTCGATGATGGACATACTGATAGTAGGAGGCTTGTTGTCCTTCACTTCATTAGGCTTCATGAGTATAGTTGAATGGTAAGAATTCCTGTACATCGGATGATTCGTGGTAGAATATCAAGCCACTTGTATGATCCTTGAGCTAAGAATTCCCGATGCATCACATTCTTCAATGTTCTTATTAACCGTTCCACGGCAGCAGCCTTCACGTTGCTATAGGTGCTGTTGTGATTCCTACATCTCTTATTCATTAGACTTTTAAAATACTAATTATAAAACTCTTTTCCGTAATCACTTTGAAGATTCTGACGTAGTCTCTGTATCTTATGCAAAATCTGTTTCATAGTCTTTGCAACTTGAATTCCGGTCTTATCCTTTAATACTCTTGCATATGCTTTCTTGGAGTAGAAGCCGACGGCTATAAATGTGTACTTGAAGTTCTTGTTCAGTTTATTATTGTGGATCATCTCAATCAGATCAATCTGAGATCGTTGAGTTCTTTGCTGTCTATCTTTCAACACCAAAAAAAAAAAAAAAAAAAAAACACTTCTCACAGGTGCATGGAATTCGTAGCTATATTTTTCTTCACCTCTGTCATGCTATAATCCTATGATTTTAGTTCTTGAATTATCTCTCTAGTTTCCTAGTTAAGATAGTTATTTCCACACTCTCTAGATGCAATGAGTAGTCTCAGGTGCTAATGTATTTGGATCGTTCCAATAGGTGTAGCCTTGCTTTCTGTCGGGATGAAGTTGATTCCATTTACTCAAAATCCACTGTGCTTACTGAGAAGAGGGCGTATAACTCTTTTATACTTGTAAACTTCACTGTATCTCAGACCTCGTTGTCTGGAGAACTTTGTTGGCACACTTGTATGATTCTGGAATCCTTCTATAACCTTTCAGATCCTCCTCGTGTAGATATTATTTTCTGGAAATTTCCTAAAGATAAGCTCGTTCATCTTTGTATAGCATCGACTTTTTCTTGGGCTACTCTGATTTCAGTATTGATTAAATCTATAATTTTGCTTCCTATGAAGATAATGATGATGACGATGATGATGATGATTGGTGTTTAGGGACGCTCGACTACTATAGCCATTAGAGACCTTATTAAAACAAGGTCGATTAAAAACAACACAGATAAAAGACAATATAAAAGCAAACCAAATATAAAAGGAAAGTTATAAAATTCAGGGAAGAAAACTACCTGTGACGAAGGCCCCAGAGGAATATAAAACAGATTAAAAATGAACAAACACGTCACAAAATTTACTAAATCAAGTCCGTAGATTAAACAGCACTAGTGATAAAATACTTAAAATCAAATAACTGTCGCTCCATCATAAACTGTCGGGATACAGTTTGCAGATTACTCGCTCATGTTTATGTGATATGCTCCAAAGCAGGTTCCTGATTTCGGACCTCAATAGGCCCATCCTCAGCAGGATTTTCAGGTACAATGTGGCTAGGTTCACTGTCATTGGATTGCCAGTGCATTCTGCAGGTTGATATTGGGACTCTTTTGTGGTGACAAGTGAATGGTTACTTCTTCTAACTCTGCCATTTGTGTTTTTTCATACATGCATAACAATGGATGATACCTGGGTTCATCACTTCACACCTGAGAAGAAGCACCAATCAAAACACTGAATTGAAGGGGGAAATTCGGCTCCAAAGAAGGCGTGCGAATTTGTTACAGAGTTTAGGAGTAAAAGTCGCCGCATTTAGTGAAAAAAAAGTTTTGTTTCATCAAGACAATGCACCAGTTCATGTGTTCATTATCACCAGGGTCAAAACCAAAGATTAAAGGTTCTAATTGCTTTAATTGCTCCTTCATGCACCCTATTCGCCAGGTTTAGCCTCTTCTGGTTATTTATTGTTTCTAAACTTGAAGAAATGGCTTGGTGGTAGAAGATTTGCCAACAGTGAAGAGGTGGAGTCTGCAGTTGATGGCTATTTTGCAGACCTCGATAGTTCTCACTATAAACAGGGTATCGAAGGTACTGAACATCGCTGGGAAAAGCGGGAGACTATGTGCAGAAATAAAGATCTTTTTCCTCATAATTTTTGTGCTGTCTTATATCCGCGCGCGCGTACACACACATACACACGGACATACGCACACACTAACACTACAGAAACTCGAGTTCTCGTTATTTATTTGACACCAAGTTCTTCACTGTTCTCCAGTTGGACGTCGTCCCAATATCTTATTTACGTAATAAATCTGATACGTAAATTCTTAAGCTTCACTTGTAACCGAGCGTGGCAGAGCAGTTTCAGCTAGGATCTCCTATAAATATAAAGTGTATGTAAGGTGTGAATATTGTTAGTAATAGTTTGAATAAATACTAAAACTAAAAGTTGCTCAAAATAGTTTGCTCTAAAATAGTTCTATTTAATTTAGCACAACGTGCCTAAGATATACTTGCCCGACCTAAGAACCCAGGTAGCTGGAGCAACCATAAATACCAAAACTAAAACAAGGTGGCGGTTTAAATAATCTGAGAAAACGAGCAACTGCCACTTGCATGTTGAGATTAGAGATTTCCCAGAGGTGTCATTTGAGATGCTGTTATCTGCTTATTGACTTTTTTCCACAATTTTCCTGGCTTGTTTTTTACAAGCAGCTATTTATCCACTAATCCTTATGCAGATGTTTTCATGCAAATCAACAGACAACTTACCTTTCCGAGAAAAAAAAATGAAAAAATTGTTGCCATTCAAATTTTTGTTCATGACATCATATTCCGCACAATAAGGGGTTAAATTGATTCTTTTTATGTAAACTTTTCTTTTCGAAATAATAAATTTGATGGGTTCGAGAACTTTTTAAGCACACCATAAATTTGGTTTGGCTTGCATTACCAATCAACCGGCGGAAAAGTTTTTGTTATACATTACCAGACAAAGACCAGAACTAGAAAAAAAAAATGAATTTTTACTGGAATTTCGGCATTACGTTGTAGATAATAGACCGCCATCTTACTTGCAGTTAGTGGACATTTGCACCCACCTCGCACCTTTAATTCGCCTCAATGACTCCTGGGCGCTAATGTTGGCATTCCTTGTGTTTGAAGCTAGCTGCTTAAGAATTCCTGTGACTTATTTGTTTTTCTTGGAGATTCTAAGATACAAAATGCTTGGATTCTTATGCACACTTTACAACGAACACTGTGGCGTAATACAGTGTTTGGGACAAGTGTGGAAATATGATACTAACTAGTACATTTGGCTTAGTGAAAGACGAGCTAGACTTTATCAGCTGCCTGCTTCCTGACGGAGAGCAAAGGTCACTGAGTGAGATGCCTCGGCGATACCGTATAACACGGGAGGCCGACTGCTTTGACGACGGTTTTCTTTTGTTGGCACGGCGAATAATGGGTAGTGTTTGCCCTGTCATTTCAATTCCCTCTTTCATGTGGCAGGTTAAGTCCAGGGCTGGTGATGGTCAATATCGGTCAGGAGGCGCAGAGGCTAGCCCATTAGAACTTCTCGATCCTGCAATATGGTGGTCTCTCCAGTCGCCACTGCTGTTCGAGGTTCCACCTAGAGGGAACCCTGTGCCCCATACTCTCCTGCAATTCCACTCCTACACCTCATCCACTCCTCCTGGGAGTTGTGCACATAAGATCCAATGGGACTCCAGGTGTCGCCTCCATAAAATGGCCAATCATAGAGAAAAGTGCCAGCGGCGCTTTCGCCCTGGACCGGGTTATTTTTTGTAGCGTTTAATGCCCCATTTTCCTACATAGATAGATAATTTATTTGCCATAGGAATACAAGTATTCATGACATCGTCAAAAACGGTACAATTATATTAACAATCAAGTACATTTTACACTATAAAATTCATTCAGACTATATAGAGGATTCGCCCTCAATGTGGTGCTGACCCTACTCTTAAAGACCTGAAATGATAGTTGTCTTATATGCCAAGGTATGTTATTGTAAAGCTGAAGAGATATATAATGGAAACTACGTGTACTTATACTGTATTTACTCTTATGTATATGTCCCAATATCTTATTTACGTAATAAATCTGATACGTAAATTCTTAAGCTTCACTTGTAACCGAGCGTGGCAGAGCAGTTTAAGCTAGGATCTCCTATAAATATAAAGTGTAAGTAAGGTGTGAATATTGTTAGTAATAGTTTGAATAAATACTAAAACTAAAAGTTGCTCAAAATAGTTTGCTCTAAAATAGTTCTATTTAATTTAGCACAACGTGCCTAAGATATACTTGCCCGACCTAAGAACCCAGGTAGCTGGAGCAACCATAAATACCAAAACTAAAACAAGGTGGCGGTTTAAATAATCTGAGAAAACGAGCAACTGCCACTTGCATGTTGAGATTAGAGATTTCCCAGAGGTGTCATTTGAGATGCTGTTATCTGCTTATTGACTTTTTTCCACAATTTTCCTGGCTTGTTTTTTACAAGCAGCTATTTATCCACTAATCCTTATGCAGATGTTTTCATGCAAATCAACAGACAACTTACCTTTCCGAGAAAAAAAAATGAAAAAATTGTTGCCATTCTAATTTTTGTTCATGACATCATATTCCGCACAATAAGGGGTTAAATTGATTCTTTTTATGTAAACTTTTCTTTTCGAAATAATAAATTTGATGGGTTCGAGAACTTTTTAAGCACACCATAAATTTGGTTTGGCTTGCATTACCAATCAACCGGCGGAAAAGTTTTTGTTATACATTACCAGACAAAGACCAGAACTAGAAAAAAAAAAATGAATTTTTACTGGAATTTCGGCATTACGTTGTAGATAATAGACCGCCATCTTACTTGCAGTTAGTGGACATTTGCACCCACCTCGCACCTTTAATTCGCCTCAATGACTCCTGGGCGCTAATGTTGGCATTCCTTGTGTTTGAAGCTAGCTGCTTAAGAATTCCTGTGACTTATTTGTTTTTCTTGGAGATTCTAAGATACAAAATGCTTGGATTCTTATGCACACTTTACAACGAACACTGTGGCGTAATACAGTGTTTGGGACAAGTGTGGAAATATGATACTAACTAGTACATTTGGCTTAGTGAAAGACGAGCTAGACTTTATCAGCTGCCTGCTTCCTGACGGAGAGCAAAGGTCACTGAGTGAGATGCCTCGGCGATACCGTATAACACGGGAGGCCGACTGCTTTGACGACGGTTTTCTTTTGTTGGCACGGCGAATAATGGGTAGTGTTTGCCCTGTCATTTCAATTCCCTCTTTCATGTGGCAGGTTAAGTCCAGGGCTGGTGATGGTCAATATCGGTCAGGAGGCGCAGAGGCTAGCCCATTAGAACTTCTCGATCCTGCAATATGGTGGTCTCTCCAGTCGCCACTGCTGTTCGAGGTTCCACCTAGAGGGAACCCTTTGAGGGAATCTTCTGTGGCCAGGTGACCAGGCATTAGTCTCTGTCGACTGTCCTGTGCCCCATACTCTCCTGCAATTCCACTCCTACACCTCATCCACTCCTCCTGGGAGTTGTGCACATAAGATCCAATGGGACTCCAGGTGTCGCCTCCATAAAATGGCCAATCATAGAGAAAAGTGCCAGCGGCGCTTTCGCCCTGGACCGGGTTATTTTTTGTAGCGTTTAATGCCCCATTTTCCTACATAGATAGATAATTTATTTGCCATAGGAATACAAGTATTCATGACATCGTCAAAAACGGTACAATTATATTAACAATCAATTACATTTTACACTATAAAATTCATTCAGACTATATAGAGGATTCGCCCTCAATGTGGTGCTGACCCTACTCTTAAAGACCTGAAATGATAGTTGTCTTATATGCCAAGGTATGTTATTGTAAAGCTGAAGAGATATATAATGGAAACTACGTGTACTTATACTGTATTTACTCTTATGTATATGTATTACTTCGAGAATCATGACTATGTACAGAAGCACAAGTTGTAAATTCAGTAATATGTTTCTTTACCTACAAAAGACAGGCCAGAACGTACATCGAGGACAGAGTAAGTATACCAGATTTAATAAAAAGTGGTTTACAATGAACCTTAGGATATCAAACTCCATAAATTAATCCTTAGGCTTTCTTTTACAATACAAACACTCTAAAAGCAGATGCATGGTTACCCCAAAGTAAAAGACAGGCGATGATCAGATGACACTGATGATGCATGGATGTGATGATAGATGGAGCACCGGTGGAATGCGATGGCGCGGGAAACAGATGAGCCCGGAAAAAAATCCGCTCTTGCGTCGCTTTGTATTCCACAAAACCCATATGAGGTTGCCGCCTTGTAGAGAGGAGAGTGGGCCAAACATTCGGCTACAGGCCATGACCTGATCAAATATTGCATTGCAAATCATATCCTACTTTCTCTACACGTAATATGTGCAAAGTGTAAAGAGAATGCATTGCACTCTACCCAAAAATTCAATACCAAGATTTCACCGGAAATATATGTTTTAACCAAAAATAGCGTTTACAGAAAAAGGTCCTCGCGGCGAGTGTGTGTCTGTGAACACGATAACTCAAAAACGAAAAGTCGGTAAAATATCAAACTTGGTACTTAAGTCTAGTCTTTTTTCCATCTCAGAGGAATGAGTTCGAATCTCGGTATTGTTGGACAGCTCCCTAACTCATTGAACTGCGGGCTCATCGTCTGAGACCTTTATAAGGCGATTCAAGAGTAAAATTGATTTAACTATCTGAATTTACGTTTTTTACTTTCTCTAGCCCCATATGTACAATGTACATAGGGATAGAGACGGCATTGTAATGTACCAAAGAATTCGATACCGAGATTTCACAGGAAATCTATGTTTTGGGGTCCCATGAGTCCGAAAAAAGCATTTTTACTTTATCTACACGCACTATGTACATGTATAGAGAAGGTATTGTACCCCATCCAAAAATTCGATACCGAGATTGAACCGGAAATACATGTATTGGGTCCACCTGAATCCAAAAAAAGCCTTTTTACAAAAAGGTCCGTGTGTGTGCGTGTGTGTCTGTGTGCTTGTAGCTCAAAAACAAAAAGACCGTTAACTACCAAACTTGGTACATAAGTTTGGCATCTTACATGGATGCTACATGAAGATTTTCAAGAGGATCCCCCACCCGCAACTACCCTTTACATAGAACATTTTTCGAAAATTTTATTTTCTTAAAAATGGCTCTAACGATTTTGATTAAAATGTCAAATATTAAAGATATTTACCTGATAAATAAAATGTATATCTTGAATTTTCTGAGAATAGCCTCTGAAGTCTACTCTATTATGGATGAATTTTACGGAATTTTGCATAACTGCTAAACCGTAATACATGGACAAAAACTTAACGCACAGAAAATGTAGAGCACATTCAAACACGAAATTTATGTCATACACATTTTTTTCGTGGAATTGATGTTTTTTTTAGATATTCCTTGTTTTTGGTTTCAGCTTTGAAAAACTTTTACTTTACTCATACGGAATTTGTCAACTCCTGTCCATACAAATAAAGGAACTTCAGTCACATAGCAACCAGCTTTTGACTATCACTTTAACCTATGGTACTCCCTTATTTGCCTTCCACTTGCAAGGAAGCAGGTAACAAGACTATTTTTTATTGTCAATTAGCGTGAAGTAAATAGAGTTAGGAGCTTTTTAACAATAATTTGTTGCAGAGATGTAGAGAAAGTCATGTGATTGGAACACATCAGATTTTTAAAAAAAGGTACGTGTGTCTGTTTGTCTGTGTGTGTGTGTGTGTGTGTGTGTGTGTGTGTGTGTGCCTGTGGGCAGCATAGCTCAAAAACGAAAAGGCCGTTGAATACCAAACTTGAATACCAAAATTTTGATTATCTCAATAATGGCTCTAACGATTTTGATTAAAATATCACATAATAAAGCCATTTCTATCACTAATAAAATGTATATTTTGAATTTTCTGGGAATATCTTCCAAAGACCTATTTATTCTGTATGAATTTTGTTTAATGTGGTATAACTAGTAAACCGTAAGAGATAGATAAAAACTTACTATACTTACTATACAAAAATTTAGATCTTATTAAAATACATAAGTTATGTCACATACATTTTTTCGTGGAACTTGCCGTTTTCGAGGTATTCCTTGTAATTGGTTCCTATTGTGAAGTATACATTCTTTTCTCAAACGGGAGTTCCGTTTTTCTTTTGTTCTATTCCTGGTCAAGCAAAGAAGAGATTTGCAATGACAGTCGCATAACGACAGCTTTTAAAACATTTGACTATCACTTTAGCCTAGTGCATTCCAGTCTACTTATAAGGAAGTAAGTAATGCAATTCTGCTAGTGTTTATCTCGGTTAGCGTGGTGTTGAAAGAAGAATTACCTTTTGTAAGAAGTTTGTTTGTAGAATAGCTAGAGAAAGTCATGTGAGTGTAACATATCAGATATTTTGTTGTTATTCCCAGAGAGATAGATATTTTCAATGTTATTATTTTGATCCAGGGAACCACAAAAATCAATTCATTGGAAATCTTGTTAGAGACATTTGGGTTAAAACGTTATAAGTACCTGCTCTACTATCAGGTAGAAATAGTTAAAATAACAGAAACAATTTAAAAGGAAAAAGAAAAAAAATACTCATATGCCTGAAACGGCTCAGTTATGTGCCATTTTTCGTTTTCTATTATATCGAGGACATATGCTAATTTAAACAATTTAAAATGCATTAAAGTTTCAGGCAACTCGTATCATTTATATAGATATGTATACCTACATTTGCAACGGTATACCTTAGTGGGTTTGTTCGAGGCTCTCCACCTCTGACTAGTTCGTGTGGGTAAAACATATGTAGGTCTTTTCAATCCAGTGTAAAGTCCCGACTTTCTCTGCTGCAAGTCAGCAGATCTTCGCCTCACAGCGCATGCCTGGACACGTCACGAGCTCTCCTACTGGAGGGGCGGGGTTGTCGCTCGCCGTGCCTTGACAGGCAGTCAGTTGGGATTTCAGCACTCGTCGTGCACGACTTACTGCAACACCAAGGGGTTGCAACTTCTCTAGGCCAGTTGCGCCGTGCTGTATTATAGCGGAGCGAGATTTCGGTTTGTCTAAATTTATCATAATTAATCATGAATTGTTTGGGCTTTAACATGGCAAAAGTTATTATCCTTCTGCTCTCATTGCATGATAGGCTATTTGACCGGCCTGAAGCGGCGTCTGTGCTTTCTTTCGAGTTGTGACAAGTACGAGTTTTCTTAATTAGTTTTGTATTTTCTGTAAAGAATCTGTTTCATGTTTAATAAATTGTTGAAGTTCGCTTGGATTTATTTTAATTGAAGGTTCATTTTAATCCTACCTTTGCCTGTGTACAGATCCCGGCCTTAGCTTTTCTCTTGAGCTTGTGCGTTTCCACACAATGTTATTATTATTATTATTATTATTATTAGGGCCCAGCGTAAAAACTGCCATCCTAATTATCTCCTACCTATCGGAGGTAACACACTGGGCGCCTGCACCTTAAAAATGGCTCGAGTCATTGTTTGGTGGTATAGGGTGACACAGAAAGTTTTAGCAGACCACATGGGAAAACTTGGTTACTAACATTTTATAAATATATTAATTGTTCTGAGGTTAGAAGGATCGGTGATAGATACATGAGCACTAATGTCAGATATCTCCAGAAACGCCATGTTTAGGCGCTAAACCCTAAATGGTAACGTAATAAAAGCAGATAGACTGGACGGCACCTTATGCCATCTGCCAGCAAGTGTAGAATACATACGTAAATATATTACACACATCACATACATATATACACTACATACATAATCATTACATACATACACAACGATACATACACACAATCATACATACATTACATACATACATACATAGATATATACACATACATTACATACACAGAATGATACATACTTACATACTAGTGCCACTCTGGACACATTCGTGTTTGCCACCTACTAGTTACACTAGAAGCTGAAGTACACCTGTAGCTATAATGTTTCATGTGGGATGTAGGCCAAAAATGACGAATTTTTCAAAATTTTTATTTCACTAATTAATTGTTAATACATTCAGGTTTATGTTCCCAAAGTTCCATAACCTAATTCGGTTTCTTTGTGGTCCAAATAAATTAAAAACTTAGGACTGTTCATGCCACGCCCAATTTTTCTGCTTGCTTGATTATCAGCTTTGATCCCTTGTTTCTCTACATTTCTAACAGGCATTTCTAACATTTCTAGTTATAAATATTTAGAAAGAATGCTTCTTTAGTTTCTGACCAGGAAGAAGAAACTGACTACAGTTATAGTGTATTTTAGGCAGTATACTAAAGTATGTCGATCACTCCGTAAATAAAACATACAAAATTTCTTTTCTCGTTTTCTCAGGTTTATAATTTTTCACACTTATGTACCATTTTCTTGGAAACTATTTGATATATTGAAATGAAAGTTTTTACACACATACTCCAGTCCACAGTGAGTGTTTTGGAGTAGCTAGTTTTCTTTTGATTTAGATTCTATAGGTATCATGCTATGAAATACGTAATCATTTGAAATAAGAAAACTCACATACCTTGAAAAATACTTTAAAACTCATAGAAGTAGGATAGAGAAAAAGCTTCTGCGGAGAAATATAGCATAATTCTAATACTTTATGTACACTTGTTTTCAAGCAGCTTCACCAAAGGGACACTAAGAAAAAGGTACATAAGTTTTATGACGTTTTGAAAACTCCAATGTAGCGTAATTTCTTTATTTGTTGCCAAAATTACTTATAAAATAGCACAGTCATAGAAGATATAAAGATAATTAACTGCGCAAATTTCGTTGCTTTAGAACAAAAACCATGGCCATCGTAGAATTTTTGTGTCGAGGTATTTCTGCCTTCAGTGGACGCGTGACAAAGAAAGGTTGTATATTACAAGGTCAGACATAAAACGCTAATTCTTCACAACACACGAGATATCCATCGCGATATGACTACCAGTTTCAGCGACGGAAATAAAGCAAATACTGCAATTAACATTATTTTACTTTAGTAATACTAATATTGCGAATAGATGTAATTCTGTAATACAATTCTATAACCGGGATGTAAACCACGGATCTACCGGTCTCCGTCCGGTTGCTCTCACCACTGAGCTACACGACTCTACAAATCGAAATGCATTATGACATAAACTAGGCAGAAAGGGGTTATCATATAAAATGATTAGAGCATTGCAGGTAATCTATCAAAATGTCGAATTCTGTGTAAAGTACGACTGAAACTGAGAGTCGGAGAGCTGCCTAAGCTATAGGGGAGGGTTGCATTTTATCTACCTTGCTATTTAATCTCTTTGTGGATGATATTACTGATGCAATGATAGCAGAATATATCCAAGCACCAGTAGTAGCGGATTTGCACATCCCAGCACTTTTATACGCGGACGATTTAGTATTGTGCTCTACGACAGTTAACGGATTGCAACGAGGACTGGACAAACTTAAAAATCATTGCGATGAATGGCTACTTACAGTTAATATGATTAAGACTAAGGCAATGACTTTCAAAAAAGATTCTGTTTATAGCAGGGAAGAGACTTGGACATATGCAGGACAGATACTGGACAATGTTAAATCTTTTGTATACTGAGGACTCACATTTACAATGAACGGGAAATGGACAGAACACATTGACATCACGAAACACAAAGCAAGGGTGAAAGCGGCGGAAGCTCTCCGAATATATCCATAACCTTGATGGAAACTGTATATGGAGCGACAGTTAGATCCACGATGACATATGGAGGAGAAATATGGGGGTGGGAACAAACAGGGGATCTGGATCAAGTGAGGACCCAATTTTTTAAAGAGATTATGGGTATAGGGAGGGGTACGGCAAACTACGGAATAATGAGGGAATTCGGAGCGCATAGTGAAACGATAGAGTGCAAAATCAAAGCAATTAAATATTGGATAAGAATCTTTCAAGAATACCAAACTATAATTAGAGCCGTCTGCTACCGCGAACAGTTGCGAATGGAAGGTAACTCGACGTGGGCAGCAAAATTAAAGAAAGGGTTGGAAACCATTGGATGGATATATTTGGATGGCGGGGCAGGCAAACAGGTGAATTATTTGGAGGAAAATTAAGAACCGCCTCTGTGATAATGACAGACAGCAAATAATTGCCCAATGCACGGAGAAGGTTTCTTTAGAAATACAGTCTGGGCTAAAATCGGAGTGGGGTATGGAGCAATACATCAAAACAGGTACCAAACTCATTAGAGAGGGGCTCGCGTGGATTAGACTAGGAGCGTGGAGGAGCACAAAAATTGCTGACGAGAATGATACGAGAATCTGTCCCATTTGCGAGGAGGAAGATACGTGGACTCACATCTTGGCAAGATGTAGGGGTACGGAGGAATGGCGGAAAAAATATCTACCGCGAACCTTTAACACCGCGAATGTAGAGCTAGAAGCATGTTTGACGCTACTGGCAGGCACGGAAGACGTGGACGGCTAGGTAAATTTATACATAAGGCAAGACAGCTGAGAAGTGCGATGGCTGCCAATAAAGAAGAGGGGGGAGGGGTAAGAACAACTAAATAAAAGTGACTACAATGTTTTAGATACATATATTTTATGTCATACTTAGGTCACTGTTGTGTTATGGTTTTATATATTGTGTATATATTATGTGTATATATTTCTTTTAAGTGTATTTATCTATTATAAGAGGGTACATTAATGAAGGTGTACTCTGTGCTGTAAATTTAAATTGCTGTATTTGAATATCTTTTTATTGTTATTTTCGTGTTGTTGTTTTAATATTGCTTTTTATTGTGTATTACCTTTGTCTTTTTATTTTCGTGTGTACTCTCTTTTAATTCTTTGTTGTTGTTTTAATGCTGCTTATCAGTGTGTATTACAAAAGCACGTGTGGACCCGTGAGAATGTTTAAGTGCAATGTATAATATTGTTATGTCAATAAATACACTTATTCATTCATACGTGAAAATATGCCAACACAACATTAAATTTTCCAACTGACCAGAGTTTTTTCCTGGTAAACCACAGGGAGATGTCAAATTATTTTGAAATGAAATACCTCAATGATGATTCTAATTGAGGGGGTCAGGGTAACAGTGGTCTAACCCCCTCAACACCCAATTTGCGATATTGATGCCATCTGTGAGATTTTCGTGTGAACTAACCTCCCCTCCATATGAATCTGACCAGCACGTTCTCGTTATATTAAATTACATCTGCTAAAACGTTCCCTCAGAAGAAAGTCCATCTTGTTTAGTGCAGCTGTCTTCTAACCATAAATGGCCAATGAGAGGTCAGTATCTTGGTGACGTGTAACAACAACAACTATGGCTAATGCTAATGTTTGTGATAATGCTTCTGGTAGCAAAAGTGTTCAAAATCATGCTAAATTGTGGCACACCTTGTCAGAAAAGTATAAGACTTTAGGAATCATGAGAAAGAAGAAAGGAAATTCAGGAAAGGAATATTTCGGCAGAACGCAAAGAAAGTCAAATTATGCGAACAGAGCCCACCATGTGCTTGTGATAAGTGCTACGAGATGTTTTCAGAAGAAGAGAGTAAAATCATATTTAAACAATTTTGGCAATCTGTGTGTTTAACTTTAACTCAATTTTTCCCCTTTTTACTTTCTCTATACGTACTATGTACATAGTATATAGAGAAGGTATTGTAATGCATCCAAAAATTCGATACCGTGGTTTCAAGGGAAAAACATATTTTAAGACACCCTGAATACAAAAATATAATTTTCAGAAAATTTTCCGTGTGTCTGTCTGTCTGTCTCTGTGTGTGTGTGTCTGTAGGCAGCATAGCTCAAAAACGAAAAGACCGTTGGTATTTAAGTTCAGTATCTTCCAAGGATGCAACACGAAGGTTTTCATTTAAAATCTAACTACCCTTCACATGGAAAATTTTTCGAAAATTTTGATTTTCTGAAAAATGGCTCTAACGATTTTGATTAAAATATCGTACATTAAAGATATATACCTGACAAATAATATGTATATCTTGAATTTTCTGGGAATAGCCTCTGAAGACTACTTTATTCTGGATGAATTTTACGGAATTGAGTATAACTAGTAAACCGTAAGAGATAGACAAAAACTTACCACACAAAAATTGTAGAACACGTGAAAACACACACTTTATGTAATGTATTTCTTTTTCGTGGAGTTGATCGTTTTTTAGATATTCCTTATTTTTGGTTTCAGCTTTGAAAAACTTAATTTTCTCATCCAGGAATTTGTCAAGTCCTGCCCATGGAAACAAAGGAACTTCAGTCACATAGCAACAAGCTTTTGACTGTCACTTTAAAGTATGATACTCCCTTATTTCGCCTCCACTTACAAGAAAGCAAATAAAAATATTTCTGTTAATCTTTTCTCGATTAACATGAAGTAAATAGAAGTAGAAACTTTTTAAGAATAATTTGTTGCAGAGTTGTAGAGAAAATCATGTGAATGGAACACATCAGATTTTTTGTACTTTTGTTCTACTCCTGACCAAGCAAAGAAGCGATTTACAATGACAATCGTATAACGATAGCTTTTAAAACATTTGACTATCACTTTAGCATAGAGCATTCCTTTAGTTCACTTCTACTTATAAGGAACTAAGTAATAAGAACATTCTGCTAATGTTTATATCGATTGACATAGTGTAGAAAGAAGAAGAATCTTTTTTAGAGCAGCTAGAGAAGGTCACGTCAGATTCTTTTGTACTAAGACCGAATAAAAGTTAATGTACTATGAGCAATATCAGCCCTTAGCGAACACACTTGCGTTAAGCAGCTAATAGAACAAGATTTACTGGCTAAGTAAATCAGGCAGAGGATGGAAATATAAAATGTAAGAGACGCCGAAAACAAACACCAACCACTTGGTGGCTTATTGCAAAGACCCGAAACAGGATCAAAGTGGGCTAATCATACCACATTTTCAATAACTGTTTCACTGATTGCAAAAAATAGCTTCCGGCAATATTGCGTCACAGTAATTAACAGTTCTAAACTTGTTGTCCAAAATAAAGCGAACTGAAGATATTAAAACGTTTTAACTGCCCTCTGAAGCCCTGAGGATAATGCTATTGACGACCAGTTGACGATCAAATAAACTCTATTCTCGAATAAAGGGGAGTCCTGAAACATCGTGTGCACCGACCAGCATATTAAGTAGCGCGGCGGATTCTAATAGATCACTATTCAGTTGGTATAGTAAACACAACTGATATTAGATCTGATTGGATAGGGAGCATCAAATTCATGCCCTTCTATGGAAAAACAATTAATCCACACTAACTCACCTGAAAGTTGGTTAAACTATGAATACCGGCACTTAAAGTACTTACGGCATTGTAAGTCGCCGTGTTACCATGGTAGCTCAGCGTTTAGAGATACCGGAAGATCCGTAGTTCTAATCCCGGCTATGGCATTGAGTTTTTCAGTTTGACTATACCTGTTAACTCCTCTCCTACACACGACTTGTGTGGAAAAAAAAAAAGAGAGAGAGAGAGAGAGAAAACAATTCTAAACGATAGATTCATTAGAATTACATAGATATAACCATCTGATGTCTTACATTCACATGACTTTCTCTACATAGCTGTAACAAATCATTAAAAAGTTTATTCCTCTATCTACTTAATGATAATCGGGATAAACATTAACACACATGTTATTACTTTCTTCCTTGTAAGTAGAAGGAGAATAAGGGAATATACTAGGGTAAAGTGATAGTCAAATCTTTTAAAAACTGGCTGCCATGTGGACGAGATTCGTTTCTATGCAGGGCCAGAAATTTACAACCTTCCGTGTGAAAAAGGTTAAGTATTTTGAATCTGAAACAAATAATTAATAAATTCATCCAGAATAAACTACTTTTCAGAGGTTATTCCTAGAAAGTTTACAATATATATTTTATTTGTTAGGTAAACATCTTTAATATGCGATATTTTAATCAAAAGCGTTAGAACCATTTTAGTGAAAATAACAATTTTCGAAAAAAGTTCTATGTAAAGTGTAATTTGTGGAGGGGGATTTTTCTCAAAAATCTTTGTCGCATTAAATACCAAGTTTGGTATTTTACCGAATTTTTGCTTTTGAGTTATCGTGTTCATAGACACACGGACACACACACACACACACACACACACACACACACACACACACACAGATCCTTTTTTGAAAGTACTTTTTTTTTTTGATACAGGGGACTCAAAAAATATTTCCGGTGCAATCGCGGTATCGAATTTTTGGGTGGAGTGCAATACCTTCTCTATACACTATTACATGGTCATGTAGAGAAAGTAAAAATGTGATGTGTACCATGCACATAAATTTCTCTATACCTCTGCAACAAATATTGTTAAAAAGCTTCACCTTCTCTTTATTTCATGCTAATCAGAAAGGAAAAAAATAAAATAGCAGAAATAGTCTTATTACTTGCTTCCTTGCAAGTAGAGGCGAAATGAGGGAGTACTATAGGTTAAAGTGATAGTCAAAAGCTGGTTTCTATGTTACTGAAGTTCCATTGTTTGTATGGTCAGAAGTTGACACATTCCTGTATGAGAAAAGCATAAGTTTTTCCACGCAGAACCCCAAAACAAGGAATATCTCAAAAACGATCAACTCCACGAAAAAAATTTATATAACATAAATTGTGTGTTTAAACGTGCACTACATTTGTCGTGTGGTACGGTTTTGTCCATCTCTTACGGTTTAGCAGTTATTCAAAATTCCGTACAATTCATCCAGAATAAAGTACTCTTCAGAGGCTATTCCCAGAAAATTTAAGATATACATTTTATTTGTCAGCTAACTATCTTTAATATACGTTATTTTAATCAAAATCGTTAGAGCCATTTTTGAGGAAATCAACATTTTCGAAAAAAGTTCCATGTAAAGGGTAGTTGGAATTGGGGGGATTTTTCTCAAAATCTTTGTGTCGCATCCCTGGAAGATACTAAACTTAAATAACAGTTTGGTATTTTACCGAGTTTTCGTTTTTGAGTTCTCTTGTTCACAGACACACGGACACACACGGACATGTTTCTGAAAATACTTTATTTGGATACAGCTGACCCAAAACTTATATTTCCGGTGAGATCTCCGTATCGAATTTTTGGGTGGAGTACCATACCTTCTCTATACATTATGTACAAAGCACGTGTAGAGAAAGTAAAACCGTTACAGGCATGTTGAAACAATCACAATTTTCGATCACATATATACATACATACACACATACATACATTCATTCCATATACATACAAACATACATACATAGATTCATTAATACATACATAGATACATCCACACATACATACATACCGCATTCATACGTACACACATACATACAAACATACTCACACTCTTATACACATTCATACATACATACACACATACATTCATACATCCATACTCACATACATACATACATACATACACACATACATTCATACATCCATACTCACATACATACATACATACATACACACATACATAAACACATACATACACACATACAAATGTACACACATGCATACACATACATACATACACACATACATTCATACATCCATACTCCCAAACAGACACACATACATATGTACACACATGCATACACACACATACATACACATACATTCATACATCCATACATACACACATACATACACACATGCATATGTACACACTTGCATACACATACATACATACATACATCCATACATACATACTCACATACATACATACACACATACATATGTACACACATGCATACACATACATACACACATACATACCTACATACACACATATATACATACATAAATACATACATACACACATACATACACATATATACACATACATACACACATTTAATTATACATACACACATATATACATACATACTCACATACATACATACATACACACTACATACATATATAATACACGCATACATACACACATACATACACACATCATGCGCACATACACACATACATACACTCATACACACATACTTATATACACATAACACACATACAAACATACATACATACGCACATACGCACATACATACACATACTCACAAACATACATGCATACAACACATACATACATACACACATGCACACATAAACCCATATACACATACATACACTCATACATAAAATACATACATACACACATACACATTTACGTACATACACAAATACCAACATACATTCATACATACACACATACCAACATACACACATACATACATTCATACATACACACATACCAACATTCACACATACATACACACATACATACACTCATAAATACATTCACACATACATACGCACATATATACATCATACACACACATATATACATACATACATAAACACACATATATACATACACACATACATACCCACATACATACCCACATACATACACACATGCATACATACAAACATACACATACATACAAACACACATACATACTTGCACACATACACATATACATACATACACACATTTATACACACATACATACGCACATACATACACAGATACATTCACACATGCATACACATACATACACACATACATGCACACATACATTCACACATACATATACACATAAATACATACATGCATACACACATGCCAACATATTCACATACATATGTACACACATGCATACTTGCACACATACTTACACACACATATACCCAAATACATAGACATACACGCATCATACACATATACATACATACATACACACATACTGCATACACGCGTGCATGCCTAATTGCATACATACAGACATATATAAACTCAAATATGCATACAAACACACACATACATACATACTTACATAAATACATACATGCATACACACATACATACACTCATTCATTCTCAGATACATACATACAGATACACATACATACAACATACATACACACATACATACACACATACATACATTCATTCATACACACATACATACATTCATTCATACACACATACCTACACATATACATGCACATATACATACATACATACATGTTTAACAGAAACTTGGTTGAAAAACGGAGAGAATGTAACACTTGCTAATTTCCATAGTTTTAGTAGGGGAAGGAGGACACGGGGAAGGAGGGGAAGGTGGCCAGGGGTGGGTATGAGTTTCTTTCAGGTCTGAGCTGGAGGCTGAGATAACTAAATTTGAAATCAGTTTGAGAGGGGTGATTGCTGTATCTTTGGCACAGGGGCCAGTACATTTAATAGTTATAGGATTATACAACCAGCCAGCAACGTCCAAGTATGCGAACAGGAATTTCTTCAGTGAGTCAACCGAAACGTTAGTGCAGCTACAGGAAAAGTTTCCAGGCACTGGATTAATTCTCTTAGGAGATTTTAATGCGAGGTTAAGAGGGGAGAATGTTTCTCTAACGGGAGGTCATCAATGGGGGGAGGAATTCCGCCAAGGTCAACGAAAGAGCAAGGATACTTTTATTAATGGGGAGGGCAGACAATTACTTGCTTTCTGCGATGCCTTCTCTTCAGAAATAATGAATAGCAAGTACGGTGAGGATCGAGAGGGAGAACTCACTTTCATAAATGAAAATGGGGGTAGTGTAATAGATTTTATTTTAATAAGTCAGGGTTTAATTGGCAGAATTAGAAACTTTTGGGTGGGGGATCGTATCGAGTCGCATCACTGTCCGGTTGCCCTGAAACCGAATACAGAGACCGCCATGGAGGCGCATGCACCTGAAGAGGGGCAGGGGGACGAAGGGAGATTAATTAGTAAATTTATATGGAAACCGGTAGAAACATAAGTATTTGTTGATAAATTGGAAAGCAGATTAGGGGAAGGAACGCAGACACAGCGGAGGAACTAACGCATATAATAGCAACGGCTGCGGGGACAATGAAAGTCCAAATGCATGGTAAGATAAAACGATTCAATGGTTGGTATGACCAGCAATGCAGAGCCGTAAAGAAACAAGCAGAGGAGGCTCTGTCAAAATTCAGAAGATGACATTAGGAAAAGTTTTACAAAAAAATGCAGAGAGTATAAACAGCTCATACGGGAAAAGAGAACTACGTGGCAAGACAAAATTACTCAGAAAATTAGTAATATTTTACCACGGGGGGATAACACTGAGATGTGGTAAGTAGTAAAACATTTAAGAGGTAACCGTTAGGCGCCCAACAAAATTTCTCCCGGAAAATGGGCAATGGATTTTATGAGAATATTCGGGAAAGGTGAAGGGGAAGGAACTTTTTATGAAGGAAGTGCAAATTTTGGGAAATTTTGAGATCCCAATACTAGACGAGGAAATATCAGCACGAAAAATAGCACAGGCGCTGAGGAGTCTGAAGGGAGGCAAAGCTCCGGGGTTGGACGGCTTGCCCCTGGAAGATTTTAAAGCCGCAGCCAATGTTAATGAGTTTGGTAGGAGTATGCTCCAGATATGTAACAGGTTGTTTATTGAGGGGAATTACGCTACCTGTTGGGGAAAGGGCATTATTCATCCCATTTAAAAAGGGAAGGGAACTATGGGGAATCCGGATAACTATAGGGGGTTACTCTTTTGCCAATTATGGAGAAAATTTACTGTAGAGTGTTATATAACCGGATAAAGGACTGGGACTCTAAATTTAGCAAAATTTCAAAATTTCAAATGGGTTTCAGAGAAGGACACAGTACCATAAACGCTGTTTTTATATTAGACACTTTAAGGACGAAGCAACTGTTAATTAAGCGGGGAAAGCTTCATTTTGCTTTTGTGGACTTTAAGAAGGCATTTGACTCCATCAATCGAAATGCATTATGGTACAAACTAGGCAGAAATGGGTTATCAAGTAAAATGGTTAGAGCATTGCAGGCAATGTATCAAAATGTCGAATTCTGTGTAAAGTACGACAGAAACAGAGTAGCCCAGAGCTGCTGAAGCTATAGGGGAGTGAGGCAGGGTTGTTTAATCTCTTTGTGGATGATATTACTGATACAATGATAGCAGAGAATATCCAAGCACCAGTAGTAGCGGATTTGCAGATCCCAACACTTTTATACGCAGACGAATTAGTATTGTGCTCTCCGAAAGTAAACGGATTGCAACGAGGACTGGACAAACTTAAGAATTATTGCGATGAATGGCTACTTTCAGTTAATGTGAATAAGACTAAGGCAATGACTTTCAAAAAAGGTTCTGTTTATAGCAGGGAGGAGACTTGGACATATGCAGGACAGATACTGGACAATGTTAAGTCTTTTGTGTACTTAGGACTCACATTTACAATGAACGGAAAATGGACAAAACACATTGACATCACGAAACACAAGGCAAGGGTGAAAGCGGCGGAAGCTCTCCGAATACGATGCAGAATACCGAACATATCCATAACCTTAATGGAAACTGTATACGGAGCGACAGTTAGATTCACGATGACATTCGGAGAAATATGGGGGTGGGAACAAACAGGGAATCTGGACCAAGTGAGGACCCAATTTTTGAAAGGAATTCTGGGTGTAGAGAGGGGTACGGCAAACTGCGGAATAGTGAGGGAATTCGGCGCACATAGTGAAACGATAGAGTGCAAAATCAGAGCAGTTAAATATTCGATGACAATCGTTCACAGAAACCAATCTCTAATTAGGGCAATCTGTTTCCGTGAACAGCTGCGAATGGAAGGTAATACGACGTGGGCATCAAAATTAAAGAAAGGGTTGGAAACCAAATGGGATGGGATACATTTGGATGGCGGGGCAGGAAAACAGGAGAAAAATTAAGAACCGCCTCTGTGATATTAACAGACAGCAAATAGTTGCGCAATGCATCAAAGCAGGTACCAAACTCATTAGAGAGGGACTTGCTTGGATTAGACTAAGATCATGGAGGAGCACGAAAATAACACGAAATTATACATAACTGCTAAACCGTAAGAGATGGACGAAAACTTACCAGACAATAAACGTAGAGCACGTTAAAACACACGATTAATGTCATATACATTTTTTGCGTGGAGTTGATCGTTTTTTAGATATTCCTTTTTTGTGGTTTCAGCTGTGAAAAACTTACTTTTCTCATACAGGAATTTGTGAACTCGTGTCCATACAAACAAAGGAACTTCAGCCACATAGCAACCAGTTTTTGACTATCACTTTAACCTATGGTACTCCCTTATTTGCCTTCCACTTGCAAGGAAGCAGGTAATAAGACTATTTTTTGTTGTCAATTAGCGTGAAGTAAATAGAGTTAGGAGCTTTTTAACAATAATTTGTTGCAGAGATGTAGAGAAAGTCATGTGATTGGAACACATCATATTTTTAAAAAAAGGTACGTGTGTCTGTTTGTTTGTGTGTGTGTGTGTGTGCCTGTGGGCAGCATAGCTCAAAAACGAAAAGGCCGTTGAATACCAAACTTGAATACCAAAATTTTGATTATCTCAATAATGACTCTAACGATTTTGATTAAAATATCACATAATAAAGCCATTTCTATCACTAATAAAATGTATATTTTGAATTTTCTGGGAATATCTTCCAAAGACCTATTTATTCTGTATGAATTTTGTTTAATGTGGTATAACTAGTAAACCGTAAGAGATAGATAAAAACTTACTATACTTACTATACAAAAATTTAGATCTTATTAAAATACATAAGTTATGTCACATACATTTTTTCGTGGAACTTGCCGTTTTCGAGGTATTCCTTGTAATTGGTTCCTATTGTGAAGTATACATTCTTTTCTCAAACGGGAGTTCCGTTTTTCTTTTGTTCTATTCCTGGTCAAGCAAAGAAGAGATTTGCAATGACAGTCGCATAACGACAGCTTTTAAAACATTTGACTATCACTTTAGCCTAGTGCATTCCAGTCTACTTATAAGGAAGTAAGTAATGCAATTCTGCTATTGTTTATCTCGGTTAGCGTGGTGTTGAAAGAAGAATTACATTTTGTAAGAAGTTTGTTTGTAGAATAGCTAGAGAAAGTCATGTGAGTGTAACATATCAGATATTTTGTTGTTATTCCCAGAGAGATAGATATTTTCAATGTTATTATTTTGATCCAGGGAACCACAAAAATCAATTCATTGGGAAATCTTGTTAGAGACATTTGGGTTAAAACGTTATAAGTACCTGCTCTACTATCAGGTAGAAATAGTTAAAATAACAGAAACAATTTAAAAGGAAAAAGAAAAAAAATACTCGTATGCCTGAAACGGCTCAGTTATGTGCCATTTTTCGTTTTCTATTATATCGAGGACATATGCTAATTTAAACAATTTAAAATGCATTAAAGTTTCAGGCAACTCGTATCATTTATATAGATATGTATACCTACATTTGCAACGGTATACCTTAGTGGGTTTGTTCGAGGCTCTCCACCTCTGACTAGTTCGTGTGGGTAAAACATATGTAGGTCTTTTCAATCCAGTGTAAAGTCCCGACTTTCTCTGCTGCAAGTCAGCAGATCTTCGTCTCACAGCGCATGCCTGGACACGTCACGAGCTCTCCTACTGGAGGGGCGGGGTTGTCGCTCGCCGTGCCTTGACAGACAGTCAGTTGGGATTTCAGCACTCGTCGGGCACGACTTACTGCAACACCAAGGGGTTGCTACTTCTCTAGGCCAGTTGCGCCGTGCTGTATTATAGCGGAGCGAGATTTCGGTTTGTCTAAATTTATCATAATTAATCATGAATTGTTTGGGCTTTAACATGGCAAAAGTTATTATCCTTCTGCTCTCATTGCATGATAGGCTATTTGACCGGCCTGAAGCGGCGTCTGTGCTTTCTTTCGAGTTGTGACAAGTACGAGTTTTCTTAATTAGTTTTGTATTTTCTGTAAAGAATCTGTTTCATGTTTAATAAATTGTTGAAGTTCGCTTGGATTTATTTTAATTGAAGGTTCATTTTAATCCTGCCTTTGCCTGTGTACAAATCCCGGCCTTAGCTTTTCTCTTGAGCTTGTGCGTTTCCACACAATGTTATTATTATTATTATTATTATTATTATTATTATTATTATTATTATTATTAGGGCCCAGCGTAAAAACTGCCATCCTAATTATCTCCTACCTATCGGAGGTAACACACTGGGCGCCTGCACCTTAAAAATGGCTCGAGTCATTGTTTGGTGGTATAGGGTGACACAGAAAGTTTTAGCAGACCACATGGGAAAACTTGGTTACTAACATTTTATAAATATATTAATTGTTCTGAGGTTAGAAGGACCGGTGATAGATACATGAGCACTAATGTCAGATATCTCCAGAAACGCCATGTTTAGGCGCTAAACCCTAAATGGTAACGTAATAAAAGCAGATAGACTGGACGGCACCTTATGCCATCTGCCAGCAAGTGTAGAATACATACGTAAATATATTACACACATCACATACATATATACACTACATACATAATCATTACATACATACACAACGATACATACACACAATCATACATACATTACATACATACATACATAGATATATACACATACATTACATACACAGAATGATACATACTAGTGCCACTCTGGACACATTCGTGTTTGCCACCTACTAGTTACACTAGAAGCTGAAGTACACCTGTAGCTATAATGTTTCATGGGGGATGTAGGCCAAAAATGACGAATTTTTCAAATTTTTTATTTCACTAATTAATTGTTAATACATTCAGGTTTATGTTCCCAAAGTTCCATAACCTAATTCGGTTTCTTTGTGGTCCAAATAAATTAAAAACTTAGGACTGTTCATGACACGCCCAATTTTTCTGCTTGCTTGATTATTAGCTTTGATCCCTTGTTTCTCTACATTTCTAACAGGCATTTCTAACATTTCTAGTTATAAATATTTAGAAAGAATGCTTCTTTAGTTTCTGACCAGGAAGAAGAAACTGACTACAGTTATAGTGGATTTTAGGCAGTATACTAAAGTATGTCGATCACTCCGTAAATAAAACATACAAAATTTCTTTTCTCGTTTTCTCAGGTTTATAATTTTTCACACTTATGTACCATTTTCTTGGAAACTATTTGATATATTGAAATGAAAGTTTTTACACACATACTCCAGTCCACAGTGAGTGTTTTGGAGTAGCTAGTTTTCTTTTGATTTAGATTCTATAGGTATCATGCTATGAAATACGTAATCATTTGAAATAAGAAAACTCACATACCTTGAAAAATACTTTAAAACTCATAGAAGTAGGATAGAGAAAAAGCTTCTGCGGAGAAATATAGCATAATTCTAATACTTTATGTACACTTGTTTTCAAGCAGCTTCACCAAAGGGACACTAAGAAAAAGGTACATAAGTTTTATGACGTTTTGAAAACTCCAATGTAGCGTAATTTCTTTATTTGTTGCCAAAATTACTTATAAAATAGCACAGTCATAGAAGATATAAAGATAATTAACTGCGCAAATTTCGTTGCTTTAGAACAAAAACCATGGCCATCGTAGAATTTTTGTGTCGAGGTATTTCTGCCTTCAGTGGACGCGTGACAAAGAAAGGTTGTATATTACAAGGTCAGACATAAAACGCTAATTCTTCACAACACACGAGATATCCATCGCGATATGACTACCAGTTTCAGCGACGGAAATAAAGCAAATACTGCAATTAACATTATTTTACTTTAGTAATACTAATATTGCGAATAGATGTAATTCTGTAATACAATTCTATAACCGGGATGTAAACCACGGATCTACCGGTCTCCGTCCGGTTGCTCTCACCACTGAGCTACACGACTCTACAAATCGAAATGCATTATGACATAAACTAGGCAGAAAGGGGTTATCATATAAAATGATTAGAGCATTGCAGGTAATCTATCAAAATGTCGAATTCTGTGTAAAGTACGACTGAAACTGAGAGTCGGAGAGCTGCCTAAGCTATAGGGGAGGGTTGCATTTTATCTACCTTGCTATTTAATCTCTTTGTGGATGATATTACTGATGCAATGATAGCAGAATATATCCAAGCACCAGTAGTAGCGGATTTGCACATCCCAGCACTTTTATACGCGGACGATTTAGTATTGTGCTCTACGACAGTTAACGGATTGCAACGAGGACTGGACAAACTTAAAAATCATTGCGATGAATGGCTACTTACAGTTAATATGATTAAGACTAAGGCAATGACTTTCAAAAAAGATTCTGTTTATAGCAGGGAAGAGACTTGGACATATGCAGGACAGATACTGGACAATGTTAAATCTTTTGTATACTGAGGACTCACATTTACAATGAACGGGAAATGGACAGAACACATTGACATCACGAAACACAAAGCAAGGGTGAAAGCGGCGGAAGCTCTCCGAATATATCCATAACCTTGATGGAAACTGTATATGGAGCGACAGTTAGATCCACGATGACATATGGAGGAGAAATATGGGGGTGGGAACAAACAGGGGATCTGGATCAAGTGAGGACCCAATTTTTTAAAGAGATTATGGGTATAGGGAGGGGTACGGCAAACTACGGAATAATGAGGGAATTCGGAGCGCATAGTGAAACGATAGAGTGCAAAATCAAAGCAATTAAATATTGGATAAGAATCTTTCAAGAATACCAAACTATAATTAGAGCCGTCTGCTACCGCGAACAGTTGCGAATGGAAGGTAACTCGACGTGGGCAGCAAAATTAAAGAAAGGGTTGGAAACCATTGGATGGATATATTTGGATGGCGGGGCAGGCAAACAGGTGAATTATTTGGAGGAAAATTAAGAACCGCCTCTGTGATAATGACAGACAGCAAATAATTGCCCAATGCACGGAGAAGGTTTCTTTAGAAATACAGTCTGGGCTAAAATCGGAGTGGGGTATGGAGCAATACATCAAAACAGGTACCAAACTCATTAGAGAGGGGCTCGCGTGGATTAGACTAGGAGCGTGGAGGAGCACAAAAATTGCTGACGAGAATGATACGAGAATCTGTCCCATTTGCGAGGAGGAAGATACGTGGACTCACATCTTGGCAAGATGTAGGGGTACGGAGGAATGGCGGAAAAAATATCTACCGCGAACCTTTAACACCGCGAATGTAGAGCTAGAAGCATGTTTGACGCTACTGGCAGGCACGGAAGACGTGGACGGCTAGGTAAATTTATACATAAGGCAAGACAGCTGAGAAGTGCGATGGCTGCCAATAAAGAAGAGGGGGGAGGGGTAAGAACAACTAAATAAAAGTGACTACAATGTTTTAGATACATATATTTTATGTCATACTTAGGTCACTGTTGTGTTATGGTTTTATATATTGTGTATATATTATGTGTATATATTTCTTTTAAGTGTATTTATCTATTATAAGAGGGTACATTAATGAAGGTGTACTCTGTGCTGTAAATTTAAATTGCTGTATTTGAATATCTTTTTATTGTTATTTTCGTGTTGTTGTTTTAATATTGCTTTTTATTGTGTATTACCTTTGTCTTTTTATTTTCGTGTGTACTCTCTTTTAATTCTTTGTTGTTGTTTTAATGCTGCTTATCAGTGTGTATTACAAAAGCACGTGTGGACCCGTGAGAATGTTTAAGTGCAATGTATAATATTGTTATGTCAATAAATACACTTATTCATTCATACGTGAAAATATGCCAACACAACATTAAATTTTCCAACTGACCAGAGTTTTTTCCTGGTAAACCACAGGGAGATGTCAAATTATTTTGAAATGAAATACCTCAATGATGATTCTAATTGAGGGGGTCAGGGTAACAGTGGTCTAACCCCCTCAACACCCAATTTGCGATATTGATGCCATCTGTGAGATTTTCGTGTGAACTAACCTCCCCTCCATATGAATCTGACCAGCACGTTCTCGTTATATTAAATTACATCTGCTAAAACGTTCCCTCAGAAGAAAGTCCATCTTGTTTAGTGCAGCTGTCTTCTAACCATAAATGGCCAATGAGAGGTCAGTATCTTGGTGACGTGTAACAACAACAACTATGGCTAATGCTAATGTTTGTGATAATGCTTCTGGTAGCAAAAGTGTTCAAAATCATGCTAAATTGTGGCACACCTTGTCAGAAAAGTATAAGACTTTAGGAATCATGAGAAAGAAGAAAGGAAATTCAGGAAAGGAATATTTCGGCAGAACGCAAAGAAAGTCAAATTATGCGAACAGAGCCCACCATGTGCTTGTGATAAGTGCTACGAGATGTTTTCAGAAGAAGAGAGTAAAATCATATTTAAACAATTTTGGCAATCTGTGTGTTTAACTTTAACTCAATTTTTCCCCTTTTTACTTTCTCTATACGTACTATGTACATAGTATATAGAGAAGGTATTGTAATGCATCCAAAAATTCGATACCGTGGTTTCAAGGGAAAAACATATTTTAAGACACCCTGAATACAAAAATATAATTTTCAGAAAATTTTCCGTGTGTCTGTCTGTCTGTCTCTGTGTGTGTGTGTCTGTAGGCAGCATAGCTCAAAAACGAAAAGACCGTTGGTATTTAAGTTCAGTATCTTCCAAGGATGCAACACGAAGGTTTTCATTTAAAATCTAACTACCCTTCACATGGAAAATTTTTCGAAAATTTTGATTTTCTGAAAAATGGCTCTAACGATTTTGATTAAAATATCGTACATTAAAGATATATACCTGACAAATAATATGTATATCTTGAATTTTCTGGGAATAGCCTCTGAAGACTACTTTATTCTGGATGAATTTTACGGAATTGAGTATAACTAGTAAACCGTAAGAGATAGACAAAAACTTACCACACAAAAATTGTAGAACACGTGAAAACACACACTTTATGTAATGTATTTCTTTTTCGTGGAGTTGATCGTTTTTTAGATATTCCTTATTTTTGGTTTCAGCTTTGAAAAACTTAATTTTCTC
Source organism: Hymenopus coronatus (assembly GCA_030762935.1). Classification (NCBI taxonomy): domain Eukaryota; kingdom Metazoa; phylum Arthropoda; class Insecta; order Mantodea; family Hymenopodidae; genus Hymenopus; species Hymenopus coronatus. The sequence continues at coordinate 178,972,996 of CM060882.1, forward strand.
ATCCAGGAATTTGTCAAGTCCTGCCCATGGAAACAAAGGAACTTCAGTCACATAGCAACAAGCTTTTGACTGTCACTTTAAAGTATGATACTCCCTTATTTCGCCTCCACTTACAAGAAAGCAAATAAAAATATTTCTGTTAATCTTTTCTCGATTAACATGAAGTAAATAGAAGTAGAAACTTTTTAAGAATAATTTGTTGCAGAGTTGTAGAGAAAATCATGTGAATGGAACACATCAGATTTTTTGTACTTTTGTTCTACTCCTGACCAAGCAAAGAAGCGATTTACAATGACAATCGTATAACGATAGCTTTTAAAACATTTGACTATCACTTTAGCATAGAGCATTCCTTTAGTTCACTTCTACTTATAAGGAACTAAGTAATAAGAACATTCTGCTAATGTTTATATCGATTGACATAGTGTAGAAAGAAGAAGAATCTTTTTTAGAGCAGCTAGAGAAGGTCACGTCAGATTCTTTTGTACTAAGACCGAATAAAAGTTAATGTACTATGAGCAATATCAGCCCTTAGCGAACACACTTGCGTTAAGCAGCTAATAGAACAAGATTTACTGGCTAAGTAAATCAGGCAGAGGATGGAAATATAAAATGTAAGAGACGCCGAAAACAAACACCAACCACTTGGTGGCTTATTGCAAAGACCCGAAACAGGATCAAAGTGGGCTAATCATACCACATTTTCAATAACTGTTTCACTGATTGCAAAAAATAGCTTCCGGCAATATTGCGTCACAGTAATTAACAGTTCTAAACTTGTTGTCCAAAATAAAGCGAACTGAAGATATTAAAACGTTTTAACTGCCCTCTGAAGCCCTGAGGATAATGCTATTGACGACCAGTTGACGATCAAATAAACTCTATTCTCGAATAAAGGGGAGTCCTGAAACATCGTGTGCACCGACCAGCATATTAAGTAGCGCGGCGGATTCTAATAGATCACTATTCAGTTGGTATAGTAAACACAACTGATATTAGATCTGATTGGATAGGGAGCATCAAATTCATGCCCTTCTATGGAAAAACAATTAATCCACACTAACTCACCTGAAAGTTGGTTAAACTATGAATACCGGCACTTAAAGTACTTACGGCATTGTAAGTCGCCGTGTTACCATGGTAGCTCAGCGTTTAGAGATACCGGAAGATCCGTAGTTCTAATCCCGGCTATGGCATTGAGTTTTTCAGTTTGACTATACCTGTTAACTCCTCTCCTACACACGACTTGTGTGGAAAAAAAAAAAGAGAGAGAGAGAGAGAGAAAACAATTCTAAACGATAGATTCATTAGAATTACATAGATATAACCATCTGATGTCTTACATTCACATGACTTTCTCTACATAGCTGTAACACATCATTAAAAAGTTTATTCCTCTATCTACTTAATGATAATCGGGATAAACATTAACACACATGTTATTACTTTCTTCCTTGTAAGTAGAAGGAGAATAAGGGAATATACTAGGGTAAAGTGATAGTCAAATCTTTTAAAAACTGGCTGCCATGTGGACGAGATTCGTTTCTATGCAGGGCCAGAAATTTACAACCTTCCGTGTGAAAAAGGTTAAGTATTTTGAATCTGAAACAAATAATTAATAAATTCATCCAGAATAAACTACTTTTCAGAGGTTATTCCTAGAAAGTTTACAATATATATTTTATTTGTTAGGTAAACATCTTTAATATGCGATATTTTAATCAAAAGCGTTAGAACCATTTTAGTGAAAATAACAATTTTCGAAAAAAGTTCTATGTAAAGTGTAATTTGTGGAGGGGGATTTTTCTCAAAAATCTTTGTCGCATTTTTGGAAGATACTTAACTTAAATACCAAGTTTGGTATTTTACCGACTTTTCGCTTTTGAGTTATCGTGTTCATAGACACACGGACCCACACACACACACACTTACACACACACGGATCCTTTTTTGAAAGTACTTTTTTTTTGATACAGGGGACTCACAAATATATTTCCGGTGCAATCGCGGTATCGAATTTTTGGGTGGAGTGCAATACCTTTTCTATACACTATTACATGGTCATGTAGAGAAAGTAAAAATGTGATGTGTACCATGCACATAACTTTCTCTATACCTCTGCAACAAATATTGTTAAAAAGCTTCACCTTCTCTTTATTTCATGCTAATCAGAAAGGAAAAAAATAAAATAGCAGAAATAGTCTTATTACTTGCTTCCTTGCAAGTAGAGGCGAAATGAGGGAGTACTATAGGTTAAAGTGATAGTCAAAAGCTGGTTTCTATGTTACTGAAGTTCCATTGTTTGTATGGTCAGAAGTTGACACATTCCTGTATGAGAAAAGCATAAGTTTTTCCACGCAGAACCCCAAAACAAGGAATATCTCAAAAACGATCAACTCCACGAAAAAAATTTGTATAACATAAATTGTGTGTTTAAACGTGCACTACATTTTTCGCGTGGTACGGTTTTGTCCATCTCTTACGGTTTAGCAGTTATTCAAAATTCCGTACAATTCATTCAGAATAAAGTACTCTTCAGAGGCTATTCCCTGAAAATTCAAGATATACATTTTATTTGTCAGCTAACTATCTTTAATATACGTTATTTTAATCAAAATCGTTAGAGCCATTTTTGAGGAAATCAACATTTTCGAAAAAAGTTCCATGTAAAGGGTAGTTGGAATTGGGGGGATTTTTCTCAAAATCTTTGTGTCGCATCCCTGGAAGATACCAAACTTAAATACCAGTTTGGTATTTTACCGAGTTTTCGTTTTTGAGTTCTCTTGTTCATAGACACACGGACACACACGGACATGTTTCTGAAAATACTTTATTTGGATACAGCGGACCCAAAACTTATATTTCCGGTGAGATCTCCGTATCGAATTTTTGGGTGGAGTACCATACCTTCTCTATACATTATGTACATAGCACGTGTAGATAAAGTAAAACCGTTACAGGCATGTTGAAACAATCACAATTTACGATCACATATATACATACATACACACATACATACATTCATACCATATACATACAAACATACATACATAGATTCATTAATACATACATAGATACATCCACACATACATACATACCGCATTCATACATACACACATACATACAAACATACTCACACTCTTATACACATTCATACATACATACACACATACATTCATACATCCATACTCACATACATACATACACACATACATATGTACACACATGCATACACATACATACACATACATTCATACATCCATAAATACATAAACACATACATACACACATACAAATGTACACACATGCATACACATACATACATACATACACACACATACATTCATACATCCATACTCCCATACATACACACATACATATGTACACACATGCATACACATACATACATACACATACATTCATACATCCATACATACACACATGCATATGTACACACTTGCATACACATACATAACACATACATTCATACATCCATACATACATACTCACATACATACACACATACATATGTACACACATGCATACACATACATACCTACATACACACATATATACATACATAAATACATATATACACATACATACACATATATACACATACATACACACATTTAATTATACATTCTCACATATATACATACATACTCACATACATACATACATACATACATACACACTACATACATATATAATACACGCATACATACACACATACATACACACATCATGCACACATACACACATACATACACTCATACACACATACTTACATACACATAACACACATACAAACATACATACATACGCACATACGCACATACATACACATACTCACAAACATACATGCATACATACATACATACATACACACATGCACACATAAACCCATACACACATACATACACTCATACATAAAATACGTACATACACAAATACCAACATACATTCATACATACACACATACCAACATACACACATACATACATTCATACATACACACATACCAACATACACACATACTTACACACATACATACGCTCATAAATACATACACACATACATACGCACATATATACATCATACACACACATACATACATACATACATACATAAACACACATATATACATACACATTCACACATACATACCCACATACATACACACATGCATACATACAAACATACACATACAAATATGCATACAAACACACATACATACTTGCACACATACACATATACGTACATACACACATACATACATACATACACACATACATACGCACATACATACACAGATACATTCACACATGCATACACATACATACACACATACATTCACACATACATATACACATTAATACATACATGCATACACACATGCCAACATATTCACATACATATGTACACACATGCATACTTGCACACATACATATACACATATACCCAAATACATAGACATACACGCATCATACACATATACATACATACATACACACATACTACATACACGCGTGCATGCCTAATTGCATACATACAGACATGTATAAACACAAATATGCATACAAACACACACATACATACTTACATAAATACATACATGCATACACACATACATACACTCATTCATTCTCAGATCCATACATACAGATACACATACATACAACATACATACACACATACATACACACATACATACATTCATTCATACACACATACCTACACATATACATGCACATATACATACATACATGTTTAACAGAAACTTGGTTGAAAAACGGAGAGATAACACTTGCTAATTTCCATAGTTTTAGTAGGGGAAGGAGGACACGGTGAAGGAGGGGAAGGTGGCCAGGGGTGGGTATGAGTTTCTTTCAGGTCTGAGCTGGAGGCTGAGATAACTAAATTTGAAATCAGTTTGAGAGGGGTGATTGCTGTATCTTTGGCACAGGGGCCAGTACATTTAATAGTTATAGGATTATACAACCAGCCAGCAACGGCCAAGTATGCGAACAGGAATTTCTTCAGTGAGTCAACCGAAACGTTAGTGCAGTTACAGGAAAAGTTTCCAGGCACTGGATTAATTCTCTTAGGAGATTTTAATGCGAGGTTAAGAGGGGAGAATGTTTCTCTAACGGGAGGTCATCAATGGGGGGAGGAATTCCGCCAAGGTCAACGAAAGAGCAAGGATACTTTTATTAATGGGGAGGGCAGACAATTACTTGCTTTCTGCGATGCCTTCTCTTCAGAAATAATGAATGGCAAGTACGGTGAGGATCGAGAGGGAGAACTCACTTTCATAAATGAAAATGGGGGTAGTGTAATAGATTTTATTTTAATAAGTCAGGGTTTAATTGGCAGAATTAGAAACTTTTGGGTGGGGGATCGTATCGAGTCGCATCACTGTCCGGTTGCCCTGAAACCGAATACAGAGACCGCCATGGAGGCGCATGCACCTGAAGAGGGGCAGGGGGACGAAGGGAGATTAATTAGTAAATTGATATGGAAACCGGTAGAAACAAAAGTATTTGTTGATAAATTGGAAAGCAGATTAGGGGAAAGGAACGCAGACACAGCGGAGGAACTAACGCATATAATAGCAACCTCTGCGGGGACAATGAAAGTCCAAATGCATGGTAAGATAAAACGATTCAATGGTTGGTATGACCAACATTGCAGAGCCGTAAAGAAACAAGCAGAGGAGGTTCTGTCAAAATTCAGAAGAGATTAGGAAAAGTTTTACAAAAAAACGCAGTGAGTATAAACAGCTCATACGGGAAAAGAGAACTACGTGGCAAGACAAAATTACTCAGAAAATTAGTAATATTTTAACACGGGGGGATAACACTGAGATGTGGTAAGTAGTAAAACATTTAAGAGGTAACCGTTAGGCGCCCAACAAAATTTCTCCCGGAAAATGGGCAATGGATTTTATGAGAATATTCGAGAAAGGTGAAGGGGAAGGAACTTTTTATGAAGGAAGTGCAAATTTTGGGAAATTTTGAGATCCCAATACTAGACGAGGAAATATCAGCACGAAAAATAGCACAGGCGCTGAGGATTCTGAAGGGAGGCAAAGCTCCAGGGTTGGACGGCTTGCCCCTGGAAGATTTTAAAGCCGCAGCCAATGTTAATGAGTTTGGTAGGAGTATGCTCCAGATATGTAACAGGTTGTTTATTGAAGGGAATTACGCTACCTGTTGGGGAAAGGGCATTATTCATCCCATTTGAAAAGGGAAGGGAACTATGGGGAATCCGGATAACTATAGGGGGTTACTCTTTTGCCAATTATGGAGAAAATTTACTGTAGAGTGTTATATAACCGGATAAAGGACTGGGACTCTAAATTTAGCAAAATTTCAAAATTTCAAATGGGTTTCAGAGAAAGACACAGTACCATAAACGCTGCTTTTATATTAGACACATTAAGGACGAAGCAACTGTTAATTAAGCGGGGAAAGCTTCATTTTGCTTTTGTGGACTTTAAGAAGGCATTTGACTCCATCAATCGAAATGCATTATGGTACAAACTTGGCAGAAATGGGTTATCAAGTAAAATGGTTAGAGCATTGCAGGCAATGTATCAAAATGTCGAATTCTGTGTAAAGTACGACAGAAACAGAGTAGCCCAGAGCTGCTGAAGCTATAGGGGAGTGAGGCAGGGTTGTTTTATCTCTTTGTGGATGATATTACTGATACAATGATAGCAGAGAATATCCAAGCACCAGTAGTAGCGGATTTGCAGATCCCAACACTTTTATACGCAGACGATTTAGTATTGTGCTCTCCGAAAGTAAACGGATTGCAACGAGGACTGGACAAACTTAAGAATTATTGCGATGAATGGCTACTTTCAGTTAATGTGAATAAGACTAAGGCAATGACTTTCAAAAAAGGTTCTGTTTATAGCAGGGAGGAGACTTGGACATATGCAGGACAGATACTGGACAATGTTAAGTCTTTTGTGTACTTAGGACTCACATTTACAATGAACGGAAAATGGACAAAACACATTGACATCACGAAACACAAGGCAAGGGTGAAAGCGGCGGGAGCTCTCCGAATACGATGCAGAATACCGAACATATCCATAACCTTAATGGAAACTGTATACGGAGCGACAGTTAGATTCACGATGACATTCGGAGAAATATGGGGGTGGGAACAAACAGGGAATCTGGACCAAGTGAGGACCCAATTTTTGAAAGGAATTCTGGGTGTAGAGAGGGGTACGGCAAACTGCGGAATAATGAGGGAATTCGGGGCACATAGTGAAACGATAGAGTGCAAAATCAGAGCAGTTAAATATTCGATGACAATCGTTCACAGAAACCAATCTCTAATTAGGGCAATCTGTTTCCGTGAACAGTTGCGAATGGAAGGTAATACGACGTGGGCATCAAAATTAAAGAAAGGGTTGGAAACCATTGGGATGGGATACATTTGGATGGCGGGGCAGGAAAACAGGCGGAGTATTGGGAGAAAAATTAAGAACCGCCTCTGTGATATTGACAGACAGCAAATAATTGCGCAATGCATCAAAGCAGCTACCAAACTCATTAGAGAGGGACTTGCTTGGATTAGACTAGGATCATGGAGGAGCACGAAAATTTCTGACGAGAATGGTAGGAGAATCGGCCCCATTTGCGAGGAGGAAGAGTCGTGGACTCTTGGCAAGATGTAGGAGTACGGAGGAATGGCGGGAAAAATATTTGCCGCGAGTTTTCACCACTGCGAATTTAGGGCTAGAAGCATGCTGGACGCTACTGGCAGGCACGGAAAACATGGACGGGCTAGGTAAATGTATACTTAAGGCAAGACAGCTGAGATCTGAGGAGGCTGCCAATAGAGAAGGGGAGGGGGAGGAAAAAGTGCGACTAAACAAAATTGACTACAATGTTCTACATACGTATATATTTTATATCATACTTAGGTCACTGTTGTGCTATGGTTTTATATATTGTGTATGTATTATGTGTATATATGTCTTTTAAGTGTAATTATCTATTATAAGAGGGAGCATTTATGAAAATATACTCTGTGCTGTAATGTAAATTTAAATTGCTATATTTGAATATCTTTATATTTTTATTTTCGGGTTCACTCTTAATTCATTATTGTTGTTTAATATTGCTTTTGACTGTGTATTACCTTTGTCTTTTTATTTTCGTGTTTACTCTTTGTTGTTGTTTTAAATTTGCTTGCAATGTGTATTACAAAAGCACGTACGGTCTGGGAACCCGTGCGATTTTTTAAATTCTATGTATGATATTGCTATGTCAAAAATACACTTATTCATTCATTCATACATACACACATACATACATACGTACATACACACATATATACATACACACATAACAACATACACAGATACATACATATGTACACACATACATACTTACACACATACATATATTTACACACACATACATACTTACACACATGCATATATACACACATACATACAGACATACTCGCATCATACACATATACATACATACAGACATATATACATTCATATATACATACATACACATTCATATATACTTACATAAATACATCCATACACACATACATACAGACATTCATACTCAAATACATACAAACATACAGATACATACATACATACATACATACATACATACATACATACATACGTACATACATACATACATGGACGGATGTGCACGGATTGTTTCCTGAAAATGGTTTTGTTTGTTTGGGGGGACCTCATAACCTATATTTCTGATGCCTTTACACTGACAAACTGTCTCTCCGTATGCAGCAACAACCTCAATTCTTCTAAAAATGTATTCTATCTACTGCATACTAATGAAGATGAAAATAAGCACATTTTCTTATAGGTTTAAGGGTAACAATACAGCATGCTAAAGCGGCAGTCCAATTTTTATGATGGCTTTGATGGTCGCTCTGTGTTGACCTTGTAATTCCGTTCTGTTTGGATAACAAAAATATAAGAAAAGAGAGAGATCGTTGAAAACTTATCATTTGGGAACGTTAAGACTACGTTAAAAAAAAAAAAAAGCAAGTAAAATTTTGGAAATGATTAACTCCAGAAAATGTATATCACCAAATTGTAGTATTTAACAAGATCTACATTTATGTGCTTCTCCTATGCTTTGCCACTTTCTAAAAAAATATCCAGATGGATTTCAGAGCTCTCCCCAAAAATTCAAAGTGTACATTTCATTTGTCATCTTAATGACTGTAATGTATGAATTTCAATGAAAAACATTAGAGCCATGTTTGAGAATATTGAACATTTTGAAAATATCTTACATGATAAAGGTAGTTTATGGCGGATATTTTTCGGAAAAAATTTGGAGTCGCATCTTTGGAAGATACTCAACTTAAATACCAATTTTGGTACTTAACCGACCTTTGAGTTATGCTGTGCAGACGTAGATGCACTCGCGAACGCAAACACGCACACACAGACATGTGTCTAAAAAGCTCTTTTGGATTCAGCGATTCTCAAAACGTAGATTTCAGATGAAATGTCGGCATTGAATTTTTGAGGGGAATGCAACACCTTCTCCTGCTGTGTTCTTAACAAAAGCTAACAAAAATTAATATACAACGTAATTTGTAATTTCATTTGCTGTTGAAGGAATCATACACGTAGAACCTTAATTGTAAACTCATCTCCAAAAATAAACATTTGTAAACTGTTTATACACCATTACCTTACTCTTGAAGAAACATAACGCACAGTATACCTGTTTATCCTTCGACGTCAGACTGTTAGACGGACAAGCTGGTCTATCTTTGGTTTACACAATCACCATCTTTTTTCTTTTTCTCCTTTTTTTCCAGAAGTTTATCTTGCTCCGACGAATTCTCTGCGTCGCTTACCTTGCTTAGAATACTTAAATTATGAGCGTTACTTGAGGAATTGTTAAGCCTGCATTTCGGAGTATAATCACAGCCTTCTAGTTTGCCGGAGGGCTTTTAGCGCCAATTTGGTTTTCTGCGACGTCACTTTTAAAGCTTTCAGTAACTCGCATAGTTGGAACCGATTTATTTTGCCCTGGGTTTGATTCCCGGTTGGTTCTCGAGGAGTTCCTCCATCTTTTCCGAAATTTTGATTCGTATTTTCGAATGTTTTCATTCCCTGAGTGGAAGGGGAATTTCATTCTGCTTTAAATGTTGTGTAGTCATAAACCTTGGGTTAGTTTGAATGATTTTTCTGCAGAATTCCCATCACTACGAATTTTGTTGAACCTCGGTAAGGATGGTTTTCCACACGCTTGACAAGAGCAAGTTATCGGGTTGGATTACACCCCATCTGCTCGTGACGTCCTAGCAAGAGAGTGTGCGCACTTATGTGATTTTAGTGCAAGCATTACATACTAGGTGGACATTTTTATAATGTTTTTTAAATGGGAAGAAGCTGCGCTGCAGCGATCGTGCTCCGTTGCCAGGTCGCACTCTTTTCATATTTCCATCTCACTCGCACACTGAGCATTCAAATCTGCCCAGCGACATAATGGTCGAGCTAACAAAAATCTACCTGTTTTTTCTACATTTCTAAAATGTTGCAGTTTTTAAATTTAAAACTTGACCCTGCATATTTTTGTACACGTTTTCTTAAATGCTATAATATCATAATTTATGAACTGCCTGCTCCTTTAATCCAATGGAACTGCCGGTGGCTCCTCCATACCACCGCCATCAGCTGCGTCAAGAGATGATAATTCGTCATTGCCACTTTCTCTATACGCACTATGTACATAGTGTATAGAGAAGGTATTACACTCCACCAAAAAAATTCGATGAGGAGATTTCACTGGAAATATATGCTTTAGGCTCCCCTGTAACCAAAAAAAAAAAGAAGCATTTTCAGAAAAAGGTCCATGTGTGTATGTGGGCAGCGTAGCTCAGAAACGAAAAGGCCGTTAAACACCAAACTTGGTACTTTAAGTTTGGCATTTTCCAAGGACGCGATAAGAATATTTTGAAGAAAATTCCCCCACCCCAACTGCCCTTTACATGGAACTGTTTTCGATAATTTTGATTTTCTTAAAAATGGCTCAAACGATTTTGATTAAAATGTCGTATATTAAAGATATTTACCTGACTAATAAAATGTATGTGTTGAATTTTCTGGGAATAGCTTCTGAAGACTACTTTATTCTGGAGGAATTTTACGGAATTTTGCATAATTGTTAAACCGTAAGAGATGGACAAAAACTTACCATACAAAAATTGTAGAGCACTTTAAAACACACAATTTATGTTAAATTACAGGAATTTGTCAACTCGTGCCCATACAAAAAAAGGAACTTTAGTGACATAGTAACCAGCTTTTAACTATCACTTGAACCTAAGGTACTCCCTTATTTCGTTTCTACTTACAAGGAAGCAAGTAATAAGACTATTTCTACTAATTGTATCTCGATTAGTATGAAGTAAATAGAAGCATAAGCCTTTCAACAATAGTTTGTTGCAGTGATATAGAGAAAGTCTTGTGAATAGAACATATCAGATTTTTTTTTCCTTTTTTTTTTTTTATTTTTACAAAATTTGAGTATTTTGTCTTAGCACAAGTAGTATTTATGACAGACGGAATCGTTTTGCACGTTATGCTACATTCACAATGAAATGTAAGCGTAAAAGTTTGGACCCATGTTATTTAACGTAAACATTCACATAGAAAAACGCAAGACACAACGCAATGCAATACAACGCAAGAATTTGAAAACTCCAAACTCTATCCTTACGTTGCATGCAAATGGGAAGAATTCTGCTTCTTTTCTCCATGCATTGTCTAAAAATTCAATAACAGACTAGATCGCACTGCAAGGTTTTGCAGGGCCTGCTGTACATGCATGCTCTTCTATTTGGCCGTGCCGCGCCATCTCTAATTTCCCTCAAGAGGTTATGACAGTCTCCTTGCGAATCCTTCCTTGATTTAATGGATGCAACTATCATCTGTGTCTAGATTTCTTGGTTCTCATAAATCGAAGACGCAGAGAGATAATTCTTAGTTCATTAAATGTGTAGCTTTTTCACTTTCTGAAGTCTCTATGCTTGTGCTATTTTCAATAATTGTGTCGCGAGCATCAGTTGTTGTTATGTAATTTTATAACATATTTATTTGTAAAAGATTGAGTGAATTTTCTTGTGTTGGCATTGTTGGTTATGGTATTCAGTTTGTAACTTGCGGAGCGCTTGGAAGATATTCGCATATAACTTACAGATCTAGAAACCCGTGACAACTTCTTGTAGCATTACTCCACAGTTAAGTGGGAATGTGAACACAGCAGCACTCCGATTGGCTGCCGGCCTGGTGGCGCTCAAGGACAAATTATCCCATTTGAAAGTCACTGTAATCGTCCATTAGGAATCACTTTACATGCCAATAAATCTGACACTAAACAGTGTAACTTCCATTGTTCTAAGACGGGATAAGAAGACAGCCTTTAGCAAGAAAGATAATTGCGGCTCATACATCGACCTAACTTTAGATGAATTATAGCAATGTTACAATATCTGTCATAGAAGCTAGTGTACACTGTCATAGAAGCAACAGGTGTAGATATAGCGTTGTGAACGTGCTCTTTGAAACAGGAGATATCACGTTCCTTTGACTGTCAGCAAAATGGGAGATTCTCTCTTTATCTGCCGAATCTGCTGAGAGCTTCATTTACAGAAACGCAAATGCATTCCAAAGGCAATTTTCCCGAAATGGGGTCTACAACGAAATTAGTAGGGTTTAATCCAACTTCTAAACAAATATACAAACTTCTGTAGCTGTTTAATTCCCTATTCATTACCAGAAACCTAACCACGAGGAATTTCATAGAAGGTAAATTGGGCACACGAAATTCGTTTGAGGAAAATAACTTCCAGAACCCTTATTACAAGTAACAAATGAGAAATGTCATTGTTAAAGTCGCTATACACAACTATGTTCTCGTTTTATATCATTCAAAACTTGTTATGTGTATCATTACGGTAGTCTTACAGGTATATTATAAAATGTGGTAAAATATACCTTTAGCTCTTAGGGGTGTTCCCCTGATTGGGACGGTGTTCTTATCTCCATACTTGGTCACTAATGGAGAACAAATGCATTCATTCTGAAACCGTCTATTATTCTGCTTTGTTTTTGTTTCTGCAAAATAAAGCGCCCTATCTCTGTGGTGTGGGGCTAGTATGTCTATTTCACATTCAAGAGGTTGCGAGTTCGAATCGTTCTTTTTCCGCAGATTTCCCTTATTCTCAGAAGGCAAATTTCGGATAATTTTAAGCTGTATGGACCCCGGGCTCATTTGAGCATCATTCCACACATTTCATTCATCGTCCGCTATGACTTACTAAGTAAATGAACGTTTAAAATGGTAATGTGTGTATATATATATATATATATATATATATATATATATATATATATATATATAGATACTGCCGATCGTGAAAATTGCAACATCAAGAAAGAATATCCTGAACTACTCCAAACTTGGTGGAAGTGTAGAAGAGTGTGCAAGTAATAAGTGATTAAGTTTACAGAGAGATGTAGACCGAGCAGAGCCCTGTCGTGTCGGCCCAGCAAAGTCAGTGTTGCACCAAGTGTTGTCGATGCAGAGCTGTCAAACAAGGTGGAAACAATAAAGTGAATGCCTGTATGCCTCGTCGACGGCATATCGGCATGTCAGTTCGAACGGGACACAATTATCGGTATCCGGACAGCGATGCGTGTGTGGAAGCAGTGGATAGATGAAGGTCGCACTGGACCATCGGAAGATGGCCACAGCACGGGATGTCCGCCATTTGTCCGCCTGGCCCTAACGGCCGTACATCTTCATCCAAAGTGTTGGCTCGACGCTGGAGCACTGCAACAGGTGTGAACTGGCCTGTGTCAACGGTTCGTCGCCATCTGCTGCATGTTGGACTGGTTGTGCACATTTCCATTACATCGGCTTCCTTGTACAGAAACCAGAAGCTCCTGCGACTGCAATGGGCACGTGAACACCGACACTGAGGTGCTCAGGGCGCAATATAGTATTTTTGGACGAATCCCACTTCAATGTGTCCTACAATGATGGCCGCATACGTGTTCAACGGTACCGTGGCGAGCGACACCTGGAGGGGTGCATTGTTAAGCGGCACACTGGACAAACACCAGGTGTGATGGTTTGGGCGCCGTTGGTTACAACAACCGATCTAACCGCTTACGAATTGAGGGCACATCGAACAGCAACTGATTGTAGTGCCCGAGGTACATGTCATACTTCAGCAGGACAATGTTCGACAACATATTGCGAGGAATGTACAAGCGACGGGTACCACTGCTTCCCTGGCCTGTACGTTCGCCTGACATGTCTGGGATATGATTGGTTGGCACCTGGTGGGTCACGGTCCTCCAGTAGCCAGTGTCACGAATTTGAGGGCTCGAATACAAACTGCACGGAGGGAAACCCCTCGAGAACTTATTCAGAACATTTTTTATGTAATGTCACGGCGTATAGCAGCTGTAATTGCAGCGCATGCAGACCACAGCAAATACTGAATATGAAAGCTCGCCGGTCATGTGTACATTTGAAAAGTTTATCATTTGTTACTTGTCATGACCTAATCTCGGATATTAAATTCATTCCATGAATTTAATATCAATTTTTATATTGTTAATAAATATTTATATTATAATAAACAATATTTATATTAATTCAAAATCTTCTCGGGCTTCTAGCCAGGTAAACACTTGGCTTGACACCAACGTTTCGAAGAAGTGCATCTTCCTCGTCTTCAGGGTGAACTGAAGACGAGTTCATCAGTTCACCCTGAAGACGAGGAAGATGCACTTCTTCGAAACGTTGGTGTCAAGCCAAGTTTTTACCTGGCTAGAAGCCCGAGAAGATTTTGAATTAACACGTCGCCAGGAAAGCTTCAGTTCTTATTTTAATATTTATATTGTTTCAACATGCCTGTAACATTTTTACTTTCTCTACACGTACTATGTACATAATGTATAGAGAAGGTATTGCACTCCACCCAAAAATTTGATACCGAGATCTCACCGGAAATAGACGTTTTAGGGTCCCGTGTATCCAAATAGAGTATTTTCAGAAAAAGGTCCGTGTGTGTGTCCGTGTGTCTGTCTGTGAACACGATAGCTCAAACACGGAAAGTCGGTAAAATACCAAACTTAGTATTTAAGTTTAGTATCTTCCTGGGATGCGACACGTAGAATTTGAGAAAAATCCCCCACCCTAAACTGCCCTTTACATGGTAAAAAATTGGAAACTTTTGATTTTCTCAAAAATGGACCTAACGATTTTCATTAAAAGTTCGTATATTAAAATATTTACCTGACAAGTAAAATGTATATCTTGACTTTTCTGAGAATAGACTCTGAAGACCACTTTATTCTGGATAATTTTTTCGGAATTTTGCATATCTGCTAAACCGTAAGCGATGTACAAAAACTTACCTCACAAAAATATAGAGTATTTTAAAACACACAATTTATGTATCTACATTTTTTCGTGAAATTGTTCGTTTTTAAAATATCCCGTGTTTTTTGTTTCAGCTTTCAAAAACTTTTCTCATGCATGAATTTGTCAACTCCTATCCTACAAAGAAAGGAACTTCAAAAACATAGCAACCAGCTTTTGACTATCACTTTAACCTATGGTACTCCCTTATTTCGCTTCTACTTACAAGGAAGCAAGTAATAAGACTATTTCTGCTAATGTTTTCTCGATTAGCATGAAATAAATAGAAGAATAAACTTTTTAACAATAATTTGTTACAGAGGTGTAGAGAAGGTCATGTGGCACTTCTAGACTTTTTATTTTGCACGGACTCTTTGCTGAGGCGCTTTGTGCAAGGAGTGAGTTGCTACTGAATAAATAAAATAGTTTGATAATAATGTTTTATTTCACCCTCGTTCCTGGAAGAACAAAAATGCAAATAATTCAACAGGTATCCTCTTAGATGAATGTATTCGTTTAAGAGATTTTTATTTTCTCGACTTAAACTGTTATATACCATCGTGGTGTTCTAAGATATTACACATATGCACATTGCTTCTCTTCTTCTCCGTCTCCAAGCAAACTTTTTCAAACAAAAGCAAGTGGCAATATATTACTAATTCATTTGTTCTTTCCTTAAGGAAACAAGATTATAAATATACATATACATTTGTTCATCGTTCATGCGTGCAACATCCTTTTTAACCATTAATAATACAAATTAAAGGTAATGAAATAAAATTGCACGTTTACCCAATAATTTTGCATTGAAGACTAGAAAAGGTATTGTAATGCACCCAAAAATTCGATACCGAGATTTCATCGGAAACATTGTTTTAAGAACCCCTGAATACATTAAAAAAATCTGATGTGTTACACTCACATAACTTTCTCTAGCTGCTCTACAAACCTCCTACACTAGATTATTCTTCTTTGTACACAATGCTACTCAGTTCCTTATAAGTAGAAGGGAATAAGGGAATGCGCTATGCTAAAATGATTGTCAAATGTTTTAAAAGTTATCGTTATGCGATTGTTATTGCAAATCACTTTGTTTTATTTATTTATTTTTTTTTGTTTCTTTTATGCAGTCACCTTTAACATCTAAGGTCATATCAGGGGCTTTCCACTTGAAACAACTCGTTGTCCGTAGGTTCTTTTCTTGGTGTAAATCATTTTGTTTTACTCAAACACGCACACATTCACACTCGCATACTCCAGCTCGCTGACCACTCGACCACGGAGGCATTTAAATCGCTTCTTTGCTTGGCCAGGAGTAGAACAAAAGAAAAACATACACTTCCTGTCTGAGAATAGTTTAAGTACTTCACAATTGGAACCAATAACAAGGAATATCTCGGAAACGGTTATCTCCACAACAAAAACGTAGAGGACAAAAATTGTGTGTTTACGGTTTAGAAGTTAAGCAAAATTCATCCAGAATAAAGAGGTCTTCAGAGGCAATTCCCAAAAAATTCGAGATATACATTTTATTTCGGACATAAATAGCTTTAATATACGGGATTTTAATCAAAATCGTTATAGCCATTTTTAAGAAAATCAAAATGTTCGAAATGTATTCCATCTAAAAGGTGGTTTGTAGTGAGGGATTTTTTTGAAAATATTCGTGTTGCATCCTTGGAAGATACTAAATCTAAATACCAAACTTGGTATTTAGATTTAGTATCTTCCAAGGTCTTTCTGTTTTGGGGCTATGCTTTCCACAAACACACAAACGGACCTTTTTTTAAAAATGCTTTTTTCGGACTCAGGGGACCCCGAAACGTATATTTCTGGTACAATCTCGGTATCGAATTTTTGGGTGCATTACAATACCTTCTCTATCCCTATGTACATAGTACTTATGGGGCTAGAGAAAGTAAAAATAGAAAAAGGTCAATATGTGTGCGTGTGTGAGCCTGTGCGTATGTGCATTTGTAGACAGCATAAATCAAAAACGCAAATACCATTAAACACCAAACTTGATATTTATGTTTGGTGTCTTCCAAAGTTGTGACACAAACATTTTCAAGAGAATCTCCCCACCTGAAACTACCCTTTACATGGAAAAGAATTATAAAGGGTTGATTTTCTCAAACATAGCTCTAACGATTTGATTAAAATATCTTATGTATAAGATATTTTTACGACAAACGAAATGTATATCTTGGATTTTCTGGGAATAGCCTCTGAATACTACTTTATTCTGGATAACATTTATATAACTGCCAAACTGTAAGAGACATAAAAAAACCTACTACACAAAAAATGCAGATCTCATTAAAGCACAGAATTTATGGCATGTATATATGTTTTTGGTAGAGGTAACCGTTTTCGAGATATTTTGGATTATTATGTTTCAATTTTAGCCACTTTTTTAGAAAAATGTCCGTGTATGTGTCTGTAGGCAGCATAGTTCAAAAATGAAAAGACCGTTAAAATTCAAACTTGGTATTTAAGTTTGGTATCTTCCAAGGATGCGACACGAAGATTTTCAAGAAAATCCCCCCATCCCAAACTGCTCTTTACATGGAAAAAATTTCGAAACTTTTTATATTCTTAAATTGGCTCTAACGATTTTGATAAAATCTCGTAAATTTCGTGGAGTTGATCGTTTTTAAGATATCCCTTGTTATTTTTTTCAGCTATGAAAATACAGGAATGTGTCAACTCCTGTCCATACAAACAAAGAAACATGAGTCACATAGCAACCAGCTTTTGACTGTCACTTTAACCTAAGGTACTCCCTTATTTCGCTTCTGCTTACTAGGAATCAAGTAATAAGACTATTTCTGCTAATTTTTTCTGGATTAGCATGAAGTAAATAGAAGCAAAAGCTTTTAACAGTAATTTGTTGCAGAAAGTGATGTGAATGGAACACATCAGATGTGTTTTTCTCGCTGAGGCCCTGACTCTAGTGGCTCACATCAAGCAGTACAATGGGTGTCACATCATCCTTGCTTCTCGTCACGTCGAGATTGGAACGCGCTGGAGCGTGTAGCCAGGCAAGGAAGATATTGATGCCCCAGATCTCAGCCACCATCTCCATATTCTCCCTAGATACTACATTCTTAAATAAGTCAGCACGAAATCCGATATATATCTCTCTTTCAGCAAATAAAAAAATGATGAACATTGCCCAACTTTGTAGCGGGTGAATCATACAAAATATCATGTGTTCCATGCACGTGACATTCTCTATATCTCCCAAACAAACTATTGATAAAAACTTATTCTTCTATTTACATCATACAACTTAGAAGAAATAGTCTTATTACTTGCTTCCTTGTAAGTAGAAGAGAAATAAGGGAGTACCATAGGTTAAAGTGATAATCAAAAGCTGGTTGCTATGTGACTTAAGTTCCTTTGATTGTATGGACAGGAGCTGACAAATTCCTGTATGAGAAGAGTAAAATGTATGAAACATAAATTGTGTGCTTTAACGAGCTCTACATTTTTATGTGTTAAGTTCTTGTCTATCCGTTAAAGTTTATCAGTTATGGAAAATTCCGCAAAATTGAATCAGAAAGAACGTGTCTTCAGAGGTTATACCCAAAAAATTGAAGATATGCATTTTATTTGGCACAGACATTTCTAAAATAAAAGAGATTTGAATCAAAATCGTTAGAGTCAGTTTTGGCAAAATAAAAATTTTCGATTTTTTTATGTTAAGGGTAGCTGGGGTGGGGGATTTTCTTAAAAACCTTCGTGTCGCATCCTTGGAAGATATTAAAATTGAATACCAAGTTTTTGTATTTAACGGTCTATATGTTTTTGCGCAATGCTATCCTCAGACACACACACGGATATATTTTTCTAAAAATGTTTTTTTTTTTTAGTCACGGGGTCTTAAAACATATATTTCCGGTGAAATCTCGGTATGGAATTTTTGGGTGCAGCATAATACCTTCTCTATACACTATGTACATAGTACGTATTGAGAAAGTAAAAATCTAGATCTCATTAATACACACAATCTATCTCATAGTTTTTTTTTCTTTTTGTTTTTTTTTTTTTCAGAGTTTGCCGTTTTCCCTAAATTCCGGATTATTAATTTAAATTTAGTTACTTATACTATCTATCTCATAGTTTTTTTTTTTTTTGTTGTTTTTGCAGAGTTTGCCATTTTCTCTAAATTCCGGATTATTAATTTCAATTTAGTTGCTTAAACTTTTTTCAAAGGGGAGGACATCTTTATTCTCGTGTCTCCTTTGTTTATTCCTCTCAAGAAAGTATTGTAATGCACCCAAAAATCCGGTACCGAGATTTCATCGTTTGAGACCCCCTGAGTCCAAAAAAAGGCATTTTAGAAAAATGTCCGTGTGTGTGTGTCTGTCTGTGGGCTGCATAGCTCAAAAGCGAAAAGTCCGTTGAATACCAAACTTTGGTATTTAAGTTTGGTATTTTCCAAGGTTGTGACATGAAGATTTTCAAGAAAATTCTCCCACCACCAACTCCGCTTTACATACAACTTGTTTCGAAATTTTTTATTTTCTCAAAAATGGCTGAAACGATTTTGATTCAAATATCGTACAATAAAGATATTTACCTGCAAAATAAAATG
Organism: Hymenopus coronatus; assembly: GCA_030762935.1. Classification (NCBI taxonomy): domain Eukaryota; kingdom Metazoa; phylum Arthropoda; class Insecta; order Mantodea; family Hymenopodidae; genus Hymenopus; species Hymenopus coronatus. The sequence continues at coordinate 178,993,081 of CM060882.1, forward strand.
TATGTCTTGAATTCTCTGAAGACTACTTTATTTTGGATGAATTTAACGGAATTTTGCATAACAAGGTATATCTCAAAAACGACCAACTCCATGAAAATAATGCACATAACATAAATTGTTTATTTTTATGTGCTCTACATTTTCCGTGTGGTAATTTTTGTCCATCTCTTACGGTTAAGCAGTTATGCAAAATTCCGTAAAATTCATCTAGAATAAAAAAGTCTTCAGAAGCTATTCGCAGAAAATTCAAGTTATACATTTTATTTGTCAGGTAAATATTTTTAATCTAAATCTATATAGTCACTTTTAAGAAAATCTAAAATTTCGAAAATGTTCCATGTAAAGGGTAGTTTGGGGTGGGGAGATTTTTCTGAAACTCTTCGTGTCGCACCCCTAAAAACTACTAAACGTAAATACCAAGTTTGGTATTTTATTTTTGAGTTATTGTGTTCACAGAAACAAGCACACATATGCACAGGGACCTTTTTCTGAAAATGCTTTTTTTGGATACAGGGGACCCTAAAACATATATGTCTGGTGAAATCTCAAATTTTTGGATGGAGTGCAATACCTTCTCTATACACTATGTACATAGTACGCGTAGAGAAAGTAAAAATTTTCATACTAATCACATATTCTTTTGGCGTATTACGCTGTTACCATGTAGTTGAAGATAACGTGTCGCTAAGTAAAGCAGTTACAACATGGAGAAGCTATTCAGGGTATATTTTAAATAGATTTAGAAAAAATGTTTTTGATAGTTTTATATCAGATAAACTGAAATACGGTATGCTAATAGGATTGCAAGGTATGCAAATACAAGAAAACTGTAATATCCACCAATGGCCGTAATGGGACACTTAAAATTTCATTTTGAAAACATATTCTTGAAATTAAAGAATAAAGTGAAAATTAAGAATGTGTACGGTAATGCTTTATCCCTTTATTGTCTTATTTAAAATGATTGGAGTTTGTTCAGCAGTGAATATAGAATAGCATCGTTGCCTTATTCCGTATGCAACCAGCAAAACAATAACGTCGAATGTGTAGTCTAAACTGCGGGTTTATTGATGTTTCGTGAGGCATGCTGTTGCGCCGCGTCCCAGTTAACGGTTAATCTTGGACTGCTCCTTCCTCAAGGAAAAGTGAGCGAGTTCTTCATCTGACGCTGGATGTTCTCTGATGCCAGTTCAGTGTCGATGAAGATGTGGGCGGGAACTAATTCCACATCTAGGAAAGCGTGCAAGACATTGCACTTCGTAATGAGAACACTGAAGAAGGGGAGCGCAAAGTCCAGGGAAATTGCCTACAAGTCCTTAGTGCGGCCAGTTATGGCATATGGAGTAGCATGCTTGGTTAATAAACTGATACAGAGAAGGGCTGTAACATTCATAAAGAGAGGTAAACATTTTGGGCTTACGAAAGCTAAAGACACGGGTTATTCGCACTATTTAAAGCTTATACTGGTTTAAATGCATGGGTGGACGTTAGAAAGAGGCATACTACGAACGAAACGTATAAAATTAAGAGTATAAGGTACAGAGCCGACGTAGGACAAGTAAATATTGTAAGTAATTAAAGTAAATATTGTGAAGAAATTAAGGATCTCAGACATTTTTATAAAAGTATTAATGTTGAGGTTTATAGTAACTGTTTATAAGCATGCTGCTAATTGACTTAAGTACTGCTATACTCAATAATATGTGGTTAGGTGTAACAAAAAACCATATATCGTATGTTAGTTGTATTACTATCATTATTATTATTGTAAGTGAATTTTGGACATTTTACTCTGCCACCAGGCAGTACCCAACTGCAGAGAATAAATACATTCATGCAGGAATACACACATAAACGTTGTTATATTACATAAATGTTGAACGAATAGGTAGGTGGCGTTCCTTTACGCTGTCGAGTTAACCAATGAGCATGATAAATGAAGGTGTAGTCGACGTCTTATTGTTAGTGTTGAGTTTATTTATTCTCTTAACTGTTCTTTGTTTACTATAATAGGGAACAATTATGCATAGCAATGTGATTTACCGTTGTACTGAGTGCTGTAATATTTAAAATGCTATATCTAAATTATTACTTTATGCTGTTCTCTCTCTCCCATTCACACATAGTCACGGAAGAAGTCGACACTCTGTTTCCTCAACCCAGTCTCAAGGTTCTCTCAACGTCTTCATCAGAAGCATGATGATGTCACCGCAAATCGTGTTTTATTATCGGGAACAGATGGAAGTGAGACGGTGCTAAATCTGGACTGAATGGAGGATGCCGTACGTTGGTGAGATTCAGTTTCTCAAGTTCTGCTGTGGTGGCACGTGAAGAGTGCGGTTTGACATTGTCATGGTGCAGGAAAACATTTCCCTTTGCCTTTCGGACTCTTGTTAGCCGTCGTTTCAGAGTTCGCAGCGTTGTGATGTAGCGCTCTGAGTTTATTGTTGTTCCACGATAAGCAAATCAACATGGATAACGCCATCTCCGTTCCAGAACACTGTGGCCATGATTTTTCCAGCTGAGAGCTGTATCTTGAATTTCTTTTACTGGGGCGAGTCTTTTGTGTCGATATTCCATAAACTGACTTTTCGTCTCCGGTTCGTAATGGTGTACGCAGGTTTCGACCTTATTTCTCGTAACGCGAGAGGAGTTCCTGGAAAATTTCAAGTCTGTGCGCTTTCATTTTAGGAGTCAGTATCCCGGGTACCCATCTTGCAGAGCAAAGCAATAGTGTGATCCACACGTTCTTGTGAAATGCCGGTTGTGCTTGCAATTTCTCTCTGAGTGATACGACAATCGTCCTGAATCAATCTGTCAACATGTTGCTTGTGAAACTCGGTGGTTGCTGTCACAGGACGTCCAGCTCTTTGTTTGTCACGCAAGTCAGATGTTCCCACCTCAACATCTTTAAACTTACTCGCCCAATGACGCGCAGTACTCACATCAACATAAACTGCCTTCATTCTCTGATGAATATCCTTTGCGGTATCACCTTCTGCTGTCAAGAATTCAATCACTGCACGTTACTCAACTCGCATTGACCGACCGTCTGCGCAGGGTTCCATACTTTACACTGGAACAACACAACCGTTCAGTGCTAAGGCTTCCCGCCAACTGGAGCTGTAGAGAAGAGGCTACGGAACAAGTCAGTACTGCCGCATACCAATGCTGCCATCTGTTGAAGAGCTGCGAGGGGAGAGGCATTACTTTTCATATATATATACATGTAATATAAGGTTTTTCTATGATTGCTTTGTTTGGTACAGGAAAATCAAAAGTGAGTTTCTATTTTAATATCGATCTAGAATTTTACTGGATTCAATACTTCCATGTAAGCAGAAGAGAAAATAAAAACAATCATAATAAAACAATAATAATAATCATTACAAATATACCAGAATTTCTTTCTCAAAAAGCATATGTTTAATATTTCCAACATTTTGTTTCTGGAGGTTAAATAAATAATGAAACCTTATAAGGTATAAATGGAAACATTTTATTACGATGTGTTGAAGCATATATAGTTATTAAAGCAATGCCATGTAACGTTCATGTTCGCTTGGTGAATATAAAAAGGCTAGAAAGTAAATTAAAAAGTCTGATGTGTTACGCTCATATGACTTTCTCTAGCTACTCTACAATCAAACTTCTTACAAAAGATTATTCTTCTTTCTACACAATGCTAATCGAGATAATAAGTAGAATGGAACTAAAGCAATGCGCCATGCTAAAGTGATAGTCAAATGTTTTAAAAGCAAATCACTTCTTTGCTTGGCCAGGAATAGAACAAAAGAAAAACGTACACTTAGTGTCTGAGAAAAGTATAACTACGTCACAATTGAACCCAATAACAAGGAATATCTCGGAAACGGTTACCTCCACAACAAAAACGTAAACGACATAAATTGTGTGTTTTGGCGAGATCTACATTTTTTGTGCAGTAAGTTTTCTCTATTTGGCAGTTAGTTATTCCTAGAAAATTTAAGATGTACATTTTATTTGGGATGTAAGTATCGTTAATATATGGGATCTTAATCAAAATCGTTACCTATTTTTTAGAAAATCAAAATTTTGGAAAATGTTTCCATGTAGAGGGTAGAGGGTTTCTTGAATATCCTTGTGTCGCAGCCTTGGAAGATAGTGAAATTAAATACCAAGTTTGTATTTAACGGTCTTTTAATTTTAGAGCTATGCTGTCCACAGGCACACACGGACCTTTTTATAAAAATTCTTTTTCGGACTCAGGGGACCCTAAAACATATATTATCGGTAAAATCTCGGTATCTTATTTTTGGATGCAATGAAATACCTCCTCTATCCACTATGTACACTGTACATGCGGGCTAGAGAAAGTAATAAAAAGTAAATAACACGTTAAGTGAAGAATAAGAAAATTAAACAATAAAAGACATACATGGACATTTTTCTAAAAATGTGTTTTTTTAGGGTTTTTTTTTATTCAGGGGGGACCCAAAATATGTAAATGTCGGTATCGGATTTTTGGGTGGAGTGCAATACCTTTTCTGTACAATATAACATAGTACGAGTAGAGAAAGTAGAAACATATTACTGTTCATATGTATTTACTGTAGCGCATTAAAGGTTTTTCTTTGCTGCAAGTGTGCCCATCATTTCTGCTTTCGCCTTGTCGTGATAAAGGTCACACTTTTGCATCACTCCCTTACATGTTGCGAAGGCTTAAATGATGAATACATGAGAAGCAATTTTATTTAAGTGTGGGCTATTGCAAACGTGCACGAGAGCGAGGAAAAAAAACATAGGTCTGGATTATCAGTGTTTATTTACACATTCTGAGAATTAGCCTTCAAATCCGAGAAAACCTCTGAGGGACTGCCTGTATTATCCGAGGACATAACACCTTTCTCCATTACAAAACCAAAGACCAAATATTTCCACATCAACATTGCGGCGGAGTTGGCAAACGACTGAAGCCACGTGAACCCCAGTCTATACACCTATTTGTACTGGGCGTCCTGCCATAACCAAAACCAGACTTGTGGCGTCATTTAAATGCCTTTATTGCAACCGAATTGGAGCACAAAACTTTAAATTTGGTGTTAGGGCAGTTAAACATCCAAAAAAGTACGTTGATCCAGTAAGGAACTCAAGTTTGAGTATCGAAAATGCATTCAAATGGGCCGATCTGTGCTACCTGGCCCACCTAATAGCCCAGATGGGGTAGCAGGTGGAAGACAATTCAGAAATGACTGCATGATATCGACAAATTTGGAATAACAGTTTGCGGCTAAAGTTTCTGTCAACCTACTCAGTCAAATAACAGGAGGATGGGGGAGCGAGGTGGACAAAGATGCTGTTTGCGTGCTAAAGATTAGGCGCCTGGGAACCAAAAAAAAATCAACTAATGATGCCAGAGTGAGATCTTGTTCACTGTGCGGGAAAGGGGAAACATGGAATCATATTCTGGCAGAATGCAGCGAAATAGAAATATTAAGGAAGCAATTTTTACCACCGCAGTTTCTGGATTTCGATCGTGGAAGTAAAGATGGACGCTGGACATCATAAAATGTGGTGAAGATCCAGCAAAGGATGTTAATTACTATGGAGAACAGAAGAGGGGGACAGGGTGTATAAGAACTACGGTTCCATTGTTCTTAAATCAGAACTCTGCATTGTATTATATTATATATAATCATAAGTTTGTGGTTAATTTCACCTTAATTCTTTCTGATTTGATGTTTCTGTGTTCATTGATGTCACGGTTATATTTTTGCGTAGTAACTAAATATATATCTTTACCGTTTTGCAAAAAATCTTTCCATGGTTAACGGTAGAGGGAGCAGGGTACGCGACAGTGAGGTTGTGGTTATCCTTAATCATCAGAATGTATATATTATATTACTGTTAGCTTATGGTTACATTTCATCTTAGTCCTTTTTCGTCCTTTTATATGTGTTTCCATGCTTGTCTACTCTTATTTTGCAATAAGTAAATCTGTATCTTTAATACTTAACAAACATCTTACTGTTAATTCAATTGTCTTTTTACACACGGCATGTCTCCCGTCCTACACACGGCTTGTGTGAAAAAACAATTAAACTAAAACAAATTGGCATAAAAGTTGGCTATACACCGAATTCTGGGACTTAAAGTACTTATAACATTGTAAGTTGCCATTGGGATTGCCATCTCAAAATAATTTGACATCACCTTGTGGTTTACCGGGAAATATGTGAGTCAGTTGAGAAATTAAATGCTGTGCCGACATGTTGCCATGGTCGCTCAATGCTTAGAGCGACGGCTAGAGCCCAGCAGATCCGTGGTTCAAATCCCGGCTATACTATAGAATTTTTCAGTCCAAATCTACCTACCCAAAATCTTACTCTAAATATCCAAGGACAGGAAAATAATTTTCGGCGATCAGGCCCATGCGATTGTTCCATATTTCCAAGTGTATAACGAAAATGTTTGTCAATGAAAGCAGTAACATCGCTAGAGATCTGAAGTTGAACTCTGCCATAACTGTGGAGGAAAGGATCATCCGCGGAGGGAGTGCACCAATAAGGAATCATGTACATGTAAGAATGAGTCGATGAGATGTCCCAAGTATAGGGAACTAATTCATCAGATGAAGGAGATACGGGATAAGAAAACTGTTGCTCAACGAAATGTATAAAACTGAATGTTGATTGTAGTTAGAGAGCTATGAACCTATTGAAAATGTATGTCCAAGCTCTTAGACATTGCGATTGTGGCTGCTGAACCAATCAAAAATGTTACAAAACATGCTTCCAAATGGACTTGATGCGACCATATAACAACCTTGTAATTCTATCCTAGTGAGAAACACAGGAGGTGGAGATGGTTCTGTGCAGATGAATACTGTTGACTTGGTGTATACACATCTGTGTGCACCAGATTTTCATCATTCCTTGCTTCCATTATGTGTAAATATATAAAAAACATCGTATATATTTGCCAGTTGGCGGAGATTTTAAGGTCAAAGCGCTTCGCTGGGGCTCCCAATAGAGAATAGAAAGAGCAGTGCATTAGCAAAGTGGGCTGGTGAATATCATGTTATTTTAAATGAAGAAACGCAAATCTTTAGCGTAACGTAGGATCCTCATATACAGATCTCAAAATATGTACTCAGGACCTTGGGAGACTGATACCGAACTGGCACGTGAATGATGCAGAGAACTTGAGTTACACAAAAGTATCTCTGCAGAGGAGAGAGCATCTGTGACATCTCCGCTTTATTATTCCACATCGGAGGTTTGAATTTACAAGGAAGAGATACAGAAACAATTATTGGCATATCTCGAAGTTCGAATGTGATCAAGTTTTATACATCAAACATATGGAATGGAACAGGCTAGATATAATGCGTGTAGCCTTGTTCTCCGTAGGAAATACTCTCGTGCGCAACGCCAGGGTGCCTACTGGTTGAGTCACGAAATTGCGGAAGCAGTGTAGTAGAGCTAAGTGAATTGTAATTACAATTAACCAACGTAATGTTACCCCTACAGAAGTTCGCACTTCGTTGTTATAGAAATGTTGTGATGCCCTTAAGAGTAAAATATCAAAAAATCCGGGTACCATTCACATGACTTTCTCTACATCTCTGCAACAAATCATTCTTTAAAATCTTATACTTCTATTTACTTCATGCTAATCAGTAAAACATTCGCAGAAATAGCTATATTAAGTAAGTAGAAGTGAAATAAGGGAGTACCATAGGTTAAAGTGATAATCAAAAGCTGGTTACTATGTCACTGAAGTTCCTTTGTTTGTAAGGACAGCAGTTGACAAATTCCAGTATGAGAAAAGTATAAGTTTTTCATAGCAGAAACCCCAAAAAACAAGGAATGTCTCAAAAACGACGAACTCCACGAAAAAAATGTATATAATATAAATTGTGTGTTTTAACGTGTTCTACATTTTTTGTGTGGTAAGGTTTCGTCCACTTTTTACGGTTTAGTAGTTATTAAAATTCACTAAAATTCATCCAGAATGAACTCTTCAGAAGTTATTCCCAGAAAATTCAAGATATACATTTTATTTTTCAGGTAAATATCTTTAATATACGAAATTTTAATCAAAATCGTTAGATCCGTTTTTGAGAAAATTAAAATTATCGAAAAAAGTTCCATGTAAAGGTATGAATATAAAGGGTGGGCTATGAATATTCAAATTGACTCAAATCCTACACTGAAATAAATACAGAGACGTGAAAGAAAATCCTCTAAATATGGATAAAATCTATTGGAAAAAGCTCAATAACTCTGTATATGAGACGTTTATTGAAAATTTAAGCAAATCACAGACTTCAAATATTTACAAAATAGAAGTAAGTCAAGAAATTGAATGCTAGACCGACGTATGTCTGGAGCGTTCAATTTAATGCAAATCTTTTAGGTGTAGAGCTTAGTAGAGAGGCGGTGCACATGAATAAGCCTATATATATATAGGCCAGGTCATCTCGGATATTTCTAAATTCAGAATATACGATTTCTCCTGCAGTGTGATGAAAACAAATATCCAAATTTTAATCTGGACTATATGGATACTGATTCCTTTATTTTTGAGACATCTATCGACATCCACAACTTGATCAAAGAGAACCCAGAACATTTCGGCACTTCAAATTTCGACGATAGCAACCCTTTCAGCATTATATTACGAAATTAAAAAAGTCAGTGGATTATACAAGAACGAGATTGGAGCCAGTCCTATACATAAATATGTCGGTTTGAAATCCAAATTGCAGTTACAAATTTGAGGGACAGACAATAAAAAGGACCAAAGCCATAAACAAAATGGTAGCCATAAATTTCGCCAAGTATTTAGGAAAAAATGGCAAAACAGAGCACATTTGGAAGCATCAAGCACACTGTGCAAACCGTAAATGAGTACAAGATCGCTCTCCATAGGAAGGATGAGAAACGAAAGGTAATTGGAGTCTCAGATTACACCCTGCCTGCGAGTCTCAGGGTATGGTTGACCCTTAGCGGTGAAATGTCTCCCTTCACCAGTATACATTCTGTCAAGAAAGAACCGGGAATTGATCATTTAAAAATCCTGTTTAAAAGGGGATACGAAACTATTGTTGTCGCCAAGTTGACACAACTTTCCTCTATACCCACGCTGAGTTTGATCGTCATCTGTCATCTAGTTTGTTTACAGTACGCCATTTTGTTAGTTCATCTCAAAGGTGATTTGCGATTTTAGGATGGATACAAGCATTGAACAAAGAACCTGTCTCCAATTTTGCATTGCAAATGATATTTCGTGTGTCAAATCGCTGAAAATGTTACAGAGGGCTTACGGTGAATCGAATTTATCAAAAAACACGTGCATATGAGTGGTACAGTGCATTCAAAGGTGGTCAAGATGTGGTGGAAGATTTGCCTCGCTCTGGTCGGCCATCGTCGGTTTCAACTGAACTGACAATCGTCATTTCGATCTGAGAGAGGTTGCCGCGGAACTTTCTGTCTCACGAATCAATTCGTACAATTTTAAACGATTGTTTGGGTATGATACGCGTTGCAGCTCGGTTAATTCCGAAATACTTGAATTTTCTACAAAAACTCAATCGCCTAAGGATTGCTGAAAACATGCTAGAACGAGCCAGTTCCGACCCCACATTCATAAAACGCATTGTAACTGGTGATCAGACGTGGGTTTACGAGTTTGACACTCAAACCAGTCAACAAGCTGCCGAATAGCGTCTTCCAACTGAACCGAAACCTAAAAGGGCACGTCAAACTGGATCAAAACAGAAGGTCATGTTGATAGCTTTTTTCAATTTTCGCGGTGTCGTGCACTCAGTGTTCTTGCAGAAGGTCACATGGCAAATAAAGACTATTATCTGAGGGTTTTGCGGCGTTTGAGAGAACAAATACAGCGAAAAAGATCAGATGTGTGGAACGACAACTAACGGATTCTGCACCATGATAACGCACCAGCTCACAAGGCTATTATTGTGAACGAATTTCTTGCCAAAAACTCAAATTTCATCGAACAACCACCGTATTCACCTAATCTGGTTCCTGCTGATTTCTTTCTCTTTCCAAAACTCAAGTTACCACTTCGAGGCACCCGTTTTCAGTCGATAGAAGACATAAAGGAAAATTCGCCGCGACAATAGACATCGACTCCTAAAAGTGCCTACAAAAAATGTTTTGATGATAGGATTATTCGTTAGCATAAATGTATAATTTCAGAAGAGGCCTACTTTGAAGGCGATAAAATAAAATTGGATGAAAAATGTAAATGGCGTGTTATTTATGGACGCTCTTTAACTTCTGTGGTTCTCAGCGTCCCATTCTAAACTGGGTGTGAAAAACCGCTTAATTTTGCTCAGAGGCCTCTGTATCAGGCTGGAGGTTCTTTTACGTACCGTAAATCTACGACACGGGACCAACGGCTTCATTTCCCTTCCATAGGAAGCCATGCTAAGGATTTACACCCGAAAAAATCCATCGTCCTCCGCTGGGTTTGAACCCGCGACCTTGGGTATATGAAGTTAGCATGGTAACCATTACATCACGGAGGGCGACGAAAAAAAATTGGATGAATAAATCATTTTTTGTTTAATTGGCAAATTCCCGGAACTTTCTTGACACAGTAGTACTCTCTTTATATTTGAATATGCAGATTTTGGTGAGGTTTATATGATATATATAAGCTGAAAATGTTTAAATTTGTAATTTAAACATTATATTTTTTATTTGTGGTATCTTAAGTCAAAGTGCGCAAATTTTGTAACGTAAAATTTATATTTTTTAATTTAACTTTTCCGTAATCACTTTGACGATTCTGACGTAGTCTCAGTATCTTATGCAAAATCTGTTTCATAGTCTTTGCAACTTGAATTCCGGTCTTATCCTTTAATACTCTTGCATATGCTTTCTTGGAGTAGAAGCCGACGGCGATAAATGTGTACTTGAAGTTCTTGTTTAGTTTATTATTGTGGATCATCTCAATCAGATCAATCTGAGATCGTTGAGTTCTTGGCTGTCTATCTTTCAACACCAAAAAAAAAACACTTCTCACAGGTGCATGGAATTCGTAGCTATATTTTTCTTCACCTCTGTCATGCTATAATCCTATGATTTTAGTTCTTGAATTATCTCCCTAGTTTCCTGGTTAAGATAGTTACTTCCAACCTCTCTAGATGCAATGAGTAGTCTCAGGTGCTAATGTATTTGGATCGTTCCAATAGGTGTAGCCTTGCTTTCTGTCGGGATGAAGTTGATTCCATTTACTCAAAATCCACTGTGCTTACTGAGAAGAGGGCGTATAACACTTTTATACTTGTAAACTTCACTGTACCTCAGACGTCCTTGTCTGCAAAAGTTTGTTGGCACACTTGTATGATTCTGGAATCCTTCTATAACCTTTCAGATCCTCCTCGTGTAGATATTATTTTCTGGAAATTTCCTAAAGATGAGCTCGTTCATCTTTGTATAGCATCGACTTTTTCTTGGGCTACTCTGATTTCAGTATTGATTAAATCTATAATTTTGCTTCCTATGAAGATAATGATGATGATGATGATGATGATGATGATGATTGGTGTTTAGGGACGCTCGACTACGATAGCCATTAGAGACCTTATTAAAACAAGGTCGATTAAAAACAACACAGATAAAAGACAATATAAAAGCAAACCAAATATAAAAGGAAAGTTATAAAATTCAGGGAAGAAAACTACATGTGACGACGGCCCCAGAGGAATATAAAACAGATTAAAAATGAACAAACAGGTCACAAAATTTACTAAATCAAGTCCGTAGATTAAACAGCACTAGTGATAAAATACTTAAAATCAAATAACTGTCGCTCCATCATAAACTGTCGGGATACAGTTTACAGATTATTCGCTCATGTTTATGTGATATGCTCCAAAGCAGGTTCCTGATTTCGGACCTCAATAGGCCCATCCTCAGCAGGATTTTCAGGTACAATGTGGCTAGGTTCACTGTCGTTTGGGATTGCCAGTGCACTCTGTAGGTTGATATTGGGACTCTTTTGTGGTGACAAGTGAATGGTTACTTCTTCTAAGTCTGCCATTTGTGTTTTTTCATACATGCATAACAATGGATGATACCTGGGTTCATCACTTCACACCTGAGAAGAAGCACCAATCAAAACACTGAATTGAAGGTGGAAATTCGGCTCCAAAGAAGGCGAAGGCAGCTCCATCTGTAGGCAAGATCACGGCCTGAGGTTTCTGGGACGCACGCGGAAAAACTTTCATAGATTTTCTCAAAAAAGGAGAAGTAATCAATGGCGAATATTATGCGAATTTGTTACAGAGTTTAGGAGTAAAATTCGCCGCATTTAGTGAAAAAAAAAGTTTTGTTTCATCAAGACAATGCACCAGTTCATATGTTCATTATCACCATGACCAAAACCAAAGATTAAAGGTTCTAATTGCTTTAATTGCTCCTTCATGCACCCTATTCGCCAGGTTTAGCCTCTTCTGGTTATTTATTGTTTCTAAACTTGAAGAAATGGCTTGGTGGTAGAAGATTTGCCAACAGTGAAGAGGTGGAGTCTGCAGTTGATAGCTATTTTGCAGACCTCGATAGTTCTCACTATAAACAGGGTATCGAAGGTACTGAACATCGCTGGGAAAAGCGTATCTAGCTGAAAGGAGACTATGTGCAGAAATAAAGATCTTTTTCCTCATAATTTTTGTGCTGTCTTTTATCCGCGCGCGCGCACACACACATACACACGGACATACGCACACACTAACACTACAGAAACTGGAGTTCTCGTTATTTATTTGACACGCAAGTTCTTCACTGTTCTCCAGTTGGACGTCGTCCCAATATCCTATTTACGTAATAAATCTGATACGTAAATTCTTAAGCTTCACTTGTAACCGAGCGTGGCAGAGCAGTTTCAGCTAGGATCTCCTATAAATATAAAGTGTATGTAAGGTGTGAATATTGTTAGTAATAGTTTGAATAAATACTAAAACTAAAAGTTGCTCAAAATAGTTTGCTTTAAATAGTTCTATTTAATTTAGCACAATGTGCCTAAGATATGCTTGCCCGACCTAAGAACCCAGGTAGCTGGAGCAACCATAAATACCAAAACTAAAACAAGATGGCGGTTTAAATAATCTGAGACAACGAGCAACTGCCACTTGCATGTTGAGATTAGAGATTTCCCAGAAGTGGCATTTGAGATGCTGTTATCTGCTTATTGACATTTTTCCACAATTTTCCTGGCTTGTTTTTTACAACCAAGCAGCTATTTATCCACTAATCCTTATACAGAAGTTTTCATGCAAATCAACAGACAACTTACCTTTCCGAGAAAAAAGAAATGAAAAAAGTGTTGCCAAACTGCTTTACAGGAATCCTATTTCCTTGCCGGCGCAAGAATTTCTCAGTCAGGTAGGTGCAGAAATAAACTGTAGATCTAAGTTCGTAACATAGAAAGTCTTTTAATCTCCTCTTCAATCTTATCTTTTAAAATGTATGTAGTACGGTTACCTGTTGGGGAAAGGGCATTATTCATCCCATTTTAAAAGGGAAGGGAACTATGGGGAATCCGGATAACTATAGGGGGTTACTCTTTTGCCAATTATGGAGAAAATTTACTGTAGAGTGTTATATAACCGGATAAAGGACTGGGACTCTAAATTTAGCAAAATTTTAAAATTTCAAATGGGTTTCAGAGAAGGACTCAGTACCATAAACGCTGCTTTTATATTAGACACTTTAAGGAAGAAGCAACTGTTAATTAAGCGGGGAAAGCTTCATTGTGCTTTTGTGGACTTTAAGAAGGCATTTGACTCCATCAATCGAAATGCATTATGGTACAAACTAATCAGAAAGTTGTTATCAAGTAAAATGGTTAGAGCATTGCTGGCAATGTATCAAAATGTCGAATTCTGTGTAAAGTACGACAGAAACAGAGTAGCCCAGAGCTGCCGAAGCTATAGGGGAGTGAGGAAGGATTGTTTTATCTTCCTTGCTGTTTAATCTCTTTGTGGATGATATTACTGATACAATGATAGCAGAGAATATCCAAGCACCAGTAGTAGCGGATTTGCAGATCCCAACACTTTTATACGCAGACGATTTAGTATTGTGCTCTCCGAAAGTAAACGGATTGCAACGAGGCCTGGACAAACTTAAGAATTATTGCGATGAATGGCTACTTTCAGTTAATGTGAATAAGACTAAGGCAATGACTTTCAAAAAGGGTTATGTTTATAGCAGGGAGGAGACTTGGACATATGCAGGACAGATACTGGACAATGTTAAGTCTTTTGTGTACTTAGGACTCACATTTACAATGAACGGAAAATGGACAAAACACATTGAGACCACGAAACACAAGGCAAGGGTGAAAGCGGCTGAAGCTCTCCGAATACGATGCAGAATACCGAACATATCCATAACCTTAATGGAAACTGTATACCGAGCGACAGTTAGATTCACGATGACATTCGGAGAAATATGGGGGTGGGAACAAACAGGGAATCTGGACCAAGTGAGGACCCAATTTTTGAAAGGAATTCTGGGTGTAGAGAGGGGTACGGCAAACTGCGGAATAATGAGGGAATTCGGGGCACATAGTGAAACGATAGAGTGCAAAATCAGAGCAGTTAAATATTCGATGACAATCGTTCACAGAAACCAATGTCTAATTAGGGCAATCTGTTGCCGTGAACAGTTGCGAATGGAAGGTAATTCGACGTGGGCATCAAAATTAAAGAAAGGGTTGGAAACCATTGGGATGGGATACATTTGGATGGCGGGGCTGGAAAACAGGCGGAGTATTGGGAGAAAAATTAAGAACCGCCTCTGTGACATTGACAGACAGCAAATAATTGCGCAATGCTTCAAAACAGGTACCAAACTCATTAGAGAGGGAGTCGCTTGGATTAGACTAGGATCATGGAGGAGCACGAACATTTCTGACGAGAATGGTACGAGAATCGGTCCCATTTGCGAGGAGGAAGAGTCGTGGACACTTAGCAAGATGTAGGAGTATGGAGGAATGGCGGGAAAAAAATTTGCCGCGAGTTTTTACCACTGCGAATTTAGGGCTAGAAGCATGCTGGATGCTACTGGCAGGCACGGAAAACATGGACGGGCTAGTTAAATTTATACTTAAGGCAAGACAGCTGAGATCTGAGGAGGCTGCCAATAGAGAAGGGGAGGGGGAGGAAAAAGTGCGACTAAACAAAAGTGACTACAATGTTCTACATGCGTATATATTTTATATCATACTTAGGTCACTGTTGTGCTATGGTTTTATATATTGTGTATGTATTATGTGTATATATGTCTTTTAAGTGTAATTATCTATTTATGAAAATATACTCTGTGCTGTAATGTAAATTTAAATTGCTATATTTGAATATCTTTATATTTTTATTTTCGGGTTCACTCTTAATTCTTTATTGTTGTTTATTATTGCTTTTGACTTTGTATTACATTGGTCTTTTTATTTTCGTGTTTACTCTTTTAACTCTTTGTTGTTGTTGTTGTTGTTGTTGTTTTAATTTTGCTTGCAATGTGTATTACAAAAGCACGTACGGTCTGGAAACCCGTGCGATTTTTTAAATTCTATGTATGATATTGCTATGTCAATAAATACACTTATACATTCATTCATACATACACACATACATACATACATACACACGTAAATACATACACACATAACAACATACACAGATAAATACATATGTACACACATACATAATTACACACATACATATATATACTCACATACATACTTACACACATACATATATACACACATACATACAGACATACTCACATCATACACATATACATACATACAGACATATATACATTCATATATACATACACACATACATACATACTTACATAAATACATACATCCATACACACATACATACAGACATTCATACTCAAATACATACAAACATACAGATACATACCTACATACATACTCACTCATACATGCTTACATATATACACATATACATACATACATACATACATACATACAAACATACATACATACCCATACATATACACATACCAACATACATACGTACACACATACATACGTAAATACATGCATACACACATACATACATATACACATACTAACATAGATTACATATACACATACCAACATACATACGGACACACATACATACTTAAATACACACATACACACATACATACATACATACATACATACATACATACATACATACATACATACCCATACATACATACATACATACATATACATATACATATAGACATACCAACATAAATACATACACACATACATACATACATACACACATACATACCTTCACACATACATACATAAATCATACATATATACATATATGGACGGATGTGCACGGATTGTTTTCTGAAAATGGTTTTGTTTGTTTTGGGGGACCTCATAACCTATATTTCTGATGCCTTTACACTGACAAACTGTCTCTCCGTATGCAGCAACAACCTCAATTCTTCTAAAAATGTATTCTATCTACTGCATACTAATGAAGATGAAAATAAGCAGAATTGTTTTGTTACACATTTTCTTATAGGTTTAAGGGTAACAATACAGCATGCTAAAGTGGCAGTCCAATTTTTATGATGGCTTTGATGGTCGCTCTGTGTTGACCTTGTAATTCCGTTCTATTTGGATAACAAATATATAAGAAAAAGAGAGAGATCATTGAAAACTTATCATTTGGGAACGTTAGGACTACGTTAAAAAAAAAAAGCAAGTAAAATTTTGGAAATGATTAACTCCAGAAAATGTATATCTCCAAATTGTATTATTTAACAAGATCTACATTTATGTGCTTTTCCTATGCTTTGCCACTTTCTAAAAAAATATCCAGATGGATTTCAGAGCTCTCCCCAAAAATTCAAAGTGTACATTTCATTTGTCATCTTAATGACTTTAATGTATGAATTTCAATGAAAAACATTAGAGCCATGTTTGAGAATATTGAACATTTTGAAAATATCTTACATGATAAGGGTAGTTTATGGCGGATATTTTTCGGAACAAATTTGGAGCCGCATCTTTGGAAGATACTCAGCTTAAATACCAATTTTGGTACTTAACCGACCTTTGAGTTATGCTGTGCAGACGTAGAGGCACTCGCGGACGCAAACACGCACACACAGACATGTGTCTAAAATGCTCTTTTGGATTCGGGGATTCTCAAAACGTAGATTTCAGATGAAATGTCGCTATTGAATTTTTGAGGGGAATGCAACACCTTCTCCTGCTGTGTTCTTGACAAAAGCTAACAAAAATTAATATACAACGTAATTTGTAATTTCATTTGCTGTTGAAGGAATCATACACGTAGAACCTTAATTGTAAACTCATCTCCAAAAATAAACATTTGTAAACTGTTTATACACCATTACCTTACTCTTGAAGAAACATAACGCACAGTATACCTGTTTATCCTTCGACGCCAGACTGTTAGACGGACAAGCTGGTCTATCTTTGGTTTACACAATCACCATCTTTTTTCTTTTTCTTCTTTTTTTTCCAGAAGTTTATCTTGCTCCGACGAATTCTCTGCGTCGCTTACCTTGCTTAGAATACTTAAATTATGAGCGTTACTTGAGGAATTGTTAAGCCTGCATTTCGGAGTATAATCACAGCCTTCTAGTTTGCCGGAGGGCTTTTAGCGCCAATTTGGTTTTCTGCGACGTCACTTTTAAAGCTTTCAGTAACTCGCATAGTTGGAACCGATTTATTTTGCCCTGGGTTTGATTCCCGGTTGGTTCTCGAGGAGTTCCTCCATCTTTTCCGAAATTTTGATTCGTATTTTCGAATGTTTTCATTCCCTGAGTGGAAGGGAAATTTCATTCTGCTTTAAAATGTTGTGTAGTCATACACCTTGGGTTAGTTTGAATGATTTTTCTGCAGAATTCCCATCACTACGAATTTTGTTGATCCTCGGTAAGGATGGTTTTCCACACGCTTGTTCACTAGAGCAAGTTATCGGGTTGGATTACACCCCCTCTGCTCGTGACGTCCTAGCAAGGGAGTGTGCGCACTTATGTGATTTTAGTGCAAGCACTACATACTAGGTGGACATTTTTATAATGTTTTTCAAATGGGAAGAAACTGCGCTGCACCGATCGTGCTCCATTGCCAGGTCGCACTATTTTCATATTTCCCTCTCACTCGCACACTGAGCATTCAAATCTGCCCAGCGACATAATGGTCGAGCTAACAAAAATCTACCTGTTTTTTCTACATTTCTAAAATGTTGCAGTTTTTAAATTTAAAACTTGACCCTGCATATTTTTGTACACGTTTTCTTAAATGCTATAATATCATAATTTATGAACTGCCTGCTCCTATAATCCAATGGAACTGCCGGTGGCTCGTCCATATCACCGCCATCGCCTGCGTCAAGAGATGATAATTCGTCATTGCCACTTTCTCTATACGCACTATGTACATAGTGTATAGAGAAGGTATTACACTCCATCTAAAATTCGATGAGGAGATTTCACTGGAAATATACGCTTTAGGCTCCCCTGTAACCAAAAAAAAAAAAAGAAGCATTTTCAGAAAAAGGTCCATGTGTGTATGTGGACAGCGTAGCTCAGAAACGAAAAGGCCGTTAAACACCAAACTTGGTACTTTAAGTTTGGCATTTTCCAAGGACGCGATAAGAATATTTTGAAGAAAATCCCCCCACCCCAACTAACCTAAGGTACTCCCTTATTTCGTTTCTACTTACAAGGAAGCAAGTAATAAGACTATGTCTACTAATTGTATCTCGATTAGCATGAAGTAAATAGAAGCATAAGCCTTTCAACAATAATTTGTTGCAGTGATATAGAGAAAGTCTTGTGAATGGAACATATCAGATTTTTTTTCCCTTTTTTTTTTTTTTTTTTTTTTTTTTTACAAAATTTGAGTATTTTGTCTTAGCACAAGTAGTATTTATGACAGACGGAATCGTTTTGCGCGTTATGCTACATGCACAATTAAATGTAAGCGTAAAAGTTTGGATCCATGTTATTTAATGTAAGCATTCACATAGAAAAACGCAAGACACAACCCAATGCAATACAACGCAAGAATTTGCAAACTCCAAACTCTATCCTTACGTTGCATGCAAATAGGAAGAATTCTGCTTCTTTTCTCCATGCATTGTCTAAAAATTCAATAACAGACTAGATCGCACTGCAAGGTTTTGCAGGGCCTGCTGTACATGCATGCTCTTCTATTTGGCCGTGCCGCGCCATCTCTAATTTCCCTCAAGAGGCTATGACAGTCTCCTTGTGAATCCTTCCTTGATTTAATGGATGCAACTATCATCTGTGTTTAGATTTCTTGGTTCTCATAAATCGAAGACGCAGAGAGATAATTCTTAGTTCATTAAATGTGTAGCTTTTTCACTTTCTGAAGTCTCTATGCTTGTGCTATTTTCAATAATTGTGTCGCGAGCATCAGTTGTTGTTATGTAATTTTATAACATATTTATTTGTAAAAGATTGAGTGAATTTTCTTGTGTTGGCATTGTTGGTTATGGTATTCAGTTTGTAACTTGCGGAGCGCTTGGAAGATATTCGCATATAACTTACAGATCTAGAAACCCGTGACAACTTCTTGTAGCATTACTCCACAGTTAAGTGGGAATGTGAACACTGCAGCACTCCGATTGGCTGCCGGCCTGGTGGCGCTCAAGGACAAATCATCCCATTTGAAAGTCACTGTAATCGTCCATTAGTAATTACTTTACATGCCAATAAATCTTACACTAAACAGTGTAACTGCCATTGTTCTAAGACGGGATAAGAAAACAGCCTCAGCAAGAAAGATAATTGCGACTCATACATCGACCTAACTTTAGATGAATTATAGCAATGTTACAATATCTGTCATAGAAGCAACAGGTGTAGCTATAGCGTGGTGTACGTGCTCTTTGAAACAGGAGATATCACGTTCCTTTGACTGTCAGCGAAATGGGAGATTCTCTCTTTATCTGCCGAATCTGCTGAGAGCTTCATTTACAGAAACGCAAATGCATTTCAAAGGCAATTTTCCACGAAATGGGGTCTACAACGAAATTAGTAGGGTTTAATCCAACTTCTAAACAAATATACAAACTCTACAAACTTCTGTAGCTGTTTAATTCCCTATTCATTACCAGAAACCTAACCACGAGGAATTTCATAGAAGGTAAATTGGGCACACGAAATTCGTTTGAGGAAAATAACTTCCAGAACCCTTGTTACAAGTAACAAATGAGGAATGTCATTGTTAAAGTCGCTATACACAACTATGTTCTCGTTTTATATTATTCAAAACTTGTTATGTGTATCATTACGGTAGTCTTACAGGTATATTATAAAATGTGGTAAAATATACCTTTAGCTCTTACTGATTGGGACGGTGTTCTTATCTCCATACTTGGTCACTAATTGAGAAAAAATGCATTCATTCTCAAACCGTCTATTATTTTGCTTTGTTTTTGTTTCTGCAAAATAAAGCGCCCTATCTCTGTGGTGTGGAGCTAGTATGTCTATTTCATATTCAAGAGGTTGCGAGTTCGAATCGTTCTTTTTCCGCAGATTTCCCTTATTCTCAGAAGCCAAATTTCGGATAATTTTAAGCTGTATGGACCCCGGGCTCATTTGAGCATCATTCCACACATTTCATTCATCGTCCGCTATGACTTACTAAGTAAAAGAACGTTTAAAATAGTAATGTGTGTGTATATATATATACTGCCGATCGTGAAAATTGCAACATCAAGAAAGAATTTCCTGAACTACTCCAAACTTGGTGGAAGTGTAGAAGAGTGTGCAAGCAATAAGTGATTAGGTTTACATAGAGATGTAGACCGAGCAGAGCCCTGTCGTGTCGGCCCAACAAAGTCAGTGTTGCACCAAGTGTAGTCGATGCAGAGCTGTCAAACAAGGTGGAAACAATAAAGTGAATGCCGGTATGCCTCGTCGACGGCATATCGGCATGTCAGTTTGAACGGGACACAATTATCGGTATGCGGACAGCGATGCGTGTATGGAAGCAGTGGATAGATGAAGGTCGCAGTGAAGAGCGGGCACTGGACCATCGGAAGATGACCACAGCACGGGATGTCTGCCATTTGTCCGCCTGGCCCCAACGGCCGTACATCTTCATCCAAAGTGTTGGCCCGACGCTGGAGCACTACAACAGGTGTGAACTGGCCTGTGTCAACGGTTCGTCGCCATCTGCTGCATGTTGGACTGGTTGTGCACATTTCCATTACATCGGCTTCCTTGTACAGAAACCAGAAGCTCCTGCGACTGCAATGGGCACGTGAACACCGACACTGAGGTGCTCAGGGCGCAATATAGTATTTTTGGACGAATCCCACTTCAATGTGTCCTACAATGATGGCCGCATACGTGTTCAACGGTACCGTGGCGAGCGACACCTGGAGGGGTGCATTGTTAAGCGGCACACTGGACAAACACCAGGTGTGATGGTTTGGGCGCCGTTGGTTACAACAACCGATCTAACCGCTTACGAATTGAGGGCACGTCGAACAGCAACTGATTGTAGTGCCCGAGGTATAGGTCATACTTCAGCAGGACAATGTTCGACAACATATTGCGAGGAATGTACAAGCGACGGGTACCACTGCTTCCCTGGCCTGTACGTTCGCCTGACATGTCTGGGATATGATTGGTTGGCACCTGGAGGGCCACGGTCCTCCAGTAGCCAGTGTCACGAATTTGAGGGCTCGAATACAAACTGCACGGAGGGAAACCCCTCGAGAACTTATTCAGAACATTTTTGATGTAATGTCACGGCGTATAGCAGCTGTAATTGCAGCGCATGCAGACCACAGCAAATACTGAATATGAAAGCTCGCCGGTCATGTGTACATTTGAAAAGTTTATCATTTGTTACTTGTCATGTACCTAATCTCATGTACCTAATCTCGGATATTAAAGTCATTCCATTAATTTAATATCAATGTTTATATTGTTAATAAATATTTATATTATAATAAACAATATTTATATTGTTTCAACATGCCTGTAACATTTTTACTTTCTCTACAGGTACTATGTACATAATGTATAGAGAAGGTATTGCACTCCACCCAAAAATTTGATACCGAGATCTCACCGGAAATATACGTTTTAGGGTCCCGTGTATCCAAATAAAGTATTTTCAGAAAAAGGTCCGTGTGTGTGACCGTGTGTCTGTGAACACGATAGCTCAAAAACGAAAAGTCGGTAAAATACCAAACTTAGTATTTAAGTTTAGTATCTTCCTGGGATGCGACACGTAGAATTTGAGAAATATCCCCCACACTAAACTGCCCTTTACATGGAAAAAATTTCGAAACTTTTGATTTTCTCAAAAATGGCCCTAATGATTTTGATTAAAAGTTCGTATATTAAAATATTTACCTGACAAGTAAAATGTATATCTTGACTTTTCTGAGAATAGACTCTGAAGACCACTTTATTCTGGATAAATTTTTCGGAATTTTGCATATCTGCTAAACCGTAAGCGATGTACAAAAACTTACCTCACAAAAATATAGAGTATTTTAAAACACACAATTTATGTTATCTACATTTTTTCGTGAAATTGTTCGTTTTTAAAATATCCCGTGTTTTTTGTTTCAGCTTTCAAAAACTTTTCTCATGCAGGAATTTGTCAACTCCTATCCTACAAAGAAAGGAACTTCAAATACATAGCAACCAGCTTTTGATTATCACTTCAACCTATGGTACTCCCTTATTTCGCTTCTACTTACAAGGAAGCAAGTAATAAGACTATTTCTGCTAATGTTTTCTCGATTAGCATGAAATAAATAGAAGAATAAACTTTTTAACAATAATTTCCTACAGAGGTGTAGAGAAGGTCATGTGGCACTTCTAGACTTTTTATTTTGCACGGACTGTTTGCTGAGGCGCTTTGTGCAAGGAGTGAGTTGCTACTGAATAAATAAAATAGTTTGATAATAATGTCTTATTTCACCCTCGTTCCTGGAAGAACAAAAATGCAAATAATTCAACAGGTATCCTCTTAGATGAATGTATGTATTCGTTTAAGAGATTTTTATTTTCTCGACTTACACTGTTATATACCATCGTGTTGTTCTAAGATATTACACATATGCACATTGCTTCTCTTCTTCTCCGTCTCTAAGCAAACTTTTTCAAACAAAAGCAAGTGGCAATATATTACTAACTCATTTGTTCTTTCCTTAAGGAAACAAGATTATAAATATACATATACATTTGTTCATCGTTCATGCGTGCAACATTCTTTTTAACCATTAATAATACAAATTAAAGGCAATGAAATAAAATTGCACGTTAACCCAATAATTTTGCGTTGCAGACTAGAAAAGGTATTGTAATGCACCCAAAACTTTGATACCGAGATTTCATCTGAAATACTGTTTTAAGAACCCCTGAATACATTAAAAAAATCTCATGTGTTACACTCACATAACTTTCTCTAGCTGCTCTACAAACCTCCTACACTAGATTACTCTTCTTTGTACACAATGCTACTTAGTTCCTTATAAGTAGAAGGGAATAAGGGAATGCGCTATGCTAAAATGATTGTCAAATGTTTTAAAAGTTATCGTTATGCGATTGTCATTGCAAATCACTTTGTTTTATTTATTTATTTTTTTTTGTTTCATTTATACAGTCCCCTTTAACATCTAAGGTCATATCAGGGGCTTTCCACTTGAAACAACTCGTTGTTCGTAGGTTCTTTTGTTGGTGTAAATCATTTTGTTTTACACGCACACATTCACACTCACATACTCCAGCTCGCTGACCACTCGACCACGGAGGCATTTAAATCGCTTCTCGGCTTGGCCAGGAGTTGAACAAAAGAAAAACAGACACTTCCTGTCTGAGAATAGTTTAAGTACTTCACAATTGAAACCAATAACAAGGAATATCTCGGAAACGGTTATCTCCACAACGTATAAGACAAAAATTGTGCGTTTACGGTTTAGGAGTTAAGCAAAATTCATCCAGAATAAAGAGGTCTTCAGAGGCAATTCCCAAAAAATTCGAGATATACATTTTATTTTGGACATAAATAGCTTTAATATACGGGATCTTAATCAAAATCGTTATAGCCATTTTTAAGAAAATCAAAATTTTCGAAATGTATTCCATCTAAAAGGTAGTTTGTAGTGAGGGATGTTTTTGAAAATCTACGTGTCGCATCCTTGGAAGATACTAAATCTAAATACCAAGTTTGGTATTTAACGGTCTTTCTGTTTTGGGGCTATGCTTTCCACAAACACACACACGGACCTTTTTTTAAAAATGCTTTTTTTCGGACTCAGGGGGACCCCGAAACCTATATTTCTGGTACAATCTCGGTATCGAATTTTTGGGTGCATTACAATACCTTCTCTTTCCCTATGTACATAGTACATATGGGGCTAGAGAAAGTAAAAATAGAAAAAGGGCAATATGTGTGCGTGTGTGCGCCTGTGCGTATGTGCATCTGTAGACAGCATAAATCAAAAACGCAAATACCATTAAACACCAAACTTGATATTTATGTTTGGTGTCTTCCAAAGTTGTGACACAAACATTTTCAAGAGAATCTCCCCACCTGAAACTACCCTTTACGTGGAAAAGAATTATAAAGGGTTGATTTTCTCAAACATAGCTCTAATGATTTGATTAAAATATCTTATGTATAAGATATTTTTACGACAAACGAAATGTATATCTTGGATTTTCTGGGAATAGCCTCTGAAGACTACTTTATTCTGGATAACATTTATATAACTGGCAAACTGTAAGAGATATACAAAAACTTACTACACAAAAAATGCAGATCTCATTAAAACACAGAATTTATGCCATGTATATATGTTTTTGGTAGAGGTAACCGTTTTTGAGATATTTTGGAATATTATGTTTCAATTTTAGCCACTTTTTTAGAAAAATGTCCGTGTGTGTGCCTGTAGGCAGCATAGTTCAAAAATGAAAAGACCGTTAAAATTCAAACTTGGTATTTAAGTTTGGTATCTTCCAAGGATGCGACACGAAGATTTTCAAGAAAACTCCCCATCCCAAAACATGGAAAAAATTTCGAAACTTTTTATATTTTTAAATTGGCTCTAACGATTTTGATAAAATCTCGTAAATTTCGTGGAGTAGATCGTTTTTAAGATATCCCATGTTAATTTTTTCAGGTATGAAAATACAGGAATGTGTCAACTCCTGTCCATACAAACAAAGAAACATGAGTCACATAGCAACCAGCTTTTGACTGTCACTTTAACCTAAGGTGTTCCCTTATTTCGCTTCTGCTTACTAGGAATCAAGTAATAAGACTATGTCTGCTAATTTTTTCTCGATTAGCATGAAGTAAATAGAAGCAAGAGCTTTTAACAATAATTTGTTGCAGAAAGTGATGTGAATGGAACACATCAGATGTGTTTTTCTCGCTGAGGCCCTGACTCTAGTGGCTCACATCAAGCAGTACAATGGGTGTCACATCATCCTTGCTTCTCGTCACGTCGAGATTGGAACGCGCTGGAGCGTGTAGCCAGGTAAGGAAGATATTGATGCCCCAGATCTCAGCCACCATCTCCATATTCTCCCTAGATACTACATTCTTAAATAAGTCAGCACGAAATCCGATATATATCTCTCTTTCAGCAAATAAAAAAATGATGAACATTGCCCAACTTTGTAGCGGGTGAATCATACAAAATATCATGTGTTCCATGCACGTGACATTCTCTATATCTCCCAAACAAACTATTGATAAAAACTTATTCTTCTATTTACATCATACAACTTAGAAGAAATAGTCTTATTACTTGCTTCCTTGTAAGTAGAAGAGAAATAAGGGAGTACCATAGGTTAAAGTGATAATCAAAAGCTGGTTGCTATGTGACTTAAGTTCCTTTGATTGTATGGACAGGAGCTGACAAATTCCTGTATGAGAAGAGTAAAATGTATGAAACATAAATTGTGTGCTTTAACGAGCTCTACATTTTTATGTGTTAAGTTCTTGTCTATCCGTTAAAGTTTATCAGTTATGGAAAATTCCGCAAAATTGAATCAGAAAGAACGTGTCTTCAGAGGTTATACCCAAAAAATTGAAGATATGCATTTTATTTGGCACAGACATTTCTAAAATAAAAGAGATTTGAATCAAAATCGTTAGAGTCAGTTTTGGCAAAATAAAAATTTTCGATTTTTTTATGTTAAGGGTAGCTGGGGTGGGGGATTTTCTTAAAAACCTTCGTGTCGCATCCTTGGAAGATATTAAAATTGAATACCAAGTTTTTGTATTTAACGGTCTATATGTTTTTGCGCAATGCTATCCTCAGACACACACACGGATATATTTTTCTAAAAATGTTTTTTTTTTTAGTCACGGGGTCTTAAAACATATATTTCCGGTGAAATCTCGGTATGGAATTTTTGGGTGCAGCATAATACCTTCTCTATACACTATGTACATAGTACGTATTGAGAAAGTAAAAATCTAGATCTCATTAATACACACAATCTATCTCATAGTTTTTTTTTTCTTTTTGTTTTTTTTTTTTTTCAGAGTTTGCCGTTTTCCCTAAATTCCGGATTATTAATTTAAATTTAGTTACTTATACTATCTATCTCATAGTCTTTTTTTTTTTGTTGTTTTTGCAGAGTTTGCCATTTTCTCTAAATTCCGGATTATTAATTTCAATTTAGTTGCTTAAACTTTTTTCAAAGGGGAGGACATCTTTATTCTCGTGTCTCCTTTGTTTATTCCTCTCAAGAAAGTATTGTAATGCACCCAAAAATCCGGTACCGAGATTTCATCGTTTGAGACCCCCTGAGTCCAAAAAAAGGCATTTTAGAAAAATGTCCGTGTGTGTGTGTCTGTCTGTGGGCTGCATAGCTCAAAAGCGAAAAGTCCGTTGAATACCAAACTTTGGTATTTAAGTTTGGTATTTTCCAAGGTTGTGACATGAAGATTTTCAAGAAAATTCTCCCACCACCAACTCCGCTTTACATACAACTTGTTTCGAAATTTTTTATTTTCTCAAAAATGGCTGAAACGATTTTGATTCAAATATCGTACAATAAAGATATTTACCTGCAAAATAAAATGTATGTCTTGAATTCTCTGAAGACTACTTTATTTTGGATGAATTTAACGGAATTTTGCATAACAAGGTATATCTCAAAAACGACCAACTCCATGAAAATAATGCACATAACATAAATTGTTTATTTTTATGTGCTCTACATTTTCCGTGTGGTAATTTTTGTCCATCTCTTACGGTTAAGCAGTTATGCAAAATTCCGTAAAATTCATCTAGAATAAAAAAGTCTTCAGAAGCTATTCGCAGAAAATTCAAGTTATACATTTTATTTGTCAGGTAAATATTTTTAATCTAAATCTATATAGTCACTTTTAAGAAAATCTAAAATTTCGAAAATGTTCCATGTAAAGGGTAGTTTGGGGTGGGGAGATTTTTCTGAAACTCTTCGTGTCGCACCCCTAAAAACTACTAAACGTAAATACCAAGTTTGGTATTTTATTTTTGAGTTATTGTGTTCACAGAAACAAGCACACATATGCACAGGGACTTTTTTCTGAAAATGCTTTTTTTGGATACAGGGGACCCTAAAACATATATGTCTGGTGAAATCTCAAATTTTTGGATGGAGTGCAATACCTTCTCTATACACTATGTACATAGTACGTGTAGAGAAAGTAAAAATTTTCATACTAATCACATATTCTTTTGGCGTATTACGCTGTTACCATGTAGTTGAAGATAACGTGTCGCTAAGTAAAGCAGTTACAACATGGAGAAGCTATTCAGGGTATATTTTAAATAGATTTAGAAAAAATGTTTTTGATAGTTTTATATCAGATAAACTGAAATACGGTATGCTAATAGGATTGCAAGGTATGCAAATACAAGAAAACTGTAATATCCACCAATGGCCGTAATGGGACACTTAAAATTTCATTTTGAAAATATATTCTTGAAATCAAAGAATAAAGTGAAAATTAAGAATGTGTACGGTAATGCTTTATCCCTTTATTGTCTTATTTAAAATGATTGGAGTTTGTTCAGCAGTGAATATAGAATAGCATCGTTGCCTTATTCCGTATGCAACCAGCAAAACAGTAACGTCGAATGTGTAGTCTAAACTGCGGGTTTATTGATGTTTCGTGAGGCATGCTGTTGCGCCGCGTCCCAGTTAACGGTTAATCTTGGACTGCTCCTTCCTCAAGGAAAAGTGAGCGAGTTCTTCATCTGACGCTGGATGTTCTCTGATGCCAGTTCAGTGTCGATGAAGATGTGGGCGGGAACTAATTCCACATCTAGGAAAGCGTGCAAGACATTGCACTTCGTAATGAGAACACTGAAGAAGGGGAGCGCAAAGTCCAGGGAAATTGCCTACAAGTCCTTAGTGCGGCCAGTTATGGCATATGGAGTAGCATGCTTGGTTAATAAACTGATACAGAGAAGGGCTGTAACATTCATAAAGAGAGGTAAACATTTTGGGCTTACGAAAGCTAAAGACACGGGTTATTCGCACTATTTAAAGCTTATACTGGTTTAAATGCATGGGTGGACGTTAGAAAGAGGCATACTACGAACGAAACGTATAAAATTAAGAGTATAAGGTACAGAGCCGACGTAGGACAAGTAAATATTGTAAGTAATTAAAGTAAATATTGTGAAGAAATTAAGGATCTCAGACATTTTTATAAAAGTATTAATGTTGAGGTTTATAGTAACTGTTTATAAGCATGCTGCTAATTGACTTAAGTACTGCTATACTCAATAATATGTGGTTAGGTGTAACAAAAAACCATATATCGTATGTTAGTTGTATTACTATCATTATTATTATTGTAAGTGAATTTTGGACATTTTACTCTGCCACCAGGCAGTACCCAACTGCAGAGAATAAATACATTCATGCAGGAATACACACATAAACGTTGTTATATTACATAAATGTTGAACGAATAGGTAGGTGGCGTTCCTTTACGCTGTCGAGTTAACCAATGAGCATGATAAATGAAGGTGTAGTCGACGTCTTATTGTTAGTGTTGAGTTTATTTATTCTCTTAACTGTTCTTTGTTTACTATAATAGGGAACAATTATGCATAGCAATGTGATTTACCGTTGTACTGAGTGCTGTAATATTTAAAATGCTATATCTAAATTATTACTTTATGCTGTTCTCTCTCTCCCATTCACACATAGTCACGGAAGAAGTCGACACTCTGTTTCCTCAACCCAGTCTCAAGGTTCTCTCAACGTCTTCATCAGAAGCATGATGATGTCACCGCAAATCGTGTTTTATTATCGGGAACAGATGGAAGTGAGACGGTGCTAAATCTGGACTGAATGGAGGATGCCGTACGTTGGTGAGATTCAGTTTCTCAAGTTCTGCTGTGGTGGCACGTGAAGAGTGCGGTTTGACATTGTCATGGTGCAGGAAAACATTTCCCTTTGCCTTTCGGACTCTTGTTAGCCGTCGTTTCAGAGTTCGCAGCGTTGTGATGTAGCGCTCTGAGTTTATTGTTGTTCCACGATAAGCAAATCAACATGGATAACGCCATCTCCGTTCCAGAACACTGTGGCCATGATTTTTCCAGCTGAGAGCTGTATCTTGAATTTCTTTTACTGGGGCGAGTCTTTTGTGTCGATATTCCATAAACTGACTTTTCGTCTCCGGTTCGTAATGGTGTACGCAGGTTTCGACCTTATTTCTCGTAACGCGAGAGGAGTTCCTGGAAAATTTCAAGTCTGTGCGCTTTCATTTTAGGAGTCAGTATCCCGGGTACCCATCTTGCAGAGCAAAGCAATAGTGTGATCCACACGTTCTTGTGAAATGCCGGTTGTGCTTGCAATTTCTCTCTGAGTGATACGACAATCGTCCTGAATCAATATGTCAACATGTTGCTTGTGAAACTCGGTGGTTGCTGTCACAGGACGTCCAGCTCTTTGTTTGTCACGCAAGTCAGATGTTCCCACCTCAACATCTTTAAACTTACTCGCCCAATGACGCGCAGTACTCACATCAACATAAACTGCCTTCATTCTCTGATGAATATCCTTTGCGGTATCACCTTCTGCTGTCAAGAATTCAATCACTGCACGTTACTCAACTCGCATTGACCGACCGTCTGCGCAGGGTTCCATACTTTACACTGGAACAACACAACCGTTCAGTGCTAAGGCTTCCCGCCAACTGGAGCTGTAGAGAAGAGGCTACGGAACAAGTCAGTACTGCCGCATACCAATGCTGCCATCTGTTGAAGAGCTGCGAGGGGAGAGGCATTACTTTTCATATATATATACATGTAATATAAGGTTTTTCTATGATTGCTTTGTTTGGTACAGGAAAATCAAAAGTGAGTTTCTATTTTAATATCGATCTAGAATTTTACTGGATTCAATACTTCCATGTAAGCAGAAGAGAAAATAAAAACAATCATAATAAAACAATAATAATAATCATTACAAATATACCAGAATTTCTTTCTCAAAAAGCATATGTTTAATATTTCCAACATTTTGTTTCTGGAGGTTAAATAAATAATGAAACCTTATAAGGTATAAATGGAAACATTTTATTACGATGTGTTGAAGCATATATAGTTATTAAAGCAATGCCATGTAACGTTCATGTTCGCTTGGTGAATATAAAAAGGCTAGAAAGTAAATTAAAAAGTCTGATGTGTTACGCTCATATGACTTTCTCTAGCTACTCTACAATCAAACTTCTTACAAAAGATTATTCTTCTTTCTACACAATGCTAATCGAGATAATAAGTAGAATGGAACTAAAGCAATGCGCCATGCTAAAGTGATAGTCAAATGTTTTAAAAGCAAATCACTTCTTTGCTTGGCCAGGAATAGAACAAAAGAAAAACGTACACTTAGTGTCTGAGAAAAGTATAACTACGTCACAATTGAACCCAATAACAAGGAATATCTCGGAAACGGTTACCTCCACAACAAAAACGTAAACGACATAAATTGTGTGTTTTGGCGAGATCTACATTTTTTGTGCAGTAAGTTTTCTCTATTTGGCAGTTAGTTATTCCTAGAAAATTTAAGATGTACATTTTATTTGGGATGTAAGTATCGTTAATATATGGGATCTTAATCAAAATCGTTACCTATTTTTTAGAAAATCAAAATTTTGGAAAATGTTTCCATGTAGAGGGTAGAGGGTTTCTTGAATATCCTTGTGTCGCAGCCTTGGAAGATAGTGAAATTAAATACCAAGTTTGTATTTAACGGTCTTTTAATTTTAGAGCTATGCTGTCCACAGGCACACACGGACCTTTTTATAAAAATTCTTTTTCGGACTCAGGGGACCCTAAAACATATATTATCGGTAAAATCTCGGTATCTTATTTTTGGATGCAATGAAATACCTCCTCTATCCACTATGTACACTGTACATGCGGGCTAGAGAAAGTAATAAAAAGTAAATAACACGTTAAGTGAAGAATAAGAAAATTAAACAATAAAAGACATACATGGACATTTTTCTAAAAATGTGTTTTTTTAGGGTTTTTTTTTATTCAGGGGGGACCCAAAATATGTAAATGTCGGTATCGGATTTTTGGGTGGAGTGCAATACCTTTTCTGTACAATATAACATAGTACGAGTAGAGAAAGTAGAAACATATTACTGTTCATATGTATTTACTGTAGCGCATTAAAGGTTTTTCTTTGCTGCAAGTGTGCCCATCATTTCTGCTTTCGCCTTGTCGTGATAAAGGTCACACTTTTGCATCACTCCCTTACATGTTGCGAAGGCTTAAATGATGAATACATGAGAAGCAATTTTATTTAAGTGTGGGCTATTGCAAACGTGCACGAGAGCGAGGAAAAAAAACATAGGTCTGGATTATCAGTGTTTATTTACACATTCTGAGAATTAGCCTTCAAATCCGAGAAAACCTCTGAGGGACTGCCTGTATTATCCGAGGACATAACACCTTTCTCCATTACAAAACCAAAGACCAAATATTTCCACATCAACATTGCGGCGGAGTTGGCAAACGACTGAAGCCACGTGAACCCCAGTCTATACACCTATTTGTACTGGGCGTCCTGCCATAACCAAAACCAGACTTGTGGCGTCATTTAAATGCCTTTATTGCAACCGAATTGGAGCACAAAACTTTAAATTTGGTGTTAGGGCAGTTAAACATCCAAAAAAGTACGTTGATCCAGTAAGGAACTCAAGTTTGAGTATCGAAAATGCATTCAAATGGGCCGATCTGTGCTACCTGGCCCACCTAATAGCCCAGATGGGGTAGCAGGTGGAAGACAATTCAGAAATGACTGCATGATATCGACAAATTTGGAATAACAGTTTGCGGCTAAAGTTTCTGTCAACCTACTCAGTCAAATAACAGGAGGATGGGGGAGCGAGGTGGACAAAGATGCTGTTTGCGTGCTAAAGATTAGGCGCCTGGGAACCAAAAAAAAATCAACTAATGATGCCAGAGTGAGATCTTGTTCACTGTGCGGGAAAGGGGAAACATGGAATCATATTCTGGCAGAATGCAGCGAAATAGAAATATTAAGGAAGCAATTTTTACCACCGCAGTTTCTGGATTTCGATCGTGGAAGTAAAGATGGACGCTGGACATCATAAAATGTGGTGAAGATCCAGCAAAGGATGTTAATTACTATGGAGAACAGAAGAGGGGGACAGGGTGTATAAGAACTACGGTTCCATTGTTCTTAAATCAGAACTCTGCATTGTATTATATTATATATAATCATAAGTTTGTGGTTAATTTCACCTTAATTCTTTCTGATTTGATGTTTCTGTGTTCATTGATGTCACGGTTATATTTTTGCGTAGTAACTAAATATATATCTTTACCGTTTTGCAAAAAATCTTTCCATGGTTAACGGTAGAGGGAGCAGGGTACGCGACAGTGAGGTTGTGGTTATCCTTAATCATCAGAATGTATATATTATATTACTGTTAGCTTATGGTTACATTTCATCTTAGTCCTTTTTCGTCCTTTTATATGTGTTTCCATGCTTGTCTACTCTTATTTTGCAATAAGTAAATCTGTATCTTTAATACTTAACAAACATCTTACTGTTAATTCAATTGTCTTTTTACACACGGCATGTCTCCCGTCCTACACACGGCTTGTGTGAAAAAACAATTAAACTAAAACAAATTGGCATAAAAGTTGGCTATACACCGAATTCTGGGACTTAAAGTACTTATAACATTGTAAGTTGCCATTGGGATTGCCATCTCAAAATAATTTGACATCACCTTGTGGTTTACCGGGAAATATGTGAGTCAGTTGAGAAATTAAATGCTGTGCCGACATGTTGCCATGGTCGCTCAATGCTTAGAGCGACGGCTAGAGCCCAGCAGATCCGTGGTTCAAATCCCGGCTATACTATAGAATTTTTCAGTCCAAATCTACCTACCCAAAATCTTACTCTAAATATCCAAGGACAGGAAAATAATTTTCGGCGATCAGGCCCATGCGATTGTTCCATATTTCCAAGTGTATAACGAAAATGTTTGTCAATGAAAGCAGTAACATCGCTAGAGATCTGAAGTTGAACTCTGCCATAACTGTGGAGGAAAGGATCATCCGCGGAGGGAGTGCACCAATAAGGAATCATGTACATGTAAGAATGAGTCGATGAGATGTCCCAAGTATAGGGAACTAATTCATCAGATGAAGGAGATACGGGATAA
Organism: Hymenopus coronatus; assembly: GCA_030762935.1. Taxonomy (NCBI): domain Eukaryota; kingdom Metazoa; phylum Arthropoda; class Insecta; order Mantodea; family Hymenopodidae; genus Hymenopus; species Hymenopus coronatus. Next base: position 179,026,846 of record CM060882.1, read on the forward strand.
GAAAACTGTTGCTCAACGAAATGTATAAAACTGAATGTTGATTGTAGTTAGAGAGCTATGAACCTATTGAAAATGTATGTCCAAGCTCTTAGACATTGCGATTGTGGCTGCTGAACCAATCAAAAATGTTACAAAACATGCTTCCAAATGGACTTGATGCGACCATATAACAACCTTGTAATTCTATCCTAGTGAGAAACACAGGAGGTGGAGATGGTTCTGTGCAGATGAATACTGTTGACTTGGTGTATACACATCTGTGTGCACCAGATTTTCATCATTCCTTGCTTCCATTATGTGTAAATATATAAAAAACATCGTATATATTTGCCAGTTGGCGGAGATTTTAAGGTCAAAGCGCTTCGCTGGGGCTCCCAATAGAGAATAGAAAGAGCAGTGCATTAGCAAAGTGGGCTGGTGAATATCATGTTATTTTAAATGAAGAAACGCAAATCTTTAGCGTAACGTAGGATCCTCATATACAGATCTCAAAATATGTACTCAGGACCTTGGGAGACTGATACCGAACTGGCACGTGAATGATGCAGAGAACTTGAGTTACACAAAAGTATCTCTGCAGAGGAGAGAGCATCTGTGACATCTCCGCTTTATTATTCCACATCGGAGGTTTGAATTTACAAGGAAGAGATACAGAAACAATTATTGGCATATCTCGAAGTTCGAATGTGATCAAGTTTTATACATCAAACATATGGAATGGAACAGGCTAGATATAATGCGTGTAGCCTTGTTCTCCGTAGGAAATACTCTCGTGCGCAACGCCAGGGTGCCTACTGGTTGAGTCACGAAATTGCGGAAGCAGTGTAGTAGAGCTAAGTGAATTGTAATTACAATTAACCAACGTAATGTTACCCCTACAGAAGTTCGCACTTCGTTGTTATAGAAATGTTGTGATGCCCTTAAGAGTAAAATATCAAAAAATCCGGGTACCATTCACATGACTTTCTCTACATCTCTGCAACAAATCATTCTTTAAAATCTTATACTTCTATTTACTTCATGCTAATCAGTAAAACATTCGCAGAAATAGCTATATTAAGTAAGTAGAAGTGAAATAAGGGAGTACCATAGGTTAAAGTGATAATCAAAAGCTGGTTACTATGTCACTGAAGTTCCTTTGTTTGTAAGGACAGCAGTTGACAAATTCCAGTATGAGAAAAGTATAAGTTTTTCATAGCAGAAACCCCAAAAAACAAGGAATGTCTCAAAAACGACGAACTCCACGAAAAAAATGTATATAATATAAATTGTGTGTTTTAACGTGTTCTACATTTTTTGTGTGGTAAGGTTTCGTCCACTTTTTACGGTTTAGTAGTTATTAAAATTCACTAAAATTCATCCAGAATGAACTCTTCAGAAGTTATTCCCAGAAAATTCAAGATATACATTTTATTTTTCAGGTAAATATCTTTAATATACGAAATTTTAATCAAAATCGTTAGATCCGTTTTTGAGAAAATTAAAATTATCGAAAAAAGTTCCATGTAAAGGTATGAATATAAAGGGTGGGCTATGAATATTCAAATTGACTCAAATCCTACACTGAAATAAATACAGAGACGTGAAAGAAAATCCTCTAAATATGGATAAAATCTATTGGAAAAAGCTCAATAACTCTGTATATGAGACGTTTATTGAAAATTTAAGCAAATCACAGACTTCAAATATTTACAAAATAGAAGTAAGTCAAGAAATTGAATGCTAGACCGACGTATGTCTGGAGCGTTCAATTTAATGCAAATCTTTTAGGTGTAGAGCTTAGTAGAGAGGCGGTGCACATGAATAAGCCTATATATATAGGCCAGGTCATCTCGGATATTTCTAAATTCAGAATATACGATTTCTCCTGCAGTGTGATGAAAACAAATATCCAAATTTTAATCTGGACTATATGGATACTGATTCCTTTATTTTTGAGACATCTATCGACATCCACAACTTGATCAAAGAGAACCCAGAACATTTCGGCACTTCAAATTTCGACGATAGCAACCCTTTCAGCATTATATTACGAAATTAAAAAAGTCAGTGGATTATACAAGAACGAGATTGGAGCCAGTCCTATACATAAATATGTCGGTTTGAAATCCAAATTGCAGTTACAAATTTGAGGGACAGACAATAAAAAGGACCAAAGCCATAAACAAAATGGTAGCCATAAATTTCGCCAAGTATTTAGGAAAAAATGGCAAAACAGAGCACATTTGGAAGCATCAAGCACACTGTGCAAACCGTAAATGAGTACAAGATCGCTCTCCATAGGAAGGATGAGAAACGAAAGGTAATTGGAGTCTCAGATTACACCCTGCCTGCGAGTCTCAGGGTATGGTTGACCCTTAGCGGTGAAATGTCTCCCTTCACCAGTATACATTCTGTCAAGAAAGAACCGGGAATTGATCATTTAAAAATCCTGTTTAAAAGGGGATACGAAACTATTGTTGTCGCCAAGTTGACACAACTTTCCTCTATACCCACGCTGAGTTTGATCGTCATCTGTCATCTAGTTTGTTTACAGTACGCCATTTTGTTAGTTCATCTCAAAGGTGATTTGCGATTTTAGGATGGATACAAGCATTGAACAAAGAACCTGTCTCCAATTTTGCATTGCAAATGATATTTCGTGTGTCAAATCGCTGAAAATGTTACAGAGGGCTTACGGTGAATCGAATTTATCAAAAAACACGTGCATATGAGTGGTACAGTGCATTCAAAGGTGGTCAAGATGTGGTGGAAGATTTGCCTCGCTCTGGTCGGCCATCGTCGGTTTCAACTGAACTGACAATCGTCATTTCGATCTGAGAGAGGTTGCCGCGGAACTTTCTGTCTCACGAATCAATTCGTACAATTTTAAACGATTGTTTGGGTATGATACGCGTTGCAGCTCGGTTAATTCCGAAATACTTGAATTTTCTACAAAAACTCAATCGCCTAAGGATTGCTGAAAACATGCTAGAACGAGCCAGTTCCGACCCCACATTCATAAAACGCATTGTAACTGGTGATCAGACGTGGGTTTACGAGTTTGACACTCAAACCAGTCAACAAGCTGCCGAATAGCGTCTTCCAACTGAACCGAAACCTAAAAGGGCACGTCAAACTGGATCAAAACAGAAGGTCATGTTGATAGCTTTTTTCAATTTTCGCGGTGTCGTGCACTCAGTGTTCTTGCAGAAGGTCACATGGCAAATAAAGACTATTATCTGAGGGTTTTGCGGCGTTTGAGAGAACAAATACAGCGAAAAAGATCAGATGTGTGGAACGACAACTAACGGATTCTGCACCATGATAACGCACCAGCTCACAAGGCTATTATTGTGAACGAATTTCTTGCCAAAAACTCAAATTTCATCGAACAACCACCGTATTCACCTAATCTGGTTCCTGCTGATTTCTTTCTCTTTCCAAAACTCAAGTTACCACTTCGAGGCACCCGTTTTCAGTCGATAGAAGACATAAAGGAAAATTCGCCGCGACAATAGACATCGACTCCTAAAAGTGCCTACAAAAAATGTTTTGATGATAGGATTATTCGTTAGCATAAATGTATAATTTCAGAAGAGGCCTACTTTGAAGGCGATAAAATAAAATTGGATGAAAAATGTAAATGGCGTGTTATTTATGGACGCTCTTTAACTTCTGTGGTTCTCAGCGTCCCATTCTAAACTGGGTGTGAAAAACCGCTTAATTTTGCTCAGAGGCCTCTGTATCAGGCTGGAGGTTCTTTTACGTACCGTAAATCTACGACACGGGACCAACGGCTTCATTTCCCTTCCATAGGAAGCCATGCTAAGGATTTACACCCGAAAAAATCCATCGTCCTCCGCTGGGTTTGAACCCGCGACCTTGGGTATATGAAGTTAGCATGGTAACCATTACATCACGGAGGGCGACGAAAAAAAATTGGATGAATAAATCATTTTTTGTTTAATTGGCAAATTCCCGGAACTTTCTTGACACAGTAGTACTCTCTTTATATTTGAATATGCAGATTTTGGTGAGGTTTATATGATATATATAAGCTGAAAATGTTTAAATTTGTAATTTAAACATTATATTTTTTATTTGTGGTATCTTAAGTCAAAGTGCGCAAATTTTGTAACGTAAAATTTATATTTTTTAATTTAACTTTTCCGTAATCACTTTGACGATTCTGACGTAGTCTCAGTATCTTATGCAAAATCTGTTTCATAGTCTTTGCAACTTGAATTCCGGTCTTATCCTTTAATACTCTTGCATATGCTTTCTTGGAGTAGAAGCCGACGGCGATAAATGTGTACTTGAAGTTCTTGTTTAGTTTATTATTGTGGATCATCTCAATCAGATCAATCTGAGATCGTTGAGTTCTTGGCTGTCTATCTTTCAACACCAAAAAAAAAACACTTCTCACAGGTGCATGGAATTCGTAGCTATATTTTTCTTCACCTCTGTCATGCTATAATCCTATGATTTTAGTTCTTGAATTATCTCCCTAGTTTCCTGGTTAAGATAGTTACTTCCAACCTCTCTAGATGCAATGAGTAGTCTCAGGTGCTAATGTATTTGGATCGTTCCAATAGGTGTAGCCTTGCTTTCTGTCGGGATGAAGTTGATTCCATTTACTCAAAATCCACTGTGCTTACTGAGAAGAGGGCGTATAACACTTTTATACTTGTAAACTTCACTGTACCTCAGACGTCCTTGTCTGGAAAACTTTGTTGGCACACTTGTATGATTCTGGAATCCTTCTATAACCTTTCAGATCCTCCTCGTGTAGATATTATTTTCTGGAAATTTCCTAAAGATGAGCTCGTTCATCTTTGTATAGCATCGACTTTTTCTTGGGCTACTCTGATTTCAGTATTGATTAAATCTATAATTTTGCTTCCTATGAAGATAATGATGATGATGATGATGATGATGATGATTGGTGTTTAGGGACGCTCGACTACGATAGCCATTAGAGACCTTATTAAAACAAGGTCGATTAAAAACAACACAGATAAAAGACAATATAAAAGCAAACCAAATATAAAAGGAAAGTTATAAAATTCAGGGAAGAAAACTACATGTGACGACGGCCCCAGAGGAATATAAAACAGATTAAAAATGAACAAACAGGTCACAAAATTTACTAAATCAAGTCCGTAGATTAAACAGCACTAGTGATAAAATACTTAAAATCAAATAACTGTCGCTCCATCATAAACTGTCGGGATACAGTTTACAGATTATTCGCTCATGTTTATGTGATATGCTCCAAAGCAGGTTCCTGATTTCGGACCTCAATAGGCCCATCCTCAGCAGGATTTTCAGGTACAATGTGGCTAGGTTCACTGTCGTTTGGGATTGCCAGTGCACTCTGTAGGTTGATATTGGGACTCTTTTGTGGTGACAAGTGAATGGTTACTTCTTCTAAGTCTGCCATTTGTGTTTTTTCATACATGCATAACAATGGATGATACCTGGGTTCATCACTTCACACCTGAGAAGAAGCACCAATCAAAACACTGAATTGAAGGTGGAAATTCGGCTCCAAAGAAGGCGAAGGCAGCTCCATCTGTAGGCAAGATCACGGCCTGAGGTTTCTGGGACGCACGCGGAAAAACTTTCATAGATTTTCTCAAAAAAGGAGAAGTAATCAATGGCGAATATTATGCGAATTTGTTACAGAGTTTAGGAGTAAAATTCGCCGCATTTAGTGAAAAAAAAAGTTTTGTTTCATCAAGACAATGCACCAGTTCATATGTTCATTATCACCATGACCAAAACCAAAGATTAAAGGTTCTAATTGCTTTAATTGCTCCTTCATGCACCCTATTCGCCAGGTTTAGCCTCTTCTGGTTATTTATTGTTTCTAAACTTGAAGAAATGGCTTGGTGGTAGAAGATTTGCCAACAGTGAAGAGGTGGAGTCTGCAGTTGATAGCTATTTTGCAGACCTCGATAGTTCTCACTATAAACAGGGTATCGAAGGTACTGAACATCGCTGGGAAAAGCGTATCTAGCTGAAAGGAGACTATGTGCAGAAATAAAGATCTTTTTCCTCATAATTTTTGTGCTGTCTTTTATCCGCGCGCGCGCACACACACATACACACGGACATACGCACACACTAACACTACAGAAACTGGAGTTCTCGTTATTTATTTGACACGCAAGTTCTTCACTGTTCTCCAGTTGGACGTCGTCCCAATATCCTATTTACGTAATAAATCTGATACGTAAATTCTTAAGCTTCACTTGTAACCGAGCGTGGCAGAGCAGTTTCAGCTAGGATCTCCTATAAATATAAAGTGTATGTAAGGTGTGAATATTGTTAGTAATAGTTTGAATAAATACTAAAACTAAAAGTTGCTCAAAATAGTTTGCTTTAAATAGTTCTATTTAATTTAGCACAATGTGCCTAAGATATGCTTGCCCGACCTAAGAACCCAGGTAGCTGGAGCAACCATAAATACCAAAACTAAAACAAGATGGCGGTTTAAATAATCTGAGACAACGAGCAACTGCCACTTGCATGTTGAGATTAGAGATTTCCCAGAAGTGGCATTTGAGATGCTGTTATCTGCTTATTGACATTTTTCCACAATTTTCCTGGCTTGTTTTTTACAACCAAGCAGCTATTTATCCACTAATCCTTATACAGAAGTTTTCATGCAAATCAACAGACAACTTACCTTTCCGAGAAAAAAGAAATGAAAAAAGTGTTGCCAAACTGCTTTACAGGAATCCTATTTCCTTGCCGGCGCAAGAATTTCTCAGTCAGGTAGGTGCAGAAATAAACTGTAGATCTAAGTTCGTAACATAGAAAGTCTTTTAATCTCCTCTTCAATCTTATCTTTTAAAATGTATGTAGTACGGTTACCTGTTGGGGAAAGGGCATTATTCATCCCATTTTAAAAGGGAAGGGAACTATGGGGAATCCGGATAACTATAGGGGGTTACTCTTTTGCCAATTATGGAGAAAATTTACTGTAGAGTGTTATATAACCGGATAAAGGACTGGGACTCTAAATTTAGCAAAATTTTAAAATTTCAAATGGGTTTCAGAGAAGGACTCAGTACCATAAACGCTGCTTTTATATTAGACACTTTAAGGAAGAAGCAACTGTTAATTAAGCGGGGAAAGCTTCATTGTGCTTTTGTGGACTTTAAGAAGGCATTTGACTCCATCAATCGAAATGCATTATGGTACAAACTAATCAGAAAGTTGTTATCAAGTAAAATGGTTAGAGCATTGCTGGCAATGTATCAAAATGTCGAATTCTGTGTAAAGTACGACAGAAACAGAGTAGCCCAGAGCTGCCGAAGCTATAGGGGAGTGAGGAAGGATTGTTTTATCTTCCTTGCTGTTTAATCTCTTTGTGGATGATATTACTGATACAATGATAGCAGAGAATATCCAAGCACCAGTAGTAGCGGATTTGCAGATCCCAACACTTTTATACGCAGACGATTTAGTATTGTGCTCTCCGAAAGTAAACGGATTGCAACGAGGCCTGGACAAACTTAAGAATTATTGCGATGAATGGCTACTTTCAGTTAATGTGAATAAGACTAAGGCAATGACTTTCAAAAAGGGTTATGTTTATAGCAGGGAGGAGACTTGGACATATGCAGGACAGATACTGGACAATGTTAAGTCTTTTGTGTACTTAGGACTCACATTTACAATGAACGGAAAATGGACAAAACACATTGAGACCACGAAACACAAGGCAAGGGTGAAAGCGGCTGAAGCTCTCCGAATACGATGCAGAATACCGAACATATCCATAACCTTAATGGAAACTGTATACCGAGCGACAGTTAGATTCACGATGACATTCGGAGAAATATGGGGGTGGGAACAAACAGGGAATCTGGACCAAGTGAGGACCCAATTTTTGAAAGGAATTCTGGGTGTAGAGAGGGGTACGGCAAACTGCGGAATAATGAGGGAATTCGGGGCACATAGTGAAACGATAGAGTGCAAAATCAGAGCAGTTAAATATTCGATGACAATCGTTCACAGAAACCAATGTCTAATTAGGGCAATCTGTTGCCGTGAACAGTTGCGAATGGAAGGTAATTCGACGTGGGCATCAAAATTAAAGAAAGGGTTGGAAACCATTGGGATGGGATACATTTGGATGGCGGGGCTGGAAAACAGGCGGAGTATTGGGAGAAAAATTAAGAACCGCCTCTGTGACATTGACAGACAGCAAATAATTGCGCAATGCTTCAAAACAGGTACCAAACTCATTAGAGAGGGAGTCGCTTGGATTAGACTAGGATCATGGAGGAGCACGAAAATTTCTGACGAGAATGGTACGAGAATCGGTCCCATTTGCGAGGAGGAAGAGTCGTGGACACTTAGCAAGATGTAGGAGTATGGAGGAATGGCGGGAAAAAAATTTGCCGCGAGTTTTTACCACTGCGAATTTAGGGCTAGAAGCATGCTGGATGCTACTGGCAGGCACGGAAAACATGGACGGGCTAGTTAAATTTATACTTAAGGCAAGACAGCTGAGATCTGAGGAGGCTGCCAATAGAGAAGGGGAGGGGGAGGAAAAAGTGCGACTAAACAAAAGTGACTACAATGTTCTACATGCGTATATATTTTATATCATACTTAGGTCACTGTTGTGCTATGGTTTTATATATTGTGTATGTATTATGTGTATATATGTCTTTTAAGTGTAATTATCTATTTATGAAAATATACTCTGTGCTGTAATGTAAATTTAAATTGCTATATTTGAATATCTTTATATTTTTATTTTCGGGTTCACTCTTAATTCTTTATTGTTGTTTAATATTGCTTTTGACTGTGTATTACATTGGTCTTTTTATTTTCGTGTTTACTCTTTTAACTCTTTGTTGTTGTTGTTGTTGTTGTTTTAATTTTGCTTGCAATGTGTATTACAAAAGCACGTACGGTCTGGAAACCCGTGCGATTTTTTAAATTCTATGTATGATATTGCTATGTCAATAAATACACTTATACATTCATTCATACATACACACATACATACATACATACACACGTAAATACATACACACATAACAACATACACAGATAAATACATATGTACACACATACATAATTACACACATACATATATATACTCACATACATACTTACACACATACATATATACACACATACATACAGACATACTCACATCATACACATATACATACATACAGACATATATACATTCATATATACATACACACATACATACATACTTACATAAATACATACATCCATACACACATACATACAGACATTCATACTCAAATACATACAAACATACAGATACATACCTACATACATACTCACTCATACATGCTTACATATATACACATATACATACATACATACATACATACATACAAACATACATACATACCCATACATATACACATACCAACATACATACGTACACACATACATACGTAAATACATGCATACACACATACATACATATACACATACTAACATAGATTACATATACACATACCAACATACATACGGACACACATACATACTTAAATACACACATACACACATACATACATACATACATACATACATACCCATACATACATACATACATACATACATATACATATACATATAGACATACCAACATAAATACATACACACATACATACATACATACACACATACATACCTTCACACATACATACATAAATCATACATATATACATATATGGACGGATGTGCACGGATTGTTTTCTGAAAATGGTTTTGTTTGTTTTGGGGGACCTCATAACCTATATTTCTGATGCCTTTACACTGACAAACTGTCTCTCCGTATGCAGCAACAACCTCAATTCTTCTAAAAATGTATTCTATCTACTGCATACTAATGAAGATGAAAATAAGCAGAATTGTTTTGTTACACATTTTCTTATAGGTTTAAGGGTAACAATACAGCATGCTAAAGTGGCAGTCCAATTTTTATGATGGCTTTGATGGTCGCTCTGTGTTGACCTTGTAATTCCGTTCTATTTGGATAACAAATATATAAGAAAAAGAGAGAGATCATTGAAAACTTATCATTTGGGAACGTTAGGACTACGTTAAAAAAAAAAAGCAAGTAAAATTTTGGAAATGATTAACTCCAGAAAATGTATATCTCCAAATTGTATTATTTAACAAGATCTACATTTATGTGCTTTTCCTATGCTTTGCCACTTTCTAAAAAAATATCCAGATGGATTTCAGAGCTCTCCCCAAAAATTCAAAGTGTACATTTCATTTGTCATCTTAATGACTTTAATGTATGAATTTCAATGAAAAACATTAGAGCCATGTTTGAGAATATTGAACATTTTGAAAATATCTTACATGATAAGGGTAGTTTATGGCGGATATTTTTCGGAACAAATTTGGAGCCGCATCTTTGGAAGATACTCAGCTTAAATACCAATTTTGGTACTTAACCGACCTTTGAGTTATGCTGTGCAGACGTAGAGGCACTCGCGGACGCAAACACGCACACACAGACATGTGTCTAAAATGCTCTTTTGGATTCGGGGATTCTCAAAACGTAGATTTCAGATGAAATGTCGCTATTGAATTTTTGAGGGGAATGCAACACCTTCTCCTGCTGTGTTCTTGACAAAAGCTAACAAAAATTAATATACAACGTAATTTGTAATTTCATTTGCTGTTGAAGGAATCATACACGTAGAACCTTAATTGTAAACTCATCTCCAAAAATAAACATTTGTAAACTGTTTATACACCATTACCTTACTCTTGAAGAAACATAACGCACAGTATACCTGTTTATCCTTCGACGCCAGACTGTTAGACGGACAAGCTGGTCTATCTTTGGTTTACACAATCACCATCTTTTTTCTTTTTCTTCTTTTTTTTCCAGAAGTTTATCTTGCTCCGACGAATTCTCTGCGTCGCTTACCTTGCTTAGAATACTTAAATTATGAGCGTTACTTGAGGAATTGTTAAGCCTGCATTTCGGAGTATAATCACAGCCTTCTAGTTTGCCGGAGGGCTTTTAGCGCCAATTTGGTTTTCTGCGACGTCACTTTTAAAGCTTTCAGTAACTCGCATAGTTGGAACCGATTTATTTTGCCCTGGGTTTGATTCCCGGTTGGTTCTCGAGGAGTTCCTCCATCTTTTCCGAAATTTTGATTCGTATTTTCGAATGTTTTCATTCCCTGAGTGGAAGGGAAATTTCATTCTGCTTTAAAATGTTGTGTAGTCATACACCTTGGGTTAGTTTGAATGATTTTTCTGCAGAATTCCCATCACTACGAATTTTGTTGATCCTCGGTAAGGATGGTTTTCCACACGCTTGTTCACTAGAGCAAGTTATCGGGTTGGATTACACCCCCTCTGCTCGTGACGTCCTAGCAAGGGAGTGTGCGCACTTATGTGATTTTAGTGCAAGCACTACATACTAGGTGGACATTTTTATAATGTTTTTCAAATGGGAAGAAACTGCGCTGCACCGATCGTGCTCCATTGCCAGGTCGCACTATTTTCATATTTCCCTCTCACTCGCACACTGAGCATTCAAATCTGCCCAGCGACATAATGGTCGAGCTAACAAAAATCTACCTGTTTTTTCTACATTTCTAAAATGTTGCAGTTTTTAAATTTAAAACTTGACCCTGCATATTTTTGTACACGTTTTCTTAAATGCTATAATATCATAATTTATGAACTGCCTGCTCCTATAATCCAATGGAACTGCCGGTGGCTCGTCCATATCACCGCCATCGCCTGCGTCAAGAGATGATAATTCGTCATTGCCACTTTCTCTATACGCACTATGTACATAGTGTATAGAGAAGGTATTACACTCCATCTAAAATTCGATGAGGAGATTTCACTGGAAATATACGCTTTAGGCTCCCCTGTAACCAAAAAAAAAAAAGAAGCATTTTCAGAAAAAGGTCCATGTGTGTATGTGGACAGCGTAGCTCAGAAACGAAAAGGCCGTTAAACACCAAACTTGGTACTTTAAGTTTGGCATTTTCCAAGGACGCGATAAGAATATTTTGAAGAAAATCCCCCCACCCCAACTAACCTAAGGTACTCCCTTATTTCGTTTCTACTTACAAGGAAGCAAGTAATAAGACTATGTCTACTAATTGTATCTCGATTAGCATGAAGTAAATAGAAGCATAAGCCTTTCAACAATAATTTGTTGCAGTGATATAGAGAAAGTCTTGTGAATGGAACATATCAGATTTTTTTTCCCTTTTTTTTTTTTTTTTTTTTTTTTTTTTTTTACAAAATTTGAGTATTTTGTCTTAGCACAAGTAGTATTTATGACAGACGGAATCGTTTTGCGCGTTATGCTACATGCACAATTAAATGTAAGCGTAAAAGTTTGGATCCATGTTATTTAATGTAAGCATTCACATAGAAAAACGCAAGACACAACCCAATGCAATACAACGCAAGAATTTGCAAACTCCAAACTCTATCCTTACGTTGCATGCAAATAGGAAGAATTCTGCTTCTTTTCTCCATGCATTGTCTAAAAATTCAATAACAGACTAGATCGCACTGCAAGGTTTTGCAGGGCCTGCTGTACATGCATGCTCTTCTATTTGGCCGTGCCGCGCCATCTCTAATTTCCCTCAAGAGGCTATGACAGTCTCCTTGTGAATCCTTCCTTGATTTAATGGATGCAACTATCATCTGTGTTTAGATTTCTTGGTTCTCATAAATCGAAGACGCAGAGAGATAATTCTTAGTTCATTAAATGTGTAGCTTTTTCACTTTCTGAAGTCTCTATGCTTGTGCTATTTTCAATAATTGTGTCGCGAGCATCAGTTGTTGTTATGTAATTTTATAACATATTTATTTGTAAAAGATTGAGTGAATTTTCTTGTGTTGGCATTGTTGGTTATGGTATTCAGTTTGTAACTTGCGGAGCGCTTGGAAGATATTCGCATATAACTTACAGATCTAGAAACCCGTGACAACTTCTTGTAGCATTACTCCACAGTTAAGTGGGAATGTGAACACAGCAGCACTCCGATTGGCTGCCGGCCTGGTGGCGCTCAAGGACAAATCATCCCATTTGAAAGTCACTGTAATCGTCCATTAGGAATCACTTTACATGCCAATAAATCTGACACTAAACAGTGTAACTTCCATTGTTCTAAGACGGGATAAGAAGACAGCCTTTAGCAAGAAAGATAATTGCGGCTCATACATCGACCTAACTTTAGATGAATTATAGCAATGTTACAATATCTGTCATAGAAGCAACAGGTGTAGCTATAGCGTGGTGTACGTGCTCTTTGAAACAGGAGATATCACGTTCCTTTGACTGTCAGCGAAATGGGAGATTCTCTCTTTATCTGCCGAATCTGCTGAGAGCTTCATTTACAGAAACGCAAATGCATTTCAAAGGCAATTTTCCACGAAATGGGGTCTACAACGAAATTAGTAGGGTTTAATCCAACTTCTAAACAAATATACAAACTCTACAAACTTCTGTAGCTGTTTAATTCCCTATTCATTACCAGAAACCTAACCACGAGGAATTTCATAGAAGGTAAATTGGGCACACGAAATTCGTTTGAGGAAAATAACTTCCAGAACCCTTGTTACAAGTAACAAATGAGGAATGTCATTGTTAAAGTCGCTATACACAACTATGTTCTCGTTTTATATTATTCAAAACTTGTTATGTGTATCATTACGGTAGTCTTACAGGTATATTATAAAATGTGGTAAAATATACCTTTAGCTCTTACTGATTGGGACGGTGTTCTTATCTCCATACTTGGTCACTAATTGAGAAAAAATGCATTCATTCTCAAACCGTCTATTATTTTGCTTTGTTTTTGTTTCTGCAAAATAAAGCGCCCTATCTCTGTGGTGTGGAGCTAGTATGTCTATTTCATATTCAAGAGGTTGCGAGTTCGAATCGTTCTTTTTCCGCAGATTTCCCTTATTCTCAGAAGCCAAATTTCGGATAATTTTAAGCTGTATGGACCCCGGGCTCATTTGAGCATCATTCCACACATTTCATTCATCGTCCGCTATGACTTACTAAGTAAAAGAACGTTTAAAATAGTAATGTGTGTGTATATATATATACTGCCGATCGTGAAAATTGCAACATCAAGAAAGAATTTCCTGAACTACTCCAAACTTGGTGGAAGTGTAGAAGAGTGTGCAAGCAATAAGTGATTAGGTTTACATAGAGATGTAGACCGAGCAGAGCCCTGTCGTGTCGGCCCAACAAAGTCAGTGTTGCACCAAGTGTAGTCGATGCAGAGCTGTCAAACAAGGTGGAAACAATAAAGTGAATGCCGGTATGCCTCGTCGACGGCATATCGGCATGTCAGTTTGAACGGGACACAATTATCGGTATGCGGACAGCGATGCGTGTATGGAAGCAGTGGATAGATGAAGGTCGCAGTGAAGAGCGGGCACTGGACCATCGGAAGATGACCACAGCACGGGATGTCTGCCATTTGTCCGCCTGGCCCCAACGGCCGTACATCTTCATCCAAAGTGTTGGCCCGACGCTGGAGCACTACAACAGGTGTGAACTGGCCTGTGTCAACGGTTCGTCGCCATCTGCTGCATGTTGGACTGGTTGTGCACATTTCCATTACATCTGCTTCCTTGTACAGAAACCAGAAGCTCCTGCGACTGCAATGGGCACGTGAACACCGACACTGAGGTGCTCAGGGCGCAATATAGTATTTTTGGACGAATCCCACTTCAATGTGTCCTACAATGATGGCCGCATACGTGTTCAACGGTACCGTGGCGAGCGACACCTGGAGGGGTGCATTGTTAAGCGGCACACTGGACAAACACCAGGTGTGATGGTTTGGGCGCCGTTGGTTACAACAACCGATCTAACCGCTTACGAATTGAGGGCACGTCGAACAGCAACTGATTGTAGTGCCCGAGGTATAGGTCATACTTCAGCAGGACAATGTTCGACAACATATTGCGAGGAATGTACAAGCGACGGGTACCACTGCTTCCCTGGCCTGTACGTTCGCCTGACATGTCTGGGATATGATTGGTTGGCACCTGGAGGGCCACGGTCCTCCAGTAGCCAGTGTCACGAATTTGAGGGCTCGAATACAAACTGCACGGAGGGAAACCCCTCGAGAACTTATTCAGAACATTTTTGATGTAATGTCACGGCGTATAGCAGCTGTAATTGCAGCGCATGCAGACCACAGCAAATACTGAATATGAAAGCTCGCCGGTCATGTGTACATTTGAAAAGTTTATCATTTGTTACTTGTCATGTACCTAATCTCATGTACCTAATCTCGGATATTAAAGTCATTCCATTAATTTAATATCAATGTTTATATTGTTAATAAATATTTATATTATAATAAACAATATTTATATTGTTTCAACATGCCTGTAACATTTTTACTTTCTCTACAGGTACTATGTACATAATGTATAGAGAAGGTATTGCACTCCACCCAAAAATTTGATACCGAGATCTCACCGGAAATATACGTTTTAGGGTCCCGTGTATCCAAATAAAGTATTTTCAGAAAAAGGTCCGTGTGTGTGACCGTGTGTCTGTGAACACGATAGCTCAAAAACGAAAAGTCGGTAAAATACCAAACTTAGTATTTAAGTTTAGTATCTTCCTGGGATGCGACACGTAGAATTTGAGAAAAATCCCCCACACTAAACTGCCCTTTACATGGAAAAAATTTCGAAACTTTTGATTTTCTCAAAAATGGCCCTAATGATTTTGATTAAAAGTTCGTATATTAAAATATTTACCTGACAAGTAAAATGTATATCTTGACTTTTCTGAGAATAGACTCTGAAGACCACTTTATTCTGGATAAATTTTTCGGAATTTTGCATATCTGCTAAACCGTAAGCGATGTACAAAAACTTACCTCACAAAAATATAGAGTATTTTAAAACACACAATTTATGTTATCTACATTTTTTCGTGAAATTGTTCGTTTTTAAAATATCCCGTGTTTTTTGTTTCAGCTTTCAAAAACTTTTCTCATGCAGGAATTTGTCAACTCCTATCCTACAAAGAAAGGAACTTCAAATACATAGCAACCAGCTTTTGATTATCACTTCAACCTATGGTACTCCCTTATTTCGCTTCTACTTACAAGGAAGCAAGTAATAAGACTATTTCTGCTAATGTTTTCTCGATTAGCATGAAATAAATAGAAGAATAAACTTTTTAACAATAATTTCCTACAGAGGTGTAGAGAAGGTCATGTGGCACTTCTAGACTTTTTATTTTGCACGGACTGTTTGCTGAGGCGCTTTGTGCAAGGAGTGAGTTGCTACTGAATAAATAAAATAGTTTGATAATAATGTCTTATTTCACCCTCGTTCCTGGAAGAACAAAAATGCAAATAATTCAACAGGTATCCTCTTAGATGAATGTATGTATTCGTTTAAGAGATTTTTATTTTCTCGACTTACACTGTTATATACCATCGTGTTGTTCTAAGATATTACACATATGCACATTGCTTCTCTTCTTCTCCGTCTCTAAGCAAACTTTTTCAAACAAAAGCAAGTGGCAATATATTACTAACTCATTTGTTCTTTCCTTAAGGAAACAAGATTATAAATATACATATACATTTGTTCATCGTTCATGCGTGCAACATTCTTTTTAACCATTAATAATACAAATTAAAGGCAATGAAATAAAATTGCACGTTAACCCAATAATTTTGCGTTGCAGACTAGAAAAGGTATTGTAATGCACCCAAAACTTTGATACCGAGATTTCATCTGAAATACTGTTTTAAGAACCCCTGAATACATTAAAAAAATCTCATGTGTTACACTCACATAACTTTCTCTAGCTGCTCTACAAACCTCCTACACTAGATTACTCTTCTTTGTACACAATGCTACTTAGTTCCTTATAAGTAGAAGGGAATAAGGGAATGCGCTATGCTAAAATGATTGTCAAATGTTTTAAAAGTTATCGTTATGCGATTGTCATTGCAAATCACTTTGTTTTATTTATTTATTTTTTTTTGTTTCATTTATACAGTCCCCTTTAACATCTAAGGTCATATCAGGGGCTTTCCACTTGAAACAACTCGTTGTTCGTAGGTTCTTTTGTTGGTGTAAATCATTTTGTTTTACACGCACACATTCACACTCACATACTCCAGCTCGCTGACCACTCGACCACGGAGGCATTTAAATCGCTTCTCGGCTTGGCCAGGAGTTGAACAAAAGAAAAACAGACACTTCCTGTCTGAGAATAGTTTAAGTACTTCACAATTGAAACCAATAACAAGGAATATCTCGGAAACGGTTATCTCCACAACGTATAAGACAAAAATTGTGCGTTTACGGTTTAGGAGTTAAGCAAAATTCATCCAGAATAAAGAGGTCTTCAGAGGCAATTCCCAAAAAATTCGAGATATACATTTTATTTTGGACATAAATAGCTTTAATATACGGGATCTTAATCAAAATCGTTATAGCCATTTTTAAGAAAATCAAAATTTTCGAAATGTATTCCATCTAAAAGGTAGTTTGTAGTGAGGGATGTTTTTGAAAATCTACGTGTCGCATCCTTGGAAGATACTAAATCTAAATACCAAGTTTGGTATTTAACGGTCTTTCTGTTTTGGGGCTATGCTTTCCACAAACACACACACGGACCTTTTTTTAAAAATGCTTTTTTTCGGACTCAGGGGGACCCCGAAACCTATATTTCTGGTACAATCTCGGTATCGAATTTTTGGGTGCATTACAATACCTTCTCTTTCCCTATGTACATAGTACATATGGGGCTAGAGAAAGTAAAAATAGAAAAAGGGCAATATGTGTGCGTGTGTGCGCCTGTGCGTATGTGCATCTGTAGACAGCATAAATCAAAAACGCAAATACCATTAAACACCAAACTTGATATTTATGTTTGGTGTCTTCCAAAGTTGTGACACAAACATTTTCAAGAGAATCTCCCCACCTGAAACTACCCTTTACGTGGAAAAGAATTATAAAGGGTTGATTTTCTCAAACATAGCTCTAATGATTTGATTAAAATATCTTATGTATAAGATATTTTTACGACAAACGAAATGTATATCTTGGATTTTCTGGGAATAGCCTCTGAAGACTACTTTATTCTGGATAACATTTATATAACTGGCAAACTGTAAGAGATATACAAAAACTTACTACACAAAAAATGCAGATCTCATTAAAACACAGAATTTATGCCATGTATATATGTTTTTGGTAGAGGTAACCGTTTTTGAGATATTTTGGAATATTATGTTTCAATTTTAGCCACTTTTTTAGAAAAATGTCCGTGTGTGTGCCTGTAGGCAGCATAGTTCAAAAATGAAAAGACCGTTAAAATTCAAACTTGGTATTTAAGTTTGGTATCTTCCAAGGATGCGACACGAAGATTTTCAAGAAAACTCCCCATCCCAAAACATGGAAAAAATTTCGAAACTTTTTATATTTTTAAATTGGCTCTAACGATTTTGATAAAATCTCGTAAATTTCGTGGAGTAGATCGTTTTTAAGATATCCCATGTTAATTTTTTCAGGTATGAAAATACAGGAATGTGTCAACTCCTGTCCATACAAACAAAGAAACATGAGTCACATAGCAACCAGCTTTTGACTGTCACTTTAACCTAAGGTGTTCCCTTATTTCGCTTCTGCTTACTAGGAATCAAGTAATAAGACTATGTCTGCTAATTTTTTCTCGATTAGCATGAAGTAAATAGAAGCAAGAGCTTTTAACAATAATTTGTTGCAGAAAGTGATGTGAATGGAACACATCAGATGTGTTTTTCTCGCTGAGGCCCTGACTCTAGTGGCTCACATCAAGCAGTACAATGGGTGTCACATCATCCTTGCTTCTCGTCACGTCGAGATTGGAACGCGCTGGAGCGTGTAGCCAGGTAAGGAAGATATTGATGCCCCAGATCTCAGCCACCATCTCCATATTCTCCCTAGATACTACATTCTTAAATAAGTCAGCACGAAATCCGATATATATCTCTCTTTCAGCAAATAAAAAAATGATGAACATTGCCCAACTTTGTAGCGGGTGAATCATACAAAATATCATGTGTTCCATGCACGTGACATTCTCTATATCTCCCAAACAAACTATTGATAAAAACTTATTCTTCTATTTACATCATACAACTTAGAAGAAATAGTCTTATTACTTGCTTCCTTGTAAGTAGAAGAGAAATAAGGGAGTACCATAGGTTAAAGTGATAATCAAAAGCTGGTTGCTATGTGACTTAAGTTCCTTTGATTGTATGGACAGGAGCTGACAAATTCCTGTATGAGAAGAGTAAAATGTATGAAACATAAATTGTGTGCTTTAACGAGCTCTACATTTTTATGTGTTAAGTTCTTGTCTATCCGTTAAAGTTTATCAGTTATGGAAAATTCCGCAAAATTGAATCAGAAAGAACGTGTCTTCAGAGGTTATACCCAAAAAATTGAAGATATGCATTTTATTTGGCACAGACATTTCTAAAATAAAAGAGATTTGAATCAAAATCGTTAGAGTCAGTTTTGGCAAAATAAAAATTTTCGATTTTTTTATGTTAAGGGTAGCTGGGGTGGGGGATTTTCTTAAAAACCTTCGTGTCGCATCCTTGGAAGATATTAAAATTGAATACCAAGTTTTTGTATTTAACGGTCTATATGTTTTTGCGCAATGCTATCCTCAGACACACACACGGATATATTTTTCTAAAAATGTTTTTTTTTTTAGTCACGGGGTCTTAAAACATATATTTCCGGTGAAATCTCGGTATGGAATTTTTGGGTGCAGCATAATACCTTCTCTATACACTATGTACATAGTACGTATTGAGAAAGTAAAAATCTAGATCTCATTAATACACACAATCTATCTCATAGTTTTTTTTTTCTTTTTGTTTTTTTTTTTTTTCAGAGTTTGCCGTTTCCCTAAATTCCGGATTATTAATTTAAATTTAGTTACTTATACTATCTATCTCATAGTTTTTTTTTTTTTGTTGTTTTTGCAGAGTTTGCCATTTTCTCTAAATTCCGGATTATTAATTTCAATTTAGTTGCTTAAACTTTTTTCAAAGGGGAGGACATCTTTATTCTCGTGTCTCCTTTGTTTATTCCTCTCAAGAAAGTATTGTAATGCACCCAAAAATCCGGTACCGAGATTTCATCGTTTGAGACCCCCTGAGTCCAAAAAAAGGCATTTTAGAAAAATGTCCGTGTGTGTGTGTCTGTCTGTGGGCTGCATAGCTCAAAAGCGAAAAGTCCGTTGAATACCAAACTTTGGTATTTAAGTTTGGTATTTTCCAAGGTTGTGACATGAAGATTTTCAAGAAAATTCTCCCACCACCAACTCCGCTTTACATACAACTTGTTTCGAAATTTTTTATTTTCTCAAAAATGGCTGAAACGATTTTGATTCAAATATCGTACAATAAAGATATTTACCTGCAAAATAAAATGTATGTCTTGAATTCTCTGAAGACTACTTTATTTTGGATGAATTTAACGGAATTTTGCATAACAAGGTATATCTCAAAAACGACCAACTCCATGAAAATAATGCACATAACATAAATTGTTTATTTTTATGTGCTCTACATTTTCCGTGTGGTAATTTTTGTCCATCTCTTACGGTTAAGCAGTTATGCAAAATTCCGTAAAATTCATCTAGAATAAAAAAGTCTTCAGAAGCTATTCGCAGAAAATTCAAGTTATACATTTTATTTGTCAGGTAAATATTTTTAATCTAAATCTATATAGTCACTTTTAAGAAAATCTAAAATTTCGAAAATGTTCCATGTAAAGGGTAGTTTGGGGTGGGGAGATTTTTCTGAAACTCTTCGTGTCGCACCCCTAAAAACTACTAAACGTAAATACCAAGTTTGGTATTTTATTTTTGAGTTATTGTGTTCACAGAAACAAGCACACATATGCACAGGGACTTTTTTCTGAAAATGCTTTTTTTGGATACAGGGGACCCTAAAACATATATGTCTGGTGAAATCTCAAATTTTTGGATGGAGTGCAATACCTTCTCTATACACTATGTACATAGTACGTGTAGAGAAAGTAAAAATTTTCATACTAATCACATATTCTTTTGGCGTATTACGCTGTTACCATGTAGTTGAAGATAACGTGTCGCTAAGTAAAGCAGTTACAACATGGAGAAGCTATTCAGGGTATATTTTAAATAGATTTAGAAAAAATGTTTTTGATAGTTTTATATCAGATAAACTGAAATACGGTATGCTAATAGGATTGCAAGGTATGCAAATACAAGAAAACTGTAATATCCACCAATGGCCGTAATGGGACACTTAAAATTTCATTTTGAAAATATATTCTTGAAATCAAAGAATAAAGTGAAAATTAAGAATGTGTACGGTAATGCTTTATCCCTTTATTGTCTTATTTAAAATGATTGGAGTTTGTTCAGCAGTGAATATAGAATAGCATCGTTGCCTTATTCCGTATGCAACCAGCAAAACAGTAACGTCGAATGTGTAGTCTAAACTGCGGGTTTATTGATGTTTCGTGAGGCATGCTGTTGCGCCGCGTCCCAGTTAACGGTTAATCTTGGACTGCTCCTTCCTCAAGGAAAAGTGAGCGAGTTCTTCATCTGACGCTGGATGTTCTCTGATGCCAGTTCAGTGTCGATGAAGATGTGGGCGGGAACTAATTCCACATCTAGGAAAGCGTGCAAGACATTGCACTTCGTAATGAGAACACTGAAGAAGGGGAGCGCAAAGTCCAGGGAAATTGCCTACAAGTCCTTAGTGCGGCCAGTTATGGCATATGGAGTAGCATGCTTGGTTAATAAACTGATACAGAGAAGGGCTGTAACATTCATAAAGAGAGGTAAACATTTTGGGCTTACGAAAGCTAAAGACACGGGTTATTCGCACTATTTAAAGCTTATACTGGTTTAAATGCATGGGTGGACGTTAGAAAGAGGCATACTACGAACGAAACGTATAAAATTAAGAGTATAAGGTACAGAGCCGACGTAGGACAAGTAAATATTGTAAGTAATTAAAGTAAATATTGTGAAGAAATTAAGGATCTCAGACATTTTTATAAAAGTATTAATGTTGAGGTTTATAGTAACTGTTTATAAGCATGCTGCTAATTGACTTAAGTACTGCTATACTCAATAATATGTGGTTAGGTGTAACAAAAAACCATATATCGTATGTTAGTTGTATTACTATCATTATTATTATTGTAAGTGAATTTTGGACATTTTACTCTGCCACCAGGCAGTACCCAACTGCAGAGAATAAATACATTCATGCAGGAATACACACATAAACGTTGTTATATTACATAAATGTTGAACGAATAGGTAGGTGGCGTTCCTTTACGCTGTCGAGTTAACCAATGAGCATGATAAATGAAGGTGTAGTCGACGTCTTATTGTTAGTGTTGAGTTTATTTATTCTCTTAACTGTTCTTTGTTTACTATAATAGGGAACAATTATGCATAGCAATGTGATTTACCGTTGTACTGAGTGCTGTAATATTTAAAATGCTATATCTAAATTATTACTTTATGCTGTTCTCTCTCTCCCATTCACACATAGTCACGGAAGAAGTCGACACTCTGTTTCCTCAACCCAGTCTCAAGGTTCTCTCAACGTCTTCATCAGAAGCATGATGATGTCACCGCAAATCGTGTTTTATTATCGGGAACAGATGGAAGTGAGACGGTGCTAAATCTGGACTGAATGGAGGATGCCGTACGTTGGTGAGATTCAGTTTCTCAAGTTCTGCTGTGGTGGCACGTGAAGAGTGCGGTTTGATATTGTCATGGTGCAGGAAAACATTTCCCTTTGCCTTTCGGACTCTTGTTAGCCGTCGTTTCAGAGTTCGCAGCGTTGTGATGTAGCGCTCTGAGTTTATTGTTGTTCCACGATAAGCAAATCAACATGGATAACGCCATCTCCGTTCCAGAACACTGTGGCCATGATTTTTCCAGCTGAGAGCTGTATCTTGAATTTCTTTTACTGGGGCGAGTCTTTTGTGTCGATATTCCATAAACTGACTTTTCGTCTCCGGTTCGTAATGGTGTACGCAGGTTTCGACCTTATTTCTCGTAACGCGAGAGGAGTTCCTGGAAAATTTCAAGTCTGTGCGCTTTCATTTTAGGAGTCAGTATCCCGGGTACCCATCTTGCAGAGCAAAGCAATAGTGTGATCCACACGTTCTTGTGAAATGCCGGTTGTGCTTGCAATTTCTCTCTGAGTGATACGACAATCGTCCTGAATCAATATGTCAACATGTTGCTTGTGAAACTCGGTGGTTGCTGTCACAGGACGTCCAGCTCTTTGTTTGTCACGCAAGTCAGATGTTCCCACCTCAACATCTTTAAACTTACTCGCCCAATGACGCGCAGTACTCACATCAACATAAACTGCCTTCATTCTCTGATGAATATCCTTTGCGGTATCACCTTCTGCTGTCAAGAATTCAATCACTGCACGTTACTCAACTCGCATTGACCGACCGTCTGCGCAGGGTTCCATACTTTACACTGGAACAACACAACCGTTCAGTGCTAAGGCTTCCCGCCAACTGGAGCTGTAGAGAAGAGGCTACGGAACAAGTCAGTACTGCCGCATACCAATGCTGCCATCTGTTGAAGAGCTGCGAGGGGAGAGGCATTACTTTTCATATATATATACATGTAATATAAGGTTTTTCTATGATTGCTTTGTTTGGTACAGGAAAATCAAAAGTGAGTTTCTATTTTAATATCGATCTAGAATTTTACTGGATTCAATACTTCCATGTAAGCAGAAGAGAAAATAAAAACAATCATAATAAAACAATAATAATAATCATTACAAATATACCAGAATTTCTTTCTCAAAAAGCATATGTTTAATATTTCCAACATTTTGTTTCTGGAGGTTAAATAAATAATGAAACCTTATAAGGTATAAATGGAAACATTTTATTACGATGTGTTGAAGCATATATAGTTATTAAAGCAATGCCATGTAACGTTCATGTTCGCTTGGTGAATATAAAAAGGCTAGAAAGTAAATTAAAAAGTCTGATGTGTTACGCTCATATGACTTTCTCTAGCTACTCTACAATCAAACTTCTTACAAAAGATTATTCTTCTTTCTACACAATGCTAATCGAGATAATAAGTAGAATGGAACTAAAGCAATGCGCCATGCTAAAGTGATAGTCAAATGTTTTAAAAGCAAATCACTTCTTTGCTTGGCCAGGAATAGAACAAAAGAAAAACGTACACTTAGTGTCTGAGAAAAGTATAACTACGTCACAATTGAACCCAATAACAAGGAATATCTCGGAAACGGTTACCTCCACAACAAAAACGTAAACGACATAAATTGTGTGTTTTGGCGAGATCTACATTTTTTGTGCAGTAAGTTTTCTCTATTTGGCAGTTAGTTATTCCTAGAAAATTTAAGATGTACATTTTATTTGGGATGTAAGTATCGTTAATATATGGGATCTTAATCAAAATCGTTACCTATTTTTTAGAAAATCAAAATTTTGGAAAATGTTTCCATGTAGAGGGTAGAGGGTTTCTTGAATATCCTTGTGTCGCAGCCTTGGAAGATAGTGAAATTAAATACCAAGTTTGTATTTAACGGTCTTTTAATTTTAGAGCTATGCTGTCCACAGGCACACACGGACCTTTTTATAAAAATTCTTTTTCGGACTCAGGGGACCCTAAAACATATATTATCGGTAAAATCTCGGTATCTTATTTTTGGATGCAATGAAATACCTCCTCTATCCACTATGTACACTGTACATGCGGGCTAGAGAAAGTAATAAAAAGTAAATAACACGTTAAGTGAAGAATAAGAAAATTAAACAATAAAAGACATACATGGACATTTTTCTAAAAATGTGTTTTTTTAGGGTTTTTTTTTTATTCAGGGGGGACCCAAAATATGTAAATGTCGGTATCGGATTTTTGGGTGGAGTGCAATACCTTTTCTGTACAATATAACATAGTACGAGTAGAGAAAGTAGAAACATATTACTGTTCATATGTATTTACTGTAGCGCATTAAAGGTTTTTCTTTGCTGCAAGTGTGCCCATCATTTCTGCTTTCGCCTTGTCGTGATAAAGGTCACACTTTTGCATCACTCCCTTACATGTTGCGAAGGCTTAAATGATGAATACATGAGAAGCAATTTTATTTAAGTGTGGGCTATTGCAAACGTGCACGAGAGCGAGGAAAAAAAACATAGGTCTGGATTATCAGTGTTTATTTACACATTCTGAGAATTAGCCTTCAAATCCGAGAAAACCTCTGAGGGACTGCCTGTATTATCCGAGGACATAACACCTTTCTCCATTACAAAACCAAAGACCAAATATTTCCACATCAACATTGCGGCGGAGTTGGCAAACGACTGAAGCCACGTGAACCCCAGTCTATACACCTATTTGTACTGGGCGTCCTGCCATAACCAAAACCAGACTTGTGGCGTCATTTAAATGCCTTTATTGCAACCGAATTGGAGCACAAAACTTTAAATTTGGTGTTAGGGCAGTTAAACATCCAAAAAAGTACGTTGATCCAGTAAGGAACTCAAGTTTGAGTATCGAAAATGCATTCAAATGGGCCGATCTGTGCTACCTGGCCCACCTAATAGCCCAGATGGGGTAGCAGGTGGAAGACAATTCAGAAATGACTGCATGATATCGACAAATTTGGAATAACAGTTTGCGGCTAAAGTTTCTGTCAACCTACTCAGTCAAATAACAGGAGGATGGGGGAGCGAGGTGGACAAAGATGCTGTTTGCGTGCTAAAGATTAGGCGCCTGGGAACCAAAAAAAAATCAACTAATGATGCCAGAGTGAGATCTTGTTCACTGTGCGGGAAAGGGGAAACATGGAATCATATTCTGGCAGAATGCAGCGAAATAGAAATATTAAGGAAGCAATTTTTACCACCGCAGTTTCTGGATTTCGATCGTGGAAGTAAAGATGGACGCTGGACATCATAAAATGTGGTGAAGATCCAGCAAAGGATGTTAATTACTATGGAGAACAGAAGAGGGGGACAGGGTGTATAAGAACTACGGTTCCATTGTTCTTAAATCAGAACTCTGCATTGTATTATATTATATATAATCATAAGTTTGTGGTTAATTTCACCTTAATTCTTTCTGATTTGATGTTTCTGTGTTCATTGATGTCACGGTTATATTTTTGCGTAGTAACTAAATATATATCTTTACCGTTTTGCAAAAAATCTTTCCATGGTTAACGGTAGAGGGAGCAGGGTACGCGACAGTG
The DNA here is from genome assembly GCA_030762935.1 of Hymenopus coronatus. Classification (NCBI taxonomy): domain Eukaryota; kingdom Metazoa; phylum Arthropoda; class Insecta; order Mantodea; family Hymenopodidae; genus Hymenopus; species Hymenopus coronatus. Next base: position 179,053,170 of record CM060882.1, read on the forward strand.
AGGTTGTGGTTATCCTTAATCATCAGAATGTATATATTATATTACTGTTAGCTTATGGTTACATTTCATCTTAGTCCTTTTTCGTCCTTTTATATGTGTTTCCATGCTTGTCTACTCTTATTTTGCAATAAGTAAATCTGTATCTTTAATACTTAACAAACATCTTACTGTTAATTCAATTGTCTTTTTACACACGGCATGTCTCCCGTCCTACACACGGCTTGTGTGAAAAAACAATTAAACTAAAACAAATTGGCATAAAAGTTGGCTATACACCGAATTCTGGGACTTAAAGTACTTATAACATTGTAAGTTGCCATTGGGATTGCCATCTCAAAATAATTTGACATCACCTTGTGGTTTACCGGGAAATATGTGAGTCAGTTGAGAAATTAAATGCTGTGCCGACATGTTGCCATGGTCGCTCAATGCTTAGAGCGACGGCTAGAGCCCAGCAGATCCGTGGTTCAAATCCCGGCTATACTATAGAATTTTTCAGTCCAAATCTACCTACCCAAAATCTTACTCTAAATATCCAAGGACAGGAAAATAATTTTCGGCGATCAGGCCCATGCGATTGTTCCATATTTCCAAGTGTATAACGAAAATGTTTGTCAATGAAAGCAGTAACATCGCTAGAGATCTGAAGTTGAACTCTGCCATAACTGTGGAGGAAAGGATCATCCGCGGAGGGAGTGCACCAATAAGGAATCATGTACATGTAAGAATGAGTCGATGAGATGTCCCAAGTATAGGGAACTAATTCATCAGATGAAGGAGATACGGGATAAGAAAACTGTTGCTCAACGAAATGTATAAAACTGAATGTTGATTGTAGTTAGAGAGCTATGAACCTATTGAAAATGTATGTCCAAGCTCTTAGACATTGCGATTGTGGCTGCTGAACCAATCAAAAATGTTACAAAACATGCTTCCAAATGGACTTGATGCGACCATATAACAACCTTGTAATTCTATCCTAGTGAGAAACACAGGAGGTGGAGATGGTTCTGTGCAGATGAATACTGTTGACTTGGTGTATACACATCTGTGTGCACCAGATTTTCATCATTCCTTGCTTCCATTATGTGTAAATATATAAAAAACATCGTATATATTTGCCAGTTGGCGGAGATTTTAAGGTCAAAGCGCTTCGCTGGGGCTCCCAATAGAGAATAGAAAGAGCAGTGCATTAGCAAAGTGGGCTGGTGAATATCATGTTATTTTAAATGAAGAAACGCAAATCTTTAGCGTAACGTAGGATCCTCATATACAGATCTCAAAATATGTACTCAGGACCTTGGGAGACTGATACCGAACTGGCACGTGAATGATGCAGAGAACTTGAGTTACACAAAAGTATCTCTGCAGAGGAGAGAGCATCTGTGACATCTCCGCTTTATTATTCCACATCGGAGGTTTGAATTTACAAGGAAGAGATACAGAAACAATTATTGGCATATCTCGAAGTTCGAATGTGATCAAGTTTTATACATCAAACATATGGAATGGAACAGGCTAGATATAATGCGTGTAGCCTTGTTCTCCGTAGGAAATACTCTCGTGCGCAACGCCAGGGTGCCTACTGGTTGAGTCACGAAATTGCGGAAGCAGTGTAGTAGAGCTAAGTGAATTGTAATTACAATTAACCAACGTAATGTTACCCCTACAGAAGTTCGCACTTCGTTGTTATAGAAATGTTGTGATGCCCTTAAGAGTAAAATATCAAAAAATCCGGGTACCATTCACATGACTTTCTCTACATCTCTGCAACAAATCATTCTTTAAAATCTTATACTTCTATTTACTTCATGCTAATCAGTAAAACATTCGCAGAAATAGCTATATTAAGTAAGTAGAAGTGAAATAAGGGAGTACCATAGGTTAAAGTGATAATCAAAAGCTGGTTACTATGTCACTGAAGTTCCTTTGTTTGTAAGGACAGCAGTTGACAAATTCCAGTATGAGAAAAGTATAAGTTTTTCATAGCAGAAACCCCAAAAAACAAGGAATGTCTCAAAAACGACGAACTCCACGAAAAAAATGTATATAATATAAATTGTGTGTTTTAACGTGTTCTACATTTTTTGTGTGGTAAGGTTTCGTCCACTTTTTACGGTTTAGTAGTTATTAAAATTCACTAAAATTCATCCAGAATGAACTCTTCAGAAGTTATTCCCAGAAAATTCAAGATATACATTTTATTTTTCAGGTAAATATCTTTAATATACGAAATTTTAATCAAAATCGTTAGATCCGTTTTTGAGAAAATTAAAATTATCGAAAAAAGTTCCATGTAAAGGTATGAATATAAAGGGTGGGCTATGAATATTCAAATTGACTCAAATCCTACACTGAAATAAATACAGAGACGTGAAAGAAAATCCTCTAAATATGGATAAAATCTATTGGAAAAAGCTCAATAACTCTGTATATGAGACGTTTATTGAAAATTTAAGCAAATCACAGACTTCAAATATTTACAAAATAGAAGTAAGTCAAGAAATTGAATGCTAGACCGACGTATGTCTGGAGCGTTCAATTTAATGCAAATCTTTTAGGTGTAGAGCTTAGTAGAGAGGCGGTGCACATGAATAAGCCTATATATATAGGCCAGGTCATCTCGGATATTTCTAAATTCAGAATATACGATTTCTCCTGCAGTGTGATGAAAACAAATATCCAAATTTTAATCTGGACTATATGGATACTGATTCCTTTATTTTTGAGACATCTATCGACATCCACAACTTGATCAAAGAGAACCCAGAACATTTCGGCACTTCAAATTTCGACGATAGCAACCCTTTCAGCATTATATTACGAAATTAAAAAAGTCAGTGGATTATACAAGAACGAGATTGGAGCCAGTCCTATACATAAATATGTCGGTTTGAAATCCAAATTGCAGTTACAAATTTGAGGGACAGACAATAAAAAGGACCAAAGCCATAAACAAAATGGTAGCCATAAATTTCGCCAAGTATTTAGGAAAAAATGGCAAAACAGAGCACATTTGGAAGCATCAAGCACACTGTGCAAACCGTAAATGAGTACAAGATCGCTCTCCATAGGAAGGATGAGAAACGAAAGGTAATTGGAGTCTCAGATTACACCCTGCCTGCGAGTCTCAGGGTATGGTTGACCCTTAGCGGTGAAATGTCTCCCTTCACCAGTATACATTCTGTCAAGAAAGAACCGGGAATTGATCATTTAAAAATCCTGTTTAAAAGGGGATACGAAACTATTGTTGTCGCCAAGTTGACACAACTTTCCTCTATACCCACGCTGAGTTTGATCGTCATCTGTCATCTAGTTTGTTTACAGTACGCCATTTTGTTAGTTCATCTCAAAGGTGATTTGCGATTTTAGGATGGATACAAGCATTGAACAAAGAACCTGTCTCCAATTTTGCATTGCAAATGATATTTCGTGTGTCAAATCGCTGAAAATGTTACAGAGGGCTTACGGTGAATCGAATTTATCAAAAAACACGTGCATATGAGTGGTACAGTGCATTCAAAGGTGGTCAAGATGTGGTGGAAGATTTGCCTCGCTCTGGTCGGCCATCGTCGGTTTCAACTGAACTGACAATCGTCATTTCGATCTGAGAGAGGTTGCCGCGGAACTTTCTGTCTCACGAATCAATTCGTACAATTTTAAACGATTGTTTGGGTATGATACGCGTTGCAGCTCGGTTAATTCCGAAATACTTGAATTTTCTACAAAAACTCAATCGCCTAAGGATTGCTGAAAACATGCTAGAACGAGCCAGTTCCGACCCCACATTCATAAAACGCATTGTAACTGGTGATCAGACGTGGGTTTACGAGTTTGACACTCAAACCAGTCAACAAGCTGCCGAATAGCGTCTTCCAACTGAACCGAAACCTAAAAGGGCACGTCAAACTGGATCAAAACAGAAGGTCATGTTGATAGCTTTTTTCAATTTTCGCGGTGTCGTGCACTCAGTGTTCTTGCAGAAGGTCACATGGCAAATAAAGACTATTATCTGAGCGTTTTGCGGCGTTTGAGAGAACAAATACAGCGAAAAAGATCAGATGTGTGGAACGACAACTAACGGATTCTGCACCATGATAACGCACCAGCTCACAAGGCTATTATTGTGAACGAATTTCTTGCCAAAAACTCAAATTTCATCGAACAACCACCGTATTCACCTAATCTGGTTCCTGCTGATTTCTTTCTCTTTCCAAAACTCAAGTTACCACTTCGAGGCACCCGTTTTCAGTCGATAGAAGACATAAAGGAAAATTCGCCGCGACAATAGACATCGACTCCTAAAAGTGCCTACAAAAAATGTTTTGATGATAGGATTATTCGTTAGCATAAATGTATAATTTCAGAAGAGGCCTACTTTGAAGGCGATAAAATAAAATTGGATGAAAAATGTAAATGGCGTGTTATTTATGGACGCTCTTTAACTTCTGTGGTTCTCAGCGTCCCATTCTCAACTGGGTGTGAAAAACCGCTTAATTTTGCTCAGAGGCCTCTGTATCAGGCTGGAGGTTCTTTTACGTACCGTAAATCTACGACACGGGACCAACGGCTTCATTTCCCTTCCATAGGAAGCCATGCTAAGGATTTACACCCGAAAAAATCCATCGTCCTCCGCTGGGTTTGAACCCGCGACCTTGGGTATATGAAGTTAGCATGGTAACCATTACATCACGGAGGGCGACGAAAAAAAATTGGATGAATAAATCATTTTTTGTTTAATTGGCAAATTCCCGGAACTTTCTTGACACAGTAGTACTCTCTTTATATTTGAATATGCAGATTTTGGTGAGGTTTATATGATATATATAAGCTGAAAATGTTTAAATTTGTAATTTAAACATTATATTTTTTATTTGTGGTATCTTAAGTCAAAGTGCGCAAATTTTGTAACGTAAAATTTATATTTTTTAATTTAACTTTTCCGTAATCACTTTGACGATTCTGACGTATCTCAGTATCTTATGCAAAATCTGTTTCATAGTCTTTGCAACTTGAATTCCGGTCTTATCCTTTAATACTCTTGCATATGCTTTCTTGGAGTAGAAGCCGACGGCGATAAATGTGTACTTGAAGTTCTTGTTTAGTTTATTATTGTGGATCATCTCAATCAGATCAATCTGAGATCGTTGAGTTCTTGGCTGTCTATCTTTCAACACCAAAAAAAAAACACTTCTCACAGGTGCATGGAATTCGTAGCTATATTTTTCTTCACCTCTGTCATGCTATAATCCTATGATTTTAGTTCTTGAATTATCTCCCTAGTTTCCTGGTTAAGATAGTTACTTCCAACCTCTCTAGATGCAATGAGTAGTCTCAGGTGCTAATGTATTTGGATCGTTCCAATAGGTGTAGCCTTGCTTTCTGTCGGGATGAAGTTGATTCCATTTACTCAAAATCCACTGTGCTTACTGAGAAGAGGGCGTATAACACTTTTATACTTGTAAACTTCACTGTACCTCAGACGTCCTTGTCTGCAAAAGTTTGTTGGCACACTTGTATGATTCTGGAATCCTTCTATAACCTTTCAGATCCTCCTCGTGTAGATATTATTTTCTGGAAATTTCCTAAAGATGAGCTCGTTCATCTTTGTATAGCATCGACTTTTTCTTGGGCTACTCTGATTTCAGTATTGATTAAATCTATAATTTTGCTTCCTATGAAGATAATGATGATGATGATGATGATGATGATGATTGGTGTTTAGGGACGCTCGACTACGATAGCCATTAGAGACCTTATTAAAACAAGGTCGATTAAAAACAACACAGATAAAAGACAATATAAAAGCAAACCAAATATAAAAGGAAAGTTATAAAATTCAGGGAAGAAAACTACATGTGACGACGGCCCCAGAGGAATATAAAACAGATTAAAAATGAACAAACAGGTCACAAAATTTACTAAATCAAGTCCGTAGATTAAACAGCACTAGTGATAAAATACTTAAAATCAAATAACTGTCGCTCCATCATAAACTGTCGGGATACAGTTTACAGATTATTCGCTCATGTTTATGTGATATGCTCCAAAGCAGGTTCCTGATTTCGGACCTCAATAGGCCCATCCTCAGCAGGATTTTCAGGTACAATGTGGCTAGGTTCACTGTCGTTTGGGATTGCCAGTGCACTCTGTAGGTTGATATTGGGACTCTTTTGTGGTGACAAGTGAATGGTTACTTCTTCTAAGTCTGCCATTTGTGTTTTTTCATACATGCATAACAATGGATGATACCTGGGTTCATCACTTCACACCTGAGAAGAAGCACCAATCAAAACACTGAATTGAAGGTGGAAATTCGGCTCCAAAGAAGGCGAAGGCAGCTCCATCTGTAGGCAAGATCACGGCCTGAGGTTTCTGGGACGCACGCGGAAAAACTTTCATAGATTTTCTCAAAAAAGGAGAAGTAATCAATGGCGAATATTATGCGAATTTGTTACAGAGTTTAGGAGTAAAATTCGCCGCATTTAGTGAAAAAAAAAGTTTTGTTTCATCAAGACAATGCACCAGTTCATATGTTCATTATCACCATGACCAAAACCAAAGATTAAAGGTTCTAATTGCTTTAATTGCTCCTTCATGCACCCTATTCGCCAGGTTTAGCCTCTTCTGGTTATTTATTGTTTCTAAACTTGAAGAAATGGCTTGGTGGTAGAAGATTTGCCAACAGTGAAGAGGTGGAGTCTGCAGTTGATAGCTATTTTGCAGACCTCGATAGTTCTCACTATAAACAGGGTATCGAAGGTACTGAACATCGCTGGGAAAAGCGTATCTAGCTGAAAGGAGACTATGTGCAGAAATAAAGATCTTTTTCCTCATAATTTTTGTGCTGTCTTTTATCCGCGCGCGCGCACACACACATACACACGGACATACGCACACACTAACACTACAGAAACTGGAGTTCTCGTTATTTATTTGACACGCAAGTTCTTCACTGTTCTCCAGTTGGACGTCGTCCCAATATCCTATTTACGTAATAAATCTGATACGTAAATTCTTAAGCTTCACTTGTAACCGAGCGTGGCAGAGCAGTTTCAGCTAGGATCTCCTATAAATATAAAGTGTATGTAAGGTGTGAATATTGTTAGTAATAGTTTGAATAAATACTAAAACTAAAAGTTGCTCAAAATAGTTTGCTTTAAATAGTTCTATTTAATTTAGCACAATGTGCCTAAGATATGCTTGCCCGACCTAAGAACCCAGGTAGCTGGAGCAACCATAAATACCAAAACTAAAACAAGATGGCGGTTTAAATAATCTGAGACAACGAGCAACTGCCACTTGCATGTTGAGATTAGAGATTTCCCAGAAGTGGCATTTGAGATGCTGTTATCTGCTTATTGACATTTTTCCACAATTTTCCTGGCTTGTTTTTTACAACCAAGCAGCTATTTATCCACTAATCCTTATACAGAAGTTTTCATGCAAATCAACAGACAACTTACCTTTCCGAGAAAAAAGAAATGAAAAAAGTGTTGCCAAACTGCTTTACAGGAATCCTATTTCCTTGCCGGCGCAAGAATTTCTCAGTCAGGTAGGTGCAGAAATAAACTGTAGATCTAAGTTCGTAACATAGAAAGTCTTTTAATCTCCTCTTCAATCTTATCTTTTAAAATGTATGTAGTACGGTTACCTGTTGGGGAAAGGGCATTATTCATCCCATTTTAAAAGGGAAGGGAACTATGGGGAATCCGGATAACTATAGGGGGTTACTCTTTTGCCAATTATGGAGAAAATTTACTGTAGAGTGTTATATAACCGGATAAAGGACTGGGACTCTAAATTTAGCAAAATTTTAAAATTTCAAATGGGTTTCAGAGAAGGACTCAGTACCATAAACGCTGCTTTTATATTAGACACTTTAAGGAAGAAGCAACTGTTAATTAAGCGGGGAAAGCTTCATTGTGCTTTTGTGGACTTTAAGAAGGCATTTGACTCCATCAATCGAAATGCATTATGGTACAAACTAATCAGAAAGTTGTTATCAAGTAAAATGGTTAGAGCATTGCTGGCAATGTATCAAAATGTCGAATTCTGTGTAAAGTACGACAGAAACAGAGTAGCCCAGAGCTGCCGAAGCTATAGGGGAGTGAGGAAGGATTGTTTTATCTTCCTTGCTGTTTAATCTCTTTGTGGATGATATTACTGATACAATGATAGCAGAGAATATCCAAGCACCAGTAGTAGCGGATTTGCAGATCCCAACACTTTTATACGCAGACGATTTAGTATTGTGCTCTCCGAAAGTAAACGGATTGCAACGAGGCCTGGACAAACTTAAGAATTATTGCGATGAATGGCTACTTTCAGTTAATGTGAATAAGACTAAGGCAATGACTTTCAAAAAGGGTTATGTTTATAGCAGGGAGGAGACTTGGACATATGCAGGACAGATACTGGACAATGTTAAGTCTTTTGTGTACTTAGGACTCACATTTACAATGAACGGAAAATGGACAAAACACATTGAGACCACGAAACACAAGGCAAGGGTGAAAGCGGCTGAAGCTCTCCGAATACGATGCAGAATACCGAACATATCCATAACCTTAATGGAAACTGTATACCGAGCGACAGTTAGATTCACGATGACATTCGGAGAAATATGGGGGTGGGAACAAACAGGGAATCTGGACCAAGTGAGGACCCAATTTTTGAAAGGAATTCTGGGTGTAGAGAGGGGTACGGCAAACTGCGGAATAATGAGGGAATTCGGGGCACATAGTGAAACGATAGAGTGCAAAATCAGAGCAGTTAAATATTCGATGACAATCGTTCACAGAAACCAATGTCTAATTAGGGCAATCTGTTGCCGTGAACAGTTGCGAATGGAAGGTAATTCGACGTGGGCATCAAAATTAAAGAAAGGGTTGGAAACCATTGGGATGGGATACATTTGGATGGCGGGGCTGGAAAACAGGCGGAGTATTGGGAGAAAAATTAAGAACCGCCTCTGTGACATTGACAGACAGCAAATAATTGCGCAATGCTTCAAAACAGGTACCAAACTCATTAGAGAGGGAGTCGCTTGGATTAGACTAGGATCATGGAGGAGCACGAAAATTTCTGACGAGAATGGTACGAGAATCGGTCCCATTTGCGAGGAGGAAGAGTCGTGGACACTTAGCAAGATGTAGGAGTATGGAGGAATGGCGGGAAAAAAATTTGCCGCGAGTTTTTACCACTGCGAATTTAGGGCTAGAAGCATGCTGGATGCTACTGGCAGGCACGGAAAACATGGACGGGCTAGTTAAATTTATACTTAAGGCAAGACAGCTGAGATCTGAGGAGGCTGCCAATAGAGAAGGGGAGGGGGAGGAAAAAGTGCGACTAAACAAAAGTGACTACAATGTTCTACATGCGTATATATTTTATATCATACTTAGGTCACTGTTGTGCTATGGTTTTATATATTGTGTATGTATTATGTGTATATATGTCTTTTAAGTGTAATTATCTATTTATGAAAATATACTCTGTGCTGTAATGTAAATTTAAATTGCTATATTTGAATATCTTTATATTTTTATTTTCGGGTTCACTCTTAATTCTTTATTGTTGTTTATTATTGCTTTTGACTTTGTATTACATTGGTCTTTTTATTTTCGTGTTTACTCTTTTAACTCTTTGTTGTTGTTGTTGTTGTTGTTGTTGTTGTTTTAATTTTGCTTGCAATGTGTATTACAAAAGCACGTACGGTCTGGAAACCCGTGCGATTTTTTAAATTCTATGTATGATATTGCTATGTCAATAAATACACTTATACATTCATTCATACATACACACATACATACATACATACACACGTAAATACATACACACATAACAACATACACAGATAAATACATATGTACACACATACATAATTACACACATACATATATATACTCACATACATACTTACACACATACATATATACACACATACATACAGACATACTCACATCATACACATATACATACATACAGACATATATACATTCATATATACATACACACATACATACATACTTACATAAATACATACATCCATACACACATACATACAGACATTCATACTCAAATACATACAAACATACAGATACATACCTACATACATACTCACTCATACATGCTTACATATATACACATATACATACATACATACATACAAACATACATACATACCCATACATATACACATACAAACATACATACATACCCATACATATACACATACCAACATACATACGTACACACATACATACGTAAATACATGCATACACACATACATACATATACACATACTAACATAGATTACATATACACATACCAACATACATACGGACACACATACATACTTAAATACACACATACACACATACATACATACATACATACATACATACCCATACATACATACATACATACATATACATATACATATAGACATACCAACATAAATACATACACACATACATACATACATACACACATACATACCTTCACACATACATACATAAATCATACATATATACATATATGGACGGATGTGCACGGATTGTTTTCTGAAAATGGTTTTGTTTGTTTTGGGGGACCTCATAACCTATATTTCTGATGCCTTTACACTGACAAACTGTCTCTCCGTATGCAGCAACAACCTCAATTCTTCTAAAAATGTATTCTATCTACTGCATACTAATGAAGATGAAAATAAGCAGAATTGTTTTGTTACACATTTTCTTATAGGTTTAAGGGTAACAATACAGCATGCTAAAGTGGCAGTCCAATTTTTATGATGGCTTTGATGGTCGCTCTGTGTTGACCTTGTAATTCCGTTCTATTTGGATAACAAATATATAAGAAAAAGAGAGAGATCATTGAAAACTTATCATTTGGGAACGTTAGGACTACGTTAAAAAAAAAAAGCAAGTAAAATTTTGGAAATGATTAACTCCAGAAAATGTATATCTCCAAATTGTATTATTTAACAAGATCTACATTTATGTGCTTTTCCTATGCTTTGCCACTTTCTAAAAAAATATCCAGATGGATTTCAGAGCTCTCCCCAAAAATTCAAAGTGTACATTTCATTTGTCATCTTAATGACTTTAATGTATGAATTTCAATGAAAAACATTAGAGCCATGTTTGAGAATATTGAACATTTTGAAAATATCTTACATGATAAGGGTAGTTTATGGCGGATATTTTTCGGAACAAATTTGGAGCCGCATCTTTGGAAGATACTCAGCTTAAATACCAATTTTGGTACTTAACCGACCTTTGAGTTATGCTGTGCAGACGTAGAGGCACTCGCGGACGCAAACACGCACACACAGACATGTGTCTAAAATGCTCTTTTGGATTCGGGGATTCTCAAAACGTAGATTTCAGATGAAATGTCGCTATTGAATTTTTGAGGGGAATGCAACACCTTCTCCTGCTGTGTTCTTGACAAAAGCTAACAAAAATTAATATACAACGTAATTTGTAATTTCATTTGCTGTTGAAGGAATCATACACGTAGAACCTTAATTGTAAACTCATCTCCAAAAATAAACATTTGTAAACTGTTTATACACCATTACCTTACTCTTGAAGAAACATAACGCACAGTATACCTGTTTATCCTTCGACGCCAGACTGTTAGACGGACAAGCTGGTCTATCTTTGGTTTACACAATCACCATCTTTTTTCTTTTTCTTCTTTTTTTTCCAGAAGTTTATCTTGCTCCGACGAATTCTCTGCGTCGCTTACCTTGCTTAGAATACTTAAATTATGAGCGTTACTTGAGGAATTGTTAAGCCTGCATTTCGGAGTATAATCACAGCCTTCTAGTTTGCCGGAGGGCTTTTAGCGCCAATTTGGTTTTCTGCGACGTCACTTTTAAAGCTTTCAGTAACTCGCATAGTTGGAACCGATTTATTTTGCCCTGGGTTTGATTCCCGGTTGGTTCTCGAGGAGTTCCTCCATCTTTTCCGAAATTTTGATTCGTATTTTCGAATGTTTTCATTCCCTGAGTGGAAGGGAAATTTCATTCTGCTTTAAAATGTTGTGTAGTCATACACCTTGGGTTAGTTTGAATGATTTTTCTGCAGAATTCCCATCACTACGAATTTTGTTGATCCTCGGTAAGGATGGTTTTCCACACGCTTGTTCACTAGAGCAAGTTATCGGGTTGGATTACACCCCCTCTGCTCGTGACGTCCTAGCAAGGGAGTGTGCGCACTTATGTGATTTTAGTGCAAGCACTACATACTAGGTGGACATTTTTATAATGTTTTTCAAATGGGAAGAAACTGCGCTGCACCGATCGTGCTCCATTGCCAGGTCGCACTATTTTCATATTTCCCTCTCACTCGCACACTGAGCATTCAAATCTGCCCAGCGACATAATGGTCGAGCTAACAAAAATCTACCTGTTTTTTCTACATTTCTAAAATGTTGCAGTTTTTAAATTTAAAACTTGACCCTGCATATTTTTGTACACGTTTTCTTAAATGCTATAATATCATAATTTATGAACTGCCTGCTCCTATAATCCAATGGAACTGCCGGTGGCTCGTCCATATCACCGCCATCGCCTGCGTCAAGAGATGATAATTCGTCATTGCCACTTTCTCTATACGCACTATGTACATAGTGTATAGAGAAGGTATTACACTCCATCTAAAATTCGATGAGGAGATTTCACTGGAAATATACGCTTTAGGCTCCCCTGTAACCAAAAAAAAAAAAGAAGCATTTTCAGAAAAAGGTCCATGTGTGTATGTGGACAGCGTAGCTCAGAAACGAAAAGGCCGTTAAACACCAAACTTGGTACTTTAAGTTTGGCATTTTCCAAGGACGCGATAAGAATATTTTGAAGAAAATCCCCCCACCCCAACTAACCTAAGGTACTCCCTTATTTCGTTTCTACTTACAAGGAAGCAAGTAATAAGACTATGTCTACTAATTGTATCTCGATTAGCATGAAGTAAATAGAAGCATAAGCCTTTCAACAATAATTTGTTGCAGTGATATAGAGAAAGTCTTGTGAATGGAACATATCAGATTTTTTTCCCCTTTTTTTTTTTTTTTTTTTTTTTTTTTTTTTTTTTTTTTTTTACAAAATTTGAGTATTTTGTCTTAGCACAAGTAGTATTTATGACAGACGGAATCGTTTTGCGCGTTATGCTACATGCACAATTAAATGTAAGCGTAAAAGTTTGGATCCATGTTATTTAATGTAAGCATTCACATAGAAAAACGCAAGACACAACCCAATGCAATACAACGCAAGAATTTGCAAACTCCAAACTCTGTCCTTACGTTGCATGCAAATAGGAAGAATTCTGCTTCTTTTCTCCATGCATTGTCTAAAAATTCAATAACAGACTAGATCGCACTGCAAGGTTTTGCAGGGCCTGCTGTACATGCATGCTCTTCTATTTGGCCGTGCCGCGCCATCTCTAATTTCCCTCAAGAGGCTATGACAGTCTCCTTGTGAATCCTTCCTTGATTTAATGGATGCAACTATCATCTGTGTTTAGATTTCTTGGTTCTCATAAATCGAAGACGCAGAGAGATAATTCTTAGTTCATTAAATGTGTAGCTTTTTCACTTTCTGAAGTCTCTATGCTTGTGCTATTTTCAATAATTGTGTCGCGAGCATCAGTTGTTGTTATGTAATTTTATAACATATTTATTTGTAAAAGATTGAGTGAATTTTCTTGTGTTGGCATTGTTGGTTATGGTATTCAGTTTGTAACTTGCGGAGCGCTTGGAAGATATTCGCATATAACTTACAGATCTAGAAACCCGTGACAACTTCTTGTAGCATTACTCCACAGTTAAGTGGGAATGTGAACACAGCAGCACTCCGATTGGCTGCCGGCCTGGTGGCGCTCAAGGACAAATTATCCCATTTGAAAGTCACTGTAATCGTCCATTAGTAATTACTTTACATGCCAATAAATCTTACACTAAACAGTGTAACTGCCATTGTTCTAAGACGGGATAAGAAAACAGCCTCAGCAAGAAAGATAATTGCGACTCATACATCGACCTAACTTTAGATGAATTATAGCAATGTTACAATATCTGTCATAGAAGCAACAGGTGTAGCTATAGCGTGGTGTACGTGCTCTTTGAAACAGGAGATATCACGTTCCTTTGACTGTCAGCGAAATGGGAGATTCTCTCTTTATCTGCCGAATCTGCTGAGAGCTTCATTTACAGAAACGCAAATGCATTTCAAAGGCAATTTTCCACGAAATGGGGTCTACAACGAAATTAGTAGGGTTTAATCCAACTTCTAAACAAATATACAAACTCTACAAACTTCTGTAGCTGTTTAATTCCCTATTCATTACCAGAAACCTAACCACGAGGAATTTCATAGAAGGTAAATTGGGCACACGAAATTCGTTTGAGGAAAATAACTTCCAGAACCCTTGTTACAAGTAACAAATGAGGAATGTCATTGTTAAAGTCGCTATACACAACTATGTTCTCGTTTTATATTATTCAAAACTTGTTATGTGTATCATTACGGTAGTCTTACAGGTATATTATAAAATGTGGTAAAATATACCTTTAGCTCTTACTGATTGGGACGGTGTTCTTATCTCCATACTTGGTCACTAATTGAGAAAAAATGCATTCATTCTCAAACCGTCTATTATTTTGCTTTGTTTTTGTTTCTGCAAAATAAAGCGCCCTATCTCTGTGGTGTGGAGCTAGTATGTCTATTTCATATTCAAGAGGTTGCGAGTTCGAATCGTTCTTTTTCCGCAGATTTCCCTTATTCTCAGAAGCCAAATTTCGGATAATTTTAAGCTGTATGGACCCCGGGCTCATTTGAGCATCATTCCACACATTTCATTCATCGTCCGCTATGACTTACTAAGTAAAAGAACGTTTAAAATAGTAATGTGTGTGTATATATATATACTGCCGATCGTGAAAATTGCAACATCAAGAAAGAATTTCCTGAACTACTCCAAACTTGGTGGAAGTGTAGAAGAGTGTGCAAGTAATAAGTGATTAGGTTTACATAGAGATGTAGACCGAGCAGAGCCCTGTCGTGTCGGCCCAACAAAGTCAGTGTTGCACCAAGTGTAGTCGATGCAGAGCTGTCAAACAAGGTGGAAACAATAAAGTGAATGCCGGTATGCCTCGTCGACGGCATATCGGCATGTCAGTTTGAACGGGACACAATTATCGGTATGCGGACAGCGATGCGTGTATGGAAGCAGTGGATAGATGAAGGTCGCAGTGAAGAGCGGGCACTGGACCATCGGAAGATGACCACAGCACGGGATGTCCGCCATTTGTCCGCCTGGCCCTAACGGCCGTACATCTTCATCCAAAGTGTTGGCTCGACGCTGGAGCACTGCAACAGGTGTGAACTGGCCTGTGTCAACGGTTCGTCGCCATCTGCTGCATGTTGGACTGGTTGTGCACATTTCCATTACATCGGCTTCCTTGTACAGAAACCAGAAGCTCCTGCGACTGCAATGGGCACGTGAACACCGACACTGAGGTGCTCAGGGCCCAATATAGTATTTTTGGACGAATCCCACTTCAATGTGTCCTACAATGATGGCCGCATACGTGTTCAACGGTACCGTGGCGAGCGACACCTGGAGGGGTGCATTGTTAAGCGGCACACTGGACAAACACCAGGTGTGATGGTTTGGGCGCCGTTGGTTACAACAACCGATCTAACCGCTTACGAATTGAGGGCACGTCGAACAGCAACTGACTGTAGTGCCCGAGGTATAGGTCATACTTCAGCAGGACAATGTTCGACAACATATTGCGAGGAATGTACAAGCGACGGGTACCACTGCTTCCCTGGCCTGTACGTTCGCCTGACATGTCTGGGATATGATTGGTTGGCACCTGGAGGGCCACGGTCCTCCAGTAGCCAGTGTCACGAATTTGAGGGCTCGAATACAAACTGCACGGAGGGAAACCCCTCGAGAACTTATTCAGAACATTTTTGATGTAATGTCACGGCGTATAGCAGCTGTAATTGCAGCGCATGCAGACCACAGCAAATACTGAATATGAAAGCTCGCCGGTCATGTGTACATTTGAAAAGTTTATCATTTGTTACTTGTCATGTACCTAATCTCATGTACCTAATCTCGGATATTAAAGTCATTCCATTAATTTAATATCAATGTTTATATTGTTAATAAATATTTATATTATAATAAACAATATTTATATTGTTTCAACATGCCTGTAACATTTTTACTTTCTCTACAGGTACTATGTACATAATGTATAGAGAAGGTATTGCACTCCACCCAAAAATTTGATACCGAGATCTCACCGGAAATATACGTTTTAGGGTCCCGTGTATCCAAATAAAGTATTTTCAGAAAAAGGTCCGTGTGTGTGACCGTGTGTCTGTGAACACGATAGCTCAAAAACGAAAAGTCGGTAAAATACCAAACTTAGTATTTAAGTTTAGTATCTTCCTGGGATGCGACACGTAGAATTTGAGAAAAATCCCCCACACTAAACTGCCCTTTACATGGAAAAAATTTCGAAACTTTTGATTTTCTCAAAAATGGCCCTAATGATTTTGATTAAAAGTTCGTATATTAAAATATTTACCTGACAAGTAAAATGTATATCTTGACTTTTCTGAGAATAGACTCTGAAGACCACTTTATTCTGGATAAATTTTTCGGAATTTTGCATATCTGCTAAACCGTAAGCGATGTACAAAAACTTACCTCACAAAAATATAGAGTATTTTAAAACACACAATTTATGTTATCTACATTTTTTCGTGAAATTGTTCGTTTTTAAAATATCCCGTGTTTTTTGTTTCAGCTTTCAAAAACTTTTCTCATGCAGGAATTTGTCAACTCCTATCCTACAAAGAAAGGAACTTCAAATACATAGCAACCAGCTTTTGATTATCACTTCAACCTATGGTACTCCCTTATTTCGCTTCTACTTACAAGGAAGCAAGTAATAAGACTATTTCTGCTAATGTTTTCTCGATTAGCATGAAATAAATAGAAGAATAAACTTTTTAACAATAATTTCCTACAGAGGTGTAGAGAAGGTCATGTGGCACTTCTAGACTTTTTATTTTGCACGGACTGTTTGCTGAGGCGCTTTGTGCAAGGAGTGAGTTGCTACTGAATAAATAAAATAGTTTGATAATAATGTCTTATTTCACCCTCGTTCCTGGAAGAACAAAAATGCAAATAATTCAACAGGTATCCTCTTAGATGAATGTATGTATTCGTTTAAGAGATTTTTATTTTCTCGACTTACACTGTTATATACCATCGTGTTGTTCTAAGATATTACACATATGCACATTGCTTCTCTTCTTCTCCGTCTCTAAGCAAACTTTTTCAAACAAAAGCAAGTGGCAATATATTACTAACTCATTTGTTCTTTCCTTAAGGAAACAAGATTATAAATATACATATACATTTGTTCATCGTTCATGCGTGCAACATTCTTTTTAACCATTAATAATACAAATTAAAGGCAATGAAATAAAATTGCACGTTAACCCAATAATTTTGCGTTGCAGACTAGAAAAGGTATTGTAATGCACCCAAAACTTTGATACCGAGATTTCATCTGAAATACTGTTTTAAGAACCCCTGAATACATTAAAAAAATCTCATGTGTTACACTCACATAACTTTCTCTAGCTGCTCTACAAACCTCCTACACTAGATTACTCTTCTTTGTACACAATGCTACTTAGTTCCTTATAAGTAGAAGGGAATAAGGGAATGCGCTATGCTAAAATGATTGTCAAATGTTTTAAAAGTTATCGTTATGCGATTGTCATTGCAAATCACTTTGTTTTATTTATTTATTTTTTTTTGTTTCATTTATACAGTCCCCTTTAACATCTAAGGTCATATCAGGGGCTTTCCACTTGAAACAACTCGTTGTTCGTAGGTTCTTTTGTTGGTGTAAATCATTTTGTTTTACACGCACACATTCACACTCACATACTCCAGCTCGCTGACCACTCGACCACGGAGGCATTTAAATCGCTTCTCGGCTTGGCCAGGAGTTGAACAAAAGAAAAACAGACACTTCCTGTCTGAGAATAGTTTAAGTACTTCACAATTGAAACCAATAACAAGGAATATCTCGGAAACGGTTATCTCCACAACGTATAAGACAAAAATTGTGCGTTTACGGTTTAGGAGTTAAGCAAAATTCATCCAGAATAAAGAGGTCTTCAGAGGCAATTCCCAAAAAATTCGAGATATACATTTTATTTTGGACATAAATAGCTTTAATATACGGGATCTTAATCAAAATCGTTATAGCCATTTTTAAGAAAATCAAAATTTTCGAAATGTATTCCATCTAAAAGGTAGTTTGTAGTGAGGGATGTTTTTGAAAATCTACGTGTCGCATCCTTGGAAGATACTAAATCTAAATACCAAGTTTGGTATTTAACGGTCTTTCTGTTTTGGGGCTATGCTTTCCACAAACACACACACGGACCTTTTTTTAAAAATGCTTTTTTTCGGACTCAGGGGGACCCCGAAACCTATATTTCTGGTACAATCTCGGTATCGAATTTTTGGGTGCATTACAATACCTTCTCTTTCCCTATGTACATAGTACATATGGGGCTAGAGAAAGTAAAAATAGAAAAAGGGCAATATGTGTGCGTGTGTGCGCCTGTGCGTATGTGCATCTGTAGACAGCATAAATCAAAAACGCAAATACCATTAAACACCAAACTTGATATTTATGTTTGGTGTCTTCCAAAGTTGTGACACAAACATTTTCAAGAGAATCTCCCCACCTGAAACTACCCTTTACGTGGAAAAGAATTATAAAGGGTTGATTTTCTCAAACATAGCTCTAATGATTTGATTAAAATATCTTATGTATAAGATATTTTTACGACAAACGAAATGTATATCTTGGATTTTCTGGGAATAGCCTCTGAAGACTACTTTATTCTGGATAACATTTATATAACTGGCAAACTGTAAGAGATATACAAAAACTTACTACACAAAAAATGCAGATCTCATTAAAACACAGAATTTATGCCATGTATATATGTTTTTGGTAGAGGTAACCGTTTTTGAGATATTTTGGAATATTATGTTTCAATTTTAGCCACTTTTTTAGAAAAATGTCCGTGTGTGTGCCTGTAGGCAGCATAGTTCAAAAATGAAAAGACCGTTAAAATTCAAACTTGGTATTTAAGTTTGGTATCTTCCAAGGATGCGACACGAAGATTTTCAAGAAAACTCCCCATCCCAAAACATGGAAAAAATTTCGAAACTTTTTATATTTTTAAATTGGCTCTAACGATTTTGATAAAATCTCGTAAATTTCGTGGAGTAGATCGTTTTTAAGATATCCCATGTTAATTTTTTCAGGTATGAAAATACAGGAATGTGTCAACTCCTGTCCATACAAACAAAGAAACATGAGTCACATAGCAATGAGCTTTTAACTATCACTTTAACCTAAGGTGTTCCCTTATTTCGCTTCTGCTTACTAGGAATCAAGTAATAAGACTATGTCTGCTAATTTTTTCTCGATTAGCATGAAGTAAATAGAAGCAAGAGCTTTTAACAATAATTTGTTGCAGAAAGTGATGTGAATGGAACACATCAGATGTGTTTTTCTCGCTGAGGCCCTGACTCTAGTGGCTCACATCAAGCAGTACAATGGGTGTCACATCATCCTTGCTTCTCGTCACGTCGAGATTGGAACGCGCTGGAGCGTGTAGCCAGGTAAGGAAGATATTGATGCCCCAGATCTCAGCCACCATCTCCATATTCTCCCTAGATACTACATTCTTAAATAAGTCAGCACGAAATCCGATATATATCTCTCTTTCAGCAAATAAAAAAATGATGAACATTGCCCAACTTTGTAGCGGGTGAATCATACAAAATATCATGTGTTCCATGCACGTGACATTCTCTATATCTCCCAAACAAACTATTGATAAAAACTTATTCTTCTATTTACATCATACAACTTAGAAGAAATAGTCTTATTACTTGCTTCCTTGTAAGTAGAAGGGAAATAAGGGAGTACCAGAGGTTAAAGTGATAGTCAAAAGCTGGTTGCTATGTGACTTAAGTTCCTTTGTTTGTATGGACAGGAGCTGACAAATTCCTGAATGAGAAGAGTAAAGTATTTTAAAACTGAAACTATAAAAAGGAATATCTGAAAAGCGTTCTACTCCACGAACAAAATGTATGAAACATAAATTGTGTGCTTTAACGAGCTCTACATTTTTATGTGTTAAGTTCTTGTCTATCCGTTAAAGTTTATCAGTTATGGAAAATTCCGCAAAATTGAATCAGAAAGAACGTGTCTTCAGAGGTTATACCCAAAAAATTGAAGATATGCATTTTATTTGGCACAGACATTTCTAAAATAAAAGAGATTTGAATCAAAATCGTTAGAGTCAGTTTTGGCAAAATAAAAATTTTCGACTTTTTTATGTTAAGGGTAGCTGGGGTGGGGAATTTTCTTAAAAACCTTCGTGTCGCATCCTTGGAAGATATTAAAATTGAATACCAAGTTTTTGTATTTAACGGTCTATATGTTTTTGCGCAATGCTATCCTCAGACACACACACGGATATATTTTTCTAAAAATGTTTTTTTTTTTTAGTCACGGGTTCTTAAAACATATATTTCCGGTGAAATCTCGGTATGGAATTTTTGGGTGCAGCATAATACCTTCTCTATACACTATGTACATAGTACGTTTTGAGAAAATAAAAATCTAGATCTCATTAATACACACAATCTATCTCATAGTTTTTTTTCTTTTTGTTTTTTTTTTTTTTTTTTCAGAGTTTGCCGTTTTCCCTAAATTCCGGATTATTAATTTCAATTTAGTTACTTAAACTTTTCTCAAAGGGGAGGACATCTTTATTCTCGTGTCTTCTTTATTTTATTCCTCTCAAGAAAGTATTGTAATGCACCCAAAAATCCGGTACCGAGATTTCATCGCAAATAGAACGTTTGAGACCCCCTGAGTCCAAAAAAAGGCATTTTAGAAAAATGTCCTTGTGTGTGTGTGTCTGTCTGTGGGCTGCATAGCTCAAAAACGAAAAGTCCTTTAAATACCAAACTTTGGTATTTAAGTTTGGTATTTTCCAAGGTTGTGACATGAAGATTTTCAAGAAAATTCCCCCACCACCAACTCCGCTTTACATACAACTTGTTTCGAAATTTTTTATTTTCTCAAAAATGGCTGAAACGATTTTGATTCAAATATGGTACAATAAAGATATTTACCTGCAAAATAAAATGTATGTCTTGAATTCTCTGAAGACTACTTTATTTTGGATGAATTTAACGGAATTTTGCATAACAAGGCATATCTCAAAAACGACCAACTCCATGAAAATAATGCACAAAACATAAATTGTTTATTTTTATGTGCTCTACATTTTCCGTGTGGTAATTTTTGTCCATCTCTTACGGTTAAGCAGTTATGCAAAATTCCGTAAAATTCATCTAGAATAAAAAAGTCTTCAGACGCTATTCGCAGAAAATTCAAGTTATACATTTTATTTGTCAGGTAAATATTTTTAATCTAAATCTATATAGTCACTTTTAAGAAAATAAAAAATTTCGAAAATGTTCCATGTAAAGGGTAGTTTGGGGTGGGGAGATTTTTCTCAAACTCTTCGTGTCGCACCCCTAAAAACTACTAAACGTAAATACCAAGTTTGGTATTTTACCGACTAATCATTTTTGAGTTATTGCGTTCACAGAAACAAGCACACATAGGCATAGGGAGCTTTTTCTGAAAATGCTTTTTTTGGATACAGGGGACCCTAAAACATATATTTCTGGTGAAATCTCGAATTTTTGGATGGAGTGCAATACTCTCTCTACACGTACTATGTACATAGTATAGAGAAGGTATTGCACTCCATCCAAAAATTCGAGATTCTTTTGGCGTATTACACTGTTACCATGCAGTTGAAGATAACAACGTGTCGCTAAGTAAAGCAGTTACAACATGGAGAAGCTATTCAGGGTATATTTTAAATAGATTTAGAAAAAATGTTTTTGATAGTTTTATATCAGATAAACTGAAATATGGTATGCTAATAGGATTGCAAGGTATGCAAATACAAGAAAACTGTAATATCCACCAATGGCCGTAATGGGACACTTAAAATTTCATTTTGAAAATATATTCTTGAAATCAAAGAATAAAGTGAAAATTAAGAATGTGTACTGTAATGCTTTATCCCTTTATTGTCTTATTTAAAATGATTGGAGGTTGTTCAGCAGTGAAAATAGAATAGCATCGTTGCCTTATTTCGTATGTAACCAGCAAAACAGTAACGTCGAATGTGTAGTCTAAACTGCGGGTTTATTGATGTTTCGTGAGGCATGCTGTTGCGCCGCGTCCCAGTTAACGGTTAATCTTGGACTGCTCCTTCCTCAAGGAAAAGTGAGCGAGTTCTTCATCTGACGCTGGATGTTCTCTGATGCCAGTTCAGTGTCGATGAGGATATGGGCGGGAACTAATTCCACATCTAGGAAAGCGTGCAAGACATTGCACTTCGTAATGAGAACACTGAAGAAGGGGAGCGCAAAGTCCAGGGAAATTGCCTACAAGTCCTTAGTGCGGCCAGCTATGGCATATGGAGTAGCATGCTGGGTTAATAAACTGATACAGAGAAGGGCTGTAACATTCATAAAGAGAGGTAAACATTTTGGGCTTACGAAAGCCGAAGAGAATAAATGGGAGCCGCTAAAAGACACGGGTTAGTCGCACTATTTAAAGCTTATACTAGTTTAAATGCATGGGTGGACGTTAGAAAGAGGTAAGAAAACTCGGCATACTCCGAACGAAACGTATGAAATTAAGAATATAAGGTACAGAACCGACGTAGGACAATTTTGTTTTGTTAACAGGACCATTGAAGAATGGAATGAAATGCCTGTAGCAGCCTCTCGGGGCTGCCCTCTGATCTTAAAGAAGTTTAGGGATAATTTAAAGAGAATAAATGTTAGATATTAATCAAAGTAAATATTGTGAAGTAATTAAGGATCTCAGACATTTTTAAAAAGCATTAATGTTGTGGCTTCATGGTAACTGTTTATAAGCATGCTGCTAATTGACTTAAGTATTGCTATACTCAATAATATGTGGTTAGGTGTAACAAAAAACCATGTATCGTATGTTACTTGTATTCATATTATTATTATTATTATTGTAAGTGAATTTTGGATATTTTACTCTGCCACCAGGCAGTACCCAACTGCAGAGAATAAATACATACATGCAGGAATATACACATACACGTTGTTATATTACATAAATGTTGAACGAATAGGCAGGTGGCGTCCCTTTACGCTGTCGAGTTAGCCAATGACCATGATAAATGAAGGTGTAGTCGACGTCTTATTGTTAGTGTTGAGTTTATTTGTTCTCTTAACTGTTCTTTGTTTACTATAATAGGGAACAATAATGCATAGCAATGTGATTTACCGTTGTACTGAGTGCTGTGATATTTAAAATGCTATATCTAAATTATTACTTTATGCTGTTCTCTCTCTCTCCCATTCACACATAGTATATATATATATATATATATATATATATATAAAAGATGAACAAGTTTTCTGAAGCCGTCACGGAAGAAGTCGACACTCTGTTTCCTCAACCCAGTCTCACAGTTCTCTCAACGTCTTCATCAGAAGCATGATGATGTCACCGCAAATCATGTTTTATTATCGGGAACAGATGGAAGTGAGACGGTGCTAAATCTGGACTGTATGGAGGATGCCGTACGGTGGTGAGATTCAGTTTCTCAAGTTCTGCAGTGGTGGCACGTGAAGTGTGTGGTTTGACATTGTCATGCTGCAGGAAAACGTTTCCCTTTTCCTTTCGGACTCTTGTTAGCCGTCGTTTCAGAGATCGCAGCGTTGTGATGTAGCGCTCTGAGTTTATTGTTGTTCCACGATAAGCAAATCAACATGGATAACGCCGTCTGCGTTCCAGAACACTGTGGCATAATTTTTCCAGCTGAGAGCTGTATCTTGAATTTCTTTTTCTGCGGCGAGTCTTTTGTGTCGATATTCCATAAACTGACTTTTCGTCTCCGATTCGTAATGGTGTACGCAGGTTTCGACCTTCATTCTCGTAACGCGAGAGGAGTTCCTGGAAAATTTCAAGTCTGTGCTCTTTCATTTTAGGAGTCAGAAACCCGAGCACCCATCTTGCAGAGCAAAGCAATAGTGTGATCCACACGTTCTTGTGAAATGCCGTTTGTGGTTGCAATTTCTCTCTGAGTGATACGACGATCGTCCTGAATCAATCTGTCAACATTTTGCTTGTGGTTGCTGTCACAGGACGTCCAGCTCTTTGTAACGCAAGTCAGATGTTCCCACCTCAACATCTTTAAAGTTACTCGCCCAATGACGCGCAGTACTCACATCAACATAAACTGCTTTCATTCTCTGATGAATCTCCTTTGCAGTATCACCTTCTGCTGTCAAGAATTCAATCACTGCACGTTACTCAACTCGCATTGACCGACTGTCTACGCAGGTTTCCATACTTTACACTGTAACAACACAACCGTTCAATGCTAAGGCTTCCCGCCAACTAGAGTTGTAGAGAACGGAACAAGCCGGTACTGCCGCAAACTAATGCTGCCATCTGTTGGAGAGCTGCGAGGGGAGAGGCATTACTTTTCATATATATATACATATATAAGGTTTTTCTATGATTGCTTTGTTTGGTACAGGAACCTCAAAAGTGAGTTTCTATCTTAATATCGATCTAGAATTTTACTGGATTCAATACTTCCATGTAAGCAGAAGAGAAAATAAAAACAATCATAATAAAACAATAATAATACTCATTACAAATATACCAGAATTTCTTTCTCAAAAAGCATATGTTTAATATTTCCAAAATTTTGTTTCTGGAGGTTAAATAAATAATAAAACCTTATAAGGTATAAATGGAAACATTTTATTACGATGTGTTGAAGCATATATAGTTATTAAAGCAATGACATGTAACGTTGATGTTCGCTTGGTGAATATAAAAAGGCTAGAA
Source organism: Hymenopus coronatus (assembly GCA_030762935.1). Lineage (NCBI taxonomy): Eukaryota > Metazoa > Arthropoda > Insecta > Mantodea > Hymenopodidae > Hymenopus > Hymenopus coronatus. Next base: position 179,078,250 of record CM060882.1, read on the forward strand.
AGTAAATTAAAAAGTCTGATGTGTTACGCTCATATGACTTTCTCTAGCTACTCTACAATCAAACTTCTTACAAAAGATTATTCTTCTTTCTACACAATGCTAATCGAGATAATAAGTAGAAGGGAACTAAAGGAATGCGCCATGCTAAAGTGATAGTCAAAAGTTTTAAAAGCAAATCACTTCTTTGCTTGGCCAGGAATAGAACAAAAGAAAAACGTACACTTAGTGTCTGAGAAAAGTATAACTACGTCACACTTGAACCCAATAACAAGGAATATCTCGGAAACGGTTACCTCCACAACAAAAACGTAAAGGACATAAATTGTGTGTTTTGGCGAGATCTACATTTTTTGTGCAGTAAGTTTTCTCTAACTATTTGGCAGTTAGTTATTCCTAGAAAATTTAAGATGTACATTTTATTTGGGATGTAAGTATCGTTAACATATGGGATCTTAATCAAAATCGTTAGCTAGTTTTTAGAAAATCAAAATTTTGGAAAATGTTTCCATGTAGAGGGTAGAGGGTTTCTTAAATATCCTCGTGTAGCAGGCTTGGAAGATAGTGAACTTAAATACCAAGTTCGTATTTAACGTTCTTTTAATTTTTGAGCTATGCTGTCCACAGGCACACACGGACCTTTTTCTAAAAATTCTTTTTCGGACTCAGGGGACCCTAAAACATATATTTTCGGTAAAATCTCGGTATCTTATTTTTGGATGCAATGAAATACCTCCTCTATCCACTATGTACACTGTACATGCGAACTAGAGAAAGTAATAAAAAGGAAATAACACGTTAAGTGAAGAATAAGAAAATTAAACAATAAAAGACACACATGGACATTTTTCTAAAAATGTGTTTTTTTTAGTTTATTTTATTCAGGGGGGACCCAAAATATGTAAATGTCGGTATCGGATTTTTGGGTGGAGTGCAATACCTTCTCTGTACAATATTACATAGTACGTGTAGAGAAAGTAGAAACATATTTACTGTAGCCCACCTTTGCTGCAAGTGTGCCCATCATTTCGCCTTGTCGTGATAAAGGTCACTTCCTTACATGTTGCGAAGGCTTAAATGATGAATACATGAGAAGCAATTTTATTTAAGTGTGGGCTATTGCAAACGTGCACGAGAGCGAGGAAAAAAAACATAGGTCTGGATTATCAGTGTTTATTTACACATTCTGAGAATTAGCCTTCAAATCCGAGAAAACCTCTGAGGGACTGCCTGTATTATCCGAGGACATAACACCTTTCTCCATTACAAAACCAAAGACCAAATATTTCCACATCAACATTGCGGCGGAGTTGGCAAACGACTGAAGCCACGTGAACCCCAGTCTATACACCTATTTGTACTGGGCGTCCTGCCATAACCAAAACCAGACTTGTGGCGTCATTTAAATGCCTTTATTGCAACCGAATTGGAGCACAAAACTTTAAATTTGGTGTTAGGGCAGTTAAACATCCAAAAAAGTACGTTGATCCAGTAAGGAACTCAAGTTTGAGTATCGAAAATGCATTCAAATGGGCCGATCTGTGCTACCTGGCCCACCTAATAGCCCAGATGGGGTAGCAGGTGGAAGACAATTCAGAAATGACTGCATGATATCGACAAATTTGGAATAACAGTTTGCGGCTAAAGTTTCTGTCAACCTACTCAGTCAAATAACAGGAGGATGGGGGAGCGAGGTGGACAAAGATGCTGTTTGCGTGCTAAAGATTAGGCGCCTGGGAACCAAAAATAATCAACTAATGAGGCCAGAGTGAGATCGTGTTCACTGTGCGCGAAAGGGGAAACATGGAATCATATTCTGGCAGAATACAGCGAAATAGAAATATTAAGGAAGCAATTTTTACCACATCAGTTTCTGGATTCCGATCGTGGAAGTAAAGATGGACGCTGGACATCATAAAATGTGGTGAAGATCCAGCAAAGTATGTTAATTACTATGGAGAACAGAAGAGGGGGACAGGGTGTATAAGAACGACGGTTCCATTGTTCTTAAATCAGAACACTGTATTGTATTATATTATATATAATCATAAGTTTGTGGTTAATTTCACCTTAATTCTTTCTTATTTGATGTTTCTGTGTTCATTCATGTCACGGTTATATTATTGCGTACTAACTAAATATATATATCTTTACGGTTTTGCAAAAAATCTTTCCATGGTTAACGCTAGAGGGAGCAGGGTACGCGACAGTGAGGTTGTGGTTATCCTTAATCATCAGAATGTATATATTATATTACTGTTAGCTTATGATTACATTTCATCTTAGTCCTTTTTCGTCCTTTTATATGTGTTTCCATGCTTGTCTACTCCTATTTTGCAATAAGTAAATCTATATCTTTAATACGTAACAAACATCTTACTGTTAATTCAATTGTCTTTTTACACACGGCATGTCTCCCGACCTACACACGCCTTGTGTGCAAAAACAATTAAACTAAAACAAACTGGCATAATAGTTGGCTATACACCGAATTCTGGGACTTAAAGTACTTATAACATTGTAAGTTGCCATTGGGATTGCCATCTCAAAATAATTTGACATCACCTTGTGGTTTACCGGGAAATATGTGAGTCAGTTGAGAAATTAAATGCCGTGCCGACATGTTGCCATGGTGGCTCAATGGTTAGAGCGACGGCTAGAGCCCAGCAGATCCGTGCTTCAAATCCCGGCTATAGTATTGAATTTTTCAGTCCAAATCTACCTACCCAAAATCTTACTCTAAATATCCAAGGGCAGGAAAATAATTTTCGGCGATCAGGCCCATGCGATTGTTCCATATTTCCAAGTGTATAACGAAAATGTTTGGCAATGAAAGCAGTAACAGCACTAGAGACCTGAAGTTGAGCTCTGCCATAACTGTTGAGGAAAGGATCATCAGCGGAGGGAGTGCACCAATAAGCAATCATGCTACATATGTATATGTAGGATTGAGTCGATGAGATGTCCCAAGTACAGGGAACTAATTCATCAGATGAAGCAGATACGGGATAAGAAAAAAGTTGCTCAACGAAAGTTATACAACTCAATGTTGATTGTAGTAAGAGAGCTATGAACCTATTGAAAATGTATTTCCAAGCTTTTAGACATTGCGATTGTGGCTGCTGAACCAATCAAAAATATTACAAAACATGCTTCCAAATGGACTTGATGCGACCATATAACAACCTTGTAATTCTGTCCTAGTGAGAAACACAGGTGGTGAGATGGTTCTGTGCAGATGAATACTGTTGACTTGGTGGATACACATCTGCATGCACCAGATTTTCATCATTCCTTGCTTCCATTATGTGTAAATATATAAAAAACATCATATATATTTTCCAGTTGGCGGAGATTTTAAGGTCAAAGCGCTTCGCTGGGGCTCCCAATAGAGAATACAAAGAGCAGTGCATTAGCAAAGTGGGCTGGTGAATATCATGTTATTTTAAATGAAGAAACGCAAATCTTTAGCGTAACGTAGGATCCTCATATACAGATCTCAAAATATGTAATCAGGACCTTGGAAGACTGATACTGGCACGTGAATGATGCAGAGAACTTGAGTTACACAAAAGTATCTCTGCCGAGGAGAGAGCATCTGTGACATCTCCGCTTTATTATTCCACATCGGAGGTTTGAATTTACAAGAAGGAGAAACAGAAACAATTATTGGCATATCTCGAAGTTCAAATGTGATCAAGTTTTATACATCAAACATACGGAATGGAACAGGCTAGACATAATGCGTGTATCCTTGTTCTCCGTAGGAAATACTCTCGTGCCCAACGCCAGGGTGCCTACTGGTTGAGTCACGAAATTGCGGAAGCAGTGTAGTAGAGCTAAGTGAATTGTTATTATAATTAACCAACGTAATGTTACCCCTACAGAAGTTCGCACTTCGTTGTTATAGAAATGTTGTGATGCCCTTAAGAGTAAAATATCAAAAAATCCGGGTACCATTCACACGACTTTCTCTACATCTCTGCCACAAATTATTCTTTAAAATCTTATACTTCTATTTACTTCATGCTAATCAGTAAAACATTCGCAGAAATAGCTATATTACTTGCTTCCTTGTAAGTAGAGGTGATATAAGAGAGTACCGTAGGTTAAATTGATAATCAAAAGCTGGTTACTATGTCACTAAAGTTCCTTTGTTTGTAAGGACAGCAGTTGACAAATTCCTGTATGAGAAAAGTATAAGTTTTTCATAGCAGAAACGGCAAAAATAAGGAATGTCTGAAAAACGACAAAGTCCACGAAAAAAATGTATATAACATAAATTGTGTGTTTTAACGTGCTCTACATTTTTTGTGTAGTAAGGTTTCGTCCACTTTTTACGGTTTAGCAGTTATTCAAAATTCACCAAAATTCATCCAGGATAAACTACTCTTCAGAAGTTATTCTCAGAAAATTCAAGATATACATTTTATTTTTCAGGTAAATATCTTTAATATACGAAATTTTAATCAAAATCGTTAGATACATTTTTGAGAAAATCAAAATTATCGAAAAAAGTTCCATGTAAAGGGTAGTTGAGGGTGGGGGATTTTTCTCAAAATCTTCGTGTCGCATTCCTGGAAGATACTAAACTTAAAATACTAATTTTGGTAATTTACCTATTTTTCGTTTCTGCGTATCGTGTTCACAGACACATGGACACACACACGCAGAACTTTTTCCGAAAATGCTTTTTTTTTTTTATAAAGGGGACCCTAAAACATATATTTCCGGTAAAATATCGGTATCGAATTTTTGGGTGGAGTGCAATAGCTTCTCAATACACTATGTACATAGGGCGTATAGAGAAAGTAAAAATAAGAAATATGCGTGGAACACCCTTTGTTCTGAAGTTGACGATATACGGGGCCAGGGTGACTTAATTTGTCACAAAATATTTGCTTCTCATCGCCAATAATACTCACTGATGAAGAACAACTTCACATAACTAGGGTAATAATCCCCGCACATAAACGTTAAACTGACATGGACTATTCCAATGTTTACTTTTGCTGACTATAGGATTACGTTCCGGAAAGTATGTGGACTAGATGGAGTTCCTCTACAGCTTCAGAAGGTTCCAGTGGTAAAAAAAATGCAGTTACTTCAGGAATTTTTACTTTTATATTACATGTCAGCGAGTTCCCGAGTAAACGGAAACTTGGAAAACTCATTCTCATTGGAAAACCTAGTACACCAGGAGGAAGTAAATCCTGTAGACCTATCTGTCTACTCTATGCTCTAGGCAAGCTTATGGAACATATACTTAATGGGCGATTAATTTCAAATATAGAGAAAAGAGGAGACTTCTCACCTAACTAATTTTGCTTCCGTCCAGCATTGTCAATAGTAGTACTACATTTTCTGACAGATGCCAAGACACCTAATAACGCATTGGTTACATTATATGTAAGAAATTCTTTTGGCTCGGCACATGTCAAGGAATAATTGATGCGCTAAGGCGGCATCAGGTTTTACCTTATCTAATTAAAATCCTATGGAGGTTTGTAAGCAAAAGGATGATTTTGGTGGCACCTACCCTGTGAAATGTCTATTACAATGGTATTTTTGGTGTACGACTGCCTTTGGTTTGTACGACCAGCATCTGTTGGATACGGTAGTGATCGGTCCTTTTAGTGTTTGGAGAATCCAGAAAGAAGTTGAAGATAAAATAGAATGGTCTATACACCAAATTTAAATCTGGATGATGAAAAGGAACTACAGTTCGCTCCGCAGAAAACGGAAATTATCATTCTGAAGGGAAGAGGTTCTTTAAGGGAAGTGTTTGTAAATGTTGGTGGCATGACTCTAAGGTCCCATGGACTAGTGAGACAAGCTGGTCTTGAGTTTGGCTATGAATATGGGTGTTCACATAAAATATGTGGTGGGCAAGGCGGAAAAAGTTATTGCAGCCTTGAGCTGCTTAATGCCTAATATCGCTGGACCCAAGCCTGAAACAAGAAATATCTTAGGTAGCGTGGTTAATATAAAAAGATGGGTGGACTACAAGTGCAGTGAAAGGTTGCACTACACATCTGTAGTGCCCATAGAACCACATACACGAATGCCATCAAGCTCTAGCAGGGACTATACCAATCCAGCTGATAGTCCAAGAAAGAACGTATGCAATGATCAATAATTCCAAGACTAAAAAAAAAACTGTCCAGAGACAATTCCATCAGAGAGTGGCAGGTGGAGTGGGATAAAGAATACCATACGGCTCAGTGAAGAAAGCTGCTTATTCCAGAGATAGCGTTTTAGATAACTCGAAAGCATCGTAAGCTTAGATACTATATAACCCAATTTCTGACCGGCCGTGGCCATTTCAAAAACTATTTGTATTGAATGGGACTCGCTGAAACAAACAGTTGCTCCTACTTTGGACAAACGGACACTCCTAAGCATACCATTTTAGATTGATCAAAATAAAATGATATACACCACCAGAACTACACCCCCAAGGTCAGGTAGTGACTGTAAATAATGTTAAAAATATGTTGGAATCCAAACAAAACTGGCAAATAATGACTCATATGATAGGTTGTGTCCTTAAGGAACGGTACGAACGAGAGACCTGAATATTGAGAATTGGAGCCACCTGCAACCTTTTCTTCTTGACGAATTCCGTCAGTTAATTCCAAAAAGAAATCATTTAGGGCTTCCAGGGGTTTTTTGGTTGGCTCCAATCCAACTCGCCCGATGGGTGTCTTTGTAAGATTTCCCCCTGCATTACAAACAAACTAAAAAAGCAATAAAATAAAACAAAAGTGAGAGAGAGAGAGACAGAAAGAAAGAAAGAAATACCACCACCATACTACAACTACTTGACGTAGGGATATGGCGATCAGCCAACGGGCGCGTATGCAACAAGTAAATGTCAGCCGTCTAATATGCAGACAATGAAAAAGAAAAAGAAATTGCAGAGTAGGATTTCGGATATCCAGTCTGGTTGGGATTGTTGATGTGCGAACAGACCACGTGGTGGTGAGGGAGGTGGTGATGAGGAGGTTGAAAGTGAGGATCTAAAATGAGTGGAATAATTAAGTGAGATAGTTGGAAAATTGTTCAGTATAGTGAGGAATCGTCGGAGTTAGTGAAAAAGAATCCAAATACTAAAGCAGAAATTTGAAGTAGCATAGAAAGAGTTGAGCAGATTGCTGAAGAAATGCTGCAAGATAAAAGGGAACTACTGAGCAAAACAGGAAGGTAGAGTTTAGAGTTCCTGAAACGCCAGAGAGAGCAGTGCAGGCTCTAGAGCAGTGTTTCCCAACCTTTTAAAGTTCACGGCACCCTTGGGAATAACATTAAACACCAGGGGCACCCTTCCTTGAATGAAAAAAGAAAATTAAGCTTAATATGTTAATTTATTGAAATATTATATAATAATAACGTACACCATAACATAATACAGTAAACTTTACTACAATCACTGAGTAAAAATACATCAATAAATTTTGTTCGATTAATGATTAATATGAAACATGTGATTGATGCTTAGCGCATAGATATGTGATGTCGGGTCTTACAGTTGACAGTGAAACACGCACATCATCTTCAAGTTTATTCAGTCTATTTCTTGATTAGCATTTTACTGTCACAATAGCAGAGAAAGCTTGCTCGCATAGATAGGATGTTGAAAAGGGCAAAAGTGCGTTAATTGCTTTCTTCATTAGGTTAGGGTACTCCTCTCTCCGTTGAAGCAAAAAACTAGCCACCGACGACTCACTCTTGGTGAACTTACCTTTGAGTGTGGAATCAGCGCAAAGACCAATATATTCATCTCGTTCGCAAGCAGTGAAATCTATTTCCTCTGCACTATCTACGAAATCAAATGGTGAGACAACCCAGTCGAGATTCGTAGTGGAAATAGTTGGAAAGTACGCATCTATTACATCTTGCAATCCTGATAAGTGATCACAAATGCGGTCTTTCAGTTTACCCAGATCTTTATCTCCTGCCACATTAAGAAGAGATGGAAAGTTCGACAAATCTTCTTTTTGAACTGCAGACTTCCAAGAACTAAGTTTTCTTTTAAAACCTTTCATTTTATTGCTTGAGGAGATTATTGTTTCATGTCGACCCTGCATCGAAACATTCAGTTCATTCAGCTTATGAAAAATATCTGACAGATACGACAGTTCAAAACACCAAGAATCACTTAGTAAGAGCTCATGAAATGTGTCTTGATTTGGATGGATGGATTTTCATTGAGAGCTCTGGCAGTAAAACCTTTAATTTTCCCAGACATATATGGTGCACCATCTGTACATATAACACAACAGTCTTTCCATGAAAGATCATGCTCATTGAGATAGCAATTAATAGAAACGAAAATATCATGGCCTGTGGTTGTAGTCTCCAGTGGTCTACAGAACAGAAACTGTTCACTAATATCTTTTTCATCAATGTATCTGATAAAACCAAGGAGTTGCTGCTTGTCACCAATATCGACACTATCATGTACTTGCAAAGCAAATGTTCTATAAGTTTTTATTTTCTCCGTGACTTGTTCGTTGATATTGCATGACATTTCAGTTATCCTGCGGCTGACTGTGTTGTTGGACAGAGGAACTTTCGAAAATGGATTAGCTGCTCCTTTGCCAAGTATTATTGAAACTATAACTTGACATGCAGGGCCAATGCCAATGATTTCCTCTCCAATAGTATGAGGTTTCCTTTTTTTTTTTTTTTTAGCTATCAGTTCTACTACTTTAAATGATACCTCAAGAGCAGTATCACCTATGGTCATTCTCTTTACCATTGGCACAGCTGTTTTCTTCTCCCCTTCTAAAATATGTGAAAAATACATTACACTTTTCTGTGACACACTAGGATGCTTTGCTGTAAGTTGCCGCTTCAGTTTGCTAGGTACCATGGCCTCGTTGCTAAGTGTTTCGCCACAAACTAAACACACAGGGATAGGGTTTTCCTCGTTGTTATTCCACTTAAATCCATACGCTAAGTGACTGTCCTGGCATGTTCTTTTCTTTCGTTTGTCTTCTTTATGTGGTGAATTCGACGGTCCGGGAGAAACTGTAAAATTTGGCTTCTTAAAGCAAGCAGTAGGAGCCGACTGTTCACTTTCACTGTCCTGGCGTTTATGTTTAACAATGAACTTATCCATAGCTAAACACTGTGAATCAACGCGAGGAAGACAACTGAAGGCGCCAAGCGGCGTACACTTTTATATATTCATTTGTCGAAGTCTCGGGAATGTTCGTGAGGAAGCGAGTAGTCTCGGGAATGTTCGGCAGGGTATAGCTGTAATGCCATCTGTGGGATACTAGTATAACTGAATTATTGAAATGAATCGACCACTATCACCATCTGCCGTGTATGAGAGTAATTGGTTTGACTTATTTTATTTCAAGACCTTACAAGAATTAAGGCTTCAGTAGAAGGTATTTTTTTTTGTTTATCTCAATATCTCGCGGCACCCCTTAGCCAATCACTCGGCACCCTAGGGTGCCGGGGCACACCGGTTGGGAACCGTTGCTCTAGAGGATGTAATATTGAGGGAAACCGCATGAAAGGATGCCGATGTTGGTATCTGTAATTAAGGAAAATGTGTATGTTATAAGAAAACCGGCGTCAACTCAGATAGGATTATAGACCTGAGTAAGAAAGCCTTGCCCTCAGGAGAGAGGGCGAAAAGGCGATTGCAGTCTTCAAGGTTCGCAGAACGAATGGGGAACCCTTGAAATTCCACCTGAGCCGTGGCAGGCAGAGACTCAGAGGAATAATTACCTGAGACAAGCACCTGAGCGGAAGCACTGCCAAGAGTGTTAGCCACGACAAATGGATCAATTGCATCGCCAGACCTTTTTTTTTAGATCTGCTATTGGCATGTGCGTCTACTTTTTGGCCACACGCTTTAACTTATCCCATACGACTGAGGAAGGTGTAAGTCGGTTAAAAGAGGCTACAAACTTGCTCCAGTATATCTTTTTGCAATTCTTAATAATCTGTATTGATTTGGCACGCAACTTTTTATATTGTATTAGAGTATCTAGTGTGCGGTGACTTTGGAATACCCTCAGAGCACGTCGGCAAGCACGAGTAGTATTCCGGTAGTCATCTGTCTTCCAGGATCAGAAAAGCGACGGAGTTGACAAGTTGACCGTGGAATATAAAGCTGGGCAGCAGAGATAATTGTCTCTGTGAGGTGCTCAATGTAGTTAAAAACACCAAGCAGAAAAAAAAAGTTCCCGTTAGTGCAATCGAAGCTTTCCGGTATTCAGGAGACAGAAGTTGTTTATTAGTGTCCTACACTTGACTACTTCTTTCCCGTACATATTAGATTTAGGTTGTAATTTTTTTTCCATAAGAATATAATATAAATTCATCCCACAGTGCTCCCCACTCACCACCAAGCCTAACGAGGGGTCAATCCACTGAGGTGACAGAGCTAGACAGAGATATACCAGGCTCGCTATTCCACTCACCCTGGAGCTCGGTATAGTACCTAGTCCGGACCGATTGACTAGGCGGTGGCTTAATTCCTAGGCTCCCGTTTAGGCGAAAACTAAACCCGAATATCCCTTTCCACCGAAATGGGTCTCCATGCACGACCTACACGTGGGTTAGCGCTTGAATGATTGACTGGCTCTCTCCTACTCGCACGTTGCTCACACGAACGCAGCCAGGTTTGGCTCGGGACCTCAGTTATGCCAAAACTGTGCCTATGGCATTAGAACACTGGTGGGTTTTAGAGGTTCTGGCGTAATCAATAAATTCTTCGTTGAGCTCAGAGCAAGAGACGATATGGTTATTGAGCGTTATAGCAAAATCGAGGAGATGAGAATGACGGCTCAGGATTGGATTGCATTTCTTAGTGCTCATCTTTGCCACACATATAAGAAGGAAATTCAGCCGCATGATACGAAACTGAGAGATCACTGTGATGAATTCGGTGCTTTTCATGGGGTTACTCATAATGCTTGCAATTTGAATAGGAAGGCACAACAATCATATAAGTCCTTTTCATTGCTTGAACAATTATGACAGCCATTTTCTATTGGAACATCTAGCATACGATGACAATCCTATTTCATGGTCAAAGATCTACAGGAACATTGAGTTCCAGTTTCTGGATAGTTTCAAGTTTTTAGAACCATCTACTGCATGTTGAATACTGACGAATTCGGAATACTAAATGCAGCATATCTCAATCGTGAATATCAGACACTAGTTAGATCCAAAGGAATATCCCCCTAAACTACATCGACAATATCGAAGAGACCCAATAACCATCCATTGATAATTGATTTTGACAGTATATCAGAATAATCGTAAACTCTCGCCCAAAATGTTCGGAATACCTCCAAATTTCAGATTCTAAGCCAATACTGCGATGTGTATCTCAATACAGAGACTTCATTATACACATTTAGGCTTTCACGGCCCGTGTTAATCCAATAAAAAGTAGATTCCGGGCTTGTATCTTCAATATTCTTTGAAGATGCCCAACGGAGCTATTGGCGAAACGTCAGCTGGATCGCATCGACTCGACTACGACATACAAGCCCGCAATCTACTTTTTATTAGCCACTTCATTGCTAGCAGATATAGTTTAGAACTTTAAGGACCTATAGCTTCAAATGTATGCTCTAGACCCTTGCTGGTATTATCAATAGCCAACGCTTGATTTCGAAGTTATGTTAAAGGTATCTAAGGCGACATTAAACCTTATCCATGGCCAGGATAAAGGAAGAATGTGTAGGTTCGCTAACTCAAATCTATGATGGTTGACGAAAGAAGAATCGTCATCTTAATGTGTGCTAGAGGTCGATTTGAAATACACAAACTATGTGCACGACGGTTACAATGAGCTTTCTCTCTTTCGAAGAAGCGAAATAACACCATAGTGCCAATATAACAAACTGCAGGCAACACTAAATGATAAAGAGAAATATACCTTGCACAACACAAACCTCCAAAGTGCATTGAATTAGGGCTCAAATTGTACAGGATACATAGAGTGGTGGCCTATGAATAGTCAAATTGACTGAAATCCTACACTGAAATAAATACAGAGACGTGAAAGAAAATCCTCTAAATATGGATAAAATCTATGGAAAAAGCTCAATAACTCTGTATATGAGAAGTTTATTGAAAATTTAAACAAATCACAACTTCAAATATTTACAAAATAGAAGTAAGTCAAGAAATTGAATGCTAGACCGACGTATATTTGGATCGTTCAATTTAATCCAAATCTTGTAGGTGTAGAGCTTAGTAGAGAGGCGGTGCACATGAATAAGCCTATATACATAGGCCAGGTCATCTCGGATATTTCTAAATTCAGAATATACGATTTCTCCTGCAGTGTGATGAAAACAAATATCCAAATTTTAATCTGGTCTATATGGATACTGATTCCTTTATTTTCGAGACATCTATAGACATCTACAACTTCGTCAAAGAGAACCCAGAACTTTTCGGCACTTCAAATTTCGACGATAACAACCCTTTCAGCATTAAATTACAAAATTAAAAAAGTCAGTGGATTATTCAAGAACGAGCTTGGAGCCAGTCCTATACATAAATATGTCGGTTTGAAATCCAAATTGCAGTTACAAATTTGAGGGACAGACAATAAAAAAGACTAAAGCTATAAACAAAATGGTAGCCATAAATTTCGCCAATTATTTAGGAAAAAATGGCAAAACAGAGCACATTTGGAAGCATCAAGCACACTGTGCAAACCGTAAATGAGTACAAGATCGCTCTCCATAGGAAGGATGAGAAACGAAAGGTAATTGGAGTCTCAGATTACACCCTGCCTGCGAGTCTCAGGGTATGGTTGACCCTTAGCGGTGAAATGTCTCCCTTCACCAGTATACATTCTGTCAAGAAAGAACCGGGAATTGATCATTTAAAAATCCTGTTTAAAAGGGGATACGAAACTATTGTTGTCGCCAAGTTGGGACAACTTTCCTCTATACCCACGCGGAGTTTGATCGTCATCTGTCATCTAGTTTGTTTACAGTACGCCATTTTTTTAGTTCATCTCAAAGGTGATTTGCGATTTTAGGATGGATACAAGCATTGAACAAAGAACCTTTCTCCAATTTTGCATTGCAAATTGTATTTTGTGTGTCAAATTGCTGAAAATGTTACAGAGGGCTTACGGTGAATCGACTTTATCAAAACACATGTGCATATGACTGGTACAGTGCATTCAAAAGTGGTCAAGATGTGGTGGAAGATTTGCCTCGCTCTGGTCGGCCATCGTCGGTTTCAACTGAACTGACAATCGTCATTTCGATCTGAGAGAGATTGCCGCGGAACTTTCTGTCTCACGAATCGATTCGTACCATTTTAAACGATTGTTTGGGCATTATACACGTTGCAGCTCGGTTAGTTCCGAAAGAATTGAATTTTCTACAAAAACTCAATCGCCTAAGGATTGCTGAAGACATGCTAGAACGAGCCAGTTCCGACCCCACGTTCATAAAACGCATTGCAACTGGTGATCAGACGTGGGTTTACGAGTTTGACACTCAAACCAGTCAACAAGCTTCCGAATAGCGTCTTTCAACTGAACCGAAACCTAAGAGGGCACGTCAAACTGGATCAAAACAGAAGGTCATGTTGATAGCTTTTTTTTTTTTTTTTTTTTTTTTCAATTTTCGCGGTGTCGTGCACTCAGTGTTCTTGCCAGATGGTCACATGGCAAATAAAGACTCTTATCTGAGCGTTTTGCGGCGTTTGAGAGAACAAATACGGCGAAAAAGATCAGAGGTGTGGAACGACAACTAACGGATTCTGCACCATGATAACGCACCAGCTCACAAGGATATTATTGTAAACGAATTTCTGGCCAAAAACTCAAATTTTATCGAACAACCACCGTATTCACCTGATCTGGTTCCTGCTGATTTCTTTCTCTTTCCAAAACTCAAGTTACCACTTCGAGGCACCCTTTTTCAGTCGATAGAAGACATAAAGGAAAATTCGTGGCGACAATAGACATCGACTCCTAAAAGTGCCTACAAAAAATGTTTTGATGATAGGATTATTCGTTAGCATAAATGTATAATTTCAGAAGAGGTCTACTTTGAAGGCGATAAAATAAAATTGGATGAAAAATGTAAATTGCGTGTTATTTATGGACGCTCTTTAACTGGTTCTCAGCATCCCATTCTAACTGGGTGTGAAAAACCGCTTAATTTTGCTCAGAGGCCTCTGTATCAGGCTTGAGGTTCTTTTACGTGCCGTAAATCTACGACACGGGGCCAACGGCTTTATTTTCCTTCCATAGGAAGCCATGCTAAGGATTTACACCCGAAAAAATCCATCCTCCTCCGCCGGGTTTGAACCCGCGACCTTGGGTATATGAAGTTAGCATGGTAACCATTACATCACGGAGGACGACGAAAAAAATTGGATGAATAAATCATTTTTTTTTTTTTTTGTTTAATTGGCAAATTTCCGGAACTTTCTTGACACAGTAGTACTCTCTTTATATTTGAATATGCAGATTTTGGTGAGGTTTATATGATATATATAAGCTGAAAATGTTTAAATTTGTAATTTAAACATTATATTTTCTATTTGTGGTATTTTAAGTCAAAGTGCGCAATTTTTGAAACGTAAAATTGATATTTTTTAATTTAACTATGTTGTTTATTTATTGAAAGTTAAAAAGCTAACACGAATCATTAATGGTTTTGAATACAAAATATGCAAAAGGGTGTCGGGAAAAGGTAAAGGAAGGATGATTATTCTCAATAAAACTTTTTAATGAAAGTTAAAAAATGTATTTATTTCTATGGTCCCTATAATACATCTTTTTCTGTTAATCCATTCAGTCATAGGGAGTCCGAACTGCTTTACAGGAATCCTATTTCCTTGCTGGCGCAAGAATTTCTCAGTCAGGTAGATGCAGAAATAAACTGTAGATCTAAGTTCGTAACATAGAAAGTCTTTTAATCTCCTCTTCAATCTTATCTTTTAAAATGTATGTAGTACGGTTATTCGTTTCACTGCGTTGGCTTTGAAGGTTTCATCACTCCCATTTGCTTCATATTCCTTTTCAAAATGATTATGTTTCGATATTCTCCCATAGTTACCGATTTAAACTTTCTTGCATTCCTTTCCTCTCTTCGATCATGGACATACTGATTGTATACTGATAGTAGGAGCCTTGTTATCCTTCACTTCATTAGGCTTCATGAGTATAGTTGAATGGTAAGAGTTCTTGTACATCGGATGATTCGTGGTAGAATATCAAGCCACTTGTATGATCCTTGAGCTAAGAATTCCCGATGCATCACATTCTTCAATGTTATTAACCGTTCCACGGCAGCAGCCTTCACGTTGCTATAGGTGCTGTTGTGATTCCTACATCTCTTATTCATTAGACTTTTAAAATACTAATTATAAAACTCTTTTCCGTAATCACTTTGAAGATTCTGACGTAGTCTCAGTATCTTATGCAAAATCTGTTTCATAGTCTTTGCAACTTCAATTCAGGTCTTATCCTTTAATACTCTTGCATATGCTTTCTTGGAGTAGAAGCCGACGGCGATAAATGTGTACTTGAAGTTCTTGTTCAGTTTATTATTGTGGATCATATTAACCAGATCAATCTGAGATCGTTGAGTTCTTTGCTGTCTATCTTTCAACACCAAAAAAACACTTCTCACAGGTGCATGGAATTCCCAGCTATATTTTTCTTGACCTCTGTCATGCTATAATCCTATGATTTTAGATCTTGAATTATCTCCCTAGTTTCCTGGTTAAGATAGTTATTTCCACCCTCTCTAGATGCAATGAGTAGTCTCAGGTGCTAGACTAATGTATTTGGATCGTTCCAATAGGTGTAGCCTTGCTTTCTGTCGGGATGAAGTTCATTCCATTTACTCAAAATCCACTGTGCTTACTGAGAAGAGGGCGTATAACACTTTTATACTTGTAAACTTCACTGTACCTCAGACGTCCTTGTCTGCAAAAGTTTGTTGGCACACTTGTATGATTCTGGAATCCTTCTATAACCTTTCAGATCCTCCTCGTGTAGATATTATTTTCTGGAAATTTCCTAAAGATAAGCTCGTTCATCTTTGTATAGCATCGACTTTTCCTTGGGCTGCTCTGATTTCAGTATTGATTAAATCTATAATTTTGCTTCCTATGAAGATAATGATGATGATGATGATGATGATGATTTGTGTTTAGGGACGCTCGACTACGATAGCCATTAGAGACCTTATTAAAACAAGGTCGATTAAAAACAACACAGATAAAAGACAATATAAAAGCAAACCAAATATAAAAGGAAAGTTATAAAATTCAGGGAAGAAAACTACCTGTGACGAAGGCCCCAGAGGAATATAAAACAGATTAAAAATGAACAAACAGGTCACAAAATCTACTAAATCAAGTCCGTAGATTAAACAGCACTAGTGATAAAATACTTAAAATCAAATAACTGTCGCTCCATCATAAACTGTCGGGATACAGTTTACAGATTACTCACTCATGTTTATGTGATATGCTCCAAAGCAGGTTCCTGATTTCGGACCTCAATAGGCCCATCCTCAGCAGGATTTTCAGGTACAATGTGGCTAGGTTCACTGTCGTTTGGGATTGCCAGTGCACTCTGTAGGTTGATATTGGGACCCTTTTGTGGTGACAAGTGAATGGTTACTTCTTCTAACTCTGCCATTTGTGTTTTTTCATACATGCATAACAATGGATGATACCTGGGTTCATCACTTCACACCTGAGAAAGATACTGAATTGAAGGGGGAAATTCGGCTCCAAAGAAGGCAAAGGCAGCTCCATCTGTAGGCAAGATCACGGCCTGAGGTTTCTGGGACACACGCGGAAAAACTTTCATAGATTTTCTCAAAAAAGGAGAAGTTATCAATGGCGAATATTATGCGAATTTGTTACAGAGTTTAGGAGTAAAAGTTGCCGCATTTAGTGAAAAAAAACTTTTGTTTCATCAAGACAATGCACCAGTTCATATGTTCATTATCACCATAGCCAAAACCAAAGATTTAAGGTTCTAATTGCTTTAATTGCTCCTTCATGCACCCTATTCGCCAGGTTTAGCCTCTTCTGGTTTTTTATTGTTTCTAAACTTGAAGAAATGGCTTGGTGGTAGAAGATTTGCCAACAGTGAAGAGGTGGAGTCTGGAGTTGATGGCTATTTTGCAGACCTCGATAGTTCTCACTATAAACAGGGTATCGAAGGTACTGAACATCGCTGGGAAAAGCGTATCTAGCTGAAAGGAGACTATGTGCAGAAATAAAGATCTTTTTCCTCATAATTTTTGTGCTGTCTTATATCCGCGCGCGCGCACACACACACATACACACGGACATACGCACACACTAACACTACAGAAACTCGAGTTCTCATTATTTATTTGACACGCAAGTTCTTCACTGTTCTCCAGTTGGACGTCGTCCCAATATCCTATTTACGTAATAAATCTGATACGTAAATTCTTAAGCTTCACTTGTAACCGAGCGTGGCAGAGCAGTTTCAGCTAGGATCTCCTATAAATATAAAGTGTATGTAAGGTGTGAATATTCTTAGTAATAGTTTGAATAAATACTAAAACTTTCCGAGAAAAAAAAAATGAAAAAATTGTTGCCCTTCAAAATTTTGTTCATGACATCATATTCCGCACAATAAGGGGTTAAATTGATTATTTTTATGTAAACTTTTCTTTTCGAAATAATAAATTTGATGTGTTCGAGAACTTTTTAAGCACAACATAATTTTGGTTTGGCTTGCATTACCAATTAACCAGCGGAAAAGTTTTTGTTGTACATTACCAGACAATGACCAGAACTAGAAAAAAAAAATGAATTTTTACTGGAATTTCGGCACTACGTTGCAGATAATAGACCGCCATCTTACGTGCAGTTAGTGGACATTTGCACCCACCTTGCACCTTTAATTCGCCTCAATGACTCCTGGGCGCTAATGTTTGCATTCCTTGTATTTGAAGCTAGCTGCTTAAGAATTCCTGTGACTTATTTGTTTTTCTTGGAGATTCTAAGATACAAAATGCTTGGATTCTTATGCACACTTTACAACGAGCTTCTGCGTATTTGTGGCGCTAATGTTTGCATTCCTTGTGTTTGAAGCTAGCTGCTTAAGAATTCCTGTGACTTATTTGTTTTTCTTGGAGATTCTAAGATACAAAATGCTTGGATTCTTATGCACACTTTACAACGAGCTTCTGCGTAATACAGTGTTTGAGACAAGTGTGGAAATATGATACTAACTAGTACACTTGGCTTGGGTGAAAGACGAGCTAGCTGCCTGCTTCCTGACGGAGAGCAAAGGTCACTGAGTGAGATGCCTCGGCGATACCGTACAACACTCACATTGGGAGGCCGACTGCTTTGACGACGGTTTTCTTTTGTTGGCACGGCGAATAATGGGTAGTGTTTACCCTGTCATTTCAATTCCCTCTTTCATGTGGCAGGTTAAGTCCAGGGCTGGTGATGGTCAATATCGGTCAGGAGGCGCAGAGGCTAGCGTATTAGAACTTCTCGATCCTGCAATATGGTGGTCTCTCCAGTCGCCACTGCTGTTCGAGGTTCCACCTAGAGGGAACCCTTTGAGGGAATCTTCTGTGACCAGGCATTAGTCTCTGTCGACTGTCCTGTGCCCCATACTCTCCTGCAATTCCACTCCTACACCTCATCCATTCCTCCTGGGAGTTGTGCACATAAGATCCAATGGGACTCCAGGTGTCGCCTCCATAAACTGGCCAGTCATAGAGAAAAGTGCCAGCGGCGCTTTCGCCCTGGACCGGGTTATTTTTTGTAGCGTTTAATGCCCCATTTTCCTACATAGATAGATAATTTATTTGCCATAGGAATACAAGTATTCATGACATCGTCAAAAACGGTACAATTATATTAACAATCAAGTACATTTTACACTATAAAATTCATTCAGACTATATAGAGGATTTGCCCTCAATGTGGTACTGACCCTACTCTTAAAGACCTGAAATGATAGTTGTCTTATATGCCAAGGTATGTTATTGTAAAGCTTAAGAGATATATAATGGAAACTACTTGTACTTATACTGTATTTATTCTTATGTATATGTATTACTTCGAGAATCATGACTATGTACAGAAGCACAAGTTGTAAATTCAGTAATATGTTTCTTTACATACAAAAGACAGGCCAGAGCGTACATCGAGGACAGAGTAAGTATACCAGATTTAATAAAAAGTGGTTTACAATGAAACTTAAGATATCAAACTCCATAAATTAATCCCAAGGCTTTCTTTTGCAATACAAACACTCTAAAAGCAGATGTATGGTTACCCCAAAGTAAAAGACAGGCGATGATCAGATGACACTGATGATGCATGGATGTGATGATAGATGGAGCACCGGTGGAATGCGATGGCGGGGGAAACAGATGAGCCCGGAAAAAAATCCGCTCTTGCGTCGCTTTGTATTCCACAAATCCCATATGAGGTTGCCGCCTTGTAGAGAGGAGAGTGGGCCAAACATTCGGCTACAGGCCATGACCTGATCAAATATTGCATTGCAAATCATATCCTACTTTCTCTACACGTACTATGTGCAAAGTGTAAAGAGAATGCATTGCACTCTACCCAAAAATTCAATACCAAGATTTCACCGGAAATATATGTTTTAACCAAAAATAGCGTTTACAGAAAAAGGTCCTCGCGGCGAGTGTGTGTCTGTGAACACGATAACTCAAAAACGAAAAGTCGGTAAAATATCAAACTTGGTACTTAAGTTTAGTATCTTCCAGGGATGGGATACGAAGATGTTGAAAAACATCGCCCACCCCAAAATGCCCTTACGTGGAACTTTTTTCGAAAATTTTTATTTTCTCAAAAATGGATATAACGATCGTGATTAAAATATTGTATATTAAATGTAGTTTACCTGACGAATAAAATGTATATCTTGAATTTTCTGGGAATAGCCTCTGAAGACTACTTAGTTCTGGATAAATTTTACGGAAATTTGCATAACTGCCAAACCGTAAGAGATAGACAAAAACTTACCACACAAAAAATGTAGAGCATGTTAAAATACACAATGTATGTTATATATATTTTTCGTGAAGTTGGTCGTTTTTGAGATATTCCTTGTTATTGGTTTCAGCTTTAAATACTTATACTTTTCACATACAGGAATTTGTCAACTTCTTCCATACAAAGGAACTTCTACTTACAAGGAAGGAAGTAATAAGACTATTTCTGCTAATTATTTCTCAGTTAGAATGAATTAAATGGAAACATAAGCTTTTTAACAATTATTTGTTCCAGTGATGTAGAGAAAGTCATGTGAATGGAACACATCAGAAAGAAACCTCCACAAAGCGCACATGCACAGCTCAATACCAACTCGTCCACCACCATTGCCAAACAAAGTTTGGTAAAGATTATGAGGGACAGGAAAGTCCTAGTAGAAAGGGAAAACTCCTATTATTAACCTACCGACCAGGGGAAACCCTGAAATACCTATTGGTCAGAGAAGGCGGGATTCAAAACTACCGACAGCAAGTCACACACGTTGCAACAGAACCATACTGTTTGCTAGAATTTATAACTAAGTTTTGCTATTTCTACATTTTTCTTTACACATCTTACAGGTAGACATTCATACCAGTTTCCTTCCGTGTTATACAAGAGATTAGGAACGTTTGGAAAACCTATGGAAGCATTCAGGGGAAAGACTTTGAAACAGTCTGTAATCCTGAGTAGAAGCTCTTCTGGGTTTGTCATAATTCAAATTGCTGCTACTGGGAATCTCTACAAGCTGACCTTTTACTTCCTTTTTATTGTACTGCACCCAAAAATTCAATACAGAGATTTTACCGGAAATACGTGTTTTAGGGTCCCCAGTATAAAAAAAAACATTTTTAGAGTCCGTGAGTCCTTGAACGCGATAACTCAAAAACGAACGGTCGGTAAAATACCAAACTTGATATTTAAGTTTAGTATGTTTAAGGGATACAACAAGAAGATTTTCAGAAAAATCTCCCCTACCAAAACTACCCTTTACATGGAAAACATTTCGAAAATTTTGGTTTTCTCAAAAATGGCTCTTGATTTTGATTAAAATATCATATTTTAAATATATTTATATTGAAATAATCTTGAATTTTCTGGGAATAGCTTCTTAAAACCTCTTTATTCTGAATGAATTTTACTGAATTTTGAGTAAACCGAAAGAGATAGACAAAAACTTACTTCACAAAATATACAGATCACTTTAAAACACACAATTTATGTCATAAGTTTTTTTCGTCCTATTGAATTTTCTGAAATATTACTTGTTATTTGTTGAGATCTAAAGTACTTAAACCTTTCTCAGACTTCTGGTCCTGCAAAGAAATGAATTTCAACCACATGACAACCAACTTTTAAAACATTTGACTATCGTTTTATCCTAGTGTATTCCCTTATTTACTTTTTACTTACAAGGAAGCAAGTAATTAAGAAATTTTCTGCTAATGTTTATCTGGATTATCATAAAGTAGATAGAAGAATAAGCTTTTGAACAATAATTTGTTACAGCGATGTAGAGAAAGTCATGTGAATGGAACACATCAGTTTCTCTTGCTGTTGCACCAAGCTGCTACATACGTCATTCTTTTCTTTGAAACAGCAAGTCAACAACACGGAAATACATCGAAGATTATCAGTAATCTTTTGAGATAACATTGTATCTGTATTTGATGTTATAATCGCTTCCGCAGATGCAAGGAATCCCTCAGTGACAAATTCTATGGAAACTTCCGCTGTGACACATTTTGAACAGGAAATTATACCTCCTAGCAACGTGACTATCGCCTATTAACTTTATTTTTAAAAATTCAGTTAAGCCACACTCACATCATGCCAATCAAGATAAAAGTACCAGAAATTGTGCTATTTAGTTTCTTATGAGTAGAAGGCAAATAAGACAATACATTAAGTTAAACCTGCAGTCCAACATTTTAAATGCTTTTGTTATGCAATCTTCATTAAACTTTGGTTTTCTTTCCTTGCCCAGGAGGAAAACGAATGAGTACTTTCTGTTTGAGTATTTTAAACTTGGAGTTAATAGGGTTATCAGAGTAATTGTTAGCTCTACAAAAGAACTAATAACACAATTTGTGTCTTTTAACAACATTTAATTTTCTGTAAGAACGTTGTTTGCTCTCTTACATTTATGCAAATAATTCAGAATCAAGATGACTTCAGGATATATATTATTTGTCCTGTAACCATGTTTAAAGGCATTTTGATCAAAATCTTAAAGCGATTTTTAAGAAATTCAAACATTTCGAAAAGAAAAATATAAAGGATATTTTGGGGTGGGTGGATTTTTCTGAAAAATCTTCGTGTCGCATCCTTGGAAGACACCAAACTTGGTATTTAAGTTTAGTATTTAAAGGTTTTTTCGTTTTTGAGCTATGTTGGCCAAAAAAAGATACAGACGCATTGATTTTCTTAATAATTTTTCTGGATGTAAAGCTCCTCAAAACATGTATTTTCGGTGAAATCTGGGTATCAAAACGTTCAGCCTTCTCTACCTACCACGAGTATCACAATATGCATACACGCTAGCAAATAAAGATCTAAAATTACATTATTCTTCACTTCTTAAAGAATTAAAATGTTTAATAAAAGTAGTACATGACATGAAACAGTCATAGAAACCAACAAACCAAAAATATGTTTTACACAGACACATCAACAACTTATCACTTCCCCAACATAACTTGGATTTTACAAACTATCAGAAATCTCAAACAGATACATCTGTATACGGATAAGTTTTCCAAGAAATACAAAATATTCATTCTAACCGTAAATTCATCTACACGGATGGATCAAAAACAGAAGATGGGAGTGGGTGTACAGTGATAGCTCCAGAAAACACAAGTAAATTAAAGCTTCCTGATTCACATTCCACATTTTCCTGCGAGCTTTATGCACTTAAGCAAGTTTTGATGTACATCAACCAATCCAGCTTGCTGGTACTTAGCGATTCACTGATCACTCTCCAAAGTCTTAGAAACCGGTCGACCGATGTCGAATTACTCCAGGACATTCAAACTCCTCATCAGCAAGCTCTTTCAGACAACAAGCACATCATTTTTACGTGGATTCCGTCTCACTGTGGCATCAAAGGTAATGCAGACAAAGAAGCAACTCGACTATCGTGACGTCATAAAACACTTTTGCAGGCACCTTAGAGCAAAATGGAACCAGACATGCAGTCAAAATCTGCCATTAAAGTTACGTATGGTAAGGAAAGATGACGTCACCAATCCTGGCCCCGTACGTTCACTGAAGAGGAAAGGACAAGACTACGAATAGAACACAACCATTCATACGTCTTCACCTCCTCAATGTGAAGTCTGCAACACTCAACTCACCATTTAACACATCTTCACAGAGTACAGGAAGATACACTACACAACGACAGCTCTACTGAAGATATCTCCACAACAATTCAAGCAAGTTCTACTGTCTCAGAAGCATAAAACTGGATTTCAAATTGTAATATGCTGATTCACAATATTTTAAATCTGTGTCAAACTGACTTTCACAATGTACCTATTCACAATATTTTATTTAAATCTATGCAAATCTTGCTTTCCTATTGTAATTTATAATTCGCAGAAATATATATAAATATAAATACCAATGCTGCCATCTGTTGAAGAGCTGCGAGGGGAGAGGCATTACTTTTCATATATATATATACATGTAATATAAGGTTTTTCTATGATTGCTTTGTTTGGTACAGGAAAATCAAAAGTGAGTTTCTATTTTAATATCGATCTAGAATTTTACTGGATTCAATACTTCCATGTAAGCAGAAGAGAAAATAAAAACAATCATAATAAAACAATAATAATAATCATTACAAATATACCAGAATTTCTTTCTCAAAAAGCATATGTTTAATATTTCCAACATTTTGTTTCTGGAGGTTAAATAAATAATGAAACCTTATAAGGTATAAATGGAAACATTTTATTACGATGTGTTGAAGCATATATAGTTATTAAAGCAATGCCATGTAACGTTCATGTTCGCTTGGTGAATATAAAAAGGCTAGAAAGTAAATTAAAAAGTCTGATGTGTTACGCTCATATGACTTTCTCTAGCTACTCTACAATCAAACTTCTTACAAAAGATTATTCTTCTTTCTACACAATGCTAATCGAGATAATAAGTAGAATGGAACTAAAGCAATGCGCCATGCTAAAGTGATAGTCAAATGTTTTAAAAGCAAATCACTTCTTTGCTTGGCCAGGAATAGAACAAAAGAAAAACGTACACTTAGTGTCTGAGAAAAGTATAACTACGTCACAATTGAACCCAATAACAAGGAATATCTCGGAAACGGTTACCTCCACAACAAAAACGTAAACGACATAAATTGTGTGTTTTGGCGAGATCTACATTTTTTGTGCAGTAAGTTTTCTCTATTTGGCAGTTAGTTATTCCTAGAAAATTTAAGATGTACATTTTATTTGGGATGTAAGTATCGTTAATATATGGGATCTTAATCAAAATCGTTACCTATTTTTTAGAAAATCAAAATTTTGGAAAATGTTTCCATGTAGAGGGTAGAGGGTTTCTTGAATATCCTTGTGTCGCAGCCTTGGAAGATAGTGAAATTAAATACCAAGTTTGTATTTAACGGTCTTTTAATTTTAGAGCTATGCTGTCCACAGGCACACACGGACCTTTTTATAAAAATTCTTTTTCGGACTCAGGGGACCCTAAAACATATATTATCGGTAAAATCTCGGTATCTTATTTTTGGATGCAATGAAATACCTCCTCTATCCACTATGTACACTGTACATGCGGGCTAGAGAAAGTAATAAAAAGTAAATAACACGTTAAGTGAAGGATAAGAAAATTAAACAATAAAAGACATACATGGACATTTTTCTAAAAATGTGTTTTTTTAGGGTTTTTTTTTATTCAGGGGGGACCCAAAATATGTAAATGTCGGTATCGGATTTTTGGGTGGAGTGCAATACCTTTTCTGTACAATATAACATAGTACGAGTAGAGAAAGTAGAAACATATTACTGTTCATATGTATTTACTGTAGCGCATTAAAGGTTTTTCTTTGCTGCAAGTGTGCCCATCATTTCTGCTTTCGCCTTGTCGTGATAAAGGTCACACTTTTGCATCACTCCCTTACATGTTGCGAAGGCTTAAATGATGAATACATGAGAAGCAATTTTATTTAAGTGTGGGCTATTGCAAACGTGCACGAGAGCGAGGAAAAAAAACATAGGTCTGGATTATCAGTGTTTATTTACACATTCTGAGAATTAGCCTTCAAATCCGAGAAAACCTCTGAGGGACTGCCTGTATTATCCGAGGACATAACACCTTTCTCCATTACAAAACCAAAGACCAAATATTTCCACATCAACATTGCGGCGGAGTTGGCAAACGACTGAAGCCACGTGAACCCCAGTCTATACACCTATTTGTACTGGGCGTCCTGCCATAACCAAAACCAGACTTGTGGCGTCATTTAAATGCCTTTATTGCAACCGAATTGGAGCACAAAACTTTAAATTTGGTGTTAGGGCAGTTAAACATCCAAAAAAGTACGTTGATCCAGTAAGGAACTCAAGTTTGAGTATCGAAAATGCATTCAAATGGGCCGATCTGTGCTACCTGGCCCACCTAATAGCCCAGATGGGGTAGCAGGTGGAAGACAATTCAGAAATGACTGCATGATATCGACAAATTTGGAATAACAGTTTGCGGCTAAAGTTTCTGTCAACCTACTCAGTCAAATAACAGGAGGATGGGGGAGCGAGGTGGACAAAGATGCTGTTTGCGTGCTAAAGATTAGGCGCCTGGGAACCAAAAAAAAATCAACTAATGATGCCAGAGTGAGATCTTGTTCACTGTGCGGGAAAGGGGAAACATGGAATCATATTCTGGCAGAATGCAGCGAAATAGAAATATTAAGGAAGCAATTTTTACCACCGCAGTTTCTGGATTTCGATCGTGGAAGTAAAGATGGACGCTGGACATCATAAAATGTGGTGAAGATCCAGCAAAGGATGTTAATTACTATGGAGAACAGAAGAGGGGGACAGGGTGTATAAGAACTACGGTTCCATTGTTCTTAAATCAGAACTCTGCATTGTATTATATTATATATAATCATAAGTTTGTGGTTAATTTCACCTTAATTCTTTCTGATTTGATGTTTCTGTGTTCATTGATGTCACGGTTATATTTTTGCGTAGTAACTAAATATATATCTTTACCGTTTTGCAAAAAATCTTTCCATGGTTAACGGTAGAGGGAGCAGGGTACGCGACAGTGAGGTTGTGGTTATCCTTAATCATCAGAATGTATATATTATATTACTGTTAGCTTATGGTTACATTTCATCTTAGTCCTTTTTCGTCCTTTTATATGTGTTTCCATGCTTGTCTACTCTTATTTTGCAATAAGTAAATCTGTATCTTTAATACTTAACAAACATCTTACTGTTAATTCAATTGTCTTTTTACACACGGCATGTCTCCCGTCCTACACACGGCTTGTGTGAAAAAACAATTAAACTAAAACAAATTGGCATAAAAGTTGGCTATACACCGAATTCTGGGACTTAAAGTACTTATAACATTGTAAGTTGCCATTGGGATTGCCATCTCAAAATAATTTGACATCACCTTGTGGTTTACCGGGAAATATGTGAGTCAGTTGAGAAATTAAATGCTGTGCCGACATGTTGCCATGGTCGCTCAATGCTTAGAGCGACGGCTAGAGCCCAGCAGATCCGTGGTTCAAATCCCGGCTATACTATAGAATTTTTCAGTCCAAATCTACCTACCCAAAATCTTACTCTAAATATCCAAGGACAGGAAAATAATTTTCGGCGATCAGGCCCATGCGATTGTTCCATATTTCCAAGTGTATAACGAAAATGTTTGTCAATGAAAGCAGTAACATCGCTAGAGATCTGAAGTTGAACTCTGCCATAACTGTGGAGGAAAGGATCATCCGCGGAGGGAGTGCACCAATAAGGAATCATGTACATGTAAGAATGAGTCGCTGAGATGTCCCAAGTATAGGGAACTAATTCATCAGATGAAGGAGATACGGGATAAGAAAACTGTTGCTCAACGAAATGTATAAAACTGAATGTTGATTGTAGTTAGAGAGCTATGAACCTATTGAAAATGTATGTCCAAGCTCTTAGACATTGCGATTGTGGCTGCTGAACCAATCAAAAATGTTACAAAACATGCTTCCAAATGGACTTGATGCGACCATATAACAACCTTGTAATTCTATCCTAGTGAGAAACACAGGAGGTGGAGATGGTTCTGTGCAGATGAATACTGTTGACTTGGTGTATACACATCTGTGTGCACCAGATTTTCATCATTCCTTGCTTCCATTATGTGTAAATATATAAAAAACATCGTATATATTTGCCAGTTGGCGGAGATTTTAAGGTCAAAGCGCTTCGCTGGGGCTCCCAATAGAGAATAGAAAGAGCAGTGCATTAGCAAAGTGGGCTGGTGAATATCATGTTATTTTAAATGAAGAAACGCAAATCTTTAGCGTAACGTAGGATCCTCATATACAGATCTCAAAATATGTACTCAGGACCTTGGGAGACTGATACCGAACTGGCACGTGAATGATGCAGAGAACTTGAGTTACACAAAAGTATCTCTGCAGAGGAGAGAGCATCTGTGACATCTCCGCTTTATTATTCCACATCGGAGGTTTGAATTTACAAGGAAGAGATACAGAAACAATTATTGGCATATCTCGAAGTTCGAATGTGATCAAGTTTTATACATCAAACATATGGAATGGAACAGGCTAGATATAATGCGTGTAGCCTTGTTCTCCGTAGGAAATACTCTCGTGCGCAACGCCAGGGTGCCTACTGGTTGAGTCACGAAATTGCGGAAGCAGTGTAGTAGAGCTAAGTGAATTGTAATTACAATTAACCAACGTAATGTTACCCCTACAGAAGTTCGCACTTCGTTGTTATAGAAATGTTGTGATGCCCTTAAGAGTAAAATATCAAAAAATCCGGGTACCATTCACATGACTTTCTCTACATCTCTGCAACAAATCATTCTTTAAAATCTTATACTTCTATTTACTTCATGCTAATCAGTAAAACATTCGCAGAAATAGCTATATTAAGTAAGTAGAAGTGAAATAAGGGAGTACCATAGGTTAAAGTGATAATCAAAAGCTGGTTACTATGTCACTGAAGTTCCTTTGTTTGTAAGGACAGCAGTTGACAAATTCCAGTATGAGAAAAGTATAAGTTTTTCATAGCAGAAACCCCAAAAAACAAGGAATGTCTCAAAAACGACGAACTCCACGAAAAAAATGTATATAATATAAATTGTGTGTTTTAACGTGTTCTACATTTTTTGTGTGGTAAGGTTTCGTCCACTTTTTACGGTTTAGTAGTTATTAAAATTCACTAAAATTCATCCAGAATGAACTCTTCAGAAGTTATTCCCAGAAAATTCAAGATATACATTTTATTTTTCAGGTAAATATCTTTAATATACGAAATTTTAATCAAAATCGTTAGATCCGTTTTTGAGAAAATTAAAATTATCGAAAAAAGTTCCATGTAAAGGTATGAATATAAAGGGTGGGCTATGAATATTCAAATTGACTCAAATCCTACACTGAAATAAATACAGAGACGTGAAAGAAAATCCTCTAAATATGGATAAAATCTATTGGAAAAAGCTCAATAACTCTGTATATGAGACGTTTATTGAAAATTT
The DNA here is from genome assembly GCA_030762935.1 of Hymenopus coronatus. Lineage (NCBI taxonomy): Eukaryota > Metazoa > Arthropoda > Insecta > Mantodea > Hymenopodidae > Hymenopus > Hymenopus coronatus. The sequence goes on from CM060882.1 coordinate 179,107,049, forward strand.
AAGCAAATCACAGACTTCAAATATTTACAAAATAGAAGTAAGTCAAGAAATTGAATGCTAGACCGACGTATGTCTGGAGCGTTCAATTTAATGCAAATCTTTTAGGTGTAGAGCTTAGTAGAGAGGCGGTGCACATGAATAAGCCTATATATATAGGCCAGGTCATCTCGGATATTTCTAAATTCAGAATATACGATTTCTCCTGCAGTGTGATGAAAACAAATATCCAAATTTTAATCTGGACTATATGGATACTGATTCCTTTATTTTTGAGACATCTATCGACATCCACAACTTGATCAAAGAGAACCCAGAACATTTCGGCACTTCAAATTTCGACGATAGCAACCCTTTCAGCATTATATTACGAAATTAAAAAAGTCAGTGGATTATACAAGAACGAGATTGGAGCCAGTCCTATACATAAATATGTCGGTTTGAAATCCAAATTGCAGTTACAAATTTGAGGGACAGACAATAAAAAGGACCAAAGCCATAAACAAAATGGTAGCCATAAATTTCGCCAAGTATTTAGGAAAAAATGGCAAAACAGAGCACATTTGGAAGCATCAAGCACACTGTGCAAACCGTAAATGAGTACAAGATCGCTCTCCATAGGAAGGATGAGAAACGAAAGGTAATTGGAGTCTCAGATTACACCCTGCCTGCGAGTCTCAGGGTATGGTTGACCCTTAGCGGTGAAATGTCTCCCTTCACCAGTATACATTCTGTCAAGAAAGAACCGGGAATTGATCATTTAAAAATCCTGTTTAAAAGGGGATACGAAACTATTGTTGTCGCCAAGTTGACACAACTTTCCTCTATACCCACGCTGAGTTTGATCGTCATCTGTCATCTAGTTTGTTTACAGTACGCCATTTTGTTAGTTCATCTCAAAGGTGATTTGCGATTTTAGGATGGATACAAGCATTGAACAAAGAACCTGTCTCCAATTTTGCATTGCAAATGATATTTCGTGTGTCAAATCGCTGAAAAAGTTACAGAGGGCTTACGGTGAATCGAATTTATCAAAAAACACGTGCATATGAGTGGTACAGTGCATTCAAAGGTGGTCAAGATGTGGTGGAAGATTTGCCTCGCTCTGGTCGGCCATCGTCGGTTTCAACTGAACTGACAATCGTCATTTCGATCTGAGAGAGGTTGCCGCGGAACTTTCTGTCTCACGAATCAATTCGTACAATTTTAAACGATTGTTTGGGTATGATACGCGTTGCAGCTCGGTTAATTCCGAAATACTTGAATTTTCTACAAAAACTCAATCGCCTAAGGATTGCTGAAAACATGCTAGAACGAGCCAGTTCCGACCCCACATTCATAAAACGCATTGTAACTGGTGATCAGACGTGGGTTTACGAGTTTGACACTCAAACCAGTCAACAAGCTGCCGAATAGCGTCTTCCAACTGAACCGAAACCTAAAAGGGCACGTCAAACTGGATCAAAACAGAAGGTCATGTTGATAGCTTTTTTCAATTTTCGCGGTGTCGTGCACTCAGTGTTCTTGCAGAAGGTCACATGGCAAATAAAGACTATTATCTGAGCGTTTTGCGGCGTTTGAGAGAACAAATACAGCGAAAAAGATCAGATGTGTGGAACGACAACTAACGGATTCTGCACCATGATAACGCACCAGCTCACAAGGCTATTATTGTGAACGAATTTCTTGCCAAAAACTCAAATTTCATCGAACAACCACCGTATTCACCTAATCTGGTTCCTGCTGATTTCTTTCTCTTTCCAAAACTCAAGTTACCACTTCGAGGCACCCGTTTTCAGTCGATAGAAGACATAAAGGAAAATTCGCCGCGACAATAGACATCGACTCCTAAAAGTGCCTACAAAAAATGTTTTGATGATAGGATTATTCGTTAGCATAAATGTATAATTTCAGAAGAGGCCTACTTTGAAGGCGATAAAATAAAATTGGATGAAAAATGTAAATGGCGTGTTATTTATGGACGCTCTTTAACTTCTGTGGTTCTCAGCGTCCCATTCTAAACTGGGTGTGAAAAACCGCTTAATTTTGCTCAGAGGCCTCTGTATCAGGCTGGAGGTTCTTTTACGTACCGTAAATCTACGACACGGGACCAACGGCTTCATTTCCCTTCCATAGGAAGCCATGCTAAGGATTTACACCCGAAAAAATCCATCGTCCTCCGCTGGGTTTGAACCCGCGACCTTGGGTATATGAAGTTAGCATGGTAACCATTACATCACGGAGGGCGACGAAAAAAAATTGGATGAATAAATCATTTTTTGTTTAATTGGCAAATTCCCGGAACTTTCTTGACACAGTAGTACTCTCTTTATATTTGAATATGCAGATTTTGGTGAGGTTTATATGATATATATAAGCTGAAAATGTTTAAATTTGTAATTTAAACATTATATTTTTTATTTGTGGTATCTTAAGTCAAAGTGCGCAAATTTTGTAACGTAAAATTTATATTTTTTAATTTAACTTTTCCGTAATCACTTTGACGATTCTGACGTAGTCTCAGTATCTTATGCAAAATCTGTTTCATAGTCTTTGCAACTTGAATTCCGGTCTTATCCTTTAATACTCTTGCATATGCTTTCTTGGAGTAGAAGCCGACGGCGATAAATGTGTACTTGAAGTTCTTGTTTAGTTTATTATTGTGGATCATCTCAATCAGATCAATCTGAGATCGTTGAGTTCTTGGCTGTCTATCTTTCAACACCAAAAAAAAAACACTTCTCACAGGTGCATGGAATTCGTAGCTATATTTTTCTTCACCTCTGTCATGCTATAATCCTATGATTTTAGTTCTTGAATTATCTCCCTAGTTTCCTGGTTAAGATAGTTACTTCCAACCTCTCTAGATGCAATGAGTAGTCTCAGGTGCTAATGTATTTGGATCGTTCCAATAGGTGTAGCCTTGCTTTCTGTCGGGATGAAGTTGATTCCATTTACTCAAAATCCACTGTGCTTACTGAGAAGAGGGCGTATAACACTTTTATACTTGTAAACTTCACTGTACCTCAGACGTCCTTGTCTGCAAAAGTTTGTTGGCACACTTGTATGATTCTGGAATCCTTCTATAACCTTTCAGATCCTCCTCGTGTAGATATTATTTTCTGGAAATTTCCTAAAGATGAGCTCGTTCATCTTTGTATAGCATCGACTTTTTCTTGGGCTACTCTGATTTCAGTATTGATTAAATCTATAATTTTGCTTCCTATGAAGATAATGATGATGATGATGATGATGATGATGATGATTGGTGTTTAGGGACGCTCGACTACGATAGCCATTAGAGACCTTATTAAAACAAGGTCGATTAAAAACAACACAGATAAAAGACAATATAAAAGCAAACCAAATATAAAAGGAAAGTTATAAAATTCAGGGAAGAAAACTACATGTGACGACGGCCCCAGAGGAATATAAAACAGATTAAAAATGAACAAACAGGTCACAAAATTTACTAAATCAAGTCCGTAGATTAAACAGCACTAGTGATAAAATACTTAAAATCAAATAACTGTCGCTCCATCATAAACTGTCGGGATACAGTTTACAGATTATTCGCTCATGTTTATGTGATATGCTCCAAAGCAGGTTCCTGATTTCGGACCTCAATAGGCCCATCCTCAGCAGGATTTTCAGGTACAATGTGGCTAGGTTCACTGTCGTTTGGGATTGCCAGTGCACTCTGTAGGTTGATATTGGGACTCTTTTGTGGTGACAAGTGAATGGTTACTTCTTCTAAGTCTGCCATTTGTGTTTTTTCATACATGCATAACAATGGATGATACCTGGGTTCATCACTTCACACCTGAGAAGAAGCACCAATCAAAACACTGAATTGAAGGTGGAAATTCGGCTCCAAAGAAGGCGAAGGCAGCTCCATCTGTAGGCAAGATCACGGCCTGAGGTTTCTGGGACGCACGCGGAAAAACTTTCATAGATTTTCTCAAAAAAGGAGAAGTAATCAATGGCGAATATTATGCGAATTTGTTACAGAGTTTAGGAGTAAAATTCGCCGCATTTAGTGAAAAAAAAAGTTTTGTTTCATCAAGACAATGCACCAGTTCATATGTTCATTATCACCATGACCAAAACCAAAGATTAAAGGTTCTAATTGCTTTAATTGCTCCTTCATGCACCCTATTCGCCAGGTTTAGCCTCTTCTGGTTATTTATTGTTTCTAAACTTGAAGAAATGGCTTGGTGGTAGAAGATTTGCCAACAGTGAAGAGGTGGAGTCTGCAGTTGATAGCTATTTTGCAGACCTCGATAGTTCTCACTATAAACAGGGTATCGAAGGTACTGAACATCGCTGGGAAAAGCGTATCTAGCTGAAAGGAGACTATGTGCAGAAATAAAGATCTTTTTCCTCATAATTTTTGTGCTGTCTTTTATCCGCGCGCGCGCACACACACATACACACGGACATACGCACACACTAACACTACAGAAACTGGAGTTCTCGTTATTTATTTGACACGCAAGTTCTTCACTGTTCTCCAGTTGGACGTCGTCCCAATATCCTATTTACGTAATAAATCTGATACGTAAATTCTTAAGCTTCACTTGTAACCGAGCGTGGCAGAGCAGTTTCAGCTAGGATCTCCTATAAATATAAAGTGTATGTAAGGTGTGAATATTGTTAGTAATAGTTTGAATAAATACTAAAACTAAAAGTTGCTCAAAATAGTTTGCTTTAAATAGTTCTATTTAATTTAGCACAATGTGCCTAAGATATGCTTGCCCGACCTAAGAACCCAGGTAGCTGGAGCAACCATAAATACCAAAACTAAAACAAGATGGCGGTTTAAATAATCTGAGACAACGAGCAACTGCCACTTGCATGTTGAGATTAGAGATTTCCCAGAAGTGGCATTTGAGATGCTGTTATCTGCTTATTGACATTTTTCCACAATTTTCCTGGCTTGTTTTTTACAACCAAGCAGCTATTTATCCACTAATCCTTATACAGAAGTTTTCATGCAAATCAACAGACAACTTACCTTTCCGAGAAAAAAGAAATGAAAAAAGTGTTGCCAAACTGCTTTACAGGAATCCTATTTCCTTGCCGGCGCAAGAATTTCTCAGTCAGGTAGGTGCAGAAATAAACTGTAGATCTAAGTTCGTAACATAGAAAGTCTTTTAATCTCCTCTTCAATCTTATCTTTTAAAATGTATGTAGTACGGTTACCTGTTGGGGAAAGGGCATTATTCATCCCATTTTAAAAGGGAAGGGAACTATGGGGAATCCGGATAACTATAGGGGGTTACTCTTTTGCCAATTATGGAGAAAATTTACTGTAGAGTGTTATATAACCGGATAAAGGACTGGGACTCTAAATTTAGCAAAATTTTAAAATTTCAAATGGGTTTCAGAGAAGGACTCAGTACCATAAACGCTGCTTTTATATTAGACACTTTAAGGAAGAAGCAACTGTTAATTAAGCGGGGAAAGCTTCATTGTGCTTTTGTGGACTTTAAGAAGGCATTTGACTCCATCAATCGAAATGCATTATGGTACAAACTAATCAGAAAGTTGTTATCAAGTAAAATGGTTAGAGCATTGCTGGCAATGTATCAAAATGTCGAATTCTGTGTAAAGTACGACAGAAACAGAGTAGCCCAGAGCTGCCGAAGCTATAGGGGAGTGAGGAAGGATTGTTTTATCTTCCTTGCTGTTTAATCTCTTTGTGGATGATATTACTGATACAATGATAGCAGAGAATATCCAAGCACCAGTAGTAGCGGATTTGCAGATCCCAACACTTTTATACGCAGACGATTTAGTATTGTGCTCTCCGAAAGTAAACGGATTGCAACGAGGCCTGGACAAACTTAAGAATTATTGCGATGAATGGCTACTTTCAGTTAATGTGAATAAGACTAAGGCAATGACTTTCAAAAAGGGTTATGTTTATAGCAGGGAGGAGACTTGGACATATGCAGGACAGATACTGGACAATGTTAAGTCTTTTGTGTACTTAGGACTCACATTTACAATGAACGGAAAATGGACAAAACACATTGAGACCACGAAACACAAGGCAAGGGTGAAAGCGGCTGAAGCTCTCCGAATACGATGCAGAATACCGAACATATCCATAACCTTAATGGAAACTGTATACCGAGCGACAGTTAGATTCACGATGACATTCGGAGAAATATGGGGGTGGGAACAAACAGGGAATCTGGACCAAGTGAGGACCCAATTTTTGAAAGGAATTCTGGGTGTAGAGAGGGGTACGGCAAACTGCGGAATAATGAGGGAATTCGGGGCACATAGTGAAACGATAGAGTGCAAAATCAGAGCAGTTAAATATTCGATGACAATCGTTCACAGAAACCAATGTCTAATTAGGGCAATCTGTTGCCGTGAACAGTTGCGAATGGAAGGTAATTCGACGTGGGCATCAAAATTAAAGAAAGGGTTGGAAACCATTGGGATGGGATACATTTGGATGGCGGGGCTGGAAAACAGGCGGAGTATTGGGAGAAAAATTAAGAACCGCCTCTGTGACATTGACAGACAGCAAATAATTGCGCAATGCTTCAAAACAGGTACCAAACTCATTAGAGAGGGAGTCGCTTGGATTAGACTAGGATCATGGAGGAGCACGAAAATTTCTGACGAGAATGGTACGAGAATCGGTCCCATTTGCGAGGAGGAAGAGTCGTGGACACTTAGCAAGATGTAGGAGTATGGAGGAATGGCGGGAAAAAAATTTGCCGCGAGTTTTTACCACTGCGAATTTAGGGCTAGAAGCATGCTGGATGCTACTGGCAGGCACGGAAAACATGGACGGGCTAGTTAAATTTATACTTAAGGCAAGACAGCTGAGATCTGAGGAGGCTGCCAATAGAGAAGGGGAGGGGGAGGAAAAAGTGCGACTAAACAAAAGTGACTACAATGTTCTACATGCGTATATATTTTATATCATACTTAGGTCACTGTTGTGCTATGGTTTTATATATTGTGTATGTATTATGTGTATATATGTCTTTTAAGTGTAATTATCTATTTATGAAAATATACTCTGTGCTGTAATGTAAATTTAAATTGCTATATTTGAATATCTTTATATTTTTATTTTCGGGTTCACTCTTAATTCTTTATTGTTGTTTAATATTGCTTTTGACTGTGTATTACATTGGTCTTTTTATTTTCGTGTTTACTCTTTTAACTCTTTGTTGTTGTTGTTGTTGTTGTTTTAATTTTGCTTGCAATGTGTATTACAAAAGCACGTACGGTCTGGAAACCCGTGCGATTTTTTAAATTCTATGTATGATATTGCTATGTCAATAAATACACTTATACATTCATTCATACATACACACATACATACATACATACACACGTAAATACATACACACATAACAACATACACAGATAAATACATATGTACACACATACATAATTACACACATACATATATATACTCACATACATACTTACACACATACATATATACACACATACATACAGACATACTCACATCATACACATATACATACATACAGACATATATACATTCATATATACATACACACATACATACATACTTACATAAATACATACATCCATACACACATACATACAGACATTCATACTCAAATACATACAAACATACAGATACATACCTACATACATACTCACTCATACATGCTTACATATATACACATATACATACATACATACATACATACATACAAACATACATACATACCCATACATATACACATACCAACATACATACGTACACACATACATACGTAAATACATGCATACACACATACATACATATACACATACTAACATAGATTACATATACACATACCAACATACATACGGACACACATACATACTTAAATACACACATACACACATACATACATACATACATACATACATACCCATACATACATACATACATACATATACATATACATATAGACATACCAACATAAATACATACACACATACATACATACATACACACATACATACCTTCACACATACATACATAAATCATACATATATACATATATGGACGGATGTGCACGGATTGTTTTCTGAAAATGGTTTTGTTTGTTTTGGGGGACCTCATAACCTATATTTCTGATGCCTTTACACTGACAAACTGTCTCTCCGTATGCAGCAACAACCTCAATTCTTCTAAAAATGTATTCTATCTACTGCATACTAATGAAGATGAAAATAAGCAGAATTGTTTTGTTACACATTTTCTTATAGGTTTAAGGGTAACAATACAGCATGCTAAAGTGGCAGTCCAATTTTTATGATGGCTTTGATGGTCGCTCTGTGTTGACCTTGTAATTCCGTTCTATTTGGATAACAAATATATAAGAAAAAGAGAGAGATCATTGAAAACTTATCATTTGGGAACGTTAGGACTACGTTAAAAAAAAAAAGCAAGTAAAATTTTGGAAATGATTAACTCCAGAAAATGTATATCTCCAAATTGTATTATTTAACAAGATCTACATTTATGTGCTTTTCCTATGCTTTGCCACTTTCTAAAAAAATATCCAGATGGATTTCAGAGCTCTCCCCAAAAATTCAAAGTGTACATTTCATTTGTCATCTTAATGACTTTAATGTATGAATTTCAATGAAAAACATTAGAGCCATGTTTGAGAATATTGAACATTTTGAAAATATCTTACATGATAAGGGTAGTTTATGGCGGATATTTTTCGGAACAAATTTGGAGCCGCATCTTTGGAAGATACTCAGCTTAAATACCAATTTTGGTACTTAACCGACCTTTGAGTTATGCTGTGCAGACGTAGAGGCACTCGCGGACGCAAACACGCACACACAGACATGTGTCTAAAATGCTCTTTTGGATTCGGGGATTCTCAAAACGTAGATTTCAGATGAAATGTCGCTATTGAATTTTTGAGGGGAATGCAACACCTTCTCCTGCTGTGTTCTTGACAAAAGCTAACAAAAATTAATATACAACGTAATTTGTAATTTCATTTGCTGTTGAAGGAATCATACACGTAGAACCTTAATTGTAAACTCATCTCCAAAAATAAACATTTGTAAACTGTTTATACACCATTACCTTACTCTTGAAGAAACATAACGCACAGTATACCTGTTTATCCTTCGACGCCAGACTGTTAGACGGACAAGCTGGTCTATCTTTGGTTTACACAATCACCATCTTTTTTCTTTTTCTTCTTTTTTTTCCAGAAGTTTATCTTGCTCCGACGAATTCTCTGCGTCGCTTACCTTGCTTAGAATACTTAAATTATGAGCGTTACTTGAGGAATTGTTAAGCCTGCATTTCGGAGTATAATCACAGCCTTCTAGTTTGCCGGAGGGCTTTTAGCGCCAATTTGGTTTTCTGCGACGTCACTTTTAAAGCTTTCAGTAACTCGCATAGTTGGAACCGATTTATTTTGCCCTGGGTTTGATTCCCGGTTGGTTCTCGAGGAGTTCCTCCATCTTTTCCGAAATTTTGATTCGTATTTTCGAATGTTTTCATTCCCTGAGTGGAAGGGAAATTTCATTCTGCTTTAAAATGTTGTGTAGTCATACACCTTGGGTTAGTTTGAATGATTTTTCTGCAGAATTCCCATCACTACGAATTTTGTTGATCCTCGGTAAGGATGGTTTTCCACACGCTTGTTCACTAGAGCAAGTTATCGGGTTGGATTACACCCCCTCTGCTCGTGACGTCCTAGCAAGGGAGTGTGCGCACTTATGTGATTTTAGTGCAAGCACTACATACTAGGTGGACATTTTTATAATGTTTTTCAAATGGGAAGAAACTGCGCTGCACCGATCGTGCTCCATTGCCAGGTCGCACTATTTTCATATTTCCCTCTCACTCGCACACTGAGCATTCAAATCTGCCCAGCGACATAATGGTCGAGCTAACAAAAATCTACCTGTTTTTTCTACATTTCTAAAATGTTGCAGTTTTTAAATTTAAAACTTGACCCTGCATATTTTTGTACACGTTTTCTTAAATGCTATAATATCATAATTTATGAACTGCCTGCTCCTATAATCCAATGGAACTGCCGGTGGCTCGTCCATATCACCGCCATCGCCTGCGTCAAGAGATGATAATTCGTCATTGCCACTTTCTCTATACGCACTATGTACATAGTGTATAGAGAAGGTATTACACTCCATCTAAAATTCGATGAGGAGATTTCACTGGAAATATACGCTTTAGGCTCCCCTGTAACCAAAAAAAAAAAAGAAGCATTTTCAGAAAAAGGTCCATGTGTGTATGTGGACAGCGTAGCTCAGAAACGAAAAGGCCGTTAAACACCAAACTTGGTACTTTAAGTTTGGCATTTTCCAAGGACGCGATAAGAATATTTTGAAGAAAATCCCCCCACCCCAACTAACCTAAGGTACTCCCTTATTTCGTTTCTACTTACAAGGAAGCAAGTAATAAGACTATGTCTACTAATTGTATCTCGATTAGCATGAAGTAAATAGAAGCATAAGCCTTTCAACAATAATTTGTTGCAGTGATATAGAGAAAGTCTTGTGAATGGAACATATCAGATTTTTTTTCCCTTTTTTTTTTTTTTTTTTTTTTTTTTTTTTACAAAATTTGAGTATTTTGTCTTAGCACAAGTAGTATTTATGACAGACGGAATCGTTTTGCGCGTTATGCTACATGCACAATTAAATGTAAGCGTAAAAGTTTGGATCCATGTTATTTAATGTAAGCATTCACATAGAAAAACGCAAGACACAACCCAATGCAATACAACGCAAGAATTTGCAAACTCCAAACTCTATCCTTACGTTGCATGCAAATAGGAAGAATTCTGCTTCTTTTCTCCATGCATTGTCTAAAAATTCAATAACAGACTAGATCGCACTGCAAGGTTTTGCAGGGCCTGCTGTACATGCATGCTCTTCTATTTGGCCGTGCCGCGCCATCTCTAATTTCCCTCAAGAGGCTATGACAGTCTCCTTGTGAATCCTTCCTTGATTTAATGGATGCAACTATCATCTGTGTTTAGATTTCTTGGTTCTCATAAATCGAAGACGCAGAGAGATAATTCTTAGTTCATTAAATGTGTAGCTTTTTCACTTTCTGAAGTCTCTATGCTTGTGCTATTTTCAATAATTGTGTCGCGAGCATCAGTTGTTGTTATGTAATTTTATAACATATTTATTTGTAAAAGATTGAGTGAATTTTCTTGTGTTGGCATTGTTGGTTATGGTATTCAGTTTGTAACTTGCGGAGCGCTTGGAAGATATTCGCATATAACTTACAGATCTAGAAACCCGTGACAACTTCTTGTAGCATTACTCCACAGTTAAGTGGGAATGTGAACACAGCAGCACTCCGATTGGCTGCCGGCCTGGTGGCGCTCAAGGACAAATCATCCCATTTGAAAGTCACTGTAATCGTCCATTAGTAATTACTTTACATGCCAATAAATCTTACACTAAACAGTGTAACTGCCATTGTTCTAAGACGGGATAAGAAAACAGCCTCAGCAAGAAAGATAATTGCGACTCATACATCGACCTAACTTTAGATGAATTATAGCAATGTTACAATATCTGTCATAGAAGCAACAGGTGTAGCTATAGCGTGGTGTACGTGCTCTTTGAAACAGGAGATATCACGTTCCTTTGACTGTCAGCGAAATGGGAGATTCTCTCTTTATCTGCCGAATCTGCTGAGAGCTTCATTTACAGAAACGCAAATGCATTTCAAAGGCAATTTTCCACGAAATGGGGTCTACAACGAAATTAGTAGGGTTTAATCCAACTTCTAAACAAATATACAAACTCTACAAACTTCTGTAGCTGTTTAATTCCCTATTCATTACCAGAAACCTAACCACGAGGAATTTCATAGAAGGTAAATTGGGCACACGAAATTCGTTTGAGGAAAATAACTTCCAGAACCCTTGTTACAAGTAACAAATGAGGAATGTCATTGTTAAAGTCGCTATACACAACTATGTTCTCGTTTTATATTATTCAAAACTTGTTATGTGTATCATTACGGTAGTCTTACAGGTATATTATAAAATGTGGTAAAATATACCTTTAGCTCTTACTGATTGGGACGATGTTCTTATCTCCATACTTGGTCACTAATTGAGAAAAAATGCATTCATTCTCAAACCGTCTATTATTTTGCTTTGTTTTTGTTTCTGCAAAATAAAGCGCCCTATCTCTGTGGTGTGGAGCTAGTATGTCTATTTCATATTCAAGAGGTTGCGAGTTCGAATCGTTCTTTTTCCGCAGATTTCCCTTATTCTCAGAAGCCAAATTTCGGATAATTTTAAGCTGTATGGACCCCGGGCTCATTTGAGCATCATTCCACACATTTCATTCATCGTCCGCTATGACTTACTAAGTAAAAGAACGTTTAAAATAGTAATGTGTGTGTATATATATATACTGCCGATCGTGAAAATTGCAACATCAAGAAAGAATTTCCTGAACTACTCCAAACTTGGTGGAAGTGTAGAAGAGTGTGCAAGCAATAAGTGATTAGGTTTACATAGAGATGTAGACCGAGCAGAGCCCTGTCGTGTCGGCCCAACAAAGTCAGTGTTGCACCAAGTGTAGTCGATGCAGAGCTGTCAAACAAGGTGGAAACAATAAAGTGAATGCCGGTATGCCTCGTCGACGGCATATCGGCATGTCAGTTTGAACGGGACACAATTATCGGTATGCGGACAGCGATGCGTGTATGGAAGCAGTGGATAGATGAAGGTCGCAGTGAAGAGCGGGCACTGGACCATCGGAAGATGACCACAGCACGGGATGTCTGCCATTTGTCCGCCTGGCCCCAACGGCCGTACATCTTCATCCAAAGTGTTGGCCCGACGCTGGAGCACTACAACAGGTGTGAACTGGCCTGTGTCAACGGTTCGTCGCCATCTGCTGCATGTTGGACTGGTTGTGCACATTTCCATTACATCGGCTTCCTTGTACAGAAACCAGAAGCTCCTGCGACTGCAATGGGCACGTGAACACCGACACTGAGGTGCTCAGGGCGCAATATAGTATTTTTGGACGAATCCCACTTCAATGTGTCCTACAATGATGGCCGCATACGTGTTCAACGGTACCGTGGCGAGCGACACCTGGAGGGGTGCATTGTTAAGCGGCACACTGGACAAACACCAGGTGTGATGGTTTGGGCGCCGTTGGTTACAACAACCGATCTAACCGCTTACGAATTGAGGGCACATCGAACAGCAACTGATTGTAGTGCCCGAGGTATAGGTCATACTTCAGCAGGACAATGTTCGACAACATATTGCGAGGAATGTACAAGCGACGGGTACCACTGCTTCCCTGGCCTGTACGTTCGCCTGACATGTCTGGGATATGATTGGTTGGCACCTGGAGGGCCACGGTCCTCCAGTAGCCAGTGTCACGAATTTGAGGGCTCGAATACAAACTGCACGGAGGGAAACCCCTCGAGAACTTATTCAGAACATTTTTGATGTAATGTCACGGCGTATAGCAGCTGTAATTGCAGCGCATGCAGACCACAGCAAATACTGAATATGAAAGCTCGCCGGTCATGTGTACATTTGAAAAGTTTATCATTTGTTACTTGTCATGTACCTAATCTCATGTACCTAATCTCGGATATTAAAGTCATTCCATTAATTTAATATCAATGTTTATATTGTTAATAAATATTTATATTATAATAAACAATATTTATATTGTTTCAACATGCCTGTAACATTTTTACTTTCTCTACAGGTACTATGTACATAATGTATAGAGAAGGTATTGCACTCCACCCAAAAATTTGATACCGAGATCTCACCGGAAATATACGTTTTAGGGTCCCGTGTATCCAAATAAAGTATTTTCAGAAAAAGGTCCGTGTGTGTGACCGTGTGTCTGTGAACACGATAGCTCAAAAACGAAAAGTCGGTAAAATACCAAACTTAGTATTTAAGTTTAGTATCTTCCTGGGATGCGACACGTAGAATTTGAGAAAAATCCCCCACACTAAACTGCCCTTTACATGGAAAAAATTTCGAAACTTTTGATTTTCTCAAAAATGGCCCTAATGATTTTGATTAAAAGTTCGTATATTAAAATATTTACCTGACAAGTAAAATGTATATCTTGACTTTTCTGAGAATAGACTCTGAAGACCACTTTATTCTGGATAAATTTTTCGGAATTTTGCATATCTGCTAAACCGTAAGCGATGTACAAAAACTTACCTCACAAAAATATAGAGTATTTTAAAACACACAATTTATGTTATCTACATTTTTTCGTGAAATTGTTCGTTTTTAAAATATCCCGTGTTTTTTGTTTCAGCTTTCAAAAACTTTTCTCATGCAGGAATTTGTCAACTCCTATCCTACAAAGAAAGGAACTTCAAATACATAGCAACCAGCTTTTGATTATCACTTCAACCTATGGTACTCCCTTATTTCGCTTCTACTTACAAGGAAGCAAGTAATAAGACTATTTCTGCTAATGTTTTCTCGATTAGCATGAAATAAATAGAAGAATAAACTTTTTAACAATAATTTCCTACAGAGGTGTAGAGAAGGTCATGTGGCACTTCTAGACTTTTTATTTTGCACGGACTGTTTGCTGAGGCGCTTTGTGCAAGGAGTGAGTTGCTACTGAATAAATAAAATAGTTTGATAATAATGTCTTATTTCACCCTCGTTCCTGGAAGAACAAAAATGCAAATAATTCAACAGGTATCCTCTTAGATGAATGTATGTATTCGTTTAAGAGATTTTTATTTTCTCGACTTACACTGTTATATACCATCGTGTTGTTCTAAGATATTACACATATGCACATTGCTTCTCTTCTTCTCCGTCTCTAAGCAAACTTTTTCAAACAAAAGCAAGTGGCAATATATTACTAACTCATTTGTTCTTTCCTTAAGGAAACAAGATTATAAATATACATATACATTTGTTCATCGTTCATGCGTGCAACATTCTTTTTAACCATTAATAATACAAATTAAAGGCAATGAAATAAAATTGCACGTTAACCCAATAATTTTGCGTTGCAGACTAGAAAAGGTATTGTAATGCACCCAAAACTTTGATACCGAGATTTCATCTGAAATACTGTTTTAAGAACCCCTGAATACATTAAAAAAATCTCATGTGTTACACTCACATAACTTTCTCTAGCTGCTCTACAAACCTCCTACACTAGATTACTCTTCTTTGTACACAATGCTACTTAGTTCCTTATAAGTAGAAGGGAATAAGGGAATGCGCTATGCTAAAATGATTGTCAAATGTTTTAAAAGTTATCGTTATGCGATTGTCATTGCAAATCACTTTGTTTTATTTATTTATTTTTTTTTGTTTCATTTATACAGTCCCCTTTAACATCTAAGGTCATATCAGGGGCTTTCCACTTGAAACAACTCGTTGTTCGTAGGTTCTTTTGTTGGTGTAAATCATTTTGTTTTACACGCACACATTCACACTCACATACTCCAGCTCGCTGACCACTCGACCACGGAGGCATTTAAATCGCTTCTCGGCTTGGCCAGGAGTTGAACAAAAGAAAAACAGACACTTCCTGTCTGAGAATAGTTTAAGTACTTCACAATTGAAACCAATAACAAGGAATATCTCGGAAACGGTTATCTCCACAACGTATAAGACAAAAATTGTGCGTTTACGGTTTAGGAGTTAAGCAAAATTCATCCAGAATAAAGAGGTCTTCAGAGGCAATTCCCAAAAAATTCGAGATATACATTTTATTTTGGACATAAATAGCTTTAATATACGGGATCTTAATCAAAATCGTTATAGCCATTTTTAAGAAAATCAAAATTTTCGAAATGTATTCCATCTAAAAGGTAGTTTGTAGTGAGGGATGTTTTTGAAAATCTACGTGTCGCATCCTTGGAAGATACTAAATCTAAATACCAAGTTTGGTATTTAACGGTCTTTCTGTTTTGGGGCTATGCTTTCCACAAACACACACACGGACCTTTTTTTAAAAATGCTTTTTTTCGGACTCAGGGGGACCCCGAAACCTATATTTCTGGTACAATCTCGGTATCGAATTTTTGGGTGCATTACAATACCTTCTCTTTCCCTATGTACATAGTACATATGGGGCTAGAGAAAGTAAAAATAGAAAAAGGGCAATATGTGTGCGTGTGTGCGCCTGTGCGTATGTGCATCTGTAGACAGCATAAATCAAAAACGCAAATACCATTAAACACCAAACTTGATATTTATGTTTGGTGTCTTCCAAAGTTGTGACACAAACATTTTCAAGAGAATCTCCCCACCTGAAACTACCCTTTACGTGGAAAAGAATTATAAAGGGTTGATTTTCTCAAACATAGCTCTAATGATTTGATTAAAATATCTTATGTATAAGATATTTTTACAACAAACGAAATGTATATCTTGGATTTTCTGGGAATAGCCTCTGAAGACTACTTTATTCTGGATAACATTTATATAACTGGCAAACTGTAAGAGATATACAAAAACTTACTACACAAAAAATGCAGATCTCATTAAAACACAGAATTTATGCCATGTATATATGTTTTTGGTAGAGGTAACCGTTTTTGAGATATTTTGGAATATTATGTTTCAATTTTAGCCACTTTTTTAGAAAAATGTCCGTGTGTGTGCCTGTAGGCAGCATAGTTCAAAAATGAAAAGACCGTTAAAATTCAAACTTGGTATTTAAGTTTGGTATCTTCCAAGGATGCGACACGAAGATTTTCAAGAAAACTCCCCATCCCAAAACATGGAAAAAATTTCGAAACTTTTTATATTTTTAAATTGGCTCTAACGATTTTGATAAAATCTCGTAAATTTCGTGGAGTAGATCGTTTTTAAGATATCCCATGTTAATTTTTTCAGGTATGAAAATACAGGAATGTGTCAACTCCTGTCCATACAAACAAAGAAACATGAGTCACATAGCAACCAGCTTTTGACTGTCACTTTAACCTAAGGTGTTCCCTTATTTCGCTTCTGCTTACTAGGAATCAAGTAATAAGACTATGTCTGCTAATTTTTTCTCGATTAGCATGAAGTAAATAGAAGCAAGAGCTTTTAACAATAATTTGTTGCAGAAAGTGATGTGAATGGAACACATCAGATGTGTTTTTCTCGCTGAGGCCCTGACTCTAGTGGCTCACATCAAGCAGTACAATGGGTGTCACATCATCCTTGCTTCTCGTCACGTCGAGATTGGAACGCGCTGGAGCGTGTAGCCAGGTAAGGAAGATATTGATGCCCCAGATCTCAGCCACCATCTCCATATTCTCCCTAGATACTACATTCTTAAATAAGTCAGCACGAAATCCGATATATATCTCTCTTTCAGCAAATAAAAAAATGATGAACATTGCCCAACTTTGTAGCGGGTGAATCATACAAAATATCATGTGTTCCATGCACGTGACATTCTCTATATCTCCCAAACAAACTATTGATAAAAACTTATTCTTCTATTTACATCATACAACTTAGAAGAAATAGTCTTATTACTTGCTTCCTTGTAAGTAGAAGAGAAATAAGGGAGTACCATAGGTTAAAGTGATAATCAAAAGCTGGTTGCTATGTGACTTAAGTTCCTTTGATTGTATGGACAGGAGCTGACAAATTCCTGTATGAGAAGAGTAAAATGTATGAAACATAAATTGTGTGCTTTAACGAGCTCTACATTTTTATGTGTTAAGTTCTTGTCTATCCGTTAAAGTTTATCAGTTATGGAAAATTCCGCAAAATTGAATCAGAAAGAACGTGTCTTCAGAGGTTATACCCAAAAAATTGAAGATATGCCTTTTATTTGGCACAGACATTTCTAAAATAAAAGAGATTTGAATCAAAATCGTTAGAGTCAGTTTTGGCAAAATAAAAATTTTCGATTTTTTTATGTTAAGGGTAGCTGGGGTGGGGGATTTTCTTAAAAACCTTCGTGTCGCATCCTTGGAAGATATTAAAATTGAATACCAAGTTTTTGTATTTAACGGTCTATATGTTTTTGCGCAATGCTATCCTCAGACACACACACGGATATATTTTTCTAAAAATGTTTTTTTTTTTAGTCACGGGGTCTTAAAACATATATTTCCGGTGAAATCTCGGTATGGAATTTTTGGGTGCAGCATAATACCTTCTCTATACACTATGTACATAGTACGTATTGAGAAAGTAAAAATCTAGATCTCATTAATACACACAATCTATCTCATAGTTTTTTTTTCTTTTTGTTTTTTTTTTTTTCAGAGTTTGCCGTTTTCCCTAAATTCCGGATTATTAATTTAAATTTAGTTACTTATACTATCTATCTCATAGTTTTTTTTTTTTTTGTTGTTTTTGCAGAGTTTGCCATTTTCTCTAAATTCCGGATTATTAATTTCAATTTAGTTGCTTAAACTTTTTTCAAAGGGGAGGACATCTTTATTCTCGTGTCTCCTTTGTTTATTCCTCTCAAGAAAGTATTGTAATGCACCCAAAAATCCGGTACCGAGATTTCATCGTTTGAGACCCCCTGAGTCCAAAAAAAGGCATTTTAGAAAAATGTCCGTGTGTGTGTGTCTGTCTGTGGGCTGCATAGCTCAAAAGCGAAAAGTCCGTTGAATACCAAACTTTGGTATTTAAGTTTGGTATTTTCCAAGGTTGTGACATGAAGATTTTCAAGAAAATTCTCCCACCACCAACTCCGCTTTACATACAACTTGTTTCGAAATTTTTTATTTTCTCAAAAATGGCTGAAACGATTTTGATTCAAATACCGTACAATAAAGATATTTACCTGCAAAATAAAATGTATGTCTTGAATTCTCTGAAGACTACTTTATTTTGGATGAATTTAACGGAATTTTGCATAACAAGGTATATCTCAAAAACGACCAACTCCATGAAAATAATGCACATAACATAAATTGTTTATCTTTATGTGCTCTACATTTTCCGTGTGGTAATTTTTGTCCATCTCTTACGGTTAAGCAGTTATGCAAAATTCCGTAAAATTCATCTAGAATAAAAAAGTCTTCAGAAGCTATTCGCAGAAAATTCAAGTTATACATTTTATTTGTCAGGTAAATATTTTTAATCTAAATCTATATAGTCACTTTTAAGAAAATCTAAAATTTCGAAAATGTTCCATGTAAAGGGTAGTTTGGGGTGGGGAGATTTTTCTGAAACTCTTCGTGTCGCACCCCTAAAAACTACTAAACGTAAATACCAAGTTTGGTATTTTATTTTTGAGTTATTGTGTTCACAGAAACAAGCACACATATGCACAGGGACTTTTTTCTGAAAATGCTTTTTTTGGATACAGGGGACCCTAAAACATATATGTCTGGTGAAATCTCAAATTTTTGGATGGAGTGCAATACCTTCTCTATACACTATGTACATAGTACGTGTAGAGAAAGTAAAAATTTTCATACTAATCACATATTCTTTTGGCGTATTACGCTGTTACCATGTAGTTGAAGATAACGTGTCGCTAAGTAAAGCAGTTACAACATGGAGAAGCTATTCAGGGTATATTTTAAATAGATTTAGAAAAAATGTTTTTGATAGTTTTATATCAGATAAACTGAAATACGGTATGCTAATAGGATTGCAAGGTATGCAAATACAAGAAAACTGTAATATCCACCAATGGCCGTAATGGGACACTTAAAATTTCATTTTGAAAATATATTCTTGAAATCAAAGAATAAAGTGAAAATTAAGAATGTGTACGGTAATGCTTTATCCCTTTATTGTCTTATTTAAAATGATTGGAGTTTGTTCAGCAGTGAATATAGAATAGCATCGTTGCCTTATTCCGTATGCAACCAGCAAAACAGTAACGTCGAATGTGTAGTCTAAACTGCGGGTTTATTGATGTTTCGTGAGGCATGCTGTTGCGCCGCGTCCCAGTTAACGGTTAATCTTGGACTGCTCCTTCCTCAAGGAAAAGTGAGCGAGTTCTTCATCTGACGCTGGATGTTCTCTGATGCCAGTTCAGTGTCGATGAAGATGTGGGCGGGAACTAATTCCACATCTAGGAAAGCGTGCAAGACATTGCACTTCGTAATGAGAACACTGAAGAAGGGGAGCGCAAAGTCCAGGGAAATTGCCTACAAGTCCTTAGTGCGGCCAGTTATGGCATATGGAGTAGCATGCTTGGTTAATAAACTGATACAGAGAAGGGCTGTAACATTCATAAAGAGAGGTAAACATTTTGGGCTTACGAAAGCTAAAGACACGGGTTATTCGCACTATTTAAAGCTTATACTGGTTTAAATGCATGGGTGGACGTTAGAAAGAGGCATACTACGAACGAAACGTATAAAATTAAGAGTATAAGGTACAGAGCCGACGTAGGACAAGTAAATATTGTAAGTAATTAAAGTAAATATTGTGAAGAAATTAAGGATCTCAGACATTTTTATAAAAGTATTAATGTTGAGGTTTATAGTAACTGTTTATAAGCATGCTGCTAATTGACTTAAGTACTGCTATACTCAATAATATGTGGTTAGGTGTAACAAAAAACCATATATCGTATGTTAGTTGTATTACTATCATTATTATTATTGTAAGTGAATTTTGGACATTTTACTCTGCCACCAGGCAGTACCCAACTGCAGAGAATAAATACATTCATGCAGGAATACACACATAAACGTTGTTATATTACATAAATGTTGAACGAATAGGTAGGTGGCGTTCCTTTACGCTGTCGAGTTAACCAATGAGCATGATAAATGAAGGTGTAGTCGACGTCTTATTGTTAGTGTTGAGTTTATTTATTCTCTTAACTGTTCTTTGTTTACTATAATAGGGAACAATTATGCATAGCAATGTGATTTACCGTTGTACTGAGTGCTGTAATATTTAAAATGCTATATCTAAATTATTACTTTATGCTGTTCTCTCTCTCCCATTCACACATAGTCACGGAAGAAGTCGACACTCTGTTTCCTCAACCCAGTCTCAAGGTTCTCTCAACGTCTTCATCAGAAGCATGATGATGTCACCGCAAATCGTGTTTTATTATCGGGAACAGATGGAAGTGAGACGGTGCTAAATCTGGACTGAATGGAGGATGCCGTACGTTGGTGAGATTCAGTTTCTCAAGTTCTGCTGTGGTGGCACGTGAAGAGTGCGGTTTGACATTGTCATGGTGCAGGAAAACATTTCCCTTTGCCTTTCGGACTCTTGTTAGCCGTCGTTTCAGAGTTCGCAGCGTTGTGATGTAGCGCTCTGAGTTTATTGTTGTTCCACGATAAGCAAATCAACATGGATAACGCCATCTCCGTTCCAGAACACTGTGGCCATGATTTTTCCAGCTGAGAGCTGTATCTTGAATTTCTTTTACTGGGGCGAGTCTTTTGTGTCGATATTCCATAAACTGACTTTTCGTCTCCGGTTCGTAATGGTGTACGCAGGTTTCGACCTTATTTCTCGTAACGCGAGAGGAGTTCCTGGAAAATTTCAAGTCTGTGCGCTTTCATTTTAGGAGTCAGTATCCCGGGTACCCATCTTGCAGAGCAAAGCAATAGTGTGATCCACACGTTCTTGTGAAATGCCGGTTGTGCTTGCAATTTCTCTCTGAGTGATACGACAATCGTCCTGAATCAATATGTCAACATGTTGCTTGTGAAACTCGGTGGTTGCTGTCACAGGACGTCCAGCTCTTTGTTTGTCACGCAAGTCAGATGTTCCCACCTCAACATCTTTAAACTTACTCGCCCAATGACGCGCAGTACTCACATCAACATAAACTGCCTTCATTCTCTGATGAATATCCTTTGCGGTATCACCTTCTGCTGTCAAGAATTCAATCACTGCACGTTACTCAACTCGCATTGACCGACCGTCTGCGCAGGGTTCCATACTTTACACTGGAACAACACAACCGTTCAGTGCTAAGGCTTCCCGCCAACTGGAGCTGTAGAGAAGAGGCTACGGAACAAGTCAGTACTGCCGCATACCAATGCTGCCATCTGTTGAAGAGCTGCGAGGGGAGAGGCATTACTTTTCATATATATATATACATGTAATATAAGGTTTTTCTATGATTGCTTTGTTTGGTACAGGAAAATCAAAAGTGAGTTTCTATTTTAATATCGATCTAGAATTTTACTGGATTCAATACTTCCATGTAAGCAGAAGAGAAAATAAAAACAATCATAATAAAACAATAATAATAATCATTACAAATATACCAGAATTTCTTTCTCAAAAAGCATATGTTTAATATTTCCAACATTTTGTTTCTGGAGGTTAAATAAATAATGAAACCTTATAAGGTATAAATGGAAACATTTTATTACGATGTGTTGAAGCATATATAGTTATTAAAGCAATGCCATGTAACGTTCATGTTCGCTTGGTGAATATAAAAAGGCTAGAAAGTAAATTAAAAAGTCTGATGTGTTACGCTCATATGACTTTCTCTAGCTACTCTACAATCAAACTTCTTACAAAAGATTATTCTTCTTTCTACACAATGCTAATCGAGATAATAAGTAGAATGGAACTAAAGCAATGCGCCATGCTAAAGTGATAGTCAAATGTTTTAAAAGCAAATCACTTCTTTGCTTGGCCAGGAATAGAACAAAAGAAAAACGTACACTTAGTGTCTGAGAAAAGTATAACTACGTCACAATTGAACCCAATAACAAGGAATATCTCGGAAACGGTTACCTCCACAACAAAAACGTAAACGACATAAATTGTGTGTTTTGGCGAGATCTACATTTTTTGTGCAGTAAGTTTTCTCTATTT
The DNA here is from genome assembly GCA_030762935.1 of Hymenopus coronatus. NCBI lineage: Eukaryota > Metazoa > Arthropoda > Insecta > Mantodea > Hymenopodidae > Hymenopus > Hymenopus coronatus. The sequence continues at coordinate 179,129,827 of CM060882.1, forward strand.
GGCAGTTAGTTATTCCTAGAAAATTTAAGATGTACATTTTATTTGGGATGTAAGTATCGTTAATATATGGGATCTTAATCAAAATCGTTACCTATTTTTTAGAAAATCAAAATTTTGGAAAATGTTTCCATGTAGAGGGTAGAGGGTTTCTTGAATATCCTTGTGTCGCAGCCTTGGAAGATAGTGAAATTAAATACCAAGTTTGTATTTAACGGTCTTTTAATTTTAGAGCTATGCTGTCCACAGGCACACACGGACCTTTTTATAAAAATTCTTTTTCGGACTCAGGGGACCCTAAAACATATATTATCGGTAAAATCTCGGTATCTTATTTTTGGATGCAATGAAATACCTCCTCTATCCACTATGTACACTGTACATGCGGGCTAGAGAAAGTAATAAAAAGTAAATAACACGTTAAGTGAAGAATAAGAAAATTAAACAATAAAAGACATACATGGACATTTTTCTAAAAATGTGTTTTTTTAGGGTTTTTTTTTATTCAGGGGGGACCCAAAATATGTAAATGTCGGTATCGGATTTTTGGGTGGAGTGCAATACCTTTTCTGTACAATATAACATAGTACGAGTAGAGAAAGTAGAAACATATTACTGTTCATATGTATTTACTGTAGCGCATTAAAGGTTTTTCTTTGCTGCAAGTGTGCCCATCATTTCTGCTTTCGCCTTGTCGTGATAAAGGTCACACTTTTGCATCACTCCCTTACATGTTGCGAAGGCTTAAATGATGAATACATGAGAAGCAATTTTATTTAAGTGTGGGCTATTGCAAACGTGCACGAGAGCGAGGAAAAAAAACATAGGTCTGGATTATCAGTGTTTATTTACACATTCTGAGAATTAGCCTTCAAATCCGAGAAAACCTCTGAGGGACTGCCTGTATTATCCGAGGACATAACACCTTTCTCCATTACAAAACCAAAGACCAAATATTTCCACATCAACATTGCGGCGGAGTTGGCAAACGACTGAAGCCACGTGAACCCCAGTCTATACACCTATTTGTACTGGGCGTCCTGCCATAACCAAAACCAGACTTGTGGCGTCATTTAAATGCCTTTATTGCAACCGAATTGGAGCACAAAACTTTAAATTTGGTGTTAGGGCAGTTAAACATCCAAAAAAGTACGTTGATCCAGTAAGGAACTCAAGTTTGAGTATCGAAAATGCATTCAAATGGGCCGATCTGTGCTACCTGGCCCACCTAATAGCCCAGATGGGGTAGCAGGTGGAAGACAATTCAGAAATGACTGCATGATATCGACAAATTTGGAATAACAGTTTGCGGCTAAAGTTTCTGTCAACCTACTCAGTCAAATAACAGGAGGATGGGGGAGCGAGGTGGACAAAGATGCTGTTTGCGTGCTAAAGATTAGGCGCCTGGGAACCAAAAAAAAATCAACTAATGATGCCAGAGTGAGATCTTGTTCACTGTGCGGGAAAGGGGAAACATGGAATCATATTCTGGCAGAATGCAGCGAAATAGAAATATTAAGGAAGCAATTTTTACCACCGCAGTTTCTGGATTTCGATCGTGGAAGTAAAGATGGACGCTGGACATCATAAAATGTGGTGAAGATCCAGCAAAGGATGTTAATTACTATGGAGAACAGAAGAGGGGGACAGGGTGTATAAGAACTACGGTTCCATTGTTCTTAAATCAGAACTCTGCATTGTATTATATTATATATAATCATAAGTTTGTGGTTAATTTCACCTTAATTCTTTCTGATTTGATGTTTCTGTGTTCATTGATGTCACGGTTATATTTTTGCGTAGTAACTAAATATATATCTTTACCGTTTTGCAAAAAATCTTTCCATGGTTAACGGTAGAGGGAGCAGGGTACGCGACAGTGAGGTTGTGGTTATCCTTAATCATCAGAATGTATATATTATATTACTGTTAGCTTATGGTTACATTTCATCTTAGTCCTTTTTCGTCCTTTTATATGTGTTTCCATGCTTGTCTACTCTTATTTTGCAATAAGTAAATCTGTATCTTTAATACTTAACAAACATCTTACTGTTAATTCAATTGTCTTTTTACACACGGCATGTCTCCCGTCCTACACACGGCTTGTGTGAAAAAACAATTAAACTAAAACAAATTGGCATAAAAGTTGGCTATACACCGAATTCTGGGACTTAAAGTACTTATAACATTGTAAGTTGCCATTGGGATTGCCATCTCAAAATAATTTGACATCACCTTGTGGTTTACCGGGAAATATGTGAGTCAGTTGAGAAATTAAATGCTGTGCCGACATGTTGCCATGGTCGCTCAATGCTTAGAGCGACGGCTAGAGCCCAGCAGATCCGTGGTTCAAATCCCGGCTATACTATAGAATTTTTCAGTCCAAATCTACCTACCCAAAATCTTACTCTAAATATCCAAGGACAGGAAAATAATTTTCGGCGATCAGGCCCATGCGATTGTTCCATATTTCCAAGTGTATAACGAAAATGTTTGTCAATGAAAGCAGTAACATCGCTAGAGATCTGAAGTTGAACTCTGCCATAACTGTGGAGGAAAGGATCATCCGCGGAGGGAGTGCACCAATAAGGAATCATGTACATGTAAGAATGAGTCGATGAGATGTCCCAAGTATAGGGAACTAATTCATCAGATGAAGGAGATACGGGATAAGAAAACTGTTGCTCAACGAAATGTATAAAACTGAATGTTGATTGTAGTTAGAGAGCTATGAACCTATTGAAAATGTATGTCCAAGCTCTTAGACATTGCGATTGTGGCTGCTGAACCAATCAAAAATGTTACAAAACATGCTTCCAAATGGACTTGATGCGACCATATAACAACCTTGTAATTCTATCCTAGTGAGAAACACAGGAGGTGGAGATGGTTCTGTGCAGATGAATACTGTTGACTTGGTGTATACACATCTGTGTGCACCAGATTTTCATCATTCCTTGCTTCCATTATGTGTAAATATATAAAAAACATCGTATATATTTGCCAGTTGGCGGAGATTTTAAGGTCAAAGCGCTTCGCTGGGGCTCCCAATAGAGAATAGAAAGAGCAGTGCATTAGCAAAGTGGGCTGGTGAATATCATGTTATTTTAAATGAAGAAACGCAAATCTTTAGCGTAACGTAGGATCCTCATATACAGATCTCAAAATATGTACTCAGGACCTTGGGAGACTGATACCGAACTGGCACGTGAATGATGCAGAGAACTTGAGTTACACAAAAGTATCTCTGCAGAGGAGAGAGCATCTGTGACATCTCCGCTTTATTATTCCACATCGGAGGTTTGAATTTACAAGGAAGAGATACAGAAACAATTATTGGCATATCTCGAAGTTCGAATGTGATCAAGTTTTATACATCAAACATATGGAATGGAACAGGCTAGATATAATGCGTGTAGCCTTGTTCTCCGTAGGAAATACTCTCGTGCGCAACGCCAGGGTGCCTACTGGTTGAGTCACGAAATTGCGGAAGCAGTGTAGTAGAGCTAAGTGAATTGTAATTACAATTAACCAACGTAATGTTACCCCTACAGAAGTTCGCACTTCGTTGTTATAGAAATGTTGTGATGCCCTTAAGAGTAAAATATCAAAAAATCCGGGTACCATTCACATGACTTTCTCTACATCTCTGCAACAAATCATTCTTTAAAATCTTATACTTCTATTTACTTCATGCTAATCAGTAAAACATTCGCAGAAATAGCTATATTAAGTAAGTAGAAGTGAAATAAGGGAGTACCATAGGTTAAAGTGATAATCAAAAGCTGGTTACTATGTCACTGAAGTTCCTTTGTTTGTAAGGACAGCAGTTGACAAATTCCAGTATGAGAAAAGTATAAGTTTTTCATAGCAGAAACCCCAAAAAACAAGGAATGTCTCAAAAACGACGAACTCCACGAAAAAAATGTATATAATATAAATTGTGTGTTTTAACGTGTTCTACATTTTTTGTGTGGTAAGGTTTCGTCCACTTTTTACGGTTTAGTAGTTATTAAAATTCACTAAAATTCATCCAGAATGAACTCTTCAGAAGTTATTCCCAGAAAATTCAAGATATACATTTTATTTTTCAGGTAAATATCTTTAATATACGAAATTTTAATCAAAATCGTTAGATCCGTTTTTGAGAAAATTAAAATTATCGAAAAAAGTTCCATGTAAAGGTATGAATATAAAGGGTGGGCTATGAATATTCAAATTGACTCAAATCCTACACTGAAATAAATACAGAGACGTGAAAGAAAATCCTCTAAATATGGATAAAATCTATTGGAAAAAGCTCAATAACTCTGTATATGAGACGTTTATTGAAAATTTAAGCAAATCACAGACTTCAAATATTTACAAAATAGAAGTAAGTCAAGAAATTGAATGCTAGACCGACGTATGTCTGGAGCGTTCAATTTAATGCAAATCTTTTAGGTGTAGAGCTTAGTAGAGAGGCGGTGCACATGAATAAGCCTATATATATATAGGCCAGGTCATCTCGGATATTTCTAAATTCAGAATATACGATTTCTCCTGCAGTGTGATGAAAACAAATATCCAAATTTTAATCTGGACTATATGGATACTGATTCCTTTATTTTTGAGACATCTATCGACATCCACAACTTGATCAAAGAGAACCCAGAACATTTCGGCACTTCAAATTTCGACGATAGCAACCCTTTCAGCATTATATTACGAAATTAAAAAAGTCAGTGGATTATACAAGAACGAGATTGGAGCCAGTCCTATACATAAATATGTCGGTTTGAAATCCAAATTGCAGTTACAAATTTGAGGGACAGACAATAAAAAGGACCAAAGCCATAAACAAAATGGTAGCCATAAATTTCGCCAAGTATTTAGGAAAAAATGGCAAAACAGAGCACATTTGGAAGCATCAAGCACACTGTGCAAACCGTAAATGAGTACAAGATCGCTCTCCATAGGAAGGATGAGAAACGAAAGGTAATTGGAGTCTCAGATTACACCCTGCCTGCGAGTCTCAGGGTATGGTTGACCCTTAGCGGTGAAATGTCTCCCTTCACCAGTATACATTCTGTCAAGAAAGAACCGGGAATTGATCATTTAAAAATCCTGTTTAAAAGGGGATACGAAACTATTGTTGTCGCCAAGTTGACACAACTTTCCTCTATACCCACGCTGAGTTTGATCGTCATCTGTCATCTAGTTTGTTTACAGTACGCCATTTTGTTAGTTCATCTCAAAGGTGATTTGCGATTTTAGGATGGATACAAGCATTGAACAAAGAACCTGTCTCCAATTTTGCATTGCAAATGATATTTCGTGTGTCAAATCGCTGAAAATGTTACAGAGGGCTTACGGTGAATCGAATTTATCAAAAAACACGTGCATATGAGTGGTACAGTGCATTCAAAGGTGGTCAAGATGTGGTGGAAGATTTGCCTCGCTCTGGTCGGCCATCGTCGGTTTCAACTGAACTGACAATCGTCATTTCGATCTGAGAGAGGTTGCCGCGGAACTTTCTGTCTCACGAATCAATTCGTACAATTTTAAACGATTGTTTGGGTATGATACGCGTTGCAGCTCGGTTAATTCCGAAATACTTGAATTTTCTACAAAAACTCAATCGCCTAAGGATTGCTGAAAACATGCTAGAACGAGCCAGTTCCGACCCCACATTCATAAAACGCATTGTAACTGGTGATCAGACGTGGGTTTACGAGTTTGACACTCAAACCAGTCAACAAGCTGCCGAATAGCGTCTTCCAACTGAACCGAAACCTAAAAGGGCACGTCAAACTGGATCAAAACAGAAGGTCATGTTGATAGCTTTTTTCAATTTTCGCGGTGTCGTGCACTCAGTGTTCTTGCAGAAGGTCACATGGCAAATAAAGACTATTATCTGAGCGTTTTGCGGCGTTTGAGAGAACAAATACAGCGAAAAAGATCAGATGTGTGGAACGACAACTAACGGATTCTGCACCATGATAACGCACCAGCTCACAAGGCTATTATTGTGAACGAATTTCTTGCCAAAAACTCAAATTTCATCGAACAACCACCGTATTCACCTAATCTGGTTCCTGCTGATTTCTTTCTCTTTCCAAAACTCAAGTTACCACTTCGAGGCACCCGTTTTCAGTCGATAGAAGACATAAAGGAAAATTCGCCGCGACAATAGACATCGACTCCTAAAAGTGCCTACAAAAAATGTTTTGATGATAGGATTATTCGTTAGCATAAATGTATAATTTCAGAAGAGGCCTACTTTGAAGGCGATAAAATAAAATTGGATGAAAAATGTAAATGGCGTGTTATTTATGGACGCTCTTTAACTTCTGTGGTTCTCAGCGTCCCATTCTAAACTGGGTGTGAAAAACCGCTTAATTTTGCTCAGAGGCCTCTGTATCAGGCTGGAGGTTCTTTTACGTACCGTAAATCTACGACACGGGACCAACGGCTTCATTTCCCTTCCATAGGAAGCCATGCTAAGGATTTACACCCGAAAAAATCCATCGTCCTCCGCTGGGTTTGAACCCGCGACCTTGGGTATATCAAGTTAGCATGGTAACCATTACATCACGGAGGGCGACGAAAAAAAATTGGATGAATAAATCATTTTTTGTTTAATTGGCAAATTCCCGGAACTTTCTTGACACAGTAGTACTCTCTTTATATTTGAATATGCAGATTTTGGTGAGGTTTATATGATATATATAAGCTGAAAATGTTTAAATTTGTAATTTAAACATTATATTTTTTATTTGTGGTATCTTAAGTCAAAGTGCGCAAATTTTGTAACGTAAAATTTATATTTTTTAATTTAACTTTTCCGTAATCACTTTGACGATTCTGACGTAGTCTCAGTATCTTATGCAAAATCTGTTTCATAGTCTTTGCAACTTGAATTCCGGTCTTATCCTTTAATACTCTTGCATATGCTTTCTTGGAGTAGAAGCCGACGGCGATAAATGTGTACTTGAAGTTCTTGTTTAGTTTATTATTGTGGATCATCTCAATCAGATCAATCTGAGATCGTTGAGTTCTTGGCTGTCTATCTTTCAACACCAAAAAAAAACACTTCTCACAGGTGCATGGAATTCGTAGCTATATTTTTCTTCACCTCTGTCATGCTATAATCCTATGATTTTAGTTCTTGAATTATCTCCCTAGTTTCCTGGTTAAGATAGTTACTTCCAACCTCTCTAGATGCAATGAGTAGTCTCAGGTGCTAATGTATTTGGATCGTTCCAATAGGTGTAGCCTTGCTTTCTGTCGGGATGAAGTTGATTCCATTTACTCAAAATCCACTGTGCTTACTGAGAAGAGGGCGTATAACACTTTTATACTTGTAAACTTCACTGTACCTCAGACGTCCTTGTCTGCAAAAGTTTGTTGGCACACTTGTATGATTCTGGAATCCTTCTATAACCTTTCAGATCCTCCTCGTGTAGATATTATTTTCTGGAAATTTCCTAAAGATGAGCTCGTTCATCTTTGTATAGCATCGACTTTTTCTTGGGCTACTCTGATTTCAGTATTGATTAAATCTATAATTTTGCTTCCTATGAAGATAATGATGATGATGATGATGATGATGATGATGATGATGATGATGATGATGATGATTGGTGTTTAGGGACGCTCGACTACGATAGCCATTAGAGACCTTATTAAAACAAGGTCGATTAAAAACAACACAGATAAAAGACAATATAAAAGCAAACCAAATATAAAAGGAAAGTTATAAAATTCAGGGAAGAAAACTACATGTGACGACGGCCCCAGAGGAATATAAAACAGATTAAAAATGAACAAACAGGTCACAAAATTTACTAAATCAAGTCCGTAGATTAAACAGCACTAGTGATAAAATACTTAAAATCAAATAACTGTCGCTCCATCATAAACTGTCGGGATACAGTTTACAGATTATTCGCTCATGTTTATGTGATATGCTCCAAAGCAGGTTCCTGATTTCGGACCTCAATAGGCCCATCCTCAGCAGGATTTTCAGGTACAATGTGGCTAGGTTCACTGTCGTTTGGGATTGCCAGTGCACTCTGTAGGTTGATATTGGGACTCTTTTGTGGTGACAAGTGAATGGTTACTTCTTCTAAGTCTGCCATTTGTGTTTTTTCATACATGCATAACAATGGATGATACCTGGGTTCATCACTTCACACCTGAGAAGAAGCACCAATCAAAACACTGAATTGAAGGTGGAAATTCGGCTCCAAAGAAGGCGAAGGCAGCTCCATCTGTAGGCAAGATCACGGCCTGAGGTTTCTGGGACGCACGCGGAAAAACTTTCATAGATTTTCTCAAAAAAGGAGAAGTAATCAATGGCGAATATTATGCGAATTTGTTACAGAGTTTAGGAGTAAAATTCGCCGCATTTAGTGAAAAAAAAAGTTTTGTTTCATCAAGACAATGCACCAGTTCATATGTTCATTATCACCATGACCAAAACCAAAGATTAAAGGTTCTAATTGCTTTAATTGCTCCTTCATGCACCCTATTCGCCAGGTTTAGCCTCTTCTGGTTATTTATTGTTTCTAAACTTGAAGAAATGGCTTGGTGGTAGAAGATTTGCCAACAGTGAAGAGGTGGAGTCTGCAGTTGATAGCTATTTTGCAGACCTCGATAGTTCTCACTATAAACAGGGTATCGAAGGTACTGAACATCGCTGGGAAAAGCGTATCTAGCTGAAAGGAGACTATGTGCAGAAATAAAGATCTTTTTCCTCATAATTTTTGTGCTGTCTTTTATCCGCGCGCGCGCACACACACATACACACGGACATACGCACACACTAACACTACAGAAACTGGAGTTCTCGTTATTTATTTGACACGCAAGTTCTTCACTGTTCTCCAGTTGGACGTCGTCCCAATATCCTATTTACGTAATAAATCTGATACGTAAATTCTTAAGCTTCACTTGTAACTGAGCGTGGCAGAGCAGTTTCAGCTAGGATCTCCTATAAATATAAAGTGTATGTAAGGTGTGAATATTGTTAGTAATAGTTTGAATAAATACTAAAACTAAAAGTTGCTCAAAATAGTTTGCTTTAAATAGTTCTATTTAATTTAGCACAATGTGCCTAAGATATGCTTGCCCGACCTAAGAACCCAGGTAGCTGGAGCAACCATAAATACCAAAACTAAAACAAGATGGCGGTTTAAATAATCTGAGACAACGAGCAACTGCCACTTGCATGTTGAGATTAGAGATTTCCCAGAAGTGGCATTTGAGATGCTGTTATCTGCTTATTGACATTTTTCCACAATTTTCCTGGCTTGTTTTTTACAACCAAGCAGCTATTTATCCACTAATCCTTATACAGAAGTTTTCATGCAAATCAACAGACAACTTACCTTTCCGAGAAAAAAGAAATGAAAAAAGTGTTGCCAAACTGCTTTACAGGAATCCTATTTCCTTGCCGGCGCAAGAATTTCTCAGTCAGGTAGGTGCAGAAATAAACTGTAGATCTAAGTTCGTAACATAGAAAGTCTTTTAATCTCCTCTTCAATCTTATCTTTTAAAATGTATGTAGTACGGTTACCTGTTGGGGAAAGGGCATTATTCATCCCATTTTAAAAGGGAAGGGAACTATGGGGAATCCGGATAACTATAGGGGGTTACTCTTTTGCCAATTATGGAGAAAATTTACTGTAGAGTGTTATATAACCGGATAAAGGACTGGGACTCTAAATTTAGCAAAATTTTAAAATTTCAAATGGGTTTCAGAGAAGGACTCAGTACCATAAACGCTGCTTTTATATTAGACACTTTAAGGAAGAAGCAACTGTTAATTAAGCGGGGAAAGCTTCATTGTGCTTTTGTGGACTTTAAGAAGGCATTTGACTCCATCAATCGAAATGCATTATGGTACAAACTAATCAGAAAGTTGTTATCAAGTAAAATGGTTAGAGCATTGCTGGCAATGTATCAAAATGTCGAATTCTGTGTAAAGTACGACAGAAACAGAGTAGCCCAGAGCTGCCGAAGCTATAGGGGAGTGAGGAAGGATTGTTTTATCTTCCTTGCTGTTTAATCTCTTTGTGGATGATATTACTGATACAATGATAGCAGAGAATATCCAAGCACCAGTAGTAGCGGATTTGCAGATCCCAACACTTTTATACGCAGACGATTTAGTATTGTGCTCTCCGAAAGTAAACGGATTGCAACGAGGCCTGGACAAACTTAAGAATTATTGCGATGAATGGCTACTTTCAGTTAATGTGAATAAGACTAAGGCAATGACTTTCAAAAAGGGTTATGTTTATAGCAGGGAGGAGACTTGGACATATGCAGGACAGATACTGGACAATGTTAAGTCTTTTGTGTACTTAGGACTCACATTTACAATGAACGGAAAATGGACAAAACACATTGAGACCACGAAACACAAGGCAAGGGTGAAAGCGGCTGAAGCTCTCCGAATACGATGCAGAATACCGAACATATCCATAACCTTAATGGAAACTGTATACCGAGCGACAGTTAGATTCACGATGACATTCGGAGAAATATGGGGGTGGGAACAAACAGGGAATCTGGACCAAGTGAGGACCCAATTTTTGAAAGGAATTCTGGGTGTAGAGAGGGGTACGGCAAACTGCGGAATAATGAGGGAATTCGGGGCACATAGTGAAACGATAGAGTGCAAAATCAGAGCAGTTAAATATTCGATGACAATCGTTCACAGAAACCAATGTCTAATTAGGGCAATCTGTTGCCGTGAACAGTTGCGAATGGAAGGTAATTCGACGTGGGCATCAAAATTAAAGAAAGGGTTGGAAACCATTGGGATGGGATACATTTGGATGGCGGGGCTGGAAAACAGGCGGAGTATTGGGAGAAAAATTAAGAACCGCCTCTGTGACATTGACAGACAGCAAATAATTGCGCAATGCTTCAAAACAGGTACCAAACTCATTAGAGAGGGAGTCGCTTGGATTAGACTAGGATCATGGAGGAGCACGAAAATTTCTGACGAGAATGGTACGAGAATCGGTCCCATTTGCGAGGAGGAAGAGTCGTGGACACTTAGCAAGATGTAGGAGTATGGAGGAATGGCGGGAAAAAAATTTGCCGCGAGTTTTTACCACTGCGAATTTAGGGCTAGAAGCATGCTGGATGCTACTGGCAGGCACGGAAAACATGGACGGGCTAGTTAAATTTATACTTAAGGCAAGACAGCTGAGATCTGAGGAGGCTGCCAATAGAGAAGGGGAGGGGGAGGAAAAAGTGCGACTAAACAAAAGTGACTACAATGTTCTACATGCGTATATATTTTATATCATACTTAGGTCACTGTTGTGCTATGGTTTTATATATTGTGTATGTATTATGTGTATATATGTCTTTTAAGTGTAATTATCTATTTATGAAAATATACTCTGTGCTGTAATGTAAATTTAAATTGCTATATTTGAATATCTTTATATTTTTATTTTCGGGTTCACTCTTAATTCTTTATTGTTGTTTAATATTGCTTTTGACTTTGTATTACATTGGTCTTTTTATTTTCGTGTTTACTCTTTTAACTCTTTGTTGTTGTTGTTGTTGTTGTTTTAATTTTGCTTGCAATGTGTATTACAAAAGCACGTACGGTCTGGAAACCCGTGCGATTTTTTAAATTCTATGTATGATATTGCTATGTCAATAAATACACTTATACATTCATTCATACATACACACATACATACATACATACACACGTAAATACATACACACATAACAACATACACAGATAAATACATATGTACACACATACATAATTACACACATACATATATATACTCACATACATACTTACACACATACATATATACACACATACATACAGACATACTCACATCATACACATATACATACATACAGACATATATACATTCATATATACATACACACATACATACATACTTACATAAATACATACATCCATACACACATACATACAGACATTCATACTCAAATACATACAAACATACAGATACATACCTACATACATACTCACTCATACATGCTTACATATATACACATATACATACATACATACATACATACATACAAACATACATACATACCCATACATATACACATACCAACATACATACGTACACACATACATACGTAAATACATGCATACACACATACATACATATACACATACTAACATAGATTACATATACACATACCAACATACATACGGACACACATACATACTTAAATACACACATACACACATACATACATACATACATACATACATACATACATACATACATACATACATACATACATACATACATACCCATACATACATACATACATACATACATATACATATACATATAGACATACCAACATAAATACATACACACATACATACATACATACACACATACATACCTTCACACATACATACATAAATCATACATATATACATATATGGACGGATGTGCACGGATTGTTTTCTGAAAATGGTTTTGTTTGTTTTGGGGGACCTCATAACCTATATTTCTGATGCCTTTACACTGACAAACTGTCTCTCCGTATGCAGCAACAACCTCAATTCTTCTAAAAATGTATTCTATCTACTGCATACTAATGAAGATGAAAATAAGCAGAATTGTTTTGTTACACATTTTCTTATAGGTTTAAGGGTAACAATACAGCATGCTAAAGTGGCAGTCCAATTTTTATGATGGCTTTGATGGTCGCTCTGTGTTGACCTTGTAATTCCGTTCTATTTGGATAACAAATATATAAGAAAAAGAGAGAGATCATTGAAAACTTATCATTTGGGAACGTTAGGACTACGTTAAAAAAAAAAAGCAAGTAAAATTTTGGAAATGATTAACTCCAGAAAATGTATATCTCCAAATTGTATTATTTAACAAGATCTACATTTATGTGCTTTTCCTATGCTTTGCCACTTTCTAAAAAAATATCCAGATGGATTTCAGAGCTCTCCCCAAAAATTCAAAGTGTACATTTCATTTGTCATCTTAATGACTTTAATGTATGAATTTCAATGAAAAACATTAGAGCCATGTTTGAGAATATTGAACATTTTGAAAATATCTTACATGATAAGGGTAGTTTATGGCGGATATTTTTCGGAACAAATTTGGAGCCGCATCTTTGGAAGATACTCAGCTTAAATACCAATTTTGGTACTTAACCGACCTTTGAGTTATGCTGTGCAGACGTAGAGGCACTCGCGGACGCAAACACGCACACACAGACATGTGTCTAAAATGCTCTTTTGGATTCGGGGATTCTCAAAACGTAGATTTCAGATGAAATGTCGCTATTGAATTTTTGAGGGGAATGCAACACCTTCTCCTGCTGTGTTCTTGACAAAAGCTAACAAAAATTAATATACAACGTAATTTGTAATTTCATTTGCTGTTGAAGGAATCATACACGTAGAACCTTAATTGTAAACTCATCTCCAAAAATAAACATTTGTAAACTGTTTATACACCATTACCTTACTCTTGAAGAAACATAACGCACAGTATACCTGTTTATCCTTCGACGCCAGACTGTTAGACGGACAAGCTGGTCTATCTTTGGTTTACACAATCACCATCTTTTTTCTTTTTCTTCTTTTTTTTCCAGAAGTTTATCTTGCTCCGACGAATTCTCTGCGTCGCTTACCTTGCTTAGAATACTTAAATTATGAGCGTTACTTGAGGAATTGTTAAGCCTGCATTTCGGAGTATAATCACAGCCTTCTAGTTTGCCGGAGGGCTTTTAGCGCCAATTTGGTTTTCTGCGACGTCACTTTTAAAGCTTTCAGTAACTCGCATAGTTGGAACCGATTTATTTTGCCCTGGGTTTGATTCCCGGTTGGTTCTCGAGGAGTTCCTCCATCTTTTCCGAAATTTTGATTCGTATTTTCGAATGTTTTCATTCCCTGAGTGGAAGGGAAATTTCATTCTGCTTTAAAATGTTGTGTAGTCATACACCTTGGGTTAGTTTGAATGATTTTTCTGCAGAATTCCCATCACTACGAATTTTGTTGATCCTCGGTAAGGATGGTTTTCCACACGCTTGTTCACTAGAGCAAGTTATCGGGTTGGATTACACCCCCTCTGCTCGTGACGTCCTAGCAAGGGAGTGTGCGCACTTATGTGATTTTAGTGCAAGCACTACATACTAGGTGGACATTTTTATAATGTTTTTCAAATGGGAAGAAACTGCGCTGCACCGATCGTGCTCCATTGCCAGGTCGCACTATTTTCATATTTCCCTCTCACTCGCACACTGAGCATTCAAATCTGCCCAGCGACATAATGGTCGAGCTAACAAAAATCTACCTGTTTTTTCTACATTTCTAAAATGTTGCAGTTTTTAAATTTAAAACTTGACCCTGCATATTTTTGTACACGTTTTCTTAAATGCTATAATATCATAATTTATGAACTGCCTGCTCCTATAATCCAATGGAACTGCCGGTGGCTCGTCCATATCACCGCCATCGCCTGCGTCAAGAGATGATAATTCGTCATTGCCACTTTCTCTATACGCACTATGTACATAGTGTATAGAGAAGGTATTACACTCCATCTAAAATTCGATGAGGAGATTTCACTGGAAATATACGCTTTAGGCTCCCCTGTAACCAAAAAAAAAAAAGAAGCATTTTCAGAAAAAGGTCCATGTGTGTATGTGGACAGCGTAGCTCAGAAACGAAAAGGCCGTTAAACACCAAACTTGGTACTTTAAGTTTGGCATTTTCCAAGGACGCGATAAGAATATTTTGAAGAAAATCCCCCCACCCCAACTAACCTAAGGTACTCCCTTATTTCGTTTCTACTTACAAGGAAGCAAGTAATAAGACTATGTCTACTAATTGTATCTCGATTAGCATGAAGTAAATAGAAGCATAAGCCTTTCAACAATAATTTGTTGCAGTGATATAGAGAAAGTCTTGTGAATGGAACATATCAGATTTTTTTCCCCTTTTTTTTTTTTTTTTTTTTTTTTTTTTTTTTTTTTTTTTTTACAAAATTTGAGTATTTTGTCTTAGCACAAGTAGTATTTATGACAGACGGAATCGTTTTGCGCGTTATGCTACATGCACAATTAAATGTAAGCGTAAAAGTTTGGATCCATGTTATTTAATGTAAGCATTCACATAGAAAAACGCAAGACACAACCCAATGCAATACAACGCAAGAATTTGCAAACTCCAAACTCTGTCCTTACGTTGCATGCAAATAGGAAGAATTCTGCTTCTTTTCTCCATGCATTGTCTAAAAATTCAATAACAGACTAGATCGCACTGCAAGGTTTTGCAGGGCCTGCTGTACATGCATGCTCTTCTATTTGGCCGTGCCGCGCCATCTCTAATTTCCCTCAAGAGGCTATGACAGTCTCCTTGTGAATCCTTCCTTGATTTAATGGATGCAACTATCATCTGTGTTTAGATTTCTTGGTTCTCATAAATCGAAGACGCAGAGAGATAATTCTTAGTTCATTAAATGTGTAGCTTTTTCACTTTCTGAAGTCTCTATGCTTGTGCTATTTTCAATAATTGTGTCGCGAGCATCAGTTGTTGTTATGTAATTTTATAACATATTTATTTGTAAAAGATTGAGTGAATTTTCTTGTGTTGGCATTGTTGGTTATGGTATTCAGTTTGTAACTTGCGGAGCGCTTGGAAGATATTCGCATATAACTTACAGATCTAGAAACCCGTGACAACTTCTTGTAGCATTACTCCACAGTTAAGTGGGAATGTGAACACAGCAGCACTCCGATTGGCTGCCGGCCTGGTGGCGCTCAAGGACAAATCATCCCATTTGAAAGTCACTGTAATCGTCCATTAGTAATTACTTTACATGCCAATAAATCTTACACTAAACAGTGTAACTGCCATTGTTCTAAGACGGGATAAGAAAACAGCCTCAGCAAGAAAGATAATTGCGACTCATACATCGACCTAACTTTAGATGAATTATAGCAATGTTACAATATCTGTCATAGAAGCAACAGGTGTAGCTATAGCGTGGTGTACGTGCTCTTTGAAACAGGAGATATCACGTTCCTTTGACTGTCAGCGAAATGGGAGATTCTCTCTTTATCTGCCGAATCTGCTGAGAGCTTCATTTACAGAAACGCAAATGCATTTCAAAGGCAATTTTCCACGAAATGGGGTCTACAACGAAATTAGTAGGGTTTAATCCAACTTCTAAACAAATATACAAACTCTACAAACTTCTGTAGCTGTTTAATTCCCTATTCATTACCAGAAACCTAACCACGAGGAATTTCATAGAAGGTAAATTGGGCACACGAAATTCGTTTGAGGAAAATAACTTCCAGAACCCTTGTTACAAGTAACAAATGAGGAATGTCATTGTTAAAGTCGCTATACACAACTATGTTCTCGTTTTATATTATTCAAAACTTGTTATGTGTATCATTACGGTAGTCTTACAGGTATATTATAAAATGTGGTAAAATATACCTTTAGCTCTTACTGATTGGGACGGTGTTCTTATCTCCATACTTGGTCACTAATTGAGAAAAAATGCATTCATTCTCAAACCGTCTATTATTTTGCTTTGTTTTTGTTTCTGCAAAATAAAGCGCCCTATCTCTGTGGTGTGGAGCTAGTATGTCTATTTCATATTCAAGAGGTTGCGAGTTCGAATCGTTCTTTTTCCGCAGATTTCCCTTATTCTCAGAAGCCAAATTTCGGATAATTTTAAGCTGTATGGACCCCGGGCTCATTTGAGCATCATTCCACACATTTCATTCATCGTCCGCTATGACTTACTAAGTAAAAGAACGTTTAAAATAGTAATGTGTGTGTATATATATATACTGCCGATCGTGAAAATTGCAACATCAAGAAAGAATTTCCTGAACTACTCCAAACTTGGTGGAAGTGTAGAAGAGTGTGCAAGTAATAAGTGATTAGGTTTACATAGAGATGTAGACCGAGCAGAGCCCTGTCGTGTCGGCCCAACAAAGTCAGTGTTGCACCAAGTGTAGTCGATGCAGAGCTGTCAAACAAGGTGGAAACAATAAAGTGAATGCCGGTATGCCTCGTCGACGGCATATCGGCATGTCAGTTTGAACGGGACACAATTATCGGTATGCGGACAGCGATGCGTGTATGGAAGCAGTGGATAGATGAAGGTCGCAGTGAAGAGCGGGCACTGGACCATCGGAAGATGACCACAGCACGGGATGTCCGCCATTTGTCCGCCTGGCCCTAACGGCCGTACATCTTCATCCAAAGTGTTGGCTCGACGCTGGAGCACTGCAACAGGTGTGAACTGGCCTGTGTCAACGGTTCGTCGCCATCTGCTGCATGTTGGACTGGTTGTGCACATTTCCATTACATCTGCTTCCTTGTACAGAAACCAGAAGCTCCTGCGACTGCAATGGGCACGTGAACACCGACACTGAGGTGCTCAGGGCGCAATATAGTATTTTTGGACGAATCCCACTTCAATGTGTCCTACAATGATGGCCGCATACGTGTTCAACGGTACCGTGGCGAGCGACACCTGGAGGGGTGCATTGTTAAGCGGCACACTGGACAAACACCAGGTGTGATGGTTTGGGCGCCGTTGGTTACAACAACCGATCTAACCGCTTACGAATTGAGGGCACGTCGAACAGCAACTGACTGTAGTGCCCGAGGTATAGGTCATACTTCAGCAGGACAATGTTCGACAACATATTGCGAGGAATGTACAAGCGACGGGTACCACTGCTTCCCTGGCCTGTACGTTCGCCTGACATGTCTGGGATATGATTGGTTGGCACCTGGAGGGCCACGGTCCTCCAGTAGCCAGTGTCACGAATTTGAGGGCTCGAATACAAACTGCACGGAGGGAAACCCCTCGAGAACTTATTCAGAACATTTTTGATGTAATGTCACGGCGTATAGCAGCTGTAATTGCAGCGCATGCAGACCACAGCAAATACTGAATATGAAAGCTCGCCGGTCATGTGTACATTTGAAAAGTTTATCATTTGTTACTTGTCATGTACCTAATCTCATGTACCTAATCTCGGATATTAAAGTCATTCCATTAATTTAATATCAATGTTTATATTGTTAATAAATATTTATATTATAATAAACAATATTTATATTGTTTCAACATGCCTGTAACATTTTTACTTTCTCTACAGGTACTATGTACATAATGTATAGAGAAGGTATTGCACTCCACCCAAAAATTTGATACCGAGATCTCACCGGAAATATACGTTTTAGGGTCCCGTGTATCCAAATAAAGTATTTTCAGAAAAAGGTCCGTGTGTGTGACCGTGTGTCTGTGAACACGATAGCTCAAAAACGAAAAGTCGGTAAAATACCAAACTTAGTATTTAAGTTTAGTATCTTCCTGGGATGCGACACGTAGAATTTGAGAAAAATCCCCCACACTAAACTGCCCTTTACATGGAAAAAATTTCGAAACTTTTTATTTTCTCAAAAATGGCCCTAATGATTTTGATTAAAAGTTCGTATATTAAAATATTTACCTGACAAGTAAAATGTATATCTTGACTTTTCTGAGAATAGACTCTGAAGACCACTTTATTCTGGATAAATTTTTCGGAATTTTGCATATCTGCTAAACCGTAAGCGATGTACAAAAACTTACCTCACAAAAATATAGAGTATTTTAAAACACACAATTTATGTTATCTACATTTTTTCGTGAAATTGTTCGTTTTTAAAATATCCCGTGTTTTTTGTTTCAGCTTTCAAAAACTTTTCTCATGCAGGAATTTGTCAACTCCTATCCTACAAAGAAAGGAACTTCAAATACATAGCAACCAGCTTTTGATTATCACTTCAACCTATGGTACTCCCTTATTTCGCTTCTACTTACAAGGAAGCAAGTAATAAGACTATTTCTGCTAATGTTTTCTCGATTAGCATGAAATAAATAGAAGAATAAACTTTTTAACAATAATTTCCTACAGAGGTGTAGAG
Source organism: Hymenopus coronatus (assembly GCA_030762935.1). Taxonomy (NCBI): domain Eukaryota; kingdom Metazoa; phylum Arthropoda; class Insecta; order Mantodea; family Hymenopodidae; genus Hymenopus; species Hymenopus coronatus. Next base: position 179,148,815 of record CM060882.1, read on the forward strand.
AAGGTCATGTGGCACTTCTAGACTTTTTATTTTGCACGGACTGTTTGCTGAGGCGCTTTGTGCAAGGAGTGAGTTGCTACTGAATAAATAAAATAGTTTGATAATAATGTCTTATTTCACCCTCGTTCCTGGAAGAACAAAAATGCAAATAATTCAACAGGTATCCTCTTAGATGAATGTATGTATTCGTTTAAGAGATTTTTATTTTCTCGACTTACACTGTTATATACCATCGTGTTGTTCTAAGATATTACACATATGCACATTGCTTCTCTTCTTCTCCGTCTCTAAGCAAACTTTTTCAAACAAAAGCAAGTGGCAATATATTACTAACTCATTTGTTCTTTCCTTAAGGAAACAAGATTATAAATATACATATACATTTGTTCATCGTTCATGCGTGCAACATTCTTTTTAACCATTAATAATACAAATTAAAGGCAATGAAATAAAATTGCACGTTAACCCAATAATTTTGCGTTGCAGACTAGAAAAGGTATTGTAATGCACCCAAAACTTTGATACCGAGATTTCATCTGAAATACTGTTTTAAGAACCCCTGAATACATTAAAAAAATCTCATGTGTTACACTCACATAACTTTCTCTAGCTGCTCTACAAACCTCCTACACTAGATTACTCTTCTTTGTACACAATGCTACTTAGTTCCTTATAAGTAGAAGGGAATAAGGGAATGCGCTATGCTAAAATGATTGTCAAATGTTTTAAAAGTTATCGTTATGCGATTGTCATTGCAAATCACTTTGTTTTATTTATTTATTTTTTTTTTGTTTCATTTATACAGTCCCCTTTAACATCTAAGGTCATATCAGGGGCTTTCCACTTGAAACAACTCGTTGTTCGTAGGTTCTTTTGTTGGTGTAAATCATTTTGTTTTACACGCACACATTCACACTCACATACTCCAGCTCGCTGACCACTCGACCACGGAGGCATTTAAATCGCTTCTCGGCTTGGCCAGGAGTTGAACAAAAGAAAAACAGACACTTCCTGTCTGAGAATAGTTTAAGTACTTCACAATTGAAACCAATAACAAGGAATATCTCGGAAACGGTTATCTCCACAACGTATAAGACAAAAATTGTGCGTTTACGGTTTAGGAGTTAAGCAAAATTCATCCAGAATAAAGAGGTCTTCAGAGGCAATTCCCAAAAAATTCGAGATATACATTTTATTTTGGACATAAATAGCTTTAATATACGGGATCTTAATCAAAATCGTTATAGCCATTTTTAAGAAAATCAAAATTTTCGAAATGTATTCCATCTAAAAGGTAGTTTGTAGTGAGGGATGTTTTTGAAAATCTACGTGTCGCATCCTTGGAAGATACTAAATCTAAATACCAAGTTTGGTATTTAACGGTCTTTCTGTTTTGGGGCTATGCTTTCCACAAACACACACACGGACCTTTTTTTAAAAATGCTTTTTTTCGGACTCAGGGGGACCCCGAAACCTATATTTCTGGTACAATCTCGGTATCGAATTTTTGGGTGCATTACAATACCTTCTCTTTCCCTATGTACATAGTACATATGGGGCTAGAGAAAGTAAAAATAGAAAAAGGGCAATATGTGTGCGTGTGTGCGCCTGTGCGTATGTGCATCTGTAGACAGCATAAATCAAAAACGCAAATACCATTAAACACCAAACTTGATATTTATGTTTGGTGTCTTCCAAAGTTGTGACACAAACATTTTCAAGAGAATCTCCCCACCTGAAACTACCCTTTACGTGGAAAAGAATTATAAAGGGTTGATTTTCTCAAACATAGCTCTAATGATTTGATTAAAATATCTTATGTATAAGATATTTTTACGACAAACGAAATGTATATCTTGGATTTTCTGGGAATAGCCTCTGAAGACTACTTTATTCTGGATAACATTTATATAACTGGCAAACTGTAAGAGATATACAAAAACTTACTACACAAAAAATGCAGATCTCATTAAAACACAGAATTTATGCCATGTATATATGTTTTTGGTAGAGGTAACCGTTTTTGAGATATTTTGGAATATTATGTTTCAATTTTAGCCACTTTTTTAGAAAAATGTCCGTGTGTGTGCCTGTAGGCAGCATAGTTCAAAAATGAAAAGACCGTTAAAATTCAAACTTGGTATTTAAGTTTGGTATCTTCCAAGGATGCGACACGAAGATTTTCAAGAAAACTCCCCATCCCAAAACATGGAAAAAATTTCGAAACTTTTTATATTTTTAAATTGGCTCTAACGATTTTGATAAAATCTCGTAAATTTCGTGGAGTAGATCGTTTTTAAGATATCCCATGTTAATTTTTTCAGGTATGAAAATACAGGAATGTGTCAACTCCTGTCCATACAAACAAAGAAACATGAGTCACATAGCAATGAGCTTTTAACTATCACTTTAACCTAAGGTGTTCCCTTATTTCGCTTCTGCTTACTAGGAATCAAGTAATAAGACTATGTCTGCTAATTTTTTCTCGATTAGCATGAAGTAAATAGAAGCAAGAGCTTTTAACAATAATTTGTTGCAGAAAGTGATGTGAATGGAACACATCAGATGTGTTTTTCTCGCTGAGGCCCTGACTCTAGTGGCTCACATCAAGCAGTACAATGGGTGTCACATCATCCTTGCTTCTCGTCACGTCGAGATTGGAACGCGCTGGAGCGTGTAGCCAGGTAAGGAAGATATTGATGCCCCAGATCTCAGCCACCATCTCCATATTCTCCCTAGATACTACATTCTTAAATAAGTCAGCACGAAATCCGATATATATCTCTCTTTCAGCAAATAAAAAAATGATGAACATTGCCCAACTTTGTAGCGGGTGAATCATACAAAATATCATGTGTTCCATGCACGTGACATTCTCTATATCCCCCAAACAAACTATTGATAAAAACTTATTCTTCTATTTACATCATACAACTTAGAAGAAATAGTCTTATTACTTGCTTCCTTGTAAGTAGAAGGGAAATAAGGGAGTACCAGAGGTTAAAGTGATAGTCAAAAGCTGGTTGCTATGTGACTTAAGTTCCTTTGTTTGTATGGACAGGAGCTGACAAATTCCTGAATGAGAAGAGTAAAGTATTTTAAAACTGAAACTATAAAAAGGAATATCTGAAAAGCGTTCTACTCCACGAACAAAATGTATGAAACATAAATTGTGTGCTTTAACGAGCTCTACATTTTTATGTGTTAAGTTCTTGTCTATCCGTTAAAGTTTATCAGTTGTGGAAAATTCCGCAAAATTGAATCAGAAAGAACGTGTCTTCAGAGGTTATACCCAAAAAATTGAAGATATGCATTTTATTTGGCACAGACATTTCTAAAATAAAAGAGATTTGAATCAAAATCGTTAGAGTCAGTTTTGGCAAAATAAAAATTTTCGACTTTTTTATGTTAAGGGTAGCTGGGGTGGGGAATTTTCTTAAAAACCTTCGTGTCGCATCCTTGGAAGATATTAAAATTGAATACCAAGTTTTTGTATTTAACGGTCTATATGTTTTTGCGCAATGCTATCCTCAGACACACACACGGATATATTTTTCTAAAAATGTTTTTTTTTTTTAGTCACGGGGTCTTAAAACATATATTTCCGGTGAAATCTCGGTATGGAATTTTTGGGTGCAGCATAATACCTTCTCTATACACTATGTACATAGTACGTTTTGAGAAAATAAAAATCTAGATCTCATTAATACACACAATCTATCTCATAGTTTTTTTTCTTTTTGTTTTTTTTTTTTTTTTTTCAGAGTTTGCCGTTTTCCCTAAATTCCGGATTATTAATTTCAATTTAGTTACTTAAACTTTTCTCAAAGGGGAGGACATCTTTATTCTCGTGTCTTCTTTATTTTATTCCTCTCAAGAAAGTATTGTAATGCACCCAAAAATCCGGTACCGAGATTTCATCGCAAATAGAACGTTTGAGACCCCCTGAGTCCAAAAAAAGGCATTTTAGAAAAATGTCCTTGTGTGTGTGTGTCTGTCTGTGGGCTGCATAGCTCAAAAACGAAAAGTCCTTTAAATACCAAACTTTGGTATTTAAGTTTGGTATTTTCCAAGGTTGTGACATGAAGATTTTCAAGAAAATTCCCCCACCACCAACTCCGCTTTACATACAACTTGTTTCGAAATTTTTTATTTTCTCAAAAATGGCTGAAACGATTTTGATTCAAATATGGTACAATAAAGATATTTACCTGCAAAATAAAATGTATGTCTTGAATTCTCTGAAGACTACTTTATTTTGGATGAATTTAACGGAATTTTGCATAACAAGGCATATCTCAAAAACGACCAACTCCATGAAAATAATGCACAAAACATAAATTGTTTATTTTTATGTGCTCTACATTTTCCGTGTGGTAATTTTTGTCCATCTCTTACGGTTAAGCAGTTATGCAAAATTCCGTAAAATTCATCTAGAATAAAAAAGTCTTCAGACGCTATTCGCAGAAAATTCAAGTTATACATTTTATTTGTCAGGTAAATATTTTTAATCTAAATCTATATAGTCACTTTTAAGAAAATAAAAAATTTCGAAAATGTTCCATGTAAAGGGTAGTTTGGGGTGGGGAGATTTTTCTCAAACTCTTCGTGTCGCACCCCTAAAAACTACTAAACGTAAATACCAAGTTTGGTATTTTACCGACTAATCATTTTTGAGTTATTGCGTTCACAGAAACAAGCACACATAGGCATAGGGAGCTTTTTCTGAAAATGCTTTTTTTGGATACAGGGGACCCTAAAACATATATTTCTGGTGAAATCTCGAATTTTTGGATGGAGTGCAATACCTTCTCTATACACTATGTACATAGTACGTGTAGAGAGAGTAAAATTTGTCATACTAATCACATATTCTTTTGGCGTATTACACTGTTACCATGCAGTTGAAGATAACAACGTGTCGCTAAGTAAAGCAGTTACAACATGGAGAAGCTATTCAGGGTATATTTTAAATAGATTTAGAAAAAATGTTTTTGATAGTTTTATATCAGATAAACTGAAATATGGTATGCTAATAGGATTGCAAGGTATGCAAATACAAGAAAACTGTAATATCCACCAATGGCCGTAATGGGACACTTAAAATTTCATTTTGAAAATATATTCTTGAAATCAAAGAATAAAGTGAAAATTAAGAATGTGTACTGTAATGCTTTATCCCTTTATTGTCTTATTTAAAATGATTGGAGGTTGTTCAGCAGTGAAAATAGAATAGCATCGTTGCCTTATTTCGTATGTAACCAGCAAAACAGTAACGTCGAATGTGTAGTCTAAACTGCGGGTTTATTGATGTTTCGTGAGGCATGCTGTTGCGCCGCGTCCCAGTTAACGGTTAATCTTGGACTGCTCCTTCCTCAAGGAAAAGTGAGCGAGTTCTTCATCTGACGCTGGATGTTCTCTGATGCCAGTTCAGTGTCGATGAGGATATGGGCGGGAACTAATTCCACATCTAGGAAAGCGTGCAAGACATTGCACTTCGTAATGAGAACACTGAAGAAGGGGAGCGCAAAGTCCAGGGAAATTGCCTACAAGTCCTTAGTGCGGCCAGCTATGGCATATGGAGTAGCATGCTGGGTTAATAAACTGATACAGAGAAGGGCTGTAACATTCATAAAGAGAGGTAAACATTTTGGGCTTACGAAAGCCGAAGAGAATAAATGGGAGCCGCTAAAAGACACGGGTTAGTCGCACTATTTAAAGCTTATACTGGTTTAAATGCATGGGTGGACGTTAGAAAGAGGTAAGAAAACTCGGCATACTCCGAACGAAACGTATGAAATTAAGAATATAAGGTACAGAACCGACGTAGGACAATTTTGTTTTGTTAACAGGACCATTGAAGAATGGAATGAAATGCCTGTAGCAGCCTCTCGGGGCTGCCCTCTGATCTTAAAGAAGTTTAGGGATAATTTAAAGAGAATAAATGTTAGATATTAATCAAAGTAAATATTGTGAAGTAATTAAGGATCTCAGACATTTTTAAAAAGCATTAATGTTGTGGCTTCATGGTAACTGTTTATAAGCATGCTGCTAATTGACTTAAGTATTGCTATACTCAATAATATGTGGTTAGGTGTAACAAAAAACCATGTATCGTATGTTACTTGTATTCATATTATTATTATTATTATTGTAAGTGAATTTTGGATATTTTACTCTGCCACCAGGCAGTACCCAACTGCAGAGAATAAATACATACATGCAGGAATATACACATACACGTTGTTATATTACATAAATGTTGAACGAATAGGCAGGTGGCGTCCCTTTACGCTGTCGAGTTAGCCAATGACCATGATAAATGAAGGTGTAGTCGACGTCTTATTGTTAGTGTTGAGTTTATTTGTTCTCTTAACTGTTCTTTGTTTACTATAATAGGGAACAATAATGCATAGCAATGTGATTTACCGTTGTACTGAGTGCTGTGATATTTAAAATGCTATATCTAAATTATTACTTTATGCTGTTCTCTCTCTCTCCCATTCACACATAGTATATATATATATATAAAAGATGAACAAGTTTTCTGAAGCCGTCACGGAAGAAGTCGACACTCTGTTTCCTCAACCCAGTCTCACAGTTCTCTCAACGTCTTCATCAGAAGCATGATGATGTCACCGCAAATCATGTTTTATTATCGGGAACAGATGGAAGTGAGACGGTGCTAAATCTGGACTGTATGGAGGATGCCGTACGGTGGTGAGATTCAGTTTCTCAAGTTCTGCAGTGGTGGCACGTGAAGTGTGTGGTTTGACATTGTCATGCTGCAGGAAAACGTTTCCCTTTTCCTTTCGGACTCTTGTTAGCCGTCGTTTCAGAGATCGCAGCGTTGTGATGTAGCGCTCTGAGTTTATTGTTGTTCCACGATAAGCAAATCAACATGGATAACGCCGTCTGCGTTCCAGAACACTGTGGCATAATTTTTCCAGCTGAGAGCTGTATCTTGAATTTCTTTTTCTGCGGCGAGTCTTTTGTGTCGATATTCCATAAACTGACTTTTCGTCTCCGATTCGTAATGGTGTACGCAGGTTTCGACCTTCATTCTCGTAACGCGAGAGGAGTTCCTGGAAAATTTCAAGTCTGTGCTCTTTCATTTTAGGAGTCAGAAACCCGAGCACCCATCTTGCAGAGCAAAGCAATAGTGTGATCCACACGTTCTTGTGAAATGCCGTTTGTGGTTGCAATTTCTCTCTGAGTGATACGACGATCGTCCTGAATCAATCTGTCAACATTTTGCTTGTGGTTGCTGTCACAGGACGTCCAGCTCTTTGTAACGCAAGTCAGATGTTCCCACCTCAACATCTTTAAAGTTACTCGCCCAATGACGCGCAGTACTCACATCAACATAAACTGCTTTCATTCTCTGATGAATCTCCTTTGCAGTATCACCTTCTGCTGTCAAGAATTCAATCACTGCACGTTACTCAACTCGCATTGACCGACTGTCTACGCAGGTTTCCATACTTTACACTGTAACAACACAACCGTTCAATGCTAAGGCTTCCCGCCAACTAGAGTTGTAGAGAACGGAACAAGCCGGTACTGCCGCAAACTAATGCTGCCATCTGTTGGAGAGCTGCGAGGGGAGAGGCATTACTTTTCATATATATATATACATATATAAGGTTTTTCTATGATTGCTTTGTTTGGTACAGGAACCTCAAAAGTGAGTTTCTATCTTAATATCGATCTAGAATTTTACTGGATTCAATACTTCCATGTAAGCAGAAGAGAAAATAAAAACAATCATAATAAAACAATAATAATACTCATTACAAATATACCAGAATTTCTTTCTCAAAAAGCATATGTTTAATATTTCCAAAATTTTGTTTCTGGAGGTTAAATAAATAATAAAACCTTATAAGGTATAAATGGAAACATTTTATTACGATGTGTTGAAGCATATATAGTTATTAAAGCAATGACATGTAACGTTGATGTTCGCTTGGTGAATATAAAAAGGCTAGAAAGTAAATTAAAAAGTCTGATGTGTTACGCTCATATGACTTTCTCTAGCTACTCTACAATCAAACTTCTTACAAAAGATTATTCTTCTTTCTACACAATGCTAATCGAGATAATAAGTAGAAGGGAACTAAAGGAATGCGCCATGCTAAAGTGATAGTCAAAAGTTTTAAAAGCAAATCACTTCTTTGCTTGGCCAGGAATAGAACAAAAGAAAAACGTACACTTAGTGTCTGAGAAAAGTATAACTACGTCACACTTGAACCCAATAACAAGGAATATCTCGGAAACGGTTACCTCCACAACAAAAACGTAAAGGACATAAATTGTGTGTTTTGGCGAGATCTACATTTTTTGTGCAGTAAGTTTTCTCTAACTATTTGGCAGTTAGTTATTCCTAGAAAATTTAAGATGTACATTTTATTTGGGATGTAAGTATCGTTAACATATGGGATCTTAATCAAAATCGTTAGCTAGTTTTTAGAAAATCAAAATTTTGGAAAATGTTTCCATGTAGAGGGTAGAGGGTTTCTTAAATATCCTCGTGTAGCAGGCTTGGAAGATAGTGAACTTAAATACCAAGTTCGTATTTAACGTTCTTTTAATTTTTGAGCTATGCTGTCCACAGGCACACACGGACCTTTTTCTAAAAATTCTTTTTCGGACTCAGGGGACCCTAAAACATATATTTTCGGTAAAATCTCGGTATCTTATTTTTGGATGCAATGAAATACCTCCTCTATCCACTATGTACACTGTACATGCGAACTAGAGAAAGTAATAAAAAGGAAATAACACGTTAAGTTAAGAATAAGAAAATTAAACAATAAAAGACACACATGGACATTTTTCTAAAAATGTGTTTTTTTTAGTTTATTTTATTCAGGGGGGACCCAAAATATGTAAATGTCGGTATCGGATTTTTGGGTGGAGTGCAATACCTTCTCTGTACAATATTACATAGTACGTGTAGAGAAAGTAGAAACATATTTACTGTAGCCCACCTTTGCTGCAAGTGTGCCCATCATTTCGCCTTGTCGTGATAAAGGTCACTTCCTTACATGTTGCGAAGGCTTAAATGATGAATACATGAGAAGCAATTTTATTTAAGTGTGGGCTATTGCAAACGTGCACGAGAGCGAGGAAAAAAAACATAGGTCTGGATTATCAGTGTTTATTTACACATTCTGAGAATTAGCCTTCAAATCCGAGAAAACCTCTGAGGGACTGCCTGTATTATCCGAGGACATAACACCTTTCTCCATTACAAAACCAAAGACCAAATATTTCCACATCAACATTGCGGCGGAGTTGGCAAACGACTGAAGCCACGTGAACCCCAGTCTATACACCTATTTGTACTGGGCGTCCTGCCATAACCAAAACCAGACTTGTGGCGTCATTTAAATGCCTTTATTGCAACCGAATTGGAGCACAAAACTTTAAATTTGGTGTTAGGGCAGTTAAACATCCAAAAAAGTACGTTGATCCAGTAAGGAACTCAAGTTTGAGTATCGAAAATGCATTCAAATGGGCCGATCTGTGCTACCTGGCCCACCTAATAGCCCAGATGGGGTAGCAGGTGGAAGACAATTCAGAAATGACTGCATGATATCGACAAATTTGGAATAACAGTTTGCGGCTAAAGTTTCTGTCAACCTACTCAGTCAAATAACAGGAGGATGGGGGAGCGAGGTGGACAAAGATGCTGTTTGCGTGCTAAAGATTAGGCGCCTGGGAACCAAAAATAATCAACTAATGAGGCCAGAGTGAGATCGTGTTCACTGTGCGCGAAAGGGGAAACATGGAATCATATTCTGGCAGAATACAGCGAAATAGAAATATTAAGGAAGCAATTTTTACCACATCAGTTTCTGGATTCCGATCGTGGAAGTAAAGATGGACGCTGGACATCATAAAATGTGGTGAAGATCCAGCAAAGTATGTTAATTACTATGGAGAACAGAAGAGGGGGACAGGGTGTATAAGAACGACGGTTCCATTGTTCTTAAATCAGAACACTGTATTGTATTATATTATATATAATCATAAGTTTGTGGTTAATTTCACCTTAATTCTTTCTTATTTGATGTTTCTGTGTTCATTCATGTCACGGTTATATTATTGCGTACTAACTAAATATATATATCTTTACGGTTTTGCAAAAAATCTTTCCATGGTTAACGCTAGAGGGAGCAGGGTACGCGACAGTGAGGTTGTGGTTATCCTTAATCATCAGAATGTATATATTATATTACTGTTAGCTTATGATTACATTTCATCTTAGTCCTTTTTCGTCCTTTTATATGTGTTTCCATGCTTGTCTACTCCTATTTTGCAATAAGTAAATCTATATCTTTAATACGTAACAAACATCTTACTGTTAATTCAATTGTCTTTTTACACACGGCATGTCTCCCGACCTACACACGCCTTGTGTGCAAAAACAATTAAACTAAAACAAACTGGCATAATAGTTGGCTATACACCGAATTCTGGGACTTAAAGTACTTATAACATTGTAAGTTGCCATTGGGATTGCCATCTCAAAATAATTTGACATCACCTTGTGGTTTACCGGGAAATATGTGAGTCAGTTGAGAAATTAAATGCCGTGCCGACATGTTGCCATGGTGGCTCAATGGTTAGAGCGACGGCTAGAGCCCAGCAGATCCGTGCTTCAAATCCCGGCTATAGTATTGAATTTTTCAGTCCAAATCTACCTACCCAAAATCTTACTCTAAATATCCAAGGGCAGGAAAATAATTTTCGGCGATCAGGCCCATGCGATTGTTCCATATTTCCAAGTGTATAACGAAAATGTTTGGCAATGAAAGCAGTAACAGCACTAGAGACCTGAAGTTGAGCTCTGCCATAACTGTTGAGGAAAGGATCATCAGCGGAGGGAGTGCACCAATAAGCAATCATGCTACATATGTATATGTAGGATTGAGTCGATGAGATGTCCCAAGTACAGGGAACTAATTCATCAGATGAAGCAGATACGGGATAAGAAAAAAGTTGCTCAACGAAAGTTATACAACTCAATGTTGATTGTAGTAAGAGAGCTATGAACCTATTGAAAATGTATTTCCAAGCTTTTAGACATTGCGATTGTGGCTGCTGAACCAATCAAAAATATTACAAAACATGCTTCCAAATGGACTTGATGCGACCATATAACAACCTTGTAATTCTGTCCTAGTGAGAAACACAGGTGGTGAGATGGTTCTGTGCAGATGAATACTGTTGACTTGGTGGATACACATCTGCATGCACCAGATTTTCATCATTCCTTGCTTCCATTATGTGTAAATATATAAAAAACATCATATATATTTTCCAGTTGGCGGAGATTTTAAGGTCAAAGCGCTTCGCTGGGGCTCCCAATAGAGAATACAAAGAGCAGTGCATTAGCAAAGTGGGCTGGTGAATATCATGTTATTTTAAATGAAGAAACGCAAATCTTTAGCGTAACGTAGGATCCTCATATACAGATCTCAAAATATGTAATCAGGACCTTGGAAGACTGATACTGGCACGTGAATGATGCAGAGAACTTGAGTTACACAAAAGTATCTCTGCCGAGGAGAGAGCATCTGTGACATCTCCGCTTTATTATTCCACATCGGAGGTTTGAATTTACAAGAAGGAGAAACAGAAACAATTATTGGCATATCTCGAAGTTCAAATGTGATCAAGTTTTATACATCAAACATACGGAATGGAACAGGCTAGACATAATGCGTGTATCCTTGTTCTCCGTAGGAAATACTCTCGTGCCCAACGCCAGGGTGCCTACTGGTTGAGTCACGAAATTGCGGAAGCAGTGTAGTAGAGCTAAGTGAATTGTTATTATAATTAACCAACGTAATGTTACCCCTACAGAAGTTCGCACTTCGTTGTTATAGAAATGTTGTGATGCCCTTAAGAGTAAAATATCAAAAAATCCGGGTACCATTCACACGACTTTCTCTACATCTCTGCCACAAATTATTCTTTAAAATCTTATACTTCTATTTACTTCATGCTAATCAGTAAAACATTCGCAGAAATAGCTATATTACTTGCTTCCTTGTAAGTAGAGGTGATATAAGAGAGTACCGTAGGTTAAATTGATAATCAAAAGCTGGTTACTATGTCACTAAAGTTCCTTTGTTTGTAAGGACAGCAGTTGACAAATTCCTGTATGAGAAAAGTATAAGTTTTTCATAGCAGAAACGGCAAAAATAAGGAATGTCTGAAAAACGACAAAGTCCACGAAAAAAATGTATATAACATAAATTGTGTGTTTTAACGTGCTCTACATTTTTTGTGTAGTAAGGTTTCGTCCACTTTTTACGGTTTAGCAGTTATTCAAAATTCACCAAAATTCATCCAGGATAAACTACTCTTCAGAAGTTATTCTCAGAAAATTCAAGATATACATTTTATTTTTCAGGTAAATATCTTTAATATACGAAATTTTAATCAAAATCGTTAGATACATTTTTGAGAAAATCAAAATTATCGAAAAAAGTTCCATGTAAAGGGTAGTTGAGGGTGGGGGATTTTTCTCAAAATCTTCGTGTCGCATTCCTGGAAGATACTAAACTTAAAATACTAATTTTGGTAATTTACCTATTTTTCGTTTCTGCGTATCGTGTTCACAGACACATGGACACACACACGCAGAACTTTTTCCGAAAATGCTTTTTTTTTTTTATAAAGGGGACCCTAAAACATATATTTCCGGTAAAATATCGGTATCGAATTTTTGGGTGGAGTGCAATAGCTTCTCAATACACTATGTACATAGGGCGTATAGAGAAAGTAAAAATAAGAAATATGCGTGGAACACCCTTTGTTCTGAAGTTGACGATATACGGGGCCAGGGTGACTTAATTTGTCACAAAATATTTGCTTCTCATCGCCAATAATACTCACTGATGAAGAACAACTTCACATAACTAGGGTAATAATCCCCGCACATAAACGTTAAACTGACATGGACTATTCCAATGTTTACTTTTGCTGACTATAGGATTACGTTCCGGAAAGTATGTGGACTAGATGGAGTTCCTCTACAGCTTCAGAAGGTTCCAGTGGTAAAAAAAATGCAGTTACTTCAGGAATTTTTACTTTTATATTACATGTCAGCGAGTTCCCGAGTAAACGGAAACTTGGAAAACTCATTCTCATTGGAAAACCTAGTACACCAGGAGGAAGTAAATCCTGTAGACCTATCTGTCTACTCTATGCTCTAGGCAAGCTTATGGAACATATACTTAATGGGCGATTAATTTCAAATATAGAGAAAAGAGGAGACTTCTCACCTAACTAATTTTGCTTCCGTCCAGCATTGTCAATAGTAGTACTACATTTTCTGACAGATGCCAAGACACCTAATAACGCATTGGTTACATTATATGTAAGAAATTCTTTTGGCTCGGCACATGTCAAGGAATAATTGATGCGCTAAGGCGGCATCAGGTTTTACCTTATCTAATTAAAATCCTATGGAGGTTTGTAAGCAAAAGGATGATTTTGGTGGCACCTACCCTGTGAAATGTCTATTACAATGGTATTTTTGGTGTACGACTGCCTTTGGTTTGTACGACCAGCATCTGTTGGATACGGTAGTGATCGGTCCTTTTAGTGTTTGGAGAATCCAGAAAGAAGTTGAAGATAAAATAGAATGGTCTATACACCAAATTTAAATCTGGATGATGAAAAGGAACTACAGTTCGCTCCGCAGAAAACGGAAATTATCATTCTGAAGGGAAGAGGTTCTTTAAGGGAAGTGTTTGTAAATGTTGGTGGCATGACTCTAAGGTCCCATGGACTAGTGAGACAAGCTGGTCTTGAGTTTGGCTATGAATATGGGTGTTCACATAAAATATGTGGTGGGCAAGGCGGAAAAAGTTATTGCAGCCTTGAGCTGCTTAATGCCTAATATCGCTGGACCCAAGCCTGAAACAAGAAATATCTTAGGTAGCGTGGTTAATATAAAAAGATGGGTGGACTACAAGTGCAGTGAAAGGTTGCACTACACATCTGTAGTGCCCATAGAACCACATACACGAATGCCATCAAGTTCTAGCAGGGACTATACCAATCCAGCTGATAGTCCAAGAAAGAACGTATGCAATGATCAATAATTCCAAGACTAAAAAAAAAACTGTCCAGAGACAATTCCATCAGAGAGTGGCAGGTGGAGTGGGATAAAGAATACCATACGGCTCAGTGAAGAAAGCTGCTTATTCCAGAGATAGCGTTTTAGATAACTCGAAAGCATCGTAAGCTTAGATACTATATAACCCAATTTCTGACCGGCCGTGGCCATTTCAAAAACTATTTGTATTGAATGGGACTCGCTGAAACAAACAGTTGCTCCTACTTTGGACAAACGGACACTCCTAAGCATACCATTTTAGATTGATCAAAATAAAATGATATACACCACCAGAACTACACCCCCCAAGGTCAGGTAGTGACTGTAAATAATGTTAAAAATATGTTGGAATCCAAACAAAACTGGCAAATAATGACTCATATGATAGGTTGTGTCCTTAAGGAACGGTACGAACGAGAGACCTGAATATTGAGAATTGGAGCCACCTGCAACCTTTTCTTCTTGACGAATTCCGTCAGTTAATTCCAAAAAGAAATCATTTAGGGCTTCCAGGGGTTTTTTGGTTGGCTCCAATCCAACTCGCCCGATGGGTGTCTTTGTAAGATTTCCCCCTGCATTACAAACAAACTAAAAAAGCAATAAAATAAAACAAAAGTGAGAGAGAGAGAGACAGAAAGAAAGAAAGAAATACCACCACCATACTACAACTACTTGACGTAGGGATATGGCGATCAGCCAACGGGCGCGTATGCAACAAGTAAATGTCAGCCGTCTAATATGCAGACAATGAAAAAGAAAAAGAAATTGCAGAGTAGGATTTCGGATATCCAGTCTGGTTGGGATTGTTGATGTGCGAACAGACCACGTGGTGGTGAGGGAGGTGGTGATGAGGAGGTTGAAAGTGAGGATCTAAAATGAGTGGAATAATTAAGTGAGATAGTTGGAAAATTGTTCAGTATAGTGAGGAATCGTCGGAGTTAGTGAAAAAGAATCCAAATACTAAAGCAGAAATTTGAAGTAGCATAGAAAGAGTTGAGCAGATTGCTGAAGAAATGCTGCAAGATAAAAGGGAACTACTGAGCAAAACAGGAAGGTAGAGTTTAGAGTTCCTGAAACGCCAGAGAGAGCAGTGCAGGCTCTAGAGCAGTGTTTCCCAACCTTTTAAAGTTCACGGCACCCTTGGGAATAACATTAAACACCAGGGGCACCCTTCCTTGAATGAAAAAAGAAAATTAAGCTTAATATGTTAATTTATTGAAATATTATATAATAATAACGTACACCATAACATAATACAGTAAACTTTACTACAATCACTGAGTAAAAATACATCAATAAATTTTGTTCGATTAATGATTAATATGAAACATGTGATTGATGCTTAGCGCATAGATATGTGATGTCGGGTCTTACAGTTGACAGTGAAACACGCACATCATCTTCAAGTTTATTCAGTCTATTTCTTGATTAGCATTTTACTGTCACAATAGCAGAGAAAGCTTGCTCGCATAGATAGGATGTTGAAAAGGGCAAAAGTGCGTTAATTGCTTTCTTCATTAGGTTAGGGTACTCCTCTCTCCGTTGAAGCAAAAAACTAGCCACCGACGACTCACTCTTGGTGAACTTACCTTTGAGTGTGGAATCAGCGCAAAGACCAATATATTCATCTCGTTCGCAAGCAGTGAAATCTATTTCCTCTGCACTATCTACGAAATCAAATGGTGAGACAACCCAGTCGAGATTCGTAGTGGAAATAGTTGGAAAGTACGCATCTATTACATCTTGCAATCCTGATAAGTGATCACAAATGCGGTCTTTCAGTTTACCCAGATCTTTATCTCCTGCCACATTAAGAAGAGATGGAAAGTTCGACAAATCTTCTTTTTGAACTGCAGACTTCCAAGAACTAAGTTTTCTTTTAAAACCTTTCATTTTATTGCTTGAGGAGATTATTGTTTCATGTCGACCCTGCATCGAAACATTCAGTTCATTCAGCTTATGAAAAATATCTGACAGATACGACAGTTCAAAACACCAAGAATCACTTAGTAAGAGCTCATGAAATGTGTCTTGATTTGGATGGATGGATTTTCATTGAGAGCTCTGGCAGTAAAACCTTTAATTTTCCCAGACATATATGGTGCACCATCTGTACATATAACACAACAGTCTTTCCATGAAAGATCATGCTCATTGAGATAGCAATTAATAGAAACGAAAATATCATGGCCTGTGGTTGTAGTCTCCAGTGGTCTACAGAACAGAAACTGTTCACTAATATCTTTTTCATCAATGTATCTGATAAAACCAAGGAGTTGCTGCTTGTCACCAATATCGACACTATCATGTACTTGCAAAGCAAATGTTCTATAAGTTTTTATTTTCTCCGTGACTTGTTCGTTGATATTGCATGACATTTCAGTTATCCTGCGGCTGACTGTGTTGTTGGACAGAGGAACTTTCGAAAATGGATTAGCTGCTCCTTTGCCAAGTATTATTGAAACTATAACTTGACATGCAGGGCCAATGCCAATGATTTCCTCTCCAATAGTATGAGGTTTCCTTTTTTTTTTTTTTTTAGCTATCAGTTCTACTACTTTAAATGATACCTCAAGAGCAGTATCACCTATGGTCATTCTCTTTACCATTGGCACAGCTGTTTTCTTCTCCCCTTCTAAAATATGTGAAAAATACATTACACTTTTCTGTGACACACTAGGATGCTTTGCTGTAAGTTGCCGCTTCAGTTTGCTAGGTACCATGGCCTCGTTGCTAAGTGTTTCGCCACAAACTAAACACACAGGGATAGGGTTTTCCTCGTTGTTATTCCACTTAAATCCATACGCTAAGTGACTGTCCTGGCATGTTCTTTTCTTTCGTTTGTCTTCTTTATGTGGTGAATTCGACGGTCCGGGAGAAACTGTAAAATTTGGCTTCTTAAAGCAAGCAGTAGGAGCCGACTGTTCACTTTCACTGTCCTGGCGTTTATGTTTAACAATGAACTTATCCATAGCTAAACACTGTGAATCAACGCGAGGAAGACAACTGAAGGCGCCAAGCGGCGTACACTTTTATATATTCATTTGTCGAAGTCTCGGGAATGTTCGTGAGGAAGCGAGTAGTCTCGGGAATGTTCGGCAGGGTATAGCTGTAATGCCATCTGTGGGATACTAGTATAACTGAATTATTGAAATGAATCGACCACTATCACCATCTGCCGTGTATGAGAGTAATTGGTTTGACTTATTTTATTTCAAGACCTTACAAGAATTAAGGCTTCAGTAGAAGGTATTTTTTTTTGTTTATCTCAATATCTCGCGGCACCCCTTAGCCAATCACTCGGCACCCTAGGGTGCCGGGGCACACCGGTTGGGAACCGTTGCTCTAGAGGATGTAATATTGAGGGAAACCGCATGAAAGGATGCCGATGTTGGTATCTGTAATTAAGGAAAATGTGTATGTTATAAGAAAACCGGCGTCAACTCAGATAGGATTATAGACCTGAGTAAGAAAGCCTTGCCCTCAGGAGAGAGGGCGAAAAGGCGATTGCAGTCTTCAAGGTTCGCAGAACGAATGGGGAACCCTTGAAATTCCACCTGAGCCGTGGCAGGCAGAGACTCAGAGGAATAATTACCTGAGACAAGCACCTGAGCGGAAGCACTGCCAAGAGTGTTAGCCACGACAAATGGATCAATTGCATCGCCAGACCTTTTTTTTTAGATCTGCTATTGGCATGTGCGTCTACTTTTTGGCCACACGCTTTAACTTATCCCATACGACTGAGGAAGGTGTAAGTCGGTTAAAAGAGGCTACAAACTTGCTCCAGTATATCTTTTTGCAATTCTTAATAATCTGTATTGATTTGGCACGCAACTTTTTATATTGTATTAGAGTATCTAGTGTGCGGTGACTTTGGAATACCCTCAGAGCACGTCGGCAAGCACGAGTAGTATTCCGGTAGTCATCTGTCTTCCAGGATCAGAAAAGCGACGGAGTTGACAAGTTGACCGTGGAATATAAAGCTGGGCAGCAGAGATAATTGTCTCTGTGAGGTGCTCAATGTAGTTAAAAACACCAAGCAGAAAAAAAAAGTTCCCGTTAGTGCAATCGAAGCTTTCCGGTATTCAGGAGACAGAAGTTGTTTATTAGTGTCCTACACTTGACTACTTCTTTCCCGTACATATTAGATTTAGGTTGTAATTTTTTTTCCATAAGAATATAATATAAATTCATCCCACAGTGCTCCCCACTCACCACCAAGCCTAACGAGGGGTCAATCCACTGAGGTGACAGAGCTAGACAGAGATATACCAGGCTCGCTATTCCACTCACCCTGGAGCTCGGTATAGTACCTAGTCCGGACCGATTGACTAGGCGGTGGCTTAATTCCTAGGCTCCCGTTTAGGCGAAAACCAAACCCGAATATCCCTTTCCACCGAAATGGGTCTCCATGCACGACCTACACGTGGGTTAGCGCTTGAATGATTGACTGGCTCTCTCCTACTCGCACGTTGCTCACACGAACGCAGCCAGGTTTGGCTCGGGACCTCAGTTATGCCAAAACTGTGCCTATGGCATTAGAACACTGGTGGGTTTTAGAGGTTCTGGCGTAATCAATAAATTCTTCGTTGAGCTCAGAGCAAGAGACGATATGGTTATTGAGCGTTATAGCAAAATCGAGGAGATGAGAATGACGGCTCAGGACTGGATTGCATTTCTTAGTGCTCATCTTTGCCACACATATAAGAAGGAAATTCAGCCGCATGATACGAAACTGAGAGATCACTGTGATGAATTCGGTGCTTTTCATGGGGTTACTCATAATGCTTGCAATTTGAATAGGAAGGCACAACAATCATATAAGTCCTTTTCATTGCTTGAACAATTATGACAGCCATTTTCTATTGGAACATCTAGCATACGATGACAATCCTATTTCATGGTCAAAGATCTACAGGAACATTGAGTTCCAGTTTCTGGATAGTTTCAAGTTTTTAGAACCATCTACTGCATGTTGAATACTGACGAATTCGGAATACTAAATGCAGCATATCTCAATCGTGAATATCAGACACTAGTTAGATCCAAAGGAATATCCCCCTAAACTACATCGACAATATCGAAGAGACCCAATAACCATCCATTGATAATTGATTTTGACAGTATATCAGAATAATCGTAAACTCTCGCCCAAAATGTTCGGAATACCTCCAAATTTCAGATTCTAAGCCAATACTGCGATGTGTATCTCAATACAGAGACTTCATTATACACATTTAGGCTTTCACGGCCCGTGTTAATCCAATAAAAAGTAGATTCCGGGCTTGTATCTTCAATATTCTTTGAAGATGCCCAACGGAGCTATTGGCGAAACGTCAGCTGGATCGCATCGACTCGACTACGACATACAAGCCCGCAATCTACTTTTTATTAGCCACTTCATTGCTAGCAGATATAGTTTAGAACTTTAAGGACCTATAGCTTCAAATGTATGCTCTAGACCCTTGCTGGTATTATCAATAGCCAACGCTTGATTTCGAAGTTATGTTAAAGGTATCTAAGGCGACATTAAACCTTATCCATGGCCAGGATAAAGGAAGAATGTGTAGGTTCGCTAACTCAAATCTATGATGGTTGACGAAAGAAGAATCGTCATCTTAATGTGTGCTAGAGGTCGATTTGAAATACACAAACTATGTGCACGACGGTTACAATGAGCTTTCTCTCTTTCGAAGAAGCGAAATAACACCATAGTGCCAATATAACAAACTGCAGGCAACACTAAATGATAAAGAGAAATATACCTTGCACAACACAAACCTCCAAAGTGCATTGAATTAGGGCTCAAATTGTACAGGATACATAGAGTGGTGGCCTATGAATAGTCAAATTGACTGAAATCCTACACTGAAATAAATACAGAGACGTGAAAGAAAATCCTCTAAATATGGATAAAATCTATGGAAAAAGCTCAATAACTCTGTATATGAGAAGTTTATTGAAAATTTAAACAAATCACAACTTCAAATATTTACAAAATAGAAGTAAGTCAAGAAATTGAATGCTAGACCGACGTATATTTGGATCGTTCAATTTAATCCAAATCTTGTAGGTGTAGAGCTTAGTAGAGAGGCGGTGCACATGAATAAGCCTATATACATAGGCCAGGTCATCTCGGATATTTCTAAATTCAGAATATACGATTTCTCCTGCAGTGTGATGAAAACAAATATCCAAATTTTAATCTGGTCTATATGGATACTGATTCCTTTATTTTCGAGACATCTATAGACATCTACAACTTCGTCAAAGAGAACCCAGAACTTTTCGGCACTTCAAATTTCGACGATAACAACCCTTTCAGCATTAAATTACAAAATTAAAAAAGTCAGTGGATTATTCAAGAACGAGCTTGGAGCCAGTCCTATACATAAATATGTCGGTTTGAAATCCAAATTGCAGTTACAAATTTGAGGGACAGACAATAAAAAAGACTAAAGCTATAAACAAAATGGTAGCCATAAATTTCGCCAATTATTTAGGAAAAAATGGCAAAACAGAGCACATTTGGAAGCATCAAGCACACTGTGCAAACCGTAAATGAGTACAAGATCGCTCTCCATAGGAAGGATGAGAAACGAAAGGTAATTGGAGTCTCAGATTACACCCTGCCTGCGAGTCTCAGGGTATGGTTGACCCTTAGCGGTGAAATGTCTCCCTTCACCAGTATACATTCTGTCAAGAAAGAACCGGGAATTGATCATTTAAAAATCCTGTTTAAAAGGGGATACGAAACTATTGTTGTCGCCAAGTTGGGACAACTTTCCTCTATACCCACGCGGAGTTTGATCGTCATCTGTCATCTAGTTTGTTTACAGTACGCCATTTTTTTAGTTCATCTCAAAGGTGATTTGCGATTTTAGGATGGATACAAGCATTGAACAAAGAACCTTTCTCCAATTTTGCATTGCAAATTGTATTTTGTGTGTCAAATTGCTGAAAATGTTACAGAGGGCTTACGGTGAATCGACTTTATCAAAAAAACATGTGCATATGACTGGTACAGTGCATTCAAAAGTGGTCAAGATGTGGTGGAAGATTTGCCTCGCTCTGGTCGGCCATCGTCGGTTTCAACTGAACTGACAATCGTCATTTCGATCTGAGAGAGATTGCCGCGGAACTTTCTGTCTCACGAATCGATTCGTACCATTTTAAACGATTGTTTGGGCATTATACACGTTGCAGCTCGGTTAGTTCCGAAAGAATTGAATTTTCTACAAAAACTCAATCGCCTAAGGATTGCTGAAGACATGCTAGAACGAGCCAGTTCCGACCCCACGTTCATAAAACGCATTGCAACTGGTGATCAGACGTGGGTTTACGAGTTTGACACTCAAACCAGTCAACAAGCTTCCGAATAGCGTCTTTCAACTGAACCGAAACCTAAGAGGGCACGTCAAACTGGATCAAAACAGAAGGTCATGTTGATAGCTTTTTTTTTTTTTTTTTTTTTTTTTCAATTTTCGCGGTGTCGTGCACTCAGTGTTCTTGCCAGATGGTCACATGGCAAATAAAGACTCTTATCTGAGCGTTTTGCGGCGTTTGAGAGAACAAATACGGCGAAAAAGATCAGAGGTGTGGAACGACAACTAACGGATTCTGCACCATGATAACGCACCAGCTCACAAGGATATTATTGTAAACGAATTTCTGGCCAAAAACTCAAATTTTATCGAACAACCACCGTATTCACCTGATCTGGTTCCTGCTGATTTCTTTCTCTTTCCAAAACTCAAGTTACCACTTCGAGGCACCCTTTTTCAGTCGATAGAAGACATAAAGGAAAATTCGTGGCGACAATAGACATCGACTCCTAAAAGTGCCTACAAAAAATGTTTTGATGATAGGATTATTCGTTAGCATAAATGTATAATTTCAGAAGAGGTCTACTTTGAAGGCGATAAAATAAAATTGGATGAAAAATGTAAATTGCGTGTTATTTATGGACGCTCTTTAACTGGTTCTCAGCATCCCATTCTAACTGGGTGTGAAAAACCGCTTAATTTTGCTCAGAGGCCTCTGTATCAGGCTTGAGGTTCTTTTACGTGCCGTAAATCTACGACACGGGGCCAACGGCTTTATTTTCCTTCCATAGGAAGCCATGCTAAGGATTTACACCCGAAAAAATCCATCCTCCTCCGCCGGGTTTGAACCCGCGACCTTGGGTATATGAAGTTAGCATGGTAACCATTACATCACGGAGGACGACGAAAAAAATTGGATGAATAAATCATTTTTTTTTTTTTTGTTTAATTGGCAAATTTCCGGAACTTTCTTGACACAGTAGTACTCTCTTTATATTTGAATATGCAGATTTTGGTGAGGTTTATATGATATATATAAGCTGAAAATGTTTAAATTTGTAATTTAAACATTATATTTTCTATTTGTGGTATTTTAAGTCAAAGTGCGCAATTTTTGAAACGTAAAATTGATATTTTTTAATTTAACTATGTTGTTTATTTATTGAAAGTTAAAAAGCTAACACGAATCATTAATGGTTTTGAATACAAAATATGCAAAAGGGTGTCGGGAAAAGGTAAAGGAAGGATGATTATTCTCAATAAAACTTTTTAATGAAAGTTAAAAAATGTATTTATTTCTATGGTCCCTATAATACATCTTTTTCTGTTAATCCATTCAGTCATAGGGAGTCCGAACTGCTTTACAGGAATCCTATTTCCTTGCTGGCGCAAGAATTTCTCAGTCAGGTAGATGCAGAAATAAACTGTAGATCTAAGTTCGTAACATAGAAAGTCTTTTAATCTCCTCTTCAATCTTATCTTTTAAAATGTATGTAGTACGGTTATTCGTTTCACTGCGTTGGCTTTGAAGGTTTCATCACTCCCATTTGCTTCATATTCCTTTTCAAAATGATTATGTTTCGATATTCTCCCATAGTTACCGATTTAAACTTTCTTGCATTCCTTTCCTCTCTTCGATCATGGACATACTGATTGTATACTGATAGTAGGAGCCTTGTTATCCTTCACTTCATTAGGCTTCATGAGTATAGTTGAATGGTAAGAGTTCTTGTACATCGGATGATTCGTGGTAGAATATCAAGCCACTTGTATGATCCTTGAGCTAAGAATTCCCGATGCATCACATTCTTCAATGTTATTAACCGTTCCACGGCAGCAGCCTTCACGTTGCTATAGGTGCTGTTGTGATTCCTACATCTCTTATTCATTAGACTTTTAAAATACTAATTATAAAACTCTTTTCCGTAATCACTTTGAAGATTCTGACGTAGTCTCAGTATCTTATGCAAAATCTGTTTCATAGTCTTTGCAACTTCAATTCAGGTCTTATCCTTTAATACTCTTGCATATGCTTTCTTGGAGTAGAAGCCGACGGCGATAAATGTGTACTTGAAGTTCTTGTTCAGTTTATTATTGTGGATCATATTAACCAGATCAATCTGAGATCGTTGAGTTCTTTGCTGTCTATCTTTCAACACCAAAAAAACACTTCTCACAGGTGCATGGAATTCCCAGCTATATTTTTCTTGACCTCTGTCATGCTATAATCCTATGATTTTAGATCTTGAATTATCTCCCTAGTTTCCTGGTTAAGATAGTTATTTCCACCCTCTCTAGATGCAATGAGTAGTCTCAGGTGCTAGACTAATGTATTTGGATCGTTCCAATAGGTGTAGCCTTGCTTTCTGTCGGGATGAAGTTCATTCCATTTACTCAAAATCCACTGTGCTTACTGAGAAGAGGGCGTATAACACTTTTATACTTGTAAACTTCACTGTACCTCAGACGTCCTTGTCTGCAAAAGTTTGTTGGCACACTTGTATGATTCTGGAATCCTTCTATAACCTTTCAGATCCTCCTCGTGTAGATATTATTTTCTGGAAATTTCCTAAAGATGAGCTCGTTCATCTTTGTATAGCATCGACTTTTTCTTGGGCTACTCTGATTTCAGTATTGATTAAATCTATAATTTTGCTTCCTATGAAGATAATGATGATGATGATGATGATGATGATGATTTGTGTTTAGGGACGCTCGACTACGATAGCCATTAGAGACCTTATTAAAACAAGGTCGATTAAAAACAACACAGATAAAAGACAATATAAAAGCAAACCAAATATAAAAGGAAAGTTATAAAATTCAGGGAAGAAAACTACCTGTGACGAAGGCCCCAGAGGAATATAAAACAGATTAAAAATGAGCAAACAGGTCACAAAATCTACTAAATCAAGTCCGTAGATTAAACAGCACTAGTGATAAAATACTTAAAATCAAATAACTGTCGCTCCATCATAAACTGTCGGGATACAGTTTACAGATTACTCACTCATGTTTATGTGATATGCTCCAAAGCAGGTTCCTGATTTCGGACCTCAATAGGCCCATCCTCAGCAGGATTTTCAGGTACAATGTGGCTAGGTTCACTGTCGTTTGGGATTGCCAGTGCACTCTGTAGGTTGATATTGGGACCCTTTTGTGGTGACAAGTGAATGGTTACTTCTTCTAACTCTGCCATTTGTGTTTTTTCATACATGCATAACAATGGATGATACCTGGGTTCATCACTTCACACCTGAGAAGAATACTGAATTGAAGGGGGAAATTCGGCTCCAAAGAAGGCAAAGGCAGCTCCATCTGTAGGCAAGATCACGGCCTGAGGTTTCTGGGACACACGCGGAAAAACTTTCATAGATTTTCTCAAAAAAGGAGAAGTTATCAATGGCGAATATTATGCGAATTTGTTACAGAGTTTAGGAGTAAAAGTTGCCGCATTTAGTGAAAAAAAACTTTTGTTTCATCAAGACAATGCACCAGTTCATATGTTCATTATCACCATAGCCAAAACCAAAGATTTAAGGTTCTAATTGCTTTAATTGCTCCTTCATGCACCCTATTCGCCAGGTTTAGCCTCTTCTGGTTTTTTATTGTTTCTAAACTTGAAGAAATGGCTTGGTGGTAGAAGATTTGCCAACAGTGAAGAGGTGGAGTCTGGAGTTGATGGCTATTTTGCAGACCTCGATAGTTCTCACTATAAACAGGGTATCGAAGGTACTGAACATCGCTGGGAAAAGCGTATCTAGCTGAAAGGAGACTATGTGCAGAAATAAAGATCTTTTTCCTCATAATTTTTGTGCTGTCTTATATCCGCGCGCGCGCACACACACACATACACACGGACATACGCACACACTAACACTACAGAAACTCGAGTTCTCATTATTTATTTGACACGCAAGTTCTTCACTGTTCTCCAGTTGGACGTCGTCCCAATATCCTATTTACGTAATAAATCTGATACGTAAATTCTTAAGCTTCACTTGTAACCGAGCGTGGCAGAGCAGTTTCAGCTAGGATCTCCTATAAATATAAAGTGTATGTAAGGTGTGAATATTCTTAGTAATAGTTTGAATAAATACTAAAACTTTCCGAGAAAAAAAAAATGAAAAAATTGTTGCCCTTCAAAATTTTGTTCATGACATCATATTCCGCACAATAAGGGGTTAAATTGATTATTTTTATGTAAACTTTTCTTTTCGAAATAATAAATTTGATGTGTTCGAGAACTTTTTAAGCACAACATAATTTTGGTTTGGCTTGCATTACCAATTAACCAGCGGAAAAGTTTTTGTTGTACATTACCAGACAATGACCAGAACTAGAAAAAAAAATGAATTTTTACTGGAATTTCGGCACTACGTTGCAGATAATAGACCGCCATCTTACGTGCAGTTAGTGGACATTTGCACCCACCTTGCACCTTTAATTCGCCTCAATGACTCCTGGGCGCTAATGTTTGCATTTCTTGTATTTGAAGCTAGCTGCTTAAGAATTCCTGTGACTTATTTGTTTTTCTTGGAGATTCTAAGATACAAAATGCTTGGATTCTTATGCACACTTTACAACGAGCTTCTGCGTATTTGTGGCGCTAATGTTTGCATTCCTTGTGTTTGAAGCTAGCTGCTTAAGAATTCCTGTGACTTATTTGTTTTTCTTGGAGATTCTAAGATACAAAATGCTTGGATTCTTATGCACACTTTACAACGAGCTTCTGCGTAATACAGTGTTTGAGACAAGTGTGGAAATATGATACTAACTAGTACACTTGGCTTGGGTGAAAGACGAGCTAGCTGCCTGCTTCCTGACGGAGAGCAAAGGTCACTGAGTGAGATGCCTCGGCGATACCGTACAACACTCACATTGGGAGGCCGACTGCTTTGACGACGGTTTTCTTTTGTTGGCACGGCGAATAATGGGTAGTGTTTACCCTGTCATTTCAATTCCCTCTTTCATGTGGCAGGTTAAGTCCAGGGCTGGTGATGGTCAATATCGGTCAGGAGGCGCAGAGGCTAGCGTATTAGAACTTCTCGATCCTGCAATATGGTGGTCTCTCCAGTCGCCACTGCTGTTCGAGGTTCCACCTAGAGGGAACCCTTTGAGGGAATCTTCTGTGACCAGGCATTAGTCTCTGTCGACTGTCCTGTGCCCCATACTCTCCTGCAATTCCACTCCTACACCTCATCCATTCCTCCTGGGAGTTGTGCACATAAGATCCAATGGGACTCCAGGTGTCGCCTCCATAAACTGGCCAGTCATAGAGAAAAGTGCCAGCGGCGCTTTCGCCCTGGACCGGGTTATTTTTTGTAGCGTTTAATGCCCCATTTTCCTACATAGATAGATAATTTATTTGCCATAGGAATACAAGTATTCATGACATCGTCAAAAACGGTACAATTATATTAACAATCAAGTACATTTTACACTATAAAATTCATTCAGACTATATAGAGGATTTGCCCTCAATGTGGTACTGACCCTACTCTTAAAGACCTGAAATGATAGTTGTCTTATATGCCAAGGTATGTTATTGTAAAGCTTAAGAGATATATAATGGAAACTACTTGTACTTATACTGTATTTATTCTTATGTATATGTATTACTTCGAGAATCATGACTATGTACAGAAGCACAAGTTGTAAATTCAGTAATATGTTTCTTTACATACAAAAGACAGGCCAGAGCGTACATCGAGGACAGAGTAAGTATACCAGATTTAATAAAAAGTGGTTTACAATGAAACTTAAGATATCAAACTCCATAAATTAATCCCAAGGCTTTCTTTTGCAATACAAACACTCTAAAAGCAGATGTATGGTTACCCCAAAGTAAAAGACAGGCGATGATCAGATGACACTGATGATGCATGGATGTGATGATAGATGGAGCACCGGTGGAATGCGATGGCGGGGGAAACAGATGAGCCCGGAAAAAAATCCGCTCTTGCGTCGCTTTGTATTCCACAAATCCCATATGAGGTTGCCGCCTTGTAGAGAGGAGAGTGGGCCAAACATTCGGCTACAGGCCATGACCTGATCAAATATTGCATTGCAAATCATATCCTACTTTCTCTACACGTACTATGTGCAAAGTGTAAAGAGAATGCATTGCACTCTACCCAAAAATTCAATACCAAGATTTCACCGGAAATATATGTTTTAACCAAAAATAGCGTTTACAGAAAAAGGTCCTCGCGGCGAGTGTGTGTCTGTGAACACGATAACTCAAAAACGAAAAGTCGGTAAAATATCAAACTTGGTACTTAAGTTTAGTATCTTCCAGGGATGGGATACGAAGATGTTGAAAAACATCGCCCACCCCAAAATGCCCTTACGTGGAACTTTTTTCGAAAATTTTTATTTTCTCAAAAATGGATATAACGATCGTGATTAAAATATTGTATATTAAATGTAGTTTACCTGACGAATAAAATGTATATCTTGAATTTTCTGGGAATAGCCTCTGAAGACTACTTAGTTCTGGATAAATTTTACGGAAATTTGCATAACTGCCAAACCGTAAGAGATAGACAAAAACTTACCACACAAAAAATGTAGAGCATGTTAAAATACACAATGTATGTTATATATATTTTTCGTGAAGTTGGTCGTTTTTGAGATATTCCTTGTTATTGGTTTCAGCTTTAAATACTTATACTTTTCACATACAGGAATTTGTCAACTTCTTCCATACAAAGGAACTTCTACTTACAAGGAAGGAAGTAATAAGACTATTTCTGCTAATTATTTCTCAGTTAGAATGAATTAAATGGAAACATAAGCTTTTTAACAATTATTTGTTCCAGTGATGTAGAGAAAGTCATGTGAATGGAACACATCAGAAAGAAACCTCCACAAAGCGCACATGCACAGCTCAATACCAACTCGTCCACCACCATTGCCAAACAAAGTTTGGTAAAGATTATGAGGGACAGGAAAGTCCTAGTAGAAAGGGAAAACTCCTATTATTAACCTACCGACCAGGGGAAACCCTGAAATACCTATTGGTCAGAGAAGGCGGAATTCAAAACTACCGACAGCAAGTCACACACGTTGCAACAGAACCATACTGTTTGCTAGAATTTATAACTAAGTTTTGCTATTTCTACATTTTTCTTTACACATCTTACAGGTAGACATTCATACCAGTTTCCTTCCGTGTTATACAAGAGATTAGGAACGTTTGGAAAACCTATGGAAGCATTCAGGGGAAAGACTTTGAAACAGTCTGTAATCCTGAGTAGAAGCTCTTCTGGGTTTGTCATAATTCAAATTGCTGCTACTGGGAATCTCTACAAGCTGACCTTTTACTTCCTTTTTATTGTACTGCACCCAAAAATTCAATACAGAGATTTTACCGGAAATACGTGTTTTAGGGTCCCCAGTATAAAAAAAAACATTTTTAGAGTCCGTGAGTCCTTGAACGCGATAACTCAAAAACGAACGGTCGGTAAAATACCAAACTTGATATTTAAGTTTAGTATGTTTAAGGGATACAACAAGAAGATTTTCAGAAAAATCTCCCCTACCAAAACTACCCTTTACATGGAAAACATTTCGAAAATTTTGGTTTTCTCAAAAATGGCTCTTGATTTTGATTAAAATATCATATTTTAAATATATTTATATTGAAATAATCTTGAATTTTCTGGGAATAGCTTCTTAAAACCTCTTTATTCTGAATGAATTTTACTGAATTTTGAGTAAACCGAAAGAGATAGACAAAAACTTACTTCACAAAATATACAGATCACTTTAAAACACACAATTTATGTCATAAGTTTTTTTCGTCCTATTGAATTTTCTGAAATATTACTTGTTATTTGTTGAGATCTAAAGTACTTAAACCTTTCTCAGACTTCTGGTCCTGCAAAGAAATGAATTTCAACCACATGACAACCAACTTTTAAAACATTTGACTATCGTTTTATCCTAGTGTATTCCCTTATTTACTTTTTACTTACAAGGAAGCAAGTAATTAAGAAATTTTCTGCTAATGTTTATCTGGATTATCATAAAGTAGATAGAAGAATAAGCTTTTGAACAATAATTTGTTACAGCGATGTAGAGAAAGTCATGTGAATGGAACACATCAGTTTCTCTTGCTGTTGCACCAAGCTGCTACATACGTCATTCTTTTCTTTGAAACAGCAAGTCAACAACACGGAAATACATCGAAGATTATCAGTAATCTTTTGAGATAACATTGTATCTGTATTTGATGTTATAATCGCTTCCGCAGATGCAAGGAATCCCTCAGTGACAAATTCTATGGAAACTTCCGCTGTGACACATTTTGAACAGGAAATTATACCTCCTAGCAACGTGACTATCGCCTATTAACTTTATTTTTAAAAATTCAGTTAAGCCACACTCACATCATGCCAATCAAGATAAAAGTACCAGAAATTGTGCTATTTAGTTTCTTATGAGTAGAAGGCAAATAAGACAATACATTAAGTTAAACCTGCAGTCCAACATTTTAAATGCTTTTGTTATGCAATCTTCATTAAACTTTGGTTTTCTTTCCTTGCCCAGGAGGAAAACGAATGAGTACTTTCTGTTTGAGTATTTTAAACTTGGAGTTAATAGGGTTATCAGAGTAATTGTTAGCTCTACAAAAGAACTAATAACACAATTTGTGTCTTTTAACAACATTTAATTTTCTGTAAGAACGTTGTTTGCTCTCTTACATTTATGCAAATAATTCAGAATCAAGATGACTTCAGGATATATATTATTTGTCCTGTAACCATGTTTAAAGGCATTTTGATCAAAATCTTAAAGCGATTTTTAAGAAATTCAAACATTTCGAAAAGAAAAATATAAAGGATACTTTGGGGTGGGTGGATTTTTCTGAAAAATCTTCGTGTCGCATCCTTGGAAGACACCAAACTTGGTATTTAAGTTTAGTATTTAAAGGTTTTTTCGTTTTTGAGCTATGTTGGCCAAAAAAAGATACAGACGCATTGATTTTCTTAATAATTTTTCTGGATGTAAAGCTCCTCAAAACATGTATTTTCGGTGAAATCTGGGTATCAAAACGTTCAGCCTTCTCTACCTACCACGAGTATCACAATATGCATACACGCTAGCAAATAAAGATCTAAAATTACATTATTCTTCACTTCTTAAAGAATTAAAATGTTTAATAAAAGTAGTACATGACATGAAACAGTCATAGAAACCAACAAACCAAAAATATGTTTTACACAGACACATCAACAACTTATCACTTCCCCAACATAACTTGGATTTTACAAACTATCAGAAATCTCAAACAGATACATCTGTATACGGATAAGTTTTCCAAGAAATACAAAATATTCATTCTAACCGTAAATTCATCTACACGGATGGATCAAAAACAGAAGATGGGAGTGGGTGTACAGTGATAGCTCCAGAAAACACAAGTAAATTAAAGCTTCCTGATTCACATTCCACATTTTCCTGCGAGCTTTATGCACTTAAGCAAGTTTTGATGTACATCAACCAATCCAGCTTGCTGGTACTTAGCGATTCACTGATCACTCTCCAAAGTCTTAGAAACCGGTCGACCGATGTCGAATTACTCCAGGACATTCAAACTCCTCATCAGCAAGCTCTTTCAGACAACAAGCACATCATTTTTACGTGGATTCCGTCTCACTGTGGCATCAAAGGTAATGCAGACAAAGAAGCAACTCGACTATCGTGACGTCATAAAACACTTTTGCAGGCACCTTAGAGCAAAATGGAACCAGACATGCAGTCAAAATCTGCCATTAAAGTTACGTATGGTAAGGAAAGATGACGTCACCAATCCTGGCCCCGTACGTTCACTGAAGAGGAAAGGACAAGACTACGAATAGAACACAACCATTCATACGTCTTCACCTCCTCAATGTGAAGTCTGCAACACTCAACTCACCATTTAACACATCTTCACAGAGTACAGGAAGATACACTACACAACGACAGCTCTACTGAAGATATCTCCACAACAATTCAAGCAAGTTCTACTGTCTCAGAAGCATAAAACTGGATTTCAAATTGTAATATGCTGATTCACAATATTTTAAATCTGTGTCAAACTGACTTTCACAATGTACCTATTCACAATATTTTATTTAAATCTATGCAAATCTTGCTTTCCTATTGTAATTTATAATTCGCAGAAATATATATAAATATAAATACCAATGCTGCCATCTGTTGAAGAGCTGCGAGGGGAGAGGCATTACTTTTCATATATATATACATGTAATATAAGGTTTTTCTATGATTGCTTTGTTTGGTACAGGAAAATCAAAAGTGAGTTTCTATTTTAATATCGATCTAGAATTTTACTGGATTCAATACTTCCATGTAAGCAGAAGAGAAAATAAAAACAATCATAATAAAATCTACGACACGGGACCAACGGCTTCATTTCCCTTCCATAGGAAGCCATGCTAAGGATTTACACCCGAAAAAATCCATCGTCCTCCGCTGGGTTTGAACCCGCGACCTTGGGTATATGAAGTTAGCATGGTAACCATTACATCACGGAGGGCGACGAAAAAAAATTGGATGAATAAATCATTTTTTGTTTAATTGGCAAATTCCCGGAACTTTCTTGACACAGTAGTACTCTCTTTATATTTGAATATGCAGATTTTGGTGAGGTTTATATGATATATATAAGCTGAAAATGTTTAAATTTGTAATTTAAACATTATATTTTTTATTTGTGGTATCTTAAGTCAAAGTGCGCAAATTTTGTAACGTAAAATTTATATTTTTTAATTTAACTTTTCCGTAATCACTTTGACGATTCTGACGTAGTCTCAGTATCTTATGCAAAATCTGTTTCATAGTCTTTGCAACTTGAATTCCGGTCTTATCCTTTAATACTCTTGCATATGCTTTCTTGGAGTAGAAGCCGACGGCGATAAATGTGTACTTGAAGTTCTTGTTTAGTTTATTATTGTGGATCATCTCAATCAGATCAATCTGAGATCGTTGAGTTCTTGGCTGTCTATCTTTCAACACCAAAAAAAAAACACTTCTCACAGGTGCATGGAATTCGTAGCTATATTTTTCTTCACCTCTGTCATGCTATAATCCTATGATTTTAGTTCTTGAATTATCTCCCTAGTTTCCTGGTTAAGATAGTTACTTCCAACCTCTCTAGATGCAATGAGTAGTCTCAGGTGCTAATGTATTTGGATCGTTCCAATAGGTGTAGCCTTGCTTTCTGTCGGGATGAAGTTCATTCCATTTACTCAAAATCCACTGTGCTTACTGAGAAGAGGGCGTATAACACTTTTATACTTGTAAACTTCACTGTACCTCAGACGTCCTTGTCTGCAAAAGTTTGTTGGCACACTTGTATGATTCTGGAATCCTTCTATAACCTTTCAGATCCTCCTCGTGTAGATATTATTTTCTGGAAATTTCCTAAAGATGAGCTCGTTCATCTTTGTATAGCATCGACTTTTTCTTGGGCTACTCTGATTTCAGTATTGATTAAATCTATAATTTTGCTTCCTATGAAGATAATGATGATGATGATGATGATGATGATGATGATGATGATGATGATGATGATGATGATTGGTGTTTAGGGACGCTCGACTACGATAGCCATTAGAGACCTTATTAAAACAAGGTCGATTAAAAACAACACAGATAAAAGACAATATAAAAGCAAACCAAATATAAAAGGAAAGTTATAAAATTCAGGGAAGAAAACTACATGTGACGACGGCCCCAGAGGAATATAAAACAGATTAAAAATGAACAAACAGGTCACAAAATTTACTAAATCAAGTCCGTAGATTAAACAGCACTAGTGATAAAATACTTAAAATCAAATAACTGTCGCTCCATCATAAACTGTCGGGATACAGTTTACAGATTATTCGCTCATGTTTATGTGATATGCTCCAAAGCAGGTTCCTGATTTCGGACCTCAATAGGCCCATCCTCAGCAGGATTTTCAGGTACAATGTGGCTAGGTTCACTGTCGTTTGGGATTGCCAGTGCACTCTGTAGGTTGATATTGGGACTCTTTTGTGGTGACAAGTGAATGGTTACTTCTTCTAAGTCTGCCATTTGTGTTTTTTCATACATGCATAACAATGGATGATACCTGGGTTCATCACTTCACACCTGAGAAGAAGCACCAATCAAAACACTGAATTGAAGGTGGAAATTCGGCTCCAAAGAAGGCGAAGGCAGCTCCATCTGTAGGCAAGATCACGGCCTGAGGTTTCTGGGACGCACGCGGAAAAACTTTCATAGATTTTCTCAAAAAAGGAGAAGTAATCAATGGCGAATATTATGCGAATTTGTTACAGAGTTTAGGAGTAAAATTCGCCGCATTTAGTGAAAAAAAAAGTTTTGTTTCATCAAGACAATGCACCAGTTCATATGTTCATTATCACCATGACCAAAACCAAAGATTAAAGGTTCTAATTGCTTTAATTGCTCCTTCATGCACCCTATTCGCCAGGTTTAGCCTCTTCTGGTTATTTATTGTTTCTAAACTTGAAGAAATGGCTTGGTGGTAGAAGATTTGCCAACAGTGAAGAGGTGGAGTCTGCAGTTGATAGCTATTTTGCAGACCTCGATAGTTCTCACTATAAACAGGGTATCGAAGGTACTGAACATCGCTGGGAAAAGCGTATCTAGCTGAAAGGAGACTATGTGCAGAAATAAAGATCTTTTTCCTCATAATTTTTGTGCTGTCTTTTATCCGCGCGCGCGCACACACACATACACACGGACATACGCACACACTAACACTACAGAAACTGGAGTTCTCGTTATTTATTTGACACGCAAGTTCTTCACTGTTCTCCAGTTGGACGTCGTCCCAATATCCTATTTACGTAATAAATCTGATACGTAAATTCTTAAGCTTCACTTGTAACCGAGCGTGGCAGAGCAGTTTCAGCTAGGATCTCCTATAAATATAAAGTGTATGTAAGGTGTGAATATTGTTAGTAATAGTTTGAATAAATACTAAAACTAAAAGTTGCTCAAAATAGTTTGCTTTAAAT
This sequence comes from Hymenopus coronatus, assembly GCA_030762935.1. Lineage (NCBI taxonomy): Eukaryota > Metazoa > Arthropoda > Insecta > Mantodea > Hymenopodidae > Hymenopus > Hymenopus coronatus. The sequence goes on from CM060882.1 coordinate 179,183,329, forward strand.
AGTTCTATTTAATTTAGCACAATGTGCCTAAGATATGCTTGCCCGACCTAAGAACCCAGGTAGCTGGAGCAACCATAAATACCAAAACTAAAACAAGATGGCGGTTTAAATAATCTGAGACAACGAGCAACTGCCACTTGCATGTTGAGATTAGAGATTTCCCAGAAGTGGCATTTGAGATGCTGTTATCTGCTTATTGACATTTTTCCACAATTTTCCTGGCTTGTTTTTTACAACCAAGCAGCTATTTATCCACTAATCCTTATACAGAAGTTTTCATGCAAATCAACAGACAACTTACCTTTCCGAGAAAAAAGAAATGAAAAAAGTGTTGCCAAACTGCTTTACAGGAATCCTATTTCCTTGCCGGCGCAAGAATTTCTCAGTCAGGTAGGTGCAGAAATAAACTGTAGATCTAAGTTCGTAACATAGAAAGTCTTTTAATCTCCTCTTCAATCTTATCTTTTAAAATGTATGTAGTACGGTTACCTGTTGGGGAAAGGGCATTATTCATCCCATTTTAAAAGGGAAGGGAACTATGGGGAATCCGGATAACTATAGGGGGTTACTCTTTTGCCAATTATGGAGAAAATTTACTGTAGAGTGTTATATAACCGGATAAAGGACTGGGACTCTAAATTTAGCAAAATTTTAAAATTTCAAATGGGTTTCAGAGAAGGACTCAGTACCATAAACGCTGCTTTTATATTAGACACTTTAAGGAAGAAGCAACTGTTAATTAAGCGGGGAAAGCTTCATTGTGCTTTTGTGGACTTTAAGAAGGCATTTGACTCCATCAATCGAAATGCATTATGGTACAAACTAATCAGAAAGTTGTTATCAAGTAAAATGGTTAGAGCATTGCTGGCAATGTATCAAAATGTCGAATTCTGTGTAAAGTACGACAGAAACAGAGTAGCCCAGAGCTGCCGAAGCTATAGGGGAGTGAGGAAGGATTGTTTTATCTTCCTTGCTGTTTAATCTCTTTGTGGATGATATTACTGATACAATGATAGCAGAGAATATCCAAGCACCAGTAGTAGCGGATTTGCAGATCCCAACACTTTTATACGCAGACGATTTAGTATTGTGCTCTCCGAAAGTAAACGGATTGCAACGAGGCCTGGACAAACTTAAGAATTATTGCGATGAATGGCTACTTTCAGTTAATGTGAATAAGACTAAGGCAATGACTTTCAAAAAGGGTTATGTTTATAGCAGGGAGGAGACTTGGACATATGCAGGACAGATACTGGACAATGTTAAGTCTTTTGTGTACTTAGGACTCACATTTACAATGAACGGAAAATGGACAAAACACATTGAGACCACGAAACACAAGGCAAGGGTGAAAGCGGCTGAAGCTCTCCGAATACGATGCAGAATACCGAACATATCCATAACCTTAATGGAAACTGTATACCGAGCGACAGTTAGATTCACGATGACATTCGGAGAAATATGGGGGTGGGAACAAACAGGGAATCTGGACCAAGTGAGGACCCAATTTTTGAAAGGAATTCTGGGTGTAGAGAGGGGTACGGCAAACTGCGGAATAATGAGGGAATTCGGGGCACATAGTGAAACGATAGAGTGCAAAATCAGAGCAGTTAAATATTCGATGACAATCGTTCACAGAAACCAATGTCTAATTAGGGCAATCTGTTGCCGTGAACAGTTGCGAATGGAAGGTAATTCGACGTGGGCATCAAAATTAAAGAAAGGGTTGGAAACCATTGGGATGGGATACATTTGGATGGCGGGGCTGGAAAACAGGCGGAGTATTGGGAGAAAAATTAAGAACCGCCTCTGTGACATTGACAGACAGCAAATAATTGCGCAATGCTTCAAAACAGGTACCAAACTCATTAGAGAGGGAGTCGCTTGGATTAGACTAGGATCATGGAGGAGCACGAAAATTTCTGACGAGAATGGTACGAGAATCGGTCCCATTTGCGAGGAGGAAGAGTCGTGGACACTTAGCAAGATGTAGGAGTATGGAGGAATGGCGGGAAAAAAATTTGCCGCGAGTTTTTACCACTGCGAATTTAGGGCTAGAAGCATGCTGGATGCTACTGGCAGGCACGGAAAACATGGACGGGCTAGTTAAATTTATACTTAAGGCAAGACAGCTGAGATCTGAGGAGGCTGCCAATAGAGAAGGGGAGGGGGAGGAAAAAGTGCGACTAAACAAAAGTGACTACAATGTTCTACATGCGTATATATTTTATATCATACTTAGGTCACTGTTGTGCTATGGTTTTATATATTGTGTATGTATTATGTGTATATATGTCTTTTAAGTGTAATTATCTATTTATGAAAATATACTCTGTGCTGTAATGTAAATTTAAATTGCTATATTTGAATATCTTTATATTTTTATTTTCGGGTTCACTCTTAATTCTTTATTGTTGTTTAATATTGCTTTTGACTGTGTATTACATTGGTCTTTTTATTTTCGTGTTTACTCTTTTAACTCTTTGTTGTTGTTGTTGTTGTTGTTGTTTTAATTTTGCTTGCAATGTGTATTACAAAAGCACGTACGGTCTGGAAACCCGTGCGATTTTTTAAATTCTATGTATGATATTGCTATGTCAATAAATACACTTATACATTCATTCATACATACACACATACATACATACATACACACGTAAATACATACACACATAACAACATACACAGATAAATACATATGTACACACATACATAATTACACACATACATATATATACTCACATACATACTTACACACATACATATATACACACATACATACAGACATACTCACATCATACACATATACATACATACAGACATATATACATTCATATATACATACACACATACATACATACTTACATAAATACATACATCCATACACACATACATACAGACATTCATACTCAAATACATACAAACATACAGATACATACCTACATACATACTCACTCATACATGCTTACATATATACACATATACATACATACATACATACATACATACAAACATACATACATACCCATACATATACACATACCAACATACATACGTACACACATACATACGTAAATACATGCATACACACATACATACATATACACATACTAACATAGATTACATATACACATACCAACATACATACGGACACACATACATACTTAAATACACACATACACACATACATACATACATACATACATACATACCCATACATACATACATACATACATACATACATATACATATACATATACATATAGACATACCAACATAAATACATACACACATACATACATACATACACACATACATACCTTCACACATACATACATAAATCATACATATATACATATATGGACGGATGTGCACGGATTGTTTTCTGAAAATGGTTTTGTTTGTTTTGGGGGACCTCATAACCTATATTTCTGATGCCTTTACACTGACAAACTGTCTCTCCGTATGCAGCAACAACCTCAATTCTTCTAAAAATGTATTCTATCTACTGCATACTAATGAAGATGAAAATAAGCAGAATTGTTTTGTTACACATTTTCTTATAGGTTTAAGGGTAACAATACAGCATGCTAAAGTGGCAGTCCAATTTTTATGATGGCTTTGATGGTCGCTCTGTGTTGACCTTGTAATTCCGTTCTATTTGGATAACAAATATATAAGAAAAAGAGAGAGATCATTGAAAACTTATCATTTGGGAACGTTAGGACTACGTTAAAAAAAAAAAGCAAGTAAAATTTTGGAAATGATTAACTCCAGAAAATGTATATCTCCAAATTGTATTATTTAACAAGATCTACATTTATGTGCTTTTCCTATGCTTTGCCACTTTCTAAAAAAATATCCAGATGGATTTCAGAGCTCTCCCCAAAAATTCAAAGTGTACATTTCATTTGTCATCTTAATGACTTTAATGTATGAATTTCAATGAAAAACATTAGAGCCATGTTTGAGAATATTGAACATTTTGAAAATATCTTACATGATAAGGGTAGTTTATGGCGGATATTTTTCGGAACAAATTTGGAGCCGCATCTTTGGAAGATACTCAGCTTAAATACCAATTTTGGTACTTAACCGACCTTTGAGTTATGCTGTGCAGACGTAGAGGCACTCGCGGACGCAAACACGCACACACAGACATGTGTCTAAAATGCTCTTTTGGATTCGGGGATTCTCAAAACGTAGATTTCAGATGAAATGTCGCTATTGAATTTTTGAGGGGAATGCAACACCTTCTCCTGCTGTGTTCTTGACAAAAGCTAACAAAAATTAATATACAACGTAATTTGTAATTTCATTTGCTGTTGAAGGAATCATACACGTAGAACCTTAATTGTAAACTCATCTCCAAAAATAAACATTTGTAAACTGTTTATACACCATTACCTTACTCTTGAAGAAACATAACGCACAGTATACCTGTTTATCCTTCGACGCCAGACTGTTAGACGGACAAGCTGGTCTATCTTTGGTTTACACAATCACCATCTTTTTTCTTTTTCTTCTTTTTTTTCCAGAAGTTTATCTTGCTCCGACGAATTCTCTGCGTCGCTTACCTTGCTTAGAATACTTAAATTATGAGCGTTACTTGAGGAATTGTTAAGCCTGCATTTCGGAGTATAATCACAGCCTTCTAGTTTGCCGGAGGGCTTTTAGCGCCAATTTGGTTTTCTGCGACGTCACTTTTAAAGCTTTCAGTAACTCGCATAGTTGGAACCGATTTATTTTGCCCTGGGTTTGATTCCCGGTTGGTTCTCGAGGAGTTCCTCCATCTTTTCCGAAATTTTGATTCGTATTTTCGAATGTTTTCATTCCCTGAGTGGAAGGGAAATTTCATTCTGCTTTAAAATGTTGTGTAGTCATACACCTTGGGTTAGTTTGAATGATTTTTCTGCAGAATTCCCATCACTACGAATTTTGTTGATCCTCGGTAAGGATGGTTTTCCACACGCTTGTTCACTAGAGCAAGTTATCGGGTTGGATTACACCCCCTCTGCTCGTGACGTCCTAGCAAGGGAGTGTGCGCACTTATGTGATTTTAGTGCAAGCACTACATACTAGGTGGACATTTTTATAATGTTTTTCAAATGGGAAGAAACTGCGCTGCACCGATCGTGCTCCATTGCCAGGTCGCACTATTTTCATATTTCCCTCTCACTCGCACACTGAGCATTCAAATCTGCCCAGCGACATAATGGTCGAGCTAACAAAAATCTACCTGTTTTTTCTACATTTCTAAAATGTTGCAGTTTTTAAATTTAAAACTTGACCCTGCATATTTTTGTACACGTTTTCTTAAATGCTATAATATCATAATTTATGAACTGCCTGCTCCTATAATCCAATGGAACTGCCGGTGGCTCGTCCATATCACCGCCATCGCCTGCGTCAAGAGATGATAATTCGTCATTGCCACTTTCTCTATACGCACTATGTACATAGTGTATAGAGAAGGTATTACACTCCATCTAAAATTCGATGAGGAGATTTCACTGGAAATATACGCTTTAGGCTCCCCTGTAACCAAAAAAAAAAAAAGAAGCATTTTCAGAAAAAGGTCCATGTGTGTATGTGGACAGCGTAGCTCAGAAACGAAAAGGCCGTTAAACACCAAACTTGGTACTTTAAGTTTGGCATTTTCCAAGGACGCGATAAGAATATTTTGAAGAAAATCCCCCCACCCCAACTAACCTAAGGTACTCCCTTATTTCGTTTCTACTTACAAGGAAGCAAGTAATAAGACTATGTCTACTAATTGTATCTCGATTAGCATGAAGTAAATAGAAGCATAAGCCTTTCAACAATAATTTGTTGCAGTGATATAGAGAAAGTCTTGTGAATGGAACATATCAGATTTTTTTTCCCTTTTTTTTTTTTTTTTTTTTTTTTTTTTTTACAAAATTTGAGTATTTTGTCTTAGCACAAGTAGTATTTATGACAGACGGAATCGTTTTGCGCGTTATGCTACATGCACAATTAAATGTAAGCGTAAAAGTTTGGATCCATGTTATTTAATGTAAGCATTCACATAGAAAAACGCAAGACACAACCCAATGCAATACAACGCAAGAATTTGCAAACTCCAAACTCTATCCTTACGTTGCATGCAAATAGGAAGAATTCTGCTTCTTTTCTCCATGCATTGTCTAAAAATTCAATAACAGACTAGATCGCACTGCAAGGTTTTGCAGGGCCTGCTGTACATGCATGCTCTTCTATTTGGCCGTGCCGCGCCATCTCTAATTTCCCTCAAGAGGCTATGACAGTCTCCTTGTGAATCCTTCCTTGATTTAATGGATGCAACTATCATCTGTGTTTAGATTTCTTGGTTCTCATAAATCGAAGACGCAGAGAGATAATTCTTAGTTCATTAAATGTGTAGCTTTTTCACTTTCTGAAGTCTCTATGCTTGTGCTATTTTCAATAATTGTGTCGCGAGCATCAGTTGTTGTTATGTAATTTTATAACATATTTATTTGTAAAAGATTGAGTGAATTTTCTTGTGTTGGCATTGTTGGTTATGGTATTCAGTTTGTAACTTGCGGAGCGCTTGGAAGATATTCGCATATAACTTACAGATCTAGAAACCCGTGACAACTTCTTGTAGCATTACTCCACAGTTAAGTGGGAATGTGAACACAGCAGCACTCCGATTGGCTGCCGGCCTGGTGGCGCTCAAGGACAAATCATCCCATTTGAAAGTCACTGTAATCGTCCATTAGTAATTACTTTACATGCCAATAAATCTTACACTAAACAGTGTAACTGCCATTGTTCTAAGACGGGATAAGAAAACAGCCTCAGCAAGAAAGATAATTGCGACTCATACATCGACCTAACTTTAGATGAATTATAGCAATGTTACAATATCTGTCATAGAAGCAACAGGTGTAGCTATAGCGTGGTGTACGTGCTCTTTGAAACAGGAGATATCACGTTCCTTTGACTGTCAGCGAAATGGGAGATTCTCTCTTTATCTGCCGAATCTGCTGAGAGCTTCATTTACAGAAACGCAAATGCATTTCAAAGGCAATTTTCCACGAAATGGGGTCTACAACGAAATTAGTAGGGTTTAATCCAACTTCTAAACAAATATACAAACTCTACAAACTTCTGTAGCTGTTTAATTCCCTATTCATTACCAGAAACCTAACCACGAGGAATTTCATAGAAGGTAAATTGGGCACACGAAATTCGTTTGAGGAAAATAACTTCCAGAACCCTTGTTACAAGTAACAAATGAGGAATGTCATTGTTAAAGTCGCTATACACAACTATGTTCTCGTTTTATATTATTCAAAACTTGTTATGTGTATCATTACGGTAGTCTTACAGGTATATTATAAAATGTGGTAAAATATACCTTTAGCTCTTACTGATTGGGACGGTGTTCTTATCTCCATACTTGGTCACTAATTGAGAAAAAATGCATTCATTCTCAAACCGTCTATTATTTTGCTTTGTTTTTGTTTCTGCAAAATAAAGCGCCCTATCTCTGTGGTGTGGAGCTAGTATGTCTATTTCATATTCAAGAGGTTGCGAGTTCGAATCGTTCTTTTTCCGCAGATTTCCCTTATTCTCAGAAGCCAAATTTCGGATAATTTTAAGCTGTATGGACCCCGGGCTCATTTGAGCATCATTCCACACATTTCATTCATCGTCCGCTATGACTTACTAAGTAAAAGAACGTTTAAAATAGTAATGTGTGTGTATATATATATACTGCCGATCGTGAAAATTGCAACATCAAGAAAGAATTTCCTGAACTACTCCAAACTTGGTGGAAGTGTAGAAGAGTGTGCAAGTAATAAGTGATTAGGTTTACATAGAGATGTAGACCGAGCAGAGCCCTGTCGTGTCGGCCCAACAAAGTCAGTGTTGCACCAAGTGTAGTCGATGCAGAGCTGTCAAACAAGGTGGAAACAATAAAGTGAATGCCGGTATGCCTCGTCGACGGCATATCGGCATGTCAGTTTGAACGGGACACAATTATCGGTATGCGGACAGCGATGCGTGTATGGAAGCAGTGGATAGATGAAGGTCGCAGTGAAGAGCGGGCACTGGACCATCGGAAGATGACCACAGCACGGGATGTCCGCCATTTGTCCGCCTGGCCCTAACGGCCGTACATCTTCATCCAAAGTGTTGGCTCGACGCTGGAGCACTGCAACAGGTGTGAACTGGCCTGTGTCAACGGTTCGTCGCCATCTGCTGCATGTTGGACTGGTTGTGCACATTTCCATTACATCTGCTTCCTTGTACAGAAACCAGAAGCTCCTGCGACTGCAATGGGCACGTGAACACCGACACTGAGGTGCTCAGGGCCCAATATAGTATTTTTGGACGAATCCCACTTCAATGTGTCCTACAATGATGGCCGCATACGTGTTCAACGGTACCGTGGCGAGCGACACCTGGAGGGGTGCATTGTTAAGCGGCACACTGGACAAACACCAGGTGTGATGGTTTGGGCGCCGTTGGTTACAACAACCGATCTAACCGCTTACGAATTGAGGGCACGTCGAACAGCAACTGACTGTAGTGCCCGAGGTATAGGTCATACTTCAGCAGGACAATGTTCGACAACATATTGCGAGGAATGTACAAGCGACGGGTACCACTGCTTCCCTGGCCTGTACGTTCGCCTGACATGTCTGGGATATGATTGGTTGGCACCTGGAGGGCCACGGTCCTCCAGTAGCCAGTGTCACGAATTTGAGGGCTCGAATACAAACTGCACGGAGGGAAACCCCTCGAGAACTTATTCAGAACATTTTTGATGTAATGTCACGGCGTATAGCAGCTGTAATTGCAGCGCATGCAGACCACAGCAAATACTGAATATGAAAGCTCGCCGGTCATGTGTACATTTGAAAAGTTTATCATTTGTTACTTGTCATGTACCTAATCTCATGTACCTAATCTCGGATATTAAAGTCATTCCATTAATTTAATATCAATGTTTATATTGTTAATAAATATTTATATTATAATAAACAATATTTATATTGTTTCAACATGCCTGTAACATTTTTACTTTCTCTACAGGTACTATGTACATAATGTATAGAGAAGGTATTGCACTCCACCCAAAAATTTGATACCGAGATCTCACCGGAAATATACGTTTTAGGGTCCCGTGTATCCAAATAAAGTATTTTCAGAAAAAGGTCCGTGTGTGTGACCGTGTGTCTGTGAACACGATAGCTCAAAAACGAAAAGTCGGTAAAATACCAAACTTAGTATTTAAGTTTAGTATCTTCCTGGGATGCGACACGTAGAATTTGAGAAAAATCCCCCACACTAAACTGCCCTTTACATGGAAAAAATTTCGAAACTTTTGATTTTCTCAAAAATGGCCCTAATGATTTTGATTAAAAGTTCGTATATTAAAATATTTACCTGACAAGTAAAATGTATATCTTGACTTTTCTGAGAATAGACTCTGAAGACCACTTTATTCTGGATAAATTTTTCGGAATTTTGCATATCTGCTAAACCGTAAGCGATGTACAAAAACTTACCTCACAAAAATATAGAGTATTTTAAAACACACAATTTATGTTATCTACATTTTTTCGTGAAATTGTTCGTTTTTAAAATATCCCGTGTTTTTTGTTTCAGCTTTCAAAAACTTTTCTCATGCAGGAATTTGTCAACTCCTATCCTACAAAGAAAGGAACTTCAAATACATAGCAACCAGCTTTTGATTATCACTTCAACCTATGGTACTCCCTTATTTCGCTTCTACTTACAAGGAAGCAAGTAATAAGACTATTTCTGCTAATGTTTTCTCGATTAGCATGAAATAAATAGAAGAATAAACTTTTTAACAATAATTTCCTACAGAGGTGTAGAGAAGGTCATGTGGCACTTCTAGACTTTTTATTTTGCACGGACTGTTTGCTGAGGCGCTTTGTGCAAGGAGTGAGTTGCTACTGAATAAATAAAATAGTTTGATAATAATGTCTTATTTCACCCTCGTTCCTGGAAGAACAAAAATGCAAATAATTCAACAGGTATCCTCTTAGATGAATGTATGTATTCGTTTAAGAGATTTTTATTTTCTCGACTTACACTGTTATATACCATCGTGTTGTTCTAAGATATTACACATATGCACATTGCTTCTCTTCTTCTCCGTCTCTAAGCAAACTTTTTCAAACAAAAGCAAGTGGCAATATATTACTAACTCATTTGTTCTTTCCTTAAGGAAACAAGATTATAAATATACATATACATTTGTTCATCGTTCATGCGTGCAACATTCTTTTTAACCATTAATAATACAAATTAAAGGCAATGAAATAAAATTGCACGTTAACCCAATAATTTTGCGTTGCAGACTAGAAAAGGTATTGTAATGCACCCAAAACTTTGATACCGAGATTTCATCTGAAATACTGTTTTAAGAACCCCTGAATACATTAAAAAAATCTCATGTGTTACACTCACATAACTTTCTCTAGCTGCTCTACAAACCTCCTACACTAGATTACTCTTCTTTGTACACAATGCTACTTAGTTCCTTATAAGTAGAAGGGAATAAGGGAATGCGCTATGCTAAAATGATTGTCAAATGTTTTAAAAGTTATCGTTATGCGATTGTCATTGCAAATCACTTTGTTTTATTTATTTATTTTTTTTTTGTTTCATTTATACAGTCCCCTTTAACATCTAAGGTCATATCAGGGGCTTTCCACTTGAAACAACTCGTTGTTCGTAGGTTCTTTTGTTGGTGTAAATCATTTTGTTTTACACGCACACATTCACACTCACATACTCCAGCTCGCTGACCACTCGACCACGGAGGCATTTAAATCGCTTCTCGGCTTGGCCAGGAGTTGAACAAAAGAAAAACAGACACTTCCTGTCTGAGAATAGTTTAAGTACTTCACAATTGAAACCAATAACAAGGAATATCTCGGAAACGGTTATCTCCACAACGTATAAGACAAAAATTGTGCGTTTACGGTTTAGGAGTTAAGCAAAATTCATCCAGAATAAAGAGGTCTTCAGAGGCAATTCCCAAAAAATTCGAGATATACATTTTATTTTGGACATAAATAGCTTTAATATACGGGATCTTAATCAAAATCGTTATAGCCATTTTTAAGAAAATCAAAATTTTCGAAATGTATTCCATCTAAAAGGTAGTTTGTAGTGAGGGATGTTTTTGAAAATCTACGTGTCGCATCCTTGGAAGATACTAAATCTAAATACCAAGTTTGGTATTTAACGGTCTTTCTGTTTTGGGGCTATGCTTTCCACAAACACACACACGGACCTTTTTTTAAAAATGCTTTTTTTCGGACTCAGGGGGACCCCGAAACCTATATTTCTGGTACAATCTCGGTATCGAATTTTTGGGTGCATTACAATACCTTCTCTTTCCCTATGTACATAGTACATATGGGGCTAGAGAAAGTAAAAATAGAAAAAGGGCAATATGTGTGCGTGTGTGCGCCTGTGCGTATGTGCATCTGTAGACAGCATAAATCAAAAACGCAAATACCATTAAACACCAAACTTGATATTTATGTTTGGTGTCTTCCAAAGTTGTGACACAAACATTTTCAAGAGAATCTCCCCACCTGAAACTACCCTTTACGTGGAAAAGAATTATAAAGGGTTGATTTTCTCAAACATAGCTCTAATGATTTGATTAAAATATCTTATGTATAAGATATTTTTACGACAAACGAAATGTATATCTTGGATTTTCTGGGAATAGCCTCTGAAGACTACTTTATTCTGGATAACATTTATATAACTGGCAAACTGTAAGAGATATACAAAAACTTACTACACAAAAAATGCAGATCTCATTAAAACACAGAATTTATGCCATGTATATATGTTTTTGGTAGAGGTAACCGTTTTTGAGATATTTTGGAATATTATGTTTCAATTTTAGCCACTTTTTTAGAAAAATGTCCGTGTGTGTGCCTGTAGGCAGCATAGTTCAAAAATGAAAAGACCGTTAAAATTCAAACTTGGTATTTAAGTTTGGTATCTTCCAAGGATGCGACACGAAGATTTTCAAGAAAACTCCCCATCCCAAAACATGGAAAAAATTTCGAAACTTTTTATATTTTTAAATTGGCTCTAACGATTTTGATAAAATCTCGTAAATTTCGTGGAGTAGATCGTTTTTAAGATATCCCATGTTAATTTTTTCAGGTATGAAAATACAGGAATGTGTCAACTCCTGTCCATACAAACAAAGAAACATGAGTCACATAGCAACCAGCTTTTGACTGTCACTTTAACCTAAGGTGTTCCCTTATTTCGCTTCTGCTTACTAGGAATCAAGTAATAAGACTATGTCTGCTAATTTTTTCTCGATTAGCATGAAGTAAATAGAAGCAAGAGCTTTTAACAATAATTTGTTGCAGAAAGTGATGTGAATGGAACACATCAGATGTGTTTTTCTCGCTGAGGCCCTGACTCTAGTGGCTCACATCAAGCAGTACAATGGGTGTCACATCATCCTTGCTTCTCGTCACGTCGAGATTGGAACGCGCTGGAGCGTGTAGCCAGGTAAGGAAGATATTGATGCCCCAGATCTCAGCCACCATCTCCATATTCTCCCTAGATACTACATTCTTAAATAAGTCAGCACGAAATCCGATATATATCTCTCTTTCAGCAAATAAAAAAATGATGAACATTGCCCAACTTTGTAGCGGGTGAATCATACAAAATATCATGTGTTCCATGCACGTGACATTCTCTATATCTCCCAAACAAACTATTGATAAAAACTTATTCTTCTATTTACATCATACAACTTAGAAGAAATAGTCTTATTACTTGCTTCCTTGTAAGTAGAAGGGAAATAAGGGAGTACCAGAGGTTAAAGTGATAGTCAAAAGCTGGTTGCTATGTGACTTAAGTTCCTTTGTTTGTATGGACAGGAGCTGACAAATTCCTGAATGAGAAGAGTAAAGTATTTTAAAACTGAAACTATAAAAAGGAATATCTGAAAAGCGTTCTACTCCACGAACAAAATGTATGAAACATAAATTGTGTGCTTTAACGAGCTCTACATTTTTATGTGTTAAGTTCTTGTCTATCCGTTAAAGTTTATCAGTTATGGAAAATTCCGCAAAATTGAATCAGAAAGAACGTGTCTTCAGAGGTTATACCCAAAAAATTGAAGATATGCATTTTATTTGGCACAGACATTTCTAAAATAAAAGAGATTTGAATCAAAATCGTTAGAGTCAGTTTTGGCAAAATAAAAATTTTCGACTTTTTTATGTTAAGGGTAGCTGGGGTGGGGAATTTTCTTAAAAACCTTCGTGTCGCATCCTTGGAAGATATTAAAATTGAATACCAAGTTTTTGTATTTAACGGTCTATATGTTTTTGCGCAATGCTATCCTCAGACACACACACGGATATATTTTTCTAAAAATGTTTTTTTTTTTTAGTCACGGGGTCTTAAAACATATATTTCCGGTGAAATCTCGGTATGGAATTTTTGGGTGCAGCATAATACCTTCTCTATACACTATGTACATAGTACGTTTTGAGAAAATAAAAATCTAGATCTCATTAATACACACAATCTATCTCATAGTTTTTTTTCTTTTTGTTTTTTTTTTTTTTTCAGAGTTTGCCGTTTTCCCTAAATTCCGGATTATTAATTTCAATTTAGTTACTTAAACTTTTCTCAAAGGGGAGGACATCTTTATTCTCGTGTCTTCTTTATTTTATTCCTCTCAAGAAAGTATTGTAATGCACCCAAAAATCCGGTACCGAGATTTCATCGCAAATAGAACGTTTGAGACCCCCTGAGTCCAAAAAAAGGCATTTTAGAAAAATGTCCTTGTGTGTGTGTGTCTGTCTGTGGGCTGCATAGCTCAAAAACGAAAAGTCCTTTAAATACCAAACTTTGGTATTTAAGTTTGGTATTTTCCAAGGTTGTGACATGAAGATTTTCAAGAAAATTCCCCCACCACCAACTCCGCTTTACATACAACTTGTTTCGAAATTTTTTATTTTCTCAAAAATGGCTGAAACGATTTTGATTCAAATATGGTACAATAAAGATATTTACCTGCAAAATAAAATGTATGTCTTGAATTCTCTGAAGACTACTTTATTTTGGATGAATTTAACGGAATTTTGCATAACAAGGCATATCTCAAAAACGACCAACTCCATGAAAATAATGCACAAAACATAAATTGTTTATTTTTATGTGCTCTACATTTTCCGTGTGGTAATTTTTGTCCATCTCTTACGGTTAAGCAGTTATGCAAAATTCCGTAAAATTCATCTAGAATAAAAAAGTCTTCAGACGCTATTCGCAGAAAATTCAAGTTATACATTTTATTTGTCAGGTAAATATTTTTAATCTAAATCTATATAGTCACTTTTAAGAAAATAAAAAATTTCGAAAATGTTCCATGTAAAGGGTAGTTTGGGGTGGGGAGATTTTTCTCAAACTCTTCGTGTCGCACCCCTAAAAACTACTAAACGTAAATACCAAGTTTGGTATTTTACCGACTAATCATTTTTGAGTTATTGCGTTCACAGAAACAAGCACACATAGGCATAGGGAGCTTTTTCTGAAAATGCTTTTTTTGGATACAGGGGACCCTAAAACATATATTTCTGGTGAAATCTCGAATTTTTGGATGGAGTGCAATACCTTCTCTATACACTATGTACATAGTACGTGTAGAGAGAGTAAAATTTGTCATACTAATCACATATTCTTTTGGCGTATTACACTGTTACCATGCAGTTGAAGATAACAACGTGTCGCTAAGTAAAGCAGTTACAACATGGAGAAGCTATTCAGGGTATATTTTAAATAGGTTTAGAAAAAATGTTTTTGATAGTTTTATATCAGATAAACTGAAATATGGTATGCTAATAGGATTGCAAGGTATGCAAATACAAGAAAACTGTAATATCCACCAATGGCCGTAATGGGACACTTAAAATTTCATTTTGAAAATATATTCTTGAAATCAAAGAATAAAGTGAAAATTAAGAATGTGTACTGTAATGCTTTATCCCTTTATTGTCTTATTTAAAATGATTGGAGGTTGTTCAGCAGTGAAAATAGAATAGCATCGTTGCCTTATTTCGTATGTAACCAGCAAAACAGTAACGTCGAATGTGTAGTCTAAACTGCGGGTTTATTGATGTTTCGTGAGGCATGCTGTTGCGCCGCGTCCCAGTTAACGGTTAATCTTGGACTGCTCCTTCCTCAAGGAAAAGTGAGCGAGTTCTTCATCTGACGCTGGATGTTCTCTGATGCCAGTTCAGTGTCGATGAGGATATGGGCGGGAACTAATTCCACATCTAGGAAAGCGTGCAAGACATTGCACTTCGTAATGAGAACACTGAAGAAGGGGAGCGCAAAGTCCAGGGAAATTGCCTACAAGTCCTTAGTGCGGCCAGCTATGGCATATGGAGTAGCATGCTGGGTTAATAAACTGATACAGAGAAGGGCTGTAACATTCATAAAGAGAGGTAAACATTTTGGGCTTACGAAAGCCGAAGAGAATAAATGGGAGCCGCTAAAAGACACGGGTTAGTCGCACTATTTAAAGCTTATACTGGTTTAAATGCATGGGTGGACGTTAGAAAGAGGTAAGAAAACTCGGCATACTCCGAACGAAACGTATGAAATTAAGAATATAAGGTACAGAACCGACGTAGGACAATTTTGTTTTGTTAACAGGACCATTGAAGAATGGAATGAAATGCCTGTAGCAGCCTCTCGGGGCTGCCCTCTGATCTTAAAGAAGTTTAGGGATAATTTAAAGAGAATAAATGTTAGATATTAATCAAAGTAAATATTGTGAAGTAATTAAGGATCTCAGACATTTTTAAAAAGCATTAATGTTGTGGCTTCATGGTAACTGTTTATAAGCATGCTGCTAATTGACTTAAGTATTGCTATACTCAATAATATGTGGTTAGGTGTAACAAAAAACCATGTATCGTATGTTACTTGTATTCATATTATTATTATTATTATTGTAAGTGAATTTTGGATATTTTACTCTGCCACCAGGCAGTACCCAACTGCAGAGAATAAATACATACATGCAGGAATATACACATACACGTTGTTATATTACATAAATGTTGAACGAATAGGCAGGTGGCGTCCCTTTACGCTGTCGAGTTAGCCAATGACCATGATAAATGAAGGTGTAGTCGACGTCTTATTGTTAGTGTTGAGTTTATTTGTTCTCTTAACTGTTCTTTGTTTACTATAATAGGGAACAATAATGCATAGCAATGTGATTTACCGTTGTACTGAGTGCTGTGATATTTAAAATGCTATATCTAAATTATTACTTTATGCTGTTCTCTCTCTCTCCCATTCACACATAGTATATATATATATATATATATATATATATATATATATATATATATATATATATATATAAAAGATGAACAAGTTTTCTGAAGCCGTCACGGAAGAAGTCGACACTCTGTTTCCTCAACCCAGTCTCACAGTTCTCTCAACGTCTTCATCAGAAGCATGATGATGTCACCGCAAATCATGTTTTATTATCGGGAACAGATGGAAGTGAGACGGTGCTAAATCTGGACTGTATGGAGGATGCCGTACGGTGGTGAGATTCAGTTTCTCAAGTTCTGCAGTGGTGGCACGTGAAGTGTGTGGTTTGACATTGTCATGCTGCAGGAAAACGTTTCCCTTTTCCTTTCGGACTCTTGTTAGCCGTCGTTTCAGAGATCGCAGCGTTGTGATGTAGCGCTCTGAGTTTATTGTTGTTCCACGATAAGCAAATCAACATGGATAACGCCGTCTGCGTTCCAGAACACTGTGGCATAATTTTTCCAGCTGAGAGCTGTATCTTGAATTTCTTTTTCTGCGGCGAGTCTTTTGTGTCGATATTCCATAAACTGACTTTTCGTCTCCGATTCGTAATGGTGTACGCAGGTTTCGACCTTCATTCTCGTAACGCGAGAGGAGTTCCTGGAAAATTTCAAGTCTGTGCTCTTTCATTTTAGGAGTCAGAAACCCGAGCACCCATCTTGCAGAGCAAAGCAATAGTGTGATCCACACGTTCTTGTGAAATGCCGTTTGTGGTTGCAATTTCTCTCTGAGTGATACGACGATCGTCCTGAATCAATCTGTCAACATTTTGCTTGTGGTTGCTGTCACAGGACGTCCAGCTCTTTGTAACGCAAGTCAGATGTTCCCACCTCAACATCTTTAAAGTTACTCGCCCAATGACGCGCAGTACTCACATCAACATAAACTGCTTTCATTCTCTGATGAATCTCCTTTGCAGTATCACCTTCTGCTGTCAAGAATTCAATCACTGCACGTTACTCAACTCGCATTGACCGACTGTCTACGCAGGTTTCCATACTTTACACTGTAACAACACAACCGTTCAATGCTAAGGCTTCCCGCCAACTAGAGTTGTAGAGAACGGAACAAGCCGGTACTGCCGCAAACTAATGCTGCCATCTGTTGGAGAGCTGCGAGGGGAGAGGCATTACTTTTCATATATATATACATATATAAGGTTTTTCTATGATTGCTTTGTTTGGTACAGGAACCTCAAAAGTGAGTTTCTATCTTAATATCGATCTAGAATTTTACTGGATTCAATACTTCCATGTAAGCAGAAGAGAAAATAAAAACAATCATAATAAAACAATAATAATACTCATTACAAATATACCAGAATTTCTTTCTCAAAAAGCATATGTTTAATATTTCCAAAATTTTGTTTCTGGAGGTTAAATAAATAATAAAACCTTATAAGGTATAAATGGAAACATTTTATTACGATGTGTTGAAGCATATATAGTTATTAAAGCAATGACATGTAACGTTGATGTTCGCTTGGTGAATATAAAAAGGCTAGAAAGTAAATTAAAAAGTCTGATGTGTTACGCTCATATGACTTTCTCTAGCTACTCTACAATCAAACTTCTTACAAAAGATTATTCTTCTTTCTACACAATGCTAATCGAGATAATAAGTAGAAGGGAACTAAAGGAATGCGCCATGCTAAAGTGATAGTCAAAAGTTTTAAAAGCAAATCACTTCTTTGCTTGGCCAGGAATAGAACAAAAGAAAAACGTACACTTAGTGTCTGAGAAAAGTATAACTACGTCACACTTGAACCCAATAACAAGGAATATCTCGGAAACGGTTACCTCCACAACAAAAACGTAAAGGACATAAATTGTGTGTTTTGGCGAGATCCACATTTTTTGTGCAGTAAGTTTTCTCTAACTATTTGGCAGTTAGTTATTCCTAGAAAATTTAAGATGTACATTTTATTTGGGATGTAAGTATCGTTAACATATGGGATCTTAATCAAAATCGTTAGCTAGTTTTTAGAAAATCAAAATTTTGGAAAATGTTTCCATGTAGAGGGTAGAGGGTTTCTTAAATATCCTCGTGTAGCAGGCTTGGAAGATAGTGAACTTAAATACCAAGTTCGTATTTAACGTTCTTTTAATTTTTGAGCTATGCTGTCCACAGGCACACACGGACCTTTTTCTAAAAATTCTTTTTCGGACTCAGGGGACCCTAAAACATATATTTTCGGTAAAATCTCGGTATCTTATTTTTGGATGCAATGAAATACCTCCTCTATCCACTATGTACACTGTACATGCGAACTAGAGAAAGTAATAAAAAGGAAATAACACGTTAAGTGAAGAATAAGAAAATTAAACAATAAAAGACACACATGGACATTTTTCTAAAAATGTGTTTTTTTTAGTTTATTTTATTCAGGGGGGACCCAAAATATGTAAATGTCGGTATCGGATTTTTGGGTGGAGTGCAATACCTTCTCTGTACAATATTACATAGTACGTGTAGAGAAAGTAGAAACATATTTACTGTAGCCCACCTTTGCTGCAAGTGTGCCCATCATTTCGCCTTGTCGTGATAAAGGTCACTTCCTTACATGTTGCGAAGGCTTAAATGATGAATACATGAGAAGCAATTTTATTTAAGTGTGGGCTATTGCAAACGTGCACGAGAGCGAGGAAAAAAAACATAGGTCTGGATTATCAGTGTTTATTTACACATTCTGAGAATTAGCCTTCAAATCCGAGAAAACCTCTGAGGGACTGCCTGTATTATCCGAGGACATAACACCTTTCTCCATTACAAAACCAAAGACCAAATATTTCCACATCAACATTGCGGCGGAGTTGGCAAACGACTGAAGCCACGTGAACCCCAGTCTATACACCTATTTGTACTGGGCGTCCTGCCATAACCAAAACCAGACTTGTGGCGTCATTTAAATGCCTTTATTGCAACCGAATTGGAGCACAAAACTTTAAATTTGGTGTTAGGGCAGTTAAACATCCAAAAAAGTACGTTGATCCAGTAAGGAACTCAAGTTTGAGTATCGAAAATGCATTCAAATGGGCCGATCTGTGCTACCTGGCCCACCTAATAGCCCAGATGGGGTAGCAGGTGGAAGACAATTCAGAAATGACTGCATGATATCGACAAATTTGGAATAACAGTTTGCGGCTAAAGTTTCTGTCAACCTACTCAGTCAAATAACAGGAGGATGGGGGAGCGAGGTGGACAAAGATGCTGTTTGCGTGCTAAAGATTAGGCGCCTGGGAACCAAAAATAATCAACTAATGAGGCCAGAGTGAGATCGTGTTCACTGTGCGCGAAAGGGGAAACATGGAATCATATTCTGGCAGAATACAGCGAAATAGAAATATTAAGGAAGCAATTTTTACCACATCAGTTTCTGGATTCCGATCGTGGAAGTAAAGATGGACGCTGGACATCATAAAATGTGGTGAAGATCCAGCAAAGTATGTTAATTACTATGGAGAACAGAAGAGGGGGACAGGGTGTATAAGAACGACGGTTCCATTGTTCTTAAATCAGAACACTGTATTGTATTATATTATATATAATCATAAGTTTGTGGTTAATTTCACCTTAATTCTTTCTTATTTGATGTTTCTGTGTTCATTCATGTCACGGTTATATTATTGCGTACTAACTAAATATATATATCTTTACGGTTTTGCAAAAAATCTTTCCATGGTTAACGGTAGAGGGAGCAGGGTACGCGACAGTGAGGTTGTGGTTATCCTTAATCATCAGAATGTATATATTATATTACTGTTAGCTTATGATTACATTTCATCTTAGTCCTTTTTCGTCCTTTTATATGTGTTTCCATGCTTGTCTACTCCTATTTTGCAATAAGTAAATCTATATCTTTAATACGTAACAAACATCTTACTGTTAATTCAATTGTCTTTTTACACACGGCATGTCTCCCGACCTACACACGCCTTGTGTGCAAAAACAATTAAACTAAAACAAACTGGCATAATAGTTGGCTATACACCGAATTCTGGGACTTAAAGTACTTATAACATTGTAAGTTGCCATTGGGATTGCCATCTCAAAATAATTTGACATCACCTTGTGGTTTACCGGGAAATATGTGAGTCAGTTGAGAAATTAAATGCCGTGCCGACATGTTGCCATGGTGGCTCAATGGTTAGAGCGACGGCTAGAGCCCAGCAGATCCGTGCTTCAAATCCCGGCTATAGTATTGAATTTTTCAGTCCAAATCTACCTACCCAAAATCTTACTCTAAATATCCAAGGGCAGGAAAATAATTTTCGGCGATCAGGCCCATGCGATTGTTCCATATTTCCAAGTGTATAACGAAAATGTTTGGCAATGAAAGCAGTAACAGCACTAGAGACCTGAAGTTGAGCTCTGCCATAACTGTTGAGGAAAGGATCATCAGCGGAGGGAGTGCACCAATAAGCAATCATGCTACATATGTATATGTAGGATTGAGTCGATGAGATGTCCCAAGTACAGGGAACTAATTCATCAGATGAAGCAGATACGGGATAAGAAAAAAGTTGCTCAACGAAAGTTATACAACTCAATGTTGATTGTAGTAAGAGAGCTATGAACCTATTGAAAATGTATTTCCAAGCTTTTAGACATTGCGATTGTGGCTGCTGAACCAATCAAAAATATTACAAAACATGCTTCCAAATGGACTTGATGCGACCATATAACAACCTTGTAATTCTGTCCTAGTGAGAAACACAGGTGGTGAGATGGTTCTGTGCAGATGAATACTGTTGACTTGGTGGATACACATCTGCATGCACCAGATTTTCATCATTCCTTGCTTCCATTATGTGTAAATATATAAAAAACATCATATATATTTTCCAGTTGGCGGAGATTTTAAGGTCAAAGCGCTTCGCTGGGGCTCCCAATAGAGAATACAAAGAGCAGTGCATTAGCAAAGTGGGCTGGTGAATATCATGTTATTTTAAATGAAGAAACGCAAATCTTTAGCGTAACGTAGGATCCTCATATACAGATCTCAAAATATGTAATCAGGACCTTGGAAGACTGATACTGGCACGTGAATGATGCAGAGAACTTGAGTTACACAAAAGTATCTCTGCCGAGGAGAGAGCATCTGTGACATCTCCGCTTTATTATTCCACATCGGAGGTTTGAATTTACAAGAAGGAGAAACAGAAACAATTATTGGCATATCTCGAAGTTCAAATGTGATCAAGTTTTATACATCAAACATACGGAATGGAACAGGCTAGACATAATGCGTGTATCCTTGTTCTCCGTAGGAAATACTCTCGTGCCCAACGCCAGGGTGCCTACTGGTTGAGTCACGAAATTGCGGAAGCAGTGTAGTAGAGCTAAGTGAATTGTTATTATAATTAACCAACGTAATGTTACCCCTACAGAAGTTCGCACTTCGTTGTTATAGAAATGTTGTGATGCCCTTAAGAGTAAAATATCAAAAAATCCGGGTACCATTCACACGACTTTCTCTACATCTCTGCCACAAATTATTCTTTAAAATCTTATACTTCTATTTACTTCATGCTAATCAGTAAAACATTCGCAGAAATAGCTATATTACTTGCTTCCTTGTAAGTAGAGGTGATATAAGAGAGTACCGTAGGTTAAATTGATAATCAAAAGCTGGTTACTATGTCACTAAAGTTCCTTTGTTTGTAAGGACAGCAGTTGACAAATTCCTGTATGAGAAAAGTATAAGTTTTTCATAGCAGAAACGGCAAAAATAAGGAATGTCTGAAAAACGACAAAGTCCACGAAAAAAATGTATATAACATAAATTGTGTGTTTTAACGTGCTCTACATTTTTTGTGTAGTAAGGTTTCGTCCACTTTTTACGGTTTAGCAGTTATTCAAAATTCACCAAAATTCATCCAGGATAAACTACTCTTCAGAAGTTATTCTCAGAAAATTCAAGATATACATTTTATTTTTCAGGTAAATATCTTTAATATACGAAATTTTAATCAAAATCGTTAGATACATTTTTGAGAAAATCAAAATTATCGAAAAAAGTTCCATGTAAAGGGTAGTTGAGGGTGGGGGATTTTTCTCAAAATCTTCGTGTCGCATTCCTGGAAGATACTAAACTTAAAATACTAATTTTGGTAATTTACCTATTTTTCGTTTCTGCGTATCGTGTTCACAGACACATGGACACACACACGCAGAACTTTTTCCGAAAATGCTTTTTTTTTTTTATAAAGGGGACCCTAAAACATATATTTCCGGTAAAATATCGGTATCGAATTTTTGGGTGGAGTGCAATAGCTTCTCAATACACTATGTACATAGGGCGTATAGAGAAAGTAAAAATAAGAAATATGCGTGGAACACCCTTTGTTCTGAAGTTGACGATATACGGGGCCAGGGTGACTTAATTTGTCACAAAATATTTGCTTCTCATCGCCAATAATACTCACTGATGAAGAACAACTTCACATAACTAGGGTAATAATCCCCGCACATAAACGTTAAACTGACATGGACTATTCCAATGTTTACTTTTGCTGACTATAGGATTACGTTCCGGAAAGTATGTGGACTAGATGGAGTTCCTCTACAGCTTCAGAAGGTTCCAGTGGTAAAAAAAATGCAGTTACTTCAGGAATTTTTACTTTTATATTACATGTCAGCGAGTTCCCGAGTAAACGGAAACTTGGAAAACTCATTCTCATTGGAAAACCTAGTACACCAGGAGGAAGTAAATCCTGTAGACCTATCTGTCTACTCTATGCTCTAGGCAAGCTTATGGAACATATACTTAATGGGCGATTAATTTCAAATATAGAGAAAAGAGGAGACTTCTCACCTAACTAATTTTGCTTCCGTCCAGCATTGTCAATAGTAGTACTACATTTTCTGACAGATGCCAAGACACCTAATAACGCATTGGTTACATTATATGTAAGAAATTCTTTTGGCTCGGCACATGTCAAGGAATAATTGATGCGCTAAGGCGGCATCAGGTTTTACCTTATCTAATTAAAATCCTATGGAGGTTTGTAAGCAAAAGGATGATTTTGGTGGCACCTACCCTGTGAAATGTCTATTACAATGGTATTTTTGGTGTACGACTGCCTTTGGTTTGTACGACCAGCATCTGTTGGATACGGTAGTGATCGGTCCTTTTAGTGTTTGGAGAATCCAGAAAGAAGTTGAAGATAAAATAGAATGGTCTATACACCAAATTTAAATCTGGATGATGAAAAGGAACTACAGTTCGCTCCGCAGAAAACGGAAATTATCATTCTGAAGGGAAGAGGTTCTTTAAGGGAAGTGTTTGTAAATGTTGGTGGCATGACTCTAAGGTCCCATGGACTAGTGAGACAAGCTGGTCTTGAGTTTGGCTATGAATATGGGTGTTCACATAAAATATGTGGTGGGCAAGGCGGAAAAAGTTATTGCAGCCTTGAGCTGCTTAATGCCTAATATCGCTGGACCCAAGCCTGAAACAAGAAATATCTTAGGTAGCGTGGTTAATATAAAAAGATGGGTGGACTACAAGTGCAGTGAAAGGTTGCACTACACATCTGTAGTGCCCATAGAACCACATACACGAATGCCATCAAGCTCTAGCAGGGACTATACCAATCCAGCTGATAGTCCAAGAAAGAACGTATGCAATGATCAATAATTCCAAGACTAAAAAAAAAAACTGTCCAGAGACAATTCCATCAGAGAGTGGCAGGTGGAGTGGGATAAAGAATACCATACGGCTCAGTGAAGAAAGCTGCTTATTCCAGAGATAGCGTTTTAGATAACTCGAAAGCATCGTAAGCTTAGATACTATATAACCCAATTTCTGACCGGCCGTGGCCATTTCAAAAACTATTTGTATTGAATGGGACTCGCTGAAACAAACAGTTGCTCCTACTTTGGACAAACGGACACTCCTAAGCATACCATTTTAGATTGATCAAAATAAAATGATATACACCACCAGAACTACACCCCCCAAGGTCAGGTAGTGACTGTAAATAATGTTAAAAATATGTTGGAATCCAAACAAAACTGGCAAATAATGACTCATATGATAGGTTGTGTCCTTAAGGAACGGTACGAACGAGAGACCTGAATATTGAGAATTGGAGCCACCTGCAACCTTTTCTTCTTGACGAATTCCGTCAGTTAATTCCAAAAAGAAATCATTTAGGGCTTCCAGGGGTTTTTTGGTTGGCTCCAATCCAACTCGCCCGATGGGTGTCTTTGTAAGATTTCCCCCTGCATTACAAACAAACTAAAAAAGCAATAAAATAAAACAAAAGTGAGAGAGAGAGAGACAGAAAGAAAGAAAGAAATACCACCACCATACTACAACTACTTGACGTAGGGATATGGCGATCAGCCAACGGGCGCGTATGCAACAAGTAAATGTCAGCCGTCTAATATGCAGACAATGAAAAAGAAAAAGAAATTGCAGAGTAGGATTTCGGATATCCAGTCTGGTTGGGATTGTTGATGTGCGAACAGACCACGTGGTGGTGAGGGAGGTGGTGATGAGGAGGTTGAAAGTGAGGATCTAAAATGAGTGGAATAATTAAGTGAGATAGTTGGAAAATTGTTCAGTATAGTGAGGAATCGTCGGAGTTAGTGAAAAAGAATCCAAATACTAAAGCAGAAATTTGAAGTAGCATAGAAAGAGTTGAGCAGATTGCTGAAGAAATGCTGCAAGATAAAAGGGAACTACTGAGCAAAACAGGAAGGTAGAGTTTAGAGTTCCTGAAACGCCAGAGAGAGCAGTGCAGGCTCTAGAGCAGTGTTTCCCAACCTTTTAAAGTTCACGGCACCCTTGGGAATAACATTAAACACCAGGGGCACCCTTCCTTGAATGAAAAAAGAAAATTAAGCTTAATATGTTAATTTATTGAAATATTATATAATAATAACGTACACCATAACATAATACAGTAAACTTTACTACAATCACTGAGTAAAAATACATCAATAAATTTTGTTCGATTAATGATTAATATGAAACATGTGATTGATGCTTAGCGCATAGATATGTGATGTCGGGTCTTACAGTTGACAGTGAAACACGCACATCATCTTCAAGTTTATTCAGTCTATTTCTTGATTAGCATTTTACTGTCACAATAGCAGAGAAAGCTTGCTCGCATAGATAGGATGTTGAAAAGGGCAAAAGTGCGTTAATTGCTTTCTTCATTAGGTTAGGGTACTCCTCTCTCCGTTGAAGCAAAAAACTAGCCACCGACGACTCACTCTTGGTGAACTTACCTTTGAGTGTGGAATCAGCGCAAAGACCAATATATTCATCTCGTTCGCAAGCAGTGAAATCTATTTCCTCTGCACTATCTACGAAATCAAATGGTGAGACAACCCAGTCGAGATTCGTAGTGGAAATAGTTGGAAAGTACGCATCTATTACATCTTGCAATCCTGATAAGTGATCACAAATGCGGTCTTTCAGTTTACCCAGATCTTTATCTCCTGCCACATTAAGAAGAGATGGAAAGTTCGACAAATCTTCTTTTTGAACTGCAGACTTCCAAGAACTAAGTTTTCTTTTAAAACCTTTCATTTTATTGCTTGAGGAGATTATTGTTTCATGTCGACCCTGCATCGAAACATTCAGTTCATTCAGCTTATGAAAAATATCTGACAGATACGACAGTTCAAAACACCAAGAATCACTTAGTAAGAGCTCATGAAATGTGTCTTGATTTGGATGGATGGATTTTCATTGAGAGCTCTGGCAGTAAAACCTTTAATTTTCCCAGACATATATGGTGCACCATCTGTACATATAACACAACAGTCTTTCCATGAAAGATCATGCTCATTGAGATAGCAATTAATAGAAACGAAAATATCATGGCCTGTGGTTGTAGTCTCCAGTGGTCTACAGAACAGAAACTGTTCACTAATATCTTTTTCATCAATGTATCTGATAAAACCAAGGAGTTGCTGCTTGTCACCAATATCGACACTATCATGTACTTGCAAAGCAAATGTTCTATAAGTTTTTATTTTCTCCGTGACTTGTTCGTTGATATTGCATGACATTTCAGTTATCCTGCGGCTGACTGTGTTGTTGGACAGAGGAACTTTCGAAAATGGATTAGCTGCTCCTTTGCCAAGTATTATTGAAACTATAACTTGACATGCAGGGCCAATGCCAATGATTTCCTCTCCAATAGTATGAGGTTTCCTTTTTTTTTTTTTTTTAGCTATCAGTTCTACTACTTTAAATGATACCTCAAGAGCAGTATCACCTATGGTCATTCTCTTTACCATTGGCACAGCTGTTTTCTTCTCCCCTTCTAAAATATGTGAAAAATACATTACACTTTTCTGTGACACACTAGGATGCTTTGCTGTAAGTTGCCGCTTCAGTTTGCTAGGTACCATGGCCTCGTTGCTAAGTGTTTCGCCACAAACTAAACACACAGGGATAGGGTTTTCCTCGTTGTTATTCCACTTAAATCCATACGCTAAGTGACTGTCCTGGCATGTTCTTTTCTTTCGTTTGTCTTCTTTATGTGGTGAATTCGACGGTCCGGGAGAAACTGTAAAATTTGGCTTCTTAAAGCAAGCAGTAGGAGCCGACTGTTCACTTTCACTGTCCTGGCGTTTATGTTTAACAATGAACTTATCCATAGCTAAACACTGTGAATCAACGCGAGGAAGACAACTGAAGGCGCCAAGCGGCGTACACTTTTATATATTCATTTGTCGAAGTCTCGGGAATGTTCGTGAGGAAGCGAGTAGTCTCGGGAATGTTCGGCAGGGTATAGCTGTAATGCCATCTGTGGGATACTAGTATAACTGAATTATTGAAATGAATCGACCACTATCACCATCTGCCGTGTATGAGAGTAATTGGTTTGACTTATTTTATTTCAAGACCTTACAAGAATTAAGGCTTCAGTAGAAGGTATTTTTTTTTGTTTATCTCAATATCTCGCGGCACCCCTTAGCCAATCACTCGGCACCCTAGGGTGCCGGGGCACACCGGTTGGGAACCGTTGCTCTAGAGGATGTAATATTGAGGGAAACCGCATGAAAGGATGCCGATGTTGGTATCTGTAATTAAGGAAAATGTGTATGTTATAAGAAAACCGGCGTCAACTCAGATAGGATTATAGACCTGAGTAAGAAAGCCTTGCCCTCAGGAGAGAGGGCGAAAAGGCGATTGCAGTCTTCAAGGTTCGCAGAACGAATGGGGAACCCTTGAAATTCCACCTGAGCCGTGGCAGGCAGAGACTCAGAGGAATAATTACCTGAGACAAGCACCTGAGCGGAAGCACTGCCAAGAGTGTTAGCCACGACAAATGGATCAATTGCATCGCCAGACCTTTTTTTTTAGATCTGCTATTGGCATGTGCGTCTACTTTTTGGCCACACGCTTTAACTTATCCCATACGACTGAGGAAGGTGTAAGTCGGTTAAAAGAGGCTACAAACTTGCTCCAGTATATCTTTTTGCAATTCTTAATAACCTGTATTGATTTGGCACGCAACTTTTTATATTGTATTAGAGTATCTAGTGTGCGGTGACTTTGGAATACCCTCAGAGCACGTCGGCAAGCACGAGTAGTATTCCGGTAGTCATCTGTCTTCCAGGATCAGAAAAGCGACGGAGTTGACAAGTTGACCGTGGAATATAAAGCTGGGCAGCAGAGATAATTGTCTCTGTGAGGTGCTCAATGTAGTTAAAAACACCAAGCAGAAAAAAAAAGTTCCCGTTAGTGCAATCGAAGCTTTCCGGTATTCAGGAGACAGAAGTTGTTTATTAGTGTCCTACACTTGACTACTTCTTTCCCGTACATATTAGATTTAGGTTGTAATTTTTTTTCCATAAGAATATAATATAAATTCATCCCACAGTGCTCCCCACTCACCACCAAGCCTAACGAGGGGTCAATCCACTGAGGTGACAGAGCTAGACAGAGATATACCAGGCTCGCTATTCCACTCACCCTGGAGCTCGGTATAGTACCTAGTCCGGACCGATTGACTAGGCGGTGGCTTAATTCCTAGGCTCCCGTTTAGGCGAAAACCAAACCCGAATATCCCTTTCCACCGAAATGGGTCTCCATGCACGACCTACACGTGGGTTAGCGCTTGAATGATTGACTGGCTCTCTCCTACTCGCACGTTGCTCACACGAACGCAGCCAGGTTTGGCTCGGGACCTCAGTTATGCCAAAACTGTGCCTATGGCATTAGAACACTGGTGGGTTTTAGAGGTTCTGGCGTAATCAATAAATTCTTCGTTGAGCTCAGAGCAAGAGACGATATGGTTATTGAGCGTTATAGCAAAATCGAGGAGATGAGAATGACGGCTCAGGACTGGATTGCATTTCTTAGTGCTCATCTTTGCCACACATATAAGAAGGAAATTCAGCCGCATGATACGAAACTGAGAGATCACTGTGATGAATTCGGTGCTTTTCATGGGGTTACTCATAATGCTTGCAATTTGAATAGGAAGGCACAACAATCATATAAGTCCTTTTCATTGCTTGAACAATTATGACAGCCATTTTCTATTGGAACATCTAGCATACGATGACAATCCTATTTCATGGTCAAAGATCTACAGGAACATTGAGTTCCAGTTTCTGGATAGTTTCAAGTTTTTAGAACCATCTACTGCATGTTGAATACTGACGAATTCGGAATACTAAATGCAGCATATCTCAATCGTGAATATCAGACACTAGTTAGATCCAAAGGAATATCCCCCTAAACTACATCGACAATATCGAAGAGACCCAATAACCATCCATTGATAATTGATTTTGACAGTATATCAGAATAATCGTAAACTCTCGCCCAAAATGTTCGGAATACCTCCAAATTTCAGATTCTAAGCCAATACTGCGATGTGTATCTCAATACAGAGACTTCATTATACACATTTAGGCTTTCACGGCCCGTGTTAATCCAATAAAAAGTAGATTCCGGGCTTGTATCTTCAATATTCTTTGAAGATGCCCAACGGAGCTATTGGCGAAACGTCAGCTGGATCGCATCGACTCGACTACGACATACAAGCCCGCAATCTACTTTTTATTAGCCACTTCATTGCTAGCAGATATAGTTTAGAACTTTAAGGACCTATAGCTTCAAATGTATGCTCTAGACCCTTGCTGGTATTATCAATAGCCAACGCTTGATTTCGAAGTTATGTTAAAGGTATCTAAGGCGACATTAAACCTTATCCATGGCCAGGATAAAGGAAGAATGTGTAGGTTCGCTAACTCAAATCTATGATGGTTGACGAAAGAAGAATCGTCATCTTAATGTGTGCTAGAGGTCGATTTGAAATACACAAACTATGTGCACGACGGTTACAATGAGCTTTCTCTCTTTCGAAGAAGCGAAATAACACCATAGTGCCAATATAACAAACTGCAGGCAACACTAAATGATAAAGAGAAATATACCTTGCACAACACAAACCTCCAAAGTGCATTGAATTAGGGCTCAAATTGTACAGGATACATAGAGTGGTGGCCTATGAATAGTCAAATTGACTGAAATCCTACACTGAAATAAATACAGAGACGTGAAAGAAAATCCTCTAAATATGGATAAAATCTATGGAAAAAGCTCAATAACTCTGTATATGAGAAGTTTATTGAAAATTTAAACAAATCACAACTTCAAATATTTACAAAATAGAAGTAAGTCAAGAAATTGAATGCTAGACCGACGTATATTTGGATCGTTCAATTTAATCCAAATCTTGTAGGTGTAGAGCTTAGTAGAGAGGCGGTGCACATGAATAAGCCTATATACATAGGCCAGGTCATCTCGGATATTTCTAAATTCAGAATATACGATTTCTCCTGCAGTGTGATGAAAACAAATATCCAAATTTTAATCTGGTCTATATGGATACTGATTCCTTTATTTTCGAGACATCTATAGACATCTACAACTTCGTCAAAGAGAACCCAGAACTTTTCGGCACTTCAAATTTCGACGATAACAACCCTTTCAGCATTAAATTACAAAATTAAAAAAGTCAGTGGATTATTCAAGAACGAGCTTGGAGCCAGTCCTATACATAAATATGTCGGTTTGAAATCCAAATTGCAGTTACAAATTTGAGGGACAGACAATAAAAAAGACTAAAGCTATAAACAAAATGGTAGCCATAAATTTCGCCAATTATTTAGGAAAAAATGGCAAAACAGAGCACATTTGGAAGCATCAAGCACACTGTGCAAACCGTAAATGAGTACAAGATCGCTCTCCATAGGAAGGATGAGAAACGAAAGGTAATTGGAGTCTCAGATTACACCCTGCCTGCGAGTCTCAGGGTATGGTTGACCCTTAGCGGTGAAATGTCTCCCTTCACCAGTATACATTCTGTCAAGAAAGAACCGGGAATTGATCATTTAAAAATCCTGTTTAAAAGGGGATACGAAACTATTGTTGTCGCCAAGTTGGGACAACTTTCCTCTATACCCACGCGGAGTTTGATCGTCATCTGTCATCTAGTTTGTTTACAGTACGCCATTTTTTTAGTTCATCTCAAAGGTGATTTGCGATTTTAGGATGGATACAAGCATTGAACAAAGAACCTTTCTCCAATTTTGCATTGCAAATTGTATTTTGTGTGTCAAATTGCTGAAAATGTTACAGAGGGCTTACGGTGAATCGACTTTATCAAAAAAACATGTGCATATGACTGGTACAGTGCATTCAAAAGTGGTCAAGATGTGGTGGAAGATTTGCCTCGCTCTGGTCGGCCATCGTCGGTTTCAACTGAACTGACAATCGTCATTTCGATCTGAGAGAGATTGCCGCGGAACTTTCTGTCTCACGAATCGATTCGTACCATTTTAAACGATTGTTTGGGCATTATACACGTTGCAGCTCGGTTAGTTCCGAAAGAATTGAATTTTCTACAAAAACTCAATCGCCTAAGGATTGCTGAAGACATGCTAGAACGAGCCAGTTCCGACCCCACGTTCATAAAACGCATTGCAACTGGTGATCAGACGTGGGTTTACGAGTTTGACACTCAAACCAGTCAACAAGCTTCCGAATAGCGTCTTTCAACTGAACCGAAACCTAAGAGGGCACGTCAAACTGGATCAAAACAGAAGGTCATGTTGATAGCTTTTTTTTTTTTTTTTTTTTTTTTCAATTTTCGCGGTGTCGTGCACTCAGTGTTCTTGCCAGATGGTCACATGGCAAATAAAGACTCTTATCTGAGCGTTTTGCGGCGTTTGAGAGAACAAATACGGCGAAAAAGATCAGAGGTGTGGAACGACAACTAACGGATTCTGCACCATGATAACGCACCAGCTCACAAGGATATTATTGTAAACGAATTTCTGGCCAAAAACTCAAATTTTATCGAACAACCACCGTATTCACCTGATCTGGTTCCTGCTGATTTCTTTCTCTTTCCAAAACTCAAGTTACCACTTCGAGGCACCCTTTTTCAGTCGATAGAAGACATAAAGGAAAATTCGTGGCGACAATAGACATCGACTCCTAAAAGTGCCTACAAAAAATGTTTTGATGATAGGATTATTCGTTAGCATAAATGTATAATTTCAGAAGAGGTCTACTTTGAAGGCGATAAAATAAAATTGGATGAAAAATGTAAATTGCGTGTTATTTATGGACGCTCTTTAACTGGTTCTCAGCATCCCATTCTAACTGGGTGTGAAAAACCGCTTAATTTTGCTCAGAGGCCTCTGTATCAGGCTTGAGGTTCTTTTACGTGCCGTAAATCTACGACACGGGGCCAACGGCTTTATTTTCCTTCCATAGGAAGCCATGCTAAGGATTTACACCCGAAAAAATCCATCCTCCTCCGCCGGGTTTGAACCCGCGACCTTGGGTATATGAAGTTAGCATGGTAACCATTACATCACGGAGGACGACGAAAAAAATTGGATGAATAAATCATTTTTTTTTTTTTGTTTAATTGGCAAATTTCCGGAACTTTCTTGACACAGTAGTACTCTCTTTATATTTGAATATGCAGATTTTGGTGAGGTTTATATGATATATATAAGCTGAAAATGTTTAAATTTGTAATTTAAACATTATATTTTCTATTTGTGGTATTTTAAGTCAAAGTGCGCAATTTTTGAAACGTAAAATTGATATTTTTTAATTTAACTATGTTGTTTATTTATTGAAAGTTAAAAAGCTAACACGAATCATTAATGGTTTTGAATACAAAATATGCAAAAGGGTGTCGGGAAAAGGTAAAGGAAGGATGATTATTCTCAATAAAACTTTTTAATGAAAGTTAAAAAATGTATTTATTTCTATGGTCCCTATAATACATCTTTTTCTGTTAATCCATTCAGTCATAGGGAGTCCGAACTGCTTTACAGGAATCCTATTTCCTTGCTGGCGCAAGAATTTCTCAGTCAGGTAGATGCAGAAATAAACTGTAGATCTAAGTTCGTAACATAGAAAGTCTTTTAATCTCCTCTTCAATCTTATCTTTTAAAATGTATGTAGTACGGTTATTCGTTTCACTGCGTTGGCTTTGAAGGTTTCATCACTCCCATTTGCTTCATATTCCTTTTCAAAATGATTATGTTTCGATATTCTCCCATAGTTACCGATTTAAACTTTCTTGCATTCCTTTCCTCTCTTCGATCATGGACATACTGATTGTATACTGATAGTAGGAGCCTTGTTATCCTTCACTTCATTAGGCTTCATGAGTATAGTTGAATGGTAAGAGTTCTTGTACATCGGATGATTCGTGGTAGAATATCAAGCCACTTGTATGATCCTTGAGCTAAGAATTCCCGATGCATCACATTCTTCAATGTTATTAACCGTTCCACGGCAGCAGCCTTCACGTTGCTATAGGTGCTGTTGTGATTCCTACATCTCTTATTCATTAGACTTTTAAAATACTAATTATAAAACTCTTTTCCGTAATCACTTTGAAGATTCTGACGTAGTCTCAGTATCTTATGCAAAATCTGTTTCATAGTCTTTGCAACTTCAATTCAGGTCTTATCCTTTAATACTCTTGCATATGCTTTCTTGGAGTAGAAGCCGACGGCGATAAATGTGTACTTGAAGTTCTTGTTCAGTTTATTATTGTGGATCATATTAACCAGATCAATCTGAGATCGTTGAGTTCTTTGCTGTCTATCTTTCAACACCAAAAAAACACTTCTCACAGGTGCATGGAATTCCCAGCTATATTTTTCTTGACCTCTGTCATGCTATAATCCTATGATTTTAGATCTTGAATTATCTCCCTAGTTTCCTGGTTAAGATAGTTATTTCCACCCTCTCTAGATGCAATGAGTAGTCTCAGGTGCTAGACTAATGTATTTGGATCGTTCCAATAGGTGTAGCCTTGCTTTCTGTCGGGATGAAGTTCATTCCATTTACTCAAAATCCACTGTGCTTACTGAGAAGAGGGCGTATAACACTTTTATACTTGTAAACTTCACTGTACCTCAGACGTCCTTGTCTGCAAAAGTTTGTTGGCACACTTGTATGATTCTGGAATCCTTCTATAACCTTTCAGATCCTCCTCGTGTAGATATTATTTTCTGGAAATTTCCTAAAGATAAGCTCGTTCATCTTTGTATAGCATCGACTTTTCCTTGGGCTGCTCTGATTTCAGTATTGATTAAATCTATAATTTTGCTTCCTATGAAGATAATGATGATGATGATGATGATGATGATTTGTGTTTAGGGACGCTCGACTACGATAGCCATTAGAGACCTTATTAAAACAAGGTCGATTAAAAACAACACAGATAAAAGACAATATAAAAGCAAACCAAATATAAAAGGAAAGTTATAAAATTCAGGGAAGAAAACTACCTGTGACGAAGGCCCCAGAGGAATATAAAACAGATTAAAAATGAGCAAACAGGTCACAAAATCTACTAAATCAAGTCCGTAGATTAAACAGCACTAGTGATAAAATACTTAAAATCAAATAACTGTCGCTCCATCATAAACTGTCGGGATACAGTTTACAGATTACTCACTCATGTTTATGTGATATGCTCCAAAGCAGGTTCCTGATTTCGGACCTCAATAGGCCCATCCTCAGCAGGATTTTCAGGTACAATGTGGCTAGGTTCACTGTCGTTTGGGATTGCCAGTGCACTCTGTAGGTTGATATTGGGACCCTTTTGTGGTGACAAGTGAATGGTTACTTCTTCTAACTCTGCCATTTGTGTTTTTTCATACATGCATAACAATGGATGATACCTGGGTTCATCACTTCACACCTGAGAAGAATACTGAATTGAAGGGGGAAATTCGGCTCCAAAGAAGGCAAAGGCAGCTCCATCTGTAGGCAAGATCACGGCCTGAGGTTTCTGGGACACACGCGGAAAAACTTTCATAGATTTTCTCAAAAAAGGAGAAGTTATCAATGGCGAATATTATGCGAATTTGTTACAGAGTTTAGGAGTAAAAGTTGCCGCATTTAGTGAAAAAAAACTTTTGTTTCATCAAGACAATGCACCAGTTCATATGTTCATTATCACCATAGCCAAAACCAAAGATTTAAGGTTCTAATTGCTTTAATTGCTCCTTCATGCACCCTATTCGCCAGGTTTAGCCTCTTCTGGTTTTTTATTGTTTCTAAACTTGAAGAAATGGCTTGGTGGTAGAAGATTTGCCAACAGTGAAGAGGTGGAGTCTGGAGTTGATGGCTATTTTGCAGACCTCGATAGTTCTCACTATAAACAGGGTATCGAAGGTACTGAACATCGCTGGGAAAAGCGTATCTAGCTGAAAGGAGACTATGTGCAGAAATAAAGATCTTTTTCCTCATAATTTTTGTGCTGTCTTATATCCGCGCGCGCGCACACACACACATACACACGGACATACGCACACACTAACACTACAGAAACTCGAGTTCTCATTATTTATTTGACACGCAAGTTCTTCACTGTTCTCCAGTTGGACGTCGTCCCAATATCCTATTTACGTAATAAATCTGATACGTAAATTCTTAAGCTTCACTTGTAACCGAGCGTGGCAGAGCAGTTTCAGCTAGGATCTCCTATAAATATAAAGTGTATGTAAGGTGTGAATATTCTTAGTAATAGTTTGAATAAATACTAAAACTTTCCGAGAAAAAAAAAATGAAAAAATTGTTGCCCTTCAAAATTTTGTTCATGACATCATATTCCGCACAATAAGGGGTTAAATTGATTATTTTTATGTAAACTTTTCTTTTCGAAATAATAAATTTGATGTGTTCGAGAACTTTTTAAGCACAACATAATTTTGGTTTGGCTTGCATTACCAATTAACCAGCGGAAAAGTTTTTGTTGTACATTACCAGACAATGACCAGAACTAGAAAAAAAAATGAATTTTTACTGGAATTTCGGCACTACGTTGCAGATAATAGACCGCCATCTTACGTGCAGTTAGTGGACATTTGCACCCACCTTGCACCTTTAATTCGCCTCAATGACTCCTGGGCGCTAATGTTTGCATTCCTTGTATTTGAAGCTAGCTGCTTAAGAATTCCTGTGACTTATTTGTTTTTCTTGGAGATTCTAAGATACAAAATGCTTGGATTCTTATGCACACTTTACAACGAGCTTCTGCGTATTTGTGGCGCTAATGTTTGCATTCCTTGTGTTTGAAGCTAGCTGCTTAAGAATTCCTGTGACTTATTTGTTTTTCTTGGAGATTCTAAGATACAAAATGCTTGGATTCTTATGCACACTTTACAACGAGCTTCTGCGTAATACAGTGTTTGAGACAAGTGTGGAAATATGATACTAACTAGTACACTTGGCTTGGGTGAAAGACGAGCTAGCTGCCTGCTTCCTGACGGAGAGCAAAGGTCACTGAGTGAGATGCCTCGGCGATACCGTACAACACTCACATTGGGAGGCCGACTGCTTTGACGACGGTTTTCTTTTGTTGGCACGGCGAATAATGGGTAGTGTTTACCCTGTCATTTCAATTCCCTCTTTCATGTGGCAGGTTAAGTCCAGGGCTGGTGATGGTCAATATCGGTCAGGAGGCGCAGAGGCTAGCGTATTAGAACTTCTCGATCCTGCAATATGGTGGTCTCTCCAGTCGCCACTGCTGTTCGAGGTTCCACCTAGAGGGAACCCTTTGAGGGAATCTTCTGTGACCAGGCATTAGTCTCTGTCGACTGTCCTGTGCCCCATACTCTCCTGCAATTCCACTCCTACACCTCATCCATTCCTCCTGGGAGTTGTGCACATAAGATCCAATGGGACTCCAGGTGTCGCCTCCATAAACTGGCCAGTCATAGAGAAAAGTGCCAGCGGCGCTTTCGCCCTGGACCGGGTTATTTTTTGTAGCGTTTAATGCCCCATTTTCCTACATAGATAGATAATTTATTTGCCATAGGAATACAAGTATTCATGACATCGTCAAAAACGGTACAATTATATTAACAATCAAGTACATTTTACACTATAAAATTCATTCAGACTATATAGAGGATTTGCCCTCAATGTGGTACTGACCCTACTCTTAAAGACCTGAAATGATAGTTGTCTTATATGCCAAGGTATGTTATTGTAAAGCTTAAGAGATATATAATGGAAACTACTTGTACTTATACTGTATTTATTCTTATGTATATGTATTACTTCGAGAATCATGACTATGTACAGAAGCACAAGTTGTAAATTCAGTAATATGTTTCTTTACATACAAAAGACAGGCCAGAGCGTACATCGAGGACAGAGTAAGTATACCAGATTTAATAAAAAGTGGTTTACAATGAAACTTAAGATATCAAACTCCATAAATTAATCCCAAGGCTTTCTTTTGCAATACAAACACTCTAAAAGCAGATGTATGGTTACCCCAAAGTAAAAGACAGGCGATGATCAGATGACACTGATGATGCATGGATGTGATGATAGATGGAGCACCGGTGGAATGCGATGGCGGGGGAAACAGATGAGCCCGGAAAAAAATCCGCTCTTGCGTCGCTTTGTATTCCACAAATCCCATATGAGGTTGCCGCCTTGTAGAGAGGAGAGTGGGCCAAACATTCGGCTACAGGCCATGACCTGATCAAATATTGCATTGCAAATCATATCCTACTTTCTCTACACGTACTATGTGCAAAGTGTAAAGAGAATGCATTGCACTCTACCCAAAAATTCAATACCAAGATTTCACCGGAAATATATGTTTTAACCAAAAATAGCGTTTACAGAAAAAGGTCCTCGCGGCGAGTGTGTGTCTGTGAACACGATAACTCAAAAACGAAAAGTCGGTAAAATATCAAACTTGGTACTTAAGTTTAGTATCTTCCAGGGATGGGATACGAAGATGTTGAAAAACATCGCCCACCCCAAAATGCCCTTACGTGGAACTTTTTTCGAAAATTTTTATTTTCTCAAAAATGGATATAACGATCGTGATTAAAATATTGTATATTAAATGTAGTTTACCTGACGAATAAAATGTATATCTTGAATTTTCT
The DNA here is from genome assembly GCA_030762935.1 of Hymenopus coronatus. Taxonomy (NCBI): domain Eukaryota; kingdom Metazoa; phylum Arthropoda; class Insecta; order Mantodea; family Hymenopodidae; genus Hymenopus; species Hymenopus coronatus. Next base: position 179,221,180 of record CM060882.1, read on the forward strand.
GGGAATAGCCTCTGAAGACTACTTAGTTCTGGATAAATTTTACGGAAATTTGCATAACTGCCAAACCGTAAGAGATAGACAAAAACTTACCACACAAAAAATGTAGAGCATGTTAAAATACACAATGTATGTTATATATATTTTTCGTGAAGTTGGTCGTTTTTGAGATATTCCTTGTTATTGGTTTCAGCTTTAAATACTTATACTTTTCACATACAGGAATTTGTCAACTTCTTCCATACAAAGGAACTTCTACTTACAAGGAAGGAAGTAATAAGACTATTTCTGCTAATTATTTCTCAGTTAGAATGAATTAAATGGAAACATAAGCTTTTTAACAATTATTTGTTCCAGTGATGTAGAGAAAGTCATGTGAATGGAACACATCAGAAAGAAACCTCCACAAAGCGCACATGCACAGCTCAATACCAACTCGTCCACCACCATTGCCAAACAAAGTTTGGTAAAGATTATGAGGGACAGGAAAGTCCTAGTAGAAAGGGAAAACTCCTATTATTAACCTACCGACCAGGGGAAACCCTGAAATACCTATTGGTCAGAGAAGGCGGGATTCAAAACTACCGACAGCAAGTCACACACGTTGCAACAGAACCATACTGTTTGCTAGAATTTATAACTAAGTTTTGCTATTTCTACATTTTTCTTTACACATCTTACAGGTAGACATTCATACCAGTTTCCTTCCGTGTTATACAAGAGATTAGGAACGTTTGGAAAACCTATGGAAGCATTCAGGGGAAAGACTTTGAAACAGTCTGTAATCCTGAGTAGAAGCTCTTCTGGGTTTGTCATAATTCAAATTGCTGCTACTGGGAATCTCTACAAGCTGACCTTTTACTTCCTTTTTATTGTACTGCACCCAAAAATTCAATACAGAGATTTTACCGGAAATACGTGTTTTAGGGTCCCCAGTATAAAAAAAAACATTTTTAGAGTCCGTGAGTCCTTGAACGCGATAACTCAAAAACGAACGGTCGGTAAAATACCAAACTTGATATTTAAGTTTAGTATGTTTAAGGGATACAACAAGAAGATTTTCAGAAAAATCTCCCCTACCAAAACTACCCTTTACATGGAAAACATTTCGAAAATTTTGGTTTTCTCAAAAATGGCTCTTGATTTTGATTAAAATATCATATTTTAAATATATTTATATTGAAATAATCTTGAATTTTCTGGGAATAGCTTCTTAAAACCTCTTTATTCTGAATGAATTTTACTGAATTTTGAGTAAACCGAAAGAGATAGACAAAAACTTACTTCACAAAATATACAGATCACTTTAAAACACACAATTTATGTCATAAGTTTTTTTCGTCCTATTGAATTTTCTGAAATATTACTTGTTATTTGTTGAGATCTAAAGTACTTAAACCTTTCTCAGACTTCTGGTCCTGCAAAGAAATGAATTTCAACCACATGACAACCAACTTTTAAAACATTTGACTATCGTTTTATCCTAGTGTATTCCCTTATTTACTTTTTACTTACAAGGAAGCAAGTAATTAAGAAATTTTCTGCTAATGTTTATCTGGATTATCATAAAGTAGATAGAAGAATAAGCTTTTGAACAATAATTTGTTACAGCGATGTAGAGAAAGTCATGTGAATGGAACACATCAGTTTCTCTTGCTGTTGCACCAAGCTGCTACATACGTCATTCTTTTCTTTGAAACAGCAAGTCAACAACACGGAAATACATCGAAGATTATCAGTAATCTTTTGAGATAACATTGTATCTGTATTTGATGTTATAATCGCTTCCGCAGATGCAAGGAATCCCTCAGTGACAAATTCTATGGAAACTTCCGCTGTGACACATTTTGAACAGGAAATTATACCTCCTAGCAACGTGACTATCGCCTATTAACTTTATTTTTAAAAATTCAGTTAAGCCACACTCACATCATGCCAATCAAGATAAAAGTACCAGAAATTGTGCTATTTAGTTTCTTATGAGTAGAAGGCAAATAAGACAATACATTAAGTTAAACCTGCAGTCCAACATTTTAAATGCTTTTGTTATGCAATCTTCATTAAACTTTGGTTTTCTTTCCTTGCCCAGGAGGAAAACGAATGAGTACTTTCTGTTTGAGTATTTTAAACTTGGAGTTAATAGGGTTATCAGAGTAATTGTTAGCTCTACAAAAGAACTAATAACACAATTTGTGTCTTTTAACAACATTTAATTTTCTGTAAGAACGTTGTTTGCTCTCTTACATTTATGCAAATAATTCAGAATCAAGATGACTTCAGGATATATATTATTTGTCCTGTAACCATGTTTAAAGGCATTTTGATCAAAATCTTAAAGCGATTTTTAAGAAATTCAAACATTTCGAAAAGAAAAATATAAAGGATACTTTGGGGTGGGTGGATTTTTCTGAAAAATCTTCGTGTCGCATCCTTGGAAGACACCAAACTTGGTATTTAAGTTTAGTATTTAAAGGTTTTTTCGTTTTTGAGCTATGTTGGCCAAAAAAAGATACAGACGCATTGATTTTCTTAATAATTTTTCTGGATGTAAAGCTCCTCAAAACATGTATTTTCGGTGAAATCTGGGTATCAAAACGTTCAGCCTTCTCTACCTACCACGAGTATCACAATATGCATACACGCTAGCAAATAAAGATCTAAAATTACATTATTCTTCACTTCTTAAAGAATTAAAATGTTTAATAAAAGTAGTACATGACATGAAACAGTCATAGAAACCAACAAACCAAAAATATGTTTTACACAGACACATCAACAACTTATCACTTCCCCAACATAACTTGGATTTTACAAACTATCAGAAATCTCAAACAGATACATCTGTATACGGATAAGTTTTCCAAGAAATACAAAATATTCATTCTAACCGTAAATTCATCTACACGGATGGATCAAAAACAGAAGATGGGAGTGGGTGTACAGTGATAGCTCCAGAAAACACAAGTAAATTAAAGCTTCCTGATTCACATTCCACATTTTCCTGCGAGCTTTATGCACTTAAGCAAGTTTTGATGTACATCAACCAATCCAGCTTGCTGGTACTTAGCGATTCACTGATCACTCTCCAAAGTCTTAGAAACCGGTCGACCGATGTCGAATTACTCCAGGACATTCAAACTCCTCATCAGCAAGCTCTTTCAGACAACAAGCACATCATTTTTACGTGGATTCCGTCTCACTGTGGCATCAAAGGTAATGCAGACAAAGAAGCAACTCGACTATCGTGACGTCATAAAACACTTTTGCAGGCACCTTAGAGCAAAATGGAACCAGACATGCAGTCAAAATCTGCCATTAAAGTTACGTATGGTAAGGAAAGATGACGTCACCAATCCTGGCCCCGTACGTTCACTGAAGAGGAAAGGACAAGACTACGAATAGAACACAACCATTCATACGTCTTCACCTCCTCAATGTGAAGTCTGCAACACTCAACTCACCATTTAACACATCTTCACAGAGTACAGGAAGATACACTACACAACGACAGCTCTACTGAAGATATCTCCACAACAATTCAAGCAAGTTCTACTGTCTCAGAAGCATAAAACTGGATTTCAAATTGTAATATGCTGATTCACAATATTTTAAATCTGTGTCAAACTGACTTTCACAATGTACCTATTCACAATATTTTATTTAAATCTATGCAAATCTTGCTTTCCTATTGTAATTTATAATTCGCAGACTTTGCATTTGAAACAACTCGTTGTCTGTAGGTTTAAATAATTTTATTTTCCTCAAACGCACACACACACACATACATATTCACTCTCACATACATACTTCTACACTCTGTGGGGATAGGGAATAATTCTGGCTAAAGAAACATTCCCCGCCCCAGCCGGTAATCGAAACCGGGACCTCCGAGTGGGAAGTCAGCTCGCTCAACACTCACAGGCCTTTGTTTAAGTGTGTAAACCATTCATTGCAATATTATGAATCTAATTGTTATAAATATTGTGTGGTCGTGATATGACCTAGGTTAAAGCGACTTAAAACAAAGCAATAACTTGGACAGTCATTCAATAGCTCTGACATTCAAGAAATCTGATGTATTCCATTCATATAACTTTCGCACATCGCTGTAACAAATCAATGTTAAAAGCACATTATTCTATCTACTATATTATAATCGAGATAAACCTTGGTAGAAATAGTTTTAATTGCTTGCTTCCCTGTATTAGAAGGAAAATAACGGAATACACTAGGCAAAAGGGATAATCAAATCTTTTAAAGCCAGTTGCCATGTGCCAAGTATTTTAAATATGAAACAAGTAACAAGGAATATCTCAGATATTGTCAGTTATGCGAAAAAACGTAAATGACAAATGTGTTTTTACGTACTCTACATTTTTTGTGTAGGTTTTTGTCTATCTCTTACGGTTTACCAGTTACGCAAAATTCATTCAGAATAAAGAGGTCTTTAGAGGATATTGCCAGAAAATTCAAATTATACATTTTATTTGCCATATAAATATCTTTCTAAAAGTCTTCGTGTCACATCTCTGGAACATACTAAGCTTAAATACAATATTTGGCATTTTACCGACTTTTCGTTTTTGAGTTATCGTGTTCACGGACACATGATCTTTTTCTAAAAATGTTTGTTTTTATACAGGCGGCCGAAACATGTATTTTCGGTGAAATCTCGGTATCGAATTTTTGGGTGGAATACAATACCTACCTTCTTTGTACACTATGTACATAGCGCATGTAGAGAAAGTAAAAATTAATTAATTAATTAATTAATATGGCTCCAAAACTTTAGATATTTTTAATAAAAGCTAGTACTTTCTTTAACACATGTTTGCGGGCGGGTGTGCCTCACATTCAAAAGGTCGCTACTTCAAATCTCGCTTAGGGTTTTCTCGAGTAGACTTACGTTCCATGGACCTCCAGATCATTTCACTGACTTCATGCAATATCCGATATTTGACCAATAGCCGGGATTTGAATCACAGAAATCGGGAGACCGATGGTTCAAACCCCTGAATTGAATTTTTCAGTCCATTTATATCTTTGCGCAGTTTATGTTATTTCTTGCACATTCTGGAATATAATCTCCTTACGCTTCTAGATTTAACTGAAATGTATGCACTTCCAGAGTACAACTATATTTATTTATTTGCTTGTATTTAATATAAATTAACTTTCTATATCTTCTATAATGTTACGTTGTAATTATATTCGTCCCCGTAGTAATTTTTTTTACATTTCAGTGAATGTACTGATATAGGACTGTCGCTTTTAAGGACACTTAAAACACCGCGACCTTTTTTTTTAAACAGTACCGGAGTCTGGCTAGACGCCTTAGCCACCTTGGGACCAACTGGAGAGCGCGCAATCAACTGAGCCGACGAGGCTGACTTTTTTTCTCGCTGGATACACTGCTTTACGAAATAAAACGTTTCTTTCATAGCAACAAAAATAACTACATCTAAAGGTATTTTACTTTCTCTACACGTACTACGTACATAGTGTATAGAGAAGTTTTGTAGTGTACACAAAAATTTGATACCGAGATTTCACCGCAAATACATGTTTAAGGGTCCCCTGCATCCAGAAAAAGATCTGTGTGTGAGTGTGTGTGTGTCTGTGAACACGATATCTCCAAAATGAAAATTCGGAAATACCAAACTTGGTACTTAAGTTTAGTATCTTCCAAGGATGCCGGTCCACATGGCCACGCTCGCTAAAGCGTCTCGCTTTGGTGCTTCATGGGCAGGGGATCGTGGGTTCGAGTCCCGCTTTGGGCATGGATGCTATATGTTTGTGCAATGTGTATATGTTTGTAAAAGAAACAGTAAAACCAGTAATCAGTGGAACCTACGGGGGGAAATGTAAATAGGGATACAGTACCGGAGTCCTGATCAGACTCCGTTACAGTTTTTTTAAAAAAAAAAAAAAAAAAAAAAAAAAAAGGATGCGACACGACGATTTTGAGAAAAATCCCCCAGCCCAAATTACCTTTTACAAGGAAAAAGGTCAAAACTTTCGATTTTCTCAAAAATGGGTCCAACGATTTAATTAAAAATGTAGATCTTGAATTTCCTGGGAATATCCTCTGAACACTACTTTATTCCGGATAAATTTTACGGAATTTGCATAACTGCGAAACCGTAGGTGAAGGACAAAAACTTACCACACAAAATATGTAGAGCACGTTAAAATACACAATTTATGTTATATACTTTTTGTCGTGAAGTTGATCGTTTTTTAGATATTCCTTGTTTTTAGTTTCAGCCTTGTCATACAGGAATTTGTCAACTCCTCTCCATACAAACAAAGGAACATCAGCCACACAGCAACCAGCTTTTGGCTTTCACTTTAACCTATGGTACTCCCTTATTTCGCTTCTACTTACAATAAAGCAAGAAATAAGACTATTTCTGCCAAGTTTTTCTCGATTAGCTTGAAGTAATTAGAAGAATAAGCATTTTAACAATAATTTGTTGCAGAGATGTAGAGAAAGTCATATGATTGGAACACATGAGACTTCTTCTTTAGAGAAGTGGTTTTGGAGAGCATTATGGCTGCTACGACAACCACACAATTTACGTTCTTGGAGTAATTCCATTCATTGAGCCTGGAGATTCTGATTGTTGTTTAGACACGGTTAAGTCCAGAATTAGATTATTTAAGATATTACTGAATTGGGAAGTAACATACCGATGAACAACTTGTTTCATTTTAGGATAACTTCTGTTGTCCGATTTTCAGAATCAATCTTTATGGACAGCTGGAGATTATGGTACAGGAAGATCCTTATTGTGTAATACAGACGTTATTGCAAATGCCAAATTCGAATACTTCACTGTATATTATGTTGCAGAAATGATTCCTATAATGAGGTTGGGCAGAAATAGCATCAGTTAAATGGTGCTTCGGTTATATCCAGATCACAGGAATACCAAAAGACACACAGCATGTATTCGGGGCCCAGGATTTCTCAAAATGACCAGCTGGGTAGCAGAAGTAAAGTTCAAACACTTTTTACTTTTTCTAGCCCCGTATGTACCATGTACATAGGGATAGAGAAGCTTTGTATTCCACCCAAAAATTCCATGTCGAGATTTCACTGGAAATGCATGTTTTAGGACCCCCTAAATCCAAAAAAATATATATTTTCAGAAACAGGTCCATGTGTGTGTCTATCTGTGTATGTGTGTCTGTGGAAAGCATAGTTCAAAAACGAAAAGACGGTTAAGTAGGAAACTTGGTATCTTCCAAGAATGCGACACGAAGATTTTCAAGAAAATCCCCCCACACCTAACTAGCCTTTAAATGGAAAAATATTCAAACATTTTGTGTTTCTTAAAAATGGCTGTAACAATTTTCATTAAAATTCCACATACTAAAGTCATTGCTATCTCAAATAAAATGTATATCTTGAATTTTCTGGGAATAGCTTCTAAAGACCTGTTTATTATATATGAATTTTGCTTAAATTGGCATAACTAGTAAACCGTAAAATATAGACAAAAATTTACTATACAAAAAATGTAGGTCTTGCACAAGTTATGTCATTTACGTTTTTTTTTCGTGGAGCTTACCGTTTAAGAGGTATTCCTTATTATTAGTTTCAATTGTTCAGTAGTTATACTGTTCTCAGACAGGAAGTGTCCGTTTTTCTTTTGTTCTTCTCCTGGCCAAACAAAGAAGCGATTTGCAATGACAATCGAACAACGACAGCTTTATAAAACATTTGACTATCACTTTAGCTTAATACATTCCTTTAGTTCCCTTCTACTTACAAGGAGCTGAATAATAAAATTCTGCAAATGTTTTAACTCGATTAGCATAGTGTTGAAAGAAGAATTATCTTTTGTAAGAAGTTTGTAGATTAGCTAGAGAAGGTCATGTGAGTGTAACACATCAGATTTTTTAGAAGTGGCGGGAACTTCGCCTGTGTTGTGAGATTTTAAAGTTAATGAACCACAAACAGCAGAAATTGTCTTGTGATTCAAACACTTTCATAGCATTATGAAAATAAATAACACTCTAAACAGTGTACCAGGGTGGTCTGAAAAGTTTCCGACCTTATAATGAAGATGACAGCACTCGTAAATAAAAGCTAGTGAATTTCGTTGTTCATCTGTTGACAGTTACTCACCAAAGTTCCAGCCATTTTGGACACTCAGTTATGAAACAGTCGTTTGAGTGAGGTGATGTGAGTGTTTTTATGAAAATGGACATAATCGAGTATCGAGCTGTCATTAAATATTTGTTTTTGACAGGTAATACGCCTACGCAAATCAAAGATGAGTTGGATTCTGTGTATGGAGACTTTGCACCATTAGTTACCACAATGAAATTTAGGGCAGCTGAATTTAAACGTGGACATAAGAGCTTGGGAGGCGATGAGCGTTCGGGACGTTAAAAAACTGCAACTACCAACGAAACGATCGCCAAAGTTCACCAAATGGTGCTAGACGACCGCCGAATTAAACCGAGAGAGATAGCAGAGGCTATGAATATGTCAAAAGAACATGTTTGTCACATATTAAATCAACATTTAGACACGAGAAAGCTGTCCGAGCATTGGGTGCCGCGTTTCCTCACGTTTGACCAAAAACGTGTTCCAATGAGCATTTCCAATACTCTGTTGGCGCAGTTTAGGCGCAATACATCCGAGTTTTGGCGCCGATTAATTACTGTAGATGAAACTTGGATACACCATTATACGCCCGAAACAAAATTATAGTCCAAATAGTGGACTGCAAAGGGGGAACCGACTCCAAAAAAAGCAAAAACTGTCTTTTCGGCTGGGAAAGTGATGGTGACTGTTTTTTGGGATAGTAATGGAGTTATTTTAATCGATTATCTTCAAAAACGAAACACCGTTACAGGAGCATACTACGCATCATAACTTGACAAGCTGAAGGCAGAACTTGCGGGAAAACGGCCACATTTGCAGAAAAAGGAAACCCTGTTTCACCAAGACAACACACCGTCTCACACCTCAAATATTGCAATGGCAAAAATCCACGAATTACGGTTTGAACTGCTTGAGCATCCACCTTACTCACAGATCTTGCCCAAGCGACTTCTTTTTGTTCCCTCATATGAAAATTGCGCTCGGAGGACAGAGATTTTGGTCAAATGAAGAGGCAATCACCTTCGTGAACAATTATTCTGCAGAGAAAACGCCGGATACCATTTGGACGGGTTACAGAGATGGGAGCATCGCTCAGAGAAGTGTGCAGAGTTACAAGGAGACAATGTTTGTATTTTTATTAGGTCGGAAACTTTTCAGACCACCCTCGTACTTGTACAGTTACAAGAAGTGAAGTTACGTCCAAAACTGGACACTGTCGAGTCCGCAAAGATGCTACGTTCTAACAATTCAGAATATGATAAAACCTGGATAAACTTGTGTTTTATCTCTTGAAGCTTTCAAAATAGACCCCAAATTAACATTTATTTAAATGCAAAGTAAAAAAAAAATGTTACATAAAGGTAGAAGTTTCTCAATAAATGCAAAAAATAGCGCTAAAAGTAATTTTGCAAAAGTAGTCACACAGAAGCTCTGCCTGGAGCGAAAATTCTAAGTATAGATCCGAAATTAGGTTGCAAAATGTACTCGAATCAGCATTCACGTTTCTTGTGTCCAAAATCAAGTTTATCATCGCGATCACTCGGTTTACTGTCGGTCTTATGTGCCATAAAACACTTTTAATTCCACATTACCAATACAGCATGGCTTCGCTTGTCCGTAAATTTCAACAATGTAAGAATACATTATGTGTTTGGGAATTGTGAAACAATCACATTTTCTTCTTTCGATTGACTTCACTACATTTTCTCCTTCTTGAGTATTATCGACACATGAGGATCCAGCTCATCGTATTGAATTGCACCCAAAAATTCCATACCGAGGTTTCACCGGAAACACATGTTTTGAGACCCGTGTGTGTCTGTGCGCAGCATAGCTCAAAAACGAAAAGAACCGTTTAAAATCAAACTCTGTATTTAAGTTTGGTAGCTTCAAAGGATGCGACACGAAGATTTTCAAGAAAATACCCCTACCCCCAACTACCCTTTACATAGAAAAAAAATCGAAAATTCTGATTTTCTTAAAAATGGCTATAACGATTTTGCTTAAAATCTCTTATATTTAAGATATTTTCGGCCAAATAAAATGTATATCTTGAATTTTCTGGGAATAGCCTCAAAAGACTTATTTACTGTGGATGATTTTTATTGAATTTTGCAATAACTGGTAAACCGTAAGAGATAGACACAAGAAATGTGGATCACGATAAGACATGTATTTCCGGTGAAATGTCGGTATTGAATTTTTAGATGCAATATAATACTTCTGAATGCATTATGTACGTAGCACACGTACAGAAAGTAAAAAACCTGATGTGTGCCAGTCACATGACTTACTCTACATCTCTGTAACAAATTATTGTTACTAAGCTTATTCTTTTATTTATTTCATGCTAATTGAGAAAAATTAGCACAAATAGTCTTATTTCTTGCTTTATTGTAAGTAGAAGCGAAATAAGGGAGTACCATAGGTTAAAGTGAAAGCCAAAAGCTGGTTGCTATGTGACTGAAGTTCATTTGTTTGTATGGATAGGAGTTGGCAAAGTCCTGTAAGAGAAAAATATAAGTTTTTCAAATCTGAAACCAAAAAGAAGCACTATCTCAAAAACTATCAGCTCCACTTAAGTTTTTGCCCATCTCTTTCGGTTTAGTAGTTATGCAAAATTCATCCAGAATAAAGTAGTCTTCAGAGGCTATTCCTAGAAAATTCAATATATTCTTTTATTTTTCAGGTAAATATCTTTAATATATGATATTTTAATTAAAATCGTTAGAGCCATTTTTTTAGAATATAACAATTTTCGAAAAAGGTTTCACTTAAGGGTAGTTTAGGATGGGGGAAGTTTCTTGAAAATCTTCCGGTCGCATCGTTGGAAGATACCAAACTTAAATACCAAGTATCTAAAAATGATTTTTTTTTTGATTCAGGGCTCTCAAAACATATATTTCCGGTGAAATCTCGGAATCGAATTTTTAGGTACAATGCAATGCCTTCTCTATACACTATATACATAGTACGTATAGAGACGATTCTTTTTGCAAAACAGCCATAAAATAGTGTATGTTCCTAGCAGTTGAAAACTCACTAAACTAGCTTTATGGTTAGAAGAACCATTATGGTTTTCTATTTGTCGCTGCAGATGCTGCAAGTCACACACTCCGTCTTTGGTCCATGCATCACTACCACCGCCACCGCTACCACCGAAACAGAAAAGCGCGTTTTTCCTTCACTGCCACGGAAATTTTTCGTACAATGAAATATCAATTTTTTTAGTAGAAAAAGCTCTACTTGTATGTACTTGCACAATGTTAAGCTCAGGCTTTGGTCGGGCCCTGATTTTCAGTTCTAACTTTTACTTTCTCTAGCCCCATATGTACAATGTACATAGGGATATAGAAGGTATTGTAATACGCCCAAAATTCGATATCGAAATTTCACCGGAAATATATGTTTTGGGGTCCCCTGAGTCCGAAAAAAAGCATTTTTAAAAAAGGGCCGTATGTGTGTGTATGTGTGTCTGTGGACAGCATAGCCCCAAAACAAAAAGACCGTTAAATACCAAACTTGGTATTAGGTTTAGTATCTTCCAAGGATGCGACATGAAGATTTTAAAAAAAATCCCTCCACCACAAACTAACCTTTACATGGAAAAAAGTTCAAAATTTCTGATTTTCTTAAAAATGACTAACGATTTTGATTAAAACTCCGTATATTAAAGCTATTTATGTCAGAAATAAAATGTATATCTATAATTTTTTGGAAATAATCTCTGAAGACTTCTTTATTCTGGATGAATTTGCCGAATGTTGCTTAACTGCTAAACCGTAAGAGATAGAAAAAAATCTCAGTACATAAAAATGTACATCACCACAAAACACAGAATTTATGTTTTTGTTGTGGAGGTAAGTTTCCGAGATATTCCTTGTTATTGGTTTCAATCGTGAAGTACTTCAACTTTTCTCAGACCGGAAGTGTCATTTTTTGTTTTGTTCTACTCCTGGCCAAGCAAGGAAATCATTTGCTATGACAATCGCATAATGACAGATTTTAAAACATTTGACTGTCACTTTAGCATAGCACATTCCTTTAGTTGCCTTCTACTTATAAGGAACTAAGCAATAAGAACATTCTGCTAATGTTTATCTCGATTAGCATTGTGTACAAAGAAGAATAATCTTTTGTAGGAGGTTTTTAGAGCAGCTAGAGAAGGTCAGGTGAGTGTAACACATCAGATTTTTTTAATAAATTTTGCGAACTTAAGAGAATTATTTTAATTCACAAATGTTCATTGTTTTGTAGCTGTATTGTATTGTAAGTGAGCGCCAAGCCACCTGGTTACTGGGACTGGACCTTAAAGGACTGTAAATAACCCCGCAATAGCCATACAAGGAAAACCCCAACCCTGTTCTCCCTTCAGACAAACGCGTCCTCGGAGTGGTCATTTCCATCGTTCAGTTTGAAGCCACACAATTTCAACTGTGAGTGCCTTCCATATGCTTAAAATTGCTCCTATCTAAGAGAATGATAGAACTTTACAACTCTAGCTTTGCCATGGTTACCGGCAAAAACAAAACAAAGGGCCCGGGCTGTCAGGGTCTCAGCTCGGTAGACTGTCGTTATGAAAATTAGCCTTACAAATAGCAGAAAAACGTAATAGTTTTAAACGTATTTAGTGTACAAAATAATATACCTACATAATGGATATATTACGCCAAAAACATCACTTTCAATTTTTACTTTCTCTAGCCCCGTATCTACAATGTACATAGGGATAGAGAAGTATTGTATTCCACCCAAAAATTCTATGTCGAGATTTCACTGGAAATACATGTTTTAGGACTCTCTGAATACAAAAAAGCATTTTCAGAAACAGGTTCGTGTGTGTGTGTGTGTGTGTGTGTGTGTGTGTGTGTGTGTGTACCTGTGGACAGCATAGCTCAAAAACGAAAAGGCGGTTTTATACCAAACTTGGTACTTTAAGTTTGGAGTCTTCCATGGATGCGACACGAAGATTTTCAAGCAAATCCCCCCATCCCAAATTACCCTTTACATGGAAAAATTTTCCAATTTTTTTTCTAAAAATGACTCTTACGATTTTGATTAAAATACCACATATTAAAGTCATTTCTCTTACAAATAAAATTTATATCTTGAATTTTCTGGGAATAGCTTCTAAAGACCTGTTTATTCTGGCTGAATTTTTCTTAATTTGGCATAACTAGTAAACCGTAAGGGATAGACAAAAACTTACAATACAGAAAATTTAGGTCTTGTTAAAATTCACAGGTTATGTCATATACATTTTTTTCGTGGAGCTTACCGTTTTCGAGGTATTCCTTATTATTAGTTTCAATTGTGAAGTATTAATACTTTTCTCAGACGGAAGTGTGCGTTTTTCTTTTGTTCTACTCCTGGTAAAGCAAAGAAGCGATTTGCAATGACAATCGTATAACGACAGCTTTTAAAACATTTGACTATCACTTTGGCCTTGTGCGTTCACTTAGTTCCAGTCTAGTTATAAGGAACTAAGTAATACAATTCTGCTAATGTTTATCTCGATTAGCATGGTGTTGGAAGAAAAGTTATCTTTTGTAAGAAGTTTGTTTGTAGAGTAGCTAGAGAAAGTCATGTGAGTGTAACACATCAGATTTTTAATAGGTGGACGCCGCCCTTGAGAACCCCCTTCAATAGCCGCTACTGGTCCTCGACATTCCTGTTGAACTACTGTTGGAAAAATGTCATTCACAAAAAGATACTGGATTAAAGGATATCTAGATAGGAATAATATGAAAACAAACAATGGCGTGGTATTTAAGTAAATATTAATCAAAGATCGGCTATAAATACATCAAAATTTAAATAAGTTGGTAATGTAATTGTAGCTTATAAAATATTAATAATGAGTAACATGTTAGAGTGACTTATGTTTGTTATTTTAAAATATATATATAAGATAAGTTTAGAACGGAAGGTAAAAGGCTGAAATAGGTTAGAGGTGGCAGAAGAGAAGATTTTCTCGGTAATTACGTTTTAGAGGTGTAAAAATATAAATATTGTATCTATGCACGTACGAAAACAAAACAAGTTTTAATGTTAAAAATAACAAATATGTATACACTCATTAAATAATGACTAACATTAAGAAATTTAAATATTAATGGGTTCCAGTGGCCGGGTTTTGCTCTGACTGCTGGGAGCGGGTTGCGGGACACTGAAGGGGGATCGGAACCAGGGCTTAGGACCCTGATACCCGAATTGACGTTTTCCTTGGACCGAGTTACCGCGAAGATTAACTTGGTTTTCTTCACAAGGTGAATTCTGACTCTAGTGCATTTTTTTTCCTAAATTCATATCTATAGTTAATTCTTCCCACCAGGCGTAGCTTCTGTATGACAGCTATTTTTGCAAAATTACTTTTAGCGCTATTTTTTGTATGTATTTAGGAACTTCAACGTTTATGTAGCAATTTATTTTTCAATCCATTTAAATAAATCATATGGGGTCTATTTCGGAAGCATCAAGAGATAAGAGCACAAGTTTATTCAGGTTTTATCATATTCTGAATTGTTAGAACGTAGCATTGCTGCGGACTCCACAGCGTCTAGCTTTGGGCGTAACTTCATTTTTTAACTGTACAAGTACACTGCTTATAGTATAGCAAAAAGTGTGTGAATCCCAAAGCTATTTCTACAGTTTGTGCTTCATTAACATTAAAACGTCACAGCAGAGACGAAGTCACGCCACTTCTACAAAAAGTGTTTCAGCTTTACTTCTGCTGACCAGCTGGTCACCTTGAGAAGTTCTGGGCCCCGAAAATGTCCAGTGTTTACTGTGTTAGGTTGCTTACTTTGGAGTTCCTGTGATATGAAGATAACCGAAGGACCATTTAATTAATGCTCTTTCTGTCCGACTAACATTAAAGAAATCACATCTCCAACATAATATACAATTAAGTAATCGAATTTGGCATTTGAAATGACATCTGTGTTACACAATGCAGAATTTCCTGTACCAGAATATCCAGCTCCCAATAAAGGTTGATTCTGAAAAACAGACGATAGAAGTTATTCTAAACTGAAACAAGTTCTTCCCAAATTAGTTAAACCTTAAATGAGCTGTTTCCGGATTTAAAGCTTTCTAAACAACAATCAGAGCTTCTAGGCTCCAGGCTCAATTAATGGAATTACTCCAGAAGAATGAAAAGTATGGAGTTGTAGCAGTCATAATGATTTCCAAAACCACTTCTCTAAAGAAACAATCTGATGTTTTCCATTCACATGACTTTCTCTAAATCTCTGTAACAAATTATTGTTAAAAAACTTATGCTTCTATTTACTTCATTGTAATCGAGAAAAAATTAGCAGAAATAGCCTTATTATTTGCTTCCTTGTAAGTAGAAGCGAAATAAGGGAGTACCTTAGGTTAAAATGATAGTCAAAAGGTGGTTGCTATGTGACTGAAGTTCCTTTATTTATATGGGCAGGAGTTGACAAATTCCAGGATGAGAAATCTATAAGCTTTTCAAAGCTGAAACTAAAAACCAGAAATATTTTAAAAACGATCAACTCCACGAAAAAAAGTATATAGCATAAATTGTGTGTTTTAACGTGCTCTACATTTTTGTGTGGTAAGTTTTTGTTTATCTCTTACGGTTTAGCAGTTATGCAAAATTCTGTAAAATTCATCCAGAATAAAGTAGTCTTCAGAGGCTATTCCCAGAAAATTCAAGATGTTCATTTTATTTGTCAGGTAAATATCTTTAATATACGACATTTTAATCAAAATCGTTAGAGCCATTTTTTGAGAAATACAAAATGTTCGAAATTTATTTCATGTAAAGGGTAGTTTGGGATGGGGGGATTTTTCTCAAAATCTTCGTTTCGCATCCCAGGAAGATACTAAACCTAAATACCAAGTTTGATATTTTACCGACTTTTCATTTTTGATTTATCGTGTTCACAGATGGACACACATCCATCCAAACACACACACACACACACATACACACACGGACGGATCTTTTCCTGAAAATTATTTTTTTGGATACAGGGGACCCTGAAACCGATGAAATCTCGGTATCGAACTTTTGCGTACAGTGCAATGCCTTCTATGTACAATATGTACGTTGTACATATAGAGAAAGTAAAAAACATATGAGAAACCGCTCGTCGTATTTTTTAAAATATCCATTCATACTTTTTCTGATTCAAAGCTCAAATTGCAAAAATTGTAGACCTTTTCTCAAATTTTGGGACATTTTGATTAAAAATGTTCTATAGATTTTTCTGAAAGTTTTACTGTAACTGCATTTCTCTTTTTGTTCATGTATTTATCCAACTTAAGGGGACAAAGTACTCTGAAATGGTAAAAAATTACATTTTATGTTTTATCCACTAATAAAGCTTTTATTATTTCTAGTTTCAGAAAATGTATACTTTTGGGGGGTTAAGAGGATTTTAACCAACTTAAATATACTTTAAATGTTAGTCTATAGTTCTTAAAAGTTGTTATGCTATGCCCCTCTTAAGAACATTTGTATCTTTAAATTCAGTTTTCTCAAAACAGCATTTTTAGATACTTATGTGTCTTTTTTCTCAGAAACTGTGAGAGCAGGAAAGCTGAAATTTTCAGCACATATATACAACACATAGTTGAAGTTTCTGAACCACAATCGTGATGTTATTGTTTATATTGATCATATTAAGAAAGCTACAATATTGCAAATGTTCCACATTTTTATTTTTGAATTTGAAAATATGTTTCTTTTTTAATTTCTACTAAAATTGTATCATAACTATATAATTTGAGACCGTTAATTAGCTTCCCTATCAAATTATTATTAGTTATCAATTATTTATCAATGTTAAGCTAAAAGAGTATAAATGTATGTATTTAACTGAGAAAATTCAGCTGGAGAAGAAAGCTGACGGCAAGAGAGTCAAAGGGGATGAGAAGTGCTTTTGTAAGAAAAGTCTCTTTTGTCCAGTCACGTACCACTGAGTTACAACGGGGGTGAACCGTAAGATTCGGAAGATGCTAATTCTTCATTGTACAAGACATGTCACGTTAGGTTTGCAATGCACCCTGGGATAAGGAAATTGACTCTTGGGAAATATTCACGTCCATCGTGCGGCGTTTCAGTCCAATCAGAAAGAGGCCGCTATGACGGTATATATAAAGAGCCCAAGAAGGCACATCGTGATCGGTCTGTCCGTGAAAAGCATCTGTCCGATGCAAGCTGTTTGTTACTAGCTGATCTGTCGCTGTTATGCTGTCGGGCGTTGGGCTGAACTTAACTTCTTCACACAAAGTTAGACACTGTAACGTGTAACGAATTTAAAGTCAGTGACGCGTACTAATGTATATAGTATAACGCAGAAAAGGAAGAAGAGGGGACTGTGATTACGTGTGATCAGCTAAGTGTTAGAATTCGTAACAGGTGTACAAGTTAGCACTATTGTAAAGCAAAAGTGCTTATCTCGCTTCTCCTAGTAAGGAATAAACTCCAGGAAAGTATATAAGTTTTAATCACCCCATTAGCTGCACCACCCCGAGAGAGTCAATCGTCGTGAAGGCTGAACAACCCCGAGGCAAATTCAACGGTAGTAGGTTCACCTTACCATGTGTCTACTCATATGTAGTGGAGTGAGTATTGCTAACGCCTTCAATCTGCGCTCACCGCATAAAGCGTCTGCATACAGCACCCAAAGTCAACACGATCTTAACACCACAAATTGAGGTTCAGAAAATAGCTGCTTATACTAAGAACAAGCATGTAAAAGTGTGATTATGTATTGCAAGTAGTATCAGAGAAAAAGGTACATGAATTCACATGTTTTAAGAATAAGTTTTATTACTGTTCTGCTGAATGAAAAACTTTTTATAGACTCAACCACATAAGCTATTAATGCAATGTAACTTGAAATAATTGTCATGATTTATGGAATAGTTCATACACAATTCTGAAAAAAAGTTGAATACTTTAAGAGCAGTGGTAATTCAACTCACTTAAGGTGTAATTTTCCTAACTTCAGACTACACTGTCTCCTTAAATGAAATTTGATATACAGAAATGCAGTCGCAGTAAACATTTCAGAAAAATCCATAGAACAACTTACAAATTAGAAACTTCAATCGCAGTGTTTCTTAAATGAAAATTGATACACACTGTATATCCTGAATTCTCTAAAACGCATTTTCATACATTTTTGACTCTGTGACATTTTTACAGAATTGGAAAGTCATTAAATGTTTAAACTTTTTAGTGCCATTCACGATCTAATCGTGATATCATTTTCATACGTTTTAACTCTTGCCAGCAGGAAGATCTGTGTGCTTTCTACATCATAGCCATAGAGGAAGGTTTTCTGAAGCATTTCAGGGCATTAGCTTTACACTCAAAAGGGCTAAATTTGATCTATTTCTCTATCCGGTGTTATTGGTGGTTGAAAAATGGCGCTTTACAAACCCAAGCGAAAATGAGAGCTGCATTCGCGATATATTAGAAGAAAGCGAGTGATTTTGAATTTGATTACCTTTCTGAAAGAGTTTCTGACATCGGCATACGAGAGGAAGATATACAGAGTATTAACGAACTATACCGATATATTTTCACAGAATATGTAGATTACTTAAATAAGCAATTTGAGATAGAAGACTTATGACCTGTTTATTGGAATATCAAAGTAACGGCTATAAGTTTCTGAAGTGCCAGTACGCCACTGGCTAATTTATCAACCATTCGAAAGCATAACACGAAAAACGAAGGGACATATTACAGCGTACCTCTCTAGCGTAGTGGTTATGATACTGGCTTTCAAGAGAAAGATAGTTTCCGAGTTCGGGTCTCGTTCACGTATCGCGGCACTTCGTCTGGAATGAAAAAAAAAATAATAAAAAATCTGATGTGTACTATTCACATGACTTTCTCCATATCCCTGCAGCAAATAATTCTTAAAAAGCTTATACTTCTATTTAATTTATGCTAATCAGAAAAAATTAGCAGAAATAGTTTTATTACTCGCTTCCTTTTAAGTAGGAGCGAAATAAGGGACAACCTAGGTTAAAGTGATAGTCAAAAGCTGGTTGCTATATCAATGAAGTTCCTTTGTTTATATGGATAGGAGTTGACAAGTTCCTGTATGAGAAAAGTATACGTTTTTCATAGCAGAAACCAAAAATAAGGAATGTCACAAAAACGACGAACTCCGCGAAAAAAATGTACATAACACAAATTGTGTGTTTTAATGTGCTCTACATTTTTTGTGAAGTAAGTTTTTGTCCATCTCTTACGGTGTAGCAGTTATTCAAAATTTAGTAAAATTCATCCAGAATAAACTACTCTTCAGAGGCTATTCCCAGAAAATTCAAGATACCCATTTTATTTGTCAGGTAAATATCTTTAATATACGAAATTTTAATCAAAATCGTTAGGGCCATTTTGAGAAAATCAAAATTTTCGAAAAAAGTTCCATGTAAAGGGTAGTTGGGGGTGGGGGGATTTTTCTCAAAATCTTCGTGTCGCATCCCTGGAAGATACTAAACTTAAATACCAAGTTTGGTGTTTTACCAAATTTTCGTTTTTGAGTTATCGTGTTCACAGACACACGGACACACACACACGGACCTTTTTGTGAAAATGCTTTTTTTTTGGATATTGGGGACCCTAAAACATGTATTTCCGGTGAAATCTCGGTATCGAATTTTTGGTGGAGTGCAATACTTTCTCTATACACTATGTACATAGTGCGTATGGAGAAAGTAAAACTGTACTTAATAACAAGAATCGAACTCACGACCTTTGGGATAGCAGCTTCTTGGGTTACGCATTAAGGCACCAGAACGCCTCCAGAGTAGGCTACGTTACATATGTGCTATTTTCATTACCTGTATTACGTGTGTCATTTTTTTTTTCAGATGCAGGTTCCATGAATACATTTTTTATTTTAAAATATAAAACACCAGACCAAAGGAGATTGCTGTTTTAATAAAGAAATATCTGTACCTTCATTTCAGTAACCTGAATTTTGTATAGTAAGGTTTTGTATGCCTAATTGTTGACTATTTTGCGATTGTTTTATTTTACTTTCAATTTGTTTTGTTTTAACTCTATAAAAATATTGAAGAGACTGCTCATGCATATATACATATTATACATAGAAAAACAGGTTTAGTAAAAATGAAAAAAAAAAAAATCAGCTCTGTATGTCATTTAGTACTCTTTTTATTACTAGTAATTTAAAACCCTGCATTCCGGTCTGAAATTGCTTAGCACTTTTCAAAGAGCATTCTTTTATCTGAGCTGGCACTAAAAGGGGTAAAACTTAACCACTGGACGAAATTATCACCGCTTAAAGCACTACATTTGTGTCATTTTCTTTATAGTTTACTATTTCCGAAGCATTCCCTGTGGAACGCTTGAATTCTGCCGTAGTTTACAATACTCAGTAAAGTGATGCCAATAAATTAGGACTTATGAAGGCAGTTTGATGGAACTGTGGGGGCGGAGCACCCCGTGGGCCGTTTTGGCGGACGGAAAGTAAAAGTTGCCTGCGTGCGCAGAACGCAGGCGCCTGCCTACTCCCACCAGGCGCCGTGTTTATAAGCGCCCGATCCGCTGCCACTACCTCATACACGCTCAGTGTCGGATATTGTTATCAACTCGTACTTCTCTCACTTACCTGTGATGGGTCGAGATGTTCTGCTTCTCCTCGTCGTGCATGTCGTCCTCTCGGCGGCGGACACCTCCCAACAGCAGCAGCCCGTCAACCCCAAACAGGTCAGCATTCTTTTCTTACCACCAACTTATACTTATCAGTTCGAGCATGTATACTGGCAATACGAGATCTGATAACTAACTTACAGTTCGTGGTTACCCAATTACTTTTCGAATTACTTCAAAAACAATCTCATGTGTTCAACTCACGTGACTTTCTCTACATCTCTGCAACAAATTTTTCTATTTACTTCATCTAATCGAGAAAAACTAGCAGAAATGGTTTTATTACTTGCTTCCTTGTAAGTAGAAGCGAAATAATGGAGCACCATAGGTTAAAGTGATAGTCAAAAGCTGGTAGCTATCTGACTGAAGTTCCTTTGTATGGACAGAAGTTGACAAATTCCTGTATAAGAAAAGTATAAGTTTTCGAAGCTGAAACCAAAAACAAGGAATATATAAAAAACCGATCAACTCCAGAAAAAAATGTACATAGCGAAATTGTGTGTTTTAATATGCTCTACATTGTTTGTGTAATAAGTTTTTGTCCATCTCTTATGGTTTAGCAGTTATGCAAAATTCCGCAAAATTCATCCAGAATAAACACAGTACTGACAAACAAAAGTGTTCTTTTTATGTTCATTTTTAGATCCACAAGATGGCTTTGGCAATTAGCGTTTGATTTTCTTGGTCAAACGTATTTTAATGTCATTTTCATCATTAGACATTAGGAAAATCAGAAACAAAAACAAAATAAGTGGCATTAAAGATTTACAATACTATGGTAATTATTTAATTTATTCCGCTAGAAAAAAAATCTGATGTGTACCATTCACATGACTTTCTCTACATCTCTGCAACAAATTATTGTTGAAAAGCTTACGTTTCTATTTACTCCTTCTACTCGAGAACAAATTAGCAGAAATAGTCTTATTACTTGTTTCCTAATAAGTAGAAGCGAAATAAGGGAGTACCATAGGTTAAAGTGATAATCAAAAGCAGGTTGCTAAGTTACTGAAGTTTCTTTGTATATATGGACAGGCGTTCACAAATTCCTATTTCAGAAAAGTAAGTTTTTCAGAGCTGTAACCAAAAACAACGAATATCTAAAAGACGATCAAACTCCACGAAAAAAATGTATATAACATTAATTGTGTGTTCTAACGTGCTCTACATTTGTTGTGCAGTAATTTTTTATCTGAGTCTTACGGTTTAGCAATTATGCAAAATTCCGTAAAATTCGTCCAGACTAAAGTAGTCTCCAGAGGCTATTCCCAGAAAATTCAAGACATATATTTTGTTTTACAGGTAAATATCTTTAATATATGATATTGTAATTAAAATCGTTAGAGCCATTTTTAACAAAGTCAAAATTTTCGAAAAAAGTTCCATGTAGAGGGTAGTTGGGGTGGGTGTAATTTTCTCAAAATCTTCGTGTCGCATCTCTGGAAGATACTAAACTTAAATACCAAGTTTGGTATTTTACCGTCTTTTCGTTTCTGAGTTATCGTGTTCACACACACTGACACACGGACACATACACTCACACACGGACCTTTTTGTGAAAATGCATTTTTTGGTTATAAGGGACCGTAAAACATAAGTTTCCGGTGATATCTCGGTATCGAATTTTTTGGTGGAGTGCAATACCTTCTCTATACACTATGCACATAGTGCGTGTAGAGAAAGTTGAAATTCAAATCACATGAAACAATCCAACACGTGTTATTATACAAGTCAATAGGAATATTCCAACATTGTGAAATATGATATTTGCAACATTTTTACATTCCCTGCAAGTACTACGTACATACTATATAGAGAAATTATTGTATTGCACTCAAAAATTCAACAGCAATATTCACCGGAAATACATGGTTTGAAACCCCTGAATCAAAAAAAAATCTGATGTGTTCCATTCACATGACCTTCTCTACATCTCTGCAAAGAATTATTGTTTAAAAACTTATGCTTCTATTTACTTCGTGCTAATCCAGAAAAAATTAGCAGAAATATTCTTTTTACTTGCTTTCTTGTAAGCAGAGACGAAATAAGTACCATAGGTTAAAGCGATAGTCAAAAGCTGGTTGCTATGTGACTGAAGTTCTTTTGTTTATATGGACAGCAGTTGAAAAATTCCTGTGTGAGAAAAGTATAGGTTTTTCAAAGCTGAAACCAAAAACAAGGAATATCTAAAAAGGATCAACACCACGAAAAAAAATTATATAATATAAATGTACGTTTTAATGTACGCTGCATTTTTTTGTCCATCTCTTACGGTTTAGCAGTTAGGCAAAATTCCGTAAAATTCATTCAGAATAAAGTAGTCTTCAGAGGCTATTCCCAGAAAATTCAAGATATACATTTTATTTGTCAGGTAAATATCTTTAATATACGGTATTTTATCAAAATCGTTAGAGCCATTTTTAGAACATCAATTTTTTTTTAAAAAAAAGTTCCATGTAGAGGGTAGTTTGGGGTGGGGGAATTTTTTTTTTTTTTAAATCTTCGTGTCGCATCCTTGGAAGATACCAAACTTAAATACCAAGTTTGGTATTCAACAGTCTTTTCGTTTTTGTAAAAAGCTTTTCTACTTTCTCTAGCACGCATGTATAATGTACTTGGTGGATGGATAAAGTATTGCATTCCACTCAAAAATTCAATACCGATATTTCACCAGAAATACATGTTTTTATACCCGTTAATTAAAAAAAAATATTTTGGAAACATGTCTCTGTGTGTGTCTGTGGGCAGCATAGCTCAAAAACGAAAAGTCGGCTGGCTGCACTTGGTAATAAAGTTGAATGTCTTCAAGGACGCGACACGAAGATTTTCATGGAACATTTTCTTTGACTAACATGTCTTTTATTTAAGATATATTCACGACAAACGAAACGTATATCTTAATGTTTTAGGAATAGTCCCTGAACATCTCTTCATTCTTGATGTCGTTTGTTTAGCAGGTAAAATTTAAGACATAGGTATACACTTTTGCGTACTATCTTTTGTCTATCTTCTTAAAACATACAATTTGTCACATACATTTTTATTTTTCTAAACTTACTATGTACATACTGTATAGGGAAGGCCTTGCACTCCACCCAAAATTCCATACCGAGATTACAGCGGAAATAGACGCTTTAGGGTTTTTAGAAAAAGGTCCGTGTGCGTGTCTGCGTGTGTCAATGTGTCTGTGAACATAACTTGAAAACAAAAAGTCGCTAAAATACTTGGTGTATAAGTTTGGTATCTTCCAGGGATGCGACACGAATATTTTGAGCAAAATCCCCCACCCAAACTACTTTTTTACATCGAAAAATATTCGAAAAGTTTGATGTTTTCAAAAATGGTTCTAACGATTCTGATTTTAAAAATCGTACATTAAAGATGCTTACACGACAAATAAAAGGTATATCTTTAATTCTCTGGGAATAGCATCTGAAGATCTTTTCGTTCTGAATGAATTTTGTTGAATTGTGTGTAACTGATAAACAGTAAGAGATAGACAGAAACTTACTACACAAAAAAGTAGAGCACGTTAAAACACACAATTTAAGTCATATTTTTTTTCCAGGAATTTCTGAGATATTCCTTGTTATTTGTTTCAGGTGTAAAATATTTAAAACTTTCTCACAGGGAAAGTTGCAAATTCCTGGATTTCAAAAACATGGCAAACGGCGTTTAAAAAACTTTGACTATCGTTTTAGTCTAGTGTGTTTCCTTATTTCCCTTATACTTACAATAAAACTAGTAATTGTTGTTAATGTTTATCTCGATTATCACAAAGGAGATAGAAGAATAAGCTTTTTAACGATAATGTTACAGCGATGTAGAGAAAGTCATGTGAATGGAACATATCAGAGTTTTACTAAATCAGAGATAAGTAGTAAAGGAGACATATAATCTCACAAGTTTCAAAGCCTACTTTCTCTCGCAGCTATGAAGATAACTCGATACAGGTTTTCTGGATATGTATGCACAAAGATTACTTGTGCATGTAATGAGCAGATTGTATTAGTGTGTTTCTGGTAGCAATTAGTAAGTGCAAAGATCCTCAAAATTTCATTGCAATGTGGCATTGGCTAATAGTACTAGGATTTTATCAATTATACTAATTTAAATTCTATGCATCTGCTGAATTATACTGCGCAAGTCATTTTCATAGGACCATTTATAAAACTGCCATAAACTGTATAAGAAAAACATTTAATAAACAATAATTTCTTAAACATCCGATGTGTTCCATTGACATGACTTTCTCTACATCTCTGCAATAAACTATTGATTAAAACCTTATTCTTTTATTTACTTAACGCTAATCGAGAAAACATTGGCAGAAAGGGCCAAATCTTTTAAAACCTATATGCCATGTGGTTGAATTTCCTTTGTTTGTATGGACAGGAGTTGACAAATTTCCGTATAAGAAGGTCGCCCTCCGTGGTGCAATAGTTATCGTGCTACCTAAGGTCGCGGGCTCAAACCCGACGGAGAATGATGGCTTTTTTTGGGTGTAAAAATCCTTAGCATGGCTTCCTCCGGAAGGGAACTACAGCCGTGGGTCCCGTGTCGTAGATTTACAGCACGTAAAAGAACCTCAAGCCTGATAGAGAGGTCTCTGAGCAAAATTAAGCGGTCTTTCACGCCCAGTATAGAATGGGACGCTGAGAACCACAGTACTTAAAGAGCGTCCATAAATAACACGCCATTTACATTTTTTCCCCCGTATAAGGAAAGCATAAGTAAAAAATCTCAAAAACTGCCTCCTCCAAGAAAAAATATATATAACATAAATTGTTTGTTTTAACGTGCTCTACATTTCCGTGTAGTAAGCTTTTGTCTATCTCTTATGGTGTAGCAGTTATGCTAAATTCATCCAAAATAAAGATGTCTTCAGAGGCTATTCCTAGAAAGTTGAAGTTATACATTTCATTTATCTTAAATATTAATATTTTAATCAAAATCATTAGCCATATTTGTTAAAAAGAAATTGTTTGAAATTTGTTCATGTAAAGGGTAGTTTGGGAAGGGGGGATGTTCTTGAAAATCTTCGTGTCACATCCTTGGAAGATACCTAACTTAAATATCCAGTTTGGTATTTAACGGTCTTTTCGTTTCTGAGCTAACCTTTCCACACACAAACACGGACATTTATCTAAAAATGTTTTTTTTTTATTCAGAAGGTCTCAAAACATGTATTTCCGGTGAAATCTCGGTATCGAATAATTGGATGCATTACAATACCTTCTCTATACTCTATGCACATAGCAAGTGTGGAGAAAATTAAATAGTTACCTATCTATTGAGAAACAATCGATAAGAAATGTTGCAGGAGTATACAAATTATGTTTTAATATTAGTAATTAATCAAATTGGATACTTTCGTTATGGATAGAAACGAGTAGCGAGAGTCAAATCGACGCTATTTATATTCGCCTTAAAATGGCAGGCTCTTTCCATACTATCGCGAGAAATAACTGAACGTCAAAAGAACTTCGAAAAAATAACGTATTGAATGATTAACGGACATGGCTTAGGGACAGAAAAGGTTATTTAAAATAAATACTGTGCCTTAAAAAGACAGCATTTTTTATGTAGTAAGCTTTCGTCTGTTGTTTAGACATTTAGCAGTTATACAAGATTATATCAAATTCCTTCCAAATAAGAACGTTACAGGCTGTTTTCGGAAAATTAAAGTATATATAAATGTTCTGTAACATAAAAGTTTATATTTTGTGGTACTTTATTCGTATTTTTACAGAAAGTTTTGAAAAAATCTAAAATTTCAAATTAGTTTGGCATAAGTGGATTTTGCTGAAAATATTCGAGTTGCATATTTGGAAGTTACCAAACGAAATACCAAGTTTAGTATTTGACCGACTTTCCGTTTTAAATTGTGCTGTTTACAGACACATGGACCTCTTCTTAAAACCGCTTTCTTTGGATTCAAGGAGCGCGTATTTTTCGTGAAATCTCGGTATCCAATTTTCGGTGAAATACAATACTTCTACATGTAGCAGAGCAATAATTTAGATTTTACTTAATTTATCCCTCAAGGTATAATTTGAAGAAAACATTTAAACATTTATTGTGTGTAAATGTCTCGGAAGAAGTATGTTTTTATCTATGTATATTCATAAATAAACAAACTTTATTACATAGCTCCAACACGGTTTAAAATTCCATCAAGAAGGTTTCGTATAACGACGTCATTTGCAAGGTTATAACTTTTTCAGGAACTTCGATTAAAGAACATCTACGGGAAGGTAATTTAAACTTTGTTAAAAAATATATAATGTGTTCCATTCACATGACTTTCTCTTCTTCTGTGTAAGCTTATTATTCTATTTACTTCATGCTAATCGAGAAAAAATTAGCAGAAATAGTCTTATAACTTGCTTCCTTATAAGAAGAAGCGAAATATGGGAACATCATAGGTTAAAGTGAAGTAAAAAGCTGGTTACTAGGTGACTGAAGTTCCTTTGTATGGACACGAGTTGACAAGTTTTTCAAAGCTGAAACCAAATGCAAGGAGTATCTCAAAAGCGATCAAGTACTCGAAAAAATGTATGTGTTTAAGTACATTTTTTTTTTTTTTTTTTTTGTAGAGTTAACAGTTTTATAGATATTTCGGTTTCAATTTTAAGCCACTTAAACGTTTCTCAAACGGGAAGGTATCTTTCTTCTCGTTTCTTGTTTGTTTACTCCTGCCAAGAAAGAGAACGGAATTACAATTGTTTCACTAGGCGACTGGTTTTTAAAGGATTCTGTTATTTCGCTTCTACTTACAAGTAAGCAAGTAATAAGGGCATTTCTACTAATTCTTCTCGATCAGCATGAAGTAAATAGAAGAATCAGCTTTTTAACGATAATTTGTTGCAGAGATGAAGAGAAAGTTATGCGAATGGAACACATCAGAATTTTTGCATAGCATTTCGTATTTTAGCATACTAAAGCCCTTTTGCAACACCTTCACTTGTTTCCCCAAACTATTTAAGTAGGCAGCCATAGGACTTTATTAACACTAACTCGCAAGTCGATAGGGGGAGATGTACGCTTGAATCTGCGCTCTAGATAGAAATGATAAACCAATATCTCAATTTCCTGAAAACTTCTTATTGCTTCCTTTTCGCAAAATCTTCTGCCGAATCAACTTAGGACTATTTATGTTATAGATTGAGTGTTTAAAGCTAAATATAATTAAAATTAAGAAACTGGGTGATAGAGTGTATTAATCTAGCACATATTCGGGAATCACTGCAACAGTCTTGCAGAGTCCTGGCAGACGATAGTCGAGCGGTACCTAAGACCTTACATTTTTATCAAGGATAACCTTTACATTACGGATTTAGTTGTTTTTATCCTTGTTACTTTCTCTATACGCACTATGTACATAGTGTATAAAGAAGGTATTGCACTCCACCCAAAAATTCGATACCGAGATTTCACCGGAAATATATGTTTTAGGGTTTCCTTTATCTAAAAAAAGCATTTTCGGAAAAAGATCCGTGTAGGTGTGTGTGCGTATCCGTGTGTCTGTGAACACGATAAATCAAAAACGAAAAGTCGGTAAAATACCAAACTGACTTTCGAAAATTTTGATTTCCTAAAAAATGGCTCTAACGATTTTGATTAAAAGTTCGTATATTAAATATATTTACCTGACAAATAAAATGTATATCTTGAATTTTCTAAGAATTGCCTCTGAAGAGTACTTTATTCTGGATTAATTGTATTGAACTTTGAATAACTACTAAACCGTAAGAGATGGACAAACACTTGCTACACAAAAAATGTAGAGCACGTTAAAACACACAATTTATGTTATACACATTTTTTTCGTGGAGTTCATCGTTTTTGAGACATTCCTTGTTTTTTGTTTCTGCTTTGAAAAACTTATACTTTTCTTATACAGGAATTTGTCAACTGCTGTCCATACAAACAAAGGAACTTAAGTGTCATAGCAACCATCTTTTGACTATCACTTTAACCTATGGTACTCCCTTATTTCTTTTCTACTTGCAAGGAAGCAAGTAATAAAACTATTTCTGCTAATGTTTTCTGATTAGCATGAAGTAAATAGAAGTACAAATTTAAGAATAATTTGTTGCAGAGGTGTAGAGAAAGTCATGTGAATGGTACACATACGATTTTTTTGTATTAGTTTTGAAATATATTTTTTATTAGTTTTTCTTAAATCACTAATCTTTGACTTTTCCATGATTACTTTATACATTGATTTTTAGATTTATCTTTTGTTCTTATTTAAAATATCTCTTATTGAAGTTGATCCCTGATTTGTATGATAAGGGCGCTGATAACCTTGTAGTTGAGCGCCATTAAACACTAACCATCATCATCATTATTAAGGAATACTGAGAACACTGCCATATAGAAACTTATTTTCACTTCTAAAAATTCTTTAATTAAGAAGAACCACTAGGACATATAAATCATATCTCTTATTCAGTTTTAAATGATTTTTGACTTTCTGTATTATGGATTGTTAAGGGTCTTATATTCATGAAATGTATACAGGAAACCGAAAAATAATTGCGTTTTCTGGATAAGCCCAAGGATACATTTTTAAATTTCAAGTGGATTTAGTGTTTAGCATCTTAAAATTAACTGAACATAATTTTTTAGAAAAATGAAATCAAAGTTTCAAAGATTAACATTGTTTGAAGTGATACAAAATATAATTTATCAGCAACCAAGTTAAGGGAACGCTAGGCTACAAAAGAAAACTAAATAAGTAATTTATGATATAAAACATATTATATTGAAATAAGTCATTCTTATACTATAATGGAAAACTGAGACTTCAAATGAAAAGCCAGAGTTGTTATTATTGTGGTCCAGTAATTAGTATTCTGGTTTTGCACCCAGAGGTCCCAGGTTCAAGTCCCGGCTGTTTGTTTCTTTAGTTGGACGTTTTCCCTGCCTTCAGCAAGGACTGGAAGTGTGAATATGTGTTGGGGAATAAAGAACTAAAACCGATATTAAAAGAAGCTGTAAACGAATTGTTTATAACTCACGATTCAACCATCAATTTAAAACAGGTTTTTAAAACAATAAAATAGACGTAGAGTTTTTTTTTAGTTATTTAGTTGTTTTCGTTATTCCGCTCACTTTTGTGTTTTAACTGTACACAGTAAACCTCGAGGATATAACGCCGAATTCGAACTCTAGTCCTCACGCGATGGAACATCATCGTCCTAAGGACCACGGCCACGGATACCAATTTATGAGAAATGCACATTCAGGTGTTTTTGAATCGCCGTCAACTCTGATAGAACCCGCAACCCACATGACAATATGGGAATGGTAGTAACGTTAGGAGTGCTTGCTTGTGTTTCAGTTCTTTTATTTACAAGTTTTCTCGTATTATTTATATCGCCTCCGCGTACGATGCAAGAGCATTTGGTGTACTAACATTTAGCTTTGATTGTTACTTTGTTAAGCGGAATAATGTATTTATTATTAATTGTTTAGTAGTAACGTGATGTTTATAATGCTAGATAATGCTTTAATATTCCATAATATTTCACCACCACCACCACCACCACCTAGCAATAGCAAAAATTAACAGTACATAAATCAAAATGGGTTCTCAGAAAATGCTTTGAATCAGCGATATTAATCGTTAACGAAATTCCTATACTTTGATTACTATGTATAAATAAATATATTCAGACTACAAATGAAAATAGAATTACTTCTTGCAACATAAACGCCTTAGGAGTAATAAAATATATACACATATGTTTTTAATAAACTTGAAGACCACGAACACATAACTACAGATTCTGTAACATCACATTTCGTTTTTAGCGCTCTTGCTAGCGTGGTTATTTAAAGATCATCCTTATCCTGGTAGGCTATTTAAACCTTAAATCGTATAAACAGATGAAATAATATAACTTACAGAGCTGATAATACCAATTTCCGCGCATTACACCGCAGTCTGTATTAGCAGGACTTGCGAGTCTTGTGAGTACTCGAGACTCTCGTACATTCGTTTGTCAACCTCTCTCCTGCCAGCTCTGCGATCAGCTGCATCTACTGGCTGCGAGAGGTGCGCTAAGCGGCAGCGAGAAACGAGCGATTTTGAAAGTTGACTTGACCGGCTCTACCAAAGATGTTTCATCTTCAGCTTCGCACACGCACGCAAGGAACGGCAACCAAAAGAACTGCAGCGTCAAGGCCTATGTTACACAGAGTATTGTTTAATAACTTTAATTCCAAATGCAAACACGCGAGAGAGGAAATTCTAACGAAAAATACGTAATCATTATTTGCCCAACAATTTTGTATCAGCTGTATTAAGGAAAAACAATAGAAGTTTTGTTTTGTCATAAGGGTTGGTACACGCGTACTGTAACCTATGTTATTTTAGGTTAATTTATGAATATTGTGGATCATAATAAGTGACCTGTCTTAAGATGTGATTTTAGGCGTTTAAAATAAAATATATCGTTAAGTTAACACATTTATAAACTTTTTGCATTTATCGCAAACCGAAATACCTTTCTCTATGTCCTGGTTAAAGTGAAACCGTTTTTAATACATAAATTAACCTTTTAAAATACTTCATATGTAAGTTAATTATTTTGATCACATATTTGGTAATACAAGCTAAATTTACAATTCATTTATTGGCATGCCAACAAGCACTGACAGAGTTTGATAGGTCATTAATACTTACAGTACAATTACGAAATGAAATGTGCTACTTCTAACACAAAATCTATTGCAAAATTCATTAACAAAAGAGTGTATAAGAAGGCCTTGTCCATATGATTTACATGTATCTTTCATTTGTTCACATCGAGAATTCATTTTTACATTCTCTACACATATTATGTACATAGTGTATAGAGAACGTATTGCATTCCACCCTAAAATTCGATACTGAAATTTTACCGGAAGTACATGTTTTGGGTCCCCCTGAATCCAAAAAAAAAAAAAAAAACATATTCAGGAAACGGTCCCACCCCAACTACCCTTTACATGGAACTTTTTTCGAAAATGTTGATTTTCTCAAAAATGACTAACGATTTTGATTAAAATATCGTATAATGAAGATATTTATCTGACAAATAAAATGTAAATCCTAAATTTTCTGAGAATAGCCTCTGAAGGCTACTTTATTCTGGATGAATTTTACGGAATTTTGCATAACTTCTAAACCGTAAGAGATGAACAAAAACTTACCACACAAAAAAATATAGAGCACACAATTTAAGTTATGTGCATTTTTTCGTGGAGTTGGTCGTTTTTGAGATATTCCTTGTTTTTGGTTTCAGCTTTAAAAACTTATACTTTTCTCATACAGGACTTTGTCAACTGCTGTCCATACAAACAAAGGAAATTCAGTCACATAGCAACCAGGTTTTGGCTATCACTTTAACCTATGGTACTCCTTTATTTTCCTTCTATTTACAGGGAAGCAAGTAATAAGACTATTTCTGCTAATTTTTTTTTCTCGATTAGTATAAAGTAAATAGAAGCATAAGTTTTTTAACAATAATTTTTTGCAAAGATGTAGATAAAGTCATGTGAATGAAACACATCAGATTTTTCTCTTAATGTTCAATAAAATACTGATAAGCAATTATTATTATTATTATTATTATTATTATTATTATTATTATTATTATTATTATTAGTATTAGTATTATTGTTGTTTTTTAAAGTTTATTCAAGTATTTCAAAAGGTAATTTGCTAACCACGAACTGTAAGATAGTTATCAGATCTCGTATTCCCAATATACATTCTGGACCCGATAAGTATAACTTACAGTTCTTGGTGCGCAATAGAACATCTGAGCACTAACACATAAAACATGCAAGTGTACGTAAAGTGTTTTCAGATAATATCATTGAAACAGGTTATGATCTCTCCATGTTAGAACATGTACTTAATATAACTACATGAAAAAAGTAAATAATTGTGTGTTGGGGAAAAAACTGTAAAGAAACACATTTGTTAAAAATAAAATCACAAACAAATGAAGCTATATAAGCCGCTTATTTATATTGATCGGCTGATATTTAATGAATGTTTCATATTCGTTAATAAAAGCTTATCAAACCCTTAGGCAATATGTAATTGAATGAATTAGGACGAGAGAGGCAAATACACTCAACAATTCAATGTACTGCGCTAAACACAACTCGATGCAGCGCAACTAATTAGGATTATATAACGCGTGTAATTATTGCATCAAACGACTGGCAGTTTTTTTTTTTGTCTCTTAGGATTAACATGAGTTTCATGTTATTCATTTTCAGTTTTGTCATATTTTACATGTTGGTACTAGGCATCACTCCCAGTAATGTTGGTACTAAGAATGTACAGTTTACCTGTGTAGCCTAATCGTGCAAACTGCATCGGCTCCAACTACTATATTGCAAATTAAAAAAGAATGTAAGAATTTGCCTTACATTCACATAGTTCTCTCTACCCTTGCTTCAACAAAGTTATTACAACAGTTGTCAGACTGAAAATTCGATGCCACAGCGGAATTTTAACCACGGATCACTCGGTCTCTAGCCGGTTGCCTTAGCCTCTAAGCTATTACGGCTACAATATGGTACAAGTAAGATACTAAAACATATTGTATAAATAACAGTAAGAAACATTTACCTGTTTAAACCTGCTGAAATAATGATAGTGCAATATGTTCAAACTTTATACCGAGAAAAGCTGTTACAAGTAGTTATTTGATTGACAATGCAATGATCTGTAGGGATAGCATCTTAGGGACTGATAGCGGGACAGCTATCGCAGCATGGTACATAGTTGTGATGTGTTGACAATGTAGTAATAGAAGGAAAATGGGGCAGTGGTAGACTGTGGTGTTTTCAGTAGCAGTGGAAGGGGATTGATCACTGATTTACGGAAACTAACAATTTTAATATTTACATACATTCAATTGCAACAAGTCATCAGCATCATTATCCGCTTCATTTTCTCTCAACAAACATAGATTACAATGTACAACAACATACATTCGTAACGTCTCAAATCTGAATCGTCTCCGATTGGCACGTAAACTGGCTTTATATTGTGAAGAACTTCTCTCCACATCTCAAGATGTGATTGGAGCAATCATCGACTATTGGTACGATACTCCATCAGCAATCATTTCCGTAACAGCACCTCGTAGAGCATTTCATGTTACACGCAATATTGAAAATCCGACACTTTTTTCTTCCAAATAGTCTTCACTTTCTTTTCCACAGGATCTAAAACAGGTGTCACGTGTCTCTGATTAATTGTTTGCACAAATTCATCGACAACTTTTAGGGCTCGAGGCAATTCAATGTTCAATGTTTTCAAATACATTCTGTCAAGAAAGTACCGGAATTGGTCATTTAAAAATCCTGTTCAAAAGGAGAATCGAAATTATTGTTGTCGCTAAGTTGGTACAGCTTTCCTCTATACCCACGCGGAGATTGATCGTCATCTGTCATCTAGTTTGTTTACAGTACGCCATTTTGTTAGTTCATCTCAAAGGTGATTTGCGATTTTACGATGGATACAAATATTGAACAAACAGTCTGTCTCAAATTTTGCATTGCAAATGGTATTTCCTGTGCTGAATCGCTGAAAATGTTACAGAAGGCTTACGCTGAATAGGACTTTATCAAAAACACGTGCGTTTCCGAATGGCGCCTTCCAAATGAACCGAAACTTAAAAGATCAAAACTGAAAGTCATGTTGACAGTTTTTTTCGATTATCGCGGTGTCGTGCACTTAAGAGTTCTTGCCAGAAGGCCAGATGGTAAATAAAAGACTATTATCTGAGCGTTATGCGGCGTTTGAGAGAACAAATACGGCGAAAAAGGTCAATTTGTGGAATGACAACTCATGGATTCTGCACCACTGCAGTTCTATGGCTCCTTTTTTAGGGTGTTTCTTTATTTCCCATCTGTTCTTCTGAAAACGCAAATTTTTCGCCAAATTCTCTCGTGCGCCAAAACTGTTGAGCGAGGCGAGAACAAGAATGTACAGTAGGCCGGTAGTGCAAATATTTGCTGCGGTAACAGCGAACCAAAAAGAATAGAAAATATCTAATATGTTACATTCACATGATGCCCTCTATTTTTTCGGTAAAGAACCTTTTATTCAAAACATTAATCTGTTATCTACATCATGCTAATCAAGATAAACATAAACAGAATTAGTCTTATTACTAGCTCCTTGTAAGTAGAAGGGAGATAAGAAAATACACAGGCTAAAGCGATAGCCTCGTTGCTATGTAAAAATAATTTAAATTCCAATCTCTCTCTCTCTCTTTCCAGGAACAAATAAACGAGAAAAACAATGTCTTCCCGTTTGAGAAAGTGGCTAAACCTGAAATAATAATCCGCAATATCTCGGAAACTGTTAACCCTATAAAAACTGTATATAACAAATTGTGTGTTTACATTTTTTGTGTAGTAAGTTTTTGTTTATCTCTTACGGTTTACAAGTTATACAAAAGTCATCCGGAATGAAGAGGTCTTCAGGGGCTATTCTCAGAAAATCCAAGATGTACATCTTGTTTGCCATAAAAGTATGTTGAACATAAAGTATTTTAATCAAAATCGTAGACGCATTTTTGTGAAAATAAACATTTTCGAAAAATGTACCTTAGTTTAGGTTGGGGGAGAGTTCTTGAAAATGTTCGTGTCGGATTGTTGAAGATAGCGAAGTTAAACACAAAGTTTGGTATTTAACGGTATTTTCGATTTAGAGCTATGCTGTCCACAGACACACACGGACATTTTTCTAAAAATGCTTTTTGTGGACTCAGAGGGTCACAAAACATGTATTTCCGGTGAAATCTCGGTATGGAATTGTTGTGCAATAGAATACCTTTTTTATACACCATGTGCACGGTACGTGTAGAGAAAGTAAAAGGTAATAAAAGGAAGAAACATACAGGATATAATGCTCATAACGGTTATTGGTGAATCTTTGCAACATGAAAGCAAAACCTCAGGACTAAAGCAAGCTCGCAGAGAGAAAATGCTTTAAATATTCATATAAGTTTGAAAGACTGAGTTTCACTTAAAAGTGCATTTTTAAATTTTCACGCGTACTAAATTGCGGATGTCCAGCTCGGCTCAGATTAATGTGGTAAACCTCTCTCACTCTTTCATTATCCCACTGTCTCTCTCTCTCTCTCTCTCTCTCTCTCTCTCTCTCTCTCTCTCTCTCTCTCTCTCTCCGTCTCCGGTCAGTACCAAGGCTTGATCCTTTCCAATCAGGCATTACAAGTCCTACTTTTTACTTTCTCTACACGCACTATGTATAGAGAAGGTATTGTACCCAAAATTTCCTTACCGAGATTTCAACGGAAATATATGTTTTGAGACCCTCTGAATCCAAAAAAAAAAAAAAGTATTTTTAGAAAAATGTCCGTGTGTGTATCTTTGGTCAGCATAGCTCAAAAATGAAGGGACCGTTAAATACTAAACTTTCTATTTAAGTTTGTTATCTACCAAGGAGGCGACACAAAATCTTGAAGAAAATCCCCCCTCCACCCAAAACTACTCTTTAAATAGAACATTTTTATATTCTCAAAAATGGCTCTAACGATTTCAATTAAAATACCTTACGTATAAGATTTTTAATATTACTAGCTTCCTTGTAAGTAGAAGCAAAATAAGAAAATGCAGAGGCTAAAGCGATAGCCTCGTCCTTTAAAAGCCGGTCACTATGTAAGACAATTGAAATTCCAATCTCTTTCCTTACCAGGAATAAACAAACGAGGAGCGAGAAGAAAGATGTCTTCCCGCTTGACAAAGGTTTAAGTGGCTAAAGTTGAAACTAATAATCCGGAATATCTCAAAAAGTGTTAATTCTACAAAACAAAACAAAAATGTATAGCACATAAATTGTGTGTTTTAATGTGATATACGTTTTTTGTGCAGTAAGTCTTTGTATATCTCTCACGGTTATACAAAAGTCATCTAGACTGAAGAGGTCTTCAGAGGCTATTAACTGCATATACAACATATACATTTCGTTTGTCATTAAACATGTGGTAGTTTAATCAAAGTCGTTAGAGGCACTTTTGAGAAAATCAAAATGTTCCACTTAAAGGATAGTTGGGGGTGCGGGGATTTTCTTGAAAATATTCGTGTCGCATCCTTGGAAGACAGCTAACTTAAATACCAAGTTTGGTATTTAACGGTCTTTTTTTTTTTTTTTTTTTAGCTATGCTGCCTAGAGACAGAGAGAGAGAGGCACACAGACGTACACATACGAACATTTTTTGGATTCAACGGACCTCAAAACATGTATTTACGGTGAAATCTCGGTATTGAATTGTTGGGTGCAATACAATACCTTCTCTATACACTATGTGCATAGTACGTGTAGAGAAAGTAAAAATTTAAATTTTATTTCAGACGGTGAGCTTCTTCTCATGCACGAGTTTTAGCAATGTCTGATATTTTAACAAAGCGTTAAGACCGTGAATCCGGTTTCCCTATTGTCAGCCTGGGTGGCTTAGTTCATTAGGTATTGGCATTTTGATCCACAGGTCGGGCTTCAAACCCAGACGAGAGCGATGCTTTTTAAGTGCATTTCCAAACGACAGTCCATGTCAGTAGATTTACTGACATGTAAATAACTGCTGAAATGTAAATGGCGAATTATTTATGGACGCTCTTTAACTGCTGTCCTTCTCAGCGTCCCATTCTATACTGGGCGTGAAAGACCGCTTAATTTTGCTCAGAGGCCTCTATATTAGACTTGAGGTTCTTTTATGTGCCGTATATCTACGACACGGGACCAACGGCTTTACTTCCCTTCCGAAGGAAACCATGCTAAGGAGTTTTACACCCGAAAAAATCCATCGTCCCCGCGACCTTGGGTACATGAAGTGAACCCATTGTTGGCGGCGATATGATCCTGATAATTGGGAGATCGTTAACAAAAACAATTTTTAGACAGAAACTGTTAAAAGTAAACTTTTTAACACAAAATACTCGAACTAAAAATTGTTATTTATAACTCTAGATCTATAAAATATTTATAACACTCCAATGTTACCAACTTAAGTTTTGTTTCTATCAGTGTATCCGTTATATAGAATGTTGTGGTTTTGCAAGAGTGGCGTTGCTACACTCAGCCTTCCAAACACTTCTGTGACGTTGCAACACCACCTGATAATAGTATGTCTCAATTTAGCAACACAAACACAACTCATCAACATTTCCAATTGTACAATAAATATCACACTTTCATCATAATTGCACAGTTAAGAACGTAATGTTGCCTATTATTAATAACAATTGTATATGCTTGTTTTCGTTATTTACTGTATAAAATTAAATGAGGTTATGTTCCTGAGAGAAAAAAAAATCTGACGTGTTCCATTCACGTGACTTTCTCTACTTCTGTGTAACAAAGTATTATTATTATTATTATTATTATTATTATTATTATTATTATTATTAATAAGCTTATTCCTCTATTTACTTCATGCTAATCGATAAAAAAATTAGCAGAAATAGTTTTATTACTTACTTCGTTGTAAGTAGAAGTGAAATATGGGATTATCATAGGTTAAAGTGCAGTCAAAAGCTGGTAGCCATGGACTGAAGTTCCTTTGTTTGTATGGACACGAGTTGACAAATTCGTGTATGAGAAAAGTATAAGTTTTTCAAAGCTGAAACCAAAAACAAGGAATATCTCAAAAACAATCAACTCCTCGGAAAAAAAGTTATATAACCTAAATTGTTTGTTTTCATGTGCTTTACATTTTTTGTGGGGTAAGTTTTTGTCCATTTCTTACGGTTTAGCAGTCATGCAAAATTCATCCAGAATAAAGTAGTCTTCAGAGGCTATTACCAAAAAATTCAAGATATATATACTACTTGTCATGTAAATATTTTAATATACGATATTTTAGTGAAAATCAGAGCCATTTTTGAGAAAATCAAAATTTTAGAAAAAGTTCCATGTAAAGGGTAGTTGGGGGTGGGGGATTTTCTTGAAAATCTCCGTGTCGCATCCTTGGAAGATACCAAACTTAAATACACACACTCACACGGAGGTTTTTCCAAAAAGTTTTTTTTTTTATTCAGGGGGACCCAAAACATTTATTTCCGGTAAAATCTCGGAATCGAAGTTTTGGGTGCAATACAATACCTTCTCTATACAATATGTACATAGTACGTGTAGAGAAAGTAATAATAAGATCAATAATAGTATCACCGCCTTCTTAAATAGTCAGTTCTGGTGTCTACACATGCTCAACTAGACAACAATTGGCAACTTCAAACATATAAAACGTTTGCTGGATATTTGGTTGTAACATACTCTAGTTTATCATTTAATAGCAGAAGCAATGGAATGGAATTATTAATTTATAAGATTTATGTTAAAGAGTAAAGAACTGACATTACTACATCGATTACCAATCTATATCGATAGATGAATTTTATTCCCATATACACCTACGCCTCCAAGTGATAGGAAAACGTACTATTCCTTGAACAAAAGGAATGTTCAACCTTATATTATAATTTTATTGATGTATCTAGAAATATTGTAGTGTCTAAAAAATAGTGTATGACACTCAAGTTAAAGTGTTTTATCTTGCTCGTAGGTTTGCTTTGTTACGCAAACTTTCCTTCTCGCATAATAAAGCTACACTTTTAACTCTTGTATCACAAATAGCTTATTATTATATTTGATTTTATTGCGACACAGAGTACACGTTTTATAATTTGAATCTGCCCACTGAGCTTTATTATCAGAAAACGAATAAAGAATATGATCCACATCTCTGTATCAAATTATTGTTGAAAAGCTTATTTTCCTACTTAATACTAATCTACATAAACGCCATCAGAAATTGTCTTATTATTGGCTTGCTTGTAAGTAGGAGGGAAATAAGGCAGTACTGATAGTTTTAAAAGTTGGTTGCCATGTGATAGAAATCCTTTCCTTTGCATGCCCAGCAATTAAATAATTCCTGTATAAGAAATGTTTTAACTATTTTAAAACTGAAACTAAAAACATGGAATATTTTGCAAATGGTAAACTCCACGAAAAAGTGTGTGTGACATAAACTGAGTGTTTTAATTATATCTACATTTTTGTGTGGTAAGTTTTTGTCTGTTAAGGCTTACCAGTTACTAAAATTCAGCAAATGTTATTCAGAATGAGGAGATATTCAGAGGCTATTACCATACAATTCAAAATAAACATTTGCCATGTAAATATTTTTAATATACAGTATTTCAATCTAAATTGTTAGAGTCATTTTTGGGCAAATAAATATTTTCGAATATTTTTTTCATGTAAAGGGTAGTTTGGGATGGGGGGATTTTCCTCAGAATCTTCATGGCACATCCTTGAAAGATACGAAACTTAACTACCAAGTGTGGTATATTTTACCGACTTCTCGTTTTTGGGTTATCGCGTTCATAGACACACGCACATTCTATATATATATATATTTTTTTTTTTTTTTTTGGATACAAGTGGATTTCCGGTGAAAGCTCAGTATCGAATTTTTTGGTAGAGTGCAATATCATCTCATATGGATATTGTCATCAAATTTTACCTACGAGTGCTTTTGGGAATTACGATGATGCAAAATTAAACATATTTTGTTTGTTCTGATTAATGGTGTCAAAGGTAGCGGTGTATTTATAAGCGACATTCACTATACAGAATATAACTGACAATTATCCTTTAATGGTATCTATGACTAATACTTCATGGAAAATCACAAAAAAATCCACTTTTTACGTTAATTAAATAAAATAATTTAAACATTCCTGACTGAAATTAAAACGCTATAATTTGGCACCAGGCGCCATTTTTAAATTCTTTAAGTCAATGGAGCTACAGTGCAGCATTAGAGGTGAAGCTGGACTTGGCAAGAAAAACTTCAGTTCGACGAGATCTAATTCACATCATGCAAAATAAAAAATGGCATTATACATTGATTAAGCAGCAATGCAATAAGAAAAGGACAGAAAAGGCAGCAGCAGAGGAGAGGAAAAAGGAAAGCTGAGGGTCCAAGCTACCAACCTGGTGGATTTTAATGTGAGCCATGCATTCAAATCTTTCCTTCGTTTTCTCGCTATTGATATTTTCCTTTCTGAGGAGCAATTTTTCTGTTACAGAAATAAAATGTTCGATACGTGTTCACAGAGGTACAATTAATAATGATTGCCTAGGTTTTGCTGTCAGATGTTTTAAATTTTCAAACATAAAAGCTTTATTTTTATGAGAGGAAAAAAAAACAATTTCATAATTTAAAACCCTTTGGAGCCTAAACTAAGAGAGACAGAGAAACCTATTGAGAAACAAATTTGACCATAAATTCCAAACAATTCTATGAAAATCTGATGTGTTCCATTCACATGCCTTTCTCTATAGAAAA
Organism: Hymenopus coronatus; assembly: GCA_030762935.1. Lineage (NCBI taxonomy): Eukaryota > Metazoa > Arthropoda > Insecta > Mantodea > Hymenopodidae > Hymenopus > Hymenopus coronatus. The sequence continues at coordinate 179,262,377 of CM060882.1, forward strand.
ACATTCTTCTATCTACTTTATGATAATCGAGATAAACATTAAGAGAAATTATTTTAATTACTTGCTTCCCCTTAAGTAGAAGGGAAATAATGGAATACACTAGGCAAATACGATAGTCATGGTTCTATGCAGGACCAGGAGTTTACAACTTTTCGTGTGAGAAAAGCTTCTTAAATTTAAATCTGAAACAAATAAGGAATATCTCAGAAATGGTCAATTGTACGAAAAAAACGTAGATATATGACATAAATTGTGCGTTTTAACGTGATCTACATTTTCTGTGTAATAAGTTTTTGTCTATCTCTTACGGTTTACCAGTTACGCAAAATTCACTCACAATAAAGAAGTTTTCAGAGGCTATTCCATGAAAATGCAAGATATACATTTCATTTTCAATATTAATATCTTTAACATACGGTATTCTAATCAAAATCGTTAGTGCCATTTTTGAGAAGAACTATAATTTCGAATTTTTTTCCATGTAAAGGGTAGTTTGGGTATGGGGATTTTTCTCAAAATTTTGGTGTCGCATCCCTGGAAGATACCTAACTTATATACCAAGTTTGATATTTTACCGACTTTTCTTTTTTCAGTTATGGTATTCACACACACACACAGGGATCTACAAATACCCGGTGATATGATAAAGAAAACATTTCCATCTTGTATAGAATTTCTATATAATTTAAGTTTTTAAATTAAAGTGGATTTAGATAATTACATTATACAGTCAGATGAGTGATTTAATTTTGTGGCAATTATTAACTGTTGTGTATCTCACCGAGTTACTCTAGCATAAATTGCGTTCGTGTTTCTGAACTGTTCCAGCGCAATTTGCATCTGGCATAGAAGTCTGGTTAGACATAAATAAGACAGGTGACAGGAACGAGTGCTGCTGACACAAGAAGGAAATACTTTCTTACTCTACGTCTTGTTTCTGGCTCGTCTTTCTCTATTACTGTAAATGACCCATGGCCTTGCAATTCACATATTTTTAGACTCTTCTCTACGACAGTTAATTGGATTTATACTTTACAAAGATCTCCGGGAAACATTTTTTACAAGAAGCAAATATATTATTATGTCAATGACTTATATACTAGTTCCTATTTACTCAAATTACTATACAACCTACTCCAGATATTTTCTCCCTCTCTTTGCTTTCTCCTCACCTTTAGTTGCTACATTATGATTCTCTTTACTTTCTCTACATATAGTGCATAGAGAAGGTATTGTGTTGCATCCAAAAATTCGATATCGAAATTTCAACGGAAATACCCCACTTCCAACTACGCTTTACATGGAAAAAAAAATCGAAAATGCCCATTTTCTCAAAATTACATTTAATAGAACTACATGAAAAATAAAATGTATAGGTAACTTAAATTATCTGGGAATAGTCTCTGAACACCACTTTATTCTGAATGAATTTTTCAGAATTTTACATAACTAGTAAACCGTTAGAAATAGACAAAAACTTACTACACAAAACATGTAGATCTCGTTAAAACACACAATTTCTGTCATATAGGTACATTATTTTCGTGGAGTTGGCCGTTTTCAAGGCAGTCCTTTTTATACGTTTCTGTTTTAATCTTTTCTCATGCGAAAACTTGAAAATCCTCGCCACGGAAACAAACTCATTTCAATCCCACAGCAACAAATTTTAGAACATGTGACTGTCGGTTTACCCTACTGTATTCCCTTGCTTCGGTTCTACTTACAAGGAACTATGTAATAGAAACATTTGTGCTAATCCATAACTCGATTAGCATGAAGTAGATAGAAGAATTAGCTTATTAACAATAATTTGTTACAGAGATGTTGATAAAGTATAGAAAAGGTATTGTATTGCATCCAAAAATTCGATACCGAGATGTCACCGGAAATATACGTTTTGGGTCTCCCTGAATCTAGAAAAAGCATTTTTACAAAAAGATCCATGTGTGTGTGTGTGTGTGTGTGTGTGTGTGTGTGTGTGTGTGTCTGTGTGTATGTGAACAGCATAGCTCAAAAACGAAAAGACCGTTAAATACCAACTTGGTATGGCATTTTCCAAGGATGCGACAAGAAGATTTTCAAGAAAATCCCCCACCCCCAACTACCCTTTACATGGAACACTTTTCGAAAATTTTGATTTTCTTAAAAATGACTAACGATTTCGATTAAAATGTCAAATATTCAAGATAATTTACCTGAGAAATAAAATGTAAATCTTGAATTTTCTGGGAATAGCCTCTGAAGACTACTATTCCGGATGAATTTTACGGAGTTTTGTATAACTGCTAAACCGTAAGAGATGAACAAAAACTTAACACACGAAAAATGTACAGCACATTAAAACATACAATTTAGAAAAATTATCAGAAATTATGTTATTACTTGCTTCCTTGCAAGTAGAAGGTAAATAAGGGAGTGCCATAGGCTAAAGTGACAGTCAAAAGCTGGTAGCTATGTGACTGAAGTTTCTTTGTTTATTTGGACAGGAGTTGACTGATTCCTATATGAGAAAAATAAGTTTTTCATAGCTGAAACCAAAAACAAGGAATATCTCAAAAAAGATCAACTCCACGAAAAAAAATGTGTATAACATAAATTGTGTTTTAACGAGCTCTACATTTCTTGAGCAGTAAGTTTTTATCTAAGTCTTACGGTTTAGCAGTTATGCAAAATTCTGTAAATTTCATCTAGAATAAAGTAGTCTTCAGAGGCTATTCCCAGAAAATTCAAGATGTACATGTTATTTGTCAAGTAAATATCTTTAATATATGATATTTTAAACAAAATCGTTACAGCCATTTTTACAAAAATCAAAATTTTCGAAAAATGTTCCATGTAAAGGGTAGTTTCGGGTAGGGGGATTGTTTTGAAAATCTTCGTGTCGCATCGGTGGAAGATGCTAAACTTAAATACCAAGTTTGGTATTTTAACGACTTTTCGTTTTTGTATTATCGTGTTCACAGACACATGGACACACACTCACACACGGACCTTTTTGTGAAAATGCTTTTTTTGGATATAAGGGACCCTAAAACATATATTTCCGGTGAAATCTCGGTATCGAATTTTTAGGTGGAGTGCAATACCTTCTCTATCCATATGTACATTGTATAAACGGGGCTAGTGAAAGTAAAAATTGGTTAGAATGTCTTTAAAACTGGTGCCCGAGTATAGAAATATCGATTTTTAGCAGCTTGTTACTAGCGTTCTCAAGATTAATGTCACAAAAATTTGTAAAATCTCGAACTAATCACTTGACAGTGCGACACTGAGCATTCATTAACCACGTTCTTGAGTTATGTAGCCTACTCTGGAGGCGCTTTTTCAGCTGCTCTGGTGGCTTAATTAGTAACGCGGGAAGCTGTTATCCTAAAGGTCATAAGTTCAGTTCCTGTCATAGAGTAAATGTTTTTATTATCATTTTTTTCATTCCAGGCGATGTGCCGCGATGCGCGGCTTATGAAATCTTCAGAAACTTATAGCCGTTACTTTGAAATTTCAATAAACAGTCTCCTCTCTCAAATTACTTATTAAAATCATCTACATATTCTGTGAAAATATTTCGGTACAGTTCATTAACACCCTGTATATATACTGCCTGTGTGTATGTTTATCAAACGTAACAGCAGTTAAATCTAAACACACAGTTGCTTATTCAAATTTGGAATCTGCATTCTGATTCTCTTCCAGTTCCAAAAGAACACTGGAAGATGAAACAGACAATGATGGTGAATATCCAGATGTTGATCACATGGAATCACATCAAAGGTACTGCCACAGCCATTAACAAAACTGGAAAGAACACTGGAAGATGAAACAGACAATGATGGTGAATATCCAGAAGATCACATGGAATCCACATCAAAGGTACTACCACAGCCATTAACAAAGCTGGAAAGAACACTGGAAGATGAAACAGACAATGATGGTGAATATCCAGAAGATGTTGATCACATGGCATCCACATCAAAGGTACTGCCACAGCCATTAACAAAACTGGAAAGAACACTGGAAGATGAAACAGACAATGATGGTGAATATGCAGAAGAAGTTGATCACATGGCATCCACATCAAAGGTACTGCCACAGCCATTAACAAAACTGGAAAGAACACTGGAAGATGAAACAGACAATGATGGTGAATATGCAGAAGAAGTTGATCACATGGCATCCACATCAAAGGTACTACCACAGCCATTAACAAAACTGGAAAGAACACTGGAGGATAAAACAGACAACGATGGTGAATATCCAGAAGAAGTTGATCACATGGCATCCACATCAAAGGTACTACCACAGCCATTAACAAAACTGGAAAGAACACTGGAGGATGAAACAGACAACGATAGTGAATATCCAGAAGATGTTGATCACATGGCATCCACACCACAGGTACTAACTACCACAGCGATTAACAGAGACAGACTTTAACGATTTTGTAAGATATCTTCATTTTTCAAGAAGACCAGTAGAATTTCAGTATTTTTCAGAACAGGATGACCTGCCCCAAAGACGATGTGCCGTTAGGGTGTGTACCGCTGGAAACCAACCCTCGCTGTTGCCAAGTCTTAAACTTACTGGTATCTTTACTGAAGCACGATTCTCGACTTGCAATCAGTGTCTCCAGGAAACAGGTTTTACTACATTGTCACTCACCCCTAGTACAGGGAGCGGTCCGGTTTGATATTTTGGTAAAATGTGATTGTCATGTGGATAAGATCCGTTTGTATGCAGGGCCAGCAGTATAAGACTTACCGTGTGAAAAAGGTTTAAGTATTTTAAACCTGAAACAAATAACAGGGAATATCTCAGAAATGGTCAATTCCACGAAAAAAATGTATATCAGATAAATTGTGTGTTTCATGATGCTCTGCATTTTTTGTGTTGTAAGGTTTCGTCCATTTCTTACGGTTTAGCAGTTCTGCAAAATTCCGTAAAATTCATCCACAGTAAAGTCGTCTTCAGCGGCTATTCCCAAGAAATTCAAAATATACATTTTATTTGTCAAGTAAATATCTTTAATATATCATAATTTAATAAAAATCTTTAGAGACATTTTTGAGAATATCAAATTTTCGAAAAAAGTTCCACGTAAAGGGTAGTTAGGTAGTTTTTTTCGCTTTTGAGCTATCTTCTTCATGGACACACACGGACCTTTTTGTGAAAATTCTGTTTTCGGATACAGGGGGACCCTAAAGCATATATATTTCCGGTGAAATCTCGATATCGAATTTTTGGGTGGAGTGCAATATCTTATCTATACACTATGTACATAGTACGTAAAGAGAAAGTAAAAAAGGGAAAATATTCCTACCATTAATATGTTATGATTAACAAAGCTAGCCAGAGCAATTATATTTATGGCACTTCCAGAATATATGTTTATTGTGTTTCTGCGCAAGCCACCTGCCATCTGTATTTGAAGATAAAGGGATTAGCCCCGGGGCACGGCCCTCTCCCTAACGGTCTGCAAATGTTATTTCTGAGCAAGCTTGCAGGACAAAATTCCACGAAACCAACACTGCTATTTAGGAAATGCTGAACAGGAATACGAACACAAAACTGATGTGTTCCATTAACACGACTTTCTGTACATCTCCGTAACACATCATTGTTAAAAAGCATATTCTTCTATCTACTTCATGATAAATATTAGCAGAAATTGTCTTATTACTTGTTTCCTTGTAAGTAGAGGGCGAAACTCTAATGTATTCCATTCACATGATGTACTCTAGCTGTTCGGTAAACAAACCTTTTATTCAAACATTAGAGTCCCTGTAAATAGAAAGGAAATAAGAAAATGCACAGGTTAAAGCGATAGTCTCGTCCTATTAAAGCCATTCGCTATGTGAAACAATTGAAATTCCAATCTCTGTGTTTTCCAGGAGTAAACAAACAAGAAACGAAAAAAAAAAAAAAAAAAAAGTCGTCTTCCCTTTTGAGAAAACTTTAGGTGGCTTAAAGTGATAACCAATCAAAAGAAATGTAAGTGACATAAATTGTGTGTATATCTCTTACGGTTTGCAAAAAAAAAGTAAATGGCGTGTTTTTATGGACGCTCTTTAACTGCTGTGGTCCTCAGCGTCCCATTCTATACTCGGCGTGATAGATCGCTAAATTTTGCTCAGAAGCCTCTCTATCAGGCTTGAGGTTGTTTTACGTGCCGTAAATCTACGACACGGGACCAGCGGCTTTACTTCCCTTCCGAAGGAAGCCATGCTAAGCATTTTTACACCCTAATAATCCATGGCCCTCCGCCGGGTTTGAACCCGTGATCTTGGTTATATGAAAATAGCATGGTAGCTATTACACCACGGAGGGCGACTTTACGGTTTGCGAATTATACAAAAGCCATCCAAAATGAAGAGATCTTTAGAGGTTTTTCCCACAATATTCAAAATATACATTTCGTTTGTAAAAAAAAATATCCTATACGAAACTTCAATACCAAGTTTGAAATTTTAAGTGTTTTCATTTTTGAGCTAAGCTGACCACAGACACACACGGACCTTTTTCTAGAAATTGTTTTTTGGATTCATTGGGAATCGAAAGCACGTATTTTCGGTATTGAATTTCTATACACTATGCACATAGTAGGTGAGACGCAAGGAATGGCGGTCGCATAAGAGTTGCAGCCCCCCCCCCCCAGCCCGAAGGACAAATTGGATTTTTTCTTTAAATCAATATGTTGTCATTACAAGTATTTACAACTGTGTACATAAATTTACGACGCTAAGTTGTTGCTAATTCAAAGTTAATATAAACTGCACTGACCGCTATTCCCAGCTTGTGCAGGTCGCTAACATACAGTAACATAAACATTTAAACCTTATCGTTCTTCTTTTATTGCAACATTTCTTGAAGAAATGAAATGGAATAAAAAATCTGATGTGTTCCACTCACATGACTTTCTCTATAGCTCTGCAACAAAATATTGTTATAAAGCTTAAGCTTATATTTCCTTCATGCTAATTGAGAACAAATTAGCAGAAATAGTCTTATTACTTGCTTCCTTGTAAGTAGAAGGGAAATAAGGGAATACCATAGGTTAAAGTGATAGTCAAAAGCTGGTTGCTATGTAACTGAAGCTCATTTGTTTGTATGGTCAGGAGTTGACAAATTCCTGTGTGAGAAAAGCATACGTTTTTAAAGGTGAAATAAAAGAAAAGGAGTAATTCAAAAACGATCAACTCAATGTATACAACATAAATTGTGTGTTTTAACGTGCTCTACATTTTTGTGTGGTAAGTTTTTGTCTATCTCTTACAGTTGAGCAGTTATGCAAAATTCCGTAAAATTCATCCAGAATAAAGTAGTCTTCAGAGGCTATTCCCAGAAAATTCAAGATACACATTTTATTAGTCAGGTAATTATCTTTAATATACGATATTTTAATCAAAATCGTTAAGAGCCATTATTTAGAAAATCAAAAATTTTTAAAAAAGGTCCATGTAAAGGGTAGTTTGGGGTGGGGGGATTTTTCTCAAAATCTTCGTGTCGCATCCCTGGTGGATACTAAACTTAAATACCAAGTTTGGTATTTTACCGACTTTTCGTTTTTGAGTTATCATGTTCACAGGCACAAGGACACACGGACACACACACACACACACACACACACACACACACATACGGATCTTTTTCTGAAAATGCTTTTTATGGATACAGGGGACCCTAAAACATATATTTCCGGTGAAATCTCGGTATTGAATTTTTGGGTGGAGTGCAATACCTTCTCTATACACTGTGTACATAGTGCGTATAGAGAAATTAAAAAGTACCTTCTACAAGTTATGAAAACTATGAAAACGAAAATTAAATATTGAAAATGAAATTAATGAATGTCCTGTTAGATGCGCTAACCAACTGCAGCAGCCAAGAGAATTAATCGTGCAGTTGGCCACACCGTTCTAATTCACATTTTACTTACATCAGACTGTATAGCCCACGAGGTTCATTGCAATGTAACGATTTCAATTACTTTTAGGGTCTTAGGTGACATTTTTCATCAGCATAAACACTGTTATTAATATTGTAAGAAGATTGAATTGTCCTGCGACAAATAAGAAGAAGAAGAAGAAATGCTGAATTTAATTTGAATGGAACGACAGTCACGCGCTGGGACAGGCGATCACATAGACCGCCATTTACTTTCACGAACAACGTTAGAAAAAATGCTTCATAACCAACAAATAGTGTGTTCTCTCTCAAAACAAAGATTATTCCAATAATCAGCCATAAATACGCTACTCGTTTTATAGAAATATTCGCAAATTTAAAGCAATGAAATGTACTTACAATGTCTTGATTTTCTGGAAACTGCCAACTACAGAAAAACACTTCTAGCCTCGTAAACTTACAACTCGGTAATGATGTTACTATTGAAATGGTTCCATGTCTTTGCGAAGAGAGCGCAGAACACGATAGACATTTCTGTGTCCCTACGAAGCGATGACCGCCATTCCCTGCATCTCCCCTACGTGTAGAGAAAGTAAAAAGGAGGGGCACTGAGCTATCAATCGCAGAGCAGTTACCCGCTTCGTTGCTTGTTGAAGCTGAATGTTCATTACACATAATGTTTAAAAGTACAATGTTCAAGACTGTCAAAAAAAACATTTTATATTTATATATATTGCCGTTTGGGCACGTTGACATGGTATTCAGTGGTTACAGAAACTGGACGAAAACAAGGAGATACTAAGGCATTGCATTTTTCAGACTGACTCGACATTTCCAACTCCTTATCTGCACAGTGTTAGAAACAATCACAAATTGAGAATTTTAAGACAAAATCCTGGAGACGCTAATACTAATTCATCCCAAAGAAGACGTGTATATATTTGAATATATTTATTACGAATAATGCACTAATAGAATACAATTTAATAATTCAAGTCCAGTTCTTAAAAATCTGATGTGTTCCATTCGCATGACTTTCTCTACATCGCTGGAACAAATTTCTGTTAAAAAGCTTATGCTTCTATTTACTTCATGCTCATCGAGAAAAAAAATAGTAGAAATAGTCTTATTACTTGCTTCCTTGTAAATAGAAGAAAAATAAGGGAGTACTATAAGTTAAAGTGATAGTCAAAAACTGGTTGCTATGTGACTGAAGTTCCTTTGTCTGTATGGACACGAGTTGACAAATTCCTGTATGAGAGAAGTAAGTTTTCAAAGCTGAAACCAACAACAAGGAATATCTATAAAACGATCAACTTCAAGAAAAAAAATGTATATGACATAAATTGTGTGTTTTAATGTGCTCAACAATTTTTGTGTGGTAAGTTTTTGTCTATCTCTTACGGTTTAACTGTTATACACAATTCCGTAAAATTCATCCAGAATAAAGCAGTCTTCAGAGGCTATTTCCAGAAAATTCAAGATATACGTATTGTTTGTCAGGTATATATCTTTAATATACCATATTTTAATCAAAATCGCTAGAACAATTTTTTAGAAAATCAAAAATTTTGAAAAAAAGTTCCTTGTAAATGGTAATTGGGGGTGGGGGAGTTTTCTTGAAAATCTTAGTATCGTATCCTTGGAAGATACCAAACTTAAATACCAAGTTATATATTTAACGGTCTTTACGTTTTTGAGCTACACACACACACACACACACACATACACACACAGGCAGACACACACACGGACATTTTTTCTAAAAATACTTTTTTTATATTCAGGGTGTCTTAAAGCATGTATTTCCGGTGAAATCTCGGTATTAAATTTTTGGGTGGAGTGCAATACCTTCTCTATACACCATGTACATAGTACGTATAGAGAAAGTAAAAAAGGCAAATTAAGCGGCGCTTCGGAAAATTAAATAGCATTTCGTTCTACTGTCACCACCACAATGCTAGGCTTGCAGTTCCACACATGCGCACTCATCTCTCTGGTTCTCTCCACTGGCTACATTACAGTTGGATCGTGTTGTGTTTATAGTTGTGTTAAAATATTTAACACAATTTCTGATCTCGCCGACCGAGAAGTGCGTTCCATAATACCGATTTTGAGCGCAAGGAATGTAAAACCAGCTGGAATTGTTCGTCAACTAATACAAGTCTGCGGTGAAAATGTAGTGACAAATTGAATGATGAGAAGGTGGGCTAGGCAATTCAATGATGGACGACCTAATGCTTATGACGAGCACAGAGTGAGAGCCCTTTTATCATCACCGATATTTTGGTTCTGCAAGTGAATGAGGCCAATCGTTAAAGCAATCGGTTCACAATAAGAATACTTTGTGTTGTGTTTCCAGCAATGACCGTCTTCACTGGCGGCAGATTCCTTTGAAAGGGCGTACAAACGTCTGAACAATGGTGGCAACTATGTCAAAAAGTACGTTAAAGAAATACTCTTTCGTGTACCAAGAAACGTTGCTTATGCCTTTTTACTTTCTCTACACGTACTATGTACATAGCGAATAGAGAAGGAATTCAATACCGAGTTTTCTCCTGAAATATATATTTTGAGACACCCTGAATCCAAAAAAAAAAGGGTTTTTAGAGAAGTGTTCGTTGTGTGTGTGTGTGTGTGCGTGTGTGTGTTTGTGTGTCTGTGGGCAGCATACCTAAAAAACAAAAAGTCTATTAAATACCAAAGTTGGTATTTACGTTCAGTATCTTACAAGAATGCTTGAAATTCCACTATCACCAAATACTACATTTTGTTTTTTCAAAAATGGCTCTAACGATTTTGATTAAAATCTCTTTGTTTTAAGACATACACATTATAAATAAAATTTATATCCTCTAAAAACCCCTTTATTATGAATAGATTTTTTTTTTTTTGAATTTGGCATAACTAATAAACCGTAAGAGAGAGACAAAAACTGTAGGGCTTCTTAAAAACACAATTTGTGTTATATAAATTATTTTCCTGGAGTTGGCTTCAGTTTTAAAATACATTAAACTTTACTCATACAGTGGCTTATCAAAAACTGTCGTTATGCGATTTTCATTGCAAATCGCTTCTTTGCTTGACCAGGAGTAGAACAAAAGAAAAACAGAGACTTCCTATCTGAGAAAAATATAACTACTTTATAAGTGGACCAAATGAAAACGAATATCCTTGAAACAGTTACCTCCAGATCAAAAAGGTAAAGGACATAAATTCTGTGTTTTCAGATATACATTTTCTGTGTAAATGTTTGTTCAATCTCTTATAGTTTAGCAGTTACGCAAAATTCGGCAAAATTCATCCACGGTAAAGAGGTCTTCAGAGGCTATTCCCAGAAAATTCAAGATATACATTTTATTTGTCAGGTATATATCTTTAATATAGGATATTTTAATCATTTTAATGAAATCAAATTTTCGAAATTTTTTCCATGTAAAGGATAGTTGGGGGTGGGAGGATTTTCTTGAAAATTTTCCTGTCACATCCTTGGAAGATACCAAACCAAAGTACCAAGTTTTGTACTTAACGGTATTTTCGTTTTTGTGCTATGCTGTGCACAAACACTCACAAACAACCACACAGACACGCACGGCTCTTTTTCTGAAAATGCTTTTTTTTTTATTCATGGAGTTCCAAAACATGTATTTCTGGTGAAATTTCGGTACTGAATTTTTGTGTGCAATACAATACATCTCTATACACTATGTACATAGTACGCGTAGAGAAAGTAGTTAAGTCCTGTGTTATACGATATTCACTATGCATATTCTAAAAACTGGAGATAATATCAAACATTTTAACCAATTTTCATTACTAATTTATGAACAATATTGTTATGATATTATTAAAACGCAGGGAGCAATAAAACATCGCTCTGTCTAATTAATATGTATTTAGCGTGAAATAAAAAAGAATTACATATTAGATTACTATGAATAGAATATTATTTCATTATTATGCTAATAAGCTTTCAGTTGAAATATTACCAATGACGCATTAAATTTCCCAGTGGTACGTGCCATGCAGAGTTATTTTCATATTAAATATAGAGATGTCATTAATTATTAACTTTGTTTTCCACAACATTGATTGTGTGTGGGCTCTCTGGTCAGTAAAGGGTGCACCAAAGAATATGTTATTGAGGAACTCTTAGGAACAGAAACGTAGAGCATTTGGTTTGTACACCAGTATTCAGGGTTTCAAAAATCTAATGTGTTTCATTCACATGACTTTCTCTACATCTCTGTAACAAACTATTGTTAAAAAACTTAATCTTCTTTCTGCACCATGCCAATCGAGATAAACACTAGCAGAAACGGTCTTATTACTTAGTTCCCTTATAAGTAGGAGGGAAGTAAGGCAATACACTAGTCTAAACCGATAGTCAAATGTTTTAAAATGTGGTTGCTACGCCATTGAAATCCAATTATTTGTGTGTCCAGGAGTTGACAAGTTTCCGTATTAGAAAAGTATAAGCATTTTAAAACTGAAATAACTCAAAAACGGCCAGCTCCACGAAAAAAATGTATGATATTAATTGTTTTTTTTTTTTTTTTTTTTTTAAGGAGATCCACGTTTTTGTGTTTTTGCGTAACTCTTACACTTTACCAGTTATGCAAAATTCCACAAAATTCAGAGTCTTCAGAGGCTTACTTACAAAATTCAATATTACATTTTATCTATCATGTAAATATCTTTAATATAAGAATCTTTAATCAAAATCGTTAGAACCATTTTTGTGAAAAACAAAATTTTCGAAAAATTGTCCATGTAAACGGTAGTTTGGAGGGCATTTTCTTGAAAACTTTTGTGTTGCACACCTGGAAGGTACTGAACTTAAATATGATGTTTGGTATTTAAAGGACTTTTGGTTTTTAAGTTATGGTGTTCACAGACACACAGATATACAAACGGGTCCTTTTCTACAAATGCTTTTTTACTTTCTCTACACGCACTATGTACATAGTGTATAGAGAATGTATTGTAATGCACCCAAAAATTCGATACCGAAATTTCACCGGAAATATATGTTTTGAGACACCCTGAATGAAAAAAAGCATTTTTAAAAAAAATGTCTGTGTATGGGTGTGTGTGTGTGTGTGTGTGTGTGTGTCTGTGAGCAGCATAGCTCAAAAATAAAACGACCGTTAAATACCAAACTTGGTATTTAAGTTAGGTATCTTCCAAGGATGCGACACAAAGATTTTCAAGAAAAGTCCGCCACCCTCAACTTCCCTTTACATGGAACTTTTTTTCGAAAATTTTGATTTTCTCAAAAATGGCTTTATCCATTTTGATTAAAATATCTTACATTTAAGATATTTACATGCCAAATAAAATGTATATCTTGAATTTTCTGGGAATAGCCTCTGAAGACCTCTTTATTCTGGATGCACTTTACGGAATTTAGTATAACTGCTAAACTGTAAGAGATGGACAAAAGCTTACCCCACAGAAAATGTAGAGCACGTTAAAGCGCACAATTTATGTTACATACATTTTTTCGTGGAGTTTATAGTCTTTTAGATATTCCTTGTTTTTGGTTTCAGCTTTGAAAAACGTATACAGGAATTTGTCAACTGCTATCCATACAAACAAAGGAACATCAGCCACATAGCAATCACTTTAACCTATGGTACTCCCTTATTTCGGTTCTACTTACAAGGAAGCAAGTAATAAGACTAGTTCTGCTATTTTTTTTAATTTATAAAATATTCATTGCCGTGACATTATAACGGTATCGTTCAAGATTTTGTTGGCGTGTGGAGAGCATGTAACGTTGTGGTGGTTGCACGTCGCTCTGATGAAAGGCGACATGACACTCAACACCTACCATCAAACTTTAATAATGTAATCTTTCGTCACAGAGTTAAACTTCAAAGAGAATAGGTAGCGTCTGCCTTGCGGTTTTACCTGTTTGTCAAGATTTACTCTTCTTGCTAATAACAGCGCCTTTGCCTGGTGAACTGCCATTAGTTTCAACACCATAAACAAATAGCTATGCTTACTCAAACCTAAATATCTTCATGTCGTTTTACTTTCTCTACACGTACTATGTACATACTGTATAGAGGAAGTATTATATTCCGCCCAAAACTTCGATCCCAATATTTCGCCGCAAATACACGATTTAGGGTCCCCTGTATCCAAAAAAAACTGATGTGTTCCATTTACATGACTTTCTCTACATCTCTGCAATAAATTATTGTTAAAAAGATTATGCTTCTATATACTTGCTAATCGAGAAAAAAATAGCAGAAATAGTCTTTTTACTTGCTTCCTTGTAAGTAGAAGCGACATAAGAGAGTAAAATAGAAAAAATCGATGGTCAAATGCTGTCCACAGACACACACACGGACCTTTTTGTAAAAATGCTTTTTTGGATTCAGAGGAAGCCAAAACATATATTTCCGGTGAAATCTCGGTATTGAATTTTTGGGTGGAATACAATACCTTCTCTGTACACTATGTACATAGTACGTGTAGACAAAGTAAAAAGTGTATTTCTCGGTCTTAACATTTTATATGTTAAACTCTATCTCAAACTCTCACAAAGACCGTATGTGTTTATAATTATGCTGTTATTCACTCCACATTTGTCACATGGAATTTAAAAGTTAATGATATTTTATGAGAACTGAAAAAAAACAAAGAAAAACCTGCACTACACCAAATAAAAAGCACACACACACAAACATAACAGAAGAAATACGTAAAAAAATAAATAAACACACACACTTTTGGGGCAATATTTAACCAAATAAAGAAGATCTGACTGACCAAGCACAGAACATTAAAATACATATTTTTACTTTCTCTACACGTACTATCTACAAGTGCATAGAGAAAGATTGTATTGTAACCAAAATTTCGATACCGAAATTTCATCAGATATACGTGTTTTGAGACGCCCTGAATCAAAACAAAAAGCATCCAAACAGTGTGTGTCTCTCTGTGTTTTTACGCAGCATAGCTAAAAAAGAAAAGACCGTTGAATACCACACCGGTATTTATGTTCGGTGCCTTCCAACAACCCTTTACATGGAAAAATTTTCCCAAAAATGGCTCAAACAATTTTGATAAAATATAGCATATTAAAGGTATTTACACGACAAATAAATGTATATCTCTAATTTTCTAGGAATAGAAGATGCATAAATTATGCGGAATTTGCATAACTCGTAAGCCGTAAGAGATAGCCAAAAACTTACTTATCACAAAATGTAAATCTCGTTAAGGCGCACAATTTTGTTATATACATTTTTCTCGTGGAGTTGATCGTTTTTGAGATATTCCTTGTTATTGGTTTCAGTTATAAATAATTATAATTATAATTATATTATAATTATAATTAATATTGGCCGTGGAAGTTTACGAAAACATATAATAATTATACCTTTCTTATACAGGTATTTGCCAACTACTGCCCATATAAACAGAGGAACTTCAGTCACACAGCAACCAGCTTTTGACTATCACTTTAACCTATGGTACTTCCATATTTCGCTTCTACTTACAAGGAGGCAAGTAATAAGACTATTTCTGCTAACCTTATCTCGATTAACATTAAGTAAATAGAAGAATAAGGTTATTAATAATTTGTGGTAGATATGTAGAAAGGTCACGTGAATTGAACACATAAGCTTTTTATTACTAAATACATAACTAAAGCATACAACTTCATCAAAATCGTTAGAACTATTTTGGGAGAAAAAAATATGACGTGTTGCATTCACATAACTTTCTCTACATCTGTGTAACAATTTATTGTTAAAAAGCATATGCTTCAATTTACATCATGCTAATCAAGACAAATTAGCATAAATAGTCTTATTACTTGCTTCCTTATAAGTAGTAGGGAAATAAGGGAGTACCATAACTTAAAGTGATAGTCAAAAGCAGGTTGCTATGTGACTGAAGTTCCTTTGTTTGTATGGACAGGAGCTGACAAATTCCTGTATGAGAAAACTATGTTTTTCAAATCTGAAACGGAATATCTTAAAAACGATCAACTTCACGAAAAAAAATGTACTTAACATAAATTGTATGTTTTAATGTGCTCTACATTTTCTGAGTGGTAAGATTTTGTCCATCCCTTACGATTTAGCAGTTAAACAAAATTTCGTAAAATTCTTCCAGAATAATGTAGTCTTCAAAGGCTATTCTCAGAAAATTCAAGATATACATTTTATTGGTGAGGTAAACATCTTTAATATTTGATATTTTTATCAAAATCGTTAGTTCCATGTAAAGGGTAGATGGGAGTGGGAGGATTTTCTGGAAAATCTTCGTGTCGCATCCTTGGAAGATACCAAATTTGGTATTTAACGGTCTTTGAGCTATGCTGCCCACAGACGCATACACGCACACACACAAACACAGTCACATACCTGGACCCTTTTTCCAAGAATGATTTTTTTGGATTCAGGGGGACCCAAAACATGTATTTCCAGTGAAATCTCGGTATCGAATTTTTGGGTGGAATACAATACCTTCTCTATACACTATGTTCACAGTACGTGTAGAGAAAGTAAAACGTATATGACACAAATTGTGTGTTTTACATGATCTACATTTTTTGTGTAGTAATTTTATCTATCTCTTACAGTTTACCAGTTATGCAAAATTCAGCAAAAGTGATTCAAAATAATGAGATCTTGAGAGGCTATTCATCCAGAATAAACTACTCTTCAGAGCCTATTCCTAGAAAGTTCAAGAAGTACATTTTATTTGTCATGTAAGTATCCTTAACGTGCGATATTTTAATCAGAATCGTTAGAGCCATTTTTGAGAAAACCAAAATTTTCGATGATTTTCATGTAAAGGGTGGTTTGAGATGAGTTTTCTCAAAATTTTCGTGTCGTATTCCCGGAAGATACTAGACTTATACACCAAGTTTGGTATTTCACCGACTTTTCATTTTTGAGTTGTCGTGTTCACAGTCTCACATGGAGTTTATTAACTTTTTTTTTACTTTCTCTATACGCACTATGTACATGGTGTATAGTGAAGGTATTGCACTCCACCAAAAAATTCGATACCCAGATTTCACCGGAAATATATGTTTTAGGCTCCCCTGTATCCAAAAGAAAGTATTTTCAGGAAAACGTTCGTGTGAGTGTGTGTCAGTGTGTCTGTGAACACGATAACTCAAAAACGAAAAATCGGTAAAATACCAAACTTGGTATTTAAGTTTAGTATCTTCCAGGGATACGACACGAAGATTTTGATAAAAATCCCCGCACCCCCAACTACCCTTTACATAGAACCTTTTTGGAAAATTTTGATTTTCTAAAAAATGGCTCCAACGATTTTGATTAAAATATCGTATATTAAAGACATTTACCTGAAAAATAAAATGTATATTTTGAATTTTCTGGGAATATCCTCTGAAGACTACTTTATTCGGGATGAATTTTACTGAATTTTGCATAACTGCTAAAGCGTAAGAAATGACAAAAACTTACCATACAAAAAATGTAGAGCACATTATAGCACACGATTTATGTTATATACATTTTTTTCGTGGAGTTGCTCGTTTTTGAGATAATCCTTGTTTTTGGTTTTAGCTTTGAAAAACTTGTACTTTTCTCATACAGGACTTCGTGAACTCCTGCCCATACAAACAAAGGAACTTTAGTCACATAGCAACCAGCTTGTGACTATCACTTTAACCTATGGTACTCCCTTATTTCGCTCCTACTTACAAGGAAGCAAGTAATAAGTCTATTTCTGCTAATTTTTTCTCGATTAGCAGGAAGTAAATAGAAGCATAAGCTTTTTAAGAATAATTTATTGCACAGATATAGAGAAAGTCATGTGAATGTAATACATGAGATTTTTTTTTTTTTTTTTTGGATACAGATTACTCTAAAAGGAGTACTTCCAGTGAAATCTCAGTATCAAACTTTTGGGTACATTACAATACCTGCTCTATACATTATGTACATAGTACGTGTAAAGAAAGTAATAACAGTGCAAAAATACCAATTTTTATGTTAAAAGTCAGAATCTTCCAGAATGCAATAAAAATAGTTTTCAAGAAAATCCATCACCGCAAACCAACCTTGGCTTGGAAAAATAGCATAAATGTAATTCATGTCATCAGATTTTCACCATGTGATTTTTATAAGAAGGTGTTTCCAATTCCTCGACATATTACTTTCTCTACACGTACTATATGCAGGTATTGTATTGTACCAAAAATTCAATACTGACATTTCACCGGAAGAAACATCTTTTTGATAGGGGGAATCCAAAAAACGCATTTATAGAAAAATGTCAGCGCGTGCGCGCGTGTGTCTGTGTGTCTGAGACAGCATAGCTCAAAAATGAAAGATCCTTAAATACCAAACTTGGTATATAACTGCGCTATCTTCCAAGGATACAAAACGAACATTTTCAAGAAATTCCTCCCGATCCCCAACTACGCTTTATATAGAATAAAATTCCATACTTTTCATTTTCTCAAAAATGGCTCTAACAACTTTGATTAAAATCTAAGGTATTTACATGCTAAATAAAATGCATATCTTGAATTTTCTGGAAATTGCCTCTGAAGACTACTTTACATTCCATGATTTTTGTTGAATTTGCATAACTTGTAAACCGTAAAAAGATAGACAAAAAACTTGTTCCACAAAAGTCGCAGATCACAATAAAACACACAATTTATATCACACACATATATATAGAGAATATACATACACACATATATATATATATATATATATATATATATATATATATATACTTTCTCTATACGTACTATGTACAGAGTGTATAGAGAAGGTATTGTATTGCACCAAAAAATTCGATATTGAGATTTCACCGGAAATATACGTTTTGAGACTCCCTGAGCCCAAAAAAGCATTATTAAAAATGTCCGTGTGTGTGTCTGTCTGTCTATCTGTGTGTGTGAGTGTGCGTGTGTGTGTGCGTGTGTGCGGGCAGCATAGCTAAAAAATGAAAAGACCGTTAAAAACCAAACTTGGTATTTCGGTTTCGATTCTTCCAAGGATGCGACACGAAGATTTTCCCCAAACTACCCTTTACGTGTAAAAAATTCGTAAAATTTGATTTTTTAAAAAAATGGCTCTAACAATTTTGATTAAAATCTCGTAAATTTAAAGTATTTACTTGACAAATAACATGTATATCTTGGATTTTCTGGGAATAGTCTCTGAAGACTACTTTATTCTGGATGAATTTTACGGATTTTTGCATAACTGCTAAACCATAAGAGATGGACAAAAACTTAACACACAGGAAATGTAGAGCTTATTAAAACATACAGTTTATGTTTTATACATTTTTTCATCGAGCTGATCGTTTTTAAGATATCCCTTGTTTTTGGTTTCAGCTTTGAAAAACTTAATACTTTTCTCATACAGGAAATTGTCAACTCGTGTCCATACAAACAAAGGAACTTCAGTCACATAGCAACCAGCTTTTGAATGTTAGTTTAATCTATGGTGCTCCCTTATTTCGCTTCTACTTACAAGGAAGCAAGATATTTCTGCTAATTTTTTCTCGATTAGTATGAAGTATTTAGAAGCATAATCTTTTTAACAATAATTTATTACAGAGATGTAGAGAAAGTCATGTGAATGGAACACATCAGATTTTTTTCGTAGAGTTTGCCATTTTCTAGATATTCCTTGTTATTAATTTCAGTTTTAAAATACTTAACTTTTCTCATACGGGAACTTGTCAATCCTTGACCACACAAAAGACGGTTTTCAATCCCATAGCAACCATATTTTAAAACATTTGATTGTCGGTTTAGTCCAGTGTACTCCCTTATTTCCCTTCTACTTATAAGGAACTAAGTAATAAGACTGTTTCTGCCAATTTTTTAGCATGAAATACATAGAAGAATGAGTTTATTAACAATAATAAGGGAGTATAATTATGCAGTTTATTTTCTTAATGATTGCTGATTTAGAGTAACTTTCCTCCGCTGCAGAAGCCATGCTGTTATCCACAGTAGCAGAAGCGTGTGCAGGTTGCTGTTCAGATGTTGCGGGGGATCATAAATCAACCTGGAGTAGTGACAAATCCATGATTTGTGAAGCACATTCGCTACGTTACAGGGTTGGGGGGGGGTGGCAGGAAGTAATATCTACCTCTCGGGATCAAATTCAAACATAGCTTCTGGCGTAGATATTTCTAAACTCGACATAAAATACGAGGTGCATTCGAGTTATAACACCTCCGATTTTTTTTTTCTCACTAACTAATCACACGAAACTAATGAAACTTGTGTCAGTTCTCAACGCAATCTTCCTGCAGCCGTACACATTATAGCAACGTCGACGCAATGATTCCATGGCCACTGCGAACGCTTCTGTAGGAGTGCGTTTTGACACTGGACCAGTGCTGATGCAATAGCAGCACGGAGAGTCTTTCACCGTCGGAAACAGCCAAAACTCGCTAGGAGCCAGTTCAGGTGAGTAGGGAGCATGAGGAATGACCTCAAAGCTGTTTGCACAAGGAAACTGCAGTGTCATCCGTCAGCATTCGTGACACCCACCTGAGGACACTTTTCGCATTTTCAGGTCGTCATGCAGGATTGTGTGCACAGATCCCATGGAAATGCCAACTGTGGAGACGATCTGTTCCACTCGCTTGATCACATCACAGGACCGGTCTGAGAATCTCTTCGTTTGTAGTGACACGACGCTCTGCCTTCTGTCGCACCCACAAACGCACATTAAAAACATATGACACATTTCAAAACAAAATATTGCGAATCTCAACGAATGCACCATGGTTTGTCAGAAATAGTCAACTACATAGAGAAACTGGAATCAGCATCATTCAACAGTCAATTTCTTCACAAGCCGAACAGTTTTACAGCAAGCTGAAAGACGCTGCAGAAGCCATTCACTATTCTCTTGGCAGAAAATCTAGCTATCCAACTAGCATCAAGAGTCGCCTACCACTGGACCACCTCTCACAAAAAGACTTTCTGTAAAATAAAACACATCTGCAAAAAAGTATTGTTAAAAAGCTTAGGCTTCTATTTACTTCAGGCTAATTGAAAAACAATAGTTGACAAACTCCTGTGTGAAAAAGTATAAGTTTTTCAAAGCTGAAATCAAAAACAAGGGATATCTTAAAAACGATCAACTCCACGAAAAAAAATGTATGTAGCATAAATTGTGTGCTTTAATGTGCTCTACACTTTTTGTGTGTTAAGTTTTTGTCCATCTCTTACGGTTTAGTGGTTATACAAAATTCCGTGAAATTGATCCAGAATGATGTAGTCTTCAGAGGCTATTCCCAGAAAATTCAAGATATACATTTTATTTGTCAGGTAAATATCTTTAATATTTGATATTTTAATCAAAATTGTTACAGCCATTTTTCAGAAAATCAAAATTTTCGAAAAAAGTTCCATGTAAAAGGTAGTTTGGTGTGGGGGGATTTTTCTCAAAATCTTCGTGATGCATCCCTGGAAGATACTGAACTTAAATACCAAGTTTGGTATTTTATGGACTTTTCGTTTTTGAGTCATCGTGTTCACAGACACACGGACACACAAACACACATGTACTTTTTTTTCTGAAAATGCTTTTTTGGTTACAGGGGGCCCAAAAACATATATTTCCCGGAGCGTGTAGAGAAAGTAAAAATGGGAGGTGTTATAATTTGAATGCACCTCGTATAAGCGGATCAATTTCCAGTACAGTAATACCGGATTATTAAAATAAACTGTCAACACGCACTAAGAAAACGGAACCTCTCTGTAACTCAATAGCGGAGAGAGCTCTCTGAAAAGCGATTTCAATCGGACAGGTACGCGGAAGTTTTTAGCCCATGCGGAAAATGTTAATACACCGAGGTGTAAAATAAAATAACGAAGTTCGGAACGCGCAGAAGTCGCAATATCGTTTATAAAATATGTGGCTCTGTTCTATGTCGGACTGCACGGTTAAGGAATCATTCGAAATGAATAAGGTGTCAAATCACGAAAAGCTGAGTTTAATTATTTCTTTTTGTCAACGACATTTCTGGAAATTCTTATCCCTGGGATACAATAAGATACAGAAATTGGCGCCAACATCTGCAGAGTTTGTATTGCAACACTATCCAATAGTTTTCTTACTTGATTAACATTTAGAAATTGGTGAGGAGTTATAAAAATGTTAACATGGGTTAAAATATATTTTGGATTTTTTCATTTCAGAAAACAAACACTCACTTTTGAATCATTCCTATTATTATGTTATATAGTACTAAGAGTGTTTTCATCTTGTCGAAGCGACGGGAGTCAATTGTCCCAAGAGATGAAAACACGAGTTGTATAGACAATAGACTATTATACGTAATATATAGGAAGGTTATCAGTGTAATACTTACATTAGTTATCAATGAGACCATCTTTATTTACACACTGTTTATTTTCTTCTTTCTTTCTTCACTGCCTCCTGAATTATATGGCCGACCGTGTCTACACCCAATGTACGAATATCGATAGCAACAATAGAAATAGGGAAGAATTTGTTTATTTCAGATTTTAATAAGTAATACATGAAATGGAAACAAACGTTATTTTATTTGAGGTCATTGCACTCATCTCATACATATGAAATATAAATAATTGTTTTCATTCCTTTTTTCAACTATATACATTATGAACTGAAAAAATCTTTAAATAATCATCGTAACTGAATTAATTGAAAGTAAATTTGTGGAACTGACAGTTATTAAAAGTGAAGGTTGGCTGACCTTCTTACCAATAACTAAGACAGGAGATTAAACAAACGAGCGTCAACTGCAACAAGATTTCAAAGAAATGAACATCAGCTGTGATAAGATGTTTCGACAATATCGCTCCGGTCAGATGACCGCGATTGGTTGAAATTGTCTAACCTCGGCCATTTCATTGACGCTTTCATAGTGGAGCTGAATTGTCATTTTAATTTGTTACTCTATATTACTGCGGTAAGTCCTTTAACAATTGCATACATTTAAATTCACTAAATGAAAATAGTGCGACAAATGTACACAACAACAGGCATTTATCATAACGCCAGAAGTATAAGCTTGTGTATGTGATGTTGACTCTTTGCATGAAATTGCGAGAAATAACTGAACAATAATTGCCACTTCGTAAGATGGTAAAATATATCGGCAATGGCTGACGCCACAGAAAGCTTAAAGGAAATAAATTGAGTTTTTAAAGTTCTCCATATTTTCTCTTTAATTCGTCGTCTATTTATTAAGGTTTAGCAGTTATGTACCGATATTCTATCGCACAAAATTATTACTTTCTCCACACGTACTGTGTACATAGTGTATAGAAAACGTATGTATTGCACCCAAAAGTTCAGTACCAAGATTTCACTGGAAATATACCTTTAGGGTTCCCTGTATCAAAAAAAAAAAAAAAAAAAAATTTTTGAAAAAAAGTCTGCGTGTTTGTGACGGGTCTGTGAGCACGATAACTCAAAAACGAAAAGTCGGTAAAATAGCAAACTTAGTATTTTGGTTAAGTATCTTGCTTTTGAGAAAAATCCCCCCACCCAAAAATACCCTTTACACGGAAAAAGCTTCTAACGTTGTGATTTTCTCAAAAATGATTCTAACAATGTTGTGTAAAATATTAAAGTATTATTTGTCAACTCCTGGCAAAGCAAAGAAACGGATTTTATCCATACAGCAACCAGCTTTTAAAATATTTTACTATCGTTTTAGCCTAGTGTATTCCCTTATTTTCTGTTACAAGAAAGCATTTCAGCTAATGTTTATCTCGATTAGCATGATGTAGACAGAAGAATAGCTTTTACTTTCTCTACACGTACTATGTACATAGTGTATAGCGAAGGTATTGTATTGTACACAAAAATTCGATACCGAGATTTCACCGGAAATACATGTTTTGGGTGCCCTTGAATCCAAAAGAAGCATTTTTGGAAAAATGTCCGTGTACGTATGTGTGTGTCTCTCTGTCTGTCTGTCTGTCTGTCCTTGGACAGCACAGCTCATAAACGAAAATACCGTTGAATACCAAACTTAGTATTTAAGTTTAGTATCTTCCACGAAGATTTTCAAGAAAATCCCCCCAATTCCAACTACCTTTTACATGGATCTTTTTTCGAAAATTTCGATATTTTCAAAAATGGCTCTATCGATTTTTATTAAAATATCTTATATTTAAGATATTTACACGATAAATAAAATGTATATCTTGAATTTTCTGGGAATAGCCTCTGAAGACCTCTTCACTATGGATGAATTTTGTCGTATTTTGTATAATTGGCACACCGTAAGAGATAGACAAAGTATAAAGTATGTTGATCTCGTTGTAACACACACTTTATGTTATATGCATATTTACTTTCTCTATACGTACTATGTACATAGTGTATAGAGAAGGTAATGTAGTCTACCCAAAAATTCGATACCGAGATTTCACCGGAAATATATGTTTTAGTGTCCCCTGTATAAAAAAACATTTTTAGAAAAAGGTCCGTGTGTGAATGTGTGTGTGTCCGTGTGTCAGTGTGTCGGTGTGCCTGTGAACAAGATAACTTAAAAAAAAGTCGGTAAAATACCAAACTTGGTATTTAAATTAAGTATCTTCCGGGAATGCGACAAGAAGATTTTAAGAAAAATCCTCCACCTAAACTACCCTTTACATGGAACTCTTTTCGAGAATTTCGATTTTATAAAAAATGGCTCTAACGATTTTGATTAAAATATCGTAGATATTTTGAAGATATTTAGCTGACAAATAAAATATATATCTTTACCTTTCTTGGAATAGCCTCTGAAGACTACTTTATTCTGGATGAAATTTACGGAAATTTGAATAACTGCTAAACCGTAAGACGTAGATAAAAACTTAACACAGAAAATGTAGAGCACGTTAAAACACACAATTTATGTTATATACATTTTGTTCGTGGAGTTGATCGTTTTTTTAGATATTCCTTGTTTTTGGTTTCAGCCATGAAAAACATACAGGAATTTGTCAACTGCTATCCATACAAACAAAGGTACTCAGTCACATAGCAACCAGCTTTTGACTATCACTTTAACTCATGGTACTTCCTTATTTCGCTTCTACGTATAAGGAAGCAAGTAATAAGACTATTTCTGCTAATTTTTTCTCGATTAGCATGAAGTAAATAGAAGAATAGGCTTTTAAACTATAATTTATTGTAGAGATGTAGAGAAAGTCATGTGAATGGAACACATCAGATTGTTTTAGTGGAGTTGAACATTTTTGTAGATATCCGTTATTACTGTTGCAGTTTTAAAATACTGTAACTTTTCACACACGGGAATTTATAAACTCCTAACCATGCATACAAACGGAATTCAACCATGGCAACCAGCTTTTAAAAGTTTTAACTATCTTTTTAGGCTTGTGTGTTCGCTTACTTTTCTTCTACTTACAAGTAAACATTTCTGCTAAAGTTTATCTTGATTAGCATGATATAGATAGAAGAATACCTTTTTTTTTTTTAAATAATCTGTTACAGAGATGTAGAGAAAGTCATGTGAATGTAACATTTTTTCCCTCTTGTTGGCCTGAAAGAGTACGTCTGTAGCGAGATGTAAAGGCAAAAACACAGCGCAGAGACGTGTTTTGCAGAATGAGATAGACTCTTGAAGCTCATAAATAATCAAGTACAAACGTCTGAATCCTCAGGTGACAGAATCCGCTTTTTAAACTTTTGTACAGAAGCTGATAAGAGTAAACAAACATCACATTACTGTGGAGAAAAGAACTCGTAATGGGCCGTTTACATGTGGCCATTTTAAACATGTGTTCCGCTTCAACAAGTGCTTTTCGTTGGAGGCACTACAACCCCAAATGGAAACATTTATTTCGAGTGTTGGCTGAAATTCCGCAGCAGAAGGTTTAATCGCTGTACATTTAATCATATACTTTATTTTCTAACTTCCTATATTTCTCAATTGTGATTATTAGTAATGAAATTTGTCATTAGCGCAACTTTCTACTCAAGAAACTTTACATGTTGTCATCTACTCTTAGTACGTAAGAAGAAAATTATAAATAAATAAAAACTCTGATTTGTTCCATTCTCATGACTTTCTGTAATCTCTGTAACAAATTATTCTTAAAAATTATTGAATCAATTTCATGATAAAACAGATAAACATTAACAGAAATTGTCTTATTACTTGCTTGCAAGTAGAAGGGAGAAAAATCTAATATGTTACATTCACATGATGCCCTCTATTTTTTCGGTAAAGAACGTTTTATTCAAAACAATAATCTGTTATCTACATCATGCTAATCAAGATAAACATAAGCAGAATTAGACTTCTATCTAATTTCCTTTTAAGTACAAAGGAACTAAGAAAATGCACAGGCTAAAACGGTAGTCTAGTCCTATAGAACCCGGTCGCTATGTGAAGCAATTGAAATTCCAATCTCTTTGCTTGCCAAGAATAACCAAATGAGAAACGTTTAGGTGGTTAAAATTGATACCTATAATCCGAAATATCTCGAAAACGTTTAACTCTACAAAATATTGTGAATGACATAAATTGTGCTTTAATGAAATTTACATTTTTGTGTGGTAATTTTTAATCTATCTGTTATGGTTTGCCTATTATAAAAAAGTCATCCGGAATAAAAAGCTATTCCCAGAAAATTCAAGACATTTACTTTGTTTGCCATATAAATATTATAAACATAAGGTAGTTAATCAAAATCGTAAAACCGAATTACGAAAAAATCAAAATGCTCCATTTCAAGGGTGAGGGCGGGGGGTTTGTTTGGAAAATCTAACACCAAGTTTGGTTTATAACGGTCACACACATCTACAAGTATGTTTCTTTAAATTCTTTTTTAGATTCAAGGGGACCAAAAACATATATTTCGGGGTAAATATCGATATTGAATTTTTGGGTGCAATAAAATATAATATCTTTTCTATACGCTATATTCATAGTACGTGTAGAGAAAGTAATAATCATTAATAATTCTGACCCCTGAATGCTCCCAATATAAAGTTATTTTTGAAACATGCGATGGAGTTTTGAATTCGTGATTAACACGAAAGTTGTTCTTTACTATTAGATGTGCAGCAATGACCATATAATTGAACTAATGTGCTTTGTTAATCCTCAGTTTGAATACATAACTGATGTGACGTCATTATAAACATACTGATGTCACAACTAAACGTATTAAAATGCTTTGTTCTTATCTATGTGCATATATATATTGTTTTTTTACGCCCAACAGCACTGACCACTATAAAACTATCTTACCTCCAACTAGTGAGTGACCTATCTTAATACTAGTAAACATTTCATGTGTTCCATTCACATGATTTCTCTACATATCTATAACAAAACGTAAAACAATTGAAATTCCAATCTCTGTGCTTGCCAAGAATAAATAAACGAGAAACAAGATGAAAGATGTCTTCCCGTTTCAGAAAAATTTAAGTGGCTAAAATTGAAACCAGTAATCTGGAATATCTCGTAAACAGTTAACTCTACACAAAAATATGTATATGACATACAGTGAGATCCACATTTCTAGTGCAGTAAGTTTTTGTATATTGCTTATGGTTTGCCAAAATTATGACGTCTTCAGAGGCTATTGCCAGAAAATTCAAGATATACAATTCGTTGGTCATAAGAATACCTTAAATATAAGATATTTCAATCAACATCGTTAGAGAATCTTGGAGAGTATCACAGTTTTCGAGTAAAGGATAGTTTGGTGTGGGGGATTATCTTCCTGTTGCATTCTTGGAAGATACTAATTGGTATTTTTATTTACTTTTTATTTGCCTGATTTGTTTACTTTGATTACTGAATTTCTGTTTTACTTTTTACACACACATACACAAACCTATAATACCCATGCCCAAGGCGGGATTCGAACCCACGATCCCCTGCGCTGCGAAACACCAAAGCGAGACGCTTTGGCGAGCGCGGCCATGGGGACCGGCGATATTAAGTCTTTTCGTTTTTCAGCTATGCTGTCCACACACACACACATACACACACAAAAGGATCTTTTTCTAATTTTTTTTTAAATCAGGTGTTCTCAAAACATGTATTTCCGGTGAAATCTCGGTATGGAAATTCTAGGTACAATACAACACCTTCTTTAAACACTATGTGCATAGTACGTGTAGAGAAAGTAGAAAGAGAGGAAAATAAGTGCACGAGACGAAACGAACCTTTGATCACAGACTTTGGCGTTAGGACACAAGAGTCTCTAAAGAATTGTACATAACGCAGGAAGGCGGTTAATTGATGTTGAGTGTCGCACTGTCAATTGATTTATTCAATTTGAGACATTTTTGTGGCAGTATATCTTGAGAGCGCCCACAACGATATGTCTTCTATACTGAAGACACAGTTTTATAGAATTCTAAGCGAAATTATCATCCAGCTTTGCTTTAGTTCCATCTTATCTGCACATGAGACCAATATGATGTGGGATATCGGTGTAGTCCATTAACACCCTGCATATACCTCCAACTTATGACGTCTTAATTATTTTCAGGAGAGCTTTAACAAAAGAATACCAAATAAAACAACCCAACTTACTCACTTTCAATTTTGTTAAAAATATCGGATATAAAAATTGTATAACCGATCGGTATGGTCATTCACAGGCTTTCAGGATGAATATTTAAGAATTCACAGATGTGTACTGCACGTACTATGTATATAGTGTGTAGAGAAGGTATTGCATTCCACCCAAAAATTCGATACCGAGATTTCACCAGAAATAAAAATTTTGGGTCGCCTTGAATAAAAAAACATTTTTAGTAAAATGCCCGTGTGTGTGTGTGTGTGTGTGTTGTGTGTGTGTGTGTGAGTGGACAGCATAGCTTGAAAATGAAAGGACTGTTAAATACAAATTAGATATTTAGGTTTAGTATCTTCCAAGGATGCGACACGAAGATTTTTGAAGAAAATGCCTCCACCACAAACTACCCTTTACGTGGAAGAATGTTAGAATTTTTTTATTTTTTCAAACAATTCTATAAGAATTTTGATTAAAATCCCTTATGTTAAAGATATATACATGACATGTAAAATGCATATCATGCATTTTCTGGGAATAACCTCCGAAGACCTCTTTATTCTGGATGAATTTTGCTTAACTTTTAAACCGTAAGAGATAGACAAAATCTTACTTTACAGAAAATGAAGAGTTGTGACCTTTACATTTTTGTTGTGGAAGTAACCGTTTCCGAGATATTCCTTGTTATTGGATTCAATTGTAAAGTACTTACACTTTTCTCAGAAAGGAAGCGTCCGTGTTTCTTTTGTTCTACTCCTCGTCAGGCAAAGAAGCGATCTGCAATGACAATCGCATAACGACACTTTTTAAAACATTTGACTATCACTTTAGCATACCACATTCCTTTAGCTGCCTTCTACTTATAAGGAACTAAGTAATAAGAACATTCTGCTAATGTTTATCTCGACTAGCATTGTGTAGAAAGAAGAATAATAGTTTATAAGAAGTTTGTTTGTAGAGCAGCTAGAAAAAGATTTTTTCATGCTGTGTTTGCTGGCGCGAAAGAGACACTCTGGTGTTTTGTTGCAGTTGTTTGATTGTCAAAGGAAACATTATGATACGAACTTATGTAACAGTCGCAAAAGTTTAAGACAATATGTATCGAATGAAAACTGAAAACATGTGAAGTACAACTGGAGCTTCAAACAAATAGAAGAAACCGTTTCTTAAAATTAGCTATTATGTTTACTTTATCTATGATTTGGCTCCCAAATTCACGCTTTACTAAATTATGCAGGGTGATTTATTTAGAGCTGACACATTTCTTTCATTAATTGTTTCAAAACGTGTTATGATAGCGACAACTTATTATACCTAAACTGTAGAGGAATTTTGGGAGATTATTTACCTCTATAGCAAATGCTGAAAATGTCCTCCATCCTGCATAAGGCACATCTCAACACGTCGTTCCACGTTAAATGGCCATTCGTTGAATCTCCTTTGTGATGTGTTTCAGATCGTCCAATGTCTGGGGACGTGTGGCGCAAACCCTGTCTATTAAGTAGCCCCATAGAAAGAAGTCCGCCGATGTCAAATCCTGAGATCTCGGTGGCCACCGGTTCCTGGAAATTATCAAAGAAACTTGCAATTAGGTTCATGGATTCATATGATGTATGGAAAACAAGTGATGTAAGCCAGTATTGCCTCACAAAAAAGAGTCGTTGATTTAATGTATACTGTATTTTCACGTTGATTACAAGAACAAAATGTTGAAACAGCTGCCAACAGTGCAATTAGGAATAAAACATAAACATCTGCGCATCTAGTGAAAAGGAATCGAAACTCTAGAACATTCTGCTTAATTTTGGTGCTAAAATTGTGTCTTTGAATGAATTTCCAACGGAATAATTAAAGAAAGAAACGTGTCAGTTCTATATAAATCACTCATTATATAGATAGAGACAAGGTGGACTTGCAATATACGAAGTTTGATGAACGCAAGTAAATCACAGATTATAAGGGCCGACAATTTCTTGTGCTAGCGAGATCATTGATCCACAACCAGAAATATATTTCGTCTGCAAGGAGAGAGCAAATATTTGAACAGAGTATCTCGAATGCCCAGTCTCTTTGTGTGGAAACTTAGAACCATTCTTTGTTTGCTTGCCTTTCTAACGAAAAATCTAAACTTTTTTCATTATCTTATTGAAACATGTTTACAAAATACACTTCCATGAGGCGCGTCAATGAATGCACGGTGTTTTCACTTTCTCTACACGTACTATGCACGCAGTGTATAAAGAGGTAATGTATTGCACCCAAAAAATCGAAACCAAGATTTCACCGGAAATATATATTTTGAGATACTCTGAATACAAAAAAAAAATTGTTGTGTTCCATTCACATTAATTTCTCTACATCTCCGCAACAAATTATTGTTAAAAAGCTTTTGCTTTCTTTTACTTCATGCTAATCTAGAAAAAAATAGCAAAATTAGTCCTATTACTTGCGAAAGAATCTGTAGAAGTGAAATAAGGGAAAAGTGATACTCAGAAGCTGCTATGTGACTGAAGTTCCTTTGTTTGTATGGACACGTGTTGACTAATTCCTGTATGAGAAAAGTAGAAGCTTTTTAAAGCTGAAACCAATAACAAGGAATATCTAAAAAACGACCCACTCCTCGAAACAAAATATATAAAACATAAACTGTGTGTTTTAACCAGCTCTACATTTTCTGTTGAATAAGTTTTTCTCTAGCACTTACGGTTGGCCAGTTATACAAAATTCCGCAAAATTCATTTAGAATAAAGTAGTCTTCAGAGGCTATTCCCAGAAAATGCAAGATATACATATTATTTGTCAGATAAATATCTTTAATATACTATGTTTAATCAAAATCGTTAGAGCCATTTTTGAGAAAATCAAAATGTACTATACTTTTTCCATGTAAAGCGTAGTTATGGATTTTCTTGAAAGTCTTCGTGTCGCATCCTTGGAAGATACTGATCTTAAATACCAAGTTTGGTATTTAACGGATTTTTTGTTTTTTGAGATATGCTGTCAAGAGACACACACATGGACCTTTTTCCAAAACTGTTTTTTTTTTAATTCAGGAGGACACAAACGATCTATTTCCGGTGAAATCTCGGTATCGAATTTTTGGATGCAATACAATACCTTCTCTAAACGCTATATGCATAGCATGTGTAGAGAAAGTAAAAAAGAACTTTAAAAAACGGTGTGTATGTGTGTGTGTATATGTGTGTCTGAGGACGCATAGCTCAAAAACGGAAAATTCGTTAAAGACCAAACTTGGTATTTAAGTTTGGTATTTGCCTGGGATGCGACACGAAGATTTTTAAGAAATCGCCTCCACCCACAATTTCCCTTTACATGGAACTTTTATGGAAAATGATGATTTTCTCAAAAATAGCTCTAACAATTTTGATTAAAATCTCCTAAATTTACATGACAAATGAAGTGCATATCTTCAATTTTCTGGGAATTGCCTCTGAAGACATGTTTATTCATGTAGAGCTCGTTAAAACAGACAATTTCTGTAAATACTTTTTTTTGTGAGGTTGACCGTTTTCGATATATTCCTTATTATTAGGTTCAGCTTTAAAATACTTTGACTTTCTCTAGCCCCGTATGTACAATGTACATAGGGATAGAGAAGGTATTGCACTCCACCCAAAAATTCGATTCCCAGATTTCACCGGAAATATATGTTTTAGGTTCCCCTGTATCCAAAAAAAAAAAGCATTTTCAGAAAAAGGTCCGTGTGTGTGCGTGTGTGTGTGTCCGTGTGTTCGTGTGTCTGTGTGTCAGTGTGTCCGTGTGTCTGTGAACACCATAACTCAAAAACGAAAAGTCGCTAAAATACCAAACTTAGTATTTCAGTTTAGTATCTTCGAGCGATGCGACACGAAGATTTTGAGAAAAATCCCCCCATCCGAAACTACCCTTTACATGGAAAAAATTTCGAAAATTTTGATTTTCTTAAAAATGGCTCTAACGATTTTGATTCAAATATCGTATATTAAAGATATTTACCTCACAAATAAAATTTATATCTTGAATTTTCTGGGAATCACCTCTGAAGACTACTTTATTCTGGATGAATTTTACGGAATTGTGCATAACAGCTAAACCGTAAGAGATGGACAAAAACTTACTGCATGAAAAATGTGGAGCACGTTAATACACACAATTTATGTCATACACTTTTTTTCGTGGAGTTGATCATTTTTAAATATTCTTGGTTTTTGTTTCTGCTTTGAAAAACATACTTTTCTCATACAGGAATTTGTTAACTCCCGCCCATACAAACAAAGGAACTTCAGTTACATAACGACCAGCTTTTGGCTATCATTTTAACCTATGGTATTCTCTCATTTCACTTCTACTTACAAGGAAGCAAATAATAAGACTATTTCTGCTAATGTTTGTCGATTAGCATGAAGTAAATAGAAGCATAAGCTTTTTAACTACAATGTGTTGCAGAGATGTAGAGAAAGTCATGTGAATGGTACACATCAGATTTTTCTCATACAGGAATTTGTCAGCTTCTGTCCATACAAACAAAGGAACTTCAATCACATAACAATCAGCTTTTAAAAGATTTGACTATCGTTTCAGCCTAGTGTATTCCCTTTTTTCCCTCCTACTTACAAGGAAGCAACGAGTAAGACCCTTTCTGCTAATTTTTCTCTCAATTAGCGTTAAGTAAATGGAAGAATAAGCTTTTTAACAATAATTTATTGCAGAGATGTAGAGAAAGCCATGTGAATGGAACACATAAGATTTTGTTTAAATTGTTCCAATAGATGTCCCCCCCTGGCCTTTAACTACAATTGTCATGTCGGCGGCCTTTTAGCTTTGCCTTACATTCATACGTTCAGCCTCTGAGGAGGATTGTGAGTAATGTATTGTAGAGAAAATTTCCCCTCCGCTGAACCAGAAGTCGAACCCAGAATCCGTCGTAAGGTAATTAAATGTTCTATCGACTGAGCTGGAGGTTCAACTAAATGTAGTTTATGACTGGCCTGTTTTCTGAGAAGTCACACAAATCACTGTAATTTCAAACGATTGAAGAATAATAGAGATTACATTGAAAATTCGATTGAAACGTTTATGAAAATTTTTTGTGAGATATATACACGAGGGCTGGGGCAATAGTCTTGGAATTTATTTTCTTGAAGATAGCAGATTGGTTGGGAAATGTGACATATACAGACGAAAGGTCAAGGTGTTAACTATACGTGTGGACAATGAATAGCACTGAATATCGTAACACTAATTTATTACGGTAGTATACGGGGCAATATGACAAAATAATGACAACACAGTACACATACGGTTGACACGACAAGCCTGGGCCTAGAGACCCTCAAAGTAGTCCCCTGCTAATGCCACCATTCGCTGCCAACGATGTGGGAGGCGCTAAATATCACTGCCGAAGCATTTGCCGCACCATGTGTGAATCGGGTCATCTGTTTGCGCATTAGCAATGTCCTCTCGTGTTGCAAACCGCCTACCACGTAGTGGTTCCTTAATCTTTCGAATGAGATCAAAGTCACAAGGCGAAATGTCGGGAAAGTGCGGTAGGTGCTCCAATTCTTCCCATCGCCAACGTCGCAGTAGCTGCCTTACACACTCTGCTTTATGTGGTTTTGCATTGTCGCGCGGATTATTACCCTGTTCACAAGAAGCGGACGTTTCTCCCGAACACCACGTCGTACCGGTCACACCAGGAAGTCCCTGTAGTACTGTGCGGTCACTGTTCTGCCATGTGCAACAAAGTGGCAAACAATGACACCCCTACGTTATACGCGATGATCACCATCAATTTGACTGGGGAAGGATACTGACGGAACTTCTGCCTCCTTGGTGATCCAGCGATTATTCGTGACAAGAATTGATCTCCGTCCTGTTGCCAGCGTACAAGACTCCCCACCTTTGAACTTCTGTCTGTGCATGCGGTACCCACCGCGCTGCGATTTTGCGTAGTTTTGGCTCATTACACAATATCCTGTGGACCGTGCGTTTCTCGATGCCACTTGCCCTCTCTAATTACAGTAGTATCCGTCTGTCTTCATCCAGGAGCTGCTCGATGATGGCTCGTACCAAGTCACACGTCCTTGCTGAAACTTTCCTACCCACCGTGCTACTGTACGGTATGGTAGGCCATTATTCCCAAGGGCTTCCTCTAATTCACTGTGACATTCCATCGCATTGCTCCCTCGGAGAACGGTTATTTTAATGCAAGCGCGTAACACGGGTTACTTCTATCTCGCACGACACTCACCAACTGACTGATTTCACAGCCCTCGCGGCGCTACTACCAGTTATCACAGAGCCATCTGTTGTTCTGCATACACACTATGCCTGCAGAACTTCCACAAGACACATATACGTTTGAAATCCGTTCTCAAATCTACAAAAACCAAAAAGTAGTTGCCATGAGTTTGCCCCACCCTTGAATATTAACTCCTGTTAAAAGGTACTTTCATAGAATGATGTATATATAATATAGCCTGCAAGGGATGATGATATCGAGCAACTCTATACGATATACTGATGTAGCGCTATAAAAGCGTTTATCCTTTGTGCGCGAAAATATTGAAAAATCTTATGTGTACCATACACATGACTTTCTCTACATCTCTGCAACAAAGTTTTGTTAAAAAGCTTATGCCTCTATTTACTTCATGCTAATCGAGAAAAATTAGCAGAAATAGTCTTATTACTTGCTTCGTTGTAAGTAGAAGCGAAATAAGGCAGTAGCATAAGTTAAAGTGATACTCAAAAGCTGGCTGCTAAGTGACTAAAGTTGCTTTGTTTGTATGGACAGGAATTGTTGAATTCCTGCATGAGAAAAGTGTGTTTTTTAAAAGTTAAAATAAAAATAAGGAGTATCTCAAAAACGATCAACTCCACGAAAAAGATGTATATAAGATAAATTGTGTGTTTTGAGGTGCTCTATATTTTTTGTGTTGTAAGTTTTTGTTCATCTCTTACGGTTTAGCAGTTATGCAAAATTCCGTAAAATTCATCCAGAAAAAGTAGTCTTCAGAGGCTATTCCCAGAAAATTCAAGATATACATTTTATTTGTCAGGTAAATATCTTTTAAATGCGAAATTTTAATCAAAGTCGTTAGAGCCATTTTTTAGAAAATCAAAATGTTCGAAAAAAGTTCCATGTAAAGGGTAGTTTGGGGTGGGGGGATTCTGCTCAAAATCTTTGTGTCGCATCCCTGGAAGTTACTAAACTCAAATACCACTTTTGGTAATAAACCGACTTTCCGTTTTTGAGCTATCGTGTTCACTGACACACGGACACACACACACACGGACACACACACTCACACACACGGACCTTTTTCAGATTTTTTTTTTTTTTTTGATAAAGGAGACCCTAAAACATATATTTCCGGTGAAATCTCCGTATCGAATTTTTGTGTGGAGTGCAATACCTTCTCTATACACTATGTATATAGTACATATAGAGAAAGTAAAAATGGTTCTATTTATATTTAAGGTATTTGCCTAACAAATAAAATGTATATCTTGAATTTTCTAAGAATAAGCTCTGCAAAACTCTTTATTCTGGATGCATTTTTCTGAATTTTGCATAAGTGCAAAAGATAGCCAAAGACTTACTACACAAAAAATGTAGATCTACTTAAAATACAAAATGTCATATGCAATGCTTTCGTGGATATGACCGTTTTCTAGATATTCGTTGTTTTTGGTTTCAGCTTCAAACACGTATAATTTTCTCATACAGGAATTTGTAAACTCGTGTCCATACAAACAAAGGAACTTCAGTCACATAGCAACCAGCTTTTGACTATCACTTTAACCTATGCTACTCCCTTATTTCCCTTCTAATTACAAGGAAGGAAGTAATAACACCTTTTTTGCTGAGTTTCTCTCGACTAATGAGAAATAATTTGTCGTAGAGATGTAGAGAAAGTCACGTGAATGGAACACATCATTATTTTTTTTTAGTTAACCCTTTTGGAGATACTCCGGATTGTTGGTTTCAATTTTAAGCCACTTAAACTTTTCTCAAATAGGGAAGACATATTTTTTCCAGTTTCATATTTCTTTACCAAACCTCAATTGTTTCACGTAGTTACCGGCTTTTAAACGACGAGGTTATCACTTTAGCCTGTGCACTTTCTTATTTCCCATCTACTTAGAAGGCAGCTAGTAATAAGACTAATTCTGCTGATGTTTCTCGTTGTGGTGACCGTTTTCGACATATTTCTTTTTATTGGTTTCAGTTTTAAAATACTTAACCACACTTAAAACAGTTGACTGTCGGTTTAGTCTAGTGTATTCCCTCTCCTACTTAAAGCAAGAAAGTAATAAGATTGTTTCTGTTAATGTTTATTACGATTTGCATGAAGTAGGGAGAAGAATAAGCTTTTTAACATTAATGTAGAGAAAGTCATATGAGTGGAACGTATTAGATTTTCTACAGTACATTTCCTGGGCTTTCTGTGAGTATTTGTGCGCATTGCCCCTGAATGTCAGTTAGTTGTGTTATACGTTTCTGTTCTGAATCACCAGGAGGTGAAAATATATCATTTCCTTTACATTGTTCTACAACACGACACAAAGCATTCTGTAATGTTTTGATCTTGCCAACGTTAAATTGTGTTTATTCCTTCAGGCTGAATAAACAAGACAAGCATAGGAACTAGCTAAATAACTAGAATTGCAAACAATAACAATATGCAACATTTCACAAAATGAACCTTGTCACGAGCAACGGCGATGGTGCTGACACCTGCTGGTATTATGTCTAAAACATTCCCTAATTTAGACGTGCCTAGGCAGTCAGTGTTCACACTTATATTCTAATTTTAATTAGTTTCAAACAAAAATGTTATTATATGCATGTAATTGGCAAGTGAAGCTTTTTGAAGAGTTATGGAAAATACCTAACTTTACTGAACTGTTTAACATTTTCAACTGCACACAAACCTTTTTACTTTCTCTAGCCCGCAAGTACATTGTACATAATGGACAGAGAAGGTATTGTATTCCACCGAAAAAATTCGATGTCGAGATTTCACTGGAAAAATATGTTTTGGGGTCTCCTAAGTCCGAAAAAATCATTTTTAGAAAACGGCCCGTGTGTGTCTGTGGACAGTATAGCTGAAAAACGAAAAGGTCATTAAATACCAAACTTGGTATGTGGGTTTGGTATCTTCCAAGGATGCAACACGAAGATTTTCAAGAAAATCCCTTCACCGCAAACTACACTTTGATGGAAATACTTTCGAAAAATTTTATTTTCTCAAAATGGCTAACGATTTTGATTAAAACCCCGCATGTTAAAGCTATTTACATTCCAAATAAAATGTATATCTTAAATTTTCTGCAAATAACCTCTGAAGACCTATTTATTCTGGATTCATTTTGAAGAATGGCGTTTAGCTGGTAAACAAAAACTTAATGTACAAAATATGTAGATCTCGTTAAAACACATAATTTATATCCTTTATTTTTTTGTCGTGGAGGTAGCCGTTTCCAGATATTCCTTGTTATTGGTTTCAGTTGTAAAGTACTTATACTTTTCTCAGTCCGCTTTTCTTTTGTTCTTCTCCTGGCCAAAAAAGAAGCGATTTGTAATGACAATTGCATAACGACAGCTTTTAAAACATTTGACTATCACTTTATCATAGCACATTCCTTTAGTTCCCTTCTACTTCTAAGGAACTAAGTAATAAGAACATTTTGTCAATGTTCATCTCGATTAGCATTGTGTAGAAACAAGAAGAATATTTTGTAAGAAGATTGTAGAGCAGATAGAGAAAATCATGTGAGTGTAACACATCAGATTTTTCCTTGCAAGTTTTATCTCTTCTTTGCGATTTACCAAACACCTTTACAATGAAGAAAACTTGACAGAATATTCCCAGAAAATTCAAACACACGGCATTTTAATAAAAAGCGTTAAAGCCATTTGAGGAAAGCGCCACATTTCAGAAGCAATTTCCATGTAAATCGCAGTTTGAGGCGGAAGAGCTTCAAAATGTTTACGTCATTCTTGTAATTGACTTAAATCTGGTTTTGAGTGATGCTGCTCACGAACTCGTACACAAATTTTATATATATTTGAGTTTTGGGGCCTCTAAACATGTATATTTCTGTGAAACATGTAGATCAAAATGTTGTATACAATATATCTACTACTTCCTCCTACCCATTATGGATGGAGATAGTGAGGAATTAAATCAGATTGGTGATATCTGTATTTTTTATTTTTACATGTATATTTCGTTAAATCCTGCTCACACATTTGTGGGGGAAAATTGTCACATCCCATCCTTGCGCATCCCACTGCGCCTGCTTAACTGCGTACATGACGAATAGCATTCATTGAGGATGGTATTCGGGATGAAAACTGAATAAAGGCTTTCCCTTTCGGAAAAGATGAAGTATTGAAAATTTAAAAACCAATAATAAGGAATATCTTGGAAACAATTAACTCCACCAAAAATGTTTGTCACGCATCTTGTGTTTTAGCGAGATCTAGCTTCTTATGGTTTCGGAGTTACGTAAAATGAAGAAGGCTTCATAAGTTATTCCCGGAAACTTCAAGATGTACATTTTGTTTGTGGTGCGCAGATCTTAAAGCTATTGTATCTTAATTAAAATCATTAGAACCATTTTTTGAGAAAATCAAACTTTTGGCAAAACTTTCAATGTAAAGAGTTTGGGTCTGAAATTCTTCGTCACATCCTTGAAAAATACTCAGTTTAAATATCAATTTCAGTATTTAACGGATTTTTCGTTATTCAGTTATGCTGTTCACTGACGCACGAACACATGCAAACACAGTACGCGCACCCACGGAACTTTTTCTAAAATGTTTTTGTTTTAAATTCAGGATGCCTCAAAACATAGTTCCTTGTGAAATGGTGACATACAATTTTTGGGCGAAACACAATACGTCATCTGTGTACATAGTAGAGAAAGTAAAATTGGCACTACCACAAAGTTAAACGATTTTTTCTCTTCAAAGGTACGTGAATTTCTTTTCTTAATTGTTACCTTAAATATTTTTACTTTCTCTATACGTGCAATGTACATAGTGTATAAAGAAGGTATTATATTGCACCCAAGAATTCGATACCGAGATTTCACCGGAAATATATGTTTTGAGACCCCTTGAATCCCAAAAAAGCATTTTTAGAAAAATGTCCGTGTGTGTGTCTGTGGACAGCATAGCTGAAAAACGAAAAGATCGTTGAATACCAAACTTGGTATTTAAGATGGTATCTTCCAAGGATGCGACACGACGATTTTGAAGAAAATCCTCCCTTTATATAGAATTGCTTTCGAAAATTTTGATTTTCTTAAAATGGCTCAAACGTTTTGATTAAAATCTCTTATATTTAAGATATTTACGTGTCAAATAACATGTATATCTTGAATTTTCTGGGAATAGCGTCTAAACACTACTTTATCCTGGATGAATTTTACGGAATTTTGCATAACTGCTAAACCGCAAGAGATGGACAAAATTTATCACACAAAACATGTAGAGCACATTCAAGCACACAATTTACATTATATATTTTTTCGTCGAGTTGATAGTTTTAGAGATATTCCTTGTTTTTGGTTTCAGCTTTGAAAAACTTAACTTTTCTCATACAGGATTTTGTCAACTGCTGTCCATACAAACAAAGGAACTTCAGTCACACAGCAACCAGCTTTTGACTATCACCTTAACTTATGGTACTCTCTTATTTCACTTCTAGTTACAAGGAAGCAAGTAATAAGACTATTTCTGCTAATTCTTTCTCGATTAGTATGAAGTAAATAGAAGCATAAGCTTTTTAACAATAATTTGTTGCAGAGATGTAGAGAAAGTTTGATTTTTTTTTCAATTGTCATTTTCTGTCACTTTCTCAGAAACAATTAAGGAAGGTAAAGTAAATTTTAGGAAGATCGCAGTCTAATTGGAGTTAGCACTAACGAACGTATCTCAAAGGCGCACTTGGGTGTTTGCTGCTCCATGAATAGCAAATCAAATTACCAATTCGGTTACATTAGCTTTGGGACTAAGGTGCAAGAATTGAATATCTTACAATATTGTGATGTAATGGTGCGGGTTGTGTGTTAAGCAAAACCAGATAATTCTGTAAAATAGAAGTTTGTTTCACTCACATTAGAAGAGGTGTTAACTCAGTTGTCCTCAAGTACTTTGCGACAGTATATTAGCCCGCTGTGTGTTTTATTACTTTCATTATTAGCTTTGCATAGATTTAATATAAGAAATATCTGCTTCAGTAGAACGCAGAACGTTGGAGTGTAGAAGCTTCTATTATGCTTGCCAAGGTTATATTCTTTGTTAATGCTAGTGACACAATTGCCTTTTAGAGCATCAGAGACACAAGTAATAGGCGAGTTTAGAGAAAGGTTATTTACCAAAAAGCCAGGAACTCGGGACTTTTTCATTATAAAGAGTGGTCACGTTGGTTGAATACAAAGAACTTACCCAAGTTAGTCACGTGAAACGCGGTTCTTTTTAGCCAATCAGGAAGGAGTGCAATATTAGAGATTTTAGGGAACTAAGTGTACCAGGAATCAGGTTATCGTTAATGTTAATGTTACTGCGACTGCAATTGTTACTCTTACTCAATGTGGTAGTGATTATTGTTGCTGCTACAATGTATTCTGCTTGATATGACCATCGACAGCAAGAACTTAGCAATAGCAGAAATTAGCATGAAGTATTATTATGTCAACGTTTTCAAGGAGTTTTATGTCTGGAGGCGCTCGTAGAGCTGGTGCCTCAACCAGCAACAAAGAAGAATAAAAGTATTCATTTAGTGAATTTAAGTGAAATATCTCTTTTCTTGAGTCTACCCCGTGTTATATATTCTTTTCTCCTCTGAGGAGTGTCAACTGGTGCTCTGCAGAGACGAGCTTAGCCGGCGCTGTAAAGAACTTTCAGAGGTATGTACATGTTTTCTTATAGAGTGCTAATCCTAGACCGACTACGAGGTAGACCAACACGACAGTGACATACTGGCGCCATAACGTTGCTTCTCGCTAGATACGAGATTTCATCATCTGCTTCTAAATTATAATCTCTAAATAAGATTAATAATTTTATCAATTTAATGATGATATAAAATCAAGTTATCTATGTCTGTATTTACTAATGTTTTAAGGAGTTGTATCATTAAAATTACACCATCATTTTCATAATCATAAGGCCACCAATAAGTTGTTCCAACTCTAGATTAAAAATCTGATGTGCCCCATTCACATGACTTTCTCTACATCTCTGCAACAAATCTTTTTACTTGCTTTCGTGTAACTAGAAGGGAAATAAGCGAATACACTACGCTAAAGTGATAGTTAAATATTTTAAAAGCTGGTTGCCATGAGGTTAAAGTGTCTTTGTTTGTATGACCAGGAGTTGACAAAGTTCCGCTTGAGAAAAGTATAAGTTCTTTAAAGCTGAATCCATTAACAAAGAATATCTCAAAAACGGTCTTCTCCACCAAAAAAAAAAAAATGTTTGTAAGATAAATTGTGTGTTTTAAGGAGCTCTACAAGTTTTGTACTGCAAGTTTTTGTATATATCTTACGGTTTGCCTGTTATGCAAAATTCCGCAAATTTCATCTAGAATAAGTGCCTTCAGAAGTTATTCCCAGAAAGCTCAATATATACGCTTTGTTTCTCATGTAAGTATCTTTAATAAATGGTATTTTAATCAAAATCATTAGAGCCATTTTTGAGAAAATAACAATTTTCGAAAAGTTCTATGTAAGGGTTGTTGGAGTGGGGAGATTTTCTCGAAAAATCTTAGTGTCGCATCCTTGGAAGATACCAAGCAAAAATACCAAGTGTGGCACTCAGTGGTCTTTTTTTTCAGTTATGCTGTCCATAGATACACAAACGCTCACACGGACCTTTTGCCAAAAATGCTTTTTTTTTATTCAGGGAATCCCAAAATCCATATTTCCGTTGAAATCTTGGTATCTAATTTTGGGTGCACTAGAATACCTTTTCTAGACACTATGTACATATTACGTGTAAAGAAAGTAATTACATCAACAACAACAACAAAATATATATATGTATATTATGTGTGTAAGAGTAAATGATATTTATGAAGCTCACAAACCTCACTATCCCTTCAATTGGGAACATACTGTTTATGTTTTACTTTATTTTTTGTATTAAAATACCATCCATGTTTTTTACTTTCTCCATACGCACTATGTGCATAGTGTATAGAGAAAGTATTGCACTCCACCCAAAAATTCGATACCGAGATTTCACCGGAAATATATGTTTTAGGGTCCCCAATATCCAAAAAAAAAAGCATTTTCACAAAAAGGTCCGCGTGTGTGTGTATGTGTGTGTGTCTGTATACACGATAACTCAAAAACGAAAAGTCGGTAAAATACCAAACTTGGTATTTAAGTTTAGTATCTTCCAGGGATTCGACACGAATATTTTGAGAAAAATCCCCCACCCCCAACTACCCTTTACATGGAACTTTTTTCGAAAATTTTGATTTTCTCAAAAATGGCTCTAACGATTTTGATTATAATTTCGGATATTAAACATATTTACCTGACAAATAAAATGTATATCCAGAATTTTCTGGGAATAGCCTCTGAAGAGTAGTTTATTCTGGATGAATTTTACTAAATTTTAAATAACTGCAAAACCGTAAGAGATGGACAAAAACTTACTTCACAAAAAATTTAGAGCACATTAAAACACACAATTTATGTTATATACATTTTTTTCGTGGAGTTCGTCGTTTTTGTGACATTCTTTATTTTTGCTTTTTGCTATGAAAAACGTATACTTTTCTCATACAGGAACTTGTCTACTCCTATCCATATAAACAAAGGAACTTCAGTGACCTAGCAACCAGCTTTTGACTATCACTTTAACCTACGATTGTCCCTTATTTCGCTTCTACTTACAAGGAAGCGAGTAATAAGACTGTTTCTGCTAATTTTTTCTGATTAGCATAAAGAAAATAGAAGTATAAGCTTTTTAAGAATTATTTGTTCCAGGGATATGGAGAAAGTCATGTGAATGGTACACATCAGATTTTTAATGTAGTGTTCTGGCAACGCTATTGTGCTGACGAGCGGGAAAATACCGTGTAAAATTCCTTTTCATTCCCATGGAATTTCAAAAGAGGGCATAGCTAGCCTATTGACTTAAACTATATTTTCTATGTAGTTGGTTATACATAAGTTAGCGACATTCGCTGGTGGTTGTGGTCTGGTGAACGGCCAACACAAAGGTTTGCGTTACAGAGAATTGCTCTTGGCGCTGTCAGTATTCTGTGCGCTCTCTGTGGAAGAAATCTGATGTGTTCCATTCACATGACTTTCTCTGCATCTCTGTAACAAATTACTGTTAAAAAGCTTATGATTCCATTTACTTCATGCTAATCGAGAAAAATTAGCAGAAATAGTCCCATTACTTGCTTCCTTGTAAGTAGAAGCGAAATAAAGTAGTAGCATAAGTTAAAGTGATAGTCAAAAGCTGGTTGCTATGTGACTAGAGTTCCTTTGTTTGTACGGACACAAATTAACAAATTCTTGTATGAGAAAAGCAAGTTTTCAAAGCTGAAACTAAAAACAAGGAATATCTGAAAAAGATCAAATCCAAAAGATGTGTTTTAACGTGCTCTAAATTTTTTGTGTGGTAAGTTTTTGTCCACTTTCTACGGTTTAAATTGTTAAATTCCGTAAAATTGTTCCAGAATAAAGTAGTCTTCAGAGGTTATTTCTAGAAAATTTAAGATATACATTTTATTTGTCAGATAAATATCTTTAATATACGATATTTTAATCAAAATCATTA
The DNA here is from genome assembly GCA_030762935.1 of Hymenopus coronatus. Classification (NCBI taxonomy): domain Eukaryota; kingdom Metazoa; phylum Arthropoda; class Insecta; order Mantodea; family Hymenopodidae; genus Hymenopus; species Hymenopus coronatus. The sequence goes on from CM060882.1 coordinate 179,306,644, forward strand.
GAGCCATTTTTAAGAAAATCAAAAATTTCGAAAAATTTCCATGTAAAGGGTAGTTGGGGGGGAATTTTCTCGAAAATTTTCGTGTCGCATCCTTGGAAGATACACAACTTAAATACCAAGTTTGATATTCGACGCTCTTTTCGTTTTTGAGCTGTGCTGTCCACAGGCACATACACAGACAGACGCACACACACACGGACCTTTTTGTAAAAATACTTTTTTTTTGTGTTTTCCTAAAACATGTATTTCCGGTGAAATATCGGTATCGAATTTTTGGGTGTAACACAATACTTCCTCTATACACTATGTACATAGTACGTGTACAGCAAGTAAAAAATATGATCAACAGTGCTGTTAAACTTCAGTTGGCTCCTTCATGGTTTTCATTCAACACCTACAATTAGTTGTTTGAGGATAATGTTTTTCTACGGATCTACAAATGCTGCTACATAAGTACACGCAATCAGGAAGGACTATATTTCGTTCATGACACGTGATCTTAGCAAATGGCCAATCGAGTACATTGGCGTGTAAAATTACAACCAATCGGAACTCATTATCTCTGATTTTAATCGTTCCTTTTTATCACATACACGTGCAACTGTTTTTTCTAAATTTTTCGCAGCCACGTGCATTTGTTTCCTCTGTGAACTAATGTGGTCTGATAATAATAGTATCAGTGATATTGGCGTACAAAAGTCTATCGCTGAAATAGATATGTTAATGTTAAACTAAAAAAAATCTGACGTGTTCCATTCACAAGACTTTCTCTACATATCTGCAATAAATTATTGTTAGAAATCTTTTGCTTCAATTTACTTCATGCTAATCGAGAAAAAATTGGCAGATATAGTCTTATTGCTTGCTTCCTTGTAAGTAGAAGCGAAATAAGGGAGTACCATAAGTTAAAGTGAAAGCCAAAAGCTGGCTGCTATGTGACTGAAGTTCATTTGTTTGTATGGACACTAGTTGACAAATTCCTGTATGAGAAAAATACAAGTTTTTCAAAGCTGAAACCAAAAACAAGGAATATTTCAGAATCGATCAACTCCTAGAAAAAATGTATATAACATAAATCGTTTGCTTTAATGTGCTCTACACTTTCTATGTCGTAAGTTTTTGTCCATTTCTTACGGTTTAACAGTTATACAAAATTTCGTAAAATTCATCCAGAATAAATTAGTCTTCAGAGGATATTCCCAGAAAATTCAAGATATACAAATTATTTGTCAGGTAAATATCTTTAATATGCGATATTTTAATCAAAATCGTTAGAGCCATTTTTGAGAAAATCAAAAATTTTGAAAATGTTTCCATGTAAAGGGTAGTTTGCGGTGGGGGGATTTTCTTGAAAATCTTCGAGCCGCATCCTTGGAAAATACCAAACTTAAATACCAAGTTTGGTTTTTAACGGTCTTTTCGTCTTTGAGCTATGCTGTCCACAGACACACATACACACACGGACCTTTTTCCAAAAATACTTTTTTTGGATTCAGGGGGACTCAAAACATATATTTTCGGTGAAATTTCGGTATCGAATTTTTGGGTGCAATACAATACCTTGTCTATACACTACCTAGTACGTGTAGGGAAAGTAACAAGAGAGTGTGAGGAAGCAGTTAAACAATGAGGCAGGCCATGATCTCTTTTCAGACACTCCAACTCAGGAATATGAGAAAGTGTAATGGAGACGAGGAATACTCTGTCAAATTGGTTATTCTATATAGACATAAAACATACAAGTTTATATCCCAAGTCAATGGAAGGTAGCAGAAGTGCTCATGATCCTTAAACCTGGAAAAAACCCTAATGAAAAGGAATCATACAGACCGATTTCACTCTTATCTCAATTATCTAAGCTATTTGAAAAACTATTGTTAAAGCAATAAAAGCATATAATAGAGGAAAGTAAGTTAATACCAGAACACCAGTTTGGATTTAGAAACAAACATTCAACTATTGATCAAGTACATCGTATAGTCGATATCATAGAAAGTACGTTAGAGGAAAAGAAAATTTGTTCTGGAGTATTTCTAGACGTGGCCAATGCCTTCGATAAAGTATGACCAAAGGTCTAATTTTTAAGCTTCAACGAGATCTACCTGAGCACTTTTATCAAATATTGTTATCCTATATTGTAGGGAGATATTTCTGAGTTAAATATGGAAATAAATACTCTGAATTAAAGAATATAGCTGCTGGAGTACCTCAAGGAAGCGTCTTGGGACCAATACTGTTCCTTATATTTACTAGGGATATTCCATATCAAGGTGATACTACTATGGCTACCTTCGCTGACGACACACGAATAATGGCCATAGGACATACAGTAGAGGAATCTACACAGAAATTACAGAAAGCAGTCAATAGGGGTCAACGAGTGGACCAAGAAATGGCGCGTCAAATTAAATAAATCTAAATCCGTGCACATCAACTTTACGAATAAGAAAACTAAGATATTACCGATAAAAATAAATAATCAAACTATTCCTCAAGCTCAATCAGTGAAGTACCTAGGAATGATACTAGATTCAAAACTAAATTGGAGAAAGCATATAGAAACTAAAAGAAGAGAGCTAAATATCAAATGTAAGAAACTTTACTGGCTTATTGGGAGAAATTCTGAACTTGACATATATAATAAGCTATTAATATACAAACAGGTGTTAAAGCCAGTCTGGACCTATGGGATACAGCTTTGGGGCTGTTCTAAATTGACTAATATAAAACATATATAGACATTTCAAAATAAAGCTCTAAGAACAATAGTTAATGCACCTTGGTATGTGTGCAATGATCAGATACACAAAGATCTCAAGATCGACACAGTTACAGAATAAATAAAAAATACAGCAAGGAAACATCATATAAGAGTGCAGCACCATGGAAATAAAGAGATGTTGAATGTGCTTAGTAAGTGTGAAGTTAGAAGATTGAAAAGAATCAAGCCAAATGACTTAATGTGTGACCGCAAGAATTAGTGTAAGCTTTGGGGGCCTTCAGTGCAAGACTCGCCTATACATTGCGAACTTATTTATGAAGGAATATTACTAGATAAGCTTTTGCTTAGTCGTAATTTAAAAAAAAAAAAAAAAAAAAAGCAATGATAAATTCTACTTAGCAGAATTTATGCTCCAATATACATGCCTGTAACAGAAGTACCAGACCTGACGTATAGATAGCGGTCGCTGTTTCAAACAGCAATGGTAAAAAGTACCAATCTTAGAAAGCTTAAGTTTGAAGTTTGACGATTTTACATTATTTGGTATTTATGTGGCAGACATTTATGTGAATGCTCTCAGCAAATTTGTAAACATGAATAAAACTGGTCATCGTTATGTGATAAAATACTTTCATTTGAAAGGTCTTAGTCCAACTAATATTAAAGCTGAGCTAGACTCAACTTTGGGTGAGTCTGCTCCTTCGTTTACAACACTGAAATATTGGGCGGCAGAGTTTAAGTGCGGCCGTACGAGCTACCAAGACGAACATCGCAGTGATCGACCAAATGAGGCTACCGGACCAGAAATTGTAAAGAAACTCCACAAAATGGTATTGCATCACCGTCGACTGAAAGTGCGCGAGCTAGCAGACACCGCAGGCATTTCAAAAAGTTCTGTATATCGCATACTGTCTGAAAATTTGGATATGAGAAAGGTCTATGCAAGGTGGGTGCCACGTTTGCTCAAAATAGGACAAAATCAGTGTCGTGAGGATGCTTCAGTTTAGCAATGTTTCCACGCAATTAAGCTGAGTTTTTGCATAGATTCATAACAATGGATGGGTCCATGCCTTCACACCTGAGACGAAGGAACAATCAAAACAGTGGATTGGAAGGTCAGAATTGGCTCCAAAGAAAGCGAAGACAGTTCCATCTACAGGCAAGGTCATTGCATCAGTTTTTTGGGACGCACACGGGATAATTTTCATTGATTATCTCAAAAAAGGAAAAGTAATCAATGGCGAATATTTTGCGAACTTATTACAGTGTTTGAGTGATGAAATCGAGCAAAAACGGCCGTATATAGCGAAAAAGAAAGTTTTGTTTCATCAAGACAATGCTCCAGTTCACACGTGCATTATCGCCAGGGCCAAAATTTTAGCCCACTCTGATTATTTTCTGTTTACAAACTTGAAGAAATGACTTGGTGGTAGAAGATTTGCCAACAATGAAGAAGTGGAGTCTGCTGTTGATGGCTATTTTGCTGACCTCGATAGTTGTCACTATAAACAGGGTATTGAAGCTATTGACCATGCTGGGAAAAGTGTATCAAGCTGAAAGGAGACTATGTAGACAAATAAATATGTTTTTTCCCTAAAAGTTTTGTGCTTTCTTTGTTAGGTTGGTTACTTCTGGAACAGCCCTCATATTTTTACTTTCTCTATAGGTACTATACATACTGTATAGAGAAGGTATTGCATTCCACTTAAAAATGCGATACTGAGATTTCACCGGAAATACATATTTTGGATCCTCCTGAATCCAAAAAAAAGCATTTTTACAAAAAGGTCCGTGTGCGTGTGTGTGTCTGTGGACAGCATAACTCAAAAACGAAAAGACCGTTAAATACCAAAATTGGTATTTAAGTTTGGTATCTTCTAAAGATGCGACACGAAGATTTTCAAGAAAATCTCCCCATCCCCAACTACCCTTTACATTGAACTTTTTTCGAAAATTTTTATTTTGTCAAAAATGGCTCTAACGATTTTGATTAAAATCTCTTATATTTAAGATATTTACATGCCAAATAAAATGTATATCTTGCATTTTTGGGTCAATACAATACCTTCTCTATACACTATGTACATAGTACGTGCAGAGAAAGTAAAAATAATCTTCTGTTGGAATAGTTGGTTTCCGAAGGTCTGTTGAAGAAGAGAGACAGTTTTGTTGTTTTGGTGAAAGTTAATACTGTATCCAAAACGTTACTACTCTTACTCCAGTCTGGGCTATGTTTAGGATTTGCTATAGGTTTGTTCTTACTGGTTAAACTAATCCCCGCCTACAGAATGTAACCCATTAGTGTTTCAATTTAGCTATAATAGTGAACATCAAAGGCAAAGTAATTACTTTGATCGAGGGGGATTTATCACTGCCAGCTGCAGATTGCGTCCAGAAACAAAAATGTAATTATAACAGAGCAGGCATCTTTGGGTCAAGTGTATAGAACGCCTGGAGCATTTCCATGTGGTACACAAAAGTAACAGTCCAGCTTTCCATTAGTGGTAGAGATGACGGTTTTAGTAAATGAATATAACAAAAATCTGATGTGTTCCATTCACATGGCTTTCTGCACATCCCTGTAACAAACTATTGTTAAAAAGCTTATTTTAATCCAGATAAACATTACCAGAAATTCTTTCTTGTAAATAGAAGAGAAATAAGGGAATACACTAGGCTAAAACGAAAGTAAACTCCTTTAAAAGCTGGTTGCCCTGTGGTTGAAATCCGTTTCTTTACATGGCCAAGAGTTGACAAATTCCATATGTGAAAAGTTTCAGTATTTTAAAACTGAAATCAAAAACAAGGAATATCTAAAAAAGAAATGCTCAACCCCTAGAAAAAATGTATATGATAAAATGTTTGTGCTTCAACGAGACATACATATTTTGTGCAGTAATTTTTTGTCTATTTGTTATGGTTTACTAGTTATGCAAAATCCATGAAAATTCGTCCAGAATAAAGAGATCTTCAAAGACTTTTCCCAGAAAATTAAAGATGTATATTATATTTGTCGTGTAAACATATTTAATTTACATTATTTTAATGAAAATCCTTAGACCCTTTTTTGAGAAAATCAAAATGTTCGAATTTTGTTTCCATGTAAAGAGTAGTTTAAGAAATTCCTCAAAATCTTCGTGTGGAAACCTGGGAAGATACTAAACTCATATGCCAAGTTTGGTATTTCACCGAATTTTCATTTTTGAGTTGTGTTCACCCACGGACCCTGTTCTGAAATATATATTTGGATACAGGGGACCCTATAACGTATATTTCCGTTGAAATCTCTGTATTGAATTTTTGGGTACAATAAAATACTTTCTCTATACACTGTGTACATATTACGTGAAGAGAAAGTAAAAATCATTTAGTTCTATCCATAGTTTTAAATATAGGAATAAAATTATATTGGTGGTTGGTCAACTTGGCTTAGTTGGTATCATTTACTGTTTTATGACTTACATAATCCTTAGAAATATTATATTTAAAGATAGACGAAAATATAAATTCAGGAGAAAATCTGGTTACACTAATTTAAACAGAGTTGTTTTTTTTTCCTCCACTTTTAAGCGGATTCTTAAAGCACAACTGCCTACAATAAAGGTTTTCTGTTTGGGAATAGTGGGATTTAGGTTGGTAAAGAAATGTGTAGCTCTGGCCTCTACAAGACTTTCCCCGCAATCCAAAGTACCGCATTGACGAGTTAGTTACTATAAAGCCTAGAGAGATGTTTCCGTTGTGACTTGCAAGGTTTATATTGGGTATTTCGTAGTTTTCCCTGGTAGTTAGGCGAATAATCAGATGGTTTTTCGTCCACCATTATTGGTTTATTTATTTAATTATCGCCCTCCATGTCGTAATGGATACCATACTAATGTCATATACCCAAGGTCGCGGGTTCAAACCCGGCGGAGGACCATGGATTTTTTTGGGTGTAAAAATCCTTAGCATAGCTTCTTTCGGAAGGGAAGTAAAGCCGTTTAACGTGTGTCGTACATTTATGGCACGTAAAAGAACCTCAAGCCTGATAGAGAGGCCTCTGAGCAAAATTAAGCGATCCTTCACACCCAAATTTAGAATGGGACGCTGAGAACCACAGTAGTTAAAGGGCGTCCATAAATAACACACCATTTACAATTTTCTCTCTATAAGTTATCTTTCATTCCGTTGCCTTCTAAATTTCGTGGCATAAGGTGGTTTGGGATAGATGGCGTGGATGTTTGTTCAAAGGAAAGAGCAGAGAGGGCTTGGTTGATAAGTAATTTAGTGCGCACTGTCTTTCAACCGGAAACTGTTAGGGACTTCTGCGGTCTGCCTGCCTGCGACGAGAAGCTTTTGTGGTTCCCTCACCTCATCTCTTCTTCCTCGTTGGGGTGGAATGGTGGCTCTGAGCGTAGTGTATACCCTGTATATCTATACAAATGGCCTACTATATAAACAATGTCAATCGTCTGCCTTCCACACCTGACAGTCCTTCGTCTTCGCTCACGTCATTGTCATCATCAACGTTATCGCTATTTTATGCTCCATTATCCTGGATTAGAATTCTTTTTGGTTTTCTATAATTCTATCTAATGCTTTTCAATGTTTTCAACATGTCGACATACAAATTTTACCATTGTAGCCTGCCAATTTCTGCAATTCGCTGGTGACACAACTGTTAATTTAAAACTGATATATTAAGTTTTATTTTTCTTTCTATCTTATATTTGAGAACTCTGGAAACGAAACTCAGTAAAATATCAGTTGCCTTGGCTACTCTTTCATTCGCTTCTACAGGCTTTTGAAGAACTCGGGGAACATACATTTTCTTCCTTCATTTCTGCCTCTTGTTTCATCAAGTCAAGGAAATTTGCAACTATTTCTGTAAGTAATACTTGCCACTTAACTTTAAAAGGTAGGAGCCATGGTTAAAAGAATAAAATTAATAAAATGAACACTATTTACTGTCCACTTTGAATACAAACATAGCGGAACACTTTCGATACAGACTGTACAGAGTTTGCTCACTGTGACTTTAACTAAGCAAAGTATTATATTACAAACTCCGATAAGCTAGGCTCGGTAGCTGGGTTGGCGGTCAGGGTCACGATTCCTCAAGTTTTGCGCCGGCGATATGCCGAGTTCCACGACATCTTCTGTCGTAAGCAGGAAGATCAAGAACCCACTTAGGTTTCCTCAAAGGAGAACAAATTTGCAAATGTTGCTGCTAATTGCCAACTACTGAGTAATCTTGATCGTGTAACAATAGTCTTATATGGATGGGTAGAGTCAATGCCACAGCCGAGATTTGAACCACGGATCTCCCGATCCCTAGCCGGTTGCTCTTCCACTCAGCAGCATGAAATTACTCAACTGACTCGCATGTAAACCACATGGTGATGTCAAACTATTTTGAGATGACAGCTCCAATGGCGACTTACAATGTTGTGAGTACCAGGATTCATAGTATAGCCAACTATTATAGTTCATTAGTGATCATTTTAATTGTTCTGTATGTAGGACAGAAGTTGTAGCTCAGTGGTAGACCAACCGGCTAGAGACCGGGAGATCCGTGGTTCAAATCTCAGCTATGACATTGAAGTTTTCAGTCTGACTCTACCTAACACCTTACACACGGCTAGAGACCGGGAGATCCGTGGTTCAAATCCCTGCTATGACATTGAATTTTTCAGTCTGATTCTACCTATCTAACACCTTACACACTGCTAGAGACCGGGAGATCCGTGGTTCAAATCCCAGCTATGACATTGAATTTTTCAGTCTGATTCTACCTATCTAACACCTTACACACGGCTAGAGACCGGGAGATCCGTGGTTCAAATCTCAGCTATGACATTGAAGTTTTCAGTCTGACTCTACCTAACACCTTACACACTGCTAGAGACCGGGAGGTCCGTGGTTCAAATCCCTGCTATGACATTAAATTTTTCAGTCTGAATCTACCTAACACCTTACACGCTGCTAGAGACCGGGAGATCCGTGGTTCAAATCTCAGCTCTGACATTAAATTTGTCAGTCTGAATCTACCTATCTAACACCTACATACGGCTTGTGGGAAAAAACAGTCAAATCAATAGTTTTATATAGGATAAATTAACGATTTCTTTTAGTAAAATAGAAAAGGCTTTCTTTTATGGATTTTAAACAGTACGGTCCTACGTTTTGGATTACCATAATTCTCAGTTTGTCATGTCTTCTTCGTTCAGTATGTGTTTCCGTGCGCGCGCGTAGTATAACTCAAAAACTAGAAGCTCTTTAAATACCAAACTTGGTATTTATCTCCCAAGGATGCGTCAAGAACAGTTTCAATGAAATACCCCCAAACTATCCCTTACATAGAAACGTTTTAGATAATTTTGATTCCCTCAAGTATTGCTCTAACGTGCTTGATTAAAACACCATAGGTATATGACAGATGTTTACATGACAAATAAAATATACTCCCTGTCTCACGAAAGAATGCAGTTGTTAGAGGAGGTCACTGGTGTAGAATGGCACGGTTTAGAGCGGTCAGAGAAGGTTGGGATATAGTACACTACTATCTGTCTGAAGAAAGAATGCAGTTGTTAGAGCAGGTCGCTGGTGTAGCATGGCACGGTTCAGAGCGGTCAGAGAAGATTGGAATATAGTGCAGTACTCCCTGTCTGACGAAAGAATGCAGTTGTTAGAGCAGGTCGCTGGTGTAGCATGACATGGTTTAGAGTGGTCAGAGAAGACTGGAATATAGTGCAGTACTACCTCTCTGACGAAAGAATGCAGTTGTTAGGGGAGGTCGCTGGTGTAGCATGACACGGTTTAGAGCGGTCAGAGAAGGCTGGAATATAGAACAGTATTACTTGTCTGACGAAAGAATGCAGTTGTTAGAGCAGGTCGCTGGTGTAGCATGGCACGGTTTAGAGCGGTCAGAGAAGACTGGAATATAGTACAGTACTACCTGTCTGACGAAAGAGTGCAGTTGTTAGAGCAGGTCGCTGGTGTAGCATGACACGGTTTAGAGCGGTCAGAGAAGGCTGGAATATAGAACAGTATTACTTGTCTGACGAAAGAATGCAGTTGTTAGAGCAGGTCGCTGGTGTAGCATGGCACGGTTTAGAGTGGTCAGAGAAGACTGGAACGTAGCGCAGTACTACCTGTCTGACGAAAGAGTGCAGTTGTTAGAGCAGGTCGCTGGTGTAGCATGACACGGTTTAGAGCGGTCAGAGAAGACTGGAATATAGTACAGTACTACCTGTCTGACGAAAGAGTGCAGTTGTTAGAGCACGTCGCTGGTGTAGCATGGCACGGTTTAGAGCGGTCAGAGAAGACTGGAATATAGTACAGTACTACCTGTCTGACGAAAGAATACAGTTGTTAGGGAGGTCGCTGGTGTAGCATGGGACGTTTTAGAGTGGTCAGAGAAGACTGGAATATAGTACAGTACTACCTGTCTGACGAAAGAATGCGGTTTTTAGAGCAGGTCGCTGGTGTAGCATGACACGGTTTAGAGCGGTCAGAGAAGACTGGAATATAGTACAGTACCATCTGTCTGACGAAAGAGTGCAGTTGTTAGGGGAGGTCGCTGGTGTAGCATGGCACGGTTTAGAGCGGTCAGAGAAGATTGGAATATAGTACAGTACTACCTGTCTGACGAAAGAGTGCAGTTGTTAGGGGAGGTCGCTGGTGTAGCATGGCACGGTTTAGAGCGATCAGAGAAGGCTGGAATATAGTGCAGTACTACCTGTCTGACGAAAGAATGCAGTTGTTAGAGCAGGTCGCTGGTGTAGCATGGTACGGTTTAGAGCGGTCAAAGCGGTCACAGAAGACTGGAGTATAGTACAGTATTACTTGTCTGACGAAAGAATGCAGTTGTTAGAGCAGGTCGCTGGTGTAGCATGGCACGGTTTAGAGTGGTCAGAGAAGACTGGAATATAGTGCAGTACTCCCTGTCTGACGAAAGAGTGCAGTTGTTAGGGGAGGTTGCTGGTGTAGAATTTCACGGTTTAGAGCGGTCAGAGAAGACTGGAATATAGTACAGTATTCCCTGTCTCCGAAAGAGTGCGCTTGTTAGGGGAGGTCGCTGGTGTAGCATGGCACGGTTTAGAGCGGTCAGAGAAGACTGGAATATACTACAGTACTCCCTGTCTGACGAAAGAGTGCAGTTGTTAGGGGAGGTCGCTGCTGTAGCATGGCACGGTTTTGAGCGGTCAGAGAAGACTGGAATATAGTGCAATACTACCTGTCTGACGAAAGAGTGCAGTTGTTAGGGGAGGTTGCTGGTGTAGAATTTCACGGTTTAGAGCGGTCAGAGAAGACTGGAATATAGTACAGTACTACCTGTCTGACGAAAGAATGCAGTTGTTAGAGCAGGTCGCTGGTGTAGCATGGCACGGTTTAGAGCGGTCAGAGAAGACTGGAATATAGTGCAGTACTACCTGTCTGACGAAAGAATGCAGTTGTTAGAGCAGGTCGCTGGTGTAGCATGGCACGGTTTAGAGCGGTCAGAGAAGACTGGAATATAGTACAGTACTACCTGTCAGACGAAAGAGTGCAGTTGTTAGAGCAGGTCGCTGGTGTAGCATGGCACGGTTTAGAGCGGTCAGAGAAGACTGGAATATAGTGCACTACTACCTGACTGACGAAAGAATGCAGTTGTTAGAGCAGGTCGCTGGTGTAGCATGGCACGGTTTAGAGCGGTCAGAGAAGACTGGAATATAGTGCAGTACTACCTGACTGACGAAAGAATGCAGTTGTTAGAGCAGGTCGCTGGTGTAGCATGGCACGGTTTAGAGTGGTCAGAGAAGACTGGAATATAGTGCAGTACTACCTGACTGACGAAAGAATGCAGTTGTTAGAGCAGGTCGCTGGTGTAGCATGACACGGTTTAGAGTGGTCAGAGAAGACTGGAATATAGTGCAGTACTACCTGTCTGACGAAAGAGTGCAGTTGTTAGGGAGGTCGCTGGTGTAGCATGGCACGGTTTAGAGTGGTCAGAGAAGACTGGAATATAGTACAGTACTACTTGTCTGACGAAAGAGTGCAGTTGTTAGGGGAGGTCGCTGGTGTAGCATGGCACGGTTTAGAGCGGTCAGAGAAGGCTGGGATATAGTGCAGTGCTACCTGTCTGACGAAAGAGTGCAGTTGTTAGAGCAGGTCGCTGGTGCAGCATGGCACGGTTTAGAGTGGTCAGAGAAGACTGGAATATAGTACAGTACTACTTGTCTGACGAAAGAGTGCAATTGTTAGAGTAGGTCGCTGGTGTAGCATGGCACGGTTTAGAGCGGTCAGAGAAGACTGGAATATAGTGCAGTGCTACCTGTCTGACGAAAGAATACAGTTGTTAGAGCAGGTCGCTGGTGTAGCATGGCACGGTTTAGAGCGGTCAGAGAAGGCTGGGATATAGTACAGTACTAGCTGTCTGACGAAAGAGTGCAGTTGTTAGAGCAGGTCGCTGGTGTAGCATGGCACGGTTTAGAGCGGTCAGAGAAGGCTGGAATATAGAGCAGTGCTACCTGTCTGACGAAAGAATACAGTTGTTAGAGCAGGTCGCTGGTGTAGCATGGCACGGTTTAGAGCGGTCAGAGAAGAGTGGAATATAGTGCAGTACCACCTGTCTGACGAAAGAATGCAGCTGTTAGGGCAGGTCGCTGGTGTAGCATGGCACGGTTTAGAGTGGTCAGAGAAGACTGGAATATAGTGCAGTACTACCTGTCTGACGAAAGAATGCAGTTGTTAGGGGCGGTCGCTGGTGTAGCATGGCACGGTTTAGAGTGGTCAGAGAAGACTGGAATATAGTGCAGTACTACCTGTCTGACGAAAGAATGCAGTTGTTAGAGCAGGTCACTGGTGTAGCATGGCACGGTTTAGAGTGGTCAGAGAAGACTGGAATATAGTGCAGTACTACCTGTCTGACGAAAGAATGCAGTCGTTAGAGCAGGTCGCTGGTGTAGCATGGCACGGTTTAGAGTGGTCAGAGAAGACTGGAATATAGTGCAGTACTACCTGTCTGACGAAAGAATGCAGTTGTTAGAGCAGGTCGCTGGTGTAGCATGGCACGGTTTAGAGCGGTCAGAGAAGACTGGGATATAGTGCAGTACTACCTGTCTGACGAAAGAGTGCAGTTGTTAGGGGAAGTCGCATGTGTAGCATGGCACGGTTTAGAGCGGTCAGAGAAGGCTGGGATATAGTGCAGTACTACCTGTCTGACGAAAGAGTGCAGTTGTTAGGGGAAGTCGCATGTGTAGCATGGCACGGTTTAGAGCGGTCAGAGAAGACTGGAATATAGTGCAGTACTACCTGTCTGACGAAAGAATGCAGTTGTTAGAGCAGGTCACCGGTGTAGCATGGCACGGTTTAGAGTGGTCAGAGAAGACTGGAATATAGTGCAGTACTACCTGTCTGACGAAAGAGTGCAGTTGTTAGAGCAGGTCGCTGGTGTAGCATGTCACGGTTTAGAGCGGTCAGAGAAGACTGGAATATAGTGCAGTACCACCTGTCTGACGAAAGAATGCACTTGTTAGAGCAGGTCGCTGGTGTAGCATGGCACGGTTTAGAGCGGTCAGAGAACACTGGAATATAGTGCAATACTACCTGTCTGACGAAAGAATGCAGTTGTTAGGGGAGGTCGCTAGTGTAGAATGGCACGGTTTAGAGCGGTCAAAGAAGATTGGAATATAGTGCAGTACTACCTGTCTGACGAAAGAATGCAGTTGTTAGGGGAGGTTGCTGGTGTAGCATGGCATGGTTTAGAGTGGTTATGGAAGACTGGAATACAGTGCAGTACTACCTGTCTGACGAAAGAATACAGTTGTTAGGGGAGGTCGCTGGTGTAGCATGGCACGGTTTAGAGTGGTCAGAGAAGACTGGAATATAGTGCAGTACTACCTGTCTGACGAAAGAATACAGTTGTTAGGGGAGGTCGCTGGTGTAGCATGGCACGGTTTAGAGCTGTCAGAGAAGACTGGAATATAGTGCAGTGCTACCTGTCAAACGAAAGAATGCAGTTGTTAAGGCAGGTCGCTGGTGTAGCATGGCACGGTTTAGAGCGGTCAGAGAAGACTGGAATGTAGTACAGTACTACTTGTCTGACGAAAGAATGCAGTTGTTAGAGCAGGTCGCTGGTGTAGCATGGCACGGTTTAGAGCGGTCAGAGAAGGCTGGAATATAGTACAGTACTACCTGTCTGACGAAAGGGTGCAGTTGTTAGGGGAGGTTACTGGTGTAGCATGGCACGGTTTAGAGCGGTCAGAGAAGGCTGGAATATAGTACAGTACTACCTGTCTGACGAAAGGGTGCAGTTGTTAGAGCAGGTCGCTGGTGTAGCATGGCACGGTTTAGAGCGGTCAGAGAAGGCTGGAATATAGTACAGTACTACCTGTCTGACGAAAGGGTGCAGTTGTTAGGGAGGTCGCTGGTGTAGAATGGCACGGTTTAGAGCGGTCAGAGAAGGCTGGAATATAGTACAGCACTACCTGTCTGACGAAAGAATGCAGTTGTTAGAGCAGGTCGCTGGTGTAGCATGGCACGGTTTAGAGCGGTCAAAGCGGTCACAGAAGACTGGGGTATAGTACAGTATTACTTGTCTGACGAAAGAATGCAGTTGTTAGAGCAGGTCGCTGGTGTAGCATGGCACGGTTTAGAGCGGTCAGACAAGACTGGAATATAGTGCAGTACTACCTGTGTGACGAAAGAGTGCAGTTGTTAGGGGAGGTCGCTGGTGTGGCATAGCATGGTTTAGAGCGGTCAGAGAAGACTGGAATATAGTACTATACAGTCTGACCATCAAAACATCAGCACAGAGCACGTAAACAGGAACAAACTAAACTATAAACAACAGGTTAAACTTGCTGTTTTCTTTATCACCAAGGAGTATTAATTTTCTTCATTGTGGGCGTATGACTAGGCGCGCCCATTTTTGATTCGAACCCGTCCACTGTAAGAGCCTCAACTGTAGCATTCCAGTAATGCCGAACTGTACAGGGCATGCACCGGGAGTGGTGACGTAATACTGCATATCTGTTTGTGTTTACGCCAGCTTCCACTCGTGGCCGTCTACATTCACTCTTCCCACAGGTAATAGGCGCATCTTGAATCTCCTGGGAATAGCCTCTGAAGTCATGTTCATTCTGAATGGCTTTGGCACAACTGGTAAACCGTTACAGATAGACTAAACTTGCTACTCAGAAAACGTAACTTTATTAAAACATAGAGTACACGTGTTTTTTGCAGTTACCCATTTCCGAGACATTCCTTGTTATTTGTTTTAATGTAGCAACACTTAATCGTTTCTGATACGGAAATAGCCATTATTTTCATATATCTTTTGTTTTACTTATAGAAAGAGAATCAAATTACAAATGTTTCTCATAGCGACCAGCTTTGAAAGGATTTAAGTGGTTGTTTAGCCTGTGTACACCCTTGGTTCCCTCCTACTTACAAGGAAGCCAGTAATAAGGCAATGTCTGTTAATGTTTATCTCGATTAGCATAATATAGAATACTACTGTATAAGAATACTGTAGAACATAACAGAAGGTCTTGTGAAACAATCACATGAGATTCTTTAACGTTTATTTCCCACGCCAGTGTTGAACGTTTTCTTTTGGGGCGGATTCATTTTAGGATATCTGATTCCCTGCATACATTTCCTGTGTCCTGGGTCCATTCCACTAAACTGCCTTGTTTTCTGTTACTGATTTATCTATTCTTGCCCTCTTCCATATATTTTGCGACTTTTTTTTTAGGTATTTGTTTTCTTTCTTTGTTTTCCCTACGTTTTCTTTTTATTTTCCTATTGGTTTTTCCATTTTTACTTTCTCCATACGTACTATATACACAGTGTATAGAGAAGGTATTGTATTCCACTCAAAATTCGATACCGAAATTTCATCGTAAATACTTGTTTTGGGTCCCCCTGATCCAAAAAAGCCATTTTCAGAAAAACGTCCGTGTGCGTGTCTGTGGACAGCATAGCTCAAAAACAAAAAGACCGTTAAATACCATGAAAATCCCCTCACACCAAACTACCCTTTGCATGGAACTTTTTTGAAAATTATTATTTTCTTAAAAATAGCTCTAACGATTTTGATAAAAATATCGTATATTGAAGATATTTACCTCACAAATAAAATGAATATCTTGAATTTTCTGGGAATAGCCTCTGAAGACTACTTTATTCTGGAGGAATTTTACAGAATTTTGCATAACTGCTAAACCGTAAGAGAAGGACAAAAACTTACCACACACAAGAGCACTTTAAAAAACACAATTTATGTCATATACATATTTTTCGTGGAGTTGATCATCTTTTAGATATTCCTTGTTTTTGTTTTCAGCTTTGAAAACCTTTTACTTTTCTCATACAGGAATTCGTCAACTGGTGCCCATACAAACAAAGGAACTTCAGTCACATAGCAACTAACTTTTGATGATCAGTTTAGCATATAGTACTCCCATATTTCGCTTCTGCGTACAACAAGCAAGTACTAACTCTATTTTTTCTTGATTAAAATGAAGTAAATAAAAGCATAAGCTACTTAACAATAATTTGTTGCAGAGAAGTAGACAAAATCATCTGAATGGAATGCATTAGATTTTTAATTTCTCTATACGCACTCTATACATAGTGTATAGAGATGGTATTGTATTTCACCCAAAAATTCGACACCGAGATTTCACCTGAAATACATGTTTTGGGTCCCCCTGAATCCAAAAAAAAAGCATTTTCAGAAAAAGGTCCGTTTGTGTGTATGTGTGTGTGTGTCTGTATTGTGTCTGTGGACAGCATAGCTCAAAACCGAAAACACCGTTAAATACTAAACTAGGTATTTAAGTTTGGCATTTTCCAAGGATGCGACACGAAGATTTTGAAAAAAAAACTCCCCCACCACAAACTACTCTTTACATAGAAAAAATTTCGAAAATTTTGATTTTCTTAAAAATGACTAACAATTTTGATAAAAATATCGTATATTAAAATATTTACCTGGCAAATAAAATGTATATCTTGAATTTTCTGGGAATAGCCTCTGAAGACTACTTTATTCTGGAGAAATTTTACGGAATTTTGCATAGCTGCTAAACCGTAAGAGATGGACAAAAGCTTACCACACAAAAAATGTAGAGTACTTTAAAACACACAATTTATGTTATATACATTTTGTTGTAGAGTTGATCATTTTTTAGATATTCCTTGTTGTTGGTTTCAGCTTTGAAAACCGTGTACTTTTCTCATAGAGGAATTTGTCAACTCGTGCCCATACAAACAAAGGAACTTCAGTCACATAGAAACCAGCTTTTGACTATCACTTTAACATATAGTACTCCCTTATTTCGCTTCTACTTACAAGGAAGCAAGTAACAAGACTATTTCTGCTAATTTTTTCTCTATTAGCATGAAGTAAATAGAAGCATAAGCTTTTTAACAATAACTTGTTGTAGAGATGTAGAGAAAGTCATGTGAATGTAACACATAGATTTTTTACAGATATACACATACACATTTACAGGACCACAAACACTTGTAATCTTCTTCTCATAAAACTAACTACCGCGTTCTTCTTTTGTCACATCGTCTCATTGTTAATGGCCGCATCTCTACCTATATTCATGCCTGGCTACAGGCCGACCCCTCGTAACAGGTTCTTCATTCTGCGGTTTGGTGCCGATGGCTCCCCGATAGGCTTGTGACCTCTAGATATTGGCTTGGCGTCAGTGGTACAAATAGGGAGAGGGTAAACCGATTACGAAACGAATGTCTAGGACATACCTATAATGACAACATTCCCAGGTTATTAACATCTGTATAACTACTTTCTCTACACGTACTATGTACATAGTGTATAGAGAAGGTATTGCATTCCACCCAAAATTCGATACCGAGATTTCACCGGAAATACATGTTTTGGGTCCCCCTGAATCCAAAAAAAAAACATTTTTGGAAAAAGCTCCGTGTTTGTGTGTGTGTGTGTGTGTGTCTGTGGACAGCATAGCTCAAAAACGAAAACACCGTTCAATACCAAACTTAGTATTTAAGTTTGGCGTCTTCCAAGGATGCGACACGAAGATTTTTAAGAAAATTTTACAAAATTTTGCATAACTACTAAACCGTAAGCGACGGACAAAAACTTAACATCCAAAAAATGTAGAGCACGTTAAAACATACAATTTATGTCATACTCATTTTTTTCGTGGAGTTCTGACATATTCTTTGTTTTTGGTTTCAGCTTTGAAAAACGTATACTTTTCTCATACAGGAATTTGTCAACTCCTGTCCATACAAAGGAGCTTCAGTCACATAGCAACCAGCTTTTGATTATCAGTTTAGCCTATAGTACTCCCTTATTTCCCTTCTAATTACAAGGAAGCAAGTAATAAGACTATTTCTGCTATTTTTTTTCTCGATTAGCACGAAGTAAATAGAAGCATAAGTTTTTTAACAATAATTTGTTGTAGGATGTAGAGAAAGTCATGTGAATGGAACACATCAGATTGTTTTTGATGATGTTTAAAGCTTGCTTTTACTGTTTGTGGCACCGCAGGCGATGACAGTAATCATATATAGAATGAAGATGGAGCACTGCTGAAATGATGTGCTGCTTTGTCCGTTACAAATTTCACATGCAGTCGCTTGGGATCGAACCCGGCACGGTGAGAGGCGAGTGATCTAGCCACTCGGCCCATCTGTATAAAACAACCTGGAACATGTTGCTCACGAAAGCGAAGTCGATGATACATCTAAAGACAGTTTTTTTGCACCGCGTCTCTTCTCCAATCTGTTCCGTCAAAATCAATAGCACACCCACTCCCTCTTTAATCATCCTTTAATACTCCATCAGGGCAGATTTCCGCAACGATTCAAACAATAGCGACAATGCCACTTGAAACAGCGCTCCTCTTTTGAGAGGGGGGCCTATTCTTTCTTAGAGTTGTGCAGAGTGCTTCTTTGTTTAGATATTTGACTAGGAATGGCAGTACAGTATTTCCCAAATGTGCTCATTACAGCATGTCATGTCACATTCCGTTAACAGTTGTGTTTAATAGTCACCCAGCAGGTGTGTGTATATACAGTGATTTGTATAGAGCTGACACATTTCTTTCTTTAATTATTTCAAAACGAATTGTGCTAGCGACAACTTACTATCCCTAAATTGTAGAGGAATTTTGGGAGACTATTTACCTCTATAGCAAATGTTGAAAATGTCCTCCATCCTGCATAAGGCACAACTGAACACGTCGTTCCATGTTACTGGCCACTCGTTGGAGGACTCTGTTGTCAATAGCTTGAATCTCCTTTGTGATGTTGTGCTTCAGATCGTCCAATGTCTGGAGATGTGTGCGTAAACCCTGTCTTTTAAGTAACCCCATAGAAAAAACTCCGGCGATGTCAAATCCGGAGATCTCGGTGGCCACAGGTTCATGGAAATTTTCCGGTTGTCAAAGAAAGCTGCAATTAGATTCATGGAATCATTTGATGTATGGCATGTAGCGCCATATCCTTGACTTAGCTCTAAATCGTCCAATTGCTCAACAACCTCCATGAAAATCAGTCGGTACTCTGCAGTGTTCACAGTCTGGTTTAACATCTGCGCATCTAGTGACAAGGAACCGAAACCCCAGAACATTCTGCTTAATTTGGTGCTAAAATTGGGTCATTGAATGCATTTCCAACAGAATAATTAAAGAAAGAAATGTGTCAGTTCTATATAAATCACTCTGTACAAACATTACATACATGTTTAAATTTGTGAGCGTCAGCAGCAAACATGGCCAGTTGTACGTTATATCATATAATATTGTCATGACTAAAATATAGAGGCACGAGATGGAATCACGATCTCAAACCTGAGTCAAGGAGATCGGCGCCTCCACCATTATTGTAACGAAAGTATTTGTTGGGCGTGGAAATCTCCCTTAATTGCCAAGTTTAAGTAATGTTTACTCACTTAGCGGGCGTTTGCAGATTTAGAATTTATTGCTATCATATAAGTACGAGGGAGGTCCCAGAAGTACCCGACCTAACAAAGAAAGCACTAACATTTTAGGGAAAATACATATTTATTACTCTACATAGTCTCCTTTTAGCTCGATACACTTTTCCCAGCGATGTTTAAAAGCTGGGAAAAATGGGAATAGATGCTGTTCGATATTCTGTTTATAGTGAGAACTATCGAGGTCTGCAAAATAGCCATCAACTCCAGACTCCACCTCTTTATTGCCGGCAAATATTCTTACACCAAACCGTTCCTCTAAGTTTAGAAACAGAAAATCGTTAGAGGGGGCTAAATCTGGCACGAGGAAGCAATTGGAACTAAAACTCATTAATTTTGGCCGTGGCGATAATGGACGTGTGAACTCTGTATTGTTTTGATGAAAATAAAACTTTCTTTTAAGCTAAATGCGGCCGTTTTCGTTCGATTTCATCACTAAAACGCTGTAAAAAGTTCGCATAATAATCGCCATTGATTATTACTTTTCCTTTTTTTTTTTTTTTTCTTTTTTTTTGAGTTAATCAATTAAAATTTTCCCGTGTGCGTCCCAGAAAACTGACAGCATGATGGAACTGTCTTCGCCTTCTTTGGAGCCGATTTCCCCCTTCCAAACTACTATTTTGATTGTGCCTTCATCTCAGGTGTGGAAGGATGGACCCATTCATTGTTATGAATCGATGCCAAAACTCAGCTTTATTGCAGAGAAACATTGCCAAACATTCGACTCTATTTTTGTTCTATTGTGAGCAAACGCGGTACCCACCTCGCACACAACTTTCTCAAATCCAAATGTTCAGTCAGTATGCGATGTACAGAACTTCTTGAAATGCCTGCAATGTCTGCCAGCTAGTGCACTCTCAGTCGACTGTCATCCAATACCATTTCATGGATTTTCTTTACAATTTCCGGAATGGTAACCTCATTTGGTCGATCATTGCGATGTTCATCTTGGCAGCTCGTACGGCCGCGCTTAAACTCTGCCACCCAATATTTCAGTGTTGTAAACGAAGGAGCAGACTCCCCCAAAGTAGAATCTAGCTCAGCTTTAATATTAGTTGCACTAAGACCTTTCAAATGAAAGTATTGTATCACATAACAATGACCAGTTTCATCCATGTTTACAAATTTGCTGAGAGCATTCAGTAATGATGGCTGCCAAACAAATGCTAAACAATGTAAAATCGTCAAATTTCAATCTTAAGCTTTCTAAGGTTGGTGCTTTTCCCATTGTTTTTTTTTTTAACAACTGCCGCTATCTAACGTCAGGTCGGGTACTTTTGGGACAGCCTAAAATATAGAAAAGCCTTAGGGAGCTGGGCCCTGCCTTTATGAAGCGCTGCATAGTTCACCGTCTTGGAGGGTTACATTTGGCCGATAATGATCATCTTCAACGGCTGTCACTATCACGCAGACCTTCCAGTTACTCACGTCATCGACCCAGTCCAGCTGCACCCCCCTCCCCAAGCGGAAAAATGCTCGTTTATAGTTTTTGTCGGTTTAAAGTCTGGACGGAACTTGGAGAATCATGCCAGCTAGTAATGCAATTACTTTCTCTACACGCACTATGTACATAGTGATACCAAGATTTCACCGGAAATACATGATTTGAGAACCCCTGAATCCAAAAAAAGTGTTTCTAGAAAAATGTCCGTGTGTGTGTGTGTAGGTCTGTCTGTCTATGTGTGTGTGTCTGTCAGCATAGCTCAAAAATGAAAAGACCATTAAAAAACAAACTTAGTAATTAACTTTGGTATCTTCCAAGGATGCAATATCAAGATTTTCAAGAAAATCCCCCCAACTCAAACTAGCCTTCACATGGAAAAAAATTCTAAAATTTTGATTTTCTTAAAAATGGCTCAAACGATTTTGATTAAAATCTCGTAAGTTTAAGATATTTACTTGACAAATAAAATGCATATCTTGAATTTTCTGGGAATAGCCTCTGCAGACTACTTTATTCTTGATGAATTTCACGGAATTTTGCAAAACTACTACACCGTAAGATACGGGTAAAAACTTAACCACAAAAATGTAGAGCTCATTAAAACATACAATTTGTGTTACAAACATTTTTTTCCTGGAGTTGATCGTTTTTGAGATATTCCTTGTTTTTGGTTTCAGCTATGAAAAACTTATACTTTTCTCATACCGAAATTTCCAACTCCTGTCCATACAAACAAAGGAACGTCAGTCACATAGCAACCAGCTTTTGAATATTAGTTTAGCCTACAGTACTCCCTTATTTTCCTTCTGCTTACAAGGAAGAAAGTAATAAGACTATTTGTGCTAATTTTTTTCTCGATTAGCATGAAGTAAATAGAAGCATAAGCGTTTTAACAATTTGTTGCAGAGGTGTAGAGAAAGTCATGTGAATGGAACACCACATATTTTTATTACTTAAGGGGATATATCTAAGTCAATATGTCAATTTTTGTCAAAAAGTCCTTTTTACTTGCTCTACAAGTACTATGAATATAGTGTATAGAGAAGGTATTGTGTTACCCCCACAATTTCATACCGATATTTCACGGCAAATACATATTTTAGAGTGCCCTGTATCTCACAAAAAGAAATCTGATGTGTTCCATTCATATGACTTGCTCTACACCTCTGCTACAAGTATTTGTTAAAAAGCTTATGCTCCTAATTTACTTCATAACAATTGAGAAAAAAAAATAGTAAAAATAGTTTATTACTTGCTTCCTTGTAAGTGGAAGCGAAAAAATGGAGTACCATAGGTTAAAGTGATAGACAAAAGTTGGTTGCTATGTGACTAGAGTTCCTTTGTTTGTATGGACACGAGTTGACATATTCCTGTATACGAAAAGTATAATAGTTGAAACCGAAAACAAGGAATATCTCAGAAACGATTAACTTCACGAAAAAAATATATGGCATAAATTGTATATTTAATCGTAATCTACATTTTTGTGTAAGTCTTTGTCCATCTCTTACGGTTTAGCAGTTATGCAAAATTCTGTAAAATTCATTCAGAATAAAGTAGTCTTCAGAGGCTATTCCCAGAAAATTCAAGATATATATTTTATTTATTAGACAAATATGATTCATTTATGATATTTTAATTAAAATCTTAGGAGCCTTTTTTGAGAAAATCAAACATTTCGCAAAAAGTTCCATATAAAGGGTAGTTGGTAGTGGGGGGTTTTCTTGAAAATCTTCGTGTCGCATCCTTGCAAGATACAAAACTTAAATACCAAGTTTGGTATTCAACGGTCTTTTCGTTTTGAGCTATGCTGTCCACAGACAGACAGACAGACACACACACACGGACCTTTTTGTAAACATGTTTCTTTTGGATTCAGGGGACCCAAACATGTATTTCCGGTGAAATCTCGCTATCGAATTTTTGGGTGCAATACAATACCTTCTTTACGCACTATGTACCTAATCGTACATAGTACGTGTAGAGAAAGAAAAACGGCGTATGTTGTGTATGAATGAGTCGGTAAAATACCTTAATTTGTACCTATTTAAGTTTAGTATATTGCAATGTATAATATTTTCAGAAAACTCCCCCAACCCCAAACTTTTCTCTACATCTCTACTACAAATTAGTGTTAAAAAGCTTATTCTTCTATCTATTTCATTATAACCGTGATAAACTTTAGCAGAAATTGTTCTTATAACTTAGTTCCTTGTAAGCAGAAGCAAAAACTCCAGTGTAATTCCATTCACATGATGTCCTCTAGCTGTCCGGTAAACAAACCTTTTATTCAAAACATTAATCTGTAATCTGCATCATAATAATTAAGATAAACATGAGCAAAATTAGTCTTATTACTAGCTTCCTTATAATTAGAAGGGAAATAAGAAAATGCACAGAGTACATCGATAGCATCCTCCTTTTAACGCCGATCGCTATATTAACTATGCAATTAAAATCTATTTGCTGGGCTGGATTAAAAAAACGAGAAAAAAATATGTCTTTCCGTTTGAGAAAAATTTAAATGGCTAAAATTAGAACAAATAATTCGGAATATCTCGGAAACAGTTAACTCTACAAAACAAAACAGATAAAAACAAAAAACAAAATCTGATGTATTCCATTCACATGACTTTCTCTACATCTCTGCAACAAATTATTGTTAAAAAGCTTAGGCTTCTATTTACTTCATGCTAATCGAGAAAACTTAGCAGAAATAGTCTTATTACCTGCTTCCTTGTAAGTAGAAGCGAAATAAGGGAGTACCATAGGTTAAAGTGATAGTCAAAAGCTGACTGCTATGTGACTGAAGTTCCTTTGTTTGTATGGACAGAAGTTGACAAACACCTGTATGAGAAAAGCATAACTTTTGCAATGCTGAAAACAAGACAAGGAATACCTAAAAAACGATCAACCCCAAGAAAAAAATTTATACAACATAATTTGTGTGTTTCAATGTGCTCTACATTTTTTGTCTGGTAGGTTTTTGTCCATCACTTACGGTTTAGCAGTTGTTCAAAATTCCGTAAAATAATCCAGAATAAAGTAGTCTTCAGAAGCTATTCCCAAAAAATTCAAAATATGGTCAGGTAATATCTTTAATATACGATATTTTAACTAAAATCGTTAGAGCCATTTTTTAGAAAATCAAAATTTTCGAAAAAAGTTCCATGTAAAGGGTAGTGTAGGGTAGGGGGATTTCTCTCAAAATCGTCGTGTCGCATCCCTGGAAGATACTAAATTTAAATACCAAGTTTGGTATTTTACCGACCTTTCGTTTTTGAGTTATCGTGTTCACAGACACACGGACACACACACAGACCTTTTTCTGAAAACACATTTTTTGGATACAGGGGCCCTAAAACATGTACTTTCAGTGAAATCTCGGTATAGAATTTTTTGATAGAGTGGAATACATTCTCTATACACTATGTACATACTGCGTATAGAGAAAATAGAAATCTGATGTGTATCATTCATATGACTTTCTCTACACCTCTGCAACAAATTACTTTTAAAAAGCTTATACATCTATTTACTTCATGTTAATCAGACTAAAATAGCAGAAATAGTCTTATTACTTGGTTCCTTGTTGCTATGTTTGCTTTGTGCCTTGCTGTTTGCTATGTCACTGAAGTTCCTTTGTATGGAAGCAGTTGACAAATTCCTATATGAGAAAAGTATAAGTCTCCATAGCAGAAACCAAAAACAAGAAATGACTCAAAAACAATGACTCCACGAAAAAATATATATAACATAAATTGTGTGCTTTAAAGTGCTCTACATTTTTCGTGTAGTAAGTTTTTGTCCAACTTTTACGGTTTAGCAGATATTCAAAATTCCGTAAAATTCATCCATAATAAAGTAGTCCTTAGAGGCTAGACCCAGAAAATTGAAGATATACATTTTATTGGTTAGGTAAATATCTTTAATATACGCAATTTTAATCAAACTCTTTAGAGCCATTTTTAACAAAATCATTTTCGAAAAAAAATTTCATGTAAAGGGTAGTTGGGGGTGGGTGAATTGTATTCAAAATCTTCGTGTCGCATCCCTGGAAGATACTAAACTTGGTACTTTACCGACTTTTCGTTTCTGAGTTATCGTGTTCACAGACAACGGACACACGGACACACACACACCTACACACACACACATGGACCTTTTTGTGAAAATGCTTTTTTTTTTTATTAAAGGGACCCTAAAATCGTTGTACGGTTGAAATCTGGGTATCGAATTTTTGGAGTGCAATACCTTCTCTATACACTGTGTACATATTGCGTATAGAGAAAGTAAAAATAGCAGAACAGTAACATAGCAACCAGCTTTTGACTATCAACTTAACCTATGGTACTCTCTTTTTTCGCTTCTACTTACAAAGAAGCAAGTAATAAGTCTATTTCTGGTAATTTTTTCTCACTTAGCATGAAGTAAATAGAAGCATAAGCTTTTTAACAATAATTTGTTGCAGAGATATAGAGAAAGGCATGTGAATGGAACACATTTTTTATATATTTTTTTAGTTGTATATATATATATATATTTCAGTTCAATAACTATATTATCATAAAAGAAAATGCCTCTTTTCTTCACTTGTATGCAGAGTTTTGCCCATTTGGAAGTTGCTCTATGATTACAGTGCCATGTTTGGATGGCACGAGAAGCAGGAAGCTCAATGAAATGTAAAGAACGAAACAATTTAGTTTTAACTAAACAACCCAAAAAAAGCGGGTGTAATATTTGTTCGCCGTGTAATGTAAAGAGAACAGTTATTTCAAACAAAGTACACATTTGCAGAGGTTTGCTCAGTTTCTGAATCTGCAGAAACGCTTACGTACGAAAACAGCGTGCCATTGATCTAGTGATAAGGGAATATGACACATTTTGATTTTTATTTTCTCCACACGTACTAGTGTATAGAGAAGTAATTGCACTCCACCAAAATATTCGATACCAAGATTTCACCGGAAATATATGTTTTAGGGTCCTCTGCATCCAAAAAAGTGTTTTCAGAAAAAGGTCCGTGTGTGTGTGTCCGTGAGCATGACAACTCAAAAACGAAAATTCGCTGAAATACCAAACTTGGTATTTAAGTTTAGTATCTTCCAGGGATGCGACATGAAGATTTTGAGAAAATTCGCCCACCCCAAACTACCCTTTACATGGAACTTCTTTCGAAAATTTTGATTTTCTATAAAATAGCTCTAACGATTTTGATTAAAATATCGTATATTAAAGATATTTACCTGACAAATAAAATATATATTTTGAATTTTCTGGGAATAGCCTATGATGATTACTTTATTCTGGGTGAATTTTACAGAATTGTGTATAACTGCTAAACCGTAAGAAATGGACAAAAACTTACCACATAAAAATGTAGAGCAAATTAAAACATACAGTTTATGATATATATACATTGTTTTCGTGGAGTTGGTCGTTTTTGAGATATCCCTATTTTTTGGTTTCACCTTTGAAAAACTTAACTTTTCTCATACAGGAATTTGTCAACTCCTGTCCATATAAACAAAAGACCTTCAGTCACATAGCAACCAGCTTTTGACTGTCACTTTAACCTATGGCACTCCCTTATTTCGCTTCTACTTACAAGGATGCAAGTAATAAGACTATTTCTGCCAATTTTTTGTCGATTAGCATGAAATAAACAGAAGCATATATTTTTTAACAATAATTTGTTGCAGAGATGCAGAGAAAGTCATGTGCATGGAACACATCAGATATTTTAGCAGTAAGTTTTTGTCTATCTCTTGCGGTTTACTAGTTATGCAAAATTCACTCAGAATAAACAGTCTTCAGAAGCTATTCCCAGAAAATTCAAGATATACATTTTATTTTAATGGAAATGGCCTTAATATGTGGTACTTTAACGTACAAATCGTCAGAGGCATTTTTAACAAAGACATAATTTTCGACAATTTTTCCATGTAAATTGTAGTTAGGGTTAAGGGAATTTTCTTGAAAATCTTGTGTCGCATCCATGGAAGTTACAAAACTTAAATACCAATTTTGGTATTTAACCGTCTTTTCGTTTTTGAGCTATGCTGTCCACAGACACACACACACACACACACACACACACACACACACACACCTTTTTCTGGGAATGCCTGTTTTTGATCCAGGGGATCCTAAAACATATATTTCCTATGAAATCTGAGTATAGAATTTTTGGGTGGAATACAATACTTGTCTATCTACAATGTACAATGTACATACGGGGCGAGGAAAAGTAAAAATTAGATTTAAAATATTATAGTTTTACCTTCTCCACTTCTGATATAGTTGATAAAGAAAAGTACGCTTTCCACCAAAACATTCCAGTCGAAATTTCAACGGCAATAATCGTTTTCGGATCCCTGAAAGAGAATCGGAAGTACTAGGTGGGCTGTGTGTGTTTGCGCGTGCTGGCTTCAGGAAGAAACAAACGTTTCCGCATTCCAAATGCGAAAATCTTGTTAGATTTGTATCCAGTTCAAATACGAGGGCTGTTCAGTAAAGAATAATCATATTTTTTTGACAACATACTTTACACATACTCATAATTTGGATAGTCCTTCTCAAAATAGTCTCCCATGAATGCAATGCACTTGTCCCAGTGTTTCTGCTAGTCTTCAAAGACATGCTGGAAATAATTTTTTGAGAGGTCCTTCAAAATCGCCTCCGCAGTCTTCACCACTGCTTCTGATGATGGATAATGCCTCCCAAGAAGGCGTTTCTTCAAGTCGCATGGTGTTAAATCCGGACTATAGGGAGGATGAGGGATTCTCTTCATGTTGGTTTTTGCAAGCTATTCAGCAACATTGGCAATATGCGGCCGCGCATTATCGTGGTGCAGCATCCAGCCTGCTTTACGGAAATGTGGTCTTTTGCGCCTGATATGGACCTGCAATGTTTTCAGGACATCCCTGTGTGTGCAGGTATAGCATGCTGATAAACATTCCATGAATATCAAAGAATGGGATGACCATAACCTTCCTAGCAGAAGCAACCACTTTTGTTGGTGATGAAGGAGATTTCCACACTGAGCTTTGCTGTTTGCTCTCAGGATCAAAATGATATAGCCAAGTTTCATCAGCAGTGCTTACCTTTGATCTTGCTCTAACATCAACTTTAACTGCACGCGAATGTCCTTTTGTTCAGGAATCAACAGTCTTAGAACCCATCACGTAATGTTTGTGTCATCAACGTGTGGGTGGCACCCAATGAAATGTTCAGAAAGTGATGTGAAGGTAATTCGTCGATCCTCTCTCACAATAACAGCAAAATGTTTATGTTTTCTTCCGTAAGAGCAGTAACTGGAGCACCTTCCTTGGAAATTGATTGTCTCCTCTCTTTAAACATTTTAAAACATTTTCGAGCTGTGCTGTAAGGAAGAACAGACTTTCCATAGGCCTCCTGCAACATTGCATAGGCCTCAGCTGAAGATTTGTTGAGACGAAAGCAGAATTTCAAAGCCGCATATTGTTCCTCGCGTGTCACCGCCATTGTAGCGGTAGGCGATACTGAACATGTCTGAACTTGCCTGCCTCTCACAGGCGGGAACCAGGAGTACCAACAATGAAACTACTACGGCGTGTTTGTTTCACATTAAGCTGACAGAATATAATAAGAATGAATTTTAACGCGAGAAATTATGACCGTAATAAAATTATGACCATTCTTTATTGAGCAGCCCTCGTATTTTATTCGACATCTCTTCTCAATATCGTGAGAGTTTGTGGAAATAGTTTTTGTATTCTGAGATTGTTCAAATATAATTGTGTGTTAAGTCTCGGAGACTGTGAAAGCTAAAGACGTTTTATGTCAACTAAAGAAGTGTATCTATACTGATAATTTACGACTTTCTACTGACAATCAAGGCTTCCAGTCAGTATTGCTAACACAAATTCAGTTGCTGGTTTCGGTGTTAAAATGTTCTAGTCGATATAACCACTGGAACATTCGACAAAAACAAATAAGTTGCGTATTCCAGAGTCAATAAGAGAACATAAATGAACATCTTGTACTTCCAGCTCTAAGTGCAGTTCCCTGATGATGGCGACAGAGTACGTGTTGAAAGCTTCGAAATTAATCCAACACTTACCTGCTGACATCTCAAGAATAAATGATTAATCACCAGCGCCGGAAAGTTTCAAGTCCTTGATTGCAGTATAATCTGTTTGCAACATGGAGGAAATTCCATTAACTTCCAGTTTTGTAATTGCTTTTTAAAGTGATTGATTTTAAATTAATTAATCAAATGTTAAATTAAACTGCTTTCTTACAATTTTAGAGAGTAATACAAGATAGAAAAATCTGATGTGTTCCATTCACATGACTTTCTCTATATCTCTGTAACAAATTATTGTTAATAAGCTTATCTTTTATTTTTTTCATGCTAATCGAGAAAAATTAGCAGAAATAGTCTTATTTCTTGCTTTATTGTAAGTAGAAGCAAAATAAGGGAGTACCATACGTTAAAGTGAAAGTCAAAAGCTGGTTGCTATATGACTGACGTTCCTTTGTTTGTATGGACAGGAGTTGACAAATTCCTGTATGAGAAAAGTATAAGTTTTTCAAAGCTGAAACCAAGAAAAAGGAACATCCCAAAAACGATCACCTCCACGAAAAAAATGTATATAACATAAATTGTGTATTTTAATGTGCTCTACATTTTTTGTGTGTTAATTGTTTGTCCATCTCTTACGGTTTAGTAGTTATGCAAAATTATCCAGAATAAAGTAGTCTTCAGAGGCTATTCCCTGAAAATTCAAAATATACATTTTATTTGTCAGGTAAATGTCTTTAATATATGATATTTTAATCAAAATCGTTAGAGCCATTTTTTAGAAAATAAAAATGTTCGAAAAACGTTCCATGTAAACGGTAGTTTGGGGTGGGGGTTTATTCTCAAAATCTTCGTGTCGCATCCCTGGAAGATACTAAACTTAAATACCAAGTTTGGTATTTTACCGACTTTTCGTTTTTGAGTTATCGTATTCACAGACACACGGACACACACACACACACATACACACACAGACCTTTTTCTGAAAATATTTTTTTTGGATACAGAGGACCCTAAAACATATATTTCCGGTGAAATCTCGGTATCGAATTTTTTGGTGGAGTGCAATACCTTCTCTATACATTATGTACATAGTACGTATAGACAAAGTAAAAATTAACTACTTACAAATTATATTGCACAACCTTGGTTATTTATTGCTATGCAACAGTTAATTAGATCTTTTTTATAGTTCCAAAGACATTTAAAAGTAAAGATGTCCTATTTAAAATAACTGGGCTACCATTTCAATGGTATTGCATGTTAAAAATACAATTAAGGTTACTTATATGTAGTATTTAACGCCCGCTTTTACTACAAATGGCACCGCAGGTGGTGACACTGATGATACATGGAATGAAGATGGAAAACCGGTGGAAACCGAAGAACCCGGAGAAAGCCCGCCGCCTTGTCCGCCGCACATCCCACATGCGGTCGCTTGGGGTCGAACCCCGGCCGTCTAGTAGAGGGGATGGTTTCACCACGGCGCGGTCGTTACTGATATATTCCATAAATAGCTTCTACTCCTTGCTAAAATATTCTTTCTTTTAGATTGTTAGTATTCGGCAGGTCCTTAAACTTGGTAGTGAATCTTGTTCTGCTCTCCTTCAGCATCCGAAATATCAGCTTTTCCCTTAAATCTCAATTCTTTTTCTTCCGTGTCTCTATTTGTTACTTCTATCATTTTTGACGTCATGCAACAGCCAGTTTACTATAGGAATATTCCCCATCCAGTTTGCTTTCCTCCTATGAATTATGTGTACGACTGATTTCTTCTCCCCCACTCTTCGTTTCTCAACAAATTCGTCCACTTTATATTTTCTATCCGTCTCCGGCATCACACCTCAAAACTCTACAAA
Organism: Hymenopus coronatus; assembly: GCA_030762935.1. Taxonomy (NCBI): domain Eukaryota; kingdom Metazoa; phylum Arthropoda; class Insecta; order Mantodea; family Hymenopodidae; genus Hymenopus; species Hymenopus coronatus. Next base: position 179,337,703 of record CM060882.1, read on the forward strand.
TATTTCTTCTCCTTTTCCTCATAGTCCATGTTTCTGATCCATAGAAAGGAATGCTCCAAATGTATAACTAGATTTGTTAGATCACTTTTGATTAGGCATAGTTGCAGACCGATAGCGGGACAGAATCGAAGTTAGCGCAGGATGGTGTATAGTTGTGATGTGTTGGTACCAATTCAAGTAAAATGGGGCAGTGGTAGACTGTGACGTTTTCACTAACAGTGGAAGGCGATTGAGGTAAACATAAATATCAGTGATTTACGGGAACTAACAATTTTAATATTTACATACACTCAATTGCAACAAGTCATCAACATCATTATCCGTTTCATTTTATCTCAAGATACATACATTACAATGTACAACAACATTCATTCGTAACGTCTTAAATATGAATCGTCTCCGATTGGCTTTATATTGTGAAAACTTCGCTCCACATCACAAGATGTGATTGAAGCAAAACAGAAATAGGACACATTATTGGGTAAGATATTCCATCAGCAATTTATTCCGTAGTAACACCTCGAGCACATTTCATATTTCACTCATTATTGAAAATCTGACATTTTTTCACTTTCTTTTTCACTCGGTCTAAAACAGGTGTCACGGGTCTCTGATTAATTGCTTGCACAAGTTCATCGACAGTTTTCAGGGCTCCAGGCATTTCAATGCAGAATGTGTTATTGTCGTAGATATATCTGCAAAGTTCTTCTGTATGAATTGCAAATCTTCATGTAATCCGTTTGAAGCAAGAGATTTTACAATCTTGATTGAAGAGCATGTATTATCATCAAAGACATTAATTACCTGTAAAACAGTATTGTAATATACAACATAGTATACTGCTGTGTCGAGCCACGTTCCCCAACGCATTACTACAGGTTGTTTACATGCGGCGCGTGCAGGTCGGTCTCTACTCGGTAGGTATACAACTGGTATCCACAAGTGTCGCGCTATCGGCCTCCAAGATGCTATCCCCACTTACGGTAAATAAGTGTATGGATAGAACGTTACTTCTTAATATATGAAATGAGTGCTGGGAGCTGAGATACCTTCGTTTCTTTCATCAGCTTAGAGATGGTCATTTAACTCCCACGTGACCTAAACGTTATTTACAGGACACGCGAGTTAAACACAAAAGGGGCGGCGAGCAGAGGAGATAAAAAGTGTCGCGTAGGATTCTTTGTTGCGCGTGCTTTACATGACAAAAGGGAAGAATGAATGAGCTTGCGAATCCTGTTTTAAGCGATATTGCTGTAGACAGGGACGCGAAATCGATTGTGTCCAGATTCCACAGAATCGCCGAGTGTAAATTGAAAATAATTTACACTTCAAAGACCCCATCTGCATTTTCCTGAAACTCAATCGTCCGATGAAATGAATGAAACTGCTCTTCAAATGGCTGCTGACTGGAGGGCGAATACTTCAAAGTCTCGCTATTTTAATTTTATGACATATATTCTATCCCAACTTGGCTGCAAACTAGAAATGTGTATATGACCGCACGTGGCAGGTATTGGTTTTATTTTGTAAATTTCGGATAAAAGTGTCTCTGGATTGAGGAAATTTATATTCAGGTGTAGATAAGTTATGTTTGAACAGGTTGAAACAATCGAATGTCTTTCACGTCAAATCGACGGTACGGATAGTCTGCGTTAGATAAAGAACCGCGAACTTTGAAACTTTTCCCCCGTATGGTATTCGGATAACTTCGCGAATGCAAGACGAACCCTAGTTCTGAACATTAATATTTCAGAAAAAAAACAGATGTTCCTTTCCCATGTCTTTCTCCTCATTTTTGTACCAAATTATTGAAATAAGCTTATTATTCTATCTCTTCGTGGTAATCGAGAATACACTAGGCTACACCATCAGTCAAGTCTTTTAAAATGTGGTTGCTACGGGCTTGACAAATTCCCAGATGAGAAAATTTAAGTTTTTTAAAGCTGAAACCAATAACAAGGAATATATGAAAAACGATCCACTCCACGAAAAAAATGTATATTACATAAACTGTATGTTTTAACGAGCTGCACATTTTCTGTTAGGCAAGTTTTTGTCTATCTCTTACGGTTTAGTAGTTATGCAAAATCCCGTAAAATTCATCCAGAACAAAATAAACTACAGAAGCTATTCCCAGAAAATTCAGCCAGGTAAATGTCTTTAATATACGATATTTTAATCATAATCGTTAGAGCCATTTTTGAGAAAATCATTTTTTTTAAACTTTTTTTCCATTTAATGGGTAGTTTTGGGGTGTGGGCATATTTCTCAAAATCTTCGTGTCGCATCCCTGTAAGATGGTAAACTTAAATACCAAATTTGGTATTTTAAAACTTTTCGTTTTTGAGTTATCGTGTTCTCAGATGCACTGACACACGGACCTCTTTCTGAAAATAGATTTTTTGGATACAGGGGACCCTAAAAAGTCTAGTTCCGGTGAAATCTCAGTATTGGATTTTTGGGTACAATACAATACCTTCTCTATACACCATGTACATAGTACGTGTAGAGAAAGTAAAACACTCGACTTATATTCGGGTAAGCTTACGACAGTGTAGCATGATGTATAAGATAGAAGTTATAATATCGCTGTTCGGCTCTGGAGTCACGCCCTGGGGAGAGCTGCTCACGCTCCATGAGTCACGCCCTGGAGAGAGCTGCTCACGCTCCATGAGTCACGCCTTGAGGAGAGCTGCTCACGCTGCATGAGTCACGCCTTCGGGAGAGCTGCTCACGCTCCATGAGTCACGCCTTGGGGAGAGCTGCTCACGCTCCATGAGTCACGCCTTGGGGAGAGCTGCTCACGCTCCATGAGTCACGCCTTGGGGAGAGCTGCTCACGCTCCATGAGTCACGCCCTGGGGAGAGCTGCTCACGCTCCATGAGTCACGCCCTGGAGAGAGCTGCTCACGCTCCATGAGTCACGCCTTGGGGAGAGCTGCTCACGCTCCATGAGTCACGCCTTGGGGAGAGCTGCTCACGCTCCATGAGTCACGCCTTGGGGAGAGCTGCTCACGCTCCATGAGTCACGCCTTGGGGAGAGCTGCTCACGCTCCATGAGTCACGCCTTGGGGAGAGCTGCTCACGCTCCATGAGTCACGCCTTGAGGAGAGCTGCTCACGCTCCATGAGTCACGCCTTGGGGAGAGCTGCTCACGCTCCATGAGTCACGCCTTGGGGAGAGCTGCTCACGCTCCATGAGTCACGCCTTGGGGAGAGCTGCTCACGCTCCATGAGTCACGCCTTGGGGAGAGCTGCTCACGCTCCATGAGTCACGCCTTAGGGAGAGCTGCTCACGCTCCATGAGTCACGCCCTGGGGAGAGCTGCTCACGCTCCATGAGTCACGCCCTGGGGAGAGCTGCTCACGCTCCATGAGTCACGCCCTGGAGAGAGCTGCTCACGCTCCATGAGTCACGCCTTGGGGAGAGCTGCTCACGCTCCATGAGTCACGCCTTGAGGAGAGCTACTCACGCTCCATGAGTCACGTCTTGAGGAGAGCTGCTCACGCTCCATGAGTCACGCCTTGGGGAGAGCTGCTCACGCTCCATGAGTCACGCCTTGGGGAGAGCTGCTCACGCTCCATGAGTCACGCCTTGGGGAGAGCTGCTCACGCTCCATGAGTCACGCCTTGGGGAGAGCTGCTCACGCTCCATGAGTCACGCCCTGGGGAGAGCTGCTCACGCTCCATGAGTCACGCCCTGGCGAGAGCTGCTCACGCTCCATGAGTCACGCCTTGGGGAGAGCTGCTCACGCTCCATGAGTCACGCCTTGAGGAGAGCTACTCACGCTCCATGGGTCACGCCTTGAGGAGAGCTGCTCACGCTCCATGAGTCACGCCTTGGGGAGAGCTGCTCACGCTCCATGAGTCACGCCTTGGGGAGAGCTGCTCACGCTCCGTGAGTCACGCCTTGGGGAGAGCTGCTCACGCTCCATGAGTCACGCCTTGGGGAGAGCTGCTCACGCTGCTACCAGATCAGCACCACCATAAGTAACACCACATTTATACCCGCTAGTATACGTGAGGATAAAGTACAAAAATCTGAGGTGTTCCATTCACATGACTTTCTCTACACCTCTGCGACAAATTATTGCTAAAAAGCTTATGCTTCCATTTACTTCATGCTAATGGAGAAAAAGTTAGCAGAAATAGTCTTATTACTTGCTTCCTTGTAAGTAGAAGCGAAATAAGGGAATACCATATGTTAAACTGTTAGTCAAAAGCTGGTTGCCATGTGAATAAAGTTCCTTTGTTTGTATGGACAGGAGTTGACAAATTCCTGTATGAGAAAAGTTAAGTTTTCCAAGGCTGAAACCAAAAACAAGAAATATCTCAAAAACGATGAACTGCACGAAAAAAAATGTATGTTGTAACGTGCTCTCCATGTTTTGTGTAGTAAGTTTTTGTCCATCTCTTACGGTTTAGTAGTTATTCAAAATTCCGTAAAATTCATCCAGAATAAAGTACTCTTCAGAGGATATTCCCAGAAAATCGAAATATACATTTTATTTGTCAGTTAAATAGCTTTAATATACGATATTTTAATCAAAATCGTTAGAGACATTTTTGAAAAAATCAAGATTTTCTAAAAAAGTTCCATGTAAAGGGTAGTTTTTGGTGGGGGATTTTTCTCAAAATCTTCGTGCCGCATCCCTGGAGGATACTAAACTTAAATACCAAGTTTGGTATTTTACCGACTTTTCGTTTTTGAGTTATCGTGTTCACAGACACACGGACGGACACACCCACACGGATCTTTTTCTGGAAACTTTTTTTTTGATACAAGGCATATAGAACATATATTTTCGGTGAAATCTCAGTATCTAATTTTTTGGTGGAGTGCAATACCTTCTCTATACACTATGTAGATAGTACGTGTAGAGAGAGTAAAAATGTAAACAGCAATATATTCAGCACTACAAAAACATAGTCGTGTAATTTATGTATTCATATATTTTTAAAAAGATCTACATTTTTCATCTGATAAGTGCTCTCTCTCTCTCTCTCTCTCTCTCTCTCTCTCTCTCTCTCTCTAACACATACGCACACAGTTTCCCAGTTATACAGAATCAATCATATTTCAATCATGATTTCATGGAATACCTAATGGTAGTTCAAAACATACATTTCATTTTGTCAACATTTCAAACAGGAATACTGCAATTAAAATCATTAGATTGGCGTTTGAATGACTAAAAGAAACGGGAAAGGAATTGAGTCCTGCATTTGAAAAGTATTTTTTTTTTTTTTTTTAAATCAATCAGGTGTAGTTCGACAGATGAATTCAGCTTTAGGCTACGTCATTAACTTCGATTCTTTACAAGCTCTTGCGTAACAATGATGAAGTCAGATGCAGATCCGAACAGTTTTTGTCAGCGTTAAACATTAATAATTTTGGGAGCGCACACAAAATGAGCCCCACACCCGCTGCTTCTGAAACCAATTAAAACAGAACAGCAGGCAAGTTTTAAATTGCGTATTAGTAATTCATATCCCTTTAGAAATTATGTTTGTTTATGAATGTTTGACAAGTGTTCGAAATATAATTTGCAGGTTAAATATTATTTAACCCCCGTTTTACTTTGCGGATATGCAGCTCATTAAAAAAAGATTTGTGTGTTGGAATGTCGATGCAAGGTTGCCAACTGTCAAGCTGTAACCTTTTCCAAAGAGAACAAAGTTCCCGAAGCATTTATTGGGACTCCATTTATTGCCTGTCATCATCATCATTATATAATTGAATCGGTCGGTGGAGAAATCACTAAGCTACTTTTTGATATTTTTCAGGAGAGACAAAAAACTGTTTACCCAAAAGAACCTCTTTTCAGAAATTTCTGTTTCACGTTTTATTGTGTTCATTATTGTAATCTTGGTACAATTGGATAGATATACTCACTCCATTGTTACTAATGTTGCAAAAAAGTGAGTTTAAAAAAAAAAAAAATGACTCAGTTCCTTTCTCCACTCGATGGGCGGTTTATCAAAGCTTAATACCTTTATTAATTTCAAAATGTGGGTTTTATTACAATCTGAGGTATAACACCTTGTATAATACAGTTACAAAGCCATACTTCATAAAAGCGACACAAAATAAAGACTAAAAGTTGTATGAAACTAAGAATTTTGTAGAAACATGAATGTGTAACACACAAATAACCGTTATAGTTCCCTTATCCTATATACATGGTTTATGAAATCACTGGCCACTGGCATATATCTTCATAAGATTTTAGTGCTTCTTCCCCGCGTACATATTTCACTATCTTGTGTGTGTCCTCCATTTTCTTCTGAGTTGTGGATATGTGGATATGCTAACTCCAGTTTTGATCGGGTTTTCAGCAAACAGAATTTATATGTTAGACAACTGTTGACGGATGGACGTGTCCTTGATATTCCAGGCAAAGCAGTTTCATAAATGAATTCCTTATACTGGAAAAATCGCAAATGATTCTTTCTTGCTCCTTGAAAAATCCTTACTTGATGTTTCTATAGTAGCAACCATTTTCTTGAAAAACTAAGGCCACAATTCATAATGTTTTCTGTCCGAAACATAGTCGTGGTTATTTCTGATACACTATTAGCTATCAGCTCCACGTATCCTTTAGGAATATAAACTCTGTCATGTTTTTCTCATCGCTCCAAACACTCGATCACATGGAAGGTACGAAATCTCTGTAAATCGGTGAATGATCTTGTTCATCTTGCCTAAATGTGTTAACCCTAGTTGCCTGAGTTAGTATACTACATATGCTGCTTTTTCCTTTAATTCAAGTTTAAAACTGTAGTTATAGTAAACATTTATGGGAATAAAAACATAAAATTATTATATAAAGTAATAAGAGAAAATAGAAATGAAAATAAATGTAGATCCTTTATTAATCCTTTTCCTACCAATTAAAATTTTAAATTCTTCTAAACCAGTTTTCATAATCTGCCAAAGGCACTACCAAAAAAGTGTTTCAAATGATCATGAGTGTTAGGTGATCCATTCAAAGCCAAATGTTGCAAGTTCAAGTGGTAAAGGATAGGGAGAGCCCAAGTAAAATAATCGGTGTGGTGTTTGGGGTTATATTTGACTGTAGTTATGAGGGTTTTAGTCTTTTGTTTATTTAAAACAATCGCTGCACTTTTAGGGCAAAAGTTGTATAATTTTTACAGCATAAAACAGTCTTGATTACTTGTGTTTATGGTTGAAGGTTAGTATAACATGAAATTAATCCTAGAGTACAACCCTATTTGTATAGTTACGCTTAAAACAAGCGGAAGTTATAGGTACCGACAGGCAACAAAGGGCTAATTCAAGGCACATTCGGATTAGCATGTGATTCTTGTTTTGTCCTGGCGCTCCATCAGAGAAGAGGTCTTTTATATGTTCTGACGGAGAAGTACGGAGGTAATCGTATGAGCAGGAACGTAACTCATTGTTCCCTTCTTTCCCTCGCCTTCATGATACAGATACACGACACAATGTCTGGGTTTGTGTTATAAAAACAGAAACTGTTCTAAGATAAAATGTTTCTTGCACAGGAATGTTTGGTAGAGCCAAATTCTGCATAAAGTCAAATGCCAAACCAGCAACATGACTATCTTTATTTTGTTCCACTTGCTTTAATGCAGTATAAGATCTCTTGCTCCTACGCTTACACAGATCAAGATGTATTTGTGCCGCTTTTGCTGCTGTCAGTGATATGAGGGCTTTTTATTTTGGCTTGTAGTTCCTCACGTTTGCTGCATACATCAATTTTTGTTCTATAAAAATCATTCTTAACATAAACACCGGGATCATTCTGACGAAAAAGATAATGCATTATTTTGATATTGAAGCGTGCGTCCAAGTATTGTATTTCCTTGCCAGCATAGTGTGTAGTCCGAAGGGGGAATGACCGGATATGATCATTTTGATATTGAAGCGTGCGAAGAAGTATTGTATTTCCTTGCCAGCATAGTGTGTAGTCCGAAGGGGCATGACTGGATATGAGGGCTTTTTATTTTGGCTTGTAGTTCCTCACGTTTGCTGCATACATCAATTTTTGTTCTATAAAAATCATTCTTAACATAAACACCGGGATCATTCTGACGAAAAAGATAATGCATTATTTTCATATTGAAGCGTGCGTCCAAGTATTGTATTTCCTTGCCAGCATAGTGTGTAGTCCAAAGGGGGAATGACTGGATATGATCATTTTGATAGCGTGTGTCCAAGTATTGTATTTCCTTGCCAGCATAACGTGTAGTCCGAAGGGGCATGACTGGATATGATCATTTTGATAGCGTGTGTCCAAGTATTGTATTTCCTTGCCAGCATAGAGTGTAGTCCGAAGGGGCAATGACTGGATATGATCATTTTGATATTGAAGCGTGTGTCCAAGTATTGTATTTCCTTGCCAGCATAGCGTGTAGTCCGAAGGGGGAATGACTGGATATGATCATTTTGATATTAAAGCGTGTGTCCAAGTATTGTATTTCCTTGCCAGCAGTGTGTAGTCCGTAGGGGCAATGACTGGATATGATCATTTTGATATTGAAGCGTGCGTCCAAGTATTGTATTTCCTTGTCAGCATACAGTGTAGTCCGTAGGGGCAATGACTGGATATCATCATTTTGATATTGAAGCGTGTGTCCAAGTATTGTATTTCCTTGCCAGCATAGAGTGTAGTCCGAAGGGGCAATGAATGGATATGATCATTTTGATATTGAAGCGTGTGTCCAAGTATTGTATTTCCTTGCCAGCAGTGTGTAGTCCGTAGGGGCAATGACTGGATATGATCATTTTGATATTGAAGCGTGTGTCCAAGTATTGTATTTCCTTGCCAGCATAGAGTGTAGTCCAAAGGGGCAATGAATGGATATGATCATTTTGATATTGAAGCGTGTGTCCAAGTATTGTATTTCCTTGCCAGCATAGTGTGTAGTCCGAAGGGGCAATGACTGGATATGATCATTTTGATATTGAAGCGTGCGTCAAGTATTGTATTTCCTTGCCAGCATAGTGTGTAGTCAGAAGGGGCATGACTGGATGTGATCATTTTGATATTGAAGCGTGCGTCAAGTATTGTATTTCCTTGCCAGCATAGTGTGTAGTCCGAAGGGGCATGACTGGATATGATCATTTTGATATTGAAGCGTGCGTCAAGTATTGTATTTCCTTGCCAGCATAGTGTGTAGTCCGAAGGGGCAATGACTGGATATGATCATTTTGATATTGAAGCGTGTGTCCAAGTATTGTATTTCCTTGCCAGCAGTGTGTAGTCCGTAGGGGCAATGACTGGATATGATCATTTTGATATTGAAGCGTGCGTCAAGTATTGTATTTCCTTGCCAGCATAGTGTGTAGTCCGAAGGGGCAATGACCGGATATGATCATTTTGATATTGAAGCGTGCGTCCAAGTATTGTATTTCCTTGCCAGCATAGTGTGTAGTCCGAAGGGGCATGACTGAATATGATCATTTCAAGACATTTTCTGCACTCATTTTCAACTCGTTTAACCTTTGGAATTTGTCCTCCAACAAGGAGCTTTGTGATACAGCTTGAAGGTTAATAAAAATTAAATGGCAAATATTCAGGCGTCTACCTTCTACAACAACAAAATAATCAAAAGAATACTGTCTCTTGTTACCTGCACATCCTTTCTGTTGTTTACTTGGTCGTCTTTGCTTCTCGTCTTCAGCAACAATGAGTCCTTGTAAATGTATATCTTGAGCATTTTTACTTTCTCTACACATACTATGTACATAATGTATAGAGAAGGTATTGTATTGCACCCAAAAGTTCCATACCGGATTTCTCCGGAAATACATGTTTTGGGTGTCCCTAAATCCCCCCCCAAAAAATCTGATGTGTCTCAGTCACATGACTTTCTCTACATCTCTGTAACAAATTATTGTTAATAAGCTTATGCTTCTATTTACTTCATGTTAATCGAGAAAAAATTAGTAGAAATAGTCTTATTTCTTGCTTCCTTGTATGTAGAAGCGAAATAAGGGAGTACCATGGGTTAAAGTAATAGTCAAAAGCTGGTTGCTATGTAACTGGAGTTGCTTTGTTTGTATGGACAGAAATTTCTGAAATTCCTGTATGAGAAAGATATGTTTTTTAAAGCTGAAAAAAAAAAAAAAAAAAAAAAGAAGTATATCAAAAACGTCAACTCCACGAAGAAAATGTATATAAGATAAATTGTGAGTTTTAAGATGCTCTACATTTTCTGTTTAGTAAGTTTTTGTCCAATTCTTATGGTTTAGCAGTTATGTAAAAATTCTGTAAAATTCATCCAGAAAAAAGTAGTCTTCAAAGACTATTCCCATAAAATTCAAGATATGCATTTCATTTGTCAGGTAAATATCTTTAATATACGATATTTTAATCAAACCCGTTAGAGCCATTTTAATAAAATGTTCGAAAAAAGTTCCCCGTAAAGGGTAGTTGGGGGTGGGGGGTTTTGTTGAAAATCTTCGTGTCGCATCCTTGGAAGATACAAACTTAAATACCAAGTTTGGTATTCAACGGTCTTTTCGTTTTTGAGCTATGCTGTCCACAGACACACACACTCGGACCTTTTTCCAAAAATGCTTTTTTTATGCAAAACATGTATTTCCGGTAAAATCTCGGTATCGACTTTTTGGGTGCAATACAAAACTTCTATACACTATGTACATATCACGTGTATAGAAACTAAAAGGAATTTTTGGAAAAAGGTCCGTGTGTGTACGTGTCTGAGTGTGTCTGTGGATAGCACAGCTCAAAAACGAAAAGACCGTTAAATACCAAGTTTGTTATCTTCCGAGGATGCGACACAAACATTTTCAAGAAAATTCCCCACCCCCAACTACCCTTTACATGGAACTTTTTTCGAAAATTTTGACTCTCTCAAAAATGGCTCAAACGATTTTGATTACAATGTCGTACATTAATCATATTTGCCTGACAAATAATATGAATATCTTGATTGTTCTGGAATAGCCTCTGAAGACTACTTTATGATGGGTGGATTTTACGGAATTTTGCATAACTGCTAAACCGTAAGAGCTAAACAAAATCTTACCACACAAAAAATGTAGAGCACGTTAAAACACCATTTAGGTTATACACATTTTTTTCGTGGAGTTGATCGTTTTTCAGATATTCCTTGTTTTCGGTTTCAGCTATGAAAAATTTATACTTTTCTCATACAGGAATTTGTTAACTCCTGTCCATACAAATAAAGGAACTTCGGTGACATAGCAGCCAGCTTTTGACTAGCACTTTAACCTATGCTAATCCCTTAATTCGCTTCTACTTATCAGGAAACAAGTAATAAGACTATTTCTGTTAATTTTTAATCGATTAGAATGAAGTAAATAGAAGAATAAGCGTTTTAACAATCTTAGTTGTAGAGAAAGTCATGTGAATGGATCATATCAGATTTTTATCTCGTATGTCGAGAAAGTCTGACAGAATCTTCAAGCGTTGAGCATCACTAATACGGCGGAAGCATTCCATTCGACACCTAAAAAGTGTTGAATCAAATTGGCAATGTCACAGCACTTACCATAAACTTTAAAACTATGAGTTTGCTACTGCAATGTTTATTCTCTTACCTGGAATCTGCTCCTATGCTTTTTCCTGGGAGTTCAAGTGTGGTAAGCACGGTTTATTTTCCTCATCCTCATTTCGCTTAGCTACGGCTGCACTCTCAACAATTACGGCGAATCAAGAAGGATGACGCAGGTGTAATAATTATGTCCAAACACATTCTTGGTGCAGCAGATACTGTTCATGTCGAGCTTACTGAGGAGTCACTTTCAACATAGGACCATGTACGTATTTATACCTGACGCAACAGATCTGGACATATCTTAATGAGAGCTAGGAAGCGAGTTGTACTTTCAGTTCACCAGTCGATGTCAAATATCTGTCACCTGCACTGATAAACATGTGTTATATTCATATCTATACAAATGGCCTACTATATAAACAATGTCAATCGTCTGCCTTCCACACCTGACAGTCCTTCGTCTTCGCTCACGTCATTGTCATCATCAACGTTACTGCTACTTTCTGCAACATTATCCTGGATTAGAATTCTCTCCATTTGATTTTCTACAATTCTTTCTAATGATATTCAATGTTCTCAACATGTCGACATACATTTTTCCATTGTGGCCTGCCAACTTCTGCAATTCGCTGGCGACACAACTGTTCCACATCTTTTAATTTAAAAGTGGTATATTAAGTTTTATTTTTCTTTCTTTCTTATCTTTGAGAACCCTGGAAACGGAACTCAGTGAAATATCAGTTGCCTTGGCTACTCTTTCATTCACTTTCTACAGGCTTTAGAAGAACTCGGGGAACATACATTTTCTTCCTTCATCTGTGCCTCTTGTTTCTTGAAGTCAAGGACATTTGCAATCATTTCTCTGCTCTGACTAAGTAATATCTTGCCACTTAACTTTGAAAACTGGTCGCTAAGACTTGCCCAGGAGTTAAAAGAAAATTTAAGTATTGAAAAAATTACGCGGAAAATTTCTCGAAAATCGTTAATTCTACAAAAATACGATTATGGCATATATTGTGTGCTTTAATGAAATATACGTGTTTTGTGTAGTAATATTTCATCTATCTCTTACACTTTACCAATTATAAAAAATTAATCAAGAATGAATAGAATTTCAGAAAATTCAAGATATACATTACATTTTTACATGAAAATAAACAAATATTAATCAAAATGGCTACAGTCAATTTTGAGAAAAATAATTCTTTTAAAAATGTTCAAAATAAAGGTTAATTGAGCATAGGTAGATTTTCTTTAAAATTCTTGTGTCATCCCCTTTGAAGATGTTGAACTAAAATGTCAGATTTGGCATTAACGACATTTATATTTACTTTCTCTAGCCCCACATGTACAAAGTACATAGGGATAGAGAAGTATTATATTCCATCCAAAAATTCGATACCGATATTTCACCAGAAATACATGTTTTACGACCCATCTTACCATTTTCGAGGTATTCATTGTTATTAGTTTCAGTTGTGAAGTACTTACACTTTTCTCTGACGGGAGTGTCCGTTTTTCTTTTGTTCTGCTCCTGGCCAAGAAAAGAAGCGATTTGTAATGACAATAGCATAACGACAGCTTTTAAAACATTTGACTATTGGTTTAGCCTAGTGTATTCCCTTATTTTCTTCCTACTTATACGGAACTAAATAATAAGAACATTGTGCTAATGAGTACCACGATTAGCAAGGTGCAGAAAGAAGAAGAATATGTATGAAGGTTGTAGAACAGCTAGAGAAAGTCATGTGAGTGTAACACATCAGATACTTTTTAGTTATTCTGTTCATGGACACACTCACACGGACATTTTTTCAAAAGATGCCCTATATAGATTCAGGGGACCTCGAAATATGTATTTTGTAAGAAAAACTCGGTAACGAATATTTGGGTGGAGTGCAATACCTGTTCTTCTTACTCTGTACTTTTACATTGTAGAGAAAGTAAAAAGACAATGATTTTCTTTGTTAACGATTTGTTACTGTTACTTGCCAGAATCACTTTAGAAGCAACCGCTTGGAATTAGAAGACCAGAGCAAAGCGGTTCTGTTCTGTAAGAAACCAAGTTTCTGAAATACACAGTAGTGATGTTATGGCTAGAACCTTATGCAGTTTTAAAAATAACTATTCCAAAAGGATTCTTACATTAGCTATTAGCTATAGCACATTTTAAGTACCAACGTTTATTTTCTTATTTCACTGGTTCATTATTGGTTTTGAGCTGTTTCCTGAAACTCATTACTTTTTCTTTCTCTATACCTGCTATGTATATAGTGTAAACAGAAGGTATTGTATTGCACTCGAAATTTAGATCCCGAGTTTTCACTGGAAGTACATGTTTTAAGATCCCCTGAATAAAAAAAATATTTTGGTGAGCAGTTACCTCAAAAATGAAAAGACCGTTGGATACTAAACTGGGTATTTAAGTTTGTTATCTTCCAAGGACGCGACACGAAGATTTTCAAGAAAATCCCCCTCCATCTACCCTTTACATGAAACATTTTTCGAAAATGTTGATTTTTTCAAAGATCTCTCTAGCGATTTTGATTAAAATGCAATATGTTTAACATATTTTTATGACAAAGGAAATGTATATCTTGGATTTTTTTAGAATAATCTTTGAAGATCTCTTTATTCTGAATGATTTTGTATAACTGGTAAACTGCAAGCGATATACAAAAACTTACTATACAAAAATGTAGATTTTATTAAAACACACAACTCATCTCTTTTTTTTTTTTTTTTTTTTTTTTTTTTTAGTTTCAATTTTAGCCACTTAAACCTTTCTCAAATGTGCACACATCTTCTCGTTTCCCGTTTGTTTACTCCTGGAAAGCAGAGCGATTGAAATTTCAAATGTTTCACATAGCGACCGGCTTTTAAAGAACGAGACCCTGTGCATTTTCTTATTTTCAAGCAGCTGGTAATAAGCTTAATTCTGCTTATGTTTATCTTGATTAGCATGATGTAGATAACAGATTAATGTTTTGAATAAAAGGTTTGTTTACCGAACAGCTAGAGGACATGATGTGAATGGAACATTAGATTTTTTCCCTTCTAATTACAAGCAAGAAATATGGACAGTTTATATTAATGTTTATCTCGATTAGATGATTTAGATAGAAGAATAAGCTCTTTAATAATACTTTATTATTACAGAGATGTAGATCAGATTATAACATTAGATTTTTTGTTCAGATTTTAAAGTATATTGTCGAGCTATCAACTTTGTTTACATACAGATCTCTGTAAGTTATCCTCTGATGTTGCAAATACAATTTGATATCCAGAAAAAATTAAGAGAATGTCATTTACTATAAAATTAAAAGAAATGTCTATCGAAGCTTAGAAATATCAACAAAATAAATCCCATCTTTTCTCAAAAGATTTAAAATTTGGAGCTTAACTCTGTTTTGCAATGCACGCTGATATTTTGATCAGTATAAACCCTGTTCCAAAATGCTCAAAAAATGTGATGTGTTCTATTCACTTGACTTTCTCTGCATGTCAGCAACAAATTATTGTTAAAATGCTTATGTCTCTATTTACTTCGTGCTAATCGAATAAAAATAGCAGAAACAGTCTTATTACTTGCTTCTTTGTAAGTAGAAGCGAAATAGGGAGTACTATAGGTTAAAGTGACAGTCAAAAGCTGGTTTCTATGTCACTGACGTTCCTTTGTTTGTATGGACAGGATTTGACAAATTCCCGTATGAGAAAAGTATAAGTTATTCAAAGGTGAAACTAAAAACAAAGAATATCTCAAAAACCATTAACTCCACGACAAAAATGAATATAACATAAATTGTGTCTTTTAATGTGTAGTAGGTTTTCATATATCTCTTACGGTTTACCAATTACACAAAAGTCATCCAGAATGAAGAGGTCTTCAGGGGCTACTCCCAGAAAATTCAAGATATACATTTCGTTTGTCATAAAAAAACATACGGCATTTTAATAAAAATCGTTAGAACCATTTATGAGAAAATCA
This sequence comes from Hymenopus coronatus, assembly GCA_030762935.1. Lineage (NCBI taxonomy): Eukaryota > Metazoa > Arthropoda > Insecta > Mantodea > Hymenopodidae > Hymenopus > Hymenopus coronatus. Next base: position 179,353,223 of record CM060882.1, read on the forward strand.
AAATTTCCGAAAAGTGTTGCATGTAAAGGGTTGCTGAGGGTGAAGGGATTTTCTTGAAAATCTTCGTGTCGCATTCTTTATGTTTACAAAATGTTTTTGTTACTCAGGGAGGCCCAAAGCATGTATATGCGGTGAAATCTTAGTATCGAAATTTTGGGTGCATTGCAATACCTTCTTTATACATTCCGTAAATAGTACGTGTAAGGAAATTAAAAATAACAAAACAATGCTGGCTATCTTGTTTGATATCTTAAACAGTTAGCGTATTTAACAGTGGCGTGCGAGAACGTAAAATCTTCACTTATTTTTCCGTTTGTGTATCATAATTTCAAGAAAACTAACTTTTAGCTGAGATAGACTTTACGTTTATATCGCCTGTGTGTATAAAATCACCTTCCAAATGGAAGTTATCTGTATTTGTTCAAGCGTACAGAATAGTTCACATTCCTTGTTAAGAGCTCAAGAAAATCACTTCCCAAACGGCGTGGGGTTTCGTGTGTGACTTCCCTAAACTCTTTTCGAGGAATCTGAGAGGCTTCCTTTAGATTGACGTTGACTTTACACCCTCAGGGAATACATCTTCGCAGCTTTAGCTTCTATAAATCGAGACAGATATTTGGTGAGAACCCGGAAGTGTACACTTGAAAATGCGCACAATAAACGATATTGGATCGAAAAGGAAGCTTTGTTGAAGAAAAAGAATGGGACAGAGAAATATTTGATAAAATTAATAAAAATATCGCAAATATAAAGAACTTTTATATATATATATATATATATATATATATATATATATATATATATATATATGTTAAAACATTTATATGGAATAAAACCTTTACCTGGCAGTTTATGATAATTTATACATTCAAGCACCAAAAATGAACCTGGTTTGCCTACTATTAAACGCTTTACTGAAGTTTACTTTTTAGCAACGCAGAAACAAATTATTGCTGGTTTCAAAACAGTATATGACACGCATACAGCAAAGAAGCAAAACGAGTGAAGGGAGACAGAGAGTGCTACGGTGAGGAAGATAGGTGCAATGGCAAGAAGGTGGGGAGAAGAGAAAAAAAATCTGATGTGTTCCATTCTCATGACTTTCTCTACAGCACTGCAACAAATTATTGTTAAAAAACTTAGGTTTCTATTTACTTCATATCAATTGAAAAAACAATAGCAGAAATAGCCTTATGACTTGCGTCCTTGTAAGTAGAAGTAAAATAATGGAGTACCATAGGTTAAAGTGATAGTCAAAAGCTGGTTGCTATGTGACTGAAGCTCCTTGGTCTATATTGACAGGAGTTGACAAATTGCTGTATGAGAAAAGTATGTTTTTCAAAAACAAGTAATGTTTTAAAAACGACCAACTCCGCAAAAAAAAAATGTATATAACATAAATTGTGTGTTTTAAGGTGCTCTACATTTTTTGTGTCTAAGTTTTTGTCTATCCCTTACGGTTTAGCAGTTGTGCAAAATTCCGTAAAATTCATCCACAATAAAGTAGTCTTCAGGGTCTATGCCCAAAAAATTCTAGATATACATTTTATCTGTCAAGTAAATATCTTAAATACACGAGATTTTAATCAAAATCGTTAAAGCCATTTTTAGGAAAATCAAAATTTTCAAAATTGTTTCCACGTAGAGGGTAGTTTGGGGTGGGGGATTTTCTTCAAAATCTTCCTGTCGCATCCTTGGAGGACACCAAACTTAAATACCAAGTTTGGTTTTTAACGCTCTTTTCATTTTTGAGCTATGCTGCCCAAAGACACACACACACACACACACACACACACACACTCAAACAGGCAGACAGACACACACACACACAGGGACATTTTTAGAAGAATTTTTTTTTATTCAGGGGGTCCTAAAACATGTATTCCCGGTGAAATCTCGGTATCGAATTTTTGGGTGGAATTTTAATAATTCCTCTATACACCATGTACATAGTACGTATAGAGAAATAAACATTTTCTGCTATACTTTTCTCCGATCAGTGAAGCTACAAAAGATTCTGTTTATTATTAATCATAGAATATACAAGAGCTTAATTTATGCTTCAGATACCTACTTGTAATAGACACCGTTGCTATGCAGAAACGACGTAAGAAAACTTGGACCTTAGATCAAAGTGATAGGTAAAGTAAAATTCACTCGTTGCTCCGGTCACGAGTGATATAAAACAAATAAATCATTACTTCGTATTCTTAAATTGCTGAAACTCTTTTTCGTATAATTTTCGAGAAGTCGACGGTAATAAAGCCTCAACTGCTTCTTCTACTTCATTTAATATATCATTTGGAACCCATATGTCATCAATTTGAAACTAGCAACAATAAAAACAAAATTAGTATTCATACATATTTTATAACTATAAGATCACCGCCATTCAATGACTTGCTCTTTATTTAATTTATCACTAAAATCATTAACTGAATATTTTTCATATATTAATTTATCGTATCTGTAGAATAAAATAATATATTATACAAACTTCTACAGTCCACTACCCTTCGGGTCGCGTTCTAAATAACTATAATTTAGCATGCTGTGTTGATAAAAAGCGTCACTTATCAGTTCAACACGCCAGGTAATAACAAATGAAATGTAGGATGAGAGGCCAACTCTTATTTATGAACCTGTCACTTATGGGTGCTGAATTAGTTAATCATTTTATTTCCTAAAAAACTGCTAATCTTCAAAATTACCCACAAATTACTTTCCTTACACGTACTACGCTCGTAATAGAGAAGTATTGGATTCCATCCAAAAAGTTATTACCGAGAATGTACAGGAAATACTTGCTTTAGGGCCCCTTAAATCCAAGAAAAAACAACAACAACAAAAGAAGAAAAGCTCTGTGGGTAGAGATTTCCTTTAATTGCAATTCTCTTTATAATTTTCGATGATGAAATTGGATTAATCTTGAGCTAAAAATCTGATGTGTTCCATTCACATAACTTTCTCTACATCTCTGTAACAAGTAATTGTTAAAAACTTATTCTTCTACCTACTTCATGATAATGGAGATAAACTTCATGATAATCGAGTATGATCGAGAAATTGTCATTATTACTTGGTTCCTTATAGGTAGAATGGAATAAATCCAATGTGTTCCATTCACCTGATGTGTTCTAGCTGTTCGTAAACAACCTTTTATTCAAAACATTAATATTTTATCTACTTAATGATAATCAAGATAAACATAAATAGAATTAGTCCTATTACTAGCTCCTTGTAAGTAAAAGGGAAATAAGAAAATGCACAGGCTAAAGCGATAGTCTCATCCTTTAATAGCCAGTCGCTATGTGAAACAATTGAAATTCCAATCTCTTTGTTTCTCAGGAGTAATCGAACGAGAAACGAGAACAAAGATGTCTTCCCGTTCGAGAAAAGTTGAACAGGTTTAAAATTGAAACTAATAATCCTGAATATGTCAAAAACAGTTAACTCTACAAAAAAATGTATATGACATAAATTGTGTGTTTTAATGAGATCTACATTTTTTGTGTAGTAAGTTTTTGTTTATCTCTTACTGTTTGCCAGTTATATGAAAGTCATCCAAAATTAAGAGGTCTTCAGGGGATATTCTCAGAAAATTCAATATACATTTATTATAAAAATATATTATACATAAGGTATTTTAATCTAAATCGTTAGAGCCAATTTTGAAAATAAAAAAACGTTTTACAAAATTCAAAATATACATTTTATTTGTCAGGTAAATATCCTTAATCTACGATATTTTAATCAAAATAGTTAGAGCCATTTTTAGAAAATCAAAATTTTCGAAAAATGTTCCATGTAAAGGGTAATTTAGAAACCATGCTCACACACAAGACATATACACTAATCTTTTTCTAAAAATGCTTATTTTGGATTCAGGGCGTTCTTATAACATGTATTTCCGCTGAAATCTTGATATTGAATTTTGGGCGCATTACAATACCTTCTCTATACACTATGTACAACTAATGTAGAGAAAGTAAAAAAATGAAAATACCGCTAAATTCCTAACTTGGTTTTGAGTTTAGTAACCTCCAAGGATGCCACATCAAGATTTGCAGGAAAATCCCAACAACCCTTTATACGGAAAATATTTTGAAAATGTTGTTGTTTCAAAAATGACTCTAAGCATTTTGATTAAAATGCCTTATATTAAAGATAAGAACAACAAAATGTATATCTTGCATTTTTCGGGAATATGCACTGAAGACCTCTTCATTCTGGATGAATTTTACATAACTGGTAAACAAAAGCTTAGCGCTCAAAACAGGCAGATCTCGTTAAAACACACAATGTATGCCATACGATACATTTTTTTCTGAGATATTGTATTTTTGTTATTGATTTCACACTTAACTGCTTCAACTTTTCTCAAACAAAAGTATTTTTAGTATCATCTCTTTGTTGTTTTACTCCTGGCCGTGTAAAGAGAACCGAATCTTAATTGTACACTCAGAGACCAGCTTTTAAATGACTTGACTATCGCTTTAGCCTAGTGTACCCCTTATTTCGCTTATGTTAAGAAGGAAGCCAGTAATAGAGACAATCTGCTGTTTATATCGTTTAGCATGATGCAAATAAAACAATAATTACTTCTCTACACGTACTATGTACATAGCGTATAGAGAAGGTATTCTATTGCACCCAAAAATGCAATACCGAGATTTCACCGTAAATATATGTTTTAGGTTCTCCTGTATCCAAAAACAGCATTTTCAGAAAAAGGTCTGTGTGTGTCCGTGTGACTGTGAACACGATAACTCAAACATGATAAGTCGGTAAAACACAAACTTGGTATTTAAGTTTAGTATCTTCCTGGGATGCGACACGAAGATTTTGAGAAAAATCCTCCCACCCCTAACTACCATTTACATGGATTTTTTTTCGAAAATTTTGATTTTCTTAAAAAGGCCCTCACAATTTTGATTGAAATATCCTATATTAAAGATATTTACCTGAAAAATAAAATGTATATATAGAATTTTCTGGGAATAGCCTCTGAAGACTACTTAATTCTGCCTGAATTTTACGGAATTTCACGTAATCGCTAAGCCGTAAGAGATGGACAAAAACTTACCACACAAAAAATGTAGCGTACGATAAAACACAAAATTTATGTTATATACCTTTTTTGGTGGAATTGGTCGTTTTTGAGATATTCCTTATTTTTGGTTTCAGTTTTGTCATACAGGAATTTGTCAACTCCTGTCCATACAAACAAAGGAACATCACTCACATAGCAAGCAGCTTTTGACTATCACTTTAACCTGCCCTTATTTCGCTTCTATTTACAAGGAAGCAAGCAATAAGACTATTTCTGCTAATTTGTTCTCGATTAGCATGCAGTAAATAGGCTTTAAAACAATTTGTTGTAGAGATGCAGAGAAAGTCATGTGAATGGAAGACATAAGGTTTTATAATATAGAAGCCGTGATTATATAAATATCCTATTGCTTGAGTATAACATGGAAACGAGTTTCACTGGTGCCTGGAAATTTTTCATGACGCGTTACAAGGTCCCACCATGCTGATGGAAGTTTCAATGTGGCGCTAGAGAACCATTTTCAGCAAATAGAGATTTTGCGAGCAGAAGTTTTGGCTTCTTATCTTCATAGTAACGAAGGTTTTGCTTATTCAGGAAGCCAGTGGAGTGAAAGTGCGCTCTGCTATAACAGACAAAATTGTCTCCTCCTGTAGCCCGGCTGTCTAAAGAAACAAATGAAATCTACAGATAGAACTCTATACCTGAGCAATGCCCTACAGAACAGATCATTCTGGAAATAGAAATCATTTAACCTCATTTTAACACAGATTATTCTTCCAACACAGCATTACTCATTCGGGAGGGGGGGGGGGGAAACTGATGTGTTCCATTCACATGACTTTCTCTACATCTCTGCATCAAATTATGACTTGCTTCCTTGTAACTAGAAATGATATAAGGGAGTACCATAGGTTAAAGTGATAGTCAAAAGCTGGTTGGTATGTGACTGAAGTTCCTTTCTTTGTATGGACAGGAGTTGACAAATTCCTGTATCAGAAAAGTATGTTTTTTAAAGCTGAAACCCCCCCCCAAAAAGAATATATCAAAAACGATCAACACCACGAAAAAAAATGTTTATGACATTAATTGTGAGTTTTAACGTGCTCAACATTTTTTTGTTTTGTAAGTTTTTATCCATCTCTTGCGGTTCAGCAGTTATGCAAAATTCCGTAATATTCATCAAGAAAAAATTACTCTTCAGAGGCTATTCCCAGAAAATTCAAGATACACATTTTATTTTTCAGGTAAATATGTTTAATATACGATATTTTAACCAAAATCGTTACAGCCATTTTTAAGAAAATCAAAATTTTCGAAAAAATGTCCATGTAAAGGGTAGTTGGGGGTAGGGGGATTTTCTTGAAAATCTTCGTGTCGCGTTCTTGGAAGATACCAAACTTAAATACCAAGTTTGATATTCTGCGGTCTTTTTGTTTGTGAGCGATGCTGTCCACAGACACATACGCACACACAGGGACCTTTTTCTGGATTCAGGGGGACATGTATTTCCAGTGAAATCTCGATATCGAATCTTTAGGTACAATACAATACCTTCTCTATACACTATGTACATAGTGTAGAGAAAGTGAAATACGAAGAGATCCATAAATATCAAACTTGGTATTTAAGTTTATCCTTTAAGGATACGACCCGAAGATTTTGGAGAAAATCCTCTCAACCTGAACTACACTTTACATGAAGCAGTTTTGGAAAATTTTTATTTTCTCAAAAATGACAACGATTTTGATTAAAATACCTTATGTATAAGATATTTTTATGATATGTATATGTTGGATATTCTGGTAATCCCTCTGAATATGTTTCCATTTATATAACTGGCAACCTGTAAGAGATTCACAAAAATGTAGATCTCTTTAAAACACACAATTTATGTCCGGTACATTAACCGTTTTCCAGATTCTTGGTTTCACTTTTAAGTCACTTAAAAGCTTTCTCAATCGCGAAGACATCTTTCTTCTCGTTTCTCGTTTGTTTAATCCTGACATGCAAAGAGATTGGAATTTCAATTGTTTTACATTGCGACCGGCTTTTAAAGGACGAAACTATCGGTTTGGGCCTGTATATGTTGTAATTTCCCTTCTATTTATAAGGAAGCTAGTAATACAACTAATTCTGCTTATGTTTATCTTGATTAGCATGATGTAGATAACAGATTAATGTTTTGAATAAAAGGTTTGTTTACCGAACAGCTAGAGGACATCATGTGAATGGAACACATTAGATTTTTATAACGTCGAACTTTCAGTTGTTACTGGAGAAGTTTTATTTCAATTATCGTTTAGCTTGGAATAGAACCAATAAATTTAAACGAGAGTTTAAATTTGTTGTGTGTCACTAAGATTTGTAAATACATGTGATAGTATCGTCCTTTAAATTGCACCCGTAAAGTTTGAGACGGTTTAGTTTAGTCACTTGTTTGTGACGATAGTGAAAACATCCTAGGAACATGTGATACAACTAAAACTCGAGCTGTGATAAAGTGTTTCGTTTTGAGCGCTTTAATCTCCCTAAAACTACAAAAGGTGTTAGTTATATGGGACATAAAAGCTTTTTGTCCTTCATTTTGAAAAAGGAGCTGCTGAATTTAAATGTGGTAGTAGACTTTCCAGAACGTTTTGGCCGTCCACCAAAAACATATTGAAATGAACACTTCAACTTATGTAAACACTGAACAGCTCGGATATTTCATGAAACGCGCTTTCATCACCACATTGCAGAGGCGAAGGAACAGCGAGAGAGACAGCAGGTGAAAGTGCTCCAAAACGGTTCCAATTGCACGAAAAGTCAGGACTACGGTTTTTCAGTCTTCACTTGATGCGGTGCCCATATACTATTTTCAGAAGTGTACACGATCACGCCATACTGGACCAACTGAATATACAGAGTGTTTCAAGAATACGGGGCATAATTTCAGGTATGTATTTCCCACATGAAGACAATCAAAATAGTTCATTATAACATGTGTCCGGAAATGCTTCATTTCCGAGTTATGGCCTTTACAACATTGAAAGTCCCACCTGTAGACAGTCAAAATAGTTCATGTTCGGAAATGCTTCATTTCCGAGTTATGGCCTTCACAACATTGGAATTCACTGGAACGTTTTTCTTTCCGCAGGTCTTTGCCGTCGAAGGAGACATTAGGAGGGCGCTCTGATAGTTCATTCTGAGGAAGGTTACATTCAGTGTTCTTTAGGCGTTAATACTGTGCGACATGTATTCAAATCAAGAGCTGGCAGAGATACACTTCACGTACGGTAAGGCGGACGGTAATGCTGCGCTGGCTCGTCGTTTGTACCAGGAGAGGTACCCACAGCGACAATGTCCAGATCGGAAGACATTTGTACGTCTCCATTCCCGTCTGTGCGAGTATGGAACATTCATCTCTCCCGGTTTGGGAAGGGGACGACCAAAATCTACAACTCCAGAAGTGCAGGAGGAGATTCTGGAGGCTGTGGACAGGACTCCTTCTATCAGCACACGACGGTTAGCGTTGCAAGTCAATGTTCCTCATACGACTGTCTGGAGACTGCTGAACGAGTATCAATTGTATCCTTATCATTTTCAACGTGTACAGGCCCTGTCACCAGCAGATTACCCTGCACGAGTTAGGTTCTGTCAGTGGTTCTTGCAGCAGTGTGGTGTAAATCCGAACTTTTCTGCCGTCGTATTATTTACAGATGAAGCAAGTTCACAAGAGATGGCATAACAAATTTCCACAATCAGCATGTATGGTCGCATGAAAACCCACGTGCAACTGTTGTATCTCATCACCAGGTGCGGTTCTCCCTCAACATGTGGGCCGGTATCATTGGTGATCGATTAGTTGGACCCCATGTACTTGTAAACAGACTTACGGGGCAGGCGTACACAAACTTCCTGGAAAACACCATACCTGACGTGTTCGAAGACACTCCCCTGATCAATCATCAACACATTCACTTCTTGCATGATGGCGCTCCTGCACACTTCAGTCTTACGGCTCGCCGGTACTTGGATCGAAGGTTTCCTGATGGATGGATAGGTAGAGGTGGCCCAATTGCTGAGCCTCCACCTCACCTGATCTGAACCCTCTCGATTTCTACTTGTGGGGCCATTTAAAATCATTGGTTTATTCGTCTACGGTGCCGGATTTGGAATCCCTTCGGAATCGAATTGTAGCAAGTTGTGAGGACAAACGCAATACTCCTGGAGTTTGGGATCGTGTTCGCAGGTCAATGAAACATCGATGTGACGTCTGTATTCAAGCAGGAGGTGGACATTTTGAACATCTTCTGTAATGACAACAACCTGCGGAAAGAAAAACGTTCCAGTGAATTTCAATGTTATGAAGGCCATAACTCGGAAATGAAACATTTCCGGACACATGTTATAATGAACTAATTTGATTGTCTACATGTGGGAAATACATACCTGAAATTATGCCCCGTATTTTTGAAACACTCTGTATATATATATATAGGTCTGGAATGAGAAAAATAATAATAAAAATATTTACTCTATGACAGGAATCAACCTCATGACCTTTGGGATGGCAGCTTCCCTTGTTACGCATTAAGCCACCAGAGCAGTTGAAAAAACGATTCCAGAGTAGGCTACATAACTCAAGAGCGTAATTTAATGAATGCTCAGTGTCGCACTGTCAAGTGATTAGTTCGAGATTTTACAGATTTTTGCGACATTAAATCTTGAGAACGCTAGGAACGAGTTTTTGTCCATCTCTTACGGTTTAACAGTTACGCAAAATTCCGTAAAACTCATCCAGAATAAAGTACCCTTCAGAGGCTATTCCCAGAAAATTCAAGATATACATTTTATTTGTCAGGTAAATAGCTTTAATGTATGATATTTTAATCAAAATCGTTAGAGCCATTTTTGCGAAAATCAAAACTTTCGAAAAAGTTCCATGTAAAGGGTTGTTTGGGGTGTGAGGATTTTTCCAAAAATTTCGTGTCGCATCCCTGGGAGGTACTAAGCTTAAATACCAAGTTTGGTATTTTACCGACTTTACGTTTTTGAGTTATTGTGTTCACAGTCACACGGACGCACTGATACACGGACACACACACGGACCTTTTTCTGAAAATACTCGTTTTGGAAACAGAGGACCCTAAAACATATATTTCTGGTGAAATCTGGGTATCGACGTTTTTCTCGGGTTAGAATAGATAATGTATATCTGTAAGTTTAATAAATTATGTGTGAACTATCTGACTGACGATATTCTAGGAAACCTATTTCACTCAACAAATTTCTCGCTGGAAACGAATGATGATGCTAGAAACTGAGAAAGTTTCCCTCCTAAATTAATTTAGTGTGTGCTCATAATGAAGGGCTTGCACAGAAATAAAGACCGAAGGGAAAACAGAGAAGCAGACTCGCTTGTCGGAGAGAGCGTTTTCAAACCAATCACCTAATCTACCGAATGGAATGAGAACGTGGCAAGAAATTTATCAGTTTCAAAGCGAGATTCGGAGCGATAAAACTAACATTAAAGTGAACGAAAACGTTTCAAAGATCAACACTGTTTTCCTTTCAGACAATTTTAAAACATCGCATCCAACGAATATTCCTTTTTTCGGACACTCTTTCTTCAAATGGACCAGTTTATTTTACACTGTATCTAAATGCTGTTTAAAAATCATACCAATATCCATCATCAGCTAAAAGTGGGACATCTGGTCAGCTCTACTTATAGAGTTTTACTCTATCAAGTTTAAGAATTACATTATAGCTAATAATGATCCAATGAAATAGGAACTCTGGCCTATTTGCATTTCAAGATGCATTGAACTTCAACAATCGCACGGGTCTATCGTGCTTCTGTAATACGCAATAAAAAGCGATATTAAAACAACAGCAAAGAATTAAAAGAGTAAATACGAAAATAAAAAGACAAAGATATTCAAATACAGTAATTTAAATTTACAGCACAGGGTACACCTTATTCAGAAGCATTAATTTAATAATAGATAAATAATACTCTTAAAAGAAATATATACGTATAATATATACACAATATATAAAACCATACATAACACGACAGTGAGCTAAGTATGACATAATATATATGTATGTAAAATATTGCAGTCAGTTTTGTTTAGTTGTTCTTACTCCCTCCCCTTCTCTATTGGCAGCCTCTCAGCTGTCTTACCTTAAGTATAAATTTACCTAGCCCGTCCACGTCTTCCGTGCCTGCCAGTAGAGTCCAACATGCTTCTGCTCTACATTCGCGGTGGTAAAGAATCGCGGTAAATATTTTTTCCCACCATTATCCCGTACGCCTTTTGCGAAGATGTGGGTCCACGACTCTTTCTCCTCGCAAATGGGACAGATTCTCGTACCATTCTCGTCAGCAATTTCTGTGCTCCTCCATGCTCCTCTCCTTCCCGCGAGCCCCACTCTAATGAGAATGGTACCTGTTTTGATGTATTGCTCCACACCCCACTCCGATTTTAGACCAGCCTGTACTTCTATGAAAACTTCTCCGTGCAATACGCAATTATTTGCTGTCCGTCAATATCACAAATGCGGTTCTTAATTTTTATTTTCTCTACACGTACTATGTACATACTGTATAGAGAAGGTATTGTAATGCACCCAAAAATTCGATACCAAGATTTCACCGCAAATACATGTTTTGGGTACTCCTGAATCCCAAAAAAAGCATTTTTGGAAAAAGGTCGTGTGTGTGTGTGTGTGTCTGTGTGTCTGTGGACAGCATATCTCAAAAACGAAAAGACCGTTAAATTCCAAACTTGGTATTTCAGTTTGGTATCTTCCAAGGATGCGACACGAAGATTTTCAAGAAATCCCCCCATCCCCAACTACCCTATACATGGAAGTTTTTTTGAAAATTTTGATTTTCTCAAAAATGACTAACAACTTTTATTAAAATATCGTGTATTAAAGCTATTTACCTAACAAATAAAATGTATATCTTGAATTTTCTGGGAGAAGCCTCTGAAGACCACTTTATTCTGGATGGATTTTACGGAAGTTTGCATAACTGCTAAACCGTAAGAGATGGAAAAAAGCTTACAACACAAAAAATGTAGAGCACATTAAAACACACTGTTACTTAATCAGCTTATAACAGAACTTGTATTTTTAAAGAATATGTAACAATGAAATCCCAATTAATTCACATTAATTGATTCCTAATTAATAAAATATTACCAAAACAATATAAGCTAATCTCTCGCCAATGACACACGTGACAATAGATCGAAAAAGTGTGTTGTTATAATGAAAATTCTTGTTTTGTTTTCCATTCTCACACATGAACTTTTACATTTACATGAGGTAGATGTGAATCAATACTTTAAGTCTCTTCTCTTCTCTTTTGCCATAACAAAATGCACAAAATTACCTGATTACTAGAAAACATTAAATGAAGAACATAACGTCCCCTGGAGGCACGGGCCTCTCTCCTGAGAGAGATCTGCCAGTTCAGGAAGGATCCTTCTTTTCATCTTAACCGCTCGGTAATTTGCTCTAAATAGCATAGTATTCCCTATTATATAATACATTATTTTAAGACTTAATTTAGCACATTTTGGTCCGTTGTATGCACTTAAACACTTGGGTCTTAACACATTTTTACTTTCTCTAACATACTATGTACTTAGCGTATAGAAAAGGTATTGTACTGCACCCAAAAATTCAATACCGAGATTTCAACGGAAATACACGTATCCAAATTTTTTTTTAGAAAAAGGTACGTGTGCGTGTGTGCGTGTAAGAGTATGTCTGTGAACACAACTCAAAAACGAAAGGTCGGTAAAATACCAAACTTGGTATTTAAGTTTAGTGTCTTTCACAGATACTACACAAAGATTTTGAGAAAAAAATCTCCCACCCCAAAGTACCCTTTACATGGAAAAAATTTCAAAAATTTTGATTTTCTTAAAAATAGCTCTAAATGTATTTATTAAAATACGTATATTAAAAATAGTTATATTGCAAATATAATGAAAATCTTGAATTTTCTGGGAATAGGCCGTAACGACCACTTTAATCTGAATAAATTTTTCTGAATTTTGAGTAACTGGTAAACCGTAAGAGACAGACAAGAACTTACTACACAAAAAATTTAGTTCACATTAACACACACAATTTGTCATATACGATTTTTTCGTGGAATTTACCATTTCTGGTATTCCTTTTTATTTGTTTCAGATTTAAGATAACTAAACTTTTCTCACAGGGAAAATGGTGTACCTCAGGCCCCAGATAGAAACGGATTTCAACCACACGGCAACCGCTTTTAAAACATTTGACTATCGTTTTAGTCTGCTGTATTCCCTTATTTTCCTTCTGCTTACTAGGAAGTAAGTAATTAAGACATTTTGGTTAATGTTAACCTCGACTATCATAAAGTAGATAGAAGAATATGCTTTTAACAATAATTTGTTACAGCGCTGTAGAGAAAGTTCATGTGAATGGAACACATTATTTTTACTTTCTCTACACGTACTATGTACACAGTGTATAGAGAAGGCATTGTATTGCACCCAAATACTCGATACCGAGATTTCACCGGAAATACATGTTTTAGGACACCGTAAATATATAAAAAAAAGCATTTTTAGAAAAATGTCCCTGTGTGTATCTGTCCGTATGTGTGTGTGTATGTGTGTGTGTGTGTGTGTGTCTGTGGGCAGCAAAGCTCAAAAACGAAAGACCGTTAAATACCAAACTTGGTATTTAAGTTTGGTATCTTACAAGGATGGGACACGAAGATTTTCAAGAAAATCCCCCCATTACATGGAACTCTTTTTGAAAATCTTGATTTTCTCAAAAATGGCTCTAACGATTTTTATTAAAATGTCGTATGTTAAAGATATTTACCTGACAAATAATATGTATATCTTGTATTTTCTGGGAATAGCCTATGAAGACTACTTTATTCTGGATGAATTTTACGAAATTTTGCATAACTGCTAAACCGTAAGAAATAGACAAAAACTTACCACACAAAAAATGTAGAGCACATTAAAACACACAATTTATGTTATGTAATTATTTTCGAGGTGTTGATGGTTTTTTAGATATTCCTTGTTTTTGGTTTCAGGTTTAAAAACCTTGTACTTTTCTCATACAGGAATTTGTCAACTCTTGTCTATACAAAGAAAGGAACTTCAGTCCCCTAGTAAGCAGCTTTTGACTTGAATTTAATCTATGATACTCCCATATATCGCTTCTACTTACAAGGAAGCAAGTAATAAAACTATTTCTGACAATTTTTTCTTGATTAACATGAAGTAAATGGAAGCACAAGTTTTCAACAATAGTTTGTTGCAGAGATATAGAGAAATTCATGTGAATGGAATACATTTTTTCTACTAATTAACTCTGGTTATCTTGGCTAATGCACTTATGTACTTGATCTGTTGCTGCCATCTCCTTCTGTGTTTCTCTGTCTGGTCCATCTGTTGCGGAATGCTTTCTTGAGATCGTCATCTTGTTCCTCTTCATCCTTTCCTCGGTTTCCATATCGTTAGCCTGTGGGTCCATCGGTTGGGGTCTTGCCTCGTGATGTGCCCGCCCAAATCCATTTTGTGGTAGTTGCTGGTCTGTTATTTGTGTTCGTCCTCTAATTATGTCGTTCCTAATTCTGTCTCTTCATGTGATGCCTAACATTTTCCGTTCCATTTTCCCTTGGCGTGTTTGTAAGTTTATATCAAGGTAGGTAAGATGCATGTATTGAGGATGCGCCTCTTGATGCTCGATTAAAGGATTTTTTTTAGCATTTTAATGTCGGACTTTGACCATGCGGTGGATATTTTTCTCATGATTTCCTTGCGCCACTGATAAAATCATATTTTTACTTTACCTACACGTACCATGTACATAGTGTATAGAAAAGATATTGTATTCCACCTAAAAATTCCATAACGAGGTTTCACCGGAAATATATGTTTTGGGTCCCCCTAAATCAAAAAAAAAAAAAGCATTTTTGTAAAAAGGTGCGTGTGTGTTTGTGTGTGTGTATTTGGACAGCATAGCTCAAAAACAAAAAGACCGTTAAATACCAAACTTGATACTTAACTTACCTACAAGGATACTACAGGAAGATTTAAAAAAAAAAAAATTCCCCCCAACCCAAATTATCCTTTACATAGATAAAAACTTCGCAAATTTTATTTTCTCAAAAATAGCGCTAACAATTTTGATTAAAATTTGTTATATTTAAGATATTTACATGCCAAATAAAATATATATCTTGAATTTTCTGGAAATAGCCTCTTAAGACCTCTGTGTTCAAAAACTTACCACACAAAAATGTAGATCACGATAAAACACTCAATTTATGTATGACATGTACATTTTTTTTTTTTTTTTAGATATTCCTTGATTTTGGTTTCAGCTTTAAAAAAGTTATACTTTTCTCATACAGGAATTTGACAACTCCTGTCCATACAAACAAAAGAACTTCAGTCACATAGCAGCATTTGACTATCACTTTAACCTATGGTACTCCCTTATTTCGCTCCTACTTACAAGAAAGCAAGTAATAAGACTATTTCTGCTAATTTTTTCTCAATTAGCATGAAGTTAATAGAAGCATAAGCTTTTTAACATATGAATTTCATAAGAGTATATAACAGAGGCCTCCACATTATATGGAGCAGAATGTTGGTTAGAACTTTAATAAACAAAATAAATTTTCAATCAGGCCGTGAAATTTTGTCACGAAGTAATATAGAATGTTGTTGCATTTTCGAGTATCGGAGCAAGGCCCAGCAAAAGGCAGATTTAAAATAATTATAAAATCCTAACATTTGAAAGTTAGTTACCCGTTATGAGAATGTGAAATCATAAAAAAACATGAAAAAATTGTAAACGTAAGTATTAGACCGCTGGGAGTCATTAACTATTTCGCTCATGACACGTGATCGTGGGAAGTAGCCAATCCAATACTTTGACGCGTAAAATTCAAACCAATCGGAACTCATTATCTGTGTATTTTAATCGTTTCATCACACACACGTGCAAATTTATCACACTCACATGATTTGTTTTCTCTCTGAACTAATGTTTGTCATATAATAATAGTGTCAGTGTGAAGTGATTTCGGTGCTGATATACATCAAGACAAATGGAATATTATTGCTCGTGTCCATATAGACCAGGTATGCCCTTGGAGGGGAGGGTGCTCTCCCCACCACTGTGCCTGCAGTATTACTTTGTCTCATAGCTACAACGAATCAAAGAATAGTCGGGGTGTTTTACATACGTCACGGTAGCAAGAGGGCACTAGTGGGGAACTGACTGCCTCCTAAGCAATTATGTATGAATAAAATTAAATATCGATAAAATCTGACTATTCATAAAATCAATATATTTCCGACAGTTTTGTGTATGGAAAATAAGTTTTTATTTATATAGATGTTTTATTTGGAATATATGGCTACAGTTTGTCCATGCGAATTTAACAATCACCATTAACCAGCTATTACTTTGTTGATGTCTGTTTCAATTATAGTTCTATTCAATCTCAGTGCAGCACATAAATTACAGTCACAAATTCTAGACTGCTTTTGTTTTTAACATTGTTTATATGTGAAAAAATCTACTTGTACACATACAATGTGGCCTCAAACATTGTCAGTTACAGAGGTTTGCTCAAATTCGGGAATGACTCTTTATTTAACATTTTATAAACATAAATCTATATCTTTCCATAATTTCTTACAATGTTGTTCTGCAGGTCTATAATATCTGATTGTAAGTGAACAGGAACATCTTCTGGAATGACAGATAATAATTAGAGCACTTAAAATATGAAGCTCATTTTCCATTGCTAACACTTCTCCAAATCTTGTTACAACATCGAATGAAGGTCCTCTAACATATAGGAGGTTGGCATTTGACTCTAGCCAATGAGTAGGAAGTAAGTTCAGTTATTTTAGTGTTCAACTGAGCACTCATATGTTGATGCGCATGCTTTAATCTTGAGACACCAGAGCAGTGTTTTGTATGTTGCGCGAATCCTCAGGGACGTCGCTACATTTGTTGATGACAGGATGTGTTTCCCCAGCACTCCCTGATGAGTCTAGGGAAACATTCAATCTTCTCTAGGATCCAGAAAAACTTTCTTATGCTGTAGTCACGTGGAGTAGGTGTTACTTGTCATTCCTTCATCAAGTACAAAGTACATTTGAAATGATTTGGTTATTAACTTATTACTAGAGCCCGGATATTTAGGTATTTGTTTTGGTTAAAATAGGCAGGCATACTAAAAATAGTAAAAGTAGGCATTTATTAATCACGGAAACAGGCCAATACTTAATAAACTATCTCATATGTACTCACTTTTCTTGGTTACATGCCACAACAAGATGCCTTTTTACTTTTAGAGAAGGTATTGTATTCCATGTCGAGATTCCACCGGAAATATATGTTTTGGGGTTCCATGAGTCCGAAAAAAGTATTTTTAGAAAAAGGTCCGTGTGTGTCTGTGGACAGCATAGCTCAAAAACGATAAGTCCGTTAACTACCAAACTTCGTGTTTAGGTTTAGTATCTTCCAAGGATGAGACACGAAGATTAAAAAAAAAAACATCTTCCAACCACAAACTACCCTTTACATGGACAAATGTTTGATTTTCACAAAAATGGCTCTAACGATTTTGATTAAAATCCCGTATATTAAAGATATCTGCATCCCAAATAAAATGCATATCTTGAATTTTCTGGGTATAACATCTGAAGACCTCTTTTTGTGGGATCACTTTTGCGGAATTTTGCTTAACTGCTAAACCGTAAGAGATACACAAACACTTACTACACAAAAAACTTAGATCTCGCCAAAATACACAATTCATGACCTTAACGTTTTTGTTGTGGAGATAACGTTTCCGAGATATTTATCATTATTGGTTTCAATTGTAAACTACTTATCTCGGCTAGCATTCAGTAGAAAGACGAATAAACTTTTGTAAGAAGTAGAGAAAGTCATGTGAATGTAACGCATAAGATTTTTCAATTAACTGTTCTTACAAGAGGTTGTTCTTCTACTTCACGTTAATGGAAATACACATTTCTAGAAATGTCTTTAATATATATTTTCTTGAAGGTGCGTGCTTATGCTTGGTTTGGAGTAACAATCGACTCTTCTCAGGGCGTTTTAACGGGCTTATTGGGCTTCACAGACCTGGCCACTTCTTAATTAATAAATCACTAGCATTTGCTTTGTATTTTTTTTTTTTTTTTTGTAGTATTAAACGCCCGCTTTAACTACATGATACATGAATGATGATGGAGCACCGGTGGAATGCGATGGCGGGGGAAACCGAAGTACCCGGTGAAAACCCGCCCCAGCGCCGCTTTGTCCACCACATATCTCACATATGGTCGCTTAGGATCGAACCTCGGCCGTCTAGGTGAGAGGCAAGTGGTCTAAACACACAGCCACGGCGCGGCCCGATTTGCTTTGTACAATAGTTGTTTATTTTGTAATCATTTCGTACAATTCTAAAGTGAAACTGCAATCGTTCGATGTAATTATGTGCTTTGTTGAATGGTGCAAATATTTGTAGGCATATAATTCTATGCGAATACGTTAGAGTACGCGTAATCTCCAAGTGACCTTGGAAAAAGCCTCTTTCTTTTTGATAACTGGCTTCACAACCGAGAAAATCAACACGTAACTATGATACTTATTGTTGGAAAACAAAATCGCATACAGAAAATAAAAACACTTATACGCGACGAAAGCACAAGGAATAGTAAACATTTGCATCCAGCGATTTCAACTCCGGAATGCAACAGAACATCAAATATTACAAAATTATGAAATTCACAAAATGTCGGCAGATTTTGTGGTTAGGATATGAATATTGCCGCATGTTTCATGTAAATATCTTTAATAGACGATATTTTAAACAAATTCCCTACAGCCATATTTCAGAAAATCAAAAATTTTAAAATTGTTCCATGTAAAGCATAGTTGGGTATGGGAAATTTGCTTGAAAATTTTCGTGTCCCATCCATGAAAGATACTGAACGCAAATATAAAGTTTGCTATTTAACGGTATTTTCGTTATACACGCTGTCCTTTTTCTAAAAATGTGTTTTCAGACTCAGGGGACTCCGGTGAAATCTCGATGTCGAATTTTGGGTGGAATACAATACCTGCTCTAACTATGTACATTGTACATGCGGGCTAGGGAAAGTAAAAACCTGATGTGTTCCATTCACACGACTTTCTCTACATCTCTGCAACAAATTATTGTTCAAAAGCTTATGCTTCTATTTACTTCATGATAATCGAGAAAAAAGTAACAGAAATAGTCTTATTTGCTTCCTTATAAGTAGAAGTGAAATAAGGAAGTAGCATAGCTTAAAGTGATAGTTAAAAGCTGGTTGCTTTGTGACTAAAGTTCCTTTGTTTGTATGGACAGAAGTTGACAAATTCCCGTATGAGAAAAGTGCAAGTTTTTTTAAAGCTGAAACCAAAAGCAAGGAATATTTTTAAAACCACCAACTCCACGAAAAAAATGCACATAACATAAAGTGTGTGTTTTAAAGTGCTCTACGTGTTTGTTTGTTTTTTTTTTTTGTGGTAGGTTTTTCTCCATCTTTTACGGTTCAGGAGTTATGCAAAATTCAGTAAAATGCATCCAGAATAAAGTAGTTTTCAGAGTCTATTCCAAGAAAATTCAGGATATACAAAATATTTGTCATGTAAATAGCTCTAACATATAGTATTTTAATCAAAATCGTTAGAGCCATTTTGAGAAAATCAAAATTTCTAAAAAATGTTTACTAAACTTAAATACCAAGTTTGGTATTTTAGGACTTTTCGCTTTTGAGTTATCGTGTTCACAAGACACACACGGACACACACATACAGACACGACCTTTTCGTGTAAATGCTTTTTTTGGATACAGGGGACCCTAAAACATATATTTCCGGTGAAATCTCGGTATCGAATTTTTGGGTGGAGTGCAATAACTTCTCTATACACTATGTACATAGTACGTGTAGAGAAAGTAAAAATTGGTAGAGAATGTTATGTGAGTGCAATACAGATTTTAAAAAAGTATTTGATTTATTTTTTGCGTGATAATAAGAGCACTTTGCTGTGATTTACAGAAAAGCGGTTTCGGTAGTTAATTTTCAGGACTGTGTTGAGACATTTGTATGTAATGTAATTAGCATAGAAGATAAAGCAACGTCACTATAGCCAAATTGTATTGTTAGAGCCTTCATCTCAAGCCCTGCGTTTTCTTGGTTTAGATTACACGAAGAGGAAGCTACTACAAGACCACGGTCGTATCTTTAATAAAATCCTGGCTAATGCATTCACCTGCCAGTAGATATAAATCTACTTTATTAAGACATGCACGGTACTTTACAAACTTTGTTCATATTTCCTAAATTCCCCCGGGGGCATTAACGTAGCCTTATGACGGGTGCATTTTCTGCTGGTAATAAAAATTACTGAATTCCTGGCTTCTCCTGAACAACAAATGTGCAATACCACTCTACAATATCCGTAAAACAAATAAACATCAGCCACAGCGGAAAGACATCTGCAATTCCAAATTTTATTACAGACGACTCCCGTTTTCGCTATCTCTGTTGAATTTATTTCGAAACATGTATTTTAACCTTCTCTACATGTACTATGCCCATAGTGTATAGAGAGGGTATTGTAAAATTGTATTGTGAATAACTTTGATACCGAGATTTCACCGGGAATAGAAGTTTTAAGAAAAAATCCGTATGTGTGTCCGTGTGTCTGTACACGATAACTCAAAAAGAAAAAACCCGTAAAATACGAAACTTGATATATAAGTTCAGTATCTTCCAAGAATGCGACACGAAGATTTTGAGGAAAATCATCCCACCCCAAACTACCCTTATATGGAAAAAACTTTTGAAAATTTGATTTTTTCAAAAATGGCTCTAACGAATTTGATTAAAATACCGTATATTAAAGATATTTACACGACAAATAAAATATATATTTTGAATTGTCAAAGTATAGTTCATACGGACTCTTTCTTCTGGATGAATTTTGCTCTACTTTGCGTAACTAGTAAACCTTAAGAGATAGACAGAAACTTGGTATTCAAAAAAGTAGATGTCGTTAAAACATAATTTATATCATATGAATTTTGTTTCGTACAGTTGACCATTTTATTTATATGCATTCTTATTGGTTTTATTTTTAAAATCAAACTTTTCACATACGGGAATTTGTCAACTCCTGGCCCTGCATAAAACGGATTTCAAGTACCTGTCAACCAGCTTTTAAAATATTTGACTATCGTTTTAGCCTAGTGTATTCCCTTCTTTCCTTTCTGCTACTGCTTATCTCGATTAGCGTAAGCATAAGGTTTTCAACAATAGTTTACAAAACTGTAGAGAAAGTCGTGTGAGTGGAGCACATCAGATTTGTATACTCCTTTTAAATGGCGAAAGCTATCCGTGCAGTAAAATAAGAATATATTGTCCATAGTTTAATACAATTCCACAGTTTACTGGGAATCATTGTTACAACATTGTTGCAGTTTTTTCTGCATTTGATCCTTTTTGAAATATTCCTTGATTTTGGTTTCATCTTTGAAAAACATACCTTTCTCATACAGGAATTTATCAACTCCTGTCCATACACAAAGGAACTTCAGTCACATAGCAACCAGCTTTTGACTATCACTTTAACCTATGGTACTCCCGTATTTCGCTTCTACTTACAAGTAAGCAAATAATAAGACTATTTCTGCTAATTTTTTCTCGATTAGCATGAAGTAAATAGAAATATAAGCTTATTAACAATAATTTGTTACATAAAAGTAGAGAAAGTCATGTGAATGGAACACATCAGATTTTTTCAATTGCTCTGGTGGCTTAATGCGCAACGCGGGAAGCTGTTATCCTAAAGGTCGTGTATTCGATTCCTGCCTTAAAGTTTTTGTTTTTTTTTTCATTCCAGACAAAGTGCCTCGATATGTGAACGAGACCCGAATTCAGAAACTATTTTTCACTTGAAAGCCAGTATCATAACCACTACGCTAGAGAGGTACCCTGTAATATGTCCCTTCGTTTTTCGTGGTATGCTCGCGAATGGTTGATAAATATTTTGGCATAGTTCGTTAACAGCCTGTATACATATATATATATATATGTGTGTGTGTGTGTATTTATATACAGGTTGTTATATATGAAATATATAGCTGAAATATCCAAGCAGGCGCGAAGGATGTAATTCAGTTGCATGGGAAACTTCGATGAAATTTCAAGTAGTTAGGATTCAAGCCCAAGCCTCTGAAGCAAATGAATGTCATCAACTACAACTCCAATATTGTGTTGAGGGTTTCCCTGGTCATAAAGTTTGCGTTTCCCACTAGAAGCGCGGAAATACTTGACTTGTATTTTCCATCAAGTTGTTTTGGCAAAGAAGCTAATATCTGTTACGAAATAGAGGCCAGAGCTTTTATTTAAACAGAAGTTTTGCAAACTGATAACAGATGGACTCGAGAGAAAGTATTTTAGGTTATGACCGGAGGAATATTACACACAAGTGTCTGGATCAGCGGAACTTTCAACTGCATCATGTGAAATGTTTACTCTTTGGGAAAAACCTCTTACAAAACGACAGGGAATGGGATTCTTGCGTAGTCTTATCGAAGAATGTCACACTTCATTTGTCTGCGTGACAAAGAAGTTGAAGTATTGAGATGAGCACATCCATTCTTGACGTGTGAAAAGACACAACTACCCCACTCTCTTGTCCATTTTTCCCGCTTTGATTCCGCTCGTCTCTTTGCCTACGGATATAGCTGCAAAATGTTTTTAAAAATCTGATGTTTTCTATCCACATGACTTTCTCTACATCTCTGCAACAAACTATTGTTAAAAGGCTTATGCTTCTATTTAATTCATGCTAATTGAGAAAACATTAGCAGAAATAGTCTTACTACTTGCTTCCTTGTAAGTAGAAGCAAAATAAGGTAGTACCATAGGTTAAAGTGGTAGTCAAAAGCTGGTTGCTATTTGACTGGAGTTCCTTTGTTTGTATCGACAGCAGTTGACAAATTCCTGTATGAGAAAAGTATGCTTCTAATGCTGAAACCAAAAACAAGGAAACGACTAATTCCACGAAAAAAATTAATATAACATAAATTGTGTGTTACAATGAGTTCTACATCTTTATGTAGAAAGTTTTTGTCTATCTCTTACGGTTTAGGAGTTATGCAAAATTTCGTAACATTCCTCCAGAGTTGGGGGTGTGGAGACTTTCTTGAAAATCTTCCTGTCGTATCCTTGGAAGACACCAAACCTAAATACCAGGTTTGGTTTTTAACGGATCTTTCGTTTTTGAGCTTTGCTGCACACACACGCACATTTTTCTAAAGATGCTTTTTTTTCGATTCAGGGGGTCTCAAAACATATATTTCCGGTGAAATCTCGGTATCGAATTTTTAGGTGCAATACAAACCTTCTCTATACACTATGTACATAGTACGTATAGAGAAAGTAAAAAGTATTTTTAGAGAAAGGCGCGCGCGTGTGTGTCCTTGAACACGATAACTCAAAAACGAAAAGTCAGTGACATACCAAACATGGTACATAAGTTTAGTATCTTCCAGGGATGCGAGACAAAGATTTTGAGAACCCCCCCCCCCCACAAACTGCCGTTTACATGGAAAGAGTTTCGAAATTTTTGATTTTCTCTAAAATGGCTGTAACGAGTTTGATTAAAATACTGTGTATGTAATATATTTATGTTGCAAATAAAATGATTATCTTGAAATTTCTGAGAATAGCCTTTATACGAATGAATTTTAATATTTTATGTCACTGTAAACCGTAAGAGATGGACAAAAACTTACAACACCAAAAATGTAGATCGCGTAAAAACACAGTGTATGTCATATTTGTTGTTTTTTTTTTCGTCGTTTTACTTAAATGTTTCTCACACCGAGAGTTGTAATCTCCTGGCTGCACAGAAACGGATTTCAACCACATGGCAACCAGCTTTTAAAGGATTTTACTATCGTTTTTACTTTCTATACCCACTATGTACATAGTCTATAGAGAAGGTATTGCACTCCATCCAAAATTCGACACCTAGGTTTCACTGGAAATATGTGATTTATGATCCCCTGTATAAAAAAAAACATTTTCAGAAAAAGGTCCGTGTATGTGTGCCCTTGTGTTTGTGAACACGAGAGCTGAAAATCGAAAAGTTGGTAAAATACCAAAGTTGGTATATAAGTTTAGTATCTTCCAGGAAAACGACACCAAGATTTTGAGATAAATCCCCCCACCCCACAACTAACCTTTACATAGTATTTTTACTCGAAATTTTTGATTTTCTCAAAAATGGCTCTAACGATTTTGATTAAAATATCGTATATTAAAGATATTTACCTGGCAAATAAAATGTATATCTTGAATTTTCTGGGAATAGTCTTTGAAGACTACTTTATTCTGGATGAATTTCACGGAATTTTGCATAACCGCTAAACCGTAAGAAATAGATAAAAACTTACTACACAAGAAACGTAGAGCACCTTAAAACACACAATTTATCTTATACACATTTTCTTCGTGGAGTTGATTGTTTTTGAGATACTACTTGTTTTTGGTTTTTGGTTTAAAAAACATACCTTTCTCATACAGGAATTTAACAATACAAACACAGGAACTTCAGTCACATAGCAACCAACTTTTGGCTAACACTTTAACCTATTTCGCTTCTACTTACACGGAAGCAAGTAATAGGACTATTTGTGATTTTTTCTCGATTAGCATGAAGTAAATAAAATCATAAGCTTTTTAAAATTATTTGTGCAGAGATATAGAGAAAGTCATCTGAATGGATAACATCTGATTTTTGCCTAGTGTATTCTTATATTTCCCTTCTACTTACAAGGAATCAAGTAATTAAGACAATTTCTGCTAATGTTTATCTCTATTATCATAAAGTAGATAGAAAAATATGGTTTTTAACAATAATTTGTTACAGGGATGTAGAGAAAGTCATGTGAATGGAACACATCTGATTTTTAATATACATATATATTTTAAAGCATCAACACGTTGTTCATCAGCAGTGCTAACATAATTGCAGCGTTTCACAGTTGTTTGGATATGTAAGCCTTAAAACTCTTAACGGAATGTTTCATGTGCAACATTTGCGTTTGTTTTTCTCTGAGCCGAGCAGCGGCGTATCTTATGTTAAAGTAGCTGCACAAGCCACAGCTAGTAATTAAACAGAGCGGGTAGTAACGCACAAGCATGCATTTCCTCATGTGAAATTCATTTCTCCAGATAGCTTCTTATATGTTCTGGCTGGGACGAAACATACAGTTTTTACTTACTCTACACGTACTATGTACATAGTGTATAGAGAACGTATTGTATTGCACCCAAAAATTGGATACCGAGATTTCACGGGAAATAGATGCTTTGAGACCCCCTGAATCCAAAAAAGAAAACACATGTTAAGAAACATGTCCGTGTGTGTCTGTCTGTGGGCAGCATAGCTCAAAAACGAAAAGACCGTTAAATACCAAACTTGGTATTTAAGTTCAGTATCTTCCAAGGATGCGACACGAAGATTTTCAAGAAAACCCCCCACCCCAAACTACCCTTCACATGGAAAATTTTTGAAAATTTTGATCTTCTAAAAAATGGCTCTAACGATTTTGATTAAAATATCGTATTTTAAAAATATTTACCTGACAAATAAAATCTATATCTTTAATTTTCTGGGAATAGCCTCTGAAGACTACTTTATTTTGGATGAAATTTACGGAATTTTCAATAACTACTAAACCGTAAGTCTTAGATAAAAACTTACTACACAAAAAATGTAGAACATATTAAAACACAACATTTATGTTATATGCATTTTTTCGGGGATTTGATCCTTTTTTAGATAGTCATTGTTTTGGGTTTCAGCTTTAAAAACTTGGTTTTCTCACACAGGACTTTGACAACTACTGTCCATACAGACAACTCCCGTCTATCACTTTAACCTAAGCTACTCCCTTATTTCGCTTCTACTTACAAGGAAGCAACTAATAAGACTATTTCTGATATTTTTTTCTCGATTAGCATGAAGTAAATAGAAGCATAAGCTTTTTAACAATAATTGGTTGCAGAGATGTAGAGAAAGTCATGTGAATGGAACACATCAGATTTTTCTTCTGTGTATGCCGGTATTTTACACTATTCGCACAACACTAGTGACTTAACGAACATAGCATTAATAGATTAATTTGTAAAACAATGTAAATATACTTTTCAAGGAATACCTTTAAACTATTTTCGTGATTTCAGAAGTAGCCCAAAAATTCGCAAATCGCCTCAATTAAAAATCGGTCGGAAAATCCATCTTTTAGTAGCCCAAACCACGACTTTTTGCCCAATCTGGCAACACTGCAACTATTCAGGCGTTGCTGTTATTGTTGCTGGGAACGAAAACATGAAAGAAAAACACAATTTTCGGAAGTGTTTTATGAACAGTTTTAGTGGTGAAACTGTTTCAAATAGCTGTATTTATCTACTGCGGATCCGCCTTCATTCGCGTCGGAGACTCATATACTATATTCACAATGAGATGCAAGCGCAAGTTACATGCGAATATCTTCCAAGTTACAAACTGAATAACATAACCAACAATACCACATAAGAAAAGTCACTCAATCTTTTACAAAATGAATACATTACATATTAACAACTGACGTACGCGGCAGTGACGTCATAATAATTGCTCATTCAAAATTATTGAAAAATAGCGTAATTCTGCACAACGGCTCTATTAATTCTACCGTCTGATAAACGGAGATACGTTGGGGTATCTATAGCAGGAAATAAAAGTGAACGCTGTAGATTCTGTAAAAACACAGAAAGTAATTTAAAATCGGTTAATAAATAGAAAGCCTTCAATAGATCCAGCAAAGACCGTGAGTTCAATACCTGCCAAAATATACGTAACTCAGGGTAATTCTGCACTTTCTATCTATTTACCGATTTTAAAGGACTTGTGTTTTCACCTAAATCCGCACAAATCACTTTTATTTCCTCCTATAGATACCAACAAGGTACTTCCCGTTTTGCAGACGGCAGAATCAATAGAGCCTTTGTGGAGAATTACCGGAAATAGTACAAGCATAGAGACTTCAAAAAGCGATAAAGCTACACATTTAATGAAACAAGAATTATCTCTCTGCGTCTTCGATTTATGAGAACCAAGAAATCTAGACACAGATGATAGTTACATTCATTAAATCAAAGGAGACTGTCATAACCTCTTGAGGGAGATTAGAGATGGCGCGGCACGGCCAAATAGAAGAGCATGCATGTACAGCAGGGCATGCAAAATCTCGCAGTACGATCGTCTGTTATTGAATTCATAGGCAATGCACAGAGAAAAGAAGCAGAATTCCTCCTCTTTGCATGCAACGCAGGGATAAAGTTTGCAGTTTGCAAACTAATGCATTGCGTTGCGTCTTGTGTGTTTCTATGTGAATGCTTACATTAAATAATTGCATTGTGTCTGCGCTTGTATTTCATTGTGAATGCAGTATATACACTGATATGAGGAAACGGAATACACTACAGCAGCGCTCACATTGACAACAAACAAGTGAGGTTATTTGTGCCTCGTTTTATGTAAATGGATTTGTTTTATCGTAAGGCAGCTGTCACCTTTTGAGATAACGTTTTAGCGCCGCTTCTTATTCAGAGTTGAAGGTCAACTCCCAAAGTAAACTTCCTACACAATACATTATTTTGTACAAGTGTTATAAGCAAATCCGTTACACATGACTTTCTCTACATCAAGGTTACAAATTATTGTTAAAAATATGGCGTGTTCCATTCACATAACTTTCTCTACATCTCTACAATTATTGTTAAAAAGTTTATTCTTCTATTTACTTAATACTAATCGAGAAAAACATTAGCAGAAAGGTTGTCATTATTTGCTTTCTTGTAAATGGAAGAGAAATAAGGGAGTACCATAGGTTAAATCGCTAGCCATATGTTTAAAAAGCTGGTTGCTTTGTGACTGAAGTTCCTTTGTTTGTATGGACAGGAGTTGACAAATTCCTATATGAGAAAAAAGTTTTTAAAGCTAAAACCAACAACAAGGAATATCTCAAAAACGATCAGCTCCACGAAAAAGATATATATAACATAAATTGTGTGTTTTAGCGAGATCTACACTTTTTCTTGAGTAAATTTTTGCCTATTTCTTACGGTTTATGAGTTATGCAAAATTCGTCGAGAGTAAACAGCTCTTCAAAGGCTATTCCCAGAAAATTGAAGATATATATTTTATTTGTCATTAAAACCTCTTGTATATAAAAGCTTTTAATCGAAATCGTAGGGGTATTTTTTAAAGAGTCAAAATTTTTTAAATATTTTCCATGTAAAGGGTAGTTGGGGGGGGGTTATCTTGAAATTATTCGTGTCGCATCCTTGGAAGGAACTGAACTTAAATACCAAATTTAGTATCTAGTGGTCTTTTCGTTTTTGAGCTATGCTGCCCGCACACACACACGCACACACACACAAACTGGAAGACGCACACACGGACATTGGGTGCAGTACAATACCTTCTCTATACACTATGTTCATAGTATGTATAGAGAAAGTAAAAACATATTCCTCTCTCTCCTTTATAATAATCGAGATAAACATTAGCAGAAATTGTCTTAATTACTCGCTTCCTTGTAAGTAGAAGGTAAATAAGGGAATATACTAGGATAAAACGATAGTCAAATATTTTAAAAGCCGGTTGTCATGTGGTTGAAATCCGTTTCCTTAAATTGCCTGGAGTTAACAAATTCCCAGAAGTGAAAAGTTTAAGTATTTTAAAACTGAAACCAATAACAAGCAATATCTTAAAAATGGTGAACTCCACGCAAAGAAATATATAGAACATAAATTGTGTGTTTTAATTAGATCTACATATTAGGTGTAGTAAGTTTTTGACTATCTCTTACGGTTTACTACTTATATAAAATTCTGCCTAATTCATTCAGGATAAAGAGTTCTTCAGAGCCTTTTTCTTAAAAAATTCAAGATATATATTTTTTGCCCTGTAAACATCTTTAATATATGATATATTAATGAAAATTGTTACTGCTATTTTTGAGAAAAGTCAAAATTTACAAACATTTTGGAAGATACTAAACTTATATACCATGTTTGGTATTTTACTGACTTTTCATTTATGAGTTATCGGGTTTACAGACAAAGGGACACAGATACATACACACACACAGACATTTTTCTAAAAATCTGATGTTACATTCAAATGATTTTCTCCACCTCTCTGCAACAAATTATAGTTAAGATGCTTATGTTTCTATTTACTTCATGCTAATCCAGAAAAAAATTAGCAGAAATAAATAGTCTTATTACTTGCTTCCTTGTAAGTAGAAGCGAAATAAGGGAGCACCATTGGTTAAACTGTAAGCAAAAGCTGGTTGCTATGTGACTGAAGTTTCTTTGTTTGTATGGACACGAGTTGACAAATTCCTGTATGAGAAAAGTAAATGTTTTTAATGCTGAAACCAAAAACAAGAAATATCTCAAAAACGATCAACTCCACAAAAAAAAAAGTATATAAAATACATTGTGTGTTCTAACGTACTCTACGTTTTCTGTGTGGTAAGCTTTTGTCTATCTCTTATGGTTTAACAGTTATGCAAAATTGCAGATTGAAGTAGTCTTCATATGCTACTGCCAGAAAATTCAAGATATACATTTTATTTGTCAGGTAAATATCTTTAATATATGACATTTTAATCAAAATCGTTAGAGCCATTTTTGAGAAATTCAAAACTTTCGAAATTTTTTTCGTGTAAAGGGTAGTTTGGGGCGAAGCGATTTTTCTCAAAATCATCGTGTCGCATCCCTGGAAGATACTTAAGTTAAATACCAAGTTTGGTATCTTACAACCTTTTCCTTTTTGAGTTGTGTTTCAGACACACAGACACACACGCGGACCTTTTTCTGAAAATGTCTTTTCTGGATACAGGGGATCCTAAAACATACGTTTCAGGTGAAACTTGGGATCGAATTTTAGGGTCGAATGCAATACTTTCTCTATACTCTGTGTACATAGTAGATATAAAGAAAGTAAAAATATATCCAAGAAAAGTGTATTCAGAAAAAGGTCCATGTGTGTATGTATGTCTGTGAACACGATAACTCAAAAATGAAAAGTCAGTAAAATACCAAACTTGGTATTTAAATGTAGTATCTTCCAGGGATGCGACACGAAGATTTTGAGAAAAATCCCCCAACCCCAAACTACCGTTTACATGGAACTTTTTCCGAATATATTGATTTGCTCAAAAATGTCTCAAACGATTTTGAATAAAATATCATAATTTAAAGATATTTACCCGACAAATAAAATGTATATCTTTGAATTTTCTGGGAATAGCCTCTGAAGACTACTCTATTCTGGGTGAATTTTACGGAATTTTGCATAACTGCTAAACCGTAAGAGATGGTCAAAACGTTACCACAGAAAAAATGTAGAGCACATTAAAACACACAATTTATGTTGTATAAATTTTTTTCGTGAAGTGGATCGAGATATTCCTTGTTTTTAGTTTCAGCTTTGAAAAACTTAACTTTTCTCATACAGGAATTTATCAACTCCTGTCCAAACAAAGGAACTTCAGTCACATAGCAACCAGCTTTTGAGTATCACTTTAACCTATGGTACTCCCTTATTGCGCTTCTACTTACAAGGAAGCAAGTAATAACACTATTTCTGCTGATTATTTCTCGATTAGCATGAAGTAAATAGAAGCATAAGCTTTTTAACAATAATTTGTTGCAGTGATGTAGAGAAAGTCATGTGAATGAAGCATATCAGATTTTTTATCCAGGGGACCCTAAAACATCTATTTCATATTAAATCTCAGAATCGAATATTTGGTTGGAATGCAATACCTTCTCTACACACATGATACGTGTAGGGAAAGTAAACATCTCATGTGTTACACTCACATGACTTTCTTTAGCTGCTCTACAAACTTCTTACAAAAGATTTTTCTTCTTTCTACACAACGCTAGTCGAGATAAACATTAGCAGAATGTTCTTATTACTTAGTTCCTTATAAGTAGAAGGGAACTAAAGGAATGTGCTATGCTAAAGTGATAGTCAAATGTTTTAAAAGCTATCGTTATGCGATTGTCTTCGCAAATCGCTTCTTTGCTTAGGAGTAGAACAAAAGAAAAACGGACACTTCCTGCCTGAGAAAAGTATAAGTGCTTTACAATTATAACCAATAACAAGGAATATCTCGGAAATGGTTACTTGCACAGCAAAAACGTAAAGGACATAAATATTGTGTTTTGACGAGATATACAGTTTTTGCATCCCAAAATTCTATACCGAGATTTCACAGGAAATATATATTTAGAGAACCCTAAATCCAAAAAAAAAAGAATTTTTAGAAAACTGTCCGTATGTGTGTGTGTGTGTGTGTGGGCGCGCGTGCGCTTGTGGGCAGCATAGCTCAAAAACGAAAAGTTAAATATGAAACTATTATTATTATTATTATTATTATTATTATTATTAATTCTTCTTTCTTTCTTTGCAGGTAAGCAACTCTTAGTACAATCTTCCGGAGAAAACATTAATGAGGCAGTGATGGCCGGTGAGTACATTTTTTGGGAATTGCAAGCTAAATAATGATCTGTAATGACGCTTTCGATTGTTATGATTATATCGATATAGCTGTGTGCCAGAATTTTGATCAAGTAACTTATTCCTTAAGAACTAAGAGGTAGAGCGGTAATCATCTGAACTATCATATTAATCTGCCGAGACAATTCGCATTTAAACACAGTGTCGATACAATAAATAACCCGAAAAGTTGTATAAAAATACAAAACTTACACAAAGCGTGTATCTCTGTTATGTTTTGGTGGTGTACTAGAATGCTGGTATTGAGTGAAAACCAGTTGCATATTTGCACCAGCGTGGAACAGCGGAGTGTCAACAGAAGGGTTCAAACCAATCGGAATTCACCGTCAGATGGCAGTGCAATATGATGAAAGTTGTTCGAGCCGAACACAAGTGTACGAGCGGACAGATAAGTTCAACCAAAGTTTGTGCGAACTGAAACAAGTGCTGGTATAACATAAGAAATACAAATGAAGTAAATAGATTATGATACAACTTTAAATAAACATTGCAACTGAATTAATTGAAAGTATAATTGTGAAACTGACAGTTATTAAAAGTGAAGGTTGGCTGCCTGGATTGTCACCTTTTTACCAATAACCAAGACAGGAGATTAAACAAACGAACGTCAGGTGCGACACGTTTCAAAGAAATGAACATCAGCTGTGAAAAGATGTATCGCTCCAGTCAGATGACCGCGGTTGGTTGAAATTGTCTAATCTCGGCCATTCCATTGGCGCATTAATAGTCAAGCTGAATTGTCAGAAAAATCTAGATATAGATTTTAAATGTTATTACTAGTGTTCTACTCAATTTGATATTGATATTAAGAGGCTCCGGAATCAGCATTTTATATTCAGCAGGGTAATTTTAACCCGGAGCACATCAAGTACCCACCTTAAAATCACTGTATATCTTCTCTTGTTATAAAAGAATACAATAAGTGATTTTTACAGAATTACATTGAATATTAAATGCTGATATTTAACAGATAGGAATTAAGAATACTATTATTGGTTACCAATACTTATGCCACTGGTTACCGGCGGCTTTAGGTAGGGGCAGTGTAGTTTAATATTAACTTATAATAAATAGCTGGGTACCAGTAATTTAAAATTATTACATTTAAATTTGAATTAAATTTAAATATTTTGAAAGGTTTTAATTAAATTATGAATTTTAAATTATAGTTTTGCGTTTTGAATTTAATGAAGATTTAAATTGAATATAAATTTCCATTCAATATGGATGATTTTGAAATGTTTAAATAATATAATTATTTAATTCTAAAAGTGTGGCATTTTGATATAATTAGAACTATAATATTACGTTTAGAGAATTGAAATAAATATAAATATACATAGTGTGTAGAGAAGGTATTGCATTCCATCCAAAAACTCGATCTGAGATTTAACCTGAAATAGACATTTTAGAGTCCTCTGAATAAAAAAAACATTTTTAGAAAAAGGTCCGTGTGTCCTGTGTCTATAAACACGATAACTCATAAATGAAAGGTCAGTAAAATACCAAACATGGTGTATAAGTTTAGTATCTTCCACGAATGCGACACGAAGGTTTTGAGAAAATATCCCCTCCCCAAATTACCCTTTACATGGAAGAATTTTCGAAAATTTTGATTTTCTCAAAAATGGCTCTAACGATTTTGATTAAAATACCGCAAATTAAAGATATTTACATAGCAAATAAAATTTAAGTCTTGAATTTTCTGGAAATAGGTTCTGGAGAACTCTTTATTCTGGATGAATTTTGATGAATTTTACATAAGTAGTAAACCGTAAGAGGTAGGCAACAACTTACTACACCTAATATGTAGATCAAATTAAAACACACAATTTTTGTCCTATATATATTTTTTACGTGGAGTTAACCATTTTTGAGATATTCCTTTTTACGGGAATTTGTCAACTCCAGTCAATGTAAAAAAAAAACAAGGATTTCAACCACATGACAACCAGCTTTTAAAAGATTCGACTATCGCTTTAGCCTAGTGTATTTTCTTATTTTCCTTCTACTTACAAGGAAGCATTTCTGTTAATCGTTGTCTCGAGTAGCATGAAGTCAACAGAAGAATAAACTTTTTAACAATAATTTGTTACAGATATGTAGAGAAAGTCTTGTGAATGGAACACATCACATTTTTAATATATAGCACACACGTTAAACAAACTTCATATCTCTGCTGTACACAACCGACCACATTTCCAAATTGTTTTTTGTTTATTACTTTCTCTACACGTACTATGTATATAGTGTATAGAGAAGATATTGCATTGCACCCAAAAATTCGATACCGAGGTTTCACCGAAAGCGCACCTTTTAGATCTCCTGTATCCAAAAAAACAACAAAAAACAAAAAAAAACTCTGATGTGCTTCATTCACATAACTTTTTCTACCCTTCTGTAACAAGTTATTTGTATAAGCTTATTCTTGTATTTACTTCGTGCTAATCGAGATAAACATTAACAGAAACTGTTTTATTATTTAGTTCCTTTATAAGTAGAAGGGAAATAAGGTATACACTAGACTAAACCGACAGTCAAATGTTTTAAAATATGGTTCCTATGGCATAGAGATCCAATTCCTTGCGTGGTCATGTGTTGACAAGTTCCCGTATGAGAAAAGTGTTTTAAAACTGAAATCAATGACTAGCAATATCTCGAAAACGGCCAACTTCACGAAACAAAGAATGTATTACATAAATTGCGTGTTTTAACGTGATCTCATTTTCTGTGTAGTAAGTTTCCCTTATGGTTTACCAGTTAAGCAAAATTCATCCAGAATAAAGAGGTGTTTAGAGGCTATTCCCAGAAAATTCAAGATATACATTTTATTCCATGTAAAGGGTAGCTTGGTGTGGGTTTTTGTTTATTTTTTTTATTTTTTATTTATTTATTTTTCTTTTTATTAAAATCTTCGTGTCGCATCCCTGGAAGATAGTAAACTGAGAAAGCAAGTTTGGTATTTTACCCACTTTTCGTATTTGAGTTATCGTGTTCACAGACACACGGACCTTTTTCTAAATATGCTTTTAATTTTCTCTACTCGTTCTATATACAAAGTGTATACAGAAGGTATTGTATTGCGCCCAAAATCTGAATACCGAGATTTCACCAGAAATATATGTTTTGACATTCCCTGAATCACAGAAAAAAGTATTTTTAGAAAAATGTCCGTGTGTGTTTGTGATATTCCTTCTTATTTGTTTCCGATTTAAAATACTTAAACTTTTCTCATATGGGAATTTGTTAATTCCTGACAATGCATAGAAACGGACTTCAACCAGCTTTTAAAACATTTGACTATCGTTTTAGTGTATTCCTTTATTTACCTTCTAATTATAAGGAAGCGAGTCTGCTGTTTATGTCGATTATCATAAAGGGGAGAGAGCAATACATTTTTACTTTCTCTACACGTAATATGTACATAGTGTATAGAGGAGGTATTGTATTGCACCCAAAATTCAATACCGAGATTTCACCGAAAATCCACGTTTTGAGACTCCCTAATTCCAAAAAAAAAAAAAGCCTTTTAGAAAAATGTCAGTGTGTGAATGTGTCAATCTGTGGGCAGCCTAGCTCAAAAACGAAAAGACCATTAGATACCAAACTTGCTATTTAAGTTCGTTCCTTTCAAGGATACGACAGAAGATTTTCAAGAAAATTCCCCAACCACAATTATCCTTCACATGGAAAAATTTTCGAAAATTTTGATTTTCTAAAAATGGCTGTAATGATTTTGATTAAAATATCATATACTAAAGATTTATACTTGACAAATAATATGTATATCTTGAATTTTCTGGAAATAACCTCTGAAGACTACTTTATTCTGGATGAATTTTACAGAATTTTGTGTAAATAGTAAACCGTAAGAGATGGACAAAAACTTACCACACAAAAAATGTAGACTACTTTAAAAACACACAATTTATGCTATATGTTTTTTTTTTTCATGGAATTGATCATTTTTGAGATATTCCTTGTTTTTGGTTTCAGCTTTGAAACACTTATACTTTTCTCATACAGGAATTTGTCAACCCCTGTCCATACACACAAAGGAACTTCAGTCACATAGCAACCAGCTTTTAACTATCACTTTAACGTATGGTACTCCCATATTTCGCTTCTACTTACAAGGAAGCAAGTAATAAGACTTCGATTAGCATGAAGTATAGAAGCATAAGTATTTTAACAATTTGTTACAGAGAAAGTCATTTGAATGGAACACATCATTTTTTTCTAACTTATGTAGGGTATTTTAAACTCCAATAATATTCAATTTTAATTATTTTTAAATGATAATATTTAGAATTCATGCCTATGTGGATTCTTCCGTGTCAAATGTTGATATTACGTTGCATCACTTCAATGATATATCAACTCAACATTACATGTCATGAAACTGTACTACACATAAGCTGGGGCTCGACACAATTTAAACACACGTCTTTCAGGTTCATTTCTCAAATTTAGAACACCATCTCCTTGTAGTCGGAACTTCTCCCACACTGACAACAGCGCTCGTTTGTTTGGCAATGCCGGGGCTATAACGTTTCCAAGCAAAGCATTTGCTCGTATTTTTTTGGCGGTTGTCCATCAACCCGGAGAAAAGTCACGCCATCCTCTTCACCAAACGCCGTTTTCCCGCAAACTTCCCTTCATTCACATACCTCAGACGAAGGATTGATGGACGAACACCATCACCTACTTGGGGGTGAAGCTTGACAAGGGCGTCACTTTTGGGGAGCACATCGGGGAACTGAGGTGTCGGGGCACTGGGATTACGGCCTCCTTGTACCCGATGCTGGTTCCCCTTAAGTTGCGCCTTTTGAGAGCTCTCATAGTCCCCTTGTTCATCTACGCCTGCGAGATCTGGGGCATGGCGGCAGACTCCAGACTGCTGTTGCTTCAGCGGGTACAGAGTAATTGCCTTCGGGCCATCTATTCTGTCCCTCTTGGGTTTCCTACGAGACTCCTGCAAGAAGCCTTTGGTCTGCCATACCTGGAGGATGAGATTAGGTGTCGGGCAACACAATTCAATGAAGGGTTACCATTCCATCGGAGCGCCCTCGTAAGGTCTCTTGTGGATTATGATCCCACAAACTCCCGCTTCAGGCGATACCGGCTTGCCCGCATGGCTTGTGGGCATCCCCGGTAACGAAGGAGCACCTCCAACAGCTGCTACGGCTAAGCTCCTTACAATCCTTCAACAGTTGCTTGGATATCAAAATTTAACAACCCCAAAATAAACATTTTGCAAAATTATTACACCAGCGGTCACAATGGCACTTGCACCATGACTGGCAACTGTCGAGGAGCAAAACTTGCCTCCTCCTGTCACTCCACAACCTCATCCTGTATACCCCACATTCCCGTCATAACGTGGTTAAGTTCTTGTAATGAATAGGAACACGTCTAAAACACCATCGGGCTGCCCTCAGCCTGCCATCTACACGTTACGTTTGCTCGTCTTTTAATTTCAGATGGAATGTGGTTCACTTTGCTATTTACATATTTCAGACTTTACTACGTTCTTTGTAGATGCAAAACGCATCGTTGAGCAGATCGTAGAAAACAACCATGGGCCAATGTCGAGTACTTCTAGCAGAGCTGACTGCAACTTTAGTCACGTTATAAAATGTCACAATTTCTGGCTTCCTTTAGAAACATGTATCCTTGTCTATTGCACTGTCATGGTGCATGGTTGATAAAACTATAGCACTTTTGTTCCTTTCACTTTCTCTACACGTACAATGTACATAGTGTACAGAGAAGGTATTTGTATTGCATCCAAAAATTCAACACCGGAAATACATGTTTTTGGGTACCACTGAATCCAAAAAAAGCATTTTCAGAAAAAGGTCCGTGAGCGTGTGTACGCGTGTGCGTCCGTGCGCGTGTGTGTCTCTGTCTTTGGACAGCGTATCTCAAAAACATATTTAAGTTCGGATATTCCAAGGATGCGACATGAAGATTTTCAACAAAATCCCTTCACCCCAAACTACCCTTTACATGAAAAAAAAATTGAACATTTTGATTTTCTCAAAAATAACTTACGATTTTGACTAAAATCTCTTATATTTAAGATATTTGCATGACAAATAAAATGTATATCTTGAATATTCTGGCAAAAGCCCATAAAGACTTCTTTATTCTGGATGATTTTTTTTTAAATTTGCATAACCTAAACCTTAAGAGATAGACAAAAACTTACTACACAAAACATGTAGATATCGATAAAACACGACATTTATGTCACCTTTTTTCGTGGAGCTGGCCATTTTCGAGATATTCCTTGTTATTGACTTCAGTTTTAAAATACTTAAGCTTTACTCATATGGGAACTTGTGAACGCTTGGTCACGCAAAGCAACGGATTTCGTTCCCATAGGAACCACATTATAAAACATTTGACTGTCCGTTTAGTTTAATGTATTCCCTTAGTTCCCTTCTACTTAACAAGGAACTAAGTAATAAGACCGTTGCTGCTAATGTTTTAGTATTAAATAGAAGAATAAGCTTATTAATAATTTGTTACAGAGATGTAGAGAAAGTCATGTCAATGGAGCACATCAAATGTTTCGGGTAGTATGAAATTAAAGTAATGTCCTTTTGAAACCCAAACGGTGATGAATTTTCCTCTCTTTGTTTGATAAGAAGCGGCTGACATTTCTCTCTTGTTTTTCCATTTTTGTTTTGGAAAGTTTGGACCTTCTTACATAGAAATAGGTTAGGGTGTATATTTAATGGGTTCTTGATTAAGTATTCCCTTTCGTAGAGATTTCCGAAGTGGATTCTGGCAAAGGCTACAACCTCGTTTGGCTTATCTCTTTTATAAAGTTTGCTTTATTTCCATCGTGTGTCTTACGGTTCACATAGTAAGCTGCTGTCTAAACCGTGTTACCAAGTAATAGGTAGTTAACGACTTCTTATAATCATTATGAGACATGATTACGCTGAATATTAAGTTTCAAACACTTCCATTATCATCAACAACACTGTATGTACTCTTAATCATTCTTGACGCAATTATTTCTATAAATTTTGCCAAGAAAGGATGTTTGCCTCTATGCAACTATGGATACGATGAAAAACTCATTCCGTAAATCATAATAAAGCAACACAAAACAAAACAATAATCTGATGTGTTCCATTCACATGACTTTCTCTACATCTATGCAACAAATTTACTGCATGTTAATCGAGAAAAAAATAGCAGATCACTTGCTTCCTTGTAAGTAGAAGCAAAATAAGGGAGTACCATAGGTTAAAATGATAGCCTAAAGCTGGTTGCTATGCGGCTTAAGTTTCTTTATTTGTATGGACAGGAGTTGACAAACTCCTGTATGAGAAAAGTGTAAGTTTTTTAAAGCTGAAACAAAAAACAAGGAATATCTAAAAAACAATCAACTCCACGAAAAAAAGTATGTAACATAAATTATGTGCTTTAACGTGATCTACATTTTTTGTGTGTAAAGTTTTTGCCCATCTCTTAGGGTTTAGCAGTTATGCAAAATTCCGTAAAATTCATCCAGAATAAAGTAGTCTTCAGAGGCTAATCCCAGAAAATTCAAGATATACATTTCATTTGTCATGCAAATATATTTAATACACGATATTTTAATCAAAATCGCTAGAGCCATTTTTGAGAAAATAAAAATGTCCGAAAAAAGTTCCATGTAAAGGTTAGTTGGGGGTGGGGGAATTTTTTTGAAGATCTTCGTGTTGCATCCTTGGAAGATACCACACTTAAATACCAAGTTTTCGTTTTTGAGCTATTCTGTCCACACACACACACACACACGGACCTTTTTTTTTTTTCCAAAAATGCTTTTTCTGGATTCTGGAGAACCCAAAACATGCATTTCCGGTGAAATCTCGGTATTGAATTTTTGGGTGCAATACAATACCTTAATCTATATATTATGTACATAGTACGTGTA
This sequence comes from Hymenopus coronatus, assembly GCA_030762935.1. NCBI lineage: Eukaryota > Metazoa > Arthropoda > Insecta > Mantodea > Hymenopodidae > Hymenopus > Hymenopus coronatus. Next base: position 179,392,946 of record CM060882.1, read on the forward strand.
GAGAAAGTAATAAGGACTACAAATTTCGGAATTCAAACTTTTCTACGTCTTAAGACGTATTTGTAGCCATACAAAACTTGGAATTTGAATTCATACTCTTATTATGAATCGCAATGTTTATAACATAGAATATATAAATTACTAGAACGGTAACCCTAGTTTATGTTTCATTCTTATATCAAAGATAATTGGTTCATATATCTTCATTATAGCCAGGTATAGATATTACAGATATTTTTGCATAACGGTTATAATTGTCGAAGCTAAACTGTTAACAATTACAAACGATTAATTCACTTGTTTTCACGCTCGCAGATACATGACATTAATATTTCCCAGTATCGATTCGTTGTACCTGCGATTCAATATGAACTATGTCGATCCAGACACTTATTTTATTATATGAAAAAATCTAAAGCGCAGCTTTTACAGCTGCATCAATATTTTGATTACGAGATGATTTATACGAGCAAGTTCGCACTTGCACTTCCTACGCAGAGATCCTAAGTATAAATACGAGGGCCGTGTTTTTTTTTTTTTTTTTTTTTTTTTTTTTTTTTTTTCAAGTTCCGATAGGCTATAAATAAAAGACAAGTTCACTGAAAACAATTACTTTATTACTAAAAGTTACTTTTCAACATAATCACCGAAAAGATCGAGACATTTATCCTACCTGTGCACAAGCTTTGCAATACGCCCCTCAAAAAATGTTGCCGCCAACGATTTCAAATGAGCATTGACGTTGTTTTCAAGATCTTCGTACTTTACGAAGTTTGCGGAGAGCCATTCAAAACAAACGAAGAGGAATGCTGACTTCAGGAATTGCGTTGATCCATGACAACGCTCGTCTACACACTGCTGGCACAACCCATCGGCTTCTTGAACAATTTCAATGGGACATTTTCGATCATCCGCCGTACAGTTCTGACGTGGCAGCAAGCGACTTTCACCTTTTCCCTGAACAGAAGATGTGGCTAGGAGGGCAGCACTTTCAAGCCAACAAAGATCTTCAAAACAACGCCAATGCTCATTTGAAATCAATGGCGGCAACATTTTTTGCAAAGCTTGTGCACAGGTATGATAAATGTCTCAATATTTTCGGTAATTATGTTGAAAAGTAACCATAAGCGCACAAAACGTTTAGTAATAAAATAATTGTTTTCTATGAACTCGTATTTTATTTGTAGCCAATCGGAAGTTGAAAAGAAAAAAACCCTAGTATATGTGATGCATTCCTAGCAAAGGACAATACTTCACTGTTGCCTACATTAAGAACTCGATACTGCTGCTATTACCTTAACTCCGAGAAATATATATATATATAAATATCGGCGAATAATGTAAAAAGGACCGGTTACAATTCTGTAAATAGGTAAGTCATTATCAAGGTAAGTGTTGAAGCAAAACAATTAGCTCAAAGTCAGGGTAGTTAGGGCAACTGCATGAACAGCTTACAAGGTTCAGTTCATGAGAATTTAGTACGTTCAGAAATTTCAGGTATGCTTGAAAATTCCTGCAGAACATTTCTGGGAATTAGAAAGGAAACAGAATACTTAGAGCCAAGTGATAAAAGAAGTGCTTGGGACAGTGTATAGCGTGTCACGGGATTAAAAGCTCTCTAAAAGTTGCGACAGTATTTTAGCACGACGCATATATTATTAGTTTGTAATATTTAACATAGGAAATATATGCTCAGTAAAACGCAGTACCGTGGCGTGTAGAAACTCCCTTTGTATTCTTCAAGGCTACGCGCTTTGTTAAAAATAACACGAATTTTAGTGCACTAGGGACACAAGTAACAACCCTTAAGAGGAAGAAAGGTATTTTCCCTTTAAAACTTGAAAGAGGGAATTTTTCATTGTAGAACAAGGTCACGTGGGTGTAAAATAAAGAAAAATCCCCGATAGTCACGTGACAATGCCACTTTACGCGCCTTTTTCAGCCAATCAAAAAGGAGGGCAATACTCGGACCTTTTAGTATATAAATGATGTGCGTACAAGAAATCGACCTAGTAATGCTCACAATGTAGAATGACGTATAAGTTAAACAAGAAATCCGGGATCATAAAGTTATTCACAATGTAGGAAACAAGGTACAAGAAATCGACCTAGTAATGTTCACAATAAAGGAATCACGTATAAGTTAAACAAGAAATCCGGGATCATAAAGTTATTCACAATGTAGGAAACAAGGTACAAGAAATCGACCTAGTAATGTTCACAATAAAGGAATCACGTATAAGTTAAACAAGAAATCCGGGATCATAAAGCTATTCACAATGTAGGAAACAAGGTACAAGAAATCGGGCTAGTAATGCTCACAATGTAGGAATCACGTATAAGTTAAACAAAGCTCAGAAAGTAAGAGACACAATGTAGGAAAACACGTATAAGAAAGGTGACTAAGAAATCGCGTGGCGTACATTGTAGGAAATGGGTGTTTTATAAGTTAATCAGACGAACAAGTATTACCGTAAATGTTATACGGACCGAGAAACTCAAGATTACGGTGACGAGTGTAAAGATATAACAACTCCGTAAAAGTGGAATTAGCACTTAAATAAAACTACTTCATCAAGTTCGCGATTGGCTATGTCGGGAGTCGCTCGTAGGGTTAGTGCCTCAAACGAACAACTTCATCGATAAAGGAAGTCTACAGTCAATTAAGTGAAATTTCTCTTTTATTTGAGTTTACCAAAAGTGTTACACACCTTTGTCATTCTTTCCCCCCTGAGCAAGAGACAACTTCTGGTCTACTAGAACGAGTATAGCCAGTGCAACAAAGGGAATCTGCAAGGTATGTACACTCTTAATGTAGAAAATTTCACGAGCATTAACCCTCGACCAACTCCAAGTAGACCCACCTGATAGGATCATGTTGTCACAACGACGCCACAACAATACCACGACATATTGGCACCCTAATGTGGTGGCAAGAAACAATACTACGGCAAAGGGAGATATAAATTATATCCAATATAATATATGTATACATTATATTAAGAAGGGACAAATATACACTGGAAATGACTATGGAAGAAATGTAAAACACGTATAAGAATGTAAATAATAAAGTTACATTAGCTGGCACACGAGTTAGGTAGAAGTGAACCGTGTCTTCGACACGAATAATATAAGACCAGAATTGTATTTTACACATATTGTATTATATACTCAGAATCAATGTAACTAAACTCTAATCTTGGTTGTGTGCAGCCTTCAACTGTCACGGTCATACTTATTGCCGATGCAAAACTTGTGGAATCGTGACCCTGACCGCCAACCCAGCTACCAAGCGTAGCTTATCGGAGTTTGTGATATGATACTTTGCTTACTTAAAGTCACAGTGAGCAAACTTTTTACAGTCCGTATCGAAAGTGTCCCACATATGTGCAACTTCTTTTATGACTTTGTCCTGAATATTATCTTAAATGGTAAATGACAAAGTTGCGTCGGCGTTATTGTGTGGGTCAGTTGGTCCGGTTAGAGTGGAACCTAATGACATTTCCCTACCTTTTGATGTCTTCGCTGCTCAGGTTGTTCCTCCTCATCGACGAACATGAATAACTCGGTACAGAGCGTGGTACAGAAGTAAATACAAAAAAGGTAGTGAAGAAAAACAGCACTAATCACTGAGCATTATTGAAGAAATTATACATGGTATAACGTTACATGGTATAAACCCTAACCGTTGGCAACCAAGTGACTCCTGCAAACTTGTGGGTGATGATTACAAATCTGAGGAAAGCAATCTTTGTTTCAACGGCGGTGAGCAATGTGACGCGATTTTGCTTCAGCGACCAACATAGTGTCGCCCACGGAATCTGGCGTAGAACTGCCCAGCCTTCTGTATGCATAGCGTCCCTTCTTGCTATTGGTTGCATGTACTTATGCCTCTATTCCCTAAAGTCACTCAACGTTATACAAAAGGCAGGGCAATAACGTTTTAGAACGTTTCCTTTTGAAGGCTCAGCTCACAATACATGAAGGTCTCTTGCTAACGGAAAACTGAGCATTTACAGTTAAAAACCACGTTTCAAACCTTGCCGTCTTAGCGTGTAAAATATTGACAAAATACAAATATTCACAAGTAAAATGATGGTTAAAGCAAAGCTTATTATCCCTTACTATGATTAACCTTACATTGCTATATACAAAGGCTATCTATTTAATTAAGTATAATGATCAATATCGGTCTACAGATCGTTGCACAATAGAGATTAATTTTACATATGATTGTTAGTCACATAATTTCGATGGTTTACGCGGATATAGAAGAGCTACTGTCTCATATATTTGCATTCAAAGTGGGCAGTTAATAGTGCTCATTTTATTTTAATTTTTTTTTTAACCATGGCTCCATGGCTCCTACGTCAGAGCAGAGAAATAATTGCCAATGTCCTTGACTTCATGAAACAGAAGCAGAGATGAAGGGAGAAAATGTATGTTCTCCGAGTTCTTCAAAAGTCTGAAAAAAATTAATGAAAGAATAGCCAAGGCAACTGATATTTCACTGAGTTCCGTTTCCAGGGTGCTCAAAGATAAGAAAGAAAGAAAAATAAAAGTTAATCAATCACTTTTAAATTAAAAGATGTGAAACAGTTGTGTCGCCAGCGAATTGCAGAAATTGGCAGGCCAGAAAGGGAAAATGTATCTCAACATGTTGAGAACATTGAAAATCATTAGAAAGAATTGTAAAAAATAAAAAAGAATTCTAATCCAGAAAAATGGTGCAAAAATTCATGATGACAATGACGTGAGCAAAGACGAAGGACTGTCAAGTGTGGAAGAATTGGAGGCAGACGATTGACATTGTTTATATAGTAGGCCATTTGAATAAATGTTTTGTAGATAAGACAGCTATTGAAACATTTGACCATCACTTAAGCCTAGTGCATTCCCTTAGTTCCGGTCTACTTATAAGGAACTAAGAAATAAAATGCTGGTAATGTTTATCTCGATTAGCGAGGTGATGAAAGAAGAATAATCTTTTGTAACAAGTTTGTAGGGTAGCTAGAGAAAGTCGTGTGAGTATAACACTTAAAATTTTTAATTTATTTTAAACTACATCTTTCTATTCCTACCTTACATCTTGTTACCATTAAATGGTGCAGTATGTTATCCTAGTGTGACGTTTGCCCTTACAGGCGCTGGTGGCTTTGGCTTCACTTCACAGTGCGATACATGACAAAAGACTAAAGAGGGTTTACATTGGACTCTCGTGGCTTGGTTTTGAAACAAAACACTCCACATGTAACTCATGAGAGAAAGAACTTCACATGCCTTTGAGTTCTAGAGTTCAATGTCCTAAGAGATGAAAACACGAGTTGTATTTTAAGGCAATAGACTATTAATAATATATATATATATATAAATGAATCGCTGAAATGTATGTACACGTATCACTTCCGAACGACTGCATCAAACTGAACAATTCTTTTTTGTTGTGTTCCTTATACTCATGACAAGGTTTGTGGAAAAGAAAATGTTTAAAATAGTACGGGAAAGTATTTAAAGTTTCATAATATGAATAAAAACTATGTCAAGCTAACGCATTTCGGTTAATACCCACCAGATGGCAGTGGTATCATGGCTATTTGTTACTAAATTGTCGTAGTAGTGCTATAGTTTCCCCCCCATTCAATGTTAAGGTAACGGAACAGTTTATCGAGACGGCACAACGAAGCAGTGGATTTCAAATACATTTGTCCTTTCCTTACACCGTTTAAAATAAAGAAGCAAAGAAGCTTTCCTAACGATGAACACCTAGAGTAAGTACTTATTTATTTGCCGCTAGATAACCATAGTAGTGTTTTTCCTCCCCATCCAATGTTAAGGTAACGCAACGGCCTATCGAGATGACATAACGCAACAGTGACATTAAAATACATTTTTATATATTAACTGTCCTTTCCCTACTCCTATCGTTTAAAATAAAGAAGCTTTCTTGGCGACGAACACCTAAAATATGTTATCATTATTTGGCACCAGATGGCCGTAGTACCTACTGCTCTATTTTTCTTCATTGCTAAGGGGATGAACCCGGTTATGGAGACAATGACGCAAGATAACTCAAAATCAAATATATCCCTTATGTAATAACTATCGTTCCCTTGGTCACATCGTTTAAATAAAAAAATAAGTATATTTTTGTAGTATTTCTTTAAAATGAACAATTATAAACAATGCACATAACCATTAACCCTTCTTGGAATCTGAAAATGGCGGAGAACTAACGGGATCCGTTTTAGGTTTAACTTCCTATTACAGATGTTGGTTATTTGACGTTACGTGGTACATGAGGTAAAAAAAAGGTAGCTAAAGAACATGAAGATACCCGCGTCACCATCACACTGCAATTGCGGTGCTCTTAATAATTTGATCAAGTAATATTTTGGGTTAAATGGAGAAATTTAATACACAAAACTATCATTAAATAAAAGCTTATTAATTGCCCAATCAGATCTACTTGCTCTTTAGTTACGTCATTGTTAGCCTTAGAAATGCCTGGTTTGACATAGAACAAATAAAGAAAGAGGTGAAAAACATTAGGAGTAAAGGAAAAAAAGAGATTCCGAAGAAGCATGAATGTTACTTTGTGACTTTCTCCTTAATGTAATTCATTACCTATGCCAGCGTATATCCGCCACACTGTGGAAGCGCTGCTATTACTGTTATTATGCCAACGACATCTTGGTTGTCGACGCTGCTAACTGCATGTCATCCTTTCCACAACACATTATGGGTACTCTGACTTCGTTCTTTTCGCAATACCAACTATATATGCTACATTGCGCAGATCATTGCGCTTCACTGCGCTATTCAGATGCAAAGACATTAGACATTGGCAATGGGAAAATTCCTGTTGACACTTCTACTGGTCTGATTTCGTTTCCATCAAATGTTTGTCACTTCATAACGTCAAAGGAAGAATTAATATCTAAAGTGTTTCCAAATATTTGTGCAAATTACAAAAACTTAGCTTGGTTGAGCGAACGATCCATTTTAGCAGCAACTTATAGATGTAGATGATTTGAATGTAAAAATTCAGGGTAAAATCGATGGACAAATGCATTCATTAAGTTGATAAATTCCATCACCTATCCATAATTATCTAACTAAATTCATTAGATTTGACAGGACTCCCGCCGCACAATTCACAGCTTAAGGTTGACTCGGTGATAATTATACTTCGCAATATCAATCAGCCGAATTTATGCAGCGGAACAAAACTCACTGCTAAAAAAAATATGCACAATTTGATTTTAGTTACTATAACATAGGGAAGTTCAAAGGAAAGGATATACTTATTCCAAGAACCGGCTTTCCTTTTGAATTTAAGCGGGCCTTGCATTCGCAATGAATAAATCGCAAGACCAATCGTTAGAAGTGCGTGTTATATACCTTGAGTTGTGTTTTTCGCATGTTGTACGTTGCGTGCTCGAGAGTCGGCAAACTATCGGCGCTATTTTTTTCCCTCCGAAAGGAAAACCACATTACAAGGCATTACTATAAAGTGCTGTCAAATTATTTAATTGTAATTTTATTTCATTACATGGTCGTACTGTTTTGTCTGACTTTTTTTCTTTATGTACATCACCCGTGCGAAGCCGGGGCGGGCAGCTGGTTTATAAAATACAGCAAGGTTATCATTGTAAGACTTACATTAGTTCTCAAATGGTGCATGACGCATTCAGTCAAGTTTATTTGCCGATTTTTTTTTTTTTTTTTTTTTTCCACTTTCTTTACAGGTACTATGCACATAGTGTATATAGAAGGTATTGTAATGCACCCAAAAATTCAACACCGACATTTCACTGGAAATACGTATTTTGGGTTCCCCTGAATTAAAAAAATAGAAAAAGATCCGTGTGTGTCTGTGGATAGCTTAGCCCAAAAACGAAAAGAGCGTTAAATACCAGTAAAAAAAAAAAGTATTTTAAAGCTGAAACTAATAACAAGGAATATCTCAAAAACGGCCAACTCCACGAACAAATGTATATAGCTAACATTAATTGTGTTTTAAGGAGCTCTACAGGGTTTACACGTTATGCAAAATTCCGCAAAATGCATCCAGAATGAAGTCGTCTTCAAAGACTATTGCCAGAAAATTCAAGATATACATTTTACTTCTGATGGAAATGGCGTTAATATGTAGTATTTTATTGTAAATCGTTACACGCATTTTTGAGTAAATAAAAATTTGCGAAAATTTTTCCATGTAAAGAATAGTTGGAGTTGAAAATCTTCGTGTTGCATCCTTGGAAGATAGCAAAATTAAATACCAAGTTTGGTTTTTAATGCTCTTTTCGTTTTTGGGCTATGCTGTTAGTTCTGTCATATTGAATATTTGTAAATAAATTTACTTTGACTCTATTTCATTAATCTTTAATAATTTCGGATAACTTAAGCTAAAACTTAACCTCAATAAGACCGTTTCTTAAAGAACATTAATATTTATGGGTATAAATAACAAAGCCAGCCACAAAAACGATAATTAATGGCTGTCATATTAACTTTCGTTTTGTTCTTCTAAATATTGACTTCCCAATGCACTTACGTTTTTCCTGATATCATTATTCGTATTTCCTTCATATACTTCACTAATGTCTTCTAATAATAATACCTCTATAGCACGACAGCTCACGGCCTACCGCCCGGCCGCTGCGTCCTCCATCTCAGACCACTACAGACATCATGGATGGGGTGCAGTATTGGAGGGTGAGATGTGGTCAGCGCCTCGAGCCCGCCCGGCCGGTTAATGCGGTCCTCATGACCTGGAGCCGCTACTTCTCCATCAAGTAGCTCCTCAATTGGCCTTACCAGGGACCTTACGAGGCTGAGTGCACCCCGGGCCAGGTCTCCCAGCGGGAGAAAAACCCCCACGCCGGTACTGGGGATCGAACCCAGGTCTCCCGCTTGGTAAGCAGCTGCGCTAACTAATGTCTTCTACTGTGCCGTTATATATTTCCAGTTGTTTGTTTTTGTTTTTATAATAATTATATTTTGAATTGCATAACATTTCATGTGATTCGTAACAGGAAATGAGCAGTTTGGTAGTAGTCAGTGTAATGTTTGGCGTTTTATTTGCACATCAAGGTGCGATGGTGGGTATAACTTTTATCACGGTTAGATTTGATCAAAGATGCTGTAAAAGGTTTTATCATATCTATTTTACGCAGAAATGTGATAGGCACCGCGCACGGACCAGAAAGTCACACTGGTGGCGCCGCTTCTTTGTACTTATTAGGAGGATAGAAGCGGACACCATGTGTGATGTAGGTGTTATTTGTGATTTTCTGCCTATAAAGTGCATACATTTCACTGAAAGTGCTGTTTCAAAAGGTCGAAATCTTTTTGTACACATCTGGAAATATGCTGGGAACATGTGCTGAACTGAGGGGATGTTCTGAAACTTTTATTTCCGATAAAGTGAATGCTGCAAATTTTTGTTGCAGGTTTTGGTTCTCACGATGACCCCTCAGGACTGAAAATAAAATATGTTAATATCAATACGTAGGTAACAATACGCACATAAATATTAATAATAGAAATAAAAGTGATAATAATTGGCAGACTATTCCCATAATGTGTTGTTTAATTAAATACTCACAGTATTTAGAGTTTCTGTTTCTTAACTTAAAAAACGTTAGCATTCATTTCTAAACAGCATTATCCATGCTGCAGTTAATTACTTTCTCTATACGTACTATGTACATAGTATATAGAGAAAATATTGTATTACACCCAACAATTCGATACCCAGATTTCACCGGAAATATATGTTTTGAGACCTCCTGAATAAAAAAAAGCATTTTTAGAAAAATGGCCGTGTGTGTATGTGTGTCTGTCTGATTGTCCGTCTGTATGTCTCTGTGAGCAGCATAGCTCAAAAACGAAAAGCTCGTTAAAAACCAAACTTGGTATTTAGGTTTGGTATCTTCCAAGGATGCGACATGAAGATTTTCAAGAAAATCTTCCAACTACCATTTACATGGAACTTTTTTCGAAAAGTTTGATTTTTTAAAAAATGGCTCTAACGATTTTGATTAAGATATCGTATATTAAAGATATTTACCTGACAAACAAAATGTATATCTTGAATTTTCTGGGAATAGCCTCTGAAGACTACTTTATTCTTGATGAATGTTGCCTAACTACTAAACCGTAAGAGATGCACAAAAATTTAACACACAAAAAATATAAAGCACGTTAAAACACACAATTTATGCTATATGCATTTTTTCCCTGGAGTTGATCGTTTTTAAGATATTCCTTAATTTTAGGTTTCAGGATTGAAAAAACTTATACTTTTCTCATACAGGAATTTGTCAACTGCTGTCTGTACAAACAAAGGAGCATTAATCACATAGCAACTAGCATTTGACTATCACTTTAACCTATGGTACTCCCTTTTTCTCTTCTACCTACATGGAAGCAAGTAATAAGACTATTTCTAGTAATGTTTTCTCAATTAGTATGAAGTAAATAGAAGCGTAAGCTTTTTAACAATAATTTGTTGCAGAGATGTAGAGAAAGTCATGTGAATGGAACACATCAGATTTTTTTGGATACGCGGACCCTAAAACATATATTTCCGGTGAAATCTCGGTATGGAATTTTTTGGTGGAATACAATAGAGAAAGTAAAAATACGTATAAAATGGAAAATTGTCATTCGTACCATATGTTTTGTTTTTCTCCTGGCTGTTCAAGGAGAACCAAACTTCAATCATGCATAGAGACAGCATTTAAAGATTTCACTGTCGCTTTGTCCTAGTGTACTCCCTATTTCCCTTACCAGTAAGTAAGTAATAAGACCATTTCTGCTATGTTTATCTTAATTAGCACGAGGAAGATAGAAGAATAGTTTATTTGAGAACAGTTAGAGAAGGTCACGTCAATGGCTTACGTCAGGTGTTTATTAATCTCGTTTCACAAATGCGGTTTCACGAATGAACATTTTCATCATTTCCATAAAGCCTAATCCAATTTCCCGAATTGAAAATCCGAATTCTAATTTTACGCTCACATTAATCTCGTGGGGAATTATTAAATTTGAGCCCGATTTATTCCGGATACATTTAAATTGTTTTTCTAGTGAAATGCGGACACAAATCAGACAACTGCGAGTTATGCGGTTTTACATGGTAAAGCAAGAGAGTGATAACCAGAGTCCGATTTGTATGCAAAATGCTTAGAGGTTTTGAATAGTCTAAAAAGTATGCAGTAGCAGTATTCTTTGTCATTCTCACCTTTAAGAGATCACTAGTCCAGTTTTAAAATGCATATTTTGAGAAAAACTGATTTTGTATGTATATTTCTTAAAATTTAACAGTGAATGACATATTTTCTTACTATCCCTATACGTACTATGTACGCAGTGTATAGAGAAGGTATTGCACTCCACCAAAAATTCCATACCGAGATTTTACCGGAAATATATGCTTTTAGGGTCCCCTGTATCCAAAAAAAGTATTTTCAGAAAAAGGTCCGTGTGTGCGTGTCTGTGAACACGATAACTCAAAAACGAAAAGTCGGTAAAATACCAAACTTGGTATTTAAGTTTAGTGTCTTCCAGGGATGCGACACAAAGATTTTGAAAAACACCCCCCAAACTACCCTTTACATGGAACTTTTTTCTAAAAAATGACAAACGATTTTGATTAAAATATCATATATTAAAGACAAATAAAATGTATATTTTGAATTTTCTGGGAATAGCCTCTAAAGACTACTTTATTCTGGATGAATTTTGCATAACTACTAAACCGTAAGAGATGGACAAAAACTTAACACACACACACACAAAATGTAGAGCAGGTTAAAACACACAATTTGTGTTATATACATTTTTTTCGTGGAGTTGATCGTTTTTGAGATATTCCTTTTTCTTGGTTTCAGCTTTGAAAAACATAACTTTTCTCATACAGGAATTTGTCAGCTCCTGTCCATACAAACAAAGGAACATCAGTCACATAGCAACCAGCTTTTGGCTTTCACTTTAACCTATGGTACTCCCTTATTTCGCTCCTACTTACAATAAAGCAAGAAATAAGATATTTCTGCTAATTTGTCTCAATTAGCATGAAATAAATAAAAGATAAGCTTATTAACAATAATTTGTTACAGAGATATAGAGAAAGGCATGTGAGTGGAATACATAAGATTTTTCTATTTCTAGCCTAAATAAAAACTCTAGTTGGTTCACACATGCAATAGTTTTTTTATTTTCCTGAAATAACGACAAGTGACAGTAGTTATGCGATTTCGTTGTATCTACTAATTGTTCACTCGTGTTGCAACAGAAGTTAGCGTTCCCCTTCATAGCGTGATGTCATCTGAGGTATGCTGCAACACCGTACCTGCCTGATGTGTTTGGTCACGTTTACTTTCAGTTGCAATCACAGTTCAGAAGTAACAGTAAGAGGTACAAAATACTTTGCTTCTCTATGCCACCGGTAAAATTGCCACGTTCGTCTGTGTTAGGTAAATATGTTACTGAGTTCGGGAGTGATAATTTTAGTGAGGATGGACAAGTATTATTTTGTTTGTCATGTGAACGAAGTATTATTGCTTCTGACAAAAGCTCCAAGTAGTACAGCATCTTAACACTGTGAAGCACAACAAAATTACAGCCAGCAAATCTGCTTTACGTCAAAAATTTGTAAGTACGTCATTTAGTGAGCAGGTCAACGTACCCGGAGGTTCACGTGACTCATTCGCTAAAGAATCGTGTTCAGCATTTATAAGTGCAAACATTTATTTAGAAAATAATAATAACCATATTAAAGCATTTTTTAAAACAGCACACTAATAAAATAGTGCCTGACGAATCTACCCTTCACAAAACGTGTGTGTCCGAGTGTTTTAACGTAGTTATTTGGGAAGCGTTAAAAGATCACAAGATTTGGATTTTGGTGGACGAGACCACATACGCTGCAGGCCACTGTGAGTGAGTGTGTGTGTGTGTGTGTGTGTGTGTGTGTAAAACTTACCTGTTAAATGTTCAGATATTACAAAGGGTAAACCATTCTACAACTGCAAAATTCTTCAAGCATTCCCTAGCCTTCTTGTGGCCAGATGATATAAAATACGACAGTGTCCTGTTATTTCTTACAGATGCCGTTCCATACATTGTAAAAGCAGCAAATGCTTTAAAGTTCTCTAACCCAAACTGGTACATTTGAAATGTTTAGCCCATGGGCTACACCGCGTAGCAGAGACGGTTAGATCCCAGTATCTAATGTCAAGAAAATGTTCATTAAAGCACCTGCTCGAGTTTCAATTTTCAGGGAACTGGCTCCAAAGTCAGCCTGTTTTAACACGGTGGGGTTCGTGGTTGAAGGCTGCATGTTTCAATGATGTGAAAAGAATAAGAGATAGTTTAGATTCGGAAGATGCAGCTTCTATAAAGATAGCTCAAGACTGCTTCAACTCAGTTGATATAGAAAATAAATTCAAGTACATATGTAGCCACTTTTCAGTGCTACAGAAAACATGAAGCAACTGCAGGCTAACAATAATTCATTAAATCACTCATTGTCCCTAGTGAATCAGGTATCACAAGCATGTCCTTTGAAACAAACGGAGTTGCAAAAATTACTTTTCATAAGTTGAACGCAGTTCTTGATAAAAATACAGGATGTAAAACAATTTGTGAAGTTACAAAACAGCTGGACGGGGAAACGTGTGAAGTACAAAAAAAACTCGCTAAAGAAGAGATTTGGAGTTTCTCTCATGCACCGGTGATGGAGAGAAATCTTTTTCACTCCAAAAAACCTTCTTTAGTGACAAACGAAGAAGATTCACTGCAGAGAACCTCAGGATAACATTTCTCGTTTATTGCAACAGCAGTATTAGACAATATGGTGAGTCGCTAATATAACACATTCTTTATTCTTTTTTAAAATTAAAACAGCGCAATACAAATAAGTAATAATAATAAAATGCAATAGCTAACAGTTACTATGAATTAATTTTAAAAATTAATAGAATTAATTAATAATGGTTAATACTTTAAACTATAATTAAATGGTGAACTTATGAGAATAGTTATCAAGATGCCATTTTTATTTTGCATACGGTTTATGCTATTTTACGAGTTTTTAGTGCATATTTGGCATTTGTTTTTGCATACAAATCCAGGCTCTGATGATAAGTGAGGAGACTGACTCAGAAACAATGACGTATAGAGGGTAAATCTTTCTTGAGGGTGTTTAATATCTTCATGATGCTCACGGTACAGAGGCGGGCGTTGATTATACCTGGAAACGTTCCAGGTCCCTTCCCGGCATTTGCCAGTTATAAGGGCAGAGAAAAACCTGGGAAACACGGTCCCGGCAGAAAGCAAAGAAACATAAAAGCTGCTTATTTAAAACCAACAGCTCTTATTTTTACTTCCTCTGCACGTACTATGTAAATAGTGTATACAGAAGATATTGAATTGCATCCGAAATTTTGATGTCGAGATTTCACTGGAAATAGACGTTTTAAGGTCCCCTGCATCAAAAAAAAAAAGAGGAAAAAATCCCGTATGTACGGGTAACTATGAACACGATAACTCAAAAACGAAAAGTCGGTAAAACACCAAACTTGGTATTTAAGTTTACTATCTTTCAAGGATGCGACACGAATATTTTGAGAAAATTTCCCCCAACACAAACTACTCTTTACATAGACAAATTTTCGAAAGTGTTTATTTTCTCAAACATGGCTCTAACGATTTTGATTATATTCCGTATTTTAAGATACCTATTTACACCACAAATAAAATGTACAGCTTAAATTTTCTGGGAATAGCCTCTGAAGACCCCTTTATTCTGGATAACTAGTAAACTGTAAAAGATAGACAAAAACGTCCCACATAAAATTGTAGATCTCGTTAAAACACACAATATGTTATACACGTTTTTTACTTTCTCTATACGTACTATGTACATAGTGTATAGAGAAGGTATTGTATTGCACCCAAAAATTCGATACCGAAATTTCACCGGAAATACATGTTTGAGACCCCCTGAATCAAAAAAAAAACATTTTTAGAAAAATGACGAAGATTTTCAATAAAATTCCCCCACCCCAAACTACACTTTACATGGAAAAAAATTCGAAAATTTTCATTTTCTTAAAAATGGCTCTAACGAATTTGATTAAAATCTCGTACATTTAAGATATTTACTTGACAAATAAAATGTATATCTTGAATTTTCTGGAAATAGCCTCTAAAGACTACTTTAGTCTGGATGAATTTTACGGATTTTTGCATAACTGCTAAACTGTAAGAGAGGTACAAAAACTTACCACACAGAAACTGTAGAGCACATTAAAACACACAATTTATGTTATATACATTTTTGTGGAGTGGATCGTTTTTAAGATATCTCTTGTTTACGTTTTCAGCTATGAAAAACTTATATTTTTTTCATACAGGAATTTGTCAACTCCTGTCCATACAAACAAAGGAACTTCAGTCACATAGCAACCAGCTTTTGGCTATCACTTTAACCTATGATACTCCCTTATTTCGCTTCTGGATTATCATAAAATATATGAAAATGCTTTTTAACAATAATTTGTTACAGCGATGCAGAGAAAGTCATGTGAATGGAACACATCAGAGTTTTAGAAAAAGACCCGTATGTATGTGTGTGTGTGTGTGTGTGTGTGTGTGTGTCTGTGAACACGATAGCTCAAAAACGAAAAGTCAGTAAAATACCAAACTTTGTATTTAAGTTCAGTATCTTCCTGGGATGCGACACGAAGATTTTGAGAAAAATATTCCTCTTCCTTCACCATCCTTTACATGGAAGCAAATTGGAAAGATTTGGTTTTTTCAAAAACGGCTCTAAAGACTTTGATTATATTACCGTACATTAAAGATATTTACACCGCAAATAAAATGTACATCGATCAGACCATTCCCAGGTAATTCAAGATATATATTTTATTTTTCATGTAAAATATTAAATATAAATGATTTAATCAAAATTGTTAAAGCCATTTTTGAGAAAATAAAATTTTCGAAATGTTTTCTATGTAAACGGTAGTTGGGGTTGGGGGGTGGGAAGAGGGGGAATGTTTTCAAAATGTTAGTGTCGCATCCTTGGAAGATACTAATCTTAAATATCAAGTTTGGTATTTAACGGTCTTTTCGGTTTTAAGCTATGCTGCCCACAGATACGCTCACATAAATATAGACAGACAAAAACAAATAGGATATTTTTCTAAAAAATATTTCTTTATATACTCAGCGGAAACCAAAACATGTATTTCTGGTGAAATTTCGGTATAAAATGTTTGGTTTTTTACAATACCTTCTCTATACACTATGTAGAGAAAGTAAAAAAAAAAATGATGTGTTCCATTCACATGACTTTCACTACATCTCTGTAGCAAATTAATGTTAAAAAGCTTATGCTTCTGTCTATTTTATACTAATCGAGATAAACATTAGCAGAAATGGTTTTTTGTAAGAAGCAGGGAAACAATGGAATACACTAGATTAAAACGATAGACAAATATTTTAAAAGTTGGTTGCTTGGTGTTTGAAATCCGTTTCTTTGCACTGCCAGGAGTTTACAAATATTCGGTTGTGAAAAGTTAAAAGTATTTTAAAGGGAAACAAATAATAAGGAATATCTTACAAATGCTCAACTCCACGAAAAAATGTATATGACATAAATTCTGTGCTTCATCGAGATCTACATATTTTGTGGAGAAAGTTTTTGTCTATCTCTTACGGTGCACTAATTTTGCAAAATACAGCAAAATTCTTCCAGAATAAAGAAGTCTTCAGAGGCTATTCACAGAAATATCAATATATACCTTTTATTTATTGTGTAAGTATCTTCAATATACGGTATTTTAATCAAAATTGTTAGAGCCATTTTTGAAAAAAATTAAAATTTTCGAAAATTTTTCTATTTAAAAGTTAAATTGTTAGATTGTTTTCCTCAAAATCTTCGTGTCGCAAACCTGGAGGATACTAAACTTATATACCAAGTTTGGTATTTTACCGATTTTTGGTTTTTGAGTTATAGCGTTCACAGACATACACACACACACACACACACACACATGCGCGGATCTTTTTCCAAAAATGTTCTTTTTTTATACAGGGGACCATAAAACGTGTAGGTAATATGGTGAAATCTTAGTATTTAATTTGTATATAGAATACAATACCTTCTCTATACACTATGTACATAGTAGGTACGTGTAGAGGAAGTGAGAATGCATGTTGTTCACTAAAAGCACAGAGTACCAAGAAAGGTTTTTCCGGTGAAAGGCTGGGAGTTGGTGAACCGCACACCTAACCTCATTTGCTCTAACAGCGTCTGTGAAGTGTCCAGTACCGACTAACAAATGCAATTTGCTAACCCTTCAGCGCCCTCCCCCTCGGTGGCCAGCATGCGAACTTGTTACTGCCTCGTCTCCTGTAATTACTGCTTGGTCTACAAATTCTCCAAAGGATCTATTTGTCGCAATAGTTCCTAAAACAATAACTGCTTTCGTTCCAGCACTGGCCTTCGGTTTTTGAACTGTTGGGGTGTTCACCACAGGAGCACTAATATTCCTTTGTTTCGCAAAAATCGATCTTAGCAAGAAGTAATGTACCCGGAGGTCACTGGTTCGATTCCCGATATGACCTTAGATGTTAAAGGAGGTCATATAAATGAAACAATACAATAAAAAAGCTGATGTGCTCCATTCACATGACTTTCTCTACATCCCTGCAACAAATTACTGTTAAAAAGCTTATGCTTCTATTTACTTCATGATAATCGAGAAAAAACAGCAGATATAGTCTTTTTACTTGCTTCCTTGTAAATAGAAGCGAATTGGGGGGGGGGGGGTACTATAGGCTAAACTGATCGTCAAAAGCTGGTTGCCATGTGACTGAAGTTCCTTTGTTTGTATGGACAGGAGTTGACAAATTCCTACATGAGAAAGGTATGTTTTTCAAAGCTGAAACGAAAAACAAGGAATATCTAAAAAAGGATCAACTCCACGAAAAAAAATGTATATGATACAAAATGTGTGTTTTAATGTGCTCTACATTTTGTGTGTGTTAAGTTTTCGTCCATCTCTTACGGTTTGGCAGTTATGCAAAATTCCGTAAAGTTCATCCACAATAAAGCATTCTTCAGAAGTTATTCCCAGAAAATTCAAGATATACATTTTATTTGGCAAGTAAATATCTTAAATATAAGAGCCACAAATCTCAAAATCGTTAGAGCCATTTTTAAGAAAATCAAAATTTTCGAAATTTTTTCCTATAAAGGTTAGTTGGGGTGGGAGGATTTTCTTTAAAATCTTCGTGTCACATCATTGGAAGATATCAAACTTAAATATCAAGTTTGATTTCTAACGCTCTTTACGTTTTTGAGCTATGCTGGCCACAGACACACACATACACAGACACACACACACACACACACGGCCATTTTTCTAAAAATGCTTTTTTTGGATTCAGAGGGTCTCAAAACATGTATTTCCGTTAAAATCTTGGTATCGAATTTTTGGGTGCAATACCTTCTCTATACACTATGCACATAGTACGTATAGAGAAAGTAAAAATCTGATTTATTAATGACTTTCTCTACATTGCTGTAACAAATATATTCCTCTATCTAATTTATAATAATCGAGATAAATATTAGCAGAAATTGTCTTAATTATTCGCTTCCTTGTCAAGTAGAAGGAAAATAAGGGATTATACTAGGCTAAAATGATAGTCAAATCTTTTAAAAGCTGGTTATCATATGGATGAAATCCGTTTCTATGCAGGACCAGGAGTTTACAGCCTTCCGTGTGAGAAAACTAAGTATCTTCAATCGGAAATAAATAAAAAGGAATATCTCAGAAATGCTAATTTCCAAGAAAAAAATCGTATATGATATAAACAGTTGTTTTATAACGTCATCTACATGTTATGTGTGGTAAGTTTTTTTCAATCTCTTATGGTTCACCAGTTTGGCAAAATTCAGCAAATTCATTGACAATAAAGAGATCTTTAGAGGATACTACCAGAAAATTCAAGATAAACATTTTATAAATATCTTTAATATACGGCATTTTAAACAAATCGCTACCCCCACTCTATTCATATTTCCCTCTCACTCGCACACTGAGCATGCAAATCTGCCTGACGACATTATGTTTATTCATGTGTATTATGAAAACTATTTGAGCTAAAAATCGGTGGTTTTTTATGGTTCTGCAACGAACATTACTCCCTATCTTGCTCGTGCTGGAAAATTTTGAATATTTTGTCTTATCGCAAGTAACATTTATGAGAGGCGGAATCACTTAGCGCGTTACTCCCCAGTTAAGTGGGAATGTGAACACAGTAGCACTCTGATTGGCTGCCGGCCTGGTGGCGCTCAAGGACAAACCTCATCCCATTTGAAAGTCACTGTAGTATATGTTCTTCTGGCTTAGATAAACATGTAGAATGTTATCTTATAGACGGTTTCCGAGACACATAGCTGGTCTTTACGATGATGTAGAACTACCTGAAGGAATGGTAGATATCTGTCAACACTACTGCTTATAACTGGCGCAACAGATCTGGACATGTGAAAATCTTAATGAGAGCTAGGAAGCGAGGTGTACTTTCAGATAAGCAGTTCACCAGTTGATTCCTGCCTGTCACAGTCAATGTCAAATACCTGTCACCCCTTATGCACTGCACTGATAAACATGCGTTATATTCATATCTATACAAATGGCCTACTATATAAACAATGTCAATCGTCTGCCTCCAATTTTTCCACACCTGACAGTCCTTCGTCTTCACTCACGTCATTGTCATCATCAACGTTATCGCTACTTTCTACACAATTATACTGGATTAGAATCCTTTTTGCTTTTCAACAATTCTTTCTAATGATTTTCAATGTTCTCAACATGTCGACATACATTTTCCCATTGTGGCCTGCAAATTTCTGCAATTCGCTGGCGACACAACTGTTCCACATCTTTTAATTTAAAAGTGATGTATTAAGTTTCATATTTCTTTCTTTCCTATTTTTGAGAACCCTGGAAACGGAACTCAGTGAAATATCAGTTGCCTTGGCTACTCTTTCATTCGCTTTCTACAGGCTTTAGAAGAACTCGGGGAACATACATTTTCTTCCTCCATCTCTGCCTCTTGTTTCATGAAGTCAAGGACATTTACAATTATTTCTCTGCTCTAAGTAATACCTTGCCACTTAACTTTGAAAACGTAGGAGCCATGCTTAAAAAAACAAAATAAATAAAATGAAACACATGAAGAACACTTTCGATACAGACTGTGCCAAGTTTGCTCGCTGTGACTTTAAATAAGCAAAGTATCATTGCACAAACTCCGATAAGCTAGGCTCGGTAGCTGGGTTGGCGGTCTCGTTCACGATTCCACAAGTTTTGCGCCGGCAATATGTTTTTACTTTCTCTACATGTACTGTTTACATAGTGTATACAGAAGGTATTGTATTCCACCCAAAAATTCGATACCGAGATTTCACTGGAAATATATGTTTTGGGTTCCCCTGAACCAAAAAAAAGCATTTTCAGAAAAAAGTCCGTGTGTGTGTGTCAGTGTGTGTGGACAGCATAGCTCAAAAACGAAAAGACCGTTAAATGCCAAACTTGGTATTTAAGTTTGGCGTCCTCCAAGGATGCGACGCGAAGATTTTCAAGAAAATCCCCCCAACCCCAACTACCCTTATATGGAACATTTTTCAAAAATTTTGATTTTCTTAAAAATGGCTCTAACGATTTTGATTAAAATGCCAAATATTAAAGATATTTGCGTGTTAATAAAATGTATATCCTGAACGTTCTGGGAATAGCCTCAGAAGACTACCTTATTCTAGGAGAATTTTATCAATTTTGCATAACTGCTAAACCGTGATAGATGGACAAAACTTACTACACGGAAAATGCAGAGCACATTAAAACACCCAATTTGTTATATACCTTTTTGTCATGGAGTTGATCGTTTTTAAAATATTTCTGGCTTTTCGTTTCAGCTTTGAAAAACATTTCCTCATACAGGAATTTGTCAACTCGTGTCCACACAAACTAAGGAAGTTCAGTCACATAGCTACCAGCCTTTGACATCACTTTAACCTATTGTTCTCCCATATTTCCCTTTCACTTACAAGGAAGCAAGTAATAAGACTATTTCTGTTTTTTTTTGTTTTTTTTTCTCGATTAGCGTGAAGTAAATAGAAGCATAAACTTGTTAACAATACAGTGTTGCAGAGGTGTATAGAAAGTCATGTGAATGGAACACATCTTCGTACTGTTTGCCAGCACCTCGGTGTTTTCAAACCGTGTTTCGTGCTCTGATTTCTTTTCTGACAAATTCTATATTCAAGTCCCTGTGGGTATTGTCATTGCGTACATACCAAGGTGCTTTTACTATAGCCCTTAGTAACTTATTCAGAAATCTCTGATTGATTTCGACGTTTGTTTTCTTGGTGCAACCCCATAGGGGTATGCCGTACATCCATTCAACACTTGTTTATAAATCAACAATTTATTGTGTTCACTTAGTTCTGAGTAATGTCCCAGTAACCAATACAGTTTTCTAAATCTTTCTCTAAAATGGCTCTTACAATTTTGATTAAGATATCTTATATTTAACATATTTACATGTCAAACAAGCATGTTTTTTAATTTTCTGGGAATATTCTCTGAAGACTTCTTCATTCTGGATGACTTTTATATAACTGGCAAACCATATCAGATATACAAAAACTTACTGCACAAAAAATGTACATCTCATTAAAATATAGAATTTATGGCATATAATTACTTTCTCTAAACGTACTGTGTACATAGTGTATAGCGAAGGTATTGTATTTCAACCAAAAATTCGATACCGAGATTTCACCGGAAATACATGTTTTGGGTCCCCCTGAATCCAAAAAAAGCATTTTTACAAAAAGGTCTGTGTGTGTCTGTGGACAGCATGCCTCAATAATGAAAAGACCGTTAAATACCAAACTTGGTATTTAAGTTTGGCATCTTCCAAGCATGCGACACGAAGATTTTCAAGAAAATCCCCTTAACCCCAACTACCCTTTACATGGAACATTTTTCGTAAATGTTGATTTACTTAAAAATGGCTATAACGATTTTGATTAAATGTTAAATATTAAAGATATTTACATGATAAATAAAACATATCTTGAATTTTCTGGGAATAGCCTCTGAAGACTACTGTATTCTGGACGAATTTCACGGAATTTTGCAAAAGCTTAAGACACACAAAAATGTAGAGCACATTGAAACACACAATTTATGTCATATACAGTTTTTTCGTGGAGTTGATCGTTTTTTAGATATTCCTTGTTTGTAGTTTCAGCTTTGAAAAACTTATACTTTTTTCATATGGAATTTGTCAACTCGTGTCCATACAAACAAAGGAACTTCAGTCACATAGCAACCAGCTTTTGACTATCACTTTAACGTATGCTACTCCCTTATTTCCCTTCTGCTTGCCAGGAAACAAGTAATAAGACCATTTCTGCTATTTTTTTCTAAATTAGCAAGAAGTAAATAGAAGAATAAGCTTTTTAACTATAATTTGTTGCAGAGATGTAGAGAAAGTCATGTGAATGGAACACAGACTTTTTCCTTTACAGAAACGTTATCTTTTGTTTACTGCACGCCTGTTTCCTTAAGTACCTCCCAAACAAGGTTGTAAGTTGAAAGCTGCATTTACACAAAAGCTAATCTCTGAGTAAATACAGCGGGGCAGTAGCAAACAAATAAAAGTTGTATAATGAAAAAGTAAACACATGTCAAGACTATAAGCGTTCATTCATCACTCATCACCCTTAGGTGCGCAAGACAAAATAACTAAAATAAATAAATCAGATGTGTTGCATTCACATGACTTTCTCTTCATCGCTGTGACAAATTATTGTTGAAAAGCATGTTCTTCTATTTGCTTTAATATCCCTCCATCTCTAATCGAGATAAACATTAGCAGAAACCGTCTTAATTACTTGTTTCCTTGTAAATAAAAGGAAAATAAGGGAATACACTAGGCTAAAATGATAGCCAACTCTTTTAAAAGCTGGTTGTCATGTGGTTGAAATCCGTTTCTATGCAGGGCCAGGAGTTTTTTTTTTTAATTAATTTATTGGCATTTGGATATGATCCATACATCCAGACAATAACAATAGCAATTAACAAGTGAGAATAAATTTACAAATAACACATGTAGTCTACAAACATATTTCATTACTTTACACAGGAGATTTACATTTAAATGTTAATATTTACATGGTTTAAACATGCTATCAAAGCAGTATATACATGAGCATTGTGAGTCGCATTGCATGGAAGATGAATGTCCAAACTCACTATCTGATCCTGGAAGTGTTGTATAGTTTCCTGCAGGCAAAGAATATGTGATCGCACACAATCTTCTTCCTGACCCTCAGAATCCTATTGACATGTTTAGCGAAGCATCCATGATTGAATTTTAAACGGGCTATAGTTGTGATCATTTTCCTTGGGGCTCTTGTCCTGTCGTACCGCTGTTTTTCGGGTACGTCAGCATGTATTGAAAAATAGTTTGCCTTTAAATTGTGCTGAATTTTTCCAGAAGTTGTCCCAAGATTCCTTAACTTTATTTTTAACCAAGGGAATCAGATCACTTGCAAATGTATGTGGATACGATTGGTCAGATATCGTTGCAGATTTTGCTAAACTGTCTGCAATTATATTTCCATTTATTCCTGAGTGGCTTTATTCCAAACTAATACTGTATATTTTCCTTCATTGTTAATTTCTGTATCATATTTAGTATGGCAAATCCAAGAGGATGGTTTTTCTTGCTTTGATTTAGTCCAGAAATACACTGTAAAGAGCTTTTGGGATCTGAGAAAATTAAGATCGTGTCTTCTTCCACAAACTGGGCATATTCTGAGACTTTAAGTATTGCAAGAAGTTCAGCTGTAAAGATGGATGATAAGGGGTTCAGTTTGAATAACTCCTTTTCAAATCTATGTATACACATCCAACAATTTCCTTATGTTTGGAACCATCAGCAAATATGTGAGCGGCATTTAGGGTATTTGGAATTGAATTCTTTAAAAATAGACGTATTCTCAGCTGAATTATCTGTAGAAGGAATATTCAGTTCCAGTGAAGGCTGAACACAATAATACTGAATATTAAAACAAGGCGGTTTTTGTAAGGTGCAAAAGTTCTTTGTAGTACTGACTGAAATCAGTGAAAGAATTAATCAGTGGAGGAGTAGGTTTATGAGTCCAGTATTTGTTTGCCAGGCAAAGTACAGTTAAGCGGCATATTCTCTTCAAAACAGCTATTTGGATTGCCTAGTTGTTTTATCATAAACTTATCACATAAAGCCTGGACACGAATGTGAAGGGGAGGTTCTCTTGTTTCCACTAATAGGCGTTTACTGCAGTAGATGGCATTGCACTAATGCAAATGTTATACTGAATCTTGTCCAGTTGTGCAAGGAACGTTTCAGCAGCAGATCCGTAACACATGCATCCGTAATTGAAGTGTGATCGTTTTATAGAGCGAAATACAGCGATGGAAATTTGGGGATCAACTCCCCACCAGCAGCCAATTTTATTATATTTACTCCTGTTTCACATTTGTTAACTATAAGTTTAATATGAGCATTCCATCTTAATTTGTTGTCGATACGCAGGCCTAAGTACAGGGTTACTACAAAAGAAATAGACAACTTCAACTACCTGTAAAAC
The DNA here is from genome assembly GCA_030762935.1 of Hymenopus coronatus. NCBI lineage: Eukaryota > Metazoa > Arthropoda > Insecta > Mantodea > Hymenopodidae > Hymenopus > Hymenopus coronatus. The sequence continues at coordinate 179,417,694 of CM060882.1, forward strand.
AAAAACTATTAGAGATAGCAACCTAATTATTTTGGAGGTATGTTGAGAAACTCTCAAAGTTTCGTTTGTTACTATTGGTAACGCTGCAGTGTTTTGTTTGTTGATGCAGAAGCTGAAATGGCGAAAAATCCTGAGGAAAAGGCATATTGCGTGTTGGAATTTGCTAGAACGCAATCAGCAACTGTTGTCCAACGACATTTTAGAACACGTTACCACAAAAATGAAATGATGCGCTCACAAAAACCAGCATCGTCTTCATCATGTCGCAACATGTCGATGCAAAAGTCACGCCGTATGACCTTATCTTCTTCACTCAGAAACTGCAACATCTGTAATCTGTAAGGCATCATGTGCAGTCGCTTCCGCAAGATTTTCCATACAGTTTGCTGTGGAATTTGTAATTGCATGCTTGCCCTAGATGTCGATTTCTGTGGGCTTCTTATGTAGGCAGAACGAACACGTTCAACGTTTTCTTCCGACACTCTTGGTCTTCCCGAGCTCTTCCCTTTGCACAAACATCCCGCTGTCTCGAATTTTCTATACCAGTCGTAGATTGACTGTCTAGTCGGTGGCGTTTTGTGGTAACGTGTTCTAAAATGTCGTTGGACAACAATTGCTGATTGCGTTCTAGCAAATTCCAACACGCAATATGCCTTTTCCACAGGATTTTCCGCCATTTCAGCTTCTGCAACAACAAACAAAACACTACAGCGTTACCAATAGTAACAAACGAAACTTTGAGAGTTTCTCAACATACCTCCTAAATAATTAGGTTGCTATCTCTAATAGTTTTTGTTTTACAGGCAGTTGAAGTTGTCTATTTCTTTTGTAGTAACCCTGTATTGTACCACGTTTTTGTGAGGTACTGTGTATGGGCCCAATGACAAATATTCAATTTGTGGAATTCTGTGTCTTATGTAAATGCAACTGGAGGATTTATCTGGAGAAATTTCAAGACCATTATTTTGAAGCCAATCGTGGAATTTGAACATTGAGTTTTGCAGTTTAGTTTGGTTTCTTCTAAGGATTTTCCAGAACAATAAAAATAAAGGTCATTGGCATACTGAGGAAGATGGGTTTCACTAAAGTGAACGCAAAAAATATCACTCATATAAATATTAAATAATAGAGGCGACCTTGAGGTAGACCTAGGCCTGTCTGACCAGATTCTGTAGCAAGATTATTCTGTTTTGTGAATAACTCTCTGTCTTGTAGGAGGTTCCACATATTTATAACAAATGGTGAGGAACATCAATTTTAATAGCTTTTCCAATAATATGTTAATATTTATTTTATCATAAGCATAATTTATATCTGTGTAAAAAGCTATAAGGTGCTAGTTTTATATCTGTGACTAGCGTAATCAACAATTCATTGCAACTTTTCCCTTTGCGAAAACCCATTTGGATATTATTAAGATGCTCATCATGCTCAACGTACCACCCCAGTCTGTTTTTAATCATGTTTTCCAAAATTTTATATGGGCACGATAACAGAGCTATGGGTCTGTACTATTCATTGGAATTCTTATTTTGTTTTAATATTGGAACTACTCTACTTAATTTAAATGCCGGAATTTGGATTTTGCCATTCCAAAATTCGTTTAACACTTTAAGCAAATTTCTTTTCCACTATGGGGCAGTGTTTCATCAGTTCCTAATGCACATTGTTAGGACCAGGAGCAGATTTGCAGATTCTAGCTCAACAATGGAGAAACATGTCAGCTGATGTGTTATTGCATGCTTGCTATTAGTATATCTCCCACGATGTTCAAGGTTAGTGTTGAAGGTAAATTTGTGGGTAATGCAGATTTTCGAAATTTCTGTGTTTCTGTTTAATGCACTGCAAAATAATTTCCAACCTATTCTCTTTTTCTCTTTGAGAGTTTCCTTTGTCTGAGCTTGAACTTTTTTTAAGTTAATGTGGAATTATTTCTGTATGTTTTAAGGGCGTCCTTTCTCTTTTGCAAAGATAGATTACAATCGGTGTCTCACCAAGGTGGGAAAAGTTTACTATTCTTTTTACGGGGCTTATATTCCGGTATGGAGAATCGTGCAGCTTGTTCAATAATAGATATAAATGTATCATAGTTTATTTGTGATTTTTCTTGAACAGAACAATTTCTATGTGTTCCTGTATTAGAGAATGATAAGATAACCAGTCTGCGTTTTACTTTCTCTATACGCACTATGTACGTAGTGTATAGAGAAGGTATTGCACTCCCAAAAAATTCGATACCGAGATTTCACCGGAAATATATGTTTTAGGGTCCCCTTTATCTAAAAAAATGCATTTTCGGAAAAAGGTCCGTGTGTGTGTGTGTGTCCGTGTGTCTGTGAACACGATAACTCAAAAACGAAAAGTAGGTAAAATACCAAACTTGGTATTTAAGTTTAGTATCTTCCAGGGGTGCGACACGAAGATTTTGAGAAAAATTCCCCCACCCCCAACTGCCTTTACATGGAACTTTTTTCGAAAATTTTGATTTTCTCAAAAATGGCTCTAAGGATTTTGATTGAAATTTCGTATATTAGAGACATTTACCTGACAAATAAAATGTATATCTTGAATTTTCTGGGAATAGCCTCTGAAGAGCAATTTATTCTGGATGAATTTTACTGAATTTTGAATAACTGCTAAACCGTAAGAAATGGACAAAAACTTACTACACAAAAAATGTAGAGCACGTTAAAACACACAATTTATGTTATATACATTTTTTTTTCGTGGAGTTCGTCGTTATTGAGACATTCCTTATTTTTGGTTTCTGCTATGAAAAACTTATACATTTTTCATACAGGAATTTGCCAACTGCTGTCTATACAAAGATAGGAACTTCAGGGATATAGCAGCCAGCTTTTGATTATCACTTTAACCTATGCTACTCCCTTATTTCACCTCTACATACAAGGAAGCAAGTAATATAGCTATTTCTGCTGTTTTACTGATTAGCATGAAGTAAATGGAAGCATAAGCGTTTTAAGAATAATTTGTTGCAGGGATATAGAGAAAGTCATGTGAATGGTACACATCAGATTTTTTAATATTCCATTTGTAGGGTGGAAATATGGTTTGAGGTCTGCATTGATTGAAGCTATGGTTAATAACTATTGCAAGGTGGTCAGAGCCTAATGGTTCATTAATTATTTGCCAGTTGAGCCACTGAGCGAGAGAGAGAGAGCAAGCGCGCGCGCGCGCGCATGAGAGGTGAAAGTAAGATCGGGAGCAAATAATTTTGACTGTGGTTTGATAATTATAGCTGCACTTCCATCATTGAGAAGAACCCAGTTTTCTTCATCCATTATTTCCATAATCAGATTTCCCATTGTGTCGACTGTATCGCATCCCCACAGTTGCATATGCCCATTGAGGTGAGGAAATTGTTTTGTTAATTTCAACATTCGTTTTTTTTGAAATTATCATTTTAGGCGCCTTATATACAACTAGTACTGTTAGGATTGAATTAATATTTACTTGAATAGCACAAACTTCCAGGGCCAGGAGTTGGAGTTGGAGTATTTTAAATCTGAAATAAATAACGCAGAATATCTCAGAAATGGTCAATTCCACGAAAAACGTATACGGCATAACTTGTGCGTTTTAACGTGATCTACATTTTTTTGTGTAGTAAGTTTTTGTCTGTCTCTTAAGGTTTGCCAGTTATGCAAAATTCATTCAGAATAAATTGGTCTTGAGAAGCTATTCCCAGAACATTTAAGATTTCCATTTTATTTGCATATAAATACCTTTAATATAGGGTACTTTAATCAAAATCGTTTGAGCCATTCTTGACAAAATCAAAATTTTCGAAATTGTTTCCATGTAATTGATAGATTCGGGTGGGGGGATTTTTTTTCTTCAAAATCTTCGTGTCACATTCCTGGAGGATACTAAACTTAATTATGAAGTTTCCTGTTTTACCGATTTTTCATTTTTGAGTTATAGTGTTCACAGACACACGGACACACGCAAATGGACCTTTTTCTGATTTTTTTTTTATTCAGAGGACCCTAAAACTAGTATTTCTGATGAAATCTCGGTATCGAATTTTTGGGTGCAGTGCAATATCTTCTTTATACATTATGTACATAGTACGTATAGAGAAAATAGAAATCTGATGCCTTCCATTCATATAACTCTTTCTAGTTCCATATACAAAACGTTCTTTAAAGAGATCTACCTTTTATCTTCAGCATGGTATTCGAGATAAAAATTAACAGAAACGGTCTTATTATTTGCTTCCTTTTATGTAAAAGTGTAATTAGCCAAATGGGTTATGAAAGGTTTTAAAAACCATGTGAAACAATTGAGGTTCGGTTCGCTTTGCACGATTCCGGTTGAGCCCAGTATTGCCAGAGTGGGCGAAAAGTCGCCGTTTGGTCTACTAAAATGCGCTTTTTACGACCAAATTTTGATGAAGACGATTTGCGAATCTTTGGGCTACTAAAATATTTCTGCAAAATATAACTGTTTATAACTTTATAGGCCGTTTGGTAGGCAAGAGAGCTCTAAATCTAAATTGACGAAAGACAAATACTAAATCCTCTCTGACGTGAGTAAAACTATTTGTAAGTACAACCTTAATTTAAGCCTGCCAATAATAACTTTTTTTTTTTTTTTTTTTTTTTTTTTTTTTGCGCGCGATATAGTTAATTATCGGTACTTATTAATATTGTTGCTATGGATGGATCATAAGTTGGCATTCTCTCTTGCAATGTGGTTTCAATGAAAGCAAAAGACATTTCAGTGCTGGTAGTTAATGTTTCATTATACTTCTTATATATTAGAATTGTTGGTTTGGTTTTATCGATATTTTAACAATTACATTTAATCATGATCAAAAGCGTTAGTGCGGGAAGTAAAACCACACGAATAAAAAGTATGTCGCCATAGCAACACAGAATCGGCTCCTAAAATGTAACATTTATCGTTCTGTTAATAAGATTGTATGGTTATAAGTCTATATGTCTATAAGGCAGCCCTCAACTGAGGCAAGTAATTAATAAAATAAATACTTGAGGTAATATTTCAATATAATTATCGGCACGTATTTTCATACTCTTTCCTGAATCTGTGTCAGCGCAGCTCACACTAGTTAGTGTTCCAGTATTATGTCATTTATTATGATACTTACAGAGATACCGACTATAAGAAGCTTTTGAAAATATTCCAAGCGTGTGTGTGCGTGTGTGTGTTTGTGTGTATAAAATAGTAAAATAAATTGCATATTTACATAAAAATATTGGGCGACTTCAACTGAAACTTTGCGATTTTTTTAATGATTTGGGCTAAATTTTGAGAAATGCTTCTGGCCACCCTGGTTGAGACAAGTGATATAGTATAAAATTGAAACCAAAAACAAGGAATATCTCGAAAACGGTCAACATCTAAGTTTTTGTCTTGTTTAACCGTTATGCAAAATGCTACCAAGCTCATCCAGAATAAAGATGTTTATTCCCAAGAAATGCAAGATATACATTTTATTTATCACGCAAATATGTTTATTATACGACATTTCAATCAAAATCGTTTGCGCCATTTTTGAGAAAATCAAAATTTTCGAAAAAAGTTCCATGTAAAGGGTAGTTTGGGATGGGGGGATTTTTCTCAAAATGTTCGTGTCGCATCCCTGGAAGATACTAAACTTAAATACCAAGTTTGATATTTTACCGACTTTCCGTTTTTGAGTTATCATGTTCACAGACATACGGACACACTGACACACGGACACGGACCTTTTTCTGAATACAGGGGACCCTAAAACATAATATTCCGGTGAAATCTCGGTATCGATTTTCTGGGTGGAGTGCAATACCTTCTCTATACACTATGTACATAGTACGTAGAGAGAAGGTAAAAATGCTTTTACGGACTCAGAGAACCTCAAAACTCATTTCCGGTGAGCTCCTGATATCGAATTTTTGCGTGGAATACAATACCTTCTCTAGTTACTGGTACATTGTGTGTACAAACGTGGTAGAGAAAGTATCATCCATATGACTTTCTTTACCTAGTAACATACATTGCTTCCTTTAACACATTAGATAATACGGATGAAATCTCTTTCTAAAATTAACAAATTTAAACGCAATCAACATAATGTTTATAGTACATAGCATTCTTTTCGATATCGAGATCTCAATGAAAATATACTTTCGTCAAATATAAACATGCTTAGGAAAAACGTACGTAGGTATGCTACAAATAATCAAATAATTCTGAACATAATTTAATTTTACCATGCAATGTCGAGAAATGTATCGAAAAATAGAGTCATTAATAACAGATATTTTGAAAGTGGCTAGGGCGGCAGCAAAAGGTTATTTGAAATAAATTGCGTACTTTAATTTATTCTGCTGCACATCACTTTCCGTGCCATACGTGTTCAAACCAAATTAATCCTAACAAAGAATAAAACAATATTTGCATTTTTACAAGCAAACGATATATATATAATTTTTACTTTCTATACACGTACTATATACATAGTGTATTGCACCCAAAATTAAATACGGATATTTCACCGGAAATACAGGTTTCAGAATCCCCTGAATAAAAAAAAAATTAAAAAAATACGAAAAAGGCCGTGTGTGTGTGTGTGTGTGTGTGTGTGTGTGTGTGTGTGTGTGTGTGTGTGTGGAAAGCATAGCCCAAAAACGAAAAAACCGTTAAATACCAAATGTGGTATTTAGTTTTGGTATCTTCCACGGATGGGACACAAAGATTTTCAAGAAAATCCCCCACCATAAACTACCGTTTACGTGGAAAAATGTTCGAAAATGTTGCATTTCTAAAATATGGCTAACAATTTTGATTAAAATCCGGTATATTAAAAATCTTTACATTGGAAATAAAATGTTTATGTTGAATTCTCTGGGAATAGCCTCAGAAGACCTTTTTATTCTGGATGAATTTGGGGGAATTTTGCTTAACTGCTAAACCGTAAGAGATAGACAAAAACTTACCGGATAGAAAATGTAGATCTCATCAAAACACACAATTTATGTCCTTTACGTTTTTGTTGTGGAGGTAACCGTTTCCGAGATATTCCTTGTTATTGGTTTCAATTCTGAAATACTTATCTACTTTTTTTCAGACAGGAAGAGTCCGTTTTTCTTTTGTTCTACTCCTGGCCAAGTAAAGAAGCGAGTTGCAAAGACAATCTCATAACGACAGCTTTTAAACATTTGACTATCACTTTAACATAGCACATTCCTTTAGTTCCCTTCTACATATAAGGAACTAAGTAATAAAAACATTCTGCTAATGTTTATCTCGATTAGCATTGTGTAGAAAGAAGAATAAACTTTTGTAAGAAGTTTGTAGAGCAGCTAGAGAAAGTCATGTGAGTGTAACACATCAGACATTTGTAAAACTATAGAAACAGAAAGAAACGTTATGTTGCCTCAGCCACCTTACTCGCCGGACTTTTTTCTATTCCCAAGACTGAAGAGAACAGGAAAGGACGTCGTTTAGCCACTATTGGTGAGCTAAAAACAGAACAGCTGAACACCACAAGGAAAAGAGAGTTCCAGAGTTGCTTCTAAGATTGGCACAAGGGTATTATATCTGAGGAAGTTTATTTTAAAACGCAGAAAGTTTATCTGGATACATAAATAAAGATTGTTTAAAAAAATCAAAAAAAAATCTAGTTATAACTTTCTATACACGTACTAAAAAGAAAAAGGAAAAATATAAAAATAATAGAAATAAAAACTGTATTCTATAGCCCGGTATCTAATTGCTTACACCACGGCAAATATCTCATACGTTATTTTGTTTATTAACAAACATTTTTTTATAAATTTTACAAAATAAAATATACATATACAATTGTTCAGATTAATAACTTGACCTAAATAACTTCAATTAAATTATACATCTGAACCTATATATATATATATATATATATATATATATATATATATATATATATATATATATATATATATATATATATATATATCAGAATTAAATGTAATTATTTAAATGTTTGTGTATTATATTAATTATTATTAATTACCTAAAAATTTAAAACTATGTATATATATATATATTTAAATTCAGATTATTATTTTATACTATTAGTGTTAATTAATAATAATTAGCACTTTATTATCTTTATTACACTACAATTAATATATTGAATTATTTATTATTATCCTTTTATCAATTTATTTTAATTTATTATTATTTATTTATCATTTTAATCGTTATTTATTTAATTTATTTTATTATATATTATTATAATTATATATAAAATTATTTAATATTTATTCTAATTATACCATTATTATTTGTTTTATATTTATTATAATTATTTTTTTTAAATATTTTATTGTTTTATCCCACATTCTTCTTACGATATTTTTATAGTTATATAGTGTGAGAGAAACATTAAACTTTTTTTTTTTTTTTTTTTTTTGTAGTTTAACGTCCTTTAACCTGGTTTGGTCATATCGGACGATGAATGCAATTGATGATATGATGCTCAAATGATCTCGGGGTCCATGGAGCTTAAAGTTACTCGACATTCGTCTTCTCAGGATAAGGGAAAACCCCGAAAGAAACCTTACCCGGGTAACTCCCCTAAGCGAGATTCGAACTCACGACCTTTTGAACGTGAGGCAGACATGCTACCACCACGCTACCCAGGCGGGCCACTAAACTATTATTAAAATTACGATTTTCAAAATATTACTTGCAACGAGTTCTCTACACGTACTGTGTACATAGTGTATAGAGAAAGTGTTGTAATGCTCCCAAAAATTCCATACCGAGATTTCAACGGAAATCATTGTTTTAGGGTCCCCTGTATCCAGAAAAAAAGGCATTTTTAGAAAAAGGTACCAATGAGTCTCTGTGGACAGCATACTCAAAAACGAAAAGCCGGTTTAATACCACATTTGGTATTTAAGTTTAGTATTTTCCACGAATGCGATTTCAAGAAAATCCCTCACCCCCAAACTACCCTTCACATAGAAAAAATTTGTGGCCCTCTGTGGTGTATTGGTTACCATACTGACTTCATATACCCAAGGCCGCGGGTTCAAACGCGGCGGAGGACGATGGGGTAAAAATCCTTAACATGGCTTCCTTTGGAAGGGAAGTAAAGCCGTTGGTCCCGTGTCGTAGATTTACGGCACGTAAAAGAACTTCAAGCCAGATAGAGAAGATTCTGAGCAAAATTAAGCGGTCTTTCCCGCCCAATTTAGAATAGGACGCTGAGAACCACAGCAGTTAAGGAGGGTCCATAAATAACATGCCATTTTTTATTAGAAACATTTTCGAAAATTTTGATTTTCTGAAAAACAGCTCTAACAATTTTGATTAAAATATCGCATATTAAAGATATTTACCTGACAAATAATATTTATATCTTGAATTTTCTGGGAATAGCCTCTAAAGCAGTGTTTCCCAACCTTTTGAAGTTCAAGGCACCCTTGGGAATAACATTAAACACCAGAGGCACCCTTCCTTGAATTAAAAGAAAATTAAGCTTAATATGTTAATTTATTGAAATATTATATAATAATAACGTACACCATAACATAATACAGTAAAATTTACTACAATCACTGAGTAAAAATACAACAATAAATTTTGTTCGATTAATGATTAATGTGAAACTTGTGTTTGATGCTTAGAGCACAGATATGTGATGTCGGGTCTTACAGTTGACAGTGAAACACGCACATCATCCTCAAGGTTATTCAGCCTATTTCTTGCTTTGCATTTTATTGTCACCATAGCAGAGAAGGCTTGCTCGCATAGATAGGATGTTGAAAAGGGCAAAAGTGCGTTAATTGCTTTCTTCATTAGGTTAGGGTACTCCTCTCTCCGTTGAAGCCAAAAACTAGCCACCGACGCCTCACTCTTGGTGAACTTACCTTTGAGTGTGGAATCAGCTCAAAGATCAATAAATTCATCTCGTTCGCAAGCAGTGAAATCTGTTTCCTCTGCACTATCTACGAAATCAAATGGTGAGACAACCCAGTCGAGATTCGTAGTGGAAATAGTTGGAAAGTACGCATCTATTGCATCTTGCAATCTTGATAAGTGATCACAAATGCGGTCTTTCAGTTTACCCAGATCTTTATCTCCTGCCACAGTAAGAAGAGATGGAAAGTTCGACAAATCTCCTTTTTGAACTGCAGACTTCCAAGAACTAAGTTTTCTTTTAAAACCTTTCATTTTATTGGTTGAGGAGATTATTGTTTCATGTCGACCCTGCATTGAAACATTCAGTTCATTCAGCTAATGAAAAATATCTGCCGGATACGACAGTTCAAAACACCAAGAATCATTTAGTAAGAGCTCATGAAATGTGTCTTGATTTTCATCCTTAAAAAAAGTTTTTATCTGTTCTTTAAGTTCGAGAAACCGGTTCAATACACGACCCTGCGACAACCACCTTACTTCTGTGTGAAGTAACAAAGAGGTATGAGCTGCATCGGTTGCGCGACATAACTGTTCAAAAATTCTGCACTTTAAAGGTCGAGACTTCATATAGTTCACCATTTTCACAACTTGGTTAAACACTTCAGCATAATCTTCATTACACGCTTTCACGACTAATGCCTCTCTATGCAGAAAACAGCGAGTTATAATAATGGATGGATTTTCATTGAGAGCTCTGGCAGTAAAACCTTTAATTTTCCCAGACATAGATGGTGCACCATCTGTACATATACCACGACAGTCTTTCCATGAAAGATCATGGTCATTGAGATAGGAATTAATAGAAACGAAAATATCATGGCCTGTGGTTGTAGTCTCCAGCGGTCTACAGAACAGAAACTGTTCACTAATATCTTTTTCATCAATATATCTGATAAAACCAAGGAGTTGCGGTTTGTCACCAACATCGAGACTCTCTTCTACTTGCAAAGCAAATGTTCTATAAGTTTTTATTTTCTCCGTGACTTGTTCGTTGATATTGCATGACATTTCAGATATCCTGCGGCTGATTGTGTTGTTGGAAAGAGGAACTTTCGAAATTTGATTAGCTGATCCTTCGCCAAGTATTGTTGAAACTATAACTTGATATGCAGGACCAATGATTTCCTCTCCAAGAGTATGAGGTTTCTTTTTTTTAGCTATCAGTTCTGCTACTTTAAATGAGGCTTCAAGAGCAGTATCACCTATGGTCATTCTCCTTACCATTCGCACAGCTGTTTTCTTCTCCCCTTCTAATATATGTGAAAAATACATTACACATTTCTGTGACACACTAGGATGCTTTGTTGTAAGATGCCGCTTCAGTTTGCTAGGTACCACGGCCTCGTTGCTAAGTGTTTCGCCACAAACTAAACACACAGGGATAGGGTTTTCCTCGTTGTTATTCCACTTAAATCCATACGCTAAGTAACTGTCCTGGTATGTTCTTTTCTTTCGTTTGTCTTCTTTATGTGGTGAATTCGACGGTCCGGGAGAAACTGTAAGATTTGGCTTCTTAAAGCAAGCAGTAGGAGCCGACTGTTCACTTTCACTGTCCTGGCGTTTACGTTTAACAATGAACTTATCCATAGCTAAACACTGTGAATCAACGCGAGGAAGACAACTGAAAGCGCCAAGCGGCGTACACTTTTATATATTCATCTGTCGAAGTCTCGGGAATGTTCGTGAGGAAGCGAGTAGTCTCGGGAATGTTCGGCAGGGTATAGCTGTAATGCCATCTGTGGGATACTAGTATAACTGAATTATTGAAATGAATCGACCACTATCACCATATGCCGTGAATGAGAGTAATTGATTTGATTTATTTTATTTCAAGACCTTACAAGACTTAAGGCTTCAGTAGAAGGTATTTTTTTTTTTGTTTATCTCAATATCTCGCGGCACCCCTTAGCCAATCACACGGCACCCTGGGGTGCCGGGGCACACCGGTTGGGAACCGTTGCTCTAAAGACTACTTTATTCTGGATGAGTTTTACGGAATTTTGCATAACTGCTCAACCGTATGAGAAGGACAAAAACCTACCATACAAACAATGTAGAGCATATTAAAACACTCAATTTATGTTAGCTAATTTTTTTTCGTGGAGTTGATCGTTTTTTTAGATATTCCTTGTTTTTGGTTTCAGCTTTGAAAAACATACTTTTCTCATACACATTTTATTTGTCAGGTAATTATCTTTAATATACGATATTTTACTCAAATTCGTTAGTGCCATTTTTTAGAAAATCAACATTGTCGAAATAAGTTCCATCTAAAGGATAGTTTGGGGTGGAGGGATTTTTTTCAAAATCTTCGTGTCGCCTTCCTGGAAGATACTAAACTTAAATACCAAGTTTGGTATTTTACCGATTTTTCGTTTTTGAGTTATCGTTTTTCCTGTGGGAACATTTGACAGAATCAGCTGTGTGGAATTTCTAGTTAGCTGGTAATATTTCCACGTGACTGTTGGGAACTGGCAGCATGATTGCTGTCGAAGCAGAGTTGTAGAAGGTTATTTAAACCCTTGTAAACAAAGAGGAATCGAACGGTAAATAGACATGTGCTAATTAACAGACTCAAGAAAGAAAGAAGAGAACGGTGCGTAAAGAATCAAAGTTCGGATCCTTATCTTGTTCTGTTGATGCTATTACGTCAGAGCAAACTGTCAACACGCGCAGCAGAAATGTCTTGGTTTCATGTGCTCCATTCACATGACTTTCTCTACATCTCTGCAACAAATTGTTGTTAAAGAGCTTATGCTTGAATTTACTTCTTGCTAAAGGAGAAAAAATTAGCAGAAATAGTCTTATTAGTTTCTTCCTTGTAAGTAGACAAGAAATAAGGGTCTATATATTAGTTAAAAGTTGGTTGCTATGTGACTGAAGTTTCTTTGTATGGACACGAGTTGACAAATTCCTGTATGAGAAAAAATTAAGTTTTTCAAAGCTGAAACCAAAAACAAAGAATATCCAAAAAACGATCAACTCCACGAAACAAAATTATATAACTTAAATTGTGTGGTAAGTTATTGTCCATTTCTTACGGTTTAGCAGTTAAGCAAATTTTCGTAAAATTCATCCAGAATAAAGTAGTCTTCAGAGCCTATTCCCAGAAAATTCAAGATAACATATTATTTGTGAGGTAAATATCTTTTATATACGATAATTTAATCAAAATCTTTAGACCCATTTTTGAAAAAATCAAAATTTTCGAAAAAAGTTCCTCGTAAAGGGTAGTTGGGGATGGAGGGATTTTCCTGAAAAACTTCGTGTCGCATCCTTGGAAGATACCAAACTTAAATACCAAGTTTGGTATTTAACGGTCTTTTTGTTTTTGAGCTATGCTGCCCGCACGCACACAAACACACATGGACCTTTTTCCAAAAATGCTTTTTTTTTTTTTGGATTCAGGGGAACCCAAAACATGTATTTCCGGTGAAATCTCGGTATCGAATTTTTGGGTGCAATACAATACCTTCTCTATAACTATGTACATAGTACGTGTAGAGAAAGTAAAAAACAAAACTAGGCATTACCACTTAATATAATCAGTAGATTTTATTGCACGGGGAAAAAACTTGCTTACCAATTTAACAGAAACAGGCTTTGTGGTCACAATGGATATTGTTGTTAATAATGAATCAATAATGTATCCGCAAACACATAATGAACAGACTGAAAACTGACCACTCAGAGACTTGTTCACTTACTGCTCTCTTCATGTCACCACATATTCTGTTACTACTAGTGCCATCTTTGGGCATTTGTAAGAACTCAACCATTCATAATTTTGAATTATTCCCGTTTCTATGCAACTTACTACCTTTTTGATGAAGAATCTGAAAACTGTTTTTTTTCTTAGCACTTTTCCCATGTCAACGCCTATATTGTAATCCTTATGGATAGCGAAATTTTCCTTATAAATAAATATCTGATCTCTCGCTATTTAACAAGTTTATGACACGTGATCGTAGGAAGTGGCCAATCCAGTACATTGGCGCGTAAAATTACAATCAATCGCAACTCATTATCTCAGTGTTCCAATAGCTTTTTTATATCACACCCACGTGCATTTGTTTTCTCCCTAATAACAGTATCATTGTTCATGGCGGAAGTTCCAAGACGTTTTAGGAAAGGTCTATCGCTGAAATAGACATAATAATGCAAAACTCACAGCTGCAGAATACTAAAAACAAGAGTGTGTGTGGTACCAGTTAGCAACGAGGCAGGCCATGGACCTCATCAAATATACATCAAGACAAACGGAATATTATTGTTATTTTATTCGTCTTATTAAATACAACTCGAGCTACAACTTTTCTCTAGATAAAAGTTGGAGCTCTCGTTATTTTACTTATGATAAATTATAATTTCCGTGGTCAACAGAATAAAACCGTTTCTTATTTTTACAACAAACACAATATGCGTTATTTCCAACAAGACATCTTTTGCCAATTGTTACTATCTATTTAAGATGTATCTCTAAGTATAAAAATCTGATGTGATCCATTCACAAGAATTTCTCTACATCTCTGCAACAAATTATTGTTAAAAAGCTTATGCTTCTATTTACTTCATCTAATCGAGAAAAAATTAGCAGAAATACTCTTTATTACTTGCTTCCTTGCAAGTAGAAGCAAAATAAGGGAGTACCATAGGTTAAAGTGATAGTCTAAAGCTGGTTGCTATGTGACTGAAGTTGCTTTGTTTGTATGGACAGGAGTTGACAAATTCCTGTATGAGAAAATTTTTTTAGGTTAAACCAAAATCAAGGAATAACTCAAAAACGATGAACTTCACGAAAAAAATGTATAAGACATAAATTGTGTGTTTTAACGTGCTCTACATTTTTCATGCAGTAAGTTTTTGTCCATCTCTTACGGTTTAGCAGTTATTCAATATTCCGTAAAATCCATCCAGAATAAAGTATCTTCAGAGGCTATTCCCAGAAAATTCGAGATATACATTTTATTTTTCAGGTAAATAGCTTTAATATACGATATTTTAATCAAAATCGTTATAGCCATTTTTGAGAAAATCAAAATCTTCGAAAAAAGTTCCATGTAAAGGGTAGTTGGGGGTGGGGAAAATTTTTCTCAACATCTTCGTGTCGAATCTCTGGAAGATACTAAACTTAAATACCAAGTTTGGTATTTTACCGACTTTTCGTTTTTGAGTTATCGTGTTCACACACACACTCACACACGGACCTTTTTCCGAAAATGCTTTTTTTTTTAGATAAAGGGGACCCTAAAACATATATTTCCGGTGAAATCTCGGTATCGAATTTTTGGATGGAATGCAATACCTTCTCTAGACACTACGTGTAGAGAAAGTAACATGTCTTTTTCTACCTATTCCGGAAACCTCTTACAAAAGATTCTTCTGTCATTCCGATTGAACAGTGTTACCACTTAGTTCCTTGTAAGCAGAAGGAGTAATAAGGCTGAAGCGATACTCATTGCATTTTTGTTTGTTAGATGGCCAGGAGTAAATGGAAAGAAATACGGTGATTTCTGTTTGAAACAATCTAGTGTGTTATATCCAGTGAACTTTTCCTAGCTGTTGCACATACAAACTAATCGTACAAAAGATTATTCTTATATCTACATCATGCTAATCAAGATAAACATTGCCTCCTTGTAAGTACAAGGGAAATGAGGGAGTACCATAAGTTAAAGTGACAGTCAAAAGTTGGTTGCTATGTGACTGAAGTTCCTTTGTTTGTATGGACAGGAAAGGTTAAATTCCTGTATGAGAAAGGTATGTTTTTTAAAGCTGAAAACAAGGAGTATCTCAAAAACGATCAACTCCACGAAAAAAATGTAATGAGATAAATTGTGTGCTTTAAGGTGCTCTACATTTTTTGTGTTTTGAGTTTTTGTCTATCTCTTACAGTTAAGCCGTTATGCAAAATTCCGTAAAATTCATCCATAATAAAGTAGTCTTCAGAGGCTATACCCAAAAAATTCAAGATATACATTTTATTTGTCAGGTAAACATGTTTAATATACGAAACTTGAATCAAAATCGTTAGAGTCATTTTTCAAAAAATCAAAATTTTCGAAAAAAATCCATGTAAAGGGTAGTTTGGTGTGTCGCATCCCTGGAAGATACTGAACGCAAATGCCAAGTTTGGTATTTTACCGACTTTTCGTTTTCGAGTTATCGTGTTCACAGACACACTGACACGGATACACACGGACCTTTTTCTGAAAATGCTTTTTTTGATACAGGGGACCCTAAAACATATATTTCCGGTGAAATCTCGGTATCGAATTTTTGAGTGGAGTGCAATACCTTCTCTATACACTATGTACATGGTACGTATAGAGAAAGTAAAAACGGGAGCACTAAAGTTTAAACGTCTACTGTTAGAAATAAAAGTTGGAGGTGGGCAGTTGCACATTTTAACGACTATTAGGTTTGAGTTGACAAAGAAAACAACAAATAACAATATTAATATCATGGTTATATTGAAAAGAATAACACTCACCTAAACTGACTTATACACCAAATACATCTGGCGGTTCTTCTTTGTTGCGAACGTGCCAATTACCTTTCTCAATAAAGGCAGCATCAACAGTTTTTTTCTCTACAGCTAAAATGCTTACGTTGCACAAACGGTGATTGAGTTTGTTAAGTATGTTTTAATTCTCGAGGGTGTACTCATTGATTTCTCACTACTTGTAGCAGCAGGATATGTTGCAACTAAACGCAATGGCTGAGTCACCTCCTCATACACCGAGTCTAACCCATTCATAACCAAACACTTCAGTGATTTTTTGTGTGATAGATGCTTTTGATCATCTACACAAATATTGAAGAGCTCATTTTCGTGCTGGTCTGAATTAAAATAACCAGGATACTGCTTTATTAGTTTGGAAATTTTCGTCTGAGGAAATTCTTTCTTGTGTTCCACGATTTGTTTTTCTTTTCTTTTTTTTTTTTTTTCTTTTTTCTTTCCCATTCAGTAATTCCACAAACTCGAGTTGTGGAAGATCTTCAAATCTGAATTTGATTTGAAGAACTTGACAGTAAATGATTTCATATGTCAGCTCTTTCGATCTAGCCTTTTGAGAGTCACTGAAACTTACATTTCTATTCAACTGGATACTATTTTGCACACACTCTTCAATGAAAACCTCGCATTCTTAGGTTTTGTATATTTCATTATGACAAGCATTTATATTAATTAACCAGCGACTGCAGAACATGTACTACAATTTTATTCACAAAGAAGCACAATTAACATTAGCTCAGCAGTGCTCCGGATACAAAAACACGCCGGGGTACAGAGCTGAACGCTAGCGTATGCACGATAGGTATGTGAGGGGTTCGCGCAAGCGAGAGGGCGGGCAGGTGGAAGGTCAGGGGTTTGCGGGGAGGTCCTGCTAGCCATATCACATACAGGTAGTGAAACACTGACTCGTCTCAGCGTACACTACTGTCTTCGAACGGAATGGATTCTGTTTGCTAGTTAGGCTTACTACAGCTGCTCAACAGTATGATCTGCGAAAACAAGTTATTGCATACTACCTATATAACTGTCCTACTTTAAAGGTGTTAGAAAACAAAATAAGTATAAAACATTTAAACACACAAACATAAGCGAAACGCTCAGCGTACCAGCGTCCCCTAAAGCGACGCCCCTAGTCGCTATATGAAACAATTGATATTCGGTTGGATTTGCATGATCCCGTTTGAGTAGTTGAATAGTCTAAAACGGTTAACCCTACAAGACAAAAATTGTGTTTTAATGAGATCTACATCTTTTGTATATATGTTACGGTATAACCGTCATGCAAAACTCATCCACAACAAAGAGCTCTTCAGAGGCTATTCTCAAAAATTCAAAATATGCATTTTATGTGCAATATAGATATATTTAATGTATGTTTCTGTAATCAAAATTGCTAAAGCCAATTTTGAGAAAAACTACATTTTCAAAAAATTGTCAATGTATAACGAACTTTGTGGTGAGGGGATTTTCTTGAAAATCTTCCTCTTGGCAGATACTAAAGGTTAATACCAAGTTTAGTATTTAACGGTCTTTTCGTGTTTGAGCTATACTGTCTGCACATAGACACACGCACGTGACTATTGCTTCGCAATGACAAATATTGCTTCAAATCTGAGTATTGAATTTTTAGTGGAATACAATATCCACTATGTATGTTGTACATACCTTCTCGAGAATGTAAAACTCCTGTTTTTACTTTCTCTACATGTACTATGTACATAGTGTATAGAGAAGATATTCTAATCCACCCAAAAGTTCGATATCGAGATTTCACCGGAAATACATGCTTTAGGACTCCCCGAATCAAAAAAAAAAAAAAAAAAAGAGCATTTTTAGAAAAATATTCGTGTGTGTGTGTGTGTGTGTCTGAGGGCAGCATAGCTCAAAAGCGAAACGCCCATTAAGTACCAAACTTGGTATCTTCCAAGGATGCGACACAAAGATTTTCAAGAAAACACCCCAACTATCCTTTACATGGAACTTTTTTCGAAAATTTTTACTTTCTCAAAAATGCTTCTAACGATTTTGATTAAAATATCGTACCTATATTGAAGATATTTACCTGACAAATAACATATATATCTTGAATTATCTGGGAATAGCCTCTGAAGACTACTTTATCCTGGATGAATTTTACGGAATTTTGCAAACCTGCTAAACCGTAAGAGATGGACAAAAACTACCACACAAAAAACGTAGAGCATGTTAAAACACACAATTTATGTTATATACATTTTTTTCCTGGAGTTGGTCGTTTTTAAAATATTCCTTGTTTTTGGCTTCAGCTTTGCAAAACTTCTACTTTTCTCATATGGGAATTTGCCAACTCCTGTCCATACAAACAAAGGAACTTCAGTCACATAGCAACCAGCTTTTGACTATCACTTTAACCTATGGAACTCCCTTATTTCGTTTCTACTTACATGGAAGCAAGTAATAAGACTATTTCTGCCAATTTTTTCTCAATCAGCATGAAGTATTGTTTTAACAATAAGTTGTTGCAGAGATGTAGAGAAAGCCATGTGAATGGAATCTCGGTATCAAATATTTGGGTGGAGTATTTCTGCAGCTATATACTGTGGAGAGAAGGTAATAAATAAGTGATTCATAGACTCATTAAATTAAACTATATGTTTAGTTGTAAATATTTTAATGTATTTAGCAAGGACAAAGTTAATTATATGGTGTCATAAGCAAACAATTGTTCATATAAGTGATTTATAATTTAATTGAAGAGAGGACCTGAAGCTCGCTCCACGCATTGTTAATTTACCTGGCTGCAGGGGAATGTACACA
Source organism: Hymenopus coronatus (assembly GCA_030762935.1). NCBI lineage: Eukaryota > Metazoa > Arthropoda > Insecta > Mantodea > Hymenopodidae > Hymenopus > Hymenopus coronatus. The sequence goes on from CM060882.1 coordinate 179,436,952, forward strand.
TGCTCTTACAACAATCCACTAATTAATGCGGCAAAACCACCATGGCTCCTACTATTCTATTCTGGGTGCCAGGTTTTCGCACATTAGAGACAATGAAAACGCAGTATATTGCAAGGAAGAACTGACATAATTCTTTCGGCTAGGCAATTGCACTTTCGCCGTTAGAGGATATAATCTACGGGCAGACAGAGACCTTACGGGGCCTGTACTGATGTCCCAAGGGAGAGGAATGCGTAACGTAAGCACTTTTGCTGTCCGCATGATGTTTATGCTCGACATCTGGACGTTAGGTTCATCTAAAATACACAGTATTGTCACATAACTCACACTTAGCTAGAAGTCCAGTTGCCGTGCAAGATCCGAGTCGGATAAGTCCTCATCTTCGCTGCCGCTCTCTGCATTAAATATTTAAATTTTAACCAAGAATAAAAGTAACAAAATATTATATAACTGTAGTACTATATGCCGTAGCGCGTGTTAGCAGCGAGAGCCAAATCACGGCTGTTACAGCACAAACTCCGATAAGCTAGGCTCGGTAGCTGGGTTGGCGGTCAAGGTCACGACTCCACAATACCTAGACTCACCGCTGGCGCTAATTGAAACCTCTCGCGCATAGCCACGTGAAGGGCAAACGTGCTTTTTGCCGTATGTTAGTACGCTTAAAATACTTTAAAAGTGAGGTGGTTTAAAGGTATTAGGGTTTAATAATTAACATAGTACACTTCTATGCTGCATAACTGTACCAACCTCCGCAAAAATGATTCCGAGATCACTTTCCATCGGTAAGAATAAATTGCAACATTTGTGTTCCAAAGTCATTCCAATTTATTCTCGTGGGTTTTCTCGGTCACTTAAGCGAATGAAAATTTATTTTAGGTTCCTCTTAATTAAACTAGAATTATTGAGTATGTCGTCAGGTGCTCCGAGAATTAACAAATTTGTATCATCGAAATATCATAGTGCATTTTGCGAAAAATTATTTCCATGAGAATAAAGGCAAGATGGTGCTAAGCCCTGACACAGTTCCTTCAGTATTTAGTGTCCCATCTCATCTGACAAAGGTAACGAGAACGCTAATTTCTTCTGTAAATGCTTTTTATGGATACAGGAGACCCTAAAACACACATTCGCCGTGAAATCTCGGTATCGAATTTTTGGGAGAAATACAATACTTTCTTTATACACTATGTACATAGTAGGGTAAAGAAAGTAAAAAGATATATGACATAAATTGTGTGTTTTAACGTAATATCCATTTTTTGTGCAGTAAGTTTTTGTCTATCTCTGACGGTTTACCAGTTACGCAAAATTCAGCAAAATTCATTCAGAATAAACAGGTCTTGAGAGGATCTTCGCAGAAAATTAAAGATATACATTTTATTTGCCACGTAAATATCTTTAATACCGATATTTTAATGAACATGTTAGCCATTTTTGAGAAAATCTAAATTTTCGAAATTTTTCCATGTAGTAGTTTGGGATGGGGGATTTTTCTCAAAATCTTCGTGTCGCATCCCTAGAAGATATTAAAGTTAAATACCAAGTTTGGTATTTTATCGACTTTTCGTTTTTGAGTTATCGTGTTCACAGACATGCGGACCTTTTACTGAAATTTCTTTATATAGGGGACCCTAAAACGTGTATTTCCTGTGAAATCTCGGTATCGAATTTTTGAGTGGAATGCAATACGTTCTCTATACACTATGTACATAGTACGTGTAGAGAAAGTAAAAATTACTCATTTTCTCTTCTTTGTTTATTAGAAAGATAGAGAGAAATAAATAGCATTATTGGTGATGTGCTTTCTAATGGTGATTATGCGTGTTTTATTACGTGTTCAACGTCCCTGAACTCTGCTGGCCCTGGGACCTGTGGCAGAAGATTGTATAATACAACCATGCATTCTGATGTAATTGCATTGATATTAACAAACATGGAATATCTATGGAAATAACAAAAGAATGATAATCTTAGGTGTGTAGAAGAGATTTTGTTCTAACTATGGTTACCAAACAAACATTGTTTGAAAAACTTTTATCTCTCAATAGCATAAAAAGTTAGCGTTGTGTATTTTTATAGACGAATGTTATATACCTCGATATTCCTAAATATATTGTATACTTCGAGTAATCTGTTGTAACAGAAGATGCATGTAAGAAAAACAAAAAGTAAATAAATGCTAATTGACGAATTTTGTAACACAAACACAAAGGAGATATCATTTTAATCGAGCTTGTTATATTTTATAAATTACGTTTGGGAATAAGGGTATGTTAATATCAGTAATGTGCTATAAGAATTCTACGTAGATTGGCTAAATTAAGTAAGCCTATAAAAGCATTTATTGTGAAATTTGTTTTGGTTCGTTACGTTCACATTTATATAATTTAAAGGAAATGAATTAAAAGATCTCAGCAGAAACTCACCCCAAGCTCATTCAGTAGTTGTATCTCCTCCTATCCACGGCACGTCTATTACTTCATGTTCATTTAAGATACTAAAAAATTCTGATGTGTTCCATTCACTTGACTTTCTCTATATCTCTGCAACAAATTATTCTTAAAACCTTTATGCTTCTATTTACTTCATGCTAATCGAGAAATAATTAGCAGAAATAGTCTTATTATTTGCTTCATTGTAAATAGAATCGAAATAAGAGAGTACCATAGGTTAAAGTAATAGTCAAAAGCTGGTTGCTATGTCACTGAAGTTCTTTTGTTTGTAATGACTGAAGTTCCTGTTTGAGAAAATTATATTTTTCAAAGCGGAAACCAAAAACAAGGGATATCTTAAAAACGATGAACTCCACGAAAAAAAATTATATGCCATAAATTGTGTGTTTTAACATGCTCTACATTTTTGTGTTTTAAGTTTTCGTCCATGTCTTACGGTTTAGCAGTTATGCAAAATTCCGTAAAAGTTATCCTCAATATGTAGGTTTCAGAAGATATTCCCAGATAATTCAAGATATAAATTTTATTTGGTAAGTAAATAACTCAAATATAAGGGATTTTAATGAAAATCGTTAGAGCCAATTTTAAGAAATTCAAAATGTTCGAATTTTTTTCCATATAAAGGATAGTTGGTGATGGGGGATTTTCTTGAAAATCTTCGTGTCGCATCCTTGGAAGATACCAAGCTTAAATACCAAGTTTGGTTTTGAACGGTCTTTTGGTTTTTGAGCTATGCTGCCCACATACACACACCGATATTTTTCCAAAAATGATTTTTTTGGATTTAGGGGGTCTCAAAACTTATATTTCCGGTGAAATCTCGGTATGGAATTTTTGATTGCAATACAATACGTTCTCTATACACTATGTACATAGTAGGTATAGAGAAAGTAAAAAGTCACATAATTATTTAAATGCTAACCGGACAAATGATACTAATATAAGCTCCAGTTACTGAACGAGCAAGAATTGTGTAGCGGTTGATGGGGTGAACAAAGAGCTTAATAGCCGACGACTACGGTTGCCAACCCCGAAATGAACAAACAGTTCAACAGCCTACAGGAGCTACAGATCGAGAATTAACTACTGATTGTCAGTGTACACCCTAGCACAACAGACCTGGTATATATTACATGTTGTGTAAACTAGTACATGCATTCAAACGTAAATAGCAAAGTAATGCAATTATATCTACTCGTATAACACAAATACGTCTAACCAAAGGTGTTATTCTGGCCCATTTAACCTTTCCTGTTGATTTAAAACGAACAGCTAGGCTCTCCTTACCTGCGACTGAACTCTAGCACTTATTAATTAATTAACTGCCCAATTCTTCACAACGGCTTTGTTGATTCTGCCGTCTGTAAAACGGAGACTATATTGAGGTATCTATAGTAGGAAATAAAAGTGAAATGTGCGGATTGTGATGAAAGTCCAATTTAAAATCGATTAATATTATTACTATATCTTGGTTCTACCACTTAAACTTCCATTAAAACTATTTAGGTATTAGTTTTTTCACTTCTACTCACCGTATTACAAAGTTTTAAAAATGTATCTTGTCTATTTTTGGCCTTTAACTTCCAACAAAGTACGCGATTTATACTAAAATATACCAGAAGTATTTGTTTTCTTTACTTTTTTACAGCAATTTCTATTGTTTCAGTAGCTAACAGACAGGTGGCGTCTAAATCGTGCATAGTTGACGTTCATATTGCAAAATTCAGAACTACCAATATTTGAAAACTAGTTATCACTAGTCATTAAAAGGTTGTGGAACCATCAATGAAATGTTCACTATTCGGCCACTAGAGTCGCTTTATAGTTGATTTTGAGGCGTTTGTTGCAACATGAGGGTGATTGCCAACATTGATACAAAAAATACCGCGATTCTGAAAGTGATTCTGTGTGTTTAGAGTTGTGAATCAATTATTGTTGTGTAAATAAGTGATGGTAAAGGTATACGATGGGTGCAGCGCACACAATGGTCTTAAGAAATAGTTTAATGGCTTTTACTGGCGATCCATACCTGAAAGTGTTGAAAACATTATGTTGTTCAGATGTGATAGTTGCCAGATTGCTGAAATTTTGACTTCTTGGGATCATTGGTGTTTTAGCTTCACAGATCCCTCGGTTACGCCTGTCGTACACTCCTCTACTTATAAAAAATCTCCCTCGACTACGCTTTGCGGCTTAGTGTCCTAAACGTTTATAATATACCAGTAAGTAACTTCACTGTGACTGAAATGACGAAATAACAAAAGTACCCAGGTATTGAAGTAATGCCAAGTGATGGAACACTGGAATACTAATAATGTATTCACGGTCTGAATCGCAGACTTTCTGTTTATTAACTCATTTTAAATTACTTTGTGTTTTCACCACAATCTGCACATTTCACTTTTATTTCCCACTATAGATACCACGACATAGTCTCCGTTTATCAGACGCTAAAATTAATAGAACGGTTGTGCAGAATTATGAAAAAGTTATAAGAATGTGTACCTAGTAACATAACCTCACCTTGTAAGCAAGTGCAGAAAATCAGTTTGGAATTTGTCATATCTTCTAAACGGAGCGAAATCCCCTCCCAAAAAAACAGCTTTCATGCAATCCAACCGAATCCCGGATCGGCCACTCGTAACTCATCCAAAAAGTTACTCACATTGCTTTCTTGAGCATTCAAATAGTGACAAAAGCCTGTCACACAGAATCACCAACTTCGGAAATGAACATCCTTGCCAGCCGTGGCTACAGTTGTAGCCTACGTCATTATACAAGGCCTTAGAATGCCGTCTGCAAAGGCATTACAATAGATGCAGTTCTAACTTGGCCGCTAGATGTCAGGTGTTTTCCCTGTCGTTCATCATGTGTGTTATTGGAAGTATACGCTAATTTGTGGCGTATTTTGTGGTAGTGTGGTTTTTATTTATGTTTTCAAGAATAAAGTGAACATATATAAATTAAAACATCCAAGGATGCGACACGAAGATTTTCAAAAAAATCCCCCCCCGACCCCAACTACCCTTTACATGGAGCTTTTTTCGAGAAATTTGATTTTCTCAAAAATGGCTCTAACGGTTTTGATTAAAATGTCGTATATTAAAGATATTTACGTGACAAATAAAACTTATACATTGAATTTTCTGGGAATAATCTTTAAATACAAATTTATTCTGGACGAATTTTACGGAATTTTGCATAACTGCTAAATCGTAAGAGTTGGACAAAAACTTACAAAACTTACAAAAAAAATGTAGAGCACATTAAAACACAACATTTATGTTGTATACATTTTTTTTTCGTGGAGTTCATTGTTTTTGAGATAATCATTGTTATTGGTTTCAGCTTTAAAGACGTATAATTTTCTCATACGGGAATTTGTCAACTCCTGTCTATACAAACAAAGCAACTTCAGTCACATAGCAACCAGCTTTTGATTATCACTTTAACCTATGGTATACCCTTATTTTGCTTCTACTTGCAAGGAAGCAAGCAATGAAACTATTTCTGAAAATTTTTCTCTCTCGATTAGCATGAAGTGAATAGAAGCATAAGCTCTCTAACAATTTGTCGCAGATATGAGAAAGTCATGTGAATGGAACAAATCAGATTTTTTTTTTTTTATTGTTTCATTTATATAGCCTCCTTTAACGTCTTAAGATGATATCGGGGCTTTTCATTAGAAACAATTCGTTGTCTAAAGGTTCTTTATGTTGGGTTTAAACCGTTTTATTACTTTCTCAACACATACTATGTGCATAGTGTATAGAGAAGATATTGCATTCCACCCATCGGAAATCCCACCCAAGATTTCACCGGAAATACATGTTTTCCGTCCCCCTAAATAAAAAAAAAGTGTTTTTAGAGAAAGCAAAGGAACTTCAGTCGCATAGTAACCAGCTTTTGGCTATCACTTTAACCTATGCTCTCTTATTTCGCTTCTAATAAGACTATTTCTGCTAATTTTTTCCCGATTGTCATTTTGTAGTGTTTAACGCCTGCTTTTGCTACTTATGGACACTAGGCGATGACACTGGTAATACATGGAATGAAGATGGAGCACCGGTAGAATGCGGTGTCGGGGAAAACCGGAGAAAACCCACAAATCTCACATGCGGTTGCTTGGGATCGAACCCGAGCGTCGGTGAGAGGTGAGTGGTCTAACCTCTCGGCCACGGCGCAGCCTTTTCTCAATTAGCATGAATTAAATAGAAGCATAACCTTTTAAACAATTTGTTGCAGAGATTTGTTCACTCTCACTTCCAGACTCTGTGGGGGATAGTTAAAGAAAACCTCCCAGCTCCAGCCGGGAATTGAACCCAGGACTTCCGGGGGAGAAGTCAGCTCACTGACCACTCGACCACGGAGGCAGACCAGCTATATGCTATTGTTCAAGAAAATCTGGCTTAAACTTTAGCCTTTTTTGTAAGTCTATTACACTAACAGCAATTTAACCGAAAATGCACTTAAAGGCAGAAATTGATGTTTTATTTGGCCTAATATACATAATTTTTCAACATAAATATACTAGTAATGATATAATTGTGGTAAAATCCTTATTTTTGGTCTGATTCTATTTCTTCTTGTGTTAATTGCCTAATTTTGACATATAATGTCATTTAAACGCGTGTTAAAAGGACAGGGATAACGCCTGACATCTTGCGGCAGCTGTAGAACTATTACAATTTGCCAGTTTTTCTCGGTAAAAATTGCTTCATTCTAAGGCCTTGTATAGTAGCGTAGGCGACGCTACAGTGTATGAGGCAAAATCATTAATAAATATCACAATGTATATTTCATTGAATTTTTACTTTCTCTACACGTATTATGTACATAGTGTATAGAGAAGATATTGTAATAAACCCAAATTTCGATACCGAGATATCACCGGAAATACATGTTTTGGGTCCCCCTGAATCCAAAAAAAGCATTTTTAGAAAAATGTCCGTGTTTGTGTCTGTCTGTGTATGTGTGTGCATGTGTGTGTGTGTCTGTGGGCAGCATAGCTCAAAAACGAAAAGACCGTCAAATACCAAACTTGGTATTTAAGTTTGGTATCTTCCAAGGATGCGACACGAAGATTTTCCAGAAAATCCCCCCACCCTTAACTACCCTTTACATGGAAACATTGTCGAAAATTTTGTTTTTCTTAAAAAATGGCTGTAACGATTTTTATTAAAATACCACGCATTAAAGCCATTTTTATCACAAATAAAATGTGTATCTTGAATTTTCTGGGAATAGCTTCTAAAGAACTGTTTATTCTGGATGAATTTTGCTTAATTTGGCTAACTAGTAAACCGTAAGAAATAGAGAAAATTTTACAATACAAAAAAATTAGATTTCGTTAAAATACACAAGTTATGTTCTAAACATTTTTTCGAGGAATTTACCGTTTTCAAGATATTCCATCTTATTGCTTTCAATTGTGAAGTACTTAAACTTTTCTCAGACGGAAGTGTCCGTTTTTCTATTGTTCTACTTCTGGCCAAGCAAAGAAGCGATTTGCAATGACAATCGCATAACGATAGCTTTTAAAACATTTGACTATCACTTTAGCCTAGTGCAATCTCTTAGTGGGATTTTACCTGTAAGGAACTAAGTAATACCATTCTGCTAATGTTTACCTCGATTAAATGATTATGAAAGAAGAATTATCTTTCGCAAGAAGTTTGCTTGTAGAGTCGCTAGAGAAAGTCATGTGAGAGTAACACATCAGATTTTTTTCATATTGTGTAGATGGGAGTTTTTATAATACTTGATATATGCGGGGCAGAGAAATATCGTGAGGCTTTACTTTTCCTTGAGTAACCAAATGTGCAGGAAATTGAATGTAGACGCTTTGAAAAGCAAGACGGGATTTGAAACGTACTCTAAGCTTCTTTGGACCAGAAACATTGATAAGCTTAGTCTTGTTCACGCGCGAGAGCAACTTTTTACAAAGGCTAAGGAAAAAATAGTGAATAAAGCCCTTTAAAGGGTACCGTCCTTTCATACCATTAAAGATATATTCTTCCTTTTAGAAACGAACCTCTTTCAGTCATCGGAAGAAACTTTTTTTTTCTTTTTAAAGCGGTTTACTTTCTCTATATTTTATATTTCCATCGGATCTGGGGTGTAATCTTGTGTTAGTAGCTTACAGTTCCATAAGGATGCATTTGTAAACCCATCATTGACATCAAAACATGCGCGCTGTGAAAGTCCTTATCGGCGGACTGATTTGTCACTTGTTGGCCATTTACAGCTACAGTTCTAGAGTGTCCCATTCACATGACTTTCTCTACATCTCTGCAACAATTATTGTTAAAAAGCTTATGCTTCTATTTACTTCCAGCTAATCGAGAAAAATTTTTCAGAAATAGTCTTATTATTTGCTTCCTTGTAAGTATAAGAGAAATAAGGGAGTACCATAGGTTAAAGTGACAGTCAAAAGCTGGTTGCTATGTCACTGAAGTTTCTTTGTTTGTATAGACAGGAGTTGACAAAGTGCTGTGTCAGAAAAGTATAAGTTTTTTAAAGCGGAAACTAATAACAAGGAATATCTTAAAAACGATCAACTCCATGAAAAAATGCATATACCATAAATTGTGTGCTTTAAAGTGATCTACATTTTTTGTGCGGTAAGTTTTTTTCATTTCTTACGGTTTAGCAGTTATGCAAAATTCGGCAAAATTCATCCAGAATAAAGAGGTCTTCTGAAGCTATTCCCAGAAAATTCAAGATATACATTTTATTTCGGGTACAAATAGCTTTAATATACATTATTTTAATCAAAATCGTTAGTCGTTTTTAAGAAAATCAAAATGTTCTAAAAATTTTCCATGTAAAGCGTAGTTTGTGGTGCGCGGATTTTCTTAAAAACCTTCGTGTCGCATCCTTGGAAGATGCTTTACCTAAATACCAAATTTGGTATTTAACGGTCTTCTCTTTTTTGAGCTATGTTGTCCACAGACACACACATACACACACACGCGCACAGACGGACACAAACACACAGACCTTTCTCTAAAAATCCTTTTTTTATCTGGATTCAAGGGGATCCTAAAACATATATTTCCGTCGAAATCTCGGTATCAAATTTTGGGTGGAATACAATACTTCCTCTATACTCTATGTACATAGTACGCGTAGAGAAAGTAAAAATGAATCGCCGAAATGTATGTACACGTATCACTTCCGAACGACTGCACCAAATTGAACAATTCTTTATATGTTGTGTTTGTTACTGTCACCACAAGGTTTGTGGAAAGGAAAATGTTTAAAATCTCACAATATGAACAAATACAGAGCCAAGATAACGCATGTCGGTTAATATCCACCATATGGCAACTAAATGGTCGTGGTACTACTATATATTTCCCTTCCCATTCTATGTTAAGGTAACGCAACAGTTTATCAAGACAATGACGCAACGCAGCAGTGAAATGGAAATACATTTTTATGTATTAACTGTCCTTTCCTTTCTCCAATTATTTAAGATAAGGAAGCAAGTAACCTTTCCTGGCCACGAAACCTACTTATTTATTTGCTGCTAGGTGGCTGCAGTACTGCCATATTTTTCCTCCCCATTCTATGTTAAGGTAACGCAACAGTTTATCGAGATAATGACAACGCAGCAGTGAAATTCAAGTACATTTTTATGTATTAACTATCCTTTCCTTACTCTTATTGTTTAAAATAAAGAAGCAAAGCTTTCCTGACGACGAACACCTAAAATACGTACTTATTTATTTGACACCAGATGACCGTAGTACCTACTGCTCTACTTTTCCTCTCCATTAAATGCTAAGGGAATGCAACCGGTTATGGAGACAATGTCGCAAAATAACTGTGAAAATCACACATATTTCTTATGTATTAACTATGGTTCCCTTGGTCACATCGTTTAAATAAAGAAATAAGTTTATTTTTGTTGTAATTTTATAAAATGAACGAAACTGAAAATGCCGGAGAAATAACGGGATCCGTTTTAGGTTAACTTTGTATTGCTAAAGAACATGAAGATACCCGCATCACCATCACACTACAATTACGGTGCTCTTAATACATTTGATCAAGTAATATTTTGGGTCAAATGAAGAAATTTAATACACAAAGCCATCATCAAATAAAATCCTATCGATGGCCCAACCAGATCTACTTTCTCTTTAGTTATGTCATTGTTAGCCTTAAAATGGCTATTTTGACATAGGATAAAATAAAGAAAGAATTGGAAAACATTAGGAGTAAAGGAAAGAAAGAAATTCGGAAATGTTACTTTGTGAAACTTTCTCCCTAACGTAATTCATTACCTATGTCAGCGTTTACCCGCCACACTATGGAAGCTCTGCCAGTATTGTTATTATGCCAACGACATCCTTGGTTGCCCACGCTGTTAACTGCACATGTCATCCTTTCCACAATACCTTGTGGGTGCGCTGACTTCGCAATACCAACAATATATGCTACATTGCGCAGATCATTTCGTTTTTCAGATGCAAGGGCATTATTAGACATTGGCAATGGCCAAATTCCTGTTGACACTTCTACTGGTCTCATTTTGTTTCCATCAATTTTTTGTCACTTCACAACGTCAAAGGAAGAATTAATATCGAATGTGTTCCCAAATATTGTTGAAAATTACAAAAACTGTGCTTGGTTGAGCTAACGAGCCATTTTAGCAACAACCAATAACAATGTAGATGATTTGAATATAAAAATTCAGAGGAAAATTGATGGACAAATGCATTCATTTAAGTCGATCGATTCCATTACCAATCCAAATGAAGTCGTCAATTATCTAACTAAATTTCTAAATTAATTGGATTTGCCAGGATTGCCGCCATTTTACAGCTCAAGGTAATAATTATGCTACGCAATCCCAATCAGCCGAAATTATGCAGCGGAACAAATCTCGCTGTTAAAACAATTATGAAAATTTTGTTTTAAGCTACTATAACAGAAAAGTTCAAAGGCGAGGCTATACTTATTCCAGGAATACCACTAACGTCAACCGACTTTCCTTTTGAACTTAAACATGTTCAGTTTCCGGCTCGCCTTGCATTCGCAGTGACAATAAATCCTAAGGTCAGTCGTTAGAAGCGTATGGAATATATTTTGAATCATTCTGTTCTTCGCATGGGCAGTTGTACATTGCGTGCTCGATAGTCGGCAAACCATCGGCGCTATTTGTTTTCTCTCCGGAAGGAAAATTATACATTACACTGCATTACAATAGAGTGTTGTCAAATTATTTAATTGTAATTTTATTTCATTGCAAGATCGTACTGTAAACGGAAGGTTTTGTCTGAGTTTTTACTTTCTCTATACGTACTATATACATAATGTATAGAGAAGGTATTGTATTGCACCCAAAAATTCGATACCGAGATTTCACCAGAAATATATGTTTTGAGACCCCCTGAACCCAAAAAAAGAATTTTTATAAAAATGTCCGTGTGCGTGTCTGTCTGTCTGTGTCTGTGTGTGAGTGTCTGTGGGCAGCATAGCTCAAAAATGAAAAGACCGTTAAAAACCAAACTTGGTATTTCGGTTTGGTATCTTACAAGGATGCGACACGAAGATTTTCAAGAAAATGCCCTCACCCCAAACTACCCTTTACTGGAAAAAAATTCGAAAATTTTGATTTTCAAAAAAATGGCTCTTAACGATTTTGATTAAAATCTCGTAAATTTAAGGTATTTATTTGACAAATAAAATGTATATCTGGATTTTTCTGGAAATAGCCTCTGAAGACTACTTTATTTTGAATGAATTTTACGGATTTTTGCAAAACTGCTAAACCGTAAGGTATAGACAGAAATTTACCACACAGAAAATGTAGTGCACATTAAAACACACAATTTATGTTATATACATTTTTATTTTTCGTGGAGTTGATCGTTTTTAAGATATCTCTTGTTTTTGTTTTCAGCTATGAAAAACTTATACTTTTGCAGTAAATTGTGGTAATTTTTTGTCCATATCTTACGGTTTAAGAGTTATTCAAAATTCCGTAAAATTCATCCGGAATAAAATACCCTTCAGAGGCCATTCCCAGAAAATTCAAGATATACATTTAATTTGTCAGGTAAATAGTTTTAATATATGATATTTTAATCAAAATCGTTAGAGCCATTTTTGAGCAAATCAAAATTTTCGAAAAAAGTTCCATGTAAAGCATAGTTGGGGGCGGGGGGATTTTTATCAAAATCTTTGTGTCGCATTCCTGGAAGACATTAAGCTTAAATACCAGGTGTGGTATTTTACTGACTTTTCGTTTTTGAATTATCGTGTTCATATATACTCGGTCACTCGCACGCACACACGGACCTCTTTCAGAAAATGCTTTTTGCTTTCTCTAAACGTACTATGTACTAGTGTACAGAGAAGGTATTGCATTGTACTAAAAAATTCGATACCGAGATTTCACCGGAAATACATGTTTTGAGACCACCTGAATCCAAAAAAAAAGCATTTTTACTAAAATGTCCGTTTGTCTGTCTGTGTGCATATGTGTGTATGGATATTTTTCTAAACATGCCTGTTTTGTATTCAGGGGGACCCAAAGCATATATCTCCGGTGAACTCTCGGTATCGAGTTTTTTGGTGGAGTGCAATACCTTCTCTATACACGATGTACATAGTGCGTGTAGAGAAAGTAAAAATAGAACGAGGACGTTTATATGCATGCACAGCTTCTTGTGTGTCTCAATTGCGATAAAAGTAATCTTCGTAAGCTTACTATCAATATTTTTGGAAATAATGATGAGAAGAAGAAGAAGAAGAAGAAGAAGAAGAAGAAAAGGTATAAGAAGGAGGATGAGAAGAAGAATGAGTGTAAGAAGAAGAAGAATCAAATTGGTTTTCTCCCAACTTGAATAAGAATCTGAAATGTGTTTAAAATATGTATAAAATATCTGCAAATTAAATCTAGATCCTAACGTGCAGTGGTTTCTGTAGATATCCTTACGAGAGTCTCCATGTGAACCAATCTTGAGTTTGTAGCTTATCAACAAATGTAGAAAAAACATTTGATGTGTTCAGTTCACATGACTTTCTCTATATCTCTGCAATACATTATTTTTAAAAATCTTATGATTCTGTTTACTTCCTGCTAATCAAGAAAAGTTAGCAGAAATACACTTATTAATAGCTTCCTTGTAAGTAAAAGCGAAATAAGGGAGTACCATAGGTTAAAGTGATAGTCAAAAGCTGGTTGCTATGTGACTGAAGTTTCTTTGTTTGTATGGACACGAGTTTACAAAGTCCTGTATGAGAACAGTTAAGTTTTTTATAGATGAAACAAATAAAAAAAAAGGAATATCTAAAAAACAATCACCTCCGCGAAAAAAATGTATATAACATAAATTGTGTGTTTTAAAGTGCTCTACATTTGCTCTGTGGTAAGTTTTTGTCCATCTCTTACGGTTTTGCGGTTATGCAAAATTCCGTAAAATTGACCTCGAATAAAGTAGCCTTCAAAGGCTATTCCCAGTAAATTCAAAATATACATTTTATTTGTCAGGTAAATATCTTTAATATACGATATTTTTATCAAAATCACTAGAACCATTTTTTAGAAAATCAAAATTTTCGAAAAAAGTTTTATGTAAACGATAGTTTGGGGTAGGGGGATTTTTCTCAAAATCTTCGTGTCGCATCCCTGGAAGATACTAAACTTAAATTCCAAGTTTGGTATTTTACCGACTTTTCGTTTTTGAGTTATCGTGTTCACAGACACTCGGGGACACACACACGGAAGTTTTTCTGAAAATACTTTTTTTTGGATACACGGGACCCTAAAACGTATATTTCCAGTGAAATCTCGATATCGAAATTTTTGGTGGAGTGCAATACCTTCTCTATACACTAAGTACATAGTACGCATAGAGAAAGTAAAAATTGGCAGAAATAGTCTTATTACTTGCTGCCTTGTAAGTAGAGGCGAAATAAGGTAGTAGCATAACTTAAAGTGATAGTCAAAAGCTGGTCGCTATGTGACTGAAGTTGCTTTGTTTGTATAGACAGGCGTTGACAAATTCCTGTATGACTAAAGTATAAGTTTTTGAAAGCTGAAACGAAAAACCAGGAATATCTTAAAACCAATGAACTCCACGAAAAAATGTATATAACATAAATTCTGTGCTTTATTGTGCTCTACATTTTCAGTGCAGTAAGCTTTTGTCCATCTCTTGCGGTTTAGCAGCTATGCAAAATTCCCTGAAATCCATCCAGAATAAAGAAGTCTTCAGAGGCTATTCCCAGAAAATTCAATATATACATTTTATTTGTCGGGTAAGTATCTTTAATACACGATATTTTATCAAACTCGTAGGAGCCATTTTTAAGAAAATCAACATTTTCGAAAAAAAGTTCCATGTAAAGGTAAGTTGGGGGTGGGAAGATTTTATTGAAAATCTTCGTGTCGCATCCTTGGAAGATACCAAACTTACATACCAAGTTTAGTATTCAACGGTCTTTTCGTATTTGAGCTATGCTGTCCACAGAAACACAGACACACACACACACACACACACACACAGACACACACACGCACACACAACTACGGACCATTTTCTGAAAATACTTTTTTTTGGATTCAGGGGGACCCAAAACATGAATTTCCGGTGAAATCTCTGTATCGAATTTTTCGGTGGAATGCAATACATCTATACACTATGTAAATAGTACGCGTGGAGAAAGTAAAAATTCGTATCCTAGTGGACGGGACTTACAGGTTGTCTTCATATCAGATCGCTCTAGAACAGTAAACTGAGAAACTATGGGAACCCTTTTTCTCTATATTTAACACCGTTGTAGATAAATGCATTGAAATATCTACATTCGAACCGCTGCGCAATGTTTTTCCTCTGCGCACACAGAAACATGATCACACAGCTGCTGTACACAAGTCACGGTGCTGACTTGTTTTTCTTTGCTCAGAAAGCGGAGTGTTGACCAGAGTTGGTTGAGTTATCAGTGTGCTGTATTATTTTATCCTGTACTTAGTCACAAAGTGTACTGTGGCTCAAAATTTGTTTTCTACTGCACAGCGTGTATTTATTTTTGACTCGTAAGTGTTAACTCATTTTGTTAGTGGAGTCTCAATAGTGTATACAATGGGGAAATTGACCCACATTTAATATTTTTCACGGACGAGGCTTGGTTCCACCTTCAAGGATATGTGTGCATAAAATAATCGTTTTGGAGCTCTGAGAAACCTAATATTGTCCATGAACGAAAAAAATGGGTATGGTGCGTCATTAGCGGAGAAAGTGTTATAGGACCAATTTTTTCCGAGTCAACAGTTGACGCCCGTACATACATGAATACAAGTTTGCCCCCCGTCCCTTTTCAGAGAAATAACAAGCAGAGAGCGTGATTTTGCCTTTTTTACTTCCTCTATACATGTACATACCCAAAAATTTCATACCGAAATTTCACCGGAAATATATGTTTTAGGGTCCCCTGTATTAAAAAAAATTAATTTTCTCAAAAAAGGCTGTAACAATTTTGATTTAAATATGGTATATTAAAGAAATTTTTCTGACAAATAAAACGTATATGTTGAATTTTCTAGGACTAACCTCTGAAGACTACTTTGTTCTGGAGTTGATCGTTTTTTAGATGTTTCTTGTTTTTAGTCTCTGATTTGAAAAATATACATTTCTCATACAAGAATTTGTCAACTGCTGCCCACACTAACAAAGGAACTTCAGTGACATAGCAACCAGCTTCTGACTATCACTTTAACCTATGGTACTCCCTTATTTCGCTTCTACTTACAATGAAGCAAGCAATAAGACTATTTCTGCTAATTTTTTTCTCGATTAGCATGAAGTAAATAGAAGTATAAGCTTTTTACCAATTTTTTTTTCAGAGACGTAGAGAATGTCATGTGAATGGAACACATCAGATTTTTGTCCTTCTATTTACAAGGAACCAAGAAGTAAGGACAATTTCTGCTAATGATATCTCGTTTAGCATGATTTAGATAGAAGAATAAGCTTTTTACAATAATTTGTTACAGAGAGGTAGAGAAAGTCATGTGATTGTAACACATCAGATATTTTTGTTTTTATGTCTACAAAGATCTCGTGGTATGGAGGTACAAGGAATACTATAGCAGAATGTGTAATTAGGAATTATTGCATATTGTTACTCTTCTGTTTTCTTGGTAGGTTGCCGGTTTCTTCTAATGATGGCACTTCACTGGAAATTTAAACTTCTGCGTTCTGTAAACTATTTTCAAAGTACCTTTGATATAAAAGCTCTAGCTTTCGCGTTAGAAGGACCAGCAGAAAGCTCAAATGTGTGACGTGATATATGGTGTGGCAAGGTTTTCTGTTTAGGTGGTGTTATGTAAACCCTCAATAGCTTATTGTTTGAGCAGGTAACCTACATATTACAAGCCAGGACCCGTGTTGCCCTTTATCACATTGATGGCTTCAATGAAAATGTGTTAACTATCTAAATTTAAGATGTTGTAGCTCACACTTGTGCTGATAATTAATACATAATGTTACATTTTGTATGCGAGTGCCGTTTTTTCTTCCAACCTCCGATAGATAATAGATAAAAGACAATTCAAAATCTTCTCGGGCTTCTAGCCAGGTAAAAATTTGGCTTGACACCAACGTTTCGAAGAAGTGCATCTTCCTCGTCTTCAGGGTGAACTGATGGTTTGAGCTTGCGGAGACTGGTATTTATAAGAGCTGGGATGAAGCTAACATCTGATTGGTTCGCGAGATATTATGGCTTTTTTTTTTTTTTTTTTTTTTTGGAAAGGGGAGACAGAGAGAGAGTTGGAGGGTTGAAAGAATGGCTTATCTCGCCATTGGGTGAAGATTGGAAGGGAATAGTGCAAGGGAAAGTCAGGTGAGATAGGAAAGGAAGAGTGAATGGGGAATAATGGAGTTCCGCGATAGCACCTCCGTGATTAGTGGTGAAGTTGATGTTGCTGCAGCATATGGGGCTGCAACAAGGAATGGCTTATCTAGTCTGTAAACATGACCCGAGGGCCCTGAGTACAGCGCTAAGGAGTCTTGGGTGTGCTTTAGTACTGATGTCTGGTGGAACGGGTGTGTGTGAGAGGGCATGAAGTTTTGGTGGTAAGGTCCTGAAGAATCCGTTGGTGACTACTTGCAATTTGCTCGGCCACATTGTTGACTGTCAGTTCTTGGCTGTCAAGAACTGCAGTATAGCATTTATTGACGTCCTTTCGGGTTCCCTTGAGTAGGTCATCCAGAAAGGTGAGGCGTAATGGCAATTTTGAAGTTTGAACATAGAGGTCCTGGTTGGCCTCCAAGATCCTGGCGTTTACGTCGTGGATTTCCTGTAGTAGGGTGTAGAGGACGTCCAGCTCCAAGAGGAACTCAGACGTGACCTTTTTCTGGGCTATGGCATCGGTGTCTTGACGGTTGGCTGTAGAAGTGGTGTGGGCGTCTGAGATGGCTGCGGTCATGGTAGTCAGGGCTTCTTCCAGCGTGTTCAATCGGCCGCTAATGAGCAGTTTTTTTTTTTTTTTTTTTTTTTTTTTAGTTTCAAGTGGAGGGGAAAAATCCACCTTAAGGACTAACCCGGGCTGGCATGCCCGGAGTGTCGGGGTCTCCCAGGATGGGCCTACCGACTAAAAAACCCCTCCACCGGTATTGGAAGGTAAGGATACTGCGGTACCGCTGTTGCACCCGCGCAGTAAAAGGTGAAGGTAAACTGGCCCGCTGTGCGGCCGCCAGGGGTGAGGGTTGTGCTAGTAGACCGGCTTGACCGAGGCCCAGCCGGCCCCTGTAGCGAATTATAGGTGAGGAGTTGAGGAAATTATGGGTGGTTGGGAGTTGTTGGTGAACATGGGATTGGAAGTGTAGGGAGAGCTGCCACTCTCTCCCTGTGGTGATGATGACGGCACTGGATATTGATGGTGAAGTTGGTGCTGCAGCTCTCGGACGCCCACGACCGAAGCCTCAAGAGACCCCAGCCGCGGGCACTGGTCGTGTAAGTGATGGAGTTAGTGGTGATGTCTGCCAAGTTTAAGGTGACTCTTCCGGGTGTACCCTTGCTCTGATTGGAATTCTCTGAGCAATTGCTGCGGAGTCTTAGGCTGCTGAGGGAATGTTCCTTCAGCTACCTGCTGTTGATAATTTTGGGCGCTGGCTATCCGGTTGGACAGCTCAGCGGTGGAGGCCTGTAGAGTGGAGATGGCGGCGGTGTTGGCAGCTTGTAGGGCGTCGATCCTGGTGGACAGGTCGGCGGCTGTAGTCTGCTGGCTGGTGGCTGCTGCGTCGTTAGAAGCTTGTAATTCCTGTAGCTTCTGTGTGAGGAGACTGCATGTCTCTTCCAGGGCAGCTAGTCGAGCGCCGACGTTCAGGATCTCCGCGTGGAGGTCCTGAATGGCTTCTCGCGTCGCTGCGTCTGTTGAGAGTGCAGGTGGTGAGGCCTCAGTGGTGGTTGTCTGCGGTGGAGTGGTACGGCGGGCAGAAGTTGGTGATGAAGTGCTGCTCCTTGGGTAGAGAGGGCACTGGGCTTGCCCTGTGTAGTGTCCTGTGCCACGACAAGTGGCACAGAATCGGCGGCGTCGGCGGAGATCATGCCCAGTGCACTCGGTGGTGGATGAGCAGGACCTCATTTAAGATGACTGAGATATGGGCACGGTTTTTTTTTTTTTTTTTTTTTTTTTTTTTTTTTTTTTTTTTTTTGGAAAGGGGAGACAGAGAGAGAGTTGGAGGGTTGAAAGAATGGCTTATCTCGCCATTGGGTGAAGATTGGAAGGGAATAGTGCAAGGGAAAGTCAGGTGAGATAGGAAAGGAACAGTGAATGGGGAATGATGGAGTTCCGCGGTAGCACCTCCGTGATTATTGGAAAAGTTGATGTTGCTGCAGCATATGGGGCTGCAACAAGGAATGGCTTATCTAGTCTGTAAACATGACCCGAGGGCCCTGAGTACAGCGCTAGGGAGTCTTGGGTGTGCTTTAATACTGATGTCTGGTGGAACGGGTGTGTGTGAGAGGGCATGAAGTTTTGGTGGTAAGGTCCTGAAGAATCCGATGGTGACTATTTGAAATTTGCTCGGCTACATTGTTGACTGTCAGTTCTTGGCTGTCAAGAACTGCAGTATAGCATTTATTGACGTCCTTTCGGGTTCCCTTGAGTAGGTCATCCAGAAAGGTGAGGCGTAATGGCAATTTTGAAGTTTGAACATAGAGGTCCTGGTTGGCCTCCAAGATCCTGGCGTTTACGTCGTGGATTTCCTGTAGTAGGGTGTAGAGGACGTCCAGCTCCAAGAGGAACTCAGACGTGACCTTTTTCTGGGCTATGGCATCGGTGTCTTGACGGTTGGCTGTAGAAGTGGTGTGGGCGTCTGAGATGGCTGCGGTCATGGTGTTGAGGGCTTCTTCCAGCGTGTTCAATCGGCCGCTAATGAGCAGGACCTCTGAGTGCAGGTCCTGCACGGCGTCTTTAACGGCGCTGTCGGATGGCGCATCTGCCTGTGGGGTGTTAGTGGCGGCAGGCAGGTGATGGGTGATGGAGTCTTCCGTCTGCGTCGAGGTGGTGGTTGTTGAAGTCCTCGCCTTTTTGTCTATGGGTGTGGCGGCAGAGGCTGGTGTCAGGTGGCGGCGGCTGCGTGGGTAATAGGGGCACTGCGCCTGTCCTGTGAAATGACCAGGGCCATCACAGATGGCGCAGTACCGGCGTCGAAATCTGAGATCATGAGCTGCGCATTCAGCTGTCAGTCTGGGCGCCCCACAGTAGTGGCACCGTGGGGGCTCAGCGCAGGTGTCGGCGGTGTGGCCGAATGCGCAGCAGCGGCGACATGGAAGCTGGCGACTACCTCTGCTGGCCTCAACTGTGTGACGGCGCCCACAGATGAGCAGACCGTCAGTCAAGGCTGCAGTGTAGTCGGTTGCGTCGGAGAATTCGAGGCGCACCAATGGTGTTGGACCCCTCGAACTAGTGATACGGGAAGCCCGTATCACTGAGGGCCACTGGTGGCGAGCTGCTGCGGTGAAGAAGCGGTGGGGGAGGTCCAGCGGAACTCCCCGGATCACCGCGCTGTGCCTCACAGGAAGCACAGGTTGGTTGGGCTGCGGCGGCTGCGTTGTACATGGCTTGGTCACAGCGGCGGTGGATGATTTGCTGGCCGGCAGGTGCGGCTGCAACTGCCGGCATTCTGCGGCGGCTGGAGGCGGAAGGGTGGCACTGCTCTCAGCCGAGAGGGCCGGTTGGTGCTCGGCTGTGGCTGCGGCGACTGGAGGCGGAAGAGTGGCACTGCTCTCAGCCGAGAAGGTCGGTTGGCACTCGGCTGTGGCTTCGGCGGTGTATGAGGCGGTTTGGTTTCCGCGTTTCTGCTTGGGCGGAAGTGAAGGCGGCGTTGAGGCCGGCAACTGCGGCAGCAGTTGCCGGGAGCTAGCGGCAGCGGCGACCGGCGATTGCGTTGGCGGTTGCCCGGCAAGAGCGGGAGCTAAAGCCGGAGAAACCGTCCAAAACGCGCTGCCATTCCTAGGTGATGGCAGCGGCGACTCATCCGGTTCAGCTGACGGTGAGGTTGCGGCGGTGGTCCTCTTCCTTCGGCGACCTTTCTTCGTCATCTCTCACGTGTTGTGTCCAAAGTGTCGATCCACCACCACTCACCACCTATGGGCACGGTTTTTTTTTTTTTTTTTTTTTTTTTTTTTTTTTTTGGAAAGGGGAGACAGAGAGAGAGTTGGAGGGTTGAAAGAATGGCTTATCTCGCCATTGGGTGAAGATTAGAAGGGAAAAATCGGGTGTGATAGGAAAGGAACAGTGAATGGGGAATGATGGAGTTCCGCGGTAGCACCTCCGTGATTATTGGTAAAGTTGATGTTGCTGCAGCATATGGGGCTGCAACAAGGAATGGCTTATCTAGTCTGTAAACATGACCCGAGGGCCCTGAGTACAGCGCTAAGGAGTCTTGGGTGTGCTTTAGTACTGATGTCTGGTGGAACGGGTGTGTGTGAGAGGGCATGAAGTTTTGGTGGTAAGGTCCTGAAGAATCCGTTGGTGACTACTTGCAATTTGCTCGGCCACATTGTTGACTGTCAGTTCTTGGCTGTCAAGAACTGCAGTATAGCATTTATTGACGTCCTTTCGGGTTCCCTTGAGTAGGTCATCCAGAAAGGTGAGGCGTAATGGCAATTTTGAAGTTTGAACATAGAGGTCCTGGTTGGCCTCCAAGATCCTGGCGTTTACGTCGTGGATTTCCTGTAGTAGGGTGTAGAGGACGTCCAGCTCCAAGAGGAACTCAGACGTGACCTTTTTCTGGGCTATGGCATCGGTGTCTTGACGGTTGGCTGTAGAAGTGGTGTGGGCGTCTGAGATGGCTGCGGTCATGGTAGTGAGGGCTTCTTCCAGCGTGTTCAATCGGCCGCTAATGAGCAGGACCTCTGAGTGCAGGTCCTGCACGGCGTCTTTAACGGCGCTGTCGGATGGCGCTTCTGCCTGTGGGGTGTTAGTGGCGGCAGGCAGGTGATGGGTGATGGAGTCTTCTGTCTGCGCCGAGGTGGTGGTTGTTGAAGTCCTCGCCTTTTTGTCTATGGGTGTGGCGGCAGAGGCTGGTGTCAGGTGGCGGCGGCTGCGTGGGTAATAGGGGCACTGCGCCTGTCCTGTGAAATGACCAGGGCCATCACAGGTGGCGCAGTACCGGCGTCGAAATCTGAGATCATGAGCTGCGCATTCAGCTGTCAATCTGGGCGCCCCACAGTAGTGGCACCGTGGGGGCTCAGCGCAGGTGTCGGCGGTGTGGCCGAATGCGCAGCAGCGGCGGCATGGAAGCTGGCGACTACCTCTGCTGGCCTCAACTGTGTGACGGCGCCCACAGATGAGCAGACCGTCAGTCAAGGCTGCAGTGTAGTCGGTTGCGTCGGAGAATTCGAGGCGCACCAATGGTGTTGGACCCCTCGAACTAGTGATACGGGAAGCCCGTATCACTGAGGGCCACTGGTGGCGAGCTGCTGCGGTGAAGAAGCGGTGGGGGAGGTCCAGCGGAACTCCCCGGATCACCGCGCTGTGCCTCACAGGAAGCACAGGTTGGTTGGGCTGCGGCGGCTGCGTTGTACGTGGCTTGGTCACAGCGGCGGTGGATGATTTGCTGGCCGGCAGGTGCGGCTGCAACTGCCGGCATTCTGCGGCGGCTGGAGGCGGAAGGGTGGCACTGCTCTCAGCCGAGAGGGCCGGTTGGCACTCGGCTGTGGCTTCGGCGGTGTATGAGGCGGTTTGGTTTCCGCGTTTCTGCTTGGACGGAAGTGAAGGCGGCGCTGAGGCCGGCAACTGCGGTAGCAGTAGCCGGGAGCTTGCGGCAGCGGCGACCGGCGATTGCGTTGGCGGTTGCCCGGCAAGAGCGGGAGCTAAAGCCGGAGAAACCGTCCAAAACGCGCTGCCATTCCTAGGTGATGGCGGCGGCGACTCACCCGGTTCAGCTGACGGTGAGGTTGCGGCGGTAGTCCTCTTCCTTCGGCGACCTTTCTTCGTCATCTCTTACAACCTACCACCTACCACCACCTACGACCAACCACGACGACGGGCTCTTCCTATGGGCACGGTTTTTTTTTTTTTTTTTTTTTTTTTAGTTTCAAGTGGAGGGGAAAAATCCACCTTAAGGACTAACCCGGGCTGGCAAGCCCGGAGTGTCGGGGTCTCCCAGGATGGGCCTACCGACTAAAAAAACCCCTCCACCGGTATTGGAAGGTAAGGATACTGCGGTACCGCTGTTGCACCCGCGCAGTAAAAGGTAAAGGTGAACTGGCCCGCTGTGCGGCCGCCAGGGGTGAGGGTTGTGCTAGTAGACCGGCTTGACCGAGGCCCAGCCGGCCTTATGGGCACGGACCTCATTTAAGATGACTGAGATATGGGCACGGACTTCGTAGAAAACTATTTATAGCAGTTATTCGGCTAATGTTTTGTGTTTGAGCACGCACCTGCTAGAAAATAAGTCTTGGAAGACTGCAGGTACAGGATTAGGTGTTAAGGCTCTTTATCATCGGTGTCCATGCTGAACTTAATTGTAGGCCAGATTCTTAATACTTAAAAGTATCTATTAAGTTAATAGTTTTCTACGAAGTCCATGCTGAACTTAAAATACTTTTCAACATAATCATCGAAAAGTTTGAGATATTTATCATACCTGGGCACAAGCTTTGCAATACCCGCTTCAAAAAATGTTGCCGCCAATGATTTCAAATGAGCATTGACGTTGTTTTGAAAATCTTCGTACTTTGCGACGTTTGCGAGAGCCTTTCAAAACAAACGAAGAGGAATGCTGACTTCAGGAATTGTGTTGATCCATGACAACGCTCGTCCACACACTGCTGGTACAACCCATCGGCTCCTTGAACAATTTCAATGGCTCATTTTCGATCATTCACCGTACAGTCCTGACCTGGCATCCAGCGACTTTCACCTTTTCCCTGAACTGAAGACGTGGTTAGGAGGGCAGCACTTTCAAACCAACGAAGATAGAAGAATGAGCTTCTTAACAATAATTAGTTACAGAGATGTAGAGAAAGTCATGCGAATGGCACACATCAGATATTTTTAAACTCTATACTGCTTTCATGAGAAACATAGAAATTGACCAAGACCTTCAAAACATATAAATGCTGGAAAACTTAAACCAATAGAAAGGAATATTTTGCCAAGGGTTAATGCCACGAAAGAGCTAGTGTTAAAAGTCCGCTTTTACTACTTATGGCACCGCAGACGGTGACACTGATGATACGTGAATGAAGAAATTCACTACAAATAAAGGGAATATTACAATAATTCATGTTATTTTGAAATTAATATTATCTTAAATATTCAGTTTAATACAAATAGTTACAGTGAATTCTATGTAAATCAAACATCAGTCAATATTTATTATGTGAAAAGTCATTTTTGGAAATTTTCTTGAAAAACTAGGACGTTGCAGCTTTGGCAGATAGCTAACTACTCATGTACCCACAAGGAAGTAATGCAAACTGGAAATTATGGATAATAAACTTGTGGTAGAAAAATACCAAGAATAGGCCTACCGACTCAAGAAAACCACAAAAACCCCAAGAGAGTGGACGGCCGAGACCTCTAGAATTATTGTCTCACACATTACCACGGAGTCATCTAGGTATACAGGAGAGAAGTCTATTGATAAAACTAGGTAAAGTGTCTAAAGATAGAAGTAGTATTTATCTACTCATCCTATATTCCGGATCTCTGTAAATATACACTTTCTCTAGCACGTATGTACAAAGCAACTAGGTAGATCGAAAGGGCATTGTACTCCACCCAAAATACGGGACCTACGAATAAAATAATCTGATGCGTTCAATTCACATGCCTTTCTCTACGTCTCTATAACAAATTATTATTATTATTATTATTATTATTATTATTATTGTTGTTGTTGTTGTATCTCTTTATGCTATTCGAGGTTAGCAGAAACGGTCTTATTACTTTGTTCCTTGTAAGTAGGAGGGAAATAAGGGAATACACTAGAATAAAGTTGCTATGGGATTGAAATCCGTTTCTTTGCGTGGCCAAGCGTTGACAAGTTCCCGTATGAGAAAAGTTTGTATTTTAAAACTGTAATCAATAACAAATAATATCTCGAAAATGGCCAATTCCACGAAAAAATGTGTATGAGATGAATTATGTTTTATCGAGATCTACATTTTTTGTATAGTAAGTTTCTGTCTATCTCTCACGATATACCGATTTTGCAAAATAAAAGTCTTCCAGAATAAAGAGGTCTTCATGGGTTTTTCCCAGAAAATTCTAGATATACATTTTATTTTTCATGTAAATATCTTTAATATAAGAGATTCATATCAAAATCGTTAGAGCTATTTTTGAAAAAATCAAAATATTCAAACATTTTTCTATATAAAGGGAGTTTAGGGTGGGGGTATTTAATTGAAAATCTCCACGTGTGCGGACACACGGACCTTTTTCTAAAAACGTTTTTTTTATTAAGAGGATCTCAAAACATATATTTCCGATGGAATCTCTGTTTTGAATTTTGGAGACGTAACACTACCATCTCTATACACGATGTACATACTCCGTGTAGAGAAAGCAAAAACTTAAAATGTTTCATATTTTAACTTCTGTACACTAGGTATTACGTACATAGTATATAGAGAAAATTGGGTACCGAGATTTCACCGGAAATATATGTTTTGAGATCCCCTCAATCCTACAAAAGATGTTTTTAGAAAAATGTTCGTGTGTGTGGAGGGGATAGCATAGCTCAAAAACGGAAAGACCATTAAATACCAAACCTGATATTTTAGTTCAGTATCTTCCAAGGATGCGCAACGGAGATTTTCAAGAAACTCCCTTGACATGGAAAAAATTTCGAATATTTTGATTTACTCAAAAATTACTCCAACGAATTTCATTAAAATATCGTATATTAAAGATATTTACATGAGAAACAAAATGTATATCTTGAGTTTTCCGGGAATAGCCTCTGAAGACGTCTTAATTCTGAATGAATATTACGGAATTTTGCATAACTGATAAAGCATGAGAGATAGATATAAATCTGCTTAACAAACAACGTAGATCTCGTTAAAGCGCACGATTTACATTATAAACATTATTTTCGTGGTGCTGACTGTCTTTGAGATATTCCTTTTTATTGGCTTTAGTTTTAAAAAGCTCACCTTTCTCATACGGGAACTTTCAACTTCTGCCACGCAAAGAAACGGAATTCAATCACATAGCAACCACATTTCAAAACATTTGACCGTCGGTTTAGTTTAGAGAATTCCCTTATTTCCCTTATACTTATAAGGAACTAAGTAATAAAACCGCTGGTGCTAATGTTTATCTCTATTAGCATAAAGTAGAGAGAAGAATATACCTTTTAACAACAATTTGTTACAGAGAGGTAGAGAAAGTCATATGAATGGAACACGTTAGATATGTTGTGAAATTTCACACATGTATCACTTTAACCATTTCCGAGATATTCTTAGTGTTTGGTTAGAATTTTAAAGGACGTATACATTTCTGAAACGGGAAATCCTCAATAATTTTCTTTCTCTTGGTCCAGCCAAGAGAAGGTAATATCAGTTCTTAACATAGCGACCACCTGTTTCGAAATTAGCCTATCGCTTTAGCCTAGTATTTATCCTTATTTCCGTGAATCTACAAGGAAGTATGTAATAAATATTGTTAAAAAGCTTATGCTTCTATTTACTTCAGGCTAATCAGAAACAAATTAGCAGAAATAGTCTTATTATTTGCTTCCTTGTAAGTAGAAGCGAAATAAGAGAGTAGCATAGGTTAAAGTGATAGTCAAAAGTTGGTTGCTATGTCATTGAAGCGCCTTTGTTTGTATGGACAGGAGTTGACAAATTCCTGTATGAGAAACGTATGTTTTTTCAAAGCTGAAACAAAAAATGAAAAATATCTAATAAGCGATCAACTGCATGGAAAAATGTATAATACCATAAATTGTGTGTTTTAATGTGCTCTACATTTTTTGTGTTGTAAGTTTTTGCCCATCTCTTATGGTTTAGCAATTATACAAAATTTCGTAAAATTCATCCAGAATAAAGTAGTCTTTAGAAGCTATTCTCAGAAAATTCAAGATATACATTTTAATTGTCAGGTAAAATATCTTTAATATACGATATTTTAATCATAATTGTTAGAGCCAGTTTTGTGAAAATTAAAATGTTCGAAAAAAGTTCCTTATATAAAAGGTAGTTTGGAGTGGGGGGATTTTTCTCAAAAACTTCGTGTCCCATCCCTGAAACATATTAAATTTAAATACCAAGTTTGGTATTTTACCAACTTTTCGTTTTTGAGAAATCGTGTTCACAGACACGGACACACACGGACCTTTTTCTGAAAATACTTTTTTTGAATACAGGGGACCCTAAAGCATATATTGCCAGTCAAATCTCGGTATCGAAATTTTTGGTGGAGTGCAATACCTTCTCTATACACTATGCACAGAGTACGTGTAGAGAAAGTAAAAATGTATTTAAAAAGTCGCCGTACCTTTTTCTATTTCTCAACGTAATCGTCATTGCTATCAAGGTATTTATTGTCACGTGGTACCGGTTTTTCAATGCAGATG
Organism: Hymenopus coronatus; assembly: GCA_030762935.1. Taxonomy (NCBI): domain Eukaryota; kingdom Metazoa; phylum Arthropoda; class Insecta; order Mantodea; family Hymenopodidae; genus Hymenopus; species Hymenopus coronatus. The sequence continues at coordinate 179,464,472 of CM060882.1, forward strand.
TTATACTCTTTCACCGCTAAAGATCTGAGCCAAGATCTTTGAGGTCTTCATGACTTGGATATTTTTACCTGACAAATAAAATGTGTATTTTGAATTTACTAAGAACAGCCTCTGAAGTCTTCTTTATTCAGGGTCAATTTTACAGAATTTTGGACACAACAAAAGTAGAGCACTTTAAAACACACAATTTGTTATACAATTTTTTTTCTAGGAGTTGATCGTTTTTGAGATATTCCTTCTTTTTGGTTTCAGCTTTGAAAAACTTACTTTTCTCATACAGGAATTTGTCAACTGCTGTCCATACAAACAAAGGAACATCAGTCACATAGCAACCATCTTTTGACTATGACTTGAACCTTTAATAAGACTATTTCTGTTAATCTTTTCTGGATTAGCATGGAGTAAACAGAAGTATAAGCTTTTTAACAATAAATTTTTGCAGGGATGTAGAGAAAGTTATGTGAATGGAACATGTCAGACTTTTGTGTTGATATGTTGCGTTACTATTTAGTTATATCAAATCGATGGTTACTTTCTGTTTGGCCCAGGTATTTACCTGATGGCGAAGAGTTCTATAAGGCAAGATGATATCACAGTTTTAAGAAACGAAGTGAAAACTAAAGCAGCTATCGAGACACAAAATCTTGTGCGAGCGGTGCAACTCCTGTAGGTATACATATATCCATACTAAATCATTCAATGGCAGTTCCTGCAAGCTTTTCTTCCATCAACTACCTTCACTCCAAATATGATTAATATATCTGAGTTTTCTCATAACTTCTTCAGGCCTGAACATCCCCTAGTATCTTGCCAAAATAAATACATCCTGTTATTTTCATATCTTCTTCTTAAGAAAAATCTGATGACTTTCTCTAGCTGCTCTACAAACCTCCTACAAAAGATTATTCTTCTTTGTACACAATGCTAATCGAGATAAACATTAGCAGAATGTTCTTATTACTTAGTTCCTTATAAGTAGAAGGGAACTAAAGGAATGTGCTATGCTAAAGTGATTTTCAAATGTTTTTAAAAGCTATCGTTATGCGATTGTCATTGCAAATCACTTCTTTGCTTGGCCAGGAGTAGAACAAAAGAAAAACGCACACTTCCTGTCTGAGAAAAGTTTATGTGCTTCATAATTGAAACCAATAACAAGGAATATCTCGGAAACGGTTACATCCACAACAAAATCGTAAAGGACATAAATTGTGTGTTTTGTAGTAATATACACTTTTTGTGACGTGAGTTTTTTTCTATCTTTTACGGTATAGCAGTTAAGCAAATTCGGCAAAATTCATCCAGATTAAAGAGGTGTTCAGAGGCTATTCCCAAAAAATTCGAGATATACATTTTATTTCGGACATATATAAATTTAATATACGGGGTTTTAATCAAAATCGTTAGAGCCATTTTTAAAAAAAAATCAATATTTTCGAAATGTTTTCCATATAAACGGTAGTTTGTGGTGGGCGGATTTTTTTTTAAAATCTTCGTGTCGCATCCCTGGAAGATACTAAACCTAAATACCAAGTTTAGTATTTAATGGTCTTTTCGTTTGGGGGCTATGCTCTCCACAGACACACAGACTGGCAGACAGACAGACACACACACAACACAGATACAAACAGATATTTTTTTAAAAATGCTTTTTTCGGACTCAGGGGACCCCAAAACACATATTTTCGGTGAAATCTCGGTATCGAATTTTTGGGAGCATTACAATACCTTCTCTATCCCTATGTACATTGTACATATGGGGCTAGAGAAGTAAAAATGAACAAGGTAGCTTATGGTTACTTTTTGCATGATTGGAATCCCATATGAAGATAACCGGTTTAACCCTCTAGTTCCCAAACAAAACGCTCACCGGGACCGTAAAACACATTGACATAAACATGAATTTTGTTCACTGCCACTTACAGACTTCCAGCTATTTCTTGAATGTTATCTTCCTTCTGCTTCATGTTTTATTATTTGTGACAATTTTGTCATTTCATTAATATCAGGTATCTATGTTTATTTTAATACGTTTATTTGTGGAAGTTATGTTTACCTCCGAGTATATTTCTTCGATTCCATTTGATCTATATAATATATAACTTAGACTGCTTAAAAACTTGGTCCTCCATGAGTAAAAACGTCTTATGTGTACCATTCACATGACTTTCTCTACATCTCTGCAACAAATTATTCTTTAAAAAACGCATACTTCTATTTACTTCATGCTAAACAGAAAAAATTAGCAGAAATAATTTTATTTCTTGCTTCCTTGTAAGTAGAAGCGAAATAAGAGAGTAACCATAAGTTAAAGTGACAGTCAAAAGCTAGTTGCTATGTCACTGAAGTTCCTTTGTTTTTATGGACAGCAGTTGACAAATTCCTGTATGAGAAAAGTGTAAGTTTTTCATAGCAGAAACCAAAACAAGGAATGTCTCAAAAACGGTGAACACCACGAAAAAAATGTATATAACATAAATTGTGTGTTTTAATGTGCTCTACATTTTTCGTGTAGTAAGTTTTTGTCCATCTCTTACGGTTTAGCAGTTATTCAAAATTCCGTAAAATTCATTCGGAATAAAGTAGTCTTCAGAGGCTATTCCCAGAAAATTCAAGATATCCATTTTATGTGTCAGGTAAATATCTTTAACATACGAAATTATAATCAAAATCGTTATAGCCATTTTTGAGAAAATCAACATTTTCGAAAAAAATTCCATATAGAGGGTAGTTGGAGGTAGGATTTTTTCCTCTCAAAATCTTCGTATCGCATCGCTGGAAGATACTAAACTTAAATACCAAGTTTGGCATTTTACCGACTTTTCGTTTTTGAGTTATCTTGTACACAGATATATGGACACACACACACACACACACACACGGACCTTTTTCCGAAAATGCTTTTTTTAGATAAAGGGGACCCTAAAACGTATATTTGCGGTGAAATCTCGGTATCGAATTTTTGGGTGGAGTGCAATGCCTTCTCTATACACTATGTACATAGTGCGTATAGAGAAAGTAAAAACTGGTGTTGAAGTTACCGTAATAAAGTTTAATTTTCCTTCTTTTGATTTTACTGAGCTCTTTACTCTTCCACACATCATTTGACATTTTTTAAATAATTGTTTATAAAGATTTTTCTTTCGTGGCTTATATCACAACATAAAAGTTTAGCATGAGAAATTTGTTTACTATTATTGTCATTTAATATAATTTTAGAATGTCGAGCATACTTTCCTGGGCAACCTATGGCTAGTTTTTACTTTCTCTAACACGTATGTAGTGCCTAAGTAGAGAAGGAATTGCATTCCTCCCAAAATTCTATACCAAAATTTCACTGAAAGTAAGTGCACATTTTACCGCCCCCTGCATCCAAAACCATTTTTACAATAAGGTCTGTGTGTGTTCGCGCGCGTCTGTCCGTGGACATCATAAATCAAAAATGATAAATCTCTTAAATACTAAAGTTGGTATTTAATTTCAGCATCTTCCACCCCTTACTAAATGATAACTTTTAAAAAGCTGGTTTTTTTTGTTTTTTTTTTTTCGAAAATGGCTGTAACACTTTGATTAAAATATCCTATATCGAATTAAATGTATCTCTTGATAATCAAACCTGGCGGAGGACGTAAAAATCCTTAGCATGGCTTCCTTCGGAAGGGAAGTAAAGCCGTTAGGCGTAGATTTACGGCACGTAAAAGAACCTCAAGCCTGATTGAGAGGCCTCTGAGCAAAATTAAGCGGTCTTTCACGCCCAATTTAAAATGGGGCGCTGAGAACCACAGCAGTTAAAGAGCGTCCATAAGTAAAACTCCATTTCCATTATATTTTTGAATTTTATAGGAATATCCTCCGAGGACCTCTTTTTTGTGGATGACTTTTGCATAAATCGCAGCCGTAAGAGATAGACAAAAAGTTACTACACATAGATCTCTTTAAAACACACAATTTATGTCATATACTTTTTTGTTGGTTTATCGGTTTTCCAGATTTCCTTTTTATTGGTTTAAATTTTAAAATCTTTAAAAATTTTCTCTCGTTTTCTTTTATTTTATTCCTGACTATGTAAAGACAACCGAATTTCAATCACATGGAACCAACATTTAATAAATTTTAATATTGCTTTAGCCTAGTGTAAGCCTTTTGTATTTCTAAGAAACTATATAATAAGACCATTTCTGTTGTTTTTGTTTTTTTTTTTCTCCAGCACGCGTGTACAACATACATAGTGTATATAGAAGGTATTTCATTCCACCCAATATTTCAACACCGAGTTTTCACCGTGAATACATGTTTTGGAGCCCCTTGAATCCAACAACTCTTTAGCAAAAGGTCATAGTGAGAGAGAGAGAAAGCGCACCTATGGACAGCATAACTCAAAACCGAACCGTCGGATAAATATCAAACTTGGTATTTAAATTCAACAAAGTGGGTGACAAGAAGATCTATAGGAAAATATTCCACCTCAACTACATTTTAGACTGAAAATGTTTCTAAAATGTTTATTTTCTCAAAAATAGCTGTCACATTTTTATTAAATTAGCATATGTTTATGATATTTTCATGACAAACGAAATATATAACTATCTTGAATTTCCTGGAAATAGCCTCTGAAGATCTTCATTTTGGATGACCTTTCTACACAAAATATATAGATATCAATCTATGTCATTTACATTTTTTTGTAGAGTTGGGCGTTTCCGAGATATTTCTTATCATTAGTTTTAATTTTAAACCACTTAAAACGTATCTCAAGCGGGAATGTAACATTTGTTTCCTACATATTTGGTTTTACTTCCGAATTTTAATTATTCCATAGATCGATGAACTCTTAAAAGATTTGACTGTCACTTTAGCCTAGCGTGTCCTCTTATTTGCCTTCTACTTACAAAGAAGCAGTAATAGGAGAATTTCCGCTAATGTTTATCCAGATTGGCCGATGTGTATATAATAATAATATTTTGCAACAGTGTGTAGAGAAAGTAATTTGAATGGAACACATAAGATTTTAATGTGACATTCTGAAAATAATTTCTCTTTTAAGTTATACAATCACATAAAACTCATATGTAGCAAGTTTTTAAATGTAGTATTTACAAAAGTGATGAGCAGATCAACTGTTTTACTTCTTTCTTTTTAAAGCAGGTTATTTCCATAATGAAATCTGTAAGACATATAAACTTATTCTCCCAGTTTATTTGGATTTAGATGTTAATACAGCTCTGTTTTTGTTTTCGTTTTCTTTCTTCTGTCGCAGGTTTTTTCATGTTTGAATATTATATTTCACGAGGATATAAAAAGAGTTCTATTGTCATGAAAGCACGGACGTGTTCCCTAAGGCTTACAATAATAAACTAATTTGTAAGACTCATTTCACCGCTCCATTTTGTTTCGTCCGTCACGAGAAAGGGCAAAACGCCTTGGGCACAAAAAGTTAAATCCGCAAATGCTTTTCTGTTTCAATTTCATGTGTGCATGACGTCACATCTGCTGTGTGTGAATAATGTAGAGTTACTTCTTCGGGGAAATACAGCCTCGTTTTTACTTTCTCTGCACGTACTATGTACATAGTGTATACAGAAGGTATTACATTGCGCCCTAAAATTCAATATATGGAAATACATGGTTTGTGACCCCCTGAATACAAAAAAAAAAAAAAAAAAAAAAACAAAAAAAAAAAAAAAAAAAAAAAAAAAAAAACATTACTAGAAAAATGACCGTGTGTGTATCTGTGGGTAGCATTGCATAAAAAAGAAAAGACCGTTAAACACCAAACGTGGTATTTAAGTTCAGTATCTTCCAAAGATGCGACACGAAGATTTTCAAGAAAATCCCCCCACCCTTAACTACCGTTTCCATGGATCGTTTTCTCGAAAAGTTTGATTTTCTCAAAAATGGTTCTAATGGTGTGTGTGTGTGTGTGTGTGGGCAGCATTGTTCAAAAACGAAAAATTAGTTAAATACCTGACTTGGTCCTTAAGTTTAGGATTTTGAGGAAAATCCCCCCCCCCTCGAACTACTGTTTACATGGAAAAAAATTGAAAAATTTTTATTTTCTCAAAAGTGGCTCTAACTATTTTGATTAAAATGACGTATATTAAAGATATTTACATGACAAAAAAAAATGAATATCCTGAATTTTCTGACAAAAGTATCTGAAGAGGTCTTTATTCTGGATGCATTTTGCTTAACTGATAAACCGTAAGGGATAGACAAAAATTTTCTACGCATAATGTAGATTTTGTTAAAACACAATTTATGTCATATACATTTTTTTCATGGACTTGACCATTTTTAAGATATTCTTTTAAAATACCTTAAACTTTTCACATGTGGGAATTTTTAACCCCTGGCTACCCAAAGAAATGGACTTCACCAAATGGCAACCAGTTTATAAAATATTTTACTAAAGCTTTACCCAAGGGTATTCCCTTGCTGTCGTTCTACTTATAAGGAACCAAGCAATAAGACAAATTCTGTTAATGTTTATCTCGATTAGCATGAAGTAGATAGAAGGATAAGCTTATTACCAATAATTTGTTACAGAGATGTAGAGAAAGTCATGTGAATAAAACATGCCACATTTATTATTAATCAGAACAAACCTAAACGGAAATAATTTCACTAAACATTTCGTTGTAGACACATGGGGAACAAATGAAACGGAAATAATTTCACTAAACATTTCGTTGTAGACACATGGGGAACAAATGAAACGGAAATAATTTCACTAAACATTTCCTTCTAGACACATGGGGAACAAATGAAACGGAAATAATTTCACTAAACATTTCGTTGTAGACACATGGGGAACAAATGAAACGGAAATAATTTCACTAAACATTTCCTTCTAGACACATGGGGAACAAATGAAACGGAAATAATTTCACTAAACATTTCGTTGTAGACACATGGGGAACAAATGAAAGGGAAATAATTTCACTAAACATTTCCTTCTAGACACATGGGGAACAAATGAAACGTCAGATGTTTAAAATACAAACCGCTACATTCTGACTTACAAGTTCTATAATATTCCGAGAAAAAGTGAATAGCGACAGCTTTTAAAAGACAATGGCAACGTTCAAACCAATATCAATTATTGAAATTCCTGAAATCACTGTAATTAGAAAATATATTGGGGGGTTGACACACAACTACAGTTTTTATACAATAAAATTTGTTTGTGTCTTTTGGGTTGCCACTAGAATACGTTATATTCCCTCTGGCAGAACAGGATATTCTCAGAACACTGAATATGTACATTTTATATGGCATTAAAATGTTTTAAACCGTTGGTATTTTAATCAAAACATCCTGATTTTGTAGCTTCATCTTCCGGGCATTTGAGGTTTCGCTTCGTAATCGGCTTACCCTCCCCGCAATTGTAGTACCGACACCCCCCCCCCCCTAGGACTTACAAGCCAATGCCTAGGGTGGCCGCGCTCGCTAAAGTGTCTCGCTTTGGCGCTTCGTGGGTTCAAGTCCTGCGTTTGTAAATGTGTCTATGTTTGTGTATGTATATGTAAAAGGAAAACGTTAAGAATAAGGTCTACTAAGGAAATTTAGGAAACTGAGAAAAAAGGAATACAGCGCCGGAGTCCTGACAAGCCTCCGGAACTGTATTAAAAAAAAAAAAAAAGCATGGTGGGGAACCTACGACGCAAAACCACAGAATGAGAGCCTGTTACGAGGGGTCGGACCGCAGCCAGACTTGAACATGAGGAAGTGCTTGATATAAAATGTAAGCATTGGTGGAATGAGTGGCGAGGGAAACAGGAGGACTTGCAGAAAAACTGCCCAGACGCAGCTTCGTCCACCACAAATCCCACATACGGACGCTCGGGATCGAACTCGTGCCGCCTAGGTGGCAGGTGAGCGATCTAACCACTCAACCACGGCGCCGCCTCAAGTACCCGATCTAACAAAGCAAGCACAAACATTTTGGTAAAAAACATTTATTTCTCTACATAGTCTTCTTTCAGCTCGATACACTTTTCCCAGCCACGTTCAATACCTTCGATACCCTGTTTATAGTGAGAACTATCGAGGGCTGCAAAATAGCCATCAACTGCAGACTCCACTTCTTCACGGTTGACAAATCTTTTACCACCAAGCCATTTCTTCAACTTTGGAAACAGAAAATAATCAGAGGAGGCGAATAGGGTGCATGAGGAAGCAATTCGATCTTTAACTCATTAATTTTGGCCATGGCGATCATGGACGTGTAAACTGGTGTATTGTCTTGATGAAACAAAACGTTCTTTTTCCCTAAATGCGACGGTTTAATCACTCAAACACTGTAACAAGTTTGCATAATATTCGCTATTGATTATTTTTCCTTTTTTTGAGAAAACCCGCGTGCGTACCAGAAAATAGACGCCATTAGCTTGCCTGCAGATGGAACTGTCTTCGCCTTCTTTGGAGCCGATTCTCCCTTCCAATCCACTGTTTTGATTGTTCCTTCGTGTCAGGTGTGAAATGAGGAACCCAGATTTCATCCATTGGTATGAATCGACGCAAAAAACTCAGCTTTATTGCAACCAAACACTCGACTGAAACATGCTCACGACGCTGTTTTTATTCTATTGTGAGCAAACGCGACACCCACCTTGCACACAACTTTCTCATATCCAAATTTTCAGTCAGTATGCGATGTATAGAACTTTTTGAAATTCAATGCCTGCTAGCTCGCGCACTTTCAATCTACAGTCATTTGTGGATTTTCTTTACAATTTCTGGACTGGTAACCTCATTTGGTCGATTACTGCGATGTTCGTCGTGGCAGCTCTGCCACCCAATATTTCACTGTTGTAAACGAAGGAGCAGACTCCCCCAAAGTAGAATCTAGCTCAGCTTTAATATTAGTTGGACTAAGACCTTTCAAATGAAAGTATTGTATCACATAACGATGACCAGTTTTATCCATGTTTACAAATTCGCTGAGAGCATTCAGTAATGATGGCTGCCAAACAAATGCTAAACAATGTAAAATCGTCAAACTTCAAACTTAAGCTTTCTAAGGTTGGTACTTTTTACTATTGTTGTTTGAATCAACAACTGCTATCTATACGTCAGGTTGGGAACTTCTGGGACAACGTCTGTATTTCTTCACAGTGATAGGCAACTACAATATTTCTTCAAGTACTATTGTTTAGCCATAATTTCTGCAACCTCTGAAGTTAATGCTATTGTTGTTTTGATAATAAAATAATATAAACTCTAAACTTCAAGAAAATATGTTTTCCCATTTGACGTTCTGCTACCAATCAACTGAAATTACATATAAATGGGCAGGAGCATGGCAATTAATAGGCACGCCCAACTTTTTTTACAACACTTTTCCACACTTAAAATGCTCTACACAATGAAATTATTTACTAATTTGTTTAAAAATATTAATTTAATTATTTTTTCACACAAGCCGTGTGCAGGTCAGAAGTTGATAAGTAGAATTTGACTGAAAAATGCAATGCCAAAGGCAGGCAATAATTCATTCCCAGCTGTGGCATTACATATTTCAGTCTAACTCTTCTTATTCAACTCCTGTCCTCTTTGAGAAAAGTTTACATATTTTACAAACGAAACCAATAAAATGAAATATTGGATAGGTTAACTCTCAAAAAAGTTTATGACATGAATAACTGGATGTTTTATCGAGATTTACATTTTTACTTTCTCTACACATACTATGTACATAGTGTATAGAAAAGTTATTGTATTGGGTCCAAAAATTCGATACCGTGATTTCACTGCAAATATATGTTTTAGGGTGCCCTGTATAAAAAAAAAGCATTTTTAGAAAAAGGTCCATGCCTGTTGACAGCATAGCTCAAAAACAAGAAGACCGCAAAAATACCAAACTTGGTATTTAAGTTTGGTATCTTGCAAGGATGCGACACGAAGATTTTCAATAAAATCCCCCCACCCCCAACTACCCTTTACATGGAACTTTTTTCGAAAAGTTTGAGTTTCTCAAAATGACTCGAAGCATTTTGATTAAAATATCACATATTATATATATTTACCTGATAAATAAAATGTATATCTTGAATTTTCTGGGAATACCCTCTGAAGACTACTTTATTCTGGATGAATTTTACGAAATTTTGCATAACTGCTAAACCTTAAGAGATAGAAAAAAAATAGTTTTTGAGATATTCCTCGTTATTGGTTTCAGCTATGAAAAACTTATACTTTTCTCATACAGGAATTTGCCAACTTGTGTCCATACAAACAAAGGAACTTCAGTCACATAGCAACCTGCTTTTTACTATCACTTTAACCTATTTCGCTTCTACTTACAAGGAAGCAATAAGATTATTTCTGCTAATTTTTTCTGGATTAACATGAAGTAAATAGAAGCATAACAATAATTTGATGTAGAAAAAGTCACGTGAATGGAACACATCAGTTTTCTTAAAACATGATGGCCCTCAAACCGGACCGCTCCCTCTAGCACTGGGCAATAACCATTAGCAAACAAATGACAACTCTGTACAAGGAGTGAGCGACAATGTAGTAAAATCTGTTTCCTGCAGAAACTGCTTGCAAGTCGAGAATTGCGCCTCGGTTAAGGGACCAATAAGTTCAAGACTTGGCAATAGCCGTACACACCCTAGCGGGAAATCCTAACTTCACGTCTTTGGGGCAGGTACGTCATGTTCTGAAAAATCCTGTAGTACAGAAGCAATCACGTTATGTAAAGAGCCATTAGTGGCCTCGACACTCTTTTGTTTTGCCACCAGGTATCGAGAATGTTGTCATGGCCATTGTTGCAGAGAATGGCCCTTTTATTGTTGGAGAGGAACCTGTCAAGCAGAGAAGACGTTAGCTGCAGACTCAGCGTTCGGGTAAAGTGTTTGATAACAGGCTTAAAGTGGAGCCGCGAGGGCCAACTCGAGTACCTGTGACGTCAGAGCATGTACAAGAACCAGCTTCCTTCCTTCCTTCCTTCGGCGTTCCCACTTATTGACTAACTGTTCGATAAATACATACGTACTCACAGAGGAAGTCGTAACATATTATCTGTCCAGGCTTACTTCACCGGTAATGTCAACAAAATTTGAAGGGCTTCTTTCCAAAGTGACTTTTCTCCATGAAATCACATTTGTCACAAAAGACAAATTTCATATAATTCCTTGTCGTATCAAGATAGAAGCCTAATTTTTACTTTCTCTATACGCACTATGTACATAATGTATAGAGAAAGTATTGCACTCCACCCAAAAATTCGATACCGAGATTTCACCGGATGTTTTAGGGTCCCTTTTATCTAAAAAAAAAAAAAAAAAAAAAAGCATTTTCGGAAAAAGGTCCGTGCGTGTGTGTGTCCGTGAATATAACTCAAAAACGAAAAGTAGGTAAAATACCACACTTGGTATTTAAGTTTTGTATCTTCCAGGGATGCCACACGAAGATTTTGAGAAAAATTTCCCCACCATCAACTACCCTTTACTTGGAACTTTTTTCGAAAATTTTGATTTTCTCAAAAATGGCTCTAACACTTTTGATTAAAGTTTCGTATATTAAAGTAATTTACCTGACAAATAAAATGTATATCTTGAATTTTCTGGGAATAGCCTCTGAAGAGCAATTTATTCTGGATGAATTTTACTGAATTTTGAATAACTACTAAACCGTAAGAGATGGACAAAAACTTACTGCACAAAAAACGTAGAGCACTTTAAAACACACAATTTATGTTATATACATTTCTTTCGTGGAGTTCGTCGTTTTTGAGACATTCCTTATTTTTGGTTTCTGCTATGAATAACTTATACATTTCTCATACAGGGATTTGTCAACTGCTGTCCATACAAACAATGGAACTTCAGTGACATAGCAACTTGCTTTTGATTATCATTTTAAGCTATGGTAGTCCTTTATTTCACCTCTACTTACAAGGAAGCAAGTAATATGGCTATTTCTGCTAATGTTTTACTGATTAGCATGAAGTAAATAGAAGTATAAGCTTTTTAAGAATAATTTGTTGCAGGGATATAGAGTACGTCATGTGAATGGTACACATCAGATTTTTTACATGTGCAATTCTGTAATACTTGCAAATGTATGTGAAAGAAGTCGCAGAGTTGTAGGAACGGTGGGACTGACATCACATGAGTCATTTTGGCAGTAACTAAAGTTTTATATAGATGTCCACTGCAATATGAAGAAGTTGATATGTATTATAAAAGTTTTATGCTTATCATTTAAACAACATAACATCTAAATTGTAAACCAAAAGCCTTCAAAATGTTAGTTTAATACCATACCACTTGAGATAGTTGGTTACATTTTTAAACATCACACACTATAAAGATAGCCAATACAAACATCTTTTTCCAACTGGAAATAATATTACTAGCTAATAATTAATAGTAACTCTTAATTGTAACCTGACTTAATATACTTAAATTATTCAAGTTTTCAGTTTATAAACCTTAAAAACAAACAAAATTAATATTACAGCCAATGTCAATCATTTTACTATCACTAGAAATAATAGTATGGGCCTGAGCATCACTGACTTCCACATGACTCCAAGAAAATACCTGCTTATTTGCAGGATGATCATCAGTGATACCTAGTTTTTGTATAAGTAACTTGAAGCGTTCCTATTGGCTATGATGAGATGAGACGTTTAGGAAATAAACACAGCTGGTAGATGTGTCACATTGGAAATAACACCAACTTTCAAAGGCTCCTGGCGCTGGCATTTTGAACATTTAATACAACTTACGTCTTCACAGAAGGTATTCTTGTTACTGTTGTATGCTTAGCTCCAAATATTTTAAAATTGGAGATAAGCCCTTCAATTACAGGTTGTAATGGTTATGATTGGTTACTGAACGCTTTACTGCTTTTCTTCATCACAAAATAGTTCCTCTTAAATTGCCGAGAGAGTACTGAAATATCCTATTACACTATGCAATGTTGTCTAAATAATATAGTATGAACGATTAAGGAGCAAAATGTATTAATCATTTAATCATTAGGTAACAATGGGTATCCATTATGCAGTTTGTTTCTAACGGTTGCTTCTAGTCAGAAAGTTATGGCGGAAACATGTGATGCTCTGTTATAATGTAGCCTTCCGCCCTTCGCGCCAGAAATGGTGTCATATTTTCACGCGACGTGGCATATTGCAATGCAAAACGAGCAGAGCCGTTATTCTGACAACTATAACGGTATTTAAAATATTATAATGGTGTTAATCTTGATAGGCATAACAAATTAATTGGTACTCGTGTAATAATAATAAAAGCTACGAGCGAAAAAATAAATAACCAGTACGCGATAACTTACATTTATTCACTCTCTGGAAGCGGCTCTATTCCCTGCAGATCAGCTGTTTGTGTTATAGCCTTACACTTCAAGGTTGATAGCCAGGTTATCAACAGCTGCGTCTCTTAAACTGTCCATGTTCCAAAACAATGCTTCTTCTTTGTTACATGATGCACTTATCAACTGTTTGAAATTGTACACTGTTACGCGAATTGCATTCTTCACAAAACGTCTCATTCTTGCACCGCGTATTTCACATGCTTTCATTTTTTCCCGGGTGTAACCACTTTCTACTTTCACTACACGTACTATGTACATAGTGTATAGAGAAGGTATTGTATTGCACCCAAAACTTCGATACCGAGATTTCACCGCAAATATATGTTTTAGGGTCCCCTGTATCCAAAAAAAGTATTTCAGAAAAAGGTCTGTGTGTCCCTGTGTCAGTGTGTCCGTGTGTCTGTGAACACGATAAACTCAAAAACAAAAAGTCGGTAAAATACCAAACTTGGTATTTAAGTTTAGTTACTTCCAGAGATGCGAGACGAAGATTTTGAGAAAAATCCCCCCACCCCAAACTACCCTTTACATGAAACTTTTTTCGAAAATTTTGATTTTCTTAAAAATGGTTCTAACCATTTCGATTAAAATGTCGTATATTATAGATATTCACCTTACAAATAAAATGTATATCTTGAATTTTCTGGGAATGGCCTCTGAAGCTTACTTTATTCTGGATGAAATTTACGGAATTTTGCATAACTGTTAAACCGCAAGAGATAGATAAAAACTTACTACACAAAATGGTAGAGCACGTTAAATTATACAATTTATATTACATACATTTTCTTCATGGAGTTGATCGCTTTTAGGTATTCCTTGTTTTTGGTTTCAGCTTTAAAAACAAACTTTCTCATACAGGAATTTGTCAACTCCTGTCCAATCAAACAAAGGAACTTCGCTCACATAGCAACCAGATTTTGACTATCACTTTAAAATATGGTACTCCTTTATTTCGCTTCTACTTTTAAGGAAGCAAGTAGTAGGACCATTTCTGCTAATTTTTTCTCGATTAGCATGAAGTAAATAGAAGCATAAGCTTTCTAACAATAATTTGTTGCAGAGATGTGGAGAAAGTCATCTGAATGGAACACATCAGATTTTTCAGTTAAGATTTTTACTTTCTCCATACGCACTATGTATATAGTGTATAGAGAAAGTATTGCACTCCACCAAAAATTCGTTACCGAGATTTCACCGGAAATATATGTTTTAGGGTCCCCAATATCCAAAAAAAGCATTTTCACAAAAAGGTCCGCGTGTGTGTGTGTGTGTGTCCGTGTGTCTGTGAACACGATAACTCAAAAACGAAAAGTCGGTAAAGTACCAAACTTGGTATTTAAGTTTATTATCTTCCAGGGATGCGACACGAAGATTTTGAGAAAAATCCCCCACCCCCAACTACCCTTTACATGGAAGTTTTTTCGAAAATTTTGATTTTTTCAAAAATGGCTCTAACGATTTTGATTATAATTTCGGATGTTAAACATATTTACCTGACAAATGAAATGTATATCTTGAATTTTCTGGGAATAGCCTCTGAAGAGTAGTTTATTCTGGATGAATTTTACTAAATTTTGAATAACTGCCAAACCGTAAGAGATGGACAAAAGCTTACTATACAAAAAATGTAGAGCACATCAAAACACACAATTTATGTTATATACATTTTTTTCGTGGAGTTCGTCGTTTTTGTGACATTCCTTATTTTTGGTTTCTGCTATGAAAAACGTATACTTTTCTCATACAGGAACTTGTCAACTCCTATCCATATAGACAAAGGAACTTCATTGACATAGCAACCAGCTTTTGACTATCACTTTAACCTACAGCTGTCCCTTATTTCGCTTCTACTTACAAGGAAGCGAGTAATTAGACTATTTCTGCTATATTTTTTTTCTGATTAGCATAAAGTAAATAAAAGTATAAGCTTTTTAAGAATAATTTGTTGCAGGGATATGGAGAAAGTCATGTGAATGGTACACATCAGATTTTTCTTTGTGGGCCCTGTTTATATTTGTTACCGAAACACCAGTTAATTCAGATGTTAATTTCACCGCTTCTTTCACGGGAAATGTCGATATTTCTCACAAAACTTACAATAAACATTCAACATTATAGATTTTCATTCGTAGTCAGCCTTATGCTTTATGTAGCTCGAGGAAGATGCAAGAGCAAATTCACGGCTAGCATTGCTGCTATGTGTAAACAATATTGCGGAAATAGATGACTCATACGAATAGCGTGTTGGGGCTTGTAGCTCCTGGTACAAATCAGTGTCAATTTAACTCTTAGGTACTTATATAAAATATTATACAGTTTAAGAAGAAATTCATTCTGTAATTTAAATTGTTAGCATGGATTACATTCTTGCGCGCATTGCTACT
Organism: Hymenopus coronatus; assembly: GCA_030762935.1. Lineage (NCBI taxonomy): Eukaryota > Metazoa > Arthropoda > Insecta > Mantodea > Hymenopodidae > Hymenopus > Hymenopus coronatus. The sequence goes on from CM060882.1 coordinate 179,480,203, forward strand.
GTGTTGTACCGCGGTGCACTGACCACGTGCATCTGTTTTATCGGGGATCAACCTAAGAGTGAACAGAACATGGTGTATATGTAATAGCTTTGTGAAAAGTACCTTATTTTTTCATCAAACAATATTCTTAACTTAACTGGTGTTTCAAAAAGCAGCATAATTTTTAAATTAGCCGAGTTGCGACATCTTCATGTGACAGTCGAAAATACAGTGATGTGTAGCAGTCATTGTTGGGGAAGAGATTTGGAGGGAATGGTGGACTATGTCGTTAGTCCACTAGAGTTGGGCCGAGCGATTCATTTTCAGTAATCCATTCATACGATTCGTTCATCCAATATGAATCGTATCCTATGATTCGTTCACGATTCATTAGTCGTCGCCATGCCTGTTTTGTTTTTGACTTATATTGCACACGGGGATGATAGTCATATGGTAGCTCCTTTAGCATAAAAACAGTAATTTGTATAAAAAAATCTTTTTCCATCCATTGCAAAGATATTTGGTAAACTTTCCTCCATTACAAAAAAAAAAAAAAAAAAAAGGAGTTTGTTTAAATCTAAGGCAACGCTAGTACCCAGAATAATTATTATTTTCTTCAGGAATATTCCAGGTAATTTTAATATATTAGAACGGTATGTTTCTATACCTATTATTTGGAGCATATTTGCTTTGTCTGTCATAATTTTTTTTTTTTCTGAAATGATATATCTTGCTAATGTAGTGACGATTTAGCAGTGCGTATATTATATTTAAGATTCTGCAAATATATTTATATATATCATATATAACAGTTGTAAATTCTAACGCTTGCTTTCACATGTGCAATAACTCATCCCTAAACAATGAAGACGCTCGTGTAGCTTCGGCAATGTTCGTTTTATTATGTATATTGTACATTATACGAATATTGTACGTATACATATATAATTTATATATTTTATTTTATATATTCTTATATTTAGCCTCATCACCTCCGAACTATATATTTTCTCACAATAAAATAAATGGTTATAAATCCCTGTACACATCATCGTGTGCACTCGGCAGTTTCCGTCGAAGCTCGGCTTGGTACTTCTAGATGTGGAAGCAAAGAAAGAACAAACCCCAATACCTGATCATGATTCTTCAAATCTGCGATTCTGTTTGAACGACGACAGCTATGGTTGACACGATTCATGCAATTCTTTTTGAACGATGATTCATGTTGAGACTAGCACGATTATCGCGATTCTTTTTGAACGATGATTCATGCCAAGATTGACACGATTCATACGATTCTTCCCTTGTAGTCGTTGATATGAACGATTCGTTCATGAATCGCCCCATGTCTATAGCCTACTAATTATCCATCTCTGTGATGATTCAGACAGCTTGATTGCAGCTGTAACAAATTACTCGTATCTTGAAGGAGTGGGAACAGATCAGATTACCTCTTCTGGTAAGTCACTGCGTTATGGCACTATATTAAAGAAAGGTACAGTATACGGTTGTGCATGATATGTGAAAGCTAAAATTTGCAAAAAAATATTGCAGTGATGTACTTATGAATTACTTCAGCAAACCTTGAAAAGAGCTCGTTTGCATATTTTAATTTTAGGGGAGCATTTTACATGTTGTACTGAATCTATGACTCGCCTACCTGTTTAATGTGCATTACATACTTTACATTTAATAGAGTTATTCATTATCTCTGAATAGTGAAAATATGTAGCTATTTGTTTCCCTGAGAACACATTCTGATTTGTTTACATCGCCGGTGAAGTAAGTTTGGACAGCTAATACTTTATAAGATGCCAAATAGTCTCCGGCCTCCTATCAGTGGTCAATGCGATAAATGAATTTCGTTTTTATTCAACTATTTCGTTCATGACACGTGGTCGTAGAAAGTGGCCAATCTAGCACATTGGTTCGTAAAATTCCAACCAATCGCAACTCTTATCTCTGCATTTTAATCGTTTTTTATCACTCCCACTTTGTGCAATTGTTTTTGTAAATTTATCACACCCACGTGCATTTGTTTTCTCTGTGAACTAATGTTGATCTGATAATAATAGAAGCCGCACTCCGTGGTGTAATGGTTACCATGCTAACTTCATATACCCAAGGTCGCGGGTTCAAACCCGGTGGAGGACGATTTCGGGTGTAAAAAGCCTTAGCCTTAGCCGTTGGTCCCGTGTTGTAGATTTATGGCAAAATTAAGCGGTCTTTCACGCCCAATTTAGAATGGGACGCTGAGAACCACAGCAGTTAAAAAGCGTCCGTAAATAACACTACATTTTATTTTTAATAAAGGAAAGGTTTATCGCTGAAATAGCCACATTAATGTAAAACTATAAACAAGAGAGAGTGTGTGGAACCAGTTAAGCAACGAGGCAGGCCATGATTTATGATATGGGCATACGTCAAGACAAATGCAATATTATTCTTCGTGTTAATAAATACAACTCAAGCTACAACTTTTCCCTAGATAAAAGCTGGAGCTTTCGTTATATTACTAATGATAAATTTGTTAGGTTTGTGGGTTGGCACCCGTTGTGACCTGCATTAAGCCACTTAGATTGGCTTACCTGACCTGCCTGAATTGGGTAAGCTCTTACTTCACCCTAACAATCCCTTCACAGATTCTTGCTCTTAGCACGCCTGGGTAGTGTGGTTGCAGCATCTCTGATACACATTCAAAAGGTCGAATCTCGCTTAGGTTGAGTTTCCCGGAAAAGTTTTTTTTTGGGGGGGGGGTTTCCCTTATCCTGAAAAGACGAATGTCGAGTAACTTTAAGCTCCATGGACCCCGAATTCATTTGAGCATCGTTTCACCAATTTCATTCATCGTCCGAAATGACCAACCAGGTTAAAAAACGTTAATCCAGAAAAGAAAAATGCTCGCTCGTTCAGGAGTTGAAGGTTATATTAGTTATCGTTTGTCCGGCTAACATTTAACTAATTATGTGAATTTGTTTAGTTCGTTAATAGAGCATGATGTGCCGCGGATACGAGGAGACACAACTACTGAATGAGATTGGGGGTTTCTGCTGAGATCTTTTAGTTTATTAATACTTTAAATGCATGTATAACTGTGAACGTAACGAACCAAAACAAATTTTACAATAAATACGTTTACAGCCTACTTAATTAAGCCAATAAACGTACAGATGTTAAAATACATTTCTTCCTAAACATAATTTACAAAATATTACAAGCTAAGTAAATGCTAATCGACGAATTTTGTAACACACACAAACGGACCTTAGCAACCACATTTTAAAACATTTGACTGTCTAGGAACTAGGTAGGAAATATAATAATTCTGCTTATGTTTATCTCGATTAGTATATAGCTTATTATTACAAGCTTTTGTAATAAATTTGTTTGTACAACAGGTTCAGAAAATCATGTGAATACAACTCAAATTTTTACTTTCTCTACACGTACTATGTGCACAATGTATAGAGAAGGTATTATAATGAACCCAAAAATTCCATACTGAGATTTCACCGGAAATACATGTTTTGGGTCCTCCTGAGCACGAAAAAAGCATTTTTAGAAAAAGATCCGTGTCAGTGAATGTGGACAGCAGAGCTCAAAAACGAAAAGACCGTTAAATACCAAACTTGGTGTTTAAGTTTGCTATCTTCCAAGGATGCCACACGTAGATATTCAAGAACCCCCCCCCCATCAAAAACTACCCTTTACATGGAAACATCTTCGAACATTTTGAATTTCTCAAAAATGGCTCTAAATATTTTGATTAAAATCCCGCATTTGCATCCCAAATAAAATGTATATCTTGAATTTTCTGGGAATAACCTCTGAACATCTGTTTATTCTGAATCAATTTTGCCGAATTTTGTGTAACTATTAAACTGTAAGAGATACAGAAAAACTTAATGCACAAAAAATATAAATCTCGTCAAAACACACCATTTATGTCCATTACGTTCTTGATGTGGAGGTAACCGTTTCCGAGATATTTCCTGTTATTGGTTTCAGTTGTAAAGTAGGTACGTTTATACTTTTCTCAGGCAGGAAGTATACGTTTTTCTTTTGTTCTACTCCTGGACAAGCAAAGAAACGATTGGCATAACGACAGCTTTTAAAACATTTGACTATCACTTTAACATAGCACATTCCCTTAGTTCCCTTCTACTTATAAGGAACAAGTAATAAGAACATTCTGTTAATGTTTATCTCGATTAGCATTGTGTAGAAAGAAGAATAATCTTTAGTAAGACGTTTGTTTGTAGGGCAGCTTGAGAATGTCATGGGAATGAACACATCAGATTCTTTAATTTTGAACAAGAAAGCTCTTGATGTATCTGAAGTCGATATTATCTTTCTAACATCGATTAACGACACAACAGCGATGCTACGCGAGAAGTCGCTTTTATTTATATGTGTTACGTCACTAGCAGGCAGACATCTATATTTCATATCGGCAAAGGAACGATATTAATCAAACGATTCCTTAAACAATATTGCAATTATTTTCTCTGCACGTACTAGTGTATAGAGAAAGTATTCTATTGCAACCAAAAATTCAATACCGACATTTCACCGGAAATATATGTTTTGGTACCCCCTGAATACAAAAAAACAAACTTTTTAGAAAAATATAATGTGTTCCATTCACATGACTTTCTCCACATCACTGCAAAAATTATTTTGGTAACCTTTTGCTTTTATTCACTTCATGCTAATGGAAAAAAATTAGCAGGAATAGTCTTATTACTTGCTTCTTTGCAAGTAGAAGTGAAATAAGGGAGTATCATAGGTTAAAGTGATAGTCAAAAACTGGTTGGTATGTGACTGAAGTTCCTTTGTTTGTATGGACATGAGTGACAAATACCTGTATGACAAGAGTATAAGTTTTTCAAAGCTGAAACCAAAAACAAGGAATAACTCTAAAACGATCAACTCCACGAAAAATATGTATATAACATAAATTGTGTGTTTTAACGTGGTCTACGTTTTTGGTGTGGTAAGGTTTTGTCCATATCTTACAGTTTAGCAGTTATGCAAAATCCCGTAAAGTTCATCCAAAATAGTCTACAGAGCTTATTTCCAGAAAATTGAAGATATATATTTTATTTGTCGTGTAAATATCTTTAATTTACAATATTTTAATCAACATCGTTACAGCCATTTTTGAGAAAATCAAAATTTTCGAAAAGAGTTCCATGTAAAGTGTAGTTGGGGTGGGGAGATTTTCTTGAAAATCTTCGTGTCGTATCCTTGGAAGATACCGAAAATAAATATTAAGTTACATATTTAACGGTCTTTTCGTTTTTGAGCTATGCTGCCCACACACACACACACACACACACACACACACACGGATATTTTTCTAAAACCCCTTTTATTTTAATTTAGGGGGACCCAAAACATGTATTTCCGGTGAAATCTCGGTATCGAATTTTTGGGTGCATTACAATACCTTCTCTATACACTATGTACATAGTACGTGTAGAGAAAGTAAAATTGTCAATATGTGTCTGTTGGCAACATAGCTCAGAAACGAGAAGTCCGTTAAATACCAAACTTGGTATTTAAGTTCAGTTCTTCCAAGGGTACGACACGAAGATTTTATAGAATATCCCCCCACGCCCAACTATGCTTTACATGGAAACATTTCGAAACTTGTGTTTTTCTAAAAATGGCTCAAACGCGTTTCATTATAATCTCTTATATTTAACATATTTACATGAGAAATAAAATGCATAACTTCAATGTTCTGGGAATAGCCTCTGGAGACCTCTTTATTCTAGATGAAGTTTTCTGAATTTTGCATAACTGGTAAACTGTAAAGGATACACAGAAAATGTAGATCTATTTAAGAGAGACAGTTTATGTCATATACTTTTTTTTTTTTTTTTTTTTTTTCGTGAAGTTGACCGTTTTCGATATATTGCTTGTCATTTGTTTCAGTTTTAAAATAATTGTGCTTTTCTCATACAGGAAGTAGTCAACTTCTGCCCACGCAAAGAAACGGATTTCAATCCCATAGCAACCACATTTTTAAACATCTGACTGTCGGTTTAGCCGAGTGTATTCCCTTAATTTCCTTTAACTAATAAGGAACTAATAAGATCATTTCTGCTAATCTTTATCTCATTAGCATGACGTAGATAGATGAATAGATTGATTTGCCTGCCTCAGTGGCGGAATGGTCAGCGAGCTGACTTCTGAATCGCAGGTCCGGGGTTCCATTCCAGGCGGGGAAATTTTCTTTCTCCAGAATTATTGCCTAGCCACAACAGAGTCTGAAAGTATGAATATGTGTTTATACAATTCATTAACCTAACGTTTTAACCCCCCCCCCCACTTGACAATTAAGTTAAAGGGGGTTACACAAATGAAAAAAAGGAAGAGTCAATTTCTTTCAGAAATATAGAGAAAGTCTTGTGAATGCAACTTTAGGTTTTTTGTGAAGAATGTTACCCCAGGGTTATAAGGGCCTACACCAACTTCTATGGCCTGCCTGGGAAGACATAGTTATTTAAGTTGCTCTGTGGTTGTTCCCAGAAAGTGCGCCAAAAAAGGTTCAACCGACAGTTTTATAATAACAGATTTTCACTTTCTCTACATAGTGTATAGAGAAGGTATTGTATTGCACCCAAAAATTCCATACCGAGATTTCATCGGATATACATATTTTGGGTCCCATGTAACCAAAAAGAAACATTTTCAGAAAACGTTGTGTGTGTGTGTGTGTGTGTGTGTGTGTGTGTGTGTGCGTGTGGACAGCATAGCTGAAAAACGTAAACACCGTTAAATACCAAACTTGGTATTTAACTTTGGTATCCTCTAAAGATGCGACACGAAGATTTTCAAAAAAATACCCATACTCCAAACCCCTTTACATGGAAAAAATTCGAAAATTTTGATTTTCTCAAAAATGGCTCTAACGTTTTTGATGAAAATCTCTGATGTATAAGAGATTTACATGCCTAACAAAATGATTATCTTGAATTTTCTGGGAGTAGCCTCTGAAGACTACTTTATTCTGGATGAATTTTACGTAATTTTGCATAACTGCTAAACCGTAAGAGATGAACAAAAACTTAGCACACAAAAAAAATGAAGAGCACGATAAAACATACAATTTATGTAATATACGTTTTTTGTGGAGTTGATCGTTTTTTAGATATTCCTTGTTTTTGGTTTCAGCTTTTAAAGACATACTTTTCTCATACAGGAATTCGTCAAGTTGTGTCCATACAAACAAAGGAACTTCAGTCACATAGCAACCATCTTTTGACAAATATTTTAGCCTATGCTACTTCTTTATTTCCCTTCGCTTTGCATGGAAGCAAGTAATAAGACTATTTCTGCTATCTTTTTTTTTTTTCTCGATTAGAATGAAGTAATTAGAAGCATGAGCTTTTAACAGTAATTTGTTGCAGAGATGTAGGGAAAAACATGTGAATGGAACACATCAAATGTTTTATTTTATTGTCTCATTGTACAGTCCCCTTTAACTTTCATTGGTTATTTCGAGAGCTTTGACTTGTGAAACAACTCGTATTATCTGTAGGTTTTATAACATTATGTTAACCAATTTATATTTCTAACACACGCACATTGATTCTCGGTTACACACTTCCAGACTCTGAGGACGATAGGGAATAATTCTGGTTAAACAAAATCTTTCCGCCTCAGCCTGGAATCGATCTCTGAACCTCCAGTAGAGAAGTCAGCTCGCTGAATAATGGACCACTGAGGCAGTCCGCAAACTATTTAATATTACAGTTTTGCCCTTAAAATAAAACAGTTTGGATTACGATATGGTTTCAGTTGACCGTACACGTAAGAACGCTAATCTTGCACCACAGAAGAACGAGCTGAAGATTAACTGCATCCTTGGATAATAATTGTTTTAACGTTTTGTGTCGCTTTACACTTAAACAAATAATAACGGGTCATCGAGAAGTCGCTCCGCACCTCCCGGGTAACCAAGATTCCCCTAGAATCGGGAATTCTGTTGGCAGCACTGCCTTGCGCGAGCGTACGGTGAAAACGTTTCGCTGGTTAAGAAAACTGCTAGGTTCACTATATTCATGTATGAAAGGTAATGTAGAAAAGTAATATGCAACTAACCTGTTTAAAGAACATGTTGAAAATGTTTACAATTTTCTTGAAGACACAAATTCGCTTATTTTAATTTATTTTCGAACACTGTAATTAATATCTCCTTTGTTACAGATGTTATGTAATCTTCTATTGCCGTTTTCAGCTCATCGATTGTTTTTGGATTGTCCTTATAGACCGAAGCTTTAGCGGCTCCCCAAAGAAAATAAACCAGAGGGGTAATATCAGGAGACCGCGGAGGCCACAGACCTTTAGAGATTAGTCTCCCCCCCCCCCCAAAAAAAAAAATCACTAACAGTCTTATGGATTTATGTGATGTATGAGCAATGGCGTTATCTTGTTGAAAAAAAAAATGCCGTTTACTTCATCTTCATTTAGCTGTGAAATAAATGGGAAAAGAATATCCAAGCAATAAGTTAATTCAGTTAAGGAAACAAATTAACCCAATAATTCGAGAGCGAGAGATCGCAGACCAAACACCAATTTTCTCTGAATGTAAAGGGGTTTTCAGAATTGAATTAGGATTTTCAATAGACCATACTCGCGTATTTTGTGAATTTATGCATCCTGATAAGTGGAACCAAGCTTCATCAGTAAAACATGCTCTATCTAACTCGTCAATTCCATGGTGCAAAATAAACCATTCACAATATTGAACTCTTTTCCCGTGATCTGTGGGCTTTAAATCGTGGACGACTGGTACCTTATATGGATACAAACCTAGTTCTTTTTTGACTGCCTTTGTATGCGGAACCGTAAGAAATATCACATTGTTGGGCCAATTTGTTTATTGAGCTCTGTGGACTTTTAAGCATTCTCTCCGATATATCCGATAGTATTTCTTCTGTTAGCACACTGGGTCTTCCACTTCTAACAGCATCATGCACGGAACCTGACTCCCGAAATGTATTAATTAAATCTCGCACAGTATCTTGGTGCGGTGTTTTGAGTTAGGGAACCCGACAACGACATTTTGTTTCACTTTCTCAGTATAATTTCCACGTTCACTAAAAACGTTTTCCACTAGAAACACACATTCCTCTGTAGAATACATTGATTTCGCTTCAGGTACACGTCAAAACAGCATAGCAGACCATACTAACCAGTGCAATAAACAACTCTTGCACTCGCTGCAGCTGATAACGCCGATAATCATAACATCCTGTCGGAATCGAATACGATAAACCTAGGGATGCCAACCTTTTATCGAGCGATGGCCAGCAGCAAGGTTCGGAGGAAGGTTTGATGAAGAACTTTTATCAGGTCTGACGAAGCTTGTAATGTTAATAGATCTGGACAAAGAACTATATTCTCCAGGGACTTCACTTAGTGACTTGATACTGGGCAATCAGAGATTTCCTGAGATTAACAAGCTTTTAAAAGCTGGACAGGATTACTTGTCCAGAGCGGTACTTACCTTGTGATCAGGATAAAACAATACTAAATGTAATAAAACATGCAGTACCTACCGTCTTTTACCGAGTTAACAAGAGTAGAAGCTTTAGCTAAAAACAGGGAAATCCCAAAAGCTTACAAACTTCTTATCCGGTTCTTGTAGCACACAAACAGACTCAAGTCGCTGTGAAAATGGTGCTACGAAGTACACAAACGTGTTTCAATATTTTATTAGCTTCTCTAGCACGTGAGTGCAATGTACATAATAATTAGAGAGGGTATTGCATTCCAACCAAAAACACCATACCGAAATGTCACCACATTATATAACACATGTATATTTTGAGGACTCCTAAATAAAAATTCTGATGTGCATCATTCACATGACTTTCCCTTCATCTCTGCAACAAATTATTCTTATAAAGCTTATACTTCTATTTACATAATGCTAATCAGAAACAATTAGCAGAAAAAGTCTTATTACTTGCTTCCTTGTAAGCAGAAGTGAAATAAGGTTAAAGTGATAGTCAAAAGCTGGTTGCTATGTCACTGAAGTTGCTTTGTTTATATGGACAACAGTTGACCATTTGCTGTATGAGAAAAGCGTGTTCTTCAAAGCAGAAACCAAAAACAAAGAATGTCTCAAAAATGATGAACTCCAGGAAAAGAATTTATATAACATAAATTGTGTGTTTCAACGTGCTTTACATTTTTCCTGCAGTAAGTTTTTGCCCATATCTTACGGTTTAGTAGTTATTCAAAATTACGTAAAATTCATCCAGAATAAAGCACTCTTCAGAGGCTATTCCCTGAAAATTGGAAATATACATTTTATTTGTTAGGTAAATAGCTTTAATATAAATATTTTAATCAAAATCGTTAGAGGAATTTTTTAAAAAATCTAAATTTTCGAAAAAAGTTCCATGTAAAGGAGTAGTTGGGGTTGGGGGGATTGTTCTCAAAATCTTCGTGGTTGGTACTTAACCGTCTTTTCGTTTTTTAGCTGTACTGTCCACAGCACACAGACAGATAGACAGTCACACCTTTTACTGAAAATACTTTGTTTTTTGAATTCAGGGAATCCTAAAACATGTATTTCCGTGAAATCTCGGTATCGAACTTTTGGGTGCAATACAATACTTCTCTATCTATTAAGTACATTGTGCATACGGGGCTAGAGAAAGTAAAAATCTGATGTTTATTCACATGACTTTCTCTACATCTCTATAAAAAAGTATTGTTAAAAAGCTTATGCTTCTATTTACTTCATGCTAATCGAGAAATAATTAGCAGAAATAATCTTATTACTTACTTCCTTGTAAGTAGAAGCGAAAAAACGGAGTACCGTGGGTTTAAGTTCCTTTGTTTGTATGGAGAGTTTTTCAAGGCTGAAACCAAAATCAAGGAATATCTAAAAAAGACCAACTCCACGAAAAAAATGTATATAACATAAATTGTGTGTTTTATGTGCTCTACATTTTTGTTTGGTAAGTTTTTTATCTATCTCTTAAGGTTTACCGGTTACACAAAATTCCGTAAAATTCATCCAGAATAAAATAGTCTTCATAGGCTATTCCCAGAAAATTCAAGATATACACATAATATGTGAGGTATATAGCTTTAATATACAATATTTTAATCAAAATCGCGAGACATTTTTTAGAAAATCAAAAGTTTCGAAAATTTTTCATCTGAAGGGTGGGTGGATTTTCTTGAAAATCTTCGTGTCGCATCCTTGGAAGATACTGAATTTAAATACCAAGTTTGGTATTTCACGGTCTTTTCGTTTTTGAGCTATGCTGTCCACACACACACACACACACATACATACACACACACACATACACGCAGACAGTGAGACATACATACCCACGAACATTTTTCTAAAAATGTTTTTTTTTTATTCAGTTAGTCTCAAAACATGTATTTCCGGTGAAATCTCGGTATGGAATTGTTAGGTGCAATGCAATACCTTCACTATACACTACGTACCTAGTTCGTATAGAGAAAGTAATAACAATTTGTGTCTATCTGTGGAGAGCATAACTCAAAAACGTTAAGTCCATTAAGTATTAAATTCGTTATTAATTTTTGTATCTTCCAAGCATGTGACACCAACAATTTAAAAACAATTCACGACCCTAAACCTTTATATGGAACATTTTTCGAAGTAGTTTATTTTCTAAAATATGGAGCTAACGACTTTGTTTAAAGGTACATACATATATTAAAGATATTTACATAACAAATAAAATGTATATCTTGAATGCTTGAGAATAGGATCTGAGGACAACTTCATTCTGCAAGAATTTTGCTTAATCCCTAAGCGATATGCGAAAAGTTACTGCAGAGTAAAGTTTGTTAAAACACACAATTTGTGTAGAGCTAACCACTTCAGAGATATTCCCTGTTATTGGTTTTAGTTTTAAAATATTTAAACTGTTCTTAACCGGAAGCCATCTTCCTTTTCATGTGTATTTTGTTTTACTTCTGGTCATGTAAACAGAACCAAATGACAATTGCATAGAGACAGCTTTTGAAAGATTTAACTGTCACCTTAGCTAGTGCATTCCCTTAGTACCGTTTTACTTATAAGGAACTGATTAATAAAGTGATGACTGCCTCCATGGTCGAGTGGTCTCACTCGCAGGACCCGGGTTCGATTCCCGGCTGGGGTGGAGAATTTTTCTTTAGCCATAATTATTCCCTATCCCCACAGAGTCTGGTAGTATGTATGTGAGTGTGTGGAAAATAAAGCATTTTAGACCAAACGCAAAAGAGCCCACACATGACTTGTTTCAAGTGCAAATCCCCCGATATGACTTCAGATGTTAAAGGGGGCTATATAAATGAACCAGTCAAGTGATTAACTTGCATTAGGTAAAAGAATGATCTTTTTAAAGAACAGTTTGTTTGCAGAACACATGAGAAAGTAATGTGACCGTCATGTAATTTATCAGAACTCTAATGAATTGTCAATATACCTTTTAAACGGTTGTTTCGCTTCCTCGCAGCATTAACTTACTCTATTACACGAAAACTATCGTTTTTAATACTAGTTACTTTCTCTACACATACTATGTACCCCCCCACCCCAAACTATCCTTTACGTGGGAAAAATTCGAAAATGTTTATTTTCCCATTTTGATATTTATATGGCAAATAAAATGTAATCTTCAATTTTCTGGGAATAACCTGTTTATTCTGGATGAAATTTGCATAACTGATAAACTAAGAGATAGAAACTTACTACACAAAAGATGTAGGTAGTGTGGTGGTAGCGTGTCTGCCTCACGTTCAAAAGGTCGTGAGTTCGAATCTCCCGAAGGGTGAGTTACCCGGATAAGGTTTCTGTCGGGGTTTTCCTTTATCCTGAGAAGACGAATGTCGAGTAACTTTAAGCTCCGTGGACCCCGAGAACATTTGAGCTACATTTCACCAAATTCATTCATCCGAAATGACCTACCGTGTTAAAAGACATTAAGCTTTAAAAAAAAATTTTTGATCTCGTCAAAACAAACAATTTCTGTCATATATGTTGTTTTTTTTTTTTTTTTTTTTTTTTTTTTTTGTGGTGGCCATTTCTGGGATATTCCTTGTTATTGCTTTTAAATTTAAAATATTTTTCTCACCCGGAAAGTGTGATAATCTGCATATAAACAGATTTCAGCCACATGGCAACCAGCTTTTAAAATATTTGTCTATTGTTTTAGCTTAATGTATTCCTTTATTTCCCTTCTACTTACAAGGAATTAAGCAATTACGATATCTTCTGTTAATGTGTATCTTGATTATCAAAAAGTAGATAGAAGAATACGCTTATTAGCAATAATTTGTTACAGACATGTAGAGGGAGTCAAGTGAGTGGAACACATCAGATTTTTCACTATCAGGCCGAGAACTTTTCAGACCACCCTAGTATGCCCAGTATCGTATTAAAGCGAACAAACTTGTCATAGCATAACACAGTATTACAAGCTATCCAGCGGAGCTAGAAATCCGAATGAAAGAGAAGGTATTGCTATTTCAGGAAGGGTAAGCGACTGCCTAGCACTTCAGGTACACGCGACTGTATGCGTGATGCACATTCATTCTTGCTGTGACTCGTCGCCACACGGCACAAGTGAGTTCGAGTGGCGCGCTTCGAGCATAGAGATAACGAGCTTACTTTAGCTGCAGTTTCCGCAGTTTTCACAAGAACATCTGAATTGATACAGTCACATGAATTTCTCACATCTCTGTAACAAATTATTGTAAAAGTTTATTCTTCTATCTAGATCATGCTAATCAAAATAAACATAAGCAGAATTAGTCTAATTACTAGCTCCTTGTAAGTAGAAGGGAAAATGTGCAGGCTAAAGCGATAATCTCGTCCGTTAAAAGCCGGTCGCTATGTGAAACAATTGAAATTCCAGTCTTTTTTCCTTTCCAGGAGTAAACAATTGAGAAACGAGCAGAAAGATGTCTTCCCGTTTGAGAAAAGTTTAAGTGGCTAAATTGAAACTAATGGTTCGGAATATCTCTAAAGCCGTTAACTCTACAGAAAAAAAGCATATGACATAAACTGTGTAATTTATTGAGATCTACATTTTTTGTGTAGTAAGTTTTTGTTTACCCGGTTTGCGGGTTATACAAAAGTCATCCAGAATGAAGAGGTCTTCAGAGGCTTTTCCCAGATAATACAAGATATCCATTTCGTTTGTCCTGTCAAAAGATATTTTAATCAAAATCATTAGAGCCATTTTTGGGAAAATCAAAATTTTCAAACATTTTTCCATGTAAAGGGTAGTTGGTATTCTTCGTATCGCATCGTTGGAAGATACCAAACACCAAGTTTGGTATTTAACGGACTTTTCGTTTTTGAGCTATATTGTCCACAGACACACACACACATACACAGAGAGAGAAGAAGAGAAAGAGAGCGTGAGAGAGACACAGAAGGACATTTTTCTAAAACTTCTTTTTTTATTCATGGGGTCTCAAAACATGTATTTCCGGTGAAATTTCGGAATGGAATGTTTGGGTGCAATACAACACCTTCTCTATACACTATGTACATAGTTCGTGTAGAGAAAATAATAAAAGTAAGTCGGTGATATACATCTGTAATTCTCACTAAGAGGTATTTTCCATTTTATTATATTTATTTACAAGCATTACATTATTTAATTAGGGCAAAAAAGTATAATATTTTTGCACTTTTTGATCAATTTTCACAGATGGGTATCCTTAAATATCATAATTATCCTGGTAAGTTATTTAAATCTTAAGTCATTTAAACAGCTGAAGCAATATAACTTACAGAACTGATTAGGTAACCTTGCTGTTAACGAGACTTGTGAGTAATCGAAAATCTCGTATGTGAATTGGTCAAGCTCTTACCTGCCAGTTAGGTGTTCAGCTCTATCTACTGGCTGCGAGAGGTGTACTTAGCGAGATTGAAAGTTGAGTTGACCGCCTCTAGTTCCAGGTGTCTGCAAAACAGAGGGCAGCGACCACAAAGCGCATATATCCGCGCGTCACCTGCCAGTACTGCCACCCATCACTGGCGCAGAGGCACAAATCTGATACTCGATAAACGAACACGACATGAAACAGAATGATGGTAAAGATGTCATGAACAATAAGCTCCCCTGCATTTTCCTAAGTGACAAGGGGGAATACGAGAAACCCCAAGCCAGAGTGCGAGGTCCTCGGGGATTGAACTTTACACCTCCCGAACATATACAGAGAGAGAGGGAGAGGGAGAAAGACACACCCAGAAGGACAAGGGGGAATACGAGAAACCCCAAGCCAGAGTGCGAGGTCGTCGGAGATTGAACCTTACATCTCCCGAACATATACAGAGAGAGAGAGATAGAAAGACACGCACAGAAGAACATTTTTCTAAAAGTTTTTTTGATTCGGGGGGTCTCAAAACATGCATTTCCGGTGAATTCTAGAGATAGAACTTTTGGGTCCAATACAATACCTTCTCTATACCCTATGTACATAGTAGATACGTGAAGAGTAAGTTATAAAAGTAAGTCGGTGATATACATCTTTAATATTCACTAAGAGGTATTTTCCATTTCATTATATTTATTAATATTTGTAAGAGGAAGGCATTGCTTATAGCTTACGTTCTGCTGGGTTAAGGTTGAAGGCAAAACTCCAGATTCAGTTTCGCCTATATTCATCCAGTCATTTGTTTTGATAGACGTCACCACAAATAACGTACCAGACCCTTATTTATGGCAGCCGTATAGGCTTCCATAATAAAATTAAACCAGTCACGTGGGTTATGCAAGCAAAATGGCGCTAATTTATATATTCTTCACAAATACTATTTATGAGATTTGGAAACCCAATGGAAAAAGCATATTTTTTCGCACACATTTTGTTAAACTACCGCCTTGAAACACTTTGTCACGTTTCGTGAGTTACAGGTATGTTTAGAAACAGAAGATTGCGTTAAAATCTCTATTTATGATTGATCGAAATGCTCTAATTTTAGTTAAAGTTTGACTCATCATCTCAGCAACTGTTTAACATAATGTGCTACATTCGTACTTCCTCTACACGCACTGTGTACCTAGTGAATAGAGAAGGTCCACCCAAAAAGTTAGATACCGAGATTTCACCGCAAATATATATATTTTAGGGTCCAGTTTATCTAAAAAAAGCATTCTCGGAAAAAAGGTCCGTTGTGTGTGTGTGTCTGTGTGTGAGTGTGCCTGTGACACGATAACTAAAAAACGAAAAGTCGATAAAATACCAAACTGGGTTTTAAGTTTAGTATCTTCCAGGGATGCGACAGGAAGATTTTCAAGAAAATTTTAATTGGAACTTTTTTCGAACATTATTATTTTCTCAAAAAAAGCTAACGATTTTGATTATAACATCGTATATTAAAACTATTTACCTAACAAATACAATGTATCTCTTGAATTTTCTGGGAATAGCCTCTGAAGAGTACTTGATTCTGGGTGAATTTTACGCAATTTTGAATTACTACTAAACCGTAAGAGGTGGAAAAAAGCTAACTGCATGAAAAATATAGAGCACGTTAAAACACACAATTTATGTTATATACTTTTTTTTCGTGGAGTTCATCGTTTTTGAGACATTCCCTGTTCTTGGTATCTGCTTTGAAAAACGTAGCTTTTCTCATACAGGAAATTATCAACTGCTGTCCATACAAACAAAGGAACTTCTGTGACATAGCAACCAGCTTTTGGCTATCTCTTTAGCCTTATTTCGCTCCTACTTACAAGGAAGCAAGTAATAAGACTATTTCTGCTAATTTTTTCACGATTAACATGAAGTAAATAGAAGAATAGGCTTATTAACAATAATTTGTTACACAGAAGTAGAGAAAGTCATGTGAATAGAACACTCAGATTTTTAGTTTCTCTATACGTACTACGTACATAGTATATAGAGAAGGTATTGTATTGCACCAAAAAATTCGATACCGAGATTTCGCAGGAAATATATGTTTTGAAATCCCCAGAATCAAAAAAAAAAAAAAAAAAAAAAAAAAACATTTCTAGAAAAATGTCCGTGTGTGTGTGTGTGCAGCATAGCTCAAAAACGAAAAGACCGTTAAATACCAAACATGGCATTTAAGTTTGGTATCGTCCAAGGATGCGACACGAAGATTTTCAAAAAATCCCCCACTACTTTTACATGGAAAAAAAGTTATAACTTTTTATTTTGTCAAAAATGGCTCCAATAATTTTGATTAAAATATCGTATATCAAAAATATTTACTTGACAAATAAAATGCATATCTTGAACTTTCTGGGAATAACCTCTGAAGACTACTTTATTCTGGGTTAATTTTACGGAATCTTGCATAACTGCTAAACCGTAAGAGATGGACGAAAACTTAAAAGACAAAAAATGTAGAGCACGTTAAAACACACAATTTATGTTATATACATTTGTTTCTTGGAGTTGATCGTTTATGAGATATTCTTTGTTTTTGGTTTCAGCTTTGAAAAACTCATTTTACTTATACAGGAATTTGTCTACTCCTTTCCATACAAACAAATGAACTTCAGTCACATAGCAACAAGCTTTTGACTATCTCTTTAACCTGTGGTACTCCCTTATTTCTCTCCTACTAACAAGGAAGCAAGTAATAAGACTATTTCTGCTATTTTTTTTTTTTTTTTTTTTTTTTTTTTTTTGTCGATTAGATGAAGTAAATAGAACCGTAAGCTTTATAAGAATAATTTGAGTCAGAGTTGTAGAGAAAGTCATGTGAATGGAACATATCAGATTTTTTTTTACTTTCTCTAGCCCCATATGTACAATGAACATAGGGATGCACCCAAAATTCGATACCGAGATTTCATCGGAAAAAAATGTTTTGGGGTCCCCTGATTTCGAAAAAAGCATTTTTAAAAAAAGGTCCGTGTGTGTGAAAGTGTGTCTGTCTGTGTGTGTCTGTGTACAGCATGGCCCCTAACGAAAAGACCGATAAATACCAAACTTGGTATTTAGGTTTAATATCTTCCAAGGATGCGACACGAAGATTTAAAAAAGAAAAACAAAATCCCCCTTCTAGAAACTACACTTTACATGGAACAGATTTCGAAAATTTTGATTTTCTAAAAAATGGCTCTAACGATTTTGATTAAAATCCCGTATATTAAAGCTATTTATGTCCCAAATAAAATGTATATCTCGAATTTTTGGGGAATAACCTCTTAAGACCTCTTTATTCTGGATGAATTTTGTTTAACTGCTAAACTGTAAGAGATAGAAAAAAAAAACCCACTACACAAAAATGTACATCACGACAAAACACACACTTCATGTCCTTTCCTTTTTGTTGTGGAGGTAACCGTTCCTGTGATATTTCTTGTTACTGGTTTCAATTGTGAAGTACTTAAACTTTTCGCAGGCAAGAAGTGTCCGCTTTTCTTTTGTTCTATTCCTGGCCAAGCAAAGAAGTGATTTACAATGACAATCGCATAACGATAGCTTTTAAAACATCTGACTATCACTTTAGCATAGTTATTCTCTTCTACTTATTAGGAACTAAGTAATAACATTCTGCTAATATTTATCTCGATTAGCATTGTGTATAAAGAAGAATAATCTTTTGTAGGAAGTTTTCAAGGCAGCTAGAGAAAGTCATGTGAGTGTAACACACAAGATTTTTTTCTGATTACCATGAAGTAAATAGAAGTATAAGCTTTTTAAGAATGATTTGTTGCAGAGATGATGAGAAAGTCATGTGAATGGTACACATCAGATTTTTACTTTCTCTACACGCACTATGTACATAGTGTATAGAGAAGGTATTGCATTCCACCAACAAATTCGATACCTTGATTTCACCGGAATCCCCAGTATCCAAAAAAAGTATTTTCAGAAAAAGGTCCAGGTGTGTGTCCGTGTGTCTGTGAACACGATAACTCAAAAACGAAAAGGCGGTAAAATATCAACTTTGGTATTTAACTTTAGTGTCTTCCAGGGATGCGACACGAAGATATGAAGTAAAGTCGCTTAACCCCAAACTATCCTTTATATGGAACTTTTTTCGCAAATTTTTATTTTCTAAAAAATGGCTTTAACGATTTTGATTAAATTATCGTATATTAAAGATATTTACCTGATAAATAAAATCTATGTTTTGAATTTTCTGGGAATAGCCTCTGAATACTACTTTATTCTAAGTGAATTTTAAGGAATTTTACATAACTGCTAAACCGTAAGAAATGGACAAAAAGTTACCACACAAAACACGTAGAGCACATTAAAACACACAATTTATGTTGTATACATTTTTTTCGTGGAGCTGATCATATTTAAGAGATTCCTTGTTTTTGGTTTCAGCTTAGAAAACTTAACTTTTCTTATGCAAGAATTTTTCAACTTGTGTCCATACACATAGCAACCAGCTTTTAACTATCACTTTAACCTATGGTACTCCCTTATTTCTTTTCTACATAGACGCACACGCACACATACACGGACCTTTTTCCAAAAATGCTTTTTTTTAGATTCAGGGGGACCCAAAACATGTATTTCCGTTGAAATCTCGGTATCGAATATTTAGGTGCAATATAATACCTTCTCTATACACTATGTACATAGTACGTGTAGAGAAAGTAAAAATATAACCTAACTTATGAAACAAAGTTTCAGATTACTTCAAAACTCTGACATGAAGGAAATCTGAGCGGAATGCCAATGCTACGAATAGCTGACGTAAACATTTCCAATCAAAATAAAACAGCATACCTCTTGTGTAACATTGATATTTACAAAGTTGCTTATGTTTTACCAAGTGAGTGTACCAACATGTTATAAAAAATCTGATGTGTTCCATTCTCATGACTTTCTCTACTTCTGTGTAGCAATTATTGCTAATAAGCTTATTCTTCTATTTGCTTCGTGCTAATCGAGAAAAAATTAGTAGCAATAGTCCTATTACTTGCTTCCTTGTAAATATAAGAAAAATATGTATCATAGGTTTAAGTGTAGTCAAAAGCTGGTTGCTAGTGACTGAAGTTCGTTTGTTTGTATGGACAGGAGTTGACAAATTCCTGTATGAGAAAAGTACAATTTTTTTAAACCTGAAACCAATAACAAGAAATATCTCTAAAATGATCAACTCCTGTTTTAATGTGCTCTACATTTTTTTGTGTTGTAAGTTTTTGTCCATTTCTTACGGTTTAGCAGGTTTGCAAAATTTCGTAAAATTCAACCAGAATAAAGTAGTCTTCAGAGGTTATTCCCAGAAAATTCAAGATATACATATTATTTGTCATGTAAATATCTTTAATATACGATGTTTTAATCAAAACAGTTACAGCCATTTTTGAGAAAATCAAAATTTTTGAAAAAAGTTCCATGTAATGAGTAGTTGAGGGTGGATTTTCTTGAAAATCTTCGTGTCGCATCCTTGGAAAATACCGAACTTAAATACCAAGTTTGGTATTTAACCTATTTTCTTTTTTTTCAGCTACACCATTCACAGACACACACACACACAGTCAGACGAACATAAAATGATTTTCTTGGGCTGAGGGGTCTTAAAACAAGTATTTCCGGTGAAATCTTGACATCGAATTTTTGGGTGGAATACATACTCCTTTATCCCTATGTACATTGTACATACGGGGCTAGAGAGAGTAAAACTTCAACATTTTTTTAAAACTATATACTATTAATGTACCTCTATGAAAGTTATTCTAAAATGAGTGGGAGACTCGAGATATTCATATGCAATTAAAACAAGCTCTCAGTTATTAAATAGTTATGACACTCAACATTGTGCTACAATTATTACTGCTGCAATGTTTAATTATTATATATATACACCTGCTTTTAAGCTCAAACTTTTTTTTTTGTTTTCAAATTGAGAGGATGCTTCAGTGTAGGATTATTGTGTTTTTTAAAACATGATAACCTTCAGCCATAGGACTTTGAAGTTAGTATTTAGACAGCTTGCAGTTGCCAAGTCCTCTGCTTACAGGTCCCTTAACTGAGACGCGAATCTCGACTTCAAGTGGAGTCTTCGAGTTCCCAGGAAAGAGATTTTACTACTATGCAGTCGTCGGGGATTGAACCCTACATCTCCCGAACGCTAGTTGCACACGTTGCCGTGACTCCATCTCGCTAGGTTAATAATTGATGGCTATTTCTTTATGTCGCCTTGCACGTCAAGGTCTTGCTATTTAAGTGCTGTGCACCATTTAAGTAATAAATGATCTGTCCTATTTCTAATCTATTGTAGAAACTGTTTACTATATGTGCTTGCGAGGAAAAGGATACGTGTGGTGGAAAAAACTGCGTGATTTCGCGAGAGTAACGGGAATGATGATTTGCAAGAGATGCCAAGTGGTATGACAATTTTAACTTAATGCTGTAATAGACAGAATCCTCAGTAATGGCCTCCGAGATCCCCAGATTTGAACAACTCCTGATTATTTTCTCTGGGATGATCTGAACACCGATTCTTTGCTAGCTGCTGACTTTCATGAAGTAGGAGACTTGAGGTTGTCCTCCATAACTTCGTCAAGGAGTGAGGACATGTTACAACGGAATGGTGGACACGTCTTATATGTCTTCGGATTATATTTCTACATTTCTTAATAACGTATTCGAAGCATGTAAAAGGATTTATTTTATCCCATCTGCTGTCACAGTAAAATTAAATTACTTCATGTTTCGAAAATTCAGCAAGTTTCGAAATATTTTTCCTCCACCCTGGCAATTACTGTCTCCTGATGTAAAGCCCAATAATTCCAAGGGATAAAACACATTTTAGTTGCATATATTGTTTTATATTGATTGTGATAATGATGAATTCATTAACACTTGAAGACTAAATGGTTGCCATTCGATGTCTCATGACTTGTGCAATACGCTGGAGAATGCACTAAAATAAAATGAACGCTCGCAATAATTTTTGTTCTTCATGACAGAGATATATTAGGTTAGAAAATGTGGCTCCATGCCAAGCGGACAGGAAGCAACAGAATTTGTTGTGTTTTTGACTAAACTGTAGCGGTAGAAGACATGTCGCTAGCAGACGGAAGATAAATGTCTGGTGTTTTCCGAGGGGCTGTCTAATGGTCCGAATCCGCACATACCTTTGGTATTCCCGGGACACATCTCCACGCTACACCATGTTTTTTACTTTCTCCACACCTATGTACATAGTGTATACAGAAGGTATTGTATTGTACCCAAAAATTAATACCGAGATTTCACCGTAAATACATGTTTTGAGACCCCCTAAATGCAAAAAAAAAAAGTAGGACAATCTGATGTGTTCAATTCACATAACTTTCTCTACATCTCTGCAATAAATTATTTTTAAAAAGCTTATGCTTCCATTTACTTCATGCTAAGTGAGAAAAAATTAGCAGAAATAGTTTTATTACTTGCTTCCTTGTAAATAGAAGCGAAATAAGGTAGTACCCTAGATTAAAGTGAGTCAAAAGCTGGTTGCGATTTGACTGAAGTTCCTTTATATAGACAGGAGTTGACAAAGTCCTGTATGAGAAAAGTATTCGTTTTTCAAAGCTGAAACCAATCACAAGCAATATCTAAAAAACGATTAACTCCACGAAAAAATGTATATAACACAGATTGTGTGTTTTCATGTAATCTACATTTTTTGTATGGTAAGTTTTTGTCTATCTCTTACGGTTTAACAGTTATGCAAAATTCCGTAAAATTGATCCAGAATAAAGTAGGTTTCAAAGGCTATTTCCGGAAAATTCAAGATATACATTTTATTTGGCACGTAAATATCTTAAATAGAGGCGATCTTAATCAAAATCGTTACAGCCATTTTTGGGAAGATCAACATTTTCCATAAAAGTTCCATGTAAAGGGAAGTTGTGCGTGGGGGCTTTTTCTTGAAAATCTTCGCCTCGCATCCTTGCAGGATACCAAAATTATATACCAAGTTTGGTACTTAACGATCTTTTCGTTTTTGAGCTATGCTGCACACAGTCACACACACATACTCACAGACAGACAGACACACAAATGGACATTTTTCTAGAAATGTTTCTTTTTGAATTCAGGGGGTTCCAAAACGTGTATTTCGGGTGAAATCTCGATATCGCATTTTTGAGTACATTACAATACCTTCTCTATACACTATGTACATAGTAAGTGTAGAGAAAGTAAAAATTCCGTGTGTGTGTGTGTGTGTGTGTGTTGGCAGCATAGCTCAAAAACGAAAGGACCGTTAAAAACCAAACTTGGTATTTAAGTGTGGTATCTTCCAAGGATGCAACAGAAAGATTTTCAGGAAAATTCTCCCACCCAAAACTACACTTTGCATGGAAAAATTTTCGAAAATTTTTATTTTCTTAAAAATGGCTCTAACGATTTTGATCAAAATCTCTTATATTTAAGATATTTAGTTGCCAAATAAAATGTATAACTTGAATTTTCTGGGAATAGCCTCTGAAGACCTCCTTATTTTGAATACATTTTGCCGAATTTTGCTTAACTGCTAAACCGTAAGAGATGGACAAAAACTTACTACACAAAAAATGTAAATCACGATAAAAAACACAATTTATGTTATATACATTTTCTTCATGGAGTTGATCGCTTTTGAGATATTCCTTGTTATTGGTTTCAGCTTTGAAAAACCTGTACTTTTCTCATATAGGAATTTGTCAACTCGTGTCCATACAAACAAAGGAACTTCAGTTCCAGAGCAACCAACTTTTGACTATCACTTTAACCTATGGTACTTCCTTATTTCGCTTCTACGTACAAGGAAGCAAGTAATAAGACTATTTCTGTTAATTTCTCGATTAGCATGAAGCAAATAGAAGCATAAGCTTTTCTTTTTTTGTGTGTGTTTTTGTTTGTGCGGCTCCAGCAGACACAATGAATTGGACGACATATTGATGCAGCATTCTACGAAGGGGATATTATTGTCAATACAGACAGAACTAAAACACTAATGTTAAATTCTATATGTGTTCCCGTCGGATGGAATACTTTATCCACAACCATGCCGAGAGAGTAACAGAGTGCCATTGGGACAAGAGGAATTAACTTCCCTTAATTCCTGATAATATGAATTAGTTCCTTCTTCCACTACAACGACCTGTCTCGAATGAAAGACAAAAGAGTAAATAATGGGCTCTAAAACTACATAACCATGCACAGTTAGTGAATAGTGTCATTTGGAGTTGAATGTAGAAAGAAAAATCTGATGTGTTCCATTCACATGACTTTCTCTACATCTCTGTAACAAATTCTTGTTAGCAAGATTATTATCCTATCTACTGCATGATACTGGAGATAAACATTAGAAACAACGGTCTTATTACTTAGTTCCTTATAAGTAGAAGGGAAATAAGGGAAAACACTGTGTTAAACCCATAGTCAAATGTTTTAAAATGTGGTTGCTATGGGATTGAAATGTGTTTATTTGCGTGGCCAGAGGTTGACAAGCTCCTCTATTAGAAAAGGTTTACCACATTGGAACCCAAGCCCGAGTATACTCGGGATGTGCTAAATTTTCGTGCGCCCCTCGGCAGGTATTTCTAACGCTTTTAATGCAATTCCGCGACCTTAACTCGGTCTTGGGCTATGCGGCAAAGAACATACATCAGTTATCGTTTAGTTGTCTGATTTGTGCTGCCATCTGTCCTTGCTTTAGTCAACTGTTAGGGAATTTAGGAGATTTAGTAGTCTCTCGGGTAGTCGCGCCATTTTCCTTGAAGGTGGTAAGTGATCTGTTTGTTACGTTTGTGCTCTTAAATGTTAAAATGCTGCATTTTCCTCGCTTTCTGTGAACTGAAGCTGAAATTCAGGGCTCCAAGGGAGAGTTTTTCGAACTTTCGAGTGTAGGCAGCTTCATGCAGTATTTTTCAAACTCATATTTGATATTTGTTGTAAATTTAAAATAAAATATTAATACGGAAGTTATGACTTTTTTTTTAATCGTTGAGAATTCCTTAAATGCCATACTTTTAGATTGTCCCATTACTTCTCGGCAGATTTGATTGATGCACTGTAAATAATAACTCAAAGTAGGGGTAAAAACCCTGGGTTTCTTGGCACTTCAGCTACGGAAACGCCCGGGCTTTTAGCATAAATGGTTGTTTTAAGGAGATTTACATTTTTTGTTAAGTACGGTTTACCAGTTTTACAAAATTAAGAAAAATTCATCCAGAAGAAGGAGATCTTCAGAAAGTATTCCCAGAAAGATCAAGACATGACTTTTATTTGTCATGTAAATAACACTTAACAACTGGGTGGTATGAATAAAGATGAATATATTCTAGGAACTAAACCCTGAGGTTAAGCACTTTATTGTTATTATTATTGGTGAGAAATTACCTTGTGATTGACATTCCCAGTGACACGTGGTTGTCTCGGTACGCTGTTGCCATATTTACTAACTGCAGCGGTTGTGCTCCCAGATCTGCATCTTCTTCCAGCTCCTTTTCACTGATAATTCACACACATTCACTTTGCCTATCTTCACTGCAGTCGCTGGTTTATCACGGCTGTAAGACATTTTCAAACCACACTCGTAATAGTTATAGAATGAGAATAAGAGCAATGTCTGTTATATACAGGGTGTTAATGAACTATACCGAAATATTTTCACCGAAAATGTAGATTACTTAAATAAGTAATTTTAGATAGGAGACTGATGACCTGTTTATTGCAATTTCGAAGTAAGGACTATAAGTTTCTGAAGTGCCAGTACGCCACGTATTGCGGCACTTCGTCTGGAATGAAAAAAGAGAATCTGATGTGTTCCATTCACATGACTTTCTCTACATCTCTACAATAAATTGTAGTTAAACAGCTTATGCTTCTATATAATTCATACTAATTAGCAGAAATAGTCTTATTACTTGCTTCCTTGTAAGTAGAAGCGAAATAAGGGAGTACTATAGGTTAAAATGATTGCCAAAATCTGGTTGCTATGTAACTGAAGTTCCTTTGTTTGTATGGACAGGAGTTAACAAATTCCTGTATGAGAAAAGTATAAGTTCTTCAAAGCTAAAACGAAAAACCAGGAATATCTTAAAAATGATCAACTCCACGAAAAAAATGAATAAGACATAAATTGTGTGTTTTATCGAGAGCTACATTTTCTATGCAGTAAGTTTTCCCCCCATCTCTTACGGTTTAGCACTTGTGCACAATTCTGTAAAATTCATCCAGAATAAAGTAGTCTTAAGGGGCTATTCCCAGAAAATTCAAGATATACATTTCATTTGTAAGGTAAGTATCTTTAATTATACGATATTTTAATCAAAATCGTTAGAGCCATTAAGAAAATAAAAAATTTCAATATTTTTTCCATGTAAAGGGTAGTTTAGGGTGGAGGGATTTTCTTGAAAATCTTCGTGTCGCATCTTTGGAAGATACCAAACTTAAATACCAAGTTTGGGCTTTGGCGGTCTTTTGAGCTATACTGCCCACAGACAGACAGACCGACACACACACACACTCACACACACATACACACAGACAGACACACACACGGACATTTTTCTAAAATGCTTTTTTTATATTCAGGAGCTTCAAAACATTTATTTCCGGTGAAATCTCGGTATCGAATTTTTGGGTGCAATGCAATACCTTCTGTATACACTATATACATAGTTCGTATAGAGAAAGTAATAATGAAAGATATGATGTGTTACACTGACATGACTTTCTCTAGCTGCTCTACAAACCTCCTATAATCTGTGTCAAGTTAGTTCGGTCCTGATGTCAACACATGGGAGGGAAGAGAGAGAGAGAGAGAGAGAGAGAGAGAGAGAGAGAGACAGAGAGAGAGAGACAGAGATACTGAAGCAAAAGAGCGTTAGGCTGTTGATTGGTTCAGGGAAGGTAATGGGTGTTAACTTTTACGTGGATGCATATTGTAACAGCCTCCTAAAAGTACAGTACTGTAATAGTTTTCAGATCACTGCTCTGCGCGAGTTAGTTTCGGAGAGAAAAGTATACAAATGCTTCGATTCTTATGAAAGGTAACAGCCCGACATTTTGTCCATGTCCGACACATACCAAGCAGATGGCTCTGGGTTCGTGAATTCTGAAAGGAATATTTACAACAGACGTACACATTCTATAAAAAAACATATAGACAGAAGACAGGCGAAATTATGTATTGACTTTATTAACTTATTACTGTTAAATAAAATGCAGCTAACTTATATTACTAAAGAACATTGGTATTATATACACAATAAGCTGCAAGCCTGTACCAGACAGCTCTCTTAAACAACCGGTAATTCTCGAGGTGAATGCTGATTAAGCTGTTATTGTTTATAGTGCAGGGTCGCTTCTGATAATGTGTTATTTAAGACTGTACATCTCGCTTGTCTCACAAGCCCAGGGGACTTGCTATATGCAGTTTAAAAGCAGTAAGATGCAGTAAGCTTTTAATCATGGAACAGACCGGCGCTTCAGCCTAATAAAACACAACCGAGGCAAGCCTTTAAAAAGTGGCGAGAGGCGAATGGTCGCGCATTGTTTCGCGGTGCTTAAAGAAAGAAACCCCGAATCGGCGATAAAGAATATCGAAAAAGAAACGCGTGATCTCCTTGGAGTTTCTGCATTTAGTGTTCATAGTGTTAGAATGGAACAGCAAGCATCCGGAAGCCTAAGAATACCGGGAAAATCGTCAAAAACGTTCGGAGAAATACGATGATTTTGCGAAAAGTGCTATTCGCGGTAAAGTTCATGATTGTTTTTTCAGAAATGAACCACCGATTCTAAATAAAATTTTGCATGCAGTAAATTGTGAATTGCCACATTCCTCACGAAGTACTCTCCACAGGTTGCTGATTTAAATTTCAATCGCGAGGGCGGAAATCAGTTATGGTGGACAGAGACGATGTTGTGACAGCAATATTTTGCACCAGATCAAAGCTTTTCGCAGTGAGGGCCGCAGAATTCACTTCCTTGACAAAACTTGGCTGAATGAGGGATATACAATTTCTTCAGCTTGGTGTGACACAACCGTGAGAGATAAAAAACAAGCATTCCTCTCTGGTCTCTCCACAGGTCTGGAAGAACCAACCGGCAAAGGAAGAAGACTCATCATAGTTCACATTGGAAGTGAAACTGGTTTTGTAGACGGTGGTTTATTCACTTTTGAATCCAAAAGCACCAAGGGCTTTCATGAGGAAATGACTGGTGATGTTTGTTTTCGGTGGTTTCAATCTGTCCTTCCGAAACTTGAGCCTAACTCCGTTATCGTATTAGGTACCACAGCGTTAAAGCAGAAATCATCCCCAGTATGAATTGGAGGAAAGTGGCTTCAGGACCATGCGTGTGAGTTTAGTGCCGAGATGTTAAACTTGAATTAGTAGCCATTGTAAAAAATGTGAGAACACAATTCGATAAGTACGCATGCTTCTCTATCACGAGTTGAAGTTGTGCAGGATTCCGATTAGAGGTAACCACTATGCTTCTACACGATACCATTAATGCTGTAACTTATAGATTCAATAAGTTAATGTGTGGCTAAACTCGATTTATTGTCAACAAGATAGCGCGGCTATATATATCGCTAGTGTTGCAGAACTTATGTGCGCCCATGCACCGTTAACACGTGGCGCGTTGAGCCAGCTCCGCCTTGTTGTTGACATCAGGACAGAACTAACTTGACACAGATTATACAAAAGATTATTCTTCTTTGTTGAGATAAACATTAGCAGAATGTTCTTATTACCTACATAGTTCCTTATAAGTAGAAGGGAACTAAAGGAATGCGCTATGCTAAAGTGATTGTCAAATGTTTTAAAAGCTATCGTTATGCGATTGTCATTGCAAATCCCTTCTTTAATTGGCCAGGAGTAGAACAAATGAAAAACGGACATTTCCTGTCTGAGAAAAATTTAAGCACCTCACAATTGAAAGCAATAACAAGGAATATCTCGGAAACTATAACCTTCACAACAAAAACGTAAATGACATAAATGGTGTATTTTATCCTGATGCACATTTTTTGTGTAGTGACTTTTTTCTATTTCTTATGGTTTAGCAGCTAAGCAAAATTCGGCAAAATTCATCCAGAATAAAGAAGTCTTCAGAGGTTATTTCCAAAAAATTCGAGATATACATTTTATTTTGGACATAAATAGCTTTAATATACGGGATTTTAATCAAAATCGTTAGAGCCATTTTTAAGAAAATCAAACTTTTCGAAATTTGTTCCATGTAAAGAGTAGTTTTCAGTAAGAGGATTTTTTTTTTGTAAATCTTTGTGTCGCATCCCTGGAAGATACTAAACCTAAATACCAAGCTTGGTATTTAACAGTCTTTTTGTTTTGGGGTTATGCTGTCCACAGACACACACACACACACACGGACCTTTTTTTGAAATGATTTTTTTCGGACTCAGGGAACTCCAAAACATGTATTTCAGGGAAATCTCGGTATCGAATTTTTGGGTGCATTACAATACCTTCACTATCCCTATGTACATTCTACATATGGGGCTAGAGAAAATAAAAAATGAATAGACCATTAAATACCAAACTCGATATTTAAGTTCAGTATCTTCCAAGGTTACAACATAAAGATTTTAAAGAAAATCCCCCCAACCCCAATTACCCTCTACATGGAAACATTTTCGAAAATTTTGATTTTCTCAAAAATGGCTATAATGATTTTGATAAAATATCGTTTATAAACGATATTTACATGACAAATAAAGTGCATATCTTGAATTTTAAGGAAATAACTTCTGGAGACATCTTTATGCTGGATGAATTTTGCATAACTAGTAAACCGTAAAAGATAAACAAAAACTTACTACTCAGAACATGTAGATCACGTTAAACTTGCAATGTATGTCTTTCACGTCTTTGTTGTGGAGGTTGCCGTTTCCGAGATATTCCCTGTTATTGGTTTCAATTGTAAAGTAAAATAAAGGTAAATGGCTTTTTATTTAGGACGCTCTTTAACTGCTGTGGTTCTCAGCGACCCATTCTATACTGGGCGTGAAACACTTCTTAATTTTCCTCAGAGGCCTCTCTATGAGGTTTAAGGTTCTTTTACGTGCCGTAAATCTACGACACAGGACCAATGACTTTACTTCCCTTCTGAAGGAAGCCATGCTAACGATTTTTACGCCCGAAAAAAATTCATCGTCCTCCGCCGGGTTTGAACCCGCGACCTTGGGTATATGAGTCAGTAAAGGACGTTAAGCGATCTAAAAAAAGAATAAAAAGAAATATTGCACTAGTCAGATAACCGCAATAGGTTGAAGTTGCCTAATCTCGGTCATTTTAATAGTTGAGCTGAATAGTCATTATAATCTTCTTATTTTTCTTGCTCGGGCGTAAAGTATTTAGTATATCCTTCGGAAGGGAGGTATAGGCTGCTCGTTCCTTCTAGACGAATGTTCTTTAGTGAAGATACAGTGAGCTAGACACCCTTGATAAACAGTTCAGCTAAGAGTTTATGTGATGATAACAAACAGCTCTGCTTCCTTATGATTACGTTTCGAGAATACACAGTACCTAAAGGTGAGTAAGTGACTCGCATCTAATCTCTCATTTAAAAGTCATTCGTCAAGAACTGGCGCACGACCTGTAGTCCCTTGTCCTTTGACCACATTTCCTGTTTTTCACGCCCAATAAGATGGTTGGCAAAGAGCGTCCATAGCAATTTCATCGCATAAACCGTAGGACTTGGATGTTTGTGTTTCAAGGACGGTTATTCAGCTTTATAGAGTAATTAGCTAGAAGCTGTATACCTACACGGAATGTCACAAGGTGCGGGCTTCATTTGTCTGTTGGGAGTGCGCAGTCGCTCCGTCTTGTTGCGACCACAAGCATGCTGAGATTTGTACACGACAATGTTGAAGCGCGTATTCGTTTCTTTGTGACCCGGGTCATGTTGTACATATGTGTGGGTGTAGCATAACATGCAGCTGAAGGTCGTGTACAACCTTCAGCACTGCTGCAATATTTTGTTCTCTTACACCTAATAATTCTACTTCTTTGCACTACCTTGCGGCGACATTTTCAAACTCCTCAGTGTACAAGATACCCTGTTGACATTTAGCCAATACTAGTACTTAGCCAATACATTTAGCCAATACAAAATTCAACCTTTCATGTTTATTTAAACAATAATTTTATTTTATAAACTTACTGTTGTAATGAACATGCCCCATACGATTCATTTGTTAAAATATTCACAATAAAATGCACGTTTTACAGTAAATGAAATTACAGATAGATCTTGCATATCATACATTTTATTTGAACCACCACTTATTGGAAAAATCTGATGTGTTCCATTCACATGACTTTCTCTACATCTCTGCAACAAACTATAGTTAAAAATCTTATTCTTCTATTTACTTCTTGTTGATTTAAAAAAATTAGCGCAAATGGTCTTACTACTTGCTTCCTTGCAAGTAGAAGGGCAAAAGGGCACTAGCATAGGTTAAAGTGATAGTCAAAAGCTGGTTGCTATGTCACTGAAGTTTCTTTGTTTGTATGGACAGCAGTTGACAAATTCCTGAATGAGAAAAGTATATGTTTTTAAAAGCTGAAACCAAAAACAAGGAGTATCTAAAAAACGATCAACCCCACGAAAAAGATGTATACAACATAAATTTGTGTTCTAAGGTGCTCAAGTAAGTGTAAGTATTTGTCCATTTCTTACGGTTTAGCAGTTATGCAAAATTCCGTAAAATTTATCCAGAATAAAGTAGTCTTCACAGGCTTTTCCCAGAAAATTCAAGATATATATTTTATGTGTTAGATAAATATCTTTAATATACGAAATTTTAATCAAAATCATTAGATCTATTTTTAAGAATATCAAAATTTTCAAAAAAATTTCCATGTAAAGGGTAGTTTGGGGTGGGGGGATTTTTCTCAAAATCTTCGTGTCGCATCCCTGGAAGATACTAAAGTTAAATAAATCACAGACACATGGGTAAACACACACGGACCTTTTTCTGAAAATGCTTTTTTTTTATACAGGGGACCCTAAAACATATATTTCCGGTGAAATCTCGGTATCGAATTTTTGGGTCTATCTTTGAACACGATAACTCAAAAACGAAAGGTCGGAAAAAAACCAAACTTGGTATTTAAGTTAAGTATCTTCCAGGGATGGGACACGAAGATTTTGAGAAAAATCCCCTCACCCCCAACCACCCTTTACATGGAACATTTTTAGAAAATTTTGATTTCCAAAAAAGGCTCTATCATATATAAAAGATCATATATTAAAGATATATAATATATTAAAGATATTTACCTATCAAATAAAATGTATATTCTGAATTTTCTGGGAATAGCTTCCGAAGACTACTTTATTCTGGATGAATTCCACGGAGTTTTGTCAGACTGCTAAACAGTAAGAGATGGATAAAAACTTAAAACACAAAAAATGTAGAGCACGTTAAAATGCACAATTTATGTTATATACTTGTTTCGTGGAGATGATCGTTTTAGAGATATTTCTTTTTCTTTTTGGTTTCAGCTTTGGAAAACTTATAATTTTCTCATATAGGAATTTGTTAACTCTTGTCCTTACAAACAAAGGAACTTCAGTCACATAGCAACCAGCTTTTGACTGTCACTTTAACCTAAGGTACTCCCTTATTTCGCTTCTAGTTACAAGGAAGCAGTAATAAGACTATTTCTGCTAATTTTTTCTCGATTAGCATGAAGTAAATAGAAACATTAGCTTTTTAATAATAATTTCTTGCAGAGATGTAGAGAAAGTCATGTGATGGAACACATCAGATTTTTCAGGTTTGCCTCCGGGTTCATGGTGTATAGAGATGGTGCTCCAAGGACAGTCTAGTGGCTAGCAGGTCGACGGATTGCTCACACAACTTGAAAAAAATTATTTGTGTTCCATTCACATGACTTTCGCTACATTTCTGAAGCAAATAATTGTTAAATAGCTTATTCTTCTACTTCATGCTATTCGAGATAAACAGTAACAGAAACGGTCTTATTACTCAGTTCCTTGTAAGTGGAAGGCAAATAAGAGAATACACTAGGCTAAACCGACAGTCAAATGTTTACAAACTTTGTTGCTATGGGAATGAAAACCGATTCCTTGCGTGGCCAGGTGTTGGCAAGTTCCCGTACGAGAAATGTGTGTTGTAAAACTGAAATCACTAGCAAGGAATAGCTTAAAAACGGTCAACTCCAAGAAAAAAAAATGCATATAACAAATATTTGTTTTAACAAGCTCTACATTTCTGTGCAGAAAGTTTAACTTTCTCTATACGTACTATATGCATAATGTATAGAGAAGGTATTGCACTCCACCAAAAAATTCGATACCGAGATTTCACTGGTACTATATGTTTTAGGGTCTCCTGTATCCAAAAAAAAGTATTTTAAGAAAAAGGTCCGTGTGTGTATGTGTGCGTGTCCGTGTGTCTGTGACCACATAACTCAAAAATGAAAAGTCGGTAAAATACCAAACTTCGTATTTAAGTTAAGGATTGCGACACGAAGATTTTGAGAAAATTCCCCCCACACCAAACTATCCTTTACATAGAATTTTTGTTCGAAAATTTTGATTTTCTTAAAAAGTGGTTCTAAAGATTTTGATTAAAATGTCGTATATTAAAGATATTTACCTGACAAATAAAATGTATATCTTGAACTTTCTGGGAATAGCCACTGAAGACTACTTTATTCTGGATGAATTTTACGGAATGTTGCATAACTGCTAAACCGTAAGAGATGGTCAGAAACTTACCACACAAAAAATGTACAGCACGTTAAAACACACAATTTATGTTATTTACATTTTTTTCTTGAAGTTGATTGTTTTGAGCTATTCCTTGTTATTGGTTTCAGCTTTAAAAAGCTTATACTTTTCTCATACAAGGAATTTGTCAACTGCTGCCCATACAAACAAAGGAGCTTCAGTGACATAGCAAGCAATTTTTGACTATCACTTTAGCCCATGCTACTCCTTTATTTCACTTCTACTTACAGGAATGAAGTAAATAGAAGCATAAGCTTTTTAGCAATAATTTATTGCAGAAATGTAGAGAAAGTCATGTGAATAGGACATATCAGATTTTTTCAACCTGCTTTGCTTTAACACTGACTTATCAGCACCTGATACCCTCACGTTTAACGCTATGCAGTTGCTTTATGTTTATCCGGGGACCATGCATCGCCGATCTCAAATTACTTATATTAGTCACGTGCACAATCTCGCAAATTATGTCAGTGTAGTTCATTAACATCCTGTATTAAAACCTGATATAATAATAGATGTTAGAATTAGAAGAATTGAATAGATTGTTTTTGAAAATGGTTTGAATAGTGACATATGCTTTAAAAATATCTTTTAAGGTAAATATAAAAGGAAGAAGTGTTAGGGATAGAATAAGATAAGACGCCCGGATTGTTGAAGATGGAGTTGCAGTGTATGGGGACTAGAAGATGGAGGAGAAAGGCAGAAACTACAGTAGAACAGGCTATCATCATTTTGGAGGTTTTAGCTTGTCGCTTTTACATTGTGTTGACAATATGTCGCTTTTGTCTATCTCGCAGTCGGTCGAGATTAGCACCCGTGAAATACTTAACAAACAAACGTTAACATACTTATAAAGAGTCCATTGTTGCGTCGGCTATGCTCGTTCCTGTAGAACACAAGTTGTCTCTTATTTAGGGGGAAAAAGAATAACTAGGTATGTAAGACAAGGTAGACTCAAAAATAAAAAGTAGTTTACGATGGATTCCATTAAATGAAGTTTTTTATTATTATTATTATTATTATTATTATTATTATTCTCCGTTGTTGCTTTTGAGGCACTAACCCTACGAGCGACTCCCGACATAAAAATTCTTGAAGAAGCAGACGTATTAACAAGTGCTATATTCTGCTATATACTGAGTTCTTGTTTTGCCGGTCATTGTTAGTCCCTGCTTACTTTTCTGTTGCGCGACAATCAACTCGTGCGAGAACTATTATATCTCGCGTATTAAGATTACATATTTAGGCACACACACACACACAATCTCAGTAAGAATCACAGTCCCCATCATAGTAAGACAAACAGTAACCGGATTCCTTGTAAGCACATGGCTTAATCACCTAAAATCTCCAATATTGAACTCCGTCCTGACTGGCTGAAAAGAAGCGCGAAAAATGTCACGTGACTAATTTGGTAAGTTATTTGTATTCAACCTACCTGACCGCTCTTTATAATGAAAAAGTCCTGAGTTCCTGACTTCTTGGGAAATGGCCATTCTGTAAAATTCACCCTGTTACTTGTGTCTCTGATGCTCTAAAGATCTTGCTACACAAAGGCAATTGTGTTACTAGCATTAACAAAGAAAGTAACCTTGGCGAGCATAATAGCAACTTCCTCGCCCTAAGGTTTTGCGTTCTGCAATCTGCTCAGTCTTGGCTACTGAGCAGATATTTCCTATATTAAACCTATACAAAATAGCCTTTCTCTACATCTCTGCAACAAATAAGTTTTAAAAAGCTCATGCTTCTATGTACTTCATGCTAATCGACAAAAAATTAGCAGAAATAGTCTTATTACTTGCTTCTTTGTAAGTAGAAGCGAAATAAGGGAGAACCATAGGTTAAAGTGATTGTCAAAAGCTGGTTGCTAAGTGACTGAAGATCCTTTGTTTTTATGGACAGGAGTTGACAAATTCCTGTATGAAAAAAGTAAGTTTTTCGAACCTACAAATATATACAAGGAATATCTAAAAAACGCTCAACTCTACAAAAAAAATGTATACAACATAAATTGTGTGTTTTAATGTGCTCTTCATTTTCTGTGTGGTAAGTTTTTGTCTATCTCTTACGATTTAGCAGTTATACAAAATTCCGTAAAATTCATCCAGAATAAAGTAGTCTTCAGAGGCTATTCCCAGAAAATTCAAGATATACATATTATTACTCACGTATATATCTTTAATATACGAGATTTTAAACAAAATCGTTAGAGCCATTTTTTAGAAAATCAAAATTTTTGAGAGTTTTTCCATGTGAAGGGTAGTTGAGGGTGTGGGTATTTTCTTGAAAATCTTCGTGTCGCATCCTTGGAAGATACTGAAATTAAATATCAAGTTTGGTAGTTAACGGTCTTTTCATTTTTGAGCTATGCTGCCCACAGACACACATACATACACACAAACACACATACGGACATTTTTCTAAAAATGATTTTTTTGGATTCAGGTGGTCTCAAAACGTGTATTTCTGGTGAAATATCGGCATCGAATTTTTGGGTGCATTACAATATCTTCTCTATACACTATGTACATAGTTCGTATAGAGAAAGAAATAATACTTACAGTAATAAAATACACAACGGGCGCAATCTAAACTCGTTCCATCATTTTCTGGCTAGGAAGACTCTAAAGACGCAGTTTTTGATGTTGATAAGCTAAAATAAGGTTTTACTTATGGGAGCTTTTGTGTTGTGATGGGTTTATATTTAGCCTGTGAAGTTCTAGTCTGGGGAAATACCGGACCACGAAGCGCTTTACCCCTCTCTTCTGTGAGCTGTATCGTAAGTGCCGCAGGTAATGAAGGAATCAAATTAGCTTCATTAGCCAAGCATGGCCAACTTTCCTCAACACGAGCAAGGTAAATCTCTCTCTAAAAAGGTTGCCTTTCAACCAAAATAGCGAGTAATTAACGCAGAGTTGGGTAACATTCATTTACCACACGTACGTTTATATTTGCTGTAGAATCTTCTCGAAATGCATGCACTTATTTACATAATTAGGGTTATGTTGTTTCAGTGTAACTCACGAATCGAATAATAAATTCTCCTAAACTTGTAGCTTCTGAAACGTTTCTTGTTTTACTGCAGTGAAAATTCGCTTTACTAAACCTTGCTATAAACTCTGAGTGTTCCATTCACATGACTTTCTCTGCATCTCTGAAACAAATTATTGATAGCTGATTCTTCTATCTACTTCATGCTAATCGAGATAAAATTAGCAAAAGTACTTTCTTGTAAGTATAAGGGAAACAAGGAAATACACTTGGCTAACGCGATTGTTAATTTTTTTAAAAGCTGGTTTCCATGTGGCTGAAATCCGTTTCTTTGCATTGCCAGGAGTTTACATATTCCCGTAAGTGAAGTTTTGAGTATTGTGAAACTGAAACCAATAACAAGCAATATCTCAAAAGTGGTCAACGCTACGAAAAAAAGTATATGACATAAATTGTGTCTTTTAACGAGATCTACTTATTTTGTGCAGTACGTTTTTGTCTCTCTTACGGTTTACTATTTATGCAAAATACACTAAAATTCATACCGAATAAACAGGTCTTCATATGCTTTACCCAGAAAATTCAAGATCTGTATTTCTTGTCATAAAACTATCTTATAATATACCGCATTTCATAAAATTGTTAGTCATTTTTGAGAAAATCAAAATTTTAGAAACATTTTCCATGTTAGGGGTACTTTGGGGTGGGGGAACATTCTTGAAAAATCTTCGTGTTCCATCCTTGGAAGATAGGTACTAAACTTAAATAGCAAGTTTGGTATTTTACCGACTATTCGTTTTTGAGTTATTTGTATTCACAGACTCACGGACGTTTTTCTAAAAATGTTTTTTTTGTACAGGGAGCTCTAAAACGTTTATTTCCAGTGAGATCTCGGTATCGAATTTTGGATGGAATGCAATACCTTCTCTATACACTATGTACTTAGTATGTGTTACATTACCATGCCTTGTTCTTCCCATTCTTCAAAATCTATTTTTACAAAACCTTGATTCCCCATCTACTTCTAAGTGATAAAGATATTTGAAGAAATAGTTTTATTATGTGTTTCCTTGTAGGTAGAAGGGTAATAAAGGAAATATTTGCACCAGGCTTAAGCGATGCTCAAAAACTTTAAGACTGGGTTGCTAAGTCATAGCTTTGATATTCTGTTCTCTTGCAAAACCGCGAGAAAAAAAAAAAAGAATAACCTTTTGATAAAGTATTAAATATTTGGTTTCAAATCTATAATAAAGGATATCTTGGGAATTGTTACTGCCACAAAATATTTTATGTGACATAAATTGAGTGAAATAACGAGGTCTATAAAGTTTATCAAATAGGAAGGGTTCTACTCTACATCGTGCTCTGCGTTGCCAGGTCGCTACCCCCACTCTTTTCACATTTCTCTCCCACTCGCACACCCAGCATGCAAATCTGCCAGGCAACTTAATGTTTATTCATGTGTATTATGAAAACTATTTGAGCTAAAAATCTGTGGTTTTTACGGTTATGCTCCCCATTACTCCCCATTTTCCTAGGGATTTTTTGTTGTTGCAAAATGTGAATATTTTGTGTTAGCGTAAGTAGTATTTATGAGAGACGGAATCACTTAGCGCGTTACTCCCCAGTTAAGTGGGAATGCAATGTGCCAACACAGCAGCACTCTGATTGGCTGCCGGCCTGGTGGTGCTCAAGGACAAATCTCATCCCATTTGAAAGGCACTGTAACAATTTTCCAATTCTTAAGGTTTGGAATTTATAATTAATGCAAGCAGAATGAACGTATCCCAAAAGGTGCAAGATATACATTTTACTTGTCATATAAATATCGTATTGTAATAAAAATCACTATAGCCATTAAAAAAAATTAAAATCAAGCATTTTAAGGGGAATCTTCTTGAAAATGTCCGCGTCACATTCTTAGAGGAAGCGGACTCCAAATAAAAGGTTTACAATTTAACAAACCTTGGGTTTATTGATTCACAGATTCGCGAAAACAGAGACGAAGATTTTTCTAAGTGCTTCTTTATTTATTCGGGTGACCTCAAAAGAAGCATTGCTAACGGAATCCTGGTGTTGAATTTCGGGGTGGAATACGGTACTATAAGTAAGCGGTAGAGAAAGTCAGGAACATAATTTAAATCAGTTTCATTATAATGAACTACACGAAATAGCTTGCGAGATTCTGCACGTGGCTGATATAAGTAATTTGGGATCGGCGATGCCCGGATAAACATAACGTTAAACGTGTGGGTATCAGGTGCTGATAAGTCGGTGTTAAAACAAAGCAGGTTGAAAAAATGACTTAGAATGTCTTTAAAACTGCTGCCCGAGTATAGAAATATCGATATTTAGCAGCTCGTTACTAGCGTTCTCAAAACTAAATGTCGCAAAAACCTGTAAA
This sequence comes from Hymenopus coronatus, assembly GCA_030762935.1. Lineage (NCBI taxonomy): Eukaryota > Metazoa > Arthropoda > Insecta > Mantodea > Hymenopodidae > Hymenopus > Hymenopus coronatus. Next base: position 179,519,306 of record CM060882.1, read on the forward strand.
ATCTCGAACTAATCACCTGCCAGTGCGACACTGAGCATTCAGTAACTACGTTCTTGAGTAATGTACTCTACTCTGGAGGCGTTTTTTCAACTGCTCTGGTAGCTTAATGCGTAACGCGAAAGGTCATGAGTTCGATTCCTGTCATAGAATAAATGTTCTTTATTATTAAAATAGTCTACATATTCTGTGAAAATATTTCGGTATAGTTCATCAACACCCTGTGTAATGAAATGAAATGATGAAATAATATTGATTCGCTGCAAAGAACCGAGAAAGACTAAAACATAACGAAAATTATGTCTTCTAGATTATTTTAAAGGAACAAGTAACTTAAATTCATGCATTAAACATATTTTATTACTTTTTTCTTCCTCGCATAAATTCGGATGCATTGTTTTCATTTGATTTTCTTTTGTTTTACTATATTTTTATGTATTTGTAATTTAAATTAAAACAAAAACTTCCATATCGATGGTTCACATCGAATGCAGCCCAGTTCAAACAATTGAATCCAATACAATCCCATCCATGTGTGTGGAATGCAACGTATGTACATAGTACACAAGGCACAAGGCACTTTCTTGTTCCGTACACCGCATTCCTTACCGTTTGTAATGCACTTTATTATGTCATGTTTTTACTTTCTAGGGATAGAGAAGTATTGTATTCTACCCAAAAATTTGATGTCGAGATTTCACCGGAAATACATGTTTTAGGACCCCCTAAGTCCAAAAAAAGCATTTTCAGAAACAGGTCCGCACGCGCGCGCGTGTGTTTGTGTGTGTGTGTGTGTGTGTGTGTGTGTGTGTGTGTGTGTGTGTCTGTGGACAGCATAGCTCGAAACCAAAAAGACGGTTAAATACCAAACTTGATATTTAAGTTTGGTATATTCCAAGGATGCGACACGAAGCTTTTCAAGAAAATCTCCCCACCCCTAACTACCCTTTACATGTAAAACTTTTCGAAAATTTTGTTTTTCTTAAAAATGGCCTTAACGATTCTGATTAAAATATTACATATTAAAGCCATTTCTATCACAAATAAAATGTATATCTTGAATTTTCTGGGAAAAGCTTCTAAAGACCTGCTTATTCTGGATGAATTTTGCTTACTTTAGAATAACTAGTAAACCGTAACATATAGAAAAAAACCTTATGGTACAAAATGCAGATCTCGTTAAAATACACAAGTTATGTCATATACATTATTTTCGAGGAACTTACCGTTTTAGAGGTATTCCTTGTTATTAGTTTCAATTGTGAAGTACTTATACTGTTCATAGACGGGAGTGTTCGTTTTTCTTTTGTTCCACACCTGGCCATGCAAAGAGGCGATTTGCGATGACAATTGCATAACGACAGCTGTTAAAACATTTGACTATCATTTTAGCCTAGTGCATTCCCTTAGTTCCAGTCTACTTATAAGGAACTAAGTAACAAAAGTCTGCTATTATTTATCTCGATTAGCGTGGTGTTGAAAGAAGAATTATCTTTTGTAAGACGTTTGTTTGTAGAGTAGCTAGAGATAATCATATGAGTGTAACACATAAGATTTTTATTTTATTGCTGATACTGTCACCTTGTTCTATATGGAACCAATAGAGCATACCTATGCTGGGTTTGTCAACTCATTCGCTAATAGGAATAGCCACCTCCCTCAACTGGAAGTGAGGTTAGGTAACGTGTACTGGCTGATACTGTCACCTTGTTCTATATGGAACCAATAGAGCATACCTATGCTGGGTTAGTCAACTCATTCGCTAATAGGAATAGCCACCTCCCTCAACTGGAAGTGAGGTTAGGTAACGTGTACTACAACAGTAAGCTACAACCTTCCCCAATTAGAGCGGCCAACGGATATCAGAAGACAATCAGAAATTCGATGTCTATTTCTATTTGTGCCCTGTGTACGTGTAGAGAAAGTAAAAATGTAATGCTTCTTTATGTTGTTGATACATTAAATGAGAAATGTGCATGACGAAGAGAAATATAATACCGCTACGAGACCATCTTGTTGCTGTGTCTAACCTCACTAGGACGGCAAAGGAAAGGAAACTGGCGAGAACCTCACACATCAATGAAAAGGGCGTTTTCTTGCCCTTGGCCTGCTGCACCCTACAACCGCTAATTGGCTCAGAAAGCATGCTACATTCAGACACTCGTGCAACAACGACTCAACGCTCAGAATCAACAATTCGTCTCCTGTATACAAAATATACATTCAACTTAACCAAGGCTATACTTGAGACCAATGTACGCATTTCTACACATGAAAATTAAACTTGGATACAATATTACTTTGCGAGATTCAACTCAGCAAATCTTGCTTTGTTATGAAAACAAACAAATCTTGTGTTTTCCATTCACATGACCTTCTCTGCATCAAATTATTGTTGGAAAGCTAATTCTTAGATGTACTTCATCCTAGTTGAGAAAAAGTTAGCAGAAATAGTCTTATTACTTGCTTCCTTTTAAGTAGAAGCGAAATAAGAGAGCACCATAGGTTAAAGTGATAGTCAAAAGCTGGTTGCTATGTGACTGAAGTTCCTTTGTTTGTATGGACAGGAGTTGACAAATTCCTGTATGAGAAAAGTATAAGTATTTTAAAACTAAAACTAATAACAAGGAATATCTTAAAAACGGCAAACTCCACGATAAAAATACATATAACATAAAGTGTGTATTTTAACGACCTCTTTATTTTTTTTGTTTAAGCTATTGTCTGTTACCGTTTATCTGTTTTTTTTTTTTTGGTAGTGTTTAACGCCCGCTTTAAATACTTATGGCACCGCAGGCGGTGACACTGATGATACATGAATGATGTTGGAGCACCGGTGGAACGCGATGGCGGAGGAAACCGAAGTACCCGGAGAAAACCCGCCCCAACGCCGCCGCTTTGTCCTCCACAAATCTCACATGCGGTTGCTTGGGATCGAACGCCGGCCGCCTAGGTGAGAGGCGAGTGGTCTAACCACTCGGCCACGGCACGGACGTTTACTGTTATGCAAACTTTATCCATTCTCAGAGGCTATTCCCCAAAAATTCAATTTTTCATGTAAATATCTTTAATATATCATATTTTAATAAAAATCGTCAGCCATTTTTGAGAAACTCAAAAGTTTCAAAAATGTTTCCATGTAAAGTGTAGGGATGGGGGGATTTTCGTGAAAATCTTCGTGTCGCATCCTTGCAAGATACTGAACTTAAATATCAAGTTTGGTATATACAGGACTTTTTGTCTTTGGCTATGCTACCCACAGGTGCACACACAAACACACAGACACAGTGATAGCAACAAACAGGAACATGTGTATAAAAATGTTGTTGTTTTTTTTATTCAGAGGGTTTCAAAACATATATTTGCTGTGAAATCTCGGTAACGAATTTTTGGGTGCAATACAATACTTTCTTTATACCTTATATATAGAGAAAGCAATAAAGTAATTATAAACAGTTGAAATAAAATGTTTTATACCCTAAATAAATTCATATAAACAAATCAAGCTGGAAGGATAAATAAATTCTTCCCATTAAAGTACATTAGTTGAACATTTTAAATCTATATATTTCATTCAACATTTTCCAAACTTTTGTCACATTCCCTATCACAATTATAAGTGTTTTAAACACAATGCAGATATTGTAAGAAAACAATATATTTTACTTTGATAACACGAATTAATCAGGCCTTGTACATAATAGAGAAATAATCATTTTGAAAAAATAAAACCATATTTCTAAACAAATAAAACAGGTGGCAATACCTACATGTTTGTATCACAAAAATGTCTAAACCTATAAACATAACTTAAAATCGTTTTTCCTTAGTTTCAAGAAATTATGACCTCTATCAAAACCATATTCCATGATTTTCTCTTGAGTTTTTATTAAACATTCGAAAGGTTTCTCCACATCTTTAAATTATTGTCAAAAAGCTTATTCTTCTATTTGCTTCATACTAATCGAGAAAAACTTTAGAAAGAGAGAGTCAATTATCATGTGACTGAGTGTCGCTGAGGCAGCTTTGATAATGGGTCCTCAACAGGTACGTGGAAATATCTACTATCTTGGTGGAGGAGTCTATCCATGCACACTTGATTAAAGTGGACAACAAACACCACATTCTTGGCTTCAACGTGTGGCAATAATAACGCCGCATACTTGGCTCCGCAACCTGGGGCAACAATACGTCCACAACAATAAAAACATCATATATTTAACACCCACAACGTGGAACGCTAAAACCACTAAACTCTTAAACGTCGATTTCCAGTGAAATCTCGGTATCGAAGTTTTGGGTGCAATACAATACCTTCTATATACACTATGTACATGAGTCGCTGTCTGACAGCCGGGCAGCTCACATCGTGTTGTGGTGCCTGCCTCTTGCTCTCACTGGTGCGACTTGTGTTTTTCTTTTCGCGTGCAGTTTCGCGTGGAGTTAAACGGGGCTACTTTGACAGCCTCTTCTATCCGTACTTTCTTTGTGTGTTCGTGCTTTCTTTCCATCCATTACATTATTGGAACCTTTCTACACCATGGCTGCCCCCGTTGCTACGGGGCAGCTTATTTATTCTGCGATGCAGACGTGCTACCAATCTGAGGACCAGCCATGTTCTCTACCGGCCCCACACTCAGCTCTTCCAACCGCGTCAAGCAGCTCCCAGGGAGAAACCTCTTTGTCACCTCATCAGCAACGCCAGCCCGTGCCCGCTACTACGCATTGTTCTGGTCAAATGCGGCCTGTCGACCGCGGCCTGCCTTCCGCCGGTTTTGCACCACCCAGCCGGGATAGTTCTTGCCCACGTGACTCCAAGAGAAAGAAACTGGATTCTGCTGTACCTGATTCTCCTTTCGCTACAACTAACCGTTTTGCACCCTTGGCTGACATGGATCTAGAGGATGGTGATCATGGCGTAAGTACCCCTACTCCTTCTGTCTCCCCACCCCCAAAGCCACCTCCTATCTATGTTTCTAATATACTCAACGTGAATACTGTCCTCAAACACTTACAAACATCAAATGTTGGCGCTTACAAGCTTGTTACACTGGACAGCAACAAGGTCAAATTCACTTTCGAGACTGTGGACGGTTATCGTGCAGCCATAAAGTATTTTGAGGACCAAAAGGCCGAGTTTCACACGTACCAAATGCGTCATGATCGCAACCTCCGGGTGGTTATTCGTGGGCTTCATCCCACTATAGACACTGCTCTAGTGCTGCAAGAATTGTCCTCCCTTGGATATTCACCCGCACAGATGACTCCAGTTTACCATCCCGTCACCAAGGCGAAGCTACCTCTCTTTTTCGTGGATCTCAAGCCCAGTCCGCTCAACGACGACATCTATAAGCTCGATCGTTTGTACTACACGATGGTGAGGGTGGAGCCCCCGAAACCCAAAAGGGGTGTTATTCAGTGCATGAATTGTCAGGAATTTGGGCACAGTCGTAATTATTGCCACAAACAAGCCCGTTGTGTCAAATGTGATGGCCATCATCCCAGTGCGCAGTGCTCTAAGGCTCCTCACGCGCCACCGCAGTGTGTGAACTGTCAAGGTCAACATACGGCGAATTATAAAGGCTGCCCTGTTCATCGACGCCTCCAAGTAATTCAGTCTCGCTCTTCTCCCCGACGTACCGTTTCTGGTGCCTCTCCTGCTGCCGTTCCTCCACTTCATGCTTTCCCACCAATGGAGTCTACCTTGCCTACTTCCACTGAAGCTGCCTCTCCTCGTCCTCCTGCATTTCATGCTCGACCTTTGCTGTCGTCTCTAGTTTCTCGAGGTTCCCCTCCTGGTGCTACGCAGCCCTTTGCAGCCGCAACCCGTCAGTGTGAACAGGACCGTTCTCCATTGGACTGCTTGATGGCTCGACTGGACTCTATCTTCGCTCTTCTACAGCCCCTTCTTACTACCCTGCAGCAATTGATTCCTGTTCTGCTCCGTGTTCATGGCTAATTCAATTCCTTCCTGCCTTCGAATCTGCACTTGGAATTGTCAGAGTATCACTAATAAGTTTTATGAATTATTACATTTCCTTACGGCTTATGACGTAGATCTCCTACTTGCCACTGAAACCAAATTGGCTCCTCACATATCTTTCCATCTTCCTGGGTATACTGTGTATCGTGCTGATCACCCTAACTCTACTCGAATGGGTGGTTCTGCAGTGTTTATCAAAATTTGTCTGGCTCACCATGCCCTTCCGCCTCTTCAAGAGGACTCATTCCAGGTTGCTCGGATTCAGCTGTCTACTACTTCCACAAGCATTCAAGTTGGTTCTTTCTATTCTGCTCCTCAGAATCATGTCAGTCTCACCGACTTCTGGGGTCTTGTTCATGCTTTCCAGGGCCCCTTCTTGGTCGGCGGCGATTTTAACTCCAAACATCCTCTATGGGGTTCGAACTTATCTAATCCTAGGGGTAAACTTTTACACGCTGCAATCCATCAGTTACACCTAGACGTACTCTCTCCTGTTGAACCTACGTTTTACCCGCACGATGGTACGACTCCGGATGTGCTGGATATCTTCATTGGACGTAATATTTCCCGTCATTGTTCCCGTCTCTCCGTTGTTCATGATCTGAGCTCCGATCATTTACCAGTCCTGCTCACTCTCTCCGATGGTGCGAAGTACAAAGACTTACCCCCATCCCTGATACACCATCCTTTTGACTGGCCTTTGTACACCTCTTTGCTTGCCGATCTCACTATTACGACTGTGCCGCTTAAGTCACCCCGTGATGTCGATGTGGCTGTTTCTAACTTGACTCGCAATATCCAGTGTGCGGCTAATCTTGCCAGCAGTACTCTCCAGGATCTTCGTCCTCCTCGTCTTGTGCCATTCTATTCTCCCGAGATCCGTCTACTGCACTCCATCAAGAGAGACTGTCGGAAACTCTGGGAACGCACGCGCTACCCGCTTCACAAAACCAATTTTAATCGCGCTACTCGGGAGCTGAAGGCTGCCTTACGTGCTGCACGCTGCACTGCTGCTGAACACCGACTACAAGACTTAAACGCCAGTGATGGGTCACTATGGCAGAAGACTAAAACTTTGACACGTTCTTCTTCTGCCATGCCGCCTCTTAAGGTTGGGAACACCTGGTTTTCTACGCCACTTGCAAAGGTAAATTTGTGCTCAGAACTCCTGGAAAGTCAGTTTTCCCCGAATCCTGTGCTGGACGCGGACTTTGCTCATCGTGTGGAGGAAGAACTCACGCAACCTTTGTTGCTCACTCCTTTCCACCACTTCTTTACCCCTGCTGAAGTTAAAAACATCATCGCTCGCTCTTCAGCTCACAAAGCTCCCGGTCCTGATCTTATTGTGCAACCCTTACTCCTTCATTTACCCCGGAATGCGCTGGTTTTGTTGACGCAAATCTACAACGCTATCCTCCGCACAGCTCATATTCCTCATCAATGGAAACACGCTACAGTTATCCTTCTTCCCAAACCTGATAAAGTCAAGAGTGATCCCCTCAGTTATCGTCCTATTAGTTTACTCCCCCTACTCTCCAAAATCTTCGAACGTCTCCTTCTGCCTCGTCTTTTGCCTCAGCTCACACCGATTATCCCTGACACCCAGTTTGGATTTCGCTCTCATCACTCCTGCTCTCAGCAGCTCCATCGTGTCGTTGACGCTATTCTTGATTCCTATGAGCGTCAATCTGTATGCATAGGACTGTTTTTGGATACGGAGAAGGCCTTTGATAAAGTTTGGCACGATGGATTGTTATTCAAACTCAAACCGCATCTCTCGGACACTTATTTTCGCCTTGTACAGTCCTATTTGCGCAATCGCACCTTCTCTGTTAAACATGATCGTACATTTTCCAAGGCCCTTCCTATCTCCTCTGGTGTGCCGCAAGGGAGCGTACTGGGCCCCTTATTATACCTGGCTTATACCTCGGATTTTCCTAGTCATCCGCAACTCACCATTGCTCACTATGCCGACGATGTGGCGGCGCTAAGTGTGGGTACTTGTGCTACGGCGGCAAGCCGCCTTCAGGACTTTTGCAACCAAATTCACTCCTGGTGCCAACGTTGGAGAATGACTATGAACGCTCATAAATCCCGTGTTGTGAAGTTCACCTACAAAACGAACGTGACCCATCATCCCATTTCTCTCAATGGGACGGAGATACCCACCGCGACTTCTATAAGGTACCTCGGCCTTATCTTGGACAGCCGTCTTACTTGGGGTCCCCATCTCTCCAGTCTAGTGCAGAGGATTCGTCATCGCATCCGCAACGTCCGTCATCTTGTGTCCGGTTCCTCGCCATTGCCTTTGCGGTACAAGCGTCTTGTCTACACTTCCTTAATTCGACCCATGTGGCAATATAGCTGTGCGATATGGGGTTCTGCCGCTCCGTCGCAGACCATCAAACTCCAGCGCACACAGAACCGTTTTCTCCGCCTCATGACTGGCGCTCCATGGTACGTGCGCAACTCAACTCTGCACGCTGACATAGGCCTACCGGAGGTAATGTGTGTCCTCCGCATCAGCTACAAGAGGCTCCATCGATCCTGTTTGCGCCACAGCAATCCTCTTCTCCGCCATATTTATCTTCCTCCTGAACCTCAACGGCGAAGACTGAAGCGCCGCTGGCACTCCGATCTGCGACTGAACATTTAGCTCTTTTATTATTTTCTGTGCTGCTTTCTTCGTATCTTTGTACTATTTCTTTGGGCCCATCGCTGGATGGTATCCCAACCACATATTACATGTTGTTCTGTGTATCTAATTAGCTCAACTGCATTGTACCTAATTGTACAAAAGAGTTTTCTTACAATAAAAAAAAAAAAAAAAAACTATGTACATAGTACGTGTAGAGAAAGTAAGAGATACTACCTTTATTGTTTGTGGTAGACTGGTAAGAAAGAATTAAGAACGAGTTCCAACACTTGCCTGTTTATCATTTAGTTCATGCCAGGTGTAACATTTGGTGGAGCTGCTTCATGCACTGTGACACAAGACTATAGTACATCGGAGCAACGTCACTACTTGGGATTTACAACACACTTTGTAAGTTGAAAGTTGCTGTCACTAACGTTTCTTCTTTGAAAGCCCTTGTTTTGTCATTTGCTTATCTTTGGTTGGCTTCTTGTTCCCTTTGCTTATGATTTAGATACTTGGGCTCCAGTTGTTTCTTTTCTTCATCTTGAGCAGCTTCGTATCTGGTGCAAAATGAACACTGGACCTTTTTAGGCTTAAGGAGTAATTATAATCTAGGCGAAAAATACTCTTGTATATTGTCAGACTTGCTACTTTCTGATTTATTTCTTTAGACTCTTGTTCATAAAGAGAGTGCATCTTAGATATTGATAACTTGTTGTCCAAATGCTTCTTTTGTGAAGATTTCCCAATATAATGAGATTCCATAGTAGATGTCTCAAAATGCTGCTTTATTTTCTCTATTTCGCTGGTCAATGCTTTCCTCGTAGATCACTAGATGGGCAAATACCAGATGAATTTATTTTCTCGTAAGCTTTATGGTCTGATGTATCCTCTGCTGTAAGTACAATTGCTGATCTTAATCAGCTGTTTCAGAAGTTTGCAGCCAAGTGAAGTCAGCATCACTGTCAGCTAGCCTTGCATCACTAAAATCACAAACGTTGTTATCCTATTAAAGCAAATAAATATATTTAGTTATTTTTGGTGTACAAATAAGAAAATACTAATATAAAATAGCACTTATATATTGATAATGGCATACTAAGATGAAAATTATGACTGTCACATTCAACTTTAAAACACGAAAACTTAAATAACACAATACTTACATACAACAGCCAAACTCTGATTCTGTGGTCTCCATATTGATAATTTCAATATTCTTTAAAATAAAATAGGTTCTTCCTTCATCCTTGTGTCAGCTTCAACACATGTAGTAAAAAATTTCTGAGTTGCCTGGCAGATTCAGAGAACAATAAGTTCAGCCAATTACTCAGGTCATTTAAGAAATAATTATTCAAAATGCTACTAGATTTGTTTACAATTTGTAACTTACCAATATGCTGAAAGCCACTTGCTCATTAGTTTTATGTCTAGTACTGTGTAACATTACTTGGCCTCGGGTTTCAAAAACTAATTTACATTTCTGGCACAGCATTTTTTGTAGCAGTTAACGCTTCACTTTCGTTCTGAGAAACACTTCCTAGATTGAAATTAGAACTTGCTGGGTGTGCAAGTTGTTGCAGTGTGACAGTGGCTTTAAGTATGACTGGAACACATGACAACGACCGTAACATTATCCTTTTCTCAGCGGATTCTGCTTGACAATGGATGTTAATATAGTTCATACTTACGAGAGGCAGAAGTAACTAAGTCCATTAAGTGGTTTCTGGCTGCTTAAAATGTGAAATTTGGACTTGATGAAATATAAAATGGGCATTACTTAAAAAAGGAGAGAGATTTTGCTTTGTGACTTTTGCTAGTTTAGAGAGAACACATTTCTTGGTAAGATGGTGCAATAATCTCAAAATAACCAAATTTGGACTTAAGTGACTTGCCAGAACGAAGACGATATAATAACAGGGGATTTCGCCTTTTTGGTAGCTCAACCTTCAAGTTCTGGTTCCTTAAATACTGACTGCCTATATTTCCCTTTACACCGTCTGCAGATTCTACCTCAACGATCAAGTTTCTGCCCGCTGTTCTCAGACTTCGTATTTTTATTTTCTCCTGTGCTAGTTTAAGGTTTCGGGAATCGGTCTTTTGTAGCTCGTTAACATCTGTATTTGTTGTAGATGATGTAAAGACTCGTGTGGCTGTTTATTTCCACGGTTTTCTGTAGTTACAAAGTTCTTCCTGTTGCTGCAGATGTTGCACTTACTTGAGCAAAAGTTTTTGCAGATGTTTCTTGGGATTTCTTTTCATATCATTCTTTAAACATATTCGCATCGTCTGTCTTTCTCTCTCTCTCGGCATTTCCTTGTTGATATATTGATTGGATTGAAGAGATTAAGGTAAAGGCTTTATCCTTCGACTTAAATCTCTCAGTGCCAATCATGAACTTTAATTCCAAATTTTCATCTTCAAACTTCTCGTTTACCTTCATACTTTTGTTTATTTGTACCTTTGTCGCCTTTATGTCCGCTATGGACCCTTTCCATCCTCTTTCAGCATTACTTTCTTTCAGAGGAGTCGGTAGTATAAAATGACAAAAAATGATATTTTTCGGACCAAAAGAATTGCAGTTTTCCCTTGCTTTATGTACTACTCGGAATTAGTGTAAACAGTCCGTGAGAGTTGATAGATATAATTGATTTAAAATTTGTTGCATGAGAATATGAAATTCTACTCTGGTCTCGTACCTCCGGTCGAGTTAACTGCGCGCATTTTCAACTGCGAATATCTCAAAAAAATACTTATTTTTGAAACATATGTTCCTTTTCCTTAACAGCTATAAAAGCTACACATTTTAATATATTTGATATTTCAAAATCTTCTCGGGCTTCTAGCCAGGTAAAAACTTGGCTTGACACCAACGTTTCGAAGAAGTGCATCTTCCTCGTCTTCAGGGTGAAATACGAGGAAGATGCACTTCTTCGAAACGTTGGTGTCAAGCCAAGTTTTTACCTGGCTAGAAGCCCGAGAAGATTTTGAATTAACACGTCGCCAGGAAAGCTTCAGCTCTTATTTATTTAATATTTGTAATACTTTTTTTGTTGTTGTTTTTTTTTTTGTTTTTTTTTTTAAAATTTAGGTTTTTGCTTACAAATTTTAGGTATACATTTTGTTACACACTTTAGTGATTTTTCAAATCAGAAATATCATACATAGTTTAATTCCCCTGGTTCAGTGATATATGGCAGAATGTGTTTATAGTATGTAGTAAAAGTTTCAGCTTGCTGCTATTACTGGTTTCTCAGAAGAGGGAACATTAAAATATCACATTTTTGACATTTATGTAGCAAACGATTGTTTGAAGTTAAACTTTTTTCAGACAAACTACAGAGTATATGATCATAAACATTTAAAGAGACATGCGCACATATATCCTGGTTATATAGTATTTTTTTACATTGATGTATACATTCCAGGCAGAGAAATTCACATGTCTTGCGTTAGCGGTATGCCCATATAATGCTCACACTCACATTCTTCTGTATATTGTCAACATTTGCTTCTCTTTTTGGTGGTGACCTGTTCAGGATATTCTTCGACTTAAAAGCCGAGTCCTCTTCGATTTATTTAACGAGGGGTCCTACTGCTGACTAACTACTAACTAGTCGCTCTCCGTGGTGTAATGCTTACCATGCTAACTTCATGTGCCCAAGGTCGCGAGTTCAAACCCGGCGGAGGACGATGGATTTTTTCGGGTGTAAAAATCCTTAGCATGGCTTCCTTCGGAAGGGAAGTAAATTTACCTCATGCTTGATAGAGAGGTCTCTGAGAAAACTTAAGCGGTCTTTCACGCCCAGTATAGAATGGGACGCTGAGAACCACAGCAGTTAAACAGCGTCCATAAATAACACGTCGTTTACATTTTTTACCAACTAACCAACTACCAACTAACTAACCAACTACCAACTAACTAACCAACAAACTAACTACCAACTAACCAACTAACATACTAACCAACTAACAAACTAACCAACTAACTACCAACTAACATACTAACCAACTAACTAACTACCAACTAACATACTAACCAACTAACATACTAACCAACTAACTACCAACTAACCAACTAACTTACTAACCAACCAATCACTACTTCATGCCGTCTTGGACAGTTCCGAGGGGAATTTTACATTGCTTCCTGCAGGGTTTTTTTTTTTTAGTTGATGGGAATCCAAGTCGCCTAAGGCGTCTTTGTAAGACTTTTCCCCTGCTTAAAAAAAGAAACTACTACTACCACCACCACCACCACTATCACTACTACTTACTTTAGCAGTGTTTAAATGTAACACAACAAAAATAAAGTAGTATACAAATTATAATGCTATGTGAGATCAACAATACAGACGGTTTCGCACTAAGAAATGAGATGCGTACGTGACGTCAGAACCACGCGGGTATAAGAAACTATGTCTAACTACAACATACATTCACTTGTTATTAGTTATCATATGATAAATGCATATGTGTGCTAATTAATGGTACTTACAATTAAAACTTCACTGTTTTAAACACACTCACTAACTCACTACAAAAACAAATTCAATACGGAGCTCTTTTCCCCCTGTCAATGTACAGTGTGTTACATCGAAAAGGTATTCTATTCCACTCAATTTGACAGCGAAATTTCAGTGCAAATACATGTTTTGGGGCCCCTGAAGCCAAAGAAAACATTTTTGTGTCTGGCAGCATAGCTAAAAACGAAATGCCGGATAAATACCAAACTTGCTATTTAAGTTGAGCGAGCATTTTCCAAGGTTGCGGTAGGACGATTTTAATAGAATCCCGCTTCCCCCAATTGCCATTTGCATCAAACATTTTTCAAAAAATTTATTTGTCAGGTAAATATGGTTTAAAAACGATATTTTAATCCAAGTGTTAGAACCATTTTTGAGAAAATCAAACTTTTCGAATTTGTTTCCACGTAAAGGGTGATTGAGGCTGGGGGTATCTTCTTGAAAATCTTCGCGTGCATGTTTGGTAGGCTCGTGGTGTTGTTGCTGTGTACCTACCCTGATAAGGGTTTAACCACAGCAATGAGGTGATGGTTAATGTTTTGTTTGAGGTTTCGAGTGTTGGTCTTAAGGAGGTAGCGCTGGTAGGCTCCTCGAGCGGTTGCAGGAGCAGCATCCGTCGCATCCTTGGAACTTAAATACAAAGTTTCGTTTTTGAGCTATGCTGTCCCCAGACACACATACGGATATTTTTCTATTTTTTTCTTTTTTTTTTTTTGATTCAGGGGGTCTCGTATTTCCGGTGAAATCTCAGTATGCAATTTTTGGGTGCATTACAATACATCTCCTTAGAGAAAGTTATAACTGTATACGACAAGCGCCATTTTTTCTTTCCCTTACAACTGTTTTACAATTCGAAGACTTATGAAGGAGATGTCCTTGAGGGAATCAACAAGTTTAATAAACTACAATAAATAGTTCAAATTAATTAAATCATATTTTGAAACAAAATCTAATCAGTATTTCACTACAGTTCCTGGGATTGGCTACCAGTCCTGAAAGGATAAAACATATTTTATTGATGGATCAATGTGAAAGAATTTTAATTTAACATTTAGTACTACAGTCAGAGAAAATGAGAAGTGTTTTATTTTCTGAGTCAATCATTTCTCACAACAAACCAATAAAAATATTATTGCAACCAGAAACGTAGCCGAGGAGGTTGGAACAGTTCTGGCTAAAGAATTATAACACGAAATAACAAAATACGTTTTAATTCCTATTGCAGCACGTATTAATGAATATATAATCGCCTTTTTTTTTACTTTCTCTATACGTACTATCTACATAGTGTATTGCATTGCACCCACAAATTCGATACCGAGATTTCACCGGAAATAAATGTTTTGAGACTACCTGAATCCAAAAAAAGCGTTTTTAGAAAAATGTCCGTGTGTGTGTGTGTCTGCGTGTATCTGTGTGTCTATGGGCAGCATAGCCCAAAAACGAAAAGACCGTTAAATACCAAACTTGGTATTTAAGTTCAGCATCTTCCAAGGATGCGACATGAAGATTTAAAAATAAATGCCCCCACCTCCAACTACCCTTCACATGGAAACAACTTCGAAAATTTTGATTTTCTAAAAAATGGCTCTAACGATTTTGATTAAAATATCGTATATTAAAGATATATACCTGACAAATAATATGTATGTTTTGAATTTTCTGGGAATAGCCTCTGAAGACTACATTATTCTGGATGAATTTTACAGAAATTTGTGTAACTGGTAAACTGTAAGAGATAGACAAAAACTTACCCACCAAAAAATGCAGAGCACATTAAAACACACAATTTATGTTATATACATTTTTTTCGTGTACTTGAGCGTTTTTTTATTTATTTATTTTTTTTTTTTTCTTTTGTTCTTTTTTTTTTTTTTAGATATTTTTTGTTTTTAGTTTCAGCCTTGAAAATCTTATAGTTTTCTCAAACAGGAATTTGTCAACTCCTGTCCATACAAACAAAGGAACTTCAGTCACATAGCAACCAGCTTTTGACTTCACTTTAACCTATGGTACTCCCTTATTTCGCTTCTATTTAAAAGGAAGCAAGTAATAAGTCTATTTCTGCTAATTTTTTCTCACTTAGCATGAAATAAATAGAAGCATAATCTTTTTAACAATAATTTGTTGCAGAAATGTAGAGAAAGTGATGTGAATGGAACACATCAGATTATTTTGGTAGTGTTTAACGCCCACTTTTACTGTAATGGCACCGTAGGCGACGATACTAATGATACATGGAGCCAAAATGTGATGGCGGGGGAAACCCTCCCCTGCGCCGCCACCAGAAATCGCACATGCGGTTGCTTGGGATTGGTGAGAGGCGAGTGGTCTGACCACTCTGCCACGGCGCGGCCAACGTTTTGTTTACTAAAAGGATCGACGTAAAAGCTGGTGAATATTCTGCTGATTGTGCAACTCGTCCCAGCCGATTAACTTAGGAAAGGTTCTCTAATGGCTTCTTCTTTTGCGGCAAGTCTCTCTCATTTAAATACGAGAGTAGAACTTCTTTGCAAGTCCCTTCCCTTTCCAGTCAGTAGCTCCCGAATGGTTCCATCCCACACTTTTTAATCACAAATACTTTTTTCGGGGTTGGCAATAAAGATCGTGCTTAGCAGACGCCATTTAATGGCAAAGAGCTTATAACGTAACGATTTCTAGTTTGCAAAAATCAGCAAACCAAGGCTGTTTAGAGCAAGTTTGAAGAGCACCTCAGGATTAAAGATATATCTTAACTTTATCAGCAAGTTACCTGCTCAGTGAGAGAAACTCCATTTGAGTGTTGGCAACTTATAGAAAAAACGCGCTTGCTTTAATGTAAATGATTAGTTTTGGTATCCACCACCACCACCGACACCACCACCAGTAACAGCACGAACTAGAAACCTCCACCAACAATCCCAACACCACCAAAATTAATACCAACACCACCTTCACCACCACGATGGTTTTCATAACTGGTAAATGCCTAACCTTGGTCTGGAACCTTTACTACCCAAATTATATCATTAACTTTTAAAATACCATAAAAGGAATTAAGATTCAACCCTCACTGAACTAAAGGCAAGGACATCGTAGATAACAAACCACTCCCGAACCCTCCTACATTCTTTTTCTACAGACAGAAACCAGACCTGAGTTTATTTGTTTGTCAGTGGCCTTTGGTCTATCTTGTTCTGCATTCTTTGTATTGCAAAAGTTTCAGTTTAGATAACTTGAGGCCAACTGTTTAAACAGTCCTATGTCTGGTCAATAGTGTCTACCACCATACTAAAATATATTTTTGTGCCATACAAATATTTTAATTATTTGTTGTAAAACTCTCCACATTAAAAAGCTTCCATTTAACATAACTATTTTTTAAGATTGAATTATCTATGGTAAAATATAAGTGGACCTCTTAAGCTGAGACTGTACGATATCTCCAAAAAAAAAACAAATGACTTAAATAAAAGTTGCTTTATATTATGAGATAAAGTAAATTTATTCATTTTATTTGAAGGACGTGTGATAAAACTTTTGGGGTGAATTTAATGTTTTTAATGTTTTCCCATTCCTCACAAAAATTAAACATTTGTATAAAGCACTTTGCAATTGCTCTTACGTCATTGCAAAGAGTACAAAGGGATATTGTATGTATTCAACTTAAATGACCTTAAATATTTATATTGATTGTACGATTTACTAAACGGGGAAATTTTGATAATCTCTGCAGCAGACGCTTATAACCTGCTGTGTGAGAGAGATAGAATATAAGATATCAGATTGCATCAAACGAAATTGGACCAAAGCAGAAACAATGAAAGCGTTTGGTAGAGGCAAGTCGAGGGGACTCGATTATCTCAAGGGAAGAGCCTCCCTCGTACGTGATCACATCTTTAGGAGAAACATAATTAAATTTCATGGGGCTTCACCAAACTCCTGTGTAGCTCTAATTCATTTTTAACCCTCTCCTGCAGGAGTTAAGCTTTGTGTATCCAGGAGAGCCTCCGTGCGTACCAAAAGACGTCATTAATCGCCGCTCTGTATTAGCTTTGTTAGTATTGGAAAGGTTTCAGGCTTGAAACATCCCAGCTATTAGTTCAAGTTTTAATGAGGAATATGTGTGACCTGTCCAAACTGATACTCGTTAAGGATTACATATATGCTGACGCTGAAAGCAATCATCCCCCCTTCCTCATACACAGCGCTTATAACTGTTGAGCATGTACACTTATGTGCATAAAAAGTGGTCAGTTCCCCTTGATCGCACCCGTGTTTTTTTTACTTTCTCTACACGTACTAGGTACATAAAAAGCATTTTTGGAAAAAGGTCTGTGAGTGTCTATGTGTCTGTGGACAGCTTATCTCAAAAATGAAAAGACCGTTAAATACCAAACTTGGTATCTTCCAAGGATGCGACACAAAGCTTTTCAAGAAAATCCGCCCCCTTTCCCAACTACCCTTTACATAGAACTTTTTTCGAAAATGTTGATTTTCTCAAAAATGGCTCTAACGATTTCGATTAAAATTTCGTATATTAAAGATGTTTACCTCACAAATCAAATGTATATCTTGAATTTTCTGGGAATAGTCTCTGAAGACTACTTTATTCTGGATGAATTTTACGGAATTTTGTATAACTACTAAACCATATGAGATGGACAAAAAACTTAACACAAAAAAAAAAAAAAAAAAATGGAGAGCACATTAAAACACACAATTTATGTCATACACATTTTTTTGGTGTAGTTGATCGTTTTTGACATATTCCTTGTTTTTGGTTTCAGCTATGAAAAACTTATACTTTTCTCATACAGGAATTTGTCAACTCTTGTCCATACAAACAAAACAACCAGCTTTTGACTACCACTTTAACCTATGGTATTCCCTTATTTCCCTTCTACTTACGAGGAAGCAAATAATAAGACTATTTCTGCTATTTTTTCTCGATTAAAATGAAATAAATTAAAACTAATTTATTGCAGAGATGTAGCTAGTCGGTATACATTTTATGTGCAACTGGGTGAAAACCTCTTTAAATACACATTACTGAATCAATGATTGGTACATCAAAAACCCTAAACCAATTGCAAGCAAGCTGGGTGGCTCAGGTAGTTTCGTCTGTGGCTCGCAATCGAGACGTCGCGGTTTCGAAACCCGTGGGCGGTCTACCAGGCGAATGTTGGGTAGGTTGATTACATCATCCGGATTTTCTGGTCCAACATTTCCTGTTCCAATCATTTCCTAAACTTTCAGGGTTGATGGACCAAGCGACCATAATACAAGTCCAGCTTTCAGTTTTCTTAAAGCATAGAAAGGAGAAAACCATCTGAAGTTAAGTACCCGCTTGAGCAGAAAATCTTAATTAAAATGCCAAAAACTTGACACAATGAAATTGGTGAAGCTTCCCGCTTAACACAAAGTTCCGCTTTCAGTTTAACTTCAAGGGAAAGTGAAGTTGGGTCAAACCCAGTTTTTAACAAAAGAAAAGACACCACATAAAAAATCTGATGTGTTACACTCACATGACTTTCTCTAGCCATTCTACAAACTTCTTACATAAGATTAGCCTTTTTTCTGCACCTTGTTAAACGAGGTATTCAGCACAATGTTCTTATTACTTAGTTCCTTATAAGTAGGAAGAAAATAAGGGAATACACTAGATTAAATCGATAGTCAAATGTTTTAAAATCTATCGCTATGCGATTGTTATTTAAAATCGCTTCTATTCCTGGCCAGGAGTAGAACAAAAGAAAAACGGACACTCCCGTCTGGGAAAAGTATAAGTACTTCACAACTGAAACTAATAACAATGAATACCTCGAAAACCGTAAGCTCCACGAAAAAATGTATATGACGTAAACTGTGTATTTCAACTAGCCCTACAGTTTTTGAATAGTAAGTTTTTGTCTATCTCTTACGGTTTATTAGTTATGCCAAATTAAGCAAAATTCATCCGTAATAAACAGGTCTTTAGAAGCTATTCCCAGAAAATTCAAGATAAACATTTTATTTGTCAGATAAATATCTTTAATATACGATATTTTAATCAAAATCGTTTAGGCCATTTTTAAGAAAATCTAAATTTTCGAAAAAAGTTCCATGTAAAGGGTAGCTTGGGGTGCGGGGATTTTTCTCAAAATCTTCGTGTCGCATCCCTGGAAGATACTGAACTTATATACCAAGTTTGGTACTTTAGCTACTTTTCGTTTTTGAGTTATCGTGTTCACAGACACACGCACACACGGACACACACACACACACACACACACACACACACACACACAAGGACCTTTTTCTGGAAATGCACTTTTTGGCGTCCTAAAACATGTATTTCCAGTGAAATATCGATATCGAATATTTGGGTGGAATGCAATACTTCTCTATCCTTATGTACATAGTACATACGGGGCAAGAGAAAGTAAAAATCTGATGTGTTCCGTTCACCTGACTTTTTTTTCCTCTACATCTCTGCAACAAATTATTGTTAAATTGCTTATGCTTCTATTTACTTCATGCGAATAGAGAAAAAAAAAAATAGCAGAAATAGTCTTATTACTTTTTTCCTTGTAAGTAGAAGCGAAATAAGGGAATACCATAGTTTAAAGTGATAGTCAAAAGCTGGTTGGTGTGGGCATGGAGTTCCTTTGTTGTATGAACAGGAGTTGACAAATTCCTGTATGAGAAAATTTAAGTTTTTCAAAGCTGAAATCAAAAACAAGGAATATCTGAAAAAACGATTAGATCCACGAAAAAAATGTATCCAACATAAAATATGTGTTTTAATGTGCTGTACGTTTTTTGAGTAGTAAGTATTTGTCCATTTCTTACGGTTTAGCAGTTATGCAAAATTCTGTAAAATTCACACAGAATAAAGTAGCCTTCAGAGTCTATTCCCAGAAAATTTAAAATTTACAGTTTCTTTGTCAGATAAATATCTTTAACAAACGATATTTTAATCAAAATCGTTAGAGCCATTTTTTAGAAAATCAAAATTTTCGAAAAAAATTCCATGTAAGGGATAGTTTGGGGTGGGTTGAGTTTTGTCAAAATCTTCGTGTCGCATCCCTGGAAGATATCAACCTTAAATACAAGTTTGGTATTTATGGACTTTTCGTTTTTGAGCTATCTGTCCAAAGACACACAAACATCGGCCTTTTTCCAAAAATATTTTGTTTGAATTCAGGGGGATCCAAAACAGGTATTTCTGGTGAAATATCGATGTCTAATTTTTGGGTGCAATACAATACCTTCTGAATACACTATGTAAATGGTACGTTACTTTTCGATCCTCCCTCATAATAATACAAACAGATTACAAGAAATAAATAATAACATAGATAATATCTATCAGAATTACAATACATCACATTTATAGTACACTATAAATAATAATAATAATAATAATAATAATAATAATAATAATAATATAACAATAACAAAACAATAATCATAATACAAAATTAAAATTTTAATAATAGTAGCGGTAATGCAATATTCATGTGTAATATTTCGACTATAAATCAATCTGCTTTTATCTGTTTTTAAAACCATTTACACCTAAAGGCAAGACTGCAGTGAGTCTTTAAGTATTTATATATCTGGATACGATACAAAATGGTACCTAAGGCGCCGATAAAAGTTTTCCGATATTCCAAAAGAATTCACATCCTTCCATTAGCTATAGCTGCTTGAAATAATCTTTCGTAGCGTGTACACAGTACTATGTACATAGTGTATAGAGAAGGTATTGTATTATACCTAAAATCGATACCGAGATTTCATTGGAAATATAGGTTATAGTGTCCCCTGTATCCAAAGGGAGAATTTTTGGAAAAAGGCCCGTCTGTGCGTGTGTCCGTGAATACGATAACTCCAAACCAAAAGTCGGTAAAATACCAAACCACACTAATTGAAAAAAGTTTCGAAAAATTTGTTTTTCTCAAAAAATGCTCTAACGATTTTGATTAATATACCGTATATTAAAGATATTTATATGGCAAGTAAAATTAATATCTTGAACTTTCTGAAAATAACCCTAAAGATCCTTTTATTCTGGATGAATTTTGTGTAACTGATAAACCGTAGAAGATAGATGGAAAATTACTACACAAAAAATGCAGATGACATTAAAACACAGAATTTGTATCATACACGTTGTTTTCTTGGAATAGGCAATTTCTGAGATATTCCTTGCTATTTGTTTCAGATTTACAATACATAAACGTTTCTCATACGAAAAATTGTGAACTCCTGGCCCTGCATAGCCACATGGAAACTGGTTTTTAAAACAGTTGACTATCGTTTATCCTAGTGTATCCGCTATTTTCCTTCTGCTTACAAGAAAGCAAGTAATTAAGACTAATTCTGCTTATGTTTGTCTCAATTATCATAAAGTAGATAGAAGAACATGTTTTTAACAATAATTTTTTACAGCGATTTAGAGAAAGCCATGTGAGTGAAACACATCAGATTTTTTTTTTATTTTGTGTAGTTTAACGTCCTTTAACCTGGTTGTTCATATCGGAGGATGAGTGAAATTGGTGAAATGATGCTCAAATGATCTCGGGGTCCATGGAGCTTAAAGTTACTCGACATTTGTCTTCTCAGGATAAGGGAAAACCCCGTAAAAAGCCCTAAATGCGAAGGGAACTCACGACCTCTTGAATGTGAGGCAGACACGCTGCTACCACACTACCGCGACGGGCACATCAGATTTTGTTTTCCTTCATTGCAGATGCTGTAAGGAGAAACAAATGATGGTGCTGAGTATTATAAGTTAAAAGAGCAGGATAAACTTGCCCATGGTTAAGGTGGATTCTTGATAATAAGGTTACGCACGATAATTGACAGCACTGAGTGCTTTACTGTGTCTGAACCACCAAGGCAGCTTGAGGAAGATTAATGCAGACACTTTGAGCCTGCTTGCTCTAACGTAAGAGTTTAGTGTTCGACGGGAGATCCTCTTTGACACCGCTCATTAAAAGCAACCTAATTCTGAGGTCACTTTCTGATGAAACAAGCAATGTTAGTGTGTTCACCAACTTCTATCAATTTCCCTATATATACTCTGTACATGGTGTATAGAGAAGCAAAGGTCCGTGTGTCTGTGAACGCGATAAGTCGGTAAATACCAAAGTTGATATTTAAGTTTAGTATCTTCCAGGAATGCGACACGAAGATTTTGAGAAAAATCCCCCCCCACACCAAACTACCCTTTACATGGAACTTTTTTCTGAAAATTTTGATTTTCTTAAAAATGGCTCTAACCATTTTGATTAAAATATCGTATATTAAAGATATTTACCTGGCAAATAAAATGAATATCTTGAATTTTCTGGGAATAGCCTCTGAAAACTACTTTATTCTGCATGCTTTTTTTTTTTTTTTTTTTTTTTTTTTTTTTTTTTTTTTTTTTTTTTGGAATTTTGCATATCTGCTAAACTGTAAGAGATACAAAAAAGCTTACCACACATAAAATGTAGAGCACCTTAAAACACACAATTTATGTTAATGCATTTTTTTTTCATGGAGTTGATCTTTTTGAGATATTCCTTGTTATTGATTTCAGCAACATACTTTTCTCATACAGGAATTTTGTCAACTCGTGTCCATACAAACAAAGGAGCTTCAGTCACATAGCAACCAGCTTTTGACTATTACTTTAACCTAGGAGCTCCTTTATTTCGCTTCTACTTACAAGGAAGCAAGAATTACGACTATTTTTGCTAATTTGTTCTCGATTAGCATGAATTAAATAGATGCATAAGCTTTTTAATACTTTTTTTTTTGCAGAGAAGTAGAGAAAGTCATGTAAATGGAACACATCAGATTTTTACAAAAAGGTCCGTGTGTGCGTTTGTGTGTGTGTGTGTGTGTGTATGTGTCTATGGACAGCATAGTTCAAAAACGAAAAGTCGGTAAAATACCAAACTTGGTATTTAAGTTTAGTATATTTCAGGGATGCGACACGAAGATTTTGAGGAAAATGCCCCCCCACCCCAAACTACTCTTTACATGGAAAAATTTTCGAAAATCTTCTTTTTTTTCCAAAAATGGCTCTAACGATTTTAAGTAGCATATATTAAAGATGTTTATATGGCAAAACGTTTATCTTTAATTTTCTGGGAATAGTCTCTAAAGACCTCTTTATTGTGAATGAATTTTGCGTCACTGGTAAACCGTAAGAGAAAGACAAAACATTGCACCACAAAAAATGTAGATTACATTAAGACAATTTATTTTAGATAGGTTTTTTTTCGAAGAATTGTCAGTTTCAGAGATATTTCTTGTTATTTATTTCAGATTGAAATACTTGAGCTTTTCTCATACGGAAGGTTATAAATTCCAGAACCTGATTAGAAACGGATTTCAACTACAAGGCAGCCAGGTTGTAGATTTGATTATCGTTTTGGTCTATTGTATTTCCGTTCTACTTACAAGGAAGCAAGTAATTAAGCTAATTTCTATTAATGTTAGTCTCGAATACCATGAAGTAAATAGAAAATTAAGCTGTTTAATAATAATTTGTATAGAAAGTCATGTGAATGGAACAGATCTGATGTTTTAAACATTCATGTACCCTCAAACGTGTATTTCCAATGAAATCTGCGTATCGAATTTTTGGGAAAAAATGCAATGCTTCCTTTAGTTTATGGTAAGTAGTAGAGAAAGCAGAACATAAAGAACAAAATCAGCTGTTCTTTTTGTAAGAAGGCTTTTGTAATTGAATTTTATTTTATGTCGCTTTAACAAGTTGTATATAGCGACAGATCTATCCAATAAGAAACCTCCTTGAGGAAATATGGACAGTAGCCTTCAAGGTCTCATCCTCATTCAACACAACTCTCACTTCGCTCCAAACAGAAGGTGTCACAGTGAGATCCGGGGTAGTTGCACATATGGTGCCATCCGTAGTCACATGGCAAAGTGCAGCTCTTTACACTAAACAAGCAGATAGGCTTAGGGTGCTGTCTAGGATAAGCACTGATATTACTATCTGTGGATAGATGACGTTGCAGTCGCAATAACTATATATTTTCAATTTTACAACTGTTTTATACTTATGGTTGAACCATGGCTCGTATACAGTTGAGATTCTCCTTGGTGTCTCAGGGAAACTACGGGAAAACTCGAGCAAGACTGAATCAGCATCTCCCAAATGCGGGTCACAGACGCTCCGCTCGGTTAGGAACAAAGACCTTGGAACTAATTACCTAGACATCACAAATTGAAACCTCTCGCGCATTCTCAACTGGAGGGCAGAGCATGCTTTTTGCCGTATGTTCAGTACGCTGAAAAGGCCCTCAGTACCCCGAAAGCCACATTTTAAGAACTTGGTGGTGAACTTTTATGTGAAAATCAGGTGTCATCTTGCAGCAGTGTGCTGCACAAGAAAATAGTCAGACAGCATCTCTCTAAATCAGTTTTGTTTATCAATCAATAGGCAGTGTCTCATATATTCTTAGTAGTGTTTAATTATTTTACATAAAATTTACTACATTAAGTAATTAATTCTAATTTTATATTTGTTTATGAATTATTTCAGGAAGCCCAGATCATACTCTCCTATGGTGCACATTACTAATATGCCTGTCTTATCAATATACCACAATTGTTTGCTTAGTGACTTGAATACAGTTTACTGAAGAGGAATACAGGTACCTAATTTCCCATTCATTTAATTTTATACTGGGCATATACTGTCTCTGAAAATCCAGTATCGCATGTGTTTTTTTTTTTTTTTCTGCCAATGCGCCCTATTTATGCTTGTTACTTTCTCTACACGTACTATGTAGAGTATATAGAGAAGGTATGGTATTCACCAAAAAATTTGATACCGTGATTTCACCGATTGGGTCCCCCTGAATCCAAAAAAGCATTTTTACAAAAAGATCCGTGTGTGTGCATGCGTGTGTGTGTGTGTCTGTGGACAAAATAGCTCAAAAGCGAAAAGACCGTTAAATACCAAACTTAAAGTTTGGCATCTTCCAAGAATGCGACACGAAGACTTTCAAGAAAATCCCCCCACCCCAACTACCCTTTACGTGGAACATTTTTCGAAAATTTGATTTTCTTAAAAATGGCTCTAACGATTTTAATTAAAATGTCAAATATTAAATATATTTAAAATGTATACGTTGAATTTTCTGGGAATAGCTTCTGAAGGCTTTATTGTGGATGAATTTCTCGGAATTTTGCATAACTGTTAAACCGGAAGAGATGGGCAAAAGCTTAACATACAAAAACTGTAGAGCACATTAAAACACACAATTGATGTTCATACATTTTTTTCGTGAAGTTGATCGTTTTTGACATATTCCTTGTTTTTGGTTTCAGCTATGAAAAACTTACACTTTTCTAATATAGGAATTTGTCAACTCCTGTCCATACAATCAAAGGAACTTCAGTAACACCTACCAGCTTTTGACTATCACTTTAAGCTATGGTACTGCCTTATTTCGCTTCTACTTACAAGGAAGCAAGTAATAAGACTATTTCTGATATTTTTTTTCTCGATTAGCATGAAGTAAATGGAAGTATAAGCTTTTTAAGAATAATTTGTTGCAGAGACGTAGAGAAAGTCATGCGAATGGAACACATCAGATTTTTCTGCCTTATTTATGCTTGTTTTTATTAGGTAATATGGCCACTTTCACCTTCTATAACAACTGCTTAAAGTACTGAAGTATACATTAAAAATGTACTTCTCGATTAACTTAACACACATTAACTATCGCATTCATATTTCCAGGCTCTTGGAATACTATTATTTAAATAAGAATCCCTTCATCAGCTTACAATCGAGCGCAGCATATTTTGCATTTTTAATTCAGCATTTTGACCGCTTTGCTACAGACACACTCTTTATAATTCTTGTTGACGACTTTGTGCATTAAAGTAAAAATCCGATGTGTTCCATTCATGTCAATTTATCATTCATATCTGTGACAAATCATTGTTAAAAAGCTTATTCTTCTATCGACTTCATATTAATCGATTAGCACACATGATCTTTCTTGTAAGTAGAAGGGAAAAAAAGTTAAAACGACAGTCAAATCTTTTAAAACTGGTTTCATATGTATGAAATGTGTTTCTTTGCAGGACTATGTGATAACCCATTCCCGTAAGAGTAAATATTTTAAAACAGAAACCAATAACAAGGGATTTCTCAACTCTACGAAAAAGTGTATATGAAGTAAATTGTGGTTCTAGCGAGATCTACATTTTTTGTGCAGTAATTTTTTTTCATTTACTTTTTTTTATCTCTTACGGTAACTAGTTTCCTCGGAATATACTAAACTTAAATACCAAGTTAGTAGATTTTTACCGACTTTTCGTTTTTGAGTTATCGTGTTAATGGACATACCCAACATAGACCTTTTTCTAAAAATCTTTTTGTTACACGGGACCCTAAAACGTATACTTCTGGTAAAATCTAGGTATCTTTTTTGGGTGGAGTGCAATACCTTCTGTATGCGTTACGTAGGTACATCACGTGTAGAGAAAGTAAAAAGCAGACAGTATAAATGGAATCAGTGAGAAGAAACTGCGAAAAACAGAATTAAAGTGGAATTATACTTTCGGTGATGCTTACGTCCCGTTTTGTAACGCACTTTATACGCAAGTATGCGATATTCAACTTCAATTATAATATTTACTTTTGTTTTGTTCAGTTGTGGGATGAAATTCCCTCTAGTCAATGAAGTGATTTTATTCAATTCCCAACCGGACATTCAAGGTCTGATGATCATAAAGAACGTGTTTTCGCAATTGTTTCCAACTCAGGTATCTTCATGACGTAATTACAGCTGGTTTAAATTTCACTGTTTCCCCATTACAACCAATGTATTGCGCGCGACCTCGCACACCTTCTGCCCTCCAACAAAATCTTTTATTTCCGACACGCATCGCGAAGCCAGACATGTGGGGGCTTGGTTAGGAAGCATTTGTTCTAGGATTCCAGTCCTATTTCTGATGTATCATTCAGGATACACAGGGATATTGTAAAGCAGGCAATATTGCCGCCAGTTGGTGGTCAAAGGCCCTGCATGTCTGTTTGAACACCGCAATCCTGGAATACCTGACGCTCATTCCAATTTCGGTTGCTAGTCGCCTCACTGATTTTGTAGATTGGTATGAAAATTAACTAACACTCCAGTTGCAGTGGTTCAACTTGAGAGATACCCTCAACAATATCTAGAGGCAGCGCTAAATTGGATTGCATTTGGAATTTCTATCTTCAAACTAGCCAAATTGTTGACAGTGCTCATTCTAGATAATCAACAGTGATGCAAGGAATCAGTGATGATATAAAAACTGATGTGTTCCATTCACATGACTTCTCTACATCTCGGCAAAAAATGTTATTAAAAACCTTATGCTTCTATTTACTTCATGCTAATCGAGAAAAAATAGCAGAAATAGTCTTATTGCTTCCTTCCTTGTAAGTAGAAGCGAAATAAGGCAGTAACATAGTCAAAAGTTGGTTACAATGTGACTGAAGTTTCTTTGTTTGTGTGGACAGCAGTTGACAAATTCATGTATGAGAAAAGTATAAGTTTTTCAAAGGTGAAAATGATAACAAGAAATATTTCAAAAACGGTCAACTCCACAAAAAATGTTTACAACATACATTGTATGTTTTAATGTGCTCTACATTTTCTGTGTGGGAAGATTTTGTGCATCTCTTACGGTTTAGCAGTTATGCAAAATTCCGTAAAATTCATCCAGAATAAAGTAGTCTTTAGAGGCTATTCCCAGAAAATTCAAGATATACATTTTATTTGTCAGGTAAATATCTTTAAAATAGGTACGATATTTTAATCAAAATCGTTTGAGCCATTTTTGAGAAAATCAAAATTTTCGAAAAAAGTTCCATGTAAAGGGTAGTTTGAGCTGGAGGATTTTCTTGAAAATCTCCGTGTCGCATCCTTGGTAGATACCAAACTTAAATACCAAGTTTGATTTTTAATAGACTTTTCGTTTTTGAGCTATGCTGCCCACAGACACACACACAAAAAAAACAAGGACTTTTTCAAAACATTTATTTTTTTGGGTTCAGGGAGTCTGAAAACCTGTATTTCCGGTGAAATCTCAGTATGAAATTTTTGGGTGCATTACAATACCTTCTCTATACACTATGTACATAACATCTGTAGAGAAAGTAAAAATTCAACACCGATGACACGGGTGACCGAGATTGTTCGTTTATGGACCCTGAACCAGAGTTCAAGCCCTGGCTTCAAGTTTTTACTTTCGCTACATGTACTATCCACATAAGAGTATAGAGAACGTATTGTAATCCCCCAAAATACCAAACTTGGTATTTAAGTTCAATATCTTCCAACGGTGCGATACGAAAAATTTCAAGGAAATTCCCCCACCCCCCAAATACCCTTTATATAGTAAAATTTTTGAAAATTTTGATTTTCTCGAAAATGACTAACGATTTTGATTAAAATATCGTATATTAAATATATTTTCATGACAAATAAAATGTATATCTTAAATTTTCTGCGAATAGCTTCTGAAGATAGCCTTATTCCTGATGAATTTTGCGGAATCTTGCACCGTAAGAGATAGACAAAAATTTACTTAACAAAACATGTAAAGCTCGTCAAAACACACAATTTATGTTATATACATTTTTTTCGTGTAGTTGACCGTCTTTGAGATATTCCTTGTTATTGGTTTCAATTTTAAAAAACTTCTACTCTCGTCATACGGGAATTTGTCAACTCCTCGCCATAGAAACAAAGGAACTTCAATCACATAGTGCCCATATTTTAAAAGATTTGACTATCGTTTTAACCTATGCTACAACCTTCCCTTCTACTTAAAGGAAACAAGTAATATAACTATTTGTGCATATTTTTTCTCGATTAGCATAAGTAAATGCAAGAATAAGCTTTTTAATATTAAAATGTTGCAGATAAAGTCATGTGAATGGTATACATCAAATTTATTTTCTGAACGCCTACCCGTCTTCATAAGTGGCATAAGCTGGGAAAGTGACTTAGATTAGTCCTAAAACGCTTCTTTTTCAAATGTAACTTTAGCGACAAAATAAAGGAATTATACCAATTGTATTTCATTTAAACTGCAGCTTATAAAATGACTCCTCTCCTAGAAGTTACAGAGGCTGTACCAGAAGTACCCGACCTGACGTATAGATGGCGCTTGTTATTTCAAACAACAACAACAGTGGTAAAGAGTACCAACCTTAGAAAACTTAAGTTTGAAGTTTGACGATTTTACATTGTTTAGCATTTGTTTGGCAGCCATCATTAGTGAATGCTCTCAGCGAATTTGTAAACATGGATAAAACTGGTCATTGTTATGTGATACAATACTTTCATTTGAAAGGTCTTAGTCCAACTAATATTAAAGCTGAGCTAGATTCTACTTTTGGGGGAGTCTGCTCCTTCGTTTATAACAGTCAAATATTGGGTGGCAGAGTTTAAGCGCGGTCGTACGAGCTGCCAAGACGAACATCGCAGTGGTCAACCAAATGAGATTACCAGTGCAGAAATTGTAAAAAAAAAAAAAAAAAAACTCAAAATGATATTGCATGGCCGTCGACAGAAAGTGCGCGAGCTAGCAGACATTGCAGGCTTTTCAAAAAGTTCTGTATGTCATTTACTGACTGAAAATTTGGATTTGAGAAAGTTGTGTACAAGATGGGTGTGCCTCTCAGACGGCCCGGGTTCGATCCCAATCGACCACATATGAGATTTGTGGTAGATAAAGCGGCGCTGGGGCGTGTTTTCTTCTGGTTCTCGGTTTCGTCCGCCATCGCATTCCACCGGTGCTCCATCTTCATTCATGTATCAGCAGTGTCACCGCCTGCGGTGCCATAAGTAGTTAAAGCGGGAATTAAACACTACCAGAGAGAGAGAGAGAGAGAGAGAGAGAGCGAGAGAGAGAGAGAGAGAGAGAGATGGATGCCACGTTTGCTCACAATAGAACAAAATCAGCTCGAGAGAATGCTTCAGTCGAGTGTTTGGCAATGCTTCGCTGCAATAAAGCAGTTTTTGAGTCGATTCATAACAATGGATGAAACCCAAGTCCATCACTTCACACCTGAGATGAAGGAACAATCAAAACAGTGGATTGGAAGGGGAGAATCGGCTCCAAAGAAGGCGAAGACAGTTCCATCTGCAGGCAAGGTCATACTCATTTCTCTGGGACGCACGCGAGATAATTTTCATTATATCAAAAAAGGAAAAGTAAGCAATAGCGAATATGATGCAAACTTGTTACAGCGTTTGAGTAACGAAATCGAGCAAAAACCGGCCGAATTTTTCAGTCTGACTCTATCTATCCAACTCCTGTCCTACACACGGTTTGTGGGAAAAGAACAATTAATTTATCACTAATTATTTCAGAGTTTCTGTTTTTGCTAGTTTACTTGATTATTCTATTTGCACCGAACATGTGTTCTAACGAAAATCAATTGCTAAGACAGCAATATTAGATCGTTTTCCTTGCAAAGATTATCCCTATATCACAGAGCGTGAAAATGCTCTCCACAGAGACGAGGTAAAGTCTTTTAACTAGAGCAGAAAGAAAGCAAAGCAAGGTAGCAACAGCTGCAGGTCTAACTTTTCACGGACAGATCCGTCTCTGATCTCTGCTTCAAAGCGATGTCTCCTTCAGAAAACCTGAAACGGCTTTTGTCTTAACACTGACCTTTTAATGTTTCCATTCACTTCTTCTGCAAGCTAAAAGAGTGTACAAGTCTTTGAAGTCGATATTAACTTTCCCTTTAGTTTTACATTTCCTCTAAAGCAGAAATTAAGGCTTTATGTGATGAAACACGTTTAGCTGCTGGTAAAATTACCTTATAAAGCAAAGTTAAAATCTTTAAACCAAGAGCACTGTTTTTAATAAGGATTTTTAAAGTGTACCTTACATACAGAATGTAGGTATTGTTTTGCCTTGCTTTTCTAAGGTTTTTTGTCTGTTTTTTGTGTTATGTAGAGCAGTAAATAGAGACTTTTTTTAAAACCAAGCGTATGAAACCACTTGCTAACTGTTCTGAGAAGACAGCTGAAATTGTATTTATATAATGAATTTGTAGAATATTATGTACAGTTTTGATGATACATTTCAAATTTGGTTGAAGAGGTACAAAATCAAGGATAACGAGGGCGGTTCAGTAAAAAGCCGTTTTACGAATGAAGACGCAATTTTTACTTTCTCTATACGTACTATGTACATAGTGTATAGAGAAGGTATTGTATTGCACACACAAATTCGATACTGTGATTTCACCTGAAATATATGCTTTGAGATCCTCTGAAACAAAAAAAAAAACATTTTCAGAAAAAGGTCCGTGTGAGTGTCTGTCTGACGGTGTGTGTGTGTGTGTCTGTGTTGAGCATCATCAAAAAGACCATTAAATACCAAACTCATTATTTAAGTTCGGTGCCTTCCAAGGATGCGACACGAAGATTTTAAAAAAAAATCCCTCCACCCCCAACTACACTTTTATAGAAAAAAAATCGAAAATTTTGATTTTCTAAAAAATGGCTCTAAAGATTTTAATTAAAACCTCTTATATTTAAGAGATTTTAATGACAAATAAAGTGTACATCTTCAATTTTCCGGGAATAGCCTCTGAAGAGATGTTTATTCTTGACGAATTTTACGGAATTTTGTATAACTCATAAACCGTAAGAGATAGGCAAGAACTTACCTAAGAAAAATTTTAGATCTTGTTAATACACACAATTTATGTTATGTACATTTTTTCGTGGAGTTTACCATTGTTTAGATTTTCCATGTTATTAGTTTCAGCTTTAGCTTTACTCATACACACATTTGTCAACTCCTGTCCATACAAACAACGGTACTTCATTCACATAGCAACAAGCTTTCAAAAAAACATTTGACTATCGATTTAGCGTATGGTACTCCTTTATTTCACTTCTATTTACAAGGATACAAATAATAACCACGTTTCTGCTAATTTTTTTTTCTCGATTAGTATTAAGGAAATAGAAGAATAAGATTTTTAACATTAAATTATTGTGGAGATGTGAATGGAACACATGAGATGTTTTAAATGTAAATTATATATTCCTAAAATACTTCCCGTTTAGGTATATTCACTGCTGCCAACATTCCCGCCAACTTTTTTAATCCTTCTAAACATAATCGAGAATAAATTAGCAGAAAGGGTCTTATTACTTGCTTCCTGCTAAAGAAAAGGAAACAAGGGAATAGACTAGGCTAAAGCGTAGTAAAATATTTTAAAAAGCTGGTTGTTATGTGACTGAAGTTCCTTTGTTTGTATGGACAGCAGTTGACAAATTCCTGTATGAGAAAAAGGGTAAATATTTTAAAGCTGAAACCAATAACAAGGAATGTCTCAAAAACTCTCAACTCCACGAAAAAAATGTGCATTTAATAAATTGTTTGTTTTAACGAGATCTACATTTTTACGTACGTTTTTGCGGTTTACAGTTGTGCAAAATTCAAGAAAACTTATTCCCAGAAAATTTAGGATATTCATTTTATTTGCCACTTAAATATCTTAAACATAAGAGATTTTAATCAAAATTGCTAGAGCCATTTTGAAGAAAATCAACATTTTCGAAATTTTTCTCCACGTGTAGGGTAGTTGAAGGTGGGAGGACATTCTTGAAAATCTTCACGTTGTATCCTTAGAAGATACCGAACTTAAATAACAAGTTTGGTTTTTAGCTGCCTTTTCTTTTTTGAGCTATTTTACACACACACACAGACATAAAACACATACACACAAGCACCTTTTTCTGAAAATGCTTTTCTTTTATTCAGGGGTCTCAAAACATACATTTCCGGTGAAACCTCGGTATCGAATTTTGGGTGCAATATAAAACCTTCTCAATACACTATGGAGATACATTGTACGTGTAGAGAAAGAAAAAAGTCTGATGTCTTCCATTCACATGACTTTCTCTACATTGCTGTAACAAATTTTGGCTAAGAAGCATATTGTTCCACCTACTTCATGATAACCGAGATAAACATTAGCAGAAACGGTCTTATTACTTAGTTCCTTGCAAGTAGGAGAAAAATAAGGGAATACAATAGGCTAAACCAATTGTTAAATCTTTTAAAAGCCGATTACCATATGGATCAGACCCATTGCTGTGTAGGGCCAGGGGCATACAACTTTCTGTGTGAGAAAAATTTAAGAATCTTACATCTGAAACAAATAACAAGGAATATCTCAGAAATGGCCAATTAGACGAAAAAAACATATATGACATAAATTGTGCTTTAACGTGATCTACATTTTGGTGCAGTAAGCTTTTCTCTATTTCTTACGGTTTACCAGTTACGCAAAGTTCAGCAATATTCGTTCAGAATAAAGAGGTCTTTTGAGGTTATTTCCCGAAATTTCAAGATATACATTTTATTTATCATATAAATATCTTTAATATAGGGTATTTTAATCAAATCATTTGAGCAATTTTTGAGAAATTCAAAGTTTTCAATTTTTTTTATGTAAAGTGTAGTTTGAGGTGGAGGAATTTTACTCAAAATCTTCGCGTCGCATTCCTGTAAGATATTAAACTTAGATATCAAGTTTGGTATTTTACCGACTTTTCCTTTTTGAGTCATCGTGCTCACAGAAGCACGGACACACACATTAAAACTTTTTCTAAAAATTCGTTTTTGAATACAGTGATTTGGACCTTATTAGGAGAGCGGTTCAATAGATGTTGCTAGGGCAAATTGGTGTTACCATTGTAAACCACCATTTCTTACACGTCACCAAAACAAAATTGGTTCTAATTCATAATTTCATTTGGATTTAGCAGGCATTTCAGTCAGTCGTTCACCTGTTTTCGCTAAAATGGAAAAACTGCAGTAGCCTGCAGTGATTCGCCTTTTACTTTTGGATAGGAAACAGCGAAACTGCACACTATCTATAAGACTTTCACCATATTTAATAACATATATTAGGTCAACGACTTTAAACGTAGTCAAACATCCGTTATTGATGAGGAGCGCCCGGGACAACTGGCCGTATTGTTGAAGTTCACGATATCATCGTTGCTGTTTATGGAACGAAAAGTTGCGAAAATGCCAAGGATGCAACCTGAACATTTGAGAAAAATCCCACCACCCCAAATACCCTTTACATGGCAAACATTTCAAAATTATGATTTTTTCAAAAATGGTTCTAACGATTTTGATTAAAATACCGTATATTAACAATATTTACTTGCCAAATAAAATGTATATCTTGAATTTCCTGGCAACAGCCTCTGAAGACCTTTTTATTCTGGATGATTTTGATTGAATTTTGCATAACTGGTAAACCGTAAGAGATAGACAAAAACTTACTACACAAAAATGTAGAGCATAGTAAGACACACAGTTTATATTCTATATATTTTTCCCTGGAGCTGACCGTTTTGGAAATATTCCTTGTTATTGCTTTCAGTTTTAAAATACTTCTCTCATACGGGAACTTCTCAACCCTTGGTCACGCAAAGAAACAGATTTCAATCCCATAACAAGCACATTTTAAAACACTTGACCTTCGGTATCCTCTCAATTAGTATGAAGTGAATAAAAGAATAAGCTTATTAACAATAATTTGTTACACAGATGTAGAGAAATGGCACACAACAGATTTTTTTCACGGATATTTTTTAATGCTTGGCCTATTTGACAATTTGCGTAAATTTTATATATAAGGCAATCTGCCCCCATTTTTACTTTCTCTACACGTACTATGTACATAGTGTATAGAGAAGATATTACACTCCACCACAAAATTCTATACCGAGATTTCACCGGAAATATATGTACACTGTATCCAAAAGAAAAAAGAATTTTCAGAAAAAGGTCCGTGTGTCAGCGTGTCCATGTGTCTGTGAACACGATAACTCAAAAACGAAAAGTCGCTAAAATACCAAATTTGGTATTTAAATTTAGTATCTTCCAGGGATGCGACACGAAGATTTTGAGAAAAATCCCCCCCACCACAAACTACCCTTTACATGGAAATTTTTTCGAAAATGTTGATTTTCTTAAAAATGGCTCTAACGATTTTGATTAAAATATTGTATATTAAATATATTTACCTGACAAATAAAATGAATATCTTGAATCTTCTGAGAATAGCCTCTGAACCTTACTTTATTATGGATGAAATTTACGGAAGTTTGCATTACTACTAAACCATAAGAGATAGATAAAAACGTACTACACAAGAAATGTGAAGCACCTTAATACACACAGTTTATGTTGTATACATTTTTTCATGGAGTAGATCCTTTTTTAGATATTCCTTATGTTTGGTTTCAGCTTTATAAAACTTAATTTTCTCATACAGGAATTTGTCAACTCCTGTCCACACAAGCAAAGGAACTTCAGTCATATAGAAACCGTCTTTTGACTATCACTTTAACCTATGGTACTCCCTTATTTCGCGTCTAATTTCAAGGAAGCAAGTAATAAGACTATTTCTGTTAATTTTTTCTCGATTAGCATAAAGTAAATAGAAGCATAAGCTTTTTAACTATAATTTGTTGCAGAGATGTAAAAAAAGTCATGTGAACGGAACGCATCCGGTATTTAGATTATGAATGCATAATTCACACGAACTTTTACATATATATTAATCAATTAGATTAGAATTGAGGAATAATAAAGGACTAGCACAAATCTCATCTCTGTATCTTCACAAATGCTTTATCTACATTCTGGTGTTTAAATATTTAATGTATGTCTTACGGCTTGCTATTAATTATACAAAAGTCATTCAGGACGCAGAGACGCTATTACCACAAGTTTCCCACTTTTCGTGTCGTTGCGATCGCATTAACGATAAACTCGCTGGATTGTAATATGTATTTTTAAAAGTTCTGGTTTTACACTAAATGAGTTTGCAAATAAATACCTAATATACTTTTTCTATTAACCCCAATTATTGCAAAAACTACGCTTTTGTACTCTCTAAAACGCTTTTTTTTTCAAAATTTAATAATTTATTTCATAAATCTGGAGCACTATTTCAAAAAAAATGTATGACCATTTCGTTTAAAAGGAGGTAAAATAAAAAAAATATGATGTGTTCCATTCACATGACTTTCTCTACATCTCTATAACAAATTATTCTTAAAAAGCTTATGCTTCTGTTTATTTCATGCTAATCGAGAAAAAAAAAAAAAGCAGAAATAGCCTTATTACTTGCTTCTTTGTAAGTAGAAGCGAAATAAGGGAGTACCACAGGTTAAAGTGATAGTCAAAAGCTGGTTGCTACGACACGAGTTGACAAATTCCTGTATAATAAATGTTTTCAAGACATATTAGTATGTTGTGGAGAATTTTAGGCTTGGTAAACAGTCCGGAAGAGTTTGCGAAGAAGCCAGGGGATGTCCATTAATAAGCACTTAAAGTTGCAGTTAATTGGTAAAAAAGTGTACCAAGAGGAATAAAATGAAAATGTGATTATTTTATGCGCATTTTAAATTTTTTCAGAATTTTAGGTCTACGTTCACATCACCTTAAACACCAAATTTGGTTTAACCGATATTTACTTTCTCTACACGTACTATCTACATAGTGTATAGAGAAGGGATTGCACCCAAAAATTCGATACCGAGATTTCACTGGAAACATGTTTTGAAAACCCCTGATACAAAAAAAATGTATTTTTAGAAAATTGTGTGTGTATGTGTGTGTGCGTGTGTGTGTGCCTGTGGGCAGCAGAGCTCATAAAAGAAAAGTCCTTTAAATACCAAACTTGGATTAAAGTGCAGTATCTTCCAAGGATGCGACACGAAGATTTTAAATCTTTACGAAAATGTTGATCTTCAGAAAAATTACTCTAACGATTTTGATTAAAATCTCTTATATTTAAGAGATTTATATGACAAAACGTATATCTTAAATTTTCTGACGACCTCTTTATTCTGGATGATTTTTATTGCGTTTTACATAACTGGTAAACCGTAAGAGAAAGACAAAAATTTACTACACAAAAAATGTAGATATGGCGAGATTATTATTGTTATTGATTTCATTTTTAAAATACTTTAACGTTTCTCATTCGGGAACTTGTAAACGGTTTCAATCCCATATCAAAAACATTTTATAACATTTGACTGTCGCTTTAGCCTAGTGTATTCCCTTATTTCCCTTCTATTTATAAAGAAACTAAGTAATAAAATCGTTTCTACTAATGTTTTAGCATTAAATAGACAGAAGAATAATATTATTGACTATCATTTGTTTCCGAGATATACACAAAGTCATGTGAATGGAGCACATCAGATTTTTAGAAAAAGCTCCGAGTGTGAGTGTGTATGTGTGTTTGTGTGCATGGACAGCATAGTTTAAGCTCGTTAAATACTAAACTTGGTATTTAAGTTTGGTATCTTCCAAGGATGAGACAAGAAAATCACTTCACCACAAATTACCCTTTTCGTGACAAAATGTTCAAAAATTTTGATTTTCTAAAGGATGGGTGAGATGCTCCATCAGCAATTATTTCCGTAGTACCTTCACGCATTATTGAAAATCCGATTTTTTTTCTAAACACTGTCCTCACTTTCTAAAACAGTTGTCAGGGGTCTTTAATTAATTGCTTGTACAAGTTCATCGACAGCTTTCGAGACATTTCAATGTTCAATGTTTGGTGGATGTTTGATCTGCAAAGTTCTTCTGTATGAATTACAAATCTTCATGCAATCCATTTGAAGCAAGAGATTTTACAATCTTGATTGAAGAACATGCACTATCATCAAAGGCATTAATTGCTGTAAAACAGCATTTTAATATACAACATACCTAGTATACTGCTGAATCAAAACAAATTACTACAGGTTGTTTACATGCGGCGCGTGCAGTCGCCAATGCAGGTCGGTCTCTGCTCGGTACATATGCAACTGGTATTCGCATGAGTCCCTCTATCGGTCCCCAAGATACTATCCCTATTCATTATACTTCCTTGATCAATTACATGGTATTATCCTTTAAAACTTAGAACTTGACTTACATTTATCTTAGGATCCCTTACACTTAATACCCTGGATATACAGGCCGTTTCAAAACGACGCAGATAGCAGTCGATTAGCTTACACTTTGACTTGTCCAAAACTTGATGTCGCAACTTTCAAAAAGTTTTAAAAGTTTTATGTGTGTTTAAAAATCACACACATTTGGGATTAGGCACTGAAGAAACAACGGTTGTCAAACGTCACACCCACATGCTACTTTTCCCATTAATAAGGTGACCTGTGCCGCGCCGGCGTGTCTATCAAACCATCCCTACACCACTCGACTGGGACATTGCTACCAACCGGAATCTCTCTTGGAGTGGGCCAGCCACGTGCCGTTTGGTTATGTAGGCTGCATAATCCATCGTGATTTTATGGCAGTTTTTGTATGCGGCGAATTTAGAGCTGACAATTATATTCACGTGTCACGTAAGGTATGACCAACATGGTCCACATCTTCGTTTTGAAACACTCTGTATTCGTTTCCCGTTATGCTCAACTATTCATTTACATGCTTATCTCAATTAACTTGAACAATAATCTGTTGTAACTATACTTTTAGAAGCTACATAAAATATATAAACGATTCTATGTAGAGAAATTCATGTGAATGAAACATAAGATTGTTTAACTTTTTCTACCACACAAGCACAATATACATAGTAGCCAGAGCAGTTACTGTATTGCATCCAAAAGTTAATACCGAATTTTCACCGAAATACATATTTGTGTACATCTGATTTAAAAAAAAAATCTTATGTGTTCAACTCATATGACTTTCTCTAGCTGCTCTACAAACCGCCTACAAAAGATTATTCTTCTTTGTACACAATGCTAATCAAGATAAATATTAGTAGTATGTTCTTAAACTTAGTTCCTTATAAGTAGAAGGGAACTAAAGGAATTCGCTATGTTAAAGTGATTGTCAAATGTTTTAAAAGCTATCGTTATGCGATTGTCATTGCAGATCACTTCTTTGCTTGGCCAGGAGTAGAACAAGAGAAAAACGGACACTTCCTGTCTGAGAAAAGTTTAAGTACTTCACAATTGAAACAAATAACAAGGAATATCTCGGAAATGGTTACCTCTACAACAAAAACGTAAAGGACATAAATTGTGTGTTTTGTCGTGATGTACATTTTTTGTGTAGTGAGTTTTTTTCTATCTCTTACGGTTAAGCAGTTAAGCAAAATTCATCTAGAATAAAGTGGTGTTCGGAGGCTATTCCCGAAAAATTCGCGATATACATTTTATTTCGGACATATATAGCTTTAATATACGGAATTTTAATCAAAATTGTTAGAGCCATTTTTAAAAACATCAAAATTTTCGAAATTTTTCCATGTAAAGGGTAGTTTGTGGTGGGGGATTTTTTTGAAAATCTTTGTGTCGCATCCTTGGAAGATACTAAAACTAAATACCAAGTTTGGTATTTAACGGTCTTTTCGTTTAGGACTATGCTGTACACAGACACACACACACACACACGGACCATTTTTTAAAATCTGAATGTGTTCCATTCACATGACTTTCTCTACTTCTGTATAGCAAATTATTGTTAATAAGCCTATTCTTCTATTTATTTCAAGCTAATCGAGAAAAAATTAGTAGAAATAGTCTTATTACTTGCTTCCTTGTAAGTTGAAGCGAAATATGGGAGTATCATAGGTTAAAGTGATAGTCAAAAGCTGGTTACTAGGTGACAAGTTCCTTTGTTTGTATGGACACGAATTGACAAATTTCTGTATAAGAAGAGTATGTTTTTCAAATCAGAAACCAAAAACAAGGAATATCTCAAAAACGATAAACTCCTCGAAAAAAATCATATAACATAAATTGTGTGTTTTAATGTGCTCTACATTTTTTGTGTGGTAAGTTTTTGTCCATTTCTTACGATTTAGCAGTTATGCAAAATTGCTCCAGAGTAAAGTGGTCTACAGAGGCTATTCCCAGAAAATTCAAGATATACATATTATTTGTCAGGTAAATATCTTTAATATACGATGTTTTAATCAAAATCGTTAGTGCCATTTTTGAGGAAATCAAAATTTTTGAAAAAAAGTTCCATATAAAGGGTAGTAGCGGGTGTGGGGATTTTCTTGCAAATCTTCGTGTCGTATCCTTGGAAGATACCAAACTTAAATACTAAGTTTGGTATTTAACGTTATTTTCGTTTTTGAGCTATGCACAGACACCCGACACACACACACAGACAC
The DNA here is from genome assembly GCA_030762935.1 of Hymenopus coronatus. NCBI lineage: Eukaryota > Metazoa > Arthropoda > Insecta > Mantodea > Hymenopodidae > Hymenopus > Hymenopus coronatus. The sequence continues at coordinate 179,559,661 of CM060882.1, forward strand.
TCTTACACACACACAAACACACACACGGACATTTTTCCAAAAATGCTTCTCTGGATTCAGGGGGACCCAAAACGTATATTTCCGGTGAAATCTCGGTATCGAATTTTTGGGTGGAATACAATACCTTCTGTATCCCTATGTACATTGGAATATTGGGCTACAGAAAGTATAAAACGCTGACGTGTGCATTCACAAGACTTTCTCTACATTACTGTAACAAATTATTGTTAAACACATATTTTTCTGTCTACTTTATGATAATCTAGATAAACCTTAGCAAAAATTGTCGTAATTATTTGCCTCCTTGTAAGTAGAAGGACAATAAGGGAATACACCAGGCTAACACGATAGTCAAATCCTTTAAAAACCGGTTGCCATGACCGTTTCTATGCAGAGGGGTTTACAACTTTCCGTGTGAGAAAAGTTTAAGTATTTTGAATCTGAAACAAATTACAAGAAATATCTCAGAAATGGTCAATTCCGCGAAAAAACATATAAGACATAAATTGTTGTGTTTTAAAGTGATCTACATTTTTTGTGTTGTAAGCTTTTGCCTATCTCTTACGGTTTACAAGTTACGCAAAATTGATTCAGGGTAAAGCGGTCTTCAGAGGTTATTCGTGGAAAATTCGAGATGTATATTTTAATTGGCAAATAGATTTCTTTAATATACAGTATTTTAATCAAAATCGTTAGAGTCATTTTTGAAAAATAAAAATGTTGATAGTTCTTTCCAGGTAAAGGGTAGTTTGGGGGGGGATTTTTCTTAAAATATTCGTGTCGCATCTCTGATACTAAACTTAAATACCAAGTTTGGTATTTTACCAACATTTCGTTTTTGGGTTATCCTGTTCTGACACAGACATACACACACACACACACACACACACACACGGACACACTCATACACACCCGCGCGCGCGGACCTTTTTACTTTCTCTACACGCACTATGCGCTTAGTGTATAGAGAAAGTATTGCACTCCACCCAAAATTTCTATACCGAGATTTCACCGGAAATATATGTTTTAGGGTCCCTTATATCCAAAAAAAGCATTTTCACAAAAAGGTCCGTGTGTCTGTGAATACGATAACTCAAAAACGAAAAGTCGGCAAAATACCAAAATTGTTATTTAAGTTTAGTATTTTCCAGGGATGCGACACGAAGGTTTTGAGAAAAGCCCCCCCCCCCCCACACCAAATTACCTTTTACGTGTAACTTTTTTCGAAAATTTTGATTTTCGCAAAAATAGCTCTAACGATTTTGATTAAGATATCAAATATTAAAGATATTTAGCTCACAAAAAAAATGTATATCTTGAATTTTCTGGGAATAGCCTCTGAAGACTACTTTACTCTGGACGAATTTTACGGAATTTTGCATAACTGCTTAACTGTAAGACTTAGATAAAAACTTACTATACAAGAAATGTAGAGGACGTTAAAACACACAATTTATGTCGTATACATTATTTTCGTGGAGTTGATCGTTTTTGAGACATTCATTGTTTTTGGTTTTAGCTGTGAAAACTTATTTTTCTCATATAGGAATTTGTCAACTCTTGTCCATAGAAACAAAGCAACTTGTCACATAGCAACCAGCTTTTGAATATCATTTTAACCTATGGTACTCCCTTATTCTACTTACAAGGAAACAAGTAATAAGACTATTTCTGCTAGTTTGTTATCGAGTAGCATGAAGTAAATAGAGGCATAAGCTTTTTAACAATAATTTGTTACAGAGATGTAGAAAAAGTCATGTGAATGGAACACATCAGATTTTTTTGGTTGGAGTGCAATATCTTCTCTATACACTATGTACTTAGTACTTGTAGAGAAAGTAAGAAAGCATACAAATTATTTATAAAAGGCTGTGTTTTTATTTATTTCATGCTAATTGAGTAAAAAAATAGCAGAAGTAGTTTTATTACTTGCTTCCTTGTAAGTAGAACCGAAATAAGGGAGTACCATAGGTTAAAGTGATAGTCAAAAGCTGGTTGCTATGTGACTGATGTTCCTTTGTTTGACACTACGAAAAAAATGTAATGACATAAATTGTGTGTTTTATCGTGATCTCTTACGGTTTACCAATTACAGAAAATTTAATAAAATCATCCAGAATAAAGAGGTCTTTAGCGTTTTTCTCAGAAAATTCAAGATTTACATTTTGTTTGACATTTAATATCTTAAATATAAGAAATTTTAATCAAAACCGTTAGAGCCATTTTTGAGAAAATAAAAATGTTCTAATTTTTTTCCAAGTAAAGTGTAGTTTGGTAAGGGGGGATCTTTTTTTTTAAATATTTGTGTCGCATCCTTAGAAAATACCAAACTTAAATACCTTTATCCAAAAATGCTTTTCTTGGATTCAGGGGGACCCAAAACATGTATTTCCGGGAAAGCTCGGTATTGAATTTTTGAGTAAAACACAATACCTATGTACACAGTACGTGTAGAGAAAGTAACAAAGGTGGATGTGTGAGAAAAGGTTTTTGTGAATAGCACAGCTCAAAAACAAGCAATCAGTTACATACAAACTGGGCAGTTAGGTTTAGTATCATCCAAAGATGGGACACGAACATTTTCAGAAAAATCCCCCACCGCAAACTAACCTTTACATTGAACAATTTTCGAAATGATCGATTTTCTCAGAAATGGCTAACGGCTTTGAATAAAATGCCGTATATTACAGATATTCGTGTGCTATATGAAACTTAGATCCTCAATTTTCACACCATATTCTGTGAAGTTCTCTTCATTCTAAATGGCTGATACGTAACTGGTTATTCATAACAGATAAAATCTTGCTACACAAAAATGTAGATCTCGGTAAAGCACACAGCTAACGTTTCCCAGGTATACATTATTATTGGTTTCAGTTTTAACATACATTTCTCAAACGAGAACGCGACATTCCTTTCATTATCTCTATAGCATAGTGTCTCCCTTCTACTGAAGGAAGCAATTCTGCTGTTTGTCTAGCTTATCATTAAATATACAAAAACATATTCTTTTGTAAGAATAGCTTGTTTTCAGAACAGATAGAGAAAGTCATGGGATCAGATGTTTACTTTCTCTAGCACACATGTACAGCGTGCATAGTAGATAAAGTATTGTATTCCAGCCAAAAATTCGATATGGAGATTTCACCAAAAATAATGGACACTCATCGGCTCCAAAAAATATTTTTTAGAAAAAGGTCAGTGTCTATCTGCGTATGGACGACATAGTTCAAAAACGAAAAGTCCGTAAAATACCAAACTTGGTATTTGAATTTAGTATCTCTCTAAAACGCGGCACAAAGATTTTTAAGTAAATCCGCATATCTCACCAAAAATTTGCATCACGTCCAAACACACAGTGTATATCCTTAACGTTTTTGATATGAAAGTAGCCGTTTCCGATATATTCCTTGTTATTAGTTTCAATTGTAAACTATTTATACTTTTCTCACACAGGAAGTGTCTGGTTTTCTTTTGTTCTACTCCTGACCAAGCAAAGAAGTGATTTGCAATGACAATCGCATAACGATAGCTTTTAAAACATTTGACTGTCACTTTAGCATAGCTCATTCCTTTAGTTCCCTTCTACTTATAAGGAACTAAGTAATAAGAACTTTCTGCTAATGTTTATCTCGATTAGTATTGTGTACAAAGAAGAATAATCTTTTGTAAGAGTGTAACACATCAGATTTTTTTTGGCATATGGTAATATTCCCCTGCACTGTTTTGCACCGAACAGTTGGTACTGCAGCTGACGTAAAGCTGGTTTAAGGCTTATTGGTGAACATCTTGTATCGACTTACCCTGGTGCAACAAAACGGGGAGACTATTGCCAATATCGCATGTTGCCAAGTTGTTTACTCAGGGTAGAGACGGAAGCGTAATTGCTTGGCTCCCGGGGATTTATCCACGTTCATTTCCTGGCTTGCCACGCGCACCAACTGATAAATGTTGCTCACAACTCTATGACCACATCATGGGCGCTACGAAACAAAGTTTGCCAAGCTACATTTGTTATGGCAATTTAAACAGATCTCCTGCAGATACGAGATCTGCCCTCCTGCGTAACTCGTTTATAACAAAATTGTAGCTTCAAATTTCAATATCCAGATGCACTTAAAGGAGATAACCAATTTAAGTGAATAAAGGACCGAGGAAATAAACAAAAAATCTGATGTGTTCCATTCACATGACTTTCTCTACATCTCTGCAGCAAATTATTCTATTTACTTCATCTAATCGAGAAAAAATTAACAGAAATAGTCTTATTACTTGCTTCCTTGTAAGTAGAAGCGAAATAAGGGAGTACCATAGGTTAAAGTGACAGTCAAAATCTGGTTGCTATGTGACTGAAGTTCCTTTGTATGGACCGGAGTTAACAAAATCCTGAATGAGAAATGCATAACTATCCAAAAGCTGAAACGAAAAGCAAGGAATATCTAAAAAACGATCAACTCCACGAAAAAAAATGTAGATAACATAAATCGTGTGTTTTAAGGTGCTCTACATTTTTTGGGTAAGTTTTGCCCATCTCTTACGGTTTAGCAGTTATGCAAAGCTTCGTAAAATTGATCCAGAATAAAGTAGTCTTTGGAGGCTATTCCAGCCGCGCCGTGGCCGAGTGGTTAGGCCACTCGCCTCTCTCCTAGACGGTCCGGGTTTGATCCCAAGCGACCGCATGTGAGATTTAGAGAATGTTATTAAAAGGTTTGGAGGAAGATTATATATTCATTCAATGGATATACAGGGTTACTACAAAAGAAATAGACAACTTCAACTGCCTGTAAAAGACATATTGCGTGTTGGAATTTGCTAGAACGCAATCAGCAACTGTTGTCCAAGGACATTTTAGAACACGTTACCACAAAACGCCACCGACTAGACAGTCAATCTACGACTGGTATAGAAAATTCGAGACAACGGGATGTTTGTGCAAAGGGAAGAGCTCGGGAAGACCAAGAGTTTCGGAAGAAAACGTTGAACGTGTTCGTTCTGCCTACATAAGAAGCCCACAGAAATCGACATCTAGGGCAAGCATGCAATTACAAATTCCACAGCAAACTGTATGGAAAATCTTGCGGAAGCGACTGCATATGATGCCTTACAGATTACAGATGTTGCAGTTTCTGAGTGAAGAAGATAAGGTCATACGGCGTGACTTTTGCATCGTCATGTTGCGACATGATGAAGACGATGCTGGTTTTTGTGAGCGCATCATTTCATTTTTGTGGTAACGTGTTCTGAAAAGTCGTTGGACAACAGTTGCTGATTGCGTTCTAGCAAATTCAAACACGCAATATGCCTTTTCCACAGGATTTTCCGCCATTTCAGCTTCTGCAACAACAAACAAAACACTACAGCGTTACCAATAGTAACAAACGAAACTTTGAGAGTTTCTCAACATACCTCCAAAATAATTAGGTTGCTATCTCTAATAGTTTTTGTTTTACAGGCAGTTGAAGTTGTCTATTTCTTTTGTAGTAACCCTGTATATATATATATATATATATATATATATATATATATATATATATATATATATATATACACACTAGCTGCCCGCCCCGGCTTCGCACGGGTGGTGTACCTAACGAAAAAAACTCAGACAAAATCTTCCGTTTACAGTACGACCATGCAATGAAATAAAACTACAATTAAATAATTTGACAGCACTTTATTGTAATGCCTTGTAATGTGTAATGTACAATTTTCCTTCCGGTGAGAAAAAAAAAATAGCGCCGATACTTTGCCGACTCTCGAGCACGCAACGTACAACATGTGAAAAACACAATTCAAAGTGTATTACAGGAACTTGTAACGATTGATCTTGGGTTTTATTGTCATTGCGAATATAGGGGGCGCTTAAATTGAAAACGAAAGTCGGTTGACATTAGTGGTGTTCTTGGAATAAGTATATCCTCGCCTTTATCCTTCCCATGTTATAGTAACTTAAAATTTTCATAGGTTTTTTAACAGTGACTTTGTTCTGCTGCATATTTCGGCTGATTGATATTGCGTCGTATAATTATCACCGAGGCAATCTTAGGCTGTAAATTGTGTGGCGGGAATCCTGGCAAATCCCATAAGGTAGTGTGGAAAGGACGACATATGGAGTTAACAGTGTTGGCAACCAAGATGTCGTTGGCATAATAACAGTAATGGCAGCGCATCCATAGTGTGGCGGGTAAACGCTGACATAATAACAGTAATGGTAGCACATAGTGTGGCGGATATACCCTGGCATAGGTAATGAAGTACATTAAGGAGAAAGTCACAAAGTAACATTCATGCTTCTTCCGAATCTCTTTCTTTCCTTTACTCCTAATATTTTCCATCTCTTTCTTTATTTTCTTCTATGTCAAAGCAGCAATTTCTAAGGCTAACAATGACTAACTAAAGAGCAAGTAGATCCAGTTAGTCAATTGATAAGCTTTTATTTCAGGATAGCTTTGTGTATTAAACTTCTCACTTAACCCAAAATATTACTTGATGAAATGTATTAAGAACACCGCAATTGTAATGTGATGGTGACGCGGGTATCTTCATGTTCTTTAGCTAACTCATGTACAACATAACGTCAAATAACCACCATCTGCAATAGGAAGTTAAACCTAAAACGGATCCCGTTATTTTCAGATTCTAGGAAGGGTGACTGGTTATGTGCATAGTTTATAACTTGTTCATTTTAAAGAATTGCAACATAAATATACCTATTTATTTATTTAAACGACGTGACCAAGGAAACTATAGTTAATACATAAGAAATATATTTGATTTTCACAGTTAGCTTGCGTCATTGTCTGTATAACCAGGTGAATGCCCTTAGTATTGAAGAAGAAAAATAGAGCAGTAGGAACTACGGCCTTCTGGTAGCAAATAATAATTTAGGTGTTCGTCGCCAACAAAGCTTCTTTATTTTAAACGATGGGAGTAAGTAAAGGACAGTTAATACATAAAAATATATTTGAATTTCATTGCTACATTATCTCGTCTCGATAAACTGTTGCGTTACTTTAACATTGGATAGGGAGGAAAAGGCCATCTAGTGGCAAATAAAAGAAGTACTTACTCTAGGTGTTCGCCGTCAGAAAAGCTTCTTTGCTTCTTTATTTTAAACGATAGGAGTAAAGAAAGGACAGCTAATACATAAAAATTTCTTGATAAACTGGTGCGTTGCCTTAACATTGAATGGGAAGGGACATATATAGCAGTAACACGACCATTTAGCAACAAATAACTTGCACTACTGCCATCTGACGGTCATTAACTGAAATGCGATCACTTAGTACGGTTTTTATTCATAGTATGAGATTTTAAATACCTTACCGTACTATTTTTAAACATTTTCATTTCCACAAACCTTGTCGTGACAATAACGAACACAACAAAAAAAGAATTGTTCAATTTGATGCAGTCGTTGGGAAGTGATACGCGGACATACATTTGATTGATTCATTTATATATATGGTCGGTTAGAAATTAATATGACATATATTGGCTATTTTTATGAGATCTACATTTTTTATCTGTTAAGTTTTTGTATATCTCTTACGGTTTGCCAGTTATATAAAAGTCATCCAGAATAAAGAGGTTTTCAGATGCTGTTCCCAGAAAATTCTTGATATACATTTCGTTTATCATAAAAGTCTCTTATACATAACGTATTTTAAACAAAATCGTGAGAGTCATTTTTGAGAAAATCAGAATTTTCTAAAAATGCTCCATGTAAAGGGTAGTTTGGGCTGAGGGGATTTTCTTGAAAATCTTCGTGTTGCATCCTTGGAAGATATGAAACTTAAATACCAAATGCCAAGTTTGGTATTTAATGGTCTTTTCGTTTTTGAGCTATAATGTTCACACTCACACACACATACACACACACCCACAAATACACGTGGACCTTTTTCATAAAAATCCTTTATTTTGGATTCAGGGTTACTCAAAATTTTGTAATTCCGGTGAAATCTCGGTATGGAATTTTTGGGTGCAATACAATACCTCCCCTATACACTATGTACATAGTACGTGTAGAGAAAGTAAAAACTTGTGTTAATAAACCATAATGCTCAGCAAGAAAACACCAGCAATTGTTTCTAAAGCAAAGCCCTCTATATGACCATAGCAGTTAAAGGGGACTATATAAATAAAACAAATTGTCACGTGCTCTGTTCACATGACCTCTATCTGTCTGCAAACAACTAAAGATTGTTCTTTTATCTAGCTCATACCAATCCAGACAAACATTAGCAGAATGTCTCTTATTACTTGCTTCCTTTTTAGTAGAAGGGAAATAACGGAATACATGGCCATAACAAATTGTTTAAAAGTTGTTTGCTATGCGAGTAGAATCCGATATTTTTTGCATGGCAGGACTATAACGAAAGAAAAATGAAACAAAAGATGACTTCCCGTTTGAGAAGGGATCAGTAGTTTAAAATTAAAACCAAAAGCAAGGAATATCTCGGAACACTACCAAAAAAAGTGTATATCACATAAATGTACTATTTAACAAGATATAACAAGTAATAATCGCATTTCGCATTTGTCACATTTAATATACGGTATTCTAACTAAATCATACGGCAATTCATAAAAAAATAACTTTTTATGAAAAGGTTAGGGGAATTTTTATTCTCTCAAAATGGCTGTAACGATTTAGATTAAAGTCCCGCATATTAAAGATATTTATATCGCAATTAAAGTGCAGATCTTGAATTTTCTGTGAATAGCCTCTAAAGATCTCTTTATTCTGAATGCATTTTGCCGGATTTTGCCTAACTGGTACACCGTAGGAGAAATGTACATCACCTTAAAACACCCAATTTATGCTATATACATGTTTTTCGTGGAGTTGATTCTTTTTGAGATATTCCTTGTTATTGATTTCAGCTTTAAAAAGCATTCTTCTCTCATAGAAGAATTTGTCAACTCCTGTCCATACAAACAAAGCAACTTCAGTCACATATCAGCTTTTGACTATCACTTTAACCTATGGTACTCCCTTATTTCGCTTCCACTTACAAGGAAGCAAGTAATAAGACTATTTTTTCTCAATTAGCATGAAGCAAATAGAAGCATAAGCTTTTTAACAACAATTTGTTACAGAGATGTAGAGAAAGTCATGTGAATGGAACACATGAGACTTTTTGTCCAGATAGACCTAAGAAAGATGAATTTTTGGAGTGAAAGTAAATGTGTTGGGGATGTTCGAATGTTTTTAAATAGTTTATAATTTTTGGCAGCTTTTAAATGTGTGAAGTTTAATAAATAGAAATATAAAAATGCATGTTGATAATAAATATAGGCTAGATCAGAGGGAAAGGAACGTGATCATCCGACCTCCGTTCCAGACCCCAATTTAAAATCCTCTTTACTCTTTGAGTTGGAAGTCATTAAAAATCTGCCATGTTCGGAATAAAGTGTCAAAAACATCATTTGATAACCATATTCAATAAAACCACACTGATAAGGGTGAAATATGAAATATGAAATTTCAACATTACAGTGGTGAAGGAGTTACCAAAATGGTTGAGTAATTTCATAGAACACCATCCCGAACACATACAAAACAAAAAATCTCATGTGTTACACTCACATGACTTTCTCTAGCTGCTCTACAAAACTCCTACAAAATATTAGTCTTCTTTGTACACAATACCAATCAAGATAAATGTTAGCAGAATGTTCTTACTTAGTTCCTTATAAGTTGAAGGGAATAAGGGAATGCGCTATGCTAAAGTGATCGTCAACTGTATTAAAAGCTATCGTTAAGCGATTGTCATTGCAAATCACTTCTTTGCTTGGCCAGGAGTAGAACAAAAGAAAAACAGACACTTCCTGTGTCAGAAAAGTTTAACTACTTCACAATTGAAACCAATAACAAGGAATATCTCGAAAACGGTTACCCTCACAACAAAAACGTAAAGGACAAAAATTGTGTGTTTTGTCATGAGGTATATTTTTTGTGTATTACATTTTTTCTATCTCTTACGGTTTAGCAGTTAAGCAAGATTCAGCAAAATTCATTCATAATAAAGAGGTCTTCAGAGGCTATTCCCAAAATTTTCGAGATATACATTTTATTTCGTACATAAATAGCTTTAATGTACGGGTTTTAATCCAAATCGTTAGAGCCATTTTTAAGAAAATCAAAATTTTTGAAATTTTTCTATGTAAACGGTAGTTTGTGGTGGGGAGATTTTTTTGAAAATTTTGGTATCGCATCCTTGTAAGATACTAAACGTAAATACCAAGTTTGGTATTTAACGGTCTTTTTGTTTTGGGACTATGCTGTCCACCACAGACGCAAACACAGACATACACACGGTCCATTTTTTAAAAATGCTTTTTTCGGATATTTCACCGGAAATACATGTTTTGAGTCCCCCTGAATCCAAAAAAGAGCATTTTTGAAAAACTTGGGTGTATGTGTGTCTGTGGCCAGCATACCTCAAAAACCAAACGTGGTATTTAAGTTCAATATCTTCCAAGAATGAGACACGAATATTTTCAAGGAAATGCCCCCAACCAAACTACCATTTACGTGGAGAAATTTTCGACATTTTTTATTTTCTCAAAAATGGCTGTAATGATTTTGACTAAAATATCGTTTATTTAAGATATTTACATGACAAATAAAATGTATATATTGAATTTTCTGGGAATAGCATCCAAAGACCTGTTTATTCTGAATAAACTTTGCTGAATTTTGCATAACCGGTAAACCGTAAGCGATAGGCAAAAACTTACTACACAAAAATGTAGATTACGTTAAAACACAGTTTATGTTATATGCAAATTTTTCGTGAAGTTGGCCGTTTTTGAGTTATTCCTTGTTAATTGTTTCAGATTTAAAATACTTTTCTCACACGGAAAGTTATAGGCTACTGCCCCTGCATAGAAACAGATTTTAAAAGATTTGACAATCACTTTAGCCTGGTGTACTCCCTTATTTCGCTTCTACTTACAATAAAGCAAGAAATAAGACTAGTTCTGCTAATGTTATCTTGATTAGCATGAAGTAAATAGAAGAATAAGCTTTTTAAAAAGAATTTGTTACAGAGATGTTAAAAAGTCATAGAAATGGAACATATCAGATCTTTTTAATATTAAGTTTTTGGTCTAGTAGTCATATACGACGATGAATGAAATCCATAGAATGGTGTTTGCTCAAATGAAGCGAACGCACCACTGAAGCTGTTACAAACAATGAGATGAAACTAAAAATTGACAATCTCTTGCCTTGTATACGCCGAGCCTACTTCGTTGTATATGACTATACCTGTTATCATTATTGTTGCTGATACTACTGTCATTGTTGACAACAGTCCTGTACAACAGTCCGGTTTGCTTGCTCACAACATACTTCTGACTAGCAGTAATAAATCCTGTTTCTTCCTAAAATCTGATTTTAGACAGTTGATGCTAAAAGTGGATCTTTTACCAGATGTCAGTAATGATAAAGGTAAAAAATTCTGTCACTTAGTGCTATGAAATTATAACAAATTTGGTTTATAGGTCCACGGCCTCATTTATGCAAGGTGGTTCACCTGACCCTTATTATTTTTGGAGATAGGCAATACTTCACATTCTGAAAGTAATAAGGTCCAAATTACCGTGCTTGTAGGCTATTTGGTACCCATGCAAATCCAGCCTGCTGTTCATCGGAAAATAGACCTTAGCAGCAATAGTTACGTCCATTCCAAAAACATGCGCTGAATAACTCCTGATACAGCATATGTTATATCAATAGGATCGCTGTCATATTCTGCAACGTAAACTATAATGAATGAAGACTAAATGTGATACAGAAAGGAGTCCACAACAGTTATAAAGAGATGAGGAGCGGAGAGGGAGACATGTGGGACACTAAACCTGCAAGTTTTAACGCAGCAAACGAGACAATAATTGTAGCTCAACTGTTTAGTTCCATGTTCTCTTATCACCTACGGCGAGTCAGCTGATCCAGTCCCGCAGTCAGCGTGCACCTTTTTTACTTTCTCTAGCCGCATATGTACAATGTATACATAGGGATAGAGAAGGTATTGTAATGCACCCAAAAATTCGATGCCGAGATTTCAGCGGAAATATATGTTTTGGGGTCCCCTGATTCCGAAAAAAGCATTTTTTAAAAAAGCTCCGTGTGTGTGTGTGTGTGTCTGTAGACAGCATAGCCCCAAAACGAAAAGACCGTTAAATACCAAACTTGGTATTTAGATTTAGTATCTTCCAAGGATGCAACACGAAGATTTTCAAAAAAAATCCCTCTACTAAAAACTACCCTTTACATGGAACAAATTTCGAAAATTTTGATTTTCTTAAAAATGGCTCACACCATTTTGATTAAAATCCCGTATATTAAAGCTATTTATGTCCGAAATAAAATGTATATCTCGAATTTTTGGGGAATAGCCTCTTAAGACCTCTTTATTCTGGATGAATTTTGCTTAACTGTTAAACCGCAAGAGATAGAAAAAAAAACTCACTACACAAAAAATGTACATCACGACAGGGAACACAATTTATGTCCTTTACGTTTTTCTTGTGGAGACCGTTTCTGAGATATTCCATGTTATTGGTTTCAATTGTAAAGTACTTAAACTTTTCTCACACAGGAAGTATCTGCTTTTCTTTTGTTCTACTCCTGGCCAAGCAAAGAAGTGATTTGCAATGACAATCGCATAACGTAGCTTTTAAAACATTTGACAATAATTTTAGCACAGCGCATTCCCTTATCCTCTTCTACTTATTAGGAACTAAGTAATAACATTCTGGTAATATTTATCTCGATTAGCATTGTGTACAAAGAAGAATAATCTTTTGTAGGAGGTTTGTAGAGCAGCTAGAGAAAGTCATGTGAGTGTAACACATCAGATTTTTCTTCTCTGTAGTATCCATCAAGGTGCAAAGTTAGTTCAGTGTCACTCTAATAAATTTAGGCGTAAACAAAAAGGTATACGAAGGAAGAACAAGAAAAATTCATTTTATGTGTTATTCAGTCTTCGATCCTTAATTTTCTTTCTAAGCCTTTAAACAAAAAAGGAAATTTTCAAAACGTATAAAGTTAATAAAAAGTTTTAGCATGGTAGAAGTCCTAACATGTTATCGATGGTTCTCCATAGTTACAGAATTTTTCATCACTTAGTTTCATGTTGGAAACTCTTTATCTAGTGCATATTGAGAAGTTTGTTAAGTTAAACCTAATTTTCTTTTCAACTGAAAGTATTGGTGTATACTTATGTATTTGGCACATCTTGTGATTGTCAGCCTGGGTATTTTTCGTTTTAGAGATACCCTGAAATGGGTCTGGTTCTGCAGTATTATATGAAATACCTATGTTAGTTTTTAAACGTAGTAACAATACTTGCATATTTAAATAAAACTGAATGAAAGGACTCAGTATGTACATTTTCATTTGTGTTTCCTATAACTGGGCTGAATAAACATAAATAAAGAGAACAGCAATAAAGAAACAAATAAGCAAGTTAAAAAAATCTGATGTGTTCCATTCACATGACTTTCTCTACATCTCTGCAACAAATTCTTGTTAAAAAGCTTCTGCTTCTATTTACCTAATGCTAATTGAGAAAAAAATAGCAGAAATAGTTTTATTACTTGCTTCCTTGAAAGTAGGAGCAAAATAAGGGAGTACCATAGGTTAAAGTGATAGTCAAAAGCTGGTTACTATGCGACTGAAGTTCCTTTGTTTGTATGGACAGGAGTTGATAAATTCCTGCATGAGAAAAGTATAGGTTTTACATAGCTGAAACTAACAAGGAATATCTAAAAAAAAAACAAAAAAAAAACAAAAAAAAAAAAAACATCAACTCCACGAAAAAAAATATATAACATGAATTGTGTGTTTTAAAGTGCTCTACATTTTTGTGTGGTAAATTTTTTTCCATCTGTTACGGTTTAGCAATTATGCAGATTTGCGTAAAAGTCGTCCAGAATAAAGTCTTCAGAGGCTATTCCCAGAAAATTCAAGATATACCTTTTATTTGTCATGTAAATATCTTTAATATATGATATTTTAATCAAAATCGTTAAAGCCATTTTTGAGAAAATAAAACATTTCGAAAAAAGTTCCATGTAAAGGGTAGTTTGGGGTGAGGGGATTTTTCTCAAAATCTTCGTGTCGCATCCCTGGAAAATTCTAAACTTAAATACCAACTTTGGTATCTTACCGACTTTTCGTTTTTGAGCTATCGTGTTCACAGACAAACGGACACACACACACTCACTGAAAATACTTTTTTTTTATACAAGAGACCCTAAAAATTATATTTCCGGTGATATTTCGGTATCGAATTTTTGGGTGCAATACAATACCTTCTGTACATAGTGCGTGTAGAAAAAGTGAAAATGCTGTTTTTGTACTCAGGGGACCACATTACATGTTTCAGTATTGAATTTTAGGTGGAACACAATACCTTCTCTATCCAATATATACATTGTGAACGCGGGCTAGAGCAAGGAATATTGTATGAAACATTGCATCCTCGTTTTGCACGCATCCTCACAATATAAAACACCACTTGTACTTTCTCTATACGTAACATGTACATAGTGTATAGAGAAAGTATTGCACTCCACCAAAAAATTCGATACCGAGATTTCACCGGAAATATATGTTTTAGGGTACCCTGTATAAAAAAAAAAAGCATTTTCAGAAAAAGGTCCGCGTGTGTATGTCTGTGTGTGTCCGTGTGTCGGTGTGCCTACGAACACGATAACTCAACAACGAAAAGTCGGTAAAATACCAAACTTGGTATTTAAGTTTAGTATCTTCCAGGGATGCGACACGAAAATTTTGAGAAAAATTCTCTATCCCAAACTACCCTTTAATGGAAAATGTTTGGAAAATTTTTATTTTATAAAAAATGGCTCTAACGATTTTGATTAAAATATCGTATATTAAAGATATTTACCTCACAAATAAAATTTATATTTTGAATTTTCTGGGATTAGCCTCTGAAGACTGCTTTAATCTGGATCAATGTTACGGAACTTTGAATAACTGCTAAACCGTAAGAAATGGAGAAAAACCTACCACACAAAAAATGTAGATCACATTAAAGCACACAATTTATGTTATATACATTTTTTCCAGGAGTTGATCGTTTTTGAGATATTCATTGTTTTTGGTTTCAGCTTTGACAAACTTGTACTTTTCTCATATAGGAATTTGTCTACTCGTGTCCATACGAACAAAAGAACTTCAGTCCATAGCAACCAGCTTTTGACTTCTCTTTTAACCTATGATACATATTTCGCTTTTACTTACAAGCAAGTAATAAGACTATCTCTGCCAATTTTTTCTCGATTAGCATGAAGTAAATAGAAGAATAAGCTTATTAACAATAACTTGTTACACAGAAGTAGAGAAAGCTTGTGAATGGAGCACATCAAATTTTTACTTTCTCTATACGCACTATGTATATAGTGCATAGAAAAGGTATTGCAGTCCACTAAAAAATTTGATACGGAGATTTCACAGAAAATATATGTTTTAGGGTCCCCTTTATCTAAAAAGCACATTTTCACAAAAAGGTCCGCGCCCGCGCGCGCGCGTGTGTGTCCGTGTGCCTGTGAACACGATAACTCAAAAACGAAAAGTCGGTAAAATATCAAACTTGGTATTTAAGTTTAGTATTTTCCAGGGATGCGACACGAATATTGAAAAAAATCCCCCCACCCCAAACTACCCTTTGCATGCAAATTTTTTCGAAAATGTCAACTTTCTCAAAAATGGCTATACCGATTTTGATTAAAATTTCGTACATTAAAGACCTGACAAATAAAATGTATATCTTGAATTTTCTGGGAATAGCCTCTGAAGAGTAGTTTATTCTGGATGAATTTTACTGAAATTTGAATAACTGTTAAACCGTAAGAGATGGACAAAAACTTACTCCACAAAAAATGTAGAACACGGTAAAACACACAATTTATGTTATATACTTTTTTCGTGGAGTTCGTCGTTTTTGAGATATTCCTTATTTTTGGTTTCTGCTATGAAAAACTTATACTTTTCTCGTACAGGAATTTGTCAACTGCGGTCCATACAAACAAAGGAAGTTCAGTGATATAGCAACCAGCTTTTGACTATCACTTTAACCTATGGTACTCCCTTATTTCGCTTCTACTTGCAAGGAAGCAAGTAAAAAGACTATTTCTGCTATTTTTTTACTGATTAGCATGAAGTAAATAGGAGTATAAGCTTTTAAGAATAATTTGCTGCGGAGATGTAGAGTAAGTCATGTGAATGGTACACATCAGATTTTTACTTTATATACACACACTATGTACATAGTGTATAGAGAAAGTGTTGCACTCCACCAAAATTTCGATACCGAGATTTCACCGGAAATATATATTTTAGGGTCGCCTGTATAAAAAAAATAATTATTTTGAGGAAAAGGTCCGTGTGTGTGTATGTGTGTGTATGTGTGTATGTGTGTGTATGTGTGTATGTGTGTGTATGTGTGTATGTGTGTATGTGTGTGTGTATGTGTGTATGTGTGTGTATGTGTGTATGTGTGTGTATGTGTGTGTATGTGTGTGTATGTGTGTATGTGTGTGTATGTGTGTATGTGTGTGTATGTGTGTATGTGTGTATGTGTGTGTATGTGTGTATGTGTGTGTATGTGTGTGTATGTGTGTACGTGTGTGTATGTGTATGTGTGTATGTGTATGTGTGTATGTGTGAGTGTATGTGTGTGTATGTGTATGTGTGTATGTGTGTATGTGAGTATATGTATGTGTATGTGTATGTGTGTATGTGTGCGTATGTGTGTATGTGTGTATGTGTGTATGTATGTGTGTATGTGTGTATGTGTGTGTCTGTGTGTGTCTGTGTGTGTATGTATGTGTGTGTGTCTGTGTGTGTATGTGTGTGTGTCTGTGTGTGTGTATGTGTGTATGTGTGTGTGTCTGTGTGTGTATGTGTGTATGTGTGTGTCTGTGTGTGTGTATGTGTGTGTCTGTGTGTGTGTGTCTGTGTGTATGTGTGTGTCTGTCTGTGTCTGTGTGTTTGTCTGTGTGTGTGTCTGTGTGTGTGTCTGTGTGTGTGTCTGTGTGTGTATGTGTGTGTGTGTGTGTGTCTGTGAACACGATAACTCAAAAACAAAAAGTCGGTAAAATACCATACCAATCTTGGTATTGAAGTTTAGTATCTTCCTGGGATGCGACACGAAGATTTCGAGAAGCATCGCCCCATCCCAAACTACCCTTTACATGGTAATGTTTTCGAAAATTTTGATTTTCTCAAAAATGGCTCTAACGATTTTGATTAAAATGTCGTATATTAAAGATATTTACTTTACAAATAAAATGTATATCTTCAATTTTCTGGGAATAGCCTCAGAAGCTTAGTTTATTCTGGATTAAATTTACGGAAGTTTGCTTAACTGCTAAATCGTAAGAGATAGATAAAAACAACTTACTACACAAAAAAATGTAGAGTACGTTATAACAAACAATGTATGTTTTATATATATATATATATTTTTTTTTTTTTTCATGGAGTTGATCTTTTTTGTGATATTCCTTATTTTTCGTTTCAGCTTTGAAAAACAATTTTCTCATACAGGAATTTGTCAACTCCTTTCCACAGAAACAAAGGAACTTCAGTCACATGCAACCAGCTTTTGAGTATCACTTTAACCTATGGAATTCCCTTATTTCGCTTCTACTTACAAGGAAGATAGTAATAAGAAAATTTTTGCATCTTTTTTTTTATCGATTAGCATGAAATAAATAGAAGCATATGCTTTTTAACAATAATTTGTTACAGAGATGTAGAGAAAGTCATGTGAATGGAACACATCAGATTTTTTGGTTCCGAAGCGCACACGAGCAGTCAACGGTATACAGGGTGATTCATACTTCCTATTGCCCTATATAGAGGTGACTAAGTAGATAATGTATTCAGTTTGAATGGATCTCACATCTCAGTACAGACAAGTACAAGACCCTGGTGTTCATTACACAAGGTGTACCAGTGGTACGCACATCCCACGAGACCTGCCGCCAGAACAACAGATCTGCTACACGAGTCTCACGAAGAAGGCCCTTCATGTGGGAAAAGTCGAGAGGAGTTAAATCTGGCGATCGTGGTGGTCAGATCTGAACATGCGAAAATCTTAATGAGAACTAGGAAGCGAGTTGTACTTTCAGATAAGCAGTTCACCAGTCGATTCATGCCTGTCACAGTCAATGTCAAATATCTGTCACCTCTTATGCACCTGCTCTATACGGCGCTGCACTGCTAAACATGTATTTTCATATGTATATTCATATCTACTAAACTTCTATACAATTGGCCTACTATATAAACAATGTCAATCGTCTGCCTTCCACACCTGACAGTCCTTCGTCTTCACTCACGTCATTGTCATCATCAACGTTATCGCTACTTTCTGCTCCATTTTCCTGGATTAGAATTCTTTCTTTTTGGTTTTTTACAATTCTTTCTAATGATATTCAATGTTCTCAACATGTCAACATACATCTTCCAATTGTGGCCTGCCAATTTCTGCAATTCGCTGGCGACACAACTGCTTTATTTTTGTTTCTTTCATATCTTTGAGAACCCTGGAAAGGGAATCAGTGAAATATCAGTTGGCTTGGCTATTCTGTCATACACTTTCTACAGGCTTTTGAAGAACTCGGGGAACATAAATTTTTTTCACTTTATCTCTGCCTCTTGTTTCATGAACTCAATGAAATTTGCAATTATTTCTCTGCTCTGACTAAGTAATACCTTGCCAATTAATTTTGAAAACGTAGGAGCCATGGTTAAAACAAATAAAATGAACACTGTTTACTGCCCACTTTGAATATAAACATATGCGGAACACTTTCGATACAGATTGTACAAAGTTTGCTCGCTGTGACTTTGAGTAAGCAAAGTATCATAGCACAAATTCCGATAAGCTAGGCTTGGTAGCTGGTTTGGCGGTCAGGGTCACGATTCCAGAAGTTTTGCGCCAGCAATAAGAAACTGGACCTATCCATATTTCCCCCCAATGTTTGGTGGAGATGTTCGCGCACTTCAAGTGCCACAAGTGTGGCATCATGTTGGTATCACATTTGCTGATGTAGTGCCAATGGCAAATCTTCACCAGAACCTCTTGGAGGAAGATTAAGTGCATGGAACCCGTTGGGCCCAATCAGATAGCAATCAAAGATACCAGCCCATACATTGATGCCGGAGCGTTGCCGAATAGTGGCTGTGTGGCCAGCTGACTTTCTTCAGCCCAAATGTGACGTTTTGACAACCTCCCTGGTGAAGTGATCTTCATCGCTAAAAACAAGCTGACTGTTTTTAAACACAAGTATGACAGGGGACTGCAGAGGACGCCCTCAGAAAATTTATTTCCGTGAAGCGGGAAGTTGAAAATCAAATTGATCTTCAAACTGATTTTGTATAGAAACGATACATTTCCGGACACGGGTTTCTAATCAAAACTGTACCACATAAGTTTGTAATAAGAATTATTAATGGACCTGCAGAGAGAGAGAGAGAGAGAGAGAGAGAGAGAGAGAGTAATGGGGAGTTCTTTTGTAGAGTAAACATGCACACATTTAGGTATAATCTGTTCTAAAAGCAGCTCATTACATGCATTAACATTGTATGTCTCGCTTTAACTCATAAAGTAACATAACAAAACAATTATTCATGACTAATAAATAAAAACAACTTGTACTTTACAAATAAAAGTATAAAGCTTGATACAAAACATTCAGGATAATAATGAGCAGAGTTTTGAAAAGACAATGCACATAAATCTACCAAGCTCGCTCAGAATTCATTGCAGAGAATTACAAGATAGATCTTTACTGTATCAAAAGAAGAGGTTCTGCTCCTGCCACTCAAAATATGTTTGAATCATCCACAAGTTCTTTAAGATCGAACGTCGATATTCTTCAGTCTGCGCGGTCTTTCAATGTTCACTGGTTTGTCTAATAGCGGGAACTGAACAAGGCCAGGCAGTGATTAATGTTATAATGTTTTTCAAATGGGAAGAGCTCTACTCTGCAGCGAATGAGATGCGTTATCGTGCTCTGCGTTGCCAGGTCGCTAATCCCACTCTTTTCATATTTCCCTCTCACTCACACACTGAGCATGTAAATCTACCTGGTAACATAATGTTTATTCATGTGTATTATGAAAACTATTTGAGCTAAAAATCCGTTGTTTTTACGGTTCTGCTACAAACATTACTTCCTATCTTCCTCGAGAATTATTTATATATTTTGTGTTAGCGCAAGTAGTATTTATGAGAAACGGAATCAGTTAAGCGGGAATGCAATATGTCAACACAGCAGCACTCTGATTGGCTACCGGCCTGGTGGCGCTCAAGGACAACATCATCCCATTTGAAAATTACTGTAGATAGTACGGAGTGCACAAAAAGAAACCGCCGCTGTCTTGTTCCGTACACCGCATTCCTTACCGTTTGTAGGGTACTTTATTACGTCACGTTACTGGCTGATACTGTCACCTTGTTCTATATGGAACCAATAGAGCATACCTATGCTGGGTTTGTCAACTCATTCGCTAATAGGAATAGCCACCTCCCTCAACTGGAAGTGAGGTTAGGTAACGTGTACTACAACAGTAAGCTACAACCTTCCCCAATTAGAGCGGCCAGCGGATATCACAACACACGCCCTAGAAATTCCCTACAGACAATCAGAAATTCGATGTCTATTACCATTTGTGCTCTGTGTACAACAACTGCGTTATACTCTGTGTGCACCGAACCTCAATCTGGCAATTTCATGACCCCGGACCGAGCTCTAGTCATGACGTCTGTCCTAGGCGTGTAGTGTTCCTTCAGTCATGCAGCTGCCTGTGTCAGGAACAGTGATAAGGAATAGCGCCATTCCTTGTTTGCTCTCTGTTCCGGGTTGGTGGCAGTGCAACTTGATTTCTTCTCCTGTACATAGTCCATACACAAGGTATTGTATTTCACCCAAGAATTCAATACTGAGATTTCACCGGAAATATATGTTTTGGGTCTCCCTGAATCCGTGTGTATATTAGTTTCGGGAATATGATAAAAATTTGTTTCCTTTAAAGTTTTAAAACTACGACTTAATTTTGATTTACAAGATCAAGTTATTTTATTATTATGATATTAAAACATTTAATGTTAATAATATTTTATTTTATATTTTTTGTGATTTATGGGTATTTTCTTCAAAATATAAGCATTTATTGTGTTTGTGGGTGTGTGTGTGTGTGTGGCCAGCAGAGCTCAAAAACGAAAAATCCGTTACATACCAAATTTGATATTTAAGTTCAGTATCTTCAAGGATGCGATGCGAAGATTTTGAAGCAAATCTCTTCACGCCCATATACCCTTTACCTGGAAAAATATTCCAAAGTTATGATTTTATCAAAATGGTTCTAACGATTTTGCTTAAAATATTTTATATTAAAGATGTTTATATCTTGACTTTTCTGCGAATAGTCTCTGAAGACATTTTTATTCTAGAGGAATGTTGCTGAATTTTGTATAAGTGGTAAACCGTAAGAGATAGCCAAATACTTACTACACAAAATATGTAGATGTCGTTTAAACACACAATTTACGTTATAAACATTTTTTTCATATTAATGACCATTTTTGAGATATTCATTGTTATTGGTTTCAGTTTTAAAATACTTATACTTTTCTCACACGGGAATTTGCCAACTGCTGATCATACAAAGGGACTTCAATCACCTAGCAACCAGCTTTTAAAACATTTCACTGTCGATTTAGCCTATGGTACTTCTTTCGCTTCTACTAATAAGCAAGCACGTAACATGGCCATTTCTGCTATTTTTACTTTCTCTACGCGTACTATGTACATAGTGTATAGAGAAGGTATTGTAATGCACCCAAAAATTCGATACCGAGATTTCACCGGAAATACATGTTGTGGGTCCCCTGAATCCAAACAAAAAGCATTTCTGGAAAAAGTCCGTGTGCGTGTGTGTGTGTGGACAACAGCTGTAAAATGAAAAGAGCGTTAAAAGTTTGGTATTTTTCAAGGTTGCGACACGCATGAAAATCCCACACCCCAAACTACCCTTTACATGGAAACCGTTTCTAAAATTTTGATTTTTTGAAAAATGGCTCAAACGATTTTGCTTAAAATTTCATACATTAAAGACATTTCCTGACAAATAAAATGTTTCTCTTGATTTTTCTGGGAATAGCCTCTGCAGACATCTTTATTCTGCACGAATTTTGCTGAATTTTTTTACCTTTTTAAACCGTAAGAGATTGACGAAAAATTACTAAATAAAATATGTAAATCTCGTTAAAACACAATATACGTGAAATACATTGTTTTCGTAGAGTTGACCGTTTTTGAGAAATTCATTGTTATTGGTTTCAGTTATAAAATACTTCCACTTTTCACACACGGGAACTCGCCAACTGTTGGCCGTACAAAGGGACTTCAATCACATAGTAACCAGCTTTTAAAACTGTCAGTTTAATCTATAGTACTCCCTTATTTCCCTTCTCCTTATAAGGAAGTAAGTAATAAAAGTATTTCTGCTATTTTTTTCTCTAAATAGAAGAATAAGTGCTCTATCAATAACTTGTTACAGAGATATAGAGAAAGTCATGTGAATGGAACACATATGTTTACTTTCTCTACACGTACTATGTACATAGTGTATAGAGAAGGTATTGTATTGCACCCAAAATTCGATACCAAGATTTCACCGAAAATATATGTTTTGAAGCCCCCTGAAAAAAAAAAAAAGCATTTTTAGAAAAATGTCCGTTGTTGTCTGTCTGTGTGTGTCTGTGGGCAGCATAGCTCAAAAAAAGTAAAGACCGTTAAAAAGCAAACTTGGTATTTAAGTTTGGTAACTTTCAAGGATGCGACACGAAGATTTTCAAAAAAAAAACCTTCCACCCCAACCTACCCTTTACAAGGAAAAAATTTCGAAAATTTGTATTTTCTTAAAAATGGCTATAAGGATTTTTATTAAAACATCATGTATTAAAGATATTTACCTGACAAATAAAATGTACATCTTGAATTTTCTGGTAATAGCCTCTTAAGACTGCTTTATTCTGGATGAATTTTACGGAATTTCACATAAATGATAAACCATAAGAGATGGACAAAAACTTAACGCACAGAAAATATAGAGCACATTAAAACACACAATTTATTCTATATACATTTATTTCGTGGAATAGATCGTTTTTAAGATATTCCTTGTTTTTAGTTTCAGCTTTGAAAAACTTGTACTTTTCTCATGCAGGAATTTGTCAACTCCTGTCTATACAAACAAAGGAACTTCAGTCACATAGCAACCAGCTTTTGACTGTCACTTTAACCTATGGTACTCCCTTATTTCCCTTCTACCTACAAGGAAGCAAGTAATAAGACTATTTCTGTTGTTTTCTCAATTATCATGAAGTAAATAGAAGCCAAAGCTTTTTAACAATAATTTGCTGCAGAGATGTAGAGAAAGTCGTGTGAATGGAACTCATCAGATTTTTTTTTAATTTTTATGTTATTTTTTACAGATTAGGACACTTTTGGTATTGAAAATGAGGGTGTTGTTTTTGTTGCAGCAGATCCGGACGGCGGACTCGCTAGGTCTTCCCCCTCGCACTCTACCCCGCTCTAAACGCTCGCCCTATCACATTGTTAAAGGTAAGTGGTTGTTGCTTGCTCAAGTGTTTATAGATGAGTCTCACAATGAAGCCGCTTATCACAAGTTGCAGGTAAATTCCTGACACAGATAACCCTCCACAATTAGTGGACAGGCGCTCAGTGCGCCTGCACTTGAACACATTGTTCCAGTAACCTTCCGTCCAGTGTTGCCAGATTGGGCGAAAAGTCGCCGATTGAGCTACTAAAATCCGCTTTTTACGACCAGATTTTGATGAAGGCGATTTGCGAATCTTTGGGCTACTATAATATTTCTACAAAATATAACTTTTATCAATGTCTGTCGGTAGGGAAGAGAGCTCTAAATCTAAATTGATGAAAGACAAAAACTAAATCCTCTCTGGCGTGAGTAAAACTATTTATACAACGTTATTTTAAGCCTGCCAATAATTACTTTTTTGCACAATATAGTTAATTTGCGGTACTTATTAATATGGTTGCTATGGATGGATCATAAGTTGCCATTCTCTCTTGCAATGTGGTTTCAATGAAAGCAAAAGAAATTTCAGTGCTGGTAGTTAATGTTTCATTATACTTCTTATATATTAGAATTGTTGGTTTGGTTTTATCGATATTTTAACAATTACATTTAATCATGATCAAAAGCGTTAGTGCGGGAAGTAAAACCTTACGAATAAAAAGTATGTCGCCATAGCAACACAGAATCGGCTCCTAAAATGTAACATTTATCGTTCTGTTAATAAGATTGTATGGTTATAAGTCTATATGTCTATAAGGCAGCCCTCAACTGAGGCAAGTAATTAATAAAATAAATACTTGAGGTAATATTTCAATATAATTATCGACGCGTATTTTCATACTCTTTCCTGAATCTGTGTCAGCGCAGCTCACACTAGTTAGTGTTCCAGTATTATGTCATTTATTATGATACTTACAGAGATACCGACTATAAGAAGCTTTTGAAAATATTCCAAGAGTGTGTGTGTGTGTGTTTGTGTATATAATATAGTAAAATAAATTGCATATTTTAATAAGAATATTGGGCGACTTCAACTGAAACTTTGTGATTTTTCTAATGGTTCGGGCGAAATTTTGAGAAATGCTTTTGGCAACCCTGGCTATCCACACGTCGCAGAATCATTTCCGCGACAATATTAATGTAAAACTCAAAGCCGCAGAAAAATAAAAACAAGAGAGGGTGTGTGAAACCAGTTAAGCAACGAGGCAGGCCATGATCTGTTTCCATGCACTCTAACTCAGGAGATCCCGCCTGGGTATTGTGGTGGTAGCGTGTCTACTTCATATTCAACAGGTCGTGAGTTGGAATCTCGCTAAGAGTGAGTTACCCAGAGAAGGTTTTATTTTTTCTCGAGATTCTCCCTTATCCTGAGAAGACAAATGTCGAGTAACTTTAAGTTTGATGGACTCCGAGATCATTTGAGCATCATTTCACCAATTTCACTCATCGTCCGATATGACCAACCAGGTTGAAAGATGTTAAGGTATAAAAATGAGAGAGAGACTGGGCAATGAATATTGGCAAATGTATTGGAGATGTGTACAAGGAGCATAGACTGGTCACTATTCACGAAATAGTCACAAATTGCTCACGAATATATCAATAAAAGTTACCGATATATAAGAAGTATAACGAAACATTAACTACCAGCAAGGAGCATAGACTAGTCACTATTCACGAAATAGTCTAATAAATACAACAAATTGCTCACGAATTTATCAATAAAAGTTACAGATATATAAGAAGTATAACGAAACATTAACTACCAGCAAGGAGCATAGACTAGTCACTATTCACGAAATAGTCTTATTAAACACAACAAATTGATCACGAATTTATCAATAAAAGTTACCGATATACAAGAAGTATAATGAAACATTATCTACCAGCAAGGAGCATAGACTAGTCACTATTCACGAAATAGTCTAATAAATACAACAAATTGCTCACGAATTTATCAATAAAAGTTACAGATATATAAGAAGTAAAATGAAACATTAACTACCAGCAAGGAGCATAGACTAGTCACTATTCACGAAATAGTCACAAATTGCTCACGAATTTATCAATAAAAGTTACAGATATATAAGAAGTATAATGAAACATTAACTAGCAGCACTGAAATTTCTTTTGCTTTCATTGAAACCACATTGCAGGTGAGAATGGCAACTTATGATCCATCCATATCAACAATATTAATAAGTACCGCAAATTAACTATATCGCGCGCGCAAAAAAAAAAAAAAAAAAAAAGTAATTATTGACAGGCTTAAAATGACATTGTATAAATAGTTTCACTCAGGTCAGAGAGGATTTAGTATTTGTGTTTCGTCAATTTAGATTTAGAGCTCTCTTCCCTACCAAACGGCGCATAAAGTTAAAAACAGACATTAATAAAAGTTATATTTTACAGAAATATTTTAGTAGCCCAAAAATTAGCAAATCGCCTTCATCAAAATTTGGTCGTAAAAAGCGGATTTTGGTAGCCCAATCGGCGACTTTTTGCCCAATCTGGCAACACTGGGATAGCTATATGAGGATGGCGAAAGGAAGGCGGGTGGTAGAGCAACGGGACTTGAATTAAGCTAATATATTAAGAAAGATTAAATAATTTGTTGGTTGTGAATGTTTGGTTTAGAAACTATTCCATTAATCGATCCTGGCCAGTATATGGGGTTACTAACATAAAGCGTTACCTTACCATGGTGTGTCTAGGCGAGGTGAGAGATGAAGTGCTAGCCGGTTGAGCTCGGAGCGACGCCTCAAGACGCACACAAGCAAGAAGAGGTTCCCCGACGGTCAAGACCTGGTAGTCGGGTCTGCAGTCCCTTAAATAGATTTAGCGACGTCCCGGAAAGGCATTCCAACATGGTGGCCGTTCTCCTAATATGGAGAACCAACGCCCTAGTAGTGGCTAGTCTTAGCCATTCAGCATCGAATGTTTAAATGTTCTAGAATATTCGGTGTGACGTCAAAGTGCGAATGTGCACGTAGCCCAACGGAAGTTGGTATCGTCGAAAAGTCCACCAGGAGTGTCTTCGGAAGAGGCTTGTCACTTCCATCCTGTAACTTAATCAGCTGATAACAAAACTTGTATGACATTCCAATTAATTCAGATTAATTACTTTTTAATTAATAAAATATTACTATAATAATGTAAGTTAAACTCTCGAGAATGACACATGCGACAATACAGAGTGGTCCAAAAAATGTATACACTGTTTAACACTTCATAACTTGCAAACTAATGGGCGGAAATGTCTCATTTTTGGTAGTGTAATAGTTTGTAGTTCCGGCAATCGCCACACAAGCGGTGTCTGATGACAGTCGCCAGATACGCAAGCATTCTTTTGTTGTTAGTTACTTGAGTAAACATGGCTGGTGCAAGGCTTACGTTCGATGAAAGGAAGTCAGTTTTGAAGTGCTACATTAGGTACGAAAACATCAGTGAGGTTGAACGCCAGTGGCGAAATGAGTATCAAACAGCCACCGACACGTTTTACAATAGCGCGCATTTGAGACAAGTTTGAAGTCGACAGATGTACAGAAAAAACGATCTGGACGACCTGTAACAGCAACAATTCCAGTGAAAGCTTTTACTTCCAACAAGATGGTGTACCAGCCCACTATCATAATCGTGTCAGGGAGTATCTCAACGAAAATCTACCTGCACGATGTATAGGCCGAAGAGGTGCTGTAGAGTATCCACCACGTTCCCCAGACTTAACGCCTCTTGATTTTTACCTATGGGGAACACAAAAGCCACGCACACTGGATAATCTACGAGAATGTATCGTACAATCGTGTGCTGATATCCAACCGAGCACGTTGCGGTCGGTAGTTCGTGCTGCAGTTCGGCGGCATCGTCTGTGTATGGATGTTAATGGTGACCATTTCGAGCACCTACATTGATATCTGTTAGTTGTAATTTAAGCTATAGGTACTTTCACAAAAAATGAGATATTTCCGCCAATTAATTTGTAAGTTATGGACCGTTAAACAGTGTATACATATTTTTGGACAACTCTGTTTGTCTATTTCAGCGATAAACCATTCTCCAAAACGTTTTGTACGGCAATATCACTGATACTATTTATTATGAGACGAACATTAGTTCACGGAGAAAACAAATGCATATGGGTGTGATACATTAAGAAAAACAATTTCACGTGAGAGTGATAAACTTCCTGCTCCTATAAACGATACTGCGGATTCTAATACAAACCCAGGAACTGCTCTCAATGAGCAGGAACACCTCGCCGTTTCCACTCATATGCAGGAGAAGTAACACGTAAATCGCTCTCGCTATCACCGCCACTGAGCGCAGTTTATTTCAATTTGCCCCGTTGAGCTCTACAATTCCTTAAACACACTAAAGGCTATCTGTTGGGTCACCGGTATATGATAGATCCATTTGTAAACTTATTTAATGTACAACCAACTTTTTTTGAATGCGTCAGATACCTCAACTTTTACTTTCTCTATACGTACTATGTACATAGTGTATAGAAAATGTATTGTATTACACCCAAAATTCAATACCGAGATTTCACTGCAAATACATGCTCTCAGACCCCCTGAATCCAAAAAATTTTTTTTTAGAAAAATGTCCGTGTGTGTCTGTCTGGGTGCGTGTGTGTGAACAGCATGGCTCAAAAATGAAAAGACCGTAAAAACCAAACTTGGTTTTCAAGTTCGGTATGTTCCAAGGATGCGACACTATATGGAACTTTTTTCAAAAACTTTGATTTTCTCAAAAATGGCTCTAACGATTTTGATTAAAATATCGCATATTAAAGATACTTACCTGACAAATAATATGTATATCTTGAATTTTCTGGGAATAGTCTCTGAAGACTACTTTATTCTGGACCAATTTTACGCAGTTTTACATAAATGCTAAATCTTAAGAGATGGACAAAAACTTACCACATAAAAAAATGTAGAGCACGTTAAAACACACAATTTATGCTGTATACATTTCTTTCGTGGAGTTGATCCTTGTCTTTGGTTCCAGCTTTGAAAAACTTATTCTTTACAAGGAAGCAAGTAATAAAACTACTTCTGCTAATATTTTCGCAATTAGCATGAAGTAAATAGAAGCATAATTTTTTTACATTAATTTGCTGCCGAGATGTAGAGAAAGTCATGTGAATGGAACACATCAGATTTTTACTTTCTCTAGCCCCGTATGTACAATGTATATAGGGATAGAGACGTATTGTATTCCACCCAAAAATTCCATACCGAGATTTCACCGGAAATACATGTTTTAGGACCCCATGTATCCAAAAAAAAGCAATTTTCAGAAAAAGGTCCATGTGTTTGGGTCCGTGTGTCCGTGTGTCTGTGAACACGATAACTCAAAAACGAAAACTAGCTAAAATAACAAACTTGGTGTTTAAGTTTAATATCTTCTAGGGATGAGACACGAAGATTTTCAGAACCCCCCGACCCAAACTACCCTTTACATGGAACTTTTTTCGAAAATTTTGATTTTCTTAAAAATGGCACAATTTTCATTAAAATACCGTATATTAATGATATTTACCTCACAAATAAAAAGTATATCTTGAATTTTCTGGAAATAACTTCTAAAGACCTGTTTATTCTGGATGAATTTTGCTTAATTTGGCATAACTAGTAAACCGTAAGAGATAGACAAAAACTTATACAAAATATGTAGGTCTTGTTAAAATACACAAGCTATGTCATATACTTTTTTTCGTGGAGCTTACCATTTTTGTGGTATTCATTGTTATTAATTTCAGTTGTGAAGTACTTATACTTTTCTCATACGGGAGTGTCCGTTTTTCTTTTGTTCTACTCCTGGCCAAGAAAAGAAGCGATTTGTTATGACAATCGCATAACGACAGCTTTTAAAACATTTGACTATCGGTTTAGCCTAGTGTATTCCCTTATTTTCTTCCTACTTATAAGGAACTAACTAATAAGAACATTGTGCTAATGAGTACCTCGATTAGCAAGGTCAGAAAGAAGAATAATCGTAATGAAGAAGTTTGTAGAACAGCTAGAGAAAGTCATGTGAGTGTAACACATCAGATGTTTTTAAATGAGACAGGCGCCTCATTTTTATTATAAAAATGAATTTAGATAATAAAATATTTTATTTAAATAATCCTGCAAGATAGAATTTGATTATAAGGCAAAAAGTTGTTGTTGTTCTTGTTGTTATTGTGTACAGTAACAGGCATACATTTGAATATGATGTCTTACGTACTATTTTAATGGATTTGGGAAATTCACAGTTCACAAGATTGAAATTTACACCAGTCAGTACACACACAATAGCAATAATTTTTGCCATATTTAGAAATTCTAGCTTGTATCGTTATTTAAATAATAATTCTTTACTGTCTAAATTAATTGTTCTAATATAGTACATACATTTTAAAACCCAAATGTATTCCATTCACATGACTTTCTCTACATCTCTGCAACAAATTATTATTAAAATGCTTAGGTTTCTATTTACTTCATGCTAATCAAGAAAAAATAGCAGAAATGGTCTTATTACTTGCTTCCTTGTAAGTAGAAGCGAAATAAGGGAGTATCATAGGTTAAAGTGGTAGTCAAAAGCTGGTTGCTATGTGATTATTGTTTGTATGGGCAGGAGCTGACAAATTGCTGTGTAGATAAGATAAGATAAGTTTTTCCAAACTGAAACCAAAAAGAAGCAATATCTAAAAAAGGATCAACTCCACGAAAAAAGTGTATATATCATAAATTATATGTTTTAACGTGCTCTACAGTTTTTGAACGTTAAGTTTCTTTCCATATCTTACGGTTTAGCAGTTATGCAAAATTGCGTAAAATTGATTCAGAATAAAGTAGTCTTGAGAGGCTATTCCCCAAAAATTCAAGATATACATTTTATTTGTTAGATAAATATCCTTAATATACGATATAATAATCAAAATTGTTAGAGTCATCTTTAAGAAAATCAAAATTTTTTAACAAATTTCCATGTAAATAGTAGTTGGGGTGGGGGGACTCTTGAAAATCTTTGTGTCGCATCCTTGGAAGATACCAATCTTAAATACCAAGTTTGGTATTTATCGGTCTTTTCGTTTTTGAGGTATGCTGTCCAGAGACACACACACGGACCTTTTTCTGAAAATGCTTTTTTTTATTCAGGGGGACCCAAAACATGTATTTCCGGTGAAATCTCGGTATCGAATTTTTGAGTGGAATGCAATACCTTCTCTATACACTATGTACAGAGTTCGTGTAGAGAAAGTAAAAAGTCTTACTCTTCGATTTATATTTTGGTGATCAAGCTAAACATCAGCAGAAATTGTTATACACATTTACGTGGAGCACATAGGGAATAAGGGTTAGTCGCCCTCCGTGGTGTATGGTTACCATGCTGACTTCATATACCCAAGGTCGCGGGTTTTTTTGTTGTTGTTTTTTTTATTTAAAAAATAACGTTCCGGAGGCTTGTCAGGATTCCGGCGCTGTATTCTTTTTTTCTCCATTTTTTTTTCCAGTTTTCTATATTTCCTTAGTAGACCTTATTATTCTTAACGTTTTCCTTTTACATATACGTACACAAACATAGACACATTTACAAACACAGAAACACCCATGCCCAAGACGGGACTCGAACCCACGATCCTGTGCACCACGAAGCGCCAAAGAGATACACTTTAGCCAGCGCGGCCACCGGGATCGGCAAAAGGGTTCAAACCCGGCGGAGGATGATGGCTTTTTTCGGGTGTAAAAATCCTTAGCATGGCTTCCTTCGGAAGGGAAGTAAAGGGAATTTACGGCACTTAAAAGATCCTCAAGCCTGATAGAGAGGCCTCTGAGGACGCTGAGAACCACAGCAGTTAAAGAGCGTCCATAAATAACACGCAATTTCCATTTTAGGGAATAAGGGGGTACACTAGATTAAAGCGATAGCCAAATCTCTTAAGAAGTGGCCTCTATATGATGTTTTGAAATTCCGAACCATTTTATGACCAGAATGAAAAAATCTGATGTGTTACACTCATTTGACTTTCTCTAGCTGCTCTACAAACATCCTTCAAAAGATTATCTTCTCTGTACACAATGCCAAACATTACCAGAATGTTATTACTTAGTTCCTTATAAGCAGAAAAGAATAAGGGAATGTGCTATGCTAAAATGAGTGTCAAATGTTTTAAAAACTGTCGTTATGCGATTGTCATTGCAAATCACTTCTTTGCTTGGCCAGGAGTAGAACAAACGAAAAACAGACACTCCCGTCTGAGAAAAGTTTAAGTACTTCACCTTTGAAACCAATAACAAGGAATATCTCGGAAACGGTTACCTCTACAACAAAAACGTAAAGCACATAAACTGTG
Organism: Hymenopus coronatus; assembly: GCA_030762935.1. Classification (NCBI taxonomy): domain Eukaryota; kingdom Metazoa; phylum Arthropoda; class Insecta; order Mantodea; family Hymenopodidae; genus Hymenopus; species Hymenopus coronatus. Next base: position 179,591,697 of record CM060882.1, read on the forward strand.
TATTTTGTTGTGATGTATATTTTTTGTGTAGTGAGTTTTTTTCTATCTCTTACGGTTTAGCAGTTAAGCAAAATTCATCCAGAATAAAGAGGTCTTCAGAGGCTATCTCCCAAAAATTCGAGACATATATTTTATTTCGGACATAAATAGTTTTAATATACGGGATTTTAATCAAAATCTTTAGGGCCATTTTTAAGAAAATCAAAATTTTCGAATTTTTTTCCATGTAAAGGGTAGTTTGTGGTGGGAACGAAACGTCTGGATCATCTTACTCCAGATGCAGAGAAACCTTCTCCAAGGAAACTTGGACCGCGTCACTGGAGATGTGCACCGCACTTGTCTGGAACATGTTACTCCAGCAGACCAGCCCGGAACTAACTCCTAACTCCGGCAGTGAAAGCCTACCTTCTCTTTTAAATGTTAAGTTTGGTATTTAACTGATTTAGTTTTTAAGCTATGCTATTCACAAATGCAAGGGAATGTTTTTCTAAAAAAAAAAAAAAAAAAAATATATATATATATATGGAATTTTTGGGTCGAGTATGATACTGCCCTACTTACTACACGTAGTAAAAGACAAAAAGTATAAGCTTCTGAAAATCCAAGCCAACAAAACGAGAATATTTCGGAAATCTTTAACTCTACAAAAAGGTATATTTTAACATATTTATATATATTTAACATATACAGAGTGTTTCAAAACGACACCAAACGAAGATGTGGACCTTGTTGGTCATACCGTACCTGATACGTGAATATAATTTACAGCTCTAAATTCGGCACATACAGAAACCGCCATAAAATCATCATGGATTAGGCAGCCTACATAACCAAATGGCACTTGCCTGGCCCACTCCAAGAGAGATGCCGGTTGGTAGCGAAGGTCCCAGTCGCGTGGTTTGATAGACATGACGGCGCTGTGGCAGGTCACCTTAATAATGGAAAACGTAGCATGTGGGTTTTGTTATGTGTTTCATATAACAGTTCTGAGGTTGTTTACGTGGCGTATAACCGTTGTTCCTTCGCTGCCTAATCTCAAATGTGTGTGATTTTTAAACACACATAAAACTTAAAATAGAAGAGTTTGAAAGTTGCGACATCAAGTTTCGGACAAGTCAAAGTGTAAGCTAATCGACTGCTATCTTCGTTTGGTGTCGTTTTGAAACACTGTATATTTTACACATATCTATGTGTGGGTATATTTAGTTGAAAAACTCGGCGGATGCTACACCCTGTTGTAGGAATTGAGCAACAGTCCTGTTTCACCTTTGTGTTGTGGTAAACATGGACCTTGATCAAGAATAAACGTAGCTCTTGTTTTATTTACATACAGCGGGGAGAGGGACCTGGTATTGTTGAAGGTAGATGGGGTTGCTGCGCTCCTCCGGGTAACAAAACAAATGAACTGTGAACGTCCCTCAGGTGTCTAATCCGCCCCTGAGCACACTTCCCGGGTAACCTGTGTATGTCATTTCCAATCTCCAATGCAGAGGAACTCCACCCTTGCATATGTAATTTGACATTATTGCCATCTAGGTGCCCAAAATTTGCATCAAGGCAATGGGGAAATACCTCCAGTGCTGTTTACGCAAAGTTAACCAATACATACTCGCAAGTGAATTATACAGATTGCTTCGTCAAAGGCAATCGGGAAACGCTTCCAGCATTTTCGATGCGTATGTTGTTATCTGCATATAAAGGGTGTCGCGTTGTGTAGTGTGATGAACCTTTTGCCCACTTTGTTATTGTTATACGTAGCGTGTGGCACTCTCTATATCCTTATCTTGGTCGTGTCTGTAGAGCGATTACAGTCAGTATTTAGGACATTAGAAGAGTTCACCATACTTGATGCAGGACCTGTTGAGTATACACATACCTGTTATTAGATGTACACACAGCACAAATAGTAATAGACATAGAATTTCTGATTGTGTGTAGGGAATTTCTAGGGCGTGTGTTGTGATATCCGCTGGCCGCTCTAATTGGGGAAGGTTGTAGCTTACTGTTGTAGTACACGTTACCTAACCTCACTTCCAGTTGAGGGAGGTGGCTATTCCTATTAGCGAATGAGTTGACAAACCCAGCATAGGTGTGCTCTATTGGTTCCATATAGAACAAGGTGACAGTATCAGCCAGTAACGTGACGTAATAAAGTATTCTACAAACGGTACGGAACAAGACAGTGCCGGTTTCTTTCTGTGCCTTGTGTACCTTATATTTTTCTCTGCCTCGGCGAGGCTGTTTCTGTAGAGCAGTTTAACTCAGGGAGGACACAGGAAAAGAGTAGAGGTACGGATACTGGGTAATGAATATGTAACAGAAACAGGATCCTGGTTCACTCTCATGTTGCTATGAAACATCAAGCATTTACGTCGAAGTCACCTTGACAAACAATTGAAGGGCCTGAGAACCATAGTGGGCAGTCTCCATGTGAGGTCAAAATTGAGCTGTTGCCATCTGTCGGTATAGTTTATGGTTATACACCTTATATTGCAGTGGGCCATGTCCCGTTTATAAACAGTAGAGCATCAAAATATCGGTCTAAATGAAACTACAAATTCTGTTAGAGTCAGAGTGGTCCAAATCACGCTACCGCATATGATGATCTTATGTCCATGCTACCATTTATTCCTGCAGTGATTCATGATTTTTACAAGAGTTTGCGTGTGCAAGTCAATAATGATGATCAGCAGGACATTGATTAGATGTATGGAAATGGGCCAGTTATATTTCTTAAGGCTGGACAAAGGAAAACAGCTCCCAATAAATAACTGTAAAACCTAATGAAGCCACATTAATGTTGTACTAATATAAGATAGAAAATATATTCTAGATTGCTGTGGCATCTAGTTATTATGTGTAACTTGGCTCAATAAATTATGGTATTGAAAAACCATTGACCTTCATTTCTGTATTTTTAAAAAATGGTATTTGGCTCACTATGGTTCTCAACCCTTCATTATATACTGTAGTACTTTGTTATACAGGGTTACTACAAAAGAAATAGACAACTTCAACTGCCTGTAAAACAAAAACTATTAGAGATAGCAACCTAATTATTTTGGAGGTATGTTGAGAAGCTCTCAAAGTTTCGCTTGTTACTACTGGTAACGCTATAGTGTTTTGTTTGTTGTTGCAGAAGCTGAAATGGCGGAAAATCCTGTGGAAAAGGCATATTGCGTGTTGGAATTTGCTAGAACGCAATCAGCAACTGTTGTCCAACGACATTTTAGAACACGTTACCACAAAACGCCACCGACTAGACCAGTGTTTCCCAACCTTTTGAAGTTCACGGCACCCTTGGGAATAACATTAAACACCAGGGGCACCCTTCCTTGAATTAAAAGAAAATTAAGCTTAATATGTTAATTTATTGAAATATTATATAATAATAACGTACACCATAACATAATACAGTAAACTTTACTACAATCAATGAGTAAAAATACATCAATAAATTTTGTTCAATTAATGATTAATGTGAAACTTGTGATTGACGCTTAGAGCACAGATATGTGATGTCGGGTCTTACAGTTGACAGTGAAACACGCAAATCATCCTCAAGGTTATTCAGTCTCTTTCTTGCTTTGCATTTTACTGTCACCATAGCAGAGAAGGCTTGCTCGCATAGATAGGATGTTGAAAAGGGCAAAAGTGCGTTAATTGCTTTCTTCATTAGGTTAGGGTACTCCTCTCTCCGTTGAAGCCAAAAACTAGCCACCGACGCCTCACTCTTGGTGAACTTACCTTTGAGTGTGGAATCAGCGCAAAGATCAATAAATTCATCTCGTTCGCAAGCAGTGAAATCTATTTCCTCTGCACTATCTACGAAATCAAATGGTGAGACAACCCAGTCGAGATTCGTAGTGGAAATAGTTGGAAAGTACGCATCTATTGCATCTTGCAATCTTGATAAGTGATCACAAATGCGGTCTTTCAGTTTACCCAGATCTTTATCTCCTGCCACATTAAGAAGAGATGGAAAGTTCGACAAATCTCCTTTTTGAACTGCAGACTTCCAAGAACTAAGTTTTTTTTTAAAACCTTTCATTTTATTGGTTGAGGAGATTATTGTTTCATGTCGACCCTGCATCGAAACATTCAGTTCATTCAGCTAATGAAAAATATCTGCCAGATACGACAGTTCAAAACACCAAGAATCACTTAGTAAGAGCTTATGAAATGTGTCTTGATTTTCATCCTTAAAAAAAGTTTTTAGCTGTTCTTTAAGTTCGAGAAACCGGTTCAATACACTACCCCGCGACTACCACCTTACTTCTGTGTGAAGTAACAAAGAGGTATGAGCTGCATCCGTTGCGCGACATAACTGTTAAAAAATTCTGCACTTTAAAGGTCGAGACTTCATATAGTTCACCATTTTCACAACTTGGTTAAACATTTCAGCAAAATCTTCATTACACGCTTTCACGACTAATGCCTCTCTATGCAAAACAGTGAGTTTATAATAATGGATGGATTTTCATTGAGAGCTCTGGCAGTAAAACCTTTAATTTTCCCAGACATAGATGGTGCACCATCTGTACATATACCACAACAGTCTTTCCATGAAAGATCATGGTCATTGAGATAGGAATTAATAGAAACGAAAATATCATGGCCTGTGGTTGTAGTCTCCAGCGGTCTACAGAACAGAAACTGTTCACTAATACCTTTTTCATCAATATATCTGATAAAACCAAGGAGTTGCGGTTTGTCACCAACATCGAGACTCTCTTCTACTTGCAAAGCAAATGTTCTATAAATTTTTATTTTCTCCGTGACTTGTTCGTTGATATTGCATGACATTTCAGATATCCTGCGGCTGATTGTGTTGTTGGACAGAGGAACTTTCGAAATTTGATTAGCTGCTCCTTCGCCAAGTATTGTTGAAACTATAACTTGGCATGCAGGGCCAATGATTTCCTCTCCAAGAGTATGAGGTTTCTTTTTTTTAGCTATCAGTTCTACTACTTTAAATGAGGCTTCAAGAGCAGTATCACCTATGGTCATTCTCTTTACCATTCGCACAGCTGTTTTCTTCTCCCCTTCTAATATATGTGAAAAATGCAGTACACTTTTCTGTGACACACTAGGATGCTTTGTTGTAAGATGCCGCTTCAGTTTGCTAGGTACCATGGTCTCGTTGCTAAGTGTTTCGCCACAAACTAAACACACAGGGATAGGGTTTTCCTCGTTGTTATTCCACTTAAATCCATACGCTAAGTAACTGTCCTGGCATGTTCTTTTCTTTCGTTTGTCTTCTTTATGTGATGAATTCGACTGTCCGGGAGAAACTGTAAGATTTGGCTTCTTAAAGCAAGCAGTAGGAGCCGACTGTTCATTTTCACTGTCCTGGCGTTTACGTTTAACAATGAACTTATCCATAGCTAAAGACTGTGAATCAACGCGAGCAAGACAACTGAAAGCGCCAAGCGGCGTACACTTTTATATATTCATCTGTCGAAGTCTCGGGAATATTCGTGAGGAAGCGAGTAGTCTCGGGAATGTTCGGCAGGGTATAGCTGTAATGCCATCTGTGGGATACTAGTATAACTGAATTATTGAAATGAATCGACCACTATCACCATCTGCCGTGCTTGAGAGTAATTGATTTGACTTATTTTATTTCAAGACCTTACAAGACTTAAGGCTTCAGTAGAAGGCATTTTTTTTTTTGTTTATCTCAATATCTCGCGGCACCCTAGGGTGCCGGGGCACAACGGTTGGGAACCGTTGGACTAGACAGTCAATCTACGACTGGTATAGAAAATTCGAGACAATGGGATGTTTGTGCAAAGGGAAGAGCTCGGGAAGACCAAGAGTTTCGGAAGAAAACGTTGAACGTGTTCGTTCTGCCTACATAAGAAGCCCACAGAAATCGACATCTAGGGCAAGCATGCAATTACAAATTCCACAGCAAACTGTATGGAAAATCTTGCGGAAGCGACTGCACATGATGCCTTACAGATTGCAGATGTTGCAGTTTCTGAGTGAAGAAGATAAGGTCATACGGCGTGACTTTTGCATCGACATGTTGCGACATGATGAAGACGATGCTGGTTTATGTGAGCGCATCATTTCATTTTTGTGGTGACGTGTTCTAAAATGTAGTTGGACAACAATTGCTGATTGCGTTCTAGCAAATTCCAACACGCAATATGCCTTTTCCACAGGATTTTCCGCCATTTCAGCTTCTGCAACAACAAACAAAACACTACAGCGTTACCAATAGTAACACACGAAACTTTGACAGTTTCTCAACATATCTGCAAAATAATTAGGTTGCTATCTCTAATAGTTTTTGTTTTACAGGCAGTTGAATTTGTGTATTTCTTTTGTAGTAACCCTGTATTTTACCACTATCTTATAAATATACTTGTCGCGCACTTAAAGTTTTGAACCGCATTTTGTTACGCTGAGTAGCATGGATTACTCCTCTGAACGACAGGATGGACTGCATAAATTATGTTGTTTTTTGGCTCTTTAAATAGGCCAGAAGACAAGGTGTCTCCTTAATGCTGATTGACCCACCCTTAGCGCCACTCGACATCACTATATTAAACCGATAGTCAAATGTTTTAAAAGCTGTCGTTATTCGATTGTCATTGCAAATCGCTTCTTTGCTTGTCTAGGAGTAGATCAAAAGAACAACGGACACATATATTATCTACTTCATGTTAATCGAGATAAACATCAGCAGAAACGTTTTATCACTTAGTTCCTTATAGATAGAAGGGCAAATAATTGAACACACTAGGATAAACCGCAAGTCAAATACTTTAAAATGTGGTTGCTATGGTATAGAAATTCGATTCTTTGCATGGACAGGTGTTGACAAGTTCCCATATGAGAAAAGTATTAAATATTTTAAAACTTAAATCAACAATAACGAATAACTTAAAAACTGTCAGCTCCATGAAGAAAATGTAAATAGCATAAATTATGTGTTTTAACGAGCTCTACATTTTTTGTGGTAAGTTTATATCCATCTGTTACGGTTTAGCAGTTATGCAATATTCCGTAAAATCTATCCCGAATAAAGTAATCTTCAGAGGCTCTTCCCAGAAAATTCAAGATATACATTTTATTTGTCAGGTAACTTTCTTTAATATACGATATTTTAATCAAAATCGTTAGAGCCATTTTTAAGAAAATCAAAATGTTCGAAAAAGTTCCATGAAAAGGGTAGTTTGGGGTAGGGGGATTTTTCTCAAGATCTTGGTGTCGCATCCCTGGAAAATACTATACTTAAATACAAAGTTTGGTATTTTACCGACTTTTCGTTTTTGAGTTATCATGTTCATAGACATACGGACACAGGACCTTTTTCTGAAAATACTTTTTTTGGATACAGGGGACCCTAAAATATATATTTCCGGTGAAGTCTAGGTATCGAATTTTTTGGTGGAGTGCAATACCTTCTCCATACACTATATACATAGTACGTGTAGAGAAAGTAAAAAAAGCTAAGTTGTGTAGAAGAAAATCAGCAATGCAAGAAAGCAAAGGAGAGGAAAAGGACAGCTAGGATCCAAGCTACCAACCTGGTGGATTTTAATGTGAGCCAAGCATTCAAATCTTTGCTTGTTTTCTCGCTATTGATATTTTTAACATTTTTCTTCCTGCGGAGCAGTTATAGAAATAAAATTTGCTGTACATGTTCACAGAGATAGGATGAATACGAATTGATTTAGGTTTTACTGTAAGATGTATTGAAGCATATGTTTTCAATTTTCAAACACAAACACTATTCACAACTTTATAAGTGGAAAGAAAATAAGCGAATACACTATATTAAACCGATAGTCAAATGTTTTAAAAGCTGTCGTTATTCGATTGTCATTGCAAATCGCTTCTTTGCTTGTGTAGGAGTAGATCAAAAGAACAACGGACACTTTCTGTCCCAGAAAATTATAAGTACTCACAAGTGAAACCAAAATCAAGGAATATTTCGGAACAAAAATTGTAAGGGCATAAATTGTGTGTTTTGATCAGATCTACATTTTATGTGAAGTAACTTTTTGTCTATCTCTTACCGTTTAGCAATTAAGCAAAATTTAGCAAAATTCATCCAGAATAAAGGGATCTTCAGGGGTTATTTCCAGAAAATTCAATATATACAGTTTATTTGCTATGTATCTTTAATATACGGGATTTTAATCAAAATCGTTAGAGCCATTTTTTAGAAAATCAAAATTTTCGAAAAATTTTTCCATGTAAAGGGTAGTTGGCGGTAGGGGGATTTTCTTGAAAATCTTCGTGTCACATCCTTCTAAGATACCAAACTTAAATACCAATTTTAATATTTAACAGTCTTTTCGTTTTTGAGCTATGCTGTCCACAAACACACACATACATACACACAAACATACACACAGACACACACACAAACACGGACCTTTTTGTGAAAATGCTTTTTTTTTTAATTCAGGGGGTCCTAAAACATGTATTTCCGTTGAAATCTCGTTATTGAATTTTTGGGTGGAATACAATACTTCCTCTATACACTATGTACATAGTACGTATAGAGAAAGTAAAAACTAGAGCTAAACCAAAGCACTCTCAGGGCAACCTATGACAATTTCAAAAAGTAAATGTATTGTCAACCTAAGGTTAAAACGTTAGACCAAAATTTGAATTCTTTTTTTCACAATAGATTATTTTATTGACGCGACAAAAGCATAAACACATTTGACCATAACCTACAAAACATTAAAACAAAATGGATGAAATTTGCACTCTACTTTTTTTTTGGTAGTGTTTAACGCCCACTTTAACTACTTATGGCACCGCAGGTGGTGACACCGATGATACGTGAATGAAGATGGAATATCGGTGGAATGCGAAGGCGGGGGTAACTGGAGAACCCAGAGAAAACCCGCCCCAGCGCCGCTTTGTCCACCACAAGTCTCACATGCGTCGCTTGGGATCGAACCCGGTCTTGGTGAGAGGCGAGTGGTCTAATCACTCGCACTGTACTTATTTGTATTATGTTACATCTGTGGTGTAAATTTCAAAAAGTTGGCATTGTTAGTTTGAAATTTCATGTATTTCATTTTGAACAGTAAAGTAGAGTACGCTTGCGCATGCGTACCGAGTCAATTTCCATCATTTGTTTATGGCGAGGATATTCCTGAAAGAAGCTTTTGAGGTTCGCCAGCAATATACAGTTGAAAGACGGCACTGAGCACGTTACTTCTGAGGAAGCGAGCATCTCCTGAAGTAAATAATAAACTGAAAACAAATTACAGTGGAGTAGGTAACAACACTCAAATGTGCTTGAAAATACCAGCAACGAATTAGAAGGCTGTTTTGACAGATTTGATACAGCTGTAAATTACAGAGTGTTAATGAACTATATCCAAATATTTTCACAGAATATGTAGATTACTTTAATTAGTAATTTGAGATAGGAAACTTTGGCCAATTTATAGAAATTTCTGAAGTGCCAGTACGCCATGTATCGCGGCACTTCGTCTGGACTGAAACATTAATTATGTATTCCATTCACATGACTTTCTCTATATCTCTGCAACAAACTATTCTATTTACTTCATCTAATCGAGAAAAAAATTAACAGAAATAGTCTTATTACTTACTTCCTTCTAAGTAGAAGCGAATTAAAGGTGTACCATAGGTTAAAGTGATAGTCAAAAGCTGATTGTTATGTGATTGAAGTTCCTTTGTTTGTATGGGCAGGAGTTGAATTTCTGTATGAGAAAAGTATGTTTTTAGAGGTGAAATTAAAAACGATCAACTCCCAAAATAAAAAAAAAATATATATATATAAAAATTGTGTGTTTTAACGTGCTATACATTTTTTTGTGTTTTAAGTTTTGGTCCATCTCTTATTGTTAAGCAGTTATGCAAAATTCCGTAAAATTCATCCAGAATAAAACAGTCTTCAGAGGCTGTTCCCAGAAAATTCAAGATATACATTTTATTTGTGAGGTAAATATCTTTAATATGTATTTTAATAAAAATCGTTAGAGCCATTTTTAAGAAAATCGAAATTTTCGAAAGATTTTTCCATGTAAAGGGTAGTTTGGGGTGGGGGGATTTTCTTCAAAATCTTCTTGTCGCAACCTTGGAAGATACCAAACTTAAATACCAAGTTTGGTTTTCAATGGTCTTTTCGTTTTTGAGCTGTGCTGTCCACAGACACACAGACAGACAGGCAGGCAGACACACACACAGACACACCAACGGACCTTTTTGTAAAAATGCTTTTTTTGTATTCAGGGCATCCTAAAACATGTATTTCCGGTGAAATCTCGGTATCGAATTTTTGGGTGGAATACAATACCTCCACTATACACTGTACATATATAGTACGTGTTGAGGAAGTAAAAACATTTACTCTATGGCAGGAATTGAACTCATGACCTTTGGGATTGCAGCTTCCCGCGTTACGCATTAAGCCACCAGAGCAGTTGAAAAAGAGGGCTCGAGAGTAGGCTACATAACTCACGAACGTAGTTAATGAATGCTCAGTGTCGCACTGTCAAGTGATTAGTTCGAGATTTTACAGATTTTTGCAACATTAATCTTGAGAACGTTAGTAATGAGCTGCTAAAAATCGATATTTCTATACTCGGGCAGCAGTTTTAAAGACATTCTAAGCCATTTTTTCAACCTGCTTTGCTTTAACACCGACTTGTCAGCACCTGATACCCACACGTTTAACGTTATGTTTAGCCGGGCATCGCCGATCTCAAATTACTTATATCAGTCACGTGCACAATCTCGCAAATTATTTAGATATAGTTCATTAGCACGCTGTATATTATAACCTCGACGTTTATAGAAGCATTGATTGTGACGAAACGTTTGTTACTGAAGTATAAAGCAACAATAGATGCCATGGCCACGAGTGCGACAATGTATGGGATAGCAGTGTGAAGTGTAACTTTAATACTTGAATGCCAGTCGGTTTTATGTTGATTTGATTATACTTTTAATTATATCATAAATAATTTCTATAATGTTTTTCAAGCTGGAAGAGTTCTACTCTGCAACGAATGAGATGCGTTATCGTGCTGTGCGTTGCCAGGTCGCTTTTCATATTTCCCTCTCACTTGCACACTGAACATACAGATCTTCCTGACAGGTTATTCATGTGTATTATCAAAACTATTTGAGCTAAAAATTTGTAGTTTTTACGGTTCTGCTACAAACATTACTCCCTATCTTCTTCGTGAATTATTTATTTATTTTGCAAAATTTGAATATATATTATTGCACAAGTAGTGAGTATTTATGAAAGACGGAATCACTTGGCGCGTTACTCCCCAGTTAAGTGGGAAGGCAATATGTCAACACAGCAGCACTCTGATTGGCTGCCGGCCTGGTGGCGCTCAAGGAGCTCGTAGTCAATACATGAACGGCCATTACTTTGCAAAACTTAGATTAATATCTCTTCTGCTGTTTTTGTGCTATCTTATTGTACTACATATATGGTTACTTTTAGGTTTATATAAATATTTCTTTTATAGATAGGAGAAATGATAACGCAGGTAATTAAAACTATTCACCTATTGGATGAGTTTTCCGTTCAAAATAATCATGACTCTAAACCTTTAAATGCTTTCATCTTCTTGGTTGATACATTAAAATGTATTTCTTGATAATATCAGTTAATTTATATTGAGTCTTTTGTATACCGTTCCTTTGGGCTAGGTAAGAGAACATGCTCTTCTACAAAAGTAATATGTCTAAAATATGAGTTCTTATTTTAAAACATGACTAAAGTCAACTGCAAATTTTGTATGACATCGTCAATATATAAACTAAAAATGAATAGTGAAAGAGGACAGCCCTGTATTATACCTCTGTTTACGGCCTCGACCTATTTGCTATCATACTCGACACCAGTGTTGCCAAAATCATTTCTCAAAATTCCGCCCGAACCATTAAAAAAACGCAAAGTTGCAGTTGAAGACGTCCAATATTTTTATTAAAATATGCCATTTATTTTACTATTTTATATACACAAACACACACACACACTTGGAATATTATCAAAAGATTCTTATAACCGGTATCTCTGTAAGTATCATAATAAATGACATAATACTGGAACACTAACTAGTGTGAGCTGCGCTGACACAGATTCAGGAAAGAGTATGAAAATACGCGCCGATAATTATATTGAAATATTACCTCAAGTATTTATTTTATTAATTACTTGCCTCAGTTGAGGGCTGCCTTATAGACATATAGACTTATAACCATACAATCTTATTAACAGAACGATAAATGTTACATTTTAGGAGCCGATTCTGTGTTGCTATGGGGACATACTTTTTATTCGTGTGGTTTTACTTCCCGCACTAACGCTTTTGATCATGATTAAAGTTAATTGTTAAAATATCGATAAAACCAAACCAACAATTCTAATATACAAGAAGTATAATGAAATATTAACTACCAGCACTGAAATTTCTTTTGCTTTCATTGAAACCACATTGCAAGAGAGAATGCCAACTTATCATCCATCCATAGCAACGATATTAATAAGTACCGCAAATTAACTATGTTGTGCAAAAAAAAAAAAAAAGAAAAAAAAAGTAATTATTGACAGGCTTAAAATAACATTGTATAAAGTTTCAATCACGTCAGAGAGAATTTAGTTATTTGTGTTTCGTCAATTTAGATTTAGAGCTCTCTTCCCTACCAAACGGCGCATAAAGTTGAAAACAGACATTAATAAAAGTTATATTTTGAACAAATATTTTAGTAGCCCAAAAATTCGCAAATCGCCTTCATAAAAAAATCGGATTTTAGTAGCCCAATAGGCGACTTTTCGCCCAATCTGGCAACACTGCTTGACACACAGATCAGTGTAAGCATTTACATCAGACACACCAGGGCTATCCATAGGGTACAGATGATTTGACATAACTAAAGAGTAACGACAGTTATCAACACAAAACTTTATTTACAAACTTACAGAACTTCACTCTATTTCTCAACGTAATCGTCATTGCTATCAAGGTCTCCCGCCGTGGTGTAGTGGTTACCATGCTGACTTCATGCACCCAAGGTCGTGGGTTCAAACCCGGTGGAGGACGATGGCTTTTTTCGGGCGTAAAAATCCTTAGCATGGCTTCCTTCGGAAGGGAAGTAAAGACGTTGGTCCCGTGTCGTAGATTTATGGTACGTAAAAGAACCTCAAGCCTGATAGAGAGGCCTCTGAGCATAACTAAGCGGTTTTTCACGCCCAGTATAGAATGGGATGCTGAGAACCACAGCAGTTAAAGAGCGTCCATAAATAACACGCCATTTCATTTTTTCATTGCTATCAAGGCATTTATTGTCACGTGGTACCGGGTTTTCAATGGAGGTGTTATACTCTTCTACCGCTAAAGATCTGAGCCGATGTCACTGACACTTTGATGTCTTCATGCCTGGGAAATATTTTCTATCCAAAAAGTCATGTACGGTGTCGAAAGCAAACGCTGTTTTTTCTTAATTCTTGTATCAACATTTGCTTTTAGCGATTGATGAACTTCCACAATGGTATTTATCGTACTCACTGGTTCTTCCTTGATAACTGTAAATTATACGCCATTTCTCAATGAAGATTCGTTCATTGCATCGTCACGCTTGCGTTATTTGCCTATAAAATTCGATTGGCAAATATTTTGTGCATTGAGAAAAAGAAACGAAATTCTTTGGCCATAAAAAAGTAAAACATCGGCCTTGAAAAACTGGTACCACGTGACATTTCACATTTAAAGATATTCTAGGATTCATGATTTTATTTTTTTACTTTCTCTATACGTACTATGTACATAGAGAAGGTATGGTATTGCACCCAAAAATTCGATGTCGAGATTTCATCGCAAATATATGTTTTGAGATACCCTGAATTAAAAAAAAAAGCATTTCTGAAAAAAATTCTGTGTCTGTGTGTGTCTGTCTGTCTGTCTATGTGTTTGTGTGTGTGTGTGTCTGTGAGCAGCATAGCTCCAGATGAGACACGAAGATTTTCAAGAAAATCCCCCCCCCTAATTACCCTTTACATGGAACTTTTTTTCAAAAATTTTGATTTTCTTAAAAATGGCTCTTTCGATTTTGATTAAAATCTTGTATATCCAAGATATTTACTTGACAAATAAAATGTATATCTTGAATTTTCTGGGAATAGCTTCTGAAGATTACTTTATTCTGGATGGATTTTACGGATTTTTGCATAACTGCTAAACCGTAAGAGATGGACAAAAACTTGCCAGACAGAAAATGTAGAAGACATTATAACACACAATTAAGTTATATATATTTTTTTTTCGTGGAGTTGATCGTTTTTAAGATGTTCCTTGTTTTTAGTTTCAGCTTTGAAAAAGTTATACCTTTCTCATACAAGAATTTGTCAACTCGTGTCCATACAAACAATGGAGCTTCAGTCACATAGCAACCAGCTTTTGACTATCACTTTAACCTATGGTACTCCCTTTATTTCGCTTCTACTTACAAGGAAGTAAGTAATAAGACTATTTCTGCTTATGTTTTCTCAAATACCATGAAAGCAAGATAAGCCTAAGCTTTTAACAATACTTTTCTGCAGAGATGTAGAGAAAGTCATGTGAATGGAACACATCAGATTTTTTCTCTATCTCTAATATCAATGATAGCAATGACGATTACGTTGAGAAATAGAGTAAGGTAGTGTAACTTTGTAAATAAAGTTTTGTGTTGATAACTTTCGTTATTCTTTAGTTATGTCAAATCGTCTGTCACTTTCTTGATGGCCCAGGTATTTTATAGTATTTTCCTTTGATATACGAAACATAAATACATTGAATTTATAGGAGGAAACCCAATTTCCGTTATTTACTCATTCACTTTGGCACTGGTTCTAGTATAGCTGCTACGTAATGACGTCGGTTTAATGGTTTTTGTAGCTGTAGGTGTTTGTTCAACATTTTGTAAAAGTTTTCACATAACTTCAATAATTGCAATCCTACAATAGTGCTTCAATGAGGAATTTAAATACAGAACTCGAGGATGGCCGAGCTGTCGCGCACTGCCCAACGCCTACACTCGCATCAAAATGCAAGGGCGGGCTAGAAATCCAATAAAAGTCATAGAATTGGAACAAAACGAATTTTCCTCACACAGAGCTAGAAGTGGGATTTCAAAACAATAGCACCTTCTTCACTCATCCTTTGTGTAATATTATGTGATGTGTGATAATAGATGCTTAGGTGAATTTTATAGTACCATTCTGTATCAGAATTATCGGTGTCTGTTGATGAACTTAAGGATACCCACCCATCTATGGAAATAGGAAAAAAGTGTGAAAAATGAAAAAAAAAATCTGATGTGTTCCATTCACATAACTTTCTCTACATCTCTGCAACAAATTATTCTTAAAAAGCTTATACTCTACTCAGTTCACCCTGAAGACGAGGAAGATGCACTTCTTCGAAACGTTGGTGTCAAGCCAAGTTTTTACCTGGCTAGAAGCCCGAGAAGATTTTGAATTAGCTTATACTCTATTTACTTCACGCTAATCAGAAAAAATTAGCAGAAATAGTCTTATTACTTGCTTCCTTATAAGTAGAAGCGAAATAAGGGAGTACCATAGGTTAAAGTGATAGTCAAAAGCTGGTTGCTATGTGACTGAAGTTCCTTTGTTTGTATAAACAGCAGTTGACAAATTCCGCATAAGAAAAGTGTAAGTTCTTCAAAGCAGAAACCAAAAAGAAGGAATGCCTCAAAACGGTGAAGCCCACGAAAAAGCTGTATATAACATAAATTGTGTGCTTTATAGTGCTCTACATTTTTTGTGTAGAAAGTTTTTACCCATCTTTTATGGCTTAGCATTTATTCCAAATTTCGTAAAATTCATCCAGAATAAAGTACTCTTCAGAGGCTATTCTCAGAAAATTCAAGATATACATTTTATTTGTCAGGTAAACATCTTTAATATATGAAATGTTAATTAAAATCGTTAGAGCCATTTTGAGAAAATCAAAGTTTTTGAAAAAAGTTCCATGTAAAGTGTAGTTGGAGGTAGGGGATTTTTCTCAAAATCTTCGTGTCGCACCCCTGGAAGATACTAAACTTAAATACCAAGTTTGGTATTTTACCGACTTTTCGTTTTTGAGTTATCGTGTTATCGTGTTCACGGACACACACTCATACACACA
Source organism: Hymenopus coronatus (assembly GCA_030762935.1). Lineage (NCBI taxonomy): Eukaryota > Metazoa > Arthropoda > Insecta > Mantodea > Hymenopodidae > Hymenopus > Hymenopus coronatus. Next base: position 179,607,854 of record CM060882.1, read on the forward strand.
CACACACACACACACACACACACACACACACACGTCCTTTTTCCCAAAAATGCTTCTTTTAGATAAAGGGGACCCTAAAACATATATTTCCGGTGAAATCTCGATATCGAACTTTTGGGTGGAGTGCAATACCTTCTGTATATACTATGTAAATAGTACGTGTAGAGAAAGTAAAAATATCAGAAATCGCACAATACGGCATATATACTTTTCGTGTAGTTAATCATTTCCGGTATATTCCTTGTTATTGGCTTCAATTTTAAAATACGCATACTTCTGGAAACAGGAAGCTTCACTCGTTACATGTCTCTTTTGTTTTACTCTGCCATGCAAAGAAAACCGAATTTCATTTTTATTGAAGAGCTACAACTTTTGAAAGATCTGACGCTCGCTTTAGCCTTGTGTACTCTCTTATTTCCCTTCTACTTACAAGGAAACACGTATAAGACTGTTTCTGCTAATATTTACACGATAAATATGAAGTACTCTGAAGATTATATTCCTTTGTGGAACTGGAAGATAAAGTCATGTGATTCGAATAAAATTTATCGCGGATTGGATGATTTATTATTTCGAATAAATTGTTAATAAAGCGTTTCTGTTTTATGCTTCAAAGATTCTGTTATGTACACTATTTTTACTTTCTCTACACGTACTATCTACATAGTGTATTCCACCCAAAAATTCGATACCGAGATTTCACTGGAAATACATGTTTTGGGTCCCCCTGAATCTAAAAAAAAATTTTTTTACAAAAAGGTCCATGTGTGTGTGTGTGTGCGTGCTCGCCTGTGGACAGCATAGCTCATAAACGAAAAGACCGTTGACTACCAAACCTGGTATTTAAGTTTGGTTTCTACCAGGGATGCATTTTCAAGGAACCCCCCCCCCCCCCTAAGCTAGCCTTAACATGCAACTTTTTTCGAACATTACGATTTTCTCAAAAATGGCTCTAACGATTTTGATTAAACTATCGTATATTAGAGCTATTTACCTGACAAATAAATGTATATCTTGAATTTTCTGGGGATAGCCTCTGAAGAGTACTTTATTCTGAATGAATTTTAGAATTTTACTTAATTTTGAATAACTGCTAAACTGTAAGAGATGGACAAACATTTACTACACAGAAATGCAGAGCACCTTAAAACACACAATTTAAGTTATATACATTTTTTTCGTGGAGTTTATCGTTTTCGAGACATTCCTTGTTTTTTGTTTCTGCTTTGAAAAACTTATACTTTTATCATACAGGAATTTGTCAACTGCTGTCCATACAAAGGAACATCAGTCACATAGCAACCAGCTTTTGGCTTTCACTTTAACCTATGGTACACCCATATTTCGCTTCTACTTACAAGGAAGCAAGTAATAAGACTATTTCTGTCAATTTTTTGATTAGGATGAACTAAATGGAAGCATACGCTTTTTAACAATAATTTGTTGCTGAGATGTAGAAGAGCTTTTCTGAATTCTATTATCAACATTTACTTTCAACTCCTCCATAACGATTGATGAACTTCCACTCCGGTCTTTATCGTACACACTGGTTCTTCCTTGATGACTCGTAAATTTTGTGCCATTTCGTCATTTAAGATTCGTTCATTGCAGTGTTACCATACACTTTATTTGCCTATAAAATTCCATTATCTGAACATTTGGTGCAGTAGAAAAATATAATATCGGCATTGAAAAAACTGGTACCACGCGACAGTAAATACCTTGACAGATTACGTTGAGAAATAGAGTAAAGTACTGCAATTTTGTAAAGTAAGTTTTGTGTTGACATATTTAGTTATGCAAGTCGTCTGTTACCTTCTGAATAGCCCTCGTAAGTACAGATGCTATTACAGCCACCAAATGTATGATATGTATTCATCGGCAGGCAATGTGAACACGTGCATAAAAATATTATATACTTATCTTATGTTTAACTATAGTTTTCATTGCAGGGGATAGTTTGCATTTTCCTGGCTGATAGAGAAGCATACAATCTGATCGCCTTTTGCTTCAGTTAATAATTGATCTTCCTATATGATTATTATTCTTTTTAATTTCTCTACACGTACTATGTACATAGTGTACAGAGAAAGTATTCTATTCCACCCAAAAATTCGATAACGAGATTTCCGGGAAATAAATGATTTAAGACCCCCTAAATAAAAAAAAAAGAAATATGTCGAGGTGGCTGGCCACCACGCTCTCCTGATTTCACCCCAATGGATTTCTTTTTGTGGGGCCACATGAAACTGTTGTTGACACGAAGGACATCCTTGCAGCAGCTGAAATCAGGCATCTTTGGAAGGGTAAGACAAGGTATGGCATGGAAGTCAATGCACGTGTGTTCCAGCACTTATTGATGTGATAAGACAACCAATCGTCTGTTTTTATTTACAGTTGGGTGAGTGTTTTTCGTTATTTTTAGTTTCTTCTTGCCTTGACACAAATATATGTAAAACTGAATGGCTTATTATTTGTACGAGCCTACTTACGTCCACTAATACCCTTTTTGTACTGAAACAAAGCGCCGCAGCCCAAAAATGCTTAAAAGAAGGGCATCTATCTGCTCCCAAAGTATGTCGGTCTAGTTTAGAAACACCCTGTATATTAGGCCTAATACGAGTTTACACCTCCAAGATATTTTTACCTTCTCTACACGTACAACATACATAGTGTATAGCGAAGGTATAGTATCGCACCCAAAAATTGATACCGAGATTTCACCGGAAATACATGATTTGGGTCCCCCTGAATCCAAAAAAAGCATTTTTGGAAAAAGGTCCGCGTGTGTGCGTGCGTGTGTGTCTGTGTGTCTGTGGTCAGCATAGCCCAAAAAAGAAAATACTTTAAATACCAAACTTTGTATTTTAGTTTGGCATCTTCCAAGGATGCGACACGAAGACTTTCAAGTAAATCCCTCCACCTCCAACTACCCTTTACGTGGAACTTTTTTTCGAAAATTATGATTTTCTCAAAAATGGCTCTAACGATTTTCATTAAAATATCTTATATTAAAAATATTTACCTGACAAATAATATGTATATCTTGAATCTTATGGGAATAGCATCTGAAGACTATTTTATTCTGGGTGAATTTTACGACATTTTGCATAAGTGCTAAACCGTAAGAAATGGACAAAAACTTAGGATACAAAAAATTACAGAGCACATTAAAACACACAACTTATGTTATATAAATTTTCATTGAGGAGTTGATCGTTTTTGAGATCTTCCTTGTTTTTGGATTCAGCTTTGAAAAACTTGAGCTTTTCTCATACAGGAATTTGTCAATTCCTGTGTCCATATAAACAAAGGAACTTCAGTCACCTAGTAACCAGTTTTTGACTTCACTTTAACCTATTATACCCCCATATTTCGCTTCTACTTACAAGGAAGCAAGTAATAAGACTATTTCTGCTAATTTTTTCTAGATTAGCAAATAAAAGATGTACATGGCGTGTTATTTATGGACGCTTTTTAACTACTGTGGTTCTCAGCGTCCTATTCTAAATTGGGCGTGAAAGACCGCTTAATTTTGCTCAGAGGCCTCTCTGTCAGGCTTGAGGTTCTTTTACGTGCCGTAAATCTACGACACGGGACCCACGGCTTTACTTTCCTTCCGAAGGAAGCCATGCTGAGGATTTTTACACCCGAAAAAATCCATCGTCCTCCGCCGGGTTCGAACCCGCGACCTTGGGTATATGAAGTTAGCATGGTAACCATTACACCACGGAGGGCGACTCTGGATTAGCATGAAGTAAATAGAAGAATAAGCTTATTATAAATCATTTGTTACACAGAAGTAGAGAAAGTCATGTGAATAGAACACATCACATTTTTATCTTAGGCTTATGATATAGGGAACTGATGCGCTTAAGAAAATGCTCTTGTATAGTAATGCTTTATTAATTACTGCTAGCTAATAGCGAGCTTAAGTGGCATTTAAATCTATAATTATGTATCTAGTCTGTTAACGAGCGAATTTAATTTCCGGATTAGAGCATTATATATTGATTAATCTTGTCTGCGTATTTGGTATCAGTGAGTGTGCGAAACGGATGACGCCTAGAGGAGGAATGTTAATGGCGTGGGAGAAGTGAACTCCGACCTACGTCATTCTATACAATAATTTTCAACAAATCTGATGTCTTCCATTCACATGACTTTCTCTACATCTCTGCAATAAATGTTTGTTAAAAAGGTTAATCGTCTATTCACTTAAGGAGCAAGTTCCCATGGCTACGCTCCCTTTGGTGCTTCGTGGGCAGGGGATCGTGGGTTCGAGTCCCGCCTTGGGCATGGGTGTTATATTGTTTGTGCAATGTATATATGTTTGTGTAAAGGAACAGTAAAACAGTAAACGTACAGTAAATTTACGGGGGGGTGGGGTGTAAACAGGGGATAGAGCTCCGGAGTCCTGACCAGACTCCGGTACTGTTAAAAAAAAAAAAAAGAAGGCTAATCGAGAAAAAATTAGCAGAAACGGTCTTATTACCTGCTTCCTTGTAAGTAGAAGGGAAATAAGGGAATAAACTAGGCTAAAGCAACAGACAAACATTTTAAAAGCTGGTTGCTATGTTACTGAGGTTTCTTTGTATGGCCAAGAGTTGACAAATTCACGTATGAGAGAACTATAAGTATTCTAAAGCTGAAACCAATAACAAGGAATATCTAAAAGCGGTCAGCTCCTCAAAAAAAAAAAAAAAAAAAAAAATCTTATGTGCTATACTCACATGACTTTCTCTAGCTCTTCTACAAACTTCTTACATAAGATTATTCTTCTTTCTGCACCTTCCTATTCGAGATAATCATTAGCAGAATGTTCTTACTACTTAGTTCCGTATAAGTAGAAAGAAAATAGGGGAATAAACTAGGCTAAACCGATAGTCAAATGTTTTAAAATCTGTCGTTATGCGATTGTCATTGCAAATCGCTTCTTTGCTTGGCCAGGAGTAGAACAAAAGAAAAACGGACACTTCCTGTCTGAGAAAAGTATAAGTACTCACAAGTGAAACAAAAAACAAGGAATATCTTGGAAACGGTTACCTCCACAACAAAAATGCAATGGACATAAATTGTGTGTTTTGATAAAATCAACATTTTCTGTGTAGCAAGTTTTTGTCTCTCTCTTACCGTTTAGCAGTTAAACAACATTTAGCAAAATTCCTCCAGAATAAAGAGCTCTTCAGAGGCATTTCCCAGAAAATTCAAGATATACATTTTATTTGGTATGTAAATATCTTTAATATACAGGATTTTAATCAAAATCGGTAGAGCCATTTTTTAGAAAATCAAAATTTTCGAAAATGTTTCCATGTAAAGGGTAGTTGGGGGTGAGGATTTTCTTGATAATCTTCGTGTCGCATCCTTGGAAGATACCAAAGCTAAATACCAAATTTAGTATTTTACGGTCTTTTCGTTTTTGAGATTTTCTGTCCACTGACACACACAGACAGAGAGACGCACACACACATACCACGGACCTTTTTCTGAAAATGCTTTTTTTGGATTCAGGGGATCCTAGAACATGTATTTCCGGTGAAATCTCGGTATCGAATTTTTGGGTGGAATATAATGCTTCCTCTATACACTATGTACATAGTACGTATAGAGAAAGTAAAATGTATATAATGTAAATTGTATATTTTAAGAGTTCTACATTTTTTGTGAAGTAAGTTTCTGTGCATCTCTTACGGTTTTCCAGTTATGCAAACTTTCACAAAATTCATCCAGAATAAATATGTCTTCAGAGGATATTCCCAGAAAGTTGAAGACAATAAATTTATTTTTCATGTAAACATCTCTAATATACGATATTTTAATCAAAATCCATACAGCCATTTTTAAGAAAATAAACATTTTCTAAAAACTTTTCGTGTAGTAGGGTGTGGGGGGATTTTCTTAAAAATCTTCCGGTTGCATTCTCACAAGATACCGAACTTAAATACCAAGTTTGGTATTTACGGGACTTTTCGCTTTTGAGCTGTGCTGACTACACACACATACACGCGCGCGCTCGAGGACATTTACATTTATTTGCATATACATGGAGTTGATCGTTTTAAGATATTTCTTGTTTTTACTTTCAGCTTTGAAAATCATACAGGAATTTATCAACTCGTGTCCATAGAAACAAAGGAACTTCAGTCACAGAGCAACCAGTTTTTGACTATCACTTTAACCAATGGTACTTCTTTATTTCGCTTCTACTTACCTGGAACAAGTAATAAGACTGTTTCGGCTAATTTTTTCTCGATTAGCACGAAGTAAATAGAGGCATAAGCTTTTTAAGAATAATTTTGTGCTAGATGTAGAGAAAGTCATGTGAATGGAATACATCAGATTTTTATTAATTTCGTTGCCTGTTTTAAAATATGGATATAAATTTGGCGGTTACCCATGTGTGTTGTTTCTTTGTTCTTCAACATACATTTATTAAATGCTCTGAATTTAAGTACGGGAGCATTATCCACTTGTGGGGATATGTTATAGATTCCTGCATTTCATCAAAATATTCATTTCCACCGTCCTTTCCAGCTTTAAATAACAAACATCAAACAAAGAAAAACAAGATATACTCGTATTATGCTCAGGTTGGCGCAGGAGACTTAAATACCAAGCTTGGTATTCATCTAATATTTTGTTTTTGAGTTATGATTTTCATACAAACACATATGCATATAATATTCGTTAAAAATGGTTTTCTTTTATTCAGATAGTTTCAAAGTTGTGTATCTGTTGAAATCCCTACAACGAAATTTGGTTATAACGAAAAACTTCTGCCTAATATATAGGGCTGCGTTGTTAAGGATTTAGTTTCTCGGCGTAGGCATAATTTACCTTAAAATGGATTGTGGGATTTATTTGAGAAATTTAAGAGAATGTAGGATTTTCATAACATGGATACGTTATAATAAGATAAATAAAAATAATAGTAGTAGTAGAAATAGCAATAATAATATTAATAGTATTAACAATAATAATAGAAATAATAGCAATAATAATATTAACAATAAAAATAATAATGATAATAATATTAACAATAACAATAGTGATGCTGATAATAAAAATACTAATACTAACAATAATGACAACAATAGTGATAGTGATAATAATAATGATAATAATAATAATAATAAAGATAATAATGATAATAATAATGATAATAATAATAATAATAATAATAATAATAATAATAATAATGATAATGATGATAATAATAATAATAATAATGATGATAATAATAATAATGATGTTGATGATGATAATAATAATAATAATAATAATAATAATAATAATAATAATAATAATAATAATAATAATAATAATAATAATAATAATAATAATAATAATAATAAAGCTTATGAAACGCTGTATTACACACAAATACAACTGTTACTTTTTCACTCCAACATGTAATAGGGACATGGCCGTTTACTAGTTTAATAAACTGCGTGTTTGAAAGCGGTAACATGTTTTGTAAAGTGCATTTTTGTCTATGTCTTAACGTTTAGCAGTTCACAAAATTGCTTTCGAATGAAAACGAAATCAGGTTTGTTCTCCGAAAAAGTAAGATTCATATGAATATCGTTTGTTATGCATATATTTTAACCCTAATTACATGGTGTTGCGCATATGCAACAAACATGATTAATCAAAGTTTTTAGTATTTCTCTAACGTTCAACAATAAAATTAGACTAGTTATAGCGGTCTTATATTGTAAAAATGTTTTAGCTGTAGTGTCTTTGTATAAAAAGAGCAAAATCTATGCGGTCAAATGCAACCCTGTCAGTATCCAAGCGTGTCATCACACCAGTTATTTTACTTGGGACGTCCCCATCCTTTACCACAGACACATTTATTAGACTGCAGCCATTGGGACTAAAACTCGTGACCAACTGCGGTCAAATGTAACCCTGTTAGTATCCAAGCGTGTCATCACACTGTTATTTTACTTGGGACGTCCCCATCCTTTACACAAGCACCTTTGACTGAAGTTTCTGGGATCGAAATTGCGACGATGGGCTTTGAATGGATGGCCAATCCACTTCGTACAGCTCAACGATCAGCCAGTCCCCATGCCCGCGTCTCGCTTTGGTGTTTCGAAGCGCACCTTGGCCATGGGTGTTAAGTGTTTGTGTATGTGTAAAAAGAAAAAAAATCTGATGTGTACCATTCACATGGCTTTCTCTACATCTCTGCAACAAATTATTCTATTTACTTCATCTAATCGAGAAAAAATTAACAGAAATAGTCTTATTACTTGCTTCCTTGAAAGTAGAAGCGAAATAAGGGAGTGCCATAGGTTAAAGTGATAGTCAAAAACTGGGCGCTATGTGACTGAAGTTCCTTTGTTCGTATGGACACGAGTTCAAAAAGTCCTGTATGAGAAAAATATGTTTTTTATAGCTGCAACCAAGAACAAGAAATATCTCAAAAACAATTAACTCTACGAAAAAATTGTATACAACATAAATTGTGTGCTTTGAAGTGCTCTACATTTGTTGTGTGGTTATTTTTGTCCATCTCTTACAGTTTAGCAGTTACACAGAATTCCGTAAAATTGACCCAGAATAAACTAGTCTTCAGAGGCTATTCCCAGATAATTGAAAATATACATTTTATTTGTCAGGTAAATATCTTTAATATACGATATTTTAATCAACATCCTTAGAGGCATTTTTAAGAAAAATCCGAATTTTCGAAAAAAGTTCCACGTAAACGGTAGTTTGGGGTTGGGAGATTGTTCTCAAAATCTTCGTGTCGCATCCCTCGAAAATAGTAAACTTAAATATAAAATTTTGTATTTTACCGAATTTTCGTTTTTGAGTTATCGTGTTCACAGACACACGGACACATTGACACACGGACACGGACACACGGACACACACACGGACCTTTTTCTGAAAATACTTTTTTTGGATACAGGGGGCCCTAAAACATATATTTCCGGTGAAATCTCGGTATCGAATTTTTTGGTGGAGTGCAATACCTTCTCTATACACTATGTACATGGTACGTATAGAGAAAGTAAAAAAAACAGCAATTGAGTAATCATACAACAAATTAAAGTAGAAAAATTAGGTAAATAAAATGGTATACAGCGGAAAAAAAACCGTCACAGGCTATTCGAATCCCTTCAGTTGTGGTGCCGGTGAAGGGGCTGTAAATAGCGGTGTGCGAATTAGAGGAAGAACGGCATATGTAGCAAAACAATTCATGCATTTAAGGGTTAAACATATGGTATTATAACCAAAATCGTTAGTCATTTATAGTAAGTTAAAACATTCATCATCTAATGAGTATCTTTGGGTGGAAAGGTTCTCTTTAAAGTCATTGTGTTGCAGCCGTTTCGTAAAACGGTTTTTACTTTCTCTACAAGTACATAGTGTATAGAGAAAGTATTGCACTCCACCAAAAATTCGATACCGAGATTTCACCTTTATCTAAAAACCGCATTTCGGAAAAAGTTCCGTGTGTATGTGTGTGTGTGTGTGTGTGTGTGTGTGTGTGTGTGTCCGTGTGTCTGTGAACACGATAACTCAAAAACGAAAAGTCGGTGCAATACCAAACTTGGTATTTAAGTTTAGTATCTTCCAGGGATGCGACACGAAGACTTTTGAGAGAAAGACCCCCACCCCCGACTACCCTTTACATGGAACTGTTTTCGAAATTTTTGATTTTCTCTAAAATGGCTCTAACAATTTTGATTAAGATATGCTTTATTAAAGATATTTACCTGACAAATAAAATGTATATATTGAATTTTCTGAGAATAGTCTCTGAACAGTACTTCATTCTGGATGAATTTTACGGAATTTTGAATAACTGCTAAACCGTAAGAAATGGATAAAAATCTGATGTGTTACACTCACTTGAGTTTCTCTAGTTGTTCTACAAACTTCTTACATGAGATTCTTCTTCTTTCTGCACCTTACTAATGGAGGTACTCGTTAGCTCAATGTTCTTATTACTTAGTTCCTTATAAGTAGGAAGAAAATAAGGGAATACACTAGGCTAAACCGATAGTCAAATGTTTTAAAAGCTGTCGTTATGCGATTCTCATTGCAAATCGCTTCTTTTCTTTGCCAGGAGTGGAACAAAAGAAAAACAGACACTCCCGTCTGAGAAAAATGTAAGTACTTCACAACCGAAACTAATAACAAGGAATACCTCGGAAACGGTAAGCTCCACAAAAAAAAAAATGTAATTGACATAAACTTGTGCATTTTAACAAGACCTACATTTTTTGTAGAGTAGGTTTTTGTCTATCTCTTACGGTTTACTGGTTATGCCAAGTTAAGCAAAATTCATCCAGAATAAACAGGTCTTTAGAAGCTATTCCCAGAAAATTCAAGATATACATTTTATTTGTCAGGTAAATATCTTTAATATACGATATTTAATCAAAATCGTTAAAGCCATTTTTAAGAAAATAACATTTCCGAAAAAAGTTCCATGTAAAGGGTAGTTTGGGTGGCGGGATTTATCTCAAATTCTTCGTGTCGCATCCCTGGAAGATACTAAACTTAAATACCAAGTTTGGTACTTTAGCTACTTTTCGGTTTTGAGTTATCGTGTTCACAGACACACGGACACACTGACACACGGACACACGCACACACATACACACACGGACCTTTTTCTGAAAATCCTTTTTTTGGATACAGGGGGTCCTAAAACATGTATTTCCGGTAAAATCTCGGTATCGAATTTTTTGGTGGAATTCAATACATCTCTATCCCTACATAAGGGGCTAGAGAAAGTAAAAACTTACTACGCGACAAATGTAGAGCACGTTAAAACACACAAATTATGTTATGTACATTTTTTTCGTGGAGTTCATCGTTTTTGAGACATTCCCTGTTTTTGGTTTCTGCTTTGAAAAATGTATACTTTTCTCTTACAGGAATTTGTCAACTGCTGTCCGTACAAAGGAACTTCAGTGACATTGCAACCAGCTATCACTTTAGCTTTATTTCGCTTCTATTTACAAGGAAGCAAGTAATAAGACTATTTCTGCTAATTTTATCTGATTAGCATGAAGTAAATAGAAGTATAAGCTTTTTAAGAATAATTTGTTGCAGAGATGTAGAGAAAGTCATATGAATGGTACACATCAGATTTTTTCTTTCTCGACCACATACAATGTACCCAGTAGGCAGAGAAGGTATTGCATTTCACTAAAGCATTCGTGATCAAGTTTTGACTTCCTCTGAAAAGAAAAAGGCCCGCGCGTACGAGCGCGTGGTAGACCGGGGGAATACCGACACCTTAACACATTTTTATTTTTGTATTTTTTGCTTTGATAGTTACGTTCTGCATATTAGAGTACAAAATAATTTGGAATATAACCTATGCATTGCGTATATAATGCTGATATATTACTATAAAGTTAAGTGTTTATCATTGCTACTATGTGTCGGTATTGCCCCGCATACGGGGCAACACCGACACCCTTGCCGGGCAATACCGACTTGCCTGAAGCTTGAGAAATGAGCTGTTTAGAGTTGAACATAAAATTTGTTTTAACACAACATCAAGTAATGCATTATACAAAGAGTAGGAACAATATGAATAACTGAGCTGATTTGTGGTTTAAAATGTAAACATCACAAATTCTCAAAGAGGAAAAACCTAACAACCCATACAACAAACGTCACATGTATAATTCTTAGCAGTATCAGATCCACTACATTCAGCATGGGCCCACCTGCCACTAACCACAGCTCTGTTGCGCCAAACTCACCACAAACTGAGCACACCTCTGAAACAGATCAACATTGCCATCTGAATCACTATCGTCACATAACTCAGCTTCATCTACATCTTCTTCAAAAAGGGCATGTTTTTTTCAGTTTCTTAGGTTTTAAAGTTAAATTTTTTTCACCTCTGTTGGTTTCTTCGTTTTTTCCAATCTCGACCTTTTTGGAGTTCTTTTCTTTTTTAATTCTCTTAAGTTTGTTTGACGAGGCCATCTTTGGGTTTGGGTATTCTAATAGCTTCTCTAGTCTCAACTTCGCTTTTTCGTCTTTTTGCGTCTTTTTCTTCTTTGTTTCTTCCAGTGCAGCTTTCATAGGAGTAGCAGTCTAAATTACTGAGTGTTGTTTTTTGTTACCATTTGATTTGTGTTGACTTTGCTTTTCTATTGATTGCAGAGGGGATATCGATTGAAGTTTATCTTTAAATTTTTCAGCGCTAGGACCACATTCATCTGTGATTGTTGGCTTACAGTTTCCAGAGTTGAGACTTTTCTCAGTAGTTTCTTTAGAACTGACGTGTGATGCTTCAACATTTAGGCCCCGAATGTCAGCATTACTACTAATGTCACCAATTTCGTCAGTTATAATTTCCTGATCGATGATGATTGGAGGCTGAATCTGCCCTTCAGGAATAAAATCTTCTTTAGCAAATTTATCAGGGTTTAGTGGAAAAATTCCTGCTTTTCTGAACCCGGAAACTACTTTCTCTATTGTAGCTACTTTCATGTAAGCTACATTAAAAATTGACGCTATATCATAGACGGTTATCCTTTGGAACCGGTTAGCCTTTAAAAACCTGTCACACGCTGTGTTAAATGCCTTCTTAAGAGGCCCATAAAAAGTCAGATCCAGAGGTTGCAGCCTGTGTGATGTGTGTGGTGGTATGGAAACGACGTGTATGTAATGGGCTCTACAGAACTCGTAACTGTCTAAGGTGATATGGCTGTCCATAATCAACAACACTGGGTCCTCCTCGGTAGGTTTAGTATTGTTCTTAAAATGTTTCAGCCAATCATTGAATAATTCTTCATTGGACCAACCGTTGTGGAAACACTTAGACTGCACCAGTTGGTCCACCTCTTTCTAATAGAGGAGACATTCTCTTTCTTGGATAAATGAACATTGGTGTTCCAGAAGAACTAAAAGCACACACTACAGTAATATTTCTCCCTCTTTCCCAACTTGTTACAGAGCCCACCTGTTTTTGACCTTGTGCAGCTAGTATTTTGCACGGTTGATATACCTGTTTCATCCTTGTTAAACACTCTTGTAGCCGGAAAGGTGTGTTTTTCATATACCTCTACCAAGTTGGAATAAAATAAATCTACTTCTGATTTATTGAACCCATAACTCTATTCACACTTGTTGCTGAGGGCTGCCGTAAGCTGATGGTAGGATTTCTTTTCTTGAATCCTGCAATCCAATCCTCTCCAGCCATTTGTTTTTCTTTATTAAAACCGTGTTTTAATTGTAGCTGCTCTGCAAGTCGACGTAGCTCAATCAAAGTGATGCCATAGAACATGTTGGCTAATTGTTTAACATGATTAGCCAATACAGCTTCTTGGTCGGTTGTGAACACAGATCTTCTCCCTAAGGCTGGTTTTTCAGCAGAATTGGACTTTACACGGTCATGAAGGGTGATTCTTGGGATATTTAATTCAGCTGCTACACTTTTTACAGATCTACCACTTTGCACTAACTCAATTGCTTTTTTAAGGGTTTCCTGGCTCCATTTACCCCTCTCCGTTGTCCTCTTTCTCGAGCTAACCATCTGAAAGGAGATAAAAGCCAACCTTTAGACTTTGGGAAACCGATTTGGAAATAAAAACGGGTTGGGGTAATACCGACACCCTGTCGATATTTCCCCGTAGTGAAATGTCGGTATTACCCCGGAAAGACAATATGGCGAAAACAAAAATCTGGCGGGTAAATAGTACGTTAAGCTCTAACAATATATATACTAAAACGTTCGCAATTATGTGTAGTTTGTGGTGATATATTAGTTATACACATAAACAAAGTGGTTAAAAGCTTACCTCTCTTTATCTGTAACCCTAAATTTACTTCAAAGTCAGTAGAAATTAACTTTTTTACACCACGTGAAAACTGATGTGCTTCAAGAATAGCAACGCAGTGTGCACTAATTGATGCGTTGTCCGCAACGTAGCAGCACTATCCAACTGCGAATAGAGTTGAAAACACGGCTACTGTCGGTATAGTCCAGGGAGCGATTTTCCTCCGGTCTCCCCTATGTCCGTGTGTCTGTGCGCGTATGAATCTGGAACTGCATACTCAAAAATCTGATGTGCCCATTCAAATTACTTTCTCTACATATCTCTTAACAATTAATGTTAAAAAGCATATTTTTCTGTCTACTTTATGATAATCGAGATTATCAGGAATCGTCTTAATTACTTGATTCTTTGTAAGTAAAAGGGAAATAATGGAACAGACTAGACTAAACCGGTTATAACACGGTTGCCATGTAGATGACATCCATTTGAACGCAGGGACAGAGTTTACAACTTTCCAAGTGAGATAATTTTAAGTATTTTGATACTGAAAAAGTAACAGGGAATATCTCAGAAATGGTGAATTCCCCGAAAAAGGCATATATGACATAAATTATGTGTTTTAACGTGATCTGCATTTTTTTGTGTAATAAGTTTTTGTTTATGTCTTACTGTTTATCAGTTACTCAAAATTCACAAAATTCATTCAGAATAAAAGGGTCTTCAGAGGCAATTCCCTGAAAATTCAAGATATGTATCTTTTTGTCATACAAATATATTTAATATACGGTGTTTTAATCAAAATCTTTAGAGCCGTTTTGAGAATTTTTTTTTGAAAAATTTTTTTCCATGTAAAATGTTGTTTGGGGTGGGTGGATTTTTCTGAAGATCTTCGTGTCGCATCCCTATCAGATTCTAAACCTAAACAATAAGTTTGATAAATACCGAATTTTCGTTTTTGAGACATGTTCACAGACACACGGACACGGACACACACATAGGGAGCTTTATCTAAGAATGCTTTTGTTGGATATAGGGTACCCTAAAACATGTATTTCCGGTGAAATCTCGGTTTCAAATTTTTGGGTGCAATACAATATCTTCTCTATATACTATGTACATAGTACGTGTAGAGAAAGTAAAAAACGAAACTACCGCTAAGTGCCAAACTTCATATTCAAGTTCAACGACCTTCAAGGACGCAACACTAAAATTTTCAGAAAAATTCCTCTACAACAAATTGGTCTGTACATGAAACATTTTTTGAACATCTTGCTTTTCTGAAAAATGACTATAACGACCTTGATTAAAATAACGAATGTTTAAGATATGTCATTAAGAAATGAAATATGTATCTTATTTTTCCCCGTATAGCCTCTGACATCCTCTTAATCAGGGTTGCCAGAAGCATTTCTCAAAATTTCACGCAAAGCATTAAAAAAAAATCACAAAGTTTCAGTTGAATTCGCCGAATATTTTTATTAAAATATGTAATTTATTTTACTATTTTAATACGCCAACACACACACTCTTTGGAATATTTTCAAAAGCTTCTTATAACCGGTATCTCTGTAAGTATCATAACAAATGACATAATACTGGAACACTAACTAGTGTGAGCTGCGCTGACACAGATTCAGGAAAGAGTATGAAAATACGCGCCGATAATTATATTGAAATATTACCTCAAGTATTTATTTTATTAATTACTTGCCTCAGTTGAGGGCTGCCTTATAGACATATAGACTTATAACCATACAATCTTATTAACAGAACGATAAATGTTACATTTTAGGAGCCGATTCTGTGTTGCTATGGGGACATACTTTTTATTCGTATGGTTTTACTTCCCGCACTAACGCTTTTGATCATGATCATTAAATTTAATTGTTAAAATATCGATAAAACCAAACCAACAATTCTAATATATAAGAAGTATAATGAAACATTAACTACCAGCACTGAAATGTTTTTGTTTTCATTGAAACCACATTGCAAGAGAGAATGCCAACTTATGATCCATCCATAGCAACGATATTAATAAGTACTGCAAATTAACTATATCGCGCGCGCGGAAAAAAAAAAAAAAAAAGTAATTATTGGCAGGTTTAAAATAGCATTGTATAAATAAGTATTACTCAGGTCAGAGAGGATTTAGTATTTGTCTTTCGTCAATTTGGATTTAGAGCTCTCTTCCCTATCAAGCGGCCTATAAAGTTATAAACAGACATTAATAAAAGTTATATTTTGCAGAAATATTTTAGTAGACAAAAATTCGCAAATCGCCTTCATCAAAATTTGGTCGTAAAAAGCTGATTTTAGTAGCCCAATCGGTGACCTTCCGCGCAATCTGGCAACACTGCGCTTAATCTCGTTCACATTTATAGTCATCTGAATTATGGACTTAGGGCAAACATATTGCAGAAGAGAGCTTTAAGAAGGAAGTTCACTCTGGTGTACTAACCAGTGAAAAGCCATTGATTGTAACATACATGAACGAACTCCAATATTATATAGGTGACGAAAATGAAGTACAGTGTAAGTGTAAATATCTTCTATTGTAAGTCATTAAAACTTGTTAACAGCATCCCCACACATATAAGAAATGTTTTATTGCAGTGCATCAAGAATAGGGTCATGTCAATTTTGATAGTTAATCCTTTATAATCTGTTGATCAGATTTATAATGTAAATATTTGGCGTCTATTGCATTGTCTATAATTATATGATTATGGTGACGAATTCTATAGACTAATAAACAATTTATTTACCTTTAAAACACTGTTTATATCAACTATACTACTTTCTTTACACATACTATGTACAAAGTGTGTAGAGAAGGTATTGTATTGCACCCAAAAATCCAATACTGAGATTTCACTGGAAATATATATATTTGAGACACCCGGAATCAAAAAAAAAATCTGATGTGTGCCATTCACATGACTTTCTCTACATCTCTGCAACAAATTATTGTTAAAAAGCTTATGCTACTATTTACCTCATGCTAATCGAGGAAAACATGTCAGAAATAGTCTTATTACTTGCTTCCTTTTAACTAGAACAGAAAACAAGGGAGTGGCATAGGTTAAAGTGATAGTCCAAAGCTGGTTGCTATGTGACTGGAGTTCCTTTGTTTGTATGCACACGAGTTGACAAATTCCTGTATGAGAAAATTATGAGTTTTTCAAAGCTTGACGCAGGATTTAATACAAAGTAAATAAAGTCAAGGGAAAATAGAATAGTACTGTCCTAAAATAATGTTATAAAATGATAAAACGTACTGTTTCGCAATGTAAGCCAAAGAATTGTATGTATAAAAATGGCAGCGTGACTCATCGCCTCAGGATACGCACGAATATAGCCCAAAATGGCGTGCTTTTAGGGAAACAACATAGCCAAAGTTATGTAAAGAATACAATACATTATATTGTACAATGTATAGATAAAAATGGTGTTTAAAAAAACATATTTATAGGAAAACATATTTAAAAACAGTAATATGAGAGAAGAAGAATCACAAAGGTGAACGAGATACCGGATGCCATAAATTGTTTATACCGTTAACAAAGCATAAGAACAGAGTTAAATAAATATTGGTTTTAGAAACGTTAGTTATTTATAAGAACATTTCCATGTAAATTACACAAATGCATTAATTTCAATTATTATAAAGGTTTAAAAAAGTATTGTAAATTTGTATTTCACGAAATGTAAATAAGGAAACCTGCCTATCCCATGGTGACGGACAGATTACAATGTATAAAACATTGATCTTCAACTATTGTATACAGGGTTACTACAAAAGAAATAGACAACTTCAACTGCCTGTAAAACAAAATCTATTAGAGAGAGCAACCTAATTATTTTGGAGGTATGTTGAGAAACTCTCAAAGTTTTGTTTGTTACTATTGGTAACGCTGTAGTGTTTTGTTTGTTGTTGCAGAAGCTGAAATGGCGGAAAATCCTGTGGAAAAGGCATATTGCGTGTTGGAATTTGCTAAAACGCAATCAGCAACTGTTGTCCAACGACATTTTAGAACACGTTACCACAAAACGCCACCGACTAGTCAATCTACGACTGGTATAGAAAATTCGAGACAACGGGATGTTTGTGCAAAGGGAAGACCAAGAGTTTCGGAAGAAAACGTTGAACGTGTTCGTTCTGCCTACGTAAGAAGCCCACAGAAATCGACATCTAGGTAGGGCAAGCATGCAATTACAAATTCCACAGCAAACTGTATGGAAAATCTTGCGGAAGCGACTGCACATGATGCCTTACAGATGTTGCAGTTTCTGAGTGAAGAAGATAAGGTCATACGGCGTGACTTTTGCATCGACATGTTGCGACATGATGAAGGCGATGCAGGTTTTTGTGAGCGCATCATTTCATTTTTGTGGTAACGTGCTCTAAAATGTCGTTGGACAACAGTTGCTGATTGCGTTCTAGCAAATTCCAACACGCAATATGCCTTTTCCACAGGATTTTCCGCCATTTCAGCTTCTGCAACAACAAACAAAACACTACAGCGTTACCAATAGTAACAAGCAAAACTTTGAGAGTTTCTCAATACACCTCCAAAATAATTAGGTTGCTATCTCTAATAGTTTTTGTTTTACAGGCAGTTGAAGTTGTATATTTCTTTTGTAGTAGCCCTGTATATGTGAAAATTGTAATAAGTTTCCGGAACGCAGTGAATAAGAGAGACGCCAGGGATACGGACGGCAAGAGATCAAGACCTCATTTCCGGCTATCCAGTGTAAACTATAGTATTGTACTAATTAGCAACAATAGATTTATTGTAAGTACACATTATAATGTATATATTTGGCACAGTTTTCAAGAAAAGGGAATCTGTTCAAATAGCGTGGCATAATTCATCACATTGTTTCGACAAGACAAGAAATAAAAGTTCATAAATAACTAGAAACCTTTTAAATTAATTTTATTTATTATTACATCCTACCATCCAAGCATGGAGATTAAGATTCTCGTACTCACCGACTGAAGCTAGCAGAATTAACAGAAAACGTGGCAAAGCTGTGCACAATAAGTAAATTCACCGCCGATAATAAGCTTACGACTGATCCAACAATTAAGTCTTGCGCAAATAGTCAATTCCAGTTTCGCCAACAGCAAGAGTTACCAACTTCATATACAGCGGCTAATTCAAACCCGTAAAAAGGTTTAAAATACTACAGCACAGTAACCAGCAGCCCTGAGACCAACACGACACCACAGAGGACCTTATAACCGCCCCACGCTGAAGCCAAAAACAAGGAATACCTCAAAAACGACCAACTCCACGAAAAAAATGCATATAACATAAATAGTTTGTTTTAATGTGCTCTACATTTTTGCGTGGTACATTTTGGTCCATATGTTACGGTTTAGCAACTATTCAAAATTCCGTAAAATTCATTCAGAATAAAGTAATCTTCAGAGGCTATTCCCAGAAAATTGAATATATACATTATTTTTGTCAGGTAATTAGCTTTGATATACGATATTTTAATCAAAGTCGTTAGAGCCATTTTTGAGAAAATAACAATTTTCGAAATGTTTTCCATGTAAAGGATAGTTTAGAGTGGGAAGATTTTTCTCAAAATCTTCGTGTCGCATCTCTGGAGGATACCAAACTTAAATACCAAGTTTGGCATTCTACCGACTCTTCGTTTTTGAGTTGTCGTGTTCACCGATACACGGACATACTGACACACGGACCTTTTTCTGAAAATGCTTTTTATGAATACAGGGGAGATTTCACCGGAAATATGTTTTAATATTTTTAGGTCCGTGTGTGTGTGTGTGTGTGTGTGTCCTTGTGCCTGTGAACACGATAACTCAAAAACGAAAAGTCGCTAAAATACCAAACTTGGTATTTAAGTTTATTATCTTCCAGGAATGCAACATGAAGATTTTGAGAAAAATCCCCCCACCCCAAACTACCCTTTACATGTAACTTTTTTCAAAAATTTTGACTTTCTAAAAATGGCTCTAAAGATTTTGATTAAAATATCGTATATTAAGGATATTCTTACTACACAAAAAATGTAGAGCACATTAAAACACACAATTTATGTTGTATACACTTTTTCGTGGAGTTAATCGTTTTTGAGATATTCCTTGTTTTTGGTTTGAAGCTTTGAAAAACTTAACTTTCTCATACAAGAATTTTTCAACTCCTGTCCATACAAACAATGGAACTTCAGTCACATGGCAACCAGGTTTTGACTGTCACTTTAACCTATGGTCCCCCCTTATTTTCCTTCTACTTACAAAGACGCAAGTAATAAGACTATTTCTGATAACGTTTTGTCGATTAGCATGAAGTAAACAGAAGTAGAAGCTTTTTAAGAATACTTTGTTGCAGGGATATAGAGAAAATGCTGTTTTCATTGAGAGAATTAAAGATGTAATATTTCTATGTGAAGTGTATTACTAATTTCTAAAATACAGAAACGTTATAAAGGTAGGAATCTGGCAACAAGGGGGGGAAGTCTGCAACTTGCTATTAAAGTCTGAAAGTATTTTCATCAAAGTTTTAACATTTTCTGCGTATTAAAGTATTTGTACAGAACTCTGCTGAATAAAAGGCACATTCACGTCGCAGGATTCCCTCCCATAAGTGGCCAACTTCAGTATTATTGTAATAAACAGTTAACAAAGCGACTCTGTTTGTGTCAGGCTTATCATAATTCTAGATGAGTGAGTTTGAACAGAGACGCAAAGCGTCTGCCTGCAAAGCGCATTAATATCCCATTTGAAGCTTTATGGTCAACCTGTGCTTTATTTTATTGACTGGTGGACTGATGCCATTGAGGTAAAAAACGATCACAGGAAATTAATGGACCGATCCGAAACAAGTCAAACTCTTTGGGCTGCATTCAAACATGTTTATCATATTACTTTCTCTAGCCCGAATATACAATATATACATTGGACAGAGTAGGTATTGTATTTCACCCAAAAATTTGATGTCGAGATTTCACCGGATTCGGAAAATGTTTTTAGAAAAAGGTCCGTGTGTGCATGTGTATGGACAGCATACCTAAAAACGACAAGATCGTTAAATACACAGTGATTTATGTAGAACTGACACATTTCTTTCTTTAATTATTCCGTTTATAAATTCATTCAATGACCCAATTTCAGCACCAAATTAAGCAGAATGTTCTGGAGTTTCGATTCCATGTCACTAGATGCGCAGATGTTTATGTTTTATTCCTAATTGCATTGCTCGCAGCTGTTTCGACATTTTGTTCTTGTAGTCAACGTGAAAATGTAGTACGATGTAGAGCTGAGTCAAGGATATTTTCAGCAAGATGGCGCTACATGCCATACATCAAATGAATCCATGAACCTAATTGCAAGTTTCTTTGAAGACCGGATAATTTCCAGGAACCCGTGGCCACAGAGATCTCCGGATTTGATATCGCCGGACGTCTTTCTATGGGGTTACTTAAAAGACAGGGTTCTCCAGACATTGGACGATCTGAAGCACATCACAAAGGAGATTCAAGCTATTGACAACAGAGTCCTCCAACGAGTGGCCAGTACGACGTGTTGAGTTGTGTCTTATGCAGGATGGAGGACATTTTCAACATTTGTTATAGAGGTAAATAATCTCCCAAAATTCCTCTACAATTTAGGTATAATAAGTTGTCGCTAGCATAACACGTTTTGAAACAACTAATGAAAGAAGTGTGTCAGCTCTATATAAATCACCCTGTAGTAATGGATTACTTGTTTTTACACACAACCTGTGTGTAGGATTTGTATAGGTAGAATCAGATTGAAAAATTCAATGCCATAGCCGGGATTTGAACCACGGATCTCCCCATTTCTAGCCGGTTGCTCTACCACTGGGCTACCATGGCAACATGCATTGAATTTCTCGATTGACTCGCAAGTTTCCCGGTAAACCACAAGGTGATCTCAAATTATTTTGAGATGACAACCCCAATGGTGACTTACAATGTTGTAAGTACTTAAGTCCCAGGATTCATAGTATAGCAAACTATTATGGTCAATTGGTATTGGCATGTTGCCATGGTAGCGCATTGGCAGAGCAACCGGCTAGAGATCCGTGGTTCAAATCCCGGCTATGGCAATGAATCTTTCAGTCTGACTCTAACTACCGTTAAATAGCAAACTTCGTAAGTTTGCTATCTTCTAGGAATGCGACACGAACATTTTCAAGAAAATTCTCCCCACCCCAAACTAACCGTTACATGGAAAAAGTTTCGACATTTTTTATTTTTGCAAAATGGCTCTAACGATGTTGATTAAACTTTCTTATATATAAGATAGTTACATGACAAATAAAATGTATACCTTGAATTTTCCAGGAATAGCCTCTGAAGACTTCATCATTCTGGATGATTTTTATTGAATTTTGCATAACTGGTAAACCGTAAGAGATAGACAAAAGCTTACTACACAAAACATGTAGATCTCGATAAAACACACAATATATGTCATATACATTTTTTTCGTGGAGTTGATCGTTTTTTAGATATTTCTTGTTATCGATTACAGTGTTAAAATACTTAAACTTTTCTCATACGGGAACTTGACAACGCTTGGCTACACAAAGAAACGGATTTCAATCCCATAGCAACCACATTTTAAAACATTTTACTATGATTTTAGGCTAATGTATTCCGTTGTTTCCCTTCTACTTATAAAGAAACGAAGTGATAAGACCGTTTCTGCTAATATTTTAGCCAGTGGCGGCTCGTAACCAAATTATCTGGTAGGGCACACTTTTAAGATTGACTAAAATTAAAACTAAATTGAATGTTATTTATGGACGCCCTTAACTGCTACAGTTCTAAGCGTCCCATTCTATTTTGGGCGCGAAACACCGCTTAATAACGCTCAGAGGCCTCTTTATCAGGATTGAGGGTTTTTTACGTGCCGTAAACTACGACACGGTATCAATGACTTTACTTCCCTTATGAAGAAAGGGATTTTTACGCCTGAAAAAAAAAAATCAGGCTGGTTTGAACCCGCGACCTTGAGAACCAGATGCCAGCATGTTAGCCCTACATTGATCACGGATGACGACAGACTAAAATTAGCGGATACTAAAAGATATCAGTAGAAATGAAATGCTAATTTGTGTATTAGCACTAACCTTTCTGTTTGTAGATGAAGTTCATCCTTCGATCCTTTGCTTGGAAAAATCTGATGTGTTCCATTCACATGACTTTCTACATCTCTGCAACAAATTTTAGTTAAAAAACTTATGCTTCTATTTACTTCATGCTAATCGAGAAATATTAGCAGGAATATCCTTATTATTTGCTTCCTTGTAAGTAGAAACGAATTGAAGGAGTACCATATATTAAAATGATAGCCAAAAGCTGCTTGCTATGTAACAGAAGTTCCTTTGTTTGTATGGACAGGAGTTAACAAATTCCTGTATAAGAAAAGTATGTTTTCAAAGCAGAAACGAAAAACCAATAATATCTTAAAAATGATCAACTCCACGTAAAAGATGTATATGACATAAATTGTGTTTTATCACGAGCTACATTTTCTAGAAAGTTAGTTTTTGTCCATCTCTTAAGCTTTAGCAGTTATGCACAATTCCGTAAAATTCATCCAAAATAAAGTAGTCTTCGGAGGCTATTCCCAGAAATTTCAAGATATACATTTTATTTGTCTGATAAATATCTTTAATATACGATATCTTAATCAAATTCGTTAGAGCCATTTTTAAGAAAATCAAAATTTTCAACATTTTTCCAAGTTATGGATAGTTTCGGGTGGGAGGATTTTCTTGAAAATCTTCGTGTCGCATTCTTGGAAGATACCAAACTTAAATACCAAGTTTGGGCTGTAACGGTCCTTTCGTTTTTGCGCTATGCTGCCCACAGACACACACATACACACATAGACAGACAGACAAAAATGCTTTTTTGGATTCAGGGAGTCTCAAAACATGTATTTCCGGTGAAATCTCGGTATAGAATAGTTGGGTACAATACAATTCCTTCTCTATACACTATGTACATAGTTCCGAGAAATCTGACCACGAACCGTCACCTTCACTTTTACTATATGTCAACAACATTATCAGGAAGGTGATCCTGCTGTAAATTAGTGCATAGCTCGCCTTCACAGCTGATGATGTACTTGAGTTTAAGATTCCAGTCTTCAATACTACCTTACACAACTTGAATAGCTTATGTATGTCAATTACAACGTTCACGATGTTTCTATTCACAAGCAAGCTCGCTTTTCTCTCAGAAAATTATGGAAACTACCCTTAAAGTAAAGTAGATCGTGATATTAATGTCTGAAGCATTTTCTTTATAAGCAATTGTAAACTTTACAAACCATCGCCTAACAGTGTATAGGATTTTCCCTCTTAAGGCGAGTTTTAACACTGCCGTTTCCTTGAACACTAGCAACTGACAAATCGGCATATCATTCTGCAGTTAATTTCACCAAATTATTCTCCAGCGCATTCGGATTATGTTTCATAACACGTGAAATACATTCCAGGCACCGTTTTACACTTGTCAGTTTACTCTTACTCAGCACTCATTCTAAAAACACTAGCCACTAATCACCTCTCGCAAGTAAGGTCCATTTTTACTTTCTCTATACGCACTATGTACATAGTGAGTAGAGAAAGTATTGCACTCCACCAAAAAATTCGATACCGAGATTTCACCGGAAATATATGTTTAGGGTCCTCTATATCTTAAAAAAGCATTTTCACAAAAAGGTCCGCGCGTGTATGTGTGTGTGTGTCCGTGTGTCCGTGTGTCTGTGAACACGATAACTCAAAAACGAAAAGACGGCAAAATACCAAACTTGGTATTTAAGTTTAGTATGTTCCAGGGATGCGACACGAAGATTTTGAGAAAAATCCCCCCACCACAAACTAACCTTTACATGTAACTTTTTTCGAAAAATTTGATTTTCTCAAAAATGGCTCTAACGATTTTGATTAAAATTTCGTATATTAAAGATATTTACCTGACAAATAAAACTGGGAATAGCCTCTGAAGAATAGTTTATTCTGGATGAATTTTACTGAATTTTGAATAACTGCTCAACCGTAAGAGATGGGCAAAAACTTATTACACAAAAAATGTAGAGCACGTTAAAACACACAATTTATGCTATATACATTTTTTTCGTGAGTTTGTAGGTTTTGAGACATTCCTTATTTTTGGTTTCTGCTATGAAAAACATATAATTTTCTCATACAGGAACTTGTCAATTCCTATCCATATAAAAAAAGGAACTTGATTGACATACCAACCAGCTTTTGACTATCATTTTAACCTATGGTAGTCCCTTATTTCGCTTCTACTTACAAGGAAGCAAGTAATAAGACTATTTCTGCTAATTTTTTCTGAGTAGCATAAAGTAAATAGAAGTATAAGCTTTTTAAGAATAATTTGTTGCAGGGATATACAGAAAGTCATGTGAATGGTACACATCAGATTTTTACTTTCTCTATACGCACTATGTACATAGTGAATAGAGAAAATATTGCACTCCACCAAAAAATTCGATATCGAGATTTCACCGGAAATATATGTTTTAGGGTCCCCTTTATCTTAAAAATGCATTTTCACAAAAAGGTTCGTGTGTGTGTGTGTGTCCGTGTGTCAGTGTGTCCGTGTGGCTGTGAACACGATAATTCAAAAACGCAAAGTCGGTAAAATACCAAACTTGGTATTTAAGTTTAGTATCTTCCAGGGATGCGACACGAAGATTTTGAGAAAAATCCACCCACCACAAACTACCCTTTACATGGAACTTTTTTCGAAAACTTTGATTTTCTAAAAAAATGGCTGTAACGATTTTGATTAAAATATGTTATATTAAAGATATTTCCCTGACAAATAAAATGTATATTTTGAATTTTCCGGGGAATAGCCTCTGAAGACTAGTTTATTCTGGATGAATTTTGCATAACTACTAAACCGTAAGAGATGGACAAAAACTTAACACACAAAAAATGTAGAGCACGTTAAAACACACAATTTATGTTATACACATTTTTTTCGTGGAGTTGATTGTTTTTGAGAGTTTCCTTTTTCTTGGTTTCAGCTTTGAAAAACTTATACTTTTCTCATACAGGAATTTGTCAACTCCTGTCCACACAAACAAAGGAACATCAGTCGCATAGCCACCAGCTTTTGGCTTTCACTTTAACCTGTGGTACTCCCTTATTTCGCTTGTATTTACAGTAGAGTAAGGAATAAGACTATTTCTGCTAATTTTCCTCGATTAACATGAAATAAATAAAAGATAAGCTTATTAACAATCATTTTTTACAGAGAGTTAGAGAAAGTCATGTGAATGGAACACATCAGATTTTTTACTTTCTCTATACGAACTATGTACATAGTGTATAGAGAATGTATTGCACTCCACCAAAAAATTCGATTCCGAAATTTCACCGGAAATATATGTTTTAGGGTCCCCTGTATCCAAAAAATGTATTTTCAGAAAAAGGTCCGTGTGTGTGTCCGTGTGGCCGTGTGTCAGTGTGTCCGTGTGTCCGCGTGTCCCTGAACACGATAACTCAAAAACGAAAGGTCGGTAAAATACCAAACTTGGTATTTAAGTTTAGTATTTTCCAGGGATGCGACACGAAGATTTTGAGAAAAATCCCCCACCCCCAACTACCCTTTACATGGAACTGTTTTCGAAAATTTTTACTTTCTCAAAAATGACTCTAACGATTTTGATTAAAATTTCGTAAATTAAAGATATTTACCTCACAAATAAAATGTGTATTTTGAATTTTCTGGGAATAGCTTCTGAAAACTACTTTTTTCTGGATGAATTTTGCATAATTACTAAACCGTAAGAGATGGACAAAAACTTAACACACAAAGAATGTAGAGCACGTTAAAACACACAAATTATGTTATACACATTTTTTTCGTGGAGTTGATTGTTTTTGAGGTATTCCTTTTTCTTGGTTTCAGCTTTGAAAAACTTATACTTTTCTCATACAGGAATTTGTCAACTCCTGTCCATACAAACAAAGGAACATCAGTCGCCTAGCAACCAGCTTTTGGCTTTCAGTTTAATCTATAGTAGTCGTTTATTTCGCTTCTACTTACAATAAAGCAAGAAATAAGACTATTTCTGCTAATTTTTCTCGATTAGTATGAAATAAATAAAAGATAAGCTTATTAACAATAATAATTTACTGAGATATAGAGAAAGTCATGTGAATGGAACACCTTAGATTCTTTCAATAACTATTGGTTGTTTGACCATTTCCTGTTTTCAAGTGAAGCTTCAACTTTATCGTGAATCTATTTCCTAGTAAACTTAGGGTAATTACATACGCCTAGTGCGCCTTGAGCGTTGGCGCGCGAGCGTACCTTGACCTCTGCTTGGCAGGGAGGAGAGAATACTAAGCACCAACATTGTACATTTTTACCACACAAGTTTCTTTTTGTATGTTTCGTTCGGGAGGTTTATACATCAACATTGTTTTCAAATAAGAATACATTTAAACTTAAATGTTCATTATTATTTACACGTGAAGAGACCTTCGACTAAATATGTTTGTCACGGATTTGACTCAAACTTTAACTTTTGCTTATTGTCGGTTCTTATTTTCTCTTTGCGCATGCGCGGCAAATGACGACAGAGGCTTTCGTGTCCTAAGAGAACCTTCCCCTCTCGGCCCCTTGAACCCCGCACCAACAGATTAACGACATCTGAAAGCATTGAATTCTTCTGCGCGTGCTCTTAGGATGACCACAAAATCGCTTGTGTCCGAAAAATGCGGCCGTTAGTATTTCCGACAGCCATCTTCACTACAACTGTCCACGGTGTATAGTAGGTTTAAATGTATACAAAATGCGTTATAGATTATAGCATTTTACCTAAATATTGTCTGAAATTGTTGTAGGGAGGGCACGTACTCCTGTGCCCCTAAAGACCGGCCGCCACTGATTTTAGCATTAAATAGAAGAATACGCTTGTTAACAATAATTTGTTACAGAAATGTAGAGAAAGTCATGAGAATGGATCATCAGATTTTAAACTGTGAATGCTGATATTGGGGTTTCAGTCAAATGATGATCTTTGCTAAGATTGCATTAACGAAATATGTGACTCGAGTAAATTCCCTGTGGCATCATGTGATATATATTAACGTCTGACGTCACCCAAGGCTAAAAAAGGCTGTTGAGGTTTCATATGCTAGGTAGAAAGAAAATGAACTGATTTAAAACAAAACTTGGATACGTAAAATTTTATGTTTTAAAAGGAAAGTTTTACAAATGAGAGGGAAAAACTCATAGATTATATGAGAAGGTATGACGTCATTCACAAAAATATTAAACAGCAACACATATTTTACTTTCTCTACACGTACTATGTACACAGTGTATAGAGAAGGTATTGTATTCCACCCAAAAATTCGATCTGCCAAGGATGCGAGCTGAACATTTACAAGAAAATCCCCCCAAACCAAACTACCGTTTACAAGGAACATTTTTCGAAAATTTTGACTGTCTCAAAAATGGCTCTAAAGATTTTGATTATACTACCTTATATAAGATATTTTTATGACAAACGAAATGTATATTTTGAATTTTCTGAGAATAGCCTCTCAAGACCTCTTCATATTGGATGACTTTTGTATAACTGACAAACCGTAAGAGATATACCAAACTTGCTACATTGAAAAGTAGATTTCATTAAAGCACACAATTTATATCATATAAATTTTTTTTTGTAGCGTTAACCGTTTCCGTGATATTCCGGATTATTGATTGCAATTTTAAGCCACTTAAACTTTGTCAAACGGGAGACATTTTTCGTCTTCTTTCTCGTTCGTTTACTCTTGGCAAGCAAAGTGGTTGGTATTTCAATTATTTCACTAAGCAATCTGCTTTTAAAGGACGAAACTATCACTTTAGCGTGTGCATTTTCTTATTCCCCTTCTACTTACAAGGAGCTAGCAATAAGAGTAATTCTGCTACTGTTTATCTTGATTAACATGATGTAGATAACATATTAATGTTTTGAATAAAAGGTTTGTTTATCGAGTAGCTAGAGGACATCATGTGAGTGGAACATATTAGATTTTTTTTTTTATTTTTACTTTCTCTTGTCGTTGTATTTTTTGCTTGTTTGTGGCCACCACGTTAGGGTGCCAATATGCCATGGTTGTTTTGGTAGGGTCAACGTTCGGGTGCCAATATGTCGTGTCAGGTGAGTCTACCTGGAGTTGGTCGCGGGTTAATGCTCGTGAATTTCTCTATAATTAGTGGACATGCCTTGCAGATTCCCTTGGTTGCTTCTTCTAGTAGATCATGAGTCTCTTACTCAGGGGAGAAAGAATGCCGTAGACTCAAATAACAGAGAAGGTTCACTTAATTCACTGTATATGCCCTTTATTGGTGGCACTAACCCTAAGAGCGACTCTCGACATAACTGATGAAGCCGTTTACATTACGTGCTGATTCCACTTTTACTACATTAGTCACTGTGTGAGTTTCTCGGTCCGATCAACACTCACAATAATGATGGCCGTCAGATCACTTTGTAAAACACCGATTTTCTGCAACTTACGGCGCGCCATTTCCTACATATGTGTCGTACTTTAAGAGCCTTGTGTGTCATGCGTTGTGCGACTTACGTTGTGTGTGTCTCCCAATTTCTTATCCGCACGTCACTTATATACAAAAAGGTCCGAGTTTTGCCCTCCTTTTTCATTGGCTGAAAAATAGCGCGTAAAGTGGCCTCATCACGTGACTATCTTTATTTTACACCCACGTGCCCTTGTTCTACAGTGCGAAATTCCCTTCCTCTAATTTCAAAAGTGAAACTACCTGGTTTCCTCTTAAGGGCTATTACTTATGTCCCTAATGCATTTTGTTATTTTCAACAAAGCCCGTAGCCTTGACGAATACAAAAGCTATTTTCAACCCTCCGAGGTGAAGCTTTCCACTGAGCATATATTTCCTGTGTTAAATATTATAAACTAACAATAAACAAATAATATATGCGTCGTACTAAAATACTTACTAAAATCTGTCGCACTTTATACGTACTGTGTACATAGAGAAGGTATTGCACTCCACCCAAAAATTCAATACCGAGATTTCACCGGAAATATATGTTTTAGGGCCCTCTTTACCCAAAAAAACATTTTCGGAAAAAATGCACCCCAAAATTCGATACCGAGATTTCACCGGAAATACATGTTTTGGGGCCCCTGAATCCATTTTTGCAAAAAGGTCCGTGTGTGTCTGTGGACAGCATAGCTCAAAAATGAAAAGACTATTAAATACCAACTTTAGTATTTAAGCTTACTATCTTCCAAGGATGCGACACGATGGTTTTCAAGAACCCCCTCCCCCCATCCGCAACTAACCTTTTTAGGGAACTCTTTTCGAACATTTTTACTTTCTCAAAAATGACCCTAACGATATTGATTAAAATGTCAAATATTGAAGATATTTACCTCACAAATAAAATGTATATCTTGTATTTTCTGGGAATAGCTTCTGAACACTACTTTGTTCTGAATGAATTTTACGGAGTTTTCCATAACTGCTAAACCGTAAGAGATGGACAAAAATGTTACACACAAAAATATAGAGCACATTAAAACTCACAATTTATATTATATACATTTTTTTTCATGGAGTTGGTCGTTTTTTAGATATTCTTTGTTTTTTATATCAGCTTTAAAAAACAAACTTTTCTCATACAGGAATTTGTCAACGCCTGTCCAATTAAACAAAGGGACTTTAGCCACATAGCAAACTGATTTTGATTATCAGTTTAGCCTATAGTACTCCCCTTTTTTTTATGTTCTACTTACAAGGAAGCAAGTAATAAGACTACTTCTGCAATTTTTTTTTCTGGATTAAAATGAAGTAAATAGAAGCATAAGCTTTTTAAAAATAATTGTTGCAGAGATGTAGAGAAAGTCATGTGAATGGATCGCAAACACACACACTCTTGGAATATTTTCAAAAGCTTCTTATAACCGGTATCTCTGTAAGTATCATAATAAATGACATAATACTGGAACACTAACTAGTGTGAGCTGCGCTGACACAGATTCAGGAAAGAGTATGAAAATATGCGCCGATAATTATATTGAAATATTACCTCAAGTATTTATTTTATTAATTACTTGCCTCAGTTGAGGGCTGCCTTATAGACATATAGACTTATAACCATACAATCTTATTAACAGAACGATAAATGTTACATTTTAGGAGCCGATTCTGTGTTGCTATGGGGACATACTTTTTATTCGTATGGTTTTACTTCCCGCACTAACGCTTTTGATCATGATTAAATTTAATTGTTAAAATACCGATAAAATCAAACCAACAATTCCAATATATAAGAAGTATAATGAAACATTAACTACCAGCACTGAAATTTCTTTTGTTTTCATTGAAACCACTTTGCAAGAGAGAATGCCAACTTAAGATCCATCCATAGCAACCATATTAATATGTACTGCAAATTAACTATATTGTGCAAAAAAATAATTATTGTCAGGCTTAAAATAACGTTGTATAAATAGTTTTACTTATGTCACAGAGGATTTAGTATTAGCTTTCGTCAATTTAGATTTACAGTGTTTTTCCCTACCAAACGGCGCATAAAGCTATAAACAGACATTAATAAAAGTTATATTTTGCAGAAATATTTTAGTAGCCCAAAGATTCGCAAATCGCCTTCCTATAAATTTGGTTGTAAAAATCGGATTTTAGTAGCCCAATCGGCGACTTTTTGCCCAATCTAGCAACACTGCGCCTATCATACGACCGCTGATCTTCTGCTCCAGCAGTCGAAACCCAAACTGACACGAAGAAAATAAAGCAGATGCCAAACACTGGAGGAGTGATTTAAGACTGCTAATACGGAAGACTATAAGTAGTAAAGATAAGAGATAAGAGTGTAGCGAGCAGCATTAACACATTTGTAAGAAGAAAGAAAGAAATCTCTACGTCTCTGCAACAAATTAGTGTTAAAAAGCTTATTCTTCTATTCACTTCATGCTAATCGAGAAAAAATTATCAAAAATAGAAGCGAAATTAGGGGTGTACCATACGTTAAAGTGACTGTCAAAAAATATTTCTATGTGACTGAAGTTCTTTTGTTTGTATGGACACGAGTCGACAAATTCGCCTATGAGAATAGTATAAGTTTTATAAAGCTGAAACAAGGAATATATTAAAAACGACCAAACCCACGAAAAAATGTATAAAACATAAATTGTGTGTTTTAACGTGCTCTACATTTTTTGTATGGTAAGTTTTTGTCCGTCTCTGACGGTTTAGCAGTTATGCAAACTTCTGTAAAATTCATCCAGGATAAAGTAGTCTTCAGAGGCTATTCCCAGAAAATTCAAGATATACATTCTATTTGTCAGGTAGATATCTTTAATATACGATATTTTAATCAAAATAGTTACAGCCATTTTTGAGAAAATCATTTTCTAAAAATTTTCGCTTCTCATCCCTGGAAGATAGTGAACATGAATACCAAGTTTGGTATTTTACCCAATTTTCGTTTTTGAGTTATTGTGTTCAGAGACACACACACGGACCTTTTTCTGAAATTGTTTTTTGTTTTTTTGGTTACAGGGGACCCTAAAGCATATATTTCCGGTGAAATCTCGGTATCGAATTTTTGGGTAGAGTGCAATACTTTCTGTATACACTTTATACATATTACGTATAGAGAAAGTAAAAAAAATAATCATATTGCAAGAATGAAAGCTGACAAACTGGTAAAAATAACCGGAGATTTCAAGCAACTGAGAAGAAATATCTGAAGGCTGCAGAAAAGCTGGAGATAAGATCTACGCTCGCCATCTAGTGACTTTCCAAGCAATTCGATAACTTACATAAAAGATAAAAAGAAATAATCTGATGTGTTCCATTCACATGACTTTCTCTATTTCTCTGTAACAAAATTATTGCTAATAAGCTTATTGTTCTATTTACTTCATGCTAATCGAGAAAAAATTAG
Source organism: Hymenopus coronatus (assembly GCA_030762935.1). Classification (NCBI taxonomy): domain Eukaryota; kingdom Metazoa; phylum Arthropoda; class Insecta; order Mantodea; family Hymenopodidae; genus Hymenopus; species Hymenopus coronatus. The sequence goes on from CM060882.1 coordinate 179,640,644, forward strand.
CAGAAATAGTCTTATTACTTGCTTCCTTGTAAGTAGGAGCGAAATAAGGGAGTACCACAGGTTAAAGTGAAGTCATAAGCTGGCTACTAGGTGGCTGGCATTCCTTAAATTCCTCCATGAGGAAAGAAAGAGATTTTCAAAGTTGAAACCAAAAACAAGGAATATCTCAAAAACGGTCAACTCCTCGAAAACAATGTAGATAACATAAATTGTGTGTTTTAATGTGCTCTACATTTTTGTGTGGTAAGTTTTTTTCCATTTCTTACGGTTTAGGAGTTATGCAAAATTCCTCCAGAATAAAGTAGCTATTCCCAGAAAATTCAAGATATACCTATTATTTGTCAGGTAAATATCTTTAATATATGATATTTTAAACAAAATCGTTATAGCTATTTTTGAGAAAATCAAAATATTCGTAAAATGTTCCATGTAAAGGGTAGTTGGGGGTTGGGGATTTTCTTGAAAATCATCGTGTCGCATCCTTGGAAACTACCAAACTTAAATACCAAGTTTGGTATTTAGCGGTGTTTTCGTTTTTGAGCAATGCTGTCCACACACACGCGCGCGCGCGCACGGACCTTTTTGTAAAATAGTTTTTTTTATTCAGGGGGACCCAAAACATGTATTTCCGGTAAAATCTCGGTATTGAATTTTTGGGTGCATTACAATACCTTCTCCATACATTATGTACGTAGTGTGTATAGAGATGGTAAAAATGCTTTTTTTTGGATTCAAGGGATCCTATAACATGTATTTCCGGCGAAATCTCGGTATCGAATTTTTTGGTAGAATACAATATTTCCTCTATACACTATGTACATAGTACGTGTAGAGAAAGTAAAAAAAGAACGTAGGATTCACTCAAGTATCGTCTTTCGAAAATTCTGGGAACGAAAACATTGTATAAGCTGCTCTGCTGCTGGACTATAAAGGCGCTCGACGTTTGTTTTTCACTGCCTACGTAACGATGAAAGGTCGAGAGGACGGGCAAAGAGGAATATAAACCGATTTTAGAGCTGTTTTTGCAATCTCTGGATGGATAGTTGCCTCCACTCGTGCTTTATTTCCGGTCGTTCTCAGTTCCCAAGGGATTGCCAATCCAGTTCGCTTTATACTAGAAAAACAACACTGATTATGTACTGCACAGCTTAGCAGCAGTGACATTTTTCTTTAATTTAATGCCTATAATATTTTCATATCTCAATACGTTTATATGTATATATATACAAAAAATAAAGAAATAAAAATAAAATCAGTATACTATTCCCCGATAACTAATTGCCTTCACCGGGGCAAATATCTCACACCTTATTTCATTTATTAACAAATATTTTGTTTTAAATTTTACAAAATAAAATAAATATACATACATTGTCAGATTAATAACCTAAATTAAATTATGCATCTGAACCTATACATTTATCAAAATTACATTTAATATTTAAATGTTTATGTATTATATTAATTGTTTTAATTACCTTAAAATTTAAAATTATAGATATATTTAAAGTTTAGGTTATTATTTTAAAGTATTATTAATTTATTTAACTTTAATTTATTATTATTTATTTATTATATCCTTTTATGAATTTATTTGATTTAAATTTATTATTAATTTTTTTATTTAATCATTATTTATTATAATTTATTTTATTATATATTATTATAATTCTATACAAAATTCTTTCATATCTATTCTAATTATAACATTGCTATTTATTTTATATTTATTATAATTATTATTTTAAATATTTTACTACTTTATCCCACATTCTTGTTACTATACTTCTATAGTTACATAATGTGAGATAAACATCTCACTATTATTAAAATTAGAAATTTTAAAATATTTCTGGTAACCAGTAAATAAATAACAGGTAACCAGTTATTATAATATAAAATAATAATTAAAAACCTAAAGCTAAACTTAAATAAAATAATAAAAACTACAAACTATAATTTGCCGCCGGTAACCGTATTGGTAACCAATGCTACTTATTCCTACCCTTTTCTTCTTTAACATCAGGTATTTAAAGCTCTGCTCAATTGCTAACTATTCTACAATGTTATACCTAATAAAATCTTGTACTATTATTATTCTACAGTGCAATTAGTTTTTCTGGAACTTAGTCTTATATATTAATCCATGTGTAATTATTTTCCTATTTTTTGTTGCACGTGATATCTAATTACATTAATTATCCTTTAGTTATAAATTAAACTATCACTTTCAGTATACACTTTAAAATTCATCACTTCTATATTCCCTTCTTATCACACTTATTCTACCTTTTCATTCACTTCCCCTTCTTACTTCATGTCTACTCCTACATCTTCTCACTTCATCCATGACACACCATCTTCCTATTTCGACCCAGATCGCCATCTTCTGCCTTCATCCCAATATCACCATCTTATTGCTTCATCCCCGTCCCTGTATATATACACAGGGTGTTAATGAACTACACGGAAATAATTTGCGAGATTGTGCACGTGACTGATATAAGTACTTCATCTTCATTCATGTATCAAACACTACAAAAACAAAAAAACGCACGTGACGCGCCGCTTTGTCTCCCACAAATCTCCCATGCGGTCAGTGACAGTGAGTATAATGTTTCTTCCTATTTACAGAGACACATTTTCTAACAAGTCTGGGAGAGTGTTCTGGACGAAGCACTTGCAAGGCGTATTACAGAAATGTTAACAAGTAGCCCTGGCAACACAATACCAACTCTGCAGGGTAAAATGGGTCAAAGCTCTCTATAAACGAGTGCATGAATAAATAAATAAAGTTATTAGGTTGTATTCGGAAATCTGTTGAAAGTGACTCATTAATAAATTGATAACACGAAAAGGAAACGTTTTAGAGCATTTGTTTATATGAACATATTTTCTTGTTTCGATGTCTGGAATCCATCCCCAAGCGTTGTAAAAGTATTTTTGAATCAGCCAGTATAAACTTATATAGCTAGCAGGTTTATATACACTTTCACCATGTACATATTGGATCATAAAACTATAACATAACAGGATTCATGGATGTAAATTAGCGCTCTCTCTCTCTCTCTCTCTACATAAGCAGCTTTACGTAACGTTTTCCTGAGAACACAATGGGAGAATCTGCAGCGGCTTGATACAGATATCTTCTCAGTATCGACAAGACTTTAGCAGCGAATTACATCATCATCGTGTACATAAAGAATATACCACTTACCAGGTGCCACATATTGTGTATGTTTGTATAAAGGTATTTATACGGATATCAATATAAATATTATTACAATAAGTAAACTCATGCTGATTTTTGTATCTATAGTTGTTATTATTACCTATATTTACTTTGTTATTATTATTATTATTATTATTATTATTATAATTATTATGAACAGCCTCACATAACTTTGTGGACAAAGGCCGACCAGACCGGAAAATCATAGTATATAAGAAGGTATCAACATAGTTGGTAAGATCGCTGTTAGGGGCTCTGTGTACAAGTAGTTAAGGATAATAAAGAGAGATGGAGCCACCGTGCTAACCAGGGAAAACAGAAGGCGCGACAGTCTCAAATATATAAGGCGCACGGACCAGAGGGAAGTCAAAATTTCACCACCATAATTAAATAAAAATAAACACCAGCGGAGCAGAGGAAAGGATGCTGCTCCTGAAAAATGTAACCGCTCGAGGAGCATATCTAGCGCTACCTCCTAACACCAACACTCGAAACCTCCAAAATCAAAACCTCAAATCCTCAACCTTCACCTCATTCCTGTGGTTAAACCCTTACCACGGTAGGTACACAGCAACAACACCTAGGCCTACCAGACACGCACGCACGCACGGAAGGCAGTCAGTCTCCCATTCAGAGACACCTCCGCCTCCTCCAAGAGTGGTGCGAGCGTTGGCCGTTGTCCATCAATCCGGAGAAAAGCCACGCTATACTCTTCACCAAGCGCCACAAACTTCCCTACATTCACGTACCTCAACCGAAGGATACAACGGACGAACGCCATAACCTACTTGGGGGTAAAGCTTGACAGGGGCGTCACTTTTGGGGAGCACATCAGGGAACTGAGGTTTCGGGGCTATAGGGCTACGGCCTCCTTGTACCCAATGCTAAAGTCCACGATGCCGGTTCCCCTTAAGTTGCGCATTTTGAGGGCTCTCATAGTCCCCTTGTTAATCTACGCCTGTGAGATCTGGGGCATGGTGCCAGACTCCAGTCTGCTGTTGCCTCAGCTGGTACAGAATAGATGCCTTAGGGATATTCTGTGCCTAGTGGCTTTCCTACGAGACTCCTGCACGAAGCCTCTGGAATGCCTACCTGGAGGACGAGATTAGGCGTCGGTCAACAAAATTCAACGAAGGGTTACCATTCCATCGGAGCGCCCTCGTTAGGTCTCTTGGGGATTACAATCCCACAAACCGCCACTTCAGGCGATACCGGCTTCCCCGGTAACGAAGGAGCATCTCCAACAGCTGCTATGGAAGCTCCTTACAATCCTTCAAGAGTTATTTGGATATCAAAATTTAAAACCCCAAAAGTAAAAATTATTACACAAGCGGTGCACAAACTGCACCATAATTGGCAACCGTTGAGGAGCAATACTTGCCTCCTCCTGTCAGTCCACAACCCCATCTCTCACTCGCCATCCTGCAAACCCCACAATCCCGTCAGAACGTGGTTAAGTTCTCTCCGAGAACAGCGACACGTCTAACACACCTCGGGCTGCCCTCAGCCTGCCAACTGCTCTGGCTGGAAGGCAGTCAAGTCTGAGCTGCGTGAGAAGCAACATCTCTGTAGCATGGGGGCCTGTCTCATTCTACCTTGATCTCTTGTTCTTATTTATACGACCCTGCCTCTGTACTCCCGGCCCAGGTGACCCGTCTACATTTGAGCTCGTCAAGGAAACCCCTTGTACCGTGTCTCGATGCAGTTCCGCTGAATCTGCTAGGCTCGTACACCTGTACGGTCACTACTTGGACCTAAAGGATGATCTCGCTTGGCATCTCGAGCTCGCTGAGAATCAACCCTCAGTTGCGTGTCACCCCGTGGAGCCCGATAGGCCAAGTATACCACCTGCTACCTTCCTTCCGTTCCTCTATAAGGTAGAACCGACTCACCAGCGCGGAACAATTATTATTATTATTATTATTATTATTATTATTATTGGCGGTGCCGTGGTCCAGTGGTTATACCGCTCATCTCCCATCTAGGCGTCCCGGGTTTGATCCCAAGAGCCCGCATGTGAAGTGGGGTCTGGGCGGGTTTTCTCCGGGCCCTCCGGTTTCCCCTGCCACTCATTCCACCAACTGCTCCATTCAACCTTTCCTATCATCAATTTCGCCTACATCTCATATCATCCACTTGCTTACACTCATGCCTGGCTACGGACCATTCTGTGGTTTCGTGCCGTTGACTCCCCGACAGGCTTCTGGCCTCTAAAGAAATGGCGTGTTATTTATGGACGCTCTTTAACTGCTATGGTCCCATTCTATACTGGGCGTGAAAGACCGCTTAATTTTACTCAGAGGCCTCTCTATCAGGCTTGAGGTTCTTTTACGTGCCGTAAATCTACGACATGGGATACACGGCTTTACTTCCCTTCCGAAGGAAGCCATGCTAAGGATTTTTACGCCCAAAGAAAATCCATCGTCCTCCGCCGGATTTGAACCCGCGACCTTGGGTATATGAAGTTAGCATGGTAACCATTACACCACGTAGGGCGACTTTTTGACCTCTAAACATTGACTTGTAAGTCCTAAGGGGTGTCAGTCCCAAATACAGGGAGGATATCCCGACTACGAAAAATATTATTATTATTATTATTATTATTATTATTATTGTTATATCATCTTACTTTTACATAGAAGCGCGTTGCACACAGTATACGACATTGGTGTAGCAGATGTGTCCTAAGCAATATAACTAACATGATACATTTAACAATTTTATCCAGTTTGTCCCAGTTATGCTCTCACGTGATGCAAAATAAATTTTTCTGATGCGTTACGTTAACTCTAAATTAGTTCACGTAATTAAAATTTGCAATTATGTACCAGTAAAATCTCTGTGACATATGTGGGGGATGTCCTTAAATTTCTTTCAAAGTTTTTCGGAGAGCTTGCTGTTATTTTTGTCCATTAATGAATAGTAGCAGATAAGAATTATTGCTTTCTCTACACGCACCATGTACATTATATATATAGAGAAGCAATTGCAATGTACCCAGAAATTCAATACCGATATTTCAGCCTGTATCCAAAAAAAGCATTTTTAGAAAAAATGTCCGTGCGTGTGTCTGTGTGTATGTGTGTCTGTGGGCAGTATAGCTCAAAAAAGAAAAGACCGCTAAATACCAAACTTTGGTATCCTTCAAGGATGGAACACGAAAATATACAATAAAATCCCCCCACCCCAACTACCCTTTACATGGAACATTTTTCGAAAATTTTGACCTCAAAAATTGCTCCAACAATTTTAATTAAAATGTCGTATATTAAATACGAGGTACATCCAGAAAGTAAGTTCCGTTTCAATGTATCTCCGCTGCAGCGCTGCGATCGCAGTTCCGCACATGCGCGGTAAACGCTCTGCATCAAGGAGAAGAAACGTGTGCCATTTTGAGATCGTTGTCAGTCACATACGCTTTGTTGTGTTTGTTTACAATGTCAGTGTTGATTGAAAATCCCGCCGCTTGTGAAATCAGATCTGTGATTCGTTTTCTGAATGCTAGGAAAGTGAAACCAATTGAAAATTATCGGCAAATTTGCGAAGTTTACGGACAAAATGCGATGAGTGATTCAATGGTGAGAAGATGGGTCCGACAGTTCAATGAAGGACGTAGTGAAGTGCACGATGGAGAACGAAGTGGGCGTCCATCTTTGGTTACAGAAGAACTGGTGCAGCCCTGACCTCGCTCCTAGCGACTTTCATCTGTTCTTACATCTCAAGTCTTTCCTTGGCGGTCAACACTTCAACAACGACGAAGAGCTGAAAGAAAATGTTTCCAACTTTTTGAAGACAGGCGGCAAACTTCTATGAAGAAGGTATACAAAAACTTGTGCCACGCTATGACAAATGCCTGCAAAATTTCGGCAGTTATGTGGAAAAGTAGTTTAAGGGTTGTAGAATTTTGTGCAATAAATAATTACTCTGTATCTGTACACAATTTAATTTTATTACCAAACGGAACTTACTTTATGGACGTACCTCGTATATTTATCTGACAAATAAAATTTCATATCTTGAAGTTTCTAGGAATAGGCTCTGCAGACTAGTTTGTTCTGGAACAATTTTACATAACTGGTAAACCGTAAGATATAGACAAAAACTTGCTTAACAGAAGCTGTAGAGCTCGTTAAAATACTCAATTTATGTTATATACAGTTGATTGTTTTTTAGATATTCTTTGTCATTGGTTCAGCTTTACAATACTTATATTTTTCTCATACAGGAATTTGTCAACTCGTATCCATACAAACAAAGGAACTTCAGTCACACAGCAACCAGCTCTTGACTATCACTTTAACCTATAGTAGTGCCCTATTTTCCTTCTACTTACATGGAAACCAGTAAGACTATTTCTGGTATTTTTCTCGATTATCATGAAGTAAACAGAACAATAAGCTTTTTAACAATAATATGCTGCAGAGTTGTAGAGAAAGTCATGTGAATGGAACACATCAGCTTTTTTTTTTTAATGGAAATTATACTGTTTACTGAATTGCTTCCTTTTTCACTGCTGCAATTCTGATCTTAATTCATTTAGACCTAATTAGTATTATGAGGGTGGATCGAAAAGTAACACTCAATAATATTTTCTGCCTTGGTATTGCAGCTGGAATGTTGCAATTTCACACAGATATAGCTTGAGCTTTTCACCATAGAGGGTATTTTTGTTTCACGTACAGCTCTAGCTAGAGAAGTGTGAACTACGCAACAAACATGGCGCGCATGTTACTGCCGTCCTCGTGTGAAGAGCAGAGAAGTGTGGTTCGATATTTGTGGGTCAAAGGGCATGAACCGAGTGAATTCACAGGCACATGCGAGGCGTGTATGGACCGTAGCAATGTCTCCAGGTGGTGAGTATTTTTCCAAGAGGCCGTGTGATTCGCCACGCTCCGGGAGACCGATAACAGTTGCTACTCCGCAGAATGTTGGAGGCATTGAGTCGGTAGTTTTGAACTATCGGCATGTGCAACTACGAATCTTATCGCAACAATCCAACATTTACTTTGGATATTGTTCCTGACACGTTGAAATCTCGTAAAGTTAGTGCTCAGCTGGGTGTCTAAGAATCTGACAGACAACCACAAGGGCCAACGAATGATGGCAAGCTTGGAGCACTTAACGTATGACTTTCTGAAAGAAATCGCCACTAGTGATGGGCCGTGGACATACCACTACACGCCCAAAACAAAGCAGGCAAGTATGAAACATGCTGGTTCCTCAGTAAAGTGACTCAATCTGCTAGGAAAGTGCCTGTGACAGTGTTCTGGGATATGCAAGGTATTTTATTGATGGCATTTGCTGAACACGGAACCTCTGTGAATGCTGCAGCCTACATCAAACTTTGCGTCGTGCCCTTCGTGCTGACGATATCAAACTTATTTATAATAATGCCGGCCCCCATGTTGCTGGTGCTGTTCGTCAAAAACTCACCAAATTTGGTTGGGAGGTGCCCCAGCATCCACCATACAGTCCGGACCTTGCACCGTCGGACTTTCATCTGTTTGGTCCCATGAAGACATTCCTGGGCGGCCAACGCTTTGCGACAGATACGCAAGTGAATCAGCAGTCAGTATTTTTTGTGGTGTTTAACGCCCGCTTTAACTACTTAAGGCACCGCAGGCGGTGACACTGATGATACATGAATGAAGATGGAGCACCGGTGGAATGCGATGGCGGTGGAAACCGGAGAATCCAGAGAAAACCCGCCCCAGCGCCGCTTTGCCCACCTCAAACCTCACAAATTGGGATCGAACCCGGGCCGTCTAGGTGAGGGGAGAGTGGTCTAACCACTCGGCCACGGCACGGCCAGCAGTCCCTAGATGGCTATACTCCAGGGAAACGGATTTACAAACTTCTTGAAACTGGTATCATGATGGGACAAATGTGTTGAGAAAGTTGGTGAGTATGTCGAAAAGTAGGTAAAAGGTGCAAGTTCATTTGTGATTTCTTTTGTTTTTATTGTTTTTTAACCATTAATTTTTTTTTGTAGAAAAATGATTGTGCGTTACATTTCGATCCGCCCTCGTATTAACATCTGCGTAATCAATTCCAAAACCAACCGTTACATGAATGAAGGCTGAAATATTGACTGCAAGTATAATAAATGGTCGAATATATTTCAACGCAAACGTCTGCTTTATAGCAATGAGAACCATCCTAAAATAATTTCTGCCTTACAAGAAGCGCAGTCTTTTTTATGAGAAGTGTTTAACACATCCTTCTTCTGCAAGTTTAGTCCAGGAAGCATAGCAATATGCTATCTATATAGTGCACGTTACGCAAGTAGAGAAGGTATTGCACTCTACTAAAAAATTCCCTACCGAGATTTCACCGCAAACATGCTTTTTAGGGTCTCCTTATCATAAAAAAAGATTAGAAAAAGATGCGTGTGTATCCGTGTGTCCACGTGTCTTTGAACACGATAACTCAAAAATGAAAACTTAGTAAAATACCAAACTAGGTATTTAAGTTTTGTATCCTTCAAGGATGCAACATGAAGATTTTGAGGAAAACCCGCTCATCCCAAACTACCTTTAACATGGAGAACATTTTGAATACCTTTTTTTCCAAAAATGCTCTAACGATATTTTCAAAATACGGTGTATTATAGATATTTACATCACAAATAAAATCTATATTTTGAATTTTCTGGGAATAGCACCTGAAAACCTCTTTATTCTGGATGAATTTTGCATTAATGGCAAACCTTAAGAGATAAATAAAAACTTACTTCACAAAAAAATGTAGATCTTATTAAGACACATAATTTATGTTATACACATTTTTTGGTAGATTTTAGATATTGTGTTCAATTTTAGCCACTTAAACTTTTCTCAAACGGGAAGACACCTTTCTTCTCGTTTCTCGTTTGTTTACTCATGGCAAGGAATTTCAATTGGAATTTCAATTGTTTCACATAGCGACCAGCATTTAGCGGACGAGACTATCGCTTTAGTCTGTGCATTTTCATAAGACGTCAGATTTTTCCCCTTATACTTCTCTTCTACTATTCTTTATCTCTATTATCATGAAGCAGATAGAAGAATAAGAATTTGTAACAGAGATGTAGAGAAAGTCATGCGATTGTAGCATATCATATTTTCTTGGTGTGTGAATATTAGGGGAAGATCCGGATCTGTGCAAAATTACAATAATATAAGCGGCATATCCTCTTTTAGATTATTGAATAATAAGTTGACACAGAACGAGTAATATGAATGAAAATAATTGTGTATTTCGTTTTTCATGCAATGTTGGGTAAGCACTGTTGAGATGTATAACATTTTGTAATGCAGTGTTGTCGAACTGAAGTCCTAATTAATGCAATTCTGGTAATAAAAAGAAGGACGAGAGTATTTGAAACAAATGAAGGCTGTAGCAGTGATGTACAAGAGCAGATATAACAAAGGCACAGAGCTGTTCCGAATCGCTGGGTACTTCTGCATGGTCCTCGCCCATTCAGCACAACATCGTGTATTCATTTGATGGCGGGCTGGAGAGCCTGAATGCAGCGAAGAATTCACTCGCTCAAAAAATGTTATGACAGCTTTATCAAAGAAGCAAAAGAAAGGAACAGCGTTTCAAAACGTCATATCTGACGTATATATCCATGAATATTGATCACTGCCAAGTCATAATTCCCATTCATACATACACGCAGAAAAATCTGATGTGGTCTATTCACAGCTCTGCAACAATTTATTGTTAATGCTATTCGAGATAAATATTAGCATTATTACTTAGTTCCTTATAAGTAGAAAGAAATAATGGAGTAGACTAGACTAAAACGACAATACAATGTTTTTTGCAATGTAAGTTAATTATTCTGAACAAACATTTAGTAATGTAAGGTATATTTACAATTCATTTATTAGTTGCCATGGCAACAAGCACTGTAAGAGTTTGAGAGGTCATTAATACTTACAGTACAATTAGCAAATGACATGTGCTACTTCAAGTAAAGATTTATTGCAAAATGCATTAATAAAAACTGTGCATGAAGAAAATAGAATAATAATCATTTGTAAGAATAGTTTGTTACAAAATAAGTACAGAAGCACTTATAAATGGAACATATTAGACTTTTTATGCTCCAGGGTGTGCTTCAGGATGGTACAAGGGATGTGCTTCTGGTGATATATTGGTTTACTATTATTGGCTGAAATACAATACTTCCTCTATTTATTGCAAGAATTTATGAGAATCGAGATAAACATTAGCAGAAATTCTTTCTTGTAAGTAGAAGGAAAATAATGGGATACACTAATCACAACCATAGTTAAATATTTCAAAACCTGGTTGCCATGTGGATCAAATCAGTTTCTTTGCAGAAGTTGAAAAGTTTAAGTATTTTAAAACTGAAACCAACAACAAGAAATATCTCAAAATGTATACGATATAAATTGTGTGTTTCAACGAGATCTACATTTTTGTGTAGTAAGTTTTTGTCTATCTCTTACGGTTCATTAGTTATACAAAATACAGTAAAATTCATCCAAAATAAAGAGGTCTTCAGAAGTTATTTCCAGAAAATACAAGATATATATTTTATTTTTCATGTAAATACTTTAATAAATGGTATTCTTTAGAGTCATTTTTGAGAAAATCAAAACTTTTCCACGTAAAGGGTAGTTTGGGACGGGGCGAATTTCCTCAAAATCTTCGGGTCGCATCCTTGATGGATACCAAACTTGTACACCAAGTTTGGTACTTTACCGAATTTTCGTTTTTGAGTTATCATGTTTACACACACACACACACACACACACACACACACACACACATCCTTACACGGACCTTCTTCTAAACATGCTTTATTTGAATACTGGGGACCCTAAAACGTCTATTTCCGGTGAAATCCGGATATCGAATTTTTGGGTGGAGCTCAATACCTTTTCTATACACTATGTACATATTACCTGTGGAGAAAGTAAAAAGAAGCTGTGTATAATGTGACTTTAACTGTGACTCGCAGAACTTAACACGTTTCTGATAAACTAGGTACGCATTATGTCTTCTGAGGGCATTTTAATGACCTCAGGATGTTTTCATTTCAGACTGCGTCAGTGTAACATCAGAAGAGGGTCAGTACTTCCACAAGGCGAGCGAAGTTGATGACATTTTAATGGCCTCAGGATGTTTTCATTTCAGACTGGTCACAGTGACATCAGAAGAAGGTCAGTACTTCCACAAGGCGAGCGATGTTGTTGACATTTTAATGACCTCAGGATGTTTTCATTTCAGACTGCGTCACTGTGACATCAGAAGAAGGTCAGTACTTCCACAAGGCGAGCGATGTTGTTGACATTTTAATGACCTCAGGATGTTTTCATTTCAGACTGCGTCACTGTAACATCAGAAGAGGGTCAGTACTTCCACAAGGCGAGCGATGTTGTTGACATTTTAATGACCTCAGGATGTTTTCATTTCAGACTGCGTCGCTGTGACATCAGAAGAAGGTCAGTACTTCCACAAGGCAAGCGATGATGACATTTTAATGACCGCAGGATGTTTTCATTTCAGACTGCGTCACTGTGACATCAGAAGAGGGTCAGTACTTCCACAAGGCGAGCGATGATGACATTTTAATGACCGCAGGATGTTTTCATTTCAGACTGCGTCACTGTAACATCAGAAGAGGGTCAGTACTTCCACAAGGCGAGCGATGTTGACATTTTAATGACCTCAGGATGTTTTCATTTCAGACTGCGTCACTGTGACATCAGAAGAAGGTCAGTACTTCCACAAGGCGAGCGATGATGACATTTTAATGACCTCAGGATGTTTTCATTTCAGACTGCGTTGCTGTGACATCAGAAGAGGGTCAGTACTTCCACAAGGCGAGCGATGTTGACATTTTAATGACCTCAGGATGTTTTCATTTCAGACTGCGTCACTGTGACATCAGAAGAGGGTCAGTACTTCCACAAGGCGAGCGATGATGAAGCAGCAGTTTGTGGAGTATATCTTCTCACCGATCCAGATCGCGTGGTGGAGGTTCACTTCGACTATTTGGATGTACCCTGTCAAAATGGTGGCCTCGTATCGGTAAGTCTTTAAACGTTTCCTTGCGAATTCTAATTTCAGAAAACTAAAAACACAATATGTAAGAAAGTTGCGCACTCCACTTGTGGTGTTTTGGATTGTACAGTTTGAATACTTTGAGCAACACTTTGGGTGGCCTATTCAGTAGTTCCTGCAGAGGCTTCTCTTGTGAAGTTTTGGGTAGCCAGTTACTTTCGCTCACGGAAATGGACTTGCAGATGAGCCCATTGTGTGGCGGAATGGAAAATTACCTGCATTTTATCTTACATTGTGAAGAGACAAACTGTGGAGGGACCAATTAGCACCAGCCAGGTGGCTGCAGTTACCGAGGGAAATAATTAAAATAAAATTAGAACATCTAAGAATACAGATGAGATTAGAAAGTTGGGGGAATGATTATAAAGACTAAAGAAAAATATAAAAGAAGAATTCTAAAATCTTAAATCCACATTACAAGGAAGCCTATCAGAAAAATCTGATGTGTTACACTCACATGACTTGCTCTAGCTGTTCTACAAACTTCTTACAAAAGATTATTCTTCTTTGCACACAATGCTAATTGAGATGAATATTAGCAGAATGTTCTTATTACTTAGTTCCTTATAAGTAGGAGAGAACTAAGGGAATGCGCTATTCTAAAGTGATAGTCAAATGTTTTAAAAGCTATCGTTATACTATTGTCATTGCAAATCGCTTCTTTGCTTGGCCAGGAGTAGAACAAAAGAAAAACGGACACTTCCTGTCTGAGAAAAGTTTAAGTATTTCATAATTGAAACCAATAACAAGGAATATCTCGGAAACGGTTACCTCCACAACAAAAACGTAAAGGACATAACTTGTGTGTTTTGTCACGATGTACATTTTTTGTGTGGTAAGTTTTTCCATCTCTTACGGTTTAGCAGTAATGCAAAATTCAGTATAATTCACCCAGAATAAAGTAGTCTTCAGAGGCTATTTCTAGAGAATTCAAGATATACATTTTATTTTTCAGGTAAATATTTTTAATAAAGGATATTTTTAATAAGGGGTATTTTAATCAAAATCGTTAGAGCTATTTTTAGGAAAATCAAAAAAGTCTAAAAAAGTTCCATGTAAGGGGTAGTTGGGCGTGGGGGATTTTTTTTTTAAAATGTTTGTGTCGCATCCTTGGAAGATAAGAAACTTAAATACCAAATTTGGTATTCAACGGCCTTTTCGTTTTTGAGCTATGCTGTCCACAGACACACACACAGATACACACACGAATCTTTTTGTAATTTTTTGTTGTATACAGGGGGTCCTAAAACTTATTTCCGGTGAAATCTCGGTGTCGAATTTTTGGGTGGATTATAATACTTCCTGTATACACTATATACATAGTACGTGTAGAGGGAGTAAAAAAAACAAAACACGTCTGTTTGAAAAAAAACAACACGTCTAAAACTAATTTAAATTCAGAAAAGTAAGAGGACGGGATGAGGCGGCAATTAGGCGGCAGTTAGACCGCTCGCCTCCTATCTAGGCGTCCCGGGTTCGATCCCAAGCGCCCGCATGTGCGATTCGTGATGGACGAAGCGACGTCTGGGTGGGTTTTCTCCGGATCCTCCAGTTTCCCCCGCCACTCATTCTACCGATTGCTCCACAATCAGTTTCGCTTACATTTCATATCATCCACATGCCTGGCTACGGACCGACCCCCCGTAACAGGTTCTCCATTGTGTGGTTTCGTGCCATTGACTCCCGGACAGACTTCTGACCCCTAGACATGGTCTTGTAAATGCTAGAGGAGTGTCAGTCCTACAAACACGGGGGCAGTAAGCCGGTTACAAAACCAAGAGGACGGAATCAAAAACAGATGCGAACGTGTATTCGTATTTAAAACATTTCCTTTCAATATAATTATTTGTATTTGTATCAAAATGTACTAAAAAGTATAACAATATCAATAAATTAAGGGTACTCATAATTATCGAAGGATATTTTCTGAAGATCTGTGATTATTTATGGTCAGAAAGACGTTCTTAAAACAAGTGTCACTTAAGAACGACGTTAGCAAAATGAAATCGAGTTTTATTTAACTGCTGTGATTGTCATCGTCCCATTCTTTATTGGGCGTGAAAGGCCGCTTAAATTGCTCAGATGCCTCTTTATCAGGCTGGAGGCGCTACATATACCGCGTGTAAGGATGGAACATATGATCTTCTACGACCATTTTCTGCCCATATATGTGGGATTTTTCGAGAACATACCTGGTGGAAGGGAAGTCATTACATTAATTTGGAACACATTTTGTATCTTACGTATTTGTTTCTAGCCTTTTTATACGGAAATAATTTTTTTTTTTTCGAAAACAGGAGACAGACAAGGTTGTGTGGTTGTCACTTGCACCAGGTCAGTACATAAACACACCCGCCTCACTGCTGCTACCACACCAGTGTAAGCCAATGAGAATGCCAGTTGCACTCGTTATCCCCCAAAGCATTAGACCAGAGTGCGTCGTGTTTGCAAGCGATCGACGTGTTAACATCCAGAAGCTAGTTCCGATCCTAACCAACCTCAATGCCACGTTGCTGTGTTATTTCACGTCTGAAAAAGCTGCTCGGAATACTCAATTAATTCTTTTAAGTGATTAATTATTTCGAAACTCTGTGTGATGTCCCATAATTCTTACCGAAACTGACGTCAGAAATACGTTACCCTAGACATCTTACAAGTAACAAACTATTATCTTCGTACATTCTTGTAGAATTTCGCTTCCAATTTGCAACAAAAACCATATATCACTTTCTCTATACGCACTACGTACACAGTGTGTAGAGAAGGTTCACTCCACCCAAAAATTCAGTACCGAGATTTCACCGGAAAAATATGTTTTAGGGTGCCCTTTACCTAAAAAAAAACATTTTCGGAAAAGGGTCCGTGTGTATATGTGTGTGTGTCCCCGTGTCCGTATGTCTGTGAACACGATAACTCAAAAACGAAAAGTCGGTAAAATACCAAACTTGGTATTTAAGTTTAGTATCTTTCAGGCATGCGACACGAAGATTTTGAGGAAAATCCTCCCACCCCCAACTACCCTTTACATGGATCTTTTTTCGAAAATTTTGATTTTCTCAAAAATGGCTCTAACGATTTTCATTAAAGTTTCTTATATTAAAGATATTTACCTGACAAATAAATGAATAACTGCTAAACCGTAAGAGATGGACAAAAACTTACTACGCGAAAAATGAAGAGCACGCCAAAGCACACAATTTCTGTTACATACATTTTTTTTTTTTTCTTGGAGTTCATCGTTTTTGAGACATTGCTTGTTTTTTGGTTTTCTGCTTTGAAAAACTTATACTTTTCTCACACAGGAATTTGTCAACTGCTGTCCATACAAACAAAGGAACTTCAGTCACTATCACTTTAACCTATGGTACTCCCTTATTTAGCTTCTACTTACAAGGAGGCAAGTAATAAGACTATTTCTGCTAATTTTTTCTCGATTAGCATGAAGTAAATAGAAGTATAAGCTTTTTAACAATAATTTGTTGCAGAGATGTAGAGAAAGTCATGTGAATAGTACACATCAGATTTTTTTTTTTTTTTTTTTTTGAAATCGCTGATCAAAGAACAAAATGTCATCAGAGTTTTTTGTGTGTAACACTTTAGACACACACACACACACACACACACACACACACACACACACAGTGGTAATGATGCATCTGGGAACTGGTTTGCCCTTTCAGACCAGAAGTTCAGGTCAGGGCGTTAACAGATTATTGGTCGTTATGACGCAGTTGAGAAGTGTAGATGAATATTTCATGTGTGTAACCTTCTAACAATCGACTCTGCATCTTCAATTGACACATTTTGTAACCTAAACTCAGCTCGCTCGGCATTAAACTTATTATCTATTCACTGTTAGGTTGATCCGCGCCAAAACGGATCCACGTGACCAGTGCAACACAGTAGCAATGCGGGCAATGCTAACACTCTAAATTAGACAATGATGTGTTCAGTCTAGTTTTAGAACTACGCTGTCCACACACACACACACACACACACACGTCTTTTTTTTTTTTTTTTTTTTTGACTCAGGGGGGTCAAATATATATATTTCCGGTGAAACCTCGACATAGAGGTTTTAATTGGAATACAATACCTCAAGTGCACATAGTTCCCATAGAGAAAGTAAAAATAGAATAAAGATTAACAGAAATTGTCTAAATTACTTGCTTCCTTGTAATTAGCAGGAAAATAAGGGAATACAGTACGCTAAAGTGATAATCAAATCTTTTAAAAGCTGCTTGCCATGTGTTTGAAATACGTTTCTTTGCACCGTCAGGAGTTGAAAAGTTCCCATATGAGGAAGGTTTAACTATTTTAAAATGAAACCAATAACAAAGAATGTTTCGGAAACGACCAACTTTCAGAAAATAAAAATTTTCGAAATTTTTACCATATAAAGGGTAGCTGGGATGCGCTTATTTTCCTTAACATCTTCGTGCCACACAGTGTTACCAGAAATATTTCGCTGGAATCATTAAAAAAAATAGCAAAGTTTCAGTTGAAGGTACCCAATATTTGTATTAACAAATGCAATTTATTTTACTATTTTATATACACAAACACACACACACACACACATACACTCTTGGAATATTTTCAAAAGATTCTTATAGTCGGTATCTCTGTAAGTATCATAACAAATGACATAATACTGGAACACTAACTAGTGTGAGCTGCGCTGACACAGATTCAGGAAAGAGTATGAAAATACGCGCCGATAATTATATTGAAATATTACTTCAAGTATTTATTTTATTAATTACTTGCCTCAGTTGAGGGCTGCCTTATAGACATATAGACTTATAACCATACAATCTTATTAACAGAACGATAAATGTTACATTTTAGGAGCCGATTCTGTGTTGCTATGGGGACATACTTTTTATTCGTATGGTTTTACTTCCCGCACTAACGCTTTTGATCATGATTAAATTTAATTGTTAAAATATCGATAAAACCAAACCAACAATTCTAATATATAAGAAGTATAATGAAGCATTAACTACCAGCACTGAACTTTCTTTTGCTTTCATTGAAACCACATTGCAAGAGAGAATGCCAACTTATCATCCATCCATAGCAACAATATTAATAAGTACCGATAATTAACTATATCGCGCAAAAGAAGAAGGAAGTAATTATTGGCAGGCTTAAAATAACGTTGTAATTATAAATAGTTTTACTCAGGTCAGAGAGGATTTCATTTTTGTCTTTCGTCAATTTAGATTTAGAGCTCTCTTGCCTACCAAACGGCCTATAAAGTTATAAACAGACATTAATAAAAGCTTTATTTTACAGAAATATTTTAGTAGCCCAAAAATTCGTAAATCGCCTTCATTAAAACTTGGCCGTAAAATGTGGATTTCAGTGGCCCAATCCGCGACTTTTCGCCCAATCTGGCAACACTGAAGACGATACTGAACTTAAATACCAACATTTGGCGTTTAACGACTTTTCGTTTATGAGTTACCTCTCCCACAGACACACACTTGAACATTTTTCCTATTTTTTTTTTTCAGGAGGTCTCCAAACATAATGTGATTCTGGTGAAATTTTGTAACGAATTTTAGGGTGGAATACAATATCGTCCATACATAGTGCAAGTAGAGACAGTAAATATCTGATGTCCAAAGTATAAATCCTTTCATATGATATTCTCTAGCTGTGCAGCAAGCAACCCTTTTAGTCAAAAGATAATCTGTTATATACATCATGCTAATCAAGATAAACATAAGCAGAGTTAGTCTTATTATTACGAAGGCCGTTTTCTTCAACCTCCGATAGGCTATAAATAAAAGACAAGTTCATAGAAAACAATTACTTTATTACTAAAAGTTTTGTACACTTATAGTTACTTTTCAACATAATCACCGAAAAGATTGAGACATTTATCGTACCTGTGCACAAGCTTTGCAATACCCGCTTCAAAAAATGTTGTCGCCAATGATTTCAAATGAGCATTGACGTTGTTTTGAAGATCTTGGTTGGTTTGAAAATGCTGACCTCCTAGCCACGTCTTCAGTTGAGGGAAAAGGTGAAAGTCGCTGGGTGCCAGGTCAGGACTATATGGCGGATGATCGAAGATGTCCCATTGAAATTGTTCAAGGAGCCGATGGGTTGTGCCAGCAGTGTGTGGACGAGCGTTGTCATGGATCAACACAATTCCTGAACTCAGCATTCCTCTTCGTTTGTTTTGAAAGGCTCTCGCAAACGTCGTAAAATACGAAGATCTTCAGAACGTCATTGCTCATTTGAAATCATTGGTGGCAACATTTTTTGAAACGGGTGTTGCAAAGCTTGTGCACAGGTACGATAAATGTCTCAATCTTTTCGCTGATTATGTTGAAAAGTAACCAGAAGTGTACAAAGTTAATTGTTTTCTATTAACTTGTCTTTTATTTATAGCCTATCGGAGGTTGAATAAAACGGCCCTCATAGCTTTCTTGTAAGTAGAAGAGAAATGAGGAAATGCACAGGCTAAAGTGATAATCCGTCCTTTATAAGCGGGTCGCTATGTGAAATAGCTGAAATTTCATTATCTTTGCCTGTCAGGAGTAAGCAAACGAGAAACGAAAAGAAGGATGTCTTCTTGTTTGACAAAAGCTTAAGTGGCTTAAACTTCAAAGCAATAATACGGGATTTCTTGAAAACGGGTGCCTCTACACAAAACGTATATGACATAAATTGCGATTTAACGAGGTCTACATTTTTGTGTAGTAAGTTTTGTCTATCTCTTACCGTTTACCAGTTATGCAAAATTCAAAAAATTCATCCAGAACAAAGGTCTTTTAAGCTATTTCCAGAAAATTCAAGATATACATTATATTCGACATGTAAATATCTTAAACTTTTAAGATTTTAATCAAAACCATTAGAGCCATTTTTGAGAAAATTACATTTTCCTAACATTTCCCATGTAAAGGGTAGTTAGGGGTGGGGGGATTTTCTAAAAATCTGCGTGTCGCATCTTTGGGAGATACTGAACTTAAATATCAAGTTTGGTATTCAGGAACTTTTCGTTTTTGAGCTATGCTGCCTAAGGCACACACACACAGACATACACGGACCTTTTTCTAAAAAATTCTGTTTTTACTTTCTCTACACGCACTATGTGGATTGTGTTTAGAGAACGTATTGCACTCCACCCAAAAATTCGATACCGAAATTTCACCGGAAATATATGTTTTAGGGACTCTTAAATCCAAAAAGAGCATTTTCACAAATAGGTCAGTGTGTGTGTGTGTGTGTGTGTGTCCATGTGTCTGTGAACACGATAACTAAACGAAAAGTCTGTAAAATACTAAACTTAGTATTAAATTTATGTTTAGTATCTTCCAGGGATGCGACACGAAGATTTTGAGAAAAATGCCCGCACCCCAAACTACCCTCTACATGGAAAAAATTTCGAAAATTTTGATTTTCTTAAAAATGGCTCTAACGATTTTGAATAAAATATCGTATATTAAAGATATTTACCTGACAAATAAAACTTATATCTTGAATTTCTGGGAATAGCCTCTGAAGACTACTTTATTCTGGATCAATTTTACGGACTTTTGCAGAACCGCTACACCTTAAGAGATGGAAAAACACTTGCCACACAAAAATTGTAGAGCACGTTAAAACACACCATTTGTGTAATTCACATTTTTTTCATGGAGTTGATCGTTTTTAAGATATCTTTTGTTTTTAGTTTCAGCTTTGAAAAGAATACTGGCATTTGTTAACTCCTGCCCATACAAACAAAGGAACTTCAGTCACATATCAACCAGCTTTTGATTATCACTTTAACATGTGGTACTCCCTTATTTCGCTCCTACTTATAAGGAAACAAGGAATAAGACTTTCGGCCAATTTATTCTCGATTAGCATGAAGTAAATAGAAGCATAAGCTTTTTAAAAATAATTTGTTGCAGAGATGTAGAAAAAGTAATGCGAATGTAACACATCAGATTTTTACTTTCTCTATACGTACTATCTACATAGTGTATAGAGAAGGTATTGCATTGTACCCAAAAATTCGATACCGAGATTTCACCGGAAATACATATTTTGAGACCACCGGAATCCAGAAAAAGCATTTTTAGAAAAATGTCCGTGTGCGTGTCTGTCTGTGTATATGTGTGTGTCTGGACAGCATAGCTCAAAAACGAAAAGACCGTTAAATACAAAACTTGTATATTTAAGTTCAGTATCTTCTAAGGATGCGACACGAAGATTTTCAAGAAAATCCCACCACCAACTACCCTTCACATGGAAAAAGAATTTGGAAATGTTGATTTTCTAAAAAATGGGTTTAACTGTTTTGTTAAAAATATCATATATTAAAGATATATACTTGACAAATAATGTGTATATCTGAATTTTTTGGAAATAGCCTCTGAAGACTACTTTATTCAGGATGTATTTTACGGAATTTTGTGTAACTGGTAAACCGTAAGAGATAGACAAAACCTTACCACACAAAAAGTGTAGACCACATTAGAACACAAATTGATGTTATATACATTTGTTTTCGTGGAGTTGATCGTTTTTTAGATATTCCTTGTTTTTTGTTTCAGCCTTAAAAACTTGTACCTTTCTCATACAGGAATTTGTCAACTCCTGTCCATACAAACAAAGGAACTTCAGCCACATAGCAACCAGCTTTGACTATCACTTTAACCTATAGTACTCCATTATTTCGCTTCTACTTACAAGGTAGCAAGTAATAAGACTATTTCTGTTAAGTTTTTCTCGATTAGCATGAAGTAAATAGAAGCATAATCTTTTTAACAATAAGTTGTTACAGAGATGTAGAGAAAGTCATGTGAATGGAACACTTCACATTTATTCTCATCGTATTTTGTTCCTTCCCAGCCGTTCTCGGCTTGGACAGTTTCTATTGGCTCCACAGTTTTTTTTGCCCTCCGTGGTGTAATGGTTACCATGCTGGGTTCTAACCCAGCGGAGAACGATGTATTTTTTCGAACATGGCTTCCTACGGAAGGGAAGTAAAGCCGTGGGTCCCGTGTCGTAGAGTCTGATAGAGGGGCATCTGAGCAAAATTAAGCGGTCTTTCACGCGCAATTTAGAATGGGATGCTGAGAACCACAGCAGTTAAAGAGCGTCCATAAATAACACGCCACTTCCATTTCCACTAATTCTATTGGCTAAAATATTTATTGCTAGTATTTGCTTTCACTTGAAAAAGCGACAACTCAGACAAACATTAAGCTGTGAAAGCGTCTCAAAAATCACATGACATTTTACTTTCTAATGTATTGCCAGTTGCACGAAGATTTCTTTTGTTCAGATTTACCTGCTAATGACTTTCTGTTCCTAATTCTATAAACAATACCCAGCTTTAGAATTCTTTTGTTCAGGTTTACCTGCTAATGGCCTTCTGATCCTAATTCTATAGACAATACCCAGCTTTAGAATTCTTTTGTTCAGGTTTACCTGCTAATGACCTTCTGATCCTAATTCTATATAGACAATACCCAGCTTTAGAATTCTTTTGTTCAGGTTTACCTGCTAATGACTTTCTGTTCCTAATTCTATAAACAATACCCAGCTTTAGAATTCTTTTGTTCAGGTTTACCTGCTAATGACTTTCTGTTCCTAATTCTATAGACAATACCCAGCTTTAGAATTCTTTTGTTCACGTTTACCTGCTAATGACTTTCTGTTCCTAATTCTATAGACAATACCCAGCTTTAGAATTCTTCTGTTCAGGTTTATCTGCTAATGACTTTCTGTTCCTAATTCTATAAACAATACCCAGCTTTAGAATTCTTTTGTTCAGGTTTACCTGCTGATGACTTTCTGTTCCTAATTCTATGGACAATACCCAGCTTTAGAATTCTTTTGTTCAGGTTTACCTGCTAATGACTTTCTGATCCTAATTCTATGGACAATACCCAGCTTTAGAATTCTTTTGTTCAGGTTTACCTGCTAATGGCCTTCTGATCCTAATTCTATAGACAATACCCAGCTTTAGAATTCTTTTGTTCAGGTTTACCTGCTAATGGCCTTCTGATCCTAATTCTATAGACAATACCCGGCTTTAGAATTCTTTTGTTCAGGTTTACCTGCTAATGACTTTCTGATCCTAATTCTATAGACAATACCCAGTTTAGAATTCTTTTGTTCAGGTTTACCTGCTAATGACTTTCTGATCCTAATTCTATAGACAATACCCAGCTTTAGAATTCTTTTGTTCAGGTTTAGCTGCTAATGGCCTTCTGATCCTAATTCTATAGACAATACCCAGCTTTAGATTTCTTTTGTTCAGGTTTACCTGCTAATGGCTTTCTGATCCTAATTCTATAGAAAATACCCAGGTTTAGATTTCTTTTGTTCAGGTTTACCTGCTAATGACTTTCTGATCCTAATTCTATAGACAATACCCAGCTTTAATTTTCTTTGGTTCAGGTTTACCTGCTAATGTCTGTCTGTTCCTAATTCTATAGACAATACCCAGCTTTAGAATTCTTTTGTTCAGGTTTACCTGCTAATGGCCTTCTGATCCTAATTCTATAGACAATACCCAGCTTTAGAATTCTTTTGTTCAGGTTTACCTGCTAATGACTTTCTGATCCTAATTCTATAGACAATACCCAGCTTTAGAATTCTTCTGTTCACGTTTACCTGCTAATGGCTTTCTGATCCTAATTCTATAGACAATACCCATTTTTAGATTTCTTTTGTTCAGGTTTACCTGCTAATGACTTTCTGATCCTAATTCTATAGACAATACCCAGCTTTAGAATACTTTTGTTCAGGTTTACCTGCTAATGGCTTTCTGATCTTAATTCTATAGACAATACCCAGCTTTAGAATTCCTTTGTTCACGTTTACCTGCTAATGACTTTCTGATCCTAATTCTATAGACAATACTCAGCTTTAGAATTGTTTTGTTCAGGTTTACCTGCTAATGACTTTCTGATCCTAATTCTATAGACAATACCCAGCTTTAGATTTCTTTTGTTCAGGTTTACCTGCTAATGACTTTCTGATCCTAGTTCTATAGACAATACCCACTTTAGAATTCTTCTGTTCACGTTTACCTGCTAATGGCTTTCTGATCCTAATTCTATAGACAATACCCATCTTTAGATTTCTTTTGTTCAGGTTTACCTGCTAATGACTTTCTGATCCTAATTCTATAGACAATACCAAGCTTTAGAACTCTTTTGTTCAAGGTTTATCTGCTAATGGCCTTCTGATCCTAATTCTATAGACAATACACAGCTTTAGAATTCTTTTGTTCAGGTTTACCTGCTAATGACTTTCTGATCCTAATTCTATAGACAATATTCAGCTTTAGAATTCTTTTGTTAAGGTTTACCTGCTAATGACTTTCTGTTCCTAATTCTATAGACAATACTCAGCTTTAGATTTCTTTTGTTCAGGTTTACCTGCTAATGACTTTCTGATCCTAATTCTATAGACAATACTCAGCTTTAGAATTCTTTGGTTCAAGGTTTATCTGCTAATGGCCTTCTGATCCTAATTCTATAAACAATACCCAGCTTTTGATTTCTTTGGTTCAGGTTTACCTGCTAATGACTTTCTGTTCCTAATTCTATAGACAATACCCGGCTTTAGAATTCTTTTGTTCAGGTTTACCTGCTAATGGCCTTCTGAAATTAATTCTATAGACAATACCCGGCTTTAGAATTCTTTTGTTCAGGTTTACCTGCTAATGACTTTCTGATCCTGGTTCTATAGACAATATCCTGCTTTAGAATTCTTTTGTATAGGTTTACCTGTTAATGACTTTCTGATCCTAATTCCATAGACAATACTCAGCTTTAGATTTCTTTTGTTCAGGTTTACCTGCTAATGGCTTTCTGATCCTAATTCTATAGACAATACTCAGCTTTAGAATTCTTTTGTTCAGGTTTACCTGCTAATGACTTTCTGATCCTAATTCTATAGACAATACCCAGCTTTTGATTTCTTTGGTTCAGGTTTACCTGCTAATGTCTTTCTGTTCCTAATTCTATAGACAATACCCGGCTTTAGAATGCTTTTGTTCAGGTTTACCTGCTAATGGCCTTCTGAAATTAATTCTATATACAATACCCAGCTTTAGAATTCTTTTGTTCAGGTTTACCTGCTAATGGCCTTCTGATCCTAATTCTATAGACAATACCCAGCTTTAGAATTCGTTTGTTCAGGTTTACCTGCTAATGACTTTCTGATCCTAATTCTATAAACAATACCCAGCTTTAGAATTCTTTTGTTCAGGTTTACCTGCTAATGGCCTTCTGATCCTAATTCTATAGACAATACCCGGCTTTAGAATTCTTTTGTTCAGGTTTACCTGCTAATGACTTTCTGATCCTAATTCTATAGACAATACCCAGCTTTAGAATTCTTTTGTTCAGGTTTACCTGCTAATGACTTTCTGATCCTAATTCTATAGACAATACCCAGCTTTAGAATTCTTTTGTTCAGGTTTAGCTGCTAATGGCCTTCTGATCCTAATTCTATAGAAAATACCCAGCTTTAGATTTCTTTTGTTCAGGTTTACCTGCTAATGGCTTTCTGATCCTAATTCTATAGAAAATACCCAGCTTTAGATTTCTTTTGTTCAGGTTTACCTGCTAATGACTTTCTGATCCTAATTCTATAGACAATACCCAGCTCTAATTTTCTTTGGTTCAGGTTTACCTGCTAATGTCTTTCTGTTCCTAATTCTATAGACAATACCCAGCTTTAGAATTCTTTTGTTCAGGTTTACCTGCTATTGGCCTTCTGATCCTAATTTTATAGACAATACCCAGCTTTAGAATTCTTTTGTTCAGGTTTACCTGCTAATGACTTTCTGATCCTAATTCTATAGACAATACCCAGCTTTAGAATTCTTCTGTTCACGTTTACCTGCTAATGGCTTTCTGATCCTAATTCTATAGACAATACCCATTTTTAGATTTCTTTTGTTCAGGTTTACCTGCTAATGACTTTCTGATCCTAATTCTATAGACAATACCCAGCTTTAGAATACTTTTGTTCAGGTTTACCTGCTAATGGCTTTCTGATCTTAATTCTATAGACAATACCCAGCTTTAGAATTCCTTTGTTCACGTTTACCTGCTAATGACTTTCTGATCCTAATTCTATAGACAATACTCAGCTTTAGAATTGTTTTGTTCAGGTTTACCTGCTAATGACTTTCTTTTCCTAATTCTATAGACAATACTCAGCTTTAGATTTCTTTTGTTCAGGTTTACCTGCTAATGACTTTCTGATCCTAATTCTATAGACAATACCCAGCTTTAGATTTCTTTTGTTCAGGTTTACCTGCTAATGACTTTCTGATCCTAGTTCTATAGACAATACCCAGCTTTAGAATTCTTCTGTTCACGTTTACCTGCTAATGGCTTTCTGATCCTAATTCTATAGACAATACGCATCTTTAGATTTCTTTTGTTCAGGTTTACCTGCTAATGACTTTCTGATCCTAATTCTATAGACAATACCAAGCTTTAGAACTCTTTTGTTCAAGGTTTATCTGCTAATGGCCTTCTGATCCTAATTCTATAGACAATACACAGCTTTAGAATTCTTTTGTTCAGGTTTACCTGCTAATGACTTTCTGATCCTAATTCTATAGACAATATTCAGCTTTAGAATTCTTTTGTTAAGGTTTACCTGCTAATGACTTTCTGTTCCTAATTCTATAGACAATACTCAGCTTTAGATTTCTTTTGTTCAGGTTTACCTGCTAATGACTTTCTGATCCTAATTCTATAGACAATACTCAGCTTTAGAATTCTTTGGTTCAAGGTTTATCTGCTAATGTCCTTCTGATCCTAATTCTATAAACAATACCCAGCTTTTGATTTCTTTGGTTCAGGTTTACCTGCTAATGACTTTCTGTTCCTAATTCTATAGACAATACCCGGCTTTAGAATTCTTTTGTTCAGGTTTACCTGCTAATGGCCTTCTGAAATTAATTCTATAGACAATATCCTGCTTTAGAATTCTTTTGTTTAGGTTTACCTGTTAATGACTTTCTGATCCTAATTCCATAGACAATACTCAGCTTTAGATTTCTTTTGTTCAGGTTTACCTGCTAATGGCTTTCTGATCCTAATTCTATAGACAATACTCAGCTTTAGAATTCTTTTGTTCAGGTTTACCTGCTAATGACTTTCTGATCCTAATTCTATAGACAATACCCAGCTTTTGATTTCTTTGGTTCAGGTTTACCTGCTAATGTCTTTCTGTTCCTAATTCTATAGACAATACCCGGCTTTAGAATGCTTTTGTTCAGGTTTACCTGCTAATGGCCTTCTGAAATTAATTCTATAGACAATACCCGGCTTTAGAATTCTTTTGTTCAGGTTTACCTGCTAATGACTTTCGGATCCTAATTCTATAGACAATACACAGCTTTAGAATTCTTTTGTTCAGGTTTACCTGCTAATGACTTTCTGATCCTAATTCTATATACAATACCCAGCTTTAGAATTCTTTTGTTCAGGTTTACCTGCTAATGGCCTTCTGATCCTAATTCTATAGACAATAGCCAGCTTTAGAATTCGTTTGTTCAGGTTTACCTGCTAATGACCTTCTGATCCTAATTCTATATAGACAATACCCAGCTTTAGAATTCTTTTGTTCAGGTTTACCTGCTAATGGCTTTCTGATCCTAATTCTATATAGACAATACCCAGCTTTAGATTTCTTTTGTTCAGGTTTACCTGCTAATGACTTTCTGATCCTAATTCTATATAGACAATATCCAGCTTTAGAATTCTTTTGTTCAGGTTTACCTGCTAATGACTTTCTGATCCTAATTCTATAGACAATACCCAGCTTTAGAATTCTCTGTTCATGTTTACCTGCTAATGACTTTTTGATCCTAATTCTATAGACAATACTCAGCTTTAGAATCCTTTTGTTCAGGTTTACCTGCTAATGACTTTCTGATCCTAATTCTATAGACAATACCCAGCTTTAGAATTCTCTGTTCACGTTTACCTGCTAATGACTTTCTGATCCTAATTCTATAGACAATACCCAGCTTTAGAATTCTTTTGTTCAGGTTTACCTGCTAATGACTTTCTGATCCTAATTCTATAGACAATACCCAGCTTTAGAATTCTTTTGTTCAGGTTTACCTGCTAATGACTTTCTGATCCTAATTCTATAGACAATACCCAGCTTTAGAATTCTTTTGTTCAGGTTTACCTGCTAATGACTTTCTGATCCTAATTCTATATAGACAATACCCAGCTTTAGAATTCTTTTGTTCAGGTTTACCTGCTAATGACTTTCTGATCCTAATTCTATAGACAATACCCAGCTTTAGAATTCTCTGTTCATGTTTACCTGCTAATGACTTTTTGATCCTAATTCTATAGACAATACTCAGCTTTAGAATCCTTTTGTTCAGGTTTACCTGCTAATGACTTTCTGATCCTAATTCTATAGACAATACCCAGCTTTAGAATTCTCTGTTCACGTTTACCTGCTAATGACTTTCTGATCCTAATTCTATAGACAATACCCAGCTTTAGAATTCTTTTGTTCAGGTTTACCTGCTAATGACTTTCTGATCCTAATTCTATAGACAATACCCAGCTTTAGAATTCTTTTGTTCAGGTTTACCTGCTAATGACTTTCTGATCCTAATTCTATAGACAATACCCAGCTTTAGAATTCTTTTGTTCAGGTTTACCTGCTAATGACTTTCTGATCCTAATTCTATAGACAATACCCAGCTTTAGAATTCTGCTACAGTATTACATTTTATTAGTTAATTATTCATTTCTATTGCTCTATGTTATTTTCATATGCATTGTTATTCTACCGTTAGGTTTCTTCTTTATTTCAATTATTCTGTTTACTGCCTCTTCCGTTAACTTTACGTTTCTCTGCATCGTATTTAACATTTTAGTTATATTTATTTCTTTCCTCTGGGCTATATACTTATGCTTCGGTATACACTATGTACACAGAGCACAAATAGTAATAGACATCGAATTTCTGATTGTGTGTAGGGAATTTCTAGGGCGTGTGTTGTGATATCCGCTGGCCGCTCTAATTGGGGAAGGTTGTAGCTTACTGTTGTAGTACACGTTACCTAACCTCACTTCCATTTGAGGGAGGTGGCTATTCCTATTAGCGAATGAGTTGACAAACCCAGCATAGGTGTGCTCTATTGGTTCCATATAGAACAAGATGACAGTATCAGCCAGTAACGTGACGTAATAAAGTGCCCTACAAACGGTAAGGAATGCGGTGTACGGAACAAGACAGAGCCGGTTTCTTTCTGTGCCTTGTGTACATGGTACCTCTAGAGAATATAATAAGCTTTTGTTTTAATAAT
This sequence comes from Hymenopus coronatus, assembly GCA_030762935.1. Classification (NCBI taxonomy): domain Eukaryota; kingdom Metazoa; phylum Arthropoda; class Insecta; order Mantodea; family Hymenopodidae; genus Hymenopus; species Hymenopus coronatus. Next base: position 179,670,292 of record CM060882.1, read on the forward strand.
CTAGAAATTCGTCATCAAATGTTGGTAGAGAAAGTCATGAGAGTGTAACATATCAGCTTTTTTTAAAATATCCCTTGATGCACGATATGGCCACATATGAGAAACCTGGGCTAGAGAACAATAGGTGTATCTGTGTCGTATCTCGTTAACAATCGAGACAGTATGCCCCGCCGCTAATCCCTCTGCATAGCGCACATAAATACCTCTCTACAAGAGCATTTGCGAAGCTTTACAAGCAGAACGAATATGCACAAAGAGCAGACCTTAATTTCATTATCTCGGTGAGAAAATAGAATGCTGTGTGACCGACCTGGTCTGGGAACCTCACCAACAACAATAAACGGAGTATTTTGTGACTTCAGAGCTCTACCAGTAATACTCTCTGTTGCAGGCACATTGTTTGTAAGAAACAAACAAAAAATCTCATGGGTAACATTCATATGACTTTCATTACATCTATACAATAAATTATTATTACAAAACTCTTTTTTCTATTTACTAAACGCTAATTACCAGAAATAGTCTTATTACGTGCTTCCTTTGCTTGTATGGACAGGAGTTCACTCACTCCTGTATGAGAAGTATTTTAAAGCTGACACTAATGAAAAAGAATATCTCGAAAACAGTCAACTTCATGAAAAAAATTATGTATGAGAAATTGTGTGTTTTAAAGAACTCAACATTTTTTTATCAATTATGTTTTTGCCTATTTCTTACGTTTTACCATTATGCACAATTCCGCAAAATTCATCTAGAATAAGCATGCCCTCAGAGGCTATTCCCAGAAAATTCAAGATATACATATTATTTGTCAGATGCATATCTTTAATATACGATATTTTAATCGAAATTGTTAGAGCCATTTTTTAGAAAATCAAAATGTTCGATAAAAGTTCCATCTAAAGGTTAGTTTGGGGGGGGGGATTTTTCTCAAAATCTTCATGTCGCATCCTTGGAAGACACTAAACTTAAATACCAAGTTTGATATTTTAGCAAATTATCGTTTATGAGTTGTCGTGTTCACAGACACACTGACACACGGACACACACACACACACACACACACACACACACACTCATACGGATCTTTTTCTGAAAAGACTTCTTTTGGATACAAGGGACCCTGAAACATATATTTCCGGTGAAATCTCGGTATCAAGAAACATATAGAACACATTAAAACACACAATTTATGTCACAATTGGAGTTGATCGTTTTTTAGATATTCCTTGCTTTTCGTTTCAGGCTTGAAAAACTTGTACTTTTCTCCTAGGAATTTGTCAGCTCCTGCTCATACAAACAAAGGAACTTCAGTCACGTAGCAACCAGCTTTTGACTGTCATTTTAACCTATGGTACTCCCATATTTTGCTTCTACTTAAAGGAAGCAAGTAATATAAGTCTATTTGTGGCAATTTTTTCTCGATTAGCTTGAAGTAAATAGAAGCATAAGCTTTTTAAAAATAATTTGTTGCAGGGATGTAGAGAAAGTCATGTGAATGGAACACATCAGATTTTTTCTATCTACTATTTCATATACTAATTTTATAGGTTTATTTCCATATATTTTTACTAGAACTCACTTTTGAACTTGAATTAAAGGAAAAACAGAATATGTAGTATAATTATCAGGTAACTTGGGTTAATGTTGTAAATTTTTTTGCATACATTTTAATAGCGTCATTAAAATAATTAGAACGTTCTTTTTTTTTTAATTTTTACTTTCTCTAGACCCATATGTACAATGTACATAGGGATAGAGAAGGTATTGTAATGCTCCCAAAAAATTCGATATCGAGATTTCACCGGAAATACATGTTTTGGGGTTCCCTGAGTCCGAAAAAAGCATTTTTAAAAAAAGGTGTGTGTGTGTGTGTCTGTCTGGAAATGTGTCTGTGGACAGCATAGCCCCAAAACGAAAAGACCGTTAAATACCAAACTTGGTATTTAGGTTTAGTATCTTCCAAGGCTGCGACACGAAGATTTTCCAAAAAATCCCCCTACTAAAAACTACCCTTTACATGGAAAAAATTCGAAAATGTTTACTTTCTTAAAAATGGCTCAAACGATTTTGATTAAAATCCCGTGTATTAAAGCTATTTATGTCCGAAATAAAATGTCTCGAATTTTTTTGAAATAGCCTCTTAAGACCTCTTTGTTCTGGATGAATTTTGCTTAACTGCTTAATCGTAAGAGATAGAAAAAAACATACTACACAAAAAATATGCCTCATGACAAAACACTCGCCGGTTACTCTGATAAGTAGGAGCAGAAGAACGAAGGTTGCTCTCGCTTACAACGCCGGCTTTATTCCTGGAATTTTTCCGTTGAGTTCTGCAGTTTTATTAGGCACGAAATACAGCGCTGTTGGTTCGCCGGGTACCTTTTTATTAAAATAATTTGAATAAAAAGGAATATGCATTAATTTTCATTCTCGCAAATTATTAACGAGGTTATTACATTCATAATGATGTTTTATATCTAGTTTAAGTTTATATTGCCTCATAAGCCCATTTATGCACCAAATAAGGTATCCGAAGAATGTAATATGACGATATTCATATGTGAAACAAAAGTGATAGCGTTTAAAGTGAGAGTATAAAAACAAAAATTGTTATAAACATTAATCTTTTAGAACAAGCAGCACAATTTTAGTATTTAATTTGTTAAACATCGCATAAAACACATTTAAAAATCTGATGTGTTACACTCACATGACTTTCTCTAGCTGCTATACAAAACTCCTACAAAATATTCTTCTTCTTTGTACACAATGCTAATCAAGATAAATATTAGCAGAATGTTCTTATTACTTAGTTCCTTATAAGTAGAAGGGAATAAGAGAATGCACTATGCTAAAGTGATTGTCAAATGTTTTAAAAGCTATCGTTATGCGATTGTCATTGCAAATCACTTCTTTGCTTGGCCAGGAGTAGAACAAAAGAAAAACAGACACTTCATGTGTGAGAAAAGTTAAAGTACTTCACAATTGATACCAATAACAAGGAATATCTCGAAAACGGTTACCTCCACAGCAAAAACGTAAAGGACAAAAATTGTTTGTTTTGTCATGATATACACTTTTTTGTGCAGTGATTTTTTTTCTATCTCTTACGGTTTAGTAGTTAAAGAAAATTCAGCGAAATTCATCCAGAATAAGGTGTTCAGAGGCTATTCCCAAAAAATTCGAGATATACATTTTATTTCGGACATAAATAGCTTTAATATTCGGGATTTTAATCAATATTATTAGAGCCACTTTTAAGGAAATCAAAATTTTCGAAATTTGTTCCATGTAAAGGGTAGTTTTCTGGTGGGGGATTTTTTTTTTTTTTAAAATCTTCGTGTCGCATCCTTGGAAGATACTAAACCTAAATACCAAATTTGGTATTAAACGGTATTTTTCTTTTAGGGCTATGCTGTCCACAGACACACATAGACAGACACACACACGGACCTTTTTTTAAAATTGGGGACCCCAAAACATATATTTCCGGTGAAATCTCGGTATCGAATTTTTGGGTGGAGTGCAACACCTTCTCTATACACAATGTACATAGTACGTATAGAGAAAGTAAAAGCACTTGGTTTCCACATATGAACGTCACAAGATGGCGGCTGGACAGAATTTGGCATTTCCGCTGTGTGGACAAGCATTATACTTGAGTTTAGGAGGTTATGCTGGCAGAAGGTGCGGCTACATTTGCTAACTTTGACAAACAGCTGCGTGCCGTTATGCGTCACACAAAATGATAAGGGGTCGGTCCAATAACCTGGCGACAGAGCACGTTATTTGATAACATTCAGTTAATTCTTTGGAATGGGGATACTGCAATATATTGCACCGATTTTCTAGTTTCGTCCAGCCAATATCTTTCCTAATAGTGTTGCTAAAATATGACCTGCAGTTATATTAGCAGCTAATTGAATTTCTAGAATACCAAGTCGGATAATGTTCGTATTTGTTTCAAACATAGCGTGAAAGGTATTAAAGCCCCTAGTGTTCCTTGAGGAACTCGATGGGCAAATATATGTTTGGTGTTATTAATTCATGCATTGTTATGTTTCCAAAATGTAATTTTTACTTCTCTACATGTACTATGTACTTAGTGTATAGAGAACGTATTGCATTCCAGCCAAAAATTCGATACCCAGATTGCACCGGTCTCCTGAGTCCAAAAAAAGTGTTTTCAGAAAAAGGTCCGCGTGTCTGTGAGCACGATAACCCCCCCTCCCAAAAGTCAGTAAAACACCAAACTTGGTATGTAGTTTAGTATCTTCCAGGGATGCGACACGAAGATTTTGAGAAAAATCCCCACTCCCCAAACTACGCTTTACATGGAAAAACTTTCGACATTTTCGATTTTCTCAAAAGTGGTCGTAGCGATTTTGATTAAAATGCTGTATATTAAAGATATTTACACAACAAATAAATGTTTATCTTGAATTTTTTGGAAGTAGCCTCTAAAAACCTCTTTATTATGGATGAATATTGCTGAATTGTGCATTACTAGTATACCATAAGAGATAGGCGAAAACTTACAGCACGTAGAGCTCGTTGAAACATAAATTATGCCATTTACATCTTTTTCGTGGAGTTGGGCATTTTTAACATATTCCTTCTATTGGTTTCAGTTTTAAAATACTTAGAACTTTTCACAAAGGGGAATTTATCAAATCCTGGCAATACAAAGAAACGGATTTCAACCACATATTAAGCAGCTTTTGCAATATTTGACTATCGTTTAACCTAGTGTATTCCATTATTTCCTTTCTGTTTAAAGAAAGCATTTCTGCTAATACTTATCTACATTAGAATGAAGTAGATAGAAGAATAAGCTTTTTTACAAATGTAGAGAAAGTCATGAGAATGAAACACATCAGATTTTGACTATACATACACTTTATTGTTGTTTTGGTTATTTTATATGATTCACCGTTATTGTAGTTTGGATATAGTATAGCTAAATATGTTTATCTATGATTATTCTTGGGCCTGTGGCTTACGGAAGCAGCCCCAAACTCTGTTACAGTTGAGTTAGCGATTTGGTGCAGACCTTTCCATCTATTTCTCGAAGCAGGACATTGTCTTGTGAATCACATTTCCCACTAGACTCTTCGATTTCTGGAGAGACTCACTCAAGTGTCCAGGTTCCAGTGTTGCTTTTCATGAATACAGCAGAACAAACACTTTGGAACTGCTGAGTACAAGATTGATTTGCTCTACACTTAACTGAGTAACTGCTTCCTGGCTTTAGTAGGTTAGTATTGGAGTGTAGAAGTACATTTGTAAGGAAAATCCTGAGGAGTAAGAATGTCCTCTTTGGAATCATTATCTTTATCGTGATCCTCAGCGCTGCTGCAACTGATTATTAATGAGTTCAACGACCTGTGTAATCCTAAACGCATCTCTCAAAGTCAACACGAAACAAACTGTACGAAATTCAGAACAATAATATCAACATGTAAGTCATATTCACATGATTTTGTTGTCCTATTTTATAAAAATTCTGATGTGTTACACTCACATGACTTTCTATACCTACTCTACAAACAAACGTCTTAAAAAAGATAATTCTTCTTTCAACACCACACTAATCGAGATAAGCATTAGCAGAATTTTGTTACTTAGTTCCTTATAAGTAGACTGGAACTAAGGGAATGCACTAGGCTAAAGTGATAGTCAAATGTTTTAAAAGCTGTCGTTATGCGATTGTCATTGTAAATCGCTTCTTTGCTTCGCCAGGAGTACAACAAAAGAAAAACGGACACTTCCTGTCTGAAAAAAAGAATAAGTACTTTACAACTGAAATCAATAACAAGGAATATCTCTGAAATGGTAAGCTTCAGGGAAAAATAGTATATGACATAAATTATGTATTTTAACGAGATCTACATTTTTGTGTAGCAAGCTTTTGTCTATCTGTTACGGTTTAGCAGTTAAGCAAAATTTGGCAAAACTCATCTAGAATAAAGAGGTCTTCAGAGACTATTACCAGAAAATTCAAGATATACATTTTATTTGGGATTTAAATATTTAAATCAAAATCGCTAGAGCCAATCATTTTCGAAAATTTTTCCATATAAATGTTACTCTGTGGTCGGGGAATTTTCTTGAAAATCTTCGTGAAAATTAAAATTAAACCTAAATACCATTTGTTTCGTATATGAGCTATGCTGTTCATAGACACACACATGGACCTTTCTTCTAAAAGTATTTTTTTCGCAGTCAGAGGACCCCAACATTTCAGTGAAATCTCGACATTGAATTTTTGAGTGGAATACAATGCCTTTTCTATCTATATTGTACATGCGGGCTAGAGAAAGTAGCATGTCTCTAAATGGCAATACAATTATATGATTAGTATAAATGCAGCCAATTTATAAAGTGTTAGAATTTATGTAGATATCGCTTTTATATTGAATCTCATTACAGTTTTAGGGGGTTTCTCTCCGGGAAGGAAATACTTTTAGTTAGAGGCCATTGACAAAAATTACTGGTCGGAACTAAGCCGTCTATTTCGGGCACGTGATTTAAGTTTGCCTTAATGGAAGATAATGGAAATGTTGCATTAAACTGAATGGAGAGGATACCTTTAAAAATAGCGAGGTAGCAATTATCACGTGACCAGATACTCCTGTTACTCTGCCTTCCCTCATCTCCTGCATAAAACATTATATTCTGCATATCGTTATGTTTGAAATTGCAAAATTGTCTCTACATTTGTGCAGGGAAAACAGGCTTCGCAGCATGAAGTTAACGGTTTGTTAATAACACGCGAAAATAAAACCTGAGAGGGAAATAAAAAGCAGTAGCAGAAATCGTCTTAATTTCTTGTTTCCCTGTAAGTAGAAGGAAAACACTACGGTAAAACGATAATCAAATCTTTTAAAATGCGGTTGCCTTGGTAGAAATCCGATTTTTTGCGTTGAAAAGTTCCCGTATGAGAAAAGTATAAGTATTTCAAAACTGACATGAATAATAAGAAATGTGTTAAACACGTCTACTTCAGAAAAAAATGCATATAAGATAAATTGTGTTTTAACGAGTTCCACATTTTTGTGTAGTAAGTTTTCTGATGTGTTTCATTCACATGACTTTCTCTACATATCGACAATAAGCTATTGATAAACAACTTATTCTTCTATTTACTTCATGCAAGTCGAGAAATTACTTGCCTCCTTGGAAGTAGAAAGGAAATAAGGGAATACACTGGGCTAAAGTGATAGTCAACATTTTTAAAAGCTGGTTCTTATAGGAATGTACCTGAGTTGACAAATTCCGATATGAGGGGAGTACAAGTATTTTAAAGTTGTTTTTTTACTTTCTCTAGCACCGTATTTACTATGTATAGGTTTAAGTAGGTGCAGTCTATATGGACTTATGATTCAATATATAATAATAGATAATAATAACAATAATAATAGTAATAATAACAGCAACAAAAATAATAATAATTATAATAATAATAGTAGTAGCAATAATAATAACAAATAATAATACTAATTATAATAATAATCAAATTGTTCCATTCACATGACTTTCTCTAATGCTCTGCAACAAATTATTATCTTATTACTTGCTTCCTTGTAAGTAGAAACGAAATAAGGGAGTAAGTACCATAGGTTAAAGTGAAAGCCAAAAACTTGTTGCTATGTGACTGAAGTTCCTTTGTTTGTATAGACAGGAGTTGACAAAACCCTGTATGAGAAAAGTAAAGGTTTTTTTAAAGCTGAAACCGAAAAAAGGAACATCTCAAAAACGATAAACTCCACGAAAAAAAATGTATATAACATAAATAGTGTGCTTTAACATACCCTACATATTTTGGTGATAAAATATGTACCACACATAGTTTAGCAGTTATGCAAAATTTCGTAAAATTCATCCAGAATAAAGTAGTCTTCAGAGGCTATTCCCAGAAAATTCAAAATATACATTTTACTTATGAATTAAATATCCTTAATATATGATATTTAGTGAAAATCGTGTGTGCCATTTTTTAGAAAATCAAAATTTTCGAAAAAAGTTCCTTGTAAAGGGTAGTTGGGGGTGGAGGGATTTTCTTGAAAATCTTCGTGTTGCATCCTTGGAAGATACCAAACTTTAATACCAACTTTGGTATTCAAGTCTCTTAGTTTTTGAGCTATGCTGTTTACAGACACACACACACACGAACCTTTTTCTAAAAATGTTTTTTTTTTTTTATTTTGGGGTGACCCAACAAAACATGTATTTCCGGTGAAATCTCGGTATCTAATTTTTGAGTGGAATATAATACGCTAAGTACATAGTATGTGTAGAGAAAGTAATAATAATAATAATAATAATATGTAATACATCTGTGCCTCCAATATGCACCTATTTCAGTTAATGGTTTACATTCTGTGCATATTGTGTCACGCAAGAGACGTGGAAAGCCATTTTGCTGCAAAGGAAAACGAAGTGGAGGGTGAATAGAAATTGAATATAAACATGATATCGTGTGTAGGAGCAATAGCCACTTTCGAGATTATCGTTTGTAGGTGTGATGTTATTTTATGATAATGCCAGACCACGCAATCTAGCAAGTGTGTGGAGCTTACAGGCTGCACCAGGACTGAGCTATTGCTTCAGAATTGGGAAAGGTTTAAGTAAAAGATGAACCCAGAAAATTGCATAGCAGCGCATCTCCATAGATTCATTGTTTAAAGCGAAAGGTTTTTGTTGTTTAGGAAAATTTGTTGTGATGCCAACAAATACTAGCTCCGTCTTGAAAGTAATTACCATTATAGAAAAAAAATCTGATGTGTTACACTCACATGCCTTTCTCTAGCTGCTCTACAAACCTCCTACAAAAGATTATTCTTCCTTCTACACAATGCTAATCGAGATAAACATTAGCAGAATGTTCTTATTACTTAGTTCCTTATAAGTAGAAGGGAAATAAGGAAATACACTAAACCGACAGTCAAATGTTTTAGAATGTGGTTGCCTTGGGATTGAATTCCATTTTTTTGTGTGACCAAGAGTTGACAAGTTTCCTATTAGAAAAATATGTTTTTTTTAATATGCACTTGACCTCATTACCAAGGCAGCCCAACCTCTGTTCTTATGAGCTAATGACGTCACCTAGTCGCGCCTCCTTGCTTATGTGCATGGCCAGGTAGGAAGCATTTCCCCTTCATTGATTCAGTTGCGTTTAACTTTCGACATGATACCAGGTTTGAAGCGAACCAAACATATCGTATTCCAGAAAGAATGAGAAAAGAATATTTTTTGTTAAACATGAAATTTCTTATTCACTTATTTTGGGGTTCCGATGTAATATTAAACCACACTTGGAATTACACCATTATACTGATTATGGCAAACATTTTTATCAGGTATGCAATTCGTTACGTCACTTGAATTTGAATTAACATTCAACAGCATTAAATAGTATCAGAAAAAGACAGGGATTTATTTAATTTGTTCCCAACGAAAAATGTCCTAAATTGCGAAATTTTGCTGGAAAGCATATATGAATATTGTGTTAGGGAAAGGAGGGGAGGATCATTTGGTCTGTCTTTTAAGACTCTGTTGTTCATCCAAATATTGATGGACTGGTTACCAGTAAACAATGTCAACCAGGTCCCTAACAAGAATGGCGTTCAAGAAGGTTTTTTAGTATTTGTACCATCCCATATAATATTAACGTTGCTGAAGCCACCGCCACTGATAGAAAGCGATGTTATAGGAAGAGAGGTCTGCCCCTACCAAACAAATGAGTGGAGGTAACTCTATGGTCCACTCCGCCGCTGTAGGTTGGGCATCTGTGACGGGCTACTAATTGGTGCCTGTGGAACATTTCCGACAGCTGCAAGACGCTAGGCTTACACACCACAGATATTAGTACATCTGTTTTGAGGGTCTCAATAGGTTATTTAAGGAATCATGTTTATGTCCTCAACATAGACATTCTTATTCAAGAGTATTCCATGATCTTCCACTACTTCACATAAATTTAAAACTTGAATTTTGATACTGCATGTTACACTGTTTCTTATTGTTATATTCAATCCTATATTTAAAACCTTTAAAGTTTGGATTTGTTAAGCTTTGTTCATGAGGCAGCCTTACAATAAAGAAAACAATGAAAATTAAAATAAAAAATGTGTGTTCCATTCACATGTCTTTTTCTACATCTCTGTAACAAATTATTGTTAAAACGCTTATGCTTTTATTTTCTTCATGCTAATTGAGAGAAAACTAGCAGAAATAGTTTTATTACTTGCTACCTTGTGACAAGAAGCAAAATAAGGGAGTGCCATTCGTTAAAGTAATAGTCAAAAGCTGGTTGTTATGTGTCTGAAGTTCTTTTGGTTGTATGGACACGAGTTGACAAATTCCTGACAAGCTTTTCAGAGGTGAAATCAAAATCAAGCAATATCTACAAAAAAAAAAAAAAGATCAAATCCACGAAAAAAATCTATATGACATAAATTGTGTGTTTAAACTTGCTCCACCTTTTTTGTGTGGTAAGTTTTTGTCCATCTCTTACGGTTTAGCAGTTATGCAAAATTCCGTAAAATTCATCCAGAATAAAGTAGTCTTCAGAGGCTATTCCCAGAAAATTCCAGATATACATTTTATTTGTCAGGTGAATATCTGTAATATACGATATTTTTATCAAAATCGTTAGTGCCATTTTTTTAGAAAATCAAAATTTCGGAATAAAGTTCCATGTAAAGGGTAGTTAGGGGTAGAGGAAGTTCTTTGAAAATCTTCTTGTCGCATCCTTGGAAGATACCAACTTAAACGCTAAGTTTGGTTTTTAACGGCCTTATGGTTTTTGAGCTATGCTGCTCACAGACACACACACACTCACACAGACAGACTGACAGACAGACACACATACACCGACATTTTTATGAAATACCTTTTTATGGATTCAGGGGATCCCTAAGCATATAATTCCGGCGAAAACCCGGTATCGAATTTTTGGGTGCATTACAATACCTTCTCTATACACTATGTACATAGTACGTGTAGAGAAAGTAAAAAAGTCATGATGTTAACGCAGATGTTCTATTTTGACAGTTTGTGGATGGTTGGGAGCTAAACCACCAGTTCTTCCCGAGCATTGACGACCACACAAAACCGCTCAGCATGCGATATCGGGAGTTCTGCAGCGGTCCAGGGCAGCGGAAGGTGAAGCAAGTGCTGGAGTCGTCACAGAACGCTGCCTTGGTGCAGTTCCGGATCCCTCAACGGGGCCGTGGCTTCAGTTTCACCGTGCGGTTCCCCAAGATCAGCACACGTAAGTACAAGACAGTACACTGCTGTATTCTCAACGGGGCCGTGACTTCAGCTTTACTGTACGGTTCCCCAAGATCAGCACACGTAAGTACAAGACAGTATACTGCAGTATTCTCAACGGGGCCGTGGCTTCAGTTTCACCATGCGGTTCCCCAAGATCAGCACACGTAAGTACAAGACAGTATACTGCAGTATTCTCAACGGGGCCGTGGCTTCAGCTTTACTGTACGGTTCCCCAAGATCAGCACACGTAAGTACAAGACAGTATACTGCTGTATTCTCAACGGGGCCGTGACTTCAGCTTTACTGTACGGTTCTCCAAGATCAGCACACGTAAGTACAAGACATTACACTGCTGTATTCTCAACGGGGCCGTGGCTTCAGCTTTACTGTGCGGTTTCCCAAGATCAGCACACGTAAGTACAAGATAGTATACTGCTGTATTCTCAACGGGGCCGTGACTTCAGCTTTACTGTACGGTTCTCCAAGATCAGCACACGTAAGTACAAGACATTACACTGCTGTATTCTCAATGGGGCCGTGACCTCAGCTTTACTGTACGGTTTCCCAAGATCAGCACAAGTAAGTACAAGATAGTATACTGCTGTATTCTCAACGGGGCCGTGACTTCAGCTTTACTGTACGGTTCCCCAAGATCAGCACACGTAAGTACAAGACCGTATACTGCTGTATTCTCAACGGGGCCGTGACTTCAGCTTTACTGTACGGTTCTCCAAGATCAGCACACGTAAGTACAAGACATTACACTGCTGTATTCTCAACGGGGCCGTGACCTCAGCTTTACTGTACGGTTCCCCAAGATCAGCACACGTAAGTACACGATAGTATACTGCTGTATTCTCAACGGGGCCGTGACTTCACTGCTGTATTCTCAACGGGGCCGTGGCTTCAGCATTACTGTGCGGTTCCCCAAGATCAGCACACGTAAGTACAAAACAGTATACTGCTGTATTCTCAACGGGGCCGTGACTTCAGCTTTACTGTGCGGTTCTCCAAGATCAGCACACGTACGTATAAGACAGTATACAGCTGTATTCTCAACGGGGCCGTGACTTCAGTTTCACCATGCGGTTCCCCAAGATCAGCACACGTAAGTACAAAACAGTATACTGCTGTATTCTCAACGTCTATGTAGTTTAGCATAATTTTCATGAACCTACATATATTTAATGTCATTCGAGTAAAGATATGTCCCTACTTTGAAAATAAATCTAATTCAGAAACTATAAATTTGATATCTGGGGCAGCCACTTAGCGTTTCCAAATGTCCTTCTAACGCCTGCTCTAATAAGGATGTATGACAGAAATTGAATGAAAAATCACAAAAGTCGACTTTTTGTATTTTCAATCTATAAAACAGTTTAAACATTCCTGAAATTAAAAATCTGTTGTGAATCATTCACATGACTTTCACTACATCACTAATAAATTTTTTTTTTTCTATCTACGTCATGTAAATTTACAGATAAACAGCAGAAATTGTCCTTATTATTTGGTTCCTTGTAAGTTGAAGGGCAAAAGTCCAACAAACCCTTTATTCAAAGCATTAATCTGTTATCTATATCATGCTAATCATGATAAATATAGGCAGCATTAATCTTATTGTAAGTAGAAGGGAAAATACACAGGCTAAAGCGATAGTCTCGTCCTTTAAAGGGCAGTGGCTATGTGAAACAATTTAAATTACACTCTGTTTGTTTTCCAGCAGTAAACAAACGAGAAACGAGAACAAAGATGCCTTCCCATTTGAGAAAAGTTTAAGTGGCTAAAATTGAAACTAATAATCAGGAATGTTACGAAAATAGTTAACTCTACAAATATATATACTTATATAAATAAATAAAATAAATTGCATGTTTTAATGTAATCTGTATTTTTTGCGTATTAAGTTTTTGTATATCTCTTACGGTTTCCAAGTTATACAGAAGTCCCCAGAATGAAGAGGTCTTCAGAGCCTATTCCCAGAAAATTCAAGATATACATTTCGTTTGTCATAAAATGTATTAAACATTTGGTATTTTAATCAAAATCGTTTTATCCATTTTTGAGAAAATCAAACTTTTCGAAAAAATATTGCATGAATGGTAGTTGCTGGTGGAGGGATTATCTTGAAAATCTTTGTGTCGCATCCTTGGAAAATATAAAACTTAAACAGCAAGTTTGGTATTTAACGGTCTTTTAGCTGATATTCTTTTCTTTGAAATCTTGTCGCATCTGACGATCGTATGTTTAATCTCCTGACTTGGTTATTGGTAACCCAGGCAGCCCACCTTCACTGTCAGTTCCACAATTGTACTTTCAATTAATTCAGTTACAATGTATAATGCATTTAGTTAAAAAAAGGAGTGAAAAAGTAATTATTTGTATTTCTTATGTATGAGATGACTACAATAACCTCAAATAAAATAACGTTTGTTTCCATTACATGTATTAGTTATTAAAAGCTGAAATTAAAAAATTGTTCCCTATTTCTATTGTTGCTATCGATACATTGGGTGAAGACACACGATAAACCGTATCATAATTCAGGAGGCCGTGCAGAAAGAAAGAGAAAAAATCTGATGTGTTCCATTCACATGACTTTCTCTACATCTCTGCAACAAATTATTGTTAAAAAGCTTAAGCTTCTATTTACTTCATGCTCATCGAGACAAAATTAGCAGAAATAGTCTTATTACTTGCTTCCTTGTAAGTAGAAGCAAATAAAAAAAAAAGTGATATAGGTTAAAGTGATAGTGAAAAGCTGGTTGCTATGTGACTAACGTTCCTTTGTTTGTATGGACCCGAGTTGACAAATTCCTGTATGAGAAAAGTATACGTTTTTTTTAAGGCTGAAACAAAAAACAAGGAATATCTAAAAAAACGACCAACTCCACGAAAACAATGTATATAACATAAATTGTGTGTTTTAGCGTGCTCTACATTTTTTGTGTGGTAAGTTTTTGTCCATCTCTTACGGTTTAACAGTTGTACACAATTCCGTAAAATTCATCCAGAATAAAGTAGTCTTCAGAGGCTATTCCCAGAAAATTCAAGATATTCATATTATTTGCCAGTTATATGTCCTTAATATTCTATATTTTAATCAAAATCGTTGGTCATTTTTAGAAAATAAAAAAATTCGAAAATGTTTCCATGTGAAGGGTAGTTTGGGGTGGGGGGATTTTCTTGAAAATCTTCGTGTCGCATCCTTGGATGATGCCAAACTTAAACATCAAGTTTGGTAGTTTACGGTCTTTTCGTTTTTGAGCTATGCTGTCCACAGTCACACAGACACACACACACACACACACGCACACAGGACCTTTTTTATAAAATACGTTGTTTTTTATTTTCAGGGGGACCCAAAACGTATATTTACGGTGAAATCTCGGTATCGAATTTTTGAGTGCAATACAATAGCTTCTCTATACACTATGTACATAGCGAAAGTAAAAATAATTGACAGTATAAACCTGAAACAATTACGTGCAAATTATGAAGTCGCTATAACTATAAATATCTCAAAATTAATATTAATCAAATGCCTTCACCTTGGTGCGTGTAATATCAACGGGAAGCAACTAGAATGCCTCCAAATGAGAACAATTTTGGCTTAAACCAATCCATTATCCTGGTACATCAATGATTTCCCGGCTTTTGCTTAAGCTTGTAAATAAGTATTTACAACTGTGAATGAACTACATGATTAGGAAGGTCAATTAATCAAGTGAGGCCATCCATTCTAGTCAGCACACATCCCTCGGAGAAACCCCTTCGAACCAATTTGACCGCGCCTAGGATCTGTTGAATTACATGCTCCACTAATGCGTTTTAATGGTTAAATACGCAGCAAGTCTCGTCCTGATTTGCGTATAATTTCGAACACTATGGCACTATCAGCTACATATTCCCTATTCCAGTTCAGCATCATTTTGTTACTTACTAAGCGAAAACTCATATGAGTGGAAAACTCATCGAAATAGATATATTTATTTGGTTTTGACCAATAACATTTGGCCTTAAATGTGTCTATTTCAAGTTGGAAATACAATAATATGCACTAATAACTAAAATAGTGAGTAAAGTAATATTTTTCAAAATTTACAAAACAGTCTCACACCGGGAGCTTCTTCCTGCCCGTCATCATCCAGACATGCCGATTATTTAAGCTGGGCCCTCCCCATCCTAAACCACAGGCGAGATAGCGGGCCTCTCCACCAACAGCCATGAAATAGAGACTGTTTGGCGGCAGAGTGCAGCTTGACTTATTATAGGTTTAAAACTGTCTGCAGGAGATTATGACGCCCTAAGACTTGCAGTGTTAAACCTTAAAACCTGTTTTCTCGTGTTTTTATTTTTCAGCGTTTACAAAATTTTAAAATGTTCCACACGATGGAGGTTTTATTCAAGCTCTCCTATATTTTTAGGATAGGTTTTTAACAAGCAAAAAACGATTTCTGTCATATAATTTTTTAAAATTCCTAATATTGTTTTAGATATTGATTTTTAAAGTCAATTATATTATAAAATTTCTTGAATCTTAGTTGCTTCTTACTTTAATTTTTTTACCTCTAAAACTAATAGTAGTATAATAAATTCATAAGACAGTTCTATTCCTGATACTTAGATGCATATTTTGAAAAGTAAAAAAAAATTTTTTTCATCATTTTCATCGTGTGGGGTGATTTGAATTTGGCGCCAGTTTTCTAATTTAAAAATTACTAATTACTCAAAAACTACTTATGATACATAAACCAACTTTTAAAGCATGTAACTATTGTACAACATAAAGGCATGTCAAACATTTCAACCTGATTTGGGATTTTGGGTGATGCATCCTCTTAACTACCATCTAGGGTTAGGAAGATCCAAGTGGTACAAAATATCTGAATGAGAGCGGACCATTTTTACTTTCTCTACACGTACTATGTACATAGTGTATAGAGAAGGCATTGTATTGCACCCAAAAATTCAATACCAAGATTTCACCGGAAATATATGTTTTAGGATGCCTTGTATCAAAAAAAAAAAAGTATTTTCAGAAAAAGGTCCGTATTTGTGTGTCTGTGAACACGACAACTCAAAAACAAAAAGTCGACAAAATATCAAACTTAGATAAGTTTAGTATCTTCCAGGGATGCGACACAAACATTTTGATAAAAATCCCCCACCCCAAACTATCCTTTACATGGAGCTTTTTTTCAACAATGTTAATTTTCTCAAGAATGGCTCTGAATATTTTGATTAAAATATCGTATATTAAATATGTTTACGTGACAAATTAAACGTGTATCTTGAATTTTCTGGGAATAGTCTCTGAAGAGTAGTTTATTCTGGATGAATTTTACGGAATTTTGCATAACTGCTAAACCGTAAGATATGGACAAAAACTTAACACACACAAATTTATAGCACGTTAAAACACAGAGTTTCTGTTTTTTTTTTGTTTTTTTTTCGTGGAATGGACGTTTTTTGAGATATTTCTTGTTGTTGGTTTCAGCTTTAAAAAGCTTATACGTTTCGCATAGAAGAATTTGTCAACTCCTGTCCATATAAACAAAGGAACTTCAGTCACATAGCAACCGGCTTTTGAGTGTCACTTTAACCCATGCTACTTTCTTATTTCGCTTCTAAGGCAACGAATAAGACTTTTTTTGCTATTTTTTTTATCTCGATTAGCATGAAGAATAGTAATTTATTGCAGAGACGTAGAGAAAGTCATGTGAATGGAACACATCGTAATTTGCAGCTTAGCTGGATTTGTGTGACTATTGCTGGAGTCTCACTCGGCAGCAAAAGGAAATGCTCATCTCGTATGAAAGCAAATGCTTGCCTTTGAAATTGGTGCAGATTATTTCTCTTTGTGAAACATGTTCTGACGACTTTCTCTGTGCTGGCTCAATGTCTCGAGGCGGATGGCAATATAATGTTGTTAACCAAAGGCGACTAACTTTAAGGAACAGGACCCTCTAATCCTTTTAAGATCAATCCTCTAACCCATAGCTTCTGCTCCCCTTTAAGTTTTAATCCTCAGAATTCTGGATAATACCAACTTCGATTACAAAGTTCTGCAGGAAGTGAAGAGTGCAATGGAATCTAAAAGTGGAACCGTCGACCACTGAAGGAGTATATTGCAACTAGCATGGCAATTGTATTTACTGTTATATCTTTTGTTTTAATACTTGCTGGCGCCCTCCGTGGCTAACTTCAAGGTCACGGGTTCAAACCCGGCGGAGGACAATTTTTTTCGGGCGTAAAAATCCTTAGAATGGCTTCCTTTGGAAGAGAAGGTCCGGTGTCGTAGATTTACGGCACGTAAAAGAACCTCAAACTTGATAGAGAGGCCTCTGAGCAAAATTAAGGGCTTTTTCACGCTCAGTATACAGGCTGATTTATATAGAGCTGACATTTATTTCATTAATTGTTTCAAAACGTGTTATGCTAGCGACAACTTATTATACCTAAATTGTAGAGGAATTTTGGGAGATTATTTACCTCTATAGCAAATGTTGAAAATGTCCTCCATCCTGCATAAGGCACAACTCAACACGTCGTGCTGGCCACTCGTTGGAGGACTCTGTTGTCAATAGCTTGAATCTCCTTTGTAATGCTGTGTTACACATCGTCCAATGTCTAGAGACGTGTGGTGTAAGCCCTATCTTTTAAGTAACCACATAGAAATAAGTCGGGCAATGTCAAATCCGGAGATCTCGGTGGCCACAGGTTCCTGGAAACTATCCAGTCGTCAAAGAAACTTGCAATTAGGTTCATGGATTCATTTGATGTATGGCATGTAGCGCCATCTTGCTGAAAATATCCTTGACTCTGCTCTACATCGTACTGCATTTTCACGTTGACTACAAGAACAAAATGACGAAATAGCTTCCAACAATGCAATTAGGAATAAAACATAAATATCTACGCATCTAGTGACAAGGTATCGAAACTCCAGAACATTCTGGTTAATTTGGTGCTAAAATTGGGTCATTGGATGAATTTCCAACGGAAGAGTAAAAGAAAAAATAAATCAGTTCTACTTAAATTACTCTCTAGAATGGAAGGCTGAGAACCACAGCAGTTAAAGAGCGTCCATAAATAACACTTGTTATTTATTCTTATAGTTTATTTTGTTAGAGGAGGGGCCCTGGCCATGGCGACGCGAGTTCGATCCTAGATGGCCGCAGGAAGCAGGTGCTCCATATTCAGGCATAGGGCTCATCAACTACTCCTACTTCTCAACAGCCGTTGACTTCCAAGTCCTGCCAAGTCCTATATACGAGAAGGGTGGACAGTAAAAGATAGGAAGAATAAAAGAAAGAATGAATGTTAGTTATTAACGTTCAGGAAGACACATATTAATAATAAACGTGTATTAAATTTAATAGAAATTAAATCATTATGTGACTTATTTTCCTTATTACTTTCTCTACACGTACTATGTACACAGGTAATAGCGTAGGTATTGCACTCCACCCAAAAATTCGATACCGAGTATTCACCGGAAACACATGTTTTGGGTCCCCCTGAATCCAAAAGAAAGCATTTTCAGAAAAAGGCCCGTGTGTGTGTGTGTGTCTATGGACAGCATAGCTCAAAAACGTAGAAACCGTTGAATACCACACTTTGTATTTAATATTGGTATCTTCCAGGGATGCGACACGAGGATTTTCAGGAAAATCCCCCAACCCCAACTACCCTTTACATGGAACTTTTTTCGAAAATTTTAATGTTCTTAAAATAGGCTCTAAAGATTTTGATTAACATACCGTATTTTAAAGATATTTACCTGACAAATAAAATGTATATCTTGAATTTTCTGGGAATAGCTTCTGAAAACTACTTTATTCTGGATGAATTTTACAGAATTTTGCTAACTGTTAAACCGGAAGAGATAGACAAAAACTTAACACACAAAATGCAGGGCAAGTTAAAACACACAATTTACATTTTTTTTTTCGTGGAATTGATTGTTTTTAGATATTCCTTGTTTTTGCTTTCAGTTTTTAAAGTTATGCTTTTCTCATACAGGAATGTGTCAACTGCTGTCCATACAAAGGAACTTCAGTCACATAGCAACCAGCTTTTGACTATCACTTTAACCTATGTACTCCCTTATTTCCCTTCTACTTATAAGGAAGCAAGTAATAAGACGATTTGTGCTAATTTTTTCTCGATTAGCTTGAAGTAAATAGAAATATAAGCTTTTTAACAATAATTTGTTACAGAAATGTAGAGAAAGTCATGTGAATGGAACACATAATATTTTTTAAAATATATTATTGTTATTATTTTGTACTTTCATTCAATTGCAACATATATTTGTAAAGTTATATCATTCGTTCAGTATTAATAACTATTTTTGTTTGTGTTAGAGGAGCCAACCTCGCAAACCTCAAATGTTAATGTATTTAATGTTTTTGTTATCTATGGCCTGCATAGCATAAATGCTGATCTGCCAACAGATGCTCTAGAACAGTGTTGTCAGATTGGCTGAAAAGTCGCCGATTGGGCTACTAAAGTCCGCTTTTTATGTCCAAAGATTGATGAAGATGATTTGCGAATTTTTGGGCTACTAAAATATTACTGTAAAATATAACTTTTATTAATGTCTGTTTATAGCTTTATGCGCCGTTCGGTGGGGAAGAGAGCTCTAAAAGTAGCTTCATGAAAGACAAATACTAAATCCTCTCTGACGTGATTAAAACTTTATACAATGTTATTTTAAATCTGCCAATAATTACTTTTTTTTTTTTTGCACAATATAGTTAATTTGCAGTACTTATTAATATTGTTGCTATGGATGGATCATAAGTTGGCATTCTCTCTTGCAATGTGGTTTCAATGAAAACAAAAGACATTTCAGTGCTGGTTAATGTTTCATTATACTTCTTATATATTAGAATGGTTGGTTTGGTTTTATCGATATTTTAACAACTAAATTTGATCATGATCAAAAGCGTTAGTGCGGGAAGTAAAACCACACGAATAAAAAGTATGTCGCCATAGCAACACAGAATCGGCTCCTAAAATGTAACATTTATCGTTCTGTTAATAAGATTGTATGGTTATAAGTGTATATGTCTATAAGGCAGCCCTCAACTGAGGCAAGTAATTAATAAAATAAATACTTGAGGTAATATTTCAATATAATTATCGGCGCGTATTTTCATACTCTTTCCTGAATCTGTGTCAGCGCAGCTCACACTAGTTAGTGTTCCAGTATTATGTCATTTGTTATGATACTTACAGAGCTACCGGTTATAAGAAGCTTTTGGAAATATTCCAAGAGTGTGTGCGTGTGTGTGTTTATACTGGATGCTAATGAGCTACAGGGAAATAATTTGCACGTGACTGATATAAGTAATTTGAGATGGGCGATGCATGGTTCCCGGATAAACATAACGTTAAACGTGTGGGTATCAGGTGCTGATAAGTCGGTGTTAAAGCAAAGCAGGTTGAAAAAATGGCTTAGAATGTCCTTAAAACTGCTGCCCGAGTATAGAAATATCAATTTTTAGCAGCTTGATACTAGCGTTCTCAAGATTTGATGTCGTAAAAATCCGTAAAATCTCCAACTAATCACTTGACAGTGCGACACTGAGCATTCATTAACTACGTTCTTGAGTTATGTAGCCGGGAAGCTGTTATCCCAAAGGTTATGAGTTCGATTCCTGTCGTAGTGTAAATATCTTTTATTATTTTTTTCATTCCAGACGAAGTGAACGAGACCCGAACTCGGAAACTATCTTTCACTTGAAAGCCAGTATCATAAGCACTATGCTACGCTGTAATATGTCCCTTCGTTTTTCGTGTTATGCTCTCGAATGGTTGTTAAATTAACCATTGTCGTACTGGCAGTTCAAAAGCTTATATTTGAATAAACAGGCCATAAGTCTCCTATCTGAAAGTATTTATTTAAGTTATCTACATATTCTATGAAAATATTTCGGTAAGGTTCATTAACACCCTGTATATAGTACCAGATATTGATCATTTAAAAATGGATCCGAAATTATTGTTGTCGCTAAGTTGGTAAAACTTTCCTCTATACCCACGCGGAGTTTGATGGTCATCTGTCATCTAGTTTGTTTACAGTGCGCCATTTTGTTAGTTCATCTCAAAGATGATTTGCGATTTTACGATGGATTCAAATACTGAACAAAGTTTGTGCCTCAAAATTTGCATTGCAAATGGTATTACGTGTGGAGAATCGCTGAAAATGTTACAGAGGGGTTACGGTGAATCGACTTTATCAAAAACACGTGCATATGAGTGGTACAGTGCATTCAAAAGTGGTCGAGATGTGGTGGAAGATTTGACTCGCTCTGGTCGGCCATCAACGGTTTCAAGTGAACTGAACATCGCTAAAGTGAAGAAAATGGTGTCTGAAAATCGTCATTTAGGTCTGAGAGAGATTATCGCTGAGCTCTCTGTGTCTCACGAATCGATTCGTACCATTTTAAACGATTGTTTGGGCATGACACGCGTTGCAGCTCGGTTAGTTCCGAAATACTTGAATTTTCTACAAAAACTCAATCGCGTAAGGATTGCTGAAGACATGCTAGAACGAGCCAGTTCCAACCCCACATTCATGAAACGCATTGTAACTGGTGATGAGACGTGGGTTAACGAGTTTGACACTCAAACCAGTCAACAAGCTTCCAAATGGCGCCTTCCAACTGAACCGAAACCTAAAAGGGCATGTCAAATTCGATGAAAACCGAAGGTCATGTTGACAGTTTTTTTCGATTATCGCGGTGTCGTGCACTCAGAGTTCTTGGCAGAAGCTCAGATGGTAAATAAAGACTATTATATTGAGCGTTATGTGGCGTTTTAGGGAATAAATAAAGAACAATAAAATGCCAAATTTGTGGAACGACAACTCATGGATTCTGCACCACGATAACGCACCAGCTCACAAGGCTATTATTGTGAACGAATTTCTGGCCAAAAACTCAACAAATTTCATCGAAAACCACCGTATTCACTTGATCTGGCTCCTGCTAATTTCTTTCACTTTCCGAAATTAAAGTTACCGCTTCGAGGCTCCCGTTTTCAGTCGACAAAAGACTTAAAGGAAAATTCGCGGCGACAATTGACATCGATTCCTAAAAGTGACTACAAAAAATGTTCTGATGATTGGATTATTGGTTGGCATAGATGTATAATTTCAGAAGGGGCCTACTTTGAAGGCGATAAAATAAAATTGGATGAATAATTCATTTTTTGTGTTTTATTGGCAAATTTTCGGAACTTTTTTGACATTGTAGTATATACATAAAATAGTAAAATAAATTGTATATTTTAATAAAAGTATTGGGTGACTTCAACTGAAACTTTGCGATTTTTTAATGGTTCGGACGAAATTTTGAGAAAAGCTTTTGGCAACACTGCTCTAGAACTAAAAGCCAATTACAGTGGCACCTAGTGATTTAGTACACTATCCCGCCATAGTTTTCAAGTGCAGACATTCCAGAAATTATTGAAAATAAACCCAAGTTCAGTTGACCGTCTCCGTGCTAGGTCTTGGGTTGGGAGGGCAACATCCAACGGAGCACGAACAGAGGGTTTACTTGGAACTGTCTTGTTGCAGCGTGTAACATCCTACTGGAGGGAACCCAGGACATCTACACGGTACGCAACTATGGCAAGAGGGTCAACTGCAGCTTGACCACACTCTACCCGGCTAACGTGAAGGTTCTGTCACTGGCCGTGGGCATCTCCCACCACCACCTCGAGGTGGAGACTGGGTCGCTACACAAGGTACGTACACCCTGCTTCTTACTCTATACTACGTGTCTGAAGAAAGAGGGCAGTTGTAGTATTTTATTATTAAGTTTACAATATAACATATTTCTTAAAAACAGTCGCATGGGTCGGGTGAGGTGTCTAAAAGTACTTGAATTTAAAATATGACCAACATATCTATTTATTATCTTTACAACATTGGTAATACAAGACCACGCCATGGCCGAGCGGTTAGACCACTCGCCTTTCACCTAGACGATGCGGGTCCGATCTCAAGCTACCGCATGTGAAATTTGTGGTGGACTAAGCGGGTTTTCCCCGGGTTCTCTGGTTGCCACCACATTCCACCGGTGCTCCATCTGTATTCATGTATCATCAGTATGGCCTGCAGTGCCATAAGCAGTTAAAACGGGTGTTAAACACTGCCAAAAATTGATAATACACACATCATCTATACATACTTGCGCGTTACATCAGAATCACAGAACAATAAAACAAAAAACAAAAAAAGAACACTCTGATATATCACACACACACACACACACACACACACACACACACACACACACTTATATTCACAACTACAGCACGTATTCACACATATAGATTTCTCAAACACCAAATAAGCATATACAAATATTTTATCACTTAGTGCGCGGACTTCCATTAATTACGTGCCCAGGCTTGGCCAGTTTTCACTCTTTAGAATCAACAGTCCTTCGTCTGTTTGCAGCTAAAAATACTTCTGGCAATTATTTTTCTGCACGCAATCTGCCAAAATATGCGTTCAGTCTTCTTGAAATCCGTATTAATGGGCAAATTCATACCAGCAGGTGTAGCATGGTACGGTTTAGAGCGGTCAGAGAAGACTGGAATATAGTACAGTACTACCTGTCTGACGAAAGAGTGTTGTTGTTAGGGGAGGTCGCTGGTGTAGCATGGCACGGTTTAGAGCGGTCAGAGAAGGCTGGAATATAGTGCAGCACTACGTGTCTGACGAAAGAATGCAGTTGTTAGGGAGGTTGCTGGTGTAGCATGGCACGGTTTAGAGCGGTCAGAGAAGACTGGAATATAGTACAGCACTACCTGTCTGACGAAAGAATGCAGTTGTTAGAGCAGATCGCTGGTGTAGCATGGGACGGTTTAGAGTGGTCAGAGAAGACTGGAATATAGTGCAGTACTACCTGTCTGACGAAAGAATGCAGTTGTTAGGGAGGTTGCTGGTGTAGCATGGCACGGTTTAGAGCGGTCAGAGAAGGCTGGGATATAGTACAGCACTACCTGTCTGACGAAAGAATGCAGTTGTTAGAGCAGATCGCTGGTGTAGCATGGGACGGTTTAGAGTGGTCAGAGAAGACTGGAATATAGTGCAGTACTACCTGTCTGACGAAAGAATGCAGTTGTTAGAGCAGATCGCTGGTGTAGCATGGGACGGTTTAGAGTGGTCAGAGAAGGCTGGGATATAGTACAGCACTACCTGTCTGACGAAAGAATGCAGTTGTTAGAGCAGATCGCTGGTGTAGCATGACACGGTTTAGAGCGGTCAGAGAAGACTGGAATATAATGCAGTACTACCTGTCTGACGAAAGAGTGCTCTTGTTAGAGCAGGTCGCTGGTGTAGCATGGCACGGTTTAGAGTGGTCAGAGAAGACTGGAATATAGTGCAGTACTACCTGTCTGACGAAAGAGTGCAGTTGTTAGGGGAGGTCGCTGGTGTAGCATGGCACGGTTTAGAGCGGTCAGAGAAGACTGGAATATAGTACAGTACTACCTGTCTGACGAAAGAATGCAGTTGTTAGGGAGGTTGCTGGTGTAGCATGGCACGGTTTAGAGCGGTCAGAGAAGGCTGGAATATAATGCAGTACTACCTGTCTGACGAAAGAGTGCAGTTGTTAGGGGAGGTCGCTGGTGTAGCATGGCACGGTTTAGAGCGGTCAGAGAAGCCTGGAATATAGTGCAGCACTACCTGTCTGACGAAAGAGTGCAGTTGTTAGAGGAGGTCGCTGGTGTAGCATGGCACGGTTTAGAGCGGTCAGAGAAGACTGGAATATAGTACAGTACTACCTGTCTGATGAAAGAATGCAGTTGTTAGGGAGGTTGCTGGTGTAGCATGGCACGGTTTAGAGCGGTCAGAGAAGGCTGGAATATAATGCAGTACTACCTGTCTGACGAAAGAGTGCAGTTGTTAGAGCAGGTCGCTGGAGTAGCATGGCACGGTTTAGAGTGGTCAGAGAAGACTGGAATATAATGCAGTACTACCTGTCTGACGAAAGAGTGCAGTTGTTAGAGCAGGTCGCTGGTGTAGCATGGCACGGTTTAGAGCGATCAGAGAAGGCTGGAATATAGTGCAGTACTACCTGTCTGACGAAAGAATGCAGTTGTTAGAGCAGGTCGCTGGTGTAGCCTGTCACGGTTTAGAGTGGTCAGAGAAGACTGGAATATAGTGCAGTACTACCTGTCTGACGAAAGAATGCAGTTGTTAGGGAGGTTGCTGGTGTAGCATGGCACGGTTTAGAGCGGTCAGAGAAGACTGGAATATAGTGCAGTACTACCTGTCTGACGAAAGAGTGCAGTTGTTAGAGCAGTTCGCTGGTGTAGCATGGCACGGTTTAGAGTGGTCAGAGAAGACTGGAATATAGTGCAGTACTACCTGTCTGACGAAAGAGTGCTCTTGTTAGAGCAGGTCGCTGGTGTAGCATGGCACGGTTTAGAGCGGTCAGAGAAGACTGGAATATAGTGCAGTACTACCTGTCTGACGAAAGAGTGCAGTTGTTAAGGCAGGTCGCTGGTGTAGCATGGCACGGTTTAGAGCGGTCAGAGAAGGCTGGAATATAGTGCAGTACTACCTGTCTGACGAAAGAATGCAGTTGTTAGAGCAGGTCGCTGGTGTAGCATGGCACGGTTTAGAGCGGTCAGAGAAGACTGGAATATAGTACAGTAATACCTGTCTGACGAAAGAATGCAGTTGTTAGAGCAGGTCGCTGGTGTAGCATGGCACGGTTTAGAGTGGTCAGAGAAGACTGGAATATAGTGCAGTACTACCTGTCTGACGAAAGAGTGCAGTTGTTAGAGGAGGTCGCTGGTGTAGCATGGCACGGTTTAGAGCGGTCAGAGAAGACTGGAATATAGTACAGTAATACCTGTCTGACGAAAGAATGCAGTTGTTAGAGCAGGTCGCTGGTGTAGCATGGCACGGTTTAGAGCGGTCAGAGAAGCCTGGAATATAGTGCAGCACTACCTGTCTGACGAAAGAGTGCAGTTGTTAGAGGAGGTCGCTGGTGTAGCATGGCACGGTTTAGAGCGGTCAGAGAAGACTGGAATATAGTACACCACTACCTGTCTGACGAAAGAATGCAGTTGTTAGAGCAGGTCGCTGGTGTAGCATGACACGGTTTAGAGCGGTCGGAGAAGACTGGAATATAATGCAGTACTACCTGTCTGACGAAAGAATGCGGTTTTTAGAGCAGGTCGCCGGTGTAGCATGGCATGGTTTAGAGCGGTCAGAGAAGACTGGAATATAGTGCAGGTCTACCTGGCTCTAACAGAGTTTCGGATTCCCCTCGTGGTTTGCGGACAGCCCCGGTAACAACGGAAAGGAAAGGAAGCTGCTCCTGCAACCGCTCGAGGAACCTATCTAGCGCTACCTCTTACCACCAACACTCGAAACCTCAAGAATATAACCTCAACCTTCACCTCATCCCTACTAGGGCAGGTACACAGCAACTACACCTAGGCTCACCACGAGCCTATCAGATCTCGCACGCACATCAACAATAAAATAACGTATATGTACTATATAAACCCAATTTTAAACCGACAAGCAATCGCAAAGGTAATTTTAACTCTCTTCCAGCGATCCTGCATTGTAAATAACGCATTATCGTATATTGTATTGTGAATGAGGGGTGTGTTGTATAAAAATTCCATTCATATGGCTTTCTCTACATCCCTGTAACAGTTATTGTTAATAAGCATATTCTTCTCTCTATTTAGTGCTAAAACATTAGCAGAAACGGTCTTTTACTGAGTTCCTTGTAAGTAGAATGGAAATAAGGGAATACACTAGACTAAACCCACAGTCATGTGTTTTAAAATGTTGTTACTATGGGATTGAAATCCGTTTCTTTGCGTGGTCAGTATTTTAAAACTGAAATCAACAACAAGGAATATCTCGAAAACGGCCAACTCTACGAAAAAAATGTACTTGACATTAATTGTGTGTTTTATTGTGACCTATATATTATATGCAGTAAGTTTTTGTCCATCTCTTACGGTTTAACAGTTATGCAAAACTCAATAAAAATCAACCAGAATAAAGAGGCCTTCAGAGCATATTCCCAGAAAATTCAAGATATACAATTTTATTTGGCATGTAAATATCTTAAATATAGGAGATATTAATCAATATCGTTAGAGCATTTTCGAGAAAATCAAAATTTTCGAAATTTGTTCCATGTAAAGGCTAATTGGGGTGGGGGTGATTTTATTCAAAATCGTCATGTCGCATCCTTGAAACATACCAAACTTAAATACCGAATTTGGTATTTATCGGCCTTTTCCTTTTTGAGCTATGCTGTCCACAGTCATATACACACACAAAAATGTATTTTTTGGAATCAGAGGGCCTCAAAACATGTATGTTCGTTGAAACCTTGGTTAGAATTGTTGGGTGCGTTACAATATCTTCTCTATACAGTATGTACATAGCAAGTGTACAGAGAGTAAAAATAAACAATGGCCTATGATGTCAAAATATCAAATTTTGCCAAAATTGTATTTTTAAAAGTACTGTGGAACCTCACTTATACATTTTTCAAGGGAAACTACTAAAATACTGCTCAAATTAAAAAAAAAGCGTGTAACTGATTTTCTCTTTTGGTAAGGACCACATCCAGATCTAGTATAATTTTATACTACATAGATAACATTCTATTTACTTTCTCTATATGTACGATGTACATAGTGTATAGAGAAAGTATTGTAAAATTCTATACCGAGATTTCACCGGAAATACATGTCTTGATACCCCCAAATCCAAAAAAAGCTATTTTTAGAAAAATGTCCTCAAAAACGAAAAGTCCCTTTAAAGTCAAATTTGGTATTTAGGTTTGGTATCTTCCAAGGATACGACACGAAGATTTTCAAGAAAATCCCCCATCCCCAACTACCCTTTACATGGAACTTTATTCGAAAATTTTGATTTACTCAAAAATGGCTGTAACGATTTTGATTAAAATATCGTATATTAAAGATATTTACTTGACAAATAACATGTACATCTTGTATGTTCTGGGAATAGCCTCTGAAGACTACTTTATTCTGGAGGAATTTTACGGAACTTTGCATAACTGCTAAACCGTAAGATATGGACAAAAACATACCACTCAAAAAATGTAGAGCACTTTTAAACACACAATTTATGTTATATACATTTTTGTGGAGTTGATTGTTTTTTTAGATATTCCTTGTTTTTGGTTTCAGCTTGGAAAAGCGTATACTTTTCTCATACGGGAATATGTCAACCCCTGTCCATACAAACAAAGGAACTTCATTCATATTGTAACCAGCTTTTGGCTATCGCTTTAACCTATGGAACTCCCTTGTTTCACTTCTACTTAACAAGAAACAAGTAATAAGAGTATTTCTGCTATTCTTTTCTCAATTAGCATGAAATAAATAGAAGCATAGGCTTTCTAACAATAATTTGTTGCAGAGATGTAGAGAAAGTCATGTGAATGGAACACATCATGTTTTTCTTCTTAAAATTGAACATGTGTAGAAAATTGCGATCACCCATTTATACGTTTCTGATTCATGTTTTGTGACTGCTGAACTATTGTCTATGTTAACCAATTACTTACGCTAGTGGCACTTGTGTTGCAGTGTCAGAAGAGAGGTCTTCCGGACTTTGTACAAATAGGAGGTTCGGAAGGTCTGGATATTTCTCAGATGTCAGTGGCGGATTCCATTTGTGGTCTGGACTCAAAACCTGGTAAGTTATATTTAACTATTTCTTGCATCCCGTTATCATTAAATACAGGAATCATTAAAACGCGCGTTAGGATCTCATTACTTTCTCTACACGTACTATGTACATGGTGTATAGAGAAGGTATTGTATTGCACCTCAAAATTCAATATTGAGATTTCATTGGAAATATATGTTTTAAGACCCCCTGAATAAAAAATCAAAATTTTTAGAAAAATGTCCATGTGTGTGTGTGTGTGTGTGTGTGTGAGTGGCAGCATAGCTCAAAAATGAAAGCACCGTTAAATACCAAGCTTGGTATTTAAGTTTGGTATCTTCCACGGATGGGAGACGAAGATTTTCAAAACAATCCCCGCATCGCAAACTAAACTTTACATGGAAAATATTTCCAAAATTTTGATCTTCTTAAAAATGTCCTTCAAGATTTTGATTAAAATATCGTATATTAAAGATATTTACCTGACAAATAAAATGTATATCTTGACTTTTCTGGGAATAGCCCCTGAAAACTACTTTATTCTGGATGAATTTTACGGAATTTTGTATAACTGCTAAACCATAAGAGATGGACGAAAACTTAAAACACAAAAAGTGTAGAACACGTTAAAGCACACAATTTATATTATATAATTTTTTTTCGTGGAGTTAATCGTTTTTAAGATATTCCTTGTTTTTGGTTTCAGCTTTGAAAAACATACTTTTCGCATACAGGAATTTGTGAAATCCTGTCCATACAAACAAAGAAACTTCAGTCACATAGCAACCAGATTTTGACTATCACTTTAACCTATGGTACTCCATTATTTCCCTTCTACTTACAAAGTAGCAAGTAGTACAATTATTTCTGCTATTTTATTCTCGATTAGATGAAGTAAATAGAATAATTTGTTGCAGAGATGTAGAGAAAGTCATGTGAATGGAACACATCACATTTTCTTTTTATAGGAACTCTTGTGAGCAACATATTAAAGTGTAAATATGTAATCAGAGAAGTTATAACGGTGCACTGACAGTTTCTCGTGTTTCTGTTAAATTATGTATAGTTGGGAGCAGAAAACTGGCCCACGTGGGAACAAGAGATTTAAATTGTTAATGTGTAGCTTCGCCCTTTCAAAGTGTCTCCTTTTTACTTGTGTTGAATAATTCCAGCCACTTAATTAATAACTTACTTGTGTGTTATCAAACGATGACGTAACGTAACACGTACTATGTTTTGGTAAGTTGGCTGCCGCAGAATTTAACATTGAAGCAATCTAGGAAACTAAAAATAAAACTTTACTCCCTAAAAAAGTTTTAAAAAGTTAATAAAATAATATTGTTTGGCATTTAAAAGCCAAAGAAATGCATATGAAGAAATTGCAACGTGACGTCATCGCTTCACGATACGCACGAAAACTGCTTTCATTATTTAATGAAAGTAACATAGCTAAGGTTATACAGGGTGTTAATGAACTACACCGAAATAATTTGCGAGGTTGTGCACGTGAGTGATATAAGTAATTTGAGATGGGCGATGCATGGTCCGCGGATAAACATAACGTTAAACGTGTGGGTATCAGATGCTGATAAGTCGGTGTTAAGGCAAAGCAGGTTGAAAAAATGGCTTTAAAACTGCTGCCCGAGTATAGAAATATCGATCTTTAGCAGCTCGTTACTAGCGTTCTCAAGATTTAATGTCGCAAAAATCTGTAAAATCTCGAACTAATCACTTGACAGTGCGACACTGAGCATTCATTAACCACGTTCTTGAGTTTTGTTGCCTACTCTGGAGGCTTAATACGTAACATGGGAAGCTGCTATCCCAAAGGTCATGAGTTCAATTCCTGCCACAGAATAAATGTTTTATTATTATTATTATTATTATTATTATTATTATTATTATTATTATTATTATTATTATTATTATCATTATTATTATTATTATTATTGTTATTATTATTATTATCATTATTATTATCATTATCATTATTATTATTATTATTATTATTATTATTATTATTATTATTATTATTATTATTATTATTATTATTATTATTAGTATTATCATTTCAGACGAAGTGCCGCGATACGTGAACGAGACCCGAACTCGGAAACTATCTTTCACTTGAAAGGTAGTATCATAACCACTACGCTAGAGAGGTACGCTGTAATATGTCCCTTCGTTTTTCGTGTTATGCTCTCGAATGGTTGAAAGATTAGCCAGTGGCGTACTGGCACTTCAGAAACTTATAGCCGTTACTTCGAAATTTCAATAAACAGGCCATAAGTCTCCTATTTCAAATTTCTTATTTAAGTAATTCTATATATTCGGTAAAAATGTTTCGGTATAGTTTATTAACACTCTGTATATGAAATATAACTCATTATTTTGTTTCAAATAGCTAAAAATTGGTGTTTAGGAAAGTATATTAAATATATAAAACTTAAATAAACTTGCAATACGGGAGAAGAAGAAGGAGAACAAAAGAGATGAGATACCTTATGATTATTATGTAAATCATTAAAATGTATTAATATAATTATTAGGAGAGTATAAAAATGTATATTGTATTTGTATTTCACGAAAAGTGGGAACAAGGAAATGTCGTCCCCATGGTGATATGCACATTACAATACTAAAAACAATGATCTTCAACTTTATATAGAAGAGAAAATGTTATAAAGTTCCGGTACACAGTCTCTGAGTAGTGAAGACGTAGCCACAGACGGTAAAAGTTTATCTCAGAAATCGAGATTAATATTAAAGTAATTGTATAGAAAATCATGTACTACATTAATTAATATCAATAATTTATGTAAGTACATACCATAAAGCAGATATTGGACACACTTTTCTGTAAAAGAAGCCAGTTCAAGTCGCGTGCCTTGGTATACCGCGTTGTTACAATTTCTGCAAATAAAAGTTTTAAATACCAAATTACTTTTAAATTCATTCTCTCCTAAAAGATCCTACCAACAAAGCAAGGGGATTGAGATTCTTATACTCACCGACAATACAGCTAGAAATTGGCGATCTTTTACATGGTTAATTGGGGCCACAGATAAAACTGCCTGTTTCGAAATGTACGTGAATATAAGCCGAGATGTTTGGAGTTTGTGGAGCATCTGCGAGAGCATTTTGCTTTTAGTGTAATGCCTAAAGTTACGGCGGGTTCTCACCGCATTAAGACGGTTTAAATGGTTCATCTCTGCTTGCATCTAGAATCTTAGCATTGACTTCCCCCGTTGTTTTCCTTGGCTTTCCCGATTTTGAATCCATCTTCACCGCGCTCCTGGAAACGCTTAATCCAATATTGCACAACAGATCTGCTGATTTGCGCCCTGCTTCCCACATGCCCAGAATGCGGCCGAGGATTACCTCGTTTCTGTCACCAAGCAGAATTACATGTCACTACATCAAGAAAGCTACAACCCCTCCTCGTATCCCGGAGGGGCCAGCGGATATCAGAAGTCACGCCTTATAAATGCCCCTACAGACAATCAGAAATTCGATGTCTATTACTATTTGTGCTCTGCGTACAAGTCACGCTAAAGTAAGTGCTGGACTTTGACGAAGACTTTCTGTTAGCACTTAAAGTTAAGTGGTCCAAATTACACGGACTTCCCCTGGAGGAATAAGCTCTTTAACAATAATTTATTGTAGAGAAAGTCATGTGAATGGAAGACTCAGATTTTTTAAAGTAATATTTGAGAGAAATTTCTGGAGAAGTAAAATTTTGTATACAAATGCCCCATTATCTGAGAAACCAATTAACATTAAAGTCTGAAATTTTTATCACAGATTTGCACCCAAATAAGATTTATTTTAACGAGAATGTTTTATGTGCATCGATTTGTTATTTTTTAAACTTAAAAATAATTTTTCAATAACATTTTAGGAGCTTTATTATAAGAAATCATGCCTTTCCTTCTAATGAACAGAAGTATTCTATTTTCCAAAAATCTACAGTAAATGTATTAGAGAACATACCTTGAAACTTTTAGGCCATTATGTTAAATAATTGTTGAGATAATGGGTCAATCATTGGCAAGATAGGGCATTTCGATTTGCAAGAGGCAAGATTCATCCTCAGCATTCCCAGTTAATGTTTATTCCACAATAGCTGCATGCTGCAAACGTGGAGTCAGACTGAAAATTGAATGCCAAGCCGGGATTTGAAGCACTATCCATGCAGTATCTACTGCAATCTCTAAACACACAAACTTTACCAGCACATCGTTAATTGCCGTCACATGAGATTCACGTACGTTCTTGATAAACTGGACTGTAGAGGATAAGAAGCTCCAGCTTTATCAGAAACTTTTATGTTGAGATACTTTGAGAGCAATAATCAAATTTATGAAATTCTGCACGTGAGCGTCCACTTAGACAGGAGCTCATAAAGTTGTCCTGGCGGGAAATGAAGTCTTTCTTCTAGCCAATGAGCAGCTTCCTTCTCTCGACTCTGATAAAATGGCGTGTAAGTTATTGCTCTTCTTTTATGAGTGTCTCCTTGATACGAACACATAAAATGGGGTTAATACGTCCTCGAGGGAGAGAAAGTCGTGTGATCATTACTGAGCATGCGCACAGCACTACTAATGTAAGAACCAGGTACCGTCTCACAATAAAATGGCCCTTGATGTTCTCTAGGGCAGTAAACGACAGCAACAGGAAACTTGATCAAATAAAAGATAACGTATTATCCTTGAGATGTTCCTCTTTAGGGTTTGTATACAGGAGATCGCTTAGAACAGTAGGTATGGTTCATGTGTATTACCGATACCTTTAACAAAGCAATAGAAACAATAAAATTGTACAGGGTGGGTGAAAAGTCCCTACCCGCTGGGCTAGATAATAAATCAACTGTTGGGTATTAAAATAACATTATTATTTTCAACTTTTTCATATTTTCATTTAAAGTTCCAAAACATTTGTGTTCATCCCATCAGTATCCACTCACATTGGATTCGGCGTCAAGTTCGTTTATTCTTCTTCTTCGACATGTCTGGTGTGACTGTTGTAAACAGTCATTCATCATTTGTGGCGTACCGATGTTTCTTTAGTCAGAGCGCATTGCCCGGTGTGGTGACGTCAGGGTTTCTTGGAGCCCAAGGCACGGGCATTGACTGATCCTCGACCAATCCAGCGCTTTGGAAAAGCTTGGTTGTCATCTTCCAACTGACAATGCACAATGTGGTGTAGCACCGTCCTGTTGAAAGACATACAGTATGCTCATAAAGCATATAAAAGGGAAATTGTACATAATATTATAAGTGCTAATGTAGAATACTCGTTTCTTAGGAATCGCGAAAGTTTCAATATAATGAAAAAAATATTACTGATAAGCAAACGAACATAAAAGAACGGGGGAAAAGAGATTGCAGTAACTAAATAAATAAATGATTAAAAATATTGAAAGAAAATATATTAGAATAAGCAATAATGATAAAATTTGTAGAGGATATTTATGTGTACAAGAAAGGAAATTATTGATGAAAGGAAAAACCAGAGATTTAGCTGCAAAATTTGTTTGGTAACGTGGGTCAGAAAGTCATTAGCATAAAGGCAATACAATAGAGTTGTGAAACTTTCGTGTTCAGAGTTTGACAAAGGAGACACATTAAACATTAATGACCAAGGGTACTTGTAGACCTCAAAGGAGCAAACTGTAGTCTAATGCTTTAGCAAACTTATTTGTGAGCGGAGACCGATTTGGAAACACCTTTGACAGAAAATAGTAACCAATAGAAATTAAGAAATGTTTAACTTCGTATCCATTCGTGTCAGATCATCGAAAATAGGAGGGACCATAAGAAATTTGTCTAGGCCCGAAGGGAGGTTACGGTCACGAATTTTAGAAGGGAAGAAGTTCCTTATAAATTATCAGTGGTGCTGGGAAGAAGTGTTGCATATTGTAAAATAGTTGTTAAGTTCAGTGTTGTTATACAAAGTATGTGTGTCTTTATTTTAGGAAAGTGAGTGGTGGACGAAGAGTTATTTCTCCAAATTCACATGGGAATTAGAGCAGGGAATAGTTGGAAAATAGGGTACATTTGCAAAAGTTTATTTGTAAGAAGCTTATTCAGTGTGGGGGAATAACATTGTAAATGAGAAAACGGAAGTCAGAGGGGATAAATAATTTCTTATCCTTCCAAATCCTGCCATAAATGGCATACCAACCATAAAATTCCCGCCACAGCGTATAGAAATCAATGTAACATGTTTTTGAATATTTAGTGACAGAAATATGCATAAAAACGAGTTGTAACTTAGGTATTGAAGGCAAATATGAGTAAAAATCATTTTTTTTGTGTGTAAAAATACTAGAGAGTTTTTTTCGGTAAATTATTTTAATTTTCATCTTGATATCACTATTCTGAGGATTTCTATAAAGTATTTACCAAGGGGCTGCATCTGGTGGGCATGGTCGGTCGATTTATTGACATTTGTTTTCGCTATGAATGGAATGCAGAACTATGGAGATGAATATAATACTTTATTGAAAGATGCTGATGAAAGTAGTACTATTGAAGTAATAAACATTCAAATATTATAAGGTATTCTTCATAACCCTGACAACCCCTTCTATGGTGTTCGAATGTACTGAAAAGATAAGTTCCAACTTTGAAGCTCGATATCTCAAAACTACATTTGTTGATACATAAGGAACATTTACTCAGAAACTGTTAGACATAGAAAGCTCATACTTTCAGGCATTATGTTTATGTAAATGCTAAACATTTTAACAGGGATATTTTTTAAAATTATCTATAGTTCTGAAATTTTGAAGTGATTAGTATGCTATAAGGTGTGTTCCAAAAGAAACGAGCCGAGGTATCAGTACCGAAACCAGTACCTGTATGTTGGAAATATTGGCCCTGACACTTGTCCCACTGTGATACAAGGCGGTGAATGGCTGTCTCATAAAATTTCCGGGGCTGCGATGTGAACCAGTTCCGCTCGTACAGCTGGACGTCGTCGTCCGAGGTAAATCGTTTGCCACTCAGAGCCTCGGCGGTTCTGGGTAATGAGTGCATCAACCAGCTGGAAGATGTCATCGGTACTCCAGACCGTGCATCATCGGCTAAAGACCCGACCTTCCCTGAAGCAAGGGACATGCAGTGTTCGCCGTACACTTGCGACATTCCTCATGAATGTCTGTTCCCCTTACTCCTTCCGTTTTCAGAAAACGAACTCCTCTTTGCTCTTCTTTTGACGCCTCCATTTCAATGTTGCAATGGGATTGGCATCGTTGGAGGATTGATGATGCTGCTGCTAGCTGTGTCGTCACGTGACGTGCACGCGTGCCCTCTAGCGACGGGCTGTGAATTTCCACGCTCTGGTCGGAACCACACGCCACTATCCTGTCACCGGTTCGTTTCTTTTTGAACGCCCCTTTATATTGTTAATGAAAAAATTGACTACTGCAAAAAAAGATTTGTCTTCAAATAGTTATTCTACCAAAATACCCCATATTAAAATATGTACAAAAGTCCATATATTGTACTGTAAAATTTGAAGTAGATACAATAAATAGTTTCTGAGAAAATGTTCCTTGAAAACTTACATTTTAACATTGTCGTTATGTCTTACCGGGTCCCCTTAAGGCAAGGTGAGCTAGCTTAATTCCAGGTAACAGTCCACCAACCACCACTTGGTAATGAACACAGATTTAGGCTAAATAATGTAAAATAGAAAAGGAAAGATATAGACATGAGTCACTTGTCCTCCAAGTAGCACAGCAAATTGGAAAAATAGACAAAGCAAGCAGGAAGTTAATGTTAGAGGGAAGCTTTGGGTTTCCCCAAACGCATCATGTGGACGCGATGCCAGCAAAACTTGACACAATTTATTTTCATAGCATGTGAAGTGATGCTACCAAGGGAGACCAATCAAAGATACTGTTACATTTTATGGCGCGAAGGTTGGCGTCATCCAGTGGCAGTATATAAGAGAGAGCATATCTCTTGTTGTTACTCTTACGTACTTACATTGTGTTGTGCGCACGTCCTCGTGCTTAAGTGGTAGGGGAACGATGTGCAGATGGTTAGATTAGGCTCCTGATAATTGATTTAAGTGGTGGGAGGGTACTTAGGGAAACATCTTTTGTAAGGAAACAAGCTAGCCGCCCGTTAAACCTTTGGAATAACAAATTCAGGTAGTAAGGGAAAATACAGTGTTATTTAATATTTGCCTCAACCTCAAGGCACCCTGAGATAGAATTAGTTAGGAGATACTAGGAATGGAATCTTCATCAACTACTGAGCTGAGGACGCCGGAAAAGGAGACGAATGCAGAGATCCCGCTACAACCGTCCTGTTGAAACTTAACGGTTTCCATTAATCCTCGTTCTCACACAACAACTTGTTCAGCATCCTCAGATAAGTTTCTTGATTCACAGAACCATTAAAAAATCTGACATGACTTTCTCTACATCTCTGCAACAAATTATTGTTAAAAAGCTTATGTTTCTATTTACTTCATGTTAATCGAGAAAAAATTGGCAAAATAGTCTTATTGCTTGCTTCCTTGTAAGTAGAAGCGAAATAAGGGAGTACCATAGGTTAAAATGATAGTCAAATGCTGGTTGCTATGTGACTGAAGCTCCTTTGTTTGTATGGACAGGAGTTGACAGATTCCCAAATGAGAAAGCTAAGTTTTTCAAAGCTGAAACAAAAAACTAGGAATATCTAAAAAACGATCAGCTCCACGAAAAAAAAAATGTATATTA
This sequence comes from Hymenopus coronatus, assembly GCA_030762935.1. NCBI lineage: Eukaryota > Metazoa > Arthropoda > Insecta > Mantodea > Hymenopodidae > Hymenopus > Hymenopus coronatus. The sequence continues at coordinate 179,708,025 of CM060882.1, forward strand.
CATAAATGGTGTACTTTAACGTGCTCTACATTTTTGTGTGGTAAGCTTTTGTCCATATCTTACGGCTTAGCAGTTATGCAAAATTCCGCAAAATTGATCCAGAATAAAGTAGTCTTCAGAGGCTATTCCCAGAAAATTCAAGATATACATTTTATTTGTCAGGTAAATATCTTAAATGTACGATATTTTAATCAAAATAGTTAGAGCCATTTTTAAGAATACAAAAATGTTCGAAAAAAGTTCCATGTAAAGGGTAGTTGGGAGTGGGGGTTTTCTTGAAAATCTTCGTGTCGCATCCTTGGAATATACCAAACTTAAATACCAAGTTTGGCATTCAACGGTCTCTTCGTTTTCAAGATATGCTGTCCACTGACACACAGACACACACATGCACATACACACGGACCTTTTTCCAAAAATGCTTTTTTTGGATTCATTGGGAGCCATAACGTATATTTCCGGTGAAATCTCGGTATGCAATTTTTGATTGCATTACAATACCTTGTGTATACACCATGGACATAGTACGTGTAGAGAAAGTGAAAATACGGGCCAAACAGATGCTTACCGGTCACTCCTGCCATATCATCACATTGTTCTCGATTTCTTGTAGGGTATTATTAAAGTAGATGTGCGGAGTCATCGGTTCACCACAAAAGTGGCCTGAAGGAACAGTTGGTGCTGACTTTACAACAGTCACACCAGACATGCTGAAGAGCAACGAACTTGACGCCGAATACAACTGTACGTTGATACTGATACAGGGTGATTTATATAGAGGTGACACATTTCTTTCATTAATTGTTTTAAAACATGTTATGCTAGCGACAACTTATTATACCTGAGGAATTTTGGGAGATTATTTAGCTCTAAAGCAAATATCCTCCATCCTGCATAAGGCACAATTCAACATGTCGTACTGGCCACTCGTTGGAGGACTCTGTTGTCAATAGCTTGAATCTCCTTTGTGATGTTGTACTTCAGATAGTCCAATGTCTGGGGACGTGTGGCGTAAACCTTGTCTTTTGAGTAACCCTATAGAAAGAAGTCCGGCGATGTCAAATCCGGAGATCTCGGTGGCCACAAGTTCCTGGAAATTATCCGGTCGTCAAAGAAAATGGCAATTAGGTTCGTGGAATCATTTGATGTATGGCATGTAGCGCCATCTTGCTGAAAATATCCTTGACTCAGCTCTACATCGTACTGCATTTTCACGTTGACTACAAGAACAGAATGTCGAAACAGCTGCCAACAATGCAATTAGGAATAAATATCTGCGCATCTAGTGACAAGGAATCGAAACTGCAGAACATTCTGCTTAATTTAGTGCTAAAATTGGAATGAATTTGCAACGGAATAATTAAAGAAACAAATGTGTCAGTTCTACATAAATCACTCTGTAGATGCACACAGCTGTTTCGGAAGCCTGATCATGAAAGCAATGTGAAATGTGATAAAGTTGAAATAATGATGTAATCATAATACCTAACAGTTGATTTATTGCTTACCCCAGTGGCTACAGACTTTTCGCCCACCCAATACAATATATTAGAGCACAGAGTTGGGGTATCCCCTACCCCATCTTTGTAATAAACTAATTAATGAGAAAATGTCCCTAATGTACGGGTACATGAAATACGACTAAGACTCCACACTAGTGTGCAAAATGGGAACCTTCACATAGAAACCGGGTGATTCAGGTCGTTAGTAAAATTATTTCCAAGCAACATCCTTTTCTGTCAAAACTTGCATAACTTTAAGTACTTGATTCACATGTTACTTTTTCACTTTCTTTATACGTACTGTATACACAGTGTATAGAGAAGGCATTGTAATGTACCCAAAATTTAATTCAGAGATTTCATCAGAAATACACGTTTTGGGTTCCCCTGAATCCAAAAAAAGAATTTTCAGAAAAAGTTCCGTGTGTGTATGTGTGTGTGTGTCTATGGACAGCATAGCTCAAAAACGAAAAGACCGTTAAATTCCAAACTTGGTATTTAAGTTTGGTGTCTTCCAAGGGTGCGACACGAAGATTTTAAGAAAATCCCCCATCCCCAGCTACCCTTTACATGGAGATTTTGATTAAAATATCGAAAGATATTTACCTGAAAAATAATATGTATATCTTGAATTTCTGGGAATAGCCTCTGAAGACTACTTTATTCTGGATGAATTTTACCAAATTTTGCATAACTGCTAAACCGTAAGAAATGGACAAAAATGTAGAGCACATTAAAGCACACAATTTATGTTATATAAATTCTTTTCGAGCAGTTGATCGTTTTTGAGATATACCTTGTTTCTGGTTTCAGGTTTGATAAACTTCTACTCTTCTCATACAGGAATTTGACAACTGGTATGCATTCAAACAAAGGAACCTCAGTAACCTTGTAACCAGCTCTTGACTTCACCTTAACCACATTTCGCTGCTACTTACAGGGAAGCAAGTAATAAAACTATTTCTGCTAATTTTTTCTCGATTAGGATGCAGTAAATAGAAGAATAAGCTTATTAACAATAATTTGTTACACAAAAGTAGAAAGTCATGTGAATGGATCACATCAGATTTTTTACTTTCTCTGCACGTACTAGTACATAGTGAATAGAGAAGGTATTGCACTCCACCAAAAAATTCGATACCAAGATTTCACCGGAAATATATGTTTTAGGGTCCCCTGTATACAAAAATATCTGATGTGTTCCATTCACATGACTTTCTCTACATCTCTGCAACAAATTATTGTCAAAAAGGTTATGCTTCTATTTACTTCATGCTAATCGAGACAAAATTAGCAGAAATAGTCTTATTACTTGCTTCCTTGTAAGTAGAAGCAAAATAAGGGAATACCACAGGTTAAAGTGATAGTTAAAAGCTGGTTGCTATGTGACTGAAGTTGCTTTGTTTGTATGGACAGGAGTTGACAAATTCCTGTATGAGAAAACTTGTTTTTCAAAGCTGAAACCAAAAACAAGGAATGTCTCAAAAACGATCAGCTTCATGAAAAAAATGTTTACAACATAAAATGTGTGTTTTAATGTGCTCTACATTTTTTGTATGGTAAGTTTTTGTCCATTTCTTACAGTTTTGCAGTTACGCAAAATTCTGTAAAATTCATTCAGAATAAAGTTGTCTTCAGAGGCTATTCACAGAAAATTCAAGATCTACATTCTATTTATCAGGTAAATATCTTTAATATACGATATTGTAATCAAAATCGTTAGAGCCATTTTTGAGAAAATCGAAATTTTTTAAATAAGTTCTATGTAAAGGGTAGTTTGGGGTGGGGGGATTTTTCTCAAAATCTTCGTGTCGCATCCCTGGAAGATACTAAACTTAAATACCAAGTTTTGTGTTTTGCCGACTTTTCGTTTTTGAGTTATCGTGTTCACAGTCGCATCGACACACGGTCACACTGACCTTTGTCTGAAAATACCTTTTTTGGATGCAGCGGACCCTCAAACATATCTTTCTGGTGAAATCTCGGTATAGAATTTTTTTCGTGGAGTGCAATACCGTCTCTATACACTATGTACATAGTACGTGTAGAGAAAGTAAAAAAGTTTTTTCAGAAAAATGTCCCTCGTTGTTCATTTCGCGGGGCACTTAAAGATAATGCAAAAAACTGTTAGAATAACAGTAAAAACAATTAACACACCCAAGTAGATACACAGTAAGGTTCCATTTATCAAAATATTTGTATCTATATTTCTAACACCTGTATGTTCTATGGCCCCTTCAACTCAAAAAGAGCATGTTTACTTTCTCTACACGTACTATGTACATAGTGTATAGAGAAGATATTCTAATGCACCCCAAAATGCCGCCATACCGAGATTGCAACGGAAAAATATATTGGGTCCCCCCCCCCCAAAGAAGAATTTTTATAAAAATGTCTATGTGAGTGGGCAGCATAGCTGAAAAACGAAAATTCCGTTAAACACCAAACTTATATTTGACATCAGTGTCTTCCAAGATTGCGACACGATGATCTTCAAGAAAGTGTTCCTTAATGGGATAAAATATCAACATTTGGGTTTTCTCATAACTGGTAAACCGTAAAGAGATAGACAAGAACTTAGCACAAAAATGTATATCTCATTAATACGCACAAATTCAACAGTTTTACGCGGAGTTGACCGTTTTCGACATATTCTTTGTTATGAGTTTCAGCTTTAAAATACTTTTCTCATACGGGAACTTGTCAACGGATTTCAATCCCATAGCAACCACATTTTAAAACACTTGACTGTCGGTTTATCCTAGTGTAATGCCTTATTTCCCTTCCACTTATAAGGTACTCTACTCTATACTTTCTGCTAATGTTTATCGTTATTTACGTGACGTAGGTAGAAGAATATGGTTCTTAACAATTGTTTGTTACAGAGATATAGAGAAAGTCATGAAATGGAGAAAATCAGATATTTAGAACGAGGTTGTATATGTGTATCTTTGAACAGCGTAGCCCATGAATGAAATGTAGGATAAATACCAAAGTTGCTATTTAATTTCTGCGACACGAAGATTTTCGAGAAAATTTCCTAACCTTTAAATGTAGCATTTATCAAAAGTTTATATATGATTAAAATGCTATGTTTACATGACAGCGTTTCAATTTCCTGATAATAGTTTTGAAGAAAACGTATTTAATATCGTGTAGCAGTTCACCGTTTTGCGGTAGATGCCACACAAAGTCTTTACATGTTTTAAGTCCTGTCAACTTTGAATTATTTCTCGCGGTGCCATAGGAATTTTAAGAATAGCGTAAACTCCCATCTCTAACATATTCCCTATATCTAATGAAATATAATGCAACTAGGTTTGGAAAATTTATGGTGAATATCATTAAATATCTATGTAAATAATCTACAACAATAATTTTCTACCTTCAAATAAGCGATATGGAGAATATAAATTCATATGTTTGAAATTAAGCCAAATATAGACAGAGCAATATCATGAATTTTAGTAAACCAGTCTGAAGAAATATAATTCCAAAAGTCAGTAAAAATAGGGGAAGTGGGTGTTTTGTAATGCTCTCCAAACTTAGTGCAACGTGATAAGTGGTTTTGGATTTCTTTTAGTTCCACGAATCTCAAATTTGAATTGCAAAGTGAATTTTGAATTAATCTTTTTTAATTTTTTCAAATAACAAGAAGAAAAATACAGAAAGATAAATCACAGTAAATCCACGTAATATGGAATTGTTGTGAAGGTGATTAGCATTCACTTCATTCGTTTTACTTCAGCTATTTTTACTTTCTCTATGCGTGCTAGTACATTGTGTATAGAGAAGCTATTGCACTCCACCAAAAAATTCGATACCCAGATTTCACCGGAAATATATGTTTTAGGGTCCCCTTTATCTAAAAAAAAGCATTTTCGGAAAAAGGTCCGTGTGTGTGTCCGTGTGTCTGTGTGTCCGTGTGTCTGTGTGTCCGTGTGTCTGTGTGTCCGTGTATCTGTGAACACGATAACTAAAAACGAAAAGTAGGTAAAATACCAAACTTGGTATTTAAGTTTAGTATCTTCCAAGGATGCGACACGAAGATTTTGAGAAAAATCCCCCCACCCCCAACTACCCTTTACATGGAACTTTTTTCGAACATTTTGATTTTCTCCAAAATCGCTCTAACGATTTTGATTAAAATTTTGTATGTGAAATATATTTACCTGACAAATAAAATGTATATCTTGAAATTTCTGGGAATAGCCTCTGAAGAGTAGTTTATTCTGGACGAATTTTACATAACTGCTAAACAGTAAGAGATGGACAAAAAACTTACTACACAAAAAAAAAAATGTAGAGCACGTTAAAACACACAATTTATGATATGTACATTTTTTTCGTGGAATTCGTCGTTTTTGAGACATTCCTTGTTTTTGGTTTCTGCTATGAAAAACTTATACTTTACTCATACAGGAATTTGTCAACTCGTGTCCATACAAACAAAGTTGCTTCAGTCACATAGCAACCAGCTTTTGACTATCACTTTAACCTATGGTACTCCCTTATTTCGCTTCTACTTACAAGGAAGCAAGTAATAAGACTATTTCTGCTATTTTTTCTTGATTAGCACGAAGTAAATAGAAGAATAAGCTTATTAACAATAATTGGTTGTACAGTAGTGAATGGAACACATCAGATTTTTACTTTCTCAGTTTCCTACAAAGGCAAATAGGATATCCCAAAAGTTCGGCACGGAGATTTCACTGCAAATACACTGTATAAAACAAATGTGATGTGTTCCAATCACATGACTTTCTCTACATCTCTATAACAAATTATTGTTAAAAAGCTTATCATTCTGTCTACTTCATGATAAACATGAGCTGAAACGCTATTGTTATTTTGTTTCTTATAAGTAGGAGGGAAATGAGGGAATGCAATAGGTTAAACCGACAGTCAAATGTTTTAAAATGTGGTTGCTATGGGATTGAACCCAGTTTCTTTGCGTGGCCAAACGTTGACAAGTTCCTTTATGAGAACATTTTCTTTAAAACTGCAATCAAAACCAAGAAGTATCTCGAAAACGGTCAATTCCACGAAAAAATGTGCATGACGTAAATTATGTGTTTTAAAGATATCTACATTTTATATCTCTTACATTTACCAGTTATGCAAAATTCAGAAAAAATGATCCAGAATAAAGAGGTTTTCAGAGGCTATTATCAGAAAGTTCAAGATATACATTTTATTTGTCTTGTAAATATCTTAAATATAAGAGATTTTAAGAAAAATTGTTACAGACCATTTTGAGAAAATAAAAATTTTTGCATGTAAAGAGTAGTTGGGGTTGGGGAGATTTTCTTGATCCCTGGAAGATACTGAACTTAACACATTGAAGCCCAGGTGTTTCTGGGCTTTGAATGGCCAAAAAACCCAGGGTTTTTACGCCTATTTTGAGTTATTATTTACAGTACATTAATCAAATCTGCTAAAAAGTATTGGTACAATCTAAAAGTATGGTATTCAAGGATTTTTCAACAAGTAAGAAAATAGTCATAATTTTCGTATTAATATTTTATTTTAAATTTACAACAAGTATCAAGTATGAGTTTGAAAAAAATCTGTGTAAAGCTGCTTACACTCCGTTTATTGAAAGTTGAAAAACTCTCCCTCGGAATCGCAATTTTCCACAGCTTCATTTGTATCTTGAATTTCAGCTTCAGTTCACAGAATGAGAGGAAAATGCAGCATTTTAACATTTAAGAACACCACCTTCAAGGTAAATGTCGCGACTACCCGAGAGAAGCCATATTACTAAATCTCCTAAATGTCCTAATTGTTGACTACAGCAAGGACAGATGGCAGCACAAATCAGACAACTAAACGATAACTGACGTATGTTCTTTACCGCATAGCACAAGACCGAGTTAAGGTCGTGGAATTGCATTAACAGCGTTAGAAATACCTGCCGTGGGTCGCATGGACATTTCGCACGGCCCGAGTATACTCGGGCTTGGGCTTCCATGTGTTAAATACCAAGTTTGGTAATTACCGGACTTACGGCTTTTGAGGTATGCTGTCCATCTACACACCCGCGCACGCACACGGACTTTTTTCAAAAAATGTTTTTTTTTTATCCAGGGATACGCAAAACATGTATTTCGGGTGAAATCTCGGTACCAAATTTTTGGGTGCAGTACAATACATAGTACGTATAGAGAAAGTATCACAACCTTTGTTTCCTAAGTGCAATAGCCTTATTATAGTTATGAAAATGAATTAAAAGCGCGATATTGCACTACAGAGTAGCACATAGAAATTGTGGAAGCAGTTCACTGCTTTAGGCGACTTGGAACTTTTCCTCCCCTCCATCGACCAGACAGAGTAACGATGCAACACAAAGACAGGGTTTTTAACATCTTAGTCTTAGAGAAAGTTCTCGCTTACAGCAGGGGCCGGGCTATAGGGGCACAGGGGCAAATGCCTGCCCTACAAATATTTCAGACAATAATTTCTCCATTACATTATTAGGTAAATTGCTCTAATCTATACCGCATTTTGTATAAATGTTAACCTACTGTGCACCGTGGACAGTTGTAGTGAAGATGGCTGTCGGAAATAGTAACCGGACGCATTTTTCGGACACAAGCATTTTTTGTGGTCATCCTATACGCACGTGTAGAAGAATTCAATGCTTTCAGATGTAAATAATCTGTTGGTGCTGGGTTCAAGTGGCCGAGAGGGGAAGCCTCTGTGGTCATTTGCCGCGCATGCGCAAAGAGAAAATAAGAACCGGCAATAAGCAAAAGTTAAAGTTTGAGTCAAATCCCTGACAAGAATATTTAGACAAAGGTCTCTTCACGTGTAAATAATAAGGAACATTTAAGTTTGAATGTCTTCTTATTTGAAAACAAAGTTGACCTATAAACTTCCCGAACGAAGTACACAAAAAGAAGCTTATGTGGTAAAATTTACAATGTTGGTACTAAGCAGACGACAAGGTACGCACGCGCGCCAACGCTCAAGGCGTTCAAGCAGTGTGTTGTGTACCTACCCTAAGTTTGCTAAGAAATAGATTTGCTATACATTTGAAGCTTCACTTGAAAACAGGAAAAGGCCAAGTAATCAATAGTTACTGAAGTCATGGACGTGAAGAAACAGTAAAATGGACCTTACTTGTGCGAGGTGATTAGTGTTTTGAAAATGAGTGATGAGTTACAATATCCACCTTAAGAGTAAACTGATAAGAACTGGTGAAACAGTGCACGTGTTAATGAGACATAATCCGAATGCGCTGGAGAATAATTTGGTGAAATTAACTGCAGAATGATATGCCGATTTGTCAGTTGCTAGCGTTCAAAGAAACGGCGGTGTCAAAACTCACCTTAAGAGAGAAAATCCTAAACACTGTTGGACGATGTTTTGTAAAGTTTACAATTCCTTATAAAGCAAATGCTTAAGTAATTAATATCGCGATCTAATTTACCTTAAGGGTAGTTTCCATAATTTTCTGAGAGAAACGCGAGATTCGTTCGTGAAAAGAAACATCGTGAACGTTGTAATTGACATACATAAGCTACTAAAGTTGTGTAAGGTAGTATTGAAGACTGGAATCTTAAACTCAAGTACATCATCAGCTGTAAAGACGAGCTATGCATCAATTGGCAGCAGTACCACCTCTCTGATAATGTTGACATATGATAAACAGTGAAGGTGAAGGTTCGTGTTCAAAGTTCTCGAAACATGTATCGTTCAGTTCTTGATTTGAACTAAAGAGTTGTCAAAGTATTTTTTCAAGCAAAGGATCGAAGGATGGACTTCATCTACAAACAGAAAGGTTAATGCCAATACACAAATTAGCATTTCATTTTAATAATAGGTTTTAGAATTCATTAATTTTAGCCTGTCGTCATCCATGATCTAGCCTTTGGTTCTCAAGGTCGCAGGTTCAAAACCGGCTGATTTTTTTGGGGGGGGGTCAAAATCCTTTCCTTCATAAGGGAAGTAAAGTCGTTGATACCTTGTCGTAGGTTTACGGCTCGTAAAAAAGACCCTCAAACGTGATAAAGAATCCTCTGAGCAAAATTAAGCGGTCCTCCACGCCCAAAATAGAATGGGACGCTCAGTTAAAGGGTGTCCATAAATAACACTCAATTTAGTTTTAATTTTAGTCAATCTTAGATAATTTGGCTACGATCGCTTTGTCTGCTTTTCAGTTATGGTTGAAATAGTAGACTTTCTCTACAAGGTTGTAATAATTTATTGTTAAAAAGCATATTATTCTATCTACTTTATGATAAACAAGATAAACATTAACAGAAATTGTCTTAATTACTTGCTTCCTTGTAAGTATAAGGAAAATAAGGGAATACAGCAGGCTAAAAATGTTTTAAAAGCTGGTTGCCATGTGGTTGAAATCCGTTTCTATGCAGGGCCAGGAGTTTTACAACTTTCCGTGTGAGAAACTATTTTGAATCTGAAACAACCAACAAGGAATATCTCAGTAATGGCCAGTTCCACGAAAAAAACGTGAATTGTGTGCTTTAATGCCATCTACATTTCTTGTATAGTACGTTTTTGGCTATGTCTTATTGTTTACCAGTTACGCAAAATTCATTCAGAATAATGAGGTCTTTAGACGCCACTCCCAGAAAATTCAAATTATACATTATGTTTGCCATATAAATATATTTAATATACCACATTTTAATCAAAATTGTTGGAGCCGATTTTAAGAAAATCAAAATTCTCAGAAGTTTTTCCATGTAAGGGCAGTTTTGGATTTGGGGATTTTTCTCAAAATCTTCGTGTCTCATCCCTGAAAGATATTAAACTTGAATACCAAGTTTGCTGTTTTACAGACTTTTCGTTTTGGAGTTATTATGTTCACAGACACACGGAAGTTTTTCTACAAATACTGTTTTTGAATACAACGGACTCTAAAACATGTATTTCCAGTGAAATCTCGGTATCAAATTTTATGTGAAATACAATACTTTCTCTTACACATGTACATAGTAGGTGCAGAGAATATACATACGCATTTGTTATTCCTAAAAGCACTAACTAGCCCTTTCACTGCTAACATAACTTTAGGCGAGCAACACCTCCTGATTAGTGAATTTCAACATTTTTCGAAATATTAACTCTCACAAAATCATGCAAAACTATTGAAAATTAAATATTATCTCACCATAAATGATATAGGCTGCTTTAGATGTTATAGAAGTTTGAATTTTCGTTTTGAAAATATTTTTATTTGAGCATATGCAACACACACAACACAGGATTGTCCATAAGGGGCCAGCAGTGCCAATATTTTGCCGTCTTAGACTTTATAGCAAGAAATCACTGTTTTATGATATAATTAAAAATATTAATATGCATATTTAAATTTAGGTTTTTTCCAAAATGGGGTTGTCCAAATAAGTAAGAAAATAAACGGTCTGTGGATAAATGTTTACACGTTTTTCACATCACTGTTGTCCACAGATGAGCTCAGAATATTGAAAGTGTACGATACTTTTCAAAGCAGGGGTGTACACATATACCTTTCACTTGTCTTCTTTCTTCTAAGGACAGACATTGTGATGGGAAATGCCTTTCTGTCCCGAGACATACACTGTATTTCAAGAAGTGCGTATATTGACAATGTTGTTAAGCTAGGCATCAACAATGTGATTCTAAAAAATCTGACGTGTTCCATTCACATGACTTTCTCTACATCTAAAGTGATAGTCAAAAGCTGGTTGCTATGTCACTTAAGTTCCTTTGTTTGTATGGACAGGAGTTGACAAATACCTGTATGAGAAAAGTATGTTTGTTAAAGATGAAATAAAAAACCAGGTATAACTAAAAAATGATCAACTTCACGAAAAAAGTGCATATAACATAAGTTGGGTGTTTTAACGCGCTCTACATTTTTTGTGTGCTAAGTTTTTGTCCATCTCTTACAGTTTTGCACTTATGCAAAATTCCGTAAAATTCATCTAGAATAAAGTAGTCTTCAGAGGCTATTCCCAGAAAATTCAACATATACATTTTATTTGTCGTGTAATATCTTTAATATGCGATATTTTAATCAAAAGCGTTATAGCCATTTTTGAGAAAATCAAATTTTTCGAAAAAAATTCCATGTAAAGAGTAGTTGGAGGTGGGGGATTTTCTTGAAAATCTTCGTGTCGGATCCTTGGAATATACTGAACAATATCAACTTTGGTATTTAACGGTCTTTTCGTTTTTCAGCTGTGCTGTCCACAGGCAGACAGACAGACACACACACGGTCATTTTTTAAATTTTTTTTTGGATTCAGGGGCTGTCAAAACATGTGTTTCCAGTGAAATCTCGGTATTGAATTTTTGGGTGCATTATAATACCTTCTCTATACACTAGGTACATAGTACGTGTAGAGAAAGTAAAAATACGTTTAGTTCTCCCTGGGTGACAATTTTTTCATCTTTGTAAACGAGATTTGGGAGTTGGTGGAACTTTCTCACTTAGAAATGTGTAGTTTACTTGTCTCATTTGCGATATGCTACATTAAATGGGGATAGAAAAATAATTGGAAAAAATCTGATGAGTTCCATTCACATGACTTTCTCTACATATTTGCAACAAATCATTGTTAAAAAGCTTGTGCTAATATTTACTTCATGCTAATGGAGAAAAAATTAGCAGAAATAGTCTTATTACTTGCTTCCTTGTAAGTAGGAGCGAAATAAGGGAGTACCATAGGTTAAAGTCATAGTCAAAAGCTGGTTGTTATGTGACTGAAGTTCCTTTGCTTGTATGGAGAGGAGTTGACAAATTCCTGTATGAGAAAATTATGTTTTACCCAGCTAAAACCAAAAAACAGGAATATCTAAAAAACGATCAACTCCACGAAAAAATTGTATATAGTATAAATTGTGTGTTTTAAAGTGCTCTACAGTTTATGAATGATAAGTTTTTTTCCATTTCTTACAATTTAGCATTTATGCAAAGATCCTTAAAATTCATCCAGAATAAAGTAGTCTTCAGAGGCTATTCCCAGAAAATTCAAGATATACATCTTATTTTGCAATTAAATATCTTTAATATACTATATTTTAATCAAAATTGTTATAGCCATTTTTAAGAAAATCAAAAATTTCGTTTTTGAGCTACAATCTGTCAAGGAAGTGCCGGGAATTGATCATTTAAAAATGCTGTTTATAAGGGGATTCGAAATTGTTACTGTCGCTAAGTCGGTACATCTTTCCTCTATATCCACGCGGAGTTTGATCGTCATCTGTCATCTAGTTTGTTTACAGTACGCCATTTTGTTAGTTCATCTCAAAGGAGTTTATCAATTTTACGATGGATACAAATATTGAACAAAGAATCTGTCTCAAATTTTGCATTGCAAATGGTATTTCGCGTGCCGAATCGCTGAAAATGTTACAGAGGGCTTACGGTGAATCGACTTTATCAAAAACACGTGCATATGAGTGGTACAGTGCATTCAAAAGTGGTCGAGATGTGGTGGAAGATTTGCCTCGCTCTGGTCGGCCATCAACGGTTTCAACTGAACTGAACATCGCTAAAGTGACGAAAATGGTGTGTGAAAATCGTCATTTAGGTCTGAGAGAGATTGCCGCTGAACTTTCTGTATCTCACGAATCGATTCGTACAATTTTAAGCGATTGTTTGGGCATGACACGCGTTGCAGCTCGGTTAGTTCCGAAAGACTTGAATTTTCTACAAAAAGTCAATCGCGTAAGGATTGCTGGAGACATGCTAGAACGAGCCAGTTCCGACCCCACATTCATGAAACGCATTGTAACTGGTGATGAGACGTGGGTTTACGAGTTTGACACTCAAACCAGTCAACAAGCTTCCAAATGGCGCCTTCCAGCTGAACCGAAATCTAAAAGAGCACGTCAAACTCGATCAAACCTGAAGGTTATGTTGACAATTTTTTCGATTATCGCGGTGTCGTGCACTCAGAGTTCTTGCCAGAAGGTCAGATGGTAAATAAGTACTATGATCTGAGCGTTATGCGGCGTTTGAGAGAACAAATACGGCGAAAAAGGCGAGATTTGTGGAACGACAACTCATGGATTCTGCACCACGACAACGCACCAGATCAAAAGGCTATTATTGTGAAGGTATTTCTGGCCAAAAAACTCAACAAATTTCATCGAACAACCACCGTATTCACCTGATCCAGCTCCTGCTGATTTCTTTCTCTTTCCAAAACTCAAGTTACCACTTCGAGGCACCCGTTTTCAGTCGATAGAAGACATAAAGGAAAAGTCGCTGCGGCAATTGACATCGATTCCTCAAAGTACCTACAAAAAATGTTTTGATGATTGGATTATTCATTGGAATACATGTATAATTTCAGAAGATGCCTATTTTGAAGGCGATAAAATAAAATGGGATGATTTTTTTTTTTTTGTGTGTTTTATTGGCAAATTCCCGGAACGTTCTTGACACAGTAGTATGCTGCCCATAGACACACACATACATACACACAGACAGACAGACACACACGGACATTTTTCTAAAAATGCTTTTTTTTGTATTCAGGAGATCTCAAAACATGTATTTCAGGTGAAATCTTGATATCGAATTTTTGGGTGCATTACAATACCCTCTCTATACACTATGTACATAGTACTATAGAGAAAGTAAAAATGCTTTTTTCGGACTCAGGGGACTCCGAAATGTATATTTCCGGTGAAATCTGGGTATCGAATTTTAGGGTGTATTACAATACCTTCTCTAGCCTAATATGTACATTGTACATATTAGGCTAGAGAAGGTAAAAACAAATTGTACAAAGAAATTACAAGCCGGAAATACCTTATCATGTGCTCTTTTCCATCGAAACAAACTCGCATTTTGTTTTGTTTTATTCTTCTACGACGTCTCATATTGTGTTTATATATTTTCAATACCATTAGTCTACTTTACCTCTTGGCTGGTTCCCACCATCATCGTCCGCTTCCTACTCCATTTTGTCAGCCTCTTCATTCATTTAAAATTCCCTTTTTCTCTTCCATAATTCATTAGGCTACTGATTTAATCTGATCCTTGCCTCTTTTTCTGTGTATTCTTTGTTTGCTCTTTCTTTTCTTTCTCACTTCAGCCTTCCTAATGGCACTTCGTATGTCCACTGGTTTCTCCTTTACTTATTTCTCAGAGAACCCGTGCATTAAGGACACAGCGCAGATGTTAGTGCAGGGATCTAGCTAATTTCTATTATCTAATGAGCAAGTTAGAAATACCTTTTATTATTAATTGGATTAGCTGCGTACACTTTTAAATTTTGTATTATTTGGGTAGGTATTTCTTTACTTTCTCTATTCACTATGTACACAGAACACAAATAGTATTAGACATGGAATTTGTGATTGTGTGTAGGGAATTTCTAGGGCGTGTGTTGTGATATCCGCTGGCCGCTCTAATTGGGGAAGGTTGTAGCTTACTGCTGTAGTACACGTTACCTAACCTCACTTCCAGTTGAGGGAGGTGGCTATTCCTATTAGCGAATGAGTTGACAAACCCAGCATAGGTGTGCTCTATTGGTTCCATATAGAACAAGGTGACAGTATCAGCCAGTAACGTGACGTAATAAAGTGCCCTATACACGGTAAGGAATGCGGTGTACGGAACAGGGCAGCTGATTTCCCTCTGTGCCTTGTGTACTATGCACATTGTATAGAGAAGTTATTGTATTGCACCCAAAAATTCCATACCGAGATTTCACCGAGATTTACACGTTTTGAGGCCTCCTGAAAAAAAATTAGAAAATGTCCGTGTGTGTGTGTGTCTGTGAACAATATAGCTCAAAAATGAAAAGTCGGTAAAATACTAAACTTGGTAATTAATTTTAGTATTTTCCAGGGATGAGACACAAATATATTAAGAAAAATCCCCCACCCCAAACTACCCTTTACATGGAAAACATCGAAAATTTTTATTTTATGAAAAATGGTTGTAACGGTTTTCATTAAAATACCGTATATTAAAGATATTTATATGTTAAATAAAATTTATATCTCGAATTTCCTGGGAATAGTCTCTAAAGACCTGTTTATTTTGAATTCATTTTGCTGAATTTTACGTAACTGTAAACCTACCGTAAGAGATAGACAAACACTAACTACAGAAGAAAATAAATAGATCACAAACACATTGATTATGACATACTTTTTTTTCAGTGAAATTGACCGTTTCTGAGATACTCCTTGCTATTTGTTTCAGGTTTAAAATACTTAAACTTTTAACACGGAAAGTTGTAAACTCCAGGCCCTGCATTTCAACCACCAGCTTTTAACAGATTTGACTATCGTTTTAGCCTAGTGCATTCCCTTATTTCACTTCTACTTACAAGGAAGAAAGTAATAAGAAGGTTTCTGCTAATGTTTATCTCGATTATCATAGAATATGCTTTTAGCGATACTTTGTTACAGCGATTTAGAGAAAGCATGTGAATGGAACACATCATATTTTTCTACCACTTGCTTATAAAATTTGGAGAATTTTTTTTTTGTTCTTGTTTTTTATTGATTCATTTCTAAGGTCATATCGGGAAGTTTGCACTTGCAACAACTCGTTTTCTGTATGTTCTTTTGCGTTGGTTTAAATCATTTTATTACAAACACACTTCCAGACTCTGAAGGGGATAGGGTATAATTCTCATTAAAGAAAAATTGCCCGCCCCAGCCGGGAATTGAACCCGGGACCTCCGGGTGTGAAGCCAGCTCGCTGATCACCGGACCACAGAGACAGTCTGAGCAGAAAGTATTGTATTCCAATCAAATATACAATTTAGATTTCGTCGGAGTAACAGACTTTGAGGTTCCCTGAACAGAAAATAGTGCGCTCATATGCACTCATATATGTGCAGGGTGTTAATGAACTACACTGAAATAATTTGCGAGATTGTGCACATGACTGGTGTAAGTAATTTGAGATCGGCGATGCATGGTCCCCGGATAAACATAACGTTAAACGTGTGGGTATCAGGTGCTGATAAGTCGGTGTTAAAGCAAAGCAGGTTGAAAAAATGACTTAGAATGTATTTAAAACTGCTGCCCCAATATAGAAATATCGATTTTAGCAGCTCGTTACTAGCGTTCTCAAGATTTAATGTCGCAAAAATCTGTAAAATCTCAAACTAATCACTTGACAGTGCGTCACTGAGCATTCATTAACAACGTTCTTGAGGTAGCTTACTCTGGGGGTATTTTTACAATTGCTTTGGTGGCTTAATGCAAAACGCGGGAAGCTGCTATCCCAAAGGTCGTGAATTCGATTCCTGTCGTAGAATAAATGTTTTTATTATTATGTTTTCCATTCCAGACGAAGTGCCGCGATGCGTGAACGAGACGCGAACTCGGAAACTATCTTTCACTTGAAAGCCAGTATCATAACCACTACGCTAGAGAGGTGCGCTGTAATATGTTCCTTCGTTTTTCGTGTTATGCTCTTGAATGGTTGATAAATTAGCCAGTGGCGTACTGGCACTTCAGAAACTTGTAGCCGTTACTTCGACATGTCAATAAACAGGCCATAAATCTCCGATCTCAAATTACTTATTTAAGTAATCTACATGTTCTGTGAAAATATTTCGGTGTAGGTCATTAACACCCTGTATATATATGTGACTGAAGTGATTAGTTACACGACTCCTTTTGGTGATGGAAGATCAACGTGTAGCTCTATAGTGAAGTACCGGAAGAAAATGTAGTTAAAGATAAAGAAAAGGTAACCAAAAGGGATAGGAAGCCCATGGAATAAAAGGAGGGAATAACAAGCCCCTGCACTCCTATGGAATACCACTTACGAAAAATTATATCTGCAAAATTAATTTCATAGACTTTTCCTAGAAAGTACGTTTTACTGGTCACATCTCTTCTGTTCCTTGCAAGATGCTGGGATGGCAGCCTGAGAGTCTATTGGCATCACTGCTTGAAATCTGTAAACTAAATATCCTAATGTATGTCAGAGTTGGTGTGAATGTTGACATTTACACATCGGCCCACAATGACACGCACATAAACAAGTGGAAGTAATAACACAAAAAAACGCCAAATGCATTACACTTTCGACACCCAACCGAGGTGCAATGGCTGGGAGGATATGTGGGAGTCTCCCACGGAACATGGAGTAAGTAATACGGTAGGTATGAGCAGCTAGATGCGCAGTAAACTTCCGTGCTGATGACGTCAGCTGGTCGCCTGTTGCTCCCATTTCAATGACAGTGTTTATGTAGATTTTGGTTGTTCAAGCTTCTTGTGAGTGTTTCTTGTACGTGATGGATTCAGTTATGTAGAAGGGATGATCGTTTCTCTCCAGATAATTTCCGTGCTGATGACGTCAGCTGGTCGCCTGTTGCTCCCATTTCAATGACAGTGTTTATGTAGATTTTGGTTGTTCAAGCTTCTTGTGAGTGTTTCTTGTACGTGATGAATTCAGTTATGTAGAAGGGATGATCGTTTCTCTCCAGATAATTTCCGCAGTCGTTCCATACATTTTGTCGAGGAAGATTATGAACGAGATTTAAAAGCGGAACTCTTCAAACTTGCTCCTAAAAATATTAAAAATCATTGCTTTACCACATCTAAATGTTGGCTAATGACTTGTATCAGAAAGTTAACAGTCCTAAGAAAAGAAGACAAAACGCTTCTAAACAGAGATGCAAAACAATAGTAAACGCTGTGTTAGAAGAAACAAACAGCAATAAATATAGTAAATACCTCCGAAAATCGTGTTAGCTCTCCCTCGTCATTTAACACAGCACCTACAAATATAGAGGACATTAAATCTGGAGTTAAAGCACTTAGAAGTCACAATTTAAGATTAGAGAAGAAAGTAAAACGTTTAAAAAATGAATTGCAGGAAGTACAATCCGAAATGTGTAAGTTAAGAAGCGTTGAACGTGCAGCAAGTTTTACTTTCAGGTAGATATAAAAATTGGGACTCTGATGACATTTCAAAGGAAATCATTTTGAGATGCATGTCTAAGAAGGCATGTGATTATGTGAGAGAATGCCTTAAATATCATCAAAAGACGCTTGGCCCAATTCATCACATCACAGGAACCATTAAACTAAATGTGCACCTATTACAACAGGCAGCAAGTTCTGTTAGCGAGTATGAGAAGGATCTTGTTCTGAGCTTTGATGAGATGGAAGTGAAATCCGATTTTTAATACAACACTGAAGACAGCTTAGCAGGAAAGTGGAAACCCCCGATATAGTGCAATTTTGATGAGACAGTAACAAAAGAATTACCAACAAACATTGTTCAAATGGTCGAAAGGCAAGTTTCAAAATCCGTTCCTCAGTCTGTGATATGTGAGGATCAAATAGGAAATTACTCTCTTACCTTGGAATTATAAGAGAGAAATCGTACATCTCGCATCCTGCAATAGAAGCTGAAAATCACCGACATTCCTCACTTGTTGAAATTATTCAGAAACCATTTATTGGACGAAGCATTTGTTTTACATAATGGTAAGAAAGTCACAAAAGAGGTTTCTGAAAAGCACGCTTATGCTGACAACGCTATGACTTACGCCACAATCTCATGTTACTTACAAGCACTGAAAGCCAAAAAGTTCGTCGTGCCATTTATTAGGCTGAAGAGTAGGAAAAAGAGAAAGTCAGAAAAACGGAAAATACCCGGCAACAAACGCACTGATTTGGCAAGAAAGAAAACGAGAAAACTATGCTACAAATGAATAAATAATTGTATATATACATGAAACAGGGAACACCACATCGGATAATATACTTTATTGTATACCTACTGTTTTTTTCCAGAATACTTACTAATGTGTTGAGTTATTTATTAATGTAGCTTTAAACTCTGTTAGGATGCAGTTAACAAACTAAAGAATTCCAGTAGGATACCTAAACAACGTTTAGCTAGCGTGAAACATAGGCGCATAAGGTGAGCCTTTGTATTTCATATGTTAAACAATTGCTGCTTTAGCTTCAATAATTTAAATCTAATGGTTACAGTTGAACAAGTTGTCTGTTTTATTTACGATTTGATGGGGAAAATCCGAATGTGTATCTTTACTCAGCACCATAGCTTTTAATTTGTTAACAATGACCACAGCAGTAAGCACGCCGTGGCGGAGTATATAGACCAGATGACGTCACGGCCAGCGTGTGCGAGAGAGAAACTGCGCGTGATAGCCACTGTACATACTCAACTAACCGTAAGATTCTCCGCTCCTCGCTGTTTCGTGTGTGGCGCCAGTATGCCACCGTCTACCTCGGAGTCGGTCAAGGATTAGCACCGTGAAATAGTCTATCAACAAACGTGACATACCTTGTGAAGAGTTCCTTGTTGCGCCGGCTATGCTCGTTCCTGTAGAACACAAGTTGTCTCTTACTCAGGGGAGAAAAGATTGACTAAGATATGTAGACTAAAGAAAAGAGATATTTCACATAATTTCACAAAGTGAATGCTTTTATTGTTCTCTGTTGCTGGTTGAGGCGCTAACCCTACGAGCGACTCCCGACATAAAAATTCGTGAAAATGATGACATAATCATTTAAGTGCTAGTTTCCGTTCTTGCTGAGTTCTTATTACCTTACTGCAGTAACAGTAACATTAATGTTCGCCGTCCACGTAACATTTACAACAAGACTTGCCCGTCAGAGTAGCATTTACCCTGCGAATTCACAATATCAAAAACCAAGTAACCATTAGCAAATTAGCCCGATTTCCTGTACGCGCATCGCTTAAATACCTGAATCCTCCAATATTGCCTTCCTTTCTGATTGACTAAAAAGAAGCGAGAAAAACGGCGTTGTCACGTGACTAACTGGGTAATTTCTTTATATTCCACCCACGTGATCATTCTTACAATGAAAAAGCACCGCTTTCCAGAATATTATGGGATAAACCTTCGGCATGTTACTTGTATCTCTGATGCTCTAAAAACCTTGCTCTACAATGATATTGTGTCCCTAGCCTTAACAAAGCAAGTAACCTTGGCGAGCACAATACAAGCTTCTGCAGCCTAACGTTCTGCGTTCTACTGAAGCAGATATTTCTTATATTAAATCCATACAAAACTAATAATTAAACTAATATGATACATAGCGTACTAATATACTGTCGCAATGCCCACTAAAAAAACCTCCACGTCATAACACGTAGATTGCTGAGATGATCGAGCCTTATAGCTTGGTGGGGTCCCGCACATGCACCCGTGTTAGTAAAAGTAAGGTAGGATGCTGCGGGAGCGGGTAAAAGGTTGATTCTAGGTTGGCAGCCATAAACCTGACTGGAATCTAGCGAAATGGTCGTGAAGGTGTGAGGGAGAGTTTAAGGGGGGACGTCTAAAAATGGTGAATTTCCCAATTTTTGTTATTTCCCCAATTAATTGTTAATACATTCAGCTTTATATTCCCAAAGTTTCATAACCTAATTCGATTTCTTTGTGGTCCAAATAAATTAAAAACTTGGACTTGTCATGCCACGCCCACTTTTTCTGCTTTCTATCATCCAGCTCTGCATCAAATGAAGATGAGGGAAGTAGAGTTTGAATGCATTCTTCTGGCAAAGAATCCAAGTGTAACAGATTTTGTGTCTTAAATTCATTCCGTCCAATTTCTTGTCAGACAGAAATCATTCTAGTTTGAAAGGATGAAATTATTTTTTTGAACTTGTATACAAAATCAAAAACCAAAAATCTGATGTGTTACACTCAAATGATTTTCTCTAGCTACTCTACAAACAAGCTTCTTACAAAAAATAATTCTTCTTTCTACACAATGCTAATCGAGATAAACATTAGCAGAATTTTATTACTTAGTTCCTTATAAGTAGAAGAGAACTAAAGGAATGCACTATGCTAAAGTGATTTTCTTTGCAAATCGCTTCTTTGCTTGGCCAGGAGTAGAACAAAAGAAAAACGGACACTTCCTGTGTGAGAAAAGTGGAAGTACTTCACAAATGAAACCAATAACAAGGAATAACTCTAAAACGGTAAGCTCCACGTAAAAATGCATATGGCATAGCTTGTGTATTTTAACAAGACCTACATTTTTTGTATAGTAAGTTTTTGTCTATCTCTTACGGTTTCCTAGATATACCAAATTAAGCAAAATTCATTCAGAATAAACAGGTCTTTAGAAGCTATTCCCAGATAATTCAAGATATACATTTTATTTGTGATAGAAATGGCTTTAATGTGTGGTATTTTAATCAAAATCGTTAGAGCCATTTTTAAGACAAAATAAAATTCTTGAAACATTTTCCATGTAAAGGTAGTTAGGGATGGAGTTTTTTTTGGAAAATCTTCGTGTCGCATCCTTGGAAGATACCAACTTAAAATCTAAGTTTGGTATTTAACCGTTTTTGAGCTACGCTGTCCACACACACACACACACAAACACACACACACAAACACGGATCTGTTTCTGAAAATGTTTTTTTTTTGGACTCAGGGGGTCCTAAAACATGTATTCCCGGTGAAATCTCGACATCGAATTTTCGGGTGGAATACAATACCTTCTCATAACAACCAGCTTTTGACTTCACTTTAACCTATGGTACTCCCTTATTTCGCTTCTACTTACAAGGAGGCAAGTAATAAGACTATTTCTGCTAATTTTTCTCAATTAGTATGAAGTAAATAGAAGCATCAGCTTTTTAACAATTATTTGTTTCAGAGATGGAGAGAAAGTCATGTGATTGGCACACGTCAGATTTTTGGGAACTCCTGGTTAAAGCGTTGCATAGCAACGGTAATACATTTCGATTCTGTTTTTTGCCCGCACTGCAAACAAGCACCAGCCCATGAAATTTTGGTTCTGCTGTGTGTATACAATTTAGGAGATGTCTGTGATTCTATAAACCATAGACAAAACTGTTTATCCAACATGAACTTTTTAACAGCTGACTCAACTGTAAACAGCTGCATTGTTCGAAAAAAACAGCTGCACACGAAACGCTACCATGGTTATTATTGTCATTTTCATATAGTGACTGGCCAGCTGTGTCGTTAAAAAAAAAAACAGTTCGTTTTTAGCACTAGCTATTCACTTCTTCTGCATATTAACGGGAATTTCACTGTGAATATGGGTTGACTAAAAATGGCAACGCGAATCAAGTTTTGAAAAATAGTGTTGTTCTTTCTACAGAATGCTAATCGAGATAAACATTAGCAGAAGGTTGTTATTACTTAGTTCCTTATAAGTAGAAGGCAACTAAAGGAATGTGCTCTGTTAAAGTGATAGTCAAATGTTTTAAAAGCTGTCGTTATGCGATTGTCATTGCAAATCGCTTCTTTTCTTGGCCAAGAGTAGAACAAAAGAAAAACGGACACTTCCTTTCTGAGAAAAGTTCACAATTGAAACCAATAACAAGGAATATCCCTGAAACGGTTACATCCACAACAAAATTGTAAACGCATAAATTTGTGTTTTGACGAGATCTACATTTTCTGTGATAGTAATTTTTTTTTTATCTATCTCTTACAGTTTACTGCAAAATCAAGCAAAATTCATCAACAGTAAAGAGGTCTTCAGCGGCTTTTCCAGAAAATTCAATATATATTTTATTTCTTGTGTAAATATTTTAATATACGGTATTTTCATTAAAATCTTTATGGCTATTTTTGAGAAAATCAAAATTTTCCCATGTAAAGGTGGTTTGTTAATTTTTTCTCGATAAGCATGATGTACATAAAATCATAAGCTGTTTAACAATAATTTGTTGCAGAGATGTAGAGAAAGTCATGTCTATGGTACACTCGAGAATTTTTTTTGATAAAATGTATCCATCCCGGCTTTTCCTTCCTCTTTACAAATAGTGTTTGCATGTGGCTCAACATTCTTGACAGAACAGTTAAATGTATTGTGTCAACTGGCGTATAGAAAAAATCTAATGTGTTCCACTCACATTGCTTTCTCTACATCTCTGCAACAAATTGTTGTTAAAAAGCTTATGCTTCTATTTACTTCATGCTAATTGAGAAAAAAATAGCGAAATAGACTTATTACTTGCTTTCTTGTAAGTAGAAGCGAAACATGGGAGTACCATAGGTTAAAGTGATAATCAAAATCTGGTTGCTATGTGACTGATGTTCCTTTGTTTGTATGGACAGAAGTTAATACATTCCTGTAAGAGAGAAGTATGTTTTTCAAAGCTGAAACCAAAAACAATGAATATATAAAAAACGATCAGCTTCACGAAAAAAATGTATATTACATAAATTGTGTGTTTTAATGTGTTTTACATTTTTGGTGGGATAAGATTTTGTCTGTTTCTTACGGTTTAGCAGTTATGCAAAATTCTGTAAAATTCATCCAGTAGTCTTCAGAGACTATTTCCAGAAAATTCAAGATATACCTACATTTTATTTGTGAGGTGAATATCTTTAATATACGATATTTTAATCAAAATCGTTAGAGCCACTTTTGAGAAAATCAAAATTTTCGAAAAAAGTTCCATGTAAGGGGTAGTTGGATGTGGGGGTATTTTCTTGTAAATCTTCGTGTCGCATCCTTTGAAGATACCAAACTTAAATTCAGAGTTTGGTATTCTGCGGTCTCTTCATTTTTGAGCTATGCGGTTCACCAGACACACACACACACGAACCTTTTTCCAAAAATGTTTTTTTTTATTTAGGGTTACCCAAAACGTGTATTTCTGGTGAAATCTCTGTATTGAATTTTTGGGTGGAATGCAATACCTCCTCTATACAATATGTAATTTTAGGGCAAAAACTGTTTTTGAATCTTGTCGTTTATGGTTGAGGGTCAGTATAACATGAAATTAATGCTAGAGTACAGTTTATTTGTATAGTTACCCTTAAAACAAGCGGAACTTATAGGTAGCGAAAGGCAACAAAGGGTTAATGCTAGGATTGGAACATCAAGGTCTTTTTTCCAACATCAACAGCTGCTTTATAAATTTTCTGGGGCTCTCTAAAACAGTTGGGGAAGGAAGCATGAAATGAGATCCTCCCTTATTGGTTGTTAGGGAGCCAAGTCCCCTGATCATTTAAATTTATTGGGTGATCGTAATAACTGCCAATTTGACCGTTCTCATTTTTGGCGTCTTTTCAGCCAAAAGTGAATTTCGTTCCACTGAGCAGTTAAATTGTGCTTACTTTAGAAGCCCTTACATCTCCTGACGTAATATCTTACAATTTTATGGAAGTGTTTATGTAAAGTGAGTTAATAACTCTGAGAATTTCGGCGCAGCAGATCAGTTTGTTATTCTAAATATTCTAGAGCCTTATCACTAGTTCCTCTAATCCGCAATGACGTCATAGAAAAGGCGCATTAGAAGCATTCAGATGTTCCAGTTTAAGTACATATATGTCTCAAAATTAATAAGAACAGAGCATTGAAAATGTTGGTGCAACAAACTTTCAAACTTTATCAGTTAAGTTACCGCGGAAGTCAATAATTTCAAGTTTGTAATAACCAAAAGTCACACAAAACAATTGTTTAAAATTCTTTCATTAACTCCCTATATAAGGGGAAAATATGTGATGTGTTACATTCACATGACTTTCTCTACATCTCTGCAACAAATTATTTTTAAAAAGCTTATTCTTCTATTTACTTCATGCTAATCGAGAAAAAGTTAGCAGAAATAGTCTTATTACTCGCTTCCTTGTAAGTAGAAGCGAAATAAGGGAGTACCATAGGTTAAAGTGACAGTCAAAAGCTGGTTGCCAAGTGACTGAACTTCCTTTGCTTGTATGGACAGGAGTTGACAAATCACTGCACGAGAAAAGCACAAGTTTTTCAAACTGAAACAAAAAACAAGGAATACCTTAAAAACGATCAATTCCACGATAAAACATTTTTTGAACACAAATTATGTGTTTTAATGTGCTCTACATTTTTTGTGTGGTAAGTTTTGTCCATCTCTTATGGTTTAGCAGTTATGCAAAATTCCGTAAAATTCATCCAGAATAAAGTAGTCTTCAGAGGCTATTCCCAGAAAATTCAAAATATACATTTTATTTGTCAGGTAAATATCTTTAATATACAACATTATAATCAACATCGTTAGAGTCATTTTTGAGAAAATCCAAATTTTCGAGAAAAAAAAGTTCCATGTTAAGGGTAGTTTGGGGTGGGGAGAATTTTCTCAAAATCTTCGTGTCGCATCCCTGGAAGATACTAAACTTTTCGTTTTTGAGTTATCGTGTCCACGGACACACGGACAACTCACACGGACTTTTTCTGATTTTTTTTTTAATACAGGGGGCTCTAAAAGATTATTTCCAGTGAAATCTCGGTATCGATTTTTTTTGGTGGAGTGCAACACCATGTACATAGTACGCGTAGAGAAAGTAAAAATGAAACACTAAAACAAACTCAAAAGCTTTCTTTTGTCTGGATAACTTATTTTCAGGATTTGTGGTGGACTGTTTATTGAAGCGCTTTTACAATGCTAACACATTGACGTTCAAAATAATTAAGAGTTATTACTTTCTCTCTAGATACGTACTATGTACGAAGTGTATAGAGAAGGTATTGTAATGCACCCAAAAATTCCTTACCGACATTTCACCGGAAATACATGTTTTAGGGTCCCCTGCATTAAAAAAATTCAGAAAAGGGTCCGTGTGTGTGGGTGTGTTGTCCGTGTGTCTGTGAACACGATAACTCAAAAACGAAAATTTATATCTTGAATTTTCTGGAATAGCCTCTGAAGAGTAGTTAATTCTGGATGAATTTTACCGAATTTGGAATAACTGCTGTAAAATGGACAGAAACTTTCTACACAAAAAAGTAGAACACGTTAAAACACACAATTCGTGGAGTTCATCGTTTTTGAGACACTCCTCGTTTTTGACTTCTGCTATGAAAAAGTTATACTTAGCTCATACAGGAGTTTGTGAACTGCTGTCCATACAAACAAAGGAACATCAGTCACATAGCAACCAGCTTTTGACTGTCACTTTAACCTATGGTACTCCCTTATTTCGATTCTACTTACAAGGAAGTAAGTAATAAGACTATTTCTGCTAATTTTTACTTTCTCTATACGCACAATATGCATAGTGTATAGAGAAGGTATTGTACTCCACTCAAAAATTCGATATCGCGATTTCACGGGAGATATTTGTTTTAAGGTCCCTTATATCTAAAAAAAGCATTTTCACATAAAGGTCCGTGTGTGTGTGTGTGTCCGTGTGTCTTGAACACGATAACACAAAAACGAAGTTTAGTATGTTCCAGTTATGCGACACGAAGATTTTGAGAAAATTCCCCTCACCCCAAACTACCCTTTACATGGAATGTTTTTCAAAAATTCTGATTTTCTTAAAAACGACTCTAACGATTTTCATTAAACTTCGTATATTTAAGATATGTACTTCACAACTAAAATGTATATTTTGAATTTTCTAGGAATAGCCTCTGAAGACTACTTTGTTCTGGATAAATTTTACGGATTTTTGCATAACTACTAAACTGTAAGGGATGTACAAAAACTTACCATACAAAAAATGTAGAGCACATTAAAACACACCATTTATGTCATATACATTTTTATCGTGGAGTTGATTGTTTTTGAGATATTCCTTATTTTTTGTTTCAGCTTTGAAAAACTTTTACCGTTCTCATACAGGAATGTGTCAACTCCTGTCCCAACAAACAAAGGAACTTCAGTCACATAGCAACCAGCTTTTGACTATGAATTTAACCTATGCTACTCCCTTATTTCGCTTCTACTTACAAGGAAGCAAGTAATAAGACTATTTCTGCTAATGTTTTCTCGATTAAAATGAAGTAAATAGAAGCCAAAGCTTTTTAGCAATAATTTGTTGCAGATATGTAGAGAAAGTGTGAATCGAACACATCAGATTTTTGTACTAACTGGATATATTTCTGAATTGTTATCAGATGCGTACAGTTTTATGAAACTTTTAGTACGTAGTTGAGCCACATTGGGAGCTAGCAATGCTTTAATTCGCCTTGGTATGCTATTTATACATGCCTGAACTGTTTCTTGTGTATGTGGATGATAATTCCACACCTCTATGATCTTTTGAATAAGCCTAATTTTCATAGTAATCACTTCCTTCGCCACTTCTCTCTTCACCACTTCCAATTTTCAATTGGGTTCATATCCGCCGAATTCCTCGGTCATGGCAACAAATATATGTTTTGCTCTCTCAAAAAAGCTGTCACTGACTTTGCAGTGTGAGATTGTGCCCCATCTTGCATGCAGTCTACTGTTGGAGGCAGCGCCTGTTCCTCAACACTTCTCTGTACTGATGCTGCCACTTGGACGATGTTGCCACTGTCGACTGCACAACACAATTTGGACGATACACTTCCCTAGGACGCCTTTGCACAAACAGAGCTTTATTTGTAAGAATTTCAAAGCTGCTTTCATCACTAAAGCAAACCTGAAACAAACATCTGATGTTCCATTCACATGACTTTCTCTATATCTCTGCAACAAAATATTAATCTTCTATTTACTTAATGCTAATCGAGAAAAACTTAACAGAAATAGCTTTATTGCTTGCTTCCTTGTAGGTGGAGGCAAAATAAGGGAGTACCATGGGTTAAACTGATAGGCTAAAGCTGGTTGCTCTGTGACTCAAGTTCCTTTGTTTGTATTGACAGGAGTTGACAAATTCCTGTGTGAGAAAAGCGTACGATTTTCAAAGCTGAAATCAAAAATAAGGAATATTTAAAAAACGATCAATTCTACGAAAGAAATATATATATAACATTAATTGTGTGTATTAACGTGCTCTACAGTTTTTGTGTGTTAAGTTTTTGTCCATCTCTTAAGGTTTAGCAGTTATGCAAAATTCCGTGAAATTCATCCAGAATAAAGTAGTCTCCAGAGGTTATTCCCAGAAAATTCAAGATATACATTTTATTTGTCAGGTAAATATCTTTAATATACGATATTTTAATCAAAATCGGTAGAGCCATTTCTGTGAAAATCTAAATTTTCGAAAAACATCCCATGTAAAGGGTAGTTTGAGGTGGGGGTATTTTCTTGAACATCTTCGTGCCGCATCCTTGGAAGATACTTAACTTATTTACCTACCAAGTTTGGTATTTTACCGACTTTTCGTTTTTGAGTTATCGTGTTCTCAAACACGCGGACACTCACAGGCACACACACGGACCTTTTTCTGATAATCCTTTTTTTGGATACAGAGCCCTTAAACACATTATTTCCGGTGAAATCACGGTATCGAATTTTTGGGTGGAGCAATACCTTCTCTATACACTATGTAATAGTACGTATAGAGAAAGTAAGGATGCCAACGTGAATTGTTTCAAATGTGACCTTTAGTTTCGGATAATCCATTAAAAATGTAAAGTTTAATTCATTAAGAATTTTTACAATGAAGCTTTCATATTTACCATTTTCCAGAAGTTTACATCTTTAGCCTGGAGTACCTTACTCCAGCTTAGTGTTTAGCAACCGCAGCAGAAGTTAATTTCTGTTTCTTGGCTGGTCTGCAGCATTTTAATTTCATTTCTGAAAGTTTACGCTTAATAGTTCTTCTAGATAATGCAATTCTACTCTCTTCAAGCTTGATTTAGCATTTCAAAACAAAATATTGCGAATCTCAACGAATGCACCATGGTTTGTCAGAAATAGTCAACTACACAGAGAAACTGGAATCAGCTTCATTCAACAGTCAATTTCTTCACAAGCCGAACAGTTTTACAGCGAGCTAAAAGACGTCTCAGGAGCCATTCACTATTCTCTTGGCAGAAAATCTAGCTATCCAACTCGCATCAAGAGTCGCCTACCACTGGACCAGCTCTCACAGCAAGACTTTCTGTAAAATAAAAACAAAAAAATGTACCTACTTATGAGGGGCCCAATGGGGCTTACCTCATTTCAATGTTATTCAGTATCATGCATGTAAATAATGTCTAAAAGCAATGATCTGTAGAGCGCACATGCGCTGATCGATCAATAAATCATTTAAAAAAAAAAAAAAAGCTTGAAATTAATGTCTTTAGCAAAGCTGTTTTTTTCACAGATGTGTCTTAAGCAACACACACCTCTTGGTGTGAGAATCTGTTTTCACCCACATTTATTCTTCTGTTGTGGGGCCAGGTCCAAACCAAATTCAACTTTCTTTTTAATTCTCCTCACAGATGATTCAGAAATCCCCAATATCTGAGAAATCTCCTGATTTTTTTTCAAATCAGTTTTAATCAAAGTTTTTACCTCTGAAGCTTTTGGAGGTATCAGATCACATGATTTGACCATTATGTTTAAATAAAACACAGAATCATAAAGTTCATCTTTCAAAACATAAAAATCGCCTTTCCTACCACAAACAAACTGACAAATGTAAGTGCTAATAGACGAAGCTTATACAAGGGTCGATTGATAAGTCCTGGGCCTCACACAGATATGGCACCACTAGGCCAGTTAGACGGTAGCATCGTATAATTAACTCTAGAGTAGCTTGTATCTATAGTTACAGGTCAATAGCTTGTTTAGTTTTCGAATGACAGCATTTTAAACAAGACAACTTTAGAGTTTTCACGAAAATTGAGGATTTAGAAAAACGAGCAGTGATTAAATACTTCCACTTCAAAGGCTTAACGCTATATAAATCAAGGAGGAAATGGACACTACATTGAAAAACCCCGCCCCTTCATATTCAATGATTTAAAGCTGGGTTGCAGAATTTAAAATAGGATGTACGAGCACTAGTGATGTGCCTCGCTCTGGACGTCCTGTAGAAGTGACAACTCCAGAGATCATTGAAAACATTCATCGTTTAGTACAGGAAGACCGCAGATTAGAGTTGTTTGAGATAGCAGAAGCTGTAAACATATCAAAAAAGTGCAGGTAATATTTTAAGTCACGTTTATGACTTTCACAAGATGGGTGCCGCGTTTATTGACATCTGATCAAAAGTTGCAAAGAAAACTGTTTCTGTTAAGATTGTGGACCTCTACCGTAAAATCCCCAGTGAATTTTTGACACGGCTTATTACCATGTATGAAACGTTGATACATCACTACACTCTAGAACAGTGTTTCCCAACCTTTTGAAGTTCACGTCACCCTTGGGAATAACATTAAACACCTTCCTTGAATTAAAAGAAAATTAAGCTTAATATGTTAATTTATTGAAATATTATATAATAATAACGTACACCATAACATAATACAGTAAACTTTACTACAATCACTGAGTAAAAATACATCAATAAATTTTGTTCGATTAATGATTAATGTGAAACCTGTGATTGATGCTTAGAGCACAGATATGTGATGTCGGGTCTTACAGTTGACACTGAAACACGCAAATCATACTCAAGGTTATTCAGTCTGTTTCTTGCTTTGCATTTTATTGTCACCATAGCAGAGAAGGCTTGCTCGCATAGATAGAATGTTGAAAAGGGCAAAAGTGCGTTAATTGCTTTCTTCATTAGGTTAGGGTACTCCTCTCTCCGTTGAAGCCAAAAACTAGCCACCGACGCCTCACTCTTGGTGAACTTACCTTTGAGTGTGAAATCAGCGCAAAGATCAATAAATTCATCTCGTTCGCAAGCAGTGAAATCTATTTCCTCTGCACTATCTACGAAATCAAATGGTGAGACAACCCAGTCGAGATTCGTAGTGGAAATAGTTGGAAAGTACGCATCTATTGCATCTTGCAATCTTGATAAGTGATCACAAATGCGGTCTTTCAGTTTACCCTGATCTTTATCTCCTGCCACATTAAAAAGAGATGGAAAGTTCGACAAATCTCCTTTTTGAACTGCAGACTTCCAAGAACTAAGTTTTCTTTTAAAACCTTTCATTTTATTGGTTGAGGAGATTATTGTTTCATGTCGACCATGCATCGAAACATTCAGTTTATGAAAAATATCTGCCAGATACGACAGTCCAAAACACCAAGAATCACTTAGTAAGAGCTCATGAAATGTGTCTTGATTTTCATCCTTAAAAAAAGTTTTTAGCTGTTGTTTAAGTTCGAGAAACCGGTTCAATACACGTCCCCGCGACAACCACCTTACTTCTGTGTGAAGTAACAAAGAGGTATGAGCTTAATCCGTTGCGCGACATAACTGTTCAAAAATTCTATACTTTAAAGGTCGAGACTTCATATAGTTCACCATTTTCACAACTTGGTTAAATACTTCAGCAAAATCTTCATTACGCGCTTTCACGACTAATGCCTCTCTATGCAGAAAACAGTGAGTTATAATAATGGATGGATTTTCATTGAGAACTCTGGCAGTAAAACCTTTAATTTTCCCAGACATAGATGGTGCACCATCTGTACATATACCACAACAGTCTTTCCATGAAAGTCATTGAGATAGGAATTAATAGAAACGAAAATATCATGGCCTGTGGTTGTAGTCTCCAGCGGTCTACAGAACAGAAACTGTTCACTAATATCTTTCTCATCAATATATCTGATAAAACCAAGGAGTTGCGGTTGTCACCAATATCGAGACTCTCATCTACTTGCAAAGCAAATGTTCTATAAGTTTTTATTTTCTCCGTGACTTGTTCGTTGATATTGCATGACATTTCAGATATCCTGCGGCTGATTGCGTTGTTGGACAGAGGAACTTTCGAAATTTGATTAGCTGCTCCTTCGCCAAGTATTGTTGAAACTATAACTTGACATGCAGGGCCAATGATTTCCTCTCCAAGAGTATGAGGTTTCTTTTTTTTTAGCTATCAGTTCTGCTACTTTAAATGAGACTTCAAGAGCAGTATCACCTATGGTCATGCTCTTTACCATTCGCACAGCTGTTTTCTTCTCCCCTTCTAATATATGTGAAAAATACATTACACTTTTCTGTGACACACTAGGATGCTTTGTTGTAAGATGCCGCTTCAGTTTGCTAGGTACCATGGCCTCGTTGCTAAGTGTTTCGCCACAAACTAAACACACAGGGATAGGGTTGTTATTCCACTTAAATCCATACGCTAAGTAACTGTCCTGGTATGTTCTTTTCTTTCGTTTGTCTTCTTTATGTGGTGAATTCGACGGTCCGGGAGAAACTGTAAGATTTGGCTTCTTAAAGCAAGCAGTAGGAGCCGACTGCTCACTTTCACTGACCTGGCGTTTACGTTTAACAATGACCTTATCCATAGCTAAACACTGTGAATCAACGCGAGGAAGACAACTGAAAGCGCCAATTTTATATATTCATCTGTCGAAGTCTCGGGAATGCTCGTGAGGAAGCGAGTAGTCTCGGGAATGTTCGGCAGGGTATAGCTGTAATGCCATCTGTGGGATACTAGTCTAACTGAATTATTGAAATGAATCGACTACTATCACCATCTGCCGTGCATGAGAGTAATTGATTTGACTTATTTTATTTCAAGACCTTACAAGACTTAAGGCTTCAGTAGAAGGTATTTTTTTTTTTTGTTTATCGCAATGTCTCGCGGCACCCCTTAGCAAATCACACGGCACCCTAGGGTGCCGGGGCACACCGGTTGGGAACCGTTGCTCTAGAAAGCAAATCACAGTCAAAACAGTCAGTTAACCAACTCCAAAACACGGCAAGGTCAATTTTGTCAACTAACAAGGTTATGGCGAGTATTTTCTGGGATGCACAGGGAATTATTTTTATTGGTTACTCGGAAAAGGGTAAAAGTATCAGAGGTACTACTACACAAGCTTACTGGCAACGTTTGAGTGATGAGGTGAAAAGAAAAGAAAAAGACCTCA
The DNA here is from genome assembly GCA_030762935.1 of Hymenopus coronatus. Lineage (NCBI taxonomy): Eukaryota > Metazoa > Arthropoda > Insecta > Mantodea > Hymenopodidae > Hymenopus > Hymenopus coronatus. The sequence continues at coordinate 179,741,151 of CM060882.1, forward strand.
TTTGGAAGAAAACAAATGTTTCATCACGACAATGTTGCAGCCAATTGTTTACTCATTGCAATGGAATTGCTTGAACATCCACCATATTGTGGTACCCAGTGACTATCACCTGTTCCCAAATCTTGGAGCACGAAGATTTCACAGCAACGAGGAGGTCATTGATGCGGTAAACAGCTATTTAGAGGACAGAGATGGTTTAATTAAATTAGAACAGCGTTATGACAAATGTATTAGCCTTTCTGGAGATTATGTTGAGAAATGAAGCAAAAACACAAAAACATTTAAATGCTGTTTACATTGAGAAGCCAACCCTAGTAATACGCCTGCTCCTTTTGTTAGCACTACTGCAAATAATGCTTGTGAAGCAACAATACCGACTCTTACAACACAGAAACAACATTGTAGACAACAATAGTCCCTAACATTGTCCAGTGAGGCTCACATTGTTGTTACGCTAGTCCTTAGACTTCAGTGAGCTGTGAAATAGCCTGGGTGCGTCTCGTAGCATCCAACACTTTTCAAAAGAAATATTCTTCTCCTTGATAACTGTTTTTACGTTCTCTGCAGGTACTATGTACATAGTGTATAGAAAAGGTCACTCGACCCAAAAATTCGATACCGAGATTTCACCGGAAATATATACTTTAGGGTCCCCTGTAAAAAAAAAAAAACATTTTCAGAAAAAAGTCCGTGTGTCTGTGTGTCTGTGAACACGATAGCTCTTTAACGAAAAGTCAGTAAAACACCAAACCTGGTATTTAAGTTTAGTATCTTCCAGGGATGCGACACGAAGATTTTGAGAAAAATCCCCTAACCCCAAACTACCCTTTATATAGAACTTTTTTCGAAAATTTTAATTTTCTTAAAAATGGCTCTAACGATTTTGATTAAAATAGCTTATATTAAAGATATTTACCTCACAAATAATATGTACATCTTGAATTTTCTGGGAATAGCCTCTGGATACTACTTTATTTTGGATGAATTTTACGGAATTTTGCATAAACAGTAAGAGATGGACAAAAACCTACCACACAAAAAGTGTATAGCACATTAAAACACACAATTTATGTTATATATTTTTTTTTTCGTGAAGTTTATTGCTTTTGAAATATTCCTTGTTTTTGTTTTGAGCTTTGAAAAACTTAAAATAAGAACTGAAGCTTTCCTGACGACGTGTTAATTCAAAATCTTCTCGGGCTTCTAGCCAGGTAAAAACTTGGCTTGACACCTTTACCTGGCTAGAAGCCCGAGAAGATTTTGAATTTGAAAAACTTGTCATCTCGTGACCATACAAAGGAACATCAGTCACATAGCAACCAACTTTTGACTGTCACTTTAACCTATGCTACTCCCTTATTTCGCTTCTACTTACAAGGAAGCAAGTAATAAGACTATTTCTGCTAATTTTTTCTCGATTTGCACGAAGTAAATAGAAGCATAAGCTTTTTAACAATATTTTGTTGCAGATATGTAGAGAAAGTCATGTGAATGGAACACATCAGATTTTTATTACAGGATAACTTTCCCGGATTGATTTTCATTTAAATGGTAGAAATGTATATCTTACTGATGTTCTTCTTATGCTTCCCGGTTTTGGACCTTTCAAATCGTTCCGCTTCTATTTTTGCCTTCAAGTTAAACATTTATTGAAAGTTAGTGGTTATTTCAATAGCATATGTTTGTTGTTGTGTCTGTGTTTCCTGAGATCATTTAAAGTTTGGTATGGTTGCAGGTAGTACAGTGGACACGATATTCTGTGGAGTGACGACGGTGAGATTGGTGTCCAGCGGTGAGTACGACAACGCCGTGACAGTGGCAGTACGACAGGCTGGAGAGGAGGATATCCTGGAGGCTACCCTTGTCTGTGGGCTTTGAGAAGCCTTTCCCGTATCTTCCAAGTAAGCATTTACATTATATCCGATCTGTTCTTCATTTAAAACCTAACGGAACACGCGGCATTTCGCCTCTCCCGAGACCTTGCACTAGGTTGTCTTTGTGCGCGCGGGATAGCCTCCGAAATCCACGATGCCGGTTCCTCTTTTGAGGGCTCCCATAGCCCCCTTGCGAGATCTGGGGCATGGCGGCAGGCTCCTGTCTGCTGTTGCTTCAGCGGGTACAGAATAGATGCCTTCGGGCCATCTATTCGGTGTGTCTTGTATTTCCTACGAGACTACTGCACAAAGCCTCTGGTCTACCATACCTGGTGGATGAGATTAGGTGTCGGGCAACAAAATTCAACGAAGGGTTATCATTGCATCGGAACGTCCTCGTTAGGTCCCTTGGGGATTATAATCCCAGAAAGCGCCGCGATACCGGCTTCCCCGCATGGCTTGCGGGCATCCCCGGTAACTAAGGAACACCTCCAACAGCTGCTAGGGCTAAGCTCCTTCCAATCCTTTTGCGTTGCTTTGTCATTGACTCCATAACCGGAAGCATTTTCCCTTAGCATTGGATGGGAAGGAAAAATACTTGTACTACAGCCATCTAGCGGCAAATAAATAAATACTTACTCTTATTGTTCGTCGCCAGGAAAGCTTCTTTGCTTTTTATTTTAAATGATAATAGTAAGGAAACGACAGTTATACATAAAACTGTATTTCAATTTCACTGCTGTGTTGCATCGTTGTCTCGATGAACTGGATGAACCTTAACATTGAATGCGGAGGAAATATAGAGCAACACTCCTGCCAATTAGCAATAAATAACCATCTGATAGCTATTAACCGCTTGTGTTCTTTTGGCACTGTATGGTGATTCATATTATGAGACCTTATAAACTTTCTCGTAAGAGTTTTAAACATTTTCTTTTCCACAAACCTTGTCGTGATAATAACGAACACAACAAAAAATAATTGTTCAATTTGGTGCAGCTGTTCGGAAGTGATGCGCGTACATACATATTGGCGATTCATTTTTTATATTTACTTTCTCTATACCTACTATGTACATAGTGTATAGAGAAGGTGTTGCACTCCACCCAAAAATTTGATCCAGAGATTTCATCGGAAATATATGTTTTAGGGTCGGCTTTATAAAAAAAAAGCATTTTCGGAAAAATGTCCGCGCGCGCGTGTGTGCGTGTGTATGTGTCCGTGTGTCTGTGAACACGATATCTCAAATACGAAAAGTCGGTAAAATACCAAACTTGGTATTTAAGTTTAGTATCTTCCAGGAATGCGACACCAAGATTTTGAGAAAAATCCCCCCACCCCCAACTACCCTTTACATGGAACTTTTTTCGAAAATTTTGATTTTCTCAAAAATGGTTCTAACGATTTTGATTAAAATTAAAGCTATTTACCTGACAAATAAAATGTATTTCTTGCATTTTCTGGGAATAGCCTCTGAAGATTACTTTTTTCTGGATGAATTTTACGGAATTTTGAATAACTGCTAAACCGTAAGAGATAGACAAAAACTATCAGCACAAAAAATGTAGAGCACGCTAAAACACACAATTTATATTATATACATTTTTTTCACGGAGTTCATCGTTTTTGAGACATTCCTTCTTTTGGTTTCTGCTATGAAAAACTTATACTTTTCTCATACAGGAACTTGTCAACTGTTGTCCTTATAAACAAAGGAACTTCAGTGACATAGTAACCATCTTTTGACTATCACTTTAACCTAGGGTACTACCTTATTTCACTTTTACTTACAAGGAAGTAAGTAATAAGACTATTTCTGCTATTTTTTTTTTTTCTGATTAGCATGAAGTAAATAGTAGTATAAGTTTTTTTAACAATAATTTGTTGCAGAGATGTAGAGAAAGTCATGTGAATGGTACACATAAGATTTTTATAGATGGGAATCACCCAACTGTGTTCACACAGAGTATATTCAAATGTTCCCTGGTGAAGTGCCTCCTCCCAGAGTTACAGTTCATGAGATTGTGAAGAACCACTGCTTCTGTGGCAAACAAAAAACGAAAGCGTAACCATACAGTTTGAACAGAGGAAAAGTTAGACGACATAGGGGCAAGTCTTGAACGTTCACAAACAAGCTCCATCCCAAAATTAGCACAGCGGGTGGGAATTACAGAGTCTTCTGCACATAGAGCAATTAGATTATTAAAACTAAAAGCTTATAATTGTACAAATGTCCACTCTTTAAAACAATGTGATCCAGTTTCACGAATGATTTATTGTGAAAGGTTTCTTCCGTCAGTGAATGACGGTTTAATGGATCCACAACTTCTGTTCTTTTCCGACGAGGCTGGTCCATCTAAATGGTCGTGTCAACACTTATAGCTCGGTACTGGATCCACACATCGCACTCAAGAAACACCTCATTATGGTCGGAAAGTTGTAGTTTGGTGAGCTGTTAGCACTAGACACATCATCGGTCAAGTAGACTGGAAATGCGGACAGCCACCGAAATGACATTTTGACCCCATTTTATCATAAACAGACAGAAGAGAGAAAGCATATGGGTGGTTTCGACACTGTTGTGCTACTGCTCATACAGGGAGTCCATCAATAAAATTAGGAAAGTGTTTGAAGATAGAGTGTTGAGTGCTGGTGTATGGCCCTCTCGATCCTCTGATATAACAGTGTGTAACATGGGCGAACTAAACCAAATATTATAAATGAAATCGGAAATATTACAGTGACCTTACTTAATCGTGTGAATCAGAATGTATTCTCCCGGTATAATGCCGAGGGTGGTCGACATTCCCATCTTCTGTAAGATAAGAGTGTTATACATGCTTTACGCGCGGAGGTTTTGTAGGAGCAAAGCCAAACGCGTACAGGCGAAATGCCGTGCGCCCGTTAGGCTTTAAATGAAGAACCCTGTAGATGAGTCTCCTAATGACCAAAGCATCCCTTTCTTGTGCGCGCGTAGGTTTGTGTGATTCCCAGTAGGTTCAACACTGCAGCCTACATGAGTTTATTGTAGGTCAGACCCCAAGAGGAAGGGTAATACCAGAACGGCAGCCGAAACAGGGAAACAGCCAGCAAGGGGCGCTAAGAGCCCGCGCTCTGGATGCCTGAATGAACACCCCCAATTGGACGACTCCATCTCCTTGAGAGCTGCATTTCCAAAGCGCATTCACCACCACGGAGGGGCGTCACCACTGCAGTCACGTCGGCATTTACACTCTGAAAGAGATCGTTTGCAATGGAGATAAAATAAAGGCACAAAATGTTCGTGGGAGGAAAGAAACCTCTCCAGTATTCGCCTGGATCCAGGGAAAACCCCGAAAATACCCATAGGTCAGAGAGGTCGACTGAGGAGTCGAATTCACGACCTTCCAAATGCCAGTCCCAGGCGACACTCCTGAGCCACCTGGCTTGGTCATCTCTTTCATTTTTCAACATTGTCACAAACTGTTTAAATAAGACTTTCAATGCATTTCTACCAATTTCTAATTTAAAGTAATTTTACAATAAACATGGGTTAAAGGTTTCAGCGACAAAGGATTCCTGTTGCCAATAAATGCATATTTTATAGATTATTTCTTTGAAGTCAGTGCATTATAAATCAAATCTACAATAAAATGGCCTTTAAATTTGTTTCCAGTATTGCTGTGAGGTACAATGGTAGTTTTAAATCTGCATAGCTCGCTGAGCCATAGTGTGTGCATGTCCATGTGTAGCAGATGACAAACAGTTATATTTATTCATAATTGTGCCATAACTCGCTGAGCCATAGTGTGTGCATGTCCACGTGTAGCAGAAGACAAACAGTTATATTTATTCATAATTGTGCCATAACTCGGTGAGCCATAGTGTGTGCATGTCCACGTGTAGCAGATGACAAACAGTTATATTTATTCATAATTGTGCCATAACTCGCTGAGCCATAGTGTGTGCATGTCCATGTGTAGCAGATGACAAACAGTTATATTTATTCATAATTGTGCCATAACTCGCTGAGCCATAGTGTGTGCATGTCCACGTGTAGCAGAAGACAAACAGTTATATTTATTCATAATTGTGCCATAACTCGGTGAGCCATAGTGTGTGCATGTCCACGTGTAGCAGATGACAAACAGTTATATTTATTCATAATTGTGCCATAACTCGGTGAGCCATAGTGTGTGCTTGTCCACGTGTAGCAGATGACAAACAGTTATATTTATTCATAATTGTGCCATAAGTCGCTGAGCCATAGTGTGTGCTTGTCCACGTGTAGCAGAAGACAAACAGTTATATTTATTCATAATTGTGCCATAACTCGCTGAGCCATAGTGTGTGCTTGTCCACGTGTAGCAGAAGACAAACAGTTATATTTATTCATAATTGTGCCATAACTCGCTGAGCCATAGTGTGTGCTTGTCCACGTGTAGCAGAAGACAAACAGTTATATTTATTCATAATTGTGCCATAACTCGCTGAGCCATAGTGTGTGCATGTCCACGTGTAGCAGAAGACAAACAGTTATATTTATTCATAATTGTGCCATAACTCGCTGAGCCATAGTGTGTGCTTGTCCACGTGTAGCAGAAGACAAACAGTTATATTTATTCATAATTGTGCCATAACTCGGTGAGCCATAGTGTGTGCATGTCCACGTGTAGCAGAAGACAAACAGTTATATTTATTCCTAATTGTGCCATAACTCGGTGAGCCATAGTGTGTGCATGTCCACGTGTAGCAGAAGACAAACAGTTATATTTATTCATAATTGTGCCATAACTCGGTGAGCCATAGTGTGTGCTTGTCCACGTGTAGCAGAAGACAAACAGTTATATTTATTCATAATTGTGCCATAACTCGGTGAGCCATAGTGTGTGCATGTCCACGTGTAGCAGATGACAAACGCCAAAAAGTTATCATTTATTCATAATCGTGCCATAAAATGAGAAAACGTGGATCCTTGTGTATATGTGTGTTTGTGTGCCCAGTGGAATATCGAAAATAACCAATCCGATTTTCTTAATTTTTACTTTCTCTACACGTACTATGTACATAGTGTATAAGGAAGGTATTGCATTCTACCCAAAAATTTGATACCGAGATTTCACCGGAAATACATGTTTTGGGTCCCCCTGAATCCAAAAAAAAAAAGCATTTTCAGAAAAAGGTCCGTGTGCGTGTGCATGTGTCTTGATATTTAAATTTTGTATCTTCCAAGGATGCGACACGAAGATTTTCAAGAAAATCCCCCCATCCCCAACTACCCTTTACATGGCACTTTTTTCGAAAATGTTGATTTTCTTAAAAATGACTAACGATTTTGATTAAGGTGTCTATATTAAACATATTTACCTGACAAATAAAATGTATGTCTTGAATTTTCTGGGAATAGCTTCTGAAGACTACTTTATTCTGGATCAATTTTACGGAATTTTGCATAGCTGCTAAACCGTAAGAGATGGACAAAAATTTAACACACAAAAACTTTAGAGCACATTAAAACATGCAATTTATATCATATTCATTTTTTTTCGTGAATTTTATCGTTTTTGACATATTCCTTAATTTTGATTTCAGCTTTCAAAAACTTAGACTTTTCTTATACAGGAATTTGTCAACTCCTGTCCATACAACAAAGGTACTTCAGTCACATAGCAACCAACTTTTGACTATCACTTTAACCTATGGTACTCCCTTATTTCGCTTTTACTTACAAGGAGGCAAGTAATAAGACTATTTCTGTTAACATTTTTTAAATATTCCTTGTTATTGGTTTCACTTTTAAAATACATAAACTTTTCTCATACGGGAACTTATCAACGCTTGGTTACACAAAGAAAGGATTTCAATCCCATAGCAACCACATTTTAAAACATTTGACTGTCTGTTTACCTAGTGTATTGTCTTATTTCCCTCCTACACGGTGGCGCAGGGAAACGGGAAATTATGAAATAACGTTATTTGCTTGAGTGAATATATGAAACAACATATTTACTAACGAAAGTTCATGCATACAGTATGCCATTTATCTTTTTATTACATAATGTCACTTTACTTTACTTCTTAAAGATGACATCGGCAAGATATGCTTCATTTTTGCGTTCACGTTCTAATAACCTATTCTGACAACTCTGGAATGCTCGCTGTAGCACGTCTCGGGGAATGCGGTACACTTTATTTATAAGATGTCCCCCACAGGGAGAAATCGCAAACACTAACATCAAATGAGTCGCAGACCTTGGAATGTCGCTGTTGCGAGAAAGCTGCACTTGTTTCACTAGTGAAATTCTGCCGATGGATACAAATTATACCAAAAGTAAATAAATAATTGGCGTGCTATTTATAGACGCTCCTTAACCACTCTGGTTCCCAGCGTCCCATTCTAAATTAGACGTGAAAGGACCGCTTTATTTTGCTCAGAGGCCTCTCTATCAGGCTTGAGGTTCTTTAACGTGCCGTAAATATACGACACGGGACCCACTGCTTTAATTCCCTTCCGAAGGAAGCCATGCTAAGGAGTTTTACACCCGAAAAGTCCATCGTCCTCCTCCAGGTTTGAACCTGCGACCTTGGGTATATGAAGGCAGCATGGTAACCATTACACCACGGAGGGCGACAAAAATTCTACCATGTAACATTGACTGGAGCAACTGAATATTATGGAGTGAAGCGAAAAGTTGCAAAGCCCAGGTGAGGAGTTGATACACAAACTGTGGTAACCATAGAGACAATTAGATGGTGTTCCTCTTGTTGGCTTCAAGTTGGAGCAGGTGATGCGTTCGTCAAATACGGAATTAGAAGCTCGGCTGAATATGCGCGATGTTCAACACGGCAGTAAAGGGATACAACACAAGTTTGAGATACCTCGCGCTGTTCACAACAGTGAGGGCAAATTCATCAACTTCCTTTCACTACTGTTAAAGACACATACAGTCTTCTACGAGGGCTGTCCCAGAGGTACCCACCTGACAAAGAAAGCACAAACATTTTGGGGAAAAAGATCTTTATTTCTCTACATAGTCTCCTTTCAGCTCAATACACTTTTGTCAGCGATGTTCAATAGCTTCGATACCCTGTTTATAGACAGAACTATCGAGGTCTGTAAAATAACCATCAACTGCAAATTCCACCTCTGCACTGTTGGCAAATCTTTTACCACCAAGCCATTTCTTCAAGTTTGGAAACAGAAAATAATCAGAGGGGGCTAAATCTGGCAAATAGGGTGCATAAGGAAGCAATTCGAACTTTAACTCATTGATTTTGGCCATGGCGATAATGGGCATGTGAAGTGGAGCATTGTCTTGATGAAACAAAACTTTCTTTTTCGCTAAATACGGCCGATTTTGCTCGATTTCATCACTCAAACGCTGCAACAAGTTCGCATAATATTCGTCATAGATTACTTTTGCTTTTTTGAGATATTCAATGAGAATTATCCCAAGTGCCTCCCAGAAAACTGACGCCATGATCTTGCCTGCAGATGGAACTGTCCGCCTTCATTGGAGCCGATTCTCCCCTTCCAATCCACTCTTTTGATTGTTCCTTCGTCCCAGGTGTGAAGCGATGGACCCAGGTTTTATCCGTTGTTATGAATAGACGCAAAAACTCAGCTTTATTGCAGCGAAACATTGCCAAACACTCGACTGAAACATCAATCACGACGCTGTTTTTGTTCTATTGTGAGCAAACGCGGCACCCACCTTGCACACAACTTTCTCATATCCAAATTTTCAGTCAGTATGCGATGTACAGAACTTTTTGAAATTCCTACAATATCTCCCAGCTCGCGAAGTTTCAGTCGACGGTCATCCAATACCATTTTTTGAATTTTCTTTATAATTTCTTGACTGGTAACCTCAATTGTTGGACCACTGCGATGTTCGTCTTGGCAGCTCGTACGACCGCGCTTAAACTCTGCCACCCAATATTTGACTGTTATAAACGAAGGAGCAGACTCCCCCAAAGTAGAATCTAGCTCAGTTTTAATATTAGTTGGACTAAGACCTTTCAAATGAAAGTATTGTATCACATAACGATGACCAGTTTTATCCAAGTTTACAAATTCGCTGAGAGCATTCAATAATGATGGCTGACAAAAAAATGCTAAACAATGTAAAATCGTCAAACTTCAAACTCAATCTTTCTAAGGTTCGTACCTTTTACCATTGTTGTTTTTTGTGTACTAAGTTGCTGTCTATTTATTACACTTTAACAGTTACGCAAAATTTTGCAAAATTCATTCAAAATAAAAAGTTCTTTAGAGAATATTCCCAGAAAATTCAAGTTAAAGATCTTATTTGCCATATTAAGATCTTTAGTATACGATATTTTACTCAAAATCGTCAGTCATTTTTGAGAAAATAAACATTTTCGACATTTTTTCCATAGAAGGAGAAATTTGGGGTAGGGGAATTTTTCTCAAACTCTATGTATCCCATTTCTGAAAGTAACTAAGTTTAAATACAGGTTTAGTAGTTTACCCGCTTTTCGTTTTTGAGTTTTCGTGTTCACCGACACACGAACACACACTCAGTCACGGACCTTCTTCCAAAAATGCCTTTTTTGGATATCGGAGATCCTAAAACTTGTATTTCCTGTGAAATCTCGGTATCGAATTTTTGAGTGCAGAAGGTATTGTATTCCACCCAAAAATTCCATACAGAGAATTCACCAGAAGTACATGTTTTGAGACCCCTTGAATCCAAAAAAAAAAAAATCCTGTCCATACAAACAAAGGAACTTCAGTCACAGAAACCAGTTGAAATAGCAGAAATAGTCTTATTACTCGTTTCCTTGTACGTAGAAGCGAAATAAATGAGTAGCATAGGTTAAAGTGATAGTCAAAAGCTGGTTGCTATGCGACTGAAGTTCATTTGTTTGTATGGACAGTAATTGACACATTTTTGTATGAGTAAAGTATGTTTTTCAAAGCTGAAACCAAAAACAAGGAATATCTAAAACAAAAAACGATCAACTCCAAGAAAAAATGTATATGACATAAACTGTGTGTTTTAACGTGCTCTGCATTTTTTGTGTTGTAAGTGTTTGTCCATCTCTTACGGTTTAGCAGTTATGCAAAATTCCGTAAAATTCATCCAGAATAAAGTAGTCTTCAGAGGCTATTACCAGAAAATTCAAGATATACATTTTATTTATCAGGTAAATATTATTAATATACGAAATTTTAATCAAAATCATTCTAGTCATTTTTAAGAAACTCAAAAATTTTGAAATTTTTTCCACGTAAATGGTAGTTTGGGGTGGGGGGATTTTTTGAAAATCTTCGTGTCGCATCCTTGGACGATGCCAAGCTTAAATACTAAGTATGCCATTTAACGGTCTTTTCGTTTTTGAACTATGCTGCCCAAAGACACACACATACACTGACACACACACGGACATTTTTCTAAAAATGTTTTTTGGATTCAGGGGTTCTCAAAACATATATTTCCGGTGAAATCTCGGTATCGAATTTTTGTGTGCAATATAATAGCTTCTCTATACACCATATATATATGAGTAATAATCATGTAGATTACTTCAATGATACTTTATCGTTTGGCATGCATTGTTGTACACATCCTGTAAAGTAATATAATCAAGTGTAATATAAAAATTTATAAATGGTATATAGTAATAACGTAGATTACTTCAATGGTATTTTGTCATATTTGAGGTCATGCTCGCATGTCCCATTTTAAACTCTGCAACCCACCTTGTAATCATGGAAAATGTAGGGGCAGAGTCTTTCAATGTACTGTGCATTTCCTCCTTGCTTTCTTTGGGCGTTAAGCCTTTCAAATGGAAGCATTTAATCACTGTTCGCTTTTCCAAATTCGCCATTTTTGTGAAAACTCCAAATTTGTCTTTTTTAAAATGCTGTCATTCGAAAACTAAGCAGGCTATTGACCTGTAACTGTGGATACAAGCTAGTCTACAGTTAAACTATACGATGCTACCGTCTAACTGACCTAGTGGCGCTATATCTGTGTGAGCCCGGGACTTATTAGCCGACCCTCGTATAGCAAACTTATGGACAGACAAAACCTTCAAACCCGTTGGGAATGTCTAGGCTCGGTTTAAGAATAGTGATGAGATATAAATACGAGGTGCGTTCAAGTTGTAACACCTGCTATTTTTTCTCACAAAGTAATGACAAGAAACGTATGAAACTAGTGTCACGTCTCAACATAATCTCCCTCTTGCCGTACACATTTTTCACAACGTCAACGCCATGATTCCATGGCCTTTGCGAACGCTTCTTTAGGAGTGTGTTTTGACCACTGGAAAATCGCTGGGGCAACAGCGGCACGACTAGTGAATCAGTGACCACGGACCGTGTCTTTCATCGTGAGAAACAGCCAAAAGTCACTAGGAGCCAGGTCAGGGAGCATGAGAAATCACTTCAAAGTTGTTGTCATGAAGAAACTCCTGCGTCACGTTCGCCTGATGCGCTGGTGGGTTGTCTTGACGAAAGAGCACACGTCCAACCTTTCTGCCCGTTTTTCACGCAATGCTAGGAGGAGCTTATTCTTCAAAATATTTTGGTAGGATGCTGCTGAAACCGCAGTGCTCTTTGTAATGCAATGAGTAAGGATTACACCACTGCTGTCCCAACTTTTTTGGTGGCGGTGAGTCTCTGTGCTTCCATTGAGCTGACTGGCGCTTCGTTTCAGGGTTAAAAAAGGGCATCCACGTCTCATCCATTGTCACAATCGATTGAAAGAAAGTTCCATTCACGCCGTCATCTCGCGTCAACATCGCCTGACAATTTGTCACTTGTGATCATCCGTCAGCATTCGTGGCACCCACCTGGAAGACACTTTTCGCATTTTCAGATCTTCATGCAGGATTGTGTGCGCAGATCCCACGGCAGTACCAGTTTTGGAGGCGATGTCTGCAACGCTCAATCGGCCGGCGATCCTCCAAAACAACCGCTGGATCATGTTGTCAGACCGGCTGGTGCGAGGCCGTCACACGATGTTCTGCCTTCATTGAACTGTCGCACCCAGGAGCGCACATTAAACACATCCATGGTATCATCTCCAAATGCCTCACTCAACTGGCGATCAATTTCTCCACGAAAATGGAGAAAACGAATGATTACAGTTCTATGCACTGTACACTGTCATCTCTATCACGAATTCACAAAGAGTCCACGTGTATTTTAAAACAAGCCAGAAGCTCCTATCTGGTCCAAGTCCTGACAAAAAAAAAAAAAGATGTTATAACTTGAACGCACCTCGTATTATATAATAATAGCATAGAGTACTTTAATGGTATTTTGTCATATTTGAGGGCATGTTCTGTTACAAAGCCTGTAAAGTAATGTAATATTTATTGTTTCAGGAGAAAAGCGGGGAGAGAGGAGAGGAAAAGGACTCACACTACCCTCCATCATGGTGTTGTGACCTCGCTAGTCCTAGTCGTTAGTCTCTAGGTCACATTATTTTTGTATTGTCTCCAACTTGATCACAACTGTTCCCCGGGCCTTTGTTCCAAAAGCTGCTTCACTCGTGGCCTCTTCCGCTTTTTCACTTCGGAGATCCAGGCAGACATACTTACCTTCACATGGCTCGGCTCCAAACTCCTGCACTCTTACAGAAAACTCAGTATGTCTAAATCTGATAATTTACGCAATAATAAAATGTTTCAAGAGTATGGCGAATTGTATTTGACAATGCTAGTTCAGTCCTTAACAGTAGCTAACAATGCAGTTGCAAATTAAAAACATGACCCACCAGGTCGCCAAAATTAACAAAAAAATGCCTTTCGCTACCCGAAGGGTTTCTGATATATTTGGTAATTTCCAATCGTTTACTTCAACTTTTCGACCAAGATTTTTAGAAAATAAAAGTAAATTCAGATTTATCTAAACAATACTAAATAATATCATTATACTTCCAGATACATATTTCTGTTTTCTGGTCACAAACAGACACTTGGAAGGTGTACAGAAGATTGTACTTGCTGACGCATATTACCATCTTCTCCTTATTAGCACAGAATTTTATCAGGAGAATAAGACAGAGATTTTCAGGTTTCATTAACGACACCTGTTTTATATAAATCATTTTCGAATTAAGGTACAGAACGTTGCACATTTTATATTTAGCCAGATTTTTTTTCTCTTTTAAGTATGATGTCTTCCATGTGTGACCCCATAAGCCGAAAACCTCTTGCAAGCTTTCCTTTCCAGCACTACATTCTTTACTTCCAATGAATACTCCATAAAATATCATGCACTTATTAATTTAGTGTTTATTTGATTTCTGAAACAAGGTTTAATACACGACTGGAGGTTTTGTGTAAACTTGAGTGATGAGCGGTGTATTTGGGCACGTACATCCCATTAAAATCCACAGGAATGATAATCCCATGTGCTATCGTACCAACTGAAAAAACTGTTTAGATGTGCCCCTAAGTTATGTGAAAACATATAAAACAAAATATATTAAAGAGATTATACTTCCGAACAAAAGAAATCATGTAGATCTGTTTCCTCTAAGTTTTATCCAACAATACATGAATCCTTAAATGTTGCTAGGCAATGGATAAATGCGCTGAAAGAAATTGATGTTATATTAAGTTTAGAGGAAACATGTAGCGAATTTTGAGTTAGCGAATAAAGAATTTTTAATATCGATGATACAGTAAGCAAAATACAAAATTAAATCTCTTAAATTCGGGATAAATAAAAAGTTATAATCCATTTTAATATGCTCCCTGGGAAGTTATATTTGCAAATATGTGTAAGTACATGAATTCCTCTAATATAATTACTTCTCCCACAGGAACTTGCGTTCATACTGCGGGGAAATTATCCAAAAAACATCTACCTATTTCTGCCATAGGTGCAAGCATTTTGTGATAAATAATTCACAGAATAATTTCACAGCTTACAGCTGCCGCAAAAGAAGTTAGTTATTTTGAAGCAACAGTTAACAAGTTTAAGGTCATTAGAGACATCAAATACTCCTCAATGACATACGGTTTTGATCGCCGTACACTACCGTTTTTTTAACATGTTGGTTTTCCTTCAAAAGCATTTTGTGACGTTCTTAAAAATGTTATTCTATTTATGTTATGTCCTTTAGCTACTTGCCCATATCTCGACGGATAAGGTGGGTGAGATACTCGTGTCGTGCCCTCCGTGCTTCATATACCCTAGGTACCGCGTTCAAGCCTAGCGGAGGACGATGGATTTTTTCGGCCGTAAAAACCCTTAGCATTCTTAATCCTCTCCTTCGGAAGAGAAGTAAAGCGGTTGGCCCCGTGTCTAGATTTACGGCACGTAAAAGAACCTCAAGCCTGATAGAGAGGCCACTGAGTAAAATTAAACGGTCTTTCACGCCCAGTATAGACTGGGACATTGAGAACCACAGCAGATAAATAAAACTCCATTTCATTTTGAGATACTCTTTGATCGATATGTGGTATTAACTAGCCTCAAGGTCTCATTCCTGTACAACACCCTTTTGGCTTTGCCCAAAACTAATGGTGTAACCAGTCTAGCTGCTTTTGATTATCTGTACTCAGGCGCGCCAGCCAATTTTCGAGGCCTCATCCCTTTACACCGTGCCACTTTGCTTGATGACAAGTAGACGGCGTTGGACTGCCGTCCGGACTAGCTGTTTTCATTATCTGTGGATATATGACAGTGTAATTGCAATTACCATATATTTTCAGTGTTTCTATAATTTAGACTGAAGGTGGAACGTTGACTCCTGGTATTAAATATCGAATTCGGTATTTACTTTGGCCACTAAGAGAAACCAGAAGATGCGGGCCGCGGGCTTAACCGTCTCAGCCATCTTGCTCTGTGCTCACAAATATTATTTTTGCACTTTCAGCCACTTATTATTTGTTTTTTCATAACAAACTGCATTGATAAGGCTCATCCGTAACAGAAAACAGAACATATGTTGTGGGAAAATATGTTATAGAGTCCATAATGTGGCATACTCCCAAGTTTAATATGCGAACTTCAGTCATCTTGAGAACAGTTTTGCTATGTACTATAAACTCCACATGGGAGCTAACTTCCACATACGAGGCCTGATCAAAAAGTTTCCGCAATGACGTCATAAATACTACACAACAGTTTGTTTTGTCTAACCTGCAGTGTCACCCTCGAAGTAGTCTCTTTGGGAGTTGCTACACTTGTTCCAGCGCTTCAGCCACTGCTGGAAGCACCTCTGGAAATTCTCTTCTTTAAACATATTCTGCGAATCGCGATGGATGACATCAATGTCCTCAAAACGGTGACCTCAGAGCCGCATTTTAAGTCGTGGGAAAAGACAGACACCCGCTGCTGCCAAATCTGAGAATAGGTGGGATGGGGAACAGAATTCATCCTATTTTCATCCAAAAATTGGCGTATTCCATGGACAGACCTTGATTTCAAAGTGCCTGCAATACTATCTCTCCAGCAATATGACGGTGAGTGGGAGAAGTTCATTTCAGCCTTCAGGAACAGCAAAAATTAGTTTTGACCAAGTCTGTATTACTGGAAGTTCATAAGTGTAAAGGCCTCGAGGAATAATATAACTTAGAGGAACAGAAAACAAAGCGCACAACAACGGATGCCAGTGGAAGTTCTTCTTCTGCTTTGAATCCACCCACAAAGATTCCACAATTTACTCTTAAAGTCAAGAGATAATATACATGTCCTATCTTGAGCAATTTGTTTTACCTGCAGATCTTCCAGCAGGATAGAAGCTCCATATCTGGTTGAGTAGCCTTATGTCAATGTTGCTTCCCTTGCAGGGTAAGATCTTCCAATGTTTAATTCGTATCAAAATCTGGAATTCATCTCCAAACGTCTTCGGTGATTATATGAGAGGCGTCCAGAAAGTAAAGAGCGATTTGGCATAAGTAAATAATAATAGAAGAAACAAAAACAAAACTTTATTTACAAAATTACAGCAATTTACTTATTTCTCAAAGTTCTTATAATTGCTGCCAACGTATTTAGAGTATCGTCTTATTTTAGATCAGCCCATCGTATCGTTTAGGGGAGTCGAAGTGCCCTATCTTGCCAATCAGCTGCTATTTCACATAGTGAGCTAATTTGTTGGGGTATATTCAGCAACGCCTTTACATTTGACAGATGAAAAACAGAATGCTTATGTTTATTAGGAGCAAAGGTATGTTTTTATAATGAAGTTATAGACATTTTGTTGAAAAATTATGATTTTTAAAAGTCTATTTAGTGCACCTAAAGTGGGCAAAATTTTCATCTCTCAGTATCAATTAGTTTCTGAGATAAAGAGTCATTTGTATAGAAAATTTAACTTCTTCAGAAATTGCTTTCAAACATAGCATTACAAAACTGTGAGAAAACTTTCCAAACACAACTTCGCAGTATTTCAAAACTCACATGAAGGAATATGAGCGGGATGTCAATGCTGCCAATAGCTAAAGTAAAACTTCCCCATCAAAATATAAAAATATATCTTCTCTAACACTAATATTTACAAAGTTAAGGATGCTTTAACAAGAGAATGTTCTAAAAACTATTACTTAGGATTATTTTGAACAAATGTTGTTTAAACTATTTACAATTAACGTAACTCTATGAAAGTTATACCAAAATTAGCGCGAGATTCGAAATATTTTTAAACAATTAAAACATGAAATTTGAAAAAAAAAATTATGAAAATCCCTTTTCGGCATTCCTTGAGGGACATTACAGTCGGCTTTTAGGTTAAACTAACAGCATTATCATATATTATGTAGACACTTTCAATTATGTTGGTCGAACATTTAAAAACCCTGCGACATGTTTAAATCACCCATGCACTACCTTTTAAACTTACTTCTTCTTGCTGTATTTTTTCCCTTTTTTCAGTTTTACATTCATGAAAAGCAATCCTTCATTTCAATTTCCTATAAGTTTTATGCAAATTTGCAATGTATTTAAAAATTCAAGTATATGTTTTGCAATTACTCTACTAAAAAACAATTAACACCAATAACTCCATAAGAACAAAAATGTATTTCGCGGTAAACTTAAATCTTTTCCTTTTATTTATTTCCATTGCACCAAAGTATTAGAAGATGTCAATACTTTACTTCTCTTACAATTTTATTGTAATTGTGCAAATCAGAATTAACATTGAATTCCTCATAGACTTGAGGCAGCCCTTCAGAGCAGTGCTGTTCCTCATCAAGGTATTCAACATGTGCCTCACCTAAGGCCACTTTCCGCGCGAGTGGAAGATGGCACGGGTGGTGTGCATTTTGAGCCTGGTAAAGGAACCTGTGCTTCCTTTCAGCTACCGCTCCATTAATCTCCTCCCCACACTCTCTAAGGTCTTCGAGAGGTTAGTACTCCACCGCTTGTCGCCGCAGGTAGTCGACATTCAAGCCATCCCACTCCATCAGTTTGGATTTCGTTCTGGGCACTCGACAACCCAACAGCTGCTGCGGGTGGTGGAGGCTGCCGCCCTGGGGTTCCAGGACGGGGCCTTCACGCCGGCGGTGTCATTGGACGTCGAGAAGGCCTTCTCAACCACATGGCATGAGGGTCTGCTGTTTAAACTCATCCAGATTGGCCTACATACACAGTTAATCAACATCATACACAGCTTCCTACACCAACGCACCTTCGTAGTTGCAGTTGCAGGGCAAACATCTACACCAAAACCCCTACGAGGCGGAGTCCCCGAAGGCTCTGTATTATCACCCGCCTGTTTAGCCTCTTTATGGCAGACTTCCCAACAGTGCAGGGCGTCAACATGGCCCAGTTTGCTTATGATGTCCTGCTCTACCACACTGATAGGAACATACGCAGAGCCTTCAACCCCATACAGAGACACTTCCGTCTCTTCCAGGACTGGTGCAGACAGTGGCGGATGTCCGTTAACCCGGGCAAAAGTCATGCTTTTCTGTTCTCCAGAAAACGCCCCGCAATAAACCAGATACACAAGCTTTCCTATCAGGGCCAGAGGATAGAGTGGGGAAATTCCATCAAATACCTGGGCGTCACTAAGGGCCTAACTTTTCGTGAACACGTGCGGGGAACGTCGGACAGAGCGAAGGGGGCGGTAGCTTCCCTTTACCCTGTACTGGCCTCCCAGATGCCGGTTTACTTAAAGTTACATCTTTTCAAGGCGCTTGTAGTCCCCCTGATGCTCTATGCCTGCGATGTGTGGGGTATGGCAGCAGACTCCTGGCTTCTCTGGTTGCAGCGGGTACAGAATACAGGACTCCGGTCCATTATTTTGTATGTCGACGTTTCCCTTTGAGGTTACTTCATGAAGCTTCGGCCCTCCCTTATGTGGAAGATGTTATGAGGCGCCGGGCTCAAAAAGTCTACGCCAGATTGGGCGAACATGAGAACGCACTTATTAGATCACTGGGGGAGTACTTACCCACTGAACGCCGATACAGGGAGTATCGGGTTCACCGCACCAGCAAACAGCGAAATAGCTGAACTAAGTACTCCATAAGTAAATGTCGTGTTATTTATGGATGCTCTTAACTGCTGTGGTTCTCAGCGTCCCATTCTAAATTGGGCATGATAGACCGCTTAATTTTGTTCAGAATCCTCTCAATCAGGCTTGAGGTTGTTTTACGTGCCGTAAATCTACGACACGGGACCAACGGCTTTACTTCCCTTCCGAAGGAAGCCATGCTAAAGATTTTTACGCCCGTAAATTATCCATCGTCCTCCGCCGGGTTTGAACCCGCGACCTTGGGTATATGAAGTCAGCATGGTAACCATTACACCACGGAGGGCGACAGTAATACTCCGCACTACCATCGGGAGTGGTCTATCAAAATTAACCAATATAAATAATTTTAAAAATTAAACACGAGCGGAGCAGAGGAAAGGATGCTGCTCCTGCAACCGCTCGAGGAGCCTATCTAGCGCTACCTCCTTACCATCAACACTCGAAAACTCCAAAATTAAAACCTCATTCCTGTGTTAAACCCTTACCAGGAAGTACACCTACCTGCCAGATCTCGCACGCACTAGAGGCAGCACAAATGCTGTTACTTACAAAATTTGATAGTCTCATCTATGTTTCAGACAATAGTTATTAACGTCCACAATAAAATAATATTCTGCCTGGAACATTCTGCTTTTAAATTTGAGAAACGAGTTAAAATACAGAAGCCAGCTCAGAGCAGATTGTCAAATTCCCTTTTGTGGCAAGCTTGAAGTCTTGGAACGCAATTTAATTACTACAGAAGCTAATTTATTCGGTCGGTTTTCCTTAAAGTCGTTAAGTTTCCTGGACAGAAGAAAGACATCCTCAGCGCATTTCTTCATCAAAGCGATTTGCATATTCTCGTAATGTGCAAGTGGAAAGGCAACGAGTGATGCTTCAACTGCACCCGATATAAGAATCACAATTAGATTTAAGTTTTACAAAGGGACATTATTTTATAAACATCACTTACCAAATACTCAAAGAGTTTTCTAACATCGTCCAATTTATTTTCCTTGAGAAGAGGAATAGGGAACAGTTTGTACAACAGCATTGTCACGATCTCAAAGGAAATGTGTGTCTAATTTGCAAGCATAGCAAAATCTTCATATTGCTCTGGAAATGTAACAAACTTTCTGTTTTCCATTTCTCTGATTTTGTTATTCAGACTGTGAAATGTACGGAACAACCTATAGAGTCACATGTGGTGACGCTGTACATGTGTTTGTTTACAATGAAGAAATTAATAAAATATCCTATCAGTGTCTAACATTGTCTAACATTTGTACCTAAAACCAGAGAAAAAAATCTGATGTGTTACATTCGCATGCCTTTCTCTACGTCTCTGCAACAAATTATTGTTAAAAAACTTATGCTTCTATTTACTTCATGCTAAGCGAGAAAAAATTAGTAAAATAGTCTTATTACTTGCTTCCTTGTAAGTAGAAGCGAAATAAGGGAGTACCATAGGTTAAAGTGATAGTCAAAACCTGCTATGTGACTGAGGTTCCTTGGTTTGTATGGACACGAGCTGACAAATTTCTGTATAAGAAAAGTACAAGTTTTTCAAAGCTGAAATCAAAAACAAGGAATACCTAAAAAACGATCTACTCCTCCAAAAAAGTTATATAACATAAACTGTGTATTTTAATGTGCTCTACATTTTTTGTGTGCTAAGTTTTTGTGCATCTCTTACGGTTTACCAGTTATGCAAAATTTCGTAAAATTCATTCAGAATAAAACAGTCTTAAGCGGCTATTCCCAGTAAATTCAAGATATATATTTTATTTGTGAAGTAAATATCGTTAATATACGATATTTTAATCAAAATCGTTCGAGCCATTTTTGGGAAAGTCAAAATTTTCAAAAAAAAATTTCCATTTAAAGGGTAGTTGGGGGTGGGTTTTTTCTTGGAAATCTTCGTGTCGCATCCTTGGAAGATACCAAAGCTAAATATCAAGTTTGGTATTTAACGGTCTTTTCGATTTTGATGTATACTGTCCACAGACACGCACACACGGACCTTTTACCAAAACCCTTTTTACTTTCTCTATGCGTACTATGTACATAGTGTATAGAGAAAGTAATGTAATGCACCCAAAAATTCGATACCGAATTTTCCCCGGTAATACATGTTTTGGAACACCCTGAATCCAAAAAAAAAAAAAAAAAATTAGAAAGATGTCCATGTGTACTTGGTATTTAGGTTTGCTATCTTCCAAGGATACGACACGAAGATTTTCAAGAAAATCTCCCCACGCCAACTGCCCTTTACATGGAACTTTTTTCGAAAATTATGATTTTATAAAAAATGGCTCTAACGATTTTGATTAAAATATCGTATATTAAGGATATTTAACTGGCAAATAAAATGTATATCTTGAATTTTCTGGGAATAGCCTCTGAAGACTACTTTATTCTGGATGAATTTTACTTCATTTTACATAACTGCTAAACCGTAAGAGATGCAAAAAAACTTACCACACAAAAAATGTAGAACACGTTAAAATACACAATTTATGTAATATAATTTTTTTCGTGGAGTTGATCATTTTTAGATATTCCTTGATATTGGTTTCAGCTTTGAAAAACTTATAGGTACTTTTCTCATACAGGAATTTTTCATCTCCTGTCCATCAAACAAAGGAACTTCAGTTACATAGGAACAGCTTTTGACTATCACTTTAACCTATGGTACTCCCTTATTTCGCTTCTGCTTACAAGGAAGCAAGTAATAAAACTATTATTACGCTTATTTTCTCGATTAGCATGAAGTAAATTGAAACATTAGCTTTTGACAATAATTTGTTACAGAGTTGTAGAGGAAGTGCTGTGAATCAGATTTTTACTTTATAACCATACCCAATGCACTGTCCAACAGTTAAGGAAACATTATTACCTTTAGGCAGCTCAAATACATCTCATTTCGTTAAATCGGGGAGAACATGATTCAAATTTATAGATTTTTACAAAACGATACCTACTACACCATATAAAAAACAAACTATAACTCTTTCACTGTATATGCGAATATTTTTATATAAAAGCAAACTGTAGTATGCTTAGTTCTTAGGCGGAAGTGAAAAAAGGTTTCGTCACATGGAGACCGGTATGTTGCCGTACTGTGAGCCACCTTATCCAAACCCACAACTGAGATGTAGCATCGCACCTTGTAACATCATTTACATTTGAAATAGAGGCTTATACTTCGTTTCATGTTTAGATATTATGTCTAATAAATTTGCAAGAGGACAGATGTAAGAAAAAAATCTGAAGTGTTCCATTCACATGACTTTCTCTACGTCTCTGCAACAAATTATTGTTAAAGAGCTTATGCTTCTATTTACTTCATATTAATCGAGATAAGGTTAGCAGAAATAGTCTTATTACTTGCTTCCTTGTAAGTAGAAGCGAAATAAGGGAGTACCATAGGTTAAAGTGATAGTCAAAAGCTGGTTGCTATGTGACTGAAGTTCCTTTGTAAGGACAGGAGTGGACAAATTCCTGTATAAGAAAAGTATAAGTTTTTCAAAGCTGAAACTAAAAAAAATTAATACCTTAAAAACGACAAACTCCGAAAAAAAAATTATATAATATAAATTCTGTGTTTTAGCGTGCTCTATATTATTTGTGTGGTAAGTTTTTGTCCGTCTCTTACGGTTTAGCAGCTATGCAAAATTCCGTAAAATTCATCCACAATAAAGTAGTCTTCACAGGTTATTCCCAGAAAATTCAAGACATACATTTTATTTGTCGTGTAAATGTCTTTAATAGATGACATTTTAATCAAAATAGTTAGAACCATTTTTGAGACATTCAAAATTTTCGAAAAAAATTCCATGTAAAGGGTAGTTGCGGGTTGGGGGGACTTTCTTGAAAATCTTCGTGTTGCACCCTTGGAAGATACCAAATCTAAATGCCAAGTTTGTTTTTTTAACGGTTTTTTTCGTTTTTGAGCTATGCTGGCCACAAATACACGCACACAGACAGACACACACGGACATGTTTTTAACAATTCTTTTTTTTTTTTGGATTTAGGGGTCTCAAAACATGTATTTCCGGTGAAATCTCGGTAACGAATTTTTGGGTGCATTACAATACCTTCTCTATACACTATGTACATAGCAAGTGTAGAAACAGTAATATTTAATTATGGTGTGTAGTTTTCAAAGCTATCTCTATACTGTATTGGCTTTCTAGGAATCGCTTCTTTGGAAGAAATGCCTTCTGTTTCTGGCAAAAATAATATTCATCTTTGCACTTGTCACATTTTGGCATCCTCTTTCAAGCAGTGTTATATGTCTGAGTGCAAATAAACTATAGTGAGATTTATGGTTAAAGATCTGATGTTATCCATTCACATGACTTTCTCTACATCTCTGCAAAAAAGTATTGTTAAAAAGTTAATGCTTCTATTTACTTCATGCCGATCGAGAAACAATTAGCAGAAGTAGGCTTATTACTTGCTTGTAAATAGAAGTGAAATAAGAGAGTAACATAGGTTAAAGTAATAGTCAAAAGATGGTTGCTATGTGACTGAAGTTCCTTTGTTTGTACAGACAGCAGTTGACAAATTCCTGTATGAGAAAAGTATAAGTTTTTCAAAGCGGATACTAATAACAAGGAATATCTTATAAACGATCAACTCCACGAAAAAAATTATATATAAAGTATATTGTGAGTTTAAATATGCTCTACATTTTCTGTATAGTAAGTCTTTGTCCATCTCTTACGGTTTAGCAGTTATGCAAAATTCTGTAAAATTCATCCAGAATTAAGTAGTCTTCAGAGGTTATTCCCAGAAAATTCAAGATATACATTTTATTCGGGGTGCAAATAACTTTAATATACGTGATTTTTAACCTAAATCGTTAGAGCCATTTTTAAGAAATCTAAATTTTCGAAAATTTTTCCATGTAAAGGGTAGTTTGTAGTGGGGGGATTTTCTTCATGTCGCATCCCTGGAAGATTCTAAACTTAAATACCAATTTTAATATTGCACCGACTTTTCGTTTTTGAGTTATTATGTTCACAGACACACACCCGGACCTTTTTCTGAAAATACTTTTTTTGGATACAGGGGACCCTGAAACGTATATTTCTGGTGAAATCTCGGTGTCGAATTTTAGAATGGAGTGCAATGCTATCTCTATACTTTAAGTACAAAGTACGTGTAGAGAAAGTACAAAATCACATAGGATGGAATAATATGTAGAGGCCTATAGCGGACGCAGTGCACTGTTTCCTGTTCTCTTCGCTGTCTACACGTCCGACTTTCCAACGGAACCCAGGACTGTTACATGTCAAAACCCGGACGAGTTCTATTAATGGCACAGAAAAAATACCTGTTTTTGTGTCCCTCCACAGCAAGGACAACTACGGGCCAATGCCGGCGGAGTGAGGATGGTCATAAGCCCTGGTCTGTCGCTGTCAGGGCGCGGTCTGCCGCTGTATGACTCTAAGCCTTCTAACGTCTCCGTTACACGCCATGTGCTGCTGGACCTAACTGTTTCATCATCACTACACTGGCAGTGCTTTCATTAACTTTTTCTTCACTGATAGTGAATAGATCTATGTTTACAGAGCATGCCTGAATGCGTCACGAGCTCCTCTACCAGGAGGGTGTTTGGCCGAGGAAGAAGAGGCAGCCAGTTTGGAATTCACGACTCGTAGGGAACCTCTTGGCATAGCGCTAAGGGGGCGCTACTCTTCCAGGCCAGCTGCGCCGTACTGAATATTAGTGGAGCGAGCCTTTTCGTTTATTACAATGTATTTTTACACACACACGCACACACACACATATATATATATATTGTTTTCGACTTTAACATGTCTAAATTTTTAACCTGTTCGCTCCCATTTCATGGCAGGGTGTTTTTGATCGACACTTGGCTACAGACCGGGAGATCCCTGGTTCAAATCCCGGCTATGACATTGAATTTTTCAGTCTGACTCTACCTATTTAACTCCTGTCCTACACAGAGCTAGAGACCGGAAGATCCCTGGTTCAAATCCCGGCTATGACATTGAATTTTTCTACCTATACAATTCCTGTCCTACATACGGCTACAGACCGGGAGATCTCTGGTTCAAATCCCGGCTATGACATTGACTTTTTCAGTCTACTCTACCTATCCAACTCCTGTACTACACACGGCTACAGACCGGGAGATCCGTGGTTCAAATCCCGGCTATATCGTTGAATTTTTCAGTCTGATTCTGCCTATCCAACTCCTGTCCTACACACGGCTAGAGACCGGGAGATCCTCAGAGGGGAAAAGAATAACTAAGATATGTAACACGGGGTATACTCAAGAAGAAGAGATATTTCACTTAACTTCACTAAATGAATGCTTTTATTCTTCTTTGTTGCTGAATGAGGCGAGCGACTTCCGACATAAACATTCTTGAAAACGATGACATAAACACACTTTGTGCTAATTTCCACTATTGCTGGGTTCTTGTTGTCGACGGTCATCACACAGAACAGCAACAATAAGCACTGCCACCTTCAGAATCGCAGTAAGAGTAACATTCGCAGTCTCAGTAACAGCGACATTAGCTTTGCAGTCTGAGTAAGAATTTCCGTCAGAACAACATCCACAATAAGAATTCACAATAACAAGTAACAATAACCTGATTTCTTGTACACGCATCGCTTAAATACCTAAAACCTCCTTCCTGATTCGATAAAAAGAAGCGCGAAAAATAGCATTGTCACGTGACTAACTTGTATGTCCTTTGTATTCCACCTACGTGACCACTCTTTATAATGAAAAAGTCCCGGGTTCCAAAATATTTGGGGATGAACCTTCCTTTAACCTTCGGCATGTTACTTGTGTCTCTGATGCTCTAAAAGTCTTGCTCCACAAAGGCAATTGTGTCCTTAGCCTTAACAAAGCAAGTGATCTTGGCGAGCATAATAGAAGCTTCTACACTCTAACGTTCTGCGTTCTACTGAAGCAGATATTTCTTATATTAAACCTATACAAAACTAATAAAATAATGTACTGTTGCAAGATTCCTGTCTCATTTTATCCTAACAGAAAGAAGTAGAAAGCTCTGAATTCGTGTTTGGTGCAGAGAACACACTGGTTTCATATTATGCAAAGAAAGGCAAAGCTGTAATCTCACTTTCAACTATGTCATGTAATGAAAACATAAATGACTTGACAATAAAGCTCAGATGGTTCACATCGACAAAGGTGGTGTTGATATCCTGGACCAGCTAATGAATACATACATAGTAGTCAGGAAAATCCAACTCTGACCACTTTATGGCTTGTTGGGCATTGCCCGTTTCAATAACATGGTGTTGTTTAAGCTTTTGTATAACAGAATGATCAGGAACACAGGACAACCTCGCTTCCTAGTGTTATAACTGGCAACATTACATAGGAAGCATCGTATATTCAAAGTCATTAACTAAACAACTGAAAAAATCTGATGTGTTCCATTCACATGACTTTCACTACATCGCTGCAAAAAATATTAGCTTAGCTTCTAATTACTTCAGGCTAATCGAGAAAAAATTAGCAGAAATAGTCTTATTACTTGCTTCCTTGTAAGTAGAAGCGAAATAAGGGAGTACCTTAGGTTAAAGTGATAGTCGAAAGCTGGTTGCTATGTGACTGAAGGTCCTCGTTTGTATGGACAGAAGTTGACAAATTCCTGTATGAGAAAAATTAAGTTTTTCAAAGCTGAAACCAAAAACAAGGAATATCTCAAAAACGATCAGCTCCACTAAAAAAATGTATAAAACATAACTTGTGTGTTTAAATGTACCCTACATTTTTTTTCCGGTAAGGTTTTGTCCGTTTCTTACGGTTTAGTAGTTACGCAAAATTCCGTAAATTTCATCCTGAATAAAGTAGTCTTCAGAGACTATTCGCCGAAAATTCAAAATATACATTTTATTTGCCAGGTAAGTATCTTGAATCAAAATGTTGGAAAAAAGTTGCATGTAAAGGGTAGTTTGGGGATTTTTCTCCAAATCTTCGGGTGGCAATCCTGCAAGATACTAAAACTTAAAGACCAAGTTTGGTATTTTACGGATTTTTCGTTTATGAGTTATCGTGTTCACAGACACATGGACACACACACACACCGACCTTTTTCTGAAAATACTTTTTTGGATACAGGGGACCCTAAAACATATATTTCCAGTGAAATCTCGGTATCAAATTTTTGGGTGGAATGCAATGCCTTCTCTATACACTATGTACATAGTAAGCGTAGAGAAAGTAAAATGAGATCAAGCGCACTGTCGGTATCACTGATTCTGAAACTACGTCAGAAGTTTGCAGAGGAAAGCGAACCAGAGAGCTTTATGTTCAAGAGAAAGAGCCATACACTTGTCTGTCCTTGACACCAAGATTTCACCGGAAATATGTTGTAGCGTCCCCTGTATCCAGAAGAAGGTCCGTATGTGTGTCCGTGTGTCTGTGAACACGATAACTCAAAAGCGAAAAGTCGGTAAAATACCAAACTTGGCATTTAAGTTTAGTATCTTCCAGGGATGCGACACAAAGATTTTCAAGAACATCCCCCCACCCCAAACTACCCTTTATATGGAAAACATTTCGAAATTTTTGATTTTCTTAAAAATGGCTCTAACCACTTTGAATAAAAATATCGTACATTAAAGATATTTACATGACAAATAAAATGTATATCTTGAATTTTCTGGAAATAGCCTCTGAAGACTATTTTATTCTGGATGAATTTGGCTGAATTTTGCATAAGTACTAAACCGTAAGAGATGGACGAAAACATAAAGCACAAAAAAATGTAGAGCACGTAAAAACAGACCATTTAAGATACATACATTTTTTTCGTGGAATAGATCGTTTTTGAGACATTCCTTATTTTTTGTTTCAGCTTTGAAAAACATACTTTTTCCATACAAGAATTTGTCAACTCCCGTCCATACAAACAAAGGAACTTCAGTCATATAGGAACCGACTTTTGACTATTACTTTAACCTATGGTACCCCCTTATTTAGCTGCTACTAACAAGAAGTAATATATATACACGTTTTTCGAACTTTCGTGTACATACATACATACATACATACATACATACATACATACATACATACATACATACATACATTCACACACATAGTAACATTGTCCATGTGCCATGATAATAGTGCATAGTGCTATCTTTTTAATACATCAGTTAGTACGCTAAGATAATACTACCTATTCCTATATATTATTATTTATGAATATCAAACACATGTGACATTGACTTATATATTTAATTTGATCAAGAATAATATGCACATTCAATTCTCAAAATAAAATGTGCGTTTAAATGGAAAGTTTATTGGAGTATTATCTGGGTTACTCTAATAGGCCAGGTAAGCGCTAAAAGATGCAAAATATGCGTATGTGTTCCTGAATTAACTTGGTTGGTAGTATGAATGAATTTGGTGATATGATCTCGGAGTCCATGGAGGTTAAAGTTACTCGACATTCGTCTACTCAGCATAAGGAAAAAACCCGAAACAAAGTTATGCGAGTAGCTCACCTTAAGCAAGATTCGAACTCACGACCTCTTGAAATGGTATTCCGTTTTGTGGCATAACAGTGAGCGCAGAATATCACGTGCGATGCATTGAGAATAAACAATTCAATTGTGTGTATTGATTTCCGAGAATCAGACTTTTGAAAAAATGTGGTAAACATCTAGTTTCTTCCTTCATCTCTGGCTCTTGTTTCGTGAAGTTGAGGACATTTGAAATTATTTCTCGCTCTTTGTAATACATTACCACTTAACTTTGGAAAAGCAGGAGTCATTTTATTAATGCCACTAAAATAAAATTAACACTATTTACTGCTCTCTCTCTCTCTGAAAACACAAACAGATGCGTAACACTTTCGAGGCAGACTGTGACTGTGAGTAAACAGTCGCAAAGGCATCATATCGACATTCCTATTAACACATTGAAGCCCAAGCCCGAGTATACTCGGGCCGTGAGAAATGTTCATGCAGCCCACGTCAGGTATTTCTAACGCTTATAATACAATTCCACGACCTTAACTTGGTCTTGTGCTATGCAGCAAAGAACATACATCAGTTATCGTTTAGTTGTCTGATTTGTTTGGCCACCTGTCCTGCTTTAGTCAACTATTAGGAATTTTAGGGGATTTAGTAATATTGGCTACTGTCGGGTAGTCCCATCATTTTCCTTGAAGGTGGGGATCTGTTTGTTACATTTGTGCTCTTAAATGTTAAAATGTTGCATTTTCCTCAATTTCTGTGAACTGAAACTAAGTATACAAATGAAGCTGTGGAAAATTCTGATTCCGAGGGAGAGTTTTTCGAACTTTCGATGTAGGCAGCTTTATGACGTATTTTCCAAACTTAAAGTAGGCGTAAAAACCCTGGGTTTCTTGGCTCTTCAAGTACAGAAACGCCCGGGCTTCAATGTGATAAGCTGAGCTGGCGGGCAAGGGCACGGTTCCACAAGTTTTGTGCTCATTCTTCAGATTCATGAAGGGAAGTGGATGTGGGTCGAAGTTTTATAATCAGTAACATTTAACTCACCATATTTGCAGCAGAAGTAGGTTAGTTTGGAGTCTCTCATATAATTTATTTCATGTTGATTAAATCATTTACTATGCACAAAGCCTTTTTTGGGCGTTAACAAGAGCCAGAACTCGCCCTCCTGTCTTTCCACAATGCGGTCAATCAAAGAAAGTTTATTCCTTTAAGCATTACAGTGAATGGATTATCTATTTACTTCGAACTTACTGCATTATTAAATAAAACACACCTCAGGTGCAGTGTTGCCAAAAGCATTTCTCAAAATTTCGCCCGAACCATTAAAAAAATAGCAAAGTTTCAGTTGAAGTCAGTCACCAAATATTTTTATTAAAATATGCAATTTATTTTACTATTTTATATACACAAACACAGATATACTCTTGGAATATTTCCAAAAGATTCTTATAGCCGGTATCTCTGTAAGTATCATAATAAATGACATAATACTGGAACACTAACTAGTGTGAGCTGCGCTGACACAGATTCAGGAAAGAGTATGAAAATACGCGCCGATAATTATATTGAAATATTACCTCAAGTATTTATTTTATTAATTACTTGCCTCAGTTGAGGGCTGCCTTATAGACATATAGACTTATAACCATACAATCTTATTAACAGAACGATAAATGTTACATTTTAGGAGCCGATTCTGTGTTGCTATGGGGACATACTTTTTATTCGTATGGTTTTACTTCCCGCACTAACGCTTTTGATCATGATCAAATTTAATTGTTAAAATATCGATATAACCAAACCAACAATTCTAATATATAAGGAAGTATAATGAAACATTAACTACCAGCACTGAAATTTTTTTTGCTTTCATTGAAACCACATTGCAAGTGAGAATGCCAGCTTATGATCCATCCATAGCAAGGATATTAATAAGTACCGCAAATTAACTATATCGCGCAAAAGAAAAATAAGTAATTATTGGCAGGCTTAAAATAACATTGTATAAATAGTTTTACTCACGTCAGAGAGGATTTAGTATTTGCCTTTCGTCCATTTAAATGTAGAGCTCTCTTCCCTACCAATCGGCGCATAAAGTTAAAAACAGACATTAATAAAAGTTATATTTTGCAGAAATATTTTAGTATCCCAAAGATTCACAAATCATCTTCATCAAAATTTGGCCGTAAAAAGCGGAATTTAGTAGCCCAATCGCCGACTTTTCGCCCAATCTGGCAACACTGCTCAGGTGCATGTGCATGAACTTCTAGATCTAGAGACAGAATAAAACGTTAGTATTGAAGCCAGTATAGTAGTGATGGACAAAAATAACACAACTATTTGAAATAGTTCCCTCACTAGAGCTGTTTCATAAAACACTTCTTGACATTGCGTGCATTGTGTTATTCTTTCCTGTATCGCTTCCATGCAACAATAACACCGCCTGAATAGCTGTTTCACTTAACAGTTGCTACGCTGTGGTTGTTGTGTTCCACAGGCTTCTACCGGCGCAAATGTCACTGGCCAACAATGGAAATATATCGGGCTCAAAAATAGTTGATTCTCGTATATTTCCATCTGCTGAATTAAAAAACCGCCATGAAAATGATAGATTAGCTCTTGCTTTGGAGATAAAGTGCCATTTCATTTTTATATCAATTTTTAGTTTGGGGAAATTTTGTTTTGGGAGTTGGCGCTCCTGTCCAATAACAAAACACAAATGCTCTTAAGCTGTTTGTAAGTCATAAACATAGATACCGTTGCTGTGACTGAGAGTTTCATATAGTTTCTGCTGCAACTTCTGGTTTGAGTGTGCTTCTATAGTGTAAAATTCATAAAAATGCCACTAAAATGTGTAAATATGGTGAATAAGTTTTGTTACGTTTGTGCTGAAATAGCATTTTCCTCACGGAAACGCAATCTGACGCCTCTTGTGAAGACTGCCTATCAGCAATATTTCGGTATGAAAGTAGCGGACCAGAATAAGGCTTGGACTCCACATAAATATGTTGCAACGTACTCTGCGAGAATGACTGAAAAAAATCTGATGTGTTCCATTCACATGACTTTTCTATTTCTCTGCAACAAATTATTGTTATGCTTCTATTTATTTCATGCTAATCGAAAACAAATTAGCAGAAATAGTCTTATTACTTGCTTCCTTGAAAGTAGAAGTGAAATAAGGGAGTATCATAGGTTAAGGTGAAGTCAAAAGCTGTTTACTAGGTGACTGAAGTTCCTTTGTATGGACACTGATTGACAAATTCCTGTATGAGAAAAGTATGTTTTTCTAAGCTGAAGCCAAAAACAAGGAATATCTCAAAAACGATCAACTCCTCGAAAAAAAATCATCAAACATAAATTGTGTGCTTTAATGTGCTCTACATTTTTGGTGGGGTAAATTTTTATCCATTTGTTACGGTTTAGCAGTAATGCAAAATTCCTCCAGAATAAAGTAGTCTTCAGAGGCTATTGCCAGAAAATTCAAGATATACATATTATTTGTCAGGTAAATATCTTTAATATACGATATTTTAATCAAAATCGTTAGAGCCATTTTCGAAAAAAGTTAAATGTAAAGGGTAGTTGGGTGTGGGGGGATTTTCTTGCAAATCTTCGTGTCGCATCCTTGAAAGATACCAAACTTAAATACCAAGTTTGGTATTTAACGGTCTTTTCGTTTTTGAGCTATGCTGTCCACCGACACACAGACACACACACGCACGGACCTTTTTCCAAAAATGCTTTTTTTTGGATTCAGGGGGATCCAAAACGTGGATTTCCGTTGAAATCTCGGTATCGAATTTTTGGGTGGAATACAATACCTTCTCTATACACTATATGCATAGTACGTGTAGAGAAAGTAAAAAGAAACGATCTATGGCTTTTGCGGTGCCTATAAAAAATGTTGTCAAAGGTATGAACCGAGGAGGACATCAGAGAGAAATTTCCGAAATTAAGTGATGCAAAAGTAAATGCTCGTATTTTTTACGGGACACAAGTTCGAGAACTTGTAAAGGATCCTGCATTTGACCAAGTTTTGTAAGGGAAAGAAAAGGAAGCTTGGGAGGCCTTCAAGGGAGCTGTTCGTGAATTTTTAGGTAGCACTCAGTTGGCGACAGTACTCCTGCAAAAATACCATAACCTTGGATGCAACATGTCCCTTAAAATCCATTTTCTCCACTACCATCTTCCTATATGTGGAACTGTCAGTGAGGATCATGGAGAAAGATTCCATCAGATTCTGTTATGAAACAAAGCTATAAGGGCCATTGCAATGAAGCAATCAATGCCTGTGGATTACTGTTGGTCTTTGTGTAGGAATACTCCGGAGCCCCCTTACAAGAGGCAAGCTCTCACTAAGCCACCACATGGTTCTCTTCAGACCCAACCATCTGCGAGGTGTGCTTCCAGCAATTTACAACTCCTAGAATGTAACCACTGTTTAAAAAAATTCAAATGCCCTTTTAAAGCTGTTGGTATAATTAATTAAAATGTATATTTTTCTCTTAATCCGTTAATATGAAATACTTTCACCTAGGGTGTATCACAGAAACTAGAGCTAAAAAAAAGAAATCATTGTCATATTCGTTTTCCTCGACCCATAATTAGTAATAATTGACTCGTGAAGTAACATTCAAAACTTCTTTTTTTGTTGGTCAGTGTGGTTTGTTATTGCTTCCAAAGTTTACCGCAAGGTGCGCCTTTGTACCTTGTAGCGCGCGCCATCAGCGAAATTCTAATGTACTAATCAAAGTCATTCCCTCTCGTTAGCACGCAACAATGTTTTGCTTCCGAAATTTGATAATTTGTGTTGTGATTTTATCGCTGAACTGTATTTATCTCAATAGTATTTGGTGGTACACAACATGTCCACAGCAGTTTAGATACTTTCTGTAGCAGGGAACTCTTATTTCGAAACTGTTTCGTGGTTGCAACAGATACAGGTTAAACTGTTGCCTCAATGTTGTCGCTCTGATCTGCTTCCGAAATTGCGCGAATTCTACCGAATGAGCTGCGCGTAAATTATGTAGATGAGATGGTATTTCAGGTACAATGAAGTAAATTCGGGTTGTTGCAAAATAAATTTGTTGCACAAGGTAACATTTCTATATGACAACTAATGTAAATCTCCAGGAACTACGAGGTGTAAACTACAAATTGAAGGTCAAGTTGCGGATAATGAATACTGTGGACATACCCGGTGAACCAATCTCAGCATTGGTGAGATACCATCTATATCGAACCTATGTACACCAGAACAGAATTTCTGTTATATATCCATATAGTTTCCTATTTGTATTTCCCCACTTTTTTAGTTTCTCTACACGTACTATGCACATAGTGTATAGAAAAGGTATTATATTGCACCAAACAATCTGATGTGTTCCATTCACATGACTCTCTCTACAACTCTGCATCAAAAATTGTTAAAAAGCTCATGCTTCTGTTTACTTCATGCTAATGCAGAAAAAATAGCAGAAATAGTGTTATTACTTGCTTCCTTGTAAGCAGAAGCGAAATAAGGGAGTACCATAGGTTAAAGTGATAGTCAAAAGCTGGTTGCTATGTTACTGAGGCTCCTTTGTTTGTATGGACAGGAGTTGACAAATTCCAGTATGAGAAAGGTATGTTTTTCAAAGCTGAAACTGATAAAAAGGAATATCAAAACTGATCTACTCCACGAAAAAAATGCATATAACACAAATTGTGTGTTTTAATGTGCTCTACATTTTCTATGTGGTAAGATTTTGTCCAATTCTTACGGTTTAAATTCCGTAAAATTCCTCCAGAATAAAGTAGTCTTCAGAGTTTATTCCCAAAATTTCATGATATACATTTATTTGTCAAATGTCTTTAATACGATACTTTAAAATCGTTGTAGTCATTTTTAAGAAAATCAAAATTTTCGAAAAAAGTTCCATGTCAAGGTAGTTTGGGGTAGGAGGATTTTTCTCAAAATCTTCGTGTTGCAGCCCTGGAAGATACTAAACTTAAATACCAAGTTTGGTATTTTACCGACTATTCGTTTTTGAGTTATGCTGCCCACAGACACACATACAGACATTTTTCTAAAAATTCTTTATTTGGACTCAGGCCGTCGCGGCCGAACAAATGCAGTTTGTAAAACAATGCAGATGTAAGTCCAGACCGGGCTGAAATGGCTGCGCAGTTTGCAACAATTATTGTGTTCTCGTGCACATGACGTCACTACAGGAGCATGATGTTTCTCCGCGTGGTGTATTAGAAGCATTTTCCATAATTTTTTTTTCTTTTTTTGGCTTTAAATATGAAATCACTGATTAGTCTTTTTCGGTCATAATCAGAAATTATTTGTGTTTACAGATAGTTCTTAGTGAAAATCAGAGGTTATATTTTAAGTTATGTTTCTTTTGCGGTTACCCATCTAGAGATTATAAACATAGTGTGTAGAGAAGGTATTGTATTGCACCCTAAATTGGATACCGAAACTGCACCGGAAAATCTTTTGGAGACCTGATTTAAATAATAATAATAATAATAATAATAATAATAATAATAATAATACAAAAATATCCGCGTGCATGTCTGTCTGTCTGTGGACAGCATGCTCAAAATCGAAAAGACCGTTTGGTATTTATATTCGCCAAGGATGCGACACTAAGATTATCAAGAAAATTCCACAACCCTAAGTATCCTTTACTTGGAACATTTTTCAAAAATTTTGATTTTCTCAAAAATGCCCCAAACGATTTTGATTAAAATACCTTATATTTAGCACACTTTTTTGACAAACAAAATGTATATCTTGAATTTTCTTGGGAATAGTCTCTGAAGACCTCCTTATATAATTTGTTACAGAAAACATATGAGTTTTGTTTAGACGAATTCATAGAGAATCAACATATACCTCCCCTCTCCAATCGTACAATATACTTGTTTTCTAACATATTATTTTATAAAACAGCGTTTTTCTAAAAGCTACATTTATACACATTCAAATTGTACAAGAAGTTCTTAATAGAGAAGCGACGTGAGTACAAAACCTCTGAAGATCACCCTCACAGACAGGATCGAAAGTCGGGTAAAAATATTTTAACAAACGAAAATATTTAACTACAGACTACAGCAAAACAGTTGTTTGCATTATAAAGCCATGTTAAAGGATATTTTCGCCCGGGAAAGTCCATTACCCTTCTCCGAGTTTGAACTCACGACCTCGGGAACTTGAAGTTAGCGTGTACGCCTAGACTAATGAGGAGGACCAAATATTGTTTTCTTAATAAAATTTCCAGGTATGTGTGTTTGTATAGCATTGGTACATAATCTTACGTGTTTCATTCACATGACCTTCTCTTCCTGTTCTGGAAAAAAATGTTTTTAAAAAAGATATTATTCTATTTACTTCATCCTAATCGAGATACATGTCTGTTCCACAAACTTCCCTAACATCTACGTCATGCTAATCAAGGTAAACACTACCAGAGTTTATTATTTGCTAACACTTAAACATTTTTCACACGGAAAGTTGTAAACTGCATGACCTCGTGTGCGTGCGAGATCTGGCAGGCTCGTGGTGTACCTACCCTGGTAAGGGTTTAACCTCAGGAATGAGGTCAAGGTTGAGGTTATATTTTTGAGGTTTCGGGTGTTGGTGGTAAGGATAGGCTCCTCGAGCGGTTGCAGGAGCAGCATTCTTTCCTCTGCTCCACTGGTGTTTAATTTTGAAAATTATTTATATTGGTTAATTTTGATAGACCACTGCCAATGGGAGGGGGGAGGGTACTTAGTTCAGCTGGTTTGAAGCCGTTGTTACCGGTGTAACATGCGGGAAACCCGAAACTGCCTCTTTCGGCGTTCAGTGGGTAAGTACTCCCCCAACGATCTGACAAGTGCGTTCTCATGTTCTCCTAATCTGGCGTAGAATTTCTGAGCCCGGCGCCTAATGACATCTTCCACATATGGGAGGCCCGAAGCTTCATGAAGTAGCCTCAAAGGGAAACGTCGACATACTGAATATATGGACCGGAGTCCTCTATTCTGTACCCGCTGTAACCAGAGAAGCCAGGAGTCTGCTGCCATGCCCCACACTTCGCAGGCGTAGAGCAATGTCGCAGTACGACGATTTGCAAATATACGTCAAGACAAATGGAATATTATTCTTCGTGTCCATATCATTGTTATTTTATTGTCTTATTAAATACAACTCCTGCTACAACTTTTCTCTAGAAGAGTCGCTCGCGAATTTATCGATAAAATTGGAGCTGTCGTTATATTACTTATGACAGTCTGAAGTACAGCAAAACCAGTGCTAAATTGTTATTGCCGGCTCAAAACTTCTGGAATCGTGACCCTGACCGCCAACCCAGCTACCGAGCCTAGCTTATCCGAGTTTGTGGTATAATACTTTGCTTACTTAAAGTTACAGCGAGCAAACTTTGTACAGTCTAATCGAAAGTGTTCCCCATATGTCTGTATTCAAAGTGGGCAGTATATAGTGTTCATTTTATTTATTCTATTTTTTAACCATGGCTCCTACCTTTTTCAAAGTTAAGTGACAAGGTATTACTTAGAGCAGAGAAATAATTGCAAATGTCCTTGACTTTATGAAACAAGAGGAAGAGATGAAGGAAGAAAATGTAAGTTCCCCAAGTTCTTCAAAAACCTGTAGAAAGTAAATGAAAGAGTAGCCAAGGCAACTGATATTTCACTGAGTTCCGTTTCCAGGGTTCTCAAAGATAAGAAAGAAAAATTAAACTTAATATATCACTTTTAAATTAAAAGATGTGGAACAGTTGTATGGCCAGCGAATTGCAGAAATTGGCAGGCCACAATGAGAAAATGTATGTCAACATGTTGAGAACATTGAATATCATTAGAAAGAATTGTAGAAAATCAAAAAGAAAGAATTCTAATCCAGGATAATGTTGCAGAAAGTAGCAATAACGTTGATGATGACAATGACGTGAGCGAAGACGAAGGACTGTCAGGTGTGGAAGGCAGACGATTGACATTGTTTATATAGTAGGCCATTTGTATAGATATGAATATAACGCATGTTTATCAGTGCAGGTGACAGATATTTGACATCGACTGGTGAACTGCTTATCTGAAAGTACAACTCGCTTCCTAGCTCTCATTAAGATGTTCACATGTCCACATCTGTTGCGCCAGTTATCTGCTATCTGTAGATGCATGTACCTAAGAGCACTCTATCGGTTATCTTGTGCAATACTGTGAATCATTACTCCAAGCGCTGCTGCCTCTAGCGAAAGCTTCAGAAAATACCCAGACTGTTAGTTCCAGTAAGTTACGTAAGATGGCATCTCTGGTACTTTTCTTCACGACTCACAAGGATCAATACATTTCCATTTTCTGCTTCTCGTTAATTAAAATAGCACCACACATTTCAAGTACAGAAGTTTCTTGGCTTTTTAAGTGTACGGCCTACTGAAAACCACCTTTTAAATATTAATAAACCATAAATACCTAAATAAAGCTTTGTGTAGAGCAGTTTTATAAAATAAACAAACGAGAAAAATTGCAACACCTCAGAGCACTATGACTAATTTAGTAGCAGTTCTCAATGATTGCAGTTTCATAAGAAAGGTTTACTGGCCTCAAATACAACAGTATCGGGGAACTAGTACGATTTAAGCAACAAAACAAACATGAACGTGAAACGTTTTTAAAACTTTTGTTTATTTTTTGCATGGTCTAATTACGTATTGTTGTAACATTCCGTTATTATTTATTTGTAGCTGTATGTCGAAAATCTTATAAAAGAGCCATGCTTTTTTAATTCTTTAATATTTATTGAAACTACAGGAGTTAAGGCGGTAGGTTATCTTTATTCAATTATCTTTATGTTTATTTAAATAAA